>CP042190.1:0-2581745 GCA_007735645.1 Venturia effusa | reverse complement strand
TAACCCTAACCCTAACCCTAACCCTAACCCTAACCCTAACCCTAACCCTAACCCTAACCCTAACCCTAACCCTAACCCTAACCCTAACCCTAACCCTAACCCTAACCCTAACCCTAACCCTAACCCTAACCCTAACCCTAACCCTAACCCTAACCCTTAGTAAATAAGGTTAGTATTATCTAGGTATAATAAATAACGATACCCGGGATAAGGGTACCCGAAGCTTAGGAAAAGATTATAAAATATTCGTAACGATTTATACTCTAGAGTATTTAAAAATTTTATAGTAAAATATTTATAATTATCCTCTATACTTGCTAGCCTAATCTTATAAGGGTTTAGACCTAGATCGTAGAATATAGAATTTTTATAAACTTTTCCCTATACTAGTTTAGATTATAAGGCGTAGTTAAATTCTTACTAGAACTTATTTTAAGTTAAGATATTTTAGCTATATAGAAGAAGCGATATAATATAAATTTTATTCTCTTTCCTCTAAAGAGGGCGCTAATATACTCCTAATAGATTCTTTTTATTACGTTATAATTAATTAGATTAGTTTATTCTAGGATCTTAGTAATACTACGTAAATATTAGAAAGAATAGATATACCTAGATTTAATAAATATCTCTATCTTATTACTTATAAGTTATTTATAATTAAATAGCGATAGGCTAGATAGGGCTATCTTAACGGGTTTAACCGTTACTTATTATATACTACAATATTTTAGTCTAGTAAAATATCTTTAATATCTTATTTTTCTTTGGAATTTGATCTTATTATAATTAATAAAAAG
This sequence comes from Venturia effusa, assembly GCA_007735645.1. Lineage (NCBI taxonomy): Eukaryota > Fungi > Ascomycota > Dothideomycetes > Venturiales > Venturiaceae > Venturia > Venturia effusa. The sequence goes on along the minus strand of CP042190.1, from coordinate 2,580,945 downwards.
AGTATAGTATAATACTTATAATTTTACTATTAAAAAGAAGGATAGAATAAGATTCGAGTATATTTAAGAATTTATAATTCTCTAGAAATCTATTTTCTTCTTTCTACGTACCTTAAATAGTAGGTCGTACTTAGAAGTAGTAAGCCGTCTTAATAAGCTTTATAAAGATTTATAAACCTTACTTAATATTTATACGTTACTACTTATATTTAGACCTCTTTCTTATTCCCTATTATAATAATATATTGAATTCTTTAGAGACTAAAGGAGATCTACTAATTTCGAGTTCGATCTAAATTATCTATAGTCTAACTACTTCTCGACTCTCTATCTATTAAGAATCTTATCGAATCGCTATTTATAGTATAGTATTATCTTACTAATCCGTACACCCTCGCCTTAGAAAATTTTTCTAGTACTAATATATTAGTATTACTATAATCTTAACTTATCTAATTCCTCTAGCTTATCTTACTTACTTCGTATATCTTAATAAGCTAGAATAGCCCCTCGAAGGGGTAATACTAAGTAGTTACTAAGAGTATTCTAATAGTCTTTATTAAGTAGATCTATCCGAAGCTATATAATACTACTAATCTAACCTATTTTACTACCTATAACTTAATAGGCCGAACCGGTATATATATTAACCTACTTCTCTATATATCTAATACTAATTTAACTATCTAGAGCGCGTAAGTTACGGCTACGTAAGCTATCCTTAATTTAAGAACGTCTCGTAATCCTTAGGCCCTTTCGAGCCCCCCTTAACTATAAACGCCGCTACTAATCTAGTATTCTTTAGGTTCTAATAGCTAGTCGCCGGTATCGTAATCTCTAGACCTATCTAAGAATAGCGAAGATAGATTAGACTTAGAAGAGAGTAAAGTTAAAATTTAGAACCTTAAAGAGGAGTAATCGTAGTTTAAGGCTTATAATAGCCTAGAGTTATTAGTAAATAATCTATACTAGGATTTTATAAGTTCGACTAGATCGTTTATAAGTATATTAGTACTCTCTTAGAGTATCTCGAACGCTTAATCTAGAGAATAGTAATTTCTATAGGCGCTTAATAACTCCTCTATAAAAAGAGACTTACCTTCCTCCTCTCTAGCTAGTCGTAGTTTAGCCCTAAAAGATAGCTTAATAGTAAATTCCGGCCCTAAGATCTAATCTAATAACTTTCTTAACGATACTTCTATAAAGTCTCTAGTAACGGAAGAGGTAGTAGAGTCTCTATTCGAGTTTTAATTTTCTTCCTTAACTCGTCCCTTCGATACCTACGCTCTCTCTAGAAACTTAATAATACTCTTTCTATTAAGCTCTAGGTTAGCTAGTATTACTTTAATACTAATAAGAAGATTTAGTAGTAAGCTAGAATATACTACTAGACGAACTACTAAACTCTTATCTTAAAGAAATCGATTCTAATCTATATATACTATAGCTAATTTATTAATAATTAATAAGCTAACTACTCTAAGAAGTCTTAACGTCTTATTAACTACTACTATAACTTATATTAAATCGGGCTTAGCTTTAGACGTATAAAGAGAAACTACTACTAGCGATATCAATATACTTAAACTAGTATTATTATATACTAAGAATATATCTAAATTACTATTTAATAAACTAGACGTATACCTAAATTCGATTATAAGTACTTTCTTCTCTTAGAAGGCTCCTAATACCTCCGAGTCTTCTTTTCTATAAGTAGTACTAGATCGAGGGCTTAACTTTAATTCTACTTACCTAAAATATACGCTCTCTATACCCCTCGTACTATCTTATAACTCCTATAATTCCTCTATTACTACGCCTTTAAAGAAACTCTTTCTAATCTTTACTCTATAGAAAGACTCTTAGTTCTTAACTAAAGTTATTTTATCTACCTTACCTAGTACGAAGTAAGTACGCGGTATATCTATAAATACTAAATCTATTTAAGTTTCTTCTTATTTAACGCGTAATAGTAACTATAGGCCGCCTTTAATTAATAACTCGGAAGATTATATCTTAGATCTTAGTAGATCTAATAACGAAAAGAATATAAGAAACGTAGATACGGAGGAAGAGTAGGAGGTAGAAATCGAGTTCGATAGCGAAGAGCTTAGTAATAATAATAAAGAAGAGGTCTAGACGAATTTAATACGCCCTTCTAAGAAAAGGGTTATAGCCTAGCTTACGAAATTATTCTAATATAAAGGCTATTTAATAGCTAGATACGATAAGATAATAGATATATATATCCGATCTATAGTAAAAGTCGATAGTTATTACCGACTCTCGTCTACGTACTTATATAAAGTCGAAGGCTAAGACTACGAGTACGGCTTTATATATAACGAGTAGCGACTTAGGAAGGAAGACCTTAGTCTAGATAGTAATACGTTTCCCCTAAATATCTAAATATCGCGGGAGAGTTTTCCGGATCCCTAGGTACTAAGACGTCTTTTCTAGGGTTAGAATTAATACGGTAAAGTATAGTTTATTTATTTATACTAGGAGCTACTATTAATAGCCTAATATACTCGTATACCCGATCTCGATAGTATCTTAATTAAAGTACCCGGACTCGGCGCCTTTAAAAGTAATTTCCTATACTTTCTAGGTAGGAATATTAGCTAGAATATTAAAACTTAATTATACTAGTTCTATAAAATCGATATCTCTACTTATAATAGACGCTATAAGCGGACGAAAGTTCTATTTAAGGATATTCTATAAGCGTACTTTAGGAGCTTATATAGGCTAGAACGTTATAATATATTTCTTATAGTCCCTAAGCTCTATAAGCTAGGCTATTACGCGAATAACTTCCTAACGAACGACTTACTACGCCGATTCTATAATAAAGTCTTTATACCCGCGCTAACTAAGCTAGCGCCTACCTACTCTACTTAATATATTCCTAGAAACTTCGATATTACCCTAGCTACTACTTATACGAGTAAAGAATATCGGTTATCTACTAAGTCTACCGAGTTATCCTAACTCTTCTAGTATAATATCGAGCTAGAGCTACTAGACGGAATATAGAAGTACGTTACGGAAGTAATTAAAAGGGACCTAAGTCTTAGAATATTTAAAGACTATTTTTTATTCGTAAACGTAAAGAGAATTAAGAATAGTCCTAGGAGTAAAGTTAATAGCTCGCTTAGTAACGGTCTAGTATAGATTAAGGAAAAAATAGAGGATATACTCGATATTCTATTAATTAGGAAAGATAATATTATCCTAGATATAGGCTATAAGTTCTATCCTAACTATAAACGCGGTAGTAAAGCGACGATATATCTATAGAAGACGTATTACCTTTAAAGTATCTACCGCCGCCTAAAGAAATATTATTTTAACTAGATATTAGGGAATATCGCCTTCTTTAATAAAGGAATACTATAAAACGTAGGGTATATAGGTATAGAGCCTCTAACTTCTAGCGACTTCTTTAAGTATAGGCTATTTTATTTATAGTAGTATAACTCTTAGAGTACTTAGTCGGACGCTATATTAATATATCTATTTATATAGAAGTATCTTAGTAATCTATCGGTAGATATCGAGATATAGAAGGTAAATACGGCTCGACTAAAACTAAATAACGCTCGTAACTACGAGCGCGTAAGAAGAAATTACGGTCGAATAAAGATTCGGGCTAGGCGAATATATAGCTTAATCTAGAATACCGATTTTACTATAAGATTCGAGGCTTAGATAACTTAGGATCTATTTCTTTAATTTCTTATCGAGGTTAGAGTACTATATAAGAGCTACGATATAAGTTAGAAATATTAATTTCTAGTACCGATCTTCTAGTCTTATATAACTATAATTTAAATAGGTTTTACTAACTCGGTAATAGGAATCGGATATACTTAAGCTACCTCTTACTATAACTTCCTACTTTATATTTCTAAGATCTATATAGGCTATTACGTCTAAGAGTTAGGTAAGTTTTATATTTAGAAGGTACTATACTCTTACTTCGCTAGTTAAGATAGCGGCTATATTAAGTCTATTAAGTAGGATTAGAACCTAGATAATACCTTTAATACTATTATTTTTCGTTATCTTAGGTACTACGCTAATTACTAGATTAATCGCTAGCTAGTCCTCTTATACTTAGAAGGCTAGATCGTAAAGAGTACGTATCGTTAGGGTCTAGGTTTAAGATAAATAATAAAAAGTAAAAAGATCTCTCTTATTCTTCTTTCTACTCTATATTTTAGTAGAGAACACTTACTTCTTACGCTTTATAAATAATTGAAAAAGTCTTATAATATACTCCCCCTCTATTAATATAAAAGAATCTAATCTAGAGATATCGCTTTAAAGGAAAGAAGTATTCTAGGAAATTAGTCTAAGTCTCTCTTAGTCTTCTCTTTAATCTACTATTAGTAGAAAATAAATTAGTTCTTAAGTTTTATAGATAATTATAAAGGATTTATAATATACTCCCTCTATAGAATAATTAATATATAAGAATCTACTCTAGAGGTTGTCTCTAGACTATATTCTTTACTATATAAATCGATTAAATAAAGCTTTTAATTCGTAAGAATCTTATATTCAATAAAAGTATTATGGAGAATTTAGTTAGTAAATATAATATATTTTATAAAAAGTAGTAAATCGTTAGTAAACCTAAGATAGTTAGTAAAGAGTTCTTTCTAATAGAGAAATTATTAGAAAGAACTTAATTAAGAAGTATATTATAGATTATAAAGAAGTATAAGTCTTATATATTATATATAAAGTTCTTTTTAATAGGGAGTTTATAGGAAAGAATTTAGTTAAAAAAGCTAATACGTTCCGCGAGGAATTCTTTTAGATAAAGAGTTTATAGAAAAGAATCTAATTAGCGAGTATATTATATATTATAAAGAAGTATAAGTCTTTTATATTATATATAAGAATCTTTCTAATAAAGAGTTTATTAGAAAGAATTTAGTTAGAAAATCTAATACGTTTTTTAAAGGATTCTTTCCAATAAATAGTTTATTAGAAAGAATTTAGTTAGAAAATCTAATACGTTTTATAAAGGATTCTTTCTAATAAAGAGTTTATCGGAAAGAATTTAGTTAGAAAAGCTAATATATTTCGTAAGAAATTCTTTCGGATAAAGAGTTTATTAGAAAGAATCTAATTAGGGAGTATATTATATATTATAAAAAAGTAATAATCTTTTATATTATATATAAAAATCTTTCCGATAAAGAGTTTGTCGGAAAGAATTTAGTTAGAAAAGTTAATATATTTCGTAAGAAATTCTTTTAGATAAAGAGTTTATCGGAAAGAATTTAGTTAGAAAAGCTAATACGTTTTATAAGAAATTCTTTCGGATAAAGAGTTTATCGGAAAGGATTTATTTAGAAAAGCTAATATATTTTATAAGGAATTCTTTTAGATAAAGAGTTTATTAGAAAGAATCTAATTAGGGAGTATATTATATATTATAAAAAAGTATAAATCTTTTATATTATATATAAAAATCTTTCTAATAAAGAGTTTGTTGGAAAGAATTTAGTTAGAAAAGCTAATACGTTTTATAAGAAATTCTTTTAGATAAAGAGTTTATTAGAAAGAATTTAATTAGAAAAGCTAATACGTTTCGTAAGAAATTCTTTCGAATAAAGAGTTTATTAGAAAGAATCTAATTAGGGAGTATATTATATATTATAAGAAAGTATAAATCTCTTATATTATATATAAAAATCTTTCCGATAAAGAGTTTATCGGAAAGAATTTAGTTAAAAAAGCTAATATATTTCGTAAGAAATTCTTTTAGATAAATAGTTTATTAGAAAGAATTTATTTAGAGAAGCTAATACGTTTCGTAAGGAATTCTTTCGGATAAAGAGTTTATTGGAAAGAATTTAGTTAGAAAAGCTAATACGCTTTATATAGAGTTCTTTCTAATAAGAGTTTTATAATAATAGGTAAAAGGTAAATATAGTAAAAGATAGTATTATAGTAAGACTAATAGCTAAAGAGGGATAATTCCCCTAGTAGGGAATTATAAGTATCTCCTATACCTATATATAGCGTAATATATACTATATATAGACGTTTCTTATAGTACGGTTAAGCTAGTCCTTATAACTATCTCTTTCTTTATATATCCTATCCCTAGGGTAGAGTTTAAGGTAATCTATATACTTTTATAAGGCCGCGCGTACGTATCTCGCTAGTAACTCGAATATAGCGTATAGGCTTTAAAAAGAACGCGGGCCTATCTTAGAGTCGCGTTCGTAGACTATCTAGGTAGACGCGTTATATAGTACGTATATATATCGTAGCGGCTTTACTAGATCCTAGAATTTTATAATTCCTATTCTAAAATTAAAATACTAGATTTTCCAAAATCTCTATTCTTAGTAAAACGCGTATCGGGCTTCTCGTAGCCCGAGCGTATATACTCCGAATAAAATAAATATTCGCGTCGTAAAATTTTCTTCTCTAGCTTTATCTTTATATTAGCTTCTTCTACTTCCTTAATTTAATAAGTAATATTCTTACTATACCCTCGTAGCCTCCTACTATCTCTCCTTTCTTTCTTTTTAAAAAAAAGAAAGATAGAAGACCTAGAGTAACTCTACTAGTCGTACTATATATACTACGCCTACGACCCTAAGCGTATTCTTACTTACTATAAGTCTCTTTTATAGAAGTATAGTTATTATACTACCTTACGCTATAAGTATATCGAGGTATATTATAATCTATACGTCTACTACTTATCGAATTACTAACTAATATTTTTTTTATAAATACTAACTAAGTTAAATAAATACGCTAATATCTTATTAGAGACTACTAAACGTATCCGCGCTAGTATATATACGCGTACTACTTATATATTTATCTTCTTACTAATTTATTTTAGACGAAGAGCCCCTCGAGAACTAGCTAGCGCGCTACTATAAGTAGTTCGACCGCCTTATAACTTAGTATATCCCTACCTAAGAGCGAAAGGGTAAAGGAGGAGCTACTAAAGACCGCGAGGCTAAAAACTCTACTACTATACTTACTCTACGCGAGGCCGTCGCCTCGACTAATACTTAGTTAGAGCTCGTAAGCTAAATACGAATTTTCGTACGTTAGATATTTCTACCTACGCTTTCTATACTAATCGCGGATAGAATAGTCTTACTCTACTCCCTCCTCGCGATCCCTAATCCCCTAGAGATTTTATTTTAACTAATTAGCTATAGAGTCTTTTTAGCTAGCGCCTCTTCCGCGAGGACCCTATAGCCGGTATAGATAGTATCGATAACGACGATACGAATACCTATACCCCGGCTTCTACTAAGGAGGTAGAGGAGGAAGAGAAGGAGAAGAAGGATAAGGAAATAGAGGAGTAGGGTTTAGTATAGTATACGGCTCGCTTACGAGCCTAATATTTAAGCGTAGCGTATAGTATCTTAGGCGCTTTAGGGATTTTTTAAAATCCTAGACTTTATTAGCTAGTACTCTCTTACTACGCCTCGCCGCCCCCTCCTAGCTACTTACTATATATACTACTTCGGCGGATTAATAAAAAGAATTCTTCTTATTTAGTTTCCCCTCTATAATCTTCTTAAAGTTACCTAGCCTAAGGTTATTATTATCGTATTCTCGTTCGTTACGCCTCTAAGGCTTTCTATCTTAGGCTTACGTACTCCTCGCGCTAAGATTAGATAGCTCTTAGTACTATACTTATAAGCTTAAACTATCTCTTAGGAGTTATCTATATTTTTCTATAGAATCTACTAGTTAAATTCCTATAGGTAATCTACCTACTTTACTAGGTATTACGATACTTTACCTTTATATCGTACGTCTAGAATCTCCTTAATTTCCTACTCTTCTTCCCTATTAATAATTTCTAGGGGTAGTAGGATCTCTTACTTACTACCTTCTCGTAGATACTATCTTTCTAGAAGGGAGATACTAAAGACTAGATATATTCTATAATTATTAGGTAGCTATACCTTATAGACCTAGGACCTAATTAGCTCTAGGTTTTAAAAGGGGCCTAATATACGTTACGCTAGCTTCTTACTTAGGGTCTTTATACGGAGATTCCTTATAGATACGAGGACTAAATCTCCCTTATTAAATTTTATAGAGATATACTTCTTATTATAGCTCTTTACTTACGATTCGCTCGCTCTCTACTAGCGAGCTACTAGCTTAGTACGTAATAAGTATAAGAACTAGATACGCTCTTTTACTACTAGTACTTTATTTACCTACTTATTACTAGCTTTAAAGTAGATCTCTAGATAGTAGCTATATAGCGTAAAGAATAGGGAGATATCTATAGTAGTATACTTACTATTATTATATATAAACTCCGCGACTAGGAGTAGCGTAGCCTATATACTCTAATTTTCCGAGTAGAAGGCCCTTAGGTATTCCTAAACTATCTAGTTCTATCTCTCTATTTAGCTATCTATCTAAGGGTAGAACGCCGTACTTAATCGTCGCTTAATCTTTATATAGTAGTAGAGTTTAGACTAAAAGACTCTAGTAAATCTAGAGTCTCGATCTAATATAATACCTCTAGGGGCCCTAAATCTAGTAACTACTCTTTCTATAAGAATATTAGCTAGGTCTAAAGCTAAGAGTTTCTTAGTAACTATAATATATAGAGCTATCTTCGTATAGCGGTCGAGTATTACTAAGAGCGTATTATAAGCCCTACCTCCAACCTTACTAGGGGGTATTCTACTTATAAAGTCTATAGTTAACTCCTACTATAGCCCCTTAGGCTACGGTAGGGACTATAGGTCTCTAAACGGGGTATACTATTTAATCTTTATCTTTTAGTAGACTTCGTAAGTTTTAACGTACTTATCTACGTCGCGAGATATATACGTCTAAAAGTACTTCCGCGCGAGTAGATTATATATTTATACTACTCTAAAATACCCGGTAAAGGTATTATTATAGTAGCGTCTTAGTAGCTTCTACTTTACCGCGGCGTCTTAGGGTACGTATATCTTTTCTCTAAAGTATAAGGTATCTATAGACGTACGTATCTATTAGTATAGCCCGATCGGCTTATTAGTTAGCCTTACGTAGATACTACGTACGATAGAGTCCGCGCTTTAAATCGACTAGAATTCCTCTAGTCTAGATTCTAGGTCTAAATAGATATACTCGCCTTTTAGGAGGTCTCTAGTAAGAGACCTAGGGGTTATAGACGTAGTCTCTTTAGCCTAGACCGGGTAGATATTCTATACCTACTTATAGGTATCTTTAGTCCGTCTATCTTCGTTACTACGTAGTTACGAGCTATTAGCTTCCCTATTAATCTATACGTCTACTCTATACTCCTTCTAAATAGAAAGACTCTAGATAACTACTACCCTAGGTAGTAACCCTAACTTCTAATATAATATAGGGAGTAGGGTATTTATATTCGGTATATACGAACTATAGTCTAGCCGCCTTAAGGGGGTATCTACTAGATTCTTAGGTCCTACTCTATATATAATAATAAAATTATATACTAAAAGTAGTATAGTCTAGTAGGCTTACTAGCTATTTAGCTACTATAGCTCTACGAAGCCTACGAGGTTATTATAGTCTATAAGAATCTTAATAGGGTAGTAGCTTTCTTCAAGGTAATACTACTAGTACGAAAAGACTACGATAATAGCGAGTAGTTCCTACTCGTATATTTTATAGTTCTACTCCGTAGGAAGAAGTTTACGTAACTAGAAAGTAATAGGGTACTATTAGCTACTATTCTATACTTAGGTTAGGATAGCCGTAACCGCTACGCTAGAGGCGTTAGTCTCTACTCTAATCCTTAGTTTAGGATTAAAATAGTATAGGAGGGGCGCTTACGTAAACGCTTTCTTTAGTATAAGAAAAGTATTCTTCGCGTTAGTAGGCTAAAGAAAGAGACTAGTCTACTTCCTATTTTTAGATTCTTTAAATAGTACTATAAGCGGTACTATAATACGCGAGTACCTTACGATAAACCTATAGTAGAAGTTATAGAATCCTAGGAAGGTCTATACCTTAGTATAAGTCTTAGGTTTAGGCTATTCTATAATACTTAAGATATACTTAGGGTCTATACGTATACCCTACGTATTAATAATATAACCTAGGAACTCTACTTCTTAGGAGAAGAACTTATACTTCTTTAGATTAACGTATAAGCCGAACTACTTAAGGCGACCTAGGACTTTACGTATATACCGTATATAGATAGTACGGCTAGCGGAGTAGATAAGTATATTATTAAGGTATACTATATATATAGAATCTACTAGTCTACTTAGGGCTTTATTAATATAGGCCTAGAAAGTAGTAGGTATATTAGTAAGTCTAAAAGATATAACTAAGTATTTATAGTACCCGTAGCGGGTATAGAACGCCGTCTTCTACTCGTCGTCTAGCTAGATACGGATACGATAATATATATTCTTTATATCTAACTTTATATAGTACTTAGCGCCCTATAGATAGTCTAGGAGTTTAGAGATAAGAGGGAGCGCGTACCGATTCTTAATAGTTACCTTATTTAGCCTACGGTAGTCGACGTATAAGCGTAGCTCGCCTCCCTTCTTAGGGATAAATAGAATACCTACTCCTACTAGGCTAGTTAATAGGCGGATCTAGCTACTCGTACTCGCGTTATTAATATATTATCTAAGAATCCCTAGCTTCTTTACTAAGAGGTTATATATCTTCCTAAACGGCAGATCTACTATAGTTTCGATAGTATACTCTACGCTCTCTACGGCTAGTATACTTATAGCCTTACGGTCGTCGAAGATAGAATTAAAGTTCTAGAACTTAGAAGGTAGTTAGATAGGTAGGGTATCCTACTCGAATTCGTCTACGCTTAGGATAGGGGTAATATTCTCGCTTCTTAGCTTAAAAATATTTATAGAATCCTTACTTACTAGTTCTTCTACCGAGATAAGGCGGACTTAAGTATTAGTACTCTTAAAATACTACCGCCTTACTTCTAGGTTAAGCTCGACTCTCGCGTCTAATAAAGCTAGTATCCCTAAGAGATAGTTAGAACCCTTCCTATCTAGGGCGTAAAATTCTACTTCTACTTACCTTATAACTCCTAAGGAGTTAGTAGCCTTCTATATACCTTTATAGACTCCTTAGTAACTCGTACTATTACCGGCTCCCTAACTTATAGAAGGCGCTAGGATATCTATAGGGATTAGATCTATTTCTAGGGCTAGAAGGGGACTAATAACGTTAACCTTAGCGCCTAAGTCTAGTATAGCGGTAATATCGTACTTAGATTAGTCCCCTCTTAGGGTAGAAAGAATAGTAATTAACTTTTTTACTATAGTATCTTAGGTACGCGAGGAGGGTACGATACCTATACGTATTAGGTTCTTACTACGTATACTTAATAAGGCCCTAGACCCTTTCTAGTCTTTTCTAGAAGCCTTATAGGTAGATAACTCTACGACTTTAGCGCGCGTCGTCTACGTAGCTAGGACGACGCTAACTCGTTTCCTGTTAGGTTATAGTATTAATTAGCTATAACCTCTATAATCTTCTTTAGCTTTTAGGGCTTAGGGTACTTATTAGTATAGTAACCGTATTCTCTAGGGTCCCTAAGGGGTCGGGGGATCCCTCGACCCCTCGGGGGTAGGGAGGGTTAAAGGAGGTATTCGGGTCGGGTATAGAGGTTCCTAGGACCCCCCGCCCCGACCCTAAACCCGCTAGAACCCGACCCGATTAATCGGGGCGGGTTCTTAGCTAAAAAACGTAACTTTTTTATATAGTTTTATTAATTACGGACGACCTATAGGTATTTTATATTATATAACCTTATAGACTTATAGTATAGGTATTTCTCTATAATTCTAGCTATTTAGATCTTAATAATACCTAGGTTAAGTATTAAAACATATAACTTAAAAAACCTAACTTCCCCTAGATTAGCGGGTCGGGGGTAAAAGCTTCCCCCGACCTAAAAACCCGCCCCCCCCCTATTTCTACCCCCCCCGCGGCGGGTTAGAGGGGTACCTCTAAAACCCGATCCGACCCGACCTCTTAGAGACCCTAGTATTCTCTATAGTTATAGTATTAGATAGAGGAGAGATCCTTCTCTTTCCTAGGCTATATAAGGGTAGCGTTAGTATTAGAGAGCCTACTACCCTCTTACGATACTTAATATTACCCCTTACTTATAGATATACGGTTACTCTAGGTATTCCTACGCTTAGGATCCCTCTCTAAGGTACGAGAGTTTATTACTCGGCGCTTATTCGTCTCTAAGCGTATAGCTAGTACTACGATTACGTCTCGAGTTTTAGGGATATCTTAATAGTTAGAAAGTATTAACCTTATATTAGAGCGTAGCTTATACTAGAGATAGTTTCGTAGCTAGATCGTAGTATAGAGCTCTTCGATCTAGAACTTAAGGCTTATTAAGTAGGAGTTAAAAGATACTATAGACTACTCTACGCCTTACTTACTATCTATATATAGCTATATTACGTCTAGCTAGCGATTCTCCGGGTTCTCGATTAAGTTAAGTAGGAAAGTCTTAAAGTACTCCTAAGTAACTTAGTCCTCTTCTAGGGTAGACTTCTTCTCTATCTAGGAGGTATAGGGGGTACCCTTTATAAACTAGAGTACGTATATAATTTTAGAGATCTTACTTCGGAAAGTATTAGGCGTAAGACGGAATATATTCTCTATACTACGTATCTACTTACGATAAGAGCGTATACTTTTCCCTTCGTATAATTATAACTTCTTAGGTTATAGCTCTTTACTAGGTCGGATATCGGTTAGTATAGGCGTAGCGCTCGCGTCTTACGCCGTAGAAGAACTTAGCGTATTATTAAGGTCTTCTATCTAAGCTATTAGCCTTACTAGTTCGACCTACTTCTCCCTAAGGGCTACGGTACGCCTCGCTTTATCTAGCGCGGCGTCTATAGCCTACTCGGAGGCGTCTAGATTATTCTTCTCTTCTATAGATATATTACTCCCGCCTTACGTATCCGAAGCCTTCGAGTTCGATACGGGTATCTAGCTAGTACTACGCGTAGATCTCGATAGTTTTAGATTAGAAGTTATCTTTTACTAGATCTATACCGAGTTAAGGAGCTATTAGAATTATAATAATAGGTAAAAGGTAAATATAGTAAAAGATAGTATTATAGTAAGACTAATAGCTAAAGAGGAATAATTCCCCTAGTAGGGAATTATAAGTATCTTCTATACCTATATATAGCGTAATATATACTATATATAGACGTTCCTTATAGTACGGTTAAGCTAGTCCTTATAAGTTTACTAGAAAGAATATAGTAAGTAGTTCTAAAAGATTTTATAAATAATTTCTTCTAATTAAGTATTGTTTTCACTATTATTCTAAAATTTTAAATTCTAGAGTTATAGAACTTTTAAATATCTTAATTTCTTAAAATTTATAACTTTTTTATCTATAGATATATAGTTCTAATACCTAAATAGGAGATACTAGAGGCTATAATTATCCTATATCTAGCTTAAAATATCTTAATATCTTCTAGACTTACCTAACCCTTAGGGTCCCTAAGGGGTCGGGTTATCCCCTAACCTCTTAGGGTTAGAGGGGGTTAGGGGGGGGGTTTAGATTAGAGGGGTACCCTCTAAGAGAACCCCGTCCCGACTCTTACCCCGATAAACCCCGACCTAACTAAATAGATTAGAGGTATATAATACTAGTCTTATAATATATCGTATAATATATATATAATAGAGGGTAGAGATACTAAGCTTTAAATATTAATCTATCTAGAGTCGAAATACTAAGTTTTAACTTATAATTATTTATAACTATATATATACGAAGTATAAATATATAATCCTAGAATACTAATAGTCTCCTAATAGTTAAAGTTAGTTATTACTACTAACTACGATCGTAGGTCTATCTTTAAGCTAGTTCGTTTAGGTATAGAGCCCGTATTATTACTATCGCTTTCTAGATTAACTATTACGTAAAGGCTTAAGCTACTAGCCCTTCGTAACCCTAGAACTATTAACTTACGAGCCTTACGCTTCTCTCTATTATTCTTATTTTAAGCGCGTCTTTTCGTACGACTCTTTACGCGATCTACTATACGAGGAACTATCTCGAGGTTATCGCCTAATAAACCCTTCTTATCTCGCTTAAAGCTACTAAGTATTATCTCTATCTCTATTCTAATCTCCTCTTCCTTAAATAGTAAGTTATTAGGATCGGGTATATCCTCCGTCTTACTTATATTATCGAGATTAAGTAAGTCGTAAATAAAATAATAAATAGCCTTCTCCGATATCTAACGCTCTACCTTAATCTCGTTAGATATAACTATATCCTTACGCGTATAAATTAAGTAGTAATCCTAGAGATTCTACTTCTACTATACTCTCTATTTATAGTTATTTATTATTAGGGCTACGAGAATATTTAGACTATACGTCTTATTATCCGTATTAAAAGCGCTTATAATACTAAACTCTCGTTTAATACCAATACTAGCCGCCTAAATTACAAAAATATCCTTAACTATTATAGTAATACGAGGGAAGCGAGGCTCGATAAGCTTCTATTACTTAAAGGGTCTCTTTAGGTTAGTTTACGCCTCGTCTAGTTACGCGTTAGAGACTATTAGGGAACTATTAGATAAGAGGAGACTTACTCTACGACCGATAGTTATTAAACTCTTTCTATCTATCGTTAATTATCCGGTTAGTTAGCCTACCTATAACTAGTAAAGGTATTAGGGCCTTAGCTATCGCTATTTATACCTTAATAGAATCTAGGGAGATCTCTATATTCTTAAGGCTATCGGGTATAGCTCTTCGTCGTTTAGTTAGAGTTTACGTTACGTATTTACTATCGTATAGCTATTTTAACTCCTCCTAATAATACGCCTACTAATCGAACTCGTTATTCTTAGTTAGTACCTACTTAGGATTTAGCTAAGTACTAAGTTTTACGCGTAGATCGAGAAGAATCGCTATTCCGTAGAGCTTACCTACCTAGCTATACGACGTAGTAGAGTAGTAGACCTTAATCTTCTCCCTTACTCTACCGTATACCTTTCTAATCTTAACCTTCTATCGACGCGTCTTACTCTTTAGTATCTCCTCTACGTCCTTAAAATATATAAAAGACGATTATAGATTTCGAAGACCTAATAGATAGTCGGTTCTTTAGACGTACTAATAAGGGCGGTATATACGGTAAAAGGACGAAGGATATTAACGAGGTATTTAACTTAGCTCTATTTATTATTATTAAGAGAGAGATACGCGTATTCTTTCTTCGTATATATTATAATAGGCTCGCCTAACTTAAGGAGACGTACTAATATATAGAAAGTAGAATCCTACCTAGTCTTAATATTCTATATCGGGCGAAGATATTAGGTTATTAAATAAGTATCGTACTCCTTAAGCTATACGGCTTAAATCCTCTAGAATAAAAGCTAGCGTCCTTCGCTCGAATTAATAAAGATAGTAATCTAACGCGCTTTAGCTATAGTATATAGAAGCTTTAGGCGAAGAATAGTATTAGTAGGCTATAGAACTCTAGAACTATAAGGAGACTATTAGGGGTTAACTTACTCCTCTTTAAGTATTTATAGGAATTTCGCCCCTTATAAGTACTATAGTAGTTTTCTCCTCCTCCTCTAACTAGTTCCTTATAAGCTTATCCTTTATTGGTCGTATTTTAATATCGGAGAGAAGGCTATTATAGCTAAGCTATATTACGTACGCGATATAGGGATAGAGCGTAATCTTATTTTAAATATTTATATATTTATATAGCTTAATAATTAACGCGTTAATAGACTATACTATAGTCTTATTATTCGACGCGTTATCCGTAGTAAACGTAATAACCCTCTATACTAGGTCGAAATACTATAGCCGCCCTATTATAAGTTTAGCGAAATAAGTACCGCTATAGATACTAGTATAGGGCTCGAAACTAATTAGTACGTCTTTAAGTACCTAATTATTACGAACCTAGTATACCTTAATTACGACGTAGCTATCCTAGTAAGGCGTAGACTATCTATCTAAGACGTATACGACTTTCTAAGGCGATAGAGGGAGACGTTTACGGATTATATTTTTAGTAGCCTCTTATAGCTTAAGAATATAGTTAGTAATAGTCGACGAAGATATTATAGTAATTTCGGGATTTACGTATCGTATAAGACGAAAGAATTCGATATTATCGACCGCTATTATTACCTATTTATATAAGACGATAGTCCTAATAAGTTACTAGTTAAAGCTACTAGTATATATCTTAATATTACCGGCCTCTATAATCTCTACTTTAGTACGGTACTTCTAGTAGATATTAGTATTTCGAAGACCTAATAGTTTACTAATAGTCTTACCGATACCCTAAAGCTCTCTTTAATAGTTAGCTACTTTAAACCTCGTCTCTTAGAAATTACTTTATAGGTATTAGAATCGATATATTCTATAAGACTCTTTATACCGTAGTAATTCCCGTAGACTATAACCTTATCGTATCGTAAGTATACGATCTTTAGGGCGCTAGTTATTTAATAAGCCCCCTTCTAGAAGTATATCTAGTATATAGCCTACTTAGTACCGCTAAATTTACGGAACTTTATTTTAGATTTACGTACTTTACTAGTTTTGTTGAACTCGGTCTTATACTATACTTATTTAATAAACTAGTTCTAGAACTCGTCCGTATATTTAGGTACCTAAAGATAGACTTCTTTATTAAGGCTAATTCGTAGGAATAGATTATAAGGCGTAGGTATAGACGTAGACGACGATAACGATAAGGCTATAGTAGTATAGGAATATTAATAGATAAGGACGTAGACTAATATAGTATAATAGATAAAGGCTAGAGCCTATTTTCTCGTTCGAAATAAGATAAAAATCTAGTATAGTACTAAGAGGCTATAATCTTAAAGAACGTAACGAAAGGTATTAATTTATTCGAACCTTAATAAAATATCTCCTTAGGGTTCGAGTTAATAGGAAGAATATTATATTATATTATAGTAGAATCTTAGGTATTAGGATATATATTTAGTTAAATTTACTATTTAATATTTAGTTTATATAAAGAAAGATAATAGGAGAGACCCTAATAGTCTTCTAATAGTCGAGAGAGGCTATATTCACGATATTAGATTTAGTTTAGATAAAGAAAAATAATAGGAGAGATCCTAATAGTCTCGTAATAGTCGAGAGAGGCTGTATTAACGATATTATATTTAGTTTAGATAAAGAAAGACGATAGAAGATATCCTAATAGTCTCGTAATAGTCGAGAGAGGCTATATTTACGATATTATATTTAGTTTATATAAAGAAAGACGAAGAGAGAGATTCTAATAGTCTCCTAATAGTTAAAAGAGGTTAAATTTACCGTTTCTTATTTAGCTTAGATAAAGAAAGATAGAGAGGGAGATCCTAATAGTCTACTAATAGTCGAGAGAGGCTATATTTACGATATTATATTTAGTTTAGATAAAGAAAGACGATAAAGAGATTCTAATAGTCTCCTAATAGTTAAGAGAGGTAAAGACTAATAGTATTTATATTTAATAACTAAGGTATACTAGTTTTACTAAACGCCTCTATCCTATAGTATAAAACTCTAAAAATATATTATTTAATTATATTACCTACTATCTATTACTATCTCCCCGAATCCGCCTTACTAATTAAATATCTTTCGTCTAGATAGTAATACGTTTAGCGTAGATAGCGTATAAGTTAGTATCTATTACTTATTAGTATATTAGATAGATAAAAGATATACTAAAGTTTACCTTCGAAAAGACTAATAATAAAGGCTTCTATAGCCTCTTATAGGGCCTCGAGGGCCGATCTCTAGAAACGTAGATCCGATTTATAGTTCTAAGTAATCTCGTAAACTAGTCTAGTAAACGGCCTAAACTTAGTAAGTATTTTAGTCCCCTTCTAGTAGCGACGAATCTTACGTAACGCGACGGCTAGAATTTACGTTAGTAAAGATTAAAGGACTATTAGTAAACTATTAGGTATTTTACTTACTTTCTAGCTTAAAGCGGTAGGGTACCCTCTTCTAAGAACCTATAGTTTTCTTTCTATCTTATTTATAAGGCGCCTTTTAAGTATAAGACGCGGCCGTACTTACGCGATTAGCGCTATTTAGTACTTTAGTACTACGGGATAGACGGATACCCGTACGCTTTACTATAGATCCTAAGTTATAACTAGGCTTATTACCGCCTATCGTAATATCTCTAGTTATTAGATCGGCCTTTCTTTTAGGAGGTTATTTACGAGGAGGTTAATTTTAAGGCGGTAGAGGTATTATATCTATCCTAGCTTTAATACTAGGGTCTATACTCTCCGAAGAATACGAATTACTTAAAGATTTTAATAGTACTAGTAAAGGTTATAGACGTTATAGAGGCGGTAAAGATAGTTTAGGCGAGAAAATCGAACGGCCTTCGAAGTTATAAGGTAGAGGTAGAGGTATAGACGAACTAGGTAATCTATCTTTAAAGATACGAGGCTAAGGCGAAGGTACGGACGAGTTAGGGCTAGGTTAAGGTATATTAGGGTCTTAGCCGCCGTCTTAATTAGTATCTTTATTACCGGTATCTATATTAATACTATTTATAGGCTCGTCTTTCTATTCCCTAAGTTATTTCTATAATTATCTTCTCTCTTTAGCTTTTTACGTAAGGTCGCGTTTATATAGTTTATCTTAACGAGCGCGTATCTCTACGCGAAGCTAGTCTTCTAAAAGCTATTACTTAGTTTTCTTTTACGGTTCTAGCTCTAAGACTTTTAGGATAAGTTTTTAGAAAGGTACTCGTTTAGGGTTATCCGCCTAAAGTAAAGGTTAATATTACTAAATACGTATACGATCGAATTCCTTATAAATATATACTATAATAAAGATTAATAAAAAGAATAGAATAAGTAGGGTAGAATTAATATAATTAGCGGAATTAAAGCGGGCGTAACGGTAATATTCTAAATAGGAAATAGTTACGGAGGCGCGTCTTAGAATACGACTAACTAGCGTAAAAGGTCTATACGCTAAGCTAAATTAGGCGCCGAATATCGGTCTATATATAATATTTTACGCTTAGGACTAAGAATCTCTACTAATTATTTATATTATCCTAGTATATACTATTCTATCGTCTTTTAGCCTCTATTTATATTCTTAACTATTAGTAGACTATTAGTCCTTATCTATAGCGCTATCTAAGCTAATTACGTAGCGATCGTCGAATCCCTATATACTAAAAGAGACTACGCGCTATAAGGGTATTAAAGGCTTTAAGAAGACGAGAGATAAGGTAGTTTAAAGTCTAAACTTATAGATAATCGGCTCGTTAAGCCGGCTTATAAAGAATAGGAAGAAGCGGTATTATAGTAGTAAGAGGTTAATTTAGGTTACTATCGGGATAAGGATTTAAATCTAGAAAGTTTAGGTATAAAGTAATACCTACGCTTACTAAATCTCTTTCTTTAATAATACTATTACGGATCTAGCTAGTCCTAGGGGGTAGTCCTATTACTCTAGTTTTAGAGTAGTAAGATATATAGTATTCTAGAAGATTTTAAACCTACGAAGCGTAAATATTCCGATTAAAGGCGTAGATATAAGGTTAAGAGCGTAAAGATAAGGATAATAACGCTAGTACTAAAGAATAAACCTATTAATATTATATTAAAAGGCGAGTCTAGGGACGGGCTACGGCGTCTAATATTATACCCGTTCTCTCTCTATATACTAGTACTAAATAAATAACTCTCTCTCTATATTAACTATTAGAAGACTATTAGTAATACTCGCTATATAAATATTGTATCTTAAGACCTAGATTCTACTAAATTATCCCTCTTACTTCCTCTAAGAATTTATACGACCGTATAACGCTAAGTAAATATTAATTCCGATATAATACCGAGGGTTATACGAAATTATTTAAGCGTATATAGCTATATCTAAGGTAGACAAATAATATATATCTAAATACGTAGATCGATAGTATACTTATTATTCTTCTTTACAACTAAGTATTATTTTATTTAAACGTATTATAGTATATATATATTAATTCTTATAGGAATTAAATATATTTATTAAAATCTTAATAAAATATATCCTCGGAGTTCGAGTTAATAAGAAGAATATCGAATTATTACGTAGTATAACCTAAGGTACTAGAATATATACTTAGACGAATTCATAACCTATTATTAAGCTTATATAAAGAAAGACGACGGGAGAGATCCTAATAGTCTCCTAATAGTCGAGAGAGGCTATATTCACGATATTAGATTTAGTTTAGATAGAGAAAGACGATAGGAGATATCCTAATAGTCTTCTAATAGTCGAGGGAGCCTGTATTCACGATAATATATTTAGTTTATATAAAGAGAGACGAAGAGAGAGATCCTAATAGTCTTCTAATTATTAAGAGAGGTTAAATTCACCGTTTCTTATTTAGCTTAGATAAAGAAAGATAGAGAGGGAGATTCTAATAGTCTACTAATAGTTAAGAGAGGTAAATACTAGTATTATTAATATTCTACGCCTAATATATACTTTACTTTATCCTATAGTATATAACTCTAAAAATATATTATTTAGTTATATTTTTAGCCTAGAATTTACTCGCTACTACCCCTACCCTAACGAAGCCGTTTTACTAACTATATATCCTTCGACTAAATAGTTACTCGCTTAGTATAGATAGCGTATAGGTTAGTATCTATTCTAGATTAGTAGACTAGAGATAATTAAGTATATATTAAATATTACCTTTAAATAAGCTAACTAGGAAGGCCTCGGCCGCTTCTTAAATTATATCGATAGCCGTTTTCTAAAAGCGCGTATCCTTAATAATAAGTAAATCCTAGGTAATCTCTTTTACTAATCTCGTAAATAGTAACTTATATAGAAGGAGTTTAGTCCCCTTCTAGTAGCGACGAATCTTACGTAATACGACGGCTAGAATTTACGTTAGTAAGGATTAATAGACTATTAGTAAACTAATAGGTATTTTACTTACTTCCTAGCTTATAATAGTAGAGTTTCTTTATAGAAGCCTTTCGAGTAGTTATTTTTCTTAAATATAACTTAGGCGTACTAATCAAACCTTTTAAAGACTTTCGAGCGATCTAGGAGCTACTAGTAGTAATTACGCTAGGTATCTTAGTACGCGCCTAAGGTTATAATTAGTATTACCGAATACGCGTACGCGTAAATTTGAAATAAAGATATACTATAGTAATAAATAATAATAAGAATAATTTAATAGGCCTAATAAGATATAATTAGCTAAGTTAATATAAGAATAATAGTTATAGAGGTAACTAGTAAAGGCGCGTTCTAATATATAATAGACTAGCGTTAAAATCTCTATACGCTAAGCCGCTTTAGGCGCTAATTATTAGCCGGTACTTACTATTTCGCGCTTAGGACGAACTTCTTCTACTAATTAATATTATCCTATCTATAAAAGTAATTTTAGTATATTTTACTTTCTAATCGTACTCTTAACTATTAGTAGACTATTAGCCGTTCCCTACTTTAGCCGCTCTCTACTATAGCGCCTACTAAACTAGTTACGTAGCGATCTATAAACAAGTATATATAGAAAGAGACTACGCGCCGTAAGGGTCTTAAAGGCTTTAAGAAGATAAAAGATTACGCTAGGCGGTATCTATATACTATAATATCGGTAGCGCGTAAGAAAGTAAAGAACTTATTAGGCTTTAATAAATTACTAGAGACGCGTTAAAAGGAGCTTTTATAGGCGGCTACTTAAGAAGTTATAGATAAGAGGTATATCTATACTAACGTTCCTTACTCTTTTACTAGTTCTCTAACTAATTAATACCTCTAGAATTACTACTAGTAGCTATCCTAATATCCTTAAACGCCCTCTTAATAAAATTATTACCTTCGAACCTAATAATAATAAAGACGATAAAGATAACGAAGACGATAACGAAGACGATAACGAAGAGAACGACGAAGATAATAATGAATTCCTTAATTAAGATCTAGATATACTCCTTAATACTAAAATCTAGTCCCCTATAGTAGATAAGTAAATTAAAAAGTTCTAGGAAGCTACTATCGCTCCCTACTCAAACTACTAGTAAACTATATTTAGACTTATAAGGAGATTATAGTAGTATATAGCGTAATTATTAAATACTAAGGTAAATAGTCTAGTACTCGTTACTTAAAATAAGAAGATCTATAAATATCTTTATAAAGAAGAACTATCGGTTAGTATTCTACTTATCTAATAGTCTACTAATAGTCTCTAACGCTTATATAGGCCCTTATTACTATAGGGACCTATACTATCGATTCCCTTCCCTTTATCTCTCCTTACTAATTTTTTAATATAGACGAAATTACGATCCTACGTAATCGACTTATAACTAGCCGTTTCTTACTAGGTCCTACTAGTTAGTAGATAGTATATTCTATTAATAAAGCTAGATTAAGAGCTAATCTACCTAAAGCCTCGCTAGTAAATAAGGTATAAGAGCTTATATTTAGTTTAAAGAGAGATACTACTTAGAGATATAGTAGAGTTCGTAATATAGATCTTAAACGTTTAGTAATATTACTATTAGCTAAATAGAAGACTAATATCAATAGTAATTATCTTAATAAAATAGATATAGTAGATAATAAGGGTACTCTAGCCTCTATATTTCGAGGTCGGCTTTAAGATAAGGATAAGGAGAATAACGAGGAGATAGAAGAAGAAGATAATAATAAGAATAGAAATCTAGATAGTTTTATAACTAATAATAGTATTATTAATAAGCGAGATATATTAGATAATAAGTCTAAGGATAGTATCTAATATTATACCCGTTCTCTCTCTATATACTAGTACTAAATAAATAGCTCTCTCTCTATATTAACTATTAGGAGACTATTAGTAATGCTCGATATATAAATATTATAACTTAAGACCTAGATTCTACTAAATTATTACTCTTACTTCCTATAAGAATACCTTATCTCTTAATAATATTATATAATACTTTATATAGGTATTATATCTTAATAAGTATTACGTACGCCCCCGATTCTACCCTAATTATTAGGTCGGGGAGTAAATTATCCCCGCCCTAAAACCCTAACCCTCCTGTTTACCCCGCGGCGGGTTAGGGGGGTACCCCTAAAACCCGACCCGACCCGACCCCTTAGGGACCCTAGTAATTAGGCTTCGAAATTAGCCCTACTTAGTATAAGACTATCTAAGTATACGATTTCTTTCTTAATTCGGTATTTATATACGTCTTTAGTCCTTAAAATTTTAGTAGTTATCTAGTAGTTATACTAATACTAAATAGCTCTCTCGTATTATAGGCTAAAATATAAGTTCTTACTTCTTTACTTTCTTCTTATAAGTATTAGTAAGTATATACCTCGATAATATAGTTATTCTATTCTTCTATATATAGCTTAGATAGGTCTCGTACTAATAGTAGACTAGTACTAGATCGTCTTTTATATAAACCGCTTCCTCCTAGAAGTACTTCTACCTAGCTACCCCCTTTCTAGTACTACTCTATATTAGAAGTTAAGGTTTCTTAACCCCGGTAACGTTTACGTAATACTAGAAAGTTATAGTCTACTACTTCTTAAAGGTATCTATATTTTTGCGAGTCTATAGATTAATCTATTAGTTCTTCCTAATTTACTTAAACTAGTTAGTAGAGTTACTAGTCTAGAGTAAGGTATTACGGTTTAATAAGCGAGTACCGCTAGAAGAAGTAATAGTAGATAAGGAAAGTATATTAAGATTATTTATCTAGGTCGTTTAGAATTTTAAAGTAGCTTAAGTATATAAAGCGTATAAAATACTATACGAAGCTAAGATTAGGGTCTCTAAGGGGTCGGGTATAGGGGTCGCTAGGACCCCCGTCCTAACCCTAAGCCCGCTAGAACCCGACCCTATGAATTAGGGCGGGTTCTTAGCTAAAAAACGTAACATTTTCGTATAGTTTTATATAGTTTTATTAATTACGGACGACCTATAGATATTTTATATTATATAACCTTATAGACTTATAGAATAGATATTTCTCTATAATTCTAGCTCTTTAGATCTTAATAATACCTAGGTTAAGTATTAAAATATATAACTTAAAAAACCCGACTACTCCCTAATTAGCGGGTCGGGGGTAAAAGCTCCCCCCGACCTAAAACTCCCCTATTTCTACCCCCCCTACGGCGGGTCGGGGGGGTACCCCTAAAACTCGACCTAACCTAACCTCTTAGGGACCCTAGCTAAGATATTATTAGGCTAGACTTTACTAGTTACGAGTATTAATAAGAGAACTTATTAGAATTAGATATAAATATTATAATAATAAAATCTCTAAATATCTATAGTATTAGTGTAAGATACGAGTAGTAAAGGGAGATATAATTCTATATATAATATATATATTAAACTAATCGAACTAAAGATCCTATAGTAATCGTAAATTTTACTTATAATATATATTTTATTATATACTTTAAATAAAATACTAGAAATATATTAACGTTTTTAAAACGTCGTTACTAATAATATTATTAATAACTTTTAACAAATATATAGAATCCGAATAAATTATACTATTTATAATATAGAAGATTATATCTAGTAGTTACCTAGTAGTTATAATAAAGTTAGAGAGAAGTAGAATCTATATAAAGTACTATATTTAACTTTAGGTACTATTAGTACTTATAATAATAGTATAGAACTCCGCCTATACTATTATATATTTAATTAAACTTATTATCTTATAGAGTTTATTAGACTATTATTAAAGTCTATTATCCTATTATATAATTATCTTATTATATTATTATCTTAATTAATAACTATAATTTCTCTTAGAACTACGAATTCTTTAAGTAAGCTAGAAATCCTTCTACTAAATAGTAATACGCTTTATATAAACAGCGTATAGATTAGTATCTATTTTATTAGTTAAGGTTAAGAAATATATAGTTATATATATAATAAATACCTTTAAAGAGTCCGATAAGATATACCTTAGTAGCCTATTATAATACGAGGATAGTCTTAAGTTAAAAGCGTATTTAAGTTCTAGTAGCTAAGTAATCTCATATAATCTTACGAATAAGATACTAGAATAGTACCTTAAGTATAAGAAGATTAGTCGATTTCGAATAGTAATAGATCTCTTATAGTATAATAGCTATTAAGATATTAGAGACTACTAGATTACTACTAGAAATTAGCGAGGAAAAGTTTACTTCTAGGCTTATAGCTATATAGTCTTATAGGAACTTCTCTAGGACTAGGCTCTATAGGCGTCTTCTTTAGTATAGCCTAATTCTTTCTACTAGATTTAGACTAATCTATCTTCTTCTTCTTCTTATAAGTAGAGTTACTACTAACGCGTCTACTACGGGTAGATTAAATAGGTTCCTTTCGACGAGCTCTAGGGGGAACCATACTACTATTACCGCTACTACGTAGAATATTAGCCGCTCTATCTCTACGCGTAGGGGTAGAGACGGTTTTCTTCTTTCTCTTTAGTAGCTTTAATTTTCTTTTTAGTAGCTATTTCTTACTACGCGTAGTACGTTTAGTAGTAGCCTCTCTTAGTACCCTAGGGATATCGATATCCTTCTTATCTACTTTATACTTAAATATAGTTAGTAAATACTAGACTACTACTAGACTAAACTAGACTAAATTAAAGAAATAAGATAAGAAAGAATAATTAAAAGAAGTATATAAATAAACTTAGAAATCAAGATATATAGAGAATATATTAATATTTTAAGAAGTAATATATAGAAAGAAGAATAAGTAGAAAGAGAATAAATATATATCGCTATTAATTTTATATTTTTCTAGTATTATAGAATTCTTACGCTTAGAGTATTAGCCGTAGCGCTAGCTTATAGGGTAGTAGCGTCTTCTATCTAAAAAGTATTAATAACTACTAGGATACTACTAGAATAAAGAAGAAGATAGTAAAGAGAGAAAGAAGAAGAAAGAATATCTAAATAAATAAAATAAAAGATACTTAAATAAATAGAATATAAAATATTAGAATAAAGATTAAAGTAAAGAGTAAATATATATAGCTTAACGTTCTAGTATATTTTGAAAATTCTTAGCGTTAATCGCGCGCTTAACTTCTTTAGAGACTAGACTAAGCGTAGATACGGCCGAAGCTATAATACTAGTAGTTATCTAGTAGTTAAAATATAACGCGCGCTATAAGAATATTAATTAGATAATAAGAATTTAGGTTAGTAGAGTTATAGAGAAAAAAGATTAAAGAATTACGACTAGATTAGGCGATTATAGGTAGTAGCGCGGTATTGGAAGCGCTAGTCTAGAATAGAAATCTATAGAATTTATTACCCTACTTATCCTCTACTTATCTACTTACGCGCCTAATAGCTTTACTTCTCTACTAATTAATACGAAATTTTATCCTAAGCTTAATCTAAGCTTAATTTAGCTATCTACGCTACTAAAATCGCGTCTTAACTACTAGGTAACTACTAGTATAATAGCGCCGCCTAAGCCCTCTTATTATAAATCGACTAATTATAATACTAAACGTAGACTTACGCGCCGCCGCAATATAGAGAGTACTATTTAAGATAGAATTAAAGAGTCTAAGCGCGTAATAAAAGAAGCTTAGCGTATTATAAAGGCTTAAAAAATAAAAGAGCTTAGATTTAATAAATTATCCTAGGTAGATTAGTAGCGTATTTTAAAGGATATAGCTAATTAAGTCGAAGCTTAATAGTATATTTCTAGTAGTATCCTAGTAGTTATATTAGCTAATTAAACTAATATAGTCTAGCTAACGGTAGGTATCTAAGCTTATAAAGACCTTTTACTATAGATTTAATCTTAATCCTAGCTCGCGATAAATCTAATTCTAAACTTAATAATAATAAGAAAGATAATAGTAATTCTAAACTACTCTCTTCTAATACTATTATAGAAGATACTAATAAGGCTTCTACTTCTTACGCCGCCCGTTAAGCCGCTAAGGCTAAATAAACTTAAGAGAATCTCGACTAAGTATAATAGATTCGTTATTCTAGATATATATTAATACTCTTTAATACTTCGCGTCGCGGTTAGTAGTATATAGTTAAACGTCTATTAGAGAAGCTCGGAGTATTATATAAAATCTTAGATAAGATAAAGATATTTTTATATCTAATAGAAGTTAAAATAGAGGTTAGTATTCCCTATTACTTCTAGTAGTAGCCTAGTAGTTAATAATACCTTTCTCTAGTTCTTTATATCTAAATAGCGCCCTTCCCTCTCTTCTCGATAATTTTTTATACTAAGTAAGATTACCTATATATAAAATCGTATTATAGTAGTAGATTTATTTAAGAGAGTTTCTCTAGGACCGACTATATAGTAGGCGAGGTATACTATAGATTACTAGTATATTATATATACTCTTCCTACTTAAGATCTTACGAAAGAGGTATATAATCTTATAATTAGTAATAAGAAACTTACGAAATAGCGATACGGTAGAATACGAGATATAAATCTTCTAGATCTAGTAATAGTACCTCTCTCTATATAGGCGACTAATTATAATAGCGATATTATTAATAAGGGTTCTATTATTATAGAGAAGATAATTCTTCTAGATATTTAGACTAATAATAGTATTAAAGTCGATAGCGACGAGCTAGACGACTAATTTCTTTTAGATAAAAAAGAGATAGATAACGACTTTACTATAGACGGACTAGTAAACGATCTAACTAATTCTAAAGGTAAAGAAAGTTATATCGATAGGAGCGAGTAGGGTCCCTAAGGGGTCGAGTCGGGTTAGGTTTTAGAGGTACCCCCCTAACCCGCTACAGGGGGGAGGAGGGGGGTAGAAATAGGGGGGGCGGGTTTTTAGGTTAGGGGGAGCTTTTACCCCCGACCCGCTAGTCGGGGGAAAGTCGGGTTTTTAAAGTTATATATTTTAATACTTAACGTAGGTATTATTAAGATCTAAATAGCTAGATTTATAGAGAAATACCTATTCTATAAGTCTCTAAGTTTATATAATATAAAATACCTATAGATCGTCCGTAATTAATAGAAATATACGAAAAAGTTATATTTTTAAACTAAGAACCCGGCTCTACTAATTAGGGCGGGTTCTATCGGGGGGAAGGTCGGGGCGGGGGGTCCTAGATACCCCTAGACCCGACTCGAATACCCCTCTTAACCCCCTCTAACCCCTAGAGGTTAGGGGATCCCCTAATCTCTTAGGGACCCTAGGAGTAAGGACGGGATTTAATAGTAGTATTTATATTATAGAATCGTATATCTATCTAGGACTACTAGACGACTACTAGACTTATAAAATTTAGTTATCTATACTATAGTTCTTCGATTAATATAAATCTCTTTATATCTTCTTATTATTATATAATATAATTCTAGATAACTATTATATCTCTCTACGTACTTAATAATAATAAAATATATTATTCTATATTATTTAGTATTACGTAGACTAGATCGGTTTCTAGCTAGATTAGGTTTCGATTTTTTAGCTAACCTAACCTAAAGCCTAACCTAACCCGTTATAACCCGACCTAGTAATAGTTTAGGTTCTAGACCCTAAAACCCGACCTAACCTAACCCGTTAGGAATCCTACTTATAGTAAAGTTAAGTAGTTTAAAGAAGAAGATTAAGGTAGAGAGAGGACCTTATTATATAGTCTTAAGGCTATCTATAAATAATAGCTAGATCTAGTAATTATTAGCGTCTATAATAGCTATAGTAGGATTAATAGAAAAAGAGCGGCTATAATAGAGTAGTACTATTATTATTTACGGTTATTATCGTTAATAGTACCCGTTTATAATAAGGTAGATATCGAGTAGAATAATAAGGATAATAGCCTTAAGAATAAGTATAGAAGATACTAAGTTTAGGATAGAAAAGAAAGAGGAGGTTAAGAGATAGGATATTAGTTAGAGTAGAATTTTTTTCTTTAAGCCTTAGAAATCCGCAAAAGAAAGAGTAGAGTTCTAGAGTAATATTATAGATTATAGCCCTTAGATCTAGATATAGAATATTCTATATCTTAGTATAGCTTCTATATAAGATACGGCGGTTACCGTAGAAAGACTATAAGAGCCTACTCTCCCCTCTCTTATAGATTAGTAGTTAACTTAGTTTATTATTCTACCTTAGACCTCTATATATACGGGGTCTTCCCGTAATATTAGAGACCCTATAATAAAGAGCTAGAAAGTCTAAGTTATAAGATTTAAGAGGGCTCTTATAATAGTTACGTAGTTATATAATCTTATAAGAGTTTACTATTAAAACTATAATACTTATAATTATTAGTATCTTTATATTATAGCCTAACTTAATAGTTAATAGCTTAGAAGATATTTAGTATATCTAGCTTTCTATTAGATCTATATCTATATTTATAGTTTCTTTTTTAATATATAAAATTAGTATATTTTTCTAGCTATAAATAAATATACTTATATAATAATATTAATATATCTATAACAACTAAACTTTTACGTAGAGTACTATAATTATTCTATTAATTCTATTAAAGACTATAAAGTAGATAGATATAATTATATTAAGGCTTTATATCTATACTAATTCTAAAAGAATACGTTTCTATCTATCTATAGACCTAAGGCTCTATAAGAGTAGTATAATAACGGAAGCTATAATATTTATAATAGAGTAGTAGTAGAGAAAATGTAAGTACGTCGTTAAACTAATCTAACTAGCTAAGGGAACTAAGCTAGTCTTATCTAGTATAAGCTATACGGAAGTATACGTAATCTTACCCTATACGGGTTACTAGAAGAGGTCTAGAGTATCTAAGCTTATCTCTACTAGTAAGAACTACTCTACCTCGACCCCGACCCACCCCGTCAGAAATCCTAGAATGATCAATTCTTTCGAGCGCCCAAAGTGGTATCAACAGGTCCATCTCTCGCGTCCGCTCTATCATGTCCAACAACATCAGCTATATCAAGGTTACCAATGTCTCCTTCTCCTTCCCATTCCTCACTCTCCATATGTTGTTCGAGAACCATCGGCGGTTCGCGCCCAGGTTGTGCATCGACGACATCGCGCCCATGCTCGTCCTCTCCAAACTCCTCACCGAGCTGTGCTTCCTCATGTCTGTCTGGTATATCGTGCGCCATAAATGCGCCGCCAACTTCTGCTCCGGCAGGGAAATGGCGCCGTCGACCTCTTGCTTGAGCTGCACGAACGGGACCTTTGGGACATCATAAATTAGCAGGAATACAGCTATGAATTGACAATCAAAGACAATAAAAACTTACGCAACCCTGCTCCATCTCCCACTCTCACTCTATCATGCAACGCCCGTTCCTGATCTGCCATTCCACCTCGAGGTCGTCCTCCGTGACCACCAAATCCGCCGCCCATCCCAAGAGGTCTCCCAAGCAATCTACCATCTCCCAGTCTCGCATTTCCAGCACCTCCACGCGCCACTCCAACGCCTCTCTGTCTATCAGGAATCATCTCGATCCCCTGCGCATTCCGGAAAGGTCTTTGCTGTGCCCTCGGTCTCTGAAGCGCAGGGTTCCTTGGGTGAGCGATTTCCCCGTCTCTTGCTCTGTTCCTCTGCTTACTCCTCGCTGGCAGATCTTCTTGGTTTTCACCACCACAACAACAGCTCCCATTCTCGCAACAGCATAGGATGTAGAGGAGAGGCTTGAGGATGAAGTTCCATGTGAAATCGTTGAGGCACGCCATCGTTGATTTTCCACGATATTAGCATTGAGGGAGTAGATACTCATGCGGCGATTGTTTTGTGCTTGCTGATCTACGCAAACATGGTGCGCTGTCAATTGCTCCGGAGCTGACACAGTCCATGCCATGATGACGACGCTGAACTAGAAGATGAAGAGATGTCATTTCTAATCGTACATAGTTCAACCCTTTTCCGTGCCTTGCCCAATGTCACTCGTTGCTGAGAATTAGTAGTCATCGTTCCTATCGTCGTATCGCTCCTCGTCTCTGCCTTGGTCGAAAGAGTCTTGGATGCCGTCATCAAATCTTTCAACACGACCTTCCTCACGACCGACGAAACCGGCAACGTCATCAGGAACATCCTCAACATCACCGACGGCGTCGTTCCATTTGTTCTCAATGTCTTGCGGGATGTCTTCTACCTCTTGAACTTTGCGGCCGCCTGCTCACGAATTAGCGGGCTCATCTAATGGAATCTCGTTTGATGTCCCAGAACGAGAAAGGAAATGTCAAGGAAAGTTGGGCAAAGAACATACCCCATCGCGCAGCATCATCTGGGAAATCTGCGACCCTGTCTATGTCATTATCCACTTTATTCGCGATTCGATCCTCATCATGATCAACTCTATTCTCCAATCGATCTTTGTCATAATCGATGCCATCCTCGAAGCGGTCTTTGTCGTAATCGACGCGATCGTCGAGGCGGTCTCTGTCGTAATCGAAACGATCCTCAAGGCGGTTTTTATCTTCATCCCATATATGCTCTTAGCTTTGTCAGTGATGACACTCGGTCTC
The DNA here is from genome assembly GCA_007735645.1 of Venturia effusa. Classification (NCBI taxonomy): domain Eukaryota; kingdom Fungi; phylum Ascomycota; class Dothideomycetes; order Venturiales; family Venturiaceae; genus Venturia; species Venturia effusa. Next base: position 2,549,341 of record CP042190.1, on the reverse strand, counting down.
AATCAGACGCCGTTGCAGTGATGACCATACCGACTTTCTCTTCTTCATGCATCAACAATGCGCCTCCAGCAAGTCCAGCACCAGCCGCCAATGCCATGCCTCCATAATCCATTCCCTGCTTCTTTGCAGGAGGAGCTCCAGGAGGCGCACCATAAGCCTGATTGCCATACTGACCATGTGGGGGTCTTTGGTTGTACTGCGGCTGCTGTTGTCCGCCATACTGCTGTCCGTAGCCAGGTCCATACTGCCCACCGCCATATTCTGATCGTGGGAATTCATGACTCCGCTGCCCTGTCTCCTGGTTGATATAGACCCAGCGTTGACCGTCCCATTCTGCGCGCCATGGGTGGGCAGGCTGGGGTGTGCCTTGTTGTTGCTGTCCACCGTACTGCTGTCCTCCGCCGTATTGATGTTGTCCGTATGACTGTTGCTGGTCGCCGTAGCCACCCTGCTGTTGGCTCTGAGATTGCCCTTGATTGTGGTGGGTCAGGCCGTCAACGAGCTTGTTGAGAAAGGACATCTTAGACTGGTTGTATAAGTTAAGGCTTCGTGGCGAAGAAGAACCTGCATCTGAGGTTGTTGACTCTGTCAGAAGTCAAGCGTGGGCGTGGGGTCCTTCTGCCTTACATTTATAGTAAAGCTGCACAAATACGTCAATGGCTCTTAGCTCCGCGATCCACGTCCCATGTAAAGAAAAGAATCGATCAAGATACCGAAAGAGAATGTGAGCTGGAGATGAACATCAGGATAGGTGAGACGGTAGCGGATAGAGATAAGATGGACGATGAGTGAATCTAGTTGGGGAAACCCAATATCTTTATATCCTCGTAGCATGAGGGGGCCTGCCTCGCCCCTCCTTCTAGCAGAATAATCGCACTTCACAGTACAAGCTGAATCTTAGTCTTGATCGTACCGCCCGAAGGAACGGACAAGGTCCGAGATGATGGTCTGGAACGTGCTGCATACAAGCAGCACGAGCCGGGAGGCCAAACGGTGGTATGTAGCTTAGCCAATTGAGTCATGCCAGCGGCATTGCGATACACAGCCTGCGTTTTGGGCACCACACTAGTAGAAGCCTAATGAGGATGACAAGACGTGCAAAGAAAACATTAGTTCAGAGACTCTGGACGATGATGTTGACGAGAAGCCAAGAGATACCAAGCCTCCTCCAAAGCTTGACTGAGACCAAACAAGGGGCGTGAGGCTTGTTCCGGCCCCCTTCCATTTTCCCCTCCCCCTACTTCGCCCCTGGCTTCAATTGTGGCTTAGACGAGGCATTTCTGATGTTTCGTTGGTGCATAGAAAGGGCATATTTCGGAGCTGATGGGTTGACAGATTAACTGCTCACACAGGCTGAGAGACAAGATCCGGGAGCTCCGGTTCTCAGTTGGGAGCTATCTTTGACCATGCAATGATCTGATTCCATTACGAGTCACGCGTGCATGGAAAATGGTATCGGAGCTGCTAATATACAGTATACCGCCAACAGAAGAGTATGCGACAACAACGCAGAAGACCCTCATTTCTTCGTCTTTCTAGACCCAGCACCACCAGCGAAGCGCCCAAGACCCAGTCCCACTTTCGCAGGCCTGGACGACAACCCACCGCCTACAGCACCTCCTCGTCCAAGCTGACCAGTAGGTGTGTTTGATCTACCAGGTCCATTAGTAGGTCTCCCCGCTTCCTTCTTCTCCTCTTTCTCGGGGACCGGTGGTGGATTCATTGCATCTCCCTCATGCAGATGAGCATTTGAGCTCTGCCTCCTCGCACGCTCCTGCGTACTCTTGAACTTGTCCAAGAGCTCCGTCCAACGAATGCCGCCGATTTCTTCCCTGGCCTTAAGCCTATTGGGTCGCTCAAATGAACTCACGACGCTCGAAGCAGATCCAGTTCCCGTTGCCCTATCAAACCCACTTGCGTTAGGAATTCCACTGGGTGAGAGAAAAGAAGTAGAAGAAGGAGGAGGTGTGGCAGGCACGCTTGCGAGAGGGTCATTCTCGCGGCTTCTCTGCCTGGAATGGATATTAGAAACTTGGGAGGACACGTACGTCTGTCGACTACCAGCTGAGGAGCTGGGATAATTGGCTATGTGTAAGTAGCCAATTGCGGAGACGGAATTCAGCCTGTTTTTGAGTGCTGCAAAAGCCGATGATTGTGGCAGCAGCATGAGGAGGCCATAGAGGCATTTGTATAGATGCGGGTAACGTTCAGGCTCGAGTAGTTGCAAGCGGAGATCTGAGATTATCAGTAGTCGCACGAGTATATCAGAGCCACTGCTTACATGTAAATACAGGCGATTCGAGGAGCTGGACGAGCTTGTCGATTTGGATGAGCGTGTTGACGGTCATTTCCAGCTCGGCGCTATCATTGTTAGCCAGCTGGAGCCAAAGTATGACAGAAGATGCAGTACAATATCTGTAGCAAATGGTAGGCCTGCTCGTATGCTTGAGCCAGCAGACAAAGAGAGAATGTAGCCACGGCATTATGACACCATGATCGGAACAACGCCACGAAGAAGGTTTGACCGTCCCTTGTTTCAAGATTCCGCAGTCGCTTCCTGAGATCAGCCAATTCTGGAGCGGTGAGAAGATTATTGTTCAGATTCTGGATCATGATGCTGGCGAACTCGACGTCCTCGTCTTTCTCGAGGCAATCAGCAAGTGTTCGGTATATACGCTCCGCACTTAGACTCAGACACAACTGTCGGATAATGAGATTGCCTCGCGTTTCCAGCAAACGCCGGTCAGTACCGAAGAGCCTGATTAGATTGACCATAAAAGAGCTGAATTTCGCATCGTCAGTATTTCTGAACATCTGGCACAACAGAATCAAATCCTGCCGCACGACCGAATCAGACCCATCAGAAAGAGTTTTTAGCAGCGCTGGAAACGTGCCATCGCTAATCTCCAGCTTACGGCCTGGTGGTGACTTCCGGTGGAGCATGATGAGCCAGTTTAAAGCAGCAACACGACTGGCCTCGTTTTCGTTAAGAAATTGCAGCGTTAGTGAGTTGACTGTCGCTTCATAATCTAGGTTCCACACTTGTTGTGGCGATGAGGCGCGAGACTCGCTTGGCTGGCCAGGTGTCAATGCTGTGCTTTCGGTTTGCGTCTTTTGGGGCGGTGGTTCCGAGGATGCTGGTCTCGGGATTTTTGTCGAAGACAGGGTTGACTCTCTTCGCTCTACAGAGGCGGATTCCTTCGCAGCGCCGCTTCCAAGAGCTCCGGCTTGGGCGGCGGAAGCGGACTCAGGTTCAATCTTCGAGTCTTCATCTGGCAGAGACAGAATATAGTCCATGAGAGACGTGTTTACTCGGTTTGCTGCTTGGCGCACTTGCTCGACACCATTTGATAAAGCAGGTAATACTTGTGACAGAAGTTTGGGTATGAAAGGAAGGATCTCTTCAGGTGCGATCTCGAAGAAGCTGTCGATCCACCGCAACGAAGTGAGCTTGATCTCTTCATCTAGTGAATGGTTAGCATCATGAGAGATCCTGACGAGGGATGAATTGTTTAGTCACCTGAGCCTGCTAGAAACGTGACCAAAATCTCCAAAATCTTGCTATGATCCACTTGAACATCTTGTCCAGGTATGTAATCTTCTTCGACGTCGTCTGCGGAGGTTGATTCGCCCCCGGCAGTGCTCGATACGCCATCGTCTTCTCGGCTTGTTTCCTCAATACTGTGCTCTTCGCGGCGCGACGCAAAGCTGGCCTTGTCGCTGGTGATGAGGCTCACTGGGCTGCCAGGACTCCCATCACTCCTGCTCGTAGATTCCGCTCGCTTCCCAACGTCCTCCTCAGCCTGGCCTCGTCTGCTTTCAGCAATGCCGCGCTTCAGCCGCGCAATCTTCTTGATCTCGTTCAAGAATTTGTCCAAGGCAACTCTGGTCGCATTGTGTACGTCGGGATTCGGGTCGCTCAAGAACTTCATGAGGCCTCCCAGAAATTCAGGCAAGTATGTGACCATTTCAAGGTCGGGGATGGAATCGAGGAGTGTGATCCATGAGACCAAGAATATCCTTGTGAATGGATTGATGACCGTGATCCGTTCTTTGAGCAGAGGTATGAAGCGGCTTAGAGAAAAGGCAGTAGGAGATTCAATCTCAGCTTGAACAGCACCGGCTTCCTTTGAGGAAGAGTTTTCCGCATCGAGGATTTTCTGGGTATGGAGGACGGAGACGTAATAGGCAGCGGATTCAGAGACGATGTCCTTGACCAACCGATCAAGCAATTCTGCTCCGTTCTTGACAGAGAGCTCGGAGTCGGCGGAAAGCTGGTCATACTGTGTCAGATTTCAGCGTCGTGATAAGAACAGCCTTCTCCCTACCTTGCACAAGGCATCGAAGAGTTGGTTAAAGTATAACAGAATCTCGCCCTTTGCGACCTTGGCAATGTTGTACATGCTCTCGCAGGCATAGTATCGGACTCGAGCATCTTGGTCGGTGAAACAGGCGAGGATGGGAGGGACGATGGTCTCGAGATAGCGAGCTACTTCCTGATGGACATGTCAAAGTTTGGTCTTCGTTTGGCCCGTGCAAGACATACTGGGCCCAAAGCTATTGAAGCAGCAGCCAGACCGATCATACCCCCATTTCTGGCATGCGGTTGATGGACCTGGTAGGCATAGTCGTGGCAGAGCTGGTTGACTATCTTCTGTATTCGATCATGATCCTCGTCTCGCAGGCACTCCCGTATGAGAGCCTCGAGCTCCAAGGCTCCGCTCTTGCGTTTGTCGTATAGCTTGTCAGTCAGGGCCTTTTGAATGCCCGGATCCATGTCGCTGGAGTGCTATGTTACGGACTGCGCATGGCTGTGGTAGGAGTATGGCAGGTGGAAGATTACTGAGCAGGACAGGTCGGGTCGAGGTGTGACAAAGGCATGGCTTTCTCAAGCAGCCGCGATCAGCTTTATTAGTCAACAAAGCAAACATCCATCACACGCAGCCTGAGGAGTCCAGGACGAAGCCTGAGACACGAGCTCGCGCGCCAAGCACCCTGAAGACTCGCTCCTCTTTAGGGCGGGGCTAACGGCGGGGTGGTCTTTGTCTTTTTTGCAGGTGACAGGCAGCCTAGGCAGAAATCATATCGCCAGTGGATGGACTCTACTAGTACCAGCACCTAACTCTACTACTCGTAGTTGCTCTCGTCTTCGAGCGTTACTATTGTGCTTGCGGAAATGAGTGCCCTAGGTCCACATTTCTTTCACACCAAATGCACAACGCGCACAACTTTTCCCAGTAGTTAATTAGCCAATCAGTGCGTCGAACGTCCGTAGTCACAACACCGTAACCTAGCTAGATACTAAAAATCTTACCTCTATACGTAAAGAACGCTAGGAGCTAACTTATATAGCTAACTATATTATAGAGAGACGACTATAAGTATTCTACTCGTAATAATAGTATTTAGTATCTTAGATCACGTGAGGCTAGTCCTCGACTTATCGCGCATTAATTGGCTAGTAAAAGCCTAGGGTCCGTGTGTATATGGTATCTATAGTTTTTATTTGCGCAGAAGAAAATGTGGGACTAGGGCATTCATTTCCGCCGCCACGATACTACTACTTAGTACCTAGACGCGTTCACGGGTATGTGATGTGTTGAGCAGGGCATGGTCCCTGGCAATCCTTCCCCTGCCCGCTACGTCAGACCCGTCGCCGTCGTAGTCAAGCTAGGTACAGACCGCAAGCTTTATTCTACCATGGGTCGACCTTAGCCCAAGAAGGACACCACCCACCAGAACATGATTTCCATACCTGTACCACCTCGTTCACCTGTGTTTTCTATCCATTGCTCCTCAAACAATCGATACCCAGACGCTGCCATGTATCCATAGCTAGAGCGGCCAGAACAAGAACAGACCCGCATCGCACTCGGGAGGAGCTACCATGAGCTCTCCGCCAAAGGGCAAGCAGGTAAGAGCTTGTCTCCAACATGCTTCACCATTGCTATAGAGGTGGCACGTAACGCTACCTTCATTTCCCTACTCCCTTCAAACTCTACAACGTCTCCTACGCGTCGCCCTCTTGCCATCATGGCAATCATCGTCGACTCTCCCATCACACGTCTAGAGCACGTTCTCCTTTCTAACATACCACCGCAGGCCGACGCACAGGAGACAGGACTCATGAAACGCGCTCGCTCCAACTCCAATGACAGCTTTCACGCACATCTCGAAAGCAAGGCCGTCCCAGTAACTCCAGGCGTACACAGTGCAGGTCACTCGGCATACTTTGAACAGAAGCCAGAGGAGGGCGAAGCAGACGAGGAGCAGTACCACGATGACGACGCCTCTCCCGGCCCAAATTGGAACGCGAACAACTACGAAGTACCAAAAATCGACGAGGCTTCAGCTGGATCGTCTGGACTGGCTGCCACAGACGCAAAGAGTGCCGAGGAGGCCATACGGAAGCTCACCCTGAACGCGAGTGTAGACGCTGGCAGGAAGGATTTGAACGACATTGATCCCCGAGCTGCCCACCCGCGCTTAGGTCTGAGTGGCCACATCATTAGCGCTACCTTTGTTGTCCCGTACAATATTAGCTTTGCACCAGGAAAAGACTGGGTGAGCCCCAGCCAACGATTCTCGTGAACGACTTTCCACTAATTCGCGTACAGGAACTCAATCCCCGGGGTGGCACGTCCGCCCTCTTCGACTCCTTCTCCTACCTTGCGTCCTCGTCATCGCCATGGAACCATACTCTACTCGGATGGACTGGCGAGATCAAGAAGAATCCTGCGGCGTTCCCTCTCGACCCTAGTCTTGCAGCTATGGAGAATCTTAATACCACAAAGAAGACATCAATACCCGTAGAAGGCAAAATGAAGGTGGTGGATCCAACCCAGTCCACAAGCATGCAGATCAGCCGCAAGGATCGACAGCGACTCGAGACTCAGCTAGAACGGGATCATGGTGGCAAGATTGTTCCCGTGTGGCTTGTAGACGACGTTGGCGAAGACGACGACATTTACACAATTGAGAACCAGAGCAGATGGAGATCGTTCGCCGAGCGGGAACTCTATACGCTGTTCCACTACAAGCAGAACGGGCCAGCCGATGGCAGAGGTGTGCGGACTGCCTGGGCTGACTACTACAAGTTGAACAAGCTTTTCGCTGATCGAATCATCGAGACCTACAAGCCTGGAGATATCATCATGATTCATGACTACAACTTGATGTTGCTGCCCAGTCTAATACGCCAACGATTGCCGAAAGCATACATAAGCTTTTTCTTGCACGTTCCGTTTCCAAGCAGTGAGTATTATCGCTGCTTGAGCAGGAGGAAGGAGATTCTCGAGGGAGTTCTTGGTGCTAACCTCATCGGATTCCAATCTTTCAGTTACTCTCGTCACTTCTCATCCTGTTGTACTCGAATCCTCGGCTTCGATTCCTCATCATCGGGAGTTGATGCCTATGGTATGCATGTGGCGGTCGACGAATTTCCTATTGGCATCAACGCTTCGTCCACCAAGAGGGCAGCTTACAATGATCCACTGGTGGAAGAGAAGATGGCCGGCATTCTTCAACTCTATGCGGGCAAGAGAATCATAATCGGACGTGATCGCCTTGACACTGTCCGTGGCGTTTCCCAAAAGCTAGAAGCTTTCGAGAACTTCTTGGAGCGTTATGAGGAATGGCGCGGCCAGGTAGTCCTGATCCAGATCACAAGTCCGAACGCAATCAATACAGTCGACGATGGAGGTGAGTCTAGATTCATGGACAAGATTTCAGAGCGTGTCTCCAAGATCAACGGCAAATACGGCTCACTGAGCTTTTCACCGGTCAAACATTTCCCACAGTATCTATCGAAGGAGGAGTATTTTGCTCTCCTGCGTGTCGCGAACGTCGCTTTGATCACCAGCGTGCGAGACGGAATGAACACCACCAGCATGGAGTACGTCGTATGCCAAGAGAACAACTTCGGCCCATTGATTCTCTCAGAGTTTTCGGGTACCTCTGGGAGTCTAAAGGCTGCAATACAAGTCAATCCTTGGGATCTCAGCGGTGTGGCTGATTCAATCAACCTTGCTCTCCGCATGACCAATGAAGAGCGCAGAGAAAAACACGCCAAGTTGTATCGTCACGTCGTCAACAACAACGTTCAGAATTGGACTAATAAGTTCTTGAAGCGATTCCTACTCAACCTTGAGTCTTTCGATCAGACCTTTTCTACTCCAGCTCTTGATCGTGTCAAACTCCTGACTGCATATAGAGCTGCTAAAAAGCGCCTCTTCATGTTCGATTACGACGGTACACTCACGCCGATCGTTAAAAATCCAGAGTCGGCCATACCTTCAGATCGCGTTCTTCGCACGCTCAAAACCCTGGCTGCAGACCCTGCGAACACGGTCTGGATAGTGAGTGGACGTGACCAGCTGTTCCTTGACCACTACATGGGCCACATCTCTGCGCTGGGGCTAAGCGCTGAGCATGGTTGTTTTATCCGACAGCCCGAGTCTGACGACTGGGAGAATGTTGCTGCGCACATGGACATGTCGTGGCAAGAAGAGGTGAAGGATATCTTCAACGCATACACCGACAAGACACCAGGCAGTCACGTCGAGGTGAAGAAGGTTGCCTTGACGTGGCATTATAGAAACTCGCATCCGGAATCGGGATTGGAAATGAGTCTTAAATGTCAGAGGGAGCTTGAGAGCACTGTGGCTAGAAAGCACGATGTCGAAGTCATGACAGGCAAGGCGAATCTTGAGGTTCGACCGAAATTTGTGAACAAAGGCGAGATCGCCAGGCGGTTGGTCAAGGCTTATGGCACGGGTCCTGGTCAAGCCCCAGAATTCGTCTTCTGTCTGGGAGACGACTCGACTGACGAAGGTAAGATTCATGTGTGTTACCAACATCCATAACCCTCGCTGACAATATGACAGATATGTTTCGAGCCCTTAAACAGTCGGAGTTGCCATCGGAAAATGTCTTCTCGGTCACGGTGGGTGCTTCATCGAAGCAGACCCTCGCGAGCTGGCATCTTCTTGAGCCGCACGATGTCATCAGTTGCATCGGCCTGCTGAATGGCAGCATCGACAATGAGAACGTTGGGGCTGTCTCTGTGGTGGACGGCACAATTCCGGATATGACGGAAGCCAGACTGTGAATGTGAGAGCGCGTCTGGATCCGATGACTGAGATACTGGCTTTTGACGATTGAGATAAATATCCTATTGTGTCGTTTGACCTGAGCTGGGGTCCAGCCACGATGAGAGAACTGTGGTCATGCCAAGAGAGGAAGAGATAGTTACCTAGAGATGGCGATACGAAGGCATTTTCTTTATCCTTCCATTGATACTCCTAGGATGGCTTATTGAGGCCCTCGTATTACTAGCCATCGATGCTTCGACATCATGTCGGCTTAGCAATAGTTGAAGACACTGTAGCTAGCATCTGAGTTTGTTCCTGCGATTTCCGTTACTATGTTACCGAAGATACTTGCGACATGATCATCATTTTTGAGTGTTGATTAGCGGGCCATTGTCGGTTGCGACTTAGACAAGTATATTGGACTGAGCATGGGGAACTTCACATGTTCATATTTGTACTACTTATGTCAAGAACAAAATAAATACTTACAGCTCTGGGTTGCGCGATCAAATATGACGGCAACCCATTTTTCTCTTTGGTAATTTGCTTCCAAATACATCAACAACATCAGATTTGTTGGTGTGCCTAGACCAAAGTGTCACATGAACCTTCCACCAGTATTGCCTCGACGAGAGAGGCTAAGTTGTTGCGGCATCCGACGCCATTGAAACGGCGAGACGAAGATGATGCTCAAAGTCACGATGCCAATCACACGCGACCCTAAGTTAGTGCGTGGCCCAAAGTAGTGTCCCGGTTTCTTCTTTGGGACACAAGCTATGATGACGTAGTGAGCACCCATCGTCATCGCCAATGCCTGTGATTTCTCTTCTTCAAAAATCTCCCTCAACCAGACTTCACTCGCGATACAAGAGCCGACCCTGACCCACTTGGAACACAAAGAAGATTTCTACTCCAAACATAAACCTCATCCCTGAACCTCTCAGCTTGATCGGCAGGATATTCATACATCCCTGATCCCTCCCTAGTACGTGCGCTGCCTTTGCCCCTCAGCCTGATGGTGTCATTGGTTCCGCGACTTCCGCAACTTCAAGAGTATTATCTGACTAACTATGCGACAGAGACCATCTATTCACGTAGGATCACTTCAATATCTCAATCGCCATGTAAGTATTGCTATCAACAAGTACTCCAACTTTGCACGCGACATCTCAACGATCCTGTCCTCCAATGCACTTTCTTGTACTCCGCAGTTTAGGATCTCCATATGTCCAACCATACGTTTTCCTCCACCGATCCTCCGCCAAATTTCCAAGATGCTGTACACAATTCCTCGTCTAACGTCTCTTGCCAGCATGAATCGCCACCTCTCTATCCGCTCCCGCAAAAATGATTCCGACTCCCCCACCTCACCGAAACACCGCTTCACCATGTCCTCTCTCCGTTCTGCCGTCCCCGGCCAACCCGAACTGTCCAAAAGAATGAACAAGATGATCAAATCGGAGAATCACGCTATTAGCGCCTACGATACAGCTGGCCGTGAGCGGATTGGGTTGGCACAGCAGCTAAGTGAGTGGGGCGAGAGCACTGGTGATGACGCTGTATCTGAAATTTCGGACAAATTGGGCGTCCTGCTGGCAGAAATCGGAGAACAGGAGGATGTTTTCGCACAGGGGTTGGAGGAGTACAGAAGTGTCTTGAAGCAGATTAGAAATACGGAGACCAGCGTTCAGCCATCGAGAGATCATAAAGCTAAGGTTTGTTTTGCCCACCTACTTGGAGGTAACGATGATGCTAATGGTACATTCAGATCGCCGACGAACTTGCAAAATTGAAATATAAAGAGCCAACCTCTACCAAAATCGTCACACTTGAACAAGAACTCGTCCGCGCGGAAGCCCAATCCCTCGTCGCAGAAGCTCAGCTCACAAACCTTACTCGCCAAAAGTTCCGCGAAGCGTACACCGTCCACCTCGCTGCCGTTCTTGAACGTTCTGAGAAGCAAGCCCTTTTGGCCAAGCAAGCACAAAAACTACTGCTCCTCTTGGATGACAGCCCAATCGTCCCAGGCCAAGAACGCGAGCCATTCTCCTCCCATGAAGAAGTGCGCCAGGTCATCAACGAAGCCGAGGCGGATTTGAGGAGTTGGACACCTTCCTGGCAACACCACGAAAATGGCGCTTCCTCGATCGGGAACAACGGACTTATTGAACCGGGTGTTGTTGAGAGAACGGCTGGGGAAGGACATACGAGTGATGGGACTCACTTGGCAGAAGTCACGAGTGCGCCGCCACCAACGCAGACGCACGCAGATTTGCACCATGATCCTTCATCCCATGCTAGTGCGACTGGCACTGCGGGCGTTGCATTGCCTGGAGAGGCAGGCAGTGTAGCTGGAAGTGCCATGCCACAGGCTGCTGAGCAGCCTCATGCTGCTTAGGCTGCAATGTGTGTAGCTTTGAGCAGTAATCAGATATGGTGAATAAAGAAGCTCTAGATCCTCCACGTTTCAGTAGACGGGACCTGAACATGGAATGATGAATCTGTAAAGTGTCCCTTTTCCCATGATTGACGGGTTGAAGGATTCCCTTGGTCCGCCAGAACAATGACAGACCCGTGATTTTGCCGTCTGCTCTTGCAAAATACCGCGATAGCGCTAGTCACTGTTCATATTGTGAGCATCCATATCAAAATATAAGACACTAGCTTAAAGCCGATTATCAAGATCTTACATTTAACATATTACATAAACACAACTTTCGAATACTTATCTAACGTCACTCAATTATCCCTATATATCTATCAGTATTGTTGTACGTGTTATTTTTGACGAGAATATATACTTGTGATTTTTAATTTGATTTGTTCCCGACTTATTCTACAAATCTTACAGCCTAGATAGAATTAAGATATCGATTTCTATAAATTTTAGAAAAGGAGCTAGTAGAAAGTAGTCAAAAGAAAAACGATATCATATTACGAGGGGTGAAAAGTGAGAGAAAAAGCTAGTATTGTTATCTAGGGTACAGATATAAATCTAGTTGAATAGAATATTGTCCACTTCGAACCCCATATTCTCGGGGGATTAATAACTAACGACTTTAGCCTTAATACCATCCTACTTTCTAGCTCAATGCAATCGTCGAAAGTGAAAGTACATGAGGAGTCGTATTTTAATGGGGAGGATAGAGGTATATATTTTGATCGAATATCCCGCTCATATCCTCTTTTCCCTCGTACATGCTAGCACATCGATCTCGTTGTTGTTGGGCCTGTCAGACCAGTGGAGCAGAGCTTACTCATGTGCGCCAAACCGACGCAACAACTGTCGTGTGAAAGTGATGAGGACAAAATCTCCTTTCTCGCGGGCATCGATGTAATTCAGACTGCACCTAGAACAAAGACCCACCTTCTGGTTTTCCATACTCCGCCACTTCCTCCGCAGAGAATTCCTCAGATTTGCGGATACGGCAGTATCCATTTCCACCACGAAAGCTCAGACATGACCCCAAAAACATATATGATGATGCCGGCCCGCATGGCGTGACAAAGGACACGGATTTGCCTCCGAAGGAATCTGCAAAATGAGCACCGTGCAGTTCAGTAGAAATCAAGTCTCACGAAATCTTCGAGCTTCGTCCTTTGATGGGAAGAGCGATTGCACTGACCGTATTGGCTTGTGAGTCGTGTTTGACTCGTCATCTGTTGGTCGGCATTGGCAATATCCAACCCAGATCTCACCTGGCAACATTTGACAACGTTTCAAGAACGGAACTGCGTACTTATCCACTCATCTCGGATTCAAAGCACTCGCCCCAACTTTTCCGATCCCCTGTACAAGCGTAAAACTCCCTCCCCCTCCGCCTAAACTCTGCATTCCAGTAACCAAGAACGCACCGCCCATCCTCCCCTCTCCCTCCGCGAAGAAAACCTTCGGCCTCTCCCTCCTCCCAAAAACCTCTACACTGCCATCTTCAAAAGCAACTTCACTCGTGAACGCGGGACCATACTCCGGTTTGAAGATCCACGGCCCCTTCAGGTTTCTCGAAAACATATGGGCCCCAACACGCGGATACTTTCGAGAGGGGGACAGGGAAAGATCGATCATCCAATGCGCAAGGACGTGGAAGTGCCCGCGGAAATCGCGGTAAAGGAAGGGATCTTCTGCCCATGTCGGAGAGAAATCGGTTGTGTTCCAGGGAGCTTTGGAGACGAGGGTGTAGGGTCCTAGATAGGAGGGCGCGGCGTAGATGGTTTCGTCTTCGCTCATCAAGATCGTTGTAGCGTTTTGTGCGGAGGAAGCTGCTAGAGAGAGGGGCGCAGGATTTGTGCCGTTGATCAAGACAGTGAATGGTGCCCACGGACCGCGAATGGTTGGCGCGCTGGAGACGGATATATTGTTGGGCCAATTCGCCCTGTCGTCGCAGTTGGCAATGCACTTGAGTCGATGCGAGATTGCAAGAGAGGAGAACATACGTACTTGTTTATACCTCCACATTGCACAGGATCGGGAATATCCACGCCGATACTCCAGAGTAAGTATTTCTGTCCACCTTCAGCTTCCTTCTGCACCCCGAGCATTGCGACTTACCTGATCTGCCTCACTCCAGTGCGCATACGCATTGTGTCGAAAGCTTTTTGTGATCTTTTCTTGAAAGATGTACGGTCCTGCATCACGAGTCAGTTCTGCTTCGTTCCCACAACTCCTGTTGATGCTGCGACCAGAATGTGCGTTCACTCAAAGCACGCCAATATCTACCAATAATTCCATCAAACATTTCTGGGGCCACATCAGATATCTTGGCTGCAAGCGCCCATCGTCTTCTCTCGCTAGGTTCCATCGACCAAAGCTCATCCACCCAGAATCAGCCAACAACGTACCTTCCGCACTCCCTCTCGCCTCAGCCCTCGCAATAAAACTAGCAGGTCTCCACCCACTCAGACCGCATCCATGCGAAAATTGATCGTAGACAAGATGGAAAAGTTCAGGATCATCTCGGTCTCGAATAATATTGCCGCCCCAGCTCGAGTTGCCCCAGCTTTTGTATTGCAGATTGCCAGTGGAGTTCAAACTGGGGGTGGTATGATTGTACCCTGTGCCTCTCTTCGCGGGTCGAAGGTCAAGTTTACCGCAAGATGGGCCGAGCCAGCCAGGGTCACAGGTACAGGCTTCTCGCAGGCAGAGGCCGTTGAGGCTGCAGTCTTCGTCTGTTGTACATGATAGCGTAAAGGCGAGCAGTGATGACCAAAGCAGGAGAGCGAGGACGTGGTTGATCATCGGGAGAGGGACAAAAGGCAAGCACGACTCTGGTTATGGAGGGTGTTCCCGGACCAGACCTGTCCGTTCATAGAATGTGTGGACGTGGTGGATCCCTCAGGAGCCGGAACATTGGTGAAGACGGCGACATTTCTTTTCGACAAAGGTGTCGTTGGCATCAGGGTCGAGTATACGGGAATAAATAATCCGAGGATTTGGCCCTGTCGTGCAGGGACCACTATAAGATTATTACAGAGTATCGGCAGGGAATCCGATCGGCTCCCAGCCACGTCAGCTTACTTAATCACATATCTTGGCCCTGTCGCCATCGGTCTTCTCCTGGAACGCCTTCGCGTAACCATTCCAAAATTGTGGTTCATAAATCGTTGGTGCTCACAATGCCCTGAGCCTTTTAAAAAACGGGTTTCGAACAAGCTCCTGCTCAGCCATGACCAACGATCTCATCTTTTCGATCTGTTCCTTCTTGCTCAAACTTTTACCTTCTGTTTCTGCCTTCCACTTCTCAAGCACACCTTTGAGTAGCACACTGCCTTTCTCCACATCTTCCTTGTTCGCAACAATGTTGTCGCTATCATGCTTAGCGGAGAAGTCTTCGAGCTCGTCCGCTTTGCGCTTCGCCATATTGACGACTTTCTCCGGAAATCTCACAAGTTCCGCAACATGAATCCCAAAGGATTGGTCGCAGATTCCTGGCTCGACCTTGTAAAGCAGAGTAACCTCTCGTTTCGATTTCTCTCCATCGATATGCGCCACGACGTGAAGGTTCTGAACTTGAGGAAACGTGTCAGCCAATGCGGTGAGCTCGTGGAAATGGGTCGCAAATAATGCATATGCTCCAATCTCTTTGACAATATGTTCCGAGATCGCCCATGCCAGACCAAATCCATCATAGGTTGAGGTTCCGCGCCCGAGCTCGTCGACGATGATTAAGGACTCTCTCGTTGCCGATTTAAGGATATTTGCTGTCTCAAGCATTTCTGCCATGAACGTTGAGACGCCCTTGAGTTGCGAATCAGAAGCTCCCACACGCGCGAGTATCGAGTCGAAGATGGACAGCTCGGCTTCCGCACATGGAACGAAGCAGCCAATCTGGTTCATGAGTGCAATGACGCCGACCTGCCGTATGTAGGTCGATTTTCCACCCATATTCGGCCCTGTGATTATGATGAATTCGCTGGTCTCCCGTATGAGGGAAACGTCGTTTGTGATGAAAGAAATATCATCTTGCATCTCCATGCAAGGGTGCCTTGCTTCTTTGAGGATGGTGTTTCCTGAGCCACGAGCGTGGACGGTGGGGCGGATGTAAGCCGTTGGAGCATGGACAGCAACGTGTGCGAAAGAGACAATAACGTCAAGATGTGCTAGAATTGTGCCCAGTTTTTCGAGAACTGGGCTATATGATGCTGCGACATTCACCACTTCTGACACGAGTCCAGATTGTGTCCTGTTGTAGTTTGAAGTTAGCTGATCAAATTCGCGTCGTAAGCTCGCAAGCGTGGAAGTCGTAAAGTAGACTCCATTCTTCATCGTCGCAATTTCGGAGTATTGCCGTTTGTTCCGTATACATGTAGCTTCGGTACGCGTCAGTCGCAGACACCAACCATGAGTCTTGTGGTTCTCCAGCATGAGTTTCTTCTCAGTGTCGAGCCCGAGATCATCGCCAACCTGTCTGTGTTCAGAATCTATTCCATCTCTGCACTTGTCGAGACGTTTGTGCAAGATCTCCAGGGCATCATCAAATTCAGACTTGATGATGAATTCGTGGCGGTCCAGAGCTTCCAGGTCGACCGTCGTTTCCACCATCTCACACAACTTGGCCAGTGAGGCTGAGCAGTCTTTCAGCTTCGAAGTATATTCGCGATCAAGTGGATCTTTGTACTGCTCATCCATGACACCCTCGAGTGATTCCAAGATTCCGGGCAAGCGAATCGCTACCTGGTATGCTCTCACGACGTCTTCCAGATTGGCCAACCTTCGTTGGAATTTCTTAGCTAGACGAAAGAGGTCTGGTATTGAACGAAGATGGTCTTCCTGCATGATTTGGCGCAATTCTGTGTCCACCACGAATGCCTCGACAAGCTGTTGCCTTTGCTCGATATGTTCCTTGCTCATTAAAGGCTGCTTCAGCCACTGCGCCAAAAGCCGGCTGCCCACCGGAGTCTTACAGTGGTTTAGTAATCCATACAAGCTCATCGTTTTGGATCCATCCCTCGGCCCAGGCATGAGATTGAGAGCTTTCAACGCCGCCGCGTCCAGCTTCATATACTGTGAGAGATCGTGTTGGTATAGTTGATACTGGCCGAAGTTCGAAGCGTCTGACATGACATTCAAGTACTTGATCAGCGCCGCAGCAGAACCCATCGCGAGTTTAAGATCCGTTTGCGGCAGGCGTCCAGCCGTGGTCTCATTTCGAAGCAATCTGGTGAGGTCTTGCTCAATGTCCTTGGTTCCGTAATCTGAAGCCGGCCTCTCTGAAACGACGCATCCACAGGCGTCCGCGATCTGCCGCAGTTTCGCTAATTCCACATCTTTTCCATTGCTATCCTGGATTATGAGGCACTCCTTGACGCCCATCTGAATAAGCAGCGACTCGAAGTTGGAGTACAAATCATTGTCCAAGAACTCGCTGACACCAAGCTCTCGAGTGCTCGCATCGGCGAAGCAGACGCCGACATTTCGTGCCTCGGATGCTTTTGCTGTCACCTTAACTGCGAGAATGGTGGGAGCGGTCTCCAGATGTCCTCCCAGCTCTTCCTCGACGTCTTGTAGATTGCCCGGAGAGGCCTGCTTGCCAATCTTCCAGCTGTTTCGCCCGGTAGATTCCCATATTTCGACGCGTTTGCTGAGCTTGAACAGAGCCTCCCGCAAGAAGTTCTTGAAAACGGTTGTGGAGAGGGTCACGGATTCGAGGCCTGGTTCACGGCCGAGTTGCTTGAGGACCGATGTACTTCGGTATACCTATGGAAATCCGTGAGATTACAATCACTAGGCTGTGAATTCGTACATACCGTTCGCGCAATGAATACAGCATCTTCGCCGTGAGCGGTGTAGTAGTCGTTGCGATCGAATATGCGGATACACTCATCCCCTTTCGATTCTAGATTGCGGAAGAACTTGATGAAACCGCCCTCATCGTCAATTTTCAGCTCGGGACGTGAGGATGACATGATGCGCAGATGTGTATCTCGATGTTGTATTCGAGATGGCTAGACGCGTCGGAAAATGATAAACGCGTAGAAGCGAAATCACATGCGCAGCAAGTCATTCGATTTGAGATGTCGATTTTGAAATTCTTTAGCCTGTTACATAAAAACTTTTACTCACACTGAGTATATTCACTGATAGGTAGCAAGCTAACGACCGTCTGCTTTGATCAACAATTGACATCTACCCATCGACCCAAGTGCCAAGGGCAAGAAACCAACATCTACTAGTACGAAGGTAGCCATGTGGATGGGAGTCTGAAAGCTAGGACGAAGCAACATGCTGATTTTGAACGGAAGTGGCAGATTCTGACTTATTCAAATCTCAACCTAGAGACCAAACATTTTCCTGCCCTTTTCCGCGCGTTTTTCTCTTCACAGACGGAGTGTAAGAATACATCGCACGCTGCGTACCACCCATATGTTTCTTAACTCCGACAAAGCTAGTAGTTGTGAATCAAGCCGAGTATTTAAGAGGCATCGATCAAAGACACCCTTCATCACATCTCCAGTTGCACATCCAGCCTCTACCCATAGATCTTGGTGTCTATAGCAATCGATTTTGTACCTTCATCTCCCATCTACAGGATAAATCGATAGCCTCAAGCGTAAAGACACAATCTGCGGATTGATCAGCTACTACATGCCATATGTAGACTGAAAATTACGTATAGCAGAAAATCAGGACGCCGGCAACTGTTCAAGCCCGTGCCGAAAGGCATTAGGTCCAGGGAGGGAAAGAAGGTTCGAGTGCATGCGTCGTTCAAATCTGTGGGATCAGTTTTGACGCCTCAATTACCTTGACTTATCCGTATCTAGCTCATTTGCCGTTCTCCTGTCCTTTAATCCCAGCCCACGCTTTCTCAAAGATAGCGCCTCGCCATCCCCAACAAACGGAGTAATGCCTGCCTAGCAAGACCCACTCCTCCATTTCGTCCAGCATTTCGCACTTTCCCACCCTTTCTTTCTCGTCTTGCTCAAGCCAATTCTCGAACAACCATTCAACATCTGCGCCTTTCTGCCCATCGCCGAAAGTGGCATTTTTCAATCGTGTCCGCTGAGCAGCAAGCGAGTGGTACTTGTGGAGTGTTTGAAGAACAATGCCGCGCTGAGCGAGATTGGAGACCATGACCTGTCCGAAGGAGTCGTGAGGATGTATAGGTTCGTATAGGACGAGGGACAAAGGTGTGGTAAGTGGGATGATCTGACTTGTCAGGGTATGAAGGATTGCATCGGCTTGTGCTGGCGGAAGATAAATCAAACAGCATTCTGATAGAAGAAGTGTTGGTGCTGTGGGACATAGGTTCGGTAAATTTGGCAAAGACGAGAGGTCGTTCGTAGCTAGTGATCGCAGATCGAGAGGATGGATATTGTAGGTCGGTGAGTACAAGGAGTCGCCATCGCTAGAGATGCGGAGAAAGTCGATGTTATCGGGTCCCAGATGGTTGTGAATAGCTTTGAGGAGGGATGGTGTTCTCTTAATAGAAGCTATCTTTGAGGTTGTGTTTGTCGCGAAGTCGAGTTCGTGGTAGGTCAGTTGGGAGCCGGGATTCGTCGTGACAATCCGGAAGTATCGTGTATCTGAGCCGGCGCCCAAAGAAATGATCTGCTTTGAAGAATCTGGATCCGTGGTGAGGAACGCGTTGACGAGGCGGTCGATGGCCGTGGCGCGCATGTATGTCCCTGGTCAGTTCAGCATTTCCCCTTGCTACACCATGAAGCTCATTATACCTCTGTTGATGATGGGATACCGTCTTGGAATTGCTCCTTGTAGAAAAGCCTGGGCAAACGGATCGTCGAGATAACCCAAGGACACAGCACTCATCCGTGAAGCCAAAGCATCATTGTCTGTCTGCTGGACAATTCTGTCCTTGCGCGTCTCGGCATCTTCCTGTGTCCGTCCGTGGCCAAGTGAAGTCGGACCGCCTCTTCTTCTGGCGCCTCCAGTGCCTCTGAGCGACAGTAGATTAGGAATTCTTCCTGCTTGACGTTGTTCAGCCATTTCGGAGGTTGTTCTGCTCGCCGCAAACAGTCCGGGTTCATCGCCCTCTGCCCGAATCGGGTTAGGCCACAGATTTCCACCTCTTCCAATTCCGTTCAGGTATCTTACCTACTGTCTGCGCCGGCGACAATAACACCCACCACAACATCCAAGCAAACTCGTCACAGCCATGGACGACGTCGAGCAGGCCAATAAGAATACTGTCAAATTATGGCGCGTCTACAAGACGGCACTTCAGATGTGCAAGGACCGCGTACGATTCACCCTCGATCCTGCAACTCGAAGCATCGCTAACCCACCATAGGGCTACACAATGTCTGACGATGAGCTCAACATCTCTATGGCCGAGTTCAGACACAAGTTTGAACAAGACGGCACGATAAAGTGCGACTTACCCTTCCCATTGGCGACGTGCCTTTCTAATAGGATCAAATAGTCGATCACTACTCACAACCACGGCCACGCCCTCCCCGAAAATGATAGAAACTCTCACCGAACCGCCTTCCCCAAGAAACCCAAACCCTACTCCTACGTTCGGCACGATTCGCATCGCTTTTAACGGTGAGCACAACGTGGGCATAAAGCCCCTAAAGCAATTCGTCCAAGCCTGCGCCGAAGATGGAATCCATACGGGGATCCTAATTACCGCCGTCGCACCCACCTCCGCCTCGCTCAAGATCACTGCCGCCCTCGATCCGAAGGACCAGATTATTGAGATATTCCAGGAGAGCGAGTTGGTGGTGAATATCACGCTGCATGAGTTGGTGCCCACGCATGTGTTGCTGAGTCACAAGGAGAAGAAGGAGTTGCTCGAGAGGTATCGCCTGAAAGAATCACAGCTACCGCGGATTCAGAGAAGTGATCCTGTGGCCAAGTACTTTGGTCTAAAGAGAGGGCAGGTCGTCAAGATCATCAGGAAATCAGAGACGGCAGGACGTTATGCTAGTTACAGGTGGTGTATTTGAACAAGATTTTCATGGAGCCTTGGCGTTCAATCTGGGATATCTCGAAGGCTTCCAAAACTTGATGGCTTTTGAAGCGGTGTAGGCATTAGTATTGGGAACCTTCAGAATCGCCATATATTCTACGTCAGTACATTTTCTATTCTCCTGTTCATATATTCGAGTTGTTCTATTGACTTCATTCCGCAATAGTGAACATAACCAGTGACCAATATGACAGGTTTAAGCGAGACCGTCTCACAAGTATCGCATTGGTCGCATTCTGTGCCCGTCTATCAGCATCTGTGAGGTCATGCAGCATCGCCTTGGTCATATCTATGACGATGATTATGGTAAAGCCGTGGCGGCTAACGTGATATCGCCGACATCATGGCATTCTCAGCCTCTGAGAAATGCCTTGGTCTGCTCTAACTTCAGTCTAGCTGCAAACGGGCTTTTTTGATCTGCAATCATTGAACTTATACCTCCGTGCTAGAGATCATACTTGTGACAATGCCTTCGTGTACTGAGTCCTAAGTTTCCTCGCTTTCGTTGATTACTCCATATTCATCTCCGGGATCAGGGATTCCTCGAATATTGTTATAAGACTAGTAGTCACACATCCTTTTGGCTTCTTTCGCCGCTTGCTCTACCTTTCTTGTCTGCTCTGCATTGACCAGCATCTCAAGAAATCGGGCTGGCAGAGTTTTGACGTCAGGGTCGCTCTCCCCAGCCATAATCTCATTCGAAAGGTCCAGGTATCCCTTCTTGAAGCTTGTCCAGAGTTTCTGTCGAAAGGAAGTCTCGGTGAGTGGTCTCGGATAGTAGGGATCGTTCGCGAAGAAGGCATTGACTGCCAATTGAAGACCGGTTTCATTCCGCTCCATCTCCCTACATTGGTTGAAGTCCAATAGCCATAATTGTATGACTCGACGCTTGGAATCGTGACCCATAACGAGATCCTTCGTTGTTGAGGGGCCCATTTTCAGCACCTCTGCTCGTGTAGGAATCCTCTTTTTAGGAAGGGGAGCACTACCCAAAACAAACTCAACGTCCCGAGCGTCTGTGCCGACTGACCAATGTAGAGCTGCTAATGCGCCGCCCATAGAGATTGCTATGTCTTCATATTCGACGGCCTCGAGTTCTTGGACTTTATCTACCCATAGTGGGTAATTCTGTAGGGAGAACATCGAGCTTGGATGCTTGCTTTTGACCTGAGCTTTCCCTAGAAGGACTCTGATCAGGCAATTCCGGTTAGATTCCTGGCTCTTTGCCGCCTCCTTTATCTTCTCTGGACACCATTTCTCTATGATTGCGTTCCTCACCTGCTTTGGCATTGGAAAAATTCTTTCGGCTACAATAGCCTCTGTTCTGTCAACGGGGTAAGGTGTATCAGGGAAACACTTTAATCTTTTATCCCACCATTCTGCACCTTCCTTGTCGTCGGGTTTCACGAAATACATAGGCTCTGGGATACGTATTTTTTCGTGAAGTTGCTTGAAATTTTTAAACTTGTGCCAAACATCGCAATGGAATGCATAATCGTTCCAGAGAGCTTGGACCCCTGGTCTGGCTAGCTTTACGATACTAGCGGACCCGAGCTTTTCGTATATCGTTCCACAACTACCTGCTCCGATCCTTCGATACGATTCTTTCTGGTCTTCGGCGAATAAGATCTGGCCTTCTTCCATTCTATGCGCAAGGGATGAGGCAGTCGATATGACTGATCGAACGGACAGCATCTGTTTTAGATGCTGGTCCGCAGTCTCTTCTTCAGAGTTGTCCAGATGGTCACCAAGATAGAGATTGATTAGTATCAGTTCTTGAAACGATACACTGCGTTCGCTTTGCTGCGATTCTGAGGACGTATTCTCCCGGCGCTTGTAATTTTTGATTTGTTGGTCCATGATGGGGGTGATTCTTTGGTGAGGTTGTAAAGTTTTGTTCTTAGCGGAAAGAATCTGCTGAAGAAGATATTTCACGGAGGGAAGGAGATGTGCGGCGTTGAATGATTATTCATGTATTGATCAATAATAACGTCGCTCGATGGACGTTGATACTAGCTAGATTGGGACCACGCCATCACCAGATCGCCAACTTAAGCACGAACTAGCCACCAAGGTTTTCCTAATTATCGAAATTTTAAACCTTATTCTAGTTTCTGCTGTTAGTAGAATAGAATCTCCGGGCTTCTTATAGAAAATCATTAAGCTTTCTATAGAGTATGCGCGTACGTAACCCCTAATTAACCTTATAAGAACTACTAACCTTAATCTAGAAACTGGTCCGCTCTACATTAAAAGCTCTATTTCTATATGACTTCTATATTATATATACCTAAACCTAGTAATAAATATGAAAAGGCGCTATTATGCCTCTTAACAGCATAGTCACACAAAACACACCTAATATACGGTGCAGTTCTTTCTATGTTCTGGCATGAGCTCACAAGACTCTTTCTGACAGTCAATTACTGTCTTGGCCAAATCGCTCCGGAAGATCCACTTATCTTCAATCTCAAGGACGTTCCTACGTAGTATGATAGCCCGCGATAGCAAATGCATGGCCTAGTGGAAGTCACTACCATGCCGATCTCCCCTGCCCGCCTCCCCTGTGGGTGAAGCTGCATTGTTGTGCCACCAAACCCTTCCATTATTGGTGTTGTGTCAGACTGTCGAGAGCCTTGCGTGAAAGCCTCGCCATCGACTAATCAAGTGCCAAGAGACTGATGAACTAATTTTTGCTAGGGCGAAGCACTATTCATTCCGGCAAGGTATCACGGTATGCTTCTCCACCTGAGCACAATACTACTTAACAGTGATCAGGCTCCCTCTTTGCAGCCGTACGTCTCCAATTTGACTAGACCTTTCCGCCGACACCGTAAACAGCGAGTTCTCGGCAAACTCCCCAATCTACGGCCTTCGTATTACCGACCATGGTATGAGGACTGGATGCAGGCTTTTTCAGTACAAGTAGGCTATAAGCGAATAGTCTGTTCCACGAGCATCAGTTGTCTAATCTCGGTCTTTCGAACATTATCATCATCATTCATCATGAAATTCTCCATCGCTCTCGCCTTTGCCATGCCCCTCGTCTCCGTCTCGGCAACGAAATGGGACATGTGCTGCTGTCATGACAGAACCCACTGCAATGCAACGGCAACCGAGCGCGTAGCTAATGAGCTAGCAACGAAGAAAAGGTGGAAAATGTCATACGGTCTGTGGAAGACCATGGATTTAGCTCCTTTAAGTTGTCGCAGTAGACCTACTCTGATGCCTGTTCTCGTCTTCGTATCAATTTTGATTGGGACAGAGTGTTACCTGTATGCTCCGAGTCATCCCGTGGACGATGGCTATATAGGGCAAAAGGAGATGGACGGTTACTGCATACAGTTTGAGCTGTTCGTTGCTTGCTTCAACCTTCCAGAGGGACGATATCCGTGAAAGGATCCTTAGCGAAAGTGAAGATGAGCATGGCGGTGTTAAAACTGATAATCAGGAGGATGATATTCACTGAAACGGACTCCCGCATGGTGGTGAAAGAACGGACCTCGCGAAGTGATGTCAAGTCGATGAGCGTGTGTTTATGAGGAGCAGAAAGCGATATCCATAGTTAACGAATGCGCCTGGCCGTTGTAACGATGTAACGAAGCATTGTGAGCTAATGAACCTGTCTCTGGATACAAATATCAGCCTTGAGTGCATCAGCCAGCGGAATTCAAATCTTATTTCTTTACAAGTTAGCAGCTGCGACGCCAACATATCCATAAGTCAAGAGACAATCAACGAAAATCCGTCAATGTCATGTCAGACTGCCTTTCTAAACGTCTTTCGACAGTACTTGGATGGATAAAAATTCGTGCTCTGATATCAGCGATCGACAAGAACACATTTATCAATCGACGAGTGAGGAGGGACGTTTTGATTAAGGTGAGTAAGTGAGCAAGCCACCGAGCTGATAGCTTACTATTAGACGGTTAAGACCACAAGAGAAAGGCTGAAACCCGCAAAAATTGCGCCTCTTGTCAATTGACCTTCTTGAATACCATGACGCGCCCAGGTCCGCCGCAGAACTGCTTCCTGTCTCCAGCGCAAACCATGGAGTTGTAGATAGTGCTTTCTGTTGTGCTGAGAGAGCCTCCGGAGCCCAATTCCGAGCCACAATAGCACTCAGTCCCGTACTCGACACCGGCATGAGACAGGTTCTTGGACGAGCAGAACTGCTGGCATTTTTCGATTGTCATAGCAGCATCCGTGCTGGACGCATTGGTAAGAGCCCTACCGCCCTTGGGCTCATTGGCAGAACCCACATATTGCCAGCCATCTCTTACCCTATTGAGAGATGGCATAGTGGGGGCGTCGGCGGCCCGGGACAAAACAAAGGGATTGATTGATGGAGGAGAGGTCGAGGAGTCACAGCTCTTTTGGGAGTGAGAAGCTGAATCAGCACCCGAAGTTACAGAGTTGCACCCTGGAAGCTTTTCGATGAGACCTTTCACGGGCTCATTGATAAGCGCCGGCCGTTCGGGACAATTCTTGACGTCTTTGGTATTGACTGCGGCCAGGGGCGGGCAGTCAGAGATCTGGCCAGAACCAGCTTCACCTTGAGCGCAGGAGCCAAGGGCGGAGCTGAGAACTGAATTCTCCCAGCCATTGATGAAGTCGCCATGAAAACCGTAGCCTGTGGTGTCTCCATTGGCGAACACAAACTTACCTCCTGGTTCCTGGATGGCTTCGGTATCATAGTACATCTCGTAGAAGAGGTGGACATGTAGCACTGGGTGCGTTGGTGGGCAAGCTCCATTGTCAACTGTAGATTTTCTGTCAATTTCCAAGCACGGATCTTCCTTGTGGTAAACCTACTCTGACTCAGGTAGGCAACATGGGAGTTGTCAGCCTTGTAAGCATTGATACCATCCCAGCAGCTTGGCATATGGATTTGAGCACGTATCTGCCCGCAATCTGTATACTTCATGCCGTACTCTTCAGGATACCGCTTATTGTTATCTAAACACACAAACGAAACCCGGTCTGCAATCGGACGACCTCCGTTCCATGTCTTAGTAGTATTATCGTAACTCCTTGCCGTGGTATTTCCTGAGAGCATTTTGAAGCCACGCGGGAATGGTTTGACATTTTTCAAGTCATCACCACGACCAAGATACTGCCAGAGCTGGTTAGGAATCTTGAGGTACCGTTGATGAATAGAGACTCACGTAAGCAATCATCCCTCCATTTGGGACGTCTTGAAAAGTGCCATTGCTGTGCTGGTAGTAACTTGAACAGTTCAGTACGCGATATCATCATGCAAAGCTCCCTTGAGTACTTACAGCTGAGGTGTCCAATATGCAGATTTGTCACTAGGTGTGATCAATAATCGTTGATAATTTGAGAACTGGTCTTGACTTACGCAGCGATTTCGCAAGATGTGCATTTCGAGTCAAGCATGTCGTCATAGGATGAGTTCATCCCGATATCTGGTACAGTGATTAAAATCATTACAATTCCTGTTCGCAATCTACCCGCTCACTATAGCCTCCCACAATGTTGTGGGCATGTGCGCTTATTGCACCTGGATTTACGACTGGATCCACTCTTCCTGTCAGCATTCTGCCACAATTTATACGCCAGAATCCAGCTTGAACATCAGCAACGAGGATTGCGGCGATGAACAGTAAAGAGGAACTTCGGAGTGAATGCATGTCCGCAATTGGTGAGTTGTAGCTGAATTTGGGAGAAGACTTGAGTTGGTATTGGGTAAGTATAACTCAACATATCTTATACTGATGATCAATATCTCCAGCCTGTTGTTAGAGTCATGCCTGAGGTAAAATGTCGGACCTCAAAATAGTGTCGGTATGGCCGTACTGGGTGACTAAATTGGCCCTAGTGTACGCCACAAAACCATAGTTTGTGGGCGAAAGAACAAAGACTGAGAACCAAAAGATAGGCTCGAAACAGTGTTTGCGCAACATCTATAGCAAGCATGATATCGGTGTGCGACTGAGGCTGGAGGATGCTGATGGCTGTCGAGGGGAGACATTGTGCTCCAGGGGCCAAATCGAGTCCGGCCCGAAGGGGGCATTGAGGACAGCTGTAGCCGAACGCTCGGCCAAGGCTTCATGTTCCTCGATTGATAAGAATATTATTCGGCCTCCACGCACGGCTTTGTCTGACAGTCAAAGTGCTCGATCACGCGACCAGAGAAAGCATTTGTTGCGCAACCCGACAATCGCCGTGTCGCTGTCGAGGATCACTCCAGCCATGACAATCGTCGGGCTGTGGAAAAGACTGGCGCTGGCGTACGGCGGTAAGGGATTTCAAAGTGCCTTCTTGAATGTCTAGATTGGTTCCGATGATGGGCTATGGTTATGGCACGCAATGCGCAGTTCCAGGTAAGCGTGGGTCGTCGTCTGTGGTATGTGTGCGACTTCTCAAGAGATGGTATGAACACAAGGGTATCGAGCTACCGCTGCTCGATACAATTCAACAGAGACGAAGCGCATGACGGTGATTTTTGAGTTGAAGGATCTCGCAGTCGACGGGGAATGGAAGGTTGACTAGGTGGGTGGGAGGTTTCATGGTACTCTAATAGGGAGATCCTGAACAAGCGGCTTAAGCCATCAACCTCATGCAGTCCTCCTCTTCGCTTACCCCTTGGATCACCAATACCGATACCGATGCAGTCGTTGGCCTCTGTCTGCAGGAGCCCCAGGGACTCTATATCGAGGGTAGTTCGCTAGCTGTGGCATAGCTACAGCTTCCCAACTCTAGATAGGAAGTCCTCGCTCAGTCGACCAAATCATGAAGGTCGTGCAGATCACAGATACATCTACCTCATTCCTATATATATATTGAGGGACCGATGTTTTCATTGACGTTTGACCGACAGGAGTCATTATACCAAACCTGGAATGCTAGGCAGTGATGGCGATACTGATAGTCAAGGGCTAACAGTGGATAGAAGGAATGCTGCCTCTCTCGACAATCGTTCGGTCTCGACGTCCATAGTGCTGTCACGTCTCTGCCCAGTGACTTTCAGTCGAGGCACTCGCGCTGGCACACACGTAGGAAGGTAGAAAAGAGATGATACAATTGAAGCGGAGGGCAGGCATACCAATGGAGGCATCCATCATATGGTAGCGGAACTCTCGGCATGAGAGACTTGGGATGAACGAGATAATGCATACGGACGCCCGAAGCAGACCATGTGCCATCAATTTTGGTGTCTATTATCCTCGTTCTACGCAAATTGCTGTCTTGGAAGCTGCGGTTGCTAGGTTGCAACTCCGATCTTGTCGCGTCGTTGACCACGGGAAATCGCAAGAGATACGTCACGCGACAAGTCCGTATGCACTCCCGTCGGGCACCAATCCCATCGTGACTCCCTCGGGCTGCTCTCTTCCCCTTTCTCATCATCATCAATCTGTTCACGACCATCCCCCTCCACTCAAATACACGCAGCCAAGATGGGTCGTTGGGGTCACTGTACGTCTTTTGTCTGCTCACCTGTGCCGCCAATCTTCACGCACTGTCAACCGAGCACGCGTTTGCTTCGCCACTCAAGCTCATTTGCTGATCATCCATTCTAGGTCTCTTCGAAAACGATGCCGATTGTGACATCGAGTCTGAAATCGAAGCCGACCTCTCCAAGCTCACCAAGCTCAATGAGCCCGACTTCCTCGACAAGGAACAGGAAATCTCTATTCGCAATGCACTGAATGCTGGTGCTGCAGCTCAGCTATTCCAGCAGTATTCTGAAACCGATGTTGACGCTTTCTACGGCGACTACAAAGTCATCATTCTCTCAGCTCTCATGATGATTGTTGGCGCGAACCTTGATCAGCCCATGAGAAAGTACATCGAGAAGGCCCTACCGACAGTAAGCGTCGCTCTCATGGGTCGAATGGGAGAAAGACTCATCCTCACAGATCAAGAGCCGCAGCGGCTTTACCCTCGCACTTTGGGATCCTCACTTCCGCGACTCAGGCAAGGCTCAATTCACAGCCATGTTCGAGAACTACGAGAACGGAAAGCCCCGTGCGCTTGAAACCAGGTAATTGACACACTCCAACCGTTGTCCTCATTCCTCATGAGCATCGATCGAACCGCTCTAACATTCTCTTCAGTTGCTGGACCTGCGGAAAGACATCGATGGACTTGGAAGACGGTAGGAAACTGCAGCGTTGCTCTCGTTGCAAGCACGCCAGCTACTGCGATGCGGAGTGCCAGAAGGCGGACTGGCCGAAGCATAAACGTACGGTCTGTCCTAAGCCGAAGGTACCACGCCCTGGCGAGCCACAGCTGCCATGGGTATTGGGTAATGTCTGAAGATATGAACCTCTGAATGGATCAAACAAGGCGGAATGACGGACGCGTAATGTTATCCAAGGCCGTAAGCTTACAACAGGCGAAGAGATGTCGTTCGGAACATTCGAATGTTCGATGAAGCTTGTTGCCCCTTTGACGCTAGATCGGGACGGAGTGTTCTCAAGAAAAAGCATTGATATTTGGCCTGGTCACTCCTCTCTGATGGCCTATCTGTCGACATCTATTCGGCATGATCCCTATGATTTCGCATATGCAATGGAATAGACGCTATAATTCCTCCTTCGATCCTGTCAATTTAGTAATCTCGGCCGTCAAACCTTTTTCGTGAAGATTCGCCTTCCATATGCCGTAAGCTATCAAAATCATGGGTACCTGGGGTGTTGAGATTAGTGAGGACGGGACCGTGGAGTTGCTCGTGGATGGTCTTAAACCTCTCCGGACGGTGCGTTTGCTGGGAATTTGATGACTGGGAGCAAGACAATTGTTACTGCTCCACGTCGCTCAATTGAGTCATGTACCTCTCAACATCTGTAATCGTATAGTAATTGACTTCCGCTCATAGACGAAGATGATTTCGGATGTTAGTGTCTGACAGTACTTTTGTTGTGTTTCGCTGATTTGAAGCATTCATTCCTCTAACGAAGGCGGGAAAGTGTCATCGAGGCTATTCAAAGCATCGTCACCCTCGCTGCCACTGGCTTCGCCCTCGTTACAAGCCGCCACGGTATGGAAACATCCTCTCCAACAATGGTCTCACTACTTAGTAGTAACATAGATAGCCAGCAAGATGTGAGAACAGTTGCAGATATGTTCACACCAATATCCAGGCAGAGTCCATTTTTTTAATGAGCGAGAAAGAACCCACATGATAACGTATTCGCTATGCAGAAGGTGAATCACTTTACCTCCGATTAGTCACCCGATGGTATCAAAAGCCTCATCCTTCAGACCGCGTCCGTGGCAACGAAATATGTAGAGGAACGGTGTGATCAGACATCAGACAATTGATATCATAGGGACAGGTCAAACTGGCGAGGCCCTTGTCACTTCAAATGTTTCAAGCGACAAGATCTCTTCATTATTCTCCTCCATCATCATCAAAATCCTGTAGGCTCGTCTCGCTTGTATCTCGAAAAAGGCCTGCCGGCGAAAACAGGATGGGAGTCATAATTGCTAGCGGAAAGAAGTTAGGTTTTACCAGCCTTGTGCACTTTCGGATTTTATGTTTCGAGATTGAGGGTTGATATTGGATGAAAGATCTGATCCAAGGTCTCCATTCATCGGCTGATGCAGCATTCCAGCTTCCGATGAAGTCGCGTCCTTGACTTCATTCATCCGATGAATAAAGCTAAACATCATCATGATTATGAAAGCGAGATGACCATGATAATGGTAGTATTATATAAGCTTTTAAAGCTCTTTTCCTGGCTATTCTAGCGCCAAGATCTAGCTTAGTAATTTAACGATTTAGCCATGTAAGTACGGGCCAGGTCATCGAGGTTATCGAGAATGATATAATGGCATCGGAGTCGATGAGACTTTAAAACCAGCTATTATCTTCAAATTTAAACAATGAAGACGGATGATTATCGAAGCGATAACAACGCGAGTCTTGGCGCCCGATGCTTGGACGAGAGACCTTGATCCGATCTTGAAAATCCTACATGCACCGACCTCGAGACAGAAGTGTTCAGTCCAATGTTGCATCATCCTCAAGACAGAAAAGAAGATGATTTGGCAAGAGAGCGTGAATGCGAAAAGGGCACATGGTCGCGGCATACTTTCCTCGGAACGTTCTTCGCACCAGATTCTTGTGATCTCATGCTGGCGGACATGCTTTGTTCGAAAAGCGAGTTCTTTCGGCACAGTCCTAGGCGGTAGATACTTGAGCGGTGAGTTGAGGACAAGAACAAGGACTGCCCATACCAGAAGTACCCCGGATCTTCCAGCGAAGCACCTCCGAGGCTAGAAGTTGAAGGAGTCGGAGTTTTCTATGCTGCGATGAGCCGTAATTGCTTGCCGAGAGAGCGGTCCTTGGTGCTACGTGCTAGGTGAAGCGAGCAGGCTTAAATGGAGAATCCGGAAAAGAGTTTCCAGCAGACAGAAGACTGTAGGTTGTAACCTATTTAGTTCATCGCCCGGTGTAGCTCGACAGGATTTTCTTGCTGTTGATCTGGAGAATTATTCATTATGCAGGGCAGTCCCCATTTATCTTGACTACATCTGCCAATCGGCGGACACCCCGCAGCAGCAGTGCGGCGATGTCTCGGTCCGAGCACTGTCCCTTGTGCGGTTCCATAACCTCACACGACCTTCAACTCCAGTTTCCCTCCCCCAACCCCTACATGTCGCTGCTACGTGCTCGCCTCGTGTCCGCCAGCGCGTGCTGGGGAACTTCGGCTGGACCGAAGAACAGGCGGGAGATAATGCCTTGTGGAGAATAGCCGCGGGGCCACCAATCAAACTGCATCCATCATCCTTCCTCCGAGCGGCTCAGATTTCTCGACCCCAACCACCCCATCGCACATCCACCCCAGTATTTTCCTCCCCATGGGGACTCGATTCTTGGGGTCTTGGACGTGAATTTATCTGATCTTGACGCGTATGAGGTATGTCTCTCACGCTTTGTTCTAGAGGCATTGTCTCAGGATCAGAACCACGCTTCGAGCACTTGATATGCCAGACACCGAACGTGCCGTCATGACTATAGACATCTTACACGACGCGCTTGATGAGAGATCTGGTTCAAAAGCGTCTACTCAGCGGAACTTCTCGATGCTTAGCCGCATCGGATCATTGCCCACCGACGACTTGGAAGTCGACCCTCTTTCCTTCCTTCGAGGATGAAATTGCCACGCCAACCTTACCTGTACAGGTAAAGTATCTTTTCTGTAGTCAATATCATTGGCTCATGTCTTTTGCGAATGCACGTGAGGTTATGAACTCCAGCCCACAGAGGGGTGTCTAATGCGGTTGCTCATCCGTCAATTCTCACGATGCACTTCAAGCCGTCGCCATACCCTGCCGCTTGATCCCGTGTATGCCATGGCCACTGGAGGGGAATGGGTGGCGCTTTGGATCCGCAACGGAATTGAGGAGGAAAGCCAAAATACTAAAGCCGATGATGTCCTGTACCAGAAACCGTGATCTCAAAATATCTTTTTCGATTCATCAAGAATGCATCTCTTTTCGCGGATACAAGCCGGGCTCTTCATAGGAGCAGCTACTCTGGCACATGGTCAGGAATGGGACCACTCACTTTACACCACCAGTCCTCCAGTATACCCCTCGCGTATGTTCATGTTCAATGTCCATACTCTTTGATCTCACAGTGCTGAGAACGCTCGCTGCTGGTCTTAAGAACTTGGTCCCAGCCTGACTGACGGATTTTCATAGCCAATATTACCGGGAGCGGCGGCTGGGAAGATGCGCTTGTAAAGGCTAAAGCTTTTGTTGCTCTCCTGACGCTGGAAGAGAAGGCAAGATTAGTCACTGGTACTACTGGTCCGTGTGTGGTAAGTCTGGCCTTTTCCTTGGCAGAATGTCTTTTGAGAGCACTTGAGACACGGCGCTGCATCGGTCATCAACATGGCAAGCTGTATTTTGCTCGTGGGTGGCTTAGAATACATCGAGGAAGGCAGCCGTCGCTCTGGAGACGCCTTGCACAGATTCAGTTGCGTTGCCACCACTAATATCTCTCATAGGGCAACATTGCACCAATCCCACGTCTAGGGTTCAATGGTCTATGTCTTCAAGATGGGCCGCTTGCTATTCGCGAGGCTGTTTATGCCAGTGTATTCCCTGCTGGAATAACAGCAGCTGCATCATGGGATCGTGACATGATACACCAACGCGGTATCTACATAGCCGACGAGTTCAAAGGCAAAGGCTCTCACGTCATCCTTGGTCCAGTTGCTGGACCGCTTGGTCGCACCCCTTATGGAGGTCGGAATTGGGAGGGGTTTTCACCAGATCCGTGAGTTCAGCTTTCTTCAGCCTAGTCCGAGGTCATCTGTTTTGATTCTCATTCCCAAGTATGTTTTGGTGTGGTATTCGTTTGATCCTTGACCGAATCTCATACCGCCACGTGTTTGGCTGTGCAACTCAAGTGGTTGTTCAAGCACTCGCGACGAAGGGGTGGGTAACGATGGCTCCAGCTTCAGCTCATGGTGCTGACCTTCATCGGGGATCGAATGTTGCTCAATTATGATTTGGGAAAATGCTAATATTCAGTTAGTTACTTGACTGGTGTTGCTATGGAAGAGACAATCATCGGGATGCAGTCTGTCGGTGTTCAAGCATGTCCCAAACATTACATTGGTAATGAGCAAGAGACTCAGCGCAATCCGAGCTCAATATCGTTCTTCGGTGCTGCTGCCCAGGGACCAACCATTGAAGCCGTCAGTGCCAACATCGATGACCGAACAATACACGAACTCTACCTCTGGCCGTTTGCCAACGCAGTCAAGGCTGGAGCCGCCAGTTTGATGTATATGCTATCCGGGAACCATAGATGAATTTCATACTAATAATACGTCAGGTGCTCATATAATCGGGTGAATGGCAGTTATGGCTGCCAAAATTCGAAGACGCTCAACGGACTGCTGAAGGGCGAACTGGGGTTTCAAGGTTATGTCATGTCAGGTAAGTTCATCACTTCTCTTTCTCGTTTTCGGTCCCATGTGGCCCAGAAAAGGTGCATGACTTGGCTCCAAAGTCGAGCAGGTTCTCGCAGTCTAGCCTTTGCAATTGCCGCATTTTCAGCGACATCGATGGAGCGTCATGAGTAATGTAGAAAGATTATGCTGACCATAATGTTAACAGACTGGGAGGCTACCCACAGTGGAGTGGCTTCTATCGAGGCTGGTCTCGACATGAACATGCCCGGTGGCATCGCTTTCCTCGAGCCATCTCCATCTTTCTGGGGAGATAACATCACCACCGCAGTCGGCAACTCATCACTCTCCATATCTAGAGTTGACGACATGGCCAGCAGAATCATGACGCCTTACTATCTTTTGGGCCAGGACAAGGATTTCCCTACTGTTGATCCCTCTTCGGCACCTCTCAACTTCTTCACCCTTGACTCGTACGTCGACGATTTTGTTCTCAATGGCACCACCAACCGCGATGTTCGTGAGAACCATGGTGAATTCATTCGAGAACTTGGATCTGCTGGTACTGTTCTACTCAAGAACACTGGGAATGCTCTTCCCCTGAAGGCACCAAAAAACATTGCAGTGTATGGTAACGATGCAGGAGATTTCACTCAAGGTCAATACTTCCTCAACAGCGCTTCCGGAAGCGATTCGGGCAACGCAGAATTCGGAACCTTACCAGTCGGCGGTGGATCGGGCACAGGAAGGTTCAGCTATGTTGTGTCTCCACTCGAAGCCATCAAAGCTCGTGCGAAGCAGGATGGAGCCCTTGTGCAATATGTTCTCGACAACAAGAACATCACCTGGGGTGGTCTGTGGTCCCTTGCTCCGTCTCCACCAGACGTCTGCCTTGTCTTCTTGAAGACCTTTGCTTCGGAGGGTGAGGACAGGATCTCACTTGAGGTTGACTATAATGGAACTGCTGTGGTAAATACCGTCGCGGCTGCCTGTAACAACACCGTCGTTGTCACCCACTCAGGAGGCTTGAACACCTTGCCTTTTGCGGATCATCCGAATGTGACAGCGATATTGGCAGCTCACTATCCTGGACAAGAGACAGGAAACAGTATTGTCGATGTCCTCTATGGTGATGTTAACCCAAGTGGCCATCTTCCCTATACGATCGCCAAAAATGCCAGCGATTACAATACACAAATCGCCAATTCAACCGCTCTTCTTCAAACCACGGACCCAAATGCATGGCAGTCAGATTTCGAGGAAGGACTCCTGATCGATTACCGCTACTTCGACTACGCTAACATGTCGGTGCAATACGAATTCGGCTTCGGTCTCTCATATACCACGTTCGAGCTGATTGGCGATCTTGCAGTCAGCAAATCTGGAAGCAACGTGACTGCCACTCCTCCGACAGCCGCTACAGTGCCTGGCGGTAACCCTAGACTCTGGGACGTCCTTTTCACAGTGTCCACGACTGTCAAAAATACGGGCAGCGTTGCTGGTGCTGCGGTACCACAGCTGTACATCAATCTCCCATCCACAGCCGGCGATGGGACACCCCCGCGTCAACTTCGTGGATTCGAGAAAGTCAAGCTGGCAGCGAATGAGAGCGCTCAGGTCCAATTCGGGTTGATGAGGAGGGACATCAGTGTATGGGATGTTGTATCGCAGCAATGGATTATTCCGAGCGGGAAGATTGGAATTGAAGTTGGTTTCAGCTCGCGGGATGTCAAGGCGACCTCGAGCTTGAGTATTTGATGGATGCTCTGAGAGGAGCGACGAATGAACGAACGAATCATGAGACGAAAAAGGGGAGTGATTAATCATAGCAATTAATAGCGAAGTGAAAAGATATTGATCGGTTTTGGGTCCTGGAGTTGTTCGATCCTTCTGATTCTCCAGATATGAGCTTTGCCTCGACAGGAAGGGGGCAGTGACTCGGATTCCGTCAATGTACAGTTCGTATGGGATACTACTGATCACTAATTTAATTGTGCTATGTCGATTGAAAGCAGAGGGCGAGGAGACATTGCTTGGACAACTGGTAGGACCAAAGGAATCGAAAAGCGGCGAACGTCTTCTCATGTCTGTCAAATTCTCAGCCATAAAGACAAGCTCGAGGCGAGTATACGAGTAGTGCTGATCATCTTTCATTCCCTAAGGAAACGGTCCTAGAATAACGCCTATCGTTCTGGATTATACAGACAAAGAGCTTGATGCACGCACAACGACAAGCGACATTCTATTGCACAAGGTACCTGATTCTCTCACTCAAACTCAAGCTTGTAAAGATGACGTATAGCTTATTTCCGCCATTGTGTACTACTATACCCCGAGCCGCTCGTGTAGAACAATTCCGATTTCAATGGACATGACTCGTGTCGAGATCGTCGCTGCAGCACCAGTTCCGATGCTCGACACGACGCGACGACCTTCGTTCAGGTTGTTGCATCTTCTTTCAGCAACGTCTTCCATCAACAAGACACCAAATCTTAGTTCCCTATCTTGATGTCCCTAGCCGAAGAATGGAAATCGTCTGCTCTGAGGGGTACAAGCCTCGTAGGCCGCTCCGTCCACCTGTCGGGTGTAATCGCGCATCCAAGCATATTGTTCAATGTTACACAGCTTGCCATCTGCAGCGAGCCCGTGTGTTCCCTCAACTCTTCCACTTGGTACTCATCCCTCATTTATTTGTAGCTTGGATCTCGCCAACAGATGATTCACGTGGCTTGTGTTGCGATCCCGAAGACGTCCTCTCCAATTTGATCTCTGTCCAGCACTGGAAGCCTCCAGATGAGGCTCGGACAAGCGTAAATGAGCGTCGGGTTCTACACGACCTACCACAAACAGAACAATCGATTTGGACATGAAGAGGCCAGGAACCGTGTCGGTCTACCTGCATCATGCACGCACGTGTCGCTTGTACCTCATTCGCGTAAGAAGACCGTATTGGAGGGCTTTCCTACTCCTTAACGCTGCAACGACCAACGCCACTACGAGCAGCACATGGCCTCAAGTCATGCGGCAAGCCAAGTTGTGTAGACTGAGGCTGGTCCGGGTCCAGATCCTGGTGGAGGCCGTAGAGCTACAAAAAGGAAGCTTGCTCTTGTGCTGTCAGAGCTGAGCTTGAGCTCTGCATACACGCTCCATTCCAGTCATGGTCAACCCAGCTCAAATTCTCGCCGCGATCGGTGGCCATCTAGAGAAGCGAGATAGCTCGAGCTCATGGACCACATCCATATCCACCAGTTATTCTTTTGTCACTGAACCGACAACAGTGACCGTAGGTGGTTACTACGATTCGCCGACGCCGATGATTGTGGAAGGCGCCATTGTAGTTTCCAGTGACAATTACACCGACTACACGAGAGTTTCGTGGGCAACATCTCCTCTGACTGCTACTACAGCCTTGGATCCATCTTGCTCTACCGACTATACAGTATGGGACAACGGGTTGGAATATGTCACGGGCGATGATCCAATCTTCAGCGTTGGGTACACGACTTCGTGCCTACCCACCGGATATGGAACGGTAGACTATTATTCTCCTGGATTATGCCCAACAGGGTACACGCTGGCACTTGAGCGTACTTTCTCTTCCTTGAGATCCGACACTAGATTTCTTGAGACTCTGGGAGTCTGTTGCTTCGAGTAGGATTTGTTCAAGCGCGATTTGATGCTTACTTGCAGAACGCTGACATATCCTAGGGCCTTTACTCTGCAGACCGATCCCTCGTCCTGGTATTGTGAATCTTACTTGAATCCTCTGCTATCCTCCATTAGACCGGCGATTGCCACCATCGATGATCCCATCACTTCTTGGACCGTGACAGCGAGATACACGACGGTAACGATGAGCACGTCGACATACAACACTCCCGTGGTCTCGGGGACCGCGATAACAACAATACCGCGAACATCAAGCACTATGGTTGGCACAGCATCTTTGTTAACCATTATATCGGGTGCTTACGGTGCCACGTTCCAGGCTCCAATTCTATATGTACGTTGGCAAACCACTGACCAGGTCGTACTGGCCTGGCGTGCAAAACAACCTGGAGGATCCATTATCCTAGGCAACAGTACTGCAAATGATGCCGCTGGGCACACTCCACCTTCGTCGCCATCACCAGTGCCGAAGCTCTCAGGAGGAGCCATTGCTGGCATTGTGATTGGTGCTGTCGTTATTATGACATTGCTTATTGGCGGTGTACTGCTTTGTCTGTGGCGCAAGAAGCGCCAGATACAACGCCAGAAAGACCTTCCGTCAAATCAAGGTATGGCCGGTAAGTTGACCAGGAACTTGAAGTGTGCTGAGTCTCCTAAAGCTGATGAACCTAAAGAGCACGTCCATGTGCAACCAAAAAGCTACAACTCAGACACATCGGACCTCCCTCATATGTCTCCAGCAACAGATAAACCCGAACTCGACTCTCGGCCACTCTCCATAGAACGATTTTTAGCCTACAACAAAGCATCGTCATCGTCCGCCCCTCACACAGACATCCAACCCCATGCCTCCATGTCCCCAAAAATGCCAGAACTCCCTGTAAAATCAGTCCTCCCGTCCATCGCTACTAATACTCTGCACGAGAGCTCCCGCAGCCCCGTACCGCAACAGGATAACCAAGGATCGTCCAGTCGTATTTCTTCGAGCGTGCCGGAGACGGACATGCTTGGCTCTTCGACTGTGGCGCCGGGTCGCGAGACTACGAATGAGGCTGGGCCTGGAAGTGGCAGTGCTAGTCCTCCGCCATCGCGATCAACGTGGTTGGAGCAGCAGCAGAGACAGGTCAAAGAGGAGAAGGCCAGATTGAACAGGTTGCAGGAGCTTTCCGAGATGGAGGCACGGTTGGAGGAACAACTGCAGAGAGAGCTGGCCGAGGAATTGAGCTGAACTTAATTTTATGTTGGTGGTGTGGCGCTTGGCTGACTTCGCGAATGGCGTATGTTTTGTTACTCGAGGTTCATACCAGGCTTGTTTGGTACTGTCTTGGTGCTGAGGAATCGTCATGGGTACTTTTGCTTGAGAACATATTTCCCAGGCTTCTATTTCATGAAAAATTGGTACAATTCTCTGATTGGCACCAAGGCTTCCATTTCTTTGATGAATTGTTCCGCTTGATTCGCCATGACTTGCTGACTGCGCACCCTTGCACGAGAGGCTGATGGTAAAGTTTCATCATTGTCTTGACTCCTACGTATCCGGATGGGTAATGAAACTAACCATTAAGCCAAAGATAGAGGCTGAGATTCAAGAAATGGGACGAAGACACTGGTAAAAGCTTCATGGATCAAGAAAATCCTATATGGGTAGAATTTGTCCATTCCATCCGCCCAGGAGTCAATCCAGCAACTCTATGTCACTAACCCCCAAATCAAACATGCATTCCTTGGCCCCATCGTCGATTCTTTGGTAGCATAGCGGGTATCACGGATTCCATGGTCTCCCCAAGAACCTTTAAAGGGAGGAACTGTCTTTGTTACAAGATCGATATACCAAAATTCCTGGCAATGTGTAAGATTAAGCTTTCCAGAAACTGATCAATATCGATCTCAATCAAAAACGACCAATTTCCAATAATCATCCTGAACTTCCCAGACAAATCAAGGCACACAAGATCAATGATGTCCCTACCGCCGTGAACGCGGCCGTGGGTCAACATACCTCACTCTCTCCCCAATCGCCCAACTCAAAACAATTCATTGTCAGAAACCAAATGCCGAATCGGAACGCCCGCCCGTCCAAACCTCTTATAAGCCTCCCTAACGATCCTCTCCAACACCTCATGAAGCACCGCCCATTCCGCCTCCGTCCCAGTCTCGAAATCGACCTGGAAAAATCGTGGTGTGGTTTTATATGCGTCACTGATCAGTTTCGAGGATGCTGAGTAGAGACCAAAGCCCGAGACGGGAAGTGCCTTTTCATTTATATATTTCATTAATCTGTGGGTGATTTCCTGGTGGATAATGACGGAGGGCGTGTCTCAGTCCGCGGGTGAAGTGGTGGGGGATTCTGTAGTCGGCGTTTTGTTCGAGAGGTGGGTAGTCTGCTGGAACACTGATTGTTGCGGTGGATGTCCACGAGGTGAGTTGCACGATATTTTCTTGAGGTGTTGTTTGTGGTGGGGCCAGTGGATGGAAATGCGGCTTTTGGGCAGGTGATGCGCAGGATGGTCAAGGTTGCGATTTGAGAAATTCCGTGATTCGAGGGGTCTTTGGCTCTCTTTCTTCGGTTTCTTCGTCCGCCATCGAAGATTCGTTTTCTGGCCTATGTGGTCGCTTTGACATCTTGAGCTTTAGTAGCAAAGGCTTTGTTTTGCGTTGGAAGTGAGGCTACCAGGACAACACAACTTCAATACTATTTAATGGTAGCTTAGTCACCTGACTGTAGTTGCAAGAAACTGTGACTGACAACACGGTGTCAGCTGCTTCGGAGTACCTGCTTCTCCTGATATACCCTTGCCAGTACCAAATGGCCTGTCAGCCTCATCATTCTTCAGCAGTCCTGAATGGCAGTTTCGAGACCCAGGCCGTGGCCTTTCTCTCTGTGATCTTATCCACCACGTAATTTGCATCCTGCACCAAACGTTCATCAACATCATATTTCAACGTTCTCGACCAAGCCCACATGCATCCCCATCCGATCAGTCCAGGTCCCCAACCTCCATCATTGTGAAACACACATCTTGCCGACGTGTGGATGTAGTAAGATACGCCTTCAAAGCTCAAAAACAGGATCTGCTGACGAATCTCCGTTGGCAGAGTGAAAAACGTCGTGCGGGGTTTTCTCTCAAGTTTCGGCTTCTTCCTTGCTTCCTGTGTCTCAAAGAAGAGAGTTCGTTTGCTGTAGCGTGCTGATCTTGGTGAGATGGTCGGACTTATTGGCAGATCCCTAGAAAGCCTTCATCATTAGCACTCCGTTCTCGCCTTCTCTCGTCGCGCAGGAGCTCGACTCACCTTTTTGCAAGAGCTGATGTGGCGCTTCTGGTCTGTCTGCGCCCGGTCGTAGGCGTTCTTGGAGGCGAAAGCATATTGCCAATGAAGGCCTAGCCTATGGTTGCTGGTTAGCTTTCCAAATGCCCGATGTTAATGAATGAGGATGCCTGCCTCGTCTCTCAGTGGAGTATATCTGATCCGTATGGTGTGGATGGGGCGATCAAGAAACTCTAGCAGGCTTAAGTAGTGACAGTCAAGGCGTGTCTAGCGTCCGACAATAGCCATTCGTCACATTGTGTAAATGTTCAATCTTCAGATCTCAGATCTGAGATCTCGATCCATGACCAACACTCATCCGGGTTATGGTGCGCAATCCATGTCATTGTCGAAGATGGGATATATCACCGCGAAGCTGTCAATCAAGTGGTGCTTCGACTGCCTGTTGTTTGCGTTATAGAGCCAATGTTGTTGTGATACCATTTAATGCGTACTGAAGATCAGGCATTTCGGCTGTGCTTAGTCAAGTGTGTGGTTCTGGAGGCTGGACCTGTAACGCACCATTCGAGGAAATCAGTGCCGGGTCCTTGTTGAGTCTTCGGCTTCTTTGCAGGCTCCGTCCATACGACATCTTGATTCTTTCGTTTCAAGTTCTTGCGTGTGAAGGTGATGGGTAGCGGCGGCGGTCACATTAGATCATGATGCGGAATAGCACTGCAAAGATGGTCGTTGTGAGATAAATGCCACCTCGGTTGACATTTTACTTTCGTAGGCTTTGTGATTGTTGCGCCGCTGTTTGCTGTATGGCATGGCCGCGAGAAGGTTGGTCAGGAGCTAGACGGATCAGTGTTGTCCGTTGGTCATGTTAAGCTTGCGGTGGGCTGCTTACTCTTGTCGGCTCACGGGCATTGTTCCTCGCTGTTGCTGTGAGATGGGATTGAGGTACTTATTGCGTGTACGTACGGATCAGCCTGAGGTTGACCTCAGGCAGCGATGAATTTAATCCACCTCAATAAGATGACGCACGAGGATCGTTTTTCATCACCAGTCTGAAATAACACGACAATCAATATATATTACCATGCTCCATGTCTTCGCTCATCCAAAGGAGGTATATCTGACAGCACCTACGAGACGTGAAAGCGTATGGTCATTGCGGGCGAGGCGCGACATGTCTAGGAAGGACTGGTAGATCGTGTTTTCGCTCATGGTAAAAGCTCGAATCGCCCGGGAACATGGTACGAGCATTTGCAATGGTGTAGAGGGCTGACGGACCCAATTCCAGATATTCAGAGATAGACTGCCATTAGTTGTGCATTAGATATTGATAAATTGATAGCTCGCCTATCTCTTGATGATGTTAAGAGAGTCCGATTCTCGACTTTTGAGAATCTCTGGTGTTCACCGCATATTTGTTGTTCCATTCTTGACTCCAGCCATTCATTCCAATTCCCCCCATGGCCGAATCTCTCTGGAACTTCCTGGGTATTGAGCACCATCAGCATACGCCTACTCGTATAACGATCTCGCAAATACAGCCAATGTCCATGATGGAACGGCCCGCAGAGTATCGACAAAGCATCGCCTCCTCATATTTGTCGATAAGACAATCACCACTTCTACCGCGTCCTCAGTGGCCTGACGTCTAACTCAATGGGGTCTTATTTTAGGTCATCTTCCATATTGCGGCATCAAAGAGGCACGGAGTGCCATAATCTGAGCCCTGTCATTTGGCAGCAAGGCGTCTATTTGAGACTGAGGCATCTGAAGAACCTGCTGCAAAAGAGCGTCTCTATCCGGCTGTGGCGCTGCTGGAGGCTGTGTTTGCGGTGGAGGTTGGTATTGATGTTGTTGGACAGGAGGCGTGGGCACAGCGCCGTACGGAGGCTGAACGGATGGGTATGGATTGTAGGCTTGCTGTGGAGGCGGTATAGGAGCGCGCGGTGGTGGAGGGGCTTGTGGAGTTTGCTGTTGTGGGGCGGCAGCGGTCTGAGCAATGACTGATTGCAGCGTAGTAGTGTCTACAAGCTTCATAAGAACAAGGATCTGTAGAATCGCATAAGTGAGTTGAGGACTTTGGTTCAGGAGGCGCGTCGCGTGGTCTGGGTCTGCCCGAGCGAGATCCTGCATTTGCTGCATGGCATCAAGCAGCTGCGTAGGAGGGATGGTGGCTACGGTTGCTGAAATGGCATCCTGTGCGGTGAGATGGGCTCCTAAGCCGATTCCTTCAGGCAATGGAGGCAGGTCTGCTCCTTGTCCCTGGTTCTGCTGTCCATTCGGCTGCTGGTGTATTGGCGCGGGGGCCGAGTAGTTATTGTTTTGTTGGCGGTTCATCGAGTTATTGTTGTTATCGTCCTTTGCTGGGTCGTTTGAGTAGTCGACACGTAGTTTGCGGCCTTGGAGTTCCGTGTCGTTGAGATTGCGTACAGCTGAAGCGGCTTGGTCTGCGTCCGAGTACTCTGCGAATCCAAAGCCTTTTGGCTTGCCCGTCTCTTTGTCGTATACCAGTCTGAAGTGTAGGACCTGGCCTACCTCGCCCAGCTTGTCCTTGATGAAATCCTCGGATACTCCTAGCAACGAAAGTGTTAGATTCTGCACTACAACACGGGTTCCTTGGGACACTTGCCATAGGGGATATTGCCGATGAATACTGTCCGATTCCCGCTGTTGGCCATGTTTGCGATGGTAATGTATTGAAACAGGAGGAAAGGGACGAAGAGCTGGTGTAGGAGTTTACGTCGATTCTTGAGCTTCACTCCCGAAACACACGCGCAACTGTGTTGGACAGCCGGAGGTTTGACCAGGAACCGATGACGATAATTCTCTGCCGAGGTATCCCTTTGATCGTCCGGGAAACTGTCGAGTGCGATCAGGATCGAGAGGAGTGTTGTATGGAGATTGACTTGAAGTATAGCAGCTAGAGTCGTTTGCAGAAGGCCGACGGCAAGTTCCGTGAAGGTCCAAGGTTTGCGCTAACCGTACGGTTGTGGTTACAGAGATATCTTACGATACCACTGGGTTCGCTGGAATTGCTCAGCACTCACATCGAGGCATCACCACGCAAACTATACAAGACTGCCTCAATCTGGAGCTGGGCTCGATGTATTCTATCTTCCAAGACTATACAACACTCTCAATAGAACGCTCATCTCACATCGAAACAATTCGTCCGTAAACCGCATCTCCGCATCGCAGACATCCTCCACCATGGATCTCAAAACTTGGGTCTCCGACTCGCTCATCGACAAGTTTGGTGGATCTGATCCGGCAATCGTCGACTATGTCCTTGCCACAGCATCAGGCCGCAATACATCCAGCGAGCTCGTGGGCAAGCTCTCTGCCATACTCGATGGCTCGTCCTCCGACTTGCAAGACTTTGCCGATGGACTTTTGAAGCGGACTGGACACAGTTCACCCGAGATGAAAAGCGTCCCAGCTCCCAAGGCGGAAAAAAAGAGGTATGCCATGGTTTCTATGGACGAGGAGCAAGATGTCTCACCAGCCCAGCAACCTCCTCCACCGAAAAACGGCGAAAGCAAACGACGCAAAGAGAAGACAGGGAGG
Organism: Venturia effusa; assembly: GCA_007735645.1. NCBI lineage: Eukaryota > Fungi > Ascomycota > Dothideomycetes > Venturiales > Venturiaceae > Venturia > Venturia effusa. The sequence continues at coordinate 2,505,421 of CP042190.1, read as the reverse complement.
AAGGAGGATTGGCATAAGGATCGCAAGAAGCTGCGCGCGTCCAAGGGCAATTTTGAGGACAGGTGGGGCAGTCAGTCGGAAGAATCGGTGGATGAGCAGCAGGAGGAAGCACCGAAGAAACGGAGACGCGTCGATTATTCGTCAGCGACTGGCGATTCGGACGACAGTGACCGTAAAGAGTTCGAGCGGAAACTGAAAGCCAAGGACGATCGAGATGGCCGACATGCGCGGAAGGGCATCAGTCCTCCCCCACAGCGTGATATGGGCAGCATCCGGGAGAAATCGCGACAGGAATATCTCCGGAAACGTGAAGCTGAGAAGGTCGCTCTGCTGGCGAAGCAGGTTGAAGAGGAAGACGAGGAACTCCGGAATAATCCTTTGCTCACCGAAAGAGAGATTCGGGAATTCACAAAAAACAAGGAACTGCTTCGCATCGCCCAGAACCGACTGCTTGCACGAGACGCCGAAGAAGATCGCGATACATTCTTCATGCCTGGAGACGGCGATCTCAGCAAATCGGATGTTTTGAACAGGCGTGTGAAGGAACGCGAGGGTGTGACCGATCTACAACTGTGGGAAGAAGAACAGACAAGGCGAGCGACTGCGACTGCAGGCCTTCGAAAACAACGGGTCGATGAAGCCGATTACGAGTTCGTATTTGATGAAAGCCAGAAACTTGATTTCATCAGCGGCGGTACCATTGCGAGTACCATGAGCAGAGAGATGCTTCTTTTCCAACAGGAAATCGACAAGGCCAAAAAGGCGGAGGCGACACTTCAGGAAAAGAGGAAAGAATTGCCTATGTATCTCTATCGGACACAACTTCTGGACGCTTTAAAAGATAATCAGAATCTCATTGTCTCATCCGAAACTGGGTCTGGTAAAACCACTCAGATCCCTCAATATCTTCTGGAGGAAAATCTAAACAACGATCTCATGATTGGTGTCACGCAACCTCGTCGAGTCGCTGCTATGTCTGTGGCGGCTCGTGTGGCTGAAGAGCGAGGCGCACGACTGGGTGGAGAAGTCGGATACAGTGTGCGTTTTGAGCATAAAGTCTCGGAAAAGACCAAGATCAAGTTCATGACTGACGGTATGCTTCTACGTGAGTTGGTCTCTGATCCCACCTTGAGCTCATACGGTGTTATCATGCTCGACGAGGCTCACGAACGAACCCTCGATACCGATATGCTGCTGGCTTTCCTTAAGGATCTGAGCAGGGCCAGGCCTGATCTCAAGATCATCATCAGTTCTGCCACAATGAACTCACAAAAGTTTGGCGAGTTTTTGGATGACTGTCCCATCTTTCACGTTCCCGGCAGGACTCATCCTGTCGAGAAGATGTTTTCGGCACAGCCCGAAGCCAACTATTTACACGCAGCAATAACGACTGTCTTCCAAATCCACATTTCGCAACCCATTGGTGGGGATATTCTCATTTTCTTGACTGGTCAGGAGGATATCGAGATGGGCGTGGAGCAGATTGAAGACACAATGAAGAAGTTGGGTAATAGAGTGAAGCCTCTTATTGTCACACCGATCTACTCAACTCTACCATCCGAAATGCAGGCCAAGATTTTTGAACCAACGCCAGAAGGGTCGAGGAAGGTTGTTCTGGCTACGAATATTGCCGAGACTTCTCTCACGATCGATGGCATCAAGTATGTCATTGATACAGGATTAGCCAAGGAGAACGTTTTCAATCCAGCGACAGGAACTTCTTCGCTCCAAACGACACCCATTTCTCGTGCCTCTGCTGAACAGCGTGCTGGTCGAGCCGGACGTGTTGGCCCTGGAATATCTCTTCGTCTATACACCAAGTACAATTACTATCAGGAGCTGCAGGAGGAACCTGTGCCCGAGATTCAACGGAGTGATCTCACCTCAGCAGTCCTTTTCCTGAAGACCATCGGTGTTGACAACATCATCGACTTCGACTTCCTCGATGCACCCTCTCCAGAGGCGCTCATTAAGTCCCTTGAATTGCTCTACATGCTTGGTGCTCTGAACTCTGCAGGAGCAGTCACTCGTCTGGGACGACAAATGGTCGAGATACCTTCTCATCCTCGGCTTGCTGGCGCTCTCATCGCCTCCCATAAGTACGGATGTGTCCAAGAAATCCTCACTGTCGTTGCCATGTTAGACGAAGCTGCCAATCTGTTCTTCCGTCCCAAAGATCAGAAAGTGCATGCCGACTCCGCGCGTCAACGTTTTACCCACAAGGAAGGCGGTGATCATCTCACTCTCCTTAATGTGTACAACGCATGGAAAGACACCGAGTACTCCATTCCCTGGTGCAAGGAGAACTTTGTGCAGTACAGGAGTTTACAGAGGGCTAGACTAGTCAGAGAACAACTCGAAGCCCTTTGCGATAGAGTGGAGATTCCCAATGACTCGACCGTAGGCGCTAACGACTATGTGCCCATCTTGAAGGCGCTTCTGGCTGGCTTCTTCTCCAACACCGCCACATTGACGCGAGATGGCCAACATTACAGAACGCTGCGAACAAACATGACGGTGCGCATACATCCTTCCTCAGTATTGGCGGCTCAAGACCAAGCATACAAGCCGAAAGTGGTGGTTTTCCACGAGCTGGTCATCACGAGTGGCGATTGGATGAGAGGATGTGCGCCCATCGAGGCAGAGTGGTTGGGAGAAGTGGCGCCGCATTTTTGGAAAGCGTCTGAGCTGGAGAAGATTGCGGGCAGCAAGAAGAAATTACCAAAGGGACAAGGTGCGCCGGCTGTTGGAGCTTCTAGGGCCATCAAGGCATGAGGAGGACACTCCGACGGAATGCGTTGCAGGGTGTGCTTGGGTAGGTAGTGGAATAGTCCAATCAATTACAGAATTGACGTTTCATTCGATCCTCCAAGTTCTACATTCAACTGCTTCAGAAAGATTATATCCAGACCAGCTACGCCGGCCAAGTCTACTTCAAAGACTAGTCCTGAACTGGTTTCTTCTATCGTTCATTTCATACCAGTTAGTTGCGAGTGCGTTATTCGAGCCGGTCGAGAGCGAAATCCTTGCATCGCTATGGCTGATACCCACAACGCCTGAATGTCAACACGGCTAGATTTTAATCGGGATTTAAGCACCAAGTCATCTCCTCCCAATCTTTTTAAGAGAGAGATAGAGGCCGCTCTCCTGGCCTAGTCGTTCATCGTTTGCGCTGTCTTTGAAATGTAAAGATTTGTTGATGCTTGGAGGCAGAATTTTCTTGAGGATTGCTGCAAGATAATTTTAGGCGACTTGTGGCGAAGACGGCATTTCTCATAAGAGTTGTCGCCGCGCTTTCTAGCGAATTCTGAGCAATTAGCTCTGTCGTTCATAAACCGAGAAGGTCTTATCACAGAGCGCGAAAATACTCGTCATGGAACAGGATGATTCGGAATTAGAGCATCCAGATATTCAACGACGCCATAATCCTCGCCCATGATGTATATATGCTCATACCAGCCGGTGAAAAGTTATTTCAGTCTTACCAGACCTCGTAAAGACGCTGCAAAAGACTCTTGGTGCAGCGCGCAAGTTCGAAGTTCACACTCGGCATTGCCGGCCGCAAACGAGCGCCAAGTTGGTCATAGTCCCTTATGACTATTACAGAAGGATAAAGATAGAAGTTGGGATTCGTAATGAAATTGAGAGTGCTGATTGTCTACTTTGTCCACATATTGAATGATCGCTCCAGTCGTTGATACTTGTCGTGACAAGAAAGTTGTTGTACCTGTACAGTATTGGTTGCGCTTCATCTATCTCTCAACACCGAAATTGTGTGTCCACAATGCCGCGCAGTGCCTCTGAGGAAGCCCCGACGTCGGCTGGCATCGCAGCATGACAGTCGCCTGCGTTTCTGCGTGTGCAAGTCGTGTTCACACATCTGCGTTCGCGGACTGCACGCGATTTTGACAGCTCTTTTTCCGCTTTTGTGCCGCCGTACCGAGATGGAAGGCAGGTCTGCTGAGGATGCTCCGATGCGTCTTGCCGCGAGAAGAGAGGGCTGACTTAGCTGCGTTCGAGATATGTCCTTTTTTGTCATGGTCTTACTGCTACGCTTCCAGCGCACTAAGTTCACGCAGGTTGGCCTTTGTCCATTGCAGTCGTCTGGAGAGTCTTTCCAAAGCTGCTGCAAAGGCTATCTACGCCGTGGTTATTCGCCACTACAATGCTGTAAATGTCGATACATCGCGGCTTCAAAGGTAGCTTGAATGAAGCAAGGGACAGTGATGGCACTGTGGGGACTTTGGGTTCCTTTGAGCATGGAAAACGAAGCTTCAAGCTTGGACTCACAAAGCGTTTGTTTGATTTCAAGGCAGAGGCACATACTGCAAATCGCATCGAATTGAAGCTGCCTGGTGCGAATTGCTGAAACTTCGCATTCAGGGTAGAAAATGTGGTTGTTGTGCAGAGAGGCACTCCTGAGGCCGCAAGGCCATCAGAGTAGCGTTCCAGGGGGTGCTCGACAAATCTCGTTCAACAACAACACCATTCTTGAAGATAGCCTTTTCATCGCAGAACTTTGTCTATACCATCCTGTCTCCCTGTTTCCTAGTCGAGCGTGAAGCACAGGTCCAAGTCAGCGGTTTAGTCCCTCCAGAATTCATGCGCATATCGATTTGGGCATCACAAGCACGGATTCAAGCTCGCATATTCCGTCGAATTTAGTTCGGAACAGATGAACGAAGTATTTTCAAATGCTAAAAATGCCGAATGGCTTAGTACTACTACAGCTGGGTTTAAGGCTCGCGCACCAGGCGAATAACTGGTGGTGAAATCGGATCAATTATCGCCATGAATATTGCGTTGGCAAAGGTGATGATCAATGAAGGAGGAAGATTCGTTCGTCATCCCTCAGTCTAGAATCATGAAAAGGCAGTGGTAAAGCGACATGCAATCAAACCACCAATCCGAGTTTATACGACGAAATGAATGAGGATTCATCATCTCATCTATGCGCAAGATTCAGAATGGAGCTTTGCAAGTGAATGGACAAATTCTTTATCACTTCCCAAAGATGTCAGCCATATCGCACAATTCGAGTCAATATGTCACTGGCTGAACCCATCTCCGCGAGGGCCGATCATCATGACAAGCTAGGCTGCACACTCGGTGTTCGCTACTTCGGTATCAGCTCAGGCACACCTCACAGCCAGGTCCAAAACTCACCTTGGAGAATGTCAATCCTTACCCGACAGCATGGCAGTCTCCAGCGCTTTTAGACTGAGATATAGTCTCTTCTGTGGGTTTCTGGGTGGGGGTTTCGGATATTCGTTGCGTACAGACCAGATCCCAGAAATTGAACCAACATACAAGGCCACTTTGACCGTCAAATCGACTTTCCGCTTGACCTTGACGTCAGCCAACAGTTCAACAGTCTGCTCCCATGATCTCAGGCTGGATTTAAGCTTGTGCTGGCTAGAGTTGATGTCGAACACTAGCTTCAGGGTGTGCAGCTCCTTGCATGACAGCAGGAAATCAACTAGGTGATGTTGGCTCGTATTCATTATATCCACGTTGCTGACGGATACTCTAAGATTCGATGCATATTGCAACACTGGAGCGCGCCTGGTGCTTGAAATCCTGACCGAGAACGTGTTGTGTCTATACAATATGTCTTGACCTTCCATCGAAATTTGCCTGCTGACTAAGAGGATGCTGGCGTCCACAATGTCCGGGCTGTCGCTCCCCGTGGTCTCGACCAAAGGTGCATCGTAGACAAGGAGGGAGCGATAGATCTTGTCTCGAAGTTCCCGCGGTAGGTTTAAGATGGCTGGTAGAACGGTGAGTTCGGTGCTGAAGGCGATCCCATTGCGGGCTTTGGAAACTTCATTTCGGGGTAGGGTTGTGTTCGATGGGGGCAGCATGACTTGAATATCTTGGTTAGCCATGTAGCTAAGGCGGAGGAGGTTTTGTAGGTTGTCAGGGAAGTCGGCGCCACAACAACTTTTGATGGCATTTTCGATGCCATCACGTGTGTGTTATGAATTTGTCCCGCAAGATCATAGGTCAGAATACTCACACGAGACATGCTAACTTTCTGATGAATCTTTTCGGGTTTTTGACCTGTCCAGGAGTGCTTAGGATTTTATTGTCCAGCAATCATGGCTTGAATCTGGGCAAGCCTTGATTTCGAGCTCTCAAGGCTAGTCCCTTGCTTGGTCTTCAAGTTTAAGCTTTCTCCATCAGATTCTGCTATCTGACCCGTCAACACTGGTGGCTTTGAGGTTTCCTGATGCAAGGAGGTAACAACGTGTCAATTCAATTTCACTACAGATGGCATGGGTCAGACCTACTCACTCACGTCATGAAAATATTCACATCTTCTTCATACGTTCATGAAGCTTCTCAATAATTCGCACTCCAATGCTCTACCATTTCCTTACATTCTCCAGTCACAATCATGAAGGAGCCGCGAGAGACTCTCTGTCAAAATGGGACAATAATCCCTTCCAGTACCAATTCAAGCATCAGCCACATTAGCAAGTTAGATTCTTCAGCTCTTTATATTATTTTCACGACCATTCATGGAGACAGGAAATCTAGCCTTTGCCGCCACCCCAGCCGTAGTCGTGTTAGTTTGGTCCCGAGAAGGGGCCGGTGGACCATTGAGCATCTCAGCATCTTTTGCGTCCTTTTATGCAACTTTCGGTTCTCTGGTGGTTTGGGCGAGCTGTTACCAATACAGAGATAACCCTCGCAACCATTACGAAGCCGTACGTAATGATTTCGAGGGTTATCTGTATATTAGTCACAGCTTGCCCAGCAAACGGCTCTCGATTAGGACACTAACTAGGTTAGCCGGGTTGCGAAGGATTTAAGAGCCTGATTGAGTTGCTACACCATGCCGTGGTGTCTCCATTGGCACCCCGGTTGAGTTGCGTTGCGATGAAGATGACGATGAAGATGACGATGAAGATGAAGCCACTTGAGGATGGATCGTCTTATAGTAAGCGGGAAATTCCGCTGCAATATTGGCCCTGCCATTACTAACCATGTCACTGGCAATCTTGAAAACCTCTTGTAGCTTCTCTCTCGTATTACAGCCCGGGCTCGAGGTAATGTAATCGCCTTATTGGGCTTCGAATTGGCGTTGAACACAGCCTAAAGACTGGTTAGCACATTGTCCTGATTAGGTAGTAGATAGCCACAGCCTACCTGTAACTGGCAGTATAGTAATGGTCGCTTGTTTAGAATTACTGTAGTTCAAATCGACAACCTACGGCGAGTTAGGTCTCGTCATTTAGCCAGGCCTCTCATGTTGGTATAGCTAATCAACAACGAGACCTAACTCGACGTAGGTTTTCGATTTGAACGACAGCAACACCAAGAATGGCACTGCCAAACGCTGAGGCTTCATCGGAAGTGTGTTCCTGAAGAGCCACTGTCTACATAATTAGCCTTTTACTGTCTAGTGAGTTAATCGCGTAGATACGCACTTTCAACGATTTTCCGAGAATGATGTTGCAACGATAACCAATCTACTCCCAAGATTGTGTGTGTGGTGATGCGCAGTCGGACCGATACAAGGGCTTACTCGTGGCCAGCAGTGGAAACATCATGAAACCCATTTTTCATTGAGTAGACTCCGTACCGATTGTCCACGTTTTTTTCGAAAGTGCAAGACCAAAGACCACTTCAGAAAAACTTGTGCCAGCCAAATTGCTTGCACAAATCTACCTCGCGTGCCCTCACTCGCCCGATACAAGCAGAAGACGGCCAGATACGAGAAGATTCAGGTAAGGAGCATGAGATTGGAGCCTGACGGCCCAGGGTCGGATCAATTGCCTCTCGACGTGTCTCCGACAAAGCGCATCCGGCAACCGGATATTCGGTATTGGGCGGAGACCAATCGGCCCAGGCAAGCGGAAGTTCCAGCATTTCGTTCGCGCTAGAAGCCCACCACCTCCGCACTTTAAATTGATTGTCCAATGTCTACTGTGGTAGCTGGCAGAAAGCATGTGAGAACGTCGACCCGCTGTAATAAAGCCGGACCCAAGTAGAGCTGAGAACAGGCTATGAGAGCCAATCAGAGTCTACGTTTAAGGACTGATATTTCTCAGATATGGAGGGTTCAAGGGTTCAAGGTACTGACGTTCTTTCCGCCGGCTTCCACAGTACGTCAATGTTATCCTTTCAGCTTAAGAAAAGGCCCAAAACGTCACTGCCGACGAACGCCAAGATACCAGGGTAAGCGACAGTTGAATCAGCTCGTCGGGACGTCGGCTCACCTCCTATCAGTGTTGCCAATCTTCAAAGCGCGCTAGCAGGGGTCCGTCGCACGACACCCCAACCCGCACAGACTGTATAGAAAATGATGAGGTAATAAGCTGAAAATTTAGAAGCGTACTAGGCTATATAATAGGACTAAAATAAAAAAAAAATTCGAAAATTATTAAGAAACAGTAGAGATATACTTAGGCTTATAAAATAAAGCTAGAATAGATATAGTAAGACCTTAGGCTCTACTATTAAGGCCTAATATATATATAGAGTTATAGAAAGGATATAGAACCTAAAGTAAGTATCTCTAGGCTATATATATATATACTTTAGTTACTATAGTTATAATATCTAAACTAATAAGAAATAAATACTTACTAACTTTACTACTAGAATTATAAGGCGCTCTATACAGCCTAGAGGAGAAATCTATAGACTAGCTATAAATTCTTTATATACTAAAAGTTTAGTAGCTAAAGTATTAGAGGACGTTTACCTACTAACTTTACTTTTTAAAGTAATAGAGACTCTATAGGACTATAGGCCCTACTTTTAGGGCCCCCCTATAATCGACCTATCTAGACTTAATATTTATAGCCCTAGGTATATGCCCCTAGGCTAAATATATATACTTTACTTACTAAAATTTTAATATCTAAGCTAGTAGAAAACGTTTACGTACTAAGTTTACTTTCTTAAGTACTAGAGGCTCTATAGGACCGTAGGCCCTACTATTAGGCCCCCCCTTTAGTTAATCTATCTAGACTTAATATTTATAGCCCGGGGTATATACCCCTAGGCTAAATATATATACTTTACTTACAAAAATTTCAATATCTAAGCCGTTAGAGAATATTTACGTACTAAGTTTACTTCCTTAAGTACTAGAGACTCTATAGGACTATAGGCCCTACCGTTAGGGCCCCCCTTTAATCGACCTATCTAGACTTAATATTTATAGCCCGGGGCATATGCCCCTAGGCTAAATATATATACTTTACTTACTAAAATTTTAATATCTAAGCCGTTAGAGAACGTTTACGTACTAAGTTTACTTCCTTAAGTACTAGAGACTCTATAGTACCGTAGGCCCTACTATTAAGCCCTCTCTTTAGTTAACCTATCTAGACTTAATATTTATAGCCCGGGGTATATACCCCTAGGCTAAATATATATACTTTACTTACTAAAATTTTAATATCTAAGCTAGTAGAAAACAATTACGTACTAAGTTTACTTTCTTAAGTACTAGAGGCTCTATAGTACCGTAGACCCTACTATTAGGCCCCCCCTTTAGTTAACCTATCTAGACTTAATATTTATAGCCCGGGGTATATACCCCTAGGCTAAATATATATACTTTAGGTACTAAAATTTCAATATCTAAGCCGTTAGAGAACGTTTATATACCGACTTTATTTCTTTAGGTATTAGAGGCTCTTTAGAATAGTAGGCTCTAGTTCTTAAAGTATTTTACTTACTCTCCTCTTAAGTATTTTTATATTCTTAATATTCTTTTATAACTATTACTATTACTAGAAGTAGAGAAAAGACCTAACTAAGAAAAAACCTTTTTTATATTTTCTATTCCTCTATCTAATTCTCTTCTATAATATCGTCCTTTTCTATACTATCCGAGTCTAATAAATAATCCTCTTCTCGAAACGTACCTTCTATAGGACTAGAAGATTCGAAAGTCTTTTAAGAAGTCTTTCTTCTCTTTAGTTCCTATTTTCTCTCCTCTTTATTTATCTCTTAATCCTCCGTTTCCTCTAGATCTTTATCTAGAAATACGCCCTAAGCTTTTAAAGATAGTATAGTATCTATAGTATCTTAGGTTATTCAATTTCTTTTCTTAGAGATAAGATCGGTTCCGTACAAAAAGATCGATTCGGTAGGAGCGGAGCTAGCGGGAATAGCTAAATAGCGACGAGCTAGATAAGCTAGAATAGGAAATTAATCTCGATTAAGACGCTAGTAATCGAGAGGAGTAATCTAAGAAATAGTAGAGATTAAAATCTTTTAAAAAAATAGAGTTAAAGAGATAGTAAAAAGAGTTACTTACGTCGTAATACCTAGTTATTAGTAAAGATAGATAGATATCTATCTCTTCTCGAAAGTCGATATTACTAAAAGAAAGAGCCTCGTCCGAATAGAAAGGAGTAGAATAAGAAGGATCTAGATAGGTCTTCGTATAAAGATATCTCGCTCTAAATAGAGTCTCGATTTCTTCTCTTCTCTCTTTACTATAACTAAAGATCTTAAATAAATTAAACTTTTATCTAGGATTAAGAATTATAGAAAAAAGAAGCTCCTTATTATCGTTATCTATCTCTAGATACTTTACTAGCTTAGTAAGAGTACTAGCTAGAGCCTTAGTAAGAATTAGGTACTTTATAGTAACCTTTTCTTTACTAACGCTCTCTAGTTTCTTAACTAAAGCGTAGTAGATAGAAAGAGAGTAGAAGATCGTAGGATACTCGGAACCCTAAAAAAATATTAAAAGATATAGATAAATAAGAGAGAAAAGAGATAGAGAAAAAAGAGAAAGAGAAAGAAAAGAGAAAAAGAGGGAAAAAGAAATAGAAGATAAAGGAAATAGAAAAAGATAGATAAAAGAGATATCTAGTAGAAATACTACGTATCTAGAGCTTTTTCGTTAGCTTCGAAAATATAGAAAGAATCTAGACTATAGAGTCTAGTAGCTTAAATTCTTCCTTAGAAATCGCGTATTTCTTTAGCGTTTTATTATCCGTTTCGTTAATAAGAAGTCGAATTAGTTCTCGTATTTAAACGATACTATTAAGTATCGCTAGGGCCGAATTCTATCGAGTTTTATTCGCTAAAAGTAAAGTATACGATAGTACTTTAAGTAATTCTATAGCGGTATTAAGTTAGTAAGAAAGAGGGCCGCTATACTTTACCTTTCGTACTAGTTTCCTAATTCTTACTTCGAGGTCTCGATAGTTAGAAAGAGGAGTACCTAGAGTATATTAGTATAGAGAGATAAAAATAAAGAAAGAATAAAGAAAAAAGAGAATAAGTAGAATAGTAAATAAAGAGATGCACTACTTACTAGTAGATAAGGTAGAAGTACTCTCTACTCTCTCCTTAGTATTCTCGTCGTCGTTATCGTCGTCGTCGTTGTCGTTATCGTTAGAATCGGAAGAATCTTTATTTTTAATAACTCCTCTCTTTCTTTTCTATCCTTTTTTCTTCTTCTTATTCTTCTCCTTCCGAACCCTAAATAGTACGTCTATAGAGGCGTTTACTACGAGGTTTAGAATATACGGAAGATACCTAATATCTCTAGTTTTAGAGATAAAAGGGTAAGAAGAAGAAGAAGAATTCTAAAAAAGAGAAAGAAGAAGAGTATTATTACTAGCGTTATCTCGAGTAATACTAAGAAATAATTAGAATAGAAAAGAAATCTAATAGAGACTATACGTACCTTAAAATTCGATCCGTAATTCGAAATTCTTAAAAGATAGGGCGAAGTTTTCTGAATAGATATTCTACCTTATACCTTTTAGCTAAAGGAAGAACACCTAAAAGAGTATTCTTAAGAAGAAAATCGTTAGTAATCTAATAAACCGTAATACTAAGATAATTAGCGGTATTAATAGAGGTCTAAACCTCGAGAGTAGTTAAGAAAAAGCTATCTAAAAGAGAGTTTTATTAAAGCTCTTCTATTACTAGAAGTTTCGCGGAGCTATAAATAGCGTTAAGATCCTTTCTAATAATAGAACGGTTAAGCTTCGGAAGCTCGCTAAAAGATATTAGATAATAAGAAATTAGAAGAGAAATAAAAGATAAAAGAGTAATAAAAAAGACTAGAATTAAAGAAATAACTTACGGGTTAATAAATTAAATTAGATCAGAAAAAGAAGAGGTACTAGGTACTTAAAGAGCGAGGTTATTCGCTATAAGAAACCTAATAGTATAGTACTAAAAACTAGCCTCTAAAGAAGAGGCTAGTTTAGTTTCACCCTAGATTTTCGTAGGACGAAAATTAAGAAGCTGGTTTTACGAATCTAAAAGAGAGTTAGTTAAAGTATAAAAAGATAAACTTTAAAATACTTACTTAAAGTAACTAATTAAATATTCGACGGATTTTTAGGCGGAATTTCAGATTAATTTTCGGAGAGATTTAAGGAAAAAGATAGAAAAGTAGAGGTAAAAGAAGTCGAGGGAGTATCTATAAATAACGGTTAGTTATTAAAGATATAAGAGATAGAATAGATTAATAGGAAACGTAGATAATAGACTAAAGAAAGAAGAAAGAAGAAAGAAAAAAGAGAGAATAAGAGTAAATAAGAAAGAATAGAGATAATAAAAGAAAATAAGAATAAAGAGAGTAGAAAAAAGGAGTAATTTAAAAAGTAGAAAGAATAACCTACTAGTCCTACTACTTTCGCTCTCGTTTTGGCCGTCGTAGTTAAGATAGGGATATTTATTTTAAAGATATTAGATAAGATTACTCGTAGTTTTATAAGTTTCTAGATATTCTTTTAAGAAAGAATAAGAGGGTTATTAGTAGGAGACTCTATATAAAGAAGGTATAGTAGGAAGAGAGACTCTAGTAAAGTATCCTCGAGTATAGATACTTAAACGAGAAGGAGCTATAGTAGTAAAGAGGAGAGAAAAGAGGAGAAAAAGAAAGATTAAGAAAGAGGAGGGGGATTAAGAATATATAGAGAATATTAAGAGACTTAGACTTCGAAAAAAGCTAGAAGAACTTAACTTAACTAAACGCAGAAATAGGCTAACTTAGTTAGGAGTTAGCTATAAATATTATATATACTCTAAAATTCTAGATTTCGTACTCTAGGAGAAATAAAAAGTGGAAAAATATATAATATTTAAAAAGTTAGTAAGGATTAGAATTAAGCGAGTCTTAGTAGATACGCTAGTAAGCTTAAGAAACTTTAATCTTATATTACCCGTATTAAAGCTTCTACTAGAGATATAATTATAAAACTTAGAACTTAGGTAAGGATAGTAGTAATAAAGACTATAGAAGATTAAAATATAGATAAGACTATATATCTATTCTAGAATTAAAGATATTCTTACTTTTTACTAATAAATAAGAGGATATTAAAGGTATAAAGCTAAAGTAAGGGCGGAGATACTAGATATAGAGTAGAAAGTATCTTAATACTTACCTAAAGAGTAATAATCCAATAATATAACTAGATAAAGAAGAGATTTTAATATAATAATAGTTCTAAAGCTTAATACTTATATTTAGAAAAAAGGCGTCTATTTACTAGTAGCTATAGCTAAGCCTACAGGCTATATAGAAGCTATAGATAGGGGGGCGCCCCCCTTAACTTAAAAAAAAAGTCGTTACTAGAAAAACTAGAAGAGAAAGATTTTATAATAATACTTTTTAGAATAAGTAAACTTTTTTCTTTTAGAGGGGGGTACCCTTTCTTAAGAGACTATAGCTAAGCCTACGAGCTATATAGAAGCTAGAGATAGGGGGGCGCCCCCCTTAATTTAAAAGAAATTAGTTACTAGAAAAACTAGAAGAGAAAGATTTTCTAATAATACTTTCTAAAATAAGTAAACTTTTTTCTTTTAGAGTAGGGTATCCTTCCTTAAGAGACTATAGCCAAGCCTACGGGCTATATAGAAGCTAGAGATAGGGGGACGCCCACCTTAACTTAAAAGAAATTAGTTACTAGAAAAACTAGAAGAGAAAGATTTTCTAATAATACTTTTTAAAGCAAGTAAACCTTTTTCTTTTAGAGAGGGGTACCCTTTCTTAAGAGACTATAGCTAAGCCTACGGGCTATATAGAAGCTAGAGATAGGGGGGCGCCCCCCTTAACTTAAAAAAAATTAGTTACTAGAAAAACTAGAAGAGAAAGATTTTCTAATAATACTTTATAAAATAAGTAAACCTTTTTCTTTTAGAGAGGGGTACCCTTTCTTAAGAGACTATAGCTAAGCCTACGGGCTATATAGAAGCTAGAGATAGGGGGGCGCCCCCCTTAACTTAAAAGAAATTAGTTACTAGAAAAACTAGAAGAGAAAGATTTTCTAATAATACTTTTTAAAGCAAGTAAACCTTTTTCTTTTAGAGAGGGGTACCCTTTCTTAAGAGACTATAGCTAAGCCTACGGGCTATATAGAAGCTAGAGATAGGGGGGCGCCCCCCTTAACTTAAAAAAAATTAGTTACTAGAAAAACTAGAAGAGAAAGATTTTATAATAATACTTTTTAGAATAAGTAAACTTTTTTCCTTTAGAGGGGGGTACTTTTTCTTAAGAGACTATAGCTAAGCCTACGGGCTATATAGAAGCCATAGATAGGGGGACGCCCCCCTTAACTTAAAAAAAATTAGTTACTAGAAAAACTAGAAGAGAAAGATTTTCTAATAATACTTTCTAAAATAAGTAAACTTTTTTCTTTTAGAGTAGGGTATCCTTCCTTAAGAGACTATAGCTAAGCCTACGGGCTATATAGAAGCTATAGATAGAGAGGTACCCTTCTTTACTAAAAAAAATAGTACTTACTAGAAAAACTAATATAAAAAGATATAAAAAATAATATAAAGTATAAATTAAGTCTTTATTTTAAAAGATAAAGCACTCTATCTAAAGTAGCTTTTTTTAAGCTTAGTATATATATAAGCTATATATTCTATTTTATAAGAAAAGATTCTTAGACGCTTTTAGATAGTAAGTACTAGGAGAAGGTTATATAAGCTGCTACTAACTATATATAATTTCTTTTTATAGTTTTCTAATATCTTACTTATTTTCAGAGATATTTTACTTTTTTAAGATAGAATCTTACTATAGTTTACCTTTACTATCTATTTATAAACTAATATCAATAGATTACCGTATTATATGCTACTAGTTTAATGGAAAAGCGCTTAAATTTGATGGATGTTCCCCGAGTCAGTCGAGACCCACTCATTCGAATGAGCAAGATTGGCAACACTGCCTCCTATTCTATGTATGATTCCTGCATTTTGGTGATTTCCTAGTGGGGCCATTTTGGGAGGAATGGAGAGGCCAGGATTCCTGGCCGCATTAAGATGACAAAGATGCTTTTAGACTCGGGGAAAAGGTCTATGCCCACCGTGCTTTTCTTGTCATGTTTCATCCAAGTATGGCTAAGAAGTCGAGATCGAGGGCATACCATCACCGGTCGTCGATGCACGAAGTAGACATAGATGCATGATGCAAGATCCGACATACTTTTGGGCATCGGTTCCGTTCGGCTGACTCATAGAGTTGCACGTCATTGCCCACGAGAGATGAACGTCTCAATCCCAGAGGGATGAGGAGATCTAGGTGTAGTTGTATTCGTCATACTGTTTCTGATTTCAAACTAGTCTATCCCATATATGCTGGTGTCGCACCGGGAGACGATGTTTTAAGCCAATTCTTACACGCGCGTATATACGGGATTAGACTATATCTATCTGTTTACTTATATCTTACTCCTTCTCCCTGTAATAGGTTTCTTCACTCTCAGAAGGGTAAAAAGGAGGTACCGTGCATGAAGACGAAAGGTAGAAAAGATTATGTTGTACGCCGGATTCCTCTGCATGGATCATTGATGAGGTATCAAAATAGCAAAATATGATGTCCTATGTATACTACGTACACGCGGCCCCCTGTGGAATGTTCCTCTCGATCAACTCCTTGTGTTTCTGAAGTGCAACGTCTTTGACCCCTCACAAGTTGCCACTAGCGGCATTACAGCTCCCCACTTGCCGGCAACTGATAGAGAGTAAGCCATTGTGACATGTTCACACATCCGGCGACGGTCGACTGGTAGAACGGCCGGTCTTGGTCTGTCAGCCCTTAAGTATGATAGGCGAAACCTCTGGCAATGGCAATTCCCGAATCTGTCTGAACTGCATCTTCGCAGTTTGATTAGGCGTATTACTGGGACCAAAGTTGATGTTCCGAGGTCTCTCAGTCTCGCCATTTTGAAGCTTGAAATCATAATGACGGAGAAGTACAGCCATCAATAACTTCATCTGAACAACGGCTAGGAAGCGGCCAGGGCATACATGACGACCTGTAGCAATTGTTACTCGAATTTTTCAGATTAAGAATGTGTAAGAGGTATGATTGACAAACCTGTTCCGAAATGAAGCGAATGAGATGTTGGTGTTGGAAACTGCATTTGAGAGATGTTCTCTGGTTTCTCTTCACGCAACTCTGCGAATCTGAAACCTTTGAACTCGTAGGGATTCTCCCAGAGGTCGGGATCGAGAGAGACCTGGGAGGCTGGAACGCAGAAACGGCTTCCTTTGGGAAGTTTGAGGCCGTTTGAGAGGGTGAAGTCTTGGCGCATATAACGGTTGATGGTTGCTATGACCTAATCAGTACGAATACAACGGAGATAGGAACGAGGACCATTGTACTTGAATTGGCAGGATTCAGTCGTTGGGATTCTTTGAAGAAACTATCCTATTGAAGATGTCAGCATTCTGTGTACTTTTGGATTGAAGCTTCGGCCTCGGATGTTTTACCATTTTGACCATTCTTTGAAGATGAGCCCTGGTCAACTGACCATCACACTCATCCCAGATCTGATTGACTTCGTCACGCATGGGCTGGATATGAGTAGGATACCAGGCTAGATCGTATAGAACTTGAGCTAACGCGGTGGAAATAGCTGCCACACCGCCAAACGAAAAGATAAGCGCTTGCTCAGCCTGGCGAGGAATCGGAGTCGGCTTTGATTCGAATTCCGCACCCTCCAAAAGGACTTGAGGCAAGTCCTCTGTTCTTTTCCCGCCAGCTTTGTACTTCTCTAAACGCGCTTCCAGAACTGGGACCAGCAGCTTCTTAATATCTCGCAAACAGTTTAGCAATCGCCAGATATCAGGCAGAAACACTCCAACCAGTGGTTTGAAGGTGTGAGGCGTCCGCCTCAACTTTTGAGCAGCTGTTAAGACTGAAGCATTGAATGTGAGTTGTGTATTCAAATATTCTTGTGATCGAGAGATTTCATGGCCAACAAAGACTCTTCCGACTGTTGGGACGACAATGCGCTCTAAAGCCGACATGACGGTCACGGGCCTCCATTCTGAGAATTGTTTCAGTCTTGTCCAGCGCGAGTCAGCGACGAGAATTAGGACTTACCCTCGCGCACAGAAATTGCTTGTGGGAAAGCGATGAGTAGTTCTTCCATGAAATTTGGGATTGTAGACGCTATCTTCGTCAGCAAAATGGCACGCGATCATCAAGTTTAGATTGCTCTCACCAAGGTTCGAGGTGACATCCTTTTTCAATCCGACTATAGGAAGTACTCCGCTCAGGTCGAGGAATTTGTATTCACCTAGCAAAGACTAGATGGGATGAGTCAGTCGATTCAGTCAACTCAATTGACAAGAAATTTGCGACCATACCTCTTTGACTCCTGAGTAGAAATCGCAGATTGAGTCGGGCAGTTGGCGGATTTCGGGGAGAAAATCAGGAGAGAGGACTACAACGAATCCATCTGGCGTCCATAGTTGATAGACGTCGTGCTTGAACTATGTAATGACGTTAATTTCAAATTTCTCAGCAGTGCAATGATCGCGTCAACCTTTTTATACCCGGCGTGTAGAAGTTCCTCATAGTTGTACATCCATTGTTTGGCTGCGGCGACACGGCTGGTATTCTCGTCGAGGTTGAGCACTGGAACGTCGACGCGAGGTTTCGTACGCAAAAAGGAATGTCGTAGCAGTTTTGCAAGAGCAGAGATGATCAATGCAGTGAATAGCCATGCGTAGTAGCGATGTCTTGAGGCAACAATGTCTTGCGACATGTTAGAAAGACCGATCGACTCTTCCAGAGAGCTATTTTGCTCGAAGTAGGGCAACCATGTCGGGAGACGCGCAGTCAAGATGGATTCCATTGAAGAGAATCGATTGAGAAGGCAATGTGCGAATGTCTAGACCTTGGGTGAGCGTGTTGGAAAGCTGAGTTCATCGATTGGAGGAAAGTCCTACTGTAAGGCACTGTGTAGAGAAGCTCGATTGACCCTCGCTGGTATTTTGTGCATGCGTATAATTTCAGTTATCAAGCCAAACGGACGAACAATTTGTCTTGAATTGGTCTTAGCACGGCGAAGGTTGCGCACAATGAGTGGAAGATAAATATCTAAACCCGTCGACCACCACCACTGCATCGACCGCGTGCTCGTTTAAACTCGGCGTATTCCCCGGGATCATGGTTTGACGGATCGTGACGAGGGTATGCTGCTATGGTGGTACCCTCGTGGTGCAGGGTTGGGCCTCCTGTCCGGTCGAAGCATACTTGGATCATCGACCCTCCAGGTGGTCACAGAAGCAGGTTAGCCTCGTGGCATAGGGACACCCAGACATCTGGCAAGGACCTGAACCACGCTTACCGTGGTATTGTAGGTACCTTGACAAGCTGAAGGCATGCTTCGCTACGAGTCGTTGTAATTGCTGGTTGCAAATCATTTCCAGGGCTACAGAGGTAGCACAGCCTTGCAACTCCAGCAGATTGCATGAGGAGACAGACCCGTAACGAGTAATGTTTGGCTGACAGTTACTTCGCAACCGGGCTGGCACGTTGAGGTAATTGCTCCGAGGTCGAGTTGGGCCGGAACCGAAGCCTTGACGAATTCGGTCGGTCTTCAGGTCGCAGGCCCTGACTGCCCAGGCGGCCGTAGCGGCTAGCTCAAGGGTGGTGGCCTCGAGGCTCTGACGCCTGCGAACATGTTCATACTACGTAGAGGCAGGCGGAGGTGGACATGGCACCAAGTGAGAGTCTCCTCTCGATTGAGGCCATTGGCATTGCCGTTACAATTGAGACAGGCGAGTAGCACATTGGCCAGGACCTAGCCGTAGCCCTCCGAGATGGTCGCAGCGCCCAGACGATCTGCTCCCATCATGCTCTCAGTCTCTCCTCAGATTTTTGCTCCTGTCATAACTGGAGTTACTCCAAGGTGTCACCAACTACGAGGCTCACATGATTCTCAACACATTTCCTCCATTATATCGATCCTTTGGAAGCCATCATGTCCTCCATTATGTTACAGTTCTGCGGCCTCCTCTCACTTTCTGCAGTCGTCTACAGAGTTTCAACGTTCATAAATCTATACTTTCTTCGAGCAAGCACGATTGATCGATACCTCTGTCCAGGAGATGAAACCTGGGCATTGATCACAGGCGCGACACAAGGCGTTGGCTTGTCGCTCGCTCAGCAACTGCTTGACAGAGGTTTCAATGTCGTACTTCATTCTCGAGATCCCGAAAAGCTCGCAAAAAAAACACGACAACTCGAATCTCAGTACCCACATCGACAATGCCTCTGGGTCGCAGGAGATGCGGCGGACGTTTTGCCAACCGTCGCCAAGTTGCGAGCCGCCATAGAGAAGATTGAAGCGGAGGGTGGCAAGTTCAGAATACTGGTGAACAATGTCGGGGGGGCTGGTCTATTTGGAGTCCCGATGTACATGCCATTCATGGAAGTCCCTTCGGAAGTCGCAGCTCAACTGCTCGATCTTAACGCCAAATTTCCAACACTTTTGAGCCGCGCCCTCTTGCCAATGGTTGCTGCGAACGAACCCGCGCTCGTTCTCAACATCAGTTCGTACGCGGGAGTCTACGGCGACCCTTACATCAGCATCTTCGCCGCCACCAAGGCATTCAACAATATACTCAGCAAATCGCTTTCCTACGAGATGCGGGTGCTACATCCCTCGGTGGAAGTCTTAGGGTTAGTGCTGGGCGGCGTGCTGACGCCAGGGAACCCTGACGAAAAACTGGGATTTGCTAGTCTGACGCCCGATGAAGTCGCGCGCAACATCATCGACCGCGTTGGATGTGGCAAAAGCGTGTGCGCCGCGTCATGGAAGCAGTGTCTGCTGGGTGAGAGCGCGAAGTGGATGCCGGAAGCTTTGGCTCGATGGGCTTTGACACGGGAGGTTCAAAAGCGCATGGAGTGGGAGAAGGGACGAAAAGCAGAGTGAATCGTCTCCGGGATATAATGCCAGGAAAACGATGGACATAATTGGACGTGACTATTGGTGAAATGCAGCGAGGTTTTCCGGTTCGAAATACGCCTGCCTCGAAGCTCCTATCATCACAGTGAGATGGAGATTGTGGTTGAGGAGATTGGATTGCGGCTAGGTTCTCTACCCGTGTACATCGCATTGGGGACGTATCTCAAACACTCGAACTATTATATCGAGTCCCACTCAACCATTAAGTAGGAGTGAGGACTCGCCTGATTCGTCTCAGCTTTATCAAGTTTTAGTTCTTTGCCTACTTCCGTAGGTAGATTGATTGTTGCAGTATAACTCTAGACTAGTTAGTAGTAGTTTTTTACTCTATAAAAATAGGAATCTTCTATCTCTATAGCTACTATACTAAGCTATCTACTATGAGTCTATAATCTATAAGTGTAATATGCTATTCTTAGGTATACTACTACGGCCTAAGAAAAAATAAGGATATACTTATATCTCTCTATTACTTAATTATATACTTTACTAGACTATATCTAATACTAAAAGACCTTAAAGCCGTTAAGTATAAAGAAGGTAGAGTTATTTCAAAGGATAAGAATAGAAAAAGAGAGTATTTAAGATCTAAGAGAGTATTATCTAAGGAGTAGAGAAAGAAAATATAGAAACGTATTACTATATAGACCCTAGCTAGAGTTAGAATTGTTGTTCATTTTCTCTCATACATTATATATGCAGTATATAAAGTCACGTACATTAAATGCTAATTTATTTTTGGTCCGCCTCGCGGCTAGCAGACTTCTATATCTATCCGATGTAGTACGTTTCACGTAGGAAAGGCGGCCATATCGTCTGTTTGAGGTCCGCAACATGGCGGGTGCAGACTGCGTTGAATCACGAACACGTTCTAGTATACCAACAACAATTAGCAAGCCTTTCACTTGCGCGCCCTCGTAATGGTTCAGTTATGGATCCCTTTCGATCAACGTCAGACCATCTCTGCAGCTTGGATCACATTTGCCTATGCCGAGGCCCTTGTCCTACTTCCTATCATTTGCGCTTTTCAGCCCACCAGACTTCGAGCGATCGTGAGCGCAACACTATTGGCAATAGTAACATGGAAGGCTCTAAGATATCGCTTTGATGCGCCTTTCTTCGAGTCCTTCATGTTCGCGTCGGTGCATGGCACTGCTGTGTTTAACTGGTTCGACAGAGTAGTACTGCAGAACCCGGACAAAGAAAAATGGCACAAAGTAAGCGATAGACTATCTCAGGAAGTGCAAAATGGAGAGGAAAAGCAGGAATTTCAGGTACCGCAAGATTACTGGAGCAGACTGGCCTGGAGCTTTCAGTATACGTTTGCTACAAGGGGAGTGGGATGGTCTCACCAAGTAAAAGGCGTTCCACAAGGTCCGCCTCGCAATTACAATCGTTGGTGAGTTCTGCACACGGTAAAGATTCATTGCCCCTTCACGTATCTCGACTCACCTCCAACTACTTCCCTTTTCAACTGACGCAGACGTCTCAATCACAAAATCAGGAACATCTTTCTAACACGTTGTAGGAGATTTGTCTGCATCCAGCTATTTCGCTGCCTCTTCTTCAAGGTCATCGATGACTCGACGAAAGCATTCGCTTCTTCTCTGCCCTTCGGTGGATACTGGAATGAACATGTGTCGAAGCGGCCATTCTTTTCCCTTCCTCTTTCTCTACAATTCCTTGGCTCGTTGATGTGTCTTATCAACACTGTCGCCGGCATGAGTATGGCAACGTCCGCGATTTACGTCATACCAGCGGCTCTAGGGATATGGGCGCCGCATGAACTACCACCTATGTTTGGTGATATCACACAAGCGTACACAACACGAAGATGGTGGCGGCAAGTTTCTTTAACCTCAGATTGATACGGCATACATTGATGTTAACCTCATGCAGATATTATTGGCATGTAACAATGCGACGGGTAAGCTTTCGTCTGCTCATTCCTACAATGGCTGTTACCACTAACGCACCTGTAGCTCGCCACCACTTTTGGTCTCTTCTTTGCTCGGGATCTGTTCAATCTCAAGCCTGGAACCTTCGCTTCTCGCTATGTTCAATTATTCGCCGGGTTCATTGCCGCCGGAATCCCTCACTACCTGGGTGCTCTCAGCGCAGGTGGATTTGAGATGGGGGAGATGAGATTTTTTGTGTATCAAGCAATTGTGATCATGGTCGAGGACCATGTCATAGCGTTTGGACGCGATGTACTCCATATCAAGGCCAACAGGTTTTGGAAAGTCGTAGGATTCTGTTGGACGATATTCTGGCAATTGTTGTCGAATAAAAATCGATATGGGCTCGCGATTGAGCATGGAATGTGGGTCACTCGACGAGGCACAGACTGGCTAGGACTAGGCATGAAGTCCGAGTTGTAGCAAGGTGCATGCGGTATAGAAGTCGATTGTGAAACGGTCCGGTGAGCAACAATCAGAAAAATCAGCAGGTGAGCCGAGCACGAAACGACGACCAAGAGAGAACTGACGGCGACAACGGTGTCACTGTCAACTCACGAATGATAACGCTGAGCTTTATTGCAGCATGAACCCCTGCACTTCGGTATGTAACTCCTAATACATCTCCCATACTCGATCCTTCTGCCCAATCTCTCCAAAGCGGCGTCAGCCATTTAATTCAAGATTGAGAGGCCTTTCGACTCTCTCATCCTCAATATCTACGTCCCAATGCCTCGAATGAGCCCTCACATGCACTCGCGTCCGTGCGACTCCTCGTTTCCATGTCGCTGTCAATCTCGCTTTGATGTTTCTTGTCTATATATGCGCTGCCATCCTTTTGACACAGTTATCCCGTGAGTTGTGCAAATCTTCTCGGCCGGAAATTGAGCAGAAAGACATTGGTACCGCGCTTATAATCAAGTACACCCGGCAATTGTAATCCTCGTATGTTCAGGTCCAGGAGGAAGTTCCACAGTCCCGCTCCTCGTCAAAGAGGGAACTTCATCTCATCTCTACCTTTAGGCCATTTATGCACAAGCAATTTTCTCAGGTCCTCATCCTTAAGCAATTTGCAGTCGTCTTTGTGTCCTTTCTCTTTCCAGCCAGCGGTTTGGCAATCCTTTTCAGGTATTAGCGCTTGATTAAAGCAAGTGATGCGGTGAGCATGTCGACTTACCCGATTGCAGTACCAGTAAGAGGAACATTTTCCACACTTCTGTAGGGTAGCTCCGGGTTTTTCGCACCCATGACAGGTCCGGGCGCCATCTTCGTGCTCTTCCGAGTAATTGCGGGCTTGTGAATAGAGGGCAAGGAATCTGTAGAGCGACAAGGGGAAGATCTAGGAACCAAATTAGCAGGAGATGGGTACGGAGTGGTTGAAGTCTACCCTAAGCATGTGGGTGTCTTCATGACGAACACCCGGGCTGCCAAATCGGAAAACATGATGCTTTGCGTCAATAACAGCGACTGTGTACCCCTCCCTAATTTGAGACGGGGTCCATTCGCTGCCTAGACCCTCTGTGTAGAAATGTAGAGGGATCTTTTGGTCGTCGATATCTTTGAGCTCCAGCTCCAGATGATGGAGGGTGGCAGAGCCCGTGATCTCGCCTAAGAAGCAGTAGTGGCGTTCTGAATTGGTCGGAAGATCGGCGAATCCTGGAAAGATTTCGCGATCTAGCAAAATTTTAGGTCGGCTCATCTGGTTCGATGCCTCCCTCCTCCAGAGCCAAGCTTCCAATTCTGCAGCATCGAGCCGGGTTGGGACGTCGTCCGTTGCTGTCTTCCACATCATCGACATACCGTACAGCGGAAGTTTGCTGGGGGCGACAGCAAGATGACCATACTCAATCACTTGCTCACAATCATCACCACCGCTTGTTCGCCATCCGGATACCGCCCTCTCTGCAAAAATGCGTCCCCTTGCCAAATCTCCGTGGGCGATCATGATTTGAGCGGCATCAAAAAAAGCTCGGGGCACACCAGCGTCACCTTCGCCCTGTTGTTTGTATAGCTGGATTATCTTTTGCACGTTGCGAAGACATCTCATTGGAGAGGACATGATCTCCGTCAAACCGCCTGCATTGAGCATGTTGTCCAGTCGCGCAATCTCGGCCAATCGCTTGTCGCTCTCATTACTCTTCTCTGGAGGTAACGAGCAGAGACGGCACGAGCAGTCGAAGCCGAACCTGTCTTTGAGGGTCTTGTTCCGATTTTCGCGGCTGTTGTTGGTGCCAAGATAGTATATCGTGATTTCTTCTCCTTCTTGAATGTCTCTCAGAGCGTGGACTGTATGACGTTTGATGTTGGTGTTCCAATGTTTCTGCGCGTTATTGTCGCAGGCGTGGTCAATGCGGCAAGCTTCAAGGAAGATGCCAGCCGCAATTCCGTCTGCCTCGATCGGCAAAGCGTTTGTTTGGATGAGTCCACGATACTTTTCATCAACGTTCTTGTAAGGGTGGATATTGTGCATAGATAGAAAGTCTTGCCGTTGAGCCTCGTTCAGACTGTTGATATGCTGGATGACAGACTTTGGAACATGATCGCTGGACTCTGGTATGGTGATGAAAGGGTATTCTGAGAGAATTCGTGTGCCCTGTGGAATTCTCTCGGTTGCGACAAGGCCTTTTCCTTTCCTGTCAATGTCCTTGATGACATACATGGTTGGATTGTCGTTTAGACGTGTGGCCGTGGATGTTTTCGAGATAGAGGTGAGTGGGAAAAAATTCGGAAAGTATCCTGGGTAACACAAGTGTTGAGACAGTCACAGGACATACCCGTCTCGCCGCCACCTGATTGGCCGTAACTTTTCAGGCTTTAAACCCCTAGTGCCGTCACACTCCAGTCCGACATTTTGAGGCACGTCGCGAAAGAGATATGCTCACGAGGCTTGCTTGCATAGCCGCTCGTTTGTCATAACCCGGTGCCCAGTAAGAGCAGGTCTAAGCTGCATATATAAGCATATAGGTACCGCAGGTTGGCTCCGACGGCTGCTAAAAGCAATCAGATTCCATGGTCTAAGCTAACACGATGGTCATGTTTAGGTACTTGAACACTCCGGCAGAGTGGCTCAGTGGCTCTCTCGCGCCGAAACGAAACCTGATTAGCTTAAGCCACTTGCCGCTGCGATATATGCTCGAATACTGCCCCAGTCCAAGTCAACAGGATGTATATCCTCATGAAGACCAAGAATAAGTGCAACTGCCTCATTGGCAAGGTCAACGATTCCATCTTCCAGAAGCTTTCGCAAGCATCAAAGACCGAGAACGAGTACCTGGAAGGACACAAGCCATGGCAACGAATGTTGGCCTTCAGATCAGGGTATCACATTTGGGGGCGACCGGGGCGATTGACAGACGCGGTTCGTGAAGAAATTGATCGATGGAGTGGCCGAGTGTCCTTTCTTAGGACTAGAAAACGTTAGACCCCATAGTAGCTTAGGTACGTTGGCTTTGTCAAAGTCAATCCTCAGTCCCTGTACTTTCGAAACTAAAGACTTCCAGCATCGCTTTGACGATCGAGTGGTGTCCTTGTCGGGGGTCAAAATTGAGGTTAGGATCAGGTCGCGAATGACAAACAATTCTGCTGTGAGCCCGAAGATTCACGAGAAATTGTAAAGGTGAAGTAACGGATCTCCATGACCACAAGGAGCATGCCTATGATTTTTATGGTTCATCAGTGGTACCGCAACCAACTGCCCGTATCAGATCCAGTCCAATCTGTCCTTCCCGCAGCCTCGGTCTAAATCGGTACATCCTATGCGCAGCTGAAGTCGTGACGCGCTACGAACAATAGCAGATAGCTGGTCTTATAGAGATGTCAGCTTCCTCAAAGTGTACAGTTCCATGAGTATTCGCCAAAATTGAGCAGAGTCCCAACCAGACCCTTACTGCAATAACCCTTTCAGTGATTCATCTCCTGCATTTCGGTCGTTCAGAGAGGCTGACGGCTGCAGAACACTAAGACTTGATCTTATCGCAAGAGATACTCAGCCAGTTTGCTGCAGCAAAGCCGTCTGTG
This sequence comes from Venturia effusa, assembly GCA_007735645.1. NCBI lineage: Eukaryota > Fungi > Ascomycota > Dothideomycetes > Venturiales > Venturiaceae > Venturia > Venturia effusa. The sequence goes on along the minus strand of CP042190.1, from coordinate 2,479,227 downwards.
GTGTTGAACGTGGTGGAATTGAGGACTCGAGGTTCGTTGGTAGTCCATGTCGTCGGTGTCGGTGTCGGTGCATCCTTCCGGAGACCCTTTTCTTGGCGTTCCTAATCCGGCGTCGTAGTTGACAGATTTCACCAAATAGCAGTATTTGATAGGGAATGAACAGGACACAACCACAAGTCAACCCCATGTCCTCCCTTCCCAAGCCTCCCTCTCGCCTTTCGTCACTCATTTAAGCAGAAATTGCTCGAATACAACGAGTCCCTACCAAAGGAGGCCTCGCGGCGCAATTGGGGACTTAAAATGCTATTCCCTTCTTGGACCGCCCTTCTCTTCCTCTCATGCGCCTTCCTGGTCTTCTGTGCAGAAGACTACTACAAAGTATGTTCTACGCTCTCCATCACCTTTCAGGGATTATCAAAATATCCTCAATACCAGAGAATCGCTTTCTTACAAATCTAACACCACAATCAGCTCCTTGAGCTCTCGAAAGACGCCTCAGATCGCGACATAAAAAAGGCCTATCGACGACTTTCGAAACAATTTCACCCTGACAAGAACCCTGGCGATGATTCTGCCCATGACAAATTTGTCAAGATAGCAGAAGCTTACGAGGCCCTCTCCTCCGCTGAAACTCGACGAATCTATGATCAGTACGGCCATGAAGGTCTGAAGCAGCACAAAGAAGGTGGTCGTGGTGGCGGTGGAGGTCATGATCCTTTTGACTTGTTCTCGCGATTCTTTGGTGGCTCAGGACACTTCGGGCATGGTGGGCATGGTACAAGAACGGGCCCTGATAAGAACGCTGCTATCAAGTTGCCACTCAGGGATTTCTACAATGGAGTTGAGAAAGAATTCACAATCGACAAGCAGGCCGTATGCAGTGCTTGTGAGGGATCAGGGAGCAAAGACGGCGTGGTGGAGACGTGTAAGGAATGTGGAGGCCACGGTGTGAGGATACAGAGGCACAACATCGCGCCTGGGATATTCCAGCAAGTGCAAGTACAATGTGGTGCATGTAATGGCAAAGGCAAAACCATCAAGTCACCATGTCCGGTGTGTGCTGGGCAGAGGGTGGTCCGGGAGCAAGAGAAGTATACGCTGGTACTGGAAAGGGGTATGCCAGCAGATGCGCAAATCACATTTGAGAACGAGGCCGACGAGTCACCAGATTGGGAGGCGGGAGATCTGGTCGTCGAAGTCAACGAAGCAGAACCGGCACTTGGAGAGGGCGCGGACGACCCCCTTGAACGAACCGACGGCACATTCTTCCGACGACGTGGCGATGACCTTTTCTGGCGTGAAGTTCTTTCGCTGCGGGAAGCATGGATGGGCGACTGGACACGAAACATTACACATCTGGACGGCCACTCCGTCAAATTGTCACGAAACCGTGGTGAAGTCGTACAACCTGGCATGGTGGAAGTGATCAAGAGCGAGGGAATGCCAATATGGCACAAAGAACACCAAGAAGGCGACACAGAATATGGCAACCTTCTTGTCGAGTACGTTGTCGTTCTGCCAGACCAAATGGATAAACCCATGGAGAAAGACTTCTGGGCCATGTGGGAAAAATGGCGGGGCAAGAATGGTGTAGACTTACACAAAGACAGTGGACGACCTGAGCCGGTGGCCAGACGTCATGATGAGTTATAGACATTGGTTTCGTTTTGGTTATGTGCACATGCGGTTTGGCGCGGCGAGAGTGTACGTTTTGATGTATGAGATATCCACGTATAGACTGTTCTCGAGACCTTCCTGGTCTCGGCACGATGAATGAGCGGAAGAAAATACAACAGTCCCAGAGAATGCATATTCGATTTTGAGAGCGGTGTCAAGAATCAAGCATACTAGAATGAATTTATCAAAGTACTGATTGTAAGATACCATCAGCAGCATTTGACCGGGTGGGATTGTCTTTGACATGGCGTAAGGAGCTAATGACCCACATATCAATGTCACAAGCTTTACGTGGCCTCTGGCATTCTAAATTCGGGCACGATAACCTTACTCGTATAGGTTGGCCCGCCCTGATATGGCTGCAATGGAAGACATGGCAGGCTACATTGGAGATTGAGGTTCCAAGGCCCCTGAGTCTGACTAAGCTGCCTGCATGACTTTCCGAGTTAGTCCCTCCAGGCTGCTAGGGCCCCGTGGGCCCATCGAAGTTCACGTCAACTGTCGCACCCAAGACAACATATAAACGACGACGCGAGATTTCGACTGCTCCAAGAACAAATACTATCTCTAAAGCCAGGGGCTTACTCCACGAGAAGCTTGCCACTGCACTGAGAAATCCGATTGAGGTCGGAACCATAACACCGAAATGTCCATTACAGATGGTTGATCACTTGGGCATTACAAAGGGATCAAGATCTCAAATTGCATTTCGATCTTTTTTTATAGAGCAACGGCACAGAGTATCCAGTCCCTCCCCACGCGAACCTCAATCAGATATCCGAACTCCTATTTCTTACCAAAGCTAAGCATACTCAGAATTTATCAGCATATCTACCAAGCGACCTCATATTCGTCCGAACTCCATCCGCGGCAATCGTTTTCTCAAACCGTCAAGTCCACCTCATCATCGCAGCCCCAATCCCCAGAAGGTTGGCAGTGCGTCTTATCGGGATACAAGTAATAATGGATACCCAAACGCTTCACCAGACGTCCGATATCACCTGTTTGCTCGTCAGCTTCCAGTGTCTTCTTCGAATATCGGCACCGCTTCTTACTTGGGAACAACCAGCGATGGACATCCCTCAACTTCACCTAGCGCTGATGATTTGTGTTCATTCGTTCTGGTGTGCCGCTTCACGATTTCCAAATCGCGGAGATAATCGCAACGCTTCTCATTTGGATAGATGCGGCAATAGATATTACCCCATGATACTCGGCGCCTGGTTTTCTCTGTGTTTTCGTCCTGGTTCACCGCTGAACGTTTTTTATACTCGACAAGAACCCAGTGCGGCCTAGGTGGATAGACGCGTTGCCATCTACCACTCCAGTCGAATTGGGGCTTGACCTTCTCTGATTTCTCGTCCTGGGTTGGCGCTGAACGCTTTTTGGATTTGTGGAGATAATTGCAGTGCTCGTCGTCTGGATGGAAACGGCAATAAGGACCCCATACTACGTGGCGCTTGACATTTTCCATCTTATCGCCTGTTTCTCCTGAGGAGCCCCTGATTTCGTCGCATTGTGGAAGACCTGAGCTGTGATGGCACCCATTCGAGACGTCGGTAGTGCTTGAGATTGGAGTGGTTGGATGACATGTTGGAGCTGCGACAGTCAGAGCAGCCGCACTGATAAGGAGACCGATAATGGCTTGAGACTTCATTCTGATCAGAAGTTGTGGTAAGATGAAATTCTTCTGTCCTGGCTTGCGAAGCTATGGGAAACGATAGCAGGAAGAATAAGGAGGGGAAGAGGGATTTATATAGTGAGCGAGATTCCCTAGGCATCCCAACATTTAGGGAAGATATACCGTTCCATGGTTCTGATTAACGGCAGCCACACAACGTATTAGGCCGTTCTACAATCCTTGCAGACGTTAAAGTCACCACGCACCCAACAGCTTTGTCCTACCACGATTCTGGGGGCTTTGTTTCCATGGTTGAGACCCATGAGGTGGGATGACCTGATCTGCCTCGCGATCAATTAGCTCACATTGGTTGCATATGTCCAGGATTTCTCGACGTATAGCGTAAGTATATTCATCATTTCTAAGTCGAGATCAATAGCGATGAACCTCTGACGGTATTATTTCTGGAAATTGTCAGAAGCTTATCTACATCGATCTCAGGTTGATAGATTCGTAATGTATGGCAATAACCCAAAGCCTGGGAATCAACAAGGGGATTGGATGAGAGGCAACCGTGAGCCTTGATGTCGAAGCCTGCGTTGAGGTGCTTAGTAAAGACATTCCTTTCATAATGATCTTGCTCCTTCTGATGCTGTTATAAAAATTGACAGAATACTTGACGAGTTTACCCTTCCGTCATGCATCTCTGGAGCTTTTGTGCATAATATATTCGATCAACGTCGTAGGGACGACATATTCCACCGATCTGTTTTGAGCATTGTCTACCGATTGTAAGCGATGCCTCCAAGATCTGGAAGTCCCAGCATTTACTGCCGTTGAGGTATAATGCTCAGCATTGCAACGGTCAGAGATTCGGGTATCGACTATGTAACGTACGTGCTGCAGCAGCCACTTGCAGTTCCGCGACAAAGCGATGAACTCAACAATTCACGATAATGGCTAGTACTACTATCCTGCACAGCGCGTCGATTGTGGACAAAATGTTACATTCTCACACAAGCTGTGCCTTTAGAAATAGGAATTTGATGGAGGGTTTGATGATAACGATGAAAGACTTCGAAGGAAGTGCAGAAACTGTCAGTGCACGGAGTGAGAAAAGGGGAGATTTGGTCACGAGATAAAGTGGACACTCGGACTTACTTGCCTAATCCCGAGCTCCGACCCGACGATACACCTTCCACCTTCTTCGTCTCTTTGCTCACTGCTGCTTTCTTCCTCTCTAATCGATCTTTCGGCGGAATATGTACTACAGGAATGCGCACGGCAAGACCTTGCCTTACTGTGTTGCCAAGCTATTCAGCACAATCACATCCCATCTAACATAGGTACACGCATCTCAAAAGAATGAACAGGTGGTTGCAACAACCGTGATCACGTAACCTGAATATCTTGCACGTTCTCTCAGTGCATCCTCCTGGTCGAGCCTCGCGGCAATACGACGCTCTTCCTAATCCTCAGAAGAGTACACGGCCAGCAAGAAACAGTAGTAGTAGAATCACATTCATAACATTACGCCTATATTCGTATTCAAGGGTATCGTTCCCGCACCATATCAACCAAAGCAGTACCCAAACAAGCGACCAAATCCCATAGGGTCAGAACGCCTACATCAAGCCGCCGAGTCAGAACGTCATTAGGTTCACGATGCATTAAGAACAAGACGTTCAAGCAGCAGCCTGCACAACTTTGAAACCCTCCGCAACAATCTTACTAATCTCCTCGTCCTTGTGTTGCAATAAACCAAGCGCAAAAGCAACATCGCTCCACTGCCTCTCATTCTCGCATCTCTGCAACCTCGCAGCCAGTTTATTGGCGAGCTGTTTGGCGTGTTTGTCCTATCGTTCTCATTAGTAATCTGTTGAGAATCACGTACCAGATCGAAGATGGAAGAGATCTAGACCTGGAGGGGTCGAGAAGAGAAGAAAAAGGAAGCATACCTTCTCAATAAATCCACACAAAAACTTGATGATCCTCTTGAAAGCCTCCTCGTCCACAGCCGCATCAGCACTGAGAACACTGAACATATCCACAAACTGATTGTAGACAGCGTTATCTTTCGTCGACAACTCTGTGAAGAACATCCTCGACATATCACGAATCCGTCGATCATCATCCTCCGTACACTTCGCCATCTCGCCAAGCTGTCCCTTCACCTTCACCTGACCGGCCAGAATCAAGAAAGTCAAGGTCATGAGACAAGTACGCTTCACGCTTACATCAGAATCGTTGAGTCGTCGATAAAGGAAATCGGTGTTCTCATCGATGAGGTGGTTGAAGCAGACAGCCATGTCGCCGAGCGAGAGGACGAGATTAGAGCGCACGGTGGCGTCCGGGGAACGCTCGAGAATGGTAATCAGGAGACTGAGATTGGTCTCGCAGTATTCCGAGGACACGCACATGAGTTTCGCCATGCAGAGAGCCGCTTGTGATTGCAGAGTTGGATCAGGATATGTCGTGTTATTCCTGCAGATTTCTGCAACCAGAGGACCATAATTTGAGAGTAGTGCAGTTTGTCCGTACAGCAGTTCACGCTCACGAATGTGCAAGATAGCTTCCGTGAAGTCGTCTTCGGTGGTCCCGGCGATGAGGTCAAGTTCATCCTTCTCCTCTTCTGGTGCGGGCGTCTTGCCATCCTTTTTGCGCGATTTCTTGCCAGCTGTTGAGGGCTCAGGTGCGACTGACATTGACTTCCGAGGTGTTTTTGCGGCGCCGGTTTTCGCCTCCTTTTCAGCTTTCCGTCGTTTGAAGTCCTGTTCACAGAGCTCGAGGTGGACAATCTGTTTGATGGCGATATGGCCGACAATGAACAGAAGCTGTGACAAGGCAGAGGCTGGCTTCTGCTGCTCTTCGTCTTGTCCCTCTTCTGCTACCTCTGGTTCTTCAGGTATAGCGGCATCGACATCGGTCATCTCGACGTCGGTCATTTCCACATCCATGTCGTCGTCTTTCGGTTGAGACGGCGGAGGCGTCGGCCTGCTGACGTGTGGGGCAAAGACCTGCTTCGTCTTCCGCTTGAGAATCGCAGTGCAGAGCACGTCAGGATGTTTGGCAAGAGCGTAGATGGCGCCAACAGCTTGCTCTGCGACACCGAACCACTCTTTGCTGTCGGAGACCAATTCAGCCATATGAGCTAGGCTCACGAGAACAGCGTGGTCATTGGGCAGTCGTCCCATGGATTTACCTTTGGCCTCCTTGTTCTTCGTGCCGGCCACATTGATGCGCTGAAGGGCAATGCAGGTATATCTAGCAAGGCCAAGATCACGGTGACCAAGCTCACCAAGACCAATTCTCAAGCACGTCTCAAGCTCTTTGACCACGATCTCAGGATCGGCAAGTGAGAGCATGCCGAGAACGATGATGGAACCTCGTCTCTGGTTCTTGGAGATGTCCTTCTTTTGAACACCATAGACAGCCCAGAGCTTCTCGATGACACTCTGATTTACAAGGCCTTGCTTCATCATCGTGCTCAGCAATTGCTCGAGCGACGTGAGCTCCGCTGGAGAGGCGCCAAATGTGAGACTGATCATGTTACGGGCAACATAATTGGCAGCATCATTTGCGTTGAACGAATCTGGCGCATCGAAGAACAAACCCTTGTAGCTTTCGATGAGGTGAGTTTGCACGCCCTTGCCCTCATCACTGTTGCCCTTCGTCCAGATGAGCCGCAGCATTCGACGGATGCCAAGTCTGGCAACCTCGATTTTGTACGCATCTAACACCACGAAAAAATCAATGGCTTCAATGACTTCGCTCTTGTTCTTTGATGACAAAAGCTGGGTGACCACCGAAGAAGCCTCGTGCAAGACGTCGATGAATTTCAGGGCCTCTACGTAGTAGCGTCTGGTGAGCTGGAGTTTGTTGAGTGCTTCGGCGGTCGCTGCTTCAGCTTGGGCTTTCTCGACTGCCGCAATCTTCTCCTCGTCAGTCATTTCCTTGGCTTGTTGGCCTTGCATCACCGTCGCATCGTCGAGAAGAGCTGTGTCGACTGTGTGATCATTACCATCCTTTTCTCTCAGTTCCTCTGGTGGCTTGAGAGTATTGATCTGCGCGTCAACAGCTTCGAGACGGCCATTCCACTCTTTGTGCGAAAGCTGGCCGCCGTGTAATACAGCGAATGGATGTGTCTGGACGAGCTTGGCCAAGAGTTTGATGGCATTTCGGCGAACGTTGCTGCTCTTGTCTTCAAGACTTCGTGTGGCAAGTTCAGCAGCAGTCTGTCGTCGTTTGGGGAATTTGGTGTCTAAGTCGCAGAGTTTGATGTAGACCTGAATGGCGCGACATCTGCAGTAAGGATTAAGATCTAGGAACCGCTCTTCGAGAACATCAAAGAAGACATTAATCTGGGCTTTGTTGTTTTCGCTTCGCTCGTTGTCCTCTTCTTTGCTCAACATGGCGATCAAATTGCCGCATACTTCGATGATGGCACAACGAAGGGTGTAGGACTGGGATGATTAGCCGATGTCCTGGCTGTAAATGCGTGTTTCAACTCACATCACTGTCCATGAACTTGGCAACTGAAGTCATCTGCTTGATCACGATTCGCGGCGCCAGCTCGGACAGTTTTGCGATAAAAGTTGAGACAGATTTTGGTCCTTTCGTGTCATTGCTGTTGAACTCTTTATTACTGAGCTCTCTGTATACTTGTTAGATGGATATAGTCATTTAGCAGCTGTCCGGTCTCACCGTAAAACATCGTCAGCTAGTTGTGGGTAGTCGTATTGCTCAGACAAAATTTGAAGGAACTCAGCCATTGGCTCTGACAAGTGTTCGAAATACGACAGATTTTGAACAATGGCTGTCTGCGCAGCTTTCTGGATATTAGTATTTTGTCTATACAATTAGAGTCTTCGGCTCACCAAATGCGTGACCATGATGCTTTACGGCAATACACAGCAGGCGGAACGCATGCATTCGAATTGCCTGATTTTTGACTCTGGTCTCGCTCTCGAGTATCAAATATGTCGGCCTTGTAAATAAACTGATAAAGGTGTCGCGCTCAGAAGTGGTGATGAATATTCTTGCCAGCTTCAACTTCAGCACTTTGCTCATCGTGTCCAGCGCAGTCTGTAACTGTGCCGAAGAATCCCAGTTGCCATCTTTGCTTGCGCCAGCTTTTGCCTTTGTGCCTTTGCCCCCTCTTCCTCGTCCTGTTGTTGACGAAGCTGGTTTTTCGGCAGCCTTGGTCTCGATCGCTGAAATCGCCCATTGTAGCAAGAAACCGTAGACTTCGAGAAGTTGTTTGTGGTGCGGAATTCCATCCTGCTCTTCTGCTTCAATGTCGGCATTTGCAAGGTCGGCTGCTACGGAGACGCTAGAAACCAGGAGATGGAGGATTTTGCTGAGGGCTGTAGGTGGGAGGGCAGAGGAAGACCTAGCTCGTTGAAAGAGCAAACTGTCAGGCTTATTCTGACCATACTTCTGAGATAAAGAAATGGGAGCGCACTTGAGTAGAAATTGCAGTGTGTCAAAATTGACCTGCCTCGTTATGGCGTCCGGATTTTCTGCGACTGCGTCGACTACAGGATTTAACGCGCTGTTCACAAGCGATTGTGTGAGAGATTCGGGGTCGTTTTCGCAGTCGACCAGATTTGAGGGTGCCTCCGGGGTGGAAATGGCGAGAGGGTCGCTGAGGTAGTGCTTGAGAGCATCATTTATGTCAAAATCGATCCGTTCGTCCATGGTAGGGCAATATCGAGAAAGGAATGGGAGAGTGAAAGCCTGAGTGTACGAGAACGAAAGGTGGGATGGTGATGGTGATGGCGCGTGTCGGGCACCGTGTTTACTAACAACGCGCGCTCGTACGGCGGTCCGGAGCACCAAACAATCGGGCAGGGAATGAGCTTCCACTTGCCGCGACAGCATCTACTGTGCCCTCACCACTCGAGGTCCCTCCCCGTACCCAAATGCCTTCCGCCTTTGAACAATTCCTCCAGACATACACCGAGCCCTCCCCAGAACCAGAAGAAGACCAAGACCAAGACCAAGACCAAGACCAAGACCAAGACCAGGACATGCGGGCAACGCGCCTCCGCCACCAGGAGCCCATCCAGGTCCACGAAGACGACGATGAAGAAGGCGACACTGTCATGGACGAGAGCGTGGGTCCCCTCGAAGAGAGTGGTGCTACGGTCACGGACAGCGACGACGGCGAGATTGAGGAATCGGTTGCCGAGGACATACAAAGATTCGAAGAGTCGTTCAAAGGCATCAACAAGCGCTTCAGACTGATTAACCGCATAGGCGAGGGTGAGTACAATGCGCCCATCGTCTGTTGCTCGTGTGGTGGCTCATGTGAACAGGCACCTTTTCCACAGTCTATAAAGCAGAAGATCTCCACTACGACCGACACATCAACGACTGGGACATGGAAGAACAAGACAAATCCAAGTGGCCCACGCTTGTATGCGGGAAGCAGTCGAACAGATCAAAACCTCACTACGTCGCTATCAAGAAAATTTATGTCACCAGCAGCCCCATTCGAATCCTCAACGAACTCGACCTCCTCCACGACCTGAGAAATTGCGACTCAGTGTGCCCGCTTATCACCGCCTTCAGACACCAAGACCAGGTCGTTGCCGTTCTCCCATACTTCCAGCACCGAGACTTCAGGGAATACTTCCGCGATATGAAGGTTAGCGATATGCGCATGTACTTCAAGAGTCTGTTCACTGCCCTTGCTGCTGTACACGAGCACGGAATTCTCCACCGCGATATCAAACCGACCAATTTCCTATACAGCCCAGGACGTTCACGAGGCGTGCTCGTAGACTTCGGTCTAGCTGAGAGGGAAGAGACAGAATGGTCGCCATGTCTATGCCAGGTCAGTCCACGAGAGCGGAAACATCGACTCGAGCACAGCGTTCATGCCCAAATGATGGAGAACGATCCCAATGCACCCATTCTCTATCCCAAGAACGACTCTAGACCGACCCGACGTGCCAACCGTGCTGGAACGAGAGGGTTCCGTGCTCCTGAAGTGCTTCTAAAGTGTACGCAACAAAGCTGCGCTATTGACATGTGGAGTGCTGGTGTTATTCTACTCACCCTTCTTGGGCGCCGATTCCCCTTCTTCCACAGCGCAGACGATATTGACGCCCTACTCGAGATCACGAATTTGTTCGGTGTCCGTCGCATGAGAGAAACAGCCCAGCTGCACGGTCAGATCTTCGAGACTAACATTCCCACTTACACCGATAAGGGGCATAGCCTAGAGAAAATCGTGCTTTGGTGCACAGGCCGCACTTCGAAGGACAAGAATGGTGACAGAGTTGGAGGGCTGTCTGCCGACGAGAAGGAGGCAGTCGACTTTTTGGGCAGGTGTTTGGAGTGTGATCCCAACAAGAGGATCACCGCTGAAGAAGCTTTACATCACCCATTCGTCGCCGGTGCTGGGAAAAGCGAGCAAGGCTTTGAGCAAGGCACTGTGGATCCTGTGTCCCCTTGAGCAAAGCTTGAGATATGGTTCGGTGCATATGATATTATGGAGCATGATACCCACCGCATGTGACGAGAGTCTGGTGTTTGATGTTTTACGATGACGATACTGCGAAATCATGCGTTGCTGTTGCTATGAGTTGCTGTATGGACTAGATATTATGTACATGTAAGATACGACGATATGTAATACACACCCTAATGCCTCAATTCAGGACCGCACTTTCGATATGGAATGTAAATTGATAAATCTGGAAAATCTTCTTTTCAAGTTGTCAGAAATTTATCGAAATTTTTCAAAATAGATTTCAAATCAGGTCATTTCCAGAACAATGGAATATCGGATCGGAGGCATTGAAAAGGTCAGAATTGCTCGCCTGGTGTCTTCACTAAGATATCGTCGTCGTGTTGGTGGTCCTTCTCGTTGTAATCTGTGACGTCGAAGCTGCAAGGACCAACGCCTGCCGGGACTTCCATCCATCCTCACTTCAGCTTCCACGGTTTCGACTTCAAACCAACATCCCGTTATCCCATCAATGATCTTGTCAGCCTTGCATCTCACTGTCTTTGGTCTTCGTTTGTCCCAATTTCTTCCACCATGTACGCTTCACTAATTGAGAAAAGACTAATGATGTTTGCTCGCTGGTTTCATTAATCTTCCGAACGCGATGTACCTTTCTAGCAGCGGCTCGTTTTGTTCTGTTTGACATGCTCGATTGAAGATCGTCCAATAGAGTGGTCGAGGTCAGTCTGGTTGCAGCTTCTGGCGTCATTGGGATGCAGGCTGATGGATCCTTCCACACCCCGCACTGGCGGGTGGAACTTTTATGAAGACATGCCGATTCCTCAATCTGTGTCAAAAGGCGTCAAGCAAACATGGAGTCGCCAGCGTCTCGAGAACAGTTGGATACCGATCCGGAGTCCATTTTTGGGAACGCAGTCGTCAGTAACGATCGTGAAGAGGATGAAATCCCAGCGTTCTCAACATTTTCGGCTACCAAGAGCGGGAAGAAAGAGAAGAAAGGCAAGAAGAATAAATCCACTATCATATCCTGCATCAACTCCAGTCTCCAAAACAACGGACCTTCAGAATCCTGGCCAGCTGTCTTTGACAGCATCCTCGCAGCTCCGATCCTGGTCGGTCACACTAAACCTTCATATTCTGAGTATGATGAACCACATATTCCGCTCCATATACTCTATCGCTGATCGCTTTTAGCTATCTCACATCTCGAATGGTCGCCGTTGTTGTGTCTTCTGGAAAAACTTACCATATCCACTCGTCCCTCCTCTGCCGCGAATCTGAACGCTTTTACAAAAGCTTGAACTCAGAGCATACCGAAGCCACTCAACTCAAAATCGATCTCATCGATGAAACAGCTCATCAGTTCCGCCATTTCATCGATTTCTTGTACGAACTGGACTGGAAACCCAAAACCACGTCCAGCATTCGATTAGCGGAGTTGTACGCGCTGGGTGAGCGTCTTGTCGCTCCAAGGTTCCAAGATATCATCCTGCAAGTTTTTAGGGAGGGTTCCGATATCCGCGCTATAAATTTGTCTCAACTCTGTCAGCTGTCGGGCTTCGCTTGCAGCAATATTACCGAGCGATTCCATCCAAGGGACGATCCTATGCGCGATGTCATCTTCTGGCTTGTCAGTACACGCATCGCCGAGTTACAGAAGACGGAGGAGTTTCGTCAGGTTTTGATCGAGCATGCGGAGCTGGGAACGCAGCTGATTCTGCGGGCGGGAAACGGGACACAAGCGATGCCGGCATGATCTCCAAACATCAGCCGATGATGTTCTCTAGCTTGCAACGAAGCACGATATTCAGCTTCCTGAATCGATAAGTGAAGCTGACAAGTCCCATTACAATAGTGACAATATCGCTTTGGCGCCGGCAACATGTAGTTGAGCCAGGTGACAGAAGTTTCGAATTCGGAGGACGAGCTTGCGCGTAGTCTCGTGAGTGTTGTAGAAAGAAAGAAGAAGTGTGATTACTGCGTGGTGCACATGATGTTTTCGACACGCAGTAGAGAGCGTAGCAGAATATGTTATAAATCAATGACTTCACCTGGCTCCTCAGCATCATAATAGTTTCAATGGTAGCCCACCGATAATACAAAAATATTCAAGCTTTGACATTAAAGAGGTATGTATTCTCCTCGACCTCCTCTTCATCAAGATCTAACACCGCGCAAGAACTGGATATCATCATAGAAACATTCCCAAACGATGCCCTCGCGGTCGCACGCCATACTTTTACCTCCATTTCGCATAGTGATCTCCATAGTCCTCTTGATCCTCGTGTGGACGTCGCTACCGAGCCAAGTATATCAGCTCCTGAGGGTTATCTTCTGGAGCTTGTTCGTTGTATTGATGTTTGCTTTCATAGAGAAGCTTTTTTGGAAAGGCGCGCCGGGTACTTCGCCCCTGCAGGTAGTCTGACGTGATACGTGTGATTTTGTGGCGCTGATTGAATATCTAGAGTGATGGGTAGCTGTTATGCAGGAGAAAAGTTTGCAGAAACATTTAAAGGACTATATCGAGATTAGAGTAGGCAATATAGATGCTCGGTCCATGATTGCTACATGAGCAGGAGTTGCTTTGTGTTCTCGATTCAACTGTGGTGCGGGCGAGGTGCCGTCTTAAATGAAGATGGAGTTGGAATTGTTGTTGTTGTGGTCTTCACAATAGATATTGGGTGCCCCACAAATTTATGCTTACTAAGCTCATGACGAATCTTCCATTGGATCTTTGCTTTCCTCTTGCTTTTCCTCTCTCTCTTTCCTCAGACCCCTTAGTTCCACTACAAACCCCTTAGTTCCGCTACAAAGATCAGATCAATGAGGTCCTGCCGAATGGCTCACTTCTCTGATGTCTCTCACTGGCAATGGACGATGCAGCGAACTTGATGGCCGACCTGAATTTCCCTAGCAGTCTCGCCTCTTCACCAACATCATTATCTACCTTGTTTCCAAGCCGGCGCTCCTTAAGAGTTCGCCCGAATCCCTTTTCACACGATCTGCTTCGTTTTAAACTCTCAACCTGTCCTCCAGAATTAACCTATCGACTTCCGCCGGTTCCAGTTCAAGTGCGTCCCTTTCGAATGCTGGTCGTTCCCAACTTGGCGTCAGCACGCGCCACAAGCACACTCCGCAAGCTGTGAATATAGCCAACGACACACTGATGACAATAAAGAGACCTGCAGGTTGAGAAAGCATGACCCTATACTATTGCACTTTTACCCGGCTTGAACCTTGCTCTTTTGATGATCTCTACGCGACTCCCTTGGACATCTCCGTTGTTCAACAATTTGAACACACGAGGCTCGGTATTGTTCGCATTTGCATGCTGCAACTCGGCCTTGTGTCATTATTCTATAGAAAGAGGTTGTTAATGTTGGATTTGTAAAGTATCGTTGTAGGTGACGTAGAGAGCAAGCATTGTTGATTGACGTAGTTTATGGCTCTTTCTTCAAAGGTTCTACTAGCTTGGTCAGTCAACCTCACTGATCACATGGACCAGAAGTCTTTACGATGCAGTGATGCCTCCGTGTCATGAATCAGCCCTACTGTTTACCTATCCTCTGTGAAGAAAGATAAAGGGACTTCGTAATTCAGCAATAAGCTCTTCACCATATCCCATTCCAACTCTAAGAGCATATCTCACCATCTTTCAATCACACGACCAGGAAAACAAGAACGAACAAATCGACACATCAGAAAAGGATACCGACAATGGAGGCCTACATCAACGACGAACATTACTATCTCTTCACGGTCAACATGATCATCATTCCTGCTATCGCATACCTCGGCCTTCTTATCCTCGCAACGTGGGGCGTTTCAAGAGCAGCACAAAGAATCAATACATTGAAACGAGCATTACAAGAAGCCGAAAAGAGGGCCAATGATGCTGAGACTTGCTTGTCAGAGATCATACTGGCAACGAGGACGATGAGAGGAAGAAACCAGGAAGGGTGGGAGGAGAAGACCCCACTCAAGGGAGCGGATAGTGAGAACAAAGCCCCGTTAGCACAACCGTACATCAAAATGCATCTGATGGGAAAAGATGATCTTGGTCATATACGGCAAGGGTCTGCGTAGGCTGACCATAGAATGTTGTGTGGTAAGACTCTACCTACTTCGACCAGCGGCTTCGAAATTCGACTTCAAGGACATTTTTGATACTCAATGTCGAGTTCAGACGAAGCTGAGGAGTATTTGGAAAACCCTTGAAAAGAGCATTACGCCCTTCCAAGATTCATGACAGGAGTTGCAATCGCAGCCGGAGCCTAGTAGGGAGGAAAGATCTTTGCTTACAAGGCAGGAAACCACTTGTGTACAGGACCGCGCCTGCTACGTGGCACAAGTGAGCAGCACAGAACGGCAATAGCGATCAACACAAATGATGTTCACATAGAGCAAGAACACATGAGAGATGCCCACATCAACTGTGACCTTCTTTCCTCCATCACAAACCACATACAAACATAGAACGAATCTTCAGGACACAACAAAACAGATTCAAACAAGCAGAATTTTCAAAGAACCCCACACCAACAACCCGCCATAAACAATGCCAACAACAATTTCACGCCTCAACACCGATCCAGCCCAATCCACCGATGCCAAGAACGGGTACCACAAACTCATGACCTACTTGGTCCTCCTCATCACCGGCTTCGTGTTCGTTTACATGGGTATCCTCTACTCCATCCTCCGAACAATGACACCAGAAACCAATCCATCGCACTCCACCAAACCAATGCCCGAATCACAAGGATACCATCACGAAACAGCCCGCCTGATTCTCGTTCTCACCGCTATCATTCTCATTATGCTCGTCGTTTTCAGTCTCTTCTGGTACGTGCGTCTCAAACAAGCATCGCGGAGTTTGCTCGATGCAGACGCGGAAGCGGTGGGTAGTGGGAGCGTGGGACAAGCAGGGTATGACGACGGCGACGATGATTTTGAGGAGGCCGAAGAAGATGAGGGGGTGCAAGAAGAAGCGAGAGAAGATGCGGTCAGGAAAGAGGCTATTCTGAAGAAGGTTGCGGATAAAGAAGCTGCGGAACGGAACTATGCCAAGAGGGAGGCTATGGAGAGTGATTATTTGATGGAAGGGTTTGATTCGACGAGTCGTTCGGTTTGACGTGGTTGCAGAGATGTTTGGGAGGGACGGACTCGTGAGAGGGTGACGAACGGATGTTTGTGGATGGTGTTTGCGGTATGTTGGATCTTGGAGAGACAAGAAGGAGATGTGATGGCTATCGACCGTTCGACTTATCATATTGACAAAGTAAAAAGAGTTTTGCCACGCATTTTTTAAAAAGAGGTTTGGCTCAGATTCTGACTGGCATCATCACTTTCGTGGACCGAATACTTCGAAGTATCGACCTTTGTTGATTCTTTGACCACAATATTGAAGGCGTGGAACGAACGCGTGACGCTAGATCTGATTGCTAAGAAACGTCAACATAAAAACTCAAACAGATAGATACATGGAGTCCATCAATTCAAGCTAGTCAATTCAACCACACACACCAACCTCAACAACCTCACCACAATATCGATTACACCTCCCAGATCATCACCTCTCAAACCCCCATCGCCCTCCACTTCACCACCCTCTCCAATCACTATTGACCGCACCCGATGTCGAACCAAAGCAGTTTCGAAATTCTGGCGCGTTTTCAACGCGATTTCCATCTTCTCAAACTTCCCTGCCTCGTCCTCGCCGTTATCATCCATCCTCGGTCTCAGCCTCGATAATTTCCTTGCGCGCTGAACGTGTTGTAGTTGTTTGGTTTGACTACTATGGTGAGATTGAG
Organism: Venturia effusa; assembly: GCA_007735645.1. Classification (NCBI taxonomy): domain Eukaryota; kingdom Fungi; phylum Ascomycota; class Dothideomycetes; order Venturiales; family Venturiaceae; genus Venturia; species Venturia effusa. Next base: position 2,462,636 of record CP042190.1, on the reverse strand, counting down.
TCCCGTTCTTTGAGAAGATGGTAGGTTTGTTGGTGATTTCGTGCTGTGGTGTTAGTCTCGCTTGGTGTGTCGGGGCGGGTGGGGGTAACGGGATTGAGGTGAAGAGAATGGTGTGAAGGGAGGATGGTCGTGGAGATGTGGTTACCTTATTGCAGTGGTGGTTGTTTGGTGCGTTGGCCGTATGAGTGGTGATTGATGTAGGTAGGTATTTAGTCACTCACCTCCATGGAGTATGAATACAAATCTCAAGGATGTATAAAACTACATGTATCAAAAACCTCGCATTCTCCTCCAACCAGAAACAGCCACAGGTTTGATATCAACGCCGCCATTACAGAATGTCAGCACCAACAACAACAGAACCGACACCAACACCATTACCAACACCAACATCAACACCAACAAAACAGCACCACCACCAACCCTCCCCCACATCTCCCCCATCCACTCACTTCTGGACACTCCTAGACACATCCATAAACACCCTCGCACCCGCCCTAACCCTCCTCAGCACCTCCCTCACCATCACAATCCTCCTAAACATACTCTACTGCCTCCTCTTCAGCACGGGTACCCTCCTCCTCTCCCTCGCGCGGTTCCTGACGGCGAGCGAGAATGTCATCGGGTTCGTGGCTGTGGTTTATTGTACGGCAGTCCTTGGGATCTGGGGCGTGATGGTTTGTGATGTTGTGGGGGAGGTGGGGGAGGGTGGGGATGGGGATGGGGATGGGATGGTGCTGTTGGAGAGATTGGTGGAGGGGGATGTAGGGGCAGGGTGGTGAGGGTGTACTGGAGATGGGCCTTGTTTAGCTTTGTCATTCAGGCTGCATGGTTTGGATTTGAGATGAGGGAGGTGATGTGGTATTGAGGAGTCTTGCCGGGGAACGAAAGAGGGAACTGATGGGATAGTCGGATCTTTTGCTCGTTGTGAACATTGTGTCTGTGACGTATGCCCTCCGAGTGTGATGGCTATCAAGGGCGTGAAGGACGCGTCTTTGGGTTAACATAAACACCAAATTTCCTCACCGGTCATCAACGATACTTTAGCGAATACTTAGAAAGAATGGGAGGATAGATAAGATTACATACCTTCAACCGATCAGAATCCTGCTCAGACCCTTGCGCAATGAAAAATCTATAGGTAAAGTAAATCGCAGCAGTCTATTCCTTCTTTCTTCCCCGGGCCCTCCTGTTTCTTCGACATAAGCATCGGAATCTCGCCTTCACTTCGCGGGTGAGGATCGAGAACAGCAACCTTACCCTTCTGTGTGAGGGACTTGGTTCCATCATCAGCATCAGGCGGTATGATCAGATCGATAGCGATTACTACCTTTCCTGGAATCAAGTCGGCCAGAAGCTCCCGCTGAACACTGTCCTTTCCGCCCTTATCTACTTTCTTCTGTTTGGACGTCCCAATGTTATTCCCGTATCATTGAACAGAGCGATCATCAGTTTATCCAATAAACACGTGAGCACAAGGCTGACAACGCACATCACCAAGAGGGCAATAGTGATTACAGTATACCATTGACAACTACAATCTTGACCCAAAGCCACGTCCCAACCCATCCCATCCGTATCCCACAACCCATCCCATTCAATCGTCCCCATGGCCGGATGACCAGACCCTACGATATCCACAAGAAATCTCGAGAGAAGATCGGCTTGCCACGCGAGACAGGGAGCCGCGGTTCCGCTTCCGTTCCGTGTACAGCCGACGTTACGCCAAAAAATATCCACATCTCTCCCAGCAATTTCATCCAAAGACATATCTCGTATGTCGGTTTATCACCAAAGCAAACCCATGCCGCTGTCGATGATGTTCGAAACACGATAACCTCCTCATATCAGGTAGAAAAGAAAAAGATCCTGAACCAATCTCCGCGTGCTTCAACAACATCCAAAGAAGCGCCCGAAAAGAAAAAAAAATCGACTGCGTCTCCCAAAAGCAAACAAAAGCGAAAGCAAAACGTAAAAGTGTTGTCAAAGTATGCAGACCTAACAATCGCAAAACGCAGTTCAAAAGGCCGCCCAACGTGGATTTCGGAGGGCAAAAAATCAAAATCGCCATTAGACATTGCCTGGAAGCATCGGAAGCAATGGCCCACTTGGGTATATCCTCCTCGCGCTTGTGCGCCCGAACACAATTCGCCATGTTGTAGAACAAGAGGGGAAGGGGGGAGGGGGGGTTCATCTGGAGAAACGTTCCAGCATTGAGAGAAAGCAGAGTTCTTGTTCGTTCCAAGCGTGAAACGTTTCTCGGCAGACGGAGTAAAGACATGGTGGAAACAAAAACCATATTGCAAAGAGATAAAAGACGAACGAGGGGCGTGGTACGAAAAAAGAGTAAGCAAGCGCTATACCGCCCATAAATATGTACGCTTTTGTAGATGCAAAATCAAAGATGGAGCATTCGCAATGATGTAAATGCAGTGAGATAGCCACCCAATGTCCGTGAGGGTCGTACGCAGAGAAATTTTAATGGCGCTCGAGACGTTGAGAAGCGGTGGCCGACGTGTGGAGAGGTGCGAAGTTCACGGACTCAATAGGCTGATGGATGCCGTGCTTTGATAAGCATACCTACCAGAATCGTGTCGTTGAGCCGTTAGTGTGACCCAAATGAGGTATGTGCTGAGTTTGGTCCTCGATGTTGACCATACGGCGGGTTACCGACAGGCGTGTGCGAGACTGGACTAGGCATGGAGCTCTGCGAGCCGTGCATGCTGTGAGGGCTTTCTTGTGCCCACCTCATAGACATCAGATCTTGATGTGTCTGAGGGTCTGGACCCGGTTGCCCTCCCAGCGCGGTGTTGGCACACAAGAGTACCTTGAGATTGATTCGAAAGATCGGGGCAAGTGGACAGAGATACCTGTGCAATTTGATAGTTCGGTCCATATGTTGTCGGAGCTGTTTGACATCCACAAGTGGATGAAGCCAAGATTTGTAGACCGCCGTAAGCACAAGCATGTTACTGAATTGTCTAATGTCGTAAACGTGTTAGCAACAAGATGGACTGTGGGCTTTAACGACATGACTTACGCAGTGGCTGTACCATGAATGTTGGTGACACGTAACCTTTGTCTCTTCACTGGATCCGCGACGCCATCAAATGCGACAGTACTATGCATGGCCGAGTCGATGCTCTTCTTACAGCACCAGAGATAGTTCAGGACCATGGCCTGGCTGCTCTGAAACTCACTTGCGCGGACGTGATTCTTAGGGAGACTGGTAGGCACCTGGTCAGCCTTGTAGTCATTCTTCAGCCAGGTATGCAGGTTGATTGGTGGAAAGTCTCCTCCTCCTCCTTCATCATGATATGTCAGCGCGTTAGAGATGTAAGGACGGAGGATGATGTAGGCTGCTCCGTAAAACTTGGCTCGTAGACGCGCTTGCAAAAGATCCGTAGGTAAGTCATCACCATCTGTCCAACGGTATTGCGGGTATTTCTCAATGATGAGTTCTCGGAAATTTTGCAAACCGATAAAGAGACCGGATGCATCCGCGTCAGCCCATGGAGCTTTGGATGATACAGAATCTATTCATGGTGTCAGCGTCAACTCGCCGGCAGTGATGCGCCAGAGTAAGCCGTACCTTGGCTTTTGTACAGTGCGGAATGTACTCGATTTAGCGTCAATCTCAAATTGATCTGAGTGATGTAATGCCACAGAACTTCATTTGGATCAATGGCTGGACGACCTGGAGTCGTCTCGAATGGAGCCCCTCCGTCATGGGTACCAATTAGCCGGTCAGGCTTTCGCACGGTGGGTTCGTTGTACATGAGCGCGCCTGGAGGCTTAGGCAGCGCTTCAAGCTCAGCTCGAAGATCCCTGTTCACGTCAGTCGGATGTTTGCGTCAGGTTATACTGGGTTAGACGAACGATTCGAGTTGTAGCGCAGACCAACAAAGCATAGAGATGATCGTCAACTGATCGTTCATCGGTTCTCTCCCTCCAACGTCATGGGGATTATTCGAGTCAAATAGCTCAGCCTTGTTCCTATTCAATGTCAGAGGTATGGCATGGTAGGAAAGGTCATGGGAAGCACATACAGTCCTCGTAAAATGGTGGCGATCCTAAAGGTCTCGTTCATGTAGCTTGAGCTTTCCACCACTCGCCCAAGTTGCATCAAGTAAAGTCCAGCCAGGAGGTTTGCTTGAGCGTGAATAATCTCGTTGCCGCCCTTGTTATTGCCAAGGATATCCGATGCATACGCAAAATACGCAGATCCGGGATACATATCCGTATGTTTGCGCTTCACTTTGAAGCGCGAGTGGTTCTTTTCCGAGGCGGTGCTGCTTCGACCGGCAGCACTAGCAGGCGAACCAACTCCGTGTGGCCGAGGCGATGTATAGACCCCCCTTGGTGAACTGGTATAGCTTTGTGGTGTGGAGGCAGATGGAGCTGGAAGTTCTTGGAGCAAGAACCCCTCTTCCTGAACGACTCGCCCTAGGGCAAGTACGAGCAGCACGATTGCATTTTCCATAGATCTTTCGGGTGTCATCGTTGGAGGACTCCATGCTTGACTCTCGTCATCTTGAAATTTGCGCTTCAACGGTAACGGACTGTTGGGCACAGCATATCGCGTAGATGGAGACTGGCGACTTCGATGCCCGCTAGGTGAATGTTTACGGATGAACTTCTCGATAAAGAGCCTCAACTCCCGCGCATCCATGAAGGGATGCATCACCCACATGTTCCGCCCGTAGCTCACCCACAACTCTTTGATCACGTATGCATCAAGGCAGAGTGATCCGTCAGGATTCAACCCGCCAATGCTCGTGTACGATTTCTCGGAGCGAGAAAACTCGGTTCCCCACGATCCCTCCTTTGGTTCGGACCACATGGACACATGTTCGACATCTGCAGATTGTGGTGGACTCGGCGGGGTCTGGTATTCATCGTCGGCTTCCACCGCCCACGACGAACCGTATGGTCGCAGGGTGCCTTGGCCAAGTTCAGCCCTCCAAATATACTCCCTTTGGGTCACGCCAGCTGCTTCGAACCACTTCGAGATGATAGGCCAGGTCATCAAATGTTGAGCCCCGGTTTCGTGAGAATGTGGTTGATCGGGTGAATCCGTGGGTCTCTGCTGCGTACTTGGTTGCACGTTCACCACTCCTCGCTCGCCTCTAGTCAAGGTGAGAGGCATGCCAACGGCAGGTTCGTTTCGAGGTCCTTGACGGTGGGTTTCCCGGTACTCATCACGTCTTGGAATTTCCGGAGAATATTCTCCTGGTCCCATCGTCGTTCTTGACAAGGCCGTCGACGAATCAGACATCTCAGCAATCGCGATTTTTCGATCTTCGTTAGTGTCGGAAGACGGACTGCTTTTGATGGCCATGTCGTGGCTTTGATTTTGGTGATTGCCCATGATAATACGGGCCATCTCCTCCAGACGTCTGTCCATATTGCGCTCCATTCTGATCATGGTTTCTTTCAAGTCTGACATGGCACGATCCGTCCTATGACCAATGAATGTGTTGTCCCATGCGGTCGAGAATCTTACTTACTTTGGAGGTGGCACGTCTTTGTACTCGCAAATATGGTTCTCGGCTTTACAATAGCCACATGGCTTTTGTTCGTCACATTTCTGTTTCCGTTGCCTACAATTGTTGCATGCCTGCAAGGATCAGCGTCTTCGCGTTCCGAGAGACAGCACCGCTCCCACAAGCTTACCTGCTGGGCTCGAACCTGTTTCTTCCGGACTCCGTTTGCTGTTGAAAAATTGGTTGGACCTTGGCCTGGCTGTCCGAAAGGATGAGGAGGCGCGTAAGCAGACACTGGTGATTGCTGGTAGCCATGGCTATATGGTTCATGTGGCGCATATGGGATGATACTTGGAACTTGGTGGTTTGGGTGTTGGTCCAGTTGTTGCTGGTACCCATGTGGTGGTTGACCATGCAGATCCATACGCTCTGGTCCTGCAGGAGGCAGTGGGTGGCCTCGCTGCTCAACGGGAGGGAGTTGACTCGATGCGCTGGGTGGAGGATCCGTGGAGAAGGACCTCGAACGGCTTGTGTGATTCACTGCATACCCATTGGCTTGTTCGTGGTAGCCCGCTTGGGAGGTAGGTGGTCCAAAAACTGGAGGGCCCCGCGGATCATGTCCTGGATGACTTGATGATGGACGATGGGGACCTGGAGCGGCAGGCTGGGCTTGGGGAGGCGGAGGCCCTGGCAGTGGAGGTTGATAAGAATGATTGGGAGGTGCCGATTGAGGGTGATCTGGGTAGGGACGAGGCTGGGCAGCTGTGGACGGACTGGTAGTAGGGCGAGGGACAGGAGCAGGCGGATAGGAAGAGCGCTCGTGATCCAGGCGTGGACGTTTAGCATCCCGAGGGCCATCCATCCCGAACGATTACATAGGTAGGGTTATCGGGAACGGGGTCCATGCAGAATTGGAGAGCGGCCAATCGAGTCAGTTGGGGGCCCCAAGAGAGAGCTCGAAGGTCTGAGGCGTTTCTTGCACGAGTAGCGAAGACTGACGAGCTTGCTTCCTGAAGGGAGCGACGAGCCGGTGGATATGGATTATGGAACGAAGGGGACAGGACAGGACGGACCGGGTTAGGAGGAGAGCTTCAGCAACGGCGTCATTGGGCGCAGCTGGCGAGCAGCGGGATGAGTCGCGATCGATTTGGACAGAGGAGTACAGATGACAGGTGCTCGAATGGGAGTAGCAGAGGAAGTGCAGTGGAAGGCGTGATGTAGCGGAGGGGCAGAAAGGCGCGCGGGATGAGCTCCAAAGGCTCGATCCCTTAACCATGGGGTCGGGGAAAGGATGCGTTAGACTTGGACGGAAGAGTGAAACAAGATGATCTTCCCTTTAGCGTTGCCCAAGAGGCCCCAGGACTATCGTATCTCACTTGGAGGTGGGACCAAGACCGTAGGGAAGAATGGCGGCGAGTGATGGCGCTTTGACCGAGACGGACTCGGAGCTCCACACCAGCTGGACTTGGAGACGATAGGAAAAGCGACTAAGACCGACGAGAATCGGGCGGCGCTGACCTGGGGCGCACCAATCGCGGTTCCTGGACGGCTCGCAGTGGTGAGGCTGTCAACGGCAGCAGCGAGGAGTCGACGACTGTGAGGTGGGAGGGGACTGCGGACGGGGATTTTGGGAGTCTTGGACTATCTTTTGAGCAACAAGCAGGGCGGGGAGTGCTTGCTTGGTTAGCTCCAACCACTGAGGCGGCTGAGAGGATGGATGGATGTCGACGTTCGTGTAGCCCAGAATGTCGCCCCCGGGATTGCAGTCGACGCTGGACAGCTCGATTGTCTCGAAGAGGAAGAAGAAGAAGAAGATGGCAATTCCTGATTCGAGGCGAGCGAGTAGTGGGCGAATGCTTGACAGGCACGACAGGCACGACAGGCACAACAGGCACGGCCGGCCAGGACCAACCCTGAGGGCGGACGAGGACGAGGACGAGGACGAGGACGAGGACGATCACAGAGGGGGGGAGATCCGTATCCGACGAGCACTAGTAGAGTTTCCCTGCCATGGATCAATGCGTCCAGGTCCAGGTCCAGGTCCAGCAAGTTCAATTGAAGCTCTTTTGCAGGTTGCAGGGGGGTGACAGCTTGTGGCTAACGCCCTCATGCGGAGCCCTTTCGGTCTTCCAGCTCTGGCTCCAACGCGTGGCGGCTGGCATCATGGCTAGAGAGCTTTTACATGCGCCTCCGAGCTGCCAGCTTTACACTCTCATCTTACAGCACTAGCTAGTCAGGCAGAGAGAGAGAGAGACACCGCGCTCCTGGTACCCTTTGGCTTGCTTGATTGCAACACTATCAATGACATCGCTCATCCATTGTCTGACCTTCATCTACACGGCTTGATTCTCGGTACCATCATGCCAATGATGCCCTGCACATGGACCGACCTACAGACGCACAGTTCAGGAACGAAATGAAGTGTTTGTACGTGTTCACATCGCTCGTCACAGTGAAGGTCTGCTACACGATCTTTCGACATGTCCCTGACATCTTCTAATCCGATCAACGGAGGCTTCCCCTTTCCGACTGCTCGGGCAAGACCGGTCGATACCTCATGCGGCGTCACCCACAGCGGAACACCAAAGGATAGTCATGTCGTACGACGTACCCGTCTTGAGGCCCGTACCGCACGGCAGCATCGTTGACACTGACGCTGGTATGTTTGGACGGATTCCCGACCGTGTCGCACCTCAACTGTGAACTTGATCAGGGCACAAAAAGAAAGAACCGCCGTTATCTTTCTGCTTATTTCAAAGAAGGTGGTTTCTGCGGTGGACGCGGCAAGCAGGGGCAAACACCACACTTCTGTAAATTGGAGCTTATGGACGGATTGGGAGGATCGTGCTGCTCTAGTACTTGGATCGATCACTATTGGTCGGAAGTGCACTTCAAGATTTCCACACCGGCCGCCCAACCTACTAAGCTTTTGGCTACTTACGAGTTCGCAAGAGTGCCTCTGCCGTTCAATTGGATAGATACGAACGGTTTACATAGAGTTCCCATCGATTTTGCCTTTGCTGCTACCTCGTAAAACATCAAATCAAGGTGCGGTTTAGTCCACGACCTATCCTGCGTCCGTGGGAGCCATTGACAGTGTTCGAGAATGTGCTTGTCCCACGTGTGTCTCTTGGGCTTCTGATGCCCGCATGGCAAACAGGTACGGTCAAAGGCGTGCCTGTTTGCAGTGAGGAGAGTGAAGACTGCAACGTCGTCCCGCGTGCGAAAGACAGCCGCCGTCGACTCCAAAATACGGTAGGCTGAAATCCGCCGTTTGTGGTCAACGGCATCTGGATCCCAGGCAGTCGGTAGGAGCGATCCGAATTCTCTACACAACCAAAAAAGGTAGCGTCCCACGTTTTGAGTCGGCGTGTCGCATCCATTTCAGATCTATCATCCTACCTACAGCTTGTCTCGGCGCGTTCAGAGTCATGACGACATGCAGATTGGAACAAGTAAGCAGCGCGCACCAGAGTCGGCCATCGCTCAATGCTGTGGACGATGCGAGAGCGATGCTCATTGGATGGTTGTACGAGGGAGCCCATAGTAAACAACAGCAGGCTGCACGATGCCCTTATCATAACACCACACGCCGGGTAGATGTGCGTCGCCGCTGCGAGACCCGGTCACTTCATGCGGTGACTGCTGGAGGAACGAGGGAGTTTGTTGCTTGATAGAAGCATTGAGAGGTGAATATTCCACGACGTTGCTTGATTCGCTGCTTGCTGACCGAGAGTGTTCTGAGAGTCATGCGATTGGCGTCGTGGCTTTGAGAACTACGGTTTGGTGCCTTTTAGTGTGGAGAGTTGTTTACCTTGTAGATAACGGGGATTATGTTCATATCGCTTCTCTTCTTGGTGGCCTTGCGCTCACAATGAAATCCATCATCCGGCGGCGCGTCATCAGCAGTTGCAGCTTCCGTTCTTCAGCGTGCAGTATCAATCCCATGCGGTAGCCTGTCTCACGATTCATCTCTTGGGGATGACAACTCAACTACACTGCGACCATCCCTGGCGGCCGTTGCTTTTCGTTACCAGTGGAGAGGATGGTTGGGACAAGCGCTGATACCGACGGCCTGGTCTTGGAAAGCCGTTTTCCACCACTCCGTCATTTTGGCCTGGGCTGGTGGGTGTTGTGTCTATACACAAAGCAGGATGGTTTGCTCAGAGTCGATGCCAACAACACATTACTTGTAGTACTATAGGCTGGTGATGTCGGTCATCAAGCTTAGCTCACATGAAAGCATAGGAAACCCGATCAAGCTATTAAGCCATCGTATTGTTCTGCAAGGCTAATGTGCGTCTAAGAACCATTTCAAGCCAGCGTTACCAGTTTGGTCATAACCATGATGGGATGTGGTGACTGATGGACTCGCTTCGTAGAGCTATTGCGCCTTCGAAAAAGCCTATATTCTTTGATATGGTATTGCAAATACCGTAGGCGTCCCGATATACTTTATAGTCTTATAGACGAACCACTTTGCGAGCCCGTTCGCACGACTGCTAGATGCTTAGGCGCATCCCTCCCACCGAGAAGGCGAAAGTCAAATTTGCGGTGATAGGTCTGGAATGCAGATACGAGGCCGAGGGCTATTCCGAAGGCGGGAAAAGCAAAGACAGTGGAAATGGCGAATGTCTCAACAGGTATTTCCACAGCAGACGAAAGTCGATTCTACCAACGAACTCAGTGTTTGTTTGAGCCGGCGATAGGCATTACGGTTGAGTCTTGACGTCGGAAGAGACTTGACCAAGCGGGCGTTCAACTTATCTGCAAACGTTTGTCTCCCTCTCAGAAGAACTTCCACTACACCACTTACAATGCAGGTCTGGATTTGCGAATGGTGAAAGCAAAAAGGATAACCGCGGCCGAGTCTCACTCGAAGATCTTCTGCCTCGCTGTCAATTCTCGTAGGATTATCTCTGTTCCTGCAGAAGCAAAATGCCTATCAGCCGTTAGAGCCGTTCCTCGGCGCTGCACCAAACGAAGTGCCACTCGTAAGATATCTTCCCGCTCCCTTCCCATCGGTCCCAGATCAGTGAGATGAAGGGGTATAAAAGCCTAGTTTCTGCCCAACCCAAGCCTCCAACATGTGTACATGAAAACATACATGGCCAATGCGACGCAACGACCAAAAGCTCTGCCGCTTCGTTGTGACAGCCAATCCGAGTATAAAGGCTAAAACGGCAGAGAAGCCCCACCCTGCCGGTCCAAGTCACGCTCCCAAAAGATTATGCGGACCTAACCTGAAGAACGCGAATCATGCAGCATCGATATCGCGAGCCTATTTAGCCGGTGGTTGTTGTCGCTTTAAGACGTGCAGTGAGCAGATCCCCCTAAGATGATACCATACAGCCCAATCCAGGCACTGGGGCAGCAGAGAGCTCCAGGAACCAACGAAGATACCACGAGCCATGAGTTTTGAAATGTCTCGATTGAAGATTGCCCTGTTCGCACGACTCATACCGTGAACGGGGCAACAAAATCATTCAATCATGTAGCCTCGCCGCTCTCCGTCCCCATTGGATCATCTCGAATCTCCCAGACAGCTCAACGCTCACAACCGGAGAATTGTTTGCCACGTTAGACGCGTCCTTACCCGCTAAGTAGCGCAGTCCTCCGTGGCACACACACGATCTCACTTTACTATGAAGTACTACTGTACCACACCACCGCGGCATCAACGAATCACAGTCCACACAAGCACTCCGTCATACCATCACCAAACCCTACGAAAACAAACTTTCCCACTAGTCCCCCTCTCAGAGTAAGCTAATCGCAAAACAGTAGTGAAGATCTCGAAAAACACGCATGCTACGGAGTACCTATATTCCTGATCTCATGATCGGGATTCAGCCATTTCAGCCATTCAGCCATACTTTAGGGGCCCCCCGCACTACCCAACTCCGCGGAAAACGCACGGTCTGACGGTTCATTGGTCCTGGTGGCATGATACCTACTGCTGGGTACACTTTGTGCCTGCCGTGCGGCGTGAGGTTCCTTGCACTTGCACCTTGCGTGCCGCTTCTGCGTGTGACGATTGTTTATTAATTCTCCTATTCTCCTTTCATGCAGGTCGCTCAGGTCGGATGATGTACCTGGGATTGTTATGCATGTATCGTTGTGCCGTATCGTGATCATGAGGCTCCAGCTGAGACGGGCTGCAGTGATTGCTTGGTGGGATAAAAAGCATAAAATGTGGGGTTGGGATGTCTTCAGCCGAGGTTACATTGGAACATCGCGATAGTAACCGCTCTCAGGCTAATCCCAATGACCATACATATTCGCAAATAATCATAATTGATGTTACCTACAGGCATGGGCTGACTCGCCAGGCCCTCATCCTTGCGTGCACCATCACCACAACCTCTACACCAACAAAAGCTCGAGTCGTTCCTTCTCTTATCCATCCCACAACGCACATCCTCTCTAGAATATGGCCTGACAATGAAAGACATCCAAACCCTAGATCTCCAAACAGCTAAACAATTCAGTCGTCCTCGCTGTTCATACTATCCGCTCACTCCCAATTTTTTAACTTCAGTCTTTAACCTTTGACTTTTTATCAACATTCGACTTTAACTTTCTACTCCCCATATCTCCCTTCATCGACATCCATCTGACTTTCCACCATCTCACCCACCACTCCACTTTGCCGCACCTCGGCTTTCAAATGCAGCCAAGGCTGAGACGAGCATTAGGCTGAAAGGCAAACACCCACAATAATACCCACATCTCTTTTTTCGATTTCAGTTTCCACCCTTCGCTGCGAGATCTCGGAGTAGGACTCCGGTTGGTATGCATCAAGCCGGGATAGAGTGGGGCGAGGATATCTATCTGACCATTTAGAGTTTTGGGTGGAGACTGGAGATGACTGGCATCTGCTTGTAGATACTCCCTTCTCTCAACTGAAGATCACAGAGCTAGGGGCGCCGATCGATCACGTGTAGCATTATTTACATAGAGCTCTCACCAAAGCCTAGCGCTTCGCTTATTTCATGCTTGTGATCTTCAGTTGAGAGAAGGGAGTATGTATGCAGTTTTGTTTTTTATCTCTTTAGGGAGGTTGGAGAGGAGAGGCTTGGAAATGTTTGGGTTGCGGAGTGAGATTTGTTATTGTTTATTTGGTGGGTGTTTGGATTGAAATTCGGGTAATAGATATATTCGTGATATGAATCGAAAGATGTTTTGACATTTCCCTCTACAGAATACGGGCATCTCCTTCGCACGTCTTGATCTTGCAGAATCTATTATCCATAGACCGGTAGAAAATAACATGTTATTACAATTCACAATTAAAACCTAATATTATTGCAGTCACTCAACAAAATTATATACTCAAACAGTGCGTTCATCCTTGTCCGACCCAGCATCAGGGGCAGCCGCAGCAGTGCCGGTGACTGGTTCCGAGGCAGCAGCAACACCCCTTGCATTCCTGATATCCCATTCAAACTCTTTCAGAGCCCTCAACTCGCTACCAACAAACAGGCCACCGATCAGCCCATCAATGACGCCAGCAGATAGTCCAAGGGTACTCAGCAGCATCAGGATGAATGCCACGTAATTGCGCGGACTCCACCAGACCGCCACAAGACACCCGATGGCAACGGTCAGCTGGGCGCCAAAATGCGACAACCGCAGACGACGTTGTCGACGCTCGCGAGCCTCGTAGCTCTTGATCATGGCAAGGATGGAGTTGTAGGTTTCTACTGGGAGATGCTTGGAGCGGTCAAGCTCACCGCTTGTGAGCAGGTCGGCTAGGCGCTGTGGATCGTCGGTGAATTGACTTTTCTCCGTCTTTTCTAGGGTTGCTTCGACGGAGAAGTGGTCGCTAAGAGAGGTTTGGAGGGTCGGGTGTCTCATTGTCATTCCCACGTTTACGGATGTGATGGTGTATTCTTGCAACGCATCGGCGAAGAAGATGTAATCCAGGCGCTTTGCTCGGGGATCTTTTGTTGATGGGTCGATTGTTATTGTATCGCCCTTTTTGAGTCTCTGTTGCTGGCCTTTGTTCCATCGCCAGGTGTTGAGGATACTGTCGCATGTTGCGCCGTTTTCTGAGAGGTTGTACGCTGCATCTGGGATGGGCACGCCTCTTGTCTTCTCCGCTGCGTCGATGGCAGCTCCTATGGAAGAGTTTGGATGGTGTATTCTCCACGCATCTGAAGCTCGACCATGCGTCTCAACGATTTGGTGCGCAAGGGAAAGAGGTGTCATGTTGAAATCGCCCATCGCCAGGACGATTTGGCCTTTGGCGTAGGCACTTCGCATCAACCCAGCTATCTCCCATGCTTGTGCTGTTCGGTGGCAGATGTAGGAGTCATTCGGTTCGGTCTCGTAGGGAGCGTGCAGCTGCAATAGGCCAACAATGATCAGTACATGTCCATCTATGTACCCGGCAGCTATGAATACATACATGAGTTGAGAAAACAGCCACCACCCTGCCACGCTCTGGTCCAGCTCCTAGCCTGATCTTCGCGCATGCAACTCCCTTTCCTACGAACCAATCGCCTCTGAAAAATGCCGTGGGTCTGCCATTGAGAGCATACCTGACCATCTTACTCTCCTCAATTGGCCATTGTGACAATATTGCCAGGCCGCCTCCAAATATGCCGCTCCAATAGAATTTGCCATAAGGCAGGATGTGTTGCGTCCTATCTCTTATGGCATTGTAATCCTGCTGAGTCCAGCATTCCTGTAAGGCGACAATAGAAGGTGGAGGGTCTTGGGAGGCGATTTCGGTACCAATCTGGGATAGGCGCTCATTGCGGCATTTGGAGATGTATTTGAGGCCCCAGCAATTGAGAGTTAGGACTCTGAGAGTTGTGGCCATGCTTTGTGTGTATCATCTGGCGTGTGTAGACATGGGTGTTTGCGTTGGAGATCTCAAGCTGGTGATGTCAAGGTTCGGGGACGCGGGTCGCGTCGTACTTGTCGTGATCTGCAGGAACAGCAAGGGCTTTGAATTGTGTAAGAAAACATCACACTGATCGTGTCTACCAACTCAATCACCATGCCTGGATCAAGAAGCGAAGATTCCACACCCAGGCGACGACCGTCCATTTCTCCCATCAATTCTCCCATGCCGCCCGCCGAATACACAATCGCCGAACGGCCAGGAAGAGATCACAGTCCAGAACGCAGTTACTACAACGAGCGCGCGGCCTCGAGATCCAGATCGCGCTCCAGGTCGCGCTCGAGGTCACCGAAGAGATCAGGTTCTCGACGGAGAAGCACCGATTATCGCGGGAGATCAGCATCAGAGCCAGTATGGACTGCGCCAGAACGGCCGAAGACGCTCGACTACAAACCAACCCTGGTTCTAAGAGGGCACAAGAAGGCAATATCTGCTGTCAAGTTTTCTCCAGATGGCAAGCGAATTGCAAGCTGTTCAGCCGATGGGACGATAAAAATATGGAATGCTTTCACTGGCGAGCATGAGCATACGTTGGAGGGGCATATGGCGGGCATATCTGCCATCGCGTGGAGTCCAGACTCGACGACAATAGCTTCAGGGTCGGACGACAAGTCAATTCGCCTGTGGGACGCAATCAAGGTAATATTCTAGTATTCATTTCCGCTCGAGTTGTCCTCGATCGCTAAGCAGCAGAGCAGGGCAAAGCACACCCCAAGCCATTTCTCGGCCACCACAACTACGTCTTCTCTCTACAATTCTCTCCAAAGGGGAACATGCTGGTTAGTGGTTCTTATGATGAGGCCGTGTTTCTGTGGGATGTGCGCGCGGCCCGGGTCATGCGCTCCCTCCCAGCTCATTCGGATCCCGTTGGCGGTGTGGATTTTGTACGCGATGGCACGCTGATTGTGAGCTGCTCGAATGATGGCTTGATGTAAGTTACACAGCATGCACTATGTTTGCAAGCGAGCAGTCGAGACTGATATAGCGCGTCTGCCAGTCGACTGTGGGATACAGCTACTGGCCAGTGTCTCCGGACCATCGTCCACGAGGACAATAAGCCAGTCGTAGGCGTGCGCTTCTCGCCTAATGGCAAATACGTCCTTGCATGGACGTTGGACAACTGCATTCGGCTCTGGAACTATGTGGAGGGCAGATGCCTAAAGACGTATGGTGGAAGAAAAGATGCTCACGCCTATGTCAATTCCAAATACAGTATCGGTGGCGCTTTCGGAACTTACGGTCCTCACGAATACCCATTTGCATTCATCGCGAGTGGAAGCGAAAATGGGTCGATATTCCTTTGGGATGTTAGCACCAAGACCGAGCTGCAAAGGATTGAGAACGCCCACGAGGGCGTCGTGCTGGGCGTCGATACCCATCCTACTGAACCATTGATCGTAAGTGGGGGCGCAGATCGGACTGTGAGGCTGTGGAGATTCGATGACAATTCACGTTCTGCATCCACAAAATCGGTCGAGCAAGTTGTAGGATGAAACTTAGGAATCTCCGAGGATCATGGGATTGGAATCCACCGCGGACAACACCTTCCATGAGAAATATTCCGAGACCTCCACCTCAATCACAGTGATTGACCAATGGAAAATCTCCGGAGGTGTGTCCAAACTGGTGGGGTCGATGGTGGAGCGTACTGTTGACGCAGCTAAAGCCACTGCGGCACAGAGAAGCGAGCATCGTGAGACGCGCACGCCGCAGTCATTTCTGTATCGAATATCGATGATGGCGTACGACGCCGCATTTCGAAGATTGGATGACTGCAAATCACCGAAATGGGGCTTTGCTGGCTCTGCCGATCGGCTGTCAGAGATTAGAGAGGATTCAGAGGGCTCTCACCAATAAGAAATGAGAAATGCGGTGGGTTCTGTAATTGGGCTGGAGCTGAAGGATTCACATACCCACAGACGAATCAGCGGCCCGGGATTTCCGTGTGATTGCAGTGATGGCAGATGACCAGATTTCCCGAGATCTTGGGATCGTCAGCCTTTGGCGAACTCGCTCCCCATCCCTTGGCTCTCTTGGATGGGTTCATAATTACTGTGTCTACTGGGCGGATCCATAACGCAGTTTTCACGATCTCTTGCGAGTCAATACCTTACTTAGCTTCATCGCATTTGTTCTGGTGGGGAAAAAGTGGTGATATAAGCAAGGCCCACGCTAAGACACGAGCTTCGGCTTTCTTGGCCAAGGTTGGGCATTTCGTGCCTTGATACCTGAGATCCCTTACATTATCATTTTGTCCTTAAAAAATAACCCAAGTATCACGTGATGCTGACCTCCAATGGGTGAATTGCTTTCGATGAACACAGAACAATGATTCAAGCAAGAGTGAACTTTGGAAAGGAGGCCAGTAATTCAAACGTCGAAGTTTGGGTCGAAATCACGTTATCGCGAAGTACTCCAATCTTGGATTCTCGAGGTTCCGACTTCCGAGCCACCTCCTCGCTTCGAACTCTTCTACACGTCTTGACCGCGAACTCAATTCCACATGTACCCCGATGAACCTGGATCATGCTCTAAGTCATTCATATAGTCAACAAATCACAAACCACTGAATATGGAGGCTGTCCGGGTGTCGTGGTCACTCGCCACGTTCTGGCTCAACTTCTACCAATACCTCCTTAGGGGCGCGAAAGCAAACCATCACTGGTCACCACGCTCTGAAGGAAAGGTGGATGGCCCCTCCCATCGACCATAAGGATATTTGATCTGATGGTCAGGTAAGAGTATTTGTAGCTTGGTGTGTCGCAAGATTCGTCTGCGTCATATAAATCCACGCGATATTGCAATCTATCTCGACACTCCATTGACCATTGTGCTCACTGGGCGCCGTGCTCGCTCGCATCGTCGACCACACGGAATCATTGGGTAATGTAAAGTGCGACACGCGGTACCGAATATATGCGGCAAATAATGACACCCGTCGATGTCTCTCATTTGCCTTTTGTCTCACAGCTCTACACATCACTTTTTTTTCGCTGTTGTCATTGTTTTCGTTCTGGACCTCCCGCTCGAAGAGGTTCCTGTCCATTCCTTTACTACCGACGAAGACGGATAACATCCATGAGGGCGTGCTAGTGGTCGTTGTCACTCTCTTCCTTCATCAGGTGTTCTTAAGCTTGAGAAGCGGATTATGAAGCCTCAGTCCTTCTTCTTTGTCTCAGCGCTATTGGGTCTGGGAGTCGCGTCTCTGCAGAGAGGCTTAGGAGGATGCGGGTGTAAAGAGGTTATATGTCCAAATCGTGGGCCTGATGTAGGCCATTCCGGGGATGTGAAGAATATGCAAGTTGAGCTGATGGTATTTGTGTAGCATTGCGCGTGCATCAACGCGGCGGCTGAAGATTGCTCGAGGTATCAGAGGAGCGATTGTCCGCAGCCACCGGTAAGAATGTCTTGAGAAAACTTCCTGTACAAAATTGGATGCGGCATGTTCATGAAGATATTTGCTAATTACTTCGTGGCACTAGAAATGTGTCGACAACGGGAAACGTACGTTCACCATCCCCTGCTACTTTCCTTTCGATGTCTCTGCCTGTGCTTGTGGAAAGAGGTGAACACTTGCAGGTTTGCCTCGAGCATACATGATCATGCTGTGTTCTTGAATCTCGAGGACTTTGTTCTCTTTAATATTCTCACTCTTCTTCGGATTACCACAGGTTGACATCTTGTTTGGGTTTGAACTTTCTAAGCGAAAGGATTCTTCTTCACTAGTAACGTGGAGACATCAAGACGGCGATGCAAGAAATTCCGAACGAGCAGTGAAGCTGACATACTATGTAGCGAATCAAAATGGAGTACAAGGAGGACAAGGTCAGCAAGGTCAGCAAGGCGGACTTACAACAACGATAGTCAACGGAATACCGCCATGGGCAGCGATTCCTCTCCCAACACCTTTCAATGGCCTAAATCCGCCATACCAACAGATCCCTCCTCTGAATCAGAACAATCCTCCGCAACCAACAACACCTAAAAGTAGTCCTACGCCCCGACCACCCATCAATGGCCAATACCCTCCCAAGCAACAACAACCGAAGAAACAGCCACCAAACAAACAACCACCACCTCCAAACAACCTACCGCCTTCGAACAACCTACCGCCTTCGAACAACCTACCGCCTTCGAACAACCTACCGCCTTCGAATAACCTACCTCCATGGGCAGCCCCCAGCAACCCCCAATCATCCCCCAACCAACCCCCGAAACCCCAGCTCCAACTCCAGCTCGACCAACACCTTGGACACCACCCCAAAATACACCCCAAATATGGACACCAATCAATAACCCCACGATCCCCGCGGCTCAACCCACACCCGCGCCACCCACTCAACCACTCCAACCACCGCCAGCTCAACCACTTCAACCACCACCAGCTCAACCACTCCAACCACCACCAGCAGCAGCATCGCCATCACCACCGAGTGCGGGACCACCATCCGTACCGAAGGATGGCGGTATGCCGCCGCCCGCCGCTGGTGCGCCGGCCAAGTGTGGACCGGGCCAGCCCGTTTGTAAAGATGGGACGTACTGCGATCCACAGCCATTGTGTAGCATCGGCGAAGATTGTGCGGGGGTCTGTTTGCCCACTTTGAGTGCCAAGGTTAGTCATTCGTTCCCATTACTATAGATCACCCTCTTTACGGGACGAGGGAGGAAGAGATGGGTGTGAGGGGAGATGGGAGATGGGAGATGGGAGATGTGAAATAGCGTTGTGCTAATAGCTTCTTTGTACAGTTTCCCGCCACAGATGGGTTTTCGCAGCCTTGGAGTGTGAGGAGGGAGATTTGGCAGGGGTTGTTGGATAGTGGGGAGTATTCCGTTTACGCGTTTGATGGGATGGGGTGATGGTTGTTGGACTACCTTTTTTATTTGTCGTGTCGTTGCACTTGGGAGATGGTTGGATGTGGTGGGAGTGGTTGTAAGATTATACGCATAGATACCTGACCTATCGAAGAGAAGGGAAGTAGAGAGGGGAGTACAAGCACATTTTATCGATTCCGCAGTATCAACATTCACTTTTTCAATACCTTTCTCTCTCTCTTTCACGTATCATTTGGTTAGAATTTCCGAATTTCGTTGCGCCGATACTGGTATTTGCTTCCCTTTCCAATGTTCTGCTATTCTACTGCAGCGCCCGTTCGGATACAATTCTTCCGCAACTGTCTGATCTTCATTCCCTTTCTCTATCGCACATTTTTCATATTCTCGAACGGATAATTAGAAGCTTAGTTGTCGCATCGGCGTCAGTAGCATCGGCGTCAGTATATATCTCCGCCATCTAGTCCAAAAAGGCTACGACTTTCGTACATTCACTGTCAACCCCAACTTGTTCTCTAAGACACCCTATCTCTCCGGTCGGTAAAGCCAAGAGAGGCTGGACGAAACCGTTCACGTCTCACCCCCGCGGTTGCGGCGGTCTGTAAAGTACACACGCCCAGACTCTCCATTCCAACCTCTCTAAAGCGCCCCATCTTGCTGAACTAGTCCAGGGAAGCAATCGAGATCTGAATCTCCAAAACGACCCCTGTGGCGATGCCGCTGGCGTATCGACAAGGCTCGATTCCCCGCTTCCCCAAGGAGATCGGTCTTGCTAGAGTAGCTCGAAAATGGCGTCCAAATCGATCTCCTTGTCATGGCCGTGCCGTGCCGTATCGCGGAATGCGGATTGTGGAGAATGAGGGCCATCATTCAGGTACTATCGTCGATAAGCCTGCGACGGTGAGATGTCGTACCACTGTACGCGCAACTGCTGCGCTAGTACAACGGCTGACACATTCCTTTGTCGAAGGTTCTTGAACATGCGTCTTAGTGAAGCGGTGGTGGATGTCGTTGAGCCTTCTGGGACGTGTTGGAGTGATGATGTTGCATTTCCGAATTCATTGTGATACATTAGTACGTGGACAGCGAACGATCTGCCAGAATTTTTCACTGGTCCGCGACAAGGAGAGCGAGACATTTTTCTGCATCTTGCGGTCCTACTTCCTGGCTCCCTCGGTTTCAGTGTGCATACTCTGATATCTCTTGCAGTGGTCTGCCTTAGGCCCATCTTGGACTAGACGTTGAAGGGAAGTCAGACAACGCTTCTGCAGCACGACAACCACGGGATGGATTGCATTCTCATGCAGGATTCAACGAGCAAGGATCGAGATGGCGATTTCATGCACGATCCGGAGCGGCTCCGAGATTCTAGACCTTCGCGTAGAGTTTGGGCTGCATGAGCTAGGTCGTATCCACAGCTAGCCATGTCGATTAGAGGTGAAGAGGAGCGGCACGTTGGACGGTACGTACCGCTGTCTGAGGAGACGGCCCGCTGGATATGACAGACATCTGGTGTCGTCGTCAGGATGTTGCATGAAAAATCGCCAGTTGGGGAAAGATCCTTGCTCGATTCTGTGGCAATGAAGTTTCGCTGCATATACGGGGGCGAGGTTGGGGCGTGCCGAACGATCGGAGTAATCTGCGAGAAAGCTAGGATGTGGTATTGGGGATGATAGGGTGGTTGTTATGGTGGGTTGGTGATGAGATCAACATGTTGAGGATGTGGAAGCGTCCCTGCTCATGTAGAGAAACGGAGAATGAGGCTGTGAACGGCGTGTCTTTGATCCGAGACATTTGGGGCTGTTGACAAAGCAGAGTACGGAGTACGAAGGTACTCACGGTGGTTAGCCATAGGCGGGCGGTTACGAGGTTGGGGATCTATCGGTGGAAAAAACCGTTGAAGGCGGAGGTCAACCAGCCACTGGGATCTTTGTTACCCTCCTTCAATTCTGGAGGCAGGAAATGTCTATCTGTGGTTGGCATACTGTTTTCCTTGTGGTTACTAACTCCTTAGATTACTGAGGGATGACTCGGAGTTGTTGTTGCTTGCATTTCAGTTTCCCCCGGGCGTCTGAAGCACGAACGCTTGGTGATTTCGATTGCTATTCCTTCACCTCCTCCCCTTTCCTCCAGAGGACATGCTTTGGGCATATCGAGTCGAGCATCGCCGTGAGAAATGTGGCACTGCGCTCATTATCGACGCCGAGAGTGGGAGGGTCAATACGAGAACGACTGCATTACATACACTCCATGTCTTTCATGATTACATCCTGCATCGATATGGGACAAACTGACAGCAGAAATCTGCCAGCAGTCTTATGTGGTGGAATACGACGAGGGCAAACAGCCCTCTTAAAAACACGAAGTATGAGCACTACTACAGGTAGTATCAGTACGGCATCTGACATGCTCATGCTACCCACGTGATATTGGCCATACGACTATCAGATCCACTCTGGAGTGCGAGACTCGAGTCATCGTAGCAATTTTTTGATGCCATCCATTGCTTCGACAACACCAAATGTCTTCGCACGTATACTCAGCCGACCCTCAGCCTTTCTCTGCGCCCGTCGACTGGTGTCCAGCTCAGCACCAGCCGCTATTTCGTCCGGCGCCGCCATGGACTCCCAAACAAATATTTCCGTGTCGCAAAGGCACACGGCCACTTTGCCAATAGATGCTTCAAAGATTGGACAAATCATATTGAAAGAGGAGGCAGATTTCATCTTGGAAGACTGGGACATCGACTTGAACGAAGGCTCCGAGGGGGTGAAGCATCTTCAACTCGCTGCCCGTCAACTACGAGACTCGACCATACCAGTGGCATTTCCCACAGAGACCGTCTATGGACTGGGAGCCGATGCCACTCGAAGTGAGGCAGTGAAGGGCATCTACAGGGCAAAACAGAGACCCTCAGATAATCCACTAATCGTACACTTCGCGTCTCTACGCCAACTCAAAGACTTACTTCGGGACAACGCGAATGGCCGGAAGACTGGCGAGATGCAAGACCCAATACCCGCCGTATATAAGCCATTGATCCGTAGGTTCTGGCCTGGACCACTTACCATTATCCTCCCCAATCCGACAGATTCAGTGCTTGCGCCCGAAGTCACCGCAGGACTCACCACTTTTGGTGCTCGAATGCCTCGAAATCTCCTTGCGCTTGTTCTACTGAAGCTTGCAGACGTTCCAATAGCTGCCCCATCAGCGAACGCTTCCACAAAACCCTCGCCCACCGCTGCGGAACATGTCAAGGAGGATTTGGATGGTCGAATCGACTATATACTTGACGGTGGACCTTGCGATGTTGGTGTGGAGAGTACAGTCGTGGACGGACTTTCAGACCCTCCTGCCGTGCTGAGACCTGGTGGTATCAGTATCGAGCAAGTGAGGCAATGCGAAGGGTGGCAAAATGTGGTTGTTGGTTACAAAGATGCATCTGAGAAGGGTGGTGGCGCTCCAAGGGCGCCTGGAATGAAGTATCGGCACTACTCGCCGAAGGCAAAGGTTGTCCTCCACGAAGCAGGGTCTAACACCCCCAATATAAAAAGTCTTGTAGAGACTGTAGAGCACGGATGTAGCATTGGCATAATTCGAACACGAGAGTGGCCTCTTGGGCTCGGGCAAGCCAAGATGTCCTCACTGCAGGACGATGTCATTGGAGGTAGAGAGTCGGTCTTCGATAGCTCGTCTGAGCCAATTCTCGTTCAGAAAGAGAACGGGCCTACCGCAGAAAGTCAAGTTACCAACCCGGCTGTTCTCCAGGCTTTGGCACACATCATTCCCACCCCTCGTCCAATAGCTCAACAGCTCTCACTGGCAGGGATAATCGTCTGGGACATTCACCTCGGCACTACAACGGAAGAGATAGCTCGTGGCCTCTTTTGGGCACTCAGAGATCTCGACCGCCGTGGTGTGGATGCTATCTACGTCGAGGGGATCAGTGATGGTACGGGTGATGGAGATGATGCAGCGATTATGAATCGGCTAAGGAAGGCTGCGGCTGTAGAGATCAGCTAGTTATATACTGTGCATAGCTGTTAGCAATAAGCTCATTGCTCTTAAATTTCCGTGAATCACGGGTCGCTACAATGCTACCTTGCCAGTGTTGGATCCGAGTCCTCTTCCAGGTTTTGACACAACATCGCAACTAGCGCCTCCCAATGATATTCCCCCTCCAGTCCGTGTTTAGCGATCCATAGGTAATTCCTGAGCGACCAATCTGATAATGGCTGGCAGCTGGCCTCCCGGCCTCCACCTTCGGGCACAGCCGACAGAACCTCAACTTCTTTCATCGTGAAAAAGTCGCGCTCATAACACGAACCTCGACGCGCGAAGGCGGAAATGAAAAGCTTTTTGGCGTCATCTCTCTCAGCCGAACACCACGATCCTTATTGCCCGGGAAGATTGCGACTTGCTTGACCGGCGTTTGACCTCTGGACCTCCCAGCTCATCATAGGCTTCGATCTTGGAAAACTACGATATCCACCTCGAGAGCGCAAAGGCCGAGCTCGCAATCAATCACCATGTCGGAAGAAACGGCCATACCAATTTGGCCCACGATATACGATGGCATTGCGTGGTCTGACATCGGCGAAATCGCCATCGCGACCTCAGAGCACGTTGAGATTCTGGTCAGTAATGGGCTATGGTGACTGAATATCTTCTGAACCGGTTCAAAACAGATTCCAAAAATTCGGCTGGACCAAGATAATTCCGATCAATTGTGGGACAAGCTTCACCTCCGCGTGAACGCGTTCGACGAAACCCAAGTGGACGTTGAGGACCATATCGCATGGAACTCGTCGTCATTCGGAGAAGAGATTTCCGTGTGTGAGGTTGTTGGTCTCGACTGGTCGCCGCAAGGACTGGCGAAGCATAAACGATGTGCATTAGCAGTCCAT
This sequence comes from Venturia effusa, assembly GCA_007735645.1. NCBI lineage: Eukaryota > Fungi > Ascomycota > Dothideomycetes > Venturiales > Venturiaceae > Venturia > Venturia effusa. Next base: position 2,438,499 of record CP042190.1, on the reverse strand, counting down.
ACGCAAAATCTCGTATTATCCATCTGGAATCCAACAGCACAGCCTCGTTCTCTGGCATCATGGAAACGTGCCATTGTCTTCAACCGCGAGCTTCAAAGTTACTACATCAATCGACACCCGGAAGAGGCGTACGAACCACCAGATCCAAAGTCAGACCGATTGAAACGCCTACAACGTGTTCGAGCCTTTGCGTGGAGTCAGACGGCTAGTCTAGCTACGCCCACGGAGGGCGTGAATAATGTTGCACTCGACGTCCGCAACGAGATTCTGATGGCTGTGTCTAACGACAACAACGAGGTTATCATATTTCGTATGCCGTCGAATCTTCACATGTCAACCTCGCCTATGAACGCAAGCAACGACCAGGTCACCGTGGTAGGACATTTCTCTGTTCTCGAGGGCGACATTCAACTGCCAGACTTGACGTGGACATTCGAAGAGCACATGCGGTACCAGTCGTTCGTGTCAAAAATGGCATGGAGTCCGTGGCATAGCGTCAAGAATGGTCCATCGATGGCAGTCATCGTCTGCGCCACGCGAAGCAAGCTGATGTTCAGACGAATCCTTATCGCCATCAAATTCAATGAGATCAACGTACAGCTGACTGGGACCAGCAGCGAAGTTCAGCTTGCAACACCCTGGCCATCTAATGGAATCCTGCGGTGGATACCTAGCGGATCTCATGAGCCAAATCTCAAGCTCGTAGCATGCACCGGAGGCGATATCATTCTGTACGGGATCAATGCCATGGGAGGAGGTGCTAAAGTGCTTGCTGTTTATGCCAGAGAAGAATGGGATCCTGTCGCTGGTATGTTACCCAATCAACCATTCGACAGCCATCACACAGTCGCTTCATCAAACCAGTTTCGATTCTAGATGAGATTTTGAACATCGTGAGATGTAGCATCTTCGCTGGATATCCTTGAATAAGACATTGACAAGCTTTCTTGTTTGAAGTTTGGGGACACGGCCAGGAGCTTATTGCCAATGAATTTACTCCTGACCAGCTGTATTATGAAGATCAAGGTCAAGATCACGGAGGGACTGGTTTGATGATCCCACTGTGCTGCTGCATCATGGTCAGATGTACTGGGATATTAAAGGCTGACTGAGGACAGGGTGTATCGTCACAGGCCCAACATTGAACGGAACTTCTCTGTTCTTCGGTCCCCATTCATCAATGACCAAAACAACTATTGTGCAACTAGATCCAGACTCCCTAAGACCTCTGGATGGCCAAGATCCTGACTGGAAGACTCTCATGGTACAGCGTAAGGACGATTTTGGCAAAGAACATCACCTCGGTGAGCTTACCGTCGTCAAGCTCTGGGGAATGGCCATGTCGTCTTTGAAGGACCTGGTAGCCACTCTCACGACAGTCCACCCCAGCTCACAACCCGAGTACCTGATTCAATCTGACTATCGTACTGTCCTCTCTTTGGTCCCAATTGGTTCGCAACCAAGCCCTGCGCAATTCGTTGCAAAGGTCTTACGAGAGAATCTAAGCTCCGAGACGATGACTTTCAGCATAAAGTTCTGGCTCAAGCATTTGGATGAGTCCACAAAGAAGCACAAGTTGATCATCAACGAAATGATGGCTGAGATAGATCAACAGATTGCACTCTTGGAGAACGAGGCTGCGCCAATTAGCCACCATAACGCGAGCTTGAATACGATGCTATATCAATCCAAGAGATTGAAAATGCATCAGTTGAAGCGCTTGTTCTCCCTCTTCGATCCATCACTCGATTCCGCAACTTCGGCAAGTCTAGATTTGGCCATAGTTGCAAAACTCACCACGACAGTACTCCGCTTGCCGCGTGAATCATGGAAGTCAAGTATGATCAGCAAATACATCATACTTGAACACAAGAAAGCTGTTAAGATGTTACCTGCTGACCTGGTCGATCAACTTGAGGAATTGGATCTGAGTCATGCTGACTACAAAGAGCAGTGCGAGATTTGTGAAGCTGAGATTCCATTGGAGTCTTTCACTGAGGCTCATTGCATCGAGGGCCATGAGTTCGGTGAGTTGCGCGCCTATTTTTGAAATTCCGCATTCCATGCTAACATTCGCGACAATAGCTCGCTGCTCTCTTACGTTCCTCGCGATACAAGCGCCAGGCATCTCGAAATACTGTGGAATTTGCGGCAAGCAGTATATCGATGGTTCTTACCTGGAAACAGATGAAATGCAGGAACAAGCCTCAGTGTCACGGAATGGCAATGCTGGGCCAGTGGAAGGTGACACAACAACGAAAACGTCCAGCTCCCGGGATCAGGACATTGAAATCGACAAGGATAGTGGCCAAGCACAAGACTTGCCCACACTTGCCCAGCTCCTCTTTGCTGCTTGCGATTCCTGCTTCTACTGCGGTGGTAAATTCATGGGCTGAGCGCGTATACAGTTCAGTTACACGAGAACGCTCTCCCGCGTTCCTAGAAACACGAGAATCCCCATTCTTCCGCCCCTTGCTTTCACAACAGCGAAAATGAGACATGATCATCCTTCGAGTCGTTTTCAAAAGGTACCACAGAACTAGACGTCGTGTCTACCAAGAATGTTACACCTCACTCATACCGCCAGTCTCACCACGTTTTCTGCACCATCCTCATTCTCTTCCATCCTCATCCAGCATGCAGTGTCAATAATGCATTTTCGTCCAGATTAACACTCTTTCCACCTTCCGATCAACAGATTCGTTTGCAGGGCAAATGAATTTCTTCAATTTCTCCCTCGAAAATCATTACGATGAAGAGGAAGATGTGCGATACTCGCATTCGCCAGCCAGTACACCGAATTTGGTCGAGAAGGCGCCGTTCGATCGCGTGCAGAGCATGCATTTGAGCACAAGCGATCATGTTACTCCAGACGACGATATGGACGAATCGATGCGGACTTTGGATTTACTAGATGATGACGATGTCGAGGACGGGGACGAGGGTATGGAAGTAGAGAAGGAGCCGGAGATGGGTGCGCAGAAAACAGTAAAGAGGTCGAGGGAGCTATGTCGCACAGCGATGGAATTAAGCGATGCACCAAGCAGTTCCCTCGAAGACGTGACGCCAGCGATCTATGTCTCCCAATGCTTCAATGGTGCTGATGACATCCCAACGAGTACGAAGGATGATGACGGATCGCCATCGTCAGTTTATTCACCAAGCCACGTCCGCCCACCATCATCACGGCCACAAACACTTCAATGCCCGCATCAGAATCAAAAGCAACACAGACAGCTTCATTCTCTCCCACACTCGAAATACGAGATCGTCGCGTACAACAATTATGCTGTTGGTAGCACCCTGCGTCCGAGTCCAGCTACCCACACTCCGTCGCCCTTATCTCAGTCTTCTCAGCCCTCCGTCGAGCCTACAACCAGCGCCGCGGCTCCAGCTACGGCAATAATATCAGTATCAACCACGTCTGCGGCCCCAGAAAGAGCAGTCTCAGAAAAGCAATCCCACCACACAGTCTCAAACAGAAGCACAATGAATTCCTACCGCCTCTGGCCACCCCGCAAAGAATCGCTCCCGAGTATGCTCGTCAGTACGCAGAGTTTGATGAGGTATTCGAATGAACATGTGCCGAGTCCGCCCTCATTGCCGTCGCCTTATTCCCGTCATCGACAATCTCTTAATGCCCACCATCACTGTTGTTCCGCCTCGCAACAACAGCAATGTTTTCCCGCTTGCGCTTCCCAACATCAGCATTCTGTCTCCCAGCCACAGCATTCTGCCATAACCCAGCGATCCTCAAACTACCAGCAATTGGCAAAGAAGAGACGTTCATCCCCTCTTGAACGGATAGATATCGAGGAGAGTTTGGATGGCACAGCGGATCACTTGACATTTGGTGTCCAAGGAGAAACTATGAACGGGAGGTGTGAAGATGGAAATGAGAGCCTCGGAGGAGGAGTGAAACTCGTCAGAGTGAGGATTATGGGGAGGCAAGGATCGACCAAAAATGGAAGAGTGCGGAGTCAAACCATCATCATTCCGGCATCTTCATTCCCATCAAAACCACAGCCGTCTCTACCTGCCAAAGCCACCATATCCCCAGTAAGACAATACAGTGAGGAAGGGGGAGTAGAGATGTCTCGAAACTTCTCAACCTGGGACTTTGACGACTACCTCCTTTTCACCGAACTTGTGCACTCCTGCGCCCGCCTCACCGGTCTCTGCCGCTACTTCTCAGCCAGAACACTAAGGACGATTCGTCCCCGACGTAACATTGAAAACCAGTCCGAATGTTTTTCCGAGGAGGAGATGATGAGGTGTTTTGCGAGACCGGGGAGGGGGAAAGGGAGGTATGCGTGGGTTCGATGGGTTCATCTAATTTCTTCTTATCCACGACTGAGCGAGAATGGCAAGGACGGGAAGGAAGAGCAAGGCGATGGTGCTTCGGCATTCACGACACCGTCACATCAGCGACTCGAACAAGTCACGTTCGATTTTATATTGGGTTGGTCACCAATTCGCATCATCATCGCTCTCCTCTTCATCGTCTTTCTTTCCTTGTTAACTGCGCTACTGTGGATTTTCCTGGGAACGAGGGTGGGGAGTAATGGTGTGAGAGTCGCTCTTGATGCTAGTGGTCAGCCAGCACCTGCCCGGCTCACGCCTGAAGATACCGCTGGCTACAACCATGCTGGAGAGAGGGTGGTTGGCGGTATATTGGCGGGGATATTCGCGTTGATGGTGGGTTGGACGGGCGTTTGTGGGTGGATTGTCCTTAGCTGGCTTGTTGAATAATTGTGAACGCAAAGGTTTTGAGACGATGCGTTTTGGGACGATTCTTGTTTGGGGGCCCGAAACTGAAGCCAGGCTTCCCATGCGTTGAATTGATGAAAGACGTGATGCCATGATTGAATGGATTGTGTATAAATCAGAGTGTAATCAATGGTCGAGCTTATACACGCCTATGCCCATGCGGGGTCTCCATTCTACCCGTCATTCCGTCTTGACCACGAGAACGACCTGTCTCTTTTGTAGGGCATGGTGACCACGACCGTAACATCGATAGGTCGCTGGCGATCAACCGTGTTCACGTAACCAGGAATCCTTCAAAGCTGATCTCGGATTCGCTGTGCTCCACGAGAGTGAAACCACGCCTCACAGACTCCGATCATGGGCTCGCTGTATACTCCCCTCTCTCTCAGGCTCAACGTGCAAATAGCGACTCATCACCTCTCCTCTCCCTTGACAGCCTCAACAACCCTCTTCGTAACCCGATCCCTCTCCCCAGCATCAACAACCCCATACACCTCCCTCGCCTGCCCAAAAACCTTCCCCTCCCACGCCTCCCCCTCCCCATACCTCGGCCCCCCACTCTCATCCCAACACCCCTGAACAGTCCCCCCAATATTCGCAAAGAACCCCTCAAGCCCCCCAGCACCACCACCGACATGATAACTCTGAAACGGGCCCGCAACAGCCCATCGAAGGCCCATACTCGCCTGCACAATCTCGTCCACGTCCGCCACGTCCACGACACCCGCGTCGACGAGGTGAATGGCTTCCCGCAGCAATGCGAAGGCGAGTCGGTTCGCGACGAAACCAGTGCATTCCCTGTGTATGACGACGGGTTTCCTATCCCTCTTCTTCCAGAAAGCGAGTGTCCCGGCGACGAGGTGAGGGTTTGTGGAGGGCGCGGGCACGATTTCGAGGAGGGGCATTATGTGCGGGGGGTTGTAGGGGTGGACTACTAGGAGACGTGTTTTATCTTTCATGAGGGAGGATTGGGTCGAGGCGGGTATGCCGGATGTACTGCTCCATAGCCATGCGTCTGGGGACGCGTGTTGTTCTACTTCCTGCCATATCTGTGTTTTGAAGGGGGCGTTTTCGGGACCTTGTTCTTGGATTATTGTGGCTGTTCTTACGGCGTTTGGGAATGTGGCGGTGGTGTTTGAGAGGTTTATTTGGGGGATGAGGTCGTGCTGATGGGGTGGTAGGTATTTTGGGAGGGTGGTTTCGATGTAGGAGTGGAGATCTGGTCGTGGGTCGTGGATTGTGAGTTGGGATGCGGATGTCAGGTACTGGAGGTGGAGTGCAGCGAAGGAGAGACCTATTGTGCCTGCTCCTATTAGAGTGATACGGCTAGAGTCGTCTTTGAAGGTGCTCGTGTTAGTTGACATTATGAAGATTGTAATATTAATCGAGCATATAAGACGCTCATGACCTGATGCCGTGAGCCACGCCTGCTCCTCGAACGTGGGGTAGCTTCGGGACATGTAGTGTTCGCATCACTGTTCCTAAACCATGGGCTTCAGAGACCATGGTAAGATATGTTTGACATTCTGTCTCCTCACAAGAATCCGGAACTAGTCTCTGACCAGAATCATTGTTGAAGGTTGGGAAACTGACGATCTGAGGAGCGTCTAGAATGCGATATCGCTCACGGAGTCGATATGTAATAATCAGGTAGTCAATAGTCAATCTAGATGGGACTCCTCCTCCCCCATGCTGCCATGCCACATGTCAGCATCAAATTTCGGTCACGATCTATGTGCCAGCGTGGTTGGCGGCATGCGCCAGAAAATGATCGAATGTGTTTTCACCTTTTCAACCGTTCAGCTCATCCTTTCCAAACGCGCACTACGCCGCGGACGCATCATCTTGCTAGTAGGACATGAATTTGTGCCCATAAGATAGGTCATTTGGATTATGATACATTGACTGAATTTCTATAGTCCTCCTTGGTGGCCTTTGGCGGATTAACAACTTGGCCTCCAGCTGTATTGCCATTCGTTTCACAGGCGAGTATATACGCCAGAATAATCGGAATTACTTCTCCACCTTCGTCGCCATCGACCCTTGCATGCTCGCCATTGTAGGTTGCAATAAATTGCCGGTTGGTAATTCGTTCTAGGCTACGATGGTAGGACACGCTCTAGCTTGATACAAACCACAATACTCTAAAACACCATGTGAGTTATTCCCAAGAAAAAGCCTATTGGTACGACAACATCAGGTACGTTCCTGTGGTGGTGGTGTATTACACCGCCAGCCAGTTCACGGGTCAGACATGCTCTCGGGCGGTCTCTGTTTTAGGTAAGAACTGTTGGATAGTTTGTGCTAAAGGGATATCTTGGCAGCGGCTTACAATGCCGCCATTGTGACTGAATGGCGTTGCAATGTAGCAAGACTTGGAGAAAGCGGCAGGCGCCCGCGGCGATGTGGAGAAAAGGCACAGGAGCCAGGCTTGCAGAACCTTGGAAAAGGGATATGGCGTCGAGTATGAGAGGGCGTGCGGAACGTGTAGATAAGTTGGCCGGGCTTCGAGAACTTATAGAACCTCCATGGCGACTTGCAAGTGTTCGATGCTGCGGCGAGGATGAAGCAAGTCGGATGAAGTCAGATTGGAGAATCTGGCAGTACCTTTATCGAACTTTCATACCTTGGGCTCGAAACATTCACATGCTCTCTGAAGGCAGATTGAGGCATTCGTGCCACTCCTCTGCGGTGGGGACTTCAACATATTTTTTGGCAAGAATTTCGAGATGGCAAACGCGGCCTCCTTTAAGCGCGAGGCCAACAATATGCCTGTAGTGTGTGTGGAGTAGCTTGAGAGGAGCATGGTCGACGACTTGGCAAATTCGTCCATGAATTTTCACGATCATGCCCTTCTCGACCTCTGAGGCGAGAATTGGCTGCGTTGTATGCTTAGGAGCACACGGCTTCTGTGTAGTTTGAGTAGCATCCGTGGAGGTGTTTTCGGAGGCTGAGGCTTCTTGTTCGTTCTGCATCGTGAGCTGTACTTTGCGTGGTAGAAAGTGAATGGTTTGGAAGAAGTCTGAGTGCGCAGATGATGGGAGTATGATTGGTTCTTGATGCGCAGAATTTCGTGTGTTGAAGCAGTGCAAAAAAGTAGCCGGCGGAAAAGAGCCTTCCTGTAGTCGATGGCAGGTGCGCCAATGATGTTCCATGGTTTATCGTGGAGAAAGAAAGGGTAGGACCGTTGGTGAACAAGAAGTAACAACCATGGAGAGAGGGGGGTTTACTAATCAGATCAAGATACTACCTATCGTACCCAGGCAGAGCATAATGGACAAACTCCCAATACCCATTCGATCACCTCACCGACGATCAAGGCCGCACCTGATAGCCGCACACCGTAGCCGTCCCTGCCCAACCGCGCCGTTTTCAGAGATCATTCATCATTTGAGGACGATCCATCGTCAGAAGGTTTGCACAGGCTCGACGAGAGCGATAATGAAAATAAACACTTCGTGGTCAACCATTCGATGGGCTCAGGTAGACCGAGAAAGGTTATGGCATTTCTTTTACCCTTTACGAAAAGTTCCAACAAGTCTTCAGTTATTCGCATCGCAGTGTCTTCCATAGCCCAGAAACCCAAGGCATTACGTCTCCAATATTCAAACAACACTTTCGTTAACATCTGTACAATTCCCGCTCCATCGTACACACCCGGTCGAAGATCAGCAGCGAAATCAAGTACGTATTGGTCCAGATTCTAAGTGGAAAGATGAGCAGCATTCTCGACGTGTCTGTTTGTACAGCACATACCGTCGAACTACCTTCGAGTCAATAGTATCGCCGCCTTCTGGTAGTGACCCTGCTTGTCCCGTAGACTGGTGCAACTGGTGCAACCAATGGGGGTGCGACGTAACCCCCTCTTCCGTGGTGGACGTGGACGACTTCGACCTTTCGAGGACTGTGGTAGCTGCGGCTGTGGACGCGGCGGCCGTAGACGTCGCGGCGAGGGTGAGAGAAGCAGAGTCCCATTGTGGCGTGAGAAGCGGGGTATTGCTGTAGTTGTTTGATCGCAGAGAGCTGATCAGTGGATGTTGAAGTGCTTGCCGTGAGTATGTGTGGCTCTGGGAGAGAGGAAGATTGTTACGGTGGCCGGTACTCTGTGACCATTGGGAAAAAATGTCTGTTGCCTCTGCGGATGTTGTAGAGAGCACCCGCTCGTCACAACTTATTTAGAACTCGAAACGGAAAGCAAACGATGAGATCATCGGTCAGCTCACGCAGCCCCGTTGAGGCCAAAGTGTATCCGGGGAATGCCTGCTCGCCTAATTAGTTCACCAGGGACACAGCCAACTAGCAGTTCTGGGCACCCAAATTGTTCTGTCCGTTTGGTCAATAATTGGTCTTTTTCAATTACCCCAGTGAAGATTATGAGTCCGCAGCCACAGAGACTTCATTTAAGTTAACGAGGTATGATGTCGGTGTGAGGTGGCAGAGACAGGAGGGTCTGAGATTGCTGGGATATCCATGACCACACTCCGCAAAAATGCGATGGTCCTACAATAGTATCGATCTCGCGTCGACGAACCTGAAATGGCGAATCGGTTGAGTCTTGTTTTCATCGTTTCAGGCTTCGAAAAGACCATTTGATGTCGCAATCCTCAGATGCCGATGCGACCGCGAGGCTGTGTGCTTTTGGGCGACAAAGCTGATTGGTGATGGTCGATGAAGTCTCTAAGCTCGGGCATCAATATCGCAATGTCGGCTCCTTTCTTTGCACAAGCCAAAACTTGGTCGAACAGCACTGCAGCTTCGAGGGCACAAAGAGAAGTTCCAAAAATATCGCTCTCCTCAACTTTATCTGCTTAACCAATTGAAGGTCCGAGCAAGTCGAACACTCTAGTCAAATCGATATGGTAGCAACTTCGAGATCCGCAACGTGTGGTGCAGAGCTGGGGTACGCTTAGAATGATCGAGTTGTTGTTAGCACGTTGCGGCTCGAATTTGGTCTTAAAATCAATGAAGCCTGTCGCGCCAGCTATGTCAGATCGTGAATACAGATCAAAATCCGTGTATCACGAGTATCATCTTACTGTGCCCAGCACCTTGGCCATGCATTTTGAGTCTTGGGGTTTACCGTTTTGCGCGGCCTCCGCGATCTGCCGCTTGCATCAGGATCCGGCCAAAAATTGATGCAGATCGCAGAAGGAAAGCTTGAAATCTCAGGCAGTCGAGATCGAAGAGACGACCGAGGTCCCCTTGGTTAAGGCACAGTGTTCTTGGAAGGGTTTATTGACCGAGATCAGTACCGTTCAGATGACTCAGGCCGATGCAGTGCTAGTGGTGAAAAACGACCAAGAGACTAAAGTGGAAAACATCGGCATCCTGATGCCATGGATGCTCGGACTGCTTTTCGTTGAGCGGCTGCAGGGTGCTGGAGGACGGTGTTTTGGAACTCTAGTGGTCTAGCTCCAACCCCAAGGTCAAATTGGTCATCCTGCTCCAAATAGTCAGCAGACTTGATGGCATCTGCCCTGTTTAACACATGCTAGAATGTCTCGATCAGAACCTTTTTGGACTTCAAGCCAACACTGAGCCTGATCTGAGTCTGCTCTAGACCCTAAGATTTGGTTTTTCCAGCTCATCACCATACAATGCCCTGACGTATGGCAGCGCAAGAGTCCTGTGGGCACCCAACTATGCCCAATAGGCGAATTCTCTCTTCGCAAACTCGACTATCGAATCCCAACCTGGCAAATGCGTGAAGATAGCATGTCTTGGAGCAAGAGGTGTTGCATGCAAAGCTCCTGTCTCGATGGGGGAAAAATCTCCATCACGTCTGTGGCTGCCATGTTATGTGCGGCTGTCCCTGTAATTCCTAAATGTCTCGTTAAGAGAGAATGATCTAATCAGCAATGTTAGCTATTGAAAAGAATGCGAGGAACTGCATATCACGAGACAGGCTCAGGCGCGCCTTGAAGTTCTCTGCGGCATCAAAGGGCATCCGGGAAGAATCGAGCGGGTCGTTCAACCCAGACGGGATCTGGCGCCGACGCAATTTCTTGGTTGCACCATTTCAGGCGGCCTCGATCAAGATGGCTGGTCGTCGTCCTTGACCCAATTCTTTGAGAGATGTTGTTGGCGCGTCCAAGTCAATATGAGGGAGGGAACCCGTCGGCGAGCATGGAAGAACGCGTGCCGAAAAAGGTTACTGCGCCTCGATTTCTTCAATCACGTATAAAGCGCCACGGCGGACAGAACTGAACCCCTGAGACATCTCTCGACCTCTTCCTTTCAATTTACATCTCAATTCTGTCAAAGCAAAATATGAGACTTGGAATGATGAATGGAGAACAAGAGAGCCCTGATTCGCTCAGTGGCCTCATGATACCGTCTTCATCACTTATCAAACATGCGCTAACACTAGCTAAAGAGAATTTATCTGATAAGTTACATCATCAGCCCAGTGTATAGGTACTGCGACCATCTAAACTGTCTTCTTCGCATTTTCTTCAACCTCTCTCTCAGGAATCATCCCTTGCCATGGTCCCCTTCACCTCTTAACAAACACGGGAAGAATCAGACGGCGTTGGCTCCAAGGACGACTAGCAGCGTAGAATCCACGCGGAAAAAACCAAGCCGCCTTCAAGACAGCATGGAGAATTCCCGTCATGGAGCCTCAGAGGGCGAGCATCTTCCCCTGATGGCCAAAAAGAAGTCAGCGACCCGGAATTCAACATTGAAGCGGTATCTGAATGCCCAGATCGATACGAGGAGGGCAGATGTCGTTCTGATCATCTGTTTCTTCATATCGGGTCTGACTGATGCTGGAGCATACAATGCTTGGAGAATATTCCTTAGCATGCAAGTAAGTGCCTTCCACTTTTTTGCCGCGTTCGGTCGGATCATACGAGACGGGTGGAAAGAGACGAAAAATTCAACTACTTCCTTGAAAGGACCATGGGTCCAACGATGAATCGAAAGGCCATTAGATGAGCGAGGTATAGCTAGGAAATGCGTCGAAGCTGGGCGTTGCTCACCATGCTCGTTTAGATGGTCGTGCAACCAACCTCAGCATTGAACCCATGTTCCCTCTTTCACATATACAATGAGCTTCACCTTACCAATTTCGGAACAAGTTCTGGCTTTTCGATCTTAAATCCATTCCACCATGATCAATAGCACGCAAAAGACTCGTCCCTCAACTTCTGCCCTACCCCAAAAACGCAAAAGAGAACATACACAAACAACCCGCAAAGAGCAACACCAACCCCCATCCCTCCTCCACCTCTCATCCATAACTAACAAAACCCCCCTCAAGACAGGCAACACAATCTTCACCGCCCTCGGCCTCTCCAACCTCCCCCACGGCACCACAAAGATCCAACTCCTAAAATCGCTAACCGCGATTCTCGCCTTCCTCTTCGGCGCCCTCTTCTTCAGCACTCTCCACCGCACAAACACGCCCCGGAAACGCTGGGTTCTCATCCTCTCCTTCTCCATCCAAGTAACCCTCGTCATCGCCTCCGCGGCGTTGATACACAGCGGCAATGCCCGTGACGATTCGCCCAAGAAACCGGTACGCACATTGCCGGATCATCCGAGGGTGGAGCGGGGACTGAGCGTGCGTGATGGAGTGGGTGTGGAGAGTTTATGGGCGAAGAGGTATCCGTGGGATTTATTGCCTATTGGGCTCCTGTCTTTCCAAGCTGCGGGAAAGGTGGTCGCGAGTCGCGTTTTGCAACATACGCAACTGCCTACTGTCGTCATATCAGTACTCTACACTGACCTTGTTTCTGATCCCTCATTCTTCAGTGGCGGATTGTTTGGTAACACACCGAGGAATCGACGTATCGGTGGTGCAGTGTGTTATTTTGCGGGTGCGGTGTTGGGCGGTGTGTTTGCGTCGAGCCGTTATGGTTTTGCCGGGGCTCTGTGGGTTGCCGCTCTTGTAAATGGTGGCATTATTCTTGGATGGTTTGTGTGGAGCGAGAACAAGGTTGAGGAGACAGGGGACTGAAAAGAGACGGAAACGAGAGCGCGCATTCAAAGAAACTTGTTGATTACAGCGCTAGTGGTTCTGGACTTTGCCATTGGGTTCAACCACAGAAAAGATTCTACCAAGTTCGTTGCAGAATATGGCCAGGAATTCTGCAGCCCTCTTTTGAATGGAGTATGTGAATTACATTCCAGACATCGTTTCTCACAGGACTGACCCGTCAGTACTGTAGCGTCGGCCACTGGCTTCCTCCAGTCACAGGATAGTTGCCCATCATAGGCATGGCCCCTGTGAGTCCATTTCTCTCTGACCAGTTCTTTAGGTGTCTCAATCTGTCCAACTCATCCGGACTCTTTTTGTCCTCCCAAGCCTTAAGTTCCTTCAGTCTCTGTACTTCTTTGATGCCTTTGGCCTCTGTCCACTCTCTTAAACCACTTATGTCATAATGCAGGCCGATTTGAGGTTGCCGAGAAAGCTGAGGACGGTTCTGGTACAATCCGGCAGTTCGCGCACCAATGACTTCACACTCCATAGCATCTTTTACATCTACAGACTCATCATCAGAGTTCAGTGTGTCCTCCTCGTTCTCTTCGCCAACGGTGTAGCCATTGCTTGGGCCTTGACGGCACCATCTATGTTGCAGGTTCATCAAAAATTTCCTGTAGACGTACCAGGGAGCAATGCTGTAGGCGGTGACCAATTTAGGACCTCGAAACCACTCGTCAAAGCCTTTGCCCTGGCCACCATGGAAGATAATGGCCGCTTCAACAATACCTGCAGCATATCAGCAGGATTTCAACATGAGTTTTTCACCGAGGGTTGCCTTGCAATTTCAGAAGATGGAGGCGCTGGAGAACTATCGACATCGGTCTCAAATTAAACAGGATCAGACTGACCTCGATGATAGGCGAATTGAAGCGATCCATGGCCACGTTGAACACGAGCAATTAAGCCCATTTCTTCCCGTTCGGCGCGTACACGCTTCCTGTCTTCAATGTTTCGGATGGAAGATTTCTCGGCGAAGTAGGTAAAGTCGATCCAATCTCCTGTTCCGACATCTTCGCCGCCCTGACCATCTGAAAGGATGTAGCCAGTGGCGGATTCCGAGTTGAACTTGCCAGCGAGTGTGCCGTGGCCGCCCGCGATATGTAACATGATCCTTTTGCCGTACATGGTGACGCGATACGAGCCTGTGATGGCAGAGAGATGGATGCGAGCTTTACGAGGTGCGTAGTACTCAGGTTTGCGAGGCGCGCAAGGTGCAGGTATGTAGCTGTCGATGCCGCGAGGAATGGGTATTGACAGATCGTTGAAGTTAAAAGACATGATGGCGGAAACGGTGAGTATATTCGAAGGACTGTGAAGTACTATGCTGAGAACAGATATTGACGCATTACTGCCTGACAGGTGAATTAAAGAGGTGAAAGGGGATGGTAAAGTCGAAGCTGGCGAGAAGAGATCAAGTCGAGCATGCTCAGGTGAGAAGTAGAAGATGCTTAGCGTGGTCACAAGATTAGGATCGGTTGGCAACTGAGGAAGGAACGCATCGAGTCGGGATATTTGAGTATACTCAAATGTTAGCACATCTCAACTGGGCAAATTTGGCAATGCAGATCCCGTCAGGCGAAGTTCAGATTCAACTCGTGCGGTATTCAAGATGCTCGGCTCCAGGACAATACACAATCCAGGATATGTCATTGTGAACGATTCTACCGGCGGTACGATGGTGGGCCATCACCTTGACTGCGACTGCTCTTATAGACCGAATCATTCGAGGCCGGGCCCCGACTGGAATCTCTTTCTTACAACTTTTCCAACAGGAGCTGCAGAGTTCAACCAGGTCGGTTGCTTGATGAAATGTCCATTACGAGCTTGAGTGATCCATGTGAAATATTACAACATTATATCGTGCGCAGTCTTTGCAGGCTACACATATTGTTAGCGAGACTCTTGCCACGCCATCATCTTCTGTTACAAGATCTCGAACCATTATTAGGTGTTCAGATCGAGACCGACATGGAAAAGTGTCTGGCAGAGTCGAAGAACAGATCTGCCTGAGACCTGTCGGCCTCTATGTCGGACGGGATGTCTTCATCGTGCGATGGGACTTCGGCAACGGAGTGGATGGTGGCTAAGAGCTTTGGATCACAGGTGGTTGAGAATACCTGGCTAGGTTCGATGCTCCCAACCTATGAAAATTTCAGTGGAATATTCCAACTATCTCTGTGAGTAACATGCGACGATGGAGCTGCGAGCAGTGCACTGCAGACATGATCGCGGCGGTAAGGTTGAGGTGCGCTCATATCTGCTCAGGTTCATACGGTACCATGAGCGGAAAGATAGGGACGAAAACGGGCGGCTGACCACGTTCTGTCTAAAGAATTCGGTTCAAGACAGGCCGCCAGGTTTTTCATCATTCTCTTTACAATATTTCTGAATGGCACTCCTGCAGGACAGAATGATGGCGATAGACGTCTGGCTACTGTTCAACATTAGCAACAGGAACATTGGCGATCTTTGGTAGTTCTTGAGTTGGATGTACGAAAATATCGCCGCCGTGATCTGTAGTATGGGACATGGACACGGAAACGGCTTTCACAGTGTGATTATACCTACTACCAAACTATGAGGCCCGACCGTTTTGCGCAGCCATCGCTCTGATCAACAATTTTCACTGTGGCATCGCGACTTTTTCGGTAACTTCTCCTCCAGTGTTTCCACCGACTCATCCCACCCGCACTCATTACTCGCCATTCGCATCGCAGAGACCAACTTTAGACGATGAACTTCCTCTTCAAGCCGCGCTCAGAAGCCTTCAAGCGAGAACACGAAGAAGCGAATACCACAACGAATGATTTGCAGAAAGCAAAGGAAAAGATCATCGTCTTAGAGACAAAGTTACAGCACCAGGAAAACCTATCCTTGAAAGACATAGAGAACATCGCGCACCTAAAGCAGAAATTAACTCGACGAGACGACGAACTATCATCAGAGCGGGAAAATACCCAGACATTAGTGCATAAAGTACAGAGTCTCGAGAACCACATCCGGTACTCAGATAGCGAGATCCAGAAATTAAAGGAGAATCTGCGAAGACGAGAAGAAGAGTTGCAAGCCGCAAAGCAGGAAGCGATCGAAGCGAAAGAGTCGACCTGGAAGCAAAATAAAGTCTTGCTTCACACACAAGATCTGCTAGTGCAGGCCGAGGAGGACTTGGTTCGGTCACGCATTGAGAATGATGGCAAGAAACTTGCTTTACTAAGAGTCAGCAATCAAGCGATGCGACAAGAGCTAACGGATACCAAGATCCGAGCTGAGCTAGATCTTAAAGCATATAAGGAAGAGACGAAGATTATGTCAGATATGATTCGCGTGATGCATCGGGAGTATGAAGAGAGTAAAGCCGAGCTGGAACGGTATAAGAAGAAAACGTCGACTCTTGAGACTATGGTAGAGACATTGAGGCAAGACTCGAAGACGTCGCGGTCCAAATAATATGACACTTTGAACCGGAAACATCAGAAAGAGTTACGAGAAGAGAAACAAAAGATTGTGGATGCGAATAAGATCGTTATAGACAGGCTACAAAGCGAACTTACAGCGGCATCCATGAAACTCGATCGTGAACAGATTCGATGTGAAAACATGGTCGCTGGTGCTAAAGCTCTCATCTACGAATTGAGTAAGCAAGTGGAGGCAAGCAGTAAAGAGAGTGATCTTGCTGAGACGCGCCTTGTCCAGTATGGATGCGATTTGCGACGCCGGCTCGACGAACTGAGTGCCGTGACGAAAACAAAGAACGGCAATTCTCATTCTCCCAGTCCAGAGGATGTGGAAGTCGAGAGGAAAAAGCTTCTCGGGACACTTCCTCCAGCCCCGATGGATGGTAATCAGAGAAGCGAATTGTGTTCGACAACCATCACAACCATCACAGAATTAATAACGACTGCTTTCGAGATGCGTCGAAAGTACGATGGTCCGGGGGCTTTGTGCGAGGAATGTCAAGTAACGAACAAGACAATTTCAAAGGGGAGGACGAAATTGAACCTATTCGACGTCATGTCTGAGGCTCTTAACACGACCGAGACGAAACCCGACAGAGCCGGCCGCGGATTCCTCGACCCATGTCCTGGACCACGCATTAAAAGTTTATTCATCAGGTATGAGGAGGGCGCGAGAAGATATGTTCAGCAAATCCCGGTCGATATGAAGGTGGACCATTTCTTGAACTATGTCATAGAAGTCCTAGGCATCCAGGTTGGGAAACTAGATCTGTACATGACGCTCGGTGCGAAGAAGTTGTCAACGGGTGAGTTGCGGTGTGCTATGGGGGTCAAGAGCTAACGTTCTTGTAGGCCCGGACTCTACTCTTCAGGACTATAAAGTGCAAGAGGTCAGTGGAGATCCTCTAGAGTTTTACACGAAGCTGATTTGAAGATAGTGGGACACCATATCGATATATAATGGGTTCCGATGATTCGATTACATATCGGGTAGTCGTGTCCAAAATTGGTCGTCCAGTGTGGAAACGGCAAGTACGCAACCCTTCCCAGCATTCCTCTCGAGCTAGAAGTCGGAGCGTTTATGAAGCACGCTGCCATACAGATTGGCGCTGCAGGAATAAGTGTTTCACGATTGTCCAAGAGATGCCGATGATTTCTTGATGGTGATTGCTTTGCATGCGGATGTTGACGTGTTAAAGGTTGGGTAGATGATAAAACGACCCTTAAGGATCGCGGATGAAGTGAGGCCAGTACTCTTCAACTTGTTGTTAGCAATGATAATCTTTGGGCAGGACGTATAGATTGACGTCGTGTAAGACGACCCTTCTGTGAGTAAGATGGATGGAAGTAATACTGCGGCACGAGCAGTAGTGAGCTCAGGTTTCCACGAAATTCGAGATGAAGCAGAGAATGATATAACTGACCGTGGTTGTTTGGACTCGAGTTTGGTGATCAACATGTTAGTATTCTTTTCCAGGTCGTGAAGGTTGTATCTGTGTTTCGTGAATTTGAACCACGAGACCGATGGGACTAATCGTGAATGAGGGTAGAGCCTTTCGAGGGCAGTAGAATTCTCGTCTTTTATCCACAGCAATTTACGCTGATGCACGAAGGTACCGTCTGTCGAGTCTCGTAGTTGTCGGAGACCTTAATCCTGGCTTCTTTAGCGAAAAAAGTGGTTATCCTCATGGCGGGATTTCAGGTTGATCCGAGTGAGGTGATCCTACGTCGAATGTTTTGCTCAGGCAGAACACTGAAAAATAAGCTGCAGTTCTTTTGTGTTCTTTCGGCTTCATGTTCCAGGAGCAGCGGTTGCGAAGAGTTCCCGCATCTCTCGAGTGTCGTGAAAGCACTTGCTAGGAATTTTGCGATATTCATCTTGACATTGTCGGGAAGTTGAAGTGCTGTTGTGACGACTCGAAGCAAGTCAACACTGCGATCAAAACAACGAACATTGCTAAGCAGATTTTAGTAAACAATACTGTTGTCGAAAGCGAGGGTGGCTCTGCACTAGATATATGGAGCGGCTCCTTTTCTTATTCCTAAATTATCAATCAAGATTAATCTGCACAGCAAGTTTACCTGTTCAACGACTAGAAATCCACCAGTATTTCTTGATAGTCCACGGCATTACCAAGATGAGCAATTTACCTAGAAACTCGCAACAGGGTGCAAAGAAGCGAGAACGATCCACAAGTCAGGAATCGCAGAGGAGCATGGCTGAGCAGACCAGGCGTGATCGAGAATTGAAGAAGCCGAAACTCAAAGGAAAAGACGGCTCAACGCCTGAGAACAGCACGCAGAAAGAGGTATGTCGAAGAAATCAACGATGCATTGGGCTGTTTCTCTGCATACCTTGCTATTGTCCGACCTCATAAGAGTTGATGGTGCTGTGACGGTCCAAGTCTGAGCCTTGAGGATGTTGTCGACAATGATCTCGAGCTGAGGCATTGCCCTCGGATTATGTCCTCTGACAAGTTCAGAGAAGGGCGATGCAAAAGCTGTTATCCATAACGTCCATGGCTGACTGTAGTTGCAGGTCCACCAACCAGTCCCCGTTTCCAATCAGGATGACCTTCCGAATCAGGGAGTCACTTTATCCGATGCGGAATTGCTTCGAAGGATGATGGAAGATGACGAGGACGAAGAGATCCAAGTCCCAGATGAGCGCAAGCTTCGCAAGGCGAAGCATGTCATTCGAGAGCAGATTGATGTCGCGAGTGAAGCCCATCGAGAGATGAGAAAAGCTATTGCCGATTTCGACAAATCCTTTTCTCGGCTTCAAAGGGCGCACGTCCACCTGACCACTCGAGATACCCTTACTTCAAGGTAGGATGACTGACAATTTGGAGACCCAGTGTTTGATCTGCGTCGAGCTCGTTAGTTTCCATGGATTTTTAGGCGATAAACTCCCCAGTTATCGGGTGGCTTCGACCGCACATGAGGGGATCTAAGGTGAACAGTGAAGCTAACTTCTTCTATAGAATTTTTTGTGTCGCTGGGTGTACTCAACGCATCGTGAACTCTACATATCTGATGAAGGCCGAGTTAGAGATTCTGAAACTAGGCATCGAAGATGATGGAGAGATGGCGCACCTTCTCAACGCAATCCTCGAGACCGAGAAAGTCGCGGAAATGATTGGCAACAATGACACTTCGATGACCAGGGAGTTGAGGACTGCTACGTCCGACAATAGGGCTAAAGGAGTCAAGGGATTCGATGCTATCAAGCGCTTCAATACGAACATGCAAAGATTGGTTGAAGATTTTCTGATACCTTGGAGAGCCCTTCTGGGCTTTGCTGAGGTTGTTGGAGCCAAGCGGAGTCCAGAGTTCGAGAGAGCTATATCTAAAGCTGAGGACGATGAGGACTGAGCTTTCTGATCGAAGGCTACTCGGTAATCCATCTCGGGCATCCGGTCAGGTGTTGTGGATTAGACGATAAATGGTTACTAGATCAACGAGTTGCGAATCGTATCCTAGCTTTTGCAGTCCAATGGCGAATGATCTGACTGCTCTGCGGTAGATCTGGAGGAGTTGGTTGAATTTGAACGGGTTTATCGATGTAGAACTAAACGCCGAGTATGACAGCGGGTTGAAGTTTCATTCACGTGTCTTCCACTCTAGATGCTCCCTGACCGTCCATATCTGTTATTTCTTTTCTCGGTAAGGATCAACACTCGGAGTAATCTTCTTACTGCATCAAAATCCTCACGATTATAAGATAAAAGTTGGTCACATGTTATCGTAAAGATCTTTGGTGCCACTCCCCCTGTAAGTTTCTCATGATACGTGAATTCATACACGATTGACCCAAGCACAATCAGATATGAATGAGAATTCTACTAATCTTCGGGCGGTGGTAGTACGGACTGCGCTATGCCCTTCGAGGAATCTGGACTTGATTGTATCTGTATTGGTCCATCTAAGGATTCGAGTGAGCACAACGACGAGCGCTGCTACCATAACAATCAGCGATTTAATGACAGTCCACAGTCGGGAGAATAGAGAGATGAGTGCACTTACGACCCAAAGCCGGGAACTAGACGATTGAAGCACGAAGTTGATTTATGTAGGCCCAAAATTACATGGACAACGATGCTTACAAGTAGAAGCCAGCGGAATCTCACACCGCCTTCGAATTTCACAATGCAGGACGAAATGCAGCTACCATTTTCTATTGGTGTCAGATTGGCTTCATACCGCCATTGTGGCACCGAATAGAAAATGAGATGCTTTGTGCGCTTTGGTGGCGTAAAGCTGAAGAAACTACTCACAAAGTGGCGTCGGTCATTTATATAAACATTAATAAGCACATGAAGACAGCATCTATGCGGACCCACAAGCTCGGCTTGATGATTTGGACATGAAGTGCTTGGCTATTTGTGTACCAGCCGGCCCGCCATTACAGTCATAAGTTTTTCGACCTCTCAATCGGTGAAATCGAAAGACTTAAAGGCTGCTTTGAAGGCTTCTGCATCTGCTTCCTCGTCTTCCTGGGTCTGACCACAGTTTTGCCACGCGACTCGACTCTCTAATTGCAACAATTTTGCCAGGACACGTCTTGGATACTGTAAGTCGCGGAACGATGCATCGAGGGGTAGCCACATATTTTTATCCTTCTTCGTTGTTGGATCCCAGATCCACAATCTGATGTAGTCGGAAGATTCGTCCGGTTCTCCTTCCTCGAGAGGAGCATATTTGTTGTTCTCGGCCTCGACCTTGAATGCTGCTTCTACCAATCCCGATGCGATGAGTTCTGCAGGCACAGGGATGAATTGCCAATGATCGTGAAATCCCGATGATCGACTGATGTCGTAGGTGACAGCACCTAGCTCACCTTTGCCCTTACTCAAGAGCAATTCCTGCATGGCACTGCGGTATTGATGCATTTCTTTGATAGTATTGCTCCTTGATTCTAAATCTGGTATCAAAGAGAGGGTGGGAGCATGAGCCATCGGTATTATCAGCATGTGACCAGGAAATTCAAGGCTTGGATATGTTGATGAAGTGCTCAGCGGTCCCTTTGCTGTAGTGAGGTATGCCTCGGTCCCAATTGATGCAACAAGATGAGTTGCGACGTTTGGATTTGAGAGGCAAAAGAAGCAGTCCGACTGGCTTGGTGGAGGACCACGCTGACGTTTCCTTGGACGCGAGTAATTGTCTCCACCTCCGTTGGCAGTTGAGAAGCGGAACGAGTTCTGTTCCGGTAGAGCAGCACGCTTCTTTGTCTGGAGCGAAAATGGCGAGGCTTGGATTCCCGGAGGTAATGTCGCCGGAGGAGTAGCATTTGGGTCAATCGAAAAGGCATAAATCCATTTCTGTTTGGAGGTATTCCCGAACGCCGCTAGACTGAGAAAGCGCGTAATGTGTACGGCATCAGGTGACGTTTCAGTGGGAGAATTGAAAAATGGTTCTCGTTCGTAGAAAACGGCTGGCGATGCCGAGAAGTAGTAGCGTGGCTTAAGATGCGCGGCCAGATCTGACAAGCAATTTTGCGAGTCCGGTTCCGCACTTTCGTCAATTTCGATCTGAGAACCTTTTCGAATATCTGATGGCCATTGGCCTGTGACAAGGATGTCTGCGTGATTCGAGCCACGGAGAGCTTTGGAGTCCTCCTCGGAAAAGTACGGTGTATATTTGTCCTTGGATGTGCCTTTTAGACTAGAATCCAGGGTGCCTCCGAGGGCAACGATCCTCACGCCTTCAGATGTTTTGGTCGTTGTTCGCTTGCCTAGGAAAAAAAGATTTGGACATAGCTCGCCGTCGGAACTTTCGAGTTGGTCAATCACTGGTTGCGGCAGAGCATGAGTTCCGATCCCGAAATAGGTTGGAAAAGCTACTTTGATAACTCGGTTGATAAGGTTTCGTACATTTTGTTCATCGTCTGGCGTCGAAGCCTCTGGGTTGGCGAAAAGGTTTCCGACCACCAGGCCAAAGGCAAAAGTGTTTTTGCTATGGAGGGCCTCCAGCTTCTTGAACAATGTCGGGAATTGGCCGTTGATATCGCCGACTACTGCGCTGATAGATGTTAGTGGACGAGATTTTACAGGTATGAGGGTATCATAAGACCATATTTCATGAGATCCGGGTACTCGACGGTGTTATATTGACAATGAGGCTTTTGACCAGGCATAGCAACGCCAGATGACCCGATTGATTCAGAAGGCTGGTAGAGAAGGGAGAAACTCACATTTTCACTGGAGGCATAGTGGGCAGTTATTGACCATGTTTGTAACGGGGAACGCGATCGCGATGCGCGTAGGTAAGAACCTAAGACGAAGGTGTCTGAGCTCAATACTGCGCCACACGCCACACCACCGCCACTTTGGAAATACGGTTACGGTCACGGTACGGTACAGGGTCTTCGAAAAAAGTTGGGTGCTTTGCGGCATACAGCTCTCCCTCCTCCAAGTATCTTACATACGATGCCGCCATGAATGAAAAGGCAGCGCGCCAGAAGTTGGCCCTCCGAAAGGCCTTCTCAGGCAAGAAGAAGATCTCCACCGAATCCTCCCGCCGTCACCAATTCGAAGGCTTCACCACCCGCATCGCCAAACTCAAAATCGACCCGGTCCGAAGAGTGCGCATAGTCGACGACGACGCAAGCAAGCAGGAACTCGCCTCACACTTCAGGAATGCTTTGGAAAAGTGGAGAGACACCAATCTCTCCGAGGACTTCACAAATTTCTCGCGCGAGGTGGGCTCGCTATGCGACAACTTGCCACAAGTTCTCCACCACCAGGACAAGATACTACATCTCCTGCTGGAGTATATCGAGAAAGGAAACACCGTTGCAGTAGAGCCGCTGTTAGACTTGGTAGCACGCCTAGCGCAGGACATACAGACACAGTTCCAAAAGCATTTCGAGCGCACAATCAAAACTGTTTCGCACCTTGCTGCTAAGCACCCGGATCCAGAGGTTGTAGAATGGAGTTTCAACTGCCTCGCTTGGCTATTCAAATATCTGGAGAGATTACTTGTCCCGGACCTCTGCCCAACGTATGATTTGCTCGCACCCCTCCTGGGTAAGGAGCGACAAAAGCCTTTCGTCGCTCGCTTTGCTGCCGAAGCGCTCAGCTTCCTGCTCAAAAAGGCCAGCAAAACACCTGAATATGCGCTCAAGGTGGTAAGGCATGCGTTGAACGATCTCTGTCAAACCGCCGAAGTAAGTAAAGGCAGGGGAACCGATCTGTACGAGCAGGGCTTGACCTCGCTTTTCGTGGAAGCTATCAATGGCGTTCAGAGGCACTTGCATTCGCGAGGAGACGCAATTTTCGTCAAGTTATTATCAGAGGTTTCAAGAATCAACGAGAGCTCCGCCGATGCTGCACCAGGCATCAGAGTGCTGCGTGGAGTATTGGTCTCCGTAATCAACCACACGACCTTGGAATCATTCAAACCTGTTTTTGAGATAATATTGCAGCACTCAAGAACAGTTGGAGAAACACCAAATGCCTCTCAAGTCCTGCTCTCAACCCAGCTGATGTTCCTACTAGCTGCTGTGCGCAACGGCACGCGAGTACATGATTGGCCTGGCCTGCTTGCAATACTGTTCACTTTTATTCAATATGTTTCGCAAACGGGGCCTTCTAGCGACGTCAAAACTTCAGACGAACTTCTCGCCACATTTGCCGTTGCCCACCAAGCATGTCCACTTGAGACTGCTCTATCCCACGTCAAAGCGTTTGAAGAACTGTGTTCCCCAGTATGGCAACAATACTTCCTCGGGTTCTCCAGCTTGTATTCAGAACTTGGGAACGATCGTTTCCGCAGTTTGTTACTTCCATACTTCCAAAGGTATGCTGTTCGGTTTTTCTTAACTT
The DNA here is from genome assembly GCA_007735645.1 of Venturia effusa. Lineage (NCBI taxonomy): Eukaryota > Fungi > Ascomycota > Dothideomycetes > Venturiales > Venturiaceae > Venturia > Venturia effusa. Next base: position 2,414,458 of record CP042190.1, on the reverse strand, counting down.
TGGCTGTCACTAATTCAACTGCAGGTTTGTAGCTAAACAATGGGATGGCACTTCTCGGGGACTTTCTGTTCTACTGCCTCAAATGGTGAGCGATGGACGATTGATTCGCGGCTCATTGAAGCTTCCCATATCATGGCAGGAATCCATGACCACTAAAATTGAAGTTCTCCTGTGTTCTACTGATGAGAGCTCGTCCGAAATTGATGTATCTGCTCTCAACGGACTGCTAGAAATGTCTACGATAATTCCTCTCGAAGCCGACATTGCTCACAAAGTCTACTCTCGACTCCATGCCGCACTAATTTCCTTCCTGAAAAGTGATCGCCTTGCAAATCCCACTGTTCAGGATCACCTTCTTCTAGGGGCTGGCTTTAGATTCATTGCTGAGAATCCTTCCTCGGATGAGTCTCCACAACTTTGGGATCTGCTATGTTCTTCTGCAGTAAAGCTGCAAGCTCTGCCGCTCTTCTATAAAAGCCTGCTTACCTTTCTTCAATTGAGAAAATCATCGATTGGAATAGAAGAGTCGCAAATTTCGGTTCTGATGGATTCATTGATCGAATGCCTCTCGTCTCCATCGCACAGACTTCGGCTCGCGATCCTGGAAATTCTTCAAATAATTCTGCCTTCTACAAGTACGAAGATGACAGAGATTCTCTCTTCTGCGGTCAATATCGAGCAAACGAAGCCTTCTTTGGAGACAGCGAGGTGGATTTCTATGCAATTGCTGAATATGGGGATGGCTTATCGCACCACCTGCACCGACCCATACATGGCTCGAATCGTTCCAAGCTTTTGCTTTGGGCTGCTCCATGTCAAGTTTGCCCAAATCGTGGAGGATGCGTGTGCTGCTTTGAAGGAGATCTGCAACACCAAGGAAGGGGAACATATCGTGTGCGAAATCGCTTTCACCTGGTTGGAAGGCTCTGATTTCGCCGAAAGCGCAACGCCAGCACCAGAGCAGCCTGAAACTGCTGCGCCTCCGGTGGACGGTGATATTAGATTCGGCGGCCCTGGCTTTGAAAGAGTGCAAACTCTTGTGGAGAAGAATCTGACTCGGGCGCCGTCATTCAAATCGCAATTGGATGAAAGGTTCGAAACAACCTATTCCCAGATTCGTCTCAAGAATAAATACAACCGCACACTTGCTTTGAAGGTGCTAAAAACAATTCCGCAGGTTGCAGAGAAGCGATCGCGGAGCTTGGTACCAGTTCTTCTGTCTTGGGCGCTACAACCACAACAGAACTTGGACCCAGAACCACTGCTTGACGCAGAGGAGCAGGCAGGCGACGAAACAAAGCCCCACGGATTGCAACGATGGGAGAGGAAAGATCAAAAGGCATTGCTTTCAATCTTTGGGCTCTTCTCCAACCCAAAAGTGCTTTATCGTGCCACTGACGTTTACGCTGCTCTTTTGTCACTTTTGGAACATGGGGATTCTGAGATCCAGACGTCTGCACTACGTGCGATCTTCGCTTGGAAGAATGCCAGCATCAATCGCTACCAAGACGACCTCCTCAAGTTACTTGACGATGCAAAATTTCGAGAGCAGCTGACAGTTTTTCTTGACGGAGGCGATAGCTCTTTGCGCAATGAAGATCGTGCCGATTCAATGCCAATCATCCTCCGCCTCCTATATGGAAGGGTCATCACTCGGACCAAAGGGGCTGATCAGCGCACTATGCGAAAAGCAGTCTTCGTTCTCCTCTCCCGCTTTCCTGAAGCTGAGGTCAACCAGTTTATCGACGTCGCTTTGGGTTCGATCAAAGACTTCTCATTGATAGTAGACGGCCACTTTCAGGAGCAACTGCTACAGAAGGAACATCTACCCCAGAGACGGCAATTTGGTTTGCTAAACTTGTTGAAAGACCTTCTTGACGCCTGGAAGTCTACTGCTGCCCCGTATATTCCTCGTCTCGTTGATCCTGTATTCTATGTCCTTCTGCGCGCGACAACGCAGATAACATCTGCCACAATCGAGGAAGAAGATGCTACGGGCAGCACATCTACAGACTCTTTTGCGCGTTCGCTCCGACAAGTTGCTCTTAGTGACCTCAACCTGCTCTTCGACATTGGCTTAGGCTTTGACTGGAAGCCGTACCTGCCGGCTCTTTTCAAAATCGTCATAGATCCACGCTTGGAAAAGTTCGCCTCTGAAACAGCTCAAGGTGTCTCTGGCATGCTTCGCATCTTTGCTACGTGGGCGCATTCGCCCCAATTGGTTTCAGCCCTCACTGACTATAATCCACTGCTTTTGTCCACAATTGCGGATTCCATAGGTCTCTCTTCTGCGAAAGCTGAGGTTAGACGATTCGTGATCAAGGATGTTCTAGGCGCTTTGATCCAGCTGGCCGCAGATGCAACGGACCAAGCAGATGTTGTGAAACAGATTCTCAAGCAATTTTCAGACTCTTTTCTGGGTCAGCTTGCGATTCTGTTGCGTTGCGATCCACCTAAAGACCTAATGGAAGACGCGGTGTCTGCGATCAGCGGCCTGTCCGTTTACACTTCGGACTGTCCTGTTGAAATCTTGTCCTGTGCAGCCGACCTCCTCCAATTGCCGAGTAGAATCGTCTCCCACACGATAAAGGAAGAGCTTCTCCACATTTTGCTTCATTTCTTCGGCACTCTCAAGTCCAGCGCCGATGCACGGGAGAGGGTCTTTTCAGCTGTCTGCTCTTCCCTTGCTTTCTTCGCCGATGGAGCAAGTAGAACGCTGTTAAGTCAGCTGGTACGCCGTTTTGCGGAGGACGAAGACCTAGGTGATGTTGCAGATCTGTGCGAGGAGCTGAATGCCTTAATCCCAGGCCGTCTCGATCAACCTGACTTCGACCGAAGAGCTCGCGCCTTCACTGTCATCAACGAGGAAAAGTTTGCCACTTTTTCTGTCGATCAATGGAGGCTCTTACTTGGAAATTTGATGTTCTATATCAAGGATGTTGATGAATTGTCAATCAGGTTAAGCGCTTCTCATGGCCTCCAAAGATTTGCCGAGGCAGCCGGCCTGAAAGACAGATCTGAGAAGGAGCAGTTCATGAAAATCCTCAAAGAGACGATACTCACCACCGTAGGTAAAGAGTTGCGCTCTCAACCCGAGCCAGTCAAGGCCGAGCTCTTGCAGGTTCTGGCTCACATTATTCGACAACACTCAGAATGGAATGCGGTTCGCGACATGCACTGTCTTTTGGATGGTGACGAAGAATCTTCATTTTTCGTAAACGCTTTGCACATCCAAAAGGAACGTCGCATTCTCGCCCTGAAGCGCCTTTCTGGGGAAATTCAGCGAGGGACACTGTCAGCCAACAGTCTATACCATCTTCTTCTGCCTTTGCTCGATTATCTTGCACTCGAGTCTGAAGACTCAGTAGTTGCAGGCGAAGCATGTCGAACTATTGGAACTTTGATCGAGTGGGTGGACTGGCAGCAGTGCCGAGCACTTTTGCGGCGATACATTGGCTACGTGCAAAGCAAGCCCGACATCCAAAACACCATCCTCAAACTCATGGATGCTGTGACTGTCTCGGTCTGCCGTTCCGCAGATATCAAGCTCCAGCTTGCCTCGACCACTACTCTGTCGGAGGCAGGAGCGGAAGCCATCTCCGTGCAGCACACCAAATTGTCCAGAACCATGCCCGGACCAGAAAAGATGTCGCAGTATCTTTTGAGTGATGTGTTGCCACCACTATCACGGTTCCTCCACGACAAAGACGAAGCAGTGGTCAGTCGACGTGTACTCATTGCCGTCATTGCGACGAGATATATCAAGCTGCTTCCCCAAGAAGAGTTCGCATTGAAATTTTCCCCATTACTCACTGACGTATGTAATATCCTCAAGAGCATGGATCAAGACTCTCGAGACATCACCCGAAGAGCTCTCAGCACAATGTGCAAACTTGTCGGTCCTTCATCGATCGGCTTTGTCTTGCGAGAGCTGAAGACTGCTTTGCAACGAGGCTTTTATCTCCATGTGCTCTCATACACTGTCCATTCTATTCTGGAGGTAGCAATCTCCACTTTCAAGCCCGGAGACCTGGACTACTGCGCCAGTGATATTGTCGCAGTCGTCATGGAAGATGTGTTTGGCAATATCGGGCTCGAGAAGGACGCCAAAGATTATAAGGCCGACAAAAACACCAAGAAAGAGGTAAAAGGGCAGAAGAGTTTTGATTCTCTGCAACTCCTTGCTAGTGTCACGTCACTTGACTATATCTCCGATCTTGTTCGACCCATCGAAATGCTCCTCATGGGGTCGCTAAAACACAAGGACGTTGTGAAGGTCGACGAGCTGCTTCGACGTCTCGAACTTGGTCTACTCCAAAATGCTGCTGTTCACGATAGAGGTATACTCGTCTTCTGCTATCAGCTCATCCACGATTCACAAAAGACATCCACCACTCGAGTGGTGAATCCGAAGGATGTGTCGAACAAATATCTCGTTCGAGACATGCCAAAGTACTCTGAAGCACCTCCACAGCGAACCAAAGTTGCAGGAAGAATGACGCGTTTTGCTCTGGACTTGGTCAGGTCTGTTCTCAAGAAGTATAAGGATCTCGCTACTCCTGCAAATATTGAAGGATTCATGGACGTCATCGGTGATTCGTTGGTTAGTGACCAGGAGGATGTCAAGCTGGCCGCCATACGCCTCTTCACGGCCATTCTTAACGTGCCCGTCAAAAGAATTGACCAAGATGCCCCAGTGTACATTGCTGAGGCCGCCCGCATTATTGAGGAATCTCATGTTGCCAATGATGAGCTCTCACAAGCTGCTCTCAAACTGATCTCAGCAGTGCTTCGGGAACGAAAGAGTGCGCCTGTCAAGATCAAAGAAAAGACTGTTGCTGTCTTGCTCAAGAGAATGAGACCAGATCTGCAAGTCATTAGCAAGCAGGGTGCAGCTTTCAATCTTCTCAGTGCCATCATATCGCGCAAGATTATTGTTCCCGAGGTCTATGAAATGATCGACAATGACGATGGAGTGGCTGCGATTTCAGTCCGCGATCATGACCGGTCCACTCGCGACCACGCGCGCCGAGTGTACTTCCAATTTCTCATGGAATATCCGCAGGGGAAAGGCCGATTCGCTAAACAATTGGCATTCCTCGTTCGTAATCTCGAATTTGTGCACGCGGAGGGTAGGCAATCTGTTATGGAGACAATTCTCCTTCTTCTCAACAAAGTTGGCGATACTCTGGCTCCAGAAGTCATACAGGCGGCATTCTGGCCGCTTGTCTCGGTCCTCGTCAACGACGATTCTAGCAACTGTCGCGAAAGTGCCGCTGTCTTGGTAAAGAAGGCATTAGAGCGAGGGGACGAAGAGTGGCTCAAGAGCTTCATTACTTTGATTGGCAAGTTGCTCGGTGATGATACACGACCTGTTCAGAAACGAACTGCGCTCCAGTGCTGGACGTTGTATCTCGAGGTCAAGGGAGAGGCGGCGAAGGGCGTATCGACCATCTTGAGAAGTGTACAGACCTTGCTTGATGGGGACAACGGGGACTTCACCACAGGAGAATGGCAACAAGTTTACTACGCGCTGCACACAATGCTGCTCCTTTGCAAGCATCTCCCTGGGCGCGCATTCGCCAATGGACTACGACCCGTCTGGATCGCCACTCGAAACCATTTGACATATCCACAGACCTGGGTTAAGCAGGAAGCTGCTAAGCTGATTGGGGCTTTGTTTGCTGACTTCAAGTCCTCGGATCTATCGGCGCTGCCACTAGAAAGTGCTCACGACTTGCAATTGGACGACAATGAACTCTGTGATCTGGCGGCCAAGAACCTTCGACTCCTTCGGGATGGCGTGGCTCTTGAACTTGCTACTCAGGCTATTCAGAACCTGGCTTTCCTAGGACGCTGTTTCGCTGCGAGCGGGATGCAATGGCGCCGCGTGTTCGACAATGCGTCGACACTGGATGATGGCAATGAAGAAACACCAGCAGGTGACGAGGACCAAGAAGAAGCTGAAGCTGCGGATGGTAAGGAAGGTCGCACCGCTATCGCCCATCTGTTCTACAGACTGGCAACCATTCTCCGTCGAGAACCGAAGAAACCTCGTGGCTCGACTGAAGTCTTCCAACGACGTGCTGAGACGCTGAATCCCAACGCTGCGGCCTTGACACTCATCGCTTCCCTTTGCGCGACGCTCCCTACTGAAGCATTGATGACATCCATGGACACGATCCTCCTCCCGCTCGTCCACCTCACAGACCGCACCATCACACCCCCATCCTCAGGCGATCCCTCATTCGGCGAAGCATGGCAGGATCTAGTCACCAAAGCTACGGAATTGATGGACATGCTAAGTACAAAGCTGGGCACGACGGAGTATGTAAAGGCACTGCAGAGGGTCAAGAGACAGGTCGCGCAGCGCAGGGACGAAAGGAGGCAGAAGAGGAAGATCGAGGCTGTCAGTATGCCGGAGAAGACGGAGAAGGTGAAGCAGAGGAAGAGGGAGGCGGGGAAGGCGAGGAGGAAGGAGATTGGGGGGATTGAGAGGGGGAAGAGGAGGGGGTGGTAGATTTGTGTCCTGTGAAGATGGAGGCGGATCATGCGGCGTTTTTGGTTTTGTGGTTTTGGAACTGGGGGGGTTTTTTTTTGGCTGCATTTGGTGGAGCTGACTTGAGAGATTATCAAGTCTGGAATCATCGATATCAACACTGTAGTGCTGACGTTTGAAACCATTGTTCCATAACTCGGGGGTTGTTTTGATATGGCTCTCATTGTTGCACATCACAATTATGCCCATCACTGCGCCGGCCTACTATGATGTTGTTACTGATATTTCCTTTTAGATCAAGCAGCGCGAGGTGCCAAGGTAATTCAAGGTTACAAGCTAGCCAGAACATCGACGACAACGAGCCTAAACCGGGGGCCTTTTTTCCAATCCAGCTCTTCAATTCTATGAAGATGGTTTACAGTAAGAAGTAAGCATTGCCTACCTGCGTTACGCAGATTGAGAAAATTGACGGCTACATAACGGTAGCGCTATGGCCGGTTCCATCATATAGCCTTTCTTCTTGGTTCTTCAGGTCTGGTGGACCGGAGTCTGTACCTGATGTACGCAGAGGAGCCAGTGAAGGAAACCTTACGCCTTCTCAACTGCGAGCTGTTGTTTCGAATCTAAAAAGGGACTCTTATCAGCTAGAACCTTAACACCCAATATTCGTTTTGAATGATGGGAGAGTGTTGTAGTCGTGCTATTTCGTAGAAGTGTTCCAGGAAATGATGATGGATGCACCTTTTCCTCGCTCTCGAGTCTTTCTTTTTGGGGCTTTCTCTTTCATCATCCTTTCTTCAGATTGGAATCGGGATTTGCACAACCAGGACGATCTCGAGTTAGCACGATGGCTAAACGAAAACCGCTGCGGAGAGAGACTGCTCGATGCCATGTGGGAAGCAAGTCACCAGTCGCGGGATCGAGACCTAAGGATACTTCAGCACTGGACGGCAAAATCGAGACAAAGGCGGCGGGCGAAACCAAAACGGCGAGCAAGATCACAATAACGACCGATTTCGAGAAAAATGAGACAGCAACCCAGACAGTCGATCAGGGCGATCGAGAATCAAAACAAGTCATTGTTAGCAAGTTGGACAGCAACAAGCTATGGAGCCAAGTCGTTGCCGAGTCCTTGACTCGAAAGGACCAACCACTCCCAAAGCGTGAACCAGATACTTGGGAGACCGACCTGCCAAAAAGCGGATGGGGGGAGAGTGTCAAGGTCGACGGTATATCGGAGACTTGGACAGATGAGTATCCAGAAGAACCAGACGAGGAGCCAGATTCTGAATCATGGACGGGGTTTTCTCAAGCCTTTCGTCCGGAGAAGGCGCGAGAAGCGCTCGAAGGTATGTGACCTTTTCTTTCTTCCGTTATCACCGATAGTGAGACTGATACCACGCATAGAAAGCCGTAGCAGGATTCCGATATTCCTATTCCGTGCGTCTAGGCCAAGCTCGGGCAGTGGCATTGAGATCGCTGATGCTGATGAGAAGGGCGTGAAGATGGTGCCACTAGCATTTCTTCAAGGCGGCAGGTGGGTGAACGATAAACACTGGCCGTTCCAGCGAAGCCTGTTTCCCATGTCCTGCCAAGAAGTTGGAGGCGAGTAGAGCTGACCAAGGCTGTAGTCAAGCTATACACGAAAACATCTACGAGATTCCCGATCTCGGCTCCATGGTCAATGACCATCTTGGTGGCCAATCGATCGTCTCCGAGTTCAGCTAATGGGGAGCAAGTCTGTCAGTTGCCGAGAGGTACCTCACTGACGACCCTGGGGCCCGCATTTCGGTGATGGACACGAGAAAGTATCCCAACACGGCAATTTACTATTGCCCCAGTCTTTTCAAAGCAGGATTGTGCACTGCGGTATATAATGACGAATACCTTGTACATGGCGTTGTGGATGGCGGTCCCGGGTCCGGTTATGATTCGGTTCTGAGGAGTGAGATGATCGGGAGGGGCTATTTTCAACTCTGTTTCGGTCAGGATCTCAGAGTGAATCACATCAAACTGGCCAAGTTTATCGCCTCGGCCCTCGACCCGAGATTCGTGGTTCCCTTCACCTTGGCCTCGCTGCACAACTGTTTGGCATTGGAACTACCTCTACAAGACAAAGTAGAGCTCATTCGCACCGTTTTGTACGAGGACACCAACACCGAGGTCGAGAATTTCTTGGAAGAGCCCAATATCATGGAGGACGTCGCCTGTGATGACCAGGTTCCTCTATGTGTCGCGCATTTAATCCATGACCTGAGATGCTTGACTGAACTTACGCATGGAAAAGGTGCAAAGAAGTTGGACAGAGCGGCAATGAGGAAGATGAGAGAGCATGAAACGAGGCAGTTCTGGGCCGATCGAAATTTTTGAGTAAGACATCCTAAAGTTGAGATAGCCGTATAGGACATAGTCACAACGTTCCCGGTCATGTGGTGAAGGACCAAATTCGGCACTTCAGGATCCGGGCAATGGGTCCTCCCAAAAGCAGTACTTGATTGGATATGGCTTAAATTGTTTCGGCTGTAGAGGACACTTTCAAGTGCCGGCCATTCTTTTCGTCGTACTGCGATGAGTCTCCTGGCTTCATTAGCGAAGTCGAGGCAGAAAAATTCTTCTCAAAAGATCCTTTGGTTTGTTTCGTCGTATAGGTGCATACTAACGGTGCGAAGCTGACGACGAGATGGATTATGATCATGAGAAGTGTTAGCACAACCCGTTCTCGCGCAGATGCCAAATCTGTCTCACTAAAAACAGAGCGGAGCAAAGTAAATTGAAAGCAGAACCCACAAATTGAAGGTGTAGAGATGGTGGAGGAAGGCGGATGTTACGCATGTTATGGCCAAGTTTCCACATGCCTGCTTGACACAGCCGGCCATGGCCTGCAAAACAGTCGAGCTCATCAATTATCATCATCACTACTCTCAACCTCTGACCCGACAACCGAGTCACTGAAAATATTACCCATGCTACACGCGATCTGGTACTTACTATTCCCGTTGAAATTCACCGTCCCAAATTGTCCAAAGCCGGGTGGCAGAAGAGGATCCGAAGTATCTCCCCGTATTCGCCTCTGTCTCTGCTTTCGAGGTTTTGCTTTCGTTCTTGATCGGGGGGCTGGCAAGTGTTCCTCTTCCTCTTCTCCTACGTCTTCTTCGCCATCGAAGAACGGGCCTTGATTTTCTCTGCACGGCCTGTTTCTGGAAGGGCGTGAAGTTCGTGACTGATCACGACCAGGTGGCTGGGCAGATCTCTTTTGTTAATAAGCAAGGTCGGACGATGTATGTAGGCGATCCCTTGGAATATGGGGCTCGTCGTCTTGGTCTTGTAAGTGAAGAGATTGATGCTCTGGGCGCGGGTACGATAATTGAGCCAAGTCTAGTAGGCGCCGTCTTGTAAAGTCACTTGACGGCGGTAGCACTGAAAAATTGTTCCCATCAAGTTCCAGTGGATCGGTTTGATGGCGAAATGGGATCGATACAGCAGGTTGTCCATACAAAGCTGCTGTAGTGTTCCCCAAGGGTATGTTGTTAGCAGGCATGTCCAGTTCTTTTGCCCAACGTTGCAGCAGGCCACTAATTCTTTGGTGGTTGCTGTCCTCCTTGTATTTGAAACGAGCCATGTTTTGGTGGTCCGCTTCCAGAAGAATTCGCTGATACCCGGGCAGGCACGCAGAAGTCTTGGACACCATCTTTCTAATCAGTCTTCATCTACACGTGGATATGAAGTCTCTCCTCACCTTCGCGAAATCCAAGCCTGCTCTCCGTGTAGACTTGCCCTCGTAAAAACAAACCACATCGATAGCGGTGGCCGCATTTCTTGCTCTCGTGGCCAAAAAGATTGGGAACTGTTCGCCTAGTTTGGCCAGTTTCTCGGACTTAGGCGTTAACTCGTTCGCCAAATCCTTGTTAGTAGTTTTGATTATAGACAGGAATCGACGTCCCAGTTCAGCCCAACGAGCCTTCTCGGAGCCGCCGAGTGGTGCTCCTAGAAATGCTATGCGACGGACGCTTTGTGTAACATCTTGCAGACTATGTAGCCCATTCGCTGCGTCTACGAGCGCCTCCAAAGGGAATTAGAATTGGTTGCTGTACGATCAGTTTCAGCGTTCACTCTTACATTTGCGCAAATCAGCCCGCCCAAACTATGAGCCACGAGGATGATTGGACGACTGGTCTGGATCTTGTGAGCGGGCTTTACACTGTTGACCAGATCGAACTAACAGTTCCATTATTGTACCGAAGGTTGTTCAACCGCTCAAAAAAATCGTTCGAGAAAGTGTCGATTCGATTGTCTGCCGGCCTACCCCAAAAGTGGGCGAGATGGGCGTCATAGCCGAAGAACAAGATCCGCGCACTTGAAATCTCTGATGGGAGAAAATCTCTAGGCCAGCAGATGGAACCTCTTCCTTTCGACTCATGGGTCCATGTCTTAATGGCGTTTCCATGAAGACCGTGAATGAAAACGATACTTTGGGGAAAATCAGCACAGCTGTGTTGGGATCGGAACTTAGGACATACTCGACAGTGGCCCGAGGAGACGAGTACAGTCCAGACAGCCCAGTTTTCGCTGACATGCCGAAGATATTGAGGGTGTTACATGTGTAGACGAAGATGCCAACGCCAGGGACAATGAAGGAAAGAGGCCGTGAAGGAGATGCGATTCTTGCAGACCGCGGACAGCAGGATGAATCGCGACTGACTTTTAGATCGCGTTGAGGCCGGCCGGTCATCGTGTGGCTGCGGCATTGTTTTCGTCTCGACACTGCAAACAGACTAGCGCAGCCTTGTCGCGATATTTCGATGTAGGCAGTTCCTACTCGTTACGTTATTGGAGATGCGCCAGCTTATGCGCATATTCGGAGGACGGGTCACATTTGGAAAAGCTTCGGACACATTCAACAACTAACGTGAAGAGAATGATGAAAGAAGAATGCCAACCTGAGTTTTGCACTTCCTTGGCTGCGATGCTGCTAGACCGGTAGCGTGCATCGACCTTATCGTCCAATGGTAGTGGATTGATTCGGATTTTCAAAGTGTAGAGCACGTATCAGTGTGCAGTGGTCACTTTTATGAGGCGTCCTCCATAGCACGAGGCAGATTTCGAATCTCGATTGACGTGGCCGATTCCGAAATCTTCAAAAGGCTGTGCATACAGTCTCACACATTGCCTGCGAACCATGGTTCTTAGTTGTAGTGGTTCCCATGTCCACTTCTCTCCATCGTCGTTCATGTCAGAAACTGGTCCCTACCTTCCTTTGTCAGAATGCCGTCAGATACACACGGTAGGCATACAAACCTCTATGGAGATAACCAGACCGTAGTCGCAAATCAATGGCAATACGTTGACAATAGGGAAGAGCGAACCCTCCCAGACGCGGTACGCCAGTATGTACTGCTCCTCGACGATTGAGAGGTTTCATAGAACGTACGGACGAGTTGGCACGTCTTAAACATGTTCTTCGTCCAGGATCGCACGCTGCATTGGTGGGTCCAATCGGTTCTGGGTAAGGGTGTCATGACGATTTGCCGTTCAGTGTAACGAATTGATATATATCAGGAAGTCTGAGATAGCGATCGAGTACGCGAGGGAAGACTATGAACGGGACAGAGATCTCTGGGTATTTTGGATCAATGGTGCGAATTACGAGAGCTTCATAGATTCCTACGAAGAGGTAATTGACATCCTTGATCAAAGTCGTGGACAGCGCTGCTCGCGCACAGGCCTGGAAACACTGAAGCTTGCGCATCGACGACTTAAACAACCCGGACGAAGATGGCTGCTGGTCATTGACAACGCTAACGACTTGCGCGACGCGCGAGACCTTGCTCGCCACATACCACACGACTCAGACGAAGGGTCCATCTTGCTGACCTCCCAAGATCAAGCAGTCGCGCGAGCGCTGGGTATTAGACACAAAGAGATGGTTGTCGTCGGTAACATGAAGCAGTGTGAGGCTCAGGCGCTTTTAAATCGCAGACTCGTCGGAAACGTCGATCGAAGTTACCATGACAAACTCATTGAGCAAGTCGGACGAAACCCACTCGTCATTTGCCAGGCAGCCGCCTACGTTGATAGCAATTCCACGAACATGTCGATGTCAAAGTACATCCATTTTTTGAAACGGGAAAAAGAAGCCTTGGCGCTTCTGGATATACGTACGGATATTGGCACCCACTCTTCTATAGCACCGCTGAAGGCGGTCAGACAGTCGTCGGCACAGAGTAATCCTTTTTCTGTATTTGCTCTGAAGATCATGGTCTTCTTTAGTCAAACTATCGCCGTACCCAAATCACTCCTTCGAGCCAGCCTCAAGATGTTCAAGACCAAGAGTAAGACGAAACGCGAGAACACCCTTCGGAGGCTAGAGGAACGATTCTGGGTGTTGACGCCGGATGGCCACTCGGTGTTGAAGCCGGATGACCATTCTTATAAACTGCACGTCGTTGTTCAGCTTGGCATACGGAGCTGGCTAAGGAAACGGAGGATATGGGATGAAAGGCAGTCAGATGCTATCCGTGTTCTCGCAGATTTTTTTCCCGACGAGTGGAGTGGCGACTCTGATATGGCAGACGTCCTTTATCCACATAGGGCCGCGCTATTGGAACTGCCGCAAGAAGATGTCCATGGTATGTCTGTCAGACTGGAACCGCGCACCGGGCGGAAGGATTTGGCCGAGCTGCTCAGACGCGTGTCGTGGTATCTTGAGGCAAAGCAGAAGCCCGGCCTGTCTGAGTGTGCAGCCCGCAAAGCGATGTCTATCCTTGAGACTCACGAAGGGGCGGAGCGCAGAGAGAAGATTCGATGCAGATTAATTCTAGCGAGGCGATTGTGTCGACGAGGGGTTTTTGAAGAAGCCATATCGCACGCCCGGAACGCACAGAAAGATGCCAGAAGAATTCTCGATGATCACGCCTTGATTGGAAATGTGAGGAGGAGGTCGCAATCATAAAGGACTGGACAAGTCGAGCAATCATCGCTGAACATCAAAGGTTCCAGGCAGGAAGCGAGCTACCGCGGCGTGAAACATACAATCAAACCAATCGCAGGCAATCGGCGGATTCACCACCCTCTTTCCCAGAGCTAGCTCATCTCCAAACACTCACTCCGCCAGGTGCTCGCTCATTTTACGCAGCAACATACGTCGCAGACCATGTCGAACATCGGACTGGTCATCATCTAGCTCCGTACGATCGGTTACGGCCTGCGGATCCGCGCAATCGACTCTCCCCATCCAGCGTAGGCGTGGAGTATACCCGTGCGAGCCGTGATGAGACCATGGACTACATACGCGATTCGAAACATCGGGGTAAAGCCAAGCCACGAAATGGAGACGTCGTGACTTGGCTAGACGTGTGGACAGATGTCATATGCCTCGATTGTTGTGGGCTCACCAAACATTGAATATTCCCTCGTATGGGCAGAGGACGTTTGTAAGTGTACGTTGGCGCTGCGAGGACTATTAGTACGATTGTGTAAATACTTGACGTGACAAAGTATGTTCATACATCTAGCATTGGCATGTCCTGAGGTGTTCTTAACCACATGCTATTTCCGTCGGGTCTTACTAGCAGACCAGAGAGGAGCGAAGTGAATTGGAGGCCGTACCTACGTGTCGAAGATGTTCAGATGGATGGCTGGGCCGCTGGGAGAAGGAGTCGACGCGACGGATGACCTGCGGAGGAGAACTAGAGTGCATAAGCGGCATGGAGCGCGTCTAGTCGTCAGCTAGCAGAAGTCTCGTACTCGTGTTCTCCTTGCCAACGGCATACTAGGTTAGATACAAACAGACGGGGCGATACCATATATTTACTCCCCCTTTTGTGGTTCGTGATTGTGAAGACGCGAGGAATTCTTCAGGCGGAGAAATCTGGTCGTCATATCATACAGGCTTCCCCGCCACCCTAGGAACCATTCGTGAACCACCTCCCCTGAACCCGACTCCCGACACTCCCACCACGTCCACGACATCCACATCCACATCCACATCCACCTTTGACCACCTTACTGCTGCGATCCCACCCAGCACTATCCCTACCCAACACGACGACGTGTCCCGCTCCCATTCACGAAAACATGCCGCGCGTGTGAGACGCAATATCGAGGCACCATGGCATCGCTGTCTCCAGCAACTCCGGACAACGTCAGCCGCTTTGCGAGCAACCGCCACCTGGGCGTCCGTCGCGTCAATACCCTCCCTTCCAAATTATCGAGCTCGTCGCTGAGATCGAGTCCCAACGCCGGAGCATCGCCCGATAGTGTAGAGACGTTGTTTGTTCATACCGGGACGAAAGTCGTATCCTTTACCGCACAATCTAGCCCCAGTACAAGGCCAGGATCGAGCTCGGGGAGACGCGATGGCCAAGATGCTGCTTCGGGGACACTGCCGTGGGATTCTCCCAGCGAGAGGACCATGGCTGCCGGTATGGAAGACGCACTTGAGCACATCTACGATCTGTTACTGACATGGCTGTCTAGGACCTCTCAGAATTTATCGGGTGCCCAGCTCCGGAGTCTCATTCTTAAATTCCGGATCCTTACTACACCCCATCCTACCGAGATCACAATGCTGGTGTGTCGACGACAAATCGACATTCGTTCTACGCGTAAGAGAAGGCAGTTTCTATCGCATCGAGCTGCCGTTTGATACCGACGAGGAGAGAAGCAAGGTTGACGAATTCACATCGGTACTTAACACGGTCTTACTGTTCGAGCGCACACCTTCGCCATTTCGACGAGGATATGTCGAGGAAGAATCACGGCCACAGGCGCTCATGAGGAGATCATCACTGGTAGAGCAACCTAAGGCGAAGAAATGGCGGCTCAACAAAGTCTGGGAGCCCGAAGACGGGTCGCAAAAGGCAATATCTTCGACGACAGCCAACGCTCCTTTACGGGTGCCACGAAGAGGGGAGAGTCGTGCAGCCAGTTCCGACCGGAGCAGTCGAAGTGGCGAGTCTACAGGGGACGAGGACACAATCACTGATGGCGGCGTTCCAGAGGGGGATGAAGTCAACGCAGTAGACGTATCAGAATTGACAGGCAGTCATCGCGGGGGCGGCTCGGGCTCACCCAGTCCTCTCACGTTCCCAGTCAGGGTGCGGCCAATGCATCGATCAGTAACAGCACCTCCTCCAGTTGGTCTTGGTACACCCTCTCCATCCTCGTCGATACCTCTTCTCAGTAGAAGAGATAGCCGAGACACGGATACCCACAGCATTGCCTCGAGTGGTCGAGACTCATTCTACTCCATGGACGGCAGTTCATCGTTGGGAGATTTCAAGGAATCTCAACGAGAGCTTGCCTCAAATTCCGCAGTTTCCAATTTCAAGGAGCGCACACACCAACGGCAAATCTCCGAGATTACTGTAGTCCCCGACACGCCCACGCCTCTCTCTGCACGTTCCCTCGACTTTCCCCGCATTTCCTTACATCCCACCACTCCTCCATTAATCGACGATACT
Organism: Venturia effusa; assembly: GCA_007735645.1. Taxonomy (NCBI): domain Eukaryota; kingdom Fungi; phylum Ascomycota; class Dothideomycetes; order Venturiales; family Venturiaceae; genus Venturia; species Venturia effusa. Next base: position 2,398,498 of record CP042190.1, on the reverse strand, counting down.
GATTCGAATTCTTCCGATCACGATGCATCAATCCAAAGCGTCCCAACTCCACCAGACACCCTTCGTCTCCGCCGGCTGCCGAGACGTCTCTCCTCCAGCTCCTCAACAATCGCCCTTGAGCCATTGAATTCGCCGAAGTTATTCTCGACCCCTCGACAGCCGAACAAGGCGCAACTTATTTCTACAGCATTGGTACAGAAAGCTTACTCCCTCATCGTTGGCCCACCAGTTCACCTTGTGCACGTAATGCTCGAGATTGCCGCAAGAATAATGCGTGGAGTAAGATGGGACTCACCTATTCTCCTCGGAGAGAGGGTTGACAAGGTCCCTGGCGGCTGGATCGAAGATGACGAGTGGTCCGGCGAGGAGAGCGAAGAGGAGGATGACTTTGGGAACCCTCTTGGCAATCTGAGACGAGGCAGTGATGTTTCGCAATGTAGTCGGCATTCGAGAGCTAGCTTTGCCGGCAGCTCGAGGAGAGATAAGTCTCTCAATTCTGTTCGCTCACACAGGGCTGATGCCAGTCCCGTGAGTGTGAGGAGCTCGGGCAGTAGTGTTGATTGAATGTGTATATGCTGACGGGTTTTGCTGTATAAGATCATATAACTCTTTTTGTGCTTATGGGACGGCGTTTTTGGATGTATCGGTAGGGTAGGATACCACATTTTGCTCAGAAAGCGCGCGGCTTGATCCGGGATGGGACGAGCGCATCCTCAGCGGCGTTTTGGGTCTGCCAGTAGACTCGGATAGGAGAGTTTCTGCGCATCGTATTTTTGTCCTGTTGGCGAGGGGTTTTGGATGTGCGATAGTCGTCATCAGCAATTATATAATGACTGCGCTTCGAGTGCTTTCTTGTTGCGGTCTTTTTCTTTCTTTGACTCTGTGCGTATTTTGATATTTTCTCCTACCATGAGAACTAAACACACAACCCCTTTCTCCTACAAATAAATTGACAGTGATATCAATCAACTCGCGCGCGTCTCCTCTCTTTCTCTCTCCAACTCGAACCCCCTCCACCACTACAGTCCCTCCTCATCGATCCAGTATTAGTAATGTACCAAGCAAATACCCGATCGGAACGAGACGAGACGAGACGAGCCGAAACCAGACAGGACGAGAGCAGACGAAATGGAGATGGAGAAAGAAATGGAGATGAAGGAAATCGTTCCATAAGAACATCACACACTTCACACACACTCCTAAAATCCAATTGACGACGTCTACATTTCGAAAACAATGTTCCGAGGAGATCGAGGTATCTAGCTTATATTCTAGCGGGACCTTCCACTTCTTCGCGTGTTTGTGGAGAATTGAGCGGGGGGTGAGGGAAAGGGAGAGGGTGAGGGTGAGGGTGAGGGTGAGGAAGAGGGTATTCTTTGATACTCCAGCTGTTCACCGTATCTATTGAATTAAACATGGAATGAATTGTAAGACCCTTCAATATTCCGGGATGGATGTGGAGAGGTGTATCTTACCTCGTGGACAGAAGAAGTGATTCCATTTCGACACTGCATTCATTCATTATGATGGATTGTTGGATACTAGGATCGTGAGGTGCTTCCATGAGGTGGGATGGGTGTCTCATCAGCTGAGAATAGGATGAGAGGAAACCCTCGGTGTATCGGAATAGTAGTTTGAAGGAAAACTGACACGGGGAGGGAGGTTGATGGATCTTCTCCATTGTTTACACCGGGTTAGGTTCCGGTATGGATGAAATGGTGTAGTACGCGTGAGGTAAGTACTATGGATCACGGATGGATACATAGAGTGAATGCGGGATTCATGTCAATAACTTCTTCATCCACGCTGTTATGTGCTAGATATCAGGGGATTGCGGCGAAGCGAGGTTGCTGGCATCTCATGTATGCCAAATGGAATCGAGGTTCAGAGGACGGCGACGGCATCAAGATCTATTCTCCACCAACGACCTCGCCCTGATCCTCTCCCCTTTCTCCAAGACCCAAACAATCGCATCCTCTCCACCCTCGTGAGTATTCAACTCCTCCCACTCCTCATCCTCCATCCCAGCGACCATGACAATCTGCACGCACCTTGCAAAAGTGTCGCGTAACCCGTACCTCGCCTCGCCGCACGCAGCAGTGACGATACCCGCCACGTCCCTTTCCAGCCTCGTCGTCCCCATCTCGCTGACCCTTCCCGAAAGCGCCCAGATGCGCTTCTCGAGTGCGGAGGCGACGTGCGGCAATGTGGTGGACAGAAGCTTATCCCAGGCCTTGGCAGTCATGATCCGCCTCAGGGGCCGCGTAAGCGAATTCCAAGCCGAGCTGAATCTCTGCGCCACCAGATCTGACGTTTCCTCGTCCATCTCAAGGTCAGCCTTGTCGCTGCTGGAGAGGTTGTAATCGACATCCCTAAAGGCGTCGGCGAGGATCGGGCGGATTCGTGGTTTGAGGACGTTGTGGCATGTCACCTCGATGCCATCATTCATGAGCTGGGTGCATTTAGAAGAGAACGTCGTCTCCATGTTGTGCAGCGTCGTCACGACAAAGGTGGCATCATTGGAAAACGGGAAACTTTCCTTCAATATTTCTGAGCTTGCGGCGCCAGCACCGTTCGTGGTTGCGTCCGAGACCGACTGACCAAGATGCGAGGCGACGATTCGCTTGATGTAATCTGTGGCGACATCAAGATTATTGATCAGAACGAGAAACTGGATGATTTTGTCCTCTGGTGGCAGGGCACCTTGAATCGCAGCTTTCGGGTAACTTTCGTCTCGCATCTTCCGCTGGATCATACCTATGAAGTCGGAGCCAAGAACTCGGCCAATAGTCGGGATGACACCAGAGACAACTGAGCGCTGGGAAGTTGCTAGCGACCTTTGGAGTACCTGGTTGACGATGAACATAACATCGTCTACTGCTTGGGTGATGAATGGCGGGTTTGCTTCCAACGGTTTCTTAATGTTGAGGGTGAGATCTGGTGGGGATTCGTCCATTTGAAAAGCCTTCTCTACAGAGCGACGGAAGAAGAATGTCGTCATTGCGTTGAAGGGCTCCGTAAGCAATTTGGATGCCTTTTTGTTCAAGTTGCTGGCCAGGATATAATCTGGCATCGTGAGCGTGTTATGGTGCTCATCATTTGTGGAAGCAGAGAGTTTATCGGTATGCTAAAAGCGATCAGAGAAAAACCACCAGGGATGCTTAATAGCACACGTACATTAGTATGCGAGGCGAGAAATCGAGTGTACAGGGACCATCTTCCAAGCATCACCGCAGATTCGCCCAACAAGCTCTCTACCTCCTTCATATCGACACCTTCGTCTTCACTACTGCGTCCGACAGGTGTGCCGTGTCTAGCTGGCGAGTCTGATCTCATGATACCGCCTGCTGGCTTTTGCTGGGGTAGAAAACTCTGCACGAGAAATGAGAAAGCATAAGACTTGATGTCTGTAAGACGACGGTCGACCAATCGTTCTTCGCTCCAAGTATCAAGAATGATGCCTCCTTGTACATCTGCTTCCATTTGTAGGCGCTCAATGACCTTGACCATACGACCAGTGCCGTAGTGTTGTTCAACAAGTGGCTGATGGCCCTCAACGATTTGAGCAATATGCTCAAACAATTTGGTAAGGCAATTGGCATAGAAGTAGCCGTCTCTGCGGCCACCTGACGATGAGTTGAGGTTAGCTCTTGCTCTCGCAGCGACACCTTGACAAACATAGCGGCCGTATGCATCGAGTCCTACATCTGATTTTCCAATCAAAGGGAATAGTTTGAAAAAGCGAGTGACTCTCGCGCCATCTGCCTCCTTTGTAGCTTTCTCAAATTCTCTCAAGAACAAGCCGCACAAAGATTCTGCCGCATTCGCCAACGTCACACGAGGGGTGTCTGGAACCTCAGCAGTGGGCACAATCTCTTCTGCAAAGCTGCCATCAATGACGTCGTCTGGTATTTTTGAGGCGCGATGTATGTACCCAGCGGCAGTTTCCCAGTCTTGAGGTGCACCCATTGATCCGTGTACGCCCAGCACGCATGCCTTCAGCTCGGCCACTTGCTCGACCACTTCCAGCGTCGATTTCACGTTCTCCTGCTCTTGATCCAATCGCCTGACGGCACTTGATATTCGGTGGGCGGTAGATGCGGCATCGGAGAGCATGCCATTGCTGATTGCGCGAGTGTTCACGACCTGGGTCCCCAGACGCGCTCGCAGTAGATCCAGGCGGCCAAGCTCTCTTGACAGATCATTCTGGGATGCGATGAGTGTGTCCAGCTGAGCAGTGACTGTGGCCTCATGGCGTCCTAACTCGGCAAGGGTGGTCTCAATCTCGTCGATAGAGGTTGCTGTATAGATGTTTCTGTCGACAGCATGACTGCCGCCATTGGTGCCGAGTTCCATGTTCAAGGCGCTTAAATTCCTGCAAGATGTTCGGTCCGCGAAATGTATAAGGTGCCATCGAGTATCAAACAAACTTTGGGTAGGGAGAATGTTTCTGTGAATTTCTCAAGCTTTACCAAGACGGCACCATGGCTTATCTGTTCCAAATAATTGGCCGCACGGGATTGGCCGTGATTCTTAAGCCATGAAATTGCTGCAGCTTTCTCGACGTTGGAAATGGTGAAACGCGTCGTGATTGATGTTCATCAAGTGATTAAGCAGCGCTGAATGGAATTGGATGCTCGGCCGCTTCGGGGCAGAAGACGGCAGCTAGCAGCTAGTGACGGCACAGCCGAGAATGAGATGCTGGACGCCTCCTGGACAACGTGTGGCTCCGGCGGAGGATTTGGACTATGGAGGACGGCGTGGGCGTGTAAGATACCAGAGGATGGTGTAGCCTGTATTCTATGCCTTAGTTACACGGTATTCTTTTTTCCAATCGAGTTAGACGATCCCGGTCAGCGAAATAAGTACGAAAAGCTCAGCCACACTGTCACATCTTCGATGGAGGTGCAGGGCGAGGCAAGAGGCAAGACAAGGCCTGGCAAGGCAGGAAGATCCCCCTTCATCATCCACCAAAACATTCTTCCACAGTTCCACTGCCTCTCCTTCACTTCGCCTATCATCCCTCGGGCTTCTCCCCATACGAAGCATTCAATTGTGCATATACTCCCTCTCCCACATCAAAGCATTGAACCAATTTAGCGCTGCGTATGCCTTCCTGCTACAACCTCGTCCATTGCCTGGATACCAAGACTTAACCTGCACCGCAATCAGCCTGCATGCACATTCAGCCAATTCCTGCCTCTGTTCCTATTCACCAGCAAGGCCAACACGAATACTCTCGGCCGCTAGCCAGAATTCTACATCCGTACCCATTGCCTCTCAGCTCTCGCTCAGCCTCTCCAACACACGCTGTCTCAGATAACCACAATCGCCCTATACCTCAGGGAGCCCCGGCAACAATATCGCAAATAGTACACATGTCATACCAAAGCTTAGCTATCGATTAATCAAAGTCTCTGCTTTCCCCTGACCTCTGGCCTGGGAATCCTGTCCAGCTTGCCGCTGTCAGAACGCACCCGCCCTCGGTCGAAGTTCACTGCTGGCCCTACAGGCGCGTTGCGCTGTAAAAGATCCAACATGGACGCTGTTGGAGGAACTCTTCTGGTCGCAAACCAACTCTATGCCCGCGCAAACACCACCGAAACTGCGAAGAACGACAAAGAAAAGCCCGCCTCTTACAAGATTATCGGACTGGTCTTGGCTATAGCTTCTGGTCTATTTATTGGCGTCTCCTTCGTCCTGAAAAAGCATGGTTTACTCAAGGCAAATATCAAATACAACGAGGAGGCTGGTGAAGGATATGGATACTTGAAGAACGTGTGGTGGTGGACCGGCATGATATTGATGGTCCTGGGAGGTCAGTCTTGCCCGCTCTTTGTGCATTGGGTGTGAATAGAATACTGACTGAATCTCCAGAAATCTGCAACTTCGCAGCCTACCTCTTTGCCGACGCCATCCTTGTCACTCCTCTGGGAGCCCTCTCGGTCGTAATCTGCGCCATTCTGTCTTCGATATTCTTGAAAGAACGCCTAAGTTTTGTGGGCAAGATTGGATGTTTGCAATGCATCGTTGGTTCGGTCGTCATTGCAGCCAATGCGCCTGAACAGGGCGCTGTGAATACGATTCAGGACATGCAGAAGCTTGTCATCTCACCTGGATTTCTGAGTTATGCGGGCGTCATCATCCTCGCCTGCGCTTTCATCGCCCTTTGGCTTGGGCCCCGCTATGGCAAGAAGACAATGATGGTGTACATCACTGTGTGCAGTCTCATTGGTGGTCTGAGTGTAGTGAGTATCCAAGGCATAGGTGCAGCCATCACAGCCCAGGCTCGTGGGACCGATGGACCGCAGTTCAAGAACTGGTTCATCTACGTCTTGATTGTCTTCATCATTGCTACTCTGGTGACGGAGATCATATTCTTGAACGTAAGTTTCTTTATTCATACTTGAGACTTCACATCCTGACAGTTATTACAGAAAGCGTTGAATCTGTACAACGCCGCTTTAGTTACACCAACCTACTATGTGTACTTTACCAGTGCGACAATCGTCAGTTCCGCCGTGCTCTTCAGAGGTTTCAAAGGAACACCGATCCAAATCCTCACCGTCGTGCTGGGGTTCCTGCAAATCTGCACGGGCGTGATCTTGTTACAATTATCGAAATCGGCGAAAGATGTGCCAGATGCAGCAGTATTCAAAGGTGATCTTGATCAAGTGCGAACTGTCGCTGAACAAGAGGAACCAGAATATGAGCCTCGAGCGGATACTATGCGCGGTGCCGGAGCCATCATCAGATCCATATCGAAGGCGCGGCAGTCAAGGCAGCTCGAGGAAGCGAAGCGGTTACAGGAAGAGCACCGAGAGAGTATGACACCAATCGGTGAGAATGAACATATCGAGTTTGACGGAATCCGACGACGACGGACGATCATAGGCCAGCAGGGAACGAGAGGCTCAATCCGCGCTATTGGCGGCTCTCCTCTTAATCCTGAAAACCGACCTTCCTCGACATCGACGTATAACGGATCAGTCGTTCGGCGGAAAACCCTGCATCCACCTCTGGGTATGTCACACTTTCCCGAGGACGACGAACAAGAAGAAGATCTACATCCTGGTTTCTTGGATCGGTTCCGGAGGAAAAACCACAGCTCGAAAACGTTGCCGCCTATTCCTGGACAAGATGATGTGCCTATGAGTCCTGTAAAGACAGAGGCCTCCACGGTTGTGTCCCGGGATAGCAGGGGCACGCCGCGCGAACACATATATGGACTTACTGAGGGTCTCAAGCATGAGGATACGAGTTACCATCCTCAGACGGATGGAAGTCATATTCATTTCCAGGAGCCAGAGCGACCATCATCCAACCCCACTGGGCTACTTTCGCCTCCTCCTCCGACCCCTCCTCCACATTCCAGCTCAGGTGGCACAAGGCGGCAGTTCTCATTCCAGAATCCCTTCCACAAACGAGCTCCAAGCGGCGAAGCATCGTCGGGCAGACCCGTGTCTCGATCTAGCCATAATTTCACAGGCCGGAACAAAAGCAACACTATCACCTCAAACGACGGGATCACCGAAGAAGAACGACTAGGTCTTGTTCACGGCGACTCGAACAACACCATCAATCTGGCGCGAACTGAATCGCCTCCGCAATACTCGGACCCGGAAGAAGAATGGCAGATCACTGGTGATTCGCCACCAAGACATCAACTGGGGACTTACTTGGACGTGACGCAAACTCGGTTACCGAGGTATGCGAGTGGACCCAATGACCCTGCGAGTCCTGCTCTGTTATCGGGACCGGGGAGAGAGAGGGCTGACAGTGATGGAAGCTTGGAATCAAACCCGGCGGCTGCGAGGAGGCCGGGGGATGCTAGGGACAGACAAGCTTTTATTTGATCGCGACGGCCCTCTTTAGCAATTTTTTTGTTGAAACGATTAGAATAATGACGGCCGCTGTTGGATTTTGCACTGGCGGGCTCTTGTGAGCGTGATCCATAAAGAGACAGGCAGGGAAATGCATGTGTTTTCGTGCATAGATGTCTTTGATTGTCTTCTGTAATGATTGCGATGAATGGCCGCAAATCACCTTTTTGGTTGTCGTGTTGTGTTGAGTAGTTATACAGATCAGCGAATGAGTCGAGTCGAGTTAGCGACGTCGGGTTGCGATGGACCACCTACAGACCCGGTTTAGATGGGGGTTTTTGGGATTGTGTAGATACTCATAGACGGGGACGGGGATATGGTGGATCCGCACTTTTCACGAATGGGGGATTCTGGAACTTCCTCGGGAATTTTTGGGGATGAGGTGGATGAGGTGGGTAATGCGATAATGAGTATATGATGGAATGTTTTTACTTGTTCTTTCTCTCTGCCTTTTTTTGGGGGGGTTTTTGAGGTCTTGATGTTTTGGATGTGATGTTTTTTTGTAGGTACTTTGGGGAAGTTACGAAGGATGGGTAGATCTTATCGTATTTTATTTTCATTCTATTCTAGTCGTTTCTACCTACTCAATTCAAATCCATAGATGGTCTGAATTTTTTCGAAATGATTCATTGGATTTAGTATGGGTGAATTTCTTTTTCCTCTCTAAGGCTGGCTCTTTAAAAGGATTCATTAGTCGCGCTGGATGTTGACACGATGTAGTATGTATTCTTGTATGTTTATTGCTGAGGAGAATGCGCTGTATGAGGCATTGGATGGTCTAATTACATTCGCATTTGTACTTGTGCCTGTGAGTTTTTGAGAGAAACGCCTCTCTCCCAAAGCCTATAGTATTTATAACACGGGAGCTGACATCGAATCGAGTAACCGACTGATTCCCATGCGCCCATCGCCCATCGCTCGCGCAGTCATCCCCATCCCATCTGCATCTACATCTACATCTCAAACCTCCCTCGTACACATCCTCACAAAAACATCCATCCACTTCCTCAATCTCGGACTCAACTCCTTACGTCCATCCCTAAGTCTCCCATCCACAATCTCCTCCATCGCCCTCCGCAACCCCTTCAACACGAGTAAATCCTTCCACCCATCAACTCTAAACCTCAATCTATTCCCATCAACCGTAACGACACCGGCATGCATCTTGAACTCGGCATCGCCGACCAGTAACATAAGAGGCAATTCCTGCACGGCCGTCGTCGAAAGCGCGTTCAGGAATTTGGAGCCGCCGGATTGCATCATCGAGTAGTAACTCAGGTATTTGAAATCGTGGTGGTTGGTTTTGTTGACCGAGGTGGGATGCAGTGTCACGTGCTGAGAGTTGGCGACGTTGCGCCAGCCCTTTCCGTCCCGGACGAGGAGTTTCGGGTAGAAGGCCCATGCGATGACAGAGGTTGTGATGAGTTCGTTGGGACTGTGCATGTCGGACTCTGGTGGGACTTCGACGAAAGCAGTGCGGTTACGAGATCGGCTGCCGCCTGCGGAACGTTTTGGCATGGGGATGAGACCCGTGTCGGCTAGCGAGGAGAGAAGTTGGGTCTTGAGATCCTCGATGTTTTGCAGGTTGGGTTGACTGAGGTAGTTCTTGCGACAGTAGTTAAAGGCAGATTGTCCCTGTGTTTGCGAGATCCGGCGCCAGGCTGTGTATGCGTTATAAGCGGTAAGCAGGTCAGAATCGGCTTTGGCGTAAGAAAGACGAGCGATATCTGCGCGTTGTCGATCACCGAAGGGGGTGATAAAGGGGGACTTCGATGACAGAATAGCAGCGATAGTTAGGCCGACATCGACGCAACCGAAGATGGCAGAGAGGAGACAGAGCTTGCCAAGGTTGGCATCCAATGGCAGCTTTGCTAGTTGGTTACCAAGTGGCGTCAATTCTTCGGAGGCGGTAAGAGCGCCGACCTCGATGAGAGCGTCGATGGCACGCCGAATATTCTTTGCTGAGGGAGGATCCAGAGCCTGAGAAAGTGTCTTCTCGATGTCACCCAGCCCACAGATCTTGACGCGCATGATTAGATCTTGTAGCGACAAGCGAAGCATCTCTGGAGTCTGTTGCTCCGCCATCAGATCATCGTGGCGGTACTTGGTGAACAAGTGGAAGCAGAGACCCTCTTGAACACGACCGGCTCTTCCACGACGTTGTTTTGCATTGGCTCGAGAAATGAAAGATTGAATGAGTCTTGACAGCTGCCGACGCTCATCGTAGCGCATTTCTTTGTGCTTGCCTGTATCGATGACACAAGTGACATCGGGGATCGTGATACCCGTCTCCGCGATGTTCGTCGCAATTACGACCTTGCGAACACCAGGTGGCGGAATTTCGAAGGCAAGCTGTTGCTCTTCGCTTGCGATTGACGAATGCAACGGAATCACCCAACAGTCTCGGTTAAAGATTGGGGAGCTAAGGATGATGTCGTTGAGCTGCCTGATTTCTGCGATACCAGGCAAGAATATCAAGGTGGCCTTGCTGAAGTCCACATGGTCGGGATCGGTTGCAACATGCTCCATGAGCCTAACAATCAATTCGTAGTCAATGCCGTACTCATCATAGGTGGCCAGTGTCTTGCGAGTTTGCGGGCTGTAGCCTTGCAGCTGTTTTGGAATACCTGATGTGACTCCTTCTATGTCGCCATCGGCGTCATTATCATCTTCCTGCACTCGCTCTTTGACATTGCCACCAGAAAAGTGCGTCAACTCGATGGCGTCTTCCAAGTATCTGGTCCTGACAGGGAATGTGCGACCAGGAACATTGATGATAGGGGCATTGTTGAGATACTTTGAGAACCGTGTAGCGTCAACTGTGGCACTCATCAAGACCACTTTCAGCTCTGGACGGCGAGCCATGAGCGAGCGCAAAATGACCAATAAGAAATCCGTATCGATGGATCGCTCGTGGACCTCATCGATGATGAGATGAGTAATATCGTCCAAAGTACGCGAGGATTCGAGCATGCGAAGCACCACACCAACAGTGGCGTACACAAGTCTTGTGGAAGGCGTGACCTTAGACTCAAGACGAATGGCGTATCCAACGAGCGATCGAGGGGTTCCAACATCTCCTTTACTCTCTCCCAGCTCCTCGCTGACACGTTGAGCCAGCGAGATAGCAGAAATTCTGCGTGGTTCTGTACAGTAAATTTTACATTCCTTGCCTTGCGACAATTGGTGTTCCAAGACGTATGACGGCAACTGAGTACTCTTTCCACAACCTGTCTCTCCGCAAAGAATGACCACTTGGTTGCGATCTATCGCCTCCAATGCTGCATCTCGGAATCCAAACATAGGCAGATTCATCCGAGAGACAAGCATTCGTTGATATGAAACCGTGGTGCGCACGCGATGCCAGATGCCCATGAGCTCATTTGAGCGCGAGGCCAAGGCATCTTTCGAGGGCGACATGTTCCTGCTGGAGCCAGGACGCGGCGAATCACGATTGCGAGTCCTGAATGCAGCTGATAACACAACACCATCGTCCTCCTCTTCTTCATTGTGATCACGAATAATTGAGCGAATCATCTTCACCTTTTCCCTATCCTCGGCATCGGACTCACCCTTTCGATGCTCGGCAAGCTCTGCGTATAGATCACGCCAGGCCGCTGGCAGTCGCAAGTACAGTTTATCTTCCTTGGAAGAAGAGGAGAAAATGTAGAATAGCGCAACCGTGGAGATGTACGCTTCAGCCTGCAGAGCATCCGGACTCGCAACGCCAATCATCGTGAAGTTCAACGCAGAGACGAAAGCAGAACCTTTTGATGACTTAGCCTGTTGAAGTCTAATCGATGGCACCGCTTGCATGGTTATGCGTTCCTGATGCACCGACCATCGAACAGTAACAGCTGCTCTGCTAATGTAGCCGGCAGTAGGGATCAAGCTGTATTTCAATGTGGCCCGTGAATCTCTAGATTTGCAGGCCTCTTCAAGGATGCGTCGTGCACTCATGCCCGCAGGCTTTCCGAAGTCTCGTAGCTGGATAGATGGGTCCATTATGTTGCCAGGTTGTTGTGGTTGCGATGATGGTGCATCCATGAAAACAGCGAACATGCCACCAAGAAGATCCTCGTCATCAGAGTTGGGCTCGGAGGTATCATTCGAAGGAGTTCCAGCTCCATTAAGCAGATCGCGAGAATCACTATCGGAGCTGGAGCCACCACCCTCTCCCAAGCCCTTCGGTGGCCGGCTGACTGGGGAATCTCGGACCAGATCGATCTTCTTGATGTTCCACTGTCGGTCTGCTTCCCACTGGTCGAAGAGTGTATCTGACTCGATTTCTTGAAGCTTTGCAATTAATTTAGCCAGACCTGGTGTCGCTGGGGTAACGATGGTCTTTGGTTGGTTCGTCTTCCATTTTTTATTCGACTTGATCACATCAACAAGGTCCGGCCGATGTTTCCACACTCGCTCTTTGATGGCAAGATATTGTGGTACGAGGTCTTCTGGTTCAACGTCGCTTTCGAAATCGCTAGCATGTAGATCGGCGTCAATTGCAGCGGCTTGCTGCATTGTAGCCTCCTGCTTTCGCGGCGAAATAGCTCTCCCCTGCTTGGAGGATCGATCAGGGGTCAGTGGACGGGAGAGAATCGGAGTGTCGAAGTCCGTATCGTCAAGAGACTCATCTCCAGTGTCCAGGCTTGATCGTTCCTTACTCCCATCGTATGCTGGCAGCTGGGCTTCTTCGAGCTCGAGCGCAAAAATATCGAGAGATTCTCGGAATCCCCACAGATAAGATGTAGAGTCTACAGCAGGCGGGTTCTTCAAAAGTTTTGCGACAACCGCCTTGATGCGATCGTCCGGAAATCCAAGGTCCTGTAGAGCCTCAAAAAGAGTCCAGCATTTCATCACCGTATCCTCTTCTGACATGCTCCTTGACAAGGAAGTTTGTTTGGCGACAGAGCCGAACTCAGCAGCTTCTTTCTGAACTAGCTCAAGAACTTGTTGCATCAATTCTTCAGGTAGCCATGGCGTGAATGTGATACGCTGAGCCTGTCCTCGAAGCACGCGACAATCGGTTCGAACTTTGGTGTCTAGACGATGAGCATCTCGACGGACTTTTTGAGCATTTTTCTCGACGATCATCTGCAAGTCATCTGTTTCCAGCTGCTCCTCGAGCTCTTCAGGAGTCTGCTGGTGAGGTATCTTGGCATCAGCTGCCGATAGGTCAACATCATTCTCCTTGTTCAGTACAGGGAGACGGTTTTCAAGTTTCTCAGGTGTTGCATCGACAGCTGGTTTCTTCTGGACTTCTGGTTTCGGTTTCGACGGAGTAGAGCTGGTGGCATATCCTCTCGCGGGATTGACGGCGGTTTTCTTTTTCTTCGCCATGGCTTACTGAATCTGCAGGACGTGTAGTGTAGAGCCAGCTTGGTTATTGTGCAGTGGCGAAGGAATCCAATTGTTTTGTTGTCATGCTCGTGCTGTTTGCGGAGAGGGTGTTTTCCTTAGTAGCCGGGAAGGGCCATCAGGTCATGACTGTGAGCAGCATTAGACCGGTTCGGCGTTAGACGGGAATAGGTAGAAAACATCCGTTCAACAACACCTGGCCATCCACAATTCAGCCACATCTTGCGGCAGCGAGACCACATACATAGCGAACATGGCGCCCTCGATCTCCCTTTTCAGTAGTATGTTCACGTTTCCTGCAATACTCGTCCTCTCTTGTCACCCACCGATTGTTTTCCTTGTGACCCTCGAACACCGCCTTTGACACCGAACATATACCCTTCCTGCCTTGCATGCATGGACTCCTTGAGGACTCCTTCTGTGCTTCATGGCACCTATGCTTTGGAAGTAGGGTGAACTAACGCCAGAACAGTCAATGCAATCCTGATTCTCAGCGCCGACGACGGCAGCCGCCTCTACTCGAAATACTACCAATCCCCTCACCCTCCTCTCGGCACACCCGCTGGCTCTACAAATTATCCCGGCGCAAGCGCATACCCCACGCTTACCTCACAAAAGGCCTTCGAGACCGGCTTGCGCGAGTCAGTGATCTTGTAGAAATTGATGGAGATGGTTGTGCTGACCATGAGGCTTCCAGGAAGACGGTAAAGACAAATGCAGATGTGATCTTGTACGACAACAGGGTAGTTACATTTAAGACTGAAGGAGATGTCATACTATACGTCGTTGGCAGTGCCGACGAGAACGAGATTCTTCTATTCAACGCGATTCTGGCATTAAGAGACTCCCTCACAATACTGCTCAAGAGCTCGGTGGATAAGCGGACAATTTTGGAGAATTATGTATGGAAATCTCAAGCACGTGGCCAAAATATATTAATTGACAATGCATTTAGGACCTCGTCTGTCTCGCTATAGACGAGCTATGCGATGATGGTGTTCTCCTGGAGACCGACCCAGTAACGATCTCGATGCGTGTCAGTAGAGCGCCGGCACAAGACCTGGCAGGTGCCAAGGGCATCGATCTTTCGGAGCAGGGTTTGCTTAATGCATGGGAATTCGCGAAAATGAAGGGTCTTGAGCGGTTACGACAGGGACTATAGATGGGTTTGACTGGGAGTCCAAAGAGTGATGCGAGGAATATGCCGTCATTGGCGTTATGATTGGCGGACGCCATAAGTATAGAATCATCAAGGACTGAACTGCTACTACGTCCAAGACCTCCAGAGACGAGAAAATGGCTAGGAACATTTATTGGATGAAGAAGACGAAGAAGGGTGGCACAGAGTCTGGTCTGCTTCAGTCTAACCCGATGTCGAAAGCTTCAATATCAAAATTTACGACTCCATCAAAACAGGGATATCAATTAACAATTTTGCTAGCACTTGTGCTGCATATCCAAAATCCCCTCGCAACGGTTTTCCCATTTCTTTTCCCTTCTTTGTCACCTGAAAACCGAGTTAACATGACTCGCTGGGATCGATGTCGACCTATTTTTAGCAAGATCATCTTGTCAAGGCTATCGAAGTGTAATTTGTCGGTCCTAGAATTTATCAAACTTGAAATGAAAATGCATTTGTCTCAATACCTGGAGCTAGAGGACAAGGAGATGAACAAAGCCGCTGTGTCCCAAGCGTTTTACCGGTGTTACGGTGTATTGACTCTTTTCAGCCTTGCGGTGACAAAGCACACCGATGACGCATATGAACTCGGTTAGTTCCAGGTGCGGAACTCAGAAACTCGAAGCTTTGGAAATCACAGCCAAACCAAGCCACATTTGCGCTGTCCACCTCAGTTTAACAGGATCTTTTACGCAATGAAGCAAAGATACTCCTCTCTTGATGTCAAAGTACGAACATTGCTTCCATACACCACCAGCATCAAAGGCTAACCCTCGTCAGGTCATTGCCCACGAACTCAATGCTCGCCTGACCTCTCTCCGAGTCTCCAACATATACGACCTCTCCTCACGCATCTTCCTGATCAAGTTCTCGAAACCAGACCACAAGGAACAATTCGTAATCGACTCTGGTTTCCGCGCACACCTTACCTCCTTCGTCCGCACGACCGCCGCCACTCCGTCGCCCTTCGTTGCGAAATTGCGGAAAACTCTAAAAACACGGAGGGTAACTGAAGTGAAGCAAGTTGGAACAGACCGCATATTACAATTCACGTTCAGTGATGGACAGTACTTTCTGTTTCTGGAGTTTTACGCTGGGGGCAATATCGTGCTGACGGATAATGAGTTGAATGTGCTTGCGTTGCTACGGATGGTCAATGAGGGTGAGGAACATGAAAGGTTGCGGGTTGGCTTGAAATATAATCTGTATATGCGACAGAACTATGAGGGTGTGCCTGAATTGACGGTTGAGAGAATAAAGGCGGGATTGCAAAAGGCGATTGACGGAGCAGCGGCAGAGGGTTGTGGGAAGAAAGGAAAGAAGGCCGGGAAGGATTTGCTGAAGAAGGGACTTTCGAAGAGCATCAATGAGATCCCGCCTATATTGATTGATCATGCCATGAAAGTTAAGGCGTTTGATTCTACAGTCCTTCCGATGGATGTGCGGCAAAGCGAAGACTCTCTGGGGCACCTGCTGGAGGTATTGAAAGAGGCAAAAAAGGTCGTTGAGGAAATCACAAGCACAGATGTTGTCAAAGGATATATTTTGGCAAAGCCAGCAGCTGGAAAGGCGGACGCGCCAAGTAAAGATGGAAACGCGCAAGAAGAGAAGGCAGAGAAGCAGGGAACGATTTACGATGATTTCCATCCATTCAAGCCCCGGCAGTTTGAAGACGATCCGAACATCACATTCTTGGAGTTTGAGGGCTTCAATAAGACAGTGGATGAGTTTTTCTCGTCGATAGAAGGTCAAAAACTTGAATCAAAGCTGAGCGAGCGAGAGGAGGCAGCAAGAAAGAAATTGGAGGCAGCGAGACAAGAGCATAAGAAACGCCTAGGTGGCTTGCAAGAAGTTCAAGAGCTGAACATCCGCAAGGCTGAGGCGATCTTGGCCAATGTGGCTAGAGTCGAGGAAGCGCAGGCTGCGATGAACGGTCTGATTGGACAAGGAATGGACTGGGTGGACATCGGTCGATTGATCGAAAATGAGCAGAGCCGCGATAACGAGGTTGCCAAGCTGATCAAGCTGCCTCTGAAACTGCACGAGAACACCATCACTTTACTTCTCGGTGAAGCCGAAGAGCAGGAGGACGAGTCGGCCGACGAAAGCGCTTCCGAATCAGAAAGCGAGTCATCGGACAGCGAAGAGGAGTCGACTATAAAAAAGAAGGCGAAAAGACCGGTTTTAGATACACGACTGACCATCGACATCGATCTGTCCCTTACGCCTTGGGCCAATGCCAGCCAGTACTACGAGCAAAAGAAGACAGCTGCCGTCAAAGAAGAAAAAACTCTGCAAGCCTCTACAAAAGCACTTAAAAGCGCAGAACAGAAGATCACTCTTGACCTCAAAAAAGGCCTCAAAGTTGAGAAAGATGTGCTTCGTCCGGTACGCAAAGCAATCTGGTTTGAAAAATTTCACTACTTCATTTCATCTGATGGCTATTTGGTCCTGGGTGGCAAAGATGCTCAGCAAAACGAGATACTCTATCGCCGCTATCTCAAGAAAGGAGATATTTATGTGCACGCTGATCTCAATGGCGCTTCATCTGTCATCATCAAGAACAACCCATCCACGCCGGATGCACCGATACCACCATCTACGTTGTCGCAAGCTGGTACTTTGTCTGTTGCCTCGTCCAATGCTTGGGATACAAAGGCGGTCATGTCAGCATACTGGGTCAACGCGGACCAGGTCTCGAAGACTGCCCCAACCGGTGAGTATCTCGCAGATGGCGGATTTATGATTCGAGGAAAGAAAAACTTCTTGCCACCGGCGCCACTTCTCCTAGGCTTCGCACTCATGTTCAACATCAGTGAGGAGAGCAAAGCTCGTCACCAGAAACACAGATTCCAAAATCCTGCGAAGCTTGCAAGCGAGGCTGCAGATGTAGTCTCTGCGAAGGCAACAGCTAACGCTCAAAATCATGTGGAGGATGCAGACAGCGAGGAAGAATTTCCAGACGCCCAGCTTGATGCTGGAGCAGCGGATAGTGACGAAGAAGATTTTCCTGATGTCAAATTGGCGGCTGAGGATGGAGATAGCGAAGCTGATACAGCCGTCGGGACGCAACATGATTCAGATTTCGAGAGCGATGAGGATGATGACTCGAAACCCAGTCGAAATCCGCTTCAGTCCGGTGCGGACGCGAACGCGAACGACAATGTTCCTGGCGGAGGAGATCGGCCGGAATCCTCCCTTTCGCAAGCTGATACATTAGATGACGATTCTGTTGCTGTTTCTGTCGATGAGAAAGAGAACAAATCAGGATACCGACACCTACCAGCTAAACATCGTCAGCTGCTCAAGAAAGGAGTCAGCCCAGCGGCTATCGCAGCAATGTCCGAACATGGTGATCTTGACTCCCAGAACTCCCAGGATGACGATACGACCACTATTGGTGGATCTAAAAACAAAACTCACCCACTTCCACGGGGGAAACGTGGCAAGCAAAAGAAAGCTATTGCGAAATACTCGAACCAAGATGAAGATGAGCGGGCGCTTGCCATGCGCATCTTGGGCTCCAAGTCTGGTCAAGACGCCGCGGCCGCTGAAGCCGAAGCGAAGAGAGCGAAGGAAGAACAAGCAGCCAAGGACAAAGAACGGAGAAGACTTCAACACCTCAAGACGCAAGAGGCGGGCAAGGCTGCTGAAGCAGCTCGACGCGCAGCCCTAGAAGCGGAACACGAAGAGGACAACGACGATCTCACCCGCGACTCCCTTCTCAACCTCGACGCGTTCATCGGCCGTCCACTACCAGGCGACGAACTCCTCTCCGCCATCCCCATCTGCGCACCCTGGGCCGCCCTCTCCACCTACAAATACAAAGCCAAACTCCAACCCGGCGCCATCAAAAAGGGGAAAGCCGTCAACGAGATCCTGGGTAAATGGCAATTGGCTACGAAACACCCAAAAGCGTTGGATAGAACGAGCACGGATGTGGAGAAGATCTGGCCGGCGGAGGTAGCGTTTATTGATGGATTGAAGGCTGTGGAGAGTGTGGGCGTTATTCCTGTTACGAAGGTTAGGGTGTTGATGGCCGGAGGTGCGGATGGCAAGGGCGGTGGTGGGGTGCAGGCGGGGAAGGGCAAGGGGAATGGGAAGACTGCTAAACGAGGGGGAAGAGGGAGTAAGAAGAAGTAGTCATGGATGCTTGCTTGAGTTGGCGATTTGGTCCCTCATCCTGCAGAGAAATTTGGCTGTATCTAATTAGATATGAGCTGGAAAGACTCCTCTATACCAATCTTACCACTACAAGGGAAGAAATAGACAACAACAAATCACCAACTCGATCTTGCTTTTATCGCACTCATGGATCACAGAGAAGAACCCCCCAAATGACAAATCCATATCTGACACTTTCCGTGGAAGTGATGCGGAGGACAGCTTTCGATGAGAAAAATTACAGAAGATATTGCTCACGACGCAGACCAGAGAAATCAATTCGTGCCGTCGGCTTTTCTCAGATCGTGAGAGGTCGGAATCCAAAGACGTATCAGCGTTCTACACTACGCACTATGTTCGACGTTCTTCACGAGCGCAGACGATGAGAACTGCTGGGAGTTTTAGTTTTTCGGGGGGTTTGGAGGGCTTGTAATGGGTTTGAGGTTTTGGGTTTTGGTTTTGAAGTGGTGGTGATGGATGTTTTTATGGTGGTATTGGGATGGGTTGCGGATGTTTCCTACTACGGGGACTGCAAGGAGTTTTAGTTTTTCTGGGATTTTGTAGAGGGTCGGGATAGGTTTGATGTTTTGCGTTTTGAAGTGGCCAGTGATGAATGTCTCTACGGCGGGGTGGTATTGGATCGCTGGAATAAAGACAGACAGAGGAGTAAAAATAATAAAAGTGCTCGTTAGTTACTTGATAAACTTCTTTTTCTGTATCCCGAGGCTAGGTATGCAGTCCTGTACCTAAGTTATCAATCAGCACATCCATCTATCATCAAGAAATATCCAACGGAACCACCACATATACCTGAATGTAGGTAACATCGTCGGCTAACCAACTAGTACTCCCTACGATTCCCTTATATGTAGTAGATCCATCACGCTCTTCCGTATATGCATCGAATCCCTCCTTTCTCCAGACGGACCAAAAGGAGGAAGAAACCCCCGTTTGGAGAACGATATCTTGTATCCGGCACCCCGCCTCAGATACTGACTTCCCGGTCCCTCAAATACTCGCAAAAATACCCAACCTCTTCAGCCATCAAGCGACGCTAATCTGATAAATCAAGAGTAACCCATGAAACTCCCATCTTACCATCAGAAAATCCCGTCGAGTTTAGTGTAGGATGTTATTTATTATGGCAGGAATCAGTGAATGGTATCGTTGATTGAGGGGAGAGAGATAACACTCTCCGGCTCCGATTCCGGTTCACATATCAGGGAAGAAGATTTTCAGAGAGGGTTTTTCAGTTGGTGAAATTTGATTGATTTCAGTTTATTGGTTATAGTCATCTTTATTTCCTGAGTCGATTCGCGGGTGCTGTGTTATTGTTTTCTTTCTTTATTGACAAATCAGTAGGCATGAAGCACCAGAGCCTCAAACCCCTTGAGCCAAGGCTAGCTGTCGACCTGATACCTCCGGTAATCCATGACATGATTATTAACTTTGTGTAGACTACACATGTACATCTGGCATTGATCCTCAACCAGTTCAAACCTCCGTCTCGACTGCGATTCTCGATTAGCACTTTGTCCAATCTCTGGAGGTATAGCAATGACTCACCACCTGGTTCGCGGCCTTTCATACTGAATCGGCTCTTAAGCTTGTGTCCCAAGACCTTCGCCTCATCCTTTGCGAACTTCATATGTCTCAAAGCCTTGATGTTCATGCGCCCTCTGTGCTTCCGGTGCATCTCCGCCTTACTCGCTCGGTCATCTTGTTTTTGCCTCCTCTTCTTCAACTCCTCGTCTTCGATCTCCGAGTCCGTGAGGTCCTCCTGAACGACAATCGAAGAGCTATCGTCCGAGACGATATCAGAATCCGATGCATAGTCACCAAGCTCATGGCCGAACTCGATGGCGTCCGGATTGTCCGGGTCACTTGATGGCGGAGAGTCAATTTCTGCTTCGTAGCCGGGTGCCTCACGTGGCACGCGGACTGGCGCATCGACTTCTGCATCCTTTTCGTCGTCGTCAAGGTCCTTGCCAGTGCCGTCCACTTCACTTGAACCGTTCACCTTTCCAGCGTCGATGAGCTCTTTGACTATATCTGGTGTCTCCCTCTTCACGATTCGAGAGCGATAGCCTTCGGCAACAGTGCAGCGCCAACTTTCGTAAGTCTCTTGCTCGTCGTTCGTCTTGATCCATTGATAATGTGAGTTGTCCATTCCGGCTTTGAAGCGTATCGTCAGACGAATGGTTCCAATCTTCTCGGCGTCAACATGCTCGTCTTTCTCAATATCGGGGATATAGTTCTCCTTGAGTTGTTTGACCTGCGAGGTCCTGTATACCGGCAGTACAAGATCGGTAGAGGTGTTGTCGACCAGATCGGAAAGCCAATAAACGGCATAGCCTACCGGCTTTCGACTATTTGAAGTGTAGAAATCAAGATGTAGTGCAGACTGGTAACGACGTCGAACAGGGGCCAACACTCGATGACGCTGTAGTTCATTCTTTCCTTCTTGGATGTAGCCCAAATTCCATTCCGTTGCATTTGATGCTGAGTCCTTGTCGATCCAGCTGCGGGAGATGCGGCTCCTGCCAACATCGGTACGAAGGGCGATACGTGTACCCGACAAAGTGCCAGTAGAATCGCTTTCAACGGCCACCTTCTCACCGAGGACTTCAACTGTGCCCAGATCCCATCCTAGAAGGTTGCGAGGAAGTTTCAAGTTGACTGATCTGAATAAGACAGAAACCATGATGCGCCCATAGCCCAGGCCACCGTCGAGCGCGTAAACAGCAGTGTTTTGTGAAGTAGTTTGCAGGATATCGCTCAATTTGATCGTAATTGCGCCTAGAATGGGATCATGCTCTCGGTGTATGCTATCTCTACAAGTAATGGTGTAAATTTCGTTGCGCCAATCTCGAACGAAGCGCTCAGTCTGGGCGTTGAAAATTGGCGCCGAGCTCTTCACCTTGACACGAGTCTTGAACACTAGCTGATCGTTTTGTAGAATGGTACAGTAAGAAGAAGGCAAGTTGTCGCCCTCCTCATCTGTGTTCTCTCCGGTGATTTGTGCAGGAGTCCATGCTTTGTAGTCGCCGAAACTACCGGTTGGACGGTGTACTTCGAGGTTTCGCACTTCGTGGATAAGAATTGAACAGATACCAGATGGAAGAGAAGGGTCTGGCGGAGTTGTAGTCACGTCAATCTCCTCTTGCGTCGTGACGGTCCCTTTGTCGTCCTGGAACTCAGGACGGTTCCGGATTTCCTCAGGAACGCGAGCATCCTGTCCATCAGTCTTCAACGACTCCTTGAAACCTGATCTTGGGAAATAGCCAATATCCCAGTAGAGTTTTCCTGGCAACGTCTCGCCCTTTTCATCTTCCAGCGTGTCTTCACGTTCGGAAATCTGATTGCTGTAGTTCTTGATTAGATCATGCAAATCGAAGTGTGTCTTGCCAACCACGTCGTCACTTGTGATCATGTCCGAGTCCCATAGCTCGACCGAGAGTTTCTCACCAGAGGTCAATTGATCTTGATACACAGGAATGCATGTCTGCTCGTTCCACCGAGGATTGAGGTCCTGTTCGATGATTCTGGTGCAATAGACGGGCTTGCCGAACTCAGAGTATGCAAGAGTGATGAAGGGATCGCTTCTTCCAGATCGATCTTGAGCTGCGATCCCTTCTGCACGCTTGATTTTGACGTAGATCAGCCCCACGGCATCCGTTTCTTTCTTCACGCTGTCGCCTTGCAGCAATTTCGACATGTCCATGATCAGACTCTTGGGAGCCACGTAGATATCTAGCGCCGCAGCAATCGAAGAATTGATGAAGCCAGAGATGAAAGGCAGGTCGAGCACATTGACTCCCTTCGACGTAAGGGGAACTGCAGACGCGGAGATCTTTGGTAGGCCCATGAAAGTAAATGTCAAGTTGCGAAGAAATGGTGGGTTGGGCTACCGGTTTCATTAGCTTCATGGAATCTCGAGCCAATTTTATCGACTTACCGTAAGCTGGAACCGCAGTCTGACTGTACCGATGATTCCGTTCAGCTCAACGAAGATGGGAAGCGGAACACCGACAAGACCTTTGATCCCAAGATAGAAGATAACTTCAAGATGCAAATTTTTGGCTTTACCAATGACTCCCTTGGCTGGGATGGCTTGGTAAGCGAAGGATGCTTCGAGATTATAATATTTAGCATCTGGAATGTCTTCGCCTTCAAGCTCTCGTTCTTCCGCCTTCTTGTCTTTCTCCTCTTGAGAAAATTCCTTGTGGCTAGCCTTGGCCTTTTCAGTGCTAGCTTCTTCAGCTGAAGGAAGAGCGCGCAGAGATAGAATCTTGAAAGATTCATCACCAAGTCCTATTGAGGAGACCTTGACGTTGTGAATCAACGCAGGCGGCACGGATGCTTGCATCACGTCCTGTCAAAGGTGTCAGCAACTTGTTCTTGCAGATAGGGTAACCTAGGACAGCGTACTTCAAGCGTATCGGCCATGGCGGCAAACATCTCAGGGTTGATCAGGTTCCAGACAATGTGCATCAACGAATTCATCCATTCTACGGACTCTGGAACAAGTGATTCTGTGGCCGCGATGGCCCTCTTACGCTCCGCGTCCCAGTTGACGGAATTAGCATCTTCCTGGATCTTTCGGAGCCAAAGATGGATCCCACAAGCTACAATGATTCCGGCGAAGAGCGACGCGATAAGGCCTTTCCAGCCACCTCCAAGAAACATCCAGTTGAGAAGAACGATTCCAGCTACGACCGTAGCAGTTGTTCCTTGCACAGCTCCTTCCAAGGCGTAGAAACTGGCTTTGAGATCAGCAACCGGGACTGGATGATAAACGACCTCATGATTTTTGCTGTGATGGAGATAGTCCTTGGTCCTGTTGGAATCTGCTTCTGGCGGAGCCAAGTCGTCCAGAGATTGTCGGTAGGCCTCTCCGTCTCCTGTTGGCAGATGCTCAGCGTGCGGCACAGTGATCTTGGGTCGTCGAATTGAATCGGCGAAAGAACCATCCACATCTTGGATCACCACTTCATTCTTGGTCGTGGGATCAATGACTTTGCGCCTCGAAGCCTTTTTCGCAGCAGCAAGTTTTGCAGCTTCCTTCTCGGAGAGCTGCTTTCCTGAGGCAGCTTTGGACGCGTCGGCCTTCTGGAGCTTCAGCCGCTCTGCAATTTCCGTTGCGAGCTTCTGGACGGTGGGAACCTGGTGTTGTCAGCGGGAATTGAGGTGCAGGTGGAGAGATGATGGGCGCCGGGGGTGCGCAGACCTTGTTGCGGGCAGAGTAGGGAGGCATTATGTCGTCGGAATGTCAGCAACCTCAACCTCAATTGCAACTTCTATTACAGCATTCAGCTCCGTCCCGTGGTGGAATTGAAGCTCAGAGTTTGGTGGTGAGCGATGGAATCCGAGTCTTGCCTTGGATTGTGCTTGGTGCCTTGGTGTCACTGGTTTCACGACCTGGGCATTGTCCGCATTCGTCACCGCTGGGATGCTAGTTCTACCTTCAACGGTTGCGGTGACATCATATCTAGCCTCAGTTCTTTCCAAGCTCCTTGGAAGCTGGAGGTGCAGGTGCAGGTGCAGGTCGTTGGCCCGAGAGCGAGTCACTGACGCTTCACGATGCTCTAGCCATCCCCCGCTTGAGCATAATACGACAATCCATCCTCCACTTGAGGATATTATACGACGACGAGATAGAAGCACCATCAGAGAGACGTCTGCAACATGTCGAACCTCAACGCAGCCAACGCCCAAGGGCCATCAGCTCCGACATCCTCTGACCCGACAGCTACATCAGCACCCATTGACGCTTCCAACACCACTGGACCCTCAGCAAGTTATGTAGAGGAAGTCATCAACCGCTCTTCCATCGTGGATGACCCAGCTACATTACCGCTTCTGAGCAATACTGGACACGAGACAGGAATCTCGAATAGCAACGCAACAGGATCGGTGAGCCAGAAGTCAGCAACTGCTCAGGTGAGAGACATTTTCTTCGGAACGAAAATTCAAAATTGACATGCCTAGCATACAGTCAAGGATTCACCGAGCTACCCTGCTGCAGCTTCGGCCGTGTCTCGGGTATTGATAATAACAATCAACATGTCCTTCATAAACTGACCAAGATAGAAACCGCTCCCAGAGTCTACAAGTTATCAGACACCTCAACCAACTCAACCACACAACGAAGCTTTGAGAGCCGAACCAACGAAATTTGGTCAAGCATACTCGGAAAGAAATCCTCCGCCAAACATCGCAGCCTTTCGAGAGAGTGAGCAAAAGCGTCATGAAGCTTCGCAACGATATTTCGAGCAACAGGAGCCAACAACACAGCAAACGGCGGAAGCTGAAATTCCGGATGATACACCGAAAGCTGATCAAACCGATGATGTTCCAATTGGCGCAGAAAAGTCCAACGTGCTTTTTCATCCGACGTATGTGCCATTTCCAACACATAGCGTGTTGTGCTAACATATGGTAGACCAGAAGTCAACCTTGATCTAGTCTTCGAAGGCATCAACAAGAGTTTAAGGCAAGTCTCATATGCCGTATTTGGTGCTATAGTCACGTTGGATTGGCTATTCATTGGTGGTGGATTCAAAGGCTTTCTAAAATCATTTTTCCCGGCTGGTGGTGTCGCCGTGGCCGTGTACTTCATCTTGACGATGGTAGGCCAAAATGCTGCAAGCCGCAAGATCGACCGAACAGAGGCCAAAACTGAAAAGCTGAGGTATGTTCCTGAAAGTGTTGAGTGGATGAACACTCTGGTAGAGACTCTATGGGATACTTTGCAGCAAGATTTCTTCGACAACATTGCTTCGCAGATCAACGACACCATCAAGCCTTATATTCCGAGTGGAGTGCCCGCGACTGTCAAAATCACGGAACTCGGTCATGGCTCTCAGTCACTTCGTGTGCTTTCCATGAGATCACTCCCTGACTCCGAATTCGGAGACCTTGTTCCTGCGCACGGAATCGACAAAAGCGGCTCAGTTGCGCAAGCGAAAGAAAAGGAGAAGGCCATCGCGAGAGAAGAGGGCGGGGTATTCTACAATCTGGAAATTGCTGTTGCCTACCACGAGCCCCCGTTTCGATCGCGGAAAGACCATATGCATGTCGACGTTCTGGCTATGCTAGGTCCTTTACCTCTCCCAATATTCGTTCAAGTGAAAGAGTTTGTGGCTACCATTCGTATTCGTCTACAGATGCATCAAGGTCAGTTATTGGAGTGATAAGCCGGTAGACAGCCTCCCTCTAATCCATGGGACAGATCTTCCATTTTTGAAGAACGTAACTTTTGCTCTCACCGAGAAACCAAAGATAAATGCTGCAGTCAACCTTGGCGCGCCATGGGCTCTGGATCTTCTCAACCTTCCGATTATCGATTCTGTTCTTGTTTCACAAATCGATGCTGCTGCTGCTGATTTCATCCAACCCAAAAGCATGAGCTTGGACATGACAGTTTACGTTGGTGGATCTGACCAGAAAGTTGAAACAGAGGCAATCGGTGTCCTTGTAGTAAAGATCCACCGTGCCCGCCACCTAGCTCGTCAAGATACCCGAGGACCTGGAGGTATGTCAATGCTGCCAGAACTCACTATCGAGCAAAACTGCTAACCAGCCATTAGCGGACCCATACTTGACAATCGCTTTCAGTAAATACGAAAAGCCAATGTATGCGACTCGTATCATCAAAGGCGATCGAAATCCAGTCTGGGAAGAATCTGCCATCATAATGATTCGCGCAGAACACGTCAAGCGCCAAGAAAATGTCCTGCTTCGACTTTGGGACTCAGACACGACCGGATCCGATGATGTCTCAGGCGTCTGCGAGTTTCCTCTGCACGAGTTGATTCTCAATGCGAACACGATGCATAAAAGAGAAGACCAACTGCAAGGTGATACTGCGGGCACCGACGCTGAAGGAGTCTTAGAGTGGGAGATTGGTTACTTCCCTCGAGCAGAATTCCAGAAACATCTCAGAACAACTGCTACCGATCCTAGAGATCGTCATGGCGACATAATAGAAGTCAACGAGGAACAGGAACAGGAACAGGACGCTCAAAACACCGTGCCAGATCCTAATCTACCGTCCGGCATACTGGGTCTGACAATTCACCAATGTATCAATGTCAAGATTGACAACCCGAACAAGAAATCCATGGGCTACGTCAAAGTTCGCGGTCAAGACTCTGATGGAGAGGATGATGACGAGGAAGAGACTATAAGCATTGACTATATCCCATCTCTATATGCGTCAGCCGATATCAATGACAAGCTGAACTACAGAACCCGGGTCAAGTCTATCACCGACCATCCCACCTTCAACTCAAGCTATGAAACATGTATCCGCGACTGGAGAATGGCTACGCTCACGCTATCGGTTTGGGACACGAGGAAGAAGACGGATGACTCTCTGGTCGGTGTAGTGGCTTTGAAGCTGTCCGAGATCTTCCACGAGTCCTCCTCCGTCGTAAAATTCTACGACCTCAAAGGCGGTGAAGGCTCAGGTCGCATACGAATCAGTATGATCTTCCGCTCCATCAGCATGCGACTCGAACAACCTCTCCTTGGCTACGAGATCGGCACTTTCGTCTTCTCTTCCCCCGTCGTATGTACGGGCAATTTTAACACCAGAAAACTGACGTTGCGGACTGCTGGATCAACACGAACAATCAAGGGCGGAGAAAAATCCGAGAATGGCCACACTTGGACACTCGATAGTAAACAATCGCTTCTCCCAGTTCATTATCGATTTATGGCGCCTGTAGTCCTCGAGTTTGCTGGTATCACGGAGGCGGTGCCCGGGCCATTGGGCAAGATGATGAACAAGAACAAGAATTTCGCCATCTTATGGCTCCACAAACTCAACGACAATGATGAACAGACATTCACCCTCCCCATCTACAAGACAGATAACCCTGACCGTCTCACTCAGAATGTGGTCAGCCAACCCGACGAGACGATGGCATTGGAGCAAGTTGGAGAGGTCTCTTTCAAGGGCTGCTTTAGTGCAGGACTTGATGAGAGCCATGAAGAGTTTCTCGAAAAGGGTAATCATGATCATTGGTCCGCATATCACAGTTGGCTCGCTGCTAAGAAGAGTGGTGAGTAGGTGTGAGCGTATCTTCATGAATAGACGTCACTGCTGACTTTCGTTGCAGGGCAAAGGAATTTTCAGGTTGAAAGGACGACGAACAAAACAGTACAAAAATTGATGGCGAAAGATGGGAAGGTCTGAGCTTGGTGCAGAGAGGACTTATATCTAGTCGTATGTACTCCATGGGTAGGAATTGGTAGCGGATAAAAGGAAAACTTGCGGCATTGTCTTATGATGGGACACCACTTCCTGTTTTCGGATACGTGATGCGACCCGCACATTAGCTGCACTGTCCCAATGTCCCGTAGCTTTGAAGACGGAGGTCGAGAAGTGCTCCGTTCGTGCTGCTATTGGCAGAGTAGCTTGCGATATCTTTACTTGTGGAAAACACTTCTAAGGGAGATGTGAGAGAGCAACGTAAACCACATTGTGGCGTATGAGTTGAGTGTATACATATGCGTGCATGTATAGTGATAATATCGCTCTTGGTGTGAAGGAGGGCTGAGGGGTAATGGGCTGCCGTACCTCTTCTTGCTCAGTCTTCTTCTGCTTTTAATCAGTTTTCGGCCACTCAAGTTGATTCACAACAGGTACTACGATGAACACAATATATATCTTTGTTTCTTTTTTCTGTGGATATTATTTCCATCACAGTCACGTGTGTTGGAGGAATATCGCGTAGATTTCGCGCCTTACCTAGCTGAGATAGCTTTGAATCGGGCGTACATTCGCTGCTTTCGTTTGCATGGGAATCCGGTTTAGGATAAGATCGTAAACAGATCACCGCCTCCAAGGATATCCTCGATAGTTTCATTTCCTTAACTTCGTCTGTCATGTTGTAGCAAAACATCTAATATGAACTCCAGTGGGGACAACACCTTCGACGATGCTTTCTCACAGCACAATACAGCTCCTGCGCCTAACCCTCCAAGGTCCACAGTACGGTCCCCTCACTCTGCACTACCTTCGCGATCGAGCTGCTAACGACTACTGTAGCTACGAGCAGCCACTTGGGTAGATCCTCAAAGCGGCGAGCGCGTCAAGAGATCATTCACCCTTCGTTATACCAACGGTTCTCACAATAATGCCAACGCAAGAACACCTTTACTCTCTCGAAGCCGGGCCACCAATGGCAGTAGCAGCTCGGCGTCATGGGCTTCTACGAAAGAGCAGCTGTGGATATGGTACGCGTATTGGACTTCGATCAAGGGCATTGGCATCCTAAAATGCTCTGTCGCGTACGTCTTAGCTAGTTTGGCCACCTTGAATCCTGTAATATCCAGTTTGCTGGGCAAGGGCGATGGTAAACACATGGTCGCGACGGTGGTGACATACTTTCATCCTGCGCGAAGCTTTGGAAGTATGTTGGAAGCTTTAGTTTGGGCTTTGATAGCTGTGGCATATGTACGTCTAGTCTATACGCCTAATTCCTTCTCTAGCTAACCATGCGAGTGGATTAGGCCGCTGCAGTATGCTTCAGTAGCATGGGTGTCGTACGCCTTTTTGCCTCGCACAATCTTCTCAAAGTTGGACATGCCATAGTGCTCACTGTGTTTTGCGGAGGCTCCCTTGGTTTCGTTGGCTGGTGGAAATTGAAGCGCGGAAATGCGCTGGTCAATGTCGCTTGCTCATTGACCTCTCTGGTCATTATCACAGTCATAACGAAAGAGGAGGCTCTACTGGAAGGTATTTTCTCTACAGAAAAAATCTGGCAGGTTCTCAAGATTGTCATCATGGCCATCATCATGACCATGGGAGTCAGTCTGTGCATTAGACCAGTGTTTGCTCGGAACGGGCTACGACAAGACTTTATCAATATCACGGACTTGCTCGAGGAGATTTTGACAACGACTACGCGTAGCTTTCTTTCGGGCTCCGAACAGGACCTGCAGGAGGCCTCTTTCAAACAAGCTTCGAACACCTACAAGGCCGTCTTCAATACTCTGCTGAAGGATCTGGGAGAAGCCAAGTACGAACACTACCTGCTTGGGACAGAGGAAGAGTTCCACGTCGAGGCTAAGCTCGTTAAAACCATTGAGAGACTCTCTCAGAGCATCACTGGCCTTCGTAGTGCTGCAGAGACGCAGTTTTCTCTGCTTGCTTCAATAAGCCATGGCGCAGCAACGCCTGTCAACATCCTTCGTATGGACTCGATTTCCTCTTCGCCCTTACAAAGCCCGGATTTCAGCAACATTGACGAGCGTATGAAGCAACTAGGCGCTATAATGGAAGAGCCAGAGGAAGACTTGGACACATCACCTTCGAGCCCCGAAGAACATTTCACCATGTCTAGACTATCGAGTTACGTGTCCACTGCTGCAGGACCCTCAGATATTTTCTCGCTATTTATTAAAGAATTGGGACCTTCCATGAAGTCATTGGCATGGACATTGAAGCACATTCTTCTCGAGCTGCCCTTTGAATCTGGGCCGCAATATCAAATCACAATCAATCACAATTTCAGGCGGTCCTTGTTAGATGCTATGGATCTTTATTCAAATGCAAGGAGAGAGGCCCTCGTTAAACTTTACAATAGCCGATCGCTTGCCAAGACTCGAACATCCGAAGTCTCGGCGGATTTTGAAGAGGTGGCAGCAAGTTGTGGACATTTCAGTTCGAGCTTGTATGATTTTGCTGAAGATACTGTGGCATATTTGGATATCCTTGAGGAGCTTCAGGATGTCATCGAACATAGACGGAGATCATGGCGTTGGCTACGCTTCTGGTGGAGTGGCGCAACACGCCCTGTATCCATCAAAAGTGACTCAAGTGAAGGTACGTTCGACTGCCCCATACGAACGCCGTACTGACCATAGTTTCAGGAGAACAGCAGCTTTTGCGCGAGTCCAATCCTGCCAGAAGAATGTCCGTTGTGGTACCCACGCCACGAGTGAGTCCTGCCTCCAAGACGCTCAGCGCAGCAAAAGACGCTAAGAGGAAATACTATCCTTATTTGTGGCGATCATTCGGCTTCCTGCGCAGGGAAGATATCAGATTCGCTATCAAAGTCGGCTTGGGTGCAGTCCTATGGGCCATGTTCTCTTTCATTCACAGCACTAGAGAATTCTATTTTCACTGGCGCGGCGAATGGGGTCTTTTGTCCTACATGCTTGTGTGCAGTATGACCATCGGCGCATCCAACACCACCGGAACGCAACGTTTCTTTGGTACTGTGCTGGGAGCAATGTTCGCAGTCGTCGCATGGATCGCGTCTCATGAGAACCCTTGGATCCTTGGGTTTTTCGGCTGGGCTGTGTCAGTTGGCTGTTTTTACATCATTGTAGGTCGTGGGATGGGTCCAATGGGCCGCTTTATTCTGCTGACCTACAATCTTTCTGCTTTGTATGCATTTTCGCTGTCGGCGAAAGACGATGATGACGATGACGACGAAGGCGGAATCAGTCCAGAGATATGGGAAATCGTCATTCATCGCATGGCTTCTGTTTTGGCTGGATGCTTGTGGGGTATGATTGTGACGCGCCTCATCTATCCAATCAGTGCTCGAAAGAAGTTGAAGCATGGCACTGCTGTGCTCTGGCTGAGAATGGGTAAGTGCATCGTACTCACTCCAAAAAGGTTGGCCTTCGAATGACTAGCAATATACTGGCACCCATCAGAACGGCTAATGCTCTGCTTCTGTTGAACCGTAAAGCAATTTCGGTAGCATCACTAGTGGAGAGACATCAACCATGCTTCAGCATCATGCTGATGGGAACCATTCGCTGACCTACAACCATAGGACTGATTTGGAAACGAGACCCTCTCACGATTTTGACTGATTTGGATTCGAGATCAACTTATATGGACATCAGAGAGTCGTTGGAGCTTCAGCGCTTTCTCCAACATCTTGACGGTTTGAGAGAATCTGCCGCTCATGAGTTCGAAATGAGAGGGCCTTTCCGCAACTTGGAGATGAGAAACATTCTGGCTGCTACTGGCAGGATGCTCGGTGCTTTCCACGCGATGAATGTTGTCATCACGAAGGACTTGAAGGCCTCTCCAGGCGAACAAGAGTTACTGAAATACACGAACAACGAGAGGAAAGAATTGTCCGCTCGCATCAGCCACCTCTTTTCAGGTAAGCTCAGATTCACTGCTTCCAGGAGACGAAGCCTAACAAGAGCAGTTCTGGCCTCATCTATCAAACTGGAATATCCCATTACAGATGCAGTGCCGAAGATTTTGCATACCAGAGACAGATTTCTCGCGAAGCTACACGATTTCAGGAAACATGCGCCTGGTCGCGAGCTCGCAACTGACGAAGATTTTGAACTTTTGTATGCATATGGTATGTTTCCTACCCCTCATAGATGAAAGGAACTCGCTAAATCTCGGGAAGCTCTGGTGACAGGCCAAATCGCCAATGAGATCGAAAGCATATGTACACAGCTGGAACACTTGTACGGAATGCTCGACGAGGAGACTCTCAAGTTTCGGTGAGACTTGAACGTTTCTCGAGGCATGATCCGCCTTCGACTAAACCCTGTCTCTTCGGGTCGGGAGGGTAAAGGGACCGGTTAGGAAGTGACACACCTTACCTGCGTCTTTAATCCATCGTTTCCTATGTTCTGCGCTCACACTGATTCTGCCGCTGACGTCGTATGGATTGGTTTGTGGGCTTACTCTCCGACCCTTTCATTCAGGTACGGTGGTGCGACTGCGCTACATCTCGTAGCTCAGCAGCGGACATGATATCAGCGATGTAGACACCACTTGACTTATTGGACAGATTCGGGCTTCTGCCAATGGGTCATGGCAAACCAAGCGCAAACGATTTGGACACTGGTTGAACCCATCGAACACCGCTGTCCAAAATAATTAGGAAGAGGAAAAAGCAAATCACTTCGTATGTTTCAGCCTCCTACTGCGGCCGATTTCATACCCATCTCCGACAGGAGAATATCAGTACACTCATGCTTGGCACCCCTCTGACGTCCTTCCAAGCGAAACTGTAAACAATCGTCCACTACAATTCGCCGCGGCTTGCTCGACGACCCGTTCAGCGATCTTCTCTGACATCATCCCTGGTGTTTTTCGCTGCTATCTCTGGCCGAATCTGACAATTTTTGTCCAAATAGATGTCACTAGCCGTGCACAGGCCCGACTCGAGAGACGTTGTCGCTGGAAACTCCCGCTTTGGCCTACTTTGAGCCTCCAACTGTATGTCATCACCTCGTGGCATTGTCGCTCATGTACCTCGGCATTGATTCTTTCTTTCCGCTGCATGTTCCTGATTGGGCAGGAATGATGTGTGCTTGGGGCATGCTGGTGATGACCTTAGACTCTGGTATTTCTCAGTCACTTGGAAATCGTTGTTGTGTTAAATAGGCACGAATCCTCTCCGAAAATGATGGAAGTACACGCTTAATTCATATCGAACCTCCTCTTCCTCGTCCATTCAGCTTTTGTTGATCATTCACTCCTCAAGATATACTGTTGACCACCCACTCGCCTAAACCAGCACATCCCACTCGCAATGGCAAAATACACAGCCCTCTTCCTCTCCCTACTCACTCTCACGACAGCCCGCGTCGTCACCACAAAAAGAGGTACCCAATCCCCTCTCTCCATCCCCTCAACCCATCCCTCTCTAACACAACCCACCCACAGCCTCCTCCACAACAGCAACAGACGTAACCAACGGCATCTGCAAACCCCTAACCCTAATCTTCGCCCGCGGCACCACAGAACTAGGAAACATGGGTTCCGTCGTCGGCCCCCCCTTCGCCACAGCTCTGAAAACAGCGTTCGGCGCCGACAAAGTCGCCGTCCAGGGCGTCGACTACCCGGCTGACATTGTCGGAGCCGTGTCCGGCGCGACGGCCCCCCAGTCCGCCGCTGGGGCGAGGAATATGGTGGCGATGGTGAGGAAGTTGGAGAAAGAGTGTCCGCAGACACGGGTTGTGTTGAGTGGGTATAGTCAGGGTGCTGAGCAGGTTAGGGGGGCTTTGATGGGGTTGGAGGGGGGTGGGATGGTTGCTGTAGGTTTCTTCTCCCTTTACTCCCTCCTCTCATCCATCTCCCCTCATCACTCCCTCCTCCCCCTTCATCCTTCCCCCAATCCTTACTCTTCCTCCCTGGTTCTTATTCCTCCCGTCTAACCCCACACTAACTCACCTTCCTCCCTCCCAGGCCGCCATAACCTTCGGCGACCCTCTCCAGAACCAGAAATTCGCCAACATCGACGCCAGCAGGACGAAAGTGAACTGCGCACCCGGGGACCAGGTCTGCAACGAGGCGTTTGTGGTCGGCGCCGCGCATCTTAGTTATGGGAGTAATGGGGATATTGGGGATAGTGTGGAGTTTGTTAGGGGGGTTGTTGGGATGTGAGATGAGGGGAGGAGGGGAAGGGAGAGGGGAAGGGGACTAGGGGAAGGGGAGAGGGAGGATGTTGAGATGTTGTTATATTGGGCCTTGTTGGCTTTATTTAGTAGATGAGTGGAGTCGAAGATCGTACTTCATCGTCGGCTGAATACAATTCATCAGTCGTAACTAGAAACCTTACTTTGTACATCAATCTATCTTGCTGGCGAGTATATTATTTTTGGCAGGCGGGGAGGCAAAACCAGGGGTTTTCTTATCAGGTTCTTAATTCTGTAGTAGATTTAGGATGTTCGTGGCACGCTCTCTTTACTAGATTAATATCTCTAACACAGGAGATGAGTTGACTCCGGGTTCGGGAGAATGGGTATTAGATTATCGTAGACACCTTTTAAAATCGAGAGATAAGAATGTAATAGAAGTATACTAATACCAATCGCGTTTTGAGAAACGGCTATAACACGAAATTACACGAGAGTAGCCGGGTCTCTTAGATTACTCAGAATTTTAGCTGGAAACTTTGGGAATCTTACCGGAAAATGGTGAGCTTTACTCTGGGAAAGTACGATTTGGTCCGATTAGGAATAAGGCGATAAAGAATCTAGGCGATTGTACGCACTATCTTAGTGGGCATTGATGGAGCAGCTCTCAAAATGGTGCGAATAGAGGGTTTCACTGGGGGGACTTGAAGTTATGTCGAGCTCAGGTAGAGGACGGATAACGTTAGATGCCTCAGGAGTATCGAATCGTATCTGGAGTATATCGACCCTGGAATAGCTTCCGTGGATGTCAGATTCCTTTCAGCTAGCCAACCGAATCAGACATGATCCGCACGTGGATTGGCAATCTAGCGCTTCTTTTAGGGGGCGGTGTTCGAATGCTTGCTATAAGATCAAGTTTAGGATCTACCAGTGATCGCCCTTCGAGTCGAGCTTCGTCCTCAAGAAGATTTGACAAATCTCAGATACGGTCGCACTTCTCTAACCTCACCAAATTTCTTCTTCGCATCATCTGTGCTTACAGCAGGTGGCACGATCACATCCTCGCCAACCTGCCAATCTATAGGAGTAGTAACGCCCCTTTTGTCGCCCGTCTGTAAGCTATCGATCACTCTAAGAACCTCGGCACTGTTCCGACCTGTTGAAGCTGGATACATCATGGTGAGCCGGATCTTCTTGGCCGGATCGATGATGAAGACTGAACGGATGGTGAAGGCGATTCCGGGGTTTGCTATGTCGTCTTGGTTGATCATGTCGTAGAGGAAAGCGACTTCTCGTTTCGCATCCGCGATGATCGGGAATTTGAGATTTGTTTTCGCGATGTCGTTGATGTCGTCGACCCATTTTGCATGGGATGAGAGGTCGTTTGCGCTCTGGGATCGATGTTAGAGGTCAAACTTGAGAAGACGATTCGGACTCCTTGCCCGCTTGAAACCCCAAAATAAAATCTTGGACGGTCCGAATTCACGCCATGGATAGAGATTGGTCATCGATCTCAATCCCATCACCTACGAACAACATGGAAAAACCACCAGTCACTTACCAAGCCAATCATTTTGACTCCCCTCTTCTCGAACTCGCCCGCCATCCTCGCAAAAGCCCCTAACTCAGTCGTACAGACCGGCGTAAAATCAGCCGGATGCGAAAACAGAATAGTCCAACTGTCGCCAATAAACTCATGGAAGTCGATGTTGCCATGCGTTGTCTCGGCTTTGAAGTTTGGTGCCAACGATCCAAGGCGTAATCGAGGCTGTTCCGCAGGAGTGGCGAGATGGCGACGGAAGAGTGTTGTGGCTTGTCGTACGGGTGTGAGAAGAGATGATTGGACGGGACGTAAGGAGCGGCTGAAGGCTCTGGCGCCTGCTCGAGGGAGGAATGAAGCCATTGCTAAGGAGAGATTCAAGATTCTTCAATCGTTTCTGGTGTTGGGGAAAAGATTTCGATGTTTCTCAAGTGAAAGTCCTTATACTGATGACGTGATTGCGCTATCGGGACGGGAGCAACCGCTGGGCAGGGGTTAGTAATGAGGCTGAGGCTTCTGAATCAGGCTGAATTTACATTGGACCGCAACACAGTGGCTTCAGTGATTCTGTGTCCCTCCGCCTCCAGAGAATCGCAATATATCAAGACAGCTTCGTAACTTCTGAATCAAGACTAATACTGATCATTTCCTGGAGACTTCGAAGAGTATTCTCTCCAGAATTTATCCTATCTTCGTCTTTGGGTGAAGGTGAGAATTGCGGTTGAGATGATCCGGGAGGGACATAGAACTGGTGAAGCCGCTGTGGCAGCAAACATTAAATGTCCCTGTCAGGGTCGGGAGATAGTTTTGCAGTCAGCAATTGATAATTCTTAGTTGGAAGCGTAACACAGCCATCAGAACGGAGCACGAAATGCAGGTGGAAGACGGCATACAGATTCCAGAGCCCGTTCGACATCAACAAAGAATGTTCTAGGAAACAAGAGTCACTCAGTACCGCATGCTGCAAACACATTCTTCTTTATCTCTAGCCTTCAAAGCGATCGAACCGATACATTAAACAAATATCGCACCCACCTTCTAACAATACCAACACCAACACGAGCATCGTCCACGATGTCTGAATTTGCCACCACCACAGTGGCTACGGGACGAAGTGGAATCCAGATATTCGCCTCGCTCTGCCTCATCAATGCCGCAATGTGGTTTCTTATCCATGGCTCGGAGTATCTCCTTGGTGCTTTACTCCTTGTTGTATCGTATCTCTTGGACAAGATTTGGTCTAGAGTCTCTAGAAAGGTATAATAATGCCCGAGCTTATAAAGCAAAGTCGCTGGCTAACATTAACCGAACAGTTTACTCATACCGCTGATTTGAAGAAGCAAATGGCATCCGTACTGCAGGACCAGACCACACAGCAAGTTGAAACCGACGACAATGTCTCGCAGAACGAGTCAACCAAAACCTTTGAAAATACCGAGGGCCCAATCGAAAAGAATGAGACTCGGCCCGAAAACCAAATCTACAATGATGCAGACGACTTCTGGGACAAGGTTTACTTAGACTGTGTTGAGCAGAAAAAGAAAGCAGGAACGAAGGCTCAGACGAGGAGGAGAAGAGGCTAAGTGCCAGAACCCTATGCTATCTTTCTGCATCTTGCTTAGCAAGCTATCTCTCGATATTGGCGACTCCTCATTCATCAGGAAATCTTCGGTACCGATCTCAGGTTTAGAACGTCTTCTTGTTTCTGTTTGTTGTCCGACATCCACGTCTGTCGACGGTGGGAAGATGCTGGACGACTTACACTGGTACTAGTGACTTGTGAAATACGAAGCGGGCAGTGCAATGTTATCACACAGCTGCGCAAATAACGAATGAAACACTTTTCTCATCCTACCTCAATTCCAGGCCTCTCCTTCCTCCAGAATCCAAAAATCATCCGGCCATTTCCAAGATCAGGTAAACAACCCAGCATTTCCCCATCAGACTTTAAACTCACTCGCAATGTCTCTTAATTCTCAAAGTCCTCCTCCACATCGCCCTCGCCGAAACCATCCACATCGCCCTCCACCAGCTCATAAAATCATCTCCACAACGCCTACTGGCTCATCCTCGTCCTCCTCATCTGCGCAATCATAGTCGACGAATTCATTCGCGTCTGGTTCATCAAGAAGACAAAAGTATTTATTCCGCATATCAAGCAAACAATGTCGCTAACACCCTCCCCAGCAGGTCCGCAACACCATGAATCAAAGACGCGGTCAGAGCACACCGCTTGGGGTGGAACGGAGAGGGAAAGTGGCAGATTCGTAGTGGAAATGGGGCCGGAAAATGAGACTCGTCTGGTGAGGATGAAGAAATTGATTGATGTGAAGAACAGGCAGCTTGGTGTTGCTACCTAGGCAGGAGTGATTCGGGTTGTTGTCGGGATAAGGTTGTGAGCCAATCAGGAATGGGACGGGAGAAAAGAGCGATTTTAACCAAAAATCCAATCATACAAGTGAATGAAAACCGTGAAATATCCTCTTGTGACCACCTCCGTGAGCCAAACCCATCAGATCCAATCATCAGTGCCTTATTCCAACTGGTCCCAGTCTTCCCAGCCCCGTCAAACTGATCTACTTACCCAATCCCAAACTAACCCCCCATATAGAGCCCACATTTCCAATTTCTTGTCGAATCGAGTTGAAGAGATCAACTAATGATAATTTCAGAGGGAGACGGGGTTTCTAGCAGGCGTAGAGCACATCGCTCTCTGGAAGCAGGAATAAGCTATCTGTCTGTAGAAGGAAAGAGAGGAGAAAGAACAACAGTACCCTCCCCAAAGACCCGAGCAGAATCTCGACTTGCAACAGTCGCAGTATCGCCTCAGTAAGGGAATCACAGAATCCCAAACGACGAATCGTCAGCGTGAATTACCTAAGTAATCTTACCAATGCCAACCTCCCTAGAAAGAAGAAGAAGAAGAAGAAGAGGCCTCATCAAGACTCCTCTCCCATCCTTAGAGAAAAGGAAAAAAGTCATCTATCCACGCTCGTATGCAAATGTCCGTCGCCAATCGCTGCCCAGCCCAACCGTCATCGCACATCAGTGTATAGCCAAATAATCATCTACAATGACCACCAATCAACAAAAATAGTAGAGAGGCGAGCCAACGCCACAGCCATGCTTGGCGCCCAGAACAATTGTACAAACACTGCTGTTGCGCAAGGATAGATCCCGTCGTCAGTCCACACCATGCGGCACAACAGTTTTCTCACTACTACCGCTCCCCCTATCCATCAATGCCGGCCGTCCTGGTATCTTCAATGTAGGTGATTTCCTAATTCCCTCTTCTTTGTCTTTCTCTGCACCTGAGCTCTCCTTCTCCGCGGCGTTTTCCTTCTCTTTGCCCGTTGCATCAAGATCATCGAGCACCTCCTTCACAATCTGCTCCCCCTTCTTCTCCAAATTCTCAATCGGCTTCGGCGCCTGACTTAGATACGTCTCCAGCAGTGTCTTGAGCGTCTGTACTCTGACAGGTTTGGCAAGGTAATTGTTCATCCCCGCGTCGAGGCATTTCTCGCGATCTCCTTGGATAGCGCTGGCAGTCATGGCGATGACGAGAACGTTGCGGATGAGGGGGTTGCGATGTTTGCGAATTGCGCGGGTTGCATCGTAGCCATCTAATCAAGCCGTGTCAGTAAATGGCAAAGTGAAGAAAGGGGTAGATGCAGGGTTATTTACCAAGTATAGGCATCTGCACATCCATAAGCACAAGATGGAACGGATTGTCCTCATCCGCAGCTTTTTCCAGCGCGTCAATCGTCTTCCGCCCATCAGCAAACGCCTCGCATTTGAAGCCGAGCCTTTGCACGAAGCTAATCGCGATCTTTTGATTGATGAAATTATCTTCTGCAATCGCAATCCTCAAGTTTTCCCTTGGAATCGCAGACAGGTCTATCACTGTCGGTTGTGTCGAAGATCTTACTAGAGGAGCGAACTTGGCCTCCATTTCTGCGGCCCTTTCACGCGCCAGAAGTTCCTTGGCTTCAAGGTGTGATATCTTCTTGAATCGAACGCGAAACGAGACAGTTGTCCCCGAACCGGCAACAGAGTCAAGCCAAATGTCCCCGCCCATCTTCTCGATCAAAGCTTTACAGATGCTGAGACCAAGACCAGTTCCACCGAATGTGCGAGAACTTGTGTTCTCGACCTGGCTGAATGGCTGGAAGAGTTTGAGCCGCTGTTCGTTTGGAATGCCGATGCCCGTGTCCTGGACACTGAGCACGACCTCGAGCACATCCTTTGTGTCGAGTTGACGGTCAGCTCGAACGGTGACGGAGCCTTGAGAGGTGAATTTGTATGCATTACCCAAAAGGTTTAAGAACACTTGATGTAATCTGAGCGGATCGCCGAGGACCAACTGTTGCGAATCGAGATCGTCCAAGGCAAGCAGTGTCTGCAATCCCTTCTCGTTATTCTGGAAAGAAAGAGCCCTGACGACTTCACGTATCGTGTCGGCCAGATTCATGGGGATGGCAGAGATGTTCATCTTGCCTGCCTCCAGTTTCGTGAAGTCAAGAAGATCGTTGATGACTGAAAGTAAAGTGTCCGCACAGGTCCGGATACTATCTGCGAAGCCTTCTTGCTTTTCAGTGAGAGTGGTAGCTTTCAAAAGCTCACTCATCCCTATGACTCCATTAAGTGGTGTCCGCAATTCGTGAGAAACGTTGGCAAGGAACAAGGCCTTGGCTTTCGCTGCTTCTTCTTTGAGCTTCATATTGCTGATGGCAATGACCTCTGCAGCTTTAGCACGCTTCTCGCTTTCGGCCATCTTCTCCATGTGGCCTTTTTGCATGACCACCATGGCAGCGTTTTCCGAGCCGACCTTTTCAATTTTCCTTAGAAAAAGCGCATTGGCAAGTGAAATTGAGATCTGATTCACAAGTAACCGAAGAACGGTAAGATTTCGGTCGGTGAAGGAGTTGGGGGGGCCTTCGATGTATATTGCGCCAAGAAGCTCACCACCGTGGATGATGGGTAATCCAATGACACTTCGTCCTTCTGGGTATGACTTAAGGAAAGAGTCAGACACGCTAGAAAATCGTTCGTCGTCAAGAATGTTATGCAGAAAAACGGTTTCTTGAAACCTCAAGATGTAAGTCGTAATCTGGCGTGGTTCCTGAGTGGCAACAGACTCAAATCCTTGAGCATTAGGATACGAAATCACTCCCTCTGGAGTTGCGGCCGCCACAAGGTTCCATTCTGTCTTTTCG
Organism: Venturia effusa; assembly: GCA_007735645.1. NCBI lineage: Eukaryota > Fungi > Ascomycota > Dothideomycetes > Venturiales > Venturiaceae > Venturia > Venturia effusa. Next base: position 2,357,791 of record CP042190.1, on the reverse strand, counting down.
CCTTGAGTGACAATTGCCGCGAGTTCGCAGCCAGTCGACTCAACCATAATCTCCACCATCTTTGCCATCAACTTGTCAACTTGAAGTTCCGACGACAAAAGCTGGCTTGATTCGAGGATAGATGCAAGATCAATCATATCGAGGCCCATGGCCGAGAATTCTTCGTGAATCTCTTGGTCCTGTGGCCCTCGAGAAAGAGCCTCGCCATTTGTGATAGAGGCATGCCGCCGTTCTCGCGGTTCCAACCAATTTTGGGTGCGGTCGGCGGAAGTTTCGAGACCAAGTGCTTCGGCTGTTCGCTCGTCGTTCTGTTCCAGCTTATAAGATGTGTTGCCGGTATCGACAATAGTGGTTTGACAAGCAACTTCTGCTTTATTCAGGCTGCTGCTGCCCTTAATGATCCATTCGAATTTCTCCGCCACGTGTTGTGCCTTACCGTAAGCGCCTATTCTCCTGTAAGACGCTAAGCATTCGGTCAACAGTTGGACTGCAGGTCTTTTAGCACCACGTCGTATTAGGGCATCCGCGTACAGCTCGTATACGAGGCCTTCGTCGAGAGTGAACCCATTTAGCTCACATTGATCGAGAGCTGACTCGTATGATGTCACGGCAGCACCATATTTTCCATTGACGTCGTTCACCTCAGCGTCCAGCAGCAACAGCCACGCTTTGTAATTGACGTCATTGACAGCCGTGGCATTGCGAATCTTCGCGATGTAAACGTCGATTCTTTGCAACATGCCCTCTCTTTCTGGGTGGTCTGGCTCTTCCCGCAACGTTGCGCAGAAGCACAGGCAAAGATACAACATGTTGCTATAAAAGAATCGCATGCACAAGAGGCTTTGTGACATCTCACTCAGTTGTTCTCCGAGACGGATAGCTTCTTTGATATGCCCAAATCTAAAGAGAGCCACAAAGTAGTAGCTCCAGAAGATCGTCAAAGGTCGTTTGCAATTTGACGCGGTCGCCGTAATAAATTCAGCGTAGTGTCCAGATTGAAATTCGTCGTCGTCAAATAGCTGAGAGGCCACCGAATGGTCTGTTTTGCCCTGCATTGCTCTGGTATACTGTCTGATGCTGAGAAGGAAGACTCCGCCTCGAAGATCTTCTTGCCAGCCTGCGAAATCCACTGGCGCATCTGTACAAAAGCTTTCTACCTCGGTGAGGTCGTTAGATGACCATAGTCTGTAAGCCGCTGTGATACCCAGATTCAGTAAAGAGAGTATGCGATCGCCAGCCGATAGGGAGGCGTCTTGAGCAGCTTCTAGGACTGGAAGCTGGTCGGCCATGGGAGTTTGGAGATGGCCCATAAAAAGCGCTCGAAGTGTCTCTCCTCGTCCAACAACATACGTATCTTCGTGGTACTTGTCGAAGAATCGCTGTGCAAGATTGGCGACGTTGCAGCCCCACTCGACCTTCCCAAATCGTCCAGCAGCAATTGATCCGAGATGTAGATAGCCCAGTCCGCATTGTCGGTATTCTCCATGAGAGAGGTGGGTATTTATCATGATCATGGTTATTTGATAGAATAGAAGAGAATTGCTCCAAAACGCAGCCGACACCAGCTCGACGAGGACCGGACCGATAGCCTGGAGCATAGAGCTTACTACAGCAGGTCTTCCAAGTAAATCATCTTGGCGCATGGAATCCAGCTTTTGGGAGAGCTGCAAGAATTCTGCATCACAAGATTCGTAGGTAGCATCGGGAAGGTTGACACCAAGCTTCACTAAACCTGCCTTTAACGCTGCGAACGCCTCATGACTATTACCCTGCACAGCATATACTCGCGCTATCAGTCTTGTTAGTCCATCGACCGTAGATGAGAGCACTTGTAGAAAGATGCCTAGTAATCATCGATTGTGTCTTGGCAATTGTCAAAAAGAAGATTGACGGATTTCGACTGATTTCGTGGAGGGAGTGAATGCATAGATATAGGCGCCATCGAAAGGTCTGGGTTTGACATGGCCGTACCCAAAATGTAACAAAGATTTCAAAGAAGAAAGATGAACTTACATTTGATGATCCAACAGGGCGCCATATCGATTGGAGACTTTGCTGAACGGAAAACCGTCTCGAGCGTCTCAATTGCTTGTGTAAACTCTCGCAGATACCAAAAGGTCTCAGCAGTTCGCGTGTAGAGCGTCAGGGTTTCTTGGTAATCCACGTCAGGCCTACCAGTTTCCCATGCTGAGTCTTGAAGCAGCTTCAGACAATGCGACCAATAAAATACCGCCGTGGAACGAGCTCCCGATTCGCTCGCATGCTCGGCCGCTTGAGCAAGGATCGCACGGTACGGTGCTCTTACGCGCTCACGTTCTCTGAGCAAGTCGGCGGCATAGCAAATATGGCTGGCTTTGACGTAAATACGGTTTGTGGTGGTCGTCCCGGCCTCTTGTTGCCATTGATCTAGGAAAGTTTTGGCTATTGCATAGTGCATTTCTGCTTTATTGTAAGGAAGTGATAATGCCAATTGAAGATATCTTGATAGACATTAGCAAAGGCAATCGACTAAGCGTGTCGTGTCTGGAAAGATCAATCTTACCGGTCATGGCTGAATCGAAAACGATCCTCGTCGTCGCATGGCATTATTAAATACGCGCCAATCGCTCCTTGGAGGCCCGCGACTGGATCTTCCGATCCTATCTCAGGGAGGCCTTGTGCTTTGGGCCACACGTTCTCGCCTTGCAAAAGCCTCTTCACTAATGAAAAGGAAAAGGACGTTCCGAGTAAAGCGGCCCATCCTAGAAGCGCTCTCGTAGCAGGAGTTAAGTCAACAAGCCGCCTGGCCACGAAATCATTGGTGATCTGAGAACCGTAAGATTGTGATTCGAATTCGAGGAACACTCGGTCGAGGTCGAATTCCCATGCACTGTTCCTCCATGAATAATATACGCAAAGCTTGCGATAGCAAGTGTCGAGCATTTCACGAATGAAGAAGGGGTTGCCAGCCGTCTTTTCCTGGATGACAGCAACGAGAGGGACGATGTAATCCATTTCACGATGTAGAGTCAAAGCCACATACTCGGCGGTCTCGTTCTCTGAGAACGGCATCACCTGTAGTTTTATTGAGGTAGAGATGAAGGGCTTGACGGAGTTCGGAAGGTCTTTGATATCGCGGTAGGACACGATGAGCAAAATGGGCACCTTGCTGCTGATGATCTTCGAGATGAGATCGAGGGATTCATTGTCGGCAAACTGTAGATCCTCGATAGCGAAGCAGATAAATTTTTGGGACGCGAGAACACGAAGCGCTCCCAAGAATATATTTGCAAATCGAGATGACTTCATGGAGCCACCCGCTCGGAGCCAATCGGTCGCAGTACCACCGCTGGAGGCATTACCAGAGTGAGATGATATTGCCGGCGAAGACGCACGCACCAGTCCATCAGAGGCTGCAAGCTGCTCTCTTGTTGATTGCAATCCATTGCCATTGTGCGATGAAGTGAGAAGCCAATGAGGCAAATCGAGATACGCGTGGAGCAAGTGCCAAACTGGGTTGACGTAACCGCGAATCAACTGATGAAAGTCGGTGGAGACATCGCTTTCTGAAAAGATTTGACGAAATATTGAAGACATGAGCCGAAGCACAGGCTCGAATGGCGATTTCCTTGCTTGGTCAAACCTGGCAGCTGCAAAATAGCCGTGAGAACGCGCTGCGATCTGTATACTCTGTATTAAACAGCTCTTGCCCAGTCCAGCCGCCCCTGAAATTGATACGACTTCGCATTTCCCTTTCCGCCTGATTTTAGTAGCATTTCTGAGCAATTGAGTTGTGGGATCCGTTTGGCTTGAAGTCATACTTGACGACGATTTCGGGTCTAGACCATGTCTTGCGTTCAAAATGAGCTCGTCCGTTGAAGATGTTGATTCAGCAATGCTCTCTTGCGAATGTTGATGAATTATTGAAGGTGGAGCACCATTCGCAATCGTCATCTTATCTGAGCCCTTGGAGCTCGCGCTGTCCGAGGCCGCCTCATCGCCTCCAGAAGGGAAGACATGCGCTTCGGAAGACGAAGATACGCTCATGTTGGTCAAGTTGCTACGGCCGCTCGACAGCTTCTGTTGGCGTTTTGCGACTTCTTCTATGATTGACATCAATTGCTGTTTCTCCTTGGTACGACCAACCATCTGTGTAGGCAGATTGAAAAATGCGGAGACATCCTTGCACCCTATCTTGAATGCCTTCAACCCTTCCATGTCGCCATTTTGTAGCATGCTTCGAATCTGTTTCAGGTCATACTTCAAGCCTGAAGACGAGTTGTATCTTTCATCAATATTCTTCTGCGTCATTTTCTGGATTACTTGTGACAGGACTTCCGGAACATCCATGCGCTTGGAGGATACTGGCACAATCCGGCGGCTCAAAGCGTTCTGCATGATGATGAGTGGCGTATCACCTTCGCGAGGCAGTTCTCCGGTGAGCATCATCCAGAATAGTATTCCTAGACTGAAGATGTCGGTTCGTGAATCTGGCTCAGCTGGCAATCGGCCAGTCTGTTCAGGCGCGATGAATTGCAGCTAGTGGTCATTAGTTCTGCTGTAATTACCCACGTTCGGGTCTCCCACGGTGTTCATGCTTTAATGCCTTACTGTACTGCTACTTACTTTGTGCTCGATGCCCACTTCACGACTTAATGAATACCATCCAGTAGAGGTCAAGCCATTTTCGAAGCTCCTTGCGCCACTACCGAAATTGAGCATTTTTACAGTGCCTGTCGCTTCATTGAAGTGAAAAGCGTCCCCTCTTAATTCTCCGTGAACCATGCCATTCCCGTGGTGTAGTGTTTCGAGCGCCTCCGCAGCACCTATTGCAAAGTCGAGGAACTGTTGCAAAGGAATTCTAGTGTCTTTTGTTGCAAACCCTTTTGTTTCCCAGCTGCCACTCCGCGTAGATCCCTTGTAGGCATTCGGTCCAAATTCTACCATTCCCCGCAAGTAGTTTTCGCCTGGGGCTTCAAATATGGAAACCACCATCGCATCGTGGCCGTTTCTTGGAGTCAAGCGCACCAGTTCGATTGGTCGAACGAAGTGGTTGGAGTCAGGATCACTTTGAATAACGAGCTTGGAAAGGTTGAATTCGCGTTCCAGGCGCAGGATATGCGTTGATACTCGCGCTACCACTCTAATAGCTTTTTTGGGGCTCGTAGGACTCGGTGGGGTAGGAATGTTGTTTTCGCTGCCGCTGGATCTATGCACTTTAAGTGCCGGTCTCGAGTTCGTGCTGGCAGTGGGCCTCGCAGTGCTTGACTTGGAAGGTTGTTTATCGGTAGTCGCTGAGGAGGGCGTACCGTCTTCGGCAATAAATCGGGTTCCATAGAAGTGCCAGTTGTCTAGATATGACTGTTAGAGCATGGAACTTGAGTGACTTCATGGTCGATATCCATAGCAGGGAAGATCTGGCAGTCTCTGTCTGCAGGAGTGGCAGAAGGGTAGCAATCGTAGCAGGGAGTCTTCTTTCAGGATATGGAAGCGTACTCACCATAGCTAGAATGAAAGGGTTCGGCGTTCTCGTCCCAATCGTAGCCTTGAACTTCGCGTAATCGAGACAAGAGAGCGCCAGGACTTTCCATGGCGGTTGGCATTGTCAACCTCGTCCTGAGCGTTCAGGTCATGGCCGGGGCACAGTCTGATTCTCTTTACGAGTGGGTGATGGGTTGAGCGCGCGAAGCAGGGAGTTGGTAGATGCTCTGGGCATGGAAGCTGGGGTTTGGCCACAAGCGGGCAGGCTCGAGGATGGCAATCACAACGGTGAATGGTGAATGGTGAATACGCATACGGACTGGGTTTCTTGATTTGGCAGCTCAGGTGAGAAGTGGTCACGGTATTGGACGGGGTGCAGTGGTTCGGATGGGGATGGGCACCCAGGTGGCCTCTCACAACAGGAGCTACCTACAAGAACAGGTTCGCGATGACATATACTAGGACTAGGCTAAGTTGGAGAATTGGAGCCGCAATGGAACCATGGACACGGGCACGAGTCAAGACGTGTGGCTGGAGGTGGGTATTATCAGGGCCCCGAGTCGAGTCTCCGTCTTGGCAAGGGGGAAAACGACCAAAGAAAGTACTGGTATTCTCTCCATCTCGACAGTCCACGGCTACCATAGAGTAGGGTGGCTGTTCTTGTATCTCTTGGATGCCATGCCGGGCGGGCTGTACCACCATCATGCACTCTCCAATGCCGCAGAAGCTGAAGAATTCCATCTGATCGATAAATGCGACCAAGGTCCCGGGTCAGAATTGTAGACGTCTAGAGAACGAGCATAGCTATAGATGGAGACGACGCAAACTATAGATATGGAAATATACCTTGGTCCGGGTCCGGGTATCGAGTCTCGGTAGCGATTGCTAGTCAGGCAAAGACATGCTGTGGCTGAAAGTTTCCACCAAAGCTCCCGTAGGCATGTCAAACATACCTTACCTCGTATGGACAGCTGCACGACCACGCAGCGAGTCGCAAATGAACATACAGATGCCCTCTCTCACCACATCATCCCACAATGCAGCGTATAGACGAGGACCACGAGACTCGCCGCCCCTCACCACGCCTGCCTCCGGACCTGCCTACCTCGTTGAATGACCGTCGAAGTGTCCCCGAATATCTAGGCGCAGAAACAGAAGTCTACGATGCCTGGTCGGGTGAGAGGATTTTCGAATCAACCACCAAAGACCCAATTGCTTAGATCGAAATAGGTCAATCACAATTCCTCACCACTCCTATACCGAGCCGCCCGCTCAACTTCAACCTGGCCCTCGATGATGCCGATCCTAGTCATGACGACGACGACCTTGCTGCCCATAGATTGGAGGACAACGACAGCAGGCTGGTCCAAATGCTGGCTTCTCAGGCCCGACTGAAGGACGATGTTTCAACTGCTGGAGAAGATGCCGTGCTGGCAGACACTAGCCTGGAGGATGCAGAAAAGAAGGAAACTCTACAAGGAATGTTCACCATGGCTGCCTCGAATGGAGAGATTGATCGGGTGCAAATGTTTTTGAAGGCTCCTTTCAGAGAGTGGATTGATGTCGACGCCGCCGACGCCGAAGGAACACCACCACTGATATACGCGAGTTGCTTTGGACACCACGAAGTCGTGTCGATACTGTTGGCTGCAGGCGCCAAGGTGGATAGACAGGACAAAAACCAGTGGAGTTCTCTTATGTGGGCAATGACAAACCGGCATAAAGGAATTGCAAAGCTACTTCTCGATCACGGTGCCAATCCTGACGTGAAATCATCTACTGGCAGAACGGCACACGACTTCCTAGCACCCAACAGTGAAATGTCGGAATATCTCCACGAAAGTGGCTACAATATCGGCAGCGCTGGTGTCACAGACGACTGGTACAACGCTGGCCTTTCCGAGGACCGCTTTGAGCAGGAGATGGCAGAGAACGATCTGAAAAGGAAGATGATGATGGAGAGTGCTTTTAATTTGGAGGTCGATTTGGGAAATCTTGGTCTTGACGAACAGCCAGATGTACGCCTGCACCGCTCCAAGTCTTGGAAGAAAGATTATCTAACTGCATGTAGTCCCCTTATGACGCAGAAGACAGCCAGGAATTCGTCTGGGATCGATGTCTAAATGATCAAATGTTTGTCTTCCAGGAGACTGAGCTAGGTCGAATACTGGACATTATCATATCCAACATGACGCCGCAAAGATCGCCCTCTCAAAAGCCAGTTCCAGCAAATATCCTCTTTCTCAGCGCAAGATACGCACACTATTATCAGAGCGCCGACTTGCTCGAGAAACTCCTCTACAGTGCAATGGACAAGATTAACGAAGTCGTCGAGAGCCACCAATGGGATATGACCATTCTAGCATTTTGGATGTCCAACGTGACTCTATTGCTACACTATTTGAAGAAAGACGGCGGCCTCGGACAAGCAACCGTCCAGTACCAACTACTTCTCGCCGAGCTCATCAACGAGATCTTTATTCTGATCATCCGCGACGCAGAGCGGCGGATGGATAAAGTGCTGGATGCTGCTATGCTTGAACACGAAACTATCCCAGGCTTCGAAGATGTCCACTTTCAGAATGAGTGGAGGATATTTCGCTCCAAGCCGAAGGTAAAAGCGCCGGAGCCATATGAAAAACGCTATCGACCGCCCTCACCAAAAAGACGAGCACAAGTCTCTCCCAGAAACATAACCTCCCTACTCTCTTCCACCCTTTTCGTGCTAGACTTATACGATATACACTCTGTGATCACGTCACAAATCCTGTCGCAACTCCTCTACTGGGTGGGCGCAGAACTTTTCAATCGCGTCATGTCGAACAGAAAGTATCTGGCTCGAACAAAAGCTATGCAAATTCGCATGAACATATCCACACTAGAAGACTGGGCACGAACCAACAATCGCCAGCCCGAGCACTACGAGAATGGATCAATGACATCGACAGGCGAGACGACAGCAGAGGCAGCACGCCGGCACATGGAGCCAGTCGTGCAACTTCTGCAATGGCTCCAATGCTTTTCATCCTTGGGCGAGGATTTCGAGGCTTTGGTCGGCACCATTCAACAGATGCCACGTCTCACACCTCAACAGCTCATTCATTCTGTCAAATACTACCGAGCAGAAGTGGGCGAGAAAGGCTTGCCAAAAAGCGCCATGAAATATCTCACTGAGCTGGAGCATGAGTTTACCGAGCGCAGGAAGCAGCAACGCAAGCGCGAGAGCAACTCACACTTGCAGACGAACGACACTGCTCCAATGACACCCACAAAACCAGATTCGAGCAACTATTTCCCACCATCACCAAACTCACCAAGGCCTCCGTCGCGTACCGCGGGTGACGAGGAAGCCCCTGAAAACCTTCTCATGGATCCAGCACTTATGCTGCCGTTCAGTCTGCCCACATCGACGGACATGTTGGTCAGCTATGGCGCTGGCTTTGGCGGATTGAATCGTGAGCGTGAGAGAAGGTACATTCCGACAGTGCCGCCAGAGTTTCTCCAAAGGTTTGATACTGGTGGAGGCAAGCAGACAACGGGATCCTACGATGTAAAACCATGGGAATGATGGACGTGACTAGTAGGTGCTTAAAAGGCTTGTTTTGCTGTCCTCGCGATCGACAAGGTACTGCCCGCGGTAAAGCCACGGCCCGTTGGTGCTGGACCGGCCAATCAGAGCTGTTAGGACGTAATCACAGCGAGGGACTCAATTCATTACCACTTCTGAGCACCTGATAGCGTCGGATCGCAGGTTCTTTTGGTGAGATCGTGTGCCTCATATGGAAAACTATATAACGCCGATCTCGCAATGTCGCTACCGATTGTTGCCAGACCCTGTCGGACTCCGCCGCCGCATATCCTCTGCTCTCTTGAGGGAAACGGTCTCTCCACGATAAATAAGTGCCTCCCGCATATTCGTATAGTTCGGCATACTCTCCAGCCTTACAAAAAGAAAAGTACCCAACACGACCAATTGACACCTTCTCGCTCAAGCTACCATAACAGAAATACCAATCATGCACGCAGGCGTCACACAAATTGCTGCCGACCAAATCGACAGCACATTCGCCGGCACTGTCGGTAATTGCTCCCCAATTTCCTTGAATGAATATCATAATCACTAACGGCGCTCCTCCATACAGACCTCCTCTCTAAGCCTCTAGGCTCTCGTATACTCTCCTGCTCCGACGAATGGTTTGCGGAAGCCTCCAACCTCACAACTCCCACTCCGCCTATCCGAAAACCAGGAGTCTTCGTCTTTGCCGGAGCCTGGTACGATGGTTGGGAAACAAGGAGACATAACCCCGAAGAGTTTGACTGGGTGGTATTGAGACTCGGAGTATCATCTGGCAAGGTGAAAGGCATCGGGATCGACACGACTCATTTCAACGGCAACCATGCGCCAGAAATAGCTGTCCAGGGCACATTTTGCGCAGATGAAGACGAAGAGAAACTGAAGAGAGGGTTCGAGGGCTGGGAAACCATACTGGACAAGAAGGAGTGCGGACCCAGCCAAAGGCATGCTTGGTTGTTACCCGAATACACCGAGAAAACGTACACGCATGTGCGGTTACTCATGTATCCCGACGGCGGCATCGCAAGATTCCGCCTCTACGGCGCCGCCCTACCCATCTTCCCACAAGACGTGAATGAAGCCTTCGACCTCGCCGCAACGGTGAACGGCGGCATCGCAATCAGCTGCTCAGACCAACACTTCGGCACCAAAGCGAACCTCCTCTTACCCGGTCGCGGCGTCGACATGGGCGACGGCTGGGAAACCAAACGCACCCGCGGCGAACACGTCGACTGGGTCATCGTCAAACTCGGTACAAAAGGCCTCATCGACAAGATCGTCGTCGATACGGCGCATTTCCGCGGTAACTTCCCGCAGAAAGTGCAGGTTTTTGCCCTCGATTGGGAGGGGTCTGGGTCTCCTAAGGCTGATGATGAGGGCTGGGTGGAGGTCTTGGGACCGCAGAAGACGGGACCGGATGTTGAGCATGTTTTTGAGGGGGCGTTGTTGAGGGGTGTTGAGGGAAGGGGGTTTGGGTTTGTTAAGTTGGTTATTATTCCGGATGGAGGGGTTAAGCGGTTTAGGGTCTTTGGGAGGAGGTGTGTTGAGTAGGCCTCTTTTTTGGTGGGGTTTGGGAGGAGGGTTGGGTGGGGATTGTCAGAGTGCGTGTATGGCGATAGTGTTGATGAAGGCGTGTATATCTAGGGAGAATAGTGAAACTTGGAGCTGGAGAATGAATGCAGTGGGATTACATCTGTCATTTGGACTTTAATCCTCATCAATCGTCCGACTACTAGTATATCGATCTGACTTTGCAGAACACTACGAAATCACGGAAAGACAATCACATCGCCGCCCCAATGGCGCTTCATCCCACAAACGAAAGCTAGGCCTCACGCTCGCAAATGCCTAATGATACTTTTCTTTGCCATCGCTCATCTACACCGATGGAGCAGGCTGTTATTTCGGTTTAAAGCAAACCTCCGCAGATATTGCCTTTTCTTCATGGATGTGAAAGTGAATGGCCCAAAAAACGGTTTTGGTGTTGGATGTAGAAGCAGTAGAAGTAATGAGCGCGAGCGCCACATAAGTCTTACGTCTTTTGACGATTGAGTAGATATTGCTGTAAGTAGCTTCTACTGGTAATGGTACTGGTACTGGTAAGGTAGATGTTTATCGGTCCGTGAAGGCCTTCTACCGTACCTCCGTAGGCTAGCGTGTTTAATGGGGTAGTGATGGAGAGTGATCTTTTTCTTTGTTGGGTTTTACGCGATACTCGAACTATTTTGGGTCAGTTAATGGTGTGATTGCTGGTTGCATCCGTTGTCTAAGAAGCTCGTTCACTGAAGAACCCAGGGAGGTGGACGGATGGTAGGAGAAATTTGTTTGTATCGTGGCCATCCATAATGACCAAAGAGCATGTTTACTGCCGGGCGATAAAATGCTTCATGATCCCCGCGGATGCTCTTTTTGGGGTGCTCGCTGTTGTTCATCTCTGAGGCCTGTCACTACACCAGCTCACTGGATCTCTCGGCTTGCGATGAACAATGGAAGTACCATAGACGTGAATCAAGCTTTGCCCCCGAAACGCTGGGAGTGAACTGTGACTATGGACTGTTTGTAGGCTGGGCGTGGGCGGGTACGACTCATTGCGGGCATGAAAAGCTGTTTCGATGACGTCTGGAAATTGCCGGCCAAGAGAGGTCCTCAGGGTTGATCCTACCGCCAGGTCTAAATCCTGCCAGGGCTGCTTCAGGTAGGACGGGCAACAGGATCTGCTCAGCTTTCGCTAGGAATATGCAAAGATGCGAGGTTTGCGACCGGATTGCAAGCGTCCTTCGTTTCGTGGTATGGACGATCCCTGGGCCTGCGAATTGAAAGATTTCATCGTAAATTGCTGTCTTACTCCATGCCGGCGCGGAATATTCGAGATGCCTAATGACATGTCCGGTATGCCCTGAAACTGCTATTCCTGCGCCTCATTGTGCCGATTCCGGGCCAGGAAGAGGGTTGATAGGGACACCGGACGCCTTCTCGAAGTGTCAGCGACAGCGTGAAAAGGGACAGAGACGCTGTAATATTGTCAGTGTTATGGCGATCCCTTCCGCACACAAAGTGCAAATGTAGGGTGAGATGTCAAAGCAAGGATCCTCTAACTCGCGTGTCGTCGGGACTCGGAACAATTTTCAGATAGGAGAGCAGCTTTGCTGTATGAGTGATCTGAGCTCAAGCTTTCCCAGGATGAGGATTCAGTTTACGATGTGCTGTGCTGGCCACGTAATCGAAAGAGATGCGTTGATGCTGGGCTAGAATGAAATGGAAGACACGGTATATGAAGATCAGGGTCGTGGTAGAGGAAAAGCAACGGACAACGCATGGCTGTTGATAGCATAGGGAGACCTTGACCTTGTGAAAGTGATGTACCGTGGTAGAGGATGTTGTGGTTGTGGTTGTCACCACAAGTCATCAGGTGGCTGAGCTCTTGGCATCCGATGCTGATTGGACCACACACATGGTCTCCGGAGATGATCTTTCAAGGTCTCTCTGTTCCAAATCCAAACATTGCGCGTCGCTTTGTTTCGTGCGCAAACATCTCTCTCGTCCATCCCCCACACCACTATTGCTCAAACCTGGGATATTGCCCATGACGTCCACGGCCATCGGTTGCGCTGTGTACGAAATACGAAGGACTCTGGGGTCATTCCGACACCCTTCCAGACCCTCTCCCCAGACGGATTGCCGGCTCGACGCCTCGAATGTCTCTAGCATCGAGAGGAGTTTGGAGACACTATCGCCAAGTTCCAAACTGCCCCTCTGCTACGCGCCTGCGTCGACCTGGCATACGCCATTTCTGCCTGACTCTGCTGCAGCAAGTGTCCCCCCAGTGGCCAACGATGACGGCGTGTTCCTGTTTGGTCGTTTATCGTGTCAAGTGTCAAGGGTGGTCCTTGCGAGCCCTTCCACACCAGCACCATGCATGACTTGCTCACAACCAAGCGGGACCTCTTGCGGCACTATTCACGGAACTGTGGCCTGGCGTCTGCATGTACGGATCGAGCTTGTCTGCGATCGCGGCTGCGGTTTCAGCGGGAGATCCCTGATGTCTTGATTGGCCTGGCACATGTCTGAATCTATACTTGCCGCAGTCCAACGTGTCGCTTGACTGCAGATCTCTGTCTTGTGGAATTCCTTGTGATGTCCGGCCGGGATTCACCTATTATCTTGAATCAACCGCAAGCTTCTTATCACACCATCTGCGCGCATGTCTCTATTTTTCGCTCCCTCTTCGCATTCCTATCTATTCCTGTTTTTGCATTTCCTCACTCAAATTCCATCCTTGCTTGTCAAGCGGTGAAGTGGTGGCGTTGCATTGGCGCCCGCTCCTGCATACTGGCATCCACTCTCCCTCCATTCTGCTCTAGTCTTATACCCAGATTGTGGTATCGTTGAAGCTAGCGGAAGAGCTTGTTGGTCAATGGACAGTAGCGGTGACTTCACCGCGTGATCCATTCTCGCGTTGTTCTTGGTACAATAGTCCCTTTGTAGTCGAATGCCCCTCACACTTGTCACATCGTCGAATGTCTCCCGACAGGGGATTTATGGCTCTTCCTCGCGCCGTCAAGAACGAGGAAAGCACCAAGAGGAAGATGAGGCAGGACAGTGGTTGTGACCGGCCGTCCATGGAAAGTGTTTCTCCATTAGGAAGTCCACGGCACAGCAGCCGATCCTGGACCTCTCACAACCATCAAACATACCGATCCAACCAAATCGATTCGACGAGCCAGGAGCAGTCCGAGAGAAATATGGCATCATCTGTCAAATCAAGCTCGAGCGGACCCAGCTCTCGTCGAGACTCAGCAATATCCGATATCAGCAAAGAAAAGGGCCGGAGACCGAAAACAGCTCGTACACCATCAAAGAGATCACTCAGGCCTGGACGAAATACTTCATTCTCCGACATTGGATCATTGCATATCAGACAAGGACCTCGCCGCTGCCTCACTTCACCCTCAGGACAACCATTTCAAACGAATGTTGAAGAGGCACTCGCCTTGCATGAACGAAGTCGTCAAATACTGGCAATGGCGGCTGTGCCAACACCTTATCAAAGTGCCGCCTCCGTGGTCCCGCAAACTCCAGCCCTTTACCGAAGACGGACTGCAGCAGATTGCACATATGGACGTCAGCACGAATGGAATCCGCTTTCATACCCTAACTCTAACAAGCCACTGCCTGTCGAAGAATCTACCGAGCATTATGTCCCTATTCCGTCCACCACAACTTACTGGACCACTACGGAGTCGAGAAGGCAAGAGTACGCAAAAATCGACAAAGCGAATAAAGGACTTCGTGGGATATGGAAAAAGCTCATTCCGAAATTCGCTAGAACCACGAGCGAATCGAAATTCTTCGACGAAAAGAACGATTCGGACGTTTGCAGTGTTCGACGGTACCGGCTTGAGTTGGATGATGAGAGGTGACAGAGGGGAAGGAGGACCTCTGATGACTGAACGAATTGAAGTTTGGATTGGAGTGAAGCATGGTCATTTCTTTTGTCATTGCATATCTTGGAGTTGCTGCGGTATTGGCCCTCTATCCTTTTGGAGGAGGAGAGAAGAACTGCCCGAGGTGCAGATCGCTGATTGTTTGTGCGAAGTGGCCGTTGTGGATTTGAATGATGTGAAGATACCCATAAAGCTTGTTAATGTTGCACGATTGGCGGCTGATTATTGAGATGAGGAAGAGGCTGGTAGATATAAACAACGAAACATAAAAGTTTGTTTGTATAAATCATTCGACTTGCCTTTCCGCCGTGAGTGCTAGGATTGTATGGCGAATGATAATTCCGACTCTATGTTTACTCCCAACACTCTCTCACACCTGAGAACCTCAAAATTGTCCTCCCAGAAATGGCACGATCAAAAATACGAAACATCCTCCTCTCACACCACTCCAGCTCCAAATCCCAACCCCAAATCTGTGCATTATTCCAGCCCCACAAAAAAACATCGCAAACAACCTTCCCAATCAAGCTTAGCGCCACCCCCAACAAGCTCTTCCTATCTCCCGCCCACCTACGGCCGTCTACGGCAGCAATCTCATCCTCACCACAGCTGCAGTATCTTCGGTCGGCCCAGAGGAAGAAGATCAGCAATCAACGAACCGCCCATCCCCAGAGGTCGATCACGCTTACGCCGCCAATGACAATGCCGCGAGGTTGGAAGTGGGAAAGGGCCATGCTGTGTGTCCCGCTCTGCAGGGACGTCCGGTTTGGCGATGTCGGGGTGGCGCCAGCCATTGACAGTGTTACATCCGCCTGGACGCAGAGACGCGGATGAACGTGTGTAGCTGTATGCGAGATAAGGATGATGGTGATGGTGGGTGGAGATGGGTTTTGGAGGAGTCAAGTATTTTTCGCTTTTGCATATAGGTGGGTGGTTGTTTGCACCCTGGGCTGTTCGTGGAGTGGATTGGATTGTTTTCGCTTCTTTGCGTTTGCGATAAGCTGGGTTGAAGTAAGATACTGATTTGAGTCTTTGCTTTGCTTTGGCTTGTCTTTTGTGTCTCTCTTGCTGCTCCTCTCCTTCTATCTCACCCTCGTCAACTCGTTGGAGCAGAAACAGATACCTTCTTCATGATGTCGCTTTCATCCCATCCTCCACCCCCAACGTACGACATCGACGCGGAGAAAGACCACGAAAAGGAGATCCAAAGCAAGGAGGCTACTCATGGATTACCAATCTCGGAAGATGCAATCAGGAATGGGAGTGTGGATGCTTCGGTCATTCTCAAGCATGCGATTGATGGGGACGAGGCGTTGAAGGCTTTTGCGAATCATCAGGGGCCTATTGTGCATATTGATGAGGCGACTAATAAGAGGTTGTTGAGGAAGATTGATAGGAATTTGATGCCGGTATGTTGTCTTTCTGGTGTTCGAATTCGAAGAGTTGGAAGGAAGAGATGGCAATGGAGATAATCGAGGCAGTTACGGATCTCTCATATTCTGAGATTGACTTGACTATTTGAAGGATATCATGCTGATGAAGTATTGACGGCAGATTATGTGCCTCGTTTATGGTCTCAACTACCTCGATAAAACGACCTTAAGCTATGCATCCGTCATGGGTTTGTCAGGTGCGCCATCAACAGGAGGTATCGGTCTTCATGGGGACCAGTACTCGTGGCTCGGAAGCATGTTCTACTTTGGATATCTTGCCTGGGAATATCCAACAAACAGGTGACAACCCATCCCTTGCGGATCCCAAGTCTCGACTGAATACTCACATTTCTTAATAGACTCCTTCAAAGACTGCCTTTGGGAAAGTACTCGGCATTCAACGTGATCATGTGGGGAACGACATTATGTCTTTTTGCAACCGTCTCGAATTTCTCAGGGGCGGTTGCCGTCCGATTCTTCCTCGGGGTATTCGAGGCCGCTGTAACGCCAGGCTTTGCGCTCTTCACTTCTCAATGGTACACCAAGCGTGAGCAGGGCCTCCGTGTCAACATCTGGTTCTGCTTCAACGGATTCGCACAGATCTTTGGCGGTCTCGTCGCGTACGGAATCGCCAGAGGAACTGAAAACGGTGGAAGTGCTATTGCTCCCTGGAAGATCATATTCATCCTCACGGGTCTGCTGACCGTGACAATGGGGATCCTGTTCTTGTGGTGGATGCCTGACAATCAGATGAATGCGAGGTTTCTGAGTAAAGAAGATCGCATCCTTGCCATTGAGCGGGTGCGCGAGAACCAGCAGGGAATCGGCAACAAACATTTCAAGATGTACCAGGTAAAAGAGGCGCTCACAGATCCCCTAACCTGGGCCTTTGTCTTCTACTCTCTCGTAGCCGACATCCCCAACGGTACGTCAACCCATCCACCCCATCAAACCACACTCCCACAACTAACACGCGAGATCAGGCGGCATCTCCAATTTCTTCTCCCTCCTCGTAAAATCCTTCGGCTACACATCCCAACAATCCCTCCTCTACGGCACCCCGGGCGGCGCCGTCGAAGTCATCACCCTCCTCCTCTCCGGCTACCTAGGCGACCGCTACGGCCAACGCCTCCTAGTCTCCAGCTTCGGCCTCATCCTCTCCATCACAGGCGTAATAATGATCATCGCCATCCCCTCGGCGCACCCCGTAGGCCGTCTGATAGGCTACTACATGACCCAAGCGGCGCCCACGGCCTTCGTCGCCCTCCTCTCCCTCATCGCCACGAACGTCGCCGGCTACACCAAGAAAACGACCTTTGCGGCTTTATTCCTCATCGGCTACTGCGTCGGCAATATCATCGGTCCGCAGACTTTCCGCGGATCTAGTTACGTGCCGGCTGAGATTACGATTGTTGTTTGTCAGGCGGCGTGTCTGGTTGATCTGGCGTTTATTTGGTGGTGGTGTAAGAGGGAGAATAAGAGGAAGGCGGCGTTGAGGGCGGAGCCGGGGTATATGAAGATTGAGAATCAGGTTTGTTCCCTTTTGCGTGTATCGATTTTTTTCGGATGGAGCGGTTTTGCTAATTTGGGGTTTAGGAATGGCTTGATCTTACGGATCGAGAGAATATTGAGTTTGTGTATACTTTGTGAGACAATACTCCCGCAGTGCGAGTGAGATGGGGATTCGTTTTCGAAACCTGTATCCTTGTTATTAGAATCCCTTTCTACGAAGA
This sequence comes from Venturia effusa, assembly GCA_007735645.1. Lineage (NCBI taxonomy): Eukaryota > Fungi > Ascomycota > Dothideomycetes > Venturiales > Venturiaceae > Venturia > Venturia effusa. The sequence goes on along the minus strand of CP042190.1, from coordinate 2,340,147 downwards.
TAGAAAAGAAAATCATGAAGCTATATCTTACCAAGCGGAAAGATGCGGCATCACAATTGACGAATAAACGCCCTCCAATCCACCACTCCCCAACGCGATTATATTACTAGAAATCGTGAAGAGAGGAAAGCGAGACGACCGACCGGACGCGCTGGATAAAACAGGGGTCAGAATTAACATTCTTTTGGCCGGCTACCATAGTAGGTAGGTGATGAAAAGCGCCCACCTCCATAAGCTTCGGGGCTCACTGCGGCTTGACCGCTATATTGTAATATCTATTCATCGTTACGTAAATGCTATATTTATATCATAGAGTTTATCTTCCCTTAATTGAAGACTCTCTTTCCTCATTACGCTCCGGCTCTGCATTTAACCGTACTTCTATTGCAGAGTTAACATCTTATTACACTACGATTCCTACATTTACCATCCATCGATCGCAGTCTCGCAGAGCGCAAAAAAAATAAAAAAAATGAAACCCTCCTTCCTCACCCCCCTCCTCTTCCTCGCCCCCGCCGCTGTATCTTCCATGAAAGATCTGGGCTGCTGTTCAATCTCGGCTGACCTGACGGTTATCGGAGGGACGGGATACACGAAATCGTGCTGTGGTCCTCATGCAACCTACTATTCAGACCCTGGTCTCGTAAGTCTGATTGATATACGTTGTACTCGTGTGACGGAAGGCTAATAATATTCGGCTTTGACAGTGCCACAGCCCATATTCAATTGCTAGTTGCTGCTCTGATGGGGGGAGAAGGAAGTCTGTCAGACAGTGTGAGGGTGGCTGTCAGCCTGGGAGGATCGCTCTTTTGGGGTGTACGTCTAAGTGAGGTACCCGTGCGCCTGGGAGGGTGGCTGTTTTTGGGTGTACATATAAGTGAGGTACTCGTGCGCCTGGGAGGTATCGTGAGGCGCACTGAGGAGGCCCTATACTCTCGCCTCAAATTGTGATTGTATATCCGCGCAGAGTCTGCTAAAGTCGATTCGGCTAACGCAGCCTCAACCACTTTGTGAACAACCTTCTCCATCATTTATTCCACAAGGATATCTCTTTACCCTCCAATATTCGACGGGGCTTCCTCTCTGCGTGGCGGCCAGGTCGGCATCCTCTGTTGTTTTCCAAGTACGAGACTCGAACTTGTAGAACGATATGGCTAAAAGCGGGAATCGGAGACCTGCTTGACCTAAAAGATAATATCCATGTTTGGGATCTGAGGCTTTCGTTGTTAGCATAGAGAGTTTTCGTAGTGTTTGTGCTCCTGCTTCTCGCACATATCGAAGCCGATGCTAGCACTGATCCTTACCATTAGGCAAGACTTCTTTTCAACTTCATCCTCATCAATTTGCACCTCAACATCGCGGCCATCTAAAATTTCATTCCACTCATATAAGTCGGAAGGAGAAAGTGACAAGGCTTAGTATCTTTTTAAAAACCTTCCCTGGCCTTACTCACGCGTCTTTGTTGTTCAATCTTGTCACTTTGACCACAAATTCTGTCAGCGGTAGTAAGAGAGACACTTTCGCCTTCGAAGTAGACATGTTAGATTTCATATGCCACGAGAATCAAATGTTCCGTCATCATCACCAGACAACTATCGACCGCGTCCAGCTTGCCCATGCAGTGACTAAGAAGTACCCTTAGTACCTGGATTATCACTCGCAAAAGCGCAGCTACCCATATCCTTCTTCACAGCTTTGGCCCCTGGCATGATATCGAAATCGAAGATATCGACCGGCAGACCCATTGTCGTGCAGGCGTTGGGAATCTGTGGATCAATTAGTCAAAGACCTAGATATCAGAAACTGCAAACCTCACATCGACGATTCCAGCAACGTGGCCTTGGACCGGGGCACACCCAAGGAGCAAGTAGGATTGATAATCGTCGTAACCTGGTTTCATGTTAGTTCGAGTCGCAACGGGTATGGGGTAGAATGCTTGCCAAATCGTCTCAGATACTCGATGGCACGTAAGCTCGTCTGTCTGTATGCCACGCTGGTGTCCATATAATGTTGCTTGCCATTTTCATCCACGCTGAAGCCCTCAAAGTATATGTATCTCCAAGGTCCGAATTGTGGTTCGCAAGGTCCGGGGATGTAAATTGGTGATTTCATAGCCAGTTCGGCCATTCCACCTTTCATGACCGTGAATTTGATGGTGATGACGCCGGGCATCTCTATTGCGCCGCAGAATGAAATCTCGCCGTCGCCCTCTGTTGATCATGTCAGTATCATCACCTCATATGAGCCGCCGACGAACTTACGCGAGAAATGCAGATCTCCAACGCTGAATTTGGCACCCTTGACATGCACAGGGAGATAGACCTTGCTGCCTCTCGACAGGTTCTTGATATCACAGTTACCACCATGCTCAGGTCTTCCCGGAACAGTTCGTGCCCCCTCTTTACCAATCTTCTCCTTCAAAGCAGCATCTGTAGCACTGCCTGGGTGACAGTTTTGTGGCAGGGGAGGGAGTGCGACATCGCGGTCCATGTGGGAGCACGCGGTTCTCAGTTCGCCTTCGCGTTCGTTCCAGTTGGCAAGGACTTCAGGAGACGGTGCACAGCCGAGAATTCCTGGATGGATGAGGCCGGCGAAACGGACGCCCGGGATGCTACAAGTGTTCAGTTACTATTCAATGAGCCATATGAAAGATACGTACTGTCTGCTCGAGCAAAAGATGCCTTCGAAATCCCAGATAGCTTTCGCAGCTTTGGGATAAATCTCGTCCAGAAATCCACCTCCATTGGTCTTGTCGAAGATACCAGTGAAGCCCCAGAGATGGTCTTGAAATGGTTGTACGTCCTGAATTTCCACGAGAAGGACATCGCCTGGCTCTGCTCCCTCAATATCAAATGGTCCAGTAAGGTAGTGAATCTTGGTTAAGTCAACATTCTTGACATCGTCGGCGTCGTCAGAATTTGTGATTTGGCCTCCAGTCCAATCGACACATTCAATCTTTACAATCTCGCCGTCCTTGATCGAGGATACGGAAGGAACTATTTTGGTGAGCAATTTTTATGTGAAGAATGTGGACATGTCTTACTATCTGGATGCCAGCGGTTCTAAGGGTGTCAGTATCAACAGCATAGAACAGAAGTGCAATTGCATACATGTAGGACCGTCTGTTCAGAGGCTGGTTGTGAAAGATCGACTTTTGCAACAGTCCTAATCTCCTGCTTGCCAGTTCCGTAGACCACTTCACGAGGCATCACGGCGACTGAATTCAGAAATTGGATGTGACAAGAGCGTGTAGGTCACTATGGAATCTGGTAAACACGTTGAAAAGAAAGGAATTGGTGCTGACGCAACGGGAAAATGGAACGGTTATCAAACATAGTGGAGGAGGGTCTATTGCGGGGTACAGTATCGCGATAGCTGCTAGCACTTGCCTCCGATGCAGTGACGTTTTCTCCACGTCGCTGAATGATAAGAAGCGGCGGGGAACAGGAAGTAAATGTTACGAGTGTATCTTGCTGATAAAACCGCATAGCTGTACCGAATTGGGGGACGTGCAGTGTCAAGCACTGTAGCTTGTGCGGGGCAGATAGATGATCCCGCGTCGTGATCGCGTAGGGATGTGTACGCGAGCCTGAGTCCAAAGAAAACACCTCAAAACGTGATATGAAAGATTCTAATGGCGAACTGCCTCTCGTGTTTCTTTCAAGCGTGCTGTGTTCTTAGCAAAATTCTTAAGGAGAAACTGCTGAAAACTTGATGCTTCTGCGAAAAGCAGGAGCGCGACGGTCGCCATTCTCATAGCTTCTCATATCAAGCGAAGACTACTACGACGAATTGTTGATGTGATCTTGCTTTCCATTGGACTCTCAAAACAGGGTCAGCAATTTTATTAGAGGTAGAATCCATGTCTTATCTTGACTTTGATCATCAATCACCAAACCACAACGCAATCATAAATCAAAGTGACTTCCCTGATTAAGAGAATTTCTTCTCCGGCAAATCGGCCGGAATACCAGTATTGAGAGAAGCTGCCGACTTGGAATTCCCATCGGTGTTGATAGCATCGAGCAAGGTCAATGGTAGCGACATGAACTCATGCTTGTTCTTCCATCGAACCTGGGTTTGAGCAAAATCCTGAGCTTCAGAAGGAGCTGGAGGAGGGTCGGTAATCTTGGTGATGAGGTACGCAGTCGATGCCTCTGCGATTCCGTAGATCAGGACACCAATAAGAGGAATCTTGAGAAAGACGAAGAATCCGAGAGCGAAGCCGAAGAGGACGCCCTCGCGATCTTTGAACCAAAGTGCTTTTTGCTCCTTGGTGTATTTGATGCGGGAGAAGTAGGGTACGAGCTGTTCATAGTCTTAGAATTCATAGTTGCAAAGCTGTATACTGCAGAAAGGCTTACCAGTTCTCTCATCAAACTCCTGGAGGAGAAGTAGCTTTGCAAAAACATGACCAAGTACCGTTTCGGGAGAAAAATGCTGGGAAAGAAGATGATCACAGCTGGCTGCGTCCCTACGGCTTTCTGGAAGGTGTAAAAACTGGCCGCCGGGAGGACGAACCGACCAACATACGGAAGGAAGGACAGAGCATATATGATGAGAGAGGTTCCAGAACGCTTTCCAAACCGAACCAGAAAATTGAAGATAGCTTCCTTGGTGTTCTTTTTCTGTGAAGTGTCGCCATGTGTCGAATATTGACGCAGATTAGGATAATATAAAGCCCGCAATTTTGAGGGATCATCAGAACGATGTTTGGCGATATAGGTTCGATCCACCCAGTCCAGCGATTCCATGAACCTAGGTCAAGAGGTCAGCAATACCCTCCTGCCTGTGATGGGTTCGAGGAAACAGACATATTGTCCAGCGTTGGAGTAATATATCTCATCAAACTCATCAGAAAGAACGGGACCTGAAGCACAGAATGCTCAAGAAAATGAATCCCGTCGATGATATCATTATCCCATGTAACGCCCTCCAGGTTCGTGAAGAGACCGATAAACCATATCAAAACCCGAACAGCAATGCCCTAATCAGACGCATTAGCATCGTGAATCAAACATAGCACCAGCTAACCCAGCCACCTTCTTATAACAACCCAGGAAACACCTACTGGAATCCCGATCAAAATTCTTATCCCAATCCCCGCCGCTACCGCAAGCGCAGCCTGCCTATAATGCTCTCCTGTGAACAACCTCGGGTTCTGCAAAGCGCGGTGGGCGCCAACCAGTGTTAACTGTGCGCCTCTCAGTATGGCATCGGGATCGAAATTCGCCATGTCGGTTTTGATTTCGGCGATGCCCTTTCCGACCTTGTCCTTTTTTGATGAAGACATTTTTGTTGGTGTTGTTGTGGTGGGAGCTGGGTTTTGAGGTGATGGAGGTTTTGTTTGCTTTGGGTCTGAGCTGGGAGACGCGTTTTGGATTGCAGTGACGTATTATTGCATAGCCACTTTTCGCTTTGAAAAGGTGGATTTAGTTTCTGGAAATTAGAAACATGGATCCAGGAGCAAGTCCTTAACTTTCCTGGTGCATGTCTTGAGGCTAAGTATTGGAATGGATGATGAATGCCCGCGGACAGTCACGTGAAATTTTGTCTAGGTCACGGTGCAGTTGAAGCTGAGTTCACCAAATTCACCAGGTAGAAGCCATGCATTGAACGTAGCACTCCGGTTACGAACAAATGAAAGTCTAGTTACTCAATATCCCAAGTTTTCCATTCCTAGTATCTCGTGCAACATCGATAGAGAACGGCCACAATGAGATGAATCGACGAGCTTGCTCAACCAGCTCTGGCCAGGAATACACCAGATATCATGCTCCTACTCATCTAAAATCGAGACCTTTCAAATCTTGGAAATAGTAATCATTTCCGGGGGGGTACCATCGCGAGAACCCAGCCCAGTATCTTGCTTTCATATGAAGACCTTGGAGAACTTGAAAGGCTGAAAGAGGAAAGAGAGTGCTTGCGCTGTGTGATTATTTGGGTGTCTGCGCTCCGAAGCAGCGCACTCTCCATTTCAGCTCTCGTCCTCGTCCTCGTCCTTGCTGGGTTGTCGCCTTTCTGACCAATCTTCTTTCTGAGGGCAATTCGTTTCCATTACTAAGACAAGTCGTCTGCCCTTCATCGTGACCATCAATATGATGCCTCCAGCTCCACTTTCGTTGAGCGTCGTTGAGCTTGCCTCAATTACTCATGGAACGGCTTTCTCGCAAACTAGTGCTACCAGACTCAGCTACAATCCAAGTGCATCTATCGGAATCCATGGATGTGCCGGTAGAAAATCTAGAGGTATCGCAATCAGCATCATTGCCGCCATAGCTGTGGTTATACTGTGAGGCGTATGTGAATGCTGCAGAATGCTCTGGTATTTCTGCGCGCGAGATCGGAAAGGTTTTGGAAACCTTCGAGCTCAAAGCGATATAGCACCAGTTCTGCCCCCAGAGCAGTCTCATGCATGAGATGCCAGCCGATGCTGCTTCTATGGCCGATCTGAAAAGGTGAGGCACCGAGCTGCTCCAATACAATCTTATCGACGACTTCACGTATATATCTCTGGTTTTGCGTCGCCATCTGGTGGAAGAGCGGCAGTATTGTCCTCCAGCTTTCGCCATCTCAGCTCCGGTCTCCTCCTCTCGCCTTCAACCTCCTGCGCCTCTTCACTCGATAAAATGAGCAGATTGCCATCCTCCTCAAACCGCCAGGCCCTCAACTGTACATCCCCAACCATGTTCGGCCGATTGCCAATCAGCATGTTATGTCTCAGCTTCACGTTTCCATCCTCTTCTGTCACGTAGAAAGGACCAGAGTACGCGAAGTATCTCTTGCCACTCTCTGCCCAGTCTGCTTCGGTGGCTTTGGTAGACTCGAATCGTTTTTGTCCTGGTATGGAGATCTGGGCAGACATGTAGCCGTCGGGTGTGTACATGATAATTCCAGCGGCGTGTTTCGTCATGGGATATAGTGGACGGGCTGTCGAAGGTGATTCAGCGATGGACTTGTAGGATTGAAGAAACCATGCGCCTGTGAGGTGGGATCGGAGGGCCGAGGCGGTTGTAGGATTGACGAATGTTTCCATGGAGGTCATTGCTATGCCTTTGGATTTGTCTATCTGTAGAATACGAGTACCAATTGTCAGTCAAATGGTTCTCGTCGAGACGGGAGTCCCAATCGCACGGTGGAGGTGGCTGAACTCGCATATGCGCCAGTCGGGATCGAAAGCAGCGTCTGGTAGATTTCAGCATAGCGAATGCCCTGTGCGGCGTGAATATATCAGCATGCCTAACCAAGCGTTTGTCCCAACACGGCAACACCCGACCCCGCGGCGACTCCGACACACTCAGCTGGGACCATGAACCGGCGCATATGCGATCAATTAAGTCGGTTCAACGATTTGGGCGGCGAAAGTACGTTGTGGTTATCTTGTGTTCCTCTCATTGAATCCGGTCGACGATCCTCTCTTGAACGACTTGCATGAGCAACTCGAAGATTGGAAGATGGTGTCAAGGTCGGGGACATAATCCAACCGATTTATATTGAACCGAGACAGAAAACATTAGGCTTCCTTTGAGATGGAGAATGAAAGATTGAATTCCGAGATTGTCCACAAGTGCTTCAAAAGCTTTGAAAGGCAAGCAGACCGGGTGTTATCGAAAGACATCCGGAGATGATCTGAATTAGAGTTTCCTAGATATTCAAATCCGAATCCGAGCTGTACTCCAGAATCATACCAGACGATATCTTGCGAGCGGTACACTTTTAAGTTTTGGCAATCAAGGATGGCGTCAAGTTCGAGGTTTCTCAACCCTAGACTGGCAGCTATATGTTTCTGGTGAAAGTGGAGATTCAGGCCACCAGAAATGTATGGATATTGATGTCTAAGAGGATGTCTCAAGCGATAAATGAGATGTCTCGAAGACCTGAGGATGGGCATTCCCAATTGTGTTGCTATTTACCATACATCGATTTGACCAGGCCAATACGCCTATGGAGAAGAAAAATTTAACTTGTATGACGGTGATGATTAGGTGGAGACAATATTTCTGAGAAAATGCTCTAAGCATATGATCTATTTTTGTTCTAGCGGCCAATGGGAGAGCCTCAATTGCTGACTCTTCACGGGTGATTTCGGAACACGCATTGACAACTTCTCACCTCACAATTTCGACAGTCATCGATATCGTAGCGCAACGCCTCTTCCATCCCTAAACATACCCTGGAATTGTGTCCTTGTGATTACACACCTCCGTTGCTTGTGATCATAGAATGGCCGGAACCCGCCATGTGGTTCTTGCTGTCCACGACCTTTTCCCGAAAGCTTCCGACAATTAGGAGTACTCGAAGGCTGTGGCAATGCACATTCCAGCTGGCCATGAAGAGTCCGAAGTGAACCTCCACTGATCTAGGTAGTGCTTACCCTGTGCACTCCAAAAGTATAAACTCCCGGCGCCTCAACGTTTTTTCTTCTCCTTTCTCTCCCTTCAAAACTATTGCATCTATCAACTCACTCCATCACATCTAGCATTTAATTCCACCAACTTCAATGTATACCAGTCGGACAGCTGTACATTGTAATAGAATTACCACACAGCGATCTGCTGCGAGCATCCTGAAGACCGTTTCGAGTACGAGCTCAAATCGGATCGCGTTCCGTCCGGCGCTGATAGTTTATCAGCAAAATCCATCGACGCCGACGAGGAGCTTCAGCTCGACATCAGCTGTAAAAGCCAAGGATTTCTTCCCAGAACCTCATACTCCGCAGATCAAAAAGACAGAAGCAGCATGGCCGCATCCAATGTAGGTCATCAAATCATCCTGTAATATCATTATGTTCCGTTTACTGACTTCTTCCCAGCTATACTGTGGAGCAAATGAACCAGGTAGCAGTCGCTCATCGGGAAACACGAAACTGGTCCGATAAAGTAGCTCTCATCGCGGTCAAGCTTCTAAGATGGGGCCTGGACACCGTTTCGGGGTATAAACATGACAAGGCTCAAGCTTTGCATGCCCAAGACCCAGCAGCCGCCCAAAAAAAATACGGCATGACCGAACAGCAATATCTGATCCGCAATGTCTTCCTCGAATCGGTGGCTGGAGTACCAGGAATGGTTGCAGGAATGCTCCGACATCTCCATAGCATGAGGAGGATGAAGCGAGACCATGGATGGATCGAAACTCTGTTGGAGGAAAGCTACAACGAGCGCATGCATCTGCTCATCTTTTTAAAGGTAGGATTTCTGCTCAAGCCTGTCTTATATTCCGCTAACATGTATCAGCTATACGAGCCTGGGTGGTTCATGCGACTCATGGTCCTCGGCGCACAGGGCGTCTTTTTCAACGCCATGTTCATCTCCTACCTCTTGAGCCCACGCACCTGTCATCGCTTTGTCGGATATCTCGAAGAAGAGGCAGTTCTAACATATAGCCGAGAATTGGCCGATTTGGAGGCTGGCAAGCTACCAAAGTGGGAGAAGCTGGCAGCTCCAGACATTGCTGTGGACTACTATCATCTGCCGGAGGGCAACAGGACTATGAAGGACCTGTTGTTGCACATCCGTGCTGATGAGGCGAAGCATCGGGAAGTCAATCATACGCTAGGCAACTTGGACCAAAAATCGGATCCAAATCCGTACGTCAGCAAATACGAGGACCCGGACAAACCACATCCTCGCAAGGATATTAAGTATTTGAAGCCAAGCGGATGGGAACGAGAAGAAGTCATGTAAAGGATATGGATTGTAAAGATAGGGGCTGTAAATATGGTTGGCGTTTGGATCGAGCTGGACAGCTGGCAACGGAGCCTTGAAAAACATAAACTTGGCTGGCCTGCAGGCTCACCAAAATTGGCGCATGGTTTAGGCTTGGGCGACAGCTCAGGTTGGTCTGTATTCTCTTAGCCTCTTTTCCCTCTCCAATCTTTGCTTCAATACGGTGCTCGGTTGGAAGCTTACTGGCAGATAATAGATTCCCCTCTTTCCACATGCTGACTGCGTGCCTTGCTGCATATATTCCATGCGATACATGGTAAACCCCGTGATGGTCGCTCATCTTTCTCCCGTCGTGGAGCATTGGAGGGCGAGTAGAGTACATATTCCCAGCTCCTTCAGCCTGTCGGACCAGGAAGATGCGCGACTAGTGCAGTGCTGGGCTGTTCAAGCTGTGTTGCGCCGGATCGTGAAGAGTCTTTGGTGGTTGAAACTCGCGTCTGGGATACGCTATGCCAGGTATCATGCTTGATATTGCCGTCTCAATTGAGATTGATGCGAGCTGAAGCTAAAACCTCGAAAGTTGGACGAGATAATCACGTGTGAGTATTTTAGCTGAGCCCGGCATGAATCTTTCATCAGACCTTGATCAAGTTACTCTCTCACCAACCTTCTGCAAAGGCTGTAAATTGGCTTTTCCTCCACACTCTGTCACGCTTGTTATCCAACAGTGGAACATCTTTCTTGATGGGTTATCACGTCTTTACTGCCCACTTGATGCCGGGAATAAATCCAGGAGTCCCAATCTCACCTCGAGTTTCTGCTTGCTGGCACTTGTCAGCCTCCAAGGATTCCCCACGGATCGACCGCGTTCCCCGCGTTCAAGCGGACGTGGAACTTGTTGTTCCACAACTTGGATTGGCATGACGAGCGACAAATATCGTGAATCCAACGGACTCTCCGGAAAGTCTTTCCGTCTCTCCCTACCGGCGGCCATCACGTTTGAAAAGTGATGACCATCACCTTTGGCAATCAGCAAGGCTGGTCTACTCCGTAGTGTTTCCAAAAAACAGGCACCAATTGATATACACGAAGTCACTCTCGCTGCTGGCTGAGCTAGTAAAGATGTCAATGGAGTTCACTCCGTCGCTTGTGTGGCTATGGTAACCTTGACAAGGGCTAGGGTTAGGATCGACAGGTTTCCCCGCGTTATGCAGCTCACCTACATCCGTCCCCGCAGGCACCTTGGTGTTTGAGTTTATTGTGGACCCTGATTCTTTTCGGTTTACCTTCCCCCGTTTGGTCCATAATTACTCCATGGATGTTGGTAGCTCACCACCGTCTTGAACGACACTTGTTCTCTCGCGTACTTGGAATATCTATCCTCAACAATCAATGTGATTGTTGTTGCACGAACTATCATTGAGCAGGAGTTGAAAGTGGTAGCGGTATGAAAGGGGGCCATTAAAGCTTACTACCACGCAAATTCATGTTCGCAGAAGCATCAGCATCAGTATCCCGATACTTTGGTCCGCATGCTCCCCAAACGCCAATATCAGCATCGGCGAGAGGGGTATTCTTCGCATCCGAGCTATACGGTGCTCCACAAACTTGCGCGGCGCTTCTCCTTCTTGCCCTGTCCTATACGGCCCTTCGTCGTGTCTCGTGAGCAAAGTGACAACCAGGTTCTCACAGGTGATAGATCATAGGCAGGGACTCTCTCCAGGTGCATGAGAACGAGCAGAGATGAGGAGCATCCATAGCTCCGGAGGGAATTGTGCGGGGTCGCGAGTTGAAGAGCTTGGAATTGGGAAAGGTATTTAGATGCTGGTAGGTTCTTGCATTCCAAGGTAACAGGTTTGCTCGTTCGAGAACAACACCAGCTTCTATCAGTATATAACCATTATCAAATCACGTTCGATCCATTATGACTGTTCCCGATGAAGTCGACATCATTGTGTGTGGTGGTGGGAGTTGTGGATGTGTTGTCGCTGGACGGCTTGCCAACTTGGACCACAATCTCCAGGTCTTGTTGATCGAGGCCGGAGAGTCCAATCTAAATAATCCTTGGGTGTTTCGTCCCGGTTAGTAAGCGCATAGTCGTTCATAGAACACAATTTGACCCATCCCAGGTATCTATCCACGTAACATGAAGTTGGACAGCAAGACAGCTTCATTCTACTATTCTCGACCATCCGAATGGCTCGGAGGTCGTCGTGCTGTGGTGCCGTGTGCTCATATACTGGGAGGCGGTTCTTCCATCAATTTCATGATGTACACCCGTGCGTCAGCAAGCGACTACGATGACTTCCAAGCCAAGGGCTGGACCACAAAAGAACTCATCCCTCTGATGAGAAAGCATGAGACGTACCAGCGCGCGTGCAATAACCGAGACATCCACGGATTTGAAGGACCAATCAAGGTCTCATTCGGCAATTACACGTACCCCATCATGCAGGACTTCCTCCGTGCTACAGAGAGCCAAGGCATACCAACCACCGATGATCTCCAGGATTTAGTCACTGGCCATGGCGCAGAGCATTGGCTGAAGTGGATCAATCGCGACACTGGTCGCCGATCGGACTCAGCCCACGGCTACATCCATTCCACTCGCTCTGTCCATCAGAACTTGCACCTTGCAGTCAACACCAAGGTTGACAAGATCATCATGGAGGGCGGACGTGCTGTGGGCGTTCAGACTGTTCCTACCAAGCCTCTTTCGAAGCAACAGAACCATCCAAAGATCTACCGAGCTAGGAAGCAGATTGTCGTTTCTGGAGGTACCCTTAGTTCTCCACTTATCCTGCAACGATCTGGCATCGGTAGGTCAATCATTCTCATTTCCTTTATTTGAATTCTAACTTTGTCTAGGCAATCCAGAGACGCTCCGCAAGGTTGGCGTCAAGCCTACCGTTGATTTGCCTGGTGTTGGACTCAACTTCCAGGACCATTACCTTACTTTCTCGGTCTATCGAGCGAAGCCTGGCGTTGAGTCGTTTGATGACTTCGTTCGAGGTGACGAGAAGACGCAGAAGGCTGTCTTTGATCAGTGGAACTTGAATGGTATGTCGCTAGCACGCCCTTGACAAGAACGAGTTCCGCTGACAACTGTGATCAGGCACTGGACCTTTGGCTACGAATGGTATTGAAGCTGGCGTTAAGGTCCGTCCGACCGAGGATGAGTTGAAACAGATGGACTCTTGGTCATGCCCCGAGTTCCGCTCCGGTTGGGACAGCTACTTCAAAGACAAACCCGACAAGCCTGTCATGCATTACTCTGTAGGCCGTTCCCTTGTCGGTCCACCATTTTAAAGCCTAACGATATCTCTAGGTCATCGCTGGTTGGTTTGGAGACCACATGCTCATGCCTCCCGGAAAGTTCTTTACCATGTTCCACTTCTTGGAGTACCCATTCTCCCGTGGTGCCACCCACATCACCTCTCCCAATCCCTATGATGCTCCAGACTTTGATGCCGGTTTCATGAACGACAAGAGAGACATGGCTCCCATGGTATGGGGCTACATCAAATCCCGCGAGACCGCTCGTCGCATGGACGCCTACGCAGGCGAGGTCCAAGCCATGCATCCGTACTACGCATTCGACTCTCCAGCCCGCGCCAACGACATGGATGTCGCCACGACAAATGCCTACGCCCTCCCCGGCAACTTGACCGCCAACATCCAGCACGGCTCCTGGTCCGAAAGAGTCGAGCCAGGCAGCGCACCTCCATCCACGCACCTAAACTCCAACCAACAATGCATCTACGACGACCTCGAATACTCGCGCCAAGACATCCAGCACGTTGAGGAATGGGTCAAGCGCCACGTCGAGACCACCTGGCACTCGCTCGGTACCTGCTCCATGGCTCCCAAAGAGGGCAACTCCATCGTCAAACACGGTGTGCTCGATGAGAGGTTGAACGTTCACGGTGTCAAGGGCTTGAAGGTCGCGGATCTAAGTATCTGTCCCGATAACGTCGGGTGCAATACCTATAGCACTGCGCTGCTCATCGGTGAGAAGGCGGCGATGCTGGTCGCGGAGGATTTGGGGTATAGCGGTGCTGCTTTGGATATGAAGGTTCCGACGTATCATGCGCCGAGAGAGGTTGTTGGGTTGAGTCGGCTCTAGATGAGCGAGGGCAGGAATAGCAAAAATTGAGAAGTGCAAGTACTGTCCAGAATGCTTGGGTTTGTTGGTGCTGGGTGAGGTAACTTGGTTGACGGTATATAAGTTATGAATCATGACTCTTCTAGATTGGTCACCGGAAGAATCAAACTCCTATCGCCTTCTGCATGCCTGCAGATGTCTTCCTCATAGCAAAGGTTACCTCCCCGTCGTTTCAATAAGAGGGTACCACTAAGGAATCGGACAGCGACGGAATCGATCAACATGTAAATGAGGATTCTGCCTCTTAGTAGCCAAAGAAACCAACATGAGTTCTTTGACGATGGAGATGGAGATGGAGAATGAGGCGATACAGAGTGCAAGTACCAAGATAAATCAATGGCCGAAGAAAAGGCAGAGAGGTAGAAGCAAGATCGAACGGACTACATCAACCTCCTTCCACAGATCAAACGAATATCCATCTCTTTCGGTGAAAGTAGACACCAATACCGTCCTCTCATGCCCAAAGCCTATATATCCCTCCCTCCCTCCATCACTAACACTCCACTCTCCCAATCAAAATCGATATATCAAATATCTCCAATCCAACTTAAATCCAGATGATCCAAGAACCGGTAACAGTATCTTACTTCTCACTCCACTCCATTCTACATACACAAATGGAGGAACCATCCTGCCCCCTATTAATAAAGTCAATAAAATACCGTACCACTCCCACGCAGCGGGTCCGGGGAAATGTTATTCATCGGGATCTAGGTAGCCTCCTTGTAGTTGCGTTTTGCCATCCGATCGCACGCTTTTGTTTTTGTTTAGGCACCTCGGGGTCTGGAGATGCGAGGTCTTGGGATGTAAGAACAAGAATAAGCAGAGAAGAGAAGAAAGTAACGGCACCGTAAACATACCAAATCATCTTCTTCCAGGGTGTTATCGGATGGTGCAGGATGAGTCCGGTCTTGGCGACTGCCTGTTTTTGGGTGCTAAGCGAAACTGTGGAGCCCGAGGATTTCGCCTTGATTGTACTTGATGTATTCTACAACTTGTAGCCAGAAATTCAATGTATCATTGAGGAGGTGTTATGGGTATGCTTCTTTATACTGTTGGTGAGTAGAGTGACCCGGCTGATGAGAAATTGGCGGCTCGCACAGCCTGAAAGGAGTACGATAGCGGAATCGGATGTAGGAAAACATGCAAGGTTATGGTAGAGTCGGAATACTGCTTGACAGACAGGGTTGTCTGTTGTTTGGCAACATCTTTCCAACATGATATTGGACTATCTCACATTCGCAGCTCCCCCACTTAGGAAGTTGTCCGGTATTATTATCATCACCAAATCCCGTCCCAAGCCTACAAAAGGCAGCAGCGCTCACATGGTATCCAAAACACCAGATACACAGCACGCACGCACGCACGCTCTAGAATTATGGTATCAAAATCAACGGGTAATAAATTAAAAAGCGGCGTCGACGACGCGTCGTGTGAAGAGCTCATCAAATGCGAGCAGCGCCGTCTTCCCGTTTCTCAGCAGCGACGCCGTGACGGTCACCTGCGACGCCGGTGTGGTCGGCACCGTTGCTGCCGCTGTCTAGGCTTGGTTCTTTTCCTTCCAGCATCTGCGAGTGGCCTGCGATGCCGTGACGATCGCCTTGAGGGACGTCGCTGCTGGCGCCGAGTTGTTTCGTGGCTGGAGTCCAGGCGAGGTAGTCGCGACGGACCTCGACGTAGTCGTATGCGAATTCGCCGAGCTGGTCGTCGTCCATGCCGAGGAGCTCTGCTTCCTCGGAAGCACGGAGATGGAGACCTGGAATCTTGTTGATGATGAAGGCAAGGAGGGCGCTGACGACAAAGGTGTAGGCGGTGACGGCGACGATGTATGCGAATTGCTGGTAGAGTTGTTTCCAGTTTTGCTTGACCCATCCACCTGGGAAGAGGCCGGTATTGACACCGTCGAGACCGATTATAGCGCTGTCTCCGAAGATGGCGTTGGCGAGGAGACCAATCATGCCAGCGACGCCGTGCTCAGCGAACACGTCGAGAGCGTCGTCGATCTTGATCCAGAACTTGACCTTGGTGGCGAAATTGCACACGACACCAGTGACGATACCAAGAACAACGGAGGCCCATGGGGTGATGAAACCAGATGCTGGGGTAGCTGCAACGAGACCGGAGATAGCGCCGGAACACCAGCCGACCATGGACCACTTGCGAGCGAGCCTGTAATCAAGGAGGACCCAAGTAACGGAGGCGAAGATGGCCGTCAGGTTGGAGTTCCAGCATGCCATGACAGCGCGAAGGTTGGCACCGAAGGCTGATCCACCGTTGAAGCCCAACCATCCGAACCAGAGGAGGACTGTGCCGAGGACGATAAGGGAGACGTTGTGAGGTCGGAAGTTCAGCATCATCTTCTCCTGTCGCCTTCCCAGGATCATCGAGTATGCCAGAGCGGACATACCGGATGTGATCTCGACAGGTCCTCCGCCAGCGTAGTCAAGAACACCCCATTTGAACGCCCAACCATTCACGTTCCAGACCCAGCATGCCACCGGGCAATATACAATCGTGGCCCAGCAGAAGATGAACACCAACATGGGGATAAGCCGGCCGCGCTCTGCGACAGCTCCGACGACGATAGCGCCAGTAACGCAGGCGAACTGCATCTGTTGCAGTTGTTAGAAACTCAGCATTATATAATCGTGCTGCTTTCTTACCTGGTAGAAAGCATAGAGGAGATCAGGGATAAGAGGACTTCCGGGAGAAGGAGCACCCAACGTCTTCATCAGGCCGAATTTCTGGAGGTCGCCAATATAACCGCTCGTCCCGTACTGGCTGAACGCCAGCGAGTAGCCCCAGAAATACCATTGAAACGTGATAACGGTCAACGCCATCATACACGCCCAGATCAAAGATAGGGCGGACTTTCTCCGGGCGAGACCGGAGTAGAGGAAGCCAAGACCAGGAACCATTATCAACACCATCGCAGACGCGACGATGATGTAGGCCTGGTCACCGGATTGGTACCATTGATTCAGATTTTCGACATCTGGTGTTGCCGTTAGCTATTTGGCTTCCAAATGAAGGAATCGATCGCCATTGGTCGAAGCCACTTTTTCCCGATGCGAGCTGGCAAGCCATCTCGCGAACCGCAGAACAACCCCATTTTCAACAGCAATGCAATTTCAGAGGTTGTAGTATCTGCTTACTGGAATCACCGCCAAGAGCAGCATTGGTGCCGTTGAAAGGGGCGGGAGCCCCGATCCACGAGTAGGACATGAGGGAGTAATGCCCGCAAGAGGGCCGAGAAGAAGGAGAAGATGTTAAGGAAGGTCGACGAGGTACGGATTAGCAGTAGGCCTGAGGTAGATGAGTGATTATGAGGAGGGGAGGAAGAAAGGGCCAGAGTCCAGATACAGCCCGCCAGGACCTTTATGAGAAGGAGATTATTATGGCAACCCTACCTACGACGACGTCAAAGCTGTTTAAACTTCGCAGCTTATCTCCCCATGTTCGGTACCAGGGCACACGCCAACAGAGACGGGCTCGAAGCGCGTGGTGCGCAAGTGGTTTCGTGGGACGTGGCGTCTCGATCTCACTACCTCTACTTTGTTTTGCTGCGTCGGCCTCGGGTGTGCAGGAAGAGCGCTCAGCATGGATCCCGGGAAGCTCCCGTCTTGTCTTCTGTACATAGTGGCCCTGGGCCAGATTCTTGTACGTACTGTGAACTCTCCATTGGAAAATGCCAGCGTGATAAGAACTCTTGAGTCTTGACCTCCACCTCCGCCATAGCGGTCTTGAGGCGAGCCAATTCCTAGTTCCGTTCCTGCTCTCTGCGATCCAAACGCAAGACGGTAGCGATGAAACCGGAGTACTACTGATGGCTTTCTGCAGCTCTCAGCTCAGGCAGCGAAGTACCGACCTAGCGCGAGCGCCGCCAAGATTCCCTTATCTCTCGATTTCTGATGGGCATGCGTAAAAATGCCTATCCGCGACCCACGCGACGGGAGGCTAGCAGCCACGAGCCAGTCACAACTCGGATTCTGCTGGACGGATCACCCAATCGAACCGTCTGTTCGCTCCGGACGGGCATCCCTGCTGCACGGCACTGGATCAGCATCGGCTCAGTCAGGCAGTGGACATATCTTGGAAACGTCGCTTGGCCCACGCCGTCGCGAACGTGCAATTGGACGTGTCCGCGAAGAAGAGATAAGGACGGTCGAATGAGAACAGTGGAAACACCAGACGAACGTCCTCTGCGCAAGCCCGTCGAGTTTAAATGGCACTTCCAAGAGTCAAGATCCGAGGGAACGACTTCTCTCAGCATCATGTCGATTCATGGTCCTTATCAGCAGTTGCGATTCCGATCCCCATCATCGAAATGCAACGGGATCCAGACTTTGGAGCTTGTGATGACGCACAACGATGGTTCCAGCAAATCGAGGTGATTGTTATGCATCAATGCGCCTCTCGATGCTGCCTTTACTCTTCAAGATGACTGGTGCTCAACTCGTTCTTTTGCAATTATTCATCAAAGAGCTTCAACCAATGACATGCAACACATTGAGAATCACATTACCCCCATAAACAGTCTCAGCCTCGTGGGGGACCCGCTCGTGCGACCAGGACTCAGCCTGCATTCCGGGTTACATACGTAGCCACAGCTGGGGTGCTTCGACTTCGAGAAGGATGCAGTAGCGAGTTTGGAGCAGCATCTGGCTCGACTTGATTGGACACAGAGCGTATAGAGCACTGCAGAAAACCTGAAATCAATCTGTCTCGACTTCTCGACGCAACTCGGCGTGGTGGTGAAGGAAAGCCACGGATCCTTAATAATGCGACATGTCACTCGCGCGCCTCGCTCCTCCTTCGCCTACTTATCTTTTACGGCGACTTGGCTTGTCCGGACTGTTCGGGCTGGATGGATGTGGAATTAGGCGGGCACTACTAAACAGGCAAGGGTCGCGTTTCTATTCTAGACCTCAGTAGTGAAATGCCCATCCCGCTAGAGTCTAGACGTATCGTGAGCAACAAGATTCACATCTGCTTCGTATCTGTAGTACTGGATGCTGTCAAATCAGCACTATTCAGCAGTCAATCTCCCATTTCCGCTCTCGAAAACCACCATCGGACGTGTCGCGATGAGACCACAATCCCGTCCTAGCATCCACTCAGACCTCCCTCCTGAAGTCCTGTGGGAGAAATCACGGTTGTCTCTCCACGTGAAACGGTCGTGGGTGGGTAATTATCATGGCGCAGGCGCGCTGCATCTGGATTCTGTCGCAGCGATTCGTTCCTGATCCTGATCCTGGACGAAGATTGCACCGAGGACCGGGCCACTCACTACTGGCACGACGCCGGGCTTGGCGCCATCTATTCTTAAAGGGGCAGTTAAGGCCGCCCGAAGATCGGACTTTGTTCACGGGGGTTTTGTGACACAGAGGAACTTGTGGCTCGCCTGAGTCGTCTCTACCTTCTCATGGAAGCTTGGGTTGAAGCTGGTGGTCATGGCCCTTGGATGTCATGGTGTTTTGTAGTCTTATCTTTTGATATCATGGAAGTGTGTTGGTTCATGTTATTGTGGTCATATGTTGAGCTTGTGCATTGATTGGAAGCTATGCTTGCTTGTTGTTTACGCGACTTCTCCTCCAGGAATTACTTCGAGCTTTGCGAAGAGGATTCTTGGAGCTGCAGATGACTGGTCATCTGGACGAGGACCACCTTTGTTGAACAACCGTATGCCTACTTCGAGTCTCCCATGTCCGAAACATCTAAACACGATAACTCCGCAGCCTGTTGTTGTCTTTCAAAGAGCGCACTGCTTTTGTTCTTTTTTGCTCCCTTTCTAGAGGTAGGTCTACCCTTCCAACCACCACAACGGCGACAATCGAGTGCCTCGACAGAATCCATTCCAGCCAGCGCATCAGATCGAGACCACATCACAAATCCCCTGAGCCGACCAATAGCCGCGTTCCCCGGTGTCCTTGCGCTGAGACATCTACCATCATCTCGCCAGTCTCAGGAAGGACGAGGATTTCCTGCTTACTCCCTCAGTCCGAACCATCACGGGATTATACATCAGCGAAGGTGCTGCTACGACAGTGCTGGGTCTTGAATCACTAATATTTGGCCAACCCATATCTCTCTTCATCGTTATTGTTATCTCATCGCGATCGCATCTACAGCTGAACGTGGAACGTAGATGTTGAGGAACAATCGAAGTCTCGCGAACAAGCGATTCTGAATACGCTTCGACGCGTGTGTAGGTATGTTATGACGACGGGAGGAGAAAGACGACGAACTAGAAAAGCAGATGGGTTATTTTCCCTTTCTCGCAAACGGAGAAAGGCTCGAAAGTACGTTTTCCGGATTGGAACGCACGACTAGAGTTGTCGAAGAGTGGTAGGACGATGCCAGTGAGGCGCCCAAAAAAACATCCCAACCCCATCGCATCAGCATTCAAGATCAATAACTCCGTCCCTGTCAACCTCCCTGACCACCACTTCCTCCCATACCCGAAAAACACGAATAGCCAGGCACGCATATCCATGCTCACCACCTCACCATCCCATTCACACCACGTGCAACGCAAAAAAAAAAAGAACATCCCTCCGCAGCGCACCCTGATCCTGTGTCGATCCTCCGCATCCGGGGGGGATATACAGTTATAGGGCAACGAAAAAAGGGGAAGGTCCGAGGGTTACGACCGCAAATTTGTACGTAAGAACTTGGAGTCGAAGGTTTTGTGTATGGATCTTTGATGGGTGAAAGCCATGTCTTCACCTCCTCCGCTTTATCGTGGCGCGCGAGGGGAGAGTTTGGTGGTTGGGCTTTGGATAGGGTTGATGAGGAGGAAGGAAGGGGTTTGGAGGAAAGGTGGTGGAGGGATAATGAGGTTGAGGGATGGGAGTTTGAGGATGCGAGGTTCGGTGGTATGTGTATTACAACGACTGTCCCTGTATTCGAGTTTGACAGTATACACACCTACCCGCTCTTCAGAATCCACCCGCATCGTAAGCGGAGCGAAGTGTCAAAGCCGCGATGAAATCTAGGTATTCACGGACCATGATCCCTTCGAGAAAAATTCTCAAAAGCGTTCCTGATCATTGCGACTCCCACCAAAAGCAGCAGCATACCTGATCTCCTCGACAGGAGTGAGAAAACGTCGTCGCTATCTCGCTGTTAACACAAGTTCGCCAGAAAGAACGGTCTGCTCTGGTGATTCTCTGCTGACTAGGTATACAAAACGATATTCTTCCACGCTCCCTTTGCGTTTCCGCTTCCGTTTACATAACCGATTTTCCAAGCGAACCATCGCAGTAGATTTACCTCCAGGAGAATATTCTACGCGTGGACTGCCTGTTGATTTTTTCGGGCAGGTAGATATGAATGAAATAAATCAATGCCGTCAGTATAACAAATACTTCTCCTACTTGGTGCTGCTGCTGCTGCTGCTGGGGCAGCAGCAGCAGCAGCACCACCACCACCATAATCAGACCTCCGTGCACAATCACCACCATCTCCAAAACAAAACAAAAAATTGCCTAAAAGACACAGAACGAAAGAAAAAACATATGAACCAAGAGACCGCTTTCATCTAAAGTAAGTTCAACAAGTCAAGAAATCCACAACCTTATCCAAATGAAAAATACAGCGATTCCTTTCCCAAACGCATCTTCCCTGCAGTCTGTTTCCCTTTCGCAGCAGCCACGAATCACAACCCTACCTAACCTAGGTAGCTTGAACAGGGAGTCTGTGAAGAAACACCGGCAATTACTAGATGGAACGGAGAGGAAGAGATCGAAACGAGTAACGTAGAATCCACCAAGGTTTAGCTGGAGACGATGACTACGACGCCAACATATCCAAACGATTCGGACACCTCGACTTTCACCCTTCTCCCTCCCTTCCCCCCTACCCTACCCCTCCAAAAACCCCACACCCCTCTTTCCAAAAAACGCATCCTCGCCTTCCAACAGCTCCCATCTCAAACACAGCAGACTGAGATCTTGATTCTCCAATTTCTCCTCCCCCTCCTCCACCACCACGCGCTCAACAACAATGGCGACGTTATTTTCTTTCAGAACCTGCTGCTGCCAAGGATGTTGAAGCAGCGGCGTTGATGGGGAAAGGCCAGGTGTGCCATCGAAGAGGCCTCTGCTGTCCTTGATGTTGGGTGGCAAGGATGTCAATGGTAACAGTGACGCCGAGGAACGACGGGTCTGGAGAATTAGCAGGGTCAATTAGAAAGAAGAGGAATTAGGAGAGAAAGACGTGAGTGACAAAGAGGGAGGATCAGGCATGGAGAATGTAAGAATAATATATCGTGAATTGTAAAGTGTCTTCGGCGCAATTATCGACCCGAGCAAGATGGAAAGTGCAGAAAGCGCCGCCGGGTTCACCAATGCGGTGTCCTCAAACCTACAAACATACTCTCCTCCGCGGCCTTTCCCTTCTTGCGCTGTCCAGCCAACTAAAAAGACGCACCCGGAAATCAGCGAACATTCCCAAAAAGGACGCGTAGATCGAACTACTGGAAGCGACTGCCGAAGCTCGGTATCGTCTTCGTTTTTGGACGGCCTACCTCCAACTGAATGTGCCTGTGTAAATGCACCAGCCAATCGACATAGCTCTGAGCCTCGTTGTTCCTGTCCTCAGTCAAACACCTTGCAAACTCGTACTCCGCCCCGTCCAACCCTTGTCGTGCAAGTTGGATCGTCAGTCCTTTACTTCCTCTCGCTCCCTCCAAAAATGCGAGAATGTTTCGGACCTGGGCATTGAGGTGTGTCTCCAACACTGGAATTTGATTCATGAAGGCATCAAGCGATTGGAGCGAATTGTAGGACGGACCGAACAGATCTTCGAGAAGGTTCGGTGAAACACTTTGATGCAGCCACAAGAGACAGGTTTGTCCGTTGTCGACAATGTAGGCACCTCCCTCTTCTATTTTAGAGAAGGATGCGCGGATTGAGGCGGGCATGCGGAGATGACCGTTGTCGTTTGCGAAACCGTCGCCGTCAGCGAGATTGTGCAAGGAGTAGATTCTTGGATACAGGTAGAGAGACATCTCCATCGGCCCCATTGACTTGATCATCCGCAAATCATGGACACGACGGTCTGTGGGTTCTTTGCCGCCCTTGAAAGCTCGGCTTTTCAAAAGCGCGAGCATATACATGCTGAACTCTTTGAGGTTCTCAGGTATGACAAGTTGCCCTGTTGGATGGGTGGATGAGAAGTTCTTTCGGTACCCAGCAAGGATGTCGATTGTCTTTTCCGTGATCGCGGCCCGGACGTCTTTGAGTGATCGTTCTGGTATCCGTGATGCAGCCTCCTTAGCCATAATAGTGACGATCGCATCTTGATCGACAAATTTGATGGCCTCTCCGCCGGTCTCCGCAACACTGGCAACCAAATTGTGACATCTGACGCGTCGTTGACCACTAGCCGTCGTGTAAAGGAGAGCACTTTGGAAATGGGCGTCTAATTTTGGATCCAACTTGCCATCGTAACCGAACATGACTCCGATAGCTTTGTCAGCGTCGATGACGCCGAATTCAAGATCGGAGGCAAACGAGTGCTGAGTAAAACTGCCATGGTATCCAGCAACTTGGAGTCCATTCGAGCATCGGACTTTCATCAAAGCCTGGAAACCGGTATCTCGTTTCACGGTATGTTTGATCTCCTTCGACAATCGCAATGAATCCCTCGGTGAATGGAAATTTGGAAAATGGAAGACCTCGCCACCAGTCTTTGCGGAGATATGCCCTAGATTAAAGTAAGCATAGATGAATCAGCTTGGGAGAGTATGTTGGAACTCACCAATGGTTGCAACATCAAGATAGCCACCGCTCGGCGAAGCGAGGAAGAAGTCAGCGCCTATGCCATTTTCTACCATGGCGTTCGCCAATTTGATGTAGCCGGGATGTTCAGTACCGAGCAGCTTCTTCTCGGCATCAGTCCCAGCGACGGCAGAGTTGTCGTCTCTCAAAAATAGTCGTCCTCGTCCCCAGGTCGGCAGCGCAGCAAGGGAGCAGACAATCTTTCCGCCTGTCTCTTTTAACGCTGATGCGGCTGCCTCAAGTGCAGGCAAAAGTGCCGGCTCCGGGTTCTTGAGGCCAGCATTAATATTTGGGTTGAACATTTGCGGAAGCTGATTGAGTAATTTCGTGATGCAATTTTTTGATTCTTCCGGATCCACGAACAAGCCGTCGTGAAACGGAACAAATGGGTCCTCGATGTCTGGCATCACCATCATTTGGGCTTGGTCTAGCCTGGGACTTAGATTGTAGAAGTGCATTTGCTTGTCAAATGTGACTATTCCAATTCTCGTACCCTTGGGTAGCGCTGGCTTCGGTTCCCCGTTTTCTTCTCCTGCTTCACCTTGCCCGCTATACAGCGCGCTCATTATCCCTTCGCAGACGCCGTCTAGAAAGCCCTTGTTGACAGATTCTTCGGTGACGTCGATCAAAAACAGCCATCGCATCGGGACTGGCTTTTTTGTCCAATATTCCTCAGGCACGACAAAGTCGACTGTCCCGAGCGTGAGCTCGGGCCGTTGCTGCCGGTCCGCACGAACACCACTCTGGTCTGTTGGTGCAAAGTACTCCATGGGCGTATCATTTGGGTACGTACACAGGTTGCAAATAAATTTGTTTCCACCAGATTTAAAGGTCATGAAAGGATTCATGTAGGCTCGACACCGGTTACATCTTGGTGGGCCAGTAACTCCAAAGTCCAGAACCGGTATCTCGTGCTCACCTTCTTGCAAGGGAGCCAGAGGCTGTAAAGTGAGACCAAGCGGAAGTCCGATCGACGTCAAAGCATCTGATGAAGCGGGAATGTGTGTCATCGTGAGTCGAGCAAATTTTGGAGAGGAGTTGCCTTGGTCGAAAGCAACGAAGGGAACGGCGGCGGGAGGTGGTACATGATTTTCCATAGTCGGAAAGATATGCTCGAGGTAGTATTGGGCAGGAATATCTCGCGATCTTGGTATGCTCGGTATGGATTCTGGGTCGACGCGACCTTGTGCAGAAGACGCCACAGGTGTAGCATCTGGTATTGCCGCTGAGAATGCCGGGTTGACTGGAGCTGGGAATTGACTCATTGCTGGTGTAATTTGTTGTCCTCCATATCCACCTTGAGGTGTCACGCTGCCTTGGTTCAGAAATTGTGCTGGCTGCGCCGCGCCTGAAGGTGACATGCCATTGAAAGCCTGTGACGACCCAGGTCCAGATGATATCTCGTGATAGGCATGGCGATCTTTCTTCTTACGAATGGTGCCTGATCCATCTCCTGCTATTGCCATTCCTCCCATCTGTGCAGTGAGTCCCGCCGTGGGATCATTTTGCGCGACCCCAGGCTGTTGCGGTGGAAAGTAACTTGCTGGGTCTTGCTGTTGTTGCTGATAAGGAGACTGTTGATATGCTCCATAGCCGGCTGAAGGGGGCGCAGCGGCATAAGCAGAGCCGGATTGTTGGTATCCACCTGGAGATGGAGCGACTGGTGGGCGAGGTTGTCCTGGTGGTCCTTGTCCTGGTGGGAGCTGATTTCTGTTCCGATCGTAAGGAGACGCAGCAGGCTGCTGGTCACCCAAGGCGTGGTACATACTATAGTCAGACATGTTGTTGTCCTGTCCTTTGATATCCTAACTGTGCTCTTTCTTTCCGGCTCTTTCTAAGACCAACTGTCCTTTTCGAAGAAGGGGCGTCAGGAACTGTAGGTCCGGGCTACCGAAGGAACATGATGGTGTGATTGATCTAATCTGTATTTACCCTAGAGAGGATAGCATCGATCCGGTAAGTCGAATACTCGGCGATCAAAGTTTATTGTGCCTTTGGGAGCATCAAGATGTGGCTGTTGGTGGTGGCTTCAATTAGCGCGACTTTGGAGATCAAGGCTGAATCTATCGAGTCTGGACCGGAGGGACTGGTTCAACAACATCAACCACATCTAGTCGTTCCACTCTATTTGCGACTCTATACATCACTCCAATGCCTTTCAAAGTCAATTTGGATCGATATAGTCCGCGTAAAGTTGAAAGCGACATTAACGGATTCTTGGCAATGTTATTTCTTGACGTGGCTAAATAGATATCGATCTCAGCATCACAACTGAACAGCACCATATGACTCCTGGGAGTTGAGCAATTCAATAAAGCCACTTTGTCGAAATGGAAACCATCTTTTGCAGGTGTCAATCTCGCGTTCGAAGGCGACCATTCTCGATTTCAATCCTCACACAAAGTCTTGCTCTAGGTTTGTGCGTAAACACCGAATTCCTGATCATCTAGAGCTAGACATTGCTTGAAACATTCCCCAAGCACAATGAGTAGAGGTACAATCAGTCATGGATAGGATATTATTCCATCATAATGCTGCGCTTTTAGTAGCTTGCTAATCGTAGTGGAGTTTTGTCTAATCATTACAAAGTACCACACCTCTGATGACATCTGGAATGACCCGTCGCATCCTCTACGCTAACTCCCATCCACCTGGTTTAAAAGCTGTCCATTCACAACAGCCCTGCTTTCCGGAAGCAAAGTTTTAGACCCCCAAATTCGAGTCAATACAGAATACCCAGTCCGACCATATCAACCCATCCATGAGAATCATTTCACCACCAACACCATGCTACCTAGATATATCCGAGAATCCAACCCAAGATAAGCGCGAACAAAGAGGTATATCACCGCTCAAGCTAAATGTCAAGAAAGAAAAAGTCCATAAACCAGCGAGTACGCTACTTCCAAGTACGCTCATGTCCTCCTGGACTAGAAACAAACCCCAGACTGCTCACTCTCCCTCCTGCGCGACTCAATCTGCCGCCAGCTCGACTTGGCGTCCGAGTGCTGCCATTCTCTATAACAGTGCTACTGACAGTCCTTTTGGGTTGTGGCAGCATGCTCATTCTCCTGCCCGCCATTGATGTGGAGGGCCTGGTCTTTGGCAACCTTTGAGACGGACTGTCCTCGACAGAAGGCTCAACATCATCAGAGCCCAGTTTTGATTCGTCGTCACGATGTGGCTGAACAGAACTAGCCCTACGACTGTGGTTTGTGAGCGTAGCTTCCGAGGCTGACGATCTCGCCGAGTGAGCATATGGAGAGGGTGAAGGAGAAGCACCCAATCCAGGAATGGAACCAGGTGCGATATACACTGAAGAGCGAGGCAAATGACTGGAACCTGTGGGCGACATGATACCAGACGTCGCCCTTGGCGGATGCGATAAGGGCGCGACGCCAGATGATCTCTGTGGATGAGCAGGCGAGGAGTTCAGAAGTTTCGCGCTTGGTGTGGTTGAGGGCGATCGATTCAATGCCAGCGTCGATGGTGGGCGGACAGCTAGTCTCGTATTGTTTACGCTTTGGCCCAGTGGCGAAGGCTGTGGAAATGGGCTTATGCTAGAACGGGAAGCACGCTGGCTTGGCGTCAAACTACCATTGCGATAGGGAGACGGGGTCGTGAGAGAGAGTGGTTTGAAATTGTGGCCAATAGGTGTTCCCTCGAGATTGGTGGATGTATTCCAGCGGGGCCTGGAGTTCGAAGGTTTGCCCACATTCTCGAAGTAATCAATCGATCGGGAGACGCTGCGTGGAGTGTTGGACGTGGGCGGCGAGTAAAGCCGAGATGATACACCGCTGACTGCTCTTCCAGTCTGCACACTTGACCGTGAGACTGGTGTCTTGCGTGGCAATGAGTTCTGCAAATTCTGACTTGAAACCATCGAAGCTGGCAGACTCGAGTATCGCTTGCCTGTCGCTGTTGATCTCGTGGTTGTGCTGCTTGTGAAGCTCCCTTGTCGAGATTTGCCATGAAGTGTGCCTATACCCTGCTCGCTGCTCTGTCGACTCAGCAGAACCACTGATGACGCTGGAGAACTACCTGGAGTGTCAAACAGATTCCCCCCTACACTGCTGCTCACTGATCGCTGCTCGGAAAGGATCGTGGAGACGGAGTCTCGCAGATTGTTGTGGCCTTTCGAAACCTGCATCTGCTCCAGGGCAAAGTCCATGCCCTTGATGTGCGCTCCGAGATCTGCCCATTTCTGTTGCATATCTGCTTGCAACCGAAGAATTTCGCCATTGACAGTGAGTCTTTGCTTGACACCACGATCGATGATGCCTAGCACCTGCTCGATGGCAGGGCCGTAGTGAATCTTCTTCGCTTTGTAGCTCTCGATTTTCTTCGCCAGCCCCGTAGGATTAGTGTGTTGGATGCCTTCTTCGAGGGAGTCGCGCAGCTTGACAATGCTTCGCTCCACTGACTCGCTCATCTTCAAAGCCTTCTCGCTGGCTTTGCGGAAGATAACGACCCAGCGATCTTCGCCCAGCTCCTTCCTTAATGACTCTGAATCGGCCTCCAGCTTTTTGTATTTGGCTTCAAGATACTGTTGTCTCCTTTCCAGCTCATCACATCCAGTTGGGAAAACGGGCTTCGCACGTTGCAAGAAGGCTGAGAGGCGCATAGGCAGAAAGTCAAGCGAAGCGCGTAGAGGTTGCATCCTGGCGAAAAGTCCGACAAGATTTTTGTCGTCCCCAGATTGGGCTGCCGGTGCGGGCAATGCATCATCTCGCGCCTTCCGTAATGGAGCTTCCTCAACAATAGTCTCTAATTCATTGATATCCAACCCCTGGCTAGGCTCCGCCAAAGCTTCGAGGATGCCGCGATGTCTTCGCTCCTCCATTTCGAATATCAATCTTGATAGCGCCTCAACTTCTTGCCCGATTTCACCGAGCACAGTGTTCCACATCTCTTCCCATTCCATGGCCACCTCTACCTGCTCTTTGACACCTTGCAAGGTGATTTTGATTTGTTTCCAGTCTTTCAAGATCCTGTCCATCTGATCCACGACTATTTGAAGGTATTCCGCCGGTAGTTTCTGTATGTCGTCCCTACTTTCCAGTTGCTCGATGGCTGTAACGTACACGTCGATCAGGCCTTCGAAACGATGAATTGCACTGTCCACGTCTCCCAGACCTTCGCGGCCACCAGCTGCAGCCCATTCGACATCATCTTCGGCGTCGAGTCCGTCGAGTACATCTGACACCTTCTTGATCCAGATCTTGATTTGGTTCGAGGCGTCGTTGAGAGCTCGTACTGCGCCATTCGCAGTAGGGATGGCCGCTATACTCGAGGCGAGCGAAGAGGCTTGTGGTAATTTTATGGAGGTCAGTTGTGACAACTGGTTCGCAAATGACGCTCGTGAAAGCGTGTATATTGATCCAGCGCTCGAAAGGTTATGTCTCGAGCTGAGGGAGTAGATGGATTCTTGGTCGAAGCTGTTCTCCATACGCGATTCGTTCGGGTCGCCCTCGTGGTATGAATTTCGATACGAGGGTGGGTCGTCCTTGGGTGGTGGAGTCGGTGGTCTGTCTCTCTCCAACGTGCTTCCATCTTCCAATACAAAGCCATTCCGCGACGAGCCTCGCGCTTTTTCACGGTCAGGCAATCTGTATTTCTGCGTGTCCAAGTAGTGGTCTTCGTTCTCCGAGTCGGACGGCACCATCCTGTCGCTCACACTGATTATGGACGAGACATCGCTGTCGTGGACATGTGTGCCAGCCATATGAACTGCGGCAGACAAGTCGTCCTCGCCTGGTGATGGCAAGGACAAGGCCAGTTGAGGCGCGGCTGGCCCGCTCCACGCTCTTCCCCTTCTCGCAATTTCGACCTCTTGCTGCCTTCGCAATTGCTCAATTCTCCTGATGTCTGTTTCGGGTATTCGACCGACCTCGATGGTCGCTGCCTGACGAGACTGTCGCGTGGTGCTCAATAATTTGATGCGTTCCAGTAGACCGGGAGAAGGTTTCCGCACAGATTTGAAGGCGTTTGTGGGTGTTTGGAGGTTTGTCAAGTCCTCGAGTGGAGCGGACGTCGCCAACGCATTGACAACAAAGGAAGGTGTTGAGAGCGTCGATACTTTACTGGCGGGAGAGGGCGGCGGTGGATCCTCGAAGACCTGCAGAGCAACACAGCCTCTCTTCTGGACAGCAAGTTGTTCCGTGGGCGTAGGTTGAGAAGATGACAGGTCTGAGTCTGACATTATTGTTCTGAGCATGGACTCGACTCAGTTTTCTTTTTTCCCGCGAGATTCCTCGCAAGCAGATCCCCTGGCTAGAGGCGCTCGGTGAAATTGAATCAGAGCGAAAGATGGACGCGACAGGTGAAGCAGAGACGTGAATCAGGCAGGTTGTTAATCTCCTCGACGCGACGACGAGGTACAGCCTGAGATGCGAACGGATGCAGGCATGCAACCCCAGGCAGCCTTGAATGTTTGTTGACAGCCAACGCGTACGCGAACCTGGCGATTTATTATGCAGGGAAGCATTCACAGTAGTAGGTAGTTCCTGGTAGAGTCCCAAACATTGCCTGCTCTCCACCTGCACCACCTACCTCCGCAGTCCGCACTGTACAGACGGCTTATATCTTCCGTTCATCGACTCGGATGCACCTCTTCCACGGCCGGAAAGTATGCCGGCGCAATCAATCGAGGAGAAGCACAAGAGCATCTAATGTATGGTGGATATATGCAGCACGCTGAGGACTTCGAACTTCAATACGCCTTGAAGAACCGTTCTCGGTTGCTGAACCATGTGCTTTACTCAGTCTCGAAGTACCAACACTCACCATCAAAGCCCAACTTCGAAGCAAATTCTGATCAAGCTCAATCCTTGAGACCTTGACAAGAGAGCCGATCATATATTCCCTTCTCTGCCTGATCAGATCTGCCGCCGGAGCAAGGTGCATCGAGTCCCATGCTCGAACATCAACGAAGATCGATGGCTAATATGGAAGCCAGCGGAAAGAATGTTAGTACGTCGTACGTTGTACACTGATCCTTCCACAGCATTAAAATATTCATATATAGCTTACGCATAGACTCCGATTGGATCTTATAGCCTGTTCTCCGCTCTACCTAGACCTGGCTTCCTTGAATCATTACGGCGGATCGACGTGCTACATTCTTTCCGCCGGCTACCACAGCAGACAATGGAGAGCGACCACCTCCATAAGCTGCGAGGTATTCTCCGGCTTGGCCGTCACTTATATTATCTTCCCATAGGAGATCAAACAGTACATTCATCTCAATGGTTATATAACCTGTTCTTTCGCAATCGATTCCTCTCTTTCTCTGTCACACTACGATTCTCCTTACTGCCCGTCCATCGCAGAGTCAAACCCTCACAGAGTCAGAGCCTCGTCACACTACTCTTCCACATTTACCATCCACCCACCGCAGAGCCAAAAACAAAATGAAAGCCTCTGCCCTCGTTTCTCTTCTCTTCCTCGCCCACGCCCACGCCTACACAGAATACGGCTGCTGTAGATATAGCAATGGATACGTTACTGGAGGATCGTCCTACACGCAAAATTGCTGTCCCAGAGGAGATTTCTACAGTACTCTGACCGGTACAGTAAGTGCAGTTCCCGTCCGAAAACTCCAAGAACCTCGGCCTGTATACCGAGAACCTTGACTGTACGTCCTTGCGATGAAGCTAATTGCGCCTACTCAATAGTGCTCGACCGATGCGTCAATTACCAGTTGCTGCACTGATGGTGGGAAAAGGCATGGTTACGCAGCGTGTAGGGGGACGTGTAAGAAAGGTGTAAACGTTGCCTTTTCGTGCAAAACACGCTGAAGCCCTGAGGGTACTTGTGCGCATGCAGGTGGGAGGCTATCGTGGAATTATCGTGGAATACGCAGAGGAGGCTTTACACACTCGCTTGAAAATTGCAATAGGGACTTTCAACAATTCCAAAAAAAAAAAAAACCACTTGTGACTCAAAAATTGCCGCCAGTGCATGTATCTCACGTTCATCTTGCAAGCTTTGTGCCTTGTTCCGTCTCCAATCCCGCAACCATCTCATTGAACCCTAAAAACATGCATCCCACCATCAGCGCTGTAGAGCAAAAAATGACGGCCACCCGAAGAGCAAAAAGACTTGACCCTGACCTGATTTGAACAGATACTACATGTGGTTAGCAGACTGCGTTTAAGTGCAAGGATGGACGAGTGGGGAACCTACGCCTTCAGGTATTTCCATCAACTGGAATCTGACGCGCTACCATTGCGCCACAGGGCCTACGTGCCCCACAGGCGCAAAATGATGGTACTTGACTGCGCGACTTTGTGGGTCACTAATTCGGCGTTCCGAGCACGCGGGGAGCACGAGGAATCTCACCTAAGACTAATTTCTACCTCTCGATCTTTTTACTACCCATCATCCAAGATATCCTTTCCTACACCAAAACCACTTTCTCAATCGCATATCCAAAGGCGATATTACTCACAGGCCTAATTCGTGATTCGAACGATAGGCACCTTCTACATACTCATTTGGAGACGCGACAGTTTGCATCAACTGAAGGCACTGCATGATCTACTCCCCAGACGAGAGGAAGCCGGGAATAGGTTTAGTAAACACCACAGCAACTCTCACCATTTCCTTGTCCATCGCAATGTCCGTCTCCGGTACGAGAAAGAGTGTGCGCGCGAAAACAAGAACAACTGACAGACGAAACCGTGCATTAGCAGAGCCAATCGTTATTCAATAGTTATGAAGAATCGAAGTAAATACAATCATTACGTGCCTCATCTCCAATCCGATCCAAATGCATCCAGGATGCTCTTCAGCAGTTTGTCTCCGAGAACCCCAAAACGCCGCGCAAGAACGTAGTATCCAAGCGAGATAAGCCTCCATATGTACAGAGAGTATGGGGAGAATACATATTGACGATCTAGAATCTGCCAGCCAGCCAGCCAGCCATCTGGCAACCTTGATGCTTATCCAACCTTAACATCTACTCGGTTTACCTTATCCCAAAAGAGTCGTTAAGATTGGTCAATGGCAGGCACACTCAAACCCTTCGGTTCCTCACTCCGGCCCCTTGATCGCGGTCGGCTTATATCGACACTCCCCTTGATGACTCTCAACGCCGGCGCTCTCAGTCTAGAGCCGCTCTTGCTGTCGAGCCATTCGGCAGTGATCTCTTCCCTCACACCTTTGCACCACTTAAGCAGCGCCTCGTCAAATTGTCTCCACGCTTTGGCGTCGTCTCCACGCACCACACCCATTACATCCAGATCAAACGATATCTCCCACCTCAGTTGCGCGGCCTTGACCCAGAAGCGCAGATTCTCAGCCATTCGATATGGTTTACTCGTCTCGGTATGGAAGACTTTGATCTCCTCGAATTGTCGCTTCGATGTCGCCACAAGAGTGTTGTGAAGGAGCACCAATTTCAGTCCAGATTGGAAGTACTTCAGAAAAGGAGTTGGGGTTAAGGAGTCGATCGATTGCTCATCCCAGCCCGGCAATTCATCCGGTGCATCAATGAAACTCCGAATGAACGTCCACTCCCTCTCTCGCTCTTTACCAGTCCAATCGTCCATCCTCCAACTCCATTTCTCTCGCTCTTCTTGCTCTTTCTTTTCC
The DNA here is from genome assembly GCA_007735645.1 of Venturia effusa. Classification (NCBI taxonomy): domain Eukaryota; kingdom Fungi; phylum Ascomycota; class Dothideomycetes; order Venturiales; family Venturiaceae; genus Venturia; species Venturia effusa. Next base: position 2,306,935 of record CP042190.1, on the reverse strand, counting down.
TGATTGATCTCCGTCTGAATGATTTCACTCACACCAACGATCCAGGTTAAAATGCCCACCTTCTCGGGTTGCCGTATGCCGCCCGCAAAGTTCCGAACTGCCATACGTTTTAGAATATCTAGGCATTGGAAGCCTTCGGCACGGATCTCGCGTTCCGACTTTATCGAGTACAGGCGTTGTGGACTTGTGTGGGCTGTATAGTAGTTCTTGGCGGCGCGGATTGCGAGGGTTGTGACGTCCAGGAGGTGAAGTCCTTGAATTTCGTACCAGCCTGGAGTGTCTGTAGCCATGAGTTAGCATTGGAATTGGTCCGCTACTTGTAATCACATACCATCTTTGTTCTTGTCCGTCTCCTTCAGCACTTTGAGAGCATCTTCCAGCGACTCGGTCAATTCCCTCCGAAGCATTGTCAAGTCTGGAGGTGGCTGCACCCAGATTGGGCGTTGGTTGTATGTGCTCACGGTGGGTGGTAACATCATCTCGCCATCTTCCCAATCTGGATCCTCATCTTGATCAATCGGGCTATCAATGAATCCACCATCCATCAATGCACATGACTCTCGAGGCGATGTGGGAAGGAACGCGCCGGAAGATGTATCGAGCAGTCCCATAGAGGCTGCTCTGGAACCACCTGGTATAGCCATGCCAGATGCGCTAGGCGGTACAGGCGCACTCGACTTCCGTCTTTGACCTGACGGATCGTCCTTGGCGAACTGTGCTCCCTTGCCATCCAGCAGTCCCGTCCTCGCAAAATAGTATTGCAAATGTGCTATACTCCCCAGGCTCATTACACTCTCCCGATTCTTCGCTGACTCGGCCACAAATGTAGCTTGCGGTCGCATGTAACCCCTCCTCTTGGACGAGGAAAGCCCACTGTCTGATAATCTTGAGCTGGAGGACCGGCGTGATCGAGAGGAGATCGACGACGCAGTGGAGACGGATTGATCAAGCAGTGGACAGGCGTCGAGTGCGAGACCAGGCGAAAGAACCATGGGCGGCGAGGATTCTCTCTCGGTGAAGGGCTGAGGCATTGCGATGTTCATTGTATCTGTGGAAGTCGGCTCTGAAGAATCGCCAGTTTTGTCCGCGAGGACTTCATCGCAGGGAGGTTCGTCGTTCTGTCGGGTGGTAGTTGCTGTTTCAGGATCCATGCTGTCTGTATTCCGTGTGTCCGCGGAAGGTTCTCTGTTGACATGCAGGATTGAAGACAACAATACGTCTTCCACTCGTGATATAGAAAGGAGCACGGTCGCCTGGTGGAGTGTGGAGTGTGGACGAACGGTCCAGGAGAGATGTGCCTAATTTGAGACGTCGACAGGTTATTGGCGTAATTTGGTTGGCAATTTCAATCTCAGGTACGGGTGGGTTATCCTTCTGCTTCACACGCGCTCCCTACCGGGGATTAATCTGACAACACGGTGTTGAAAGCTGGGTGGAATTCCTCTTGCGTTGACTCTGGTATTCTTGGTGTGTATGCTGTGTCTCTGAGAACAATTGCTACTGCCTTGATCCTTGACTCTTCACGATAGCTTGATTTCTTTTGTTTTGTAAACACAGGGGCAATCAGGGGGTTCCACGTCTAGTTGAGCGAGGAGCTTAGTAGCTCCCCGCTTGATTCGGTCCGTTCAAATCGGAGTACTAAGGAGTAAGGACCGACTAACTAATAATTGAACCTTTTTGAAATTTCGACCCTCCGAAGAATGCATCCAAGCTAAATCTAGCAGGTATTCACACAACTACACACCCCTCCCAGTCCCCTAGAACTCCAGAAACCAATATAGACTCCGCATATTCTGAGCTGTCCGACTGAGTACCTCCTCAACCATCGCAGAATCCCTATTTTACGATCCGTAGATGAGCATCTTACACCGAATATACCCTATCCCTATGCAAGGACTGAGGTCGAAGTCCTAGGTACGCACACACACCTTTCCCCGACCCAGTGATCGCACACGCTGCACAGCACTTATGGCAATCGTTGTTCGGCGCGTTAGCACGTGTTGTACATTGAAGCACTTCTTAGTAGTCGAGCTATTAATTCAAAATGAGGGTAGAGCGTGGTGTACTTACGCCACTTGAGCCGCCGTTGTTCGTAGGTAGAAACCTCTCGCTGTCCAGCATGCGTTTTCCATGTGTTTCGCTGGACCGTTATAGAAGCGATACGATAGGGAATGATTTACTTGCTTACAATTTAAGCACTAGCTCATCGCGGGGAAGCGGATATTGTTACTACTTATGATCAACCTACTCCGTAAAAGCGTGAGGTGCCCTGAGCTGAGCACCTCACGCTCTCACGTGGATTGCATCATCAAAGGCTCCGAGTCACTGCCTCCGTGAATTGACACGTCCACGTCTCACTACTACTCGTAAGATTACCTCTGTACTCACTCAACCATCTCCCAACCCAATTCCTCCCAATTCCCCATTCTCACCATGGCAAAGCGCGTATGCGTCTCCCACCGCCCCCGCACTCCCTTACTGACACAAAAGGCCAGATCTCATTCAAGGTCGACGGCGAGGTACAAGGTTCGTAAATCCCCATATCCCATACCCCATTCCACACTCCACCCCGGAATTCCAAGCCTTTATTTAAACATTCCCTTGCCGCAAACAGGTGTGAATTTCCGGTTCGTCCCGTCCATCCATCCATTCCATTCCATTCCATTCCGCGTCCCGTGCGAACAGGATCCAGCGGGAAATGATTCTCTGACGCCTTACTGCTCTGATTAGGAATTTCACGGTTAGGCAAGCGAAGAGTGTCGGCGTGACGGGGTTTGTGCAGAATGTTTCGGATGGAACGGTGAGTAAACTCTATTCATTGAGAACGTTGGTCTCAAGCGTAATAATTGCTTAATATGTAAAACCCACCAGGTCCGAGGCGAAGCTCAAGGCTCAGATGACGCGTTGAAGGAATTCGTCAGCCATTTGAATAAAGGACCGCCTGCTGCCAGCGTCACAGGAGTCGAGCATGAAGATGTCGATGTGAAAGATGGGGAGACTGGATTTGTGGTACGTTGATCAGTGCGTGAAACCAGCGTCGATGAATGAGTCCTGAATGTGCGTGAAGAAAAAGAAGACGGGGACATAGGTACGATCGACTTGGGAGGGAAGTCACAGGAGTAGAGAAACATGGCAAGAATTATAGCTGAAAATCATGCGATCAACGTGAGGCATCATGTGCTTTTCACATTGGGTGTACACCAGCATTAGCTAGGTATAATACACGACAATGAGACGAACCTCCTCACAAGCTCCTACGTATCATTTCGTTTTGCTATATAATCCGTAAAGCGACCACACAGAAACAAAAAGAGCAAATCTCATTCCTATAAGATTGCCGACTGGGTAAGTCATGCGTGCGACATGTATATATGACAAATCCATTTGAAGGATAAGTATTTACATCAAGAAATGGGAACATGTGACACACTTATCTGATATCCCCTTCTCTCCTTCCTTTCTATACAATGTGTATGTGGTACCCACACTAAAAAAGTAGCGTATTGAAGTGTATATCTGAGAAGGTGTTCTTTTCAGCACGAGAACGCATGTCGAAAATCACCGATCCCGTTGCATGATATTTCAGAGTCGACGGTCGGTTCTGGTTCGGTGTTTCTGATGAATTGGGAGCACTGGTTTCCAGAGGTCTGGTACGATCACGCAAGTGCCAGAAATGTACGGAATGAATGTTTGACGACAGAGGAGGATAATTACCATTAGTCAAGAGGTTATAACCACCAAGCGTATCGAATGATATCGATAGGGAGACCACATCTCACATTCGCATCCTCAAACCACATCCCCTTCCCTCCACTTGTCATCCCAGCCGATGCTAGCGTCCAGAGCTCGACGAAGTCGACTCACTCGTCGACTCACTCGAATGACCGCTGCCGCTGCCACTGCCATAACTACTGTCATAGGTGGAATCATCGTCATCCGAATCGCTATCGCTATCACTCCATTCCTCCAATTCCTCCCTTCCCCTCCTCTGCGCCTCTTTCGCCTCTTCCTTCACCGCCTTCGCTTCTGCCTTGACCTTTTTCGCTGCGGCCTCAGCGTGCTTGGCCTTCTTCTTTGATTCGAGATAGAGGAATTTGGCTGTTGCTACGACGGCTAGGGAGAAGAGGCTGTTCAGGGCGTGAGCAATGAAGATGAAGTGAAGGCAAGTGTGAAGGTGGAAACGAGGAGCCGAGTGGGGTCAGGTAAAGCTCACGGCAGTGTAGCAAGGGGGACCCACAGCGGTATGACGATTCTCTCTCCTTTTTTCGTGGCGATGTGACTCGCTTCGTCTTCCACACGCTTGTTCTTGACGCGTTGTCGGTCGGCGGAAGGCATGGTTTTGGTCGGGATGAGATTGCGAGGACGAGTACAGTGGATGCAAAGCGCGTGTGTGATGATTGGAATGATGGTGAGGTGGATTTGAATGGACGGTCCGAGTGTTTGGCTTGAGATGATGCGAGAGTGTGAGAGTATGGAGCGAGAAGATGCAGGCGAGGTTGGTGATGGGCTCGAGATTCGCTGATGGGGAAGGAGCGTGAGAAAGACGATTTGGGAAGGAGCGGTCATCTCATATTCATGATTCTCAATCGCTCCCAATCCAAGAACGAAGTTATATTTTCCGAGCGTCATTGACATCAATTCCATATCCGTTTGGGCTTGTACCGGCTCTTCTCAACGATCTTTTCGCAGCCATGGGAAGATTGGTCTGGGGTCTTTGTGAATGTTCGTCGCAGCCCGAGCATAGATGCTCGCAAACTCTATCAGTTCATCCACACGGTGAATGATTCTCTGGCATCGTTCATATGAGCCAATCACTTTGACGGCCGCTTGCGTCTATACAATCTGGCTCAGCCGTCTTGGACTTCAACCAAACCATTTCGATTGGAGACAGTGTTCCTTGGCTGGACAACGGGCGCATCTGGCAATTTGGAAGGTCTTTCTTTCAATCCCAGGCAGCGCGTATCAAGCGGAACATCAAGAGCTGTCGTGTCGTCCTCAACCGTCCGGTTGCACGAGCTCACCTGCGGGCCTATTGTTTGTGGCAAGTGAAGCACCAGGCGGTGGAGTCTCGATCATAATAGCATCCGCAGAAGTAGACTGGGCAGTGACTTGAGCAAGAGGGAAGTTGGAATCACCAAATGGAGCTGGAGTATGCTCAGATGTCGAGATGGGGCTGGCTGTGCCCCGTCCTCTCCCTCTTCCTCTGCCTGGTTGACGGGTCACGCCGCCTCTACTGCCAGGACCTCGGGCCCCGCGAGTAGAGATACGGCTGACTTGAGGCTCTGGTGATGACGAGTCTGAGCCTTGTCGCGTCCTGACCCTGGTTGAATGAATAGGCTGGACGGTTGTCAGCATGCTACCGATTGGCTGGCCCATTTGTGTCTTGAGATCAGCAAGACGTGTAATGAAGTCGGCTTGCAGTGCTTTCGTCTCGCTGTCGTATTTCGTCTTGTCTACCTTCGTGACAGTCGCCGACGTGGGCTGTCGTCGTTGGAAAGCGGCGGGCGAAGCTATCAATTTAGCTGCGCTGATAGCCACCAAGTCGTACTCCTCAAAAGAGTGCAAGACTTGTTGGTCGGCAACCTGTTCAGCCGGCTTCTTTTTGAAGAGCAAGTCGCTGCCAATGCTGGAGGCCCATTGGCAGCTGTAGAGATTCCTGCCATAAGAGATGATCGGATTGTCGCTGTTGAGGTCCATGAGCTGAAGCTCGGTAGGAAGAGGCTCTACATTTCCTTTGTTCGTTTGAGGAGGCAGTTGCACTGACACCGCCGGAGCTCTCGCGCCAGCTTGGGTGGGTGGTGCATCGTCACCTGAATCATTTTGTATTGGAGCTGGATCTGCGCTGCGTACTTCAACGGATGCTGCTGCTGTTGCACCACCGCGAGGCCGAGAACCTCTTCCCCGACCTTTACCTACACCCGTAGATCTAGGCTTCTTCGGTTTCTTTGGATCTGTTTGGAGCATCGGCGCAAAGATGTCCACTGTGGCTGGGTTCGCGACTTTCTTGCCAGTCGGGAAATCCACGATGACATAGAAATCCTTTTTCACCGTGTCAGTACAGTACTACGTGGCATAACTAGCATGTCAAGTGAACAATGAGGATATCTGAGCGTGGTTCACAGAGGCTACTGCAAAATTCTCACCTCGGTTTCATTTTCGTGGTATTCGTACTCCCACTCAGCATCATCGTCTCCATGGACGTCTGCCATGTGTGAATCCATTGCAGTCACGGGCAATGTCAAGCAGTCAGATGATGGAGCAGTAATGGTGAAACGATAACAATGTAGGCGGAAAAGAGACCTGAGCCAAGGGCAGAAACACGCTAGGCCCAATGCGAAAGGCGACTCGACTCGAAAGTGTCGAATCCAGCTGGACGTCTGTTTCAGGTCGAGTGACCTTGTCACTTGTCACTTGTGTCTCTTCGCCAGCCTCGTTTCGAGCTTAAGGTTTGCTGGATGGGGACTGCTGACAAGCCCTCGGCCAAGCAGGATTCCTCTGCATTGCCGAAATCCGGCTGTGGACTTCACTCGGCCTTGTCATGGCCCGGCCGCGGCAATGCTACGGCTAGTGCAGAGTCCCTGTCTATCGACGATGCAGTGGGCATTCCGTCACCGCTTGCCTCGATGATTCAACAGCGAAAAGGTACGGAGGTACCGCACAATTCTTGGATGGTCGTTGGCACAGAGCCCCTGTTTGACACAATCTAGTCCAAGTCACCGGGCCTGCCGCTTTTCGGCTCCCACAACCTTGATCTGTCAGATCTCGTCCGCCCTGCATGTGGACCGATTGCCAGACCCAAGCCCATCGCTGGCACATCTCTAAGCTTCCTACACTTCCGGCCTGCTCTCCACTTTTCACTTCCTCTCACTCATATACCACATGATGCCTGTGCAATGCTGACTACCTAAAGTCCGCGTACAATAGTATGGCAGGCTCCTCTTCTTTCGGCGACTCAACAACTCTCTCGCACCCGTCCAGGGGACAGCTCAGCACTCTTGATTGACAACAGACATCGAACCCTGAAAACCCCAGCACAACCCCCGGATCCACCAATTCGCTGATCGGGCTGCTTCTTCTTGTCACATTAATAAGGGTAGATCCTGCATTTCTATCCACTTCCAGCGCTGGCGATCCAGATATAGTCCTTCCGAGACCCTTCTCTGAAACCCGGACCAATTCCTTGCCCATCGCTACCACGCTCGACTTCGCCGTTGTCCCACAACCACATTTCTCGCAGACTCCGATGAAGGTGTTCACAATACGGAGAGCCCTTGCGGTGGGCACCTCTGGCTTGGTTACTGTCGGTTTTCTCCTCGCACATTATGGCACCATTCCCATGACGTCCGAGGCTCTGGAGGATTCGGATTGGATAGCGAGCTCGAAATACTGGCTTGACAGGAAAGCATGTGGGTGGTTTGGCTTGTGTGGATTGGCACATTCATGGAGCCGGAAGCCTTGGAAGGATGTTATCAACGACCCTATACTACCACCGACGGACTTCCTGAACACTTCTTCATACTGGAACAGCGGCCCGGATCCCTCAGGCTGGAGCGAACGGGAGAAGATACTGCGAAAGATCCCGCAATATGTGATCGATCATGCGCCATACGTGTATCTCTATTCGGGAGAAGAATTCTGGCCTAGCGACATGTCCGACCACCTTGTACATACCACACCACATCTTAATTACACGCCAGCGAGCGACGAATGGAGACACCCCGATCTGACGAACCTATCAAAGCTGAACGAATTCCGCCAATTCGTATTTCTAAAGAGCGACGACAATGTGGAAACGCGACCAAAGTGGCTGGGTAGTGCGTACAACATACCGAAGCAGCCACAAAGGAACATCACAATGAGCGAGCACTTCCCTGGACGTCAAGGGCATTGGAGATGGCACCCGCATGAGGGCATCCATGAAGATCCGGATTTGGACAAATGGTGGCGCGTGAAGGATGATGCATGGGATGGTCCATCTGATGACGATTTGGAGGACGACGGACCAGGACCTTCCTCAGCAAGCAACTGGCAATCGAGTCATTCGGTTAGGACCAAACCGAACGATCCCCTACTGCCTCCCCTTCTTGGACATGAACAAGCGCAAGAACTTCGAAAACGAGGCACTCCTGTATCAGCAGGAGGGCGCAGTGATGCGCCTGTAGTTATGGTCGTTGTGGACAAAGGCGAAGGCATTGTCGATGCGTTCTGGTTCTATTTCTACAGCTATAACCTTGGAAACAAGGTCTTCAATATCCGATTTGGAGACCATGTTGGTGATTGGGAACATACGGCAATTCGGTTTTACAAAGGGAAGCCGAAGGCCATCTTCTTCAGCGAACACAATGCAGGTATGACGACCATCTCTTGTCGAAATCTATTACTCCTTTGCAAACGTCCCGCGTAATTGGGCACGGAACTCTGACTGACTCGTTTTGCAGGCGCCGCTTATAGCTGGGATGCTGTCGAGAAGATTGGCGACAGGCCTGTGACATATTCAGCTGAAGGTACCCATGCCATGTACGCAACACCAGGTTTACACACGTACGTTCTGCCATTTGGGCTACTCCACGACGTGACGGATCGCGGCCCGCTTTGGGACCCCGTGCTAAACCTACGAGCATTCACATATGACTACAAGGAGGATGTTCTACGAAGCTCCAATTTGAATCCGAAGGCCCCGACTGACTGGTTTTTCTTCTGGGGTCACTGGGGCGACAAGTTTTACCCGCTCAACGACAGAAGACAATATCGTTTCGCGGGTCAATATCATTATGTTAATGGCCCCATGGGGCCTCGTTTCAAACGTCTAGGTAGGAAACGCATTTGTCAGGGAGGCAATGATGAGGCCTGCACCATCAAATACTGGATCAACGAAAGACTCGTAATAGGCAGTGGAGTCGCCACGGGCAGTGGCGAAGAGCATGATATGGAGGACGAAGACACGAAGAGGTTCCTGGGCGATTTGGTTTGATTAATGATCTTGGATTTTGAGACACGCTTAGAACGAACGGAGTAAGGATGACGACGACGATTTCGGATAGCGGTGTTGTGGGTGTTGTGTTTTCACATTCTTGATACCTGTGCAGCAAGCGTCGACTCTGCATACATTCATGGGCGGCGCACTCTTTGCTGTAGAAGGATGATACCATAGGCATGGCTTCGTAGATTTATTCATTGGAATATCTGTTTATTCTTGTGAGGTTGACGGAAATGATAAGTCAAACTATCATGCAACCTCGATCAATTCGACAGGTGATAATTCAAATTGAAATGAGAGAGGCTCAAATAAGTAACAGCACATCCATATTCGTTGCTTTTCTCGTACCGAAACGGAATAAACTCCTGATATTTAGGAGAGTACCGTAAGACCTCGTATCTGGAGCCTGGGAACCTAGTCCATTCATCACCCACCGCCTTTGTCACGACTCGGTGATCCCAACGAAGGGATGTGTCAGCTCGCCAACAAATCATCCAAATCAAGGAGTCGAGTCTTCATCCAATGACGATGAGCGAAAGATGAATACGGACAAGGAAAGGCTTATATAAGCCCAGGTCCGGTTCTCGGCGGCGTCGAGCTTAGCCCCTCTCCTTATCTTATCGCGTTGCCCATCTTAGCTTAAGCCTTCCAAGGTTGCTAATGCTTGTGCCCTATCACCTGCGCATGCTATAGGCTGGGTATGATGACCGCGACGAGTGGATTTAGCGGGATCTCGACGGATAATTGTCATCTTGCGGGATTCCCTCCTGTTGAACCATTCTTGAGCTTTGGTGGCTCCGGATTTCGTTCGGTGTTTTGGGCGGTCGGTTGATGGGGATTGTAATGCTGATTGAGGATGATGGTATTAGTGATTGTTCAGAAACTGTACTGCGCCCGCCGCCTGGGTATCTGTTGCCATGATTGCCGCTAGCATAATACATATATCATGAAGTCATGTTGGATTACTGTGATAATAAAGCCAGGTTGTTTGAAAGGACTGCTATCACCTGGCCTAATATACAAACATCACATCCCAAACCTTCTATCAACTTGCTCTTCGCTTTCTTTTGTTTCGACTGTTCCGTTTGGCTGCAGATGATAACGACGCGTTAGGGCTCTTGATACATGTAATCGGCCTATCAGCGACTTCGCTGGACACATCACACAAGCCGACATCAACCTTAGAGTCGTGGCGGGCTGGACGTTTGATTCCTCTTCCAAGACAAGGAGTGCCCCTGCGAGGCCGTATCTAGGCCGCTCTCGTTGCACACGATCTGCCCCTGTGGCATCACGCTGTCCTTGTACAAGGTATTGTCCACTCCCTGTACCCACCCGGTCCAAGAATCGCATCATCAATACAAACCTCCGCTAGTCCATATCAATCTCGACCGCTACTGTTCTATGACTGTACCCCTCGTCAATCTCGCCCACCGCGCTTGATTGTTTACCTTCCAGGCCAAACTCTCCTCTACCGTTCCTCGATTCCTCCTCTTTTCCTCTCTATCATGGCTTTTCGACAGCCCCAGCAGCGATCTCAGCCTGCTCGTCAGCTGTCGTACGCTGCTTCCGTCGAGCAGGCGGAATCCTCCACCCCTCTAAACCTACAACGAACAAGCACGAAACATACGCTCGAAGACGAAGAATGGGTGCTGTTCTCGCCCTCAGCAGCATCTACGACCCAGACAGCAACTACCTCCACCGATCGAACCCCGCGGACAGCTGGCCTGTCGCGTCTGAGTGACTTCGGTTCGCTAGATACTGCTGCTCGATCAGATCAGATCTCAGGACACTACGACGATAATGCTACCGAACAAGGCACGGAAGCAGACGAGGAGGGCGAATTAGACAGCCTCGATGACGGCCTGCACGCCTTCCATGAACCCTCTGATCATGGCAGCCCACAACGGACAATGGAGCGAAGTGGGCAAACCGAGTTCCCTTCTCACAATGGATTGGGTCTTTTTGGAGACTCTTCGAATGCTATGCAAGTGCAACTATGGCAATACGAGCGAGAGTCTCGGCGGAAGATACGTCGACGTGCTTCAAGTGTACAGCGGACATTAGAGGCACTGAAAGAGGAAGAGGAAACGAGCGAGGAGAGCGAAAGGATACGGCGTGTCGAGAAGTGGCGTCTAGAACAAAGCCGGGCTCTACTTGAAGAGATCGAGCGGGAAAGTCGCCGTATGAGGCAAATGAGTCGAGCCAACTCGTTGCGATCTTTACGCTCAGATAACTTCCAGACCAAGTCGGAGACCAACTTTTCTAGTGGAATTTCTACACCCATCATCGAGGAATCAAAGCATGAGACTCCTCCGGTTTCGGAGGAGAACGAATCATTCTGGACGCGAGTGACCCGGAGAGTCATCCGCAGCCTCATTGGCATTGATGAGGAATTGCTCTCTGTCATATTAGGAGAGTCTTTGCATGAGGACGCGCTTAAGGAGACTGAGTCCTCCATCCCGGACATCACCAAAGACCCTACGCTAGAGGATGTGGACACAAAACCCATTGCAAACGACAGCTGGGAGCATCGGCTCTTGGATCGGGTGGCCCGAGAACTTGGCATTCTCGTCAACCAATTGTCAGAACATCCTGGTGCATTTGCTACCTATCTACGCACCCAGGAGACTTTGGGCTACGCCGGTCTTCCCAACACTACAAGCACAACAACCGAACACATTGCATCATCCTCTCACCGGGCCAAGGTTGTCCCAACAGCTGGAATTTTTGCACCTACAATTACGCATCACGCGCAGAGTGATCCCTCACTATGGGGCATCGAAGAAGAAACCGGCTCTCAGGCCGCCCTCTCAGCTGATGCTGCACATATCCAAGCAGAACGTGTGTATTGGGAACGTGAACTGGACGTCAAAATGGTCTTCAAATTCCTCAAATCCCGCTTCTCCTCTTGTCCCAGCAGTCCCGAGCCCGAAATCGTTCCTTATGCAGGCGGTGGCGATTCAGCTGAACTTCGCCGTACTTCTGTTCTTTCCAGCTCGACACAGAGAGCCGCGCTGATAAGGCAGCATCATCCGCTTGTCAGTCGGACCAGTGATCCTGTCACGAGAAGACGAAACTCGGGTGTCGTACGGAATAGATTTTTGCCTGGGCACGGGCGAACAGGAAGTTCGAGCTGTAAGAGTCTGAGCACGAAGATCTCGAGGAAGAGCGGATCAAGTCGGAACTACTGGGACATTGGCGGCAGCGTCGGCAGTGGACACGCAAGTGGGCTTGGTGCTTGGGGCGAAGCTTAAGTGTCTCAAGGACGGAATCCGCCTCTTTTCCTTTTGTCCCATAGCGCGGTGTCCATATTGGTGTCGTTGTAAGATGATGAATGGTTCCTCTTTCTGTGTTACCTATCACGAGAGGGACATGTTTCCTTTTCTCTCTCTCGCCCCATTCCTCTGGCTACGTAGGATGGGGCGATTCGGCTTATATTGCTGGGTTCCATGCATGATTACCACAAGATTTTTTAAGATGTACACAAAGATAAATGAGATATATGAGATACGTGAGATACATGACTGCCCCTCGTTCAGTTTTACAGGAACCGGCATGCGGAATAATAGCGTTTTCATTGTTGTCGCTCTGCTTCGGATTATCGTGGGTTAAGTTATCTTCAGTGTATTTCTGTATTCATAAGGGTCAGCGACTGTGATGGAACGAAAGTCACGTGATCGCAGGACACGCAGGTACTTACTATATGCTTTTCTCAACCGTCCGAGTCGTTGTGTCACCTCACCATCACCGATATTGCCACTCCTTCACCGTTGGCCGTTCAGCGAACCAGAGTTTAAAGCTCCCGTGCCTATAAAAGAAGATATCGCTTGCGATGTCTCGCGCTTCAAACACTCAACTCAAAGCCACGCGATCGCGTCGCAACCTTCTGTTGATCTCAAGGTGTGATGGGACATCTGTATCTCACTATTCTACTTTGCTAATGTGCCCCGTCCAACTCGCTTCCCAGATGAACACCTCCCTCCGTCGCTGCGCTCACGGCGGCAATGTCGTCCGATTTGCACATGACAAGCCACTCCCCAAGTCCTGACACGCACGCTGCTGAGAGGTTTTCTCCCGAACCAGGCGTCCACAATCATGATTCCAGCATCGATAATACATAACTACCAGTACCCATCTCATGCTAATGCATTACTGCCAGTACCCACATCCACCTCATTCGGTACAATACTCCACCGCAATACGTCTCTGAGAGGGAGGAATATACCAAGGAATATTTGGAGCGAGACCATTCCCAGAATCAACTAAATTCTCCCAACAGCATTGGTTCTTAGGTCTATGTTCTTTACAGACGTATGGGCATAGGTTGACGCCGCACTTTGACAACAATAAATTAGCCTCGGAGGCGAATCGGATCAGAGGTGAATGGAATTGCGCAGAAGACGGGAGTTTTCGCAATGATACATACCGGTGCCCAAGTTCCACCTTTTTTGCCCCAGGCACATTCAGGGGGTGCGGCCTTGCAGTAAGATTTTGGGGCTTCGCTAAGGGCGATGAGGTTGAGAAGCGCTGCGAGGGCGAGAGGAACTGATCGCATGATTGGTGGTGAGGTTTTGACTGGGGATAGAACTGGTAAGGGTTCGACCGAGGATGGAGCTAATAAATAACAAGGTCCCGACTACGGATGAAGAATGAGATTTCAACTGCGAATGAAGCTGGTAAGGTTTCGACTAAGGATGAAGATGTGGAAATTCGGTTTAGAGACAAGAGTTCTACAGATCTGGCAATACATGGCTCTTAGACTACAGTACCGTATCCACCCTCATGCCAATGCATGCATGCATGCCTGCCTGCCTGCCTGCCTGCCTGCCTCCACCTCCACCTCATTTATAACAATACTCCACGATCCTCCGTTCGTTGCGGACAGTACGACGCTTGGGGTCACTAGGGTTCTCGACTATAGTAATGTTTTCCAAACAGCATTGATTCTTCAGTTTCCCAGTTCCTTTACAGTCTTCTGCGCATTGGTTGAATGAACACTGTAGTGGTGGTTAGCCCTCGGAGGTGAAGCGAATCCGAACAAGATGGGGGAATTTGATAAGAGGTGATTTGGATATGATAGTGAGATTGGATAAGAGGTGAATTGGATAAGACGGTGAAACTGGATTGAAGATGGGATTTCTCAATGGTAAGATACATACCCCTACCCAATTCGTGTCTTTCGCGCCAACGGCACAATCAGGGGGTGCGGGCTCGCAGTAAGAGTGATAGCGTTGAGGTGTGCTGGCGGCGGCGGTGAGGTTGACGAGTGCCACTGCGAGGGCGAGAGGAATTGATCGCATGTTTAGTGATGAGAGCGTTTTTGCGTTTTGGCTGGAGTCTGGGGATAAAGAACGAGATTTCGATGGCGGGATGAAGCTATTGCGGCAGGTTCTGATTAATCAGATATGAGACTTTGTAGAGATCTAGCAGGCAGTGGCGGGCGGAACGCATGGCCCCTAGACTATAAGTAGTTGTCCACCTACCGACAAGGGCCATACGGCGTTCGACGGGAGCTCCGCCACATCAGTCAGTGTGGTAGGTGGTGGCCGGCGGAAAGAATACCAGCACGTCGATCCGCGCCGAAATGGAGCCGGGCTTGAATAAGGCGGAGCCTGAGAACAGGGTCTAAGAGCCAATCGGGAGTCTACGTGTAAGCTATATATAAACATTTCATTGCTGTGGAGGGATGAAGGTACCCACATTCTCTCCGCTGGCTTCCATACATAGCAGATACCTACGCTCTCCCAGCCCTTCCCTCCGAAATAGAGGACTGGGATGAGTAGCCTAAAGATTCAATTTTTCTTTGCGTCTTCTTGTAATTGCTCTTTCTCCATGTAGAGGGAAGAGAGGCCTTCCGAGACAGGCGGTGGATTACTTATATTGAACTCTCGAGGTCCGTCGCTGGGAGAGATGACTGGGTATATTTAGAAGAGTTGAAAGGGAGTAAATTTTCCTGAATCGTTATCACGCAAATGTTGATTATATGGTAGAACTGAATACAAAGAAATACCGAATAATACACACGTACCAAATATCCACCTCATACGCACCTACACTACCAGTATCCACATCCCCATCCACATCCCCACCCACGCTCACGCATAACAATACTCCACAACAGCATGCTCAGTAACAGGCGGTACATAACCGGCATCCCCCGGTTTCCCATACCCAGGCGTGTAGAAATCCTGATGGCAGCAATGGTTCTTCCGCCTCCCTTTGCATTTTTCTTTGCATTGGTTGAAGGAACACTTTTTCATGGTGGTGATTAGTCTCGGAGGCGATGGCCGCGATATCGGAAAGAAGATGGGGTATGGGGTATGGGGTATGGGGTAGAAGGGAGGGATGACATACCGGTGCCCAAGTACTATCCTGTGCGTGCAAGGCACATCCGGGGGGAGCGGGTCCGCAGTAAGACACTTCGGCGGAGCTGAGGGCGAGGAGGGTGAGGAGGGTTGTTGTGAGTGTGATGAGGGTTGGTTGCATTGTATTTGTTTCTGATGGGGTTTCGACGAAGGATGGAGCTGTTGATGAGATTTCGACGAAGGATGAAGCGGATCAGGCTCTGGTCAACGACGAGACTTGTAGAGGTCTGGCTGGCAGTGGCGGATAAATAGCTCTTCGACTGTGGTATCTGCCTAAATAAAAGGTCAACACGGAGATTACTCCGCGATAATAGTGAGTTGGTAGTCATACGTACGAGTAGTAATTTCCTTTACGAGATTACTGTGGTGCCCGGACCACGAAAAAGGTGAATAGGTGGGGTCTCACCACAACTTCGTCTTCTCTCTCCCACCGTAGGATAATCACGATCCTTTCTGAGTGACCGACGACATGCCATCTCTGTTTCGTGGAGAGATACAGAGAAGAGAACCTGAGGCAAGGACCAAGAGAGGGATCGAAATCAACCCTCTTTTGCCCGACCACCATAGTCGTACGATCTTATCTACTACGGTGGGTCTCCGATGAACTACTGTGGTAGCCGGCGGAAAAATTGTCAGCACGTCGATTCGCCATAATGAAGCCGGACCTATGTAGAGCTGAGAACAGGCTATAAGGACTAATCGCCATCGGGAGTCTTCGTATCAGCTGTAGATTAATGTTTATTTCATTGCTGTGGGGGAATCAACGTACCAAACATTCTTTCCGCTGACTGTGGTAGATCTGAGTTGAAAAGTTGGTAAGATACCTCCTACTCGCAGACTGTGGAGACAGGTATGCTACATATAATCTAGTATAGAGAGTTCCGCATTCGTATTTGACCAACTCATTCATCTACTTACAAGTCTATGAGCGTGGGAAGTGCGATTGGAAGAGTGGTTTGATTTCTCTACGTACTACTGCTGCTGCTGCTGTCTAAGAAGTAATCACACGCCCTAATCAATGCAGAAGGTGGTAAGCATACGCGTACAATATTCATCCATCCATCCCGTTCCCATTCATCGTGTCGTTCATTAGCATTACCATTACTCGTGGAAACAGCCTCGTGATACTTATATCGAGCCGAAGAGAGCTGCCAATGCGATCAAGCCGCCCATGAGCCCTCCAGCACCGATCTTGACACCATTACTTGCTGCTGTCGTGCTGACACTGGCGACAGCGCTCGTGGCTGATGTCGCGGTGACGGACGTTGATGCGGTTGTGGAAGACGGGGCACTTGCATTGGCTACGATACCGCCTTCGACGGTCGCGGGCGCAGAGCTACTGCCGGAGGTTGCTGCTGCCGATCTGTAACCTGCCAGGGTTTGGTCGCCGGCACTTGGAAATGGGTGTTAGCGTAACTTCTTGAGGGTCGGGAGATGGCTTGTTCGTGATGTTCCTCCTTCGTTCTTGTGCAGCCACGCTTGACCTTTGAAAAACTCACGGGTTGATTACTCCAACCATGCCAGCTTGACAGTGGCTAGCAACGGCACAGTAGAAGAATATCGGCTGGGTGTCGTTGATCGTGATGGTGTAGACCATTGACTAGAATGAAGCGTCAGTCATTGATACAACAGGAGTGCAGGTCACACGATGTAGCGGTCAACAATTGCTCCTTCCAAGGCGAGGATAACCATCGAAAGTTCTCGCGCTCAAGTCTCTGACCGCCGAAATCGATAGGTTCTTGTTTGGGACGGTCTACCCTCAAGAGAATCAAGATGGGCCAGGTGAGACTCACCGTGTCCAATATCCCACTATAGAAACTCGAATTGCTTGCCGGCGTACATGGCTTGTCATAGCTTCCAGCAGCGACCGAGTGACCTGGCGTGATGAACTCGAACTTGATGGTCTCGCCCACCGCGGCGTAGATAGTATTGGGCAGGAAAGACAGCCCTTGGCCGACTGAGATGACTTGTTGTGCTGCCAATGTCAGAGAAGCGAGACTGAGCGCGAGCGCGGATCGGACGGCCATTGTTGGGATATCGATTCTTGTGGCAGATACTGATGGGTATGGCTGTTTATGATTGTTGATATTCGATGAGAATGTTGTTTGGTGTTTGTTGTTGTTTGTAGGAAGTTCGTGGCTGGTACGACCTTAGCAGCACGCTTCAACACGGAAACCGTGATGGGATACAAACGGCAGCAGCAGATGTCGAAGATTGAAGATTAGCTTGGGGTATTTGAGGATGCTAAAATTGGTGTCTGAAGCGTGAGAATGTGACAAGGTTGAGTGATGATCAACGAGGGACCGGCTATATTGTTCCGCCACGTAGCACGAATCTCACGATCCAAGGGTCTCTGTTGTTTTGCGAGATTGAATCTGGAGGGAGCACAAGAAACGGGATGCGACTCTGGGAGATGGGAAGTACAACCTGCCGTCTTATACCTACACGCCCGCTTCGTCGGCATATCTCAGCAGCTTATCATCAGGCACGTTTCATGCGCGCTGTGCCCTGGCAATGCGGAGTACTCGTCGTGATATAGGTGCGCTTCCCGCCTTTAGCGTCTCGACCGTATGGAGCTTGGGTTTTTCCCATTGGATGAAATGCATCAATAGAAGAGATAATATAGAATGATAGAGGAGATGCGATGGGACGAAGGATGTCTCTCCCTAGCATCGGCTCCAGCTGGTGATTGGCATACTGTCAGGGACGAAGTCGGTGCACAGGCGACATGTTGGAACAAACCTCGAAACGGACAGCCCGAAAATGTTCACAGTCTTGACGGAACAGGATTTTTGATCAAGAACCAGCCTCTTGATTTTGGACGACGGTCTGTCGTGCCGAATTCGACCCCTCCCACGAGACCCATATTTCTGGATTCGGTAAAGTCTGATAACGTGGTTAGTGGCTCCCGATTCGTTCTCATCCTTCGTACGATGCGCTTCGTACACAGTACCCAACCATCAAGAATAGTAATATCAGCCTTGATTCCATCGATTCTCTTAGAAGGCAGTAGACCTTCTTCGAACCACAGATCGTATCCTCAACATCATTGAAATTGACCCAGAATGACCACGCCAGCCCACTTGGCAAGCAATCCCTTTCAAGATCTGAGCGGAGTCGACACTTCAGCCTTCTCAAACCCGTACGATGCCCTAATTGAAGCATCCAATGATGATCCAGTGAGACACCCACTCTGTCAATTCAATCTTCAACTGATCCTAGTTCCAGAAAGAGCTTCAAAAACGATACGACACGCACAGGACAACCAGGAATGCCCAACAAAAAGAAAAACTTCTTTCTCCAGACTTCTCCGGCGTAATCATCGATCCGATCCTCTTTCGACTCCAAAATCCAGAGACAGAGCCTGGCTTTGTAGATCCACGACACTGTCTCGTATTCTGGGCTCGCCCAACAGAAGCCGTGAGATGTCTAATCTCTCAAATCCAGCTGAGATTATTAGACGCTGCACCAAGTATGTGTGACTCTGTGACGTCTGATGTCCAGATCGACAAACCACTGCTAACAACAAACCAAAGACCTCTGGCTCATGCACTCCACCTCCCTGCACATGACCGTCCTCGAAATAACCCACTCAAAAACATCATCTGAAATCGCCTCCCTAAAACCCTCCCTATCCCCAATCATCCCCTCAATAGTCAACATCACCGCCCAAAACCCAGAAAAAAGAGCACGTCTGGTGAAACCATTAATCGGCTACGACGCCTCCGCCCTCGCCCTCTCCTTCGTTCCCGCCGCCACCGGCAACGAAGAAGATGGATACAGCTACCACCACCTCCGCCGCGACGTCTACGCTCTCGCATCCGAAAAAGTAAAGATTGAAAGTCGGTACGTTGTTCCCTCAGCTCATCTAACGATTGGCCGATTCCTTGATTCATCTGATTTTGCGCCGGAGGGGGAAGGGGATGGTATCGATGTTTCCAGAATGGCGAAACTGGTGGAGGTTATTGAAGATATCAATGCGTGGTTGATGCAAGAATATTGGCCTAAAGAGGATGGGTCGATAAAAGAAGGCGGAGAGTGGAGGGTTGGGGAAGGGAAGGGGTTAGATTGTCGAGCTGGGACGTTGTGGTATGGTGGGGGCGAGAGCATCATGGTGGGAGAGGGCTTTTGAAAGAATAGCGCGATGGGTTGCCATAATCATCCACCTGAAGAGATTGATAATCGAAGGAATACTAATGGAAACATATTGCGAGGGCGAAGATATTTGGCCGTTTGCGGGTAATTCATAGAGCCACAGTAGCTTCAGTACTTCCGTATACCTCTAACTCTAGAGAATCGCAATATAAGATACGACTTTAGCGACTTCTAAACTGAGACCAATATTCATAATTTTCTAGAGGCTTTATATTTTCTAAGAGAATCCTCTCCAGAAACTTATAATATATTATAACACTTTCGTTCCTTCTAAATAGAGACTATTATTATTAAATCCCTATAACCTAGTCACTTTCACGAGATTTCTCTATAGAGTATCGTAATACATAATGCGGCTCTAGCGACTTCTAGATTAAGACCAATATTTATAATATCTAAAGGCTTCGAACTTTCGAATAGTATCCTCTCTAGAAACGTATAATAGATTATAATACTTCTATTACTTTTGAATATAGACTATCATCGATAGATTTCTATACTCTACTTACTTTTACGAGATTCCTTAGTAGAATATTACGATTTATTATAAAGGTCTAGTAACTTCTAAATCAAGATTAGTATTAATAATCTTCTAGGGACTTAAAGAGAATCCTCTCTAGAACTAAGAGAACCGTAATCTATTATAAGACTTAAAGTAACTTTTGAATTAAAATTAATATTAATAATTTTCTAGAGACTTTAAACAGTATTCTCTCTAGAAAACCATAATATGTTGTAATACTTCCTTAACTTGTTACTTCGGGGAAAATACCTACGCTAATAATTTTCTAGAGACTTCAAAGAGAATCCTCTCTAGAATACCGTAATATACTATAAGACTTTAGAAGCTTTTAAGTCAAGCCTAATACTAATAATTTTCTAAAGACTTTGAAGAGTATGTATCCTCCCCAGAAACTCGCAATACATTGTACGACTTTATCAACGTTCAGATAAGAAACAGTATTGGAGTTTTTCTGGAGACCTGAAAGACTATTCTCTCTAGAAACTCGTAATACATTATGCGACTTTAGCAACTTCCAAGTCATTCCAATCTATCCAGAATCGCTATTCCTGACCCGCTAGGTAGGCTCTTCAAAATCATGCCAAGTTAGACAGTTCTCAATTCCTTCCAAGACAAATGTAAGATATTCATGGCCTTCCCGCCGTGCCCAATCGAGGGCTGTCATTCCTAATCCATCCGTGGTGCTGATTGCCGGTAAAGATAATCCATCCATGGTGCTGATTGCCCGCAAAGACTTGACGAGATGGTATTCACCCTTTGTTCTTGCCTCTGACAGCATAATCTGCCAGATATCAGGGTCCGACTCTACTACTGCTGATAGTAGGGAGCTGGAATGATCAGCTTGGATATTATGAGCAACATGCCGCACTAGCATCCAAACAACTTCAGCGTCCTTGTTATGCTCCCGAGCATCCCAAAAGTGCCGCGGGACACTAGATTTAACTGCTGACAGAATAGAGGAGGGTGCAAGATCATGACGATCAAGAAGCATCTTGACCATACTCTTATTGCTCTCTCCCACGGCATAACACAATGGCGTCCAATTCGGAATGTCCTCTGAATTGATGTCGACCTTCCCCGTGGCAAGAAGGTGTGTAGCGACATCTATGTGACCCTTTTCAACAGCCCATGAAAAGGCTGTACGACCCGACACGTCTTTGCTATCGACGTCGTCATTCAATGCTTCGATTAGCATCTGAATGATGTCGACGCCAAAGTTATTGAAGCAAGCGAGGTGCAATACTGTGCGGCCAAACATGTCCCGAGTAGTAACGGGTACTCCCCAATCTAAGAGTGCTTTGAATTGACAATTTTCACCATGCACATAGCCATATCTTCGGTCGGAGAGATGATAGCAAATCCAGCTAGGCACAGAAGCGGGTCGCCGTTCGAAGGCTATATGCAAGGGAGAACGGCCGATGGGGTCTGTCTGTGTTGCCTCTTGACTATACTGATCCAGTATCGCTTTGATGGCGTGACAACTGATCAGGTTTGTAGCTCGTAACAGGAGAGGAATTGGACTCAAGCCAAACTCCTTTGATTCTTCAGAGATGGTCGAAGAAAACTCAGCATCGAGCTGGTTGAGTTTACTAGCCTCATGTTGTAGTCTCCAGAACGAGTGTCCACGTGCAATGGGACTTGCTATGGACGATACTAAATGTTCTTGCATAGCTTTTGCAAGTCCGATGGCGCCAGAGCGATGAAGGTTGTAGACTTGTTCCGCAGCAAGACCGTGTTTACCGCAGGTTTCGGGATCTAATTCCACATGAGACCATTCGGGGGGTCGTGTCTTCGAAAGCAGATTGGACAGAGTATGAGTGTACAGTAAGTGCTGGGAGGACTGTGATGCTCGGAGAATCTGAAAGAGATTCTGTGTTGAAATTGTAACCCTCTCTTGTGCTTCAGAGAGCAGGGGTAGGAGCTGGCGATACCGTTCGGCCATCTCGTTATCCTCACTACCACTTATGTCACGATAATAACCATAGTAATCGTTGTAGATAATGCGGGCGTCTTCTTTGATTGACCCCTGGTCTCGAAGCCAGCAGCTCAGATTTTGGCTGGATAAATCATCAGCATAGCAACGAAATTCAAGCTTTAGCAAGCCTGCCTTACACATGTATGATGCGTTTCAACAAGCTAGCGTCGTCTTCGTCAATCCCCTCATGGTTCTGAGCCTTTGAGATTTTAGCAGGTTTACCACTGATCGGCTCCGAGCATTCGAACTCCTTGTCGATACATCGCTGGCATTTCACATCTGGCCATTCGCCGGATCTCTCACACTGTTTTCACTGTGTAAGTTGAGAGGATCTTGAAATATCTAGAAGGTGAACATACACGTTTTTTGTCCTTGCGACAGAACGAGCATTTCTCGTAGTTCAGACGTCTTGGCCGCTTGGATGGCTGGCTTGTAATCTTACTGGCTGTTCCCTCATCGTGGCCCCTTTTTGGGACTCGCGAAGGAGCTGGAGCTGGAGCTGGAGCAATTGCTACTGTTGCCATCTGATACAATGTATTATTGTCGTTGCTCTTATTTAGGAAGAAGAAGATGTTGTTGGACGAGAAAGCTGGGAGCGCCTGGGATGTGCCGTACCTAAGTAAGGTACTCCTACTCACGAATCGTCGCAGTCCAACTCGGTCATTATTTGGGGTGTGCGACAGTACTTTGATTGGCCGCTGTACCTTACTTCACAGCCCACGGGGCGTATGTCTCGGCTCATCATGCGGGAGGATTGTTGACTGGAGAGCGGACTATCTGCGAAGCGAATGATATTTAGCAGAGGGAGCTGCAGTAGTTGACATAGCCCGCTCGACGTGGGTGGAGCGACTGCCAGTGGGTCTTGAATCCCTTGGCGGGCTGGATCTCAGCATATCTCAATAATCTAGCCACTTTGACCACCAAGAGCAAAGAGAATCTATCTCAAGTCAATTATATAGCTCTATATAGATAAAGAGAGTTTAGTTTAACTTACAGATATAAGGTAAATATTTAAAAGCTTCTTACTAACTATATCTTCTAATAACTTTTAATTGAAAAAATTAATAAGTATTAGAATATATAACTTTTACTTTCTTAATAGCTTATATTCTACTTTGAAACCTTTCTATTTTCATATGTAATTAGAATAAGGCGTAGCACTTATTACTATCATTTATTCTTTATATTGAGAATATATATAATTATAACAGGATAGTGGATGTTAAATCAGATGATCAGAATGCGACGGGGTGGCCTGTGCTGGCTCGACACACTACGTAGACGTAACGCCTCTCTTCTCTCCAACAGTATCTGTAGAAAGTCGTAAGATTACCACAGTACTGTCATCTCTCGAGCTACTCCCTCTTGTCATATGGAGTTCACCGGCGACGTATGCCGACGCTGACCACCTACAGGTTCGTCTGTGCATACAGTAAGAGCAAGGAATTCCGAGCACATTCATACCCGTCGCATGCCGACCATTCGCTTCACTTGATCGCACGCTATTTGGCGAGGGAAGCCCGCTCCCGTCTCCACCGCCTAATCCACGTATCGCCACCCCTGCTCATCTTGGCTGGAAGGTCATGTTGTCGTTCTCTTGGATTGATGAGGCCGTGCTGCACGTTCCCGTATGGACCCAGCAGTAGAAGCTGCAGGTGCAGTAGTCCACAGTCGCTCTCAACAGCCTGCTCCAGCCGCTCCACACATCCGAGTCGTCTCTCCTCATACAGAATCCTGACTGGAAAGTCGCGATGTCGCAGTCGTAGGTTCCTGGGATTTTAGCTGCAGGAGTCGTAGTCCACGTCGCCACGATCGTCGTGGTCGCAAGTCCCACATCTCACATTATTTCCTTGCACTCCTCAGCCTCCTTTTGACTGCTCCACGCATCCGAGCCCGTCGTCTCGACTCATAACATGGGATACTGAGTGGGAAGTCGCACTGGCGCATCTTGGAGGAACAAGATTCCTATGCCGTATATCATATCATCCAGCCGCGGACAGTATTTGATAGGCTAGCGCACTCCTCAGCCTACCTCACGCATCCGAGGCGTCTCTACTCATCACGATCCTGAGTGGAAGTCGCCCTGTCGCATTCCCATTGTGAAGAATGTTCTATGCCCGAGCGACGTTTAGCAATGAGTATCAGGCCGAAGAAATGATGCGAACGAAAGTGGTATATATAATGGTGTCCATTCGACCATCTTCGCTCCAAGGTCGCATCCTATTTTTCACATCCTACTGTCAAGGTCATTCTATCAAGATCCTTCCGTCAATATCTACTGTCGACATCTTTCTGTCAAGATCCTTCTGTCGACATCCTTCTGTCCGCATTCTACCAATCACATCCTTGCACACCACTCAACTGCCCCATTACATCATCCCCACCGCCAACCCTTCAAACCACTCTAATGGGTCTCTCCAACGAAGTGATAATCTCCCTAATCGTCGCCACAATAACGATTCCCATAAACATTCTAACCTGGTACGAAACCAGACGCACAAAACCCAAATCAAAAAGTCAATTCTGTTCCCATTCCAACCCTTCCTTCGATCTCGTCATGATCTAACATTTAGAACCCCAGCCATCGATCCCGAAAGCCACATCTTCGAAGACCTACTCACTCTATACCCAGCAATCAGACCACTGCCACCGGTATACCTCGTGGCTGCTTCGAGGGAGAGCGCTCTGGACATGCAGATGGCTCCGGCTTTCGTGGCCTACTCGCGAGTGAATACATTGGATACAGAGCGATCGTTGCAGCTCAGCCAAGCCTTATCGATGGAAGTGGATTCGGCAGGGGTTCTTAGCACCATCTCAAGTCGTCAGGCTGGATCGGCCACACCTGCAGGGTTGAGCGCGGATAATAACAATGTCTAAGTTGGAGGACATCCCCCTCGGCGTTTCGGCTTTCTCATGAATCAGTGTTTATCCTGTTCAATACCGCTACTGTAGATACGCAATTTTTTTTTTGGAGGCTAGATCGACCCTAGTATCAAATCAAAATGACTCCCGAGTCTGGAATTGCGCCTGGGTCTTGGCCATCTCAAAAAATAATCTTCGTCCTATTCAATACTGCTCTTCTAGAATCTAGAATCTAGATATACAATATCGATTAGAGGCTGAATCGACTCTAGGGTCGAGCAGCATTCCTAAAAATCGATCTTTATCCTATTTAATACATTTTTCTAAGGGGATTATATTTATTATAGAATAGAGTAGCCCTAGTATTAAATATAGATAATAATACTTAAGATCCGTATAAGAATTAGTAAAGACCTTATAATTCTCGCAATCTCTTACTACCTAAATTAACCATATTTCTAAATCCTAGCTATACAACGTCCCTATTTAAGTAGTACCTATTCCAAAGTTATTAGTAGTTAAGAAGAATCCCTAGATTATCTATGTTACCTCCCAGCTAATATCCGTAAGAGTCTACTTAGTAATCAAGAAGAGATATTTCAATTATTCTATATACGATACCTTTTGGTGGAATTTTATCTATTCTGTTGAGAGAAAAATCATTTCAGCGACTATAGTCCGGCCTCATCTTTCCGGAAACAGAATTTTTCTCCGATGAGAGCGGAAGTTCGCCCATGTCTAAGATTTAACCTTTTAAACATCGTAGAATTCTATCAAGAAGGCATTGAGGCATCCTAACGCAAAAACCCGAATTTTGGTGAGGATTGGGGTCTGGATGTTTGAGCATTCAGATTCGAGACACCCTGTATTAGGCATCCCCTAGATTCCGTGAGTTGTAAGGGTTAATGACTCCGAGTCGGCGACTGCAGCGACCATCACATGACAGGATATCCGATGGTATTAGATTGCAATTGGTCGGCCCAGAATTAGGAATCCGAAGTACACGTTCTCGAGACCTTGCCATGATACAACAAGGATATCGCACTTGCTTTAAAACTTGTTAGCATAAAATCATGTGACATGAGTTCGAAGTGATGGTTGAAGTGAAGACTAAATTGGAGCTCCAATGCATAATTCCAAAGTATGTCCAAAGAGATCTCAAATAAAAGCTGTAACGCACGACAATTGAGTCCCAAACATGAAATCGATAGGTATTTGTGAGCCATAAATCATACTGTCCGGACCGTCCAACCGAGTTCAGGCAAGAGCGAACGTCATCAAAGCAGTCTCAAGGACCACCCTGGTACAAAGTGCCACCAAATAGCTGCAAACGAATGCGAAGGTCCAGAGATCAAGCACTTCTTGAGATGGAAACGCCATGCCACGCTGAGAAATCGCCCAAACGCAAATCAAACATGGCAAAAGCGGTATCGAGAGTATCCAAGCCGAATAACGCGACCAAAAGATCAAGAACGCAACAGGAAGAGGAAAAAGAGTAAAATGTGTACCCAAGAAATGGAAGATGAGAGGGATATCGTTCGTTGCTAAGGGAAAATGAAAAGTCCTCCAAGCATCCCGGGTATCATGCATACAAAATCCGAAGTTCGTGTCAGACAGACGGACGTGAGCGATCGTGAGGAGCGGGAGCGTGAGCGTGTGACATCAATATGGTATTGAAGCGTGCATAAGCAAGAAGGTAGTTCAGTCGTTGTGGAGCATTGAGAGTGGTGAGTGGCAGCGTCTGTTTCAGTCATTCGGTCGGGTCGTCGTAAGTTCGTGATTGGTCATTTCTGACATAGCAATGTTCCTCTTCGTAAATTAGAAGCGTGATCGAATCTTTCATTGCGTCAACGGCGTGGCGCGTGAACGATTGTCGTCATTCCATTTCTTCCGCGCAATCGTGTCGTGGTGTCGTTACATGTGATAGCCAACAGCCTGTTCCTCCCTCGTGCTTGTGGCAACGGCTACAAGAGCTTCCAGGCGTCTCATGTCATTTACAGGGTTCGAAGGTGGAGGTCCCTGTGCGTGCTGGGGTGGTGCATGAGGCACATGTTGCAAGCTAAGAAAAGTGGCCTGCTGGGCGTGTTGCTGAGGAGGATGGCTGCCATGAGGCTGTTGGAAATTGTTAGGTGGCGGATTAAGCTTGTGAGTCTCCTGTTCATGGTAGCTAGATGGACGTCCTTCCACATAGCCATTACTATGGACAATAGCTGGTTGGTACTCCACAGATCCGGTTGAAGGTGTGGGCACTCCCTCGCTACTGCTTGAACCATCAGGCGAAGTCCGCAGAGCAGAAGCAGTGTAGTAAAGAGGATGTTGCTGCTGTGGCTGAGAGGGAGGTTGGCTTTCCCGAGTGGGCCCATTGTACCAGGCATGCCTTTTGTTAGAGCGTGGAGTAACAGGCTGATCACTAAACCGCAGTCGCTGATCAGAAGCAGGGATCGCGGTCTGTGTGCTGGCTTGAGGAGAGGACTGAAAATGTGTATATGATGCTCGCGATGTAGCGGGGCGAGGGAGATCTTCTGCAGGGCGGAATCGGAAATCGGCTGGATGTACATAGTCGCTATTCTCCCTCGGAGGCGTTGCATTGGCAATATCGAGATTTGTCAGTCCTTTGTGTAGAGCGGCAGTGTCCCATGATACTCGATGGTTTCGCTTCGGACTTGCGGTAGCTGGGTTCTCTCCAAGATGCGGGCCATGCGCAGAGGAGGGTGTGTCAATCTGCATGGGACTTGGAGCACGACGAGCGATGGCAGGCTGAGGTGGCGCATGGTCAAAACTTTCGATACCAGGCAGACGAGGCATTTGAGTAGTTGGCTTTTCGGAAGTAAAGATTGGCCGCGGGTGGTCCGGAGTCCGGTATTGATTGAGGCCACTGGTGCCTGGACGAGCGACGAGGCCTGTACTGGTCCCTGGATGCCATGTTCTCCTACGCCAATCCGCTTCTGGTGTCGAGTTCGATTCTTGCCTCGAGTGAGTGAATACCGAGCTTACGGGACTGGCAAAGGAGCTGTTGTTCGTCGAGGCAAGCGAGCTGGACGCGCCTGAAGGTAGAGGACTCATGTACGAGGCTGGGTGGCTTGTGCTTGGAGGAGTAAGTCCATTCGAGGACGGCACCGATAGTCGTCTACCTGGAGTACGTGGCTCCCAATTGACTGAGCGAGGAATGGTAGTAGATATTGGAGATTGCAGCCCGGAAGAATAGCGAGGGCTTGCATTCTCTTGCGAGTACGTCGTAGATGTGGGCGTACTGTAGCCACTTGGTGAGTTTGCGCTAGCAGGGTAATAATGCTGAGAACCTGGGCTACCAGTCACAGATGGGTGGACGTCCAGACTCAGCCTTGCCCTTGCCATCCCCTCATTCGACATAGCCATGGGAGTGTGTCGCCGCATGATGTCTTCTCCACCCAAACTTGAGGTTGTCGACATTGTCGAAGTGATGCTGGACGACGAGAGATTGCGACTGTGTCCCCTGCTGTGCGCACCTTGACTGCCCAACGTAGAAGCTCGCGACCGATTTCCTGGAGGCCGCACCCGATCCGTACGTATCTGTCGCTGGAACCTGGTCCCAGTGGCTGCTAATGAGTCGTTGGGAATGTCCTCGTTGACGTGTACCGTCTGAGCATGCTGTCTTAAATTGTCCAGACGGGAGAACCGCCGCGAGCAGTGGCATTGAAACGGTCGCTCTCCAGTGTGTTTCCTGATGTGACGAGCCAAGTGCTCGCTTCGTGTGAAGCTCAACTGGCAGGGTGGGAAATCGGTGCAGAAGAAACGTTGTCCCTTCTTCTTCTTGGACGGACGACCTTCACTAGTCACGCTCTCGTTGTCAGAATCTATACCGCCCTTCTCCTCTCCCATCTCGGTGTCTTGCACGTCTTCAGCAGAGTTTGTGGATCTGTGCGATTTCTCCCTGCTGATGGTGTCGCGCACGTCCGTTTTACTGTCCGACCGTGTATGCGAAGTCGTAAACGGACCTGATGGCAGCGGCTTTTGGCTGGCCATACCTCCCATGAAGCTATCTCTTGTCGGCGTCTTCGCCACGTCCTCAGCCATGGTGACGGATGGTTCGGCATGTGCGAATGTCGTGGAAGGTTTCGGAGTGGTAGGTGTGGTCTCCTCGAGCCGCTGCGGCGGATCCGTCACAGTAAGCGTCGTATTGACTGCTTTGAAGCCCGACATTGTGCGTTGCTATCGTGGGCTACGCAGTGGTTGACTGAATCACCGACTTGGCTGCGCTCCTGCGCTACGCAGTGAAGAGCTCCACAAGAGGAGGCGTAGATCTGCTCAGTCCTTGGAGAGCGCTTTCTACTTGGATTGCAATGCAGGTAGCCGGAAACGGGAACGGCGAAATGTAATCCAAGCGGGTGGATACACGAGAGGGTACGAGGCTGAAACTAGGCGATTCCGGTTTGGCACAACTCGGATCGTGAAATGTACGTGCGTGGCGACTCGGTGTCCGAGACACGGTTCCTGTGCGATCGGGGAACAGAATCTCGAGTCCGTCACAGCGTGGAAGTTGTCGGTCAGATTGTGGGAGGGAGAATGGCGTAAGACAGATGGCGAGGGCGCATCCGGGTTTGGCGAGAAGTTGGTGACGAAAGCGATAAGAGAGACTCGCTCGCTGTAGGAGCCGCCACTGCAAATTGACAGTGCGGATCGAACAGCTGCAGGCAGTAGTCCTGCGGGGGGAGGCGAGAGGGGTATTGAATTGTTCAGCAAATGGCGATAGAGGGCGCCCACTGTTTGACAGCTGATCGGCAATATCCCCAAGACGATATGGAAAGGTACGCGACAGCTCAGGATCGGCCAATGATGGATGGTGCATTCGACTTTGACAGGCGAGCGACCTAGTGGACCAACAACAGATGCGAGAGTGGGAAGAAGGCGAGGAAGACTGCAGCCTGCCGTAAGGTTAAGAGTAAAAATGAGACGCCGCCTACTAAGGTTGGAGGGGCAGGAATGGCTGGGAGTGGGTTGGAGATGGCTTGGTGCAAGGTACTATACTCTAGCCGTCCAGCTGGTCTGTGTCGCGGAACGGTGGATTACGAACGCTGCTAAAACGAGTCTTTGTCGGTCTTTTGCCGCTGCCAGGAACCGAAGAATGAAACGGGAAGTCCTCGTCCTCGTCCTCGTCCTCGTCCTCGTCCAGACGGCTCAAATAGTAATGACTGTACAACGAAAAGTGCCGTGAGCTGGGGCGCCGGGAAGGATGCAGGATTATTCCAAAGCTCGTCGACTGCCAAATGTGGTTGACTCAGGTACTCATGCAGGTGATCTTACAGGTCGATTACCTTTCTATTTGAGCGATTGCCCGCTATGCGCTCCGACAAGCGCGTTGGCAATATATGACGGTCAGGGCCTGGTATATAATATATATTGCAACCTCTGTCAACGTGAAAGGTGCTTCCCTGTGCAGCGACTCGACGGGCTATGCATCACTTCCCATTCCTTACGTGGGACGGTGGGCGACGGGATCCCACCGGCTTTGATGCAAGACCCAGTGGTTATTTACGGCGACTGATAGCGACCAAGTCGAGTTCATGGTCTTTGGTCGCTGTGTTGCAAGTTTATGCAGGAAGAGCCCTTACTAGTCTGTAGTGAAGAGACGGAGACGGGATACATACTATCGATAAGGCGCCGATGAGCGATGACCATGTGAGACCGTGTCCATCACGCCTAGAACGTCTGTAGCAGGAGCTTCCGTGCCTATATCAGGACTCCTGCCCGCATGTCAATATCCCAGTGTGCATCGTGTACTATGACATGTGAACCAGGTACAGTAGTGAATGTCAAAAACCCGCGGCCTCCTATTGCCTCGAGCTCTTCGATCAATTGTGGAGAGGCATACTCATCATCTCAGCCACAGAAGGATCGGATCAGGGCAGACACAGTAGTCACACCGACAAAGGACATGCTTCCCGTCCTCCAAGCCTTCCAACCCTAGCTCGATATGCGCCCTCGCTGACTCGCAGGAATGCAAGGGTCCCCTCGGGCCGCAAAGAGAGATCTCGCAACCACTGAGCGCTCGTTCCCGACGCACTACCATAGCTGACGGCGGGTATAGCGCAATAAGCGCGTGTCTGTCAAATAGACATTACTGACCGCTGTCCGCTTTGTCACCGACTGCAACAGTCAAACGACAAGTAATGTGACCATTCATGCCAACCAATGAATGCGTGGCAGACTCGAAGCTGTTCTTCCAAAACATTGCCCCTGGCTTGCCGATTTGAGAACTCGTGCAACACGTTTACGAACATGTTCTCTTTTTCACTGGGGGCCTCAATTCAGGAACTGACTACTAGTACAGTTTTGTTGTGGGTGTTGGCAATGCATATCGAGACCTCGAATGCCCTGGTCATTTGAGGACATGGTATGATACCCTGGTCATTTGAGGATATGGTCTGAATACCTAGTCTAACCCTATATCCACGTCAGCTATACAATTGATGAACTCAAGCAAAACGTCTAGTCGCGGTCTGCCAGGTCCGAAAAAGGAAACTGACCCAAGCGCCTTTGGAGTTCTCGCCAGAACGCATGATTTCGAGCACGGAGTTCATGCAAGGTACTCGCCATGATGCTTTTCATGTCCAAATACGTGGCGTCAAACGCATCCCGCCTGCAGCCTCTCAACGGCTAAGACCCGGATGCGGGATGTTGAGCAAAGAAAGCGTGCCTTTGCGAGAATCGACACAGACAGGACGGGATTTTGGACATCTAGCGAAGTAGTATGGCACAATCACCACCCAGAAGCAACAGGCGATGTCGAAGAACGAAGTAGCTGAGCCTGGGGAAGTGATTTGAACACAACGCGGTCCACAGAGGGTCGACGAACCGAGGCAGGCCGCAGAATCACTCCCCACCACACCACCAAAACCGCACTCCTACACCAAGAATTCCCCCTCCCTTGAGTTTCTTCCCTACCCAGTCAAGCCCATCCAATTGTCCAACCGTGCCCTTCCCCTCCCACCTCCCTGGCTATCCACGCATCACACAAGCGCCCAGCATCTAGAAAACCACCTGCACCACAACCACCTGCACCTGCTGCACCACAATCTGCACCACAACCAGCACCACCATCGGGACCACCACGTTCGGAAGACAGCGAACCACACCAGCGGAACACCAGCGGAACACGCGCTCAAACTCCACCATATCGTGGAACCGGTGCGGGTAAGTATGTAAGATACTATGTATGTACAAGGCAAATGTGAATGCGACGGTGCGAGTGTGTGACTTCGGGCGGTTCGGTACCTAGGTAGCGCAAGCGAGAAACCTTGCAGATTGCACCGGCACCTGCAGATTGTAGTGTGGAGCAGAAGGCAAGGCAAGGTAAGGTAAGTTGAGAAATCGGACATGGGGTTTCTCTGTGACCGCGTTCACGGGGCGGGTTTTCTTGAGTTGGAAGCGAAGTTGTACATAATACGAGTAAGTACGCGGTTGCAATGGTTAAAGGTTGGTTGTATCCCGTCTGATCGATGGAAGGTACTACCATTTTACTACTACCCACGATATTTTCCGTGTCGACTGGAGATGGTGTGGCAGGATATCACTAAAACCTGGACACTTTGAGTGGTGCACATGGTATTGAGATTCACAATCAATGCTGTTTATGCGTTAACGTATGTAGTATCCAATGCAACGCTGCCCATGCTAGATGTCAACAGGTATCGAAGAAGGAGACCCTGCGCCGCCATCGAAACTCCATAAAAGCACGCCGCCCGAATCACGATATGATGCCTCGTCCCTCAGTCTGTGCCTTGGAGAACTGATAAAGCATTCCAAGTACACCGACCCCATCGCCCTCAGAACCCGCGCTCTGAGGCTCGTTCGCCATCCCAGCATCGGCCTTCACCGCCCACGAATCACCAAGGTCGCTGTCCTCCTCTATTATCTTGCTCGACGTTCTTCGCGTTCTGCGTTGCACAGACGGCCCAGCAGTCTCTTCTTCGTGCTCATCAGGGTCGCCGTCTAATGCAAGGTGTCGGCTAGCTGCAGGACCACGATGTCGAGTCTGTGCCGCCTGACGAGGCGAGCTGCGAGGCTGATGATGCGGATCAAGGAGGACGGAATGCATGGGTGAAGGAATATTGCGATCGGCCAGTGGTCCGAATCGTGGGGTTATGTGCATAGACTGTGCTGGACCGCCGACTTGGAGTCGGGAGCTAGCTAGTCCGGGGAAGGATGGCGGAGGATGGAATTGCCGCTTGTTCCTGGCTCCTCCTCGCGGCGCTTTGCTATTGCGAGGTGCATCAGCATAGTCCATCATGAATGTCTGGTAAGACTCTGCAAGCTTGTTGTCCTTGGCAGCCCAGTAGTCGTTGCGCAGGTCGTTAGGATTCTGACTAGCTCGGTGAGCAGCCTCACCGCCACGCTTGAAGTCGAACATGGCATAGGAGCAGACATGTCCAAGACCATCCACATGAATGGTGAATTCGCGGAAGAAGTCAATCACGTTGCCTGCGCATGGCGGAAGGCTGAGCATAAGAACCAATGGTGTGAAGATAACACTCGCGATCTCTTCCAGGAGAAGAATAAGCTCAAGCTTGTATAGCGTGGAGAAGTCCTGGCGGACCTCATCCGTGTGTAGTCTGTTTTCCCAGGTCTTTGGGCTGTAATGCGTATACTCCATGACGTGGGTCAACCAGGTTTCTGGATCGGAAACCACATCGTCGGCAGGCACCATACCACGCGCGACCTGCCAGATGCCACCAAGGACTCCCAGCCAGAACAAGGCGCTTCTGCCATCGATCTCAAAGCCGAGGAAGAGTTCCGAGTCAAGTAGCGTAACAACACCGAGAACGGCAGCTAGAGCACCAGAGACGAAGGTGACGAAACTTGCTACCTGGCCGACTTTGTCCTTTGGAAATTGGTCAAGGTAACTATCTGCGTAAGGATACGCCATAATCTTTCGTCGCTCAAAGAAGTGCTTGAGCTCATTGAATTCACGAAATTTCCACAGTGCCATAGGTGTCCATTCGCGAGAGCTTAGTCGAGAGGGGTTCTTTTGGTATTCCTACAAAAGGTCAGCTACAGAGTGAAATTTCTACGTTCTTTATTGCTTACTGTAAAATTTTGCAGAAACTGAGTTATTAGGAAATATACAACAATGAACGGCGATATGATGAGGTTGAAGCAACCAACAAGAAAGAATCGCCGTTTGAGACCTTGTACCAACTCTTGTCTGTATTTTGCATACAGAAATTTTTGTCTGATCTGATTGTTTTCATCAAAAGCATACTGCGCAACCGCCAACCACAGGTTCCATTCGATGGTCTTAGTGAAAAACTGGCGCTTGCCTAAGAACGGAATGTTGATTGTGCAGTCCAGAATGTCTTTGTTGATCATGGCAATCAGATAGTTGTCCTGACGCATGAGTCTATTCGCAATATCATGGGCATCCATTCTCTGTTTTGACTGACCATTGATAAATCGTCGGTTTTCTGGAGAGAGACTCTCAGGTCTTGCGGTCGCGGGATTCTCATCCCTGAGATCCATCAGTTTTTGGACAATGTATTGCCATGTAACAGTCTGGATGTCGCTATCAGGAACATCGAGAAGATGATGGAAGAAGTTCTTGAGATCCAACAGTCGTTGAATGTCCCGAATGAACATCGTGATGACATAAAGCCAGCCGAAAGTGAATGTCCACAGGAAAAACTTCCAATAACCAGGTAAACTACAGTCGTTAATTTGAGCTGCAACATAACTCGCTGTTGTTACTTACTTTTTGGTGCACTGGCTGACTCTTACCTGGCTTAATTTGTTGCTCTGCGGGAGAAGGCTATAGTCAATGCAGAAGAACAGGAAGGTGGAGAAACCGACGACGAAAGCGGTAGTTCTGGGCGGAACTCAGTTAGGTTTGCAGCTGCGAAGGCTCAAGAGATCTTACAGTAGTGAAAGTATCCGTTTTAGCGCGATCGAATATATCCCCTTTGACAGATAGTAATCGTAGACCTGGGTAAGAAAATTGTCCAGATTTTGCACTTGCGCCCATTTCCACAAAGCGCGCTGTTTGGGATCTGGATGGAAAATGCCTCTTCCTATATTACTAACAGGGTTCCGTGGGATATTTGTAGAGTTTCCAGCTGGCCCATGATTATGAAGTCGTTGTTGATTCCTGGTTGTCTCCCATTGCTGTCGCGCGTGTCTCGTAGCTGGGCCAGGAACAGGTGGAGGGAGTTCATCTCGACCTCCGGGTATTCTTCCGCGAACAGTCTCTCCTCTATTGGAAGCATTCTTCCTGCCCTCGAGCATGAGCGATGCGGGTACGTCGTCGTCGTCGTCTTCCATGACCGCGGGACCCGTCTTGGGAGACTGCCGCAGCCAATTCCGTCTGCCTTTGCTCTTGGCTTTCGTCTTGCCCGACGACTTCTTGGGCGTACTTTCTGTATATGCCACGCTCTCTGTGCCAATATCACTTGCGGCCTCAGCGAGCAGTGCTTCTAAGTCCTGATCTTGGAAACGCTCTCCCAGATTTTCTTCGTCTATGGCCATGCCAGCGTTATCTTCGGGATCGGATTCGAAAGAGGCTCGTCTGTGAGGGCGCAGGCGTGACGGGCCATCATCGCCGGCTGAGGGTAGCAGGCGAGATAATATATTGGAAGCCATGTTGAGAGTGTCTCAACTGGATGTTCACGCGGGGGGCGTTTGGTACCAGGCGTAGGTTCTGTCTGAGAACATTTGAGTCAGAAGTTCTTTCCATTGGACTCTTGACGACAGCAGCCCTTTATCCGGCAGCCATATTCGCTAACAAAGGGTGAGATTGTCAGTCTTTGTGTTTGTTGAGCGGCATGTCCTGTGAGTAACGATACGAGGGCCGATAGAGGCGCTGGGCGGTGCATCATCTTGCAGGGATCATATCTGCATCACGGTCACGGTCACGGTACATGCAAGGGATGGGATACGCAGTAAGGGTCCACCTCCATTTTGATACTGACAGGCCCTTTCCTTTGAAGATATCGACCTCTACACTTGTATTCAATGGACCATGACTTCGACTTCATATTTCACAGAACGCAATGGAGCTACACCCGACCTTTTATCGCCTTCTACACCTCAGGCATCAGCACCGCGATCTAGTGCTCTGTCAAGCCGGATAGCCAGTGTTCTTTCGGCCTCTTATGCCGACTTGGACTTGAGAGATGCTCTTGAAACTCTGGATGCCCGGAACTTCCAGAACACACAGGAATCACGGCGAAATTTGAGACTTGATTTACAGCAGACAGTCATCAAGTCCAATGGTGAAATCATTCAAGATTTTGGCCAGGTTGCAGAGGTAAGAACATATCTTCTGGATTGTGTGGGAAAAGCTGGGGATTGGTTTGAAGCCCTAAGGCAGATCCCAATCTGCTTTCAAATTCAATTGGACATCGATGTCCTTGAACAACCAGAGTTCTATTGTGCAGAATCTCCATTACAATGATGTCAAGACCAGAATAGGGCACTCACCAGTTGGATGGAATTCGGAAGAAAAGTCATAATGAAGGCCTCATCGTGGCATGACATTTTTTACTTTAAGCTAGAGGCATGATGGTCACTAGTTCTTTGTCTCGAATGAACGTCCCAAAGCCTTTCGCTGGCAGCAATCCTCATTGTAGCGTTCTCTGGCTTGACCGAAATCGTGGGCATGATTCCGGTCGGGATATCTTGTATTGGTAACATGTTTTTGTCGACAGACCCAAGAATCGAAGAAGCCGACATGCCTGATATTCACCGCGGCTTACACAAGTTGTCATTTACTGACTGTACGCATAGCAATTGAAACGCATTGGCTCCGTCATTGATAGCTTAAACAAGTCTTGTTCAGACATGCGTGTCCACATCTCCGCCTCACAGAAAGAAACGAAACCGGTTCTGGAGGAAGCGAACTCGATACTGTCCCAAAAATCTCAGGTTGAATCCAAACAGCAGATCTTGAACGCCTTTCAATCACACTTCATCGTCTCGGAAGACGAAGTGGCAGTTCTGACATCTTCGTCAGAACCTGTCAACGACTCGTTCTTCCGCATCCTCGCGAAAGTAAAGAACATCCACAGGGACTCTGAGGTTCTCCTTGGCACAGAGAACGAGCGTCTCGGTCTTGAGATTCTCGAACAAAGCTCCAAACAGCTGAACTCCGCCTTTCAAAAACTCTACCGCTGGATACAAAAAGACTTCAAAACACTCGACCTCGAGAATCCCCAGATCAGCTCCTCGAT
This sequence comes from Venturia effusa, assembly GCA_007735645.1. Taxonomy (NCBI): domain Eukaryota; kingdom Fungi; phylum Ascomycota; class Dothideomycetes; order Venturiales; family Venturiaceae; genus Venturia; species Venturia effusa. Next base: position 2,269,881 of record CP042190.1, on the reverse strand, counting down.
AAGACAATCTCTACGCGTTCTCGCAGAACGCCCCGCCCTATTCCAGAGCTGCATGGACTTTTTCGCCGAAGCAAGAGAACACACCTTGTCCGACTCTTTTCATGCAGCATTGACCGGCTCAACGGCAGGCTCAGCAGCCGCGCCAGATGCGAAGCCAATTGAATTTCAGGCCCACGATCCGCTCCGCTACATCGGCGATATGCTAGCCTGGTCCCACTCAGCCACCGTCTCCGAACGCGAAGCGCTTGAAATTCTGTTCGTGGGCGAAGGAGACGAGCTCGCTAAAGGGATCAAAGCTGGCATCGATTCTGATCCATGGAGTACTACTCGAGATACTCAAGAGAAAGTAGAAGTCTACGACGGCCGCAAAGCCCTCAATGAACTCGTCAGCCGCGACATCGCCGGCGTCGCCCGTCTCCTCCGCCAGCGAACAGAACAAGTCATTTCCTCCCACGAAGACGCAACCCTCGCCTACAAAATCGCAAATCTAATCGCCTTCTACCGCAACACTTTCTCCAAGCTCATAGGCCAAGACGCAGCAATCCTAAGCGTCCTAGATGGCCTTGAACAATCAGCCCAAGAACAGTTCAGAGCAAATATGCGCGACCACGTCATCTCCATCCAAGCAGATCTGGCAACCGCACCATCAGATCTCTCACCTCCCGATTTCCTCGAAGAAGCACTGACGACATTGAAAGCGTTGATGAAGAGCTACGATACCTCTCTCGCCGCCATGAGCAGCGGGGACGAGGGATTCGCACCCGTGCTCGTCGAAGCACTCGACCCATTCGTGAAAGCATGCGAAACCATCTTCGCAAAAATGGCACCACCACCCGCCGACATCTTCGCCATAAACTGTCTCCTCGCTGTCCGCGACGCACTCAAACCTTTCTCCTTCACGGCATCAAGACTTCCAGCTCTAGGCGCGAAAGTAGACGAACATGCGGAGAGGTTGACGGGTTATCAATTCACCTACCTCCTCGAATCTTCCGGAATCCAAGATCTCGTCGCCACGCTCTCGGGCTCATCAGACTCTGTTGAAGACCTAGACAAAATCTCCAAACTACCGCTGTTCCAACCAGATTCTCTAATCGCCATTTCACAGCAACTAGACGATTTCTTACCCTCGGCACTTATGGACGCGATGGACAATCTGAAACTCCTGCGCAGTAGGAAATTGGTCAGGGATGTTACTGAAAAAGCTGCGGAGAGGTTTTGTGAGGTTTTTGAGATGGTGGAGGGGAGGTTGGTTGCTGTTGATGAATATTTGCTTGGGGATGTGGATGATGGGAGTGATGGTGATGGAGAAGATGGGCAAGGGGATGGGAAGGAAGGGGAGGTTAGGTTGAGAGATTGTTTCCCTAGAACTAGTGGGGAGATACGGGTTTTACTTAGCTGAGAGTGTAGATGAGGAAAGGGAGCGTGTGGAGAAATGTAAGCTAGAAGGACTTGACGATGATCATAGAAGAATAAAAGATAGAGACATAAAAGAGTCTTTTCCAACCCTCATGTCACAACACGCTTTCGGTTAGCACTTCGATTTGCGAGGAAAAAAGGGTGAGGGAAAGACTTGCAACACTGAGGTTTCGAGCACGCCGCGCTCTTTCTTCGTCGTCAGTCATGCCACGAGTTGAGATCAATGCAAACGCGCCATGTCCATTTCCTTCTTCTCTTAAAACGATGATACGATCCGTTCGTTGGCCGATACCAGTACCGAGCGACTATCGGACAACCAAGCCCAGTCGTTCCATGCACCAAATCATCCCAAAGCGTTATACGCACCGAGACAGAATACGATAATCCTGACTGGCAGATAGACACCATCAACATCTTGACATGAACCCCAGACAAGACACGCGCATCATAGCCTTATCGATCGTCCAAAAAAACTCCCCAAGAAACAATACCAAGCACCCATGACAAAAAGAAAAATTCGTAACGTATGCGTAAACCGTTTGTGTGAAAGGGGCCTCGTGTATGCCGGTGCTCGTGTGTAATGTATGTCCAGCAGCACGAGCGATGGGTATCAAACAGCGCCAACGAACAGATGTCTACGCAATTAAGCACACAAGACCCAAACAGAGAGCCAGGTAAAGGCACCACAGAGAACCGAAGAAGACATCCGCGAGTGACCCTTCTATTTCTTCGCGACCTTGGCTTTGGGAGCAGCCTTGGTTTTTGGCTTAGCAGCTGCCTATCGACCCACACTGTTAGCCCAAATACACCAAAAACGCGTCAAACAGGCGGGGAAATGTACCTTCTTGGGAGCGACCTTCTTCTCCACCTTCTCTTCTGCACTGTCGACCTTCTCCTCTACCTTCTTGGCCACCTTCTTAGCCTTAGCAGCTGGGGTCTTCTTGGCCGCAGCAGGCTTTGTAACACGTCCAGAGGCAACGGCCTCGGCGCGTGGCTTCGATGTGTTGGCCTTGGTGGACTTCTTTGGTGCTGCAGGCTCTGCGACGGCCTCGACCTTGCGTGGGACGGTGATACCGGATTGCGATCGCGTCTTGGAGCGAGCGGTAGTGGTGGTAGAGGCCATTTTATTCGATTTTGGGGGGTTCTATCGGTGTAGTATGCGTCTTGTACTATTGGCGACCGTGTTAGTGAGGTGTTCCGAGGTAGAAAATGTGGTCGTTGTTATGCGCTGTGCTTATGGTCGCAGTAGAGTAGAGTAGTGCGACGAGGGAAAACGCATTGATGTGCTAATTTGCAGACAACCAGAAAGAAGATTTTTATGAAAAGATTTGAGAGGATGCTTTAGACACGAAAGAACACAATAGACCTCATAATGCGCAAAACCAAGCTTGTTGTGAAGAGCTCTTGTGGACGCGCCGCAGAGAGCAAAGAGGGGACTGCAGAGATAACGCGCAGAGAATGCGCGCACGGGATGAACATACACTCAAGAGATCCGAGGATCGAGGATCGGTTCGAGAAGCAGACAGTACAGCTAGAGAGTACTTACTTTTTGAGTAGAGGAACCTGGCTGTCGAGTTTGAAGTTGAGTTGGGGGAGAAAGAGGTGTTGTCGAGGTCGGCGAATGAAGGTGGGCGCGAACTCTACTTATAGGTCTTGAGACCTGCTCCCACCAACAGCACAAAACAAACGCGTTGCTTGATCGAAATTTCGGAGAATTTAATGTTCATGATAGAACTTTGCGCCGCATCGCTACGGACTGGTCAGAATTGATTGGATCGCGCCTAGGTGGTATATATACTATTGTTTTCTCCACTGTCGACACCCAACAAATTGGGCTTGAAGCACGTAGCACCTGTTTCCAGCTTCTTTCCTGCTCACAACCACGATCACAAGGTACATTCTCGAAGTTCTGCATCTCCGGGTACCGATTTCTCTCTGTTGTTCAAATCTCACAATTCTCTTATCCTGCGAGGGATCAGCTGCGGGATTTGTCTGTCAACCAATGACTAGGCCACAGTCTCTCTGGAAAGTCATTCCCTGCAAATACCACATATACCGAGACAGAATGAATGTTCACGGCCAGACCTGGAGCTTGGCAATGAGTGCCAAACACACAGGTCTAGACTTCCTCCATGTCGAAGCCACAGTATGAAAAGCGAGGGCAGTTCGGAGGCCGGAAGGAGAGCAAGGATGATAAAGCGGTCCCACACCATGCAGTGTTGAATCGAGGGCGAAGGGTCAAGATATAGTAGGGTTCTGTTCAAAGAAGGACCCGAGTCGTCTTATAGTTATTGGTAAAACAAGTTGACCTGGAATATTGCGATCAAAGGAAGGCTCCACAGTGTTGTCTATCTGAATGTCTGAACAGAACCGAGCCTATTTGTTTGGAGAATAGTAGCGATTGGATCTGGACAAACCATTTCGATTTGCCGGGACGTCAATAGTGGACGGATTGTTCCCAGTCCTTTCCAGGACAGCAACACAGAGTTCGTTCTCCAGATCGAGACCGAGATCATTGTAGCATCAGACCCTATACTATCAGAAGCGCTAGAGCAATTCATCGATCCAAATCGCCTCGATGATGGTCTTTTCGGAAGTGAGAAGAGCAGATTCGAGACTATAGGCTTTCCTCGCATTAGCATCATCGCATTCTACGCCCTAAAGCTCACAAGGCAAGCGGCAAAGTTCGTGCATGCTCAACAAAGAATCCCTGACGTAGTCTTTTATGCTTACCAGTCAAGATATCGAGGCGAGGTCGACAGCAAGTCTCTAATCAGATTGCTTCACATGAAATAAAAGTCTAACTGCCGCATCCTCGTCAACTGAGCCAACCCCTCAGACATCAGAACCACTAACAGACGCATCTTAGATCGTACAAGGGGCCAACTCTTAGTCAGTACATGTTTAACACCAGTTGTGGAAGGTACTTACGTAGCAGAAACGCCGTAATCGAAGTGATCGATGGGCGCCGACATTTTTTTCGTAGCCTAAGCCTCTCGATCGCAATGAGGAGTTCGCTGGACTGTGTCTTCAATTTCAACAATCGACCACTTGTCGAACCTCAACTCGGATTGGACTCATCAAGCACTCTCTGTAGCCGCTCATTCTTTTGGCTTGTTGGCATTGATCATTCGCAGGAGTTCTTCCAATTGAGCATTTGAAGGTCCAGCTTGTTGCGAACCTTGCTGCTGCGCTTGCTGCTGTACAGGTTGCTGCATTTGCATACTAGACCATGCATGGGGAGCCACAAGGGAAGGCATTGGCGGCTGAGACCACTGAGGAGGTGACTGGAAATGAGGAGGCAGTGGAGCCTGGCTAAATTGTTGTGATAGCTGGTTGAATTGCTGCTGGAAGGTTGCGAAGGCCTGCGCGAAGTTGGGTGGCATGGGCGGCAATTGCGCGGGGTTATTGCCATTTTGAAAGCTGTTCTGATTTACGCCTCCTGGTACCGGAGGTGGCATGGTAAATGTCGGCATGCCTTGCTGTCCAAATGAAAAAGGCATTCCAATTGGAGGTGGTGGCGGAACCCCATTGACCAGTGGAGGTACGAATGAGTATGGCGAGGGCTGGGGTGGAGCACTCTGCTCAGGTCTAGCTGGCAATGGACTTCGTTGATCTTGTCCGCGGTGATCTCCTCGTCCACGTCGGGCATGGTCAGGTCGTTGTGAATAACCTCCAGCGACGTTTCCTCTACCACGACCTGTGCGACCTCGAGCTCCACGACCTCGATCGACCCATTGGCGATCACCACGGCCGCGCCCACGGCCATTTGTGATGGAGCGTGGCAGCCCCTCTTCCGGGGCTCCGTATGCCATCATTTCGTGTAGATTGTCTGGGCGTGTTAGTGGTCTGTACATGCCCTGATCATCATCAGCGTCGTCATCGTCGTATCTGATTGTGCTTGGGTATGCCGTCTGCTGAGAACTGTTTGCCGCAATACCAGTCGAACGTTGGGAGCGGCTGCTGTTCGAAGGAATAATTCCGTTCTGTGCTTCCCATTGAGATTGAGATTGTGCCTTTTTGTCAGCCTTTCTCTTTCGCCTAAAAGCCTGCTCTTGCTCGTCGTCTGAGAACTCCATCTCCTCCTCGGGTAATGGCTCGTCAAAGATGTTGGAGGCATCAGTGCCTTTGTGAGCCCGAATCTTTTCGGTAAAGACATAAGTCGAATGATCGTCCACATAGAAGACTTTAGTTCCCTTAGTCACGCCCGTCTCTTTAGCCTCCTGAATAGTGTTGTAACCAATCATGTAGATCGGGCTCTGGACTTGTCCAATTGTTTCGTGAACAACGCCTAGCACGGTCCGGTCTTGCAAGCACAAGACCGATCCATGCTCGAGCACCATATACTCACCACTGGTCTTAGCCGTGACCAGAATGTAGTGGTCAATGACAGATTGCACATCTCCAAGTTCTGTGATTTTCATTTCCGGGGTGATGTCGAGAGTGGGCTTTGGCTGAAATTCGTCAGGCTGTTCGTTATGCGTTCGAAGTGGAGCTGCAGTGCTTGGGCCTTCCTCGATACCTTCCATCAAGATACGCGCTTGCTCGGCAGGAGTGAGGAGAACATCGTTGCCGTCGCTGTTGTCTTCGCTGTCATCTGAGTTGTCGTCTGAGCTGTCGTCCTCACTGCTACTGTCATCTGAGCTGTCGCTCTCCGAGCTATCTGAAGACTCGGCATCGGACGAATCGAACCGCCATTCAGCATCTTTTTTGTCCTTATTCTCCTCTGCGGCCTGTAAAAACTCCGGGTCCAACCCTGCCTTCACAATTGGGGCATCTATAGCAACATCAGGGTCGATTTGAGCGGCCTCAAAGTTCAGTGGTATCTCTTTCTGCTCAAGGTTGATCGCGTCTGGAACAGCCCTCTCTTCCTCGTCGTGAACAGAAGCCTTTCCTTCAGAGATAGCTGTATCGGTGACAATGTGCATTTGTCCAGCATCCACTCCGATCGAGCTATTTTCCGAAGCAAGAGTGGCTTCTAGTGAGGAGAAAGATTTCATGTCCAGGCCAGGAACCGTGGGGGTAAGAGTTGCGGAAGTTGGCGCTGGCGATTCGAGCGTGATCGAAGAAGAGTCTTGGGGAGCGGCATCCTTCTTGGCTGGCGAGCTGTAAAAGTCGTCGTCGTCGAAATCATCCTCTGGGACTGGTGCCGAATCGACCTTCGGGCTCGCCATATTGAGGTGGTGTGGGGGAGCAGATTTGATTGGGATCAGTATAATCTAGCACATTCGCCTTGTATCCAGCTGTTGGGATAAGAATGCTGAATACGGGATCAACGAAAATTGTGCGTGTTGTTTGTTTTGCGACTGGAGCGGAAAAAGTGTTGATGGAGGATTAGAAAAGTTAAAGCTGCCGACCTCGAGTCAGGGCCAGCTTAGTCAGATCTTTAACTGACATGGAAAGACAGGGGTCTCATCTCCATCGAGGACCTCGAAGTCTGCCCCTTGATCAACACCCGCACCCCAATATGCCACCAGGGAAAGCTTCTGGCGAGGTCCAGCCGACTGTCGTGAAGCCGAAGAGATCCAACGGGTGAGTTGACGAGGAACATCAAGCAGTTCCACCTGCTCATATCTCTCAGTGTAAAATCCAAAAGTGTCTCTGACGGCCTCGCACCCATAAGCGCATTCTATGTCTTCTTAGCAGCCAGCCTGTTCGCCGCCTTCCTCTCTCCCATACAGGACTGCGACGAAGTCTTCAATTACTGGGAGCCCACGCATTACCTCAACCATGGCTACGGCTTGCAGACATGGGAATATTCGCCAGTATACGCTATTCGAAGCTGGGCATACGCGGGACTACATTCAGGTGTCATATTCCTCGGGGGCCTCATGCCCTTCATAAACACCAAAACGGCCGAGTTCTACTCCCTTCGTGTCGTTCTTGCCTTCGTGTGCGCCCTCTGCGAGACACGTCTATTCGCCATAATTTCACGAACGTTGAATCCGCGGATTGCCATTATATTTTTGATCATCATGGCTACGAGTACGGGAATGTTTCACGCGTCCGCTGCGTACCTTCCATCTACGTTCGCCATGTATACAACCATGCTAGGTGTCACTGCCTTCATGGGCCGTGGTTCCACTGCTCAAGGCATAATGTGGTTTGGAGTGGGCACCGTGCTGGGATGGCCATTCGCCGCTGCTTTGATATTTCCGTTCATAATCGAAGAGCTTCTCGTAGCTTCTGTCACCAACGATCTCGCAGATACTGTTACAAGATTTGTAGACGGCACTGTGCGGTGTCTAGTTGTCCTGGTCCGTCTGCTGTCCGGGAGGTGCAAGTTGCTTATAGCTAACTCAAATCAGGCACTACAATCAGCCGTTGACATCTTCTTCTATAGGAAACCTCTCGCGGTGCCATGGAATATTGTAGCGTACAATGTGTTTGGAGGATCTGGGAAAGGTCCAAATATCTATGGCACAGAAGCATGGCATTATTACATCCGCAACCTGGGACTGAACTTCAACATCTGGTTGTTTCTAGCCCTTGGTGCTGTGCCATTGGTGTTAATCCAGCATTTTGTTAGGAAGCAGCCAGTTTCTCGCCAATCCTTTGTGCGAAACATTACCTTCGTCGCACCTTTCTATCTATGGCTGGCCATCTTCTCTTTGCAACCACATAAGGAAGAGCGTTTCATGTACCCAGTCTATCCGTTGCTGGCTTTGAACGCAGCGGTCTCGCTGCATATCATTCTCGGCTATGTTGGAAGTTCTGATCCAAAAATTCTGTTCAGCAAGATACCTGCAAGCTTGAGACTGGCAGCTGTTGTGATTGTTGTCATAGGAGCCATTGACCTTGGTCTTCTTCGGATTGTCGGCATGATCAATGCCTACTCAGCGCCCATGAAGGTTTATGCACCGTTGCAAGAAGTTGGAGTTGCCGGATTCGGAGACAACCTTTGTCTCGGCAAGGAATGGTATCGTTTCCCCTCGTCATTCTTCCTTCCAGATGGCATGCGCGCGAAGTTCATCAAAAGCGAGTTCAGTGGATTGCTCCCAGGAGAATTCAGCGAAGCAAAAGTCGGCTTTGGCTTCTTTCCAGGCGCATGGCTCGAGCCTCCAGGAATGAATGATATGAATGAGGAAGACTTTGGGAAATATGTGAGTTTTGTTCGAAGTAGAGGAGAAATATGTCTAACTTTCGACAGACCGACATTAAACATTGTACTTTCCTGGTGGACTCGTACTTCCCGGGCTCAGCACCGTCAGATATCGAGCCAGACTACATTTTCGACACAAAAACATGGGAGCCTCTCAAATGCGAGCCATTCCTTGATCACGCAAGAACTGGCATCCTAGGTCGCCTGTTCTGGATCCCGGATTGGCCCGTAATCCCCGAGAAATTCAGGCGCAAATGGGGTCAGTACTGTCTTCTACGGCGCAAGGCGATTACATAGCTTGTAATAGAAGTCGCACTTTACTCCCGTTAAGTATCCAACAAGCTGTGATATTGACCGCCGACATGTGTCCCGATTAGGCAAAGAGATCCCTTCCCCACATTCGAGGTTCATGTTGTGGACCCTTGTCGGAGCTCCTTATCGCGGCGAAAACGCCAACTCGAATCTCTGTCGTGTACCGAAGCGGCCAAAATGACCTTCGAGACCTGTGTTAAACACAACATGTCGTCGTCGTTCTCTTTGCTTGTTGATTTTCTCAATCTCTACACTCACGATTTCATACCCTGATTATCTCAATTCTATCGGCACAATGGACGATATTAAATCCTGGGTTCGCAGGGCGTATAGCTTGAGACACGTTCAAGTGATCAACGATCATATTGCCGAGTCACAGCGATGGGCATCTAACCATCCGCGAAATGCACTTTACGGGGCTCTCTTTATTATCACGCTCTTATATGTTTTGGCAAAAATAGTGCAGCAATTGAGAAAGAAAGCCGCTGCATCTACCAGTAGAGCAGGAACACCCGATCTCGAGCGAGAAAAACCTCATGTATCAGGAGAAAGCAAAAAGAACAGATTCGCCTGCGAAGTCCCAGGAGGTATCCGCTTGTTGTCCCATACCCCATCACCCAACGTTAACCTCATTCACCACAGAATGGAAACCATCTCCTTTCCGCCGTCCAGCAGCCGCCCCGTATCCAGACTGGAACATCGAAACAACAAAGCCCCTCGCCTACCGTCCCTTCCGTCCGAGATACTACGTCACGATGGGACTGCGCTCCATGCCCTGGGACTCGTGGATCGAACTCGACAACGAATTCCCCAAATTCCACGCCCGCAAAGCCGAACGCATCGCCTCCCGCGCGGATAAATGCTGCGCCACTGCCCCCGAAGCCTTCGACGGTGCCATCGAGTTGCTAGAAGAGTTCTGCGATTACCTGCCCCAGCGATATCCAAGTCTCTACAGAAAAACGAAAGTGGGAATGGATAACTTGCTCACAGGCGAGAAATTCAACATCACCGAACGGCCACTAGTTGAAGACCCCATGGCCATGGCAGCACGAATGGTCCAAGACGATCTGGCACTCATGTTCGAAGGCAAAGACGGGCAATACTACCTCAAAGCCGGCGCAATCCTGCTGGCCGGTTTCTGGCGCCTGCAGGACAAACTCGGGATGCCCCTCAGCGAGATCCACACGTCGGGGGATGTGCCGCAGTACCGGGAGAAACTGGAAAAGGGCATGATGAATTTCTTCCGCAGATTGAAACCCGAGACGCCGTTCTGCAGGAACAATTATTTTGTGCAGGTCGATGATGATTTGGCGTGGAGTCGTAGTATTGGGGATGAGGATGAGGAGGGGCATAGTTGGGATACGGCGGAGAAGGATAAGGCGATTGAGCATCATCATTTTAGGAGTGAGAGACAGGGTCTGAGACGGTACGTACACCTCCTCTCCCTTCAACCACCTCCCACCCCAAACCCAAACCAACCCAACTAACCACACCACACCAAAGCCTCCCCCGCACCGGCGCCATCCTCTTCACAATCCGCACCTACTTCGCCCCGATCCCCTCCATCGCCAGCGAACCCTACGTCCCGGGCCGCCTCGCCTCCGCCGTGCGCAGCTGGACCGACGACGTGGCCAAGTATCGCGGCCGAGCGCGGTACGGCGATGTGCTTTTGGAGTATCTGGATCGGAAACATGGGGAGCAGGTTGAGGCGGGTGTGGTTGGGGAGGGGGAGTTTGAGGATGAGGAGGGGATTGAGAAGGGGGTGGGGAGGGGGTATCCGTTTTAGATCGGATGGGTGGGGTGCTGTTTGTCTTTTTGGTTTTTTTGGGTTGTTTTGGAGGGGCAATGGGGATATTTCGCGACTGAGTATTCGAGATGTATGGTTTTGGCACTTGTAGGGGTTGATCATATTAGACATGTTTTTCGTACGAAGACGATAGGCAACGGAGAAACAGGATATCATGACCCAAGTCTGCAGATTAGACACACTGAATTCACACCCAACCATCATCACTTCATCCACAGGTCCCATATATCTTCATAACCATTACATTCACAAACGCCAGCGCCATGGCGCACATCCGAGCAACGCCGCTTCAGGCCGCAACCCTAACACCCCTCTGACCTTCCCTCTGCGATTCTCCTCTTCGCCCACCACGTCCACCAGGTCTATTGAGTGTGTATTTCGCAAACGCCCTCGCCAAAGCACGTTTACAACTAACCTTCTGGCTACCGACAAACGAGTCGACGGCGACACCGATGGCCCGATCAATGTCCTGCGCACTGCAGTATTCGGAAAGACGCATTTTACAAAAGGATTCCGATATGCGGATAATGGCTTCGAGATGACGGACCTAATGAAAATGAATTAGCAAAGACTCTCAAAGACAATTGTGACGCGATGACGGTACTCACAGTAATGGGATAAGCACCCGTAGCCAACGATTCCTTCCTCATATCTGCAAACAATCTGGCAACCTTATCCTGATCGATCTGGTAGAGCTTGGGACGACACCTTTCCCGAGCATAAAGGATATACTTCCTCAACAATTCTTGCGGGATCTCTCCTTCTCGTGTAGGTTCATCAGGATGGCTGCCCATTGCGAGAGCGTCTTCGGCTTCGGCTTGCCCATCAACCATGAGTGGATGTGCACGGCCATGAGAGTTGACCACGAAATTTGCTAGTCGCTCATCCTCAGATGGATCAACGGTATCGCGGACAACGCAGAGGATGTCGAAACGGGATAAAATTGGTTCGGTGAGTTCCACGTTTTGAGAGAATGGAATGGTCGAGTTGTAGCGACCGCCGATGGGATTGGCAGCGGCGACAATAGCGCAGCGGGCTTGGAGTGTTGTGACTATGCCGGCTTTGGAGATCGAGATGGTCTGCTGCTCCATAGCTTCGTGGATCGATGTTCTGTCTTGATCGTTCATTTTGTCGAATTCGTCGATAAGACACACTCCTTTGTCCGCAAGCACCAATGCACCACCTTCGAGAGTCCATTCAGAGGTCATTGGATCGCGACGCACCGAGGCCGTGAGACCGACAGCGGAAGCACCCTGACCTGTTGCAAAGACAGCACGGTGGGCAGTCTTTTCGATGTATTTAAGGACTTGAGATTTTGCGGTTCCGGGATCACCAAGAAGTAGAACGTTGATGTCACCACGAATGTTGTGTTTTCCTGGCGCGGTCTTATTGACACCACCAAACAGACTGAGAGCGACTGCAGTCTTGATATCCGTGTGGCCGTAGATGGACGGCGCAATCGAGGACACAATTTTATCGACGATCTTGGGATCGCGAGCAAGTTGCTTGATCAAGCGCTCGTCTTCTTCGGTAATCTTGAAGCCTGCAAGTTCGTCATGGGCTTTGACAACATAGTTGGCTTCAAGAATCGTAGCGAAAACAGGGAACCCGTTCTTGTGGTTGAGACTGGCGTCGTAGTTGTTTCGGTAGATTCCAGTGATCTCAACTTCCTCCCCAGGTTTGCAGCTATCAATTAAGTCCCACAGCAGAATCACCTCGCGATGACGTGGCAACCGACCAGCAGGGACCGTGCCAGGAGATTCTTGTAGTGTAATTTTTTGGTAATTGCGATAAACTGTCTTTTCTGAGTTGAGAGTGAAAGGACCCTTGGATTGACAGTTCTGGCAGTAGGAGATTTTGACTTCTACGTTGGAGTCTTGAGGATATGGACCAAGCGTGGTACCGCACTTCATGCAGTCAAATTTAACATACTTGAGTTGAGGAAATACACCACTTCGTCTTGTCACCACACCACTGACACGAACGAGCGCGTTGAGATGACTTTGACGAAGTTGACGAAGGGTGTATTGCAACGGAAGCTCCGAAATGCGAACATGGATCTCCGAATGAATTCGCTCATAGTCAGGATAGTGCAGAAGCGTTGTGTCCAGAGCCACTTGGTCGAAGATCTTGAGCAATTCCGCTGGTGCGTTGGCGAGATAGTAGGCAAGAAGTGCCTTTTCATCCGTAAGATGAACGTATGAGACCTCCAGAGATTCTGCATTAATCTCTCCCATGGTTTTTATCCTGTTACCATATGTGGAATTCCCTTTTTCATCGGTGAACTCTGTCAGGAAAGACTTGAATTCGCGAGCCAGAGCCCTGTGCACAGCTGGGAGTGCGACCCATTCATTCAAACTGTTGGCTTTCACGTCCTGTAAATCGGCCAGCGACAGCTCCTCTTCCATGATATCCATATCCATGTCGTTATCATCTTGTTCTTCGTCATATCGATTTCTGCGTCTTCGTGGCTGACGTGTAAGATCAATATTGTCATCGTCCTCATCCGCTAGATATGCGTTTGGAAGTGCGCGCTGGCGTGCAAGTTCGCGATCTCGAGCGTTGAGGCGGCCTTCGAGGCGTCTTCGCTCGGCAACATCCATCTCTTCATACTCGCCCTCGTCGTCAATATCTCGGCCGCCGTAGCCTTGAACATCGTCTCGTTGGTAATCTCGTTCGAAATTGTCGTTGAACAAATCAATTCCCGCTTCGTCTTCGGCTTCAGCGTCAAGATCATCGATATCTGGAATAATCTCGTCCTCATCTTCCTCCTCGTCTTGGCCGAAAAACGCAGGCGGTGAGGATGGAGGGGCTAGGCGAGTGTAAGAAACGGCGATATGTGCTTTCACGGTCACTACTCACGACTTGAAGGGGGGAAATCGGAAGCTGGACCATCGTCGTCGTCTCTGTCGCGTTTTCGTCTATTTGCTCCCGAGGGACCACCCCGGTTGGCGGCCGCCATATTCGAACGGAGAGGAGGGGAGCTGTTCTTGTCAGCATTGTTTCCACTTTGATAGAGAGAACATACTCACCTCATGGTCAACAATTGCGTATCAGTCTGTGTTTGTGGTGTCGGTGGCAGATCTTGTTGCCCAGGTGAGAAAGGAGGGCTGGGCTAGTTTGGGAGGCGCGTCGCGCACGCGTCGACCTATATACAGTATCGTGAATGTATAGAGACGCTAGAGGGAAAATTACGGGTCAGTGACCAATGAGTAGCCTGGAACCTCTCCACACTCCATTATTACGACATGGTAAGTCATATACACGCAACTTGAACCAATGCCACGGCCTTCACTGTCGATGCCAACGCAACTTCTCATTCATTTACAAGTCGTATTGCTTCAGATGATCTGAGCAATTTCTGCCCGAATATAGTAAAGCGCGTTACAGCCGACATTACTCGACGTGCGAATCCGCTACCAAAGCCATAACACTCCCGAATACGAAATACGATAACAAGATGGCGAACATTTCCCAAGATATGGCTCCCGCTTTCCAGCGCGCAAACAGCGTGACAGCTTCTTCCGAGGCTTCACAAACCGCGGAACAGTATATTAATTCGCTACAATGAGCCACGCAATCACTAACCATTATCCAGATTCATCAGCAGCCAGCTCCAACTCGAGGCGGACGCGCGCGAAGCTCTTCCATACCAATTCGATACCTGCACCAAACCTCTAGGACCTCTACGTCAACTCCTCTTCTCATGTCTGACGTGTAACCCTCCTCCCGCCTCACCTGGCGACTCTTATTCACCGGCTGCCGTCTGCTACTCCTGCTCCATTTCTTGCCATGGTGAACATACTCTTGTGGAGCTCTTCAATAAGCGCAACTTCGTTTGCGACTGTGGAACTACGCGCATACCCTCGACGTCACCATGCACTCTGCGCGTAGACGAGAAGACAAGCGAAAAGGGTGGCGTTCATTCTGAGACGCCTGCCGAGGGCAATAAGTACAATCAGAACTTCGGGAACCGATTCTGCGGTTGCGAGCAAGATTATGATGCGCATGAAGAGAAGGGCACAATGTTTCAATGCATTGGCCTTGGCACCGTCGAGGATGGCGGTTGTGGCGAGGATTGGTGGCATCCAGAGTGTCTGATCGGCTTACCACGCGACTGGAACAAGAAAGATGAGGCAGTGAGAACAGTGAAGCCTACAGATTCAACTACTATAGCCATGAACGGTGGCGCGACACTTCCAAATGCGGCAGCCATTGATGCGCCTGATACGATTGAAAATGGTATGGCAAATGGAGATACTGCTATACCAGACACGTCAATCGAAGATGGGCACATCGACGACGACCCACCATTACCGCCGGGCTTTCCAGACGAAGACAGTTTTGAACATTTGGTCTGCTACAAATGCGTTGAGGCATTTCCGTGGATAAAACGATACGCTGGCACAGAAGGATTTCTCCCTGCCGTGTACAGGAAACATGACTTGAATATGCCGACCCAACAAGCATCAGAGACCGCTCTCGTTGAGGAGACGAAGCCGGAATCCTCAGCACCACCGACAGATTCACGCAAACGCAAAGCCTCAGAAGAGCCATCGGACCTGAAGTCCTCAGAATCAAGCACCGCAAAAAGGCAACGAAGCACTTCCGACGCACCCAAGGATGGGGGCGAAGCCGCATTCACCCCTGTAGCGATATGTCTTCACGATAAATTACCTCAGCCATCATCAGAGCCCTTCTCCCTTTTCGTCAAAGAAAATTTCCGACTATACTTATGTCGTTGCCCCAAACATTTCTCTCTTCTAGCGCCCCATCCCGCCCTCCTAGAAGAAGAAGAAAACTATGAACCGCCCGTCTCCGAACCCTCTATCCATGGTGGCGGATCTCTCGGCTCCCGCTCCCTACTTGATCGTGGCGAGGCCGCTCTGTCAAATATGGATAGGGTCAAGGCTATTGAAGGCGTGATGGTATATAATCACCTACGGGAGAAAGTGAAGGGGTTTTTAAAACCGTTTGCGGAGTCGGGACAACCTGTTGGTGCTGAGGATATCAAAGCTTATTTTGAGAAGTTGAGGGGCGATGCTGAGGGGATACAGGCCATGGCTGCTATGAGGAAAGATGATGGTGGTGAGGGTGGGAGTGGTGATAGTAGGAGGGAGCAGGGTGGATATTGAATTATGATGCGTAGGATTACCATGTAAGACTTGTGGATTGGCGTTTCGGCTTGGAGGTTTCGGTCGGGAGTCGAAAATTGCTTACTGTAACAGCAAGACCTTGTGAGTCTGAGTACGATAAAATCATGATCGTGTCTAGCAAATTCCAGAAAAGATACGTCTCACAGCCTGGGTCGAGAGACATCATTTGTCATGGTCCGCGATTATCTCACTACAGAACTATCCAGTTGTCATCAACATCCTACCATCCTGTCCATGACGAAGCCAAGAGCTGCGCCCATCCAACCTCCACCCGGATCGCCACTTCTATACAGATGAAGTCCCCCTGAAAGAGCCGCGTCTGTTTGACAAGACAGCAGCAAAACACCCACCTAGTCCGCAGTAGATACACCTTCCTACCCGAAGAGTTGAGGAAGAAGGGTCCATGCAATTGCGAAGTCGGAAAGTTGGAGAAAAGATATTGCACGCGGCTGATCTCGTGAGGGCGATTGTCACACCAATACCCAGATTGGAGGAGCAAACATAGACGGGACTAATGCTTACGGCTTCCAAACGAGAGGAGGGCAAACGATTTTTGTTGCCTGGGCGAGTTGGAGAGATTTGGAAGCCGAGCGAAGCCTCAAGAAAGACAACGGCGTGGAGTTATCCCGCAAAGATGATGCATGGCAACAACCCCACAACCCACTATCCCCCAGCAGACTCTACCCAAGCATCAGCAACCTTTCCAGATACACCACGAGAAAAAGAAAAGGACAAAACATACCACCAGAAAGCCGATACGAATAACAAGTACATTTATACTCCATAGCATCACCCAAAAACCGGGATCGCTCACACTTGGCAAGTTCACTCACATCACAACCAATCTGCGACCCCGCTAACCCGGCGCCGTAAGCAGAAGATCGCGAAGAGGTAGGAGAAAAAGACGAGAGAACCTACAGTCATGACCATCGCAATTGCAGACGTAATGTTGAAAACCCCTGCCGCTGGGCGGTGGATACGTGACGTCTCCCAGAGCGCTGCAGTGGACTAAGGGATACATGAATTGCGATGCTGGAGCGCATTGGACGTAAATTATATCGGCGTTGGGATTGGGTTGGGTCTTGATTGAGGAGACGATCTGGATTATGGCTTGGAGAGAGAGGATGGTTGTGGGTTTCATGTTTTGGGGAATGGGTAAAGTGAGGATGGGGGAAGTGATGGTTTGGAGTTGAAACGAGTTGTGAATTGCTCGAGAGTCATCTTGTCTTGTTGGTTATTTGAGAACAGCGATAGCTGGCAGCATTTCTGATGCGGAGTTGCGTTTAGTTAGTAGAGCGGCTGGTGCCGTGGCCAATGGTATATGAGATTGGGAGCAAACGACGGGATTCTGTTTGCTCCTCATACCTCGAATCTGAAAAGAGCGCCAGAGAGATCCATGGGAGAAGACGATTTGGCGATGATGACGCCAGTCACACGACAATTCACGAAGCATCCGAGATATATCCGTATGGTCTTCGTGTCGGGTCAGGTTTGTGGAGAGGATGCTGGCAAACGACGACGGCACAAAAGCTGCCTTCCGTCGCCTCGCCACGCAGATATCGGGTAGCTTTGAGTAGTATTCTGCGTGGTAGATGTCACTGTGTTAGATGTTTGCTCACTACGAGAGAGGGTAAACCTATCACCGGCAGTCCAATATGGATAACAAGTACGATCCTAACCAATGTGTTGAGCGAAGTCATTACCCTTCTTGCACCGAGCTTCCTCGCACGTGTAACATTGGACATGTGTCCTCCCTTTGAGGTATCAGCAATGAACGAAAACAGACCAGGAGCTTCGGATTCCTTTGCAGACTTAGGAAAGTTAGAGCCGTGATATTAGACGTCGCCATCAACAGATTATCTCTGCCAAATTAATCTACATCGACCTTATCAGCGAGAACCCATCAATCGACATTGAAAGCTGAGATTCGAGAAAGGACCAACCCTAAAGTCCAGATTAAATGAGACGACTTAACACATTCACAGTTCCCATCGCTTCCCTCATTCTCAGAGTTGATCATGCTACAGGTGAACTTATCCTTCGAGTCACAGTGGGCCTGAAAGTCTTCTAAAGACTATTAGCAGTACTTGTCTAGTAAGAGGGAGAAAAAGAGACAAACAAAGTTTGCAGACATCCGAGCACCGAGCTCTGGAATCGATACATCAGTCCTGCTCCCTGATCTCTTCTGTAATGTATCGGTCTAACAAAGAACATCTGATCGATGATAGTTGATACAAGGCATAGGAACAGTATGTAAAATTGTAGGCGCAGGGTCTGTCATGCCAATAACGACGATTGAAAAAATCCCAGGGGCAACAGCTAGGTGTACATCCCGACACCTACCGAAACGGTATCATCAATAATCACCATTTCACAAGTTCACTTCGAACGGGCTATCAAATTGCGGAAAAGGCTGAGTCGGGATGCACTGTTATTCGTCATGGTCGAATACGAACTAAGATAGACCTAGATCGATCCGTCAGTATCCTTCCACAATGCCTGGTGCAAGGGCTTGCCTTGATCATGCAGACTCCCAAGGGTACAGCAGATTGGACTGGTGAGTTCCTAGTCGCCTTCGGCTGGACAGTGCGACGGAGATCTCAGCCGCTTGTTGGAGAAGACATTTGTAGATGTCTAGATCACGAAGCCGCCAATAGGTGGTAATCAATTGGTATGGTGGTACTAATTGCAGGCTCGTGGCGAACTCCAAGACAATACCACCACGTTGAATTCTGAAGCAGGGCAGCGAAATTTGGCATTTTTATTAAAACAGCCTGTATAAATATCTTGAGTGACACTGGTGACTCGTCGATATAGTAAAAGAAGACTTAAGTAAACCGTTTCATTACAACTTGCCTCCCTGAAAAGCCACGATACAATTTGCAGCATAAGACTAACGAGAAACAGGTAGGTGGCAGTGACCCCATTCCAACCACGACTGGTGACACGTAGAAGAGGCCCGTCCGACAGACTTCCAGTAAACTACTTATCTGCTCTTGCCAGACACTTACCACCCATCGAGCAAAACCCACTGCAACAACGAGGCGCCTTCGGGTCACAGATACCTACGCAGATCAAATTAGTCAAGACCTGGTGGCGGGATGCGCGGGTACCTACTGCCATCCTTTACGCATTGAGAAGGAGGATCTTTGGGCTTGGGCGAAGGGGTAGTCGGAGAACAGGTTGCGCATCCCTTGGTAGGCGGTTTGGAGGACGGGGGTTTCGTGGGATCAGACGGCTTGGGTTGCGGCTTAGGTTGCGGCTTGGGTTCAGACTTGGGTGCAGGCTTGGGTGCAGGCTTGGTTGTAGGCTTGGATATAGGCTTGGTTGTAGGCTTGGGTGTAGGCTTCGGCTTGGTCACTGGGTTGGTGTCTGGCGGGTTGTCTGGCGAGTTGTCTGGCGGGGTCTCAGATGAGTTGTCTGGCGGGGTTTCTGACGAGGTGTCTGGCGGGGTTTCTGACGAGGTGTCTGGCGGGTGGTCTGGCTTGGTCTCTGGCTTGGTCTCGGGCTTGGTGTTGTTTTTACCAGGAGACTCTGGGGGAGGCTGAATGGTCGATCCGGATCCCTTACCGGCACATGCGAACTTGAAATCTTTCTTGTCCATCCCAGCTTGCAACAAAGTGCATTCGGGTGTCTGACGATCAGGGCATATGATTTGGCAGTATTCTAGGCTCTTTTGTTAGCCGCAATTCTCTGAAGCATTAGTCAATCCGTACGGTTCGAGATTTGACAGCCAGCGCTCCAAGCGACCTCCCCACCTGCCTCCTGTAACTGCTGTATCTCAAAATTCTCGGTAGCAGAGCATGAGAATTGGCAATCTTCGGCAGCAGGCACCAATAGAGGCTTAGCTATGCTGACGACAGCGAGGGAGGCGAAGGTAAGAATAAAATGTTTCATGGCTAGTAAAATGACTGCGCCCTTTTCTGAAAGAGCGGCAAACGAGTGAACGAAGGAAGAAGGCTGTTTGTCTGTGAGAAAAAGAACTTGCACTGGAAGATATCCTTCTCTTCTTTTAAAACGCCATGGAGTCCCGCATCAAGGTTCTGAGATGGTACCGCCCCGATCACCCCCTTAATCAGGACATATCCCAAAGAAGGGAGATGAGGGACTTTAGGTAAACAGCTGCAAGGTGGCATTTGGCAGAGGCGGAAATTATTTCGCCAGGAACGTACGAGATGCAGATTTATCCGTCCGCGGTTTCCAGACAAATATAGGAACATTTGTCCATAGTGGTATCAGGGGAATCAAACATTAACTGGCACCCCTGCCTTAGCCTATGCATCTACCCGTCTTCACCTGGTCTCTTTTCACTACCCCAGCTTTCCTCTTGGATCTTAATAATTCACATCGCCATGTCTTTTTCTTTCTTACGAACCCAGCTTTTGCAAACATATATTCTGCTCAACGGGTTTGAAAAGTGAGGCGACAGGGTGTTGAGGATTGACGTTCAAAATCTCTGATAACATGCTAGATGTGAGATTAGCCACCGAGCCAGAGAGTCGACTTTAGCTGATAGTATGTCAGTGTCTTTGAGGCAACCAAAGTAAGAGCACCCAGTGCTTATGAAATTGAAGGGCCTTTTCCACGGTCTGTCGTGATACGGTGGTGAGAATCAGTGGTCATTGGTGCAAAAACGGCCAGCTTGCCGTGCGGTCAATACGCCGCATAATTCTTGGTGTTCTATGCAGGCTTTGCGGTACACCCTGTTGATTAGTATAAACCTCAGAATGTTTCAAAATGCCGGCTTCCTGCCTCCTGCTCAGCCCAATCAAACTCTGAAGCCGTGATTTGGTGTTGAGCAGGTGCTAAGAGGTGTATTCCTCCAAACCGAATCCTCATCATAGCCATGACTACGAACCTGTCAGTGTGATCCATATCAAGCAGATCGAATAAGTTCAAACCTGCGGCATACACGCTTTGTTTTTCGGGCACAAAGGGCCCATTCTTTCTCCACTCCAAATGACCACCAAGACCAAGGTCTTCCCCCATCAGCTCATCCGGCACTTAGCAAGACGGCGAAGCCCACTGGATGGTTACATCCATGCAAGACATGAGGTACTCGAGCTTCATCTACGGATGAAGCATCGATCGATGTAATGTTGGCGATGTTGTATAAGCTCATGGGGACCTGGGACACGTATTGAGATTAGCTAACCCTCAAGGTTGGTGGTGGGGAATTACGATGCCAAGGCGCTAAACCCAACGTGAAGATCGATTGAGGATCAGTCATCCTTGACATGTTTCAACCATAGTACAATCTTTGCATGGCAGCTTCATCAACTCCGTGTACCTCACATGACAGCTAGATCGGAAGCGCTTTCTTTTCCTGAAATAGAGATCCGAAAAATCCCGGCGACAATATCTCTGAAGATCGCCAGGAATCTACCGAGATCAATTTTGATGTTCGTAGAGTCGAGATCGTAAGGGGAGCGCCGTAGATCTTAGGTCGTCGTAGTCACGATTCGTCAGCAGTTGAAGGACGGTGGACTGGCGATTTATATGTCGATCTTCACCATCGTACTGGTGTACGTATTCCAAGTGGGGTGGTCGGCTTCTCAGTACTATGGAAGACAGCGGAAAGAATGTTAGTATGCTGATCCCTCCATAGCAATAAAATAGTTATATATAGCTTACACTTAGACCCCGATTGGCTCTTATAGCCTGTTCTCAGCTCTCCCTAGGCCCGGCTTCATTACGGCGGATCGACGTGCTAACATTCTTTCGGCCAGCTACCACAGTAGAGGTTTTCGCTGCGGAAGGAGCCACTGCATTTATTGCGGTGAGCCTGAGCTCGATCCAACCATACTGAGTGAATATACTAGCTCTCCGGACGCTGATTAGCTGGATTTTGAAGCCGGTACAACGCGTTTGACAGATGAAGCGGAACTTAAACTCTAGAAGTGAAGAAAGAGGTACAATGGAGTAGTCTCCAAATATCTACTTAGTTAGCTGTTTCAAAAGCCGTAGTTAAACACTAACTATTTCCAGTGTCTATTAATTCGGTCAGGAAAATTGTTTGAGAGTTCCGCTATATCTGTTTCTCGCATGCGTGTATATTCAATTTTAAATCGAATGACGAATGGTAACTTGCGATAACCGGCCTAAGATGTATCTTCCATTCAATAACATCGCTTCATCGTAAAACCCAAGAACGAATCTAAGTTACTGGGCTATATCTCATCGCCCCAACAGCCAATCGAATAACTAGAAAAGCTTGCAAAACATCACCAGCATCCTAGGTACCCAGTATCACAATCTCCTTTTCTCAAGACTCATCAACTTCACTCATCATGCCTCAAGCCCAACAATAAACTCCATTACAAGCTAAAACGTTTATCAGCCGATGCTCGCAGGCCTTACACCGATCAAACAAAACACCGTGACTTCTATCTTACATTTCCTGCATTGATATCAGTTTTCTGATCACGCCCTTAGTGGGACAGGTGACGCCGAAAGCCCAATGTTTACGTCCTACGGACGAGGTGAGCGCCGACACTCCTCAACTACAGACGACCTGATACAGTCCGACCCACATTACATCGGCCTCACAGATTTGTGTAAAGATGGGACTTATGCCATGTAAGATTGATGAATGATAGGCTAATTGATCTAGACAATTGTGTTGAGGACAAATGCAGGAGAGCTGAGATGCAACGCTGATCTCAGGTTTGGAAAGACAACGAAGATAGCTGAGTCAAAGAATGCGTCAACAAACACGGCGCCATATGCTCAACCGCCTCTCCACCAACGCGACCTCCTCATCTCACGGTTTCCCACCACGCGTATACTCCAACCCAGTAGACAGGTCGCCAAACTTGGCAAACCACGAATCAAGGAAGTAACTGACCCGTCGCTTCCACGGTGCAACATCGCCGCACTTGGGTATGACATTCGCCTTCATCGCCGACTGGATGTAGCTCGAGCTCAGATTCATCATCTGCACCTCCTTCACCGTGCTCGGGTCGGCGATCTTCGGTACCACGCTGACATCGCCACGTCGCTGCATGTTCTGCAAAAGACGGACGAACATCCTGGCTTGAGCATCGCATCCCAAAGTCCAGGACGCGTTCGTGTAGCCCATGTAGAAGACCAGGTTGGGTACATCCTGAAGCATGGAGCCACGCCATAGGAATTTGTCGCCAATCTGAATAGGCTCAGATCCATTGATCCTCAAAGCAGCTTTGCCCAGGAACTGCATCTTCAGACCGGTTGCCGTGATGATGATGTCTGCCTCGACTGTTTGCCCATCTTGCATGCGAATTCCGTTCTCAGTTACTGTATCGATGTGACCTGTGACAACGTCGGCTTTCCCACTGCGAAGGGCTTTGAAGAAGTCGCCTCCACTCGGAGCCACACACATCCGCTGTTCCCAGGGCTTGTACGTTGGTTGGAAGTGAGGCGTGATGGAAAGATTAGGCGGAAGCTCCTTCGCTGTCTCCGAAATGAGGAATTCGCGTGCTTTGGTAGGGAAGAGTTGACACCAGTAGTAGAACGTGTGAAAGTTGAACAGGAATCTCCATCGCAAGAGCCAGCCAGCTAAGGACACTGGGAGCCACTTCTGAATGAAACCGGTGATCGGATCGGCTTCCGGCATGCTGACGAAATAGCCCGGGGAGCGCTGGACCATGGATATGTGCGCTGTCTTTTCGTACATGCTGGGCAAGATTGTTACTGCCGTGGCGCCACTTCCGATAATCGCAACCTTCTTGTCAGCGTAGTCAAGATCTTCAGGCCAGAATTGTGGATGAACTATTTGTCCTTTGAAATTCTCGAGACCCGGAATGATCGTTGGAAGTCCCTAAGTACAGGATTTGATGAGTATCTTCCAAAGAAGAATTCGAGCGAGTGGTCCTCACCTCCTCGTAGTCATAGTAACCACTGCCGACACCGATGAAACGGGCAAAATATGTTTGGTTTTCGGTTTCGTTGGCTTGCACCTTAACTTTCCATTTCTGCAGGTCTGATTGCCAATCAAGTTCAAGCACCTTGTGCCGATATTTGATGTGCTTGTCGATTCCGTGCCGGTTTGTCACATCTCGGAGATACTTGATGATAGATGGTGCAGTGGCGATTGCTCTATCTGGGAAACCCCGTCAGTCTCTCGCTCCATCATGAATGTCCACGACAGTGGGAGATCGCACTTTCTCTCCAGGGATCCCAGGCAAAGCCAAAAGTGAATAGATCAGAATCACTTCTGATGCCTGGGTACTTGAAAAACGACCATGTGCCTCCTAGATCGTTTCTGGCCTCAAGTACAGCATATGTGTACTCGGGAAGACCTTCTTGTATCCTGTAAGCCCCGTTGATACCGGACAGTCCAGCGCCGATGATCAGCACATCGTAATCCGTGGTACTCATCGTTCGAATTAGCGAGAGACGATTGTAAGCAGACTATTGCTGTGCAAACATAATGAGAACAATAGTACGAGACGACACAGTTGTTGAGAGCACTACACAGCTATGTCTAAAGAGTATAAATGCAAATTGGCAGTACACCATTGGAAAGCCATATCCGGAAAGGGGGTGTGGGGCACTGTATGGCACGTGCGCTATATCTCAATTCCTGCGGGCCACAATGTGAGTGAGCTCCTAACGGCTCAGGCTTTGGGAACCAGATCTGAACTCCTGCGGGCATACTCTGGACTTGTAGAGCCGCGCTGTAAAGCCGCGGTGGTAACCAGCCACATGATCTGTTAGTTCGAGAGGGGTTCCGGGCCTTAGCTGTACTAATCAACAACCAACCTCGGGGCCCGTTGTCGCCGAAGATACTCTATTTACTCATCCAGAGAATCAGAGTGGTCAATGGCATTCAAAATTCGGCTCGTCCAAGATCAAGAAGATCCGCCCAACCGGAAACAATAGCCATGTTCAAATCGATTTTGCCGCGGGAAGGCTTCACGCTTGAGACTG
Organism: Venturia effusa; assembly: GCA_007735645.1. Taxonomy (NCBI): domain Eukaryota; kingdom Fungi; phylum Ascomycota; class Dothideomycetes; order Venturiales; family Venturiaceae; genus Venturia; species Venturia effusa. The sequence goes on along the minus strand of CP042190.1, from coordinate 2,245,178 downwards.
CATTTTACCCTGTCCGACTCACCGCTCTTCAGCCTCTCCTGACTGGAGCAGCCATACTCGCTGCATCCCAGTCTCGTCTACTGGAGTCGCATTGGCCCTCGCTGGCGAAGCTCTCGTGGTTCGGAGTAAAACCAGTCGATGTCCTCCGAGGTCTGCGCTCTACGCGCGTCCTGACCGGGTTGGGCGTTCTCTTTGTCATTGGATTGTTACGCAAATTCAACAGACTCCTATCCCGGTTGATGCTCAACAACTTCAATACCGACGCGACCTGGGATTGGCCAAAGGAGATTGTCGTCATCACTGGAGGCAGTGGTGGCATTGGAGGAATGATGGTACAGAGGTTTGCAGAAAAGAATGCCACCGTCGTGAGTCTTGATATTGCACCACCAAAAATACCAATCTCATGTAAGCACTGCAAAAGCCCTTTGGAGTAGAGCTGATGGAGATGATGTAGTACCCAATGTCCACTACTTGGAGGTCGACATAACCTCATCCTCCAGAATCAAGGAGGTCGCCGACGGGATTCGTGAAGCATACGGCGAACCCACGGTGCTGATCAATAATGCTGGAACTGGGATCAACAAGACCATCTTTGAAGAGACAGAAGCCGAGGTTCGACGTGTCTTTGATGTCAACACGATTTCGCACTTCCTGTTAGTCAAGGAGTTCGTACCAGCCATGGCGAAGAACAACCATGGCCATGTGGTAACGGTAGCCAGCATGGCAAGCTTCATGGTGCATGCACAGAATGTCGAGTACACCTGCACAAAAGCCAGCGCGCTTGCATTCCATGAAGGATTAGGCCAGGAATTGAAGAGCCGTTACAATGCAGATAAAGTCCGCACAACGTAAGCACGCCTTCAGGTTCAGACATTCCTGCTTCGAAAATCTGACTCTGAAGCAGGATCGTACATCCATCGTGGATACGAACTCCAATGATTGAGCATGTGCTCACAAAGCCCGGTTTCAATGATTTTGTCCTCGAGCCGGAAACCGTGGCGGATGCTGTGGTTCAGCAGGTGCTCTCAGGCTATGGAGGACAGCTGATATTACCGGCTCGATTGATACCGATAACGGGGCTTCGCGGGTGGCCATCCTGGATTCAAGAATGGATGAGAAACAGGGTAAATCAGGTGTTGAACATATAGCCTCAGCCACTGCAGAATCCGAGCGCTGACTCATTTGCCTCCGCATACCGTGTCTGATAAGATGTCAACCTGGGAAGATGATCGGACTTTCTCCTGCTGCAAACTTGCCTAGTAGTGACGCTTAGACCTATCGGTTATGTCCAGTACTCCTCTGAGAAAGCATCCGCTGTTGATTGCAATCGTCCGAAGTGAGTTTAGGGCTTAACGACGAAGGGCGATTGGGCGTAAGGGCGGCAAGATTCGGGAGAAATAGGAAGATCAAGTCCTGCGGCAGTTCATCAACTTCCGCTAAGTTGAAAGTATAAATCCAATGACTAACTCAATACAACGGACTCCAATGCGCATCCCAACAATGTCAAGTCAGGCGGTGGTTAGTGAAGCTAGGGAGTAGTCTTGGACAGCATTGGCAACTCCGATCTTGCGCGCCGATATCCGGCCGAGCCTAGACACAGTCAGGTGACTAACTTTCCAATAATACATCTTCAAGTATACACCATGCGGCGATAATGTCGATTTCGATTGGAATACACACCATCTCCGATGCCGATGAACTTGAAACCTGGCAGCATCTCCGCATCGGAGTTAGAACATGTCAAAAGGTCCGTCCATACCCGATTGGGCGGCAAGGCTGAGGCCCCTGAGTGTACCCAGAGCACCATCCTCGTCGATATCAGAAAGACAGCGCATCCAACCTCTGACAAAGCCATCGTCGATTTCTTGGGACCTCTCGTCCTCTACCACTTCCCCCGATCGATGCATCGTGTATTGATACCATCACGATCAAGCCCACAGTGTCCAAGTGAAAATGTCGAAAATCCCCCCGTTTACAGTGGAGGAGGATTCGGAGATCCTGGCCTATAGGATGCCAACACATCAGCAATGATGCATTTGAAAATATGGGGGTATTGTGCTGTTCCACTCAGTTGCATCGGGGTCACTCGGTATAAGAGCTGTCGACGCCCATCTGTAGCGAGAATTTTGGCACTTCTTCAGTTTCATTTTGTGTGCTACCTGCAGTCAGCCCATGAGGCACACTACATGCTTCACACCAAGCCGCTATTCTTCAAGACAGACATTTGAAGAGAAATCCGCGAGCAGATGCTCTTCGTCTTACTTTACTTCTCTTCGTTTCATGCTTCTTGGTCTTTTGTACTCATGGCTGAAACCGCCCACGGATTAGACTCCGACCACAGGTACACCTGCTACCAACATCTGAACTCAGCGACCGTTTCATCGCGCATGTACCCCAACCTGTATCTGTACTGATACTCTCGCGTCTCACATTCTTCAGCCTTACTTCACCTTACTTCAGCACGATTTTTTACCTCCTCCTTCTGCTCTCCTGACTTTTTGAACTTCCCATATTCATCGGAGGACCCTTTCAATCTTATGCCTCCCCCACACTCTCAAACTCCAATAGCTAATCACAGCCTCATCCACCACCCTTCCAAAACCCCCCTCTCAAGATCCTCGCTTCGGCCTTTCCCCCAGAATTCAACAAGTCGAGGTTTTTGATGTTTGAGTCGGAATCTCCACACGAAATCAGTCCGCCTACACCCTCCCTCCTACACCATCTACAATACCTCTCTCAATCACACACCCAACCTTGTCCAGACCCGGATCTCACGCCTACCACCGCCCCACACGACCAAGTCCAGCCTACCAATTATCACAATTCCTCTTCTTACCACCACCTAGCACCACCACCACCAACTCCCTAGCACCAACACCAAATCAAGCATCACGAATAGCACCCTCATCCCTACCATATCGACTTCCAACAACAGCTCGCCACAGAACCAACCCCAACCCCATTTACCGAGTCGCTCTCCCCTTCGACCCAGTCCACTCAACCTGGATGCGGTTCCCATCACTGTATCTTACTTACACCCACCGCTGCAGACAGGATCTCAAAACGCGTCCTCGACTCGAGAAAGACCAGGATCGGATCGAATGGACTCGGATGGTCCGCTCGTACCATATACTCGGACTCAAACATGCTCATTCCATATCCTCGACTCTTCCTCTCGACTCCTATCCTCGATCAACTACCCCTCTCGTATCGGCTCTTATCCTCGACCAAACCCTCCTCTCGCATCGACTCTTCCTCTCAGCCCTTCCTCTCACACCACCCTCCCTCCTCTTCCCCCTTCCCCTCCTATTCCCATCTCACCCTCCAATACCACCTCACATCCTCTCCCCTCCCCACTACACCAATAACTCCAACAAACTCCAACATCCTCCTCGATATCTAAGCTCTCCCAACGCAAACTCGATCGACAAACAGCCGTCCCAAACACCGACTGAAAGCCGAATGAACTCACGCAAAAACAAGGGAGTTCCTCGAGTCCTACGTCGCCATCGCCTCCTCCACCTCGCCATCACCTCCTCGACCTCGCCACCACCACCTCCTCCTCGACCTCACCTCAACCTCACCTCCTCGACCTCGCCACCTCCTCCTCGATCTAACCACCGCCTCGACCTCACCTCAAACTCACCCTCTCGACCTCATCTCCTCGACCCCATCACCTCCTCAACCCCGACCTCACCACCATCTCCTCCTCCTCGACCTCACCTCCTCCTCCTCCTCCCCTCGACTTCACCACCTCACCTCTCCACCACCTCCCAACCCCACCGCAACCCCACCACAACCCAACAATATCCATACCCGCGAACCAAGATCCCATCAAGATCCCATCGAGATCTCAGAAAAAAGAAAGCAAGAAAAAAAGCGGTCATCGTTAGATCAGCAGTCACCCAGACCAAAGCTTTGACATTGGTGGTCGGTCGGTATCATGGTGAGAGTGCATCGAGGACGAAGAACAGCTGGAGGTGTGAGCTGGACTTGGGATAAGAGTAAGGTCTGATGGAGAACGGAAGGAGGTACGAGCTGTGGGTAGGACAAGAGCAAGGTCTGATGATGGATGGATGGGTGGATGGACAGATGGATGGATGGATAGACAGATGGGTGTATGGATGGACAGATGGATGTCTGGATGGACAGATGGATGGGCATGAATGGACGACATGGATAATAATAAATCCAGCAAGACGGATGATAGTGATAGAGGCAGCGAGGGAACCAGGAAAGAGAACGACGAGGAGAACGAGATGGACGACAAGTAAGAGGTGGAGAACAAAAAAAGACGACACACACCGCTCAAGACTGGAAAAAAGGGACTGATGATTCATAATAGCACTCACTCTCCACCCAACAACATCCATCACACTAAGACAACATACACACCAATTTCCCTTCTGCCAGGAAATGAAGGCCACCGAAGGCTACCCCCCGCCATTACCACCTCATCCCAAATCGATCGCGTCGATCTTTCTCCACAAGAAATGTACAGGAAAAAGGATGTAGGCCACCGCTATGCAAGAACAAGGCAAAGAAGCAATCGGCTGTACAGATGTCGAGAAAGAGAACCGGCGCCTAAGGGCAGTAAAATTGACCGACCGACCGAAGGGGTTTGACGTGAACCGCGAGAAAAGGTTTTTGGGTATAAAACGAGCCAGGGTATCTACGTTCCAAGGCGAAGAAGAGAAAGAACAAAAAAAGCGGGCGAATAAGGTGAATCATTCATCCTGCCAAGCCAACCGCACTCCCTAAGGAGACAGCAAGGTCTATGTTGAAGATGGTGATGGTAAGAAAACGGGTGTTGTTGTTGATGTTGTGTGATAGGACCTGCAATGGGGTCGACTGTGATGCTTGTGGTGTCCGATGAGGTAGGCAAGACCAATGCTCGCTGATGTGATGTGGCTCCAGATGGTGTTCGCTCGTTGTGTGCTCAAATGTCAACTCCACCGAAGCGATATTCCGTGAACGCCTTGCTGAAATGAAAACAAAGGAAATTATTGCCGTGCAGCTGTGCCGGTCAAGTGTCGCTAGGATTCCGGAACGCAAACGGCGGTGGATGTCCGCAGTTGGTAGGATCGGTGACATGTCTGCCTATAGATCAGATATGCTCAGCTTGGTGTTACAAAAGCCGAGAGGGTAAGGGAAGGGGCTGGTGAGGATATTGTCGGTCAGTATGAAGCCATACGTCTGTTCTGCACTCGAGTAGGAGCGGCCAAGTCCATCTCGGTAGGCCCGATGATGTTGATGGACGGTCGACTTGGACTGTCATCCATTTGACTGCCTTGACCAAACGCAAAGGTTTGTGCCCGGCTGAGCTTCGCGCGCTGCTTGATCTTGCCAAGACCACGTTCACAGGCACCAATATAGGCTTCATCATCCATGCGAAGGTAGTTCTGCGGGAAGCACCGAGGGCGATAGCTGTCGAAGAAGGAGCAGTAGCCACCATCAAGGATATACAAGTCCGGATAGCTGAGATGAGGATAGTTCACAGCATTCACAGCACGGTCCTGTTTACGAAGGTAGGCGGCCCTGGCACTGACGTTAGCAAGTGATGAGAGATGAAAAGTCAAAGACATACATCAAAGGTGCACGGTGATTGGAGTATTCACAGTGCAGAATAATAAGCGCATTCGAAGTGGGACACGATTCGAATAACCGGTGCGAGAGCTGCTCTTTATCATTGTAGTTCTCTGCCCCGAGGATGTGGCCACCCTCATACTCGTACTCAAATCGGCAGTCAACAATGAGGACTGAGTCGTATACATCCTGGAAGTGTCCATCCAGTACGTGGACCATTGTGTCATGGTTGATCCGCGGCAAGCTCCCGTGTTCCGGTCGATTGTCAGCAGGGAAGAAATGTGGAAGTCTGAGGCCCGTGGATCCCTCATCCACGTCCATTATCGATCCCAATCCACTCGGGACGTAATTCTTCTCTTGCTTCATTACATCGCCAGGACTCTCGAACATGCTAAGAGATCTCCTAAATTGTTTCCTCGGGCGGGCAGTGGGATTGGTAGCACGCTTGACTGAGACGCTGATGGGAGATCCGCCGCCCCTGTTGGCATTGTGAAGTAAGGATCGAGGTCGTGGAGGGACAACCATGGTTCGATCGAACGGGTTCTTCTCCTGAGGCGGAGAAGCTTTGAAGGCCTCGTCCAGTGAGGGCGTGGAGGCTGTACAGCTGCCGTTTGAGCCCATGCCACCGGCACCAAATGTAAAAGCTGGCAATTGATTGTCCAGTGTTTTAGTCAGTTGGCCTATTGATGTAGACGACAGACATCTGGTGCGGGATAAGGACGGGCGGAGGAATTGCGAGCGCTTTCGTCTGATCTTCAGTTAGCAACAACATCATGGTGACAAGAAGTAAGACACGTACTCCGGCACTTGAAGTTTCGGTGGAGTGTCGGCTGGAGGGGAGGTCATGTCCTCATCCTTGGTTTCTGCTGGTGGTAAGACTTGCAGCTGAAAGTTGGGCCTCGAAAAGGAGAACGAGGGCTTCTTGTGTGGTAGAGGGGAGATGTCCATGGACTCTGGAGCATAGCCAGGCGAGGAGGAGAGTATCGGCGGCGTTGTAGCTCCTTCCCACGAAGATGGTGGTGTGGTTGCACCTTCTGTCTTGCATTAGCCTGGGTCCGTGGAGGCAGATCCCAATGAGCGCACCACGATCCTGTCTCGCACCAAACAGAGCATTTGTGAAAAGCGACCGACGAGGCGTTGGAAGCTGAGGGCTGTTCAGACGTTAGTTCCTCCACTAAATAGTGCCCATAAACGGCGTCCTACCTCTGGTCAATGTGAAAATTCTGGCTCAGATCTGCTGCCAAACTTGATGTCGGAGACGATCCTCGCAATGGAGCAGTCTTGAGAGTGAAGTAATCCGTATTCGACTTCTTCATTGACAGATCCCGAAAATTGAATGCACTCCCTCCATAAGATTGCGAATTCCCATGCCTCGGACGTGCGTTCGGAATATCTCTTCCACATCCCCAAGGTCGTGGTGGCGGCTGCATGGCAGCTAAGGGGCTCGAGAACTCCATGCTGCTGTGTATCGACGCGTGTGATAAGGGTCCGGGACCAATTGATGGGGTTAAACGTGGATACGGTGGTATACGGGTATGAGGCTGGAGGGACAATAACGCGGATGGATGCTCAAGCGTTAGCGACGATAATCATGCATGCTGCGGACACTGTTAGCAGGCACTTGCAGGCGGCGTTTGAGCCATGGGTGTCTTACTGTTGGTGCAAATATGCTGGAGATATCTGAGCGATGTCTGAGTGCTGGTGGTGCCGTTCAACGGGACGGATATGGGGTACTAGTGAGTGAATGTGGGAGGAGGTAGGTACTCGTCGTGGCAGTGAGACGTGTCTGGCCGGGGGTAGGACTCTATTACGGGCACCTTCTGGATGGCGGAGAAGGCAGGAAGGAACGAGTGAAGCTGGAGGTTGACTCTGGAGAGAGTCTTGCTTGAGGGTTAAAGGTGGATGAAGTTCAGGTCGAATTGCCCTGGGCAACAGGGCCTGCAGGGAAGTTGGCCTTGAAGTGGATAGCGTCAATAGAGTACTGAAGCGAGGCGGCTACGGCTATGGGCTGGAGCAACCAAGATAGCCACAGTAATTGGCCAGACAGGACACCACGACGGCCAAAAAATTCCCGAGGAAATCGGCGATGGTTTTCCAGATGTCTGTCTACATGTGCCACGCCTTATCTACGTAGACACTACCGGACTGATTATATATATATTTGACCTGCACTCGTACCGCATGCGTCCATCAAACCCAGGCTGTATCAGAGCCTCATGCCGACTCAGGCCGTCCTTACAGGAATTGCACAATACTTGCATCGCGTCCTGGCAACGGAGAATGCTGAGTGTCGGCACTGCAAGCGGTCTCGGGAGCAACATGGCTGAGAATCTGTGCGTGCTCTGGTGGGACAACTAGAGGGATGGCGGGCAATATCAGTCAGATTGTCGTCGTTACCACCGTGATTCGACCACTGGCTCTGAGCACACCCGCCCGCACCACGGTCCGGGTCTGTCTGTACGAGTTGAAGCGAGGCCCGCCAGCGTCTCACGTCCCGCTGTCGTCCATCCTCCGTATACACTATACACCCCGCCGAATTGACTTCTGACCGGGCGGCCAAGGTGGGATTAATCATTCATGTCTCAGCCTCCAGCGCGCAGATTCCCCTAACCGCTGCCTGTTGCAGAATGATTTGACGAATCCCACTGCCCACGCGACCACCAGCCCGCATGTGGCAAGGCGCTGAGCCGCGTCCAAGGTTGTTCCAGGCGCGGATCCCTGAGAACAGGGTTGCTGTCCCTTTGTTGTCCGGCGCGTCCTCCTGCAAAACTCCGAATTCCTCCTGCTCGCAAGCTGCGCGCCCTCAGTGCTATGGCGATCGTCCAACGTTGCTTGACCTGCTGCCGCCAAGATCGAGCAGACGCTTGCAATCGACGATGCTGCTCTGAGCTTGACATCATAAAGATGGATATCCCAATAATCCTGCTTTGCATCTTCGTTTCTCATTTCCGCAGCCGCCAAATTATGACATTCTGCCAACGCATCAGTCCAGTTGAACCAACGCATTGGATGTTGAGGTCAGGCTGCCCGTCTCGATTCCCGTCGAGGGCGTCGAGCTGAAATCTGGTGGGAGAGGTCGTGGACTTGGCCCCGGCGGTGCCGAAGAGCAACCAGAGTGCCAGACCAAACTCCAAACGACCGCGGCGCCTGGGGCGTCGACTTGTTCCGCCTCCCCGCGTACAACGTCGTCGCTATGACAGGCTGGACGAGTTGGAGGCTTCGCTGGCCCACCACGTTGCAGGGATCGTGGCGTTCCAAAACGCGGCAGAGGCACTGGACCAGCTGAAGACGCGATTCTCGCCAGCATGTAAACATGATTAGTCCTAAACGGGACTAGCTGCATCGCCCAAAATGCGCTGTCAGCTGACTATGGCTTCTCCATCAAGCTTTCATTCGTCCCAGCTCCTGTCCTGCATCCCAAGTCCTCATCTAATCTAATTCATCTCCACGACGGACCTTCTGCACACTGGAAAGGCGGTCAGCGGTCCAAGGGCTTTCCCTGACACCTGCGGCTAAACGGTCATGATGCCGCCGTCGATGGAGAGCGTGGGCAAGGCCTCATCATGGGACATGGATGGGAAACCGCTCACTGCGTCAACCAGTTCGCTGATCAGACGCCATCCTGACATTAGATCCATCTAAATACAGAACCCAGGTTACCGACATCCATCTGATCTCACTTCTCGGTGATCGGTACTGGGACTCTTTTCCATGACCAAACTGCTTGCTTCAATCCCGGACAATCTCATCATACTCACTCATGTGCACACGACTCGAGCATCAAATTCTCCGTCCGATCTTGCACCTTGTGGCCTCGTTGATATTCTGGAGGAACCCGGATGCTTGCGAACTCTTGAACGGCGAAACTGCTTCGCAAATACGAACCTCAATTACGACAGTACTATACCATCATGCGAGCTTATCGCCATCACATCTCCTAGTGCTTGGTTACCGGTACTGATAATGCATATGCACGTAGAGCCCACTCCCGAGGTCAACCCCTCCATCGCAGTATATTCGGCCTTGTGCCTCTTCGGAGCCGTGTCCTAAACCGTATAGCCTTTCATATCGATGGCCAAAGAGAGGCGAGCATCCTGTCACAACGACGGGGACAGCTTCTAAAAGGTACCGGAGACCCGCCCAAACGACTCCATCCCCCTTGTACATGTCCTGCCAAACCCTGCTCCGCATCATCCCACCATGCACATGTGCTTTTGTGCGTCCTGCAAACCCCGCCCCCTCTACTGCGGTACGTAGCACTGTACCAGGAGCTACCCCTCCTGCAGGTTTGAAGGCCCTCCTTTGTTGACAAACAAACGGGGATGCGTATCAATACCGAACGCGCCGCGATATCAGAACAGAAAACTACCTCTTCGATAACAGAGGCGAACGGTAGGTGCTTCCAAGGTGGAAACTTGACTCTAACGATCGGGCATTCTATTTTGATCTCAAAAGCTTCCAGCTAACTGCGGCCGTCACCAACAATCTCCATGGGTTGCGGAGCGACGCGTAAACACACCACCTGACCTACAAAACGAAATCAAAGAAGCTTTCCACGATCCCCAAAATCTCAGTCTTCCCAGCATAGTCAGCATGGTCAGTAAGATCCTTTTTCCATGCTTCTGGATCATTTCCGCAGACGAAGACTTTCCCTCCCCCAAGTCATGCGAACGGTAATTACGTAGAGCATTGATCCCAGCGGAAGAAAGCAGCGGGAAAGAAAGGAAGCAGCAAACCCTTCCCGGTCGGCCGCCCTCCGCAATCACGCAGAGAATCCCATCGGCGCTACACCGAACTCTGTTTGGGATGAAAGGAACATCCCTTCCCGCTCCCCTCCACTCCCCTCCGCCGAGTTCATTCTATCTTTTCTTTCTAATCTTGAATTGGTATACACGTGCCTCTTTATTTGGATAGCGTGAAGCAAGCAAGCAAGCATACCCATATCTGCGTTTTCGAAGAACGAGATGGGGGGGCACGGGAGGGTACAATAAGAATAGAACGGGATAGTCAGGCCATGGCTATGACCTACGTAATCAGTAGTCTTGAGATACAGAGGTTGAGCTGGGCTGAGCTGAGCTATGTATGTACCTACGTATCCACTAATCCACGAGCGGCAATCACGCACGCAACGAGTCTGTTTGGAGCTGTGCTTTGTATGTATGCATCTCGTCACTACTACATGAAAAAGCGTAGATAGTTACGGACTAGAAGAAGTCGAACTATACACTTTTTCTCTCCTCTCCTCTTCTCTTCGTTAGGGGAAGGTTTTGAGAATAAGATTACCTACCTACCTGCCTACCTTACCTACCCACCAGTAGATCGTATAATTCCCCTCTACTATCCTTTACCTTTTCTTTCGCTATCTACTTACGAAAGTTATGTAACTACCTACGCCTACCCTACGCCAACCCTACGCCACATCCAACCACCCCATCAGTCCAGTACAGTATCACAATCATATCACTATACCCCGCTCCTATATTCAATATTCATACTCCATCTTACCTTGCTCAAAACACCCCCAGCCTAGCTTAACATGAATTACCTCAGATACCATGATATTAACATTTAGCAGCTCCAACCCCCACATTTTTTCTCGCGCGTGGAGATGTTTTTTCCTCATTTCTCCCAACTAAACAGGCCAACTCACTGAATGAATGAACAGCTAGATAGATGGCTAAATAACCTAACCGTACTGATGAAAAGTAAAGTTTTTTTTTTGGTTTTTTTTCAATAAACGCGGTAGGTAGAGAGAGGATTGAGTCGATTGAGTCGATTGTGTATATATACACACACACACACACACACACCCCATACGTCTACGACCGCGACGGTTTCCGAGACTGGGAGCAGATGTAGAAGCGCGAGGATATGTGTTGTTGTACGAGGTTTTTTCTCCCGTCGCTGAGAGAGTGGGGATTTTGTGTTTGCTGAAAGGAGGAGGAGATTGGGTTGCGTCTTGAGAGAGAGAGAGAAGCGATGATCATGTCTTGTGATAGTCGTGTGGCATAAGAGAGGACAGATGTTCTTATGGATGGGAGTTAGAGAGGTGGAAGTTTTGGAGATTGGCATGTCTACATACACAACTTGGAATTGATCATGTTCCTCCCGCTTCGGCTTTTCGACAGAGCAAAAGTATATATTCGATTCGGTATCGAGATATCTTTGTCCGTTGTTGGCGGGTTTACAGGATAAAATCGTCACGACGGAGCTTGAACGGAAATGAAGAGAAACGCTACACAACCACACCTACTCCTTTTTACCCTCCTTGTTCCCCGCCTTCTTCCCAGCCCTATTCCGACTCTTACCACCCCTCCTACCCCGCGCACCACTCTCAGCATCAACCTTCATCTTCTCCTTACCAGCAACCTTTCCCTTCTTCTCCTTCTTGCTGATCGGCTTTTCCACCTTCAACTTCTGCTTCACCTCCTTCTGCTTTCGCATCTCAAAAGTCCAGCTGATCCACTCGGTGAAGAATGTAGGCTGCAACGACAATTTATACCCATCGCCGTCAAAGTACTCTTTGATCGTTTTGTTGTATACATCAGCGATGAAGCCGTATGCCTCTGCGTCGTCTGCTAGTAACGTCTTGGCGACGAAGAGACTGGCTTTGGAGCAGGCGCTGTCATGTAATTTCGATCCTGGCTTCCCGACTTCCTCGTGGATGGCTTTGAGGACGCCCATCGCGTCCTCTGGCTTGAAGCTCTTGTCATCTTTGATGCTCGAGAGCGCGGGAAGAACTTTCTGCTTCGAGCAAGTCGAGTATAAACTAATCAGAACATCGTTTGCCTTGTTCGCCACGGCCGGGCTCGTTGTGGTGCGTATACACTCAAGCACCGGCACAATGACCCTCAACACATCGCCCCTCGCGAATTCCTTCTTCAAATAGATACCAAGGAGTTCTAAGACACGGGTCTTGAAGTTCACCATATTGGCTTTGGCGTCTTTGGATTCCTTCTTCTTGGAGCTCCCAACACCGCCGGCGAGTTTGGCGCGTTCCTGGAAGATCTTGGTGAGATGAGGGTCGATCGCCATCATTTGCTCGTCGTCCATGTCTGAACCGTCTGAATCTGAAGCTGCATCGTCTTCTAGGGATGTCTTCAGTGTGGTTGCCAAGGCGGCATTGAAGCGGGTCAATTCCTCGTCATCTGAGTCGTCATCTTCTACACCATGAATTAGCAAAGAAATTCCTATTAGTTTCACACGCCGAACCCAAGATCGCTATCGATGAAACTCTGCTGGCCGGAAATTCAAGGTTGCCAGAGATCTCTCCAGTCCTCGATCTTCTTCCTCTTAATCCACCACTTTATCGTTATCGATATTGAGCTCATTGTAAGAAGACTGATCCTGTCTGCTGTTTGCCAAAAGGTTTCCATTTGACTCACCTTTTTCGGAGTCCTCTTTCTCGGAGGCGTCGTCATCTGTTGCCTCTGAAGTTGACAGCATCTCAACGTCAGAGTCAATTTCGAGCTCTGAGCTGTCTTGTTCATCACTGCCGTCTTCGTCATCTTCCGCTTCCTCTGCGCCAGCTTGTTCGAAAAGTTCTTGTTGGCCGCTCACAGTCTCCTTCTTGCCCAAAATCTCAAGCAAGCTCTCAAGACTGGTCGCCGAGATTTGGCTCGTAAAGCTTGGGAAGACTTGTTCAGCAAGCTTGCGATATAAAGCTCCAGGTTTGCTTAAAAACGTGAGGAGAACCTCGACAAGAGTGTCAAACACCTCGCTATCAGCTGCGCTGGTCTTGAGACTTGAGTAGCAGACTTGAAGATCATCGAGTATGGCTACCGCATCCGCGTCTCCGTTATAGACTTGTAACAGAGTAAGGGAGAAAAGCAAGATAAAAGCTCGTGTGGCCGAAGGACCTTCCAAAGTCTCCTTCTCGCTCTTCTTCTGCAATTTTGAAATGGTTTGATGGGAGGTTTTTACAGCTTCCAAAATGGCTTCGTCCGCATCAAGAACGAGCTTTTGGTCCGGCTGGTTCTTCTTTATGTGGTTAATTTGGGTTACAGCGAAGTGAGTCCACGGGCTGGGATCCGAGAGCTTATGAAAAAGGTGGCTGAAACACGAGGATAGCCTAGATTGAAATTTTTCCCGTGATTCGCTTGAAATGGGTGGGAAAGGGGTTGATGCAGAGTCTCTGTAATGTTGTCAGCAGCTGAAAAGATGCGAATGAACACCAACAGGAGCATGTCCTTGACCTTCCAATTTGTAGAGACTGGCAGAAACGCATCGATAGCTCATAGAGCTTGAGCTTTGCAGGAACTCCTTCGATATGGATGCGAGATTGGAGGACTTTAAGGGCTGATGCGATCCCGGTTCCCACAATAATCAAGTGCCCATACCGATAGCTCCGAACTTAACTTACCCCTTGTGGTCATTCGGTGAAAAGTACGAGAACTGAACGAGAATTTGAATAGCTTGGCGAAGCCATTCACATTTCTCACTCTTGAAATCCGCCTCAGTGTCCTCGGAAATGTGCTCTCTGACAATAGAGAGCAGGAGATCTGCCAAAATCTGTCGATGGACTCCGGCTTCTTTTTCTCCGTCTGATGATGGCCTAATGATCAGACGCCGAAGCAAGTCAAGGACATCGGACAAATGATCTCCATCAACCGAAGACAATATCTCCTCCACAGTCTTGGATTTTGTGATACGATCGAAGGATATAGAGCCTTCAGCAGAGAGCAGTTGCTCGAGGAAAATGGATGCAAGCTCGGGTTCCTTTTGAATGCGAGTTCGTATTCGTTTGAGAGGTTCCACAGCCGCATCATGTAATCCACGCTCTTCTGAGGCCCGATGGTTGATCAAACATCGCATCAAGTTTGGCGAAAAGATCGCGGGAATCATCGCTGCGGGCATGGTAGCAATCATCCTGGCAAACAAAGTGAAGCCCCAAAGCTTTCTTTCGGCAGAGGCTTTTGCTGCGAACAAGGCATTGTCAACCACCTCGATCCAGAATTGCTTGAACTTAGCAGGCTTTGATTCACGCTTCAGAGCTTCTTGCAGGACAATATTCCACGCAAAGCTCGGTCTTGCTTGCCATGTTCCGCTCTTTGCTTTCTTTGCTTTGTTGTCGTCGGACTCATGAGATACAGACTCGCACATCACTTTCGCGAGATTTGGTCTTTCCTTTGTACATAACGGGTCGTTTTTCTTCCATACATCCTCAGGAAGAGGAGATGTTGGGAACCTGGATTTGAGGCAGAGCCAGATGGCTACACCGCCGGGAGTTCTGGCGAGGTCATGGGATACAATCTTTGGTAATATATCGTGAATGTATTTGGTGGCTGTGGGATCTTGTGTTTTGATAAATTCACAGAGCATCGAGCAGCATTCCTCGCGGAGCCATGGGGTATCACGTGCAAGCGCCGTGATGAAGTCGAGCAAGTTTGGCCAATGTTCGGATTGAGCAGCTTCAGACTGCAGAAATGCTGTCGACTGGAGGAGGGCTTTATAAGCGGAGACGCGTCCGAACAAATGGTCTTTTCGTTCCTATTTGATATGAGCATGTAGTGACACGACAGCACACCTCATTCGATCAATAGAGATTCTGCATATCTCATGCTATATTCTCGACTCATAATCATTATGTCATTTCCCACTCTTTCTTGTTCCACGCGCCATCTAGAGGAATATTCATAGAGACTCACCTGACCAGGAACATCGCCCTCAGGCTTTGTCAAGATGTTGATTTGCTCCAAAAGCTTCCCGACATGTCCGAGACCGTTCAAGGGCACGCCCCCAGCGTACGACTGCCGTAGCAATTCTGAGAGGGCGATGAAAAAGCCGAATCGAGCAGCCTTCCGACCACTGCAAAGACCTCTTATTAGCCGCGTGAAGGCCTTTTCCAAGCTTTCGCCATCTGGGTTCTTCTCGGCAGAGAATTCGTTCATGAAGTCCTTGGCGGCGTTGATTCTGACATCGTTCCGCTCGTCAGCGAGTTCGTTATAGATTCTGGCAAGCTTCTGGTCTCGTTCTGAGTATTGTCGACGGCGTTTTAGGGCAGTCGCGTCCTCGGGCTCGTCTCTCGGTCGCTTTGGCGCCATTGCCAAGGGAACATGTGGAATTTAATGGTATCCTAGAGGCAAGGACCGTCGTAAAAAAGTTTCGAAGTTCACGATTCAACTTTTTTGCCGCGCTCGGCTGCAGCGTCAAACGCACGGATCTCGACTGGTCCCCTGACCCTGATTCTGGCCTCAGGCTCACGCTCGCTCTCATCTCGCACCCCTAAAGCATCAACAGTCAAATCCCAACCATTTCCTACGATTCATCGCCCGTCAATTGTGGATTCATGAGAAGGTCGATTCAGACTCGAATCTCGGCACAAGGACCCCAAATGGTCGCCGAATCAGTCATCCGCTTACATATGCCACCCGCACCAGCAAACTCCCATCACAAAGACAATCGCCACTGTTTCACACCATACCACTCAAGATCAGTGTTGTTTCTCTCTTCTGACCCTCTCTCTCAACATGACGGTAATTGAAAGCCATGGCACTCTCCCAATTGAACCTATCCACATATGTGCTTGCCGAAATAAGGTGGGACTACAGCAAAACAATCTGCATTGAATTATTGAGAACCTGCCGATTGACCTATTACGGGATCAACGCCATCACAATAACTAGTTCTACTCAATTGACACCAAAAAGCACTGAACCTCTTATTTGGAATTCCAGTACCGATCGAACCGGATGTTGGATGAACCGTGTGACCTCCGAGAATCCTGCTTAACTTGGCACGGTCCAATGCTTGGTAAAGTTATGTATTTGGCATACCTGGGCATGTCATCCGCAATTCGCACCCTCTCATATCGCTCACTCATTCCTCGTAGGCTTTGGGACTGGGATTCCGACGTTCCATGGTCCGTTTCCATGGTACCAAAAATGGAGGTCCAGACAATGCTGCTGCCTTTTCCGTGCGCAAATCTAAATTTCTGCTCCTCTGCTCATATTTTAGAGAATTCAAATCGACGCTCGCTGTGCTCGATGCGCAGTCAGCAATCGTTCCCAAGGTGGAAATACTGGTCGCTGTGACTGGCAGCCGAAGGACGATGCACTAAAGTGGAAAAGAGACAGGGGTTGTGGCCGTTGAAAGTTCTACAAACTTTGCACGCTTAGTTTCCAGTGCCGAGTGGCTCGGTGAGCATGAGTCAACAATTGAAAGACGACATTGCTGTGCGCCAAAATGCCTGTCTACTTGAAAACGATCGTTCTTGAGCATATATTGCTGAATCATCTACAGCATCGCTTTCTCTCCTACACCGTCACGGACTATGACACCTTTCTCTGCTTGATTGGCTCTGTCTCGTAAAACTCTTCTCAAGATCTTTCCCGACGGCGACTTCGGTATTTCGTCGACGAGCTCGACTTCCTTGATCCACTTGTATCTTGTCTTCTTCTCCTTTACGTGTGCGATCAAGTCCTTCCCAATACTATGCGTCTTGTCGACCCCTGGTTTCACCACAATGAACGCTTTTGGAATCTCCCCCGAATAATCGTCTGGCAATCCAAGAACAGCACAATCTTCGACAGCTGGATGGCCTAAAAGAAGATCCTCGAGCTCCGCCGGCGCGACCTGGATTCCCTTGACCTTGATCATCTCCTTGATACGGTCCAGAATGTGGATAATTCCGTCTTCGTCAATCGTGCCTTGATCTCCAGTGTGCAGGAAACCATCCGCGTCGTACGTTTCTCTCGTTGCTTTGTCGTTGCCCAGGTAACCCATTGTTATTTGTGGACCTCGAGCAATGATCTCGCCAGACTCGCCAACGTCTCCTTCTGTCCCATCCTCCTTGATGACCTTCACCTCTGTGTTTGCAACAATCTCGCCGACAGCGTTGCCGAGTTTGTAGCCTTCTACACGATGCAGAGGGAAAGCTGTGATACAGCTGCACGACTCCGTCATTCCATAACCCTGCTTAAGTCCGGTCTGCCCATACGGCTTTCCGACAGCGGTTTGAGGGAATTTCTTCGCCATCAGATCGATGACTTCCTGAGATAGCGGAGCCGCTCCGGATGAAAATCGTAAAATGCTACTGGTGTCATACTCGTCGACGATCGCATCTCGGACGAGGCGGATGAGAAGTGGTGGGACAAGCAGGAGCTCTTTCAGCTTGTACTTTTGAATCACTTCCAACATGAGAGGCATGGTGAAAGTGGGAGTCATGACGACTTCCACGTTCAAAAGAATCGGAAGGTGGAGTTGGTGAACGAGACCGGTGACTTGGCGAGGGATTAATTTGCGCTGAGCCTTGACTTTGGACGCGAGAGTACTCACTATGAAAGAGCGGCAGCACAGCCAAAATGTGCGTCGAATCCGGCGGCGTACACTGCTGTATCTGCATACATTGTGCAATAACGTTCTGATGTGATATCATCACTGCCTTTGGCAGTCCCGTCGTCCCAGAGCTGAAGGACAAATACCCACAAACGTCCTTGTTCTTTCTACCAAGAGGAATCTTATACGATGGAATCTGTCCACTCTCACCATAACTCTTGCCGGTAGCTATCAAATCGTGAACAGTCGAATACCCCTCCATTTGTCCTTCAAGCAGAAATAAATTCGTTCTGGGCAACCCGGATTGATCCGCAGCGCCAGTGGCAACTTCCATAGATGCAGGCGCCGTGAAAAGGAACTTCGAATCTGCCGTTCTCATCGCATATGCCATCTCCTCAACATTATATGCTGGTGATGCTCCCGACACCTTGGCGCCTACGAGAAATCGTCAGTCCTGCTTTCACCACAAACATCCCCTTTCACCCCAATCAAACAATCCAAGATCGCAAAAGCATAACAAGGTAGGAGGACTGAGACGAATCGAGGGAAAAGGTCACTCACCAGCCCTCAAACACCCAAGCATAACGACCGGATACCAAATCGAATTCTGACTAAACAAACTCACCGTCTCCCCCTCCTTCAACCCATACTTCCTCACCAGCGCCGTCGACACATACGTCGAGTACTCTTTCACCTCCCTCCAATTTAGACGTTCGTTTGTCACCGCATTGAGGTAGCCGCGCAGTTCGTGCTCGTCGTGGCGGGCTAGGGGTGAGAAGGCCGAGTCGAAGAGCCAGTCCCACACCGCCAATTTCTGCGGAACTGGGAATCTTGTGTCAGTCTCCTCAAAGATGTATCGGGCCAATTGCTGATGGAGAGGCTCAAATGAGAGTGGAGGGAGGAACGTACGTATAATATCCGGACAACGAGACTTGAACGTCGGCATATTTACTCTTTCAATTCCGTTTAAACTTCAAAAAATCGCAAATATTCTAGACGGCCTTCAACATGTATAGCGTCAGTCGTCGATATCTACGAAATACCGTTCGCGATACTTAAGCTTCGGAGTCGGTAAATAGGTAGAGGAGGGTCGGGGTTGTATTTCCTGTACCCCGCACTTTTAGCCCGAAGGGGTAATTCGGCTTTTTTTGTGACCCCCAGCAACAAGTTCGATGTGCTACTGCGCGATGAGTGAATCAAAGATGCCTACTGTCAATAAAGGTAATCTAAGGAGAAGGGTTTCTGGGTATCAGAACTGAGAAGTTAGAGAGAAATGAATTACTGAGGCTGTTCGAAAGAAGAATATGCGTGTAGCTTTGGAATAATTGTTCTCCTCTGCGGCCTGGGACACTTCTTGATTTTGACGAAATCGCGGATTGCGCGATGATAGGACGGACATGGTCGCATCCTGCAAGTGAAAGCTCTGGAAAAGAATTTCTTTGAGAGAGAATGAGAGCCTGTGTAAGGGACCACGTGATTCTCAGCCTTCCCTACATGTCCACATTGGCTTTATTAATCCTACGTTCCTCGTCCTCTGGAAAATCGCGATATACTATCTAAATCCAATACTTCCAAATTTAAGTCTTCTACCAACAATTCTCCAGCGACTTCGGACAGTAATCTCTCCGGACAAAGGGAGTGGGACTAGCCTGTACATGCTCAGCTAGAGGCAGAAAATTGACGAAAGCTCGATCCCAGTGTTATTGATCTAGAGAGGAAGGGAACAGGATAAAGAGGCTGTAGCGAGAGGGTTGGCTCCGAGTTTTGATGAAAGCCTCACTATTTAGAGAAGTTTGATAGAGCCTGAGGTGGAGATCGTGGGAGTCACCCTTTTTGTAGATTATGTAGAATAGTTCATCCGATTCATCGTAATTGGCATCGCTTCAGGATTTTCCTGGCCTCCAAGAATCACAAGGTTAATCTTGAGAGGAACGCTTTGTTAAGTTCATTTCTCACGTCAAGTGTTGTCGAAGGCGGAGAATCGATGAAGTCAATGTTGCCGAAATCGGAAAACAAGTGTACAACTGGGTATATACATATGCCGAAAGCAGGCGACAAACTATGGCAGTTGGTGAACCGTCGGCGAACCCTGCAGCTCTGCACATGCGAAAGCATGTTGTCCTTTTTCATATCTCGGATATTCATCTCTCTCGTATACGTGGTTGTTCGACAGCTCAGCTGGAGTGATATGCCGTCTTTTCTTCTTCCTCATGAATAGGAAAGCTAGAGCCGCAAAGCCGAGAACGAGTACTGCGACGCCAATTCCGATGCCAGCTCCAGCGCCAGGAGAGAGACCAGTGGATGCGCGGTGAGGCATTGCACTTGGGTTGGATAGATTCGAGGAGGATGACGAAGATGTGCTTATGGCTGCTTGGGAGCTCGCGGAGGCTGGGCTGGATATAGTGGTAGAGGATGAGGTGGCGCCAGATGTTGATATAGAGCTGGACGAGGTTGTTGCTGCCTTCTTCTGCGACCAAGTTACAGTCTTACTGCCAGCTTGATTGAGGAATTCGAACGTGACAGTATTGCCCATCACGGAAGGGTTGAAGAAGAAGTGGCAGAATATCTTTTCAGTGCCATTCGTCTTTGCCTTGTCTTTGAACGGAAAGGTGAGAGGGGTGGAGGCGAGCTTCGCGGCGAGTGTATTGGTATAGACTCATCGATGTTAGCTAACGCGCGAATTTTCGAAATGAAGAAATTGCTTACTGCCAGACTCCGACACGCACGTCAAATCGATCTCTGGATTCGTTGCCGGCGTCCATTCAAGCACCATTGAGTCTCCCAATTTCACAGGCCCAAAACTTCCTGTCGCTGCGATTGGCGGTATAGCAGCTCCCGCTGGAGGCCATACCCATGTCTGAGCGTCAGTAGAGCTTGTCGACATACCGGGATGCCGAAGATCAAATCGATCGATTGCGGTGGGCCACAACCCGTACAGATCTGCAGCGACGCGTACGAGCGCGAATGAAATTCGGATCAAGATGTGCTACAGTGCAGATGAGGACGCATAAGCCAGGGGGAAAGCCCAAATCCTGTTCATACAATGACTGACGAAAAGATTGAGAGCATGAAAGGAGAACTGGATGACAACAAGCAAGCAACAGAGAATCACAGGGAATGGAATGAGGACGGTCAAATACTCCTAAGACAGGCGCAAGAGTCGCACCGTCCCGCCTATTACCTTGACTAACATGGCAAGCGGACTAGCATAATACGCAGGCTGAGGCTCTAAAATCTCCTGAAAGCGCCTACGGCAAAGAGTCAGTGGCTTGGTCATGATCTGAGAGACTGACTGACTGAGACAACTTGTTACACCGTCAAAGTGGCATTGGCTGCAAAGACACAGGATCACTTGCACGACAGGAAACCCCTACGACCAAGATCTAAATTTTGTTGACTTTGCTGCCTGGAGTTGTACTTAGGATAAGCGCCCACGCCATCCAAGCGTGGCGGTGCACAGCTTGTCAATAAGCGCTACCTATAGAGGGTCTGGACTTGCTGACATTGATAGAAAGGGATTGTCGCGGATGAGATGGTCAGAATGGGCGTGCGTGAAGAAAACAGTTGATGTTCAGGTTGACTGAGTTGGGAGAAGAGGATGATGAGATTCTGGGCGTCGGCCTGAGATCACGTGATATACATATATGAGATGCGGTAATCCTGTTGTTCTTCTATCTTCACCATAGCTGCTCTGAATATTATCAGATGATTTGCACCGACCTCCAAAGATCGAGCAAACCGTGCTCATGATGATATCCATGCAATCTCGAAATACAATTTGCAATGGAATTCAGTACAATTCGAGACCAGATAAGGCATATGTATATGAAGAAGGTTCAGTCAATAGTGTACTTTGAATATTGTTGGGCCCAATTGTCTATTTTCTTTTATGTTTTATTATTTCCAAGACTGAAAACTGGAGCCTCTTCACGACCAAAATTCTAATTTAACATTCAAGTTACTGCTAGCGTAAAATCAAGACACCGGTGTCAATGATAAAATACGTACTGGCAACGATCAGTAGGCTCGAGTTTGTCAACGAGAAGATGTGGAACAAGTCCAAGAGCACCACAACCATACATGATCAGGTCCACCCAAAAGGCAAAAACATATAGCAGCGAGGATTCGCTGGTAGTCACCCACCCAGCTACTAGTTCGCCGATATCAAGCTTATTTAGGAAAGATCGAACGGGATTTCAAGGTCTCTTGATTCTATGGCCATATGTACCAGTCCTGTTTGATGGCTGTACTCATATAGCGGCCTGATCTTGGTGGGACACTTCACCCAGCTTGAGCCCGATTCTTCCAAAGTTGGTAGTGGTGTGCTGCAGAAATGTGAACTGTTGCTGTTCCTGCCGAGTAGACCGATGCTTGACAGAATCGCTACTCATGGTGTCAGCAGCAAGAATGATTGAATGGACATCAGTTCCCCTTCTCTGAGACTCTTAAGAAGGATGAAATGTCATCGGCTTCGTCAGCGGCAAGCCCCTGACAACATGGGAAAAGCAAATCATCAAGACTTTGAACGACACTGACATTCTTGCGATTTCTAAGCGAGGAGGCGAGTGATGAAAATTTGATAAGAAATGAGAGGGAATGCCGAGGAAGCGAAATGTCCTCTTGAAAATTATCATTTGAAAGATTGAATATATAGAGATTTAGCAGAAACATGCAAATGCGCCAGTAATCAAAGTAATCTGTGTAACGTCCACTCATTGTTGTCAGTAGCCGTGAGCGTGACCATTATTCGAGCTACTAGTAAGCTCATAACGGTGGCTTTGGAACGTCCTGCAATGAAACGACGGATCCTTTTCAATTGGCACAATGCCGGAACATTTCTCTTATGCCACGAGGAAAGGACCTTTGGAATCCAAATATATTCTCAGATGTATGATCTCAGTCCTTGCCAGGTTCGAGCATGATGCCACCGAACCACGCCTCATCTGCGCAGATCTTGATGCTGTCCACGAAAATGACATGGCATTCGATGATTGCGTCCGCAGGACGTTTGATATGGAGAGAGCCTGCCTCGAAGCCGCCTCATAAAGGTGCATTACGAAGTTCGAGCTCCGAGTCGGTCGCATCGAGGACTTGGGTGGTACATCGTGGATAAACGTGGTGGGGATATCGTGGGTTGGTTGGGAGGGTTTGTTTGTTGAGCAGCACGGCACGGCTTTATGCTTAGGTGTCATGTTTTTGGACGATAGATCAGTGTCGATTGGATGGATTATATGGATGGGATGGTAATTGTGGATGAGAACTTCGTATAGTTGTAATTGGAGGATAATCATAGCCGTAAGCGACCAGGTGACCTGTATTACCCCTGTCTCAACCCCAATCTATCCCCACTGTGCCCACTCACAGGCCAGCCCGAGGAATTGAACGACCGTCACGGTGCAGACTGTCACTGACACCAAGGCCGAGAACCAGCCTGACATATTCCCCGTCGAAAAGCATACTGCTCAGTCCGAGCCCGAGCTGACACGTCCTGTTCAGCCTCACAATTCTTCATATTCCGTCTGTCCCAGTCCCAATGGGCGTTGAAGTCTTCGAAGCCAATGCTTCAATCATCGCAGATTGTCTTGTCCAAGCGGATATACGTGGCATTGATACCCACGGCATGAACCGCATTCCCTATTACATGGCTCGGGTCCCACAAGACGTGCTCGATATCAAGGCCTCACCCGCTCCTCAACCAGATCAACCATGTCGTTTCTTAAGTGGATGGCCAAAATGGATCTGGCATTTTAGCTGCTCATCAAAATGGCTAGCGAACTCGGCATTGGTATGGTCACAAGACTCCCAAATCAAAACTCAAGACACTTTGGCATGGCAACATGGCTCGTTCGGCAAGTTGTCGATCACGGAATGATATTCCTCGTTCTCACAAATTCCTCCCCGCTCTTCCTGTGTGGGGTGGACAAGAAGATCCTCATGGTTGCAAGTCCAAGACTCCAAGTGCAAGCGGAGCTTCTGCTGGAAAGGTCAACCCGTTTATTCTGGACACGGCGGCATGGCCTCTCGATTGCGGCGCGCGGCATAGTCCACGAAACCCTCCGCCGCGGCGAGCAGATACCATCTGATTAGGCACTCGACACGTAGGGAAAAATCACAGTGTAGCCTGCCGCTGCTCTTCAGAGTCTAATAATGCTTTTAGCGGCCGGTCCAAACGGCGCTGGTTTGGCAATCATGATGGACGTCTTTTTCGGCGTGTTCTCAGGCTCAGCATTCGCGAGAGTGAGATATGTCACCAATCCCTAGAATTCTTCGAAGCCAGCCGATGTTGGTCGTCCCCTCTTTACGATCAAGCCGGACCTGGTCATGAACCTGGATGACTTGAAGCCTGAAGGAGAGAATGGACGATCTCTACCAATTTGTTGCACACTGTGATAAAATGGCTGGTGCTGATAGAATCACTTATCCCGGCGAGATCGAATACCTTGTCAAGGGTGAACAATCCTTGGATGGGATGCCGTACACAAAAGCCGAAATAGCGAGCCTTGATCTTGATACCTCCAGAGTTGGTGCTCAAAGACTCAAGGCATAGGATTCGTGAGGGTTGCCTTTTTCAGCCTTCTTTCACCAGAGCATGTATAGCTTAATCACGAACGCAGATCTGTTGTATTCCTAATCCTCATCTGCCGCTCGCTCGCACAACCTCCTGACGAGTCGGGCTACCGTTGAAGCTGGTTTTGGACTTTTCGAACTCGTCCGAGAACCTCGATGCTGGAATTCCGCTAGGTTGGGTTCAACAAGGTTCGGACACTTCGGCAAGCTGACCCTAATCTAAATAAGGTGTGTTCTTATATTTTTGGACATAACATAGTTGTAACGAGAACAAAATCATGGGATACATGGGAACAAAAAAAATAGAGCTTTACGAGGCGGATCTGTTCACATTCCTGACGTAGTATATCCTTTAGATGCCTGGACGGTATCTCAAGAAAGGTATGTCTTCTCACCTCGAACGAGCGAAATTTCCGGACCATTTCAAACCTGGCCTAGTGGAGTCTCATGCGACTTCGTTGATCTTGCCGCTTAGTCCAGGTCCAGATAACTGTCGAGCATTGCACATGTCGTATCTAGCATGCAGCCTGCACAGCAATTCGTATTCCTTGCTTGTGGATCGAGTGCGCAGCTTGTCGCTTCCCGCTTGAAGACTTGTCAAGCCCGGCAGAGCTGAGCTACAAGCACATGTTTCGGCCAACTACATTGTGTTGAGAACAGCTCATTTACCGACAAGTACTGCATGGTCAATCAATTTTGTTGCCAAATCTGTCTTTATTCATCGGTCTACGGATTACAGTTCACCGAGCGGCAATCCCCCCGTTGGTCTATCGCCATAGGATCGACACACCAAGCCTTTACCAAGCTTGTGAGCGGAGGAACCACTGAATGATCAATGGTAATACAGCTCCTGGGTAACCTTGCTGTACTCCGATTGGCGTGTGGTGTCCCTGGAGCCGGGAAAAAGTTACGCGTGGTTAGAAAGATCATGTGGTCTTCTGCCGTCATGGATCCGTCTCGAGAACTGACTGGGGTAACAACCTTGTCAAACCACACTTCTCCATACCCCACAATCCAGTGAGCACCAATGTCGTTCTGGCAAGATAATCCGATCTTAAATATGGCCGCGGGCGCACTCATCGGCTGTTGGACGCGATGTTCGGATGTGTGGTATAAAGCGCAGGATTCCTTACTACTATAGCCCAGCACTCCCAATATCCCTCGCCAAGTTGCCACGAACGCGCCGTTTATCAACGTTCAATTATCGAGTCCCTGTCTGGAAGAGCCCAGCAATTGGAACACCGGACCCAGCGACATAGGCCAAGCCCGTTCCACCTTGGTGACCCCGAAGAAGATCTTTTGGCGCAAACGCAATAAACAGCTGGGGTCGCAGGCGCAGACACCAAGATGTTCTTCTTGAAAAGCAAATTGGCGGACACGCCGAAAGAAGTGCTGAACTGGCGACTGTGGTATGGCGTATTTGTGTTGGTGATCTGCTAGAATATGTCTCCAAATCACAGACTGATCTCTCCAGATTCGGGCTTATGGGAGCCGCACGTGGTCTTGATGAAGGTTTGATAGGGACGACCGTGACACAAGTTTCTTTCCGAAAGCATTATGGCCTCGATGCTCCCAACCTCAGCAAACATGCTCAAGCAAATCTCGAAGGCAACATCACCGCCATGGTGCAGCTCGGCTCCATTTTCGGCGCTCTCATTGGATTCTACCTGGCCGATAGACTTGGACGAATCAGAGCCACGATGGAGCTTTGCTTCTTATGGGTTCTGGGCATAACCATATTCATGGCTTCCGCGAAGACTGGGAATCTGGGTATGGTGTATGCTGGTAGGTTTATTGCCGGAGTCGGGATTGGACAGACGACAATCGTGGCACCCACCTATCTAGCCGAGACAGCGCCGAGAGCTGTTCGCGGATTCTGCGTTTGCATGTTTGCAGGTGCTGTATATCTCGGGATCATGCTGTCCGTAAGCTCTCAACAATGTGTCTACGGAAGCTGACAATGCCTCCAGGTCATACTTTGCATCCTGGGGTTCCTCTATCCACATCTCCAACAAGCTGCAAACGCAATGGCTCGTTCCGAATTCTATGCACATTATGTTTGCTGGAATAATTCTAGTTCTCTCTCTTTTCGCTTTGGAATCACCTAGATGGCTCATCAAGGTTGGGAAGCATGAAAAAGCAGCCGTGAATCTAAGCAAGCTTCGCCAGTTGCCCATTGACCATCCTTACGTTCAATCAGAGATCATCGATATCAACGGCGAGCTCGATCGTGAGCGTGAAGCGATCAGAGGAGCGTCGAAGCTCGGTATGGTAAAGGAGTTGCTCTTCATTCCTGCCAATCGCTATCGTATTAGTAAGTTACTCCCCAAACACATAAACATTGAATGACTAACACCTTGTTCAGTGCTCTCGGTCCTTTCCCAGATTCTTGCTCAGTGGTCAGGTGCAAACTCCATCACCATCTACGCGCCCCGGTACTTCGCCATGGTCGGCCAGACAGGCCAAAACGAAAAACTCTTCGCCACAGCTATATTCGGAGTCGTCAAATTCGTCTCAGCGATCTTGTGCGCCACCTTCTTGATCGACTTCATCGGGCGCAAACGTGCTCTCTACATCGGAATCTCGTTGCAAGCATTTAGTATGCTATACATGGCCCTCTTCCTCACCATCGACAAAACCGTCGAAGACAAAACGGTTCAGCAGAGCCCGAGTCAGAAGAAAGCTGCCACGGCGGCCATTGTTATGATTTACCTTAGTGGTTTTGGGTGGGCTATGGGATGGAACAGGTTTGTCTCGCGCACGTTGAAGGGAAATTGGTCTGGGAAGCTGATTACGGGAACAGCGTTCAATACCTCATCAACTCTGAGATTTACCCGCTCAGGCTTCGCGCCATTGGTGGCAGTATCGCCATGACAGTCCATTTCGCAAACCAATACGGCAACTCCAAGGCTGTACCGAGCATGTTCCTCGATCTCACGACTTATGGAACCATGTACTTTTTCGTCGCAATCACTGTCCTTGGATTGATCTGGGTTTGGTAAGTTCCTGCCTGTTTCGTTTTCCATTCTCGCGATCTTCGAGTGCATTTCGGTTGCTAACACTAAACCAGGGCATTCATCCCCGAACTCTCCGGCCGCAGTCTCGAGGCCGTCGACGCCATTTTCGGTCTGCCATGGTATAAAATCGGCAGATTCGGTGGGGCCGTGGAGTCCAACACTGTATCGGAAGGGATGCCCTATAATGATGACGCCAAAATGAGCGTTACTCGCATTGAAGAAAGAGCCGAGACAGAGAAGACGTGAGTTTGATGATACAAGTCTGCAATAAGACGACTCGAAGCAATCTGAGGGGGAATATCGATATTGGTAGCGCACTCTGAGATGAGTATGGCCTATCTAATGATAAGAAATTCATCCTTTCTAATGCGACTTATCTATCTGCCACCCATCGGCGTATCGTGAAGATGACTTATTGAAGAATAAGCGCCCTGATACAGAATCTATCAATGTCTCGTTGTCTATCTTGGAGAGAACTTAGGCTGACTTCAAGAAGAAAGATTGTATACACCAATGACTCCTCCAGTGAAACATTCATCATCTCTTATAGCACCCTGAACCGGCGGCACTATCTTCGTATCAGGACATTTCTTCGGCTTACTCACCGATGAAGCACTTCTAGCGAGTTTGGGACATCACGAACTCGGTTTTGCTTATGCGGCGACTGTAGCTGATAGAAACGCCATGATATTGAGGAAAACACGATGACTATAGTGACCGGGAGGAAGGAATAGAAGCATGCGGGAAAGAACGAAAAGACTTTGGGATGTTGTGTTGTGATAATCGAGGAACTAGTTGTTGGCTTTGACGCTGATCCACGCCGTTCACGTATAGTATCCCGGGGGGGAGATCACTTGCTTGTTAAATAGGGTCTTTCGATATTCTGAAAGCGAATGCGACAGTCAAAACCGAGGGTTCGTGTTCAGGTTCTACTATGCCGTGTTCACATCGATCTATCACGTTTATCATGAATTTAGAAGCAAGCAACCAACCAACCAATCTCACCGGATTATCACAGCCTCACTCATGTCTATCCAATCCTTCGAAAACGAATCTTGTGATGCACATCGGACAAGCTAAGATACGCAATCATAGTTCAAAAGAAGGTACTGGGATGACTACGCAACATCCTCATGACCGCGGAATATATCAGACCCGTGAAAGTCTCATCATCTCAAGTCTAGAGGTTCGGAAAAAAAAAAAGACTAATACCCACCCATCCTCCCCCCACCCATCCTCACCCTCACTACATAATCCCAAACCCCCCCATCCCCGTCATCCAAACAGCAAAACAACAGCCTGGCTAGCTCGTACGTCCCCACCCCTCTCCCTTCCACCTACATCCTCATACTAACCAATCCCAGAATCGGTAGAGCGTGAGACTCTTACAGCTCCTGCTGAAGATGGTATCTCAAGGCTGGGGGTTCGAGCCCCCCGTCGGGCTTCCTTTTCTTTTTTGTCGATATTTGGGGTTTGGTGGTTGGTGGTTGGTAGGGGGAGACTTGGGGTCTTTGGGGGGTTTTGAAGGGAGCTTGGGTGGTTTTTGGTTGTTATCTCCTTTTCGAGGTGGGTTTCTCCCTTGCTTTGTAGTTGTAGGAAGGAGTGAGACTAAGGGTGCGACCCTTCGTAGCAGGCTTATGCAATACCTACGTCTAATACAAAGGACAATCCCTTTTTGTTCCAGCTGCTCTTGACGAATCAGATCATGTTTTAATTTTTTAGGGATCTTGAGTTTTGAGGTTATGGTGGGCAAGAAGGGTAGGTATATCGATAAGGACAGTGATCCGGACGGTGATCACGCCGCTGAAAATTCTTCCTCTGGACAAATAGAAGTGGAGAGGCAATGATTTGGTGCTTGTGTATATTTAAGGAAGGGGAAGGAATGGATAGTATGGTCAGTCCTGCCATCAGTATCAGCAATTCCTTCGATGGGCCTTGCAGAAGGGTGCGTACCCCAGTTTGTTAAAGATAGTTTGGGAAGCGTTGAGCTGGAGACCTGCGACTGCACTTTCTTCCATGCGCAACCAGACCAGGTTGATAGGGTTTCTCTTACAAAGCATACCTAAAGTAACGACTTTCTCGGTCTGTCAGATCCCTGAACCCATCTTCGATAGCTCTACTGTCACTCTTTCCATTCTTACCTCCTCTCCATCCCTTTTCACTCGCGACGATGGCGCTACCTCTCCTCTCGCACGCGTCGTCTCTTCGTTTGTTTTCCCACATCATGTAGCCTCTCAGCGCCAGAGCGATCACAATCATCCCTCCATAGCAAATCGAGAGTCCCGTGAGGGCGGAGTAGTATCGTGGAGCCTCTTTTGCGAAGAAGATATTTGCACCTGCCACATTTCCACCGGCATAGAAGACGAACCAGAGACCGTTGGAGAGGGAGCGCTTAGTATGGCCAGCAATGTTCGTTGTCAGAAGGTTCCAGGACACGATTACTGGTGCGCCTGTTCATTTGTCAGTATCACGTTAGTGCAGAAAACGATGGGAAAGTCATTACCAACGATGTATTGGAGCCAGGTGCAGCCAACGAGCGTCCAACGATGATCGAGACCCGTGAAGCGAATTCCGAGGAGACCACCGAGTGGAATGAGACAGACCCCTGCGAGGACGAAACAGCGCGTATTTCGAACGAAGGTAGCTACAAGGCCGCAGATAGGCACGATGAAGAATTCGAAGCCGCCTGTTGGGAGCTGTAGAAGCGTTGCATTGAGCCCGGTGAATCCATAGCCCTTGATCAAGGCACTCGAAAAGTTGGAGACTCCACCGTTGATGACACCACATGCGAGGCCGATGAGCGCAAGGGCGATGACCTTAATATCAGTGAAGGCTTCAATGACCTGGTTCTGCTTAAATTGTTTCGTCTTCACACCAACCATATTATCAGCGACTCGCTTAACGGCGATGACTCGTTGCTTGTGTGTCAGGAATTTGGCTGAAGCGGGCGAGTCGGGCATGAACCAGAGGAAGACAGATCCCCAGACGAAATTGATAAGTCCAATGGTGAGGAAGATAAGTTGCCAAGATTTGAGCGCTGTGTCTGTTGCGTGACCAAGACCGAACCCGAGAAGCGCTCCAACCATAGTTGCCATTCCATTGAAGGCAAGGAAAATACACATTCTTAATGGCTGTTCGTCACGAGTATAGAACATCGCGCAGATATTCATAATTGCTGGGGATATCGAAGCCTCGAACATTCCCAGGAGGAAGCGGAGTGCTAGCATTCCCGCGTAGTTCTTGGCACCGACATGCACAATCAAGAGAACGGCCCAGATAATGATCATGGTTCCGGTGTATTTTGCGATTGGGAGTCGTTGGATCAGGAGGTTTGCTGGAATTGCCCAAAACAAATACCCAAAATTGAAAATGGCGGCTACCCAGGAATACCTCTGACCTTGGAGTCCTAGGTCCGGGATCAGACTGTATGCCGAAGCATAATTCAGCGACAGCTTGTCAAGAAATTGAATGGTGTATGTGATGCAAATCTATGTACATATCAGTAAACACGAGCCAAACAGCTTTGTACGGGATTCTTACGATGGGCATAATTCGCCAGTCTATCAACTTTCGTACCCGGATTCTCTCCGCCTCAAGCTCTTCTGGAGAATACTCATCGATCTCGCGATACAGGTCTTCTCCAATATCTTTGGAAACCGGAAGTCCAAGCTCTGCAGCAATGCCATGATGAGTGGAGGAAGAAGATCGAAGCCGTGGGTTATCATGAGCTTCTTTCCCATCTTCTTGCAGCGATGATTTCTCGGCGGAAGCCATCTTCGCTATTCTTCCAGGACCAACGAGAGGAATAGATGCGAAAGAAGAGGAGGGGACGAGGGCGATGGGAGAGAAGATGGAGAGGTTAGGTGAGGATCCGCCTTCGTCTTATACAGTATCGCATGGTAGTACCGCTATCAGCGGCCAGGCATGTGGTACTACTCTGGGCCATGTTGGAAGCAACATGATGGTGGGCCGTCGTTCTGGGGCCTGGGCTGCCACCAAGCTCAGGGAGCGGAGATAGTTTATCTTCGAGGATGCTGCAGCTGGCAATGATCGCCGTGGTTGAGCCTGGCATGGACTTGCTATCAATGTGGATAATAAGCGGCGGACATCTTATCGATCCGGTCTCGGAGCTGACATAATCCTTATGGTTGGGCAGCTGCCCCCCGCCGGGTGTATCGAGGGTGGTGGTGGTGTAGCTCGCTCTTCGCCAGCCACCACCTCTTCACTGGATATATTCCCGTATGAACGCGAGCATAGAGTACTTCTCTTCGCGTCCACCATCGTTCCAGTTCATGGCGAAATCCCTTTGCAGGTTACGTAGACCAGACAAGTCAAGGCACACCCAGCAATCCTACGACACCACGATCCTCCACCCTTCCCATACGCGTAGAAGTATCGAGTTTCCAACAACGAGATTGCTATACACATGAACGGTGTCGCTCTAGAGGGTCATGTGGGACGACGTGATAAGCGGCCCGCAGGCAATCCTCGCGCATACATGGCACGCGAGAAAGGAAGAGGGTACTGCGAGGACATATAATAGCAAGACAAGATGGAGGCGAATAGATATGGTAATGGGTTGGATGCCTGCTACTGTATTGATCGAGATCAAGGGACCGAACTCGTTCAGGCCATCCACTTCACGCGCCGGTGGTGCGCCCATGCTGCTATCTGCTACGCATCGCTTGCGTTCGTTTCTGCAAAACGCCTACCATTTACCCTTTTTGGACAAGGTCTTCAAGAAGGCTTCCAGGAATGATCGAATATGCTATACACGTTGCAGGATTTGCTGGCTCCGAAACCGTTACGATGATTTCCAACGACTGGAATCACATCGGAACCAGAGCTGGACTAGCGGACGTTGTTCAGAGGCTACTCGGTTCAACTCAAAGGCACTAGACGGTATACTTATTGGTCGAAGCCCATTCAGCATTACACTGCCTCAAAGCTCAAGGTGGGCAGATAATAGAGTGCTGCAGCTGGCATCGCCATGGTTGAGCCATGGCATGGACATGTTAGCTTGCTTGATACGACACTACCTACCCTCTACCTAACAGGATCTTATCTATCCGATCTCGGAGCTGACATAATCTTTATGGAGCATTCTCCAATGGATCCGGAGATTCATAATTCTTCGCGACTCTTATTCGGATCAACTCAAAATAACTGCCTAAACAATATTCTGGGCGGCAAATGTCGAGTTTTTAAGTTTAAAGGCTCTTTACTAGATCAAACTCTCGTGCAGACACCTTATTAGACATTGGACACCGGACACCATAGCACATCTCATGGGACATCAATAATGAGATCAAACAATAC
Organism: Venturia effusa; assembly: GCA_007735645.1. Classification (NCBI taxonomy): domain Eukaryota; kingdom Fungi; phylum Ascomycota; class Dothideomycetes; order Venturiales; family Venturiaceae; genus Venturia; species Venturia effusa. The sequence continues at coordinate 2,212,413 of CP042190.1, read as the reverse complement.
ATCAAACGATCGCCATGTTTTATACACGAGTTCCAACGACAACGCAAAAGCCCAGCTGTCCCTGATCCAGAACGAGCTATTGCAGGTAGGTATGTAGGCAGGTCAACTCAGTCTTGTAGGATATCATCAACGCCAATTCTTTGCCATCCCAGATCCACCGTCGACCGCCTTCTGAGTTTGTCAAAGTATGCCTCGGTCCCACTTTGCAGCACTGAGCAGTCTGCTCTAGTGATTGGCTTCAACCCTGGTTGGTTCGCGTCCTCAAACGCGGTCACCAAGATGCCGTCTTTTTGTTCCAAATACTGGAAAGCCTTCTTATCGTCCCAATCCAACAAGCGATCCTTCGCGTCACAATACCCAGCATACATCCCAAATTTGTACCATGTTGTCATAGAGTCGTTCTTGGATGTGCATTTGGACACAAGGACAACACCGATGACTGCGGGTTTGTTGCTTGGCGAGTCGTTTTGGATGATTTGCCAGCTTCGATAAGTTGGGGAGCTTCGGCGAATGCCAAGCGGCAGAAATAAGAACTGCGGCAAGTTGTTGAAACCTCCATACGAAGACTTGAGGAGTGATTGGAGCCATGGCTGGGTACTAAGGATCAGTTTCAAGTCGCTTTTGGACTTGATATTATATAAGTCTTCCTCGCACCCTGTCGGCCTGAAGAACATGACGAAATCATTGGTGTTTTTGGCAAGTCGCTGAACCAGTTGTCCCTGGGGGATATGTAACGCCCCAGCACGATGTATATGCCAATCTCTGCCATCCGCCCATTCATAATCGTCGTGTGAGGTGAAATGAAGCACCTGCGGGTTCATTTGTGATGCGGTGTCTGGAAGCATGTCGGTGAGCAAAGTTTTGTGGCCCGTCAATAGGTCCACAAACTTCTTGTTGCCACGCTGTTGATATTCCGTCTTTTTTCGAGGTCGACCTGATCTTTCATTGATCGTGACGAAGGAAGAATCAGAGCTTTGTGACGACTCAGGTGGATCTACCATGGCCAGATATTCAATATCACATTCTGCTAGCATCCATTCTGTCTCTTCAAATCCATGGTGAGCGAAATGTTGAGTATCACGATTATCGCGCCGAAGAAATCCGTGAGCAACATTGAATAGCTTCGGTCCTTCGACCTGGAGGAGGACGTTGATGAGATACGGAGAGAGATGTTTCTGCTCGTTCAGCGGAGTGCTGGGGGAGGCGAGGAAGCTCGAGTGAGGTTGGACCTTCAGAGCAGCCAGTAATGCTTCTTCGCGAGAATTTCCTTTGACAATGGCGCGATTCTTGCCTGCTACAAGAATGGCTGCTCGGCTTGCGGAAAGCGAAACGTCGATACAGGCAGTACCAAAAGCCCAGGTTGTCCATTTTCGGATTTCTGATCTCAAGATCTCCTCGTCATCATAACGCTTGATTATCCACGGCGGATCTCTCTGTAGAGTTGGCACCTGAACCACTATGCCTTGGTCACCAGAATGGGAGTGTATATAAGGCCGCGACCAGGAAGAGTATAAGGATGCGAAAGGGGAGACTGAGCGGGATCTAACAGCCGTTGACCGCTTTGGCTCTGTGAGATGCTTCTGGTATGTTCTGAAGCGAATGTCAGCTTCTTGGGTAAGCTGTTCTGAAATAGCATTTTCGTGAGACTGGTGCTTCGAAAGAAACCTGTCAAACTCAGGAATGGACATGTCGTTTTCCTGTCTGAAGTCGTCGCGCGCTCGCTTCCAACACTCAGTCCGTTGCTTTTCTGCCCATGAAAGCAGTCGAATAGTCATTGAGAACAACCTCGTAGTAAGTATGCGACCGTTGAGGCGGCATACCTCACCGTTCCGGGCCATCCACACAGCCGCTGGCGCTAAGACGATCTCTTGAAGAGCCCAAAGCGAGGTAAACCAGTAGTCGATGCGCAGGCGCTCGAAATGATGAGAGAATGGAGTATCTCCAGCTGCGAATTCTCTGCCTCGCTCATGGTTTAAACACGACTTCCGACCTGGGCACTCGCTAAACGTCAGCGCCCATGACAACAGTAGCTCCAGTCCTCGCAAAGGGTGGATCAAAGCATCGGCAGACTCCAGAGTCCAGAGGTAGCTGATGACGCCTGCAGCATTACCGAATATGGTAGCTTGTTTTGCAATCTCCCTCTTCTTCTCCAACTCGTCCTTCTGGTTGATGCACAGTACATCGACCCAGAAATATCGATGTGTCTTGATGTTCTTGAGACATGCCTTCAGATCATGGACGAGATCGTGTTTTCCACCCCCCTCATTGATAATCGGGACACGCCAAGATGTGCCACTTGACTGACGAGTCGTCCTTCCCTCCCTCTCTTGGAAGCGTCCCCAGCTCCACGATACTGCGATGTAGCCCTCTGTTCGTAGAATGTCTGGAGTAGCTTCGATGGTTTGAACTCGTTCGCTGTCCCACAGATATGCAGGGAGGGCCTCATTGGCTCTTCCAATCCATTCGAAGTTTCCTGAGTGCGGTTGTCGAGGCGGCAGTTGAAGGCGTCTGCTGCTCTCCTTCTGAACTTTCCAGGCGAGGGCACGGTTATTGGAGTTTAAGCCGAGCTCCTCGACGTAGAGGCACAGGCGCTCTGTCTCTGATGCACCCTTTGGCTGGCAGAAAAGATGTGGGAGAAGACAAATCCGTGATTTCTCGGAGATTGTGGAAGGCCATCGCTGGGGTTGCGCTTCGTGTCTTGTCTGTGCGTCGGAGCCTGAACCGAGACCGAGGTCCGGACGGCGTGTCTCCTCCGCCTCTTGAAAAGCCTCGACAACTTTCCACGGTGAAGGCAATTTGGGCATGGTCATCGGTGATTCAAAGGCGATGCAAGCAATTGTTGGGAGTCATGGTATATCTACAGCAGAACTCAGCCTGTCAATCACAACTTGCTTCCCACTCGTGAGGCCGCGCGCTCATGCAACCCAAACGGCAGTGCTTCGCCCGCTGTAGAAGTGTACCTACGTTACTCCAGACTCTGCCCGGAAAAAGCACCACTGCTCGTTAATCTCATGGGAACGATCGATGCCCAATGTACATCCTGGGAGTTTAGAAGAGGACGACTGCCGCATGCACTGCGGTTTCCAGGAGCATAGCCTTGCTCCGCCTGCCTCAAGGCAAATGCCAAGGCATACTCCGAGAATCACCTGCCCGTGGGCAACATATCAGCATGTCGTGAGACCAACTTCGACACCGGCAGTCCATAGACACCGGCGCAAACGCATGCATCGGTAAGGCCAAACTCTTCATTGCCCAATCCTGTGTTGCCACGAAAGAGGGGTTTCCTATATCTTCTCTGCAACTCTGCATTTCTGCATATCCTGTCCCATATCCGCCCTCTACTCACTGGAGTCGCCACTTAAGAGGAATCATCAGCCCACCACTTCCATGTCTCAGTTCACTTTCAAAAATCGGGAAAATCTTTTCTTCGGCTTCAAATCAGTCCCAATGTCAGAAACAAGTGCGGTTGCTGGTGCGCTCGGCTCTATCATTGGTTACTTGGGTGCTGAAGTTGCTGAGCCTGCTGTCTTCGAGAGACTATTGTGGCCGGAGCGCTTCTACAACGTTGTTTCATGCCGCAATGCTCTTGAGATGGCACTCTTCATGCTCTTATACAGCTGATGGCGGATACTAATCCTTGTGCCATGTTTGGTGCATCATGCTTCCATCTCGTTCCCCTCAAATGTTGATCGTAGAATTTCGTGGGGCTGTCAGCTCCGCGGGCCTGTTTAATCGTAAGATCTCCGCCACAACTGCATTTACCTGAATTCTAACAGTATCGTTCGGCGCCTGGAGGTATCCTTGTCGATGCGTGGAGACCGCTCTCAGCCGTTAGCACGAAGGTAGCTAGGGAATATATGTCTCATCTCACATTTCATCTTATCCCAAGTGGGACGTATATTGAGCCTAATGAGAGAGTATAAGTGCTAATGCGTGCTTGTAATGTGTCGTATGGAAAGGGTGTCGGTGTCGGTATACGACGACTGCCGATGGCTAGGCTTTCAGAGTAGAGGTATAAACGGAAGAGTCTAACGCAGCAAATGGGTTGTCATCTTTAGCTGGCTAATTAGTTGTTGGCTCTTTACACGAGCACGAGTCAGAGGCGATTCGTTTCTTGAGGACCGGGAGAATTTCACCACCTGCACGGCACCTAAAATTGAATTACTAATCAATCCTCGTCACCACGGGCAGGCTGCAACCACTTGCAGCACCTTCACGTTCAGAACCACTTCTGGTTGATATTGGAGGCATAGCAATTTCATCTGTGATACTTGACATGTAGTTGTATCTAATCAACTTGTCGAGCGACCAATGCCCATTTCTCCTGCTCTATCTCCACCCCCTGCTCCCCCTCCACCTTCAAGTCCAATACCTCCACCTTCCCTTCCACCTCGACTTCGTGTCCCGTAGGTCGGACTCAGACTCTAAATCTCCAGAGAATCGCGCTTTGATTACAGAAGAAAATTGGCCCCATCGACTCCTCCATGTCGGTAAAATGACCTCGTTTGCACGCGAAGGGCACCCGGCACGACACGCTCAGTACAACGCACGTCCCAAAATACAATGTTTGGAGCTCTACTTGGGGATCATACGTGGATACCACGGGAAACGCTGCTCAGTTGCATGTCAGAGGCATCCATCGGCCGATCCCACGCATTCTGGCTTCTCATTTCACTCCTGCGACGTGCCATGCAACCATCGAGCGAGCGGCGAGGGGTTACAGCAATGCTGTGAATGGGTCGGGGTTGACATTGCACGCATTACACAATGGCACGATGAAGATAAAGACACTACGAGGGCACTCGGAGGCCAAGAGATTGGGAGACAGGTTCAGATATGCAAAGGAGCTAGCGAAGCATTTGCCTGGCTGTCCGGCATGACAATTGAGCAAGAGCTGCTTGATGGCAGTGAAACTTTGAGGCACATCGAAAACATTCTTGATCGTTTCAGCCAGGCTGGATCGGTCGCCAACCATGGAGATACTACGCGCTTCTTACGACAATTCAACGCTGATTTGCAGCAACTTGAGCGATGGATGAACAGATTTCTCCATCGTCCTTGGCTTACGTCTCTGTGGGCTCTGCAGGAAATGGTGCTCAGAAGCTATGCCATTGTGTTACTCGACGATGTATTTCTCAAGCCCAGGAACATCGATGCTGGCTGTGGAGAGGAGGCTGTTTCCCATCCATAGAACATCATACGAATCAAACATGATTACTGGACGCTGGAGACAAGTCTTGACGTCCGCAAACGGCAAATGCTGGAGACGATACAGGTTCTAAGTATCCAGGACGAACATGGCACTACTTCAGATCGCTACGAGTTGTCATTCGCGGATGAAGATTCTACTGAAATCTGTGCTCTCGATGTTCAGCTGCTCCACACCGCATATTCTCTTGCTCGACATCGACGATGCCAACATGTTATAGAACGAATCTACGCCATCGTTCAGACATATGGCATATCGTGTCTTCCTGATTCGCCCGGCCAGATAGATGAGTCGAGATTGTAAATTCTGAAAGATGAGTTTGAAAGCAAGCTAGTGCAGAAGTCCCCGTCTTATATTAGTGCTTTGTTCACAGCTCGGAGGTTCGACCTTGGAGGGCCTGGTCAGTCACTCAATATCGTGGAGTGGCCCAATTCTGGAACGTATTCCCAGAAGAGCCTGAAATGACACGCGATGCCAAACTGAGCGTTCATCTGCAAATTCCGCCAGCAATGAAACATCGATTGCTCACATGGCTTTCGAAAGTCATGCATGGACTCTTATACGAAGATGGAAATCCACAAGCGCCGCTAGGAACGTTAACGTCTAGCGGGAAAATCTGGACGCAGGCACCGCGTGAAAATAAGCGAATTGTAGCAATCGCAGACGATGTCTCAAATCTGAAATGCTTTGCTCTATCCTTCTTGTAACATGAGGTGTACAGGTTCTCGTGTCGGGATGCGCAGACCTTCAGTCCTTGCTTCGGATGTTTCTGACCCTAGATTCTACTATAGGAAAATATGCTAGGATGGCCGGTTTTGGGGAAGTCGCAGTGTTCGATTTACTCTTTCAGTGCGGATCGACAAACATTGACCACTTCCCACTGACGCGTCACCCATAACACCAAGCGCGCATAAAGCTTACACAGTTATCTTGCTTTTGATGAAGGCCATCGCTTGCGACCCGTATTCCTTGACATAACCTTGATGTGTGGCAGGATCTTGACCTTTGCAGCAGTAGGAGTCGGCCTCGTCGCAGTAGGACTGGATCTTACTTGCACTTGCGCAAACGAAGTTGCTTGGACGTGCAGCAAACTTGATACAGTTAGTCTTTCACAAAATTCAATCTGGAACTTATTGCTTACTCCTCCAAGCTTGCAAGTTCCAACATTATATGGAAGGCCAGCCACATTGTGTGGATCGCCCATGAAAACAGCAGCCTTCACTGCTTCGAGTGCCGCACCGGATAACTGTCCACCAGAGCCTCCACAGACTGCATTGTCCATAATCTGACCGCCCTAAATTTTTGGTTCAATTTACCATACCCCAACCTCTAGCCGAGTCAACTTCACGTACCTGGGAGTATCCTACCAAGACTATTTGAGTTGTCGGGCAGATTGCATTATATGCAGTAACAGCTTTCACCACTGCTACAGTGCCCTGCCGTTCGGAATCGCTGTAGCTTACTTTCCCACAGCTGGCTTGTCCTCCGCAGGCTGGGTAGACGATGGCTTCAGCTCCAGATCCTGGGAAGGCGGCCACAATTTGGTTCACGAGAGCACCTGCGCTTCCGTAGCCCTGAGAGGCTGTGGTTTCGCGAGCGCCAAATGTGTACACCTTTGAACAGCTCTGTCGCTGCTCAATTGCGGCTAGCGATACGGTGGCCATACCCAAAAGGGATAACGCTATGAACGCGTTGATCTTCATGTTGGTTGGGTTAAGGTGACAAATGAGTGAAAAAAGGACAGCGACACGTCTTGCGATCAAGATTCAACCACAAAAGGTGTCGAGCTGTTATATCACATTTTTGTTCAAGAAATTGAGGACGTTTCGCTTCCCCATAACCCATGGTCCTAGGAATTATGAAATCGCTCCAATCACGCTTAGTGGCACATTTGCTCATCGGTCGCAAGCTTCGTCATCATAATACTTTAAGCCGGTCTTCGAACCGCAGTTCAAATTAACCTTGGTGCGTTATTATTTCCGTGGGCTGATCTCGTAACCAGATCGAGAATCCGGGGAACCTGCCGGATCATATCTTTGTTCCTACTTTCGGCGAGGCTGGAGTGCTTGAATTGCCTGATGTGCCTTATTCTCAAAGAAGAATAGAGCCCAGCGGCAGCGGGAAGCAAATGACTACAAGGACCCACTGGAGGCGCACGTCAAGCGTGAAAGCTGCAGATCATTTCGGTTAAGATCCTTGCTCCCGAGAATGATCCCTACTGGTTTCCAACGTTGGAACGTCCTGTTCCTATCACGACTAAGCTTTCTCTCAGCATAAACATGTTTTCACGCCAGATTATTTCTAGTTCGGGCGCAATCGCCTCGAATTTTCGAATGTCGAGCGTAAAGCTCCACGATCAAGATGTCTAGTTAAACATTCGTGCTCAAGCCGCCGACGATATCATTACGCTCTACTCAGCCGTCTTCCAAAAGATGCGCCACATGAAACCTCCGTATGACTTAGTGCTACAGTGCGAAATATGAGGAGGGCATGCCGAAAAAAAGTTCTTTTTGCAACTAAGACCGTCGTTTAGACGAACCGAGTCGAGGACTACTTGTATCCGCTGTACACCATCATATTCGGATGATTTGACCATTTATCTGTCTTAAGCTCGCGAAAGTGGTACTTACATTTCATGTATCCTCTCAAAATGGTCTTCTTCGGTAACTTCCTCATTGCCTGCGTGTTTGCTGCGAGTGTCAAGGCAGCACCAGCTTCTCTCAGCAACATCGACGCTTCTGCTTCTGGATTGGACAAGCGAGCAGTCGCTCTAAGTCAAGGACAAGGCACGAGCAATGGTTTCTTCTACTCCTACTACAACGACAACACCCAAGGCTCTGCTAAAATGACCAGCGGAAGCGCCGGCCAGTACTCGACGACATGGACTAATGTCGGCAACTTAGTAGCTGGCAAAGGATGGCGAACGGGAGCTGCGAGGTAATATCACTCTCCCTCGACAGTGATCCAAGACGTGCTAATTATATGCTTGATACAGAACCATCACCTATTCCGGCACATTCAAGGCACCAGGGAACGCCTACCTCTCCGTCTACGGCTGGTCTAAAAACCCACTCGTCGAATACTACATCGTCGAGTCCTACGGCGAATACAACCCGTCCACCGGCGCGACAAAGCGTGGATCAGTTACCACCGATGGCGGCACCTATGACATCTACACGAGCCAACGAACCAATGCGCCATCGATCATTGGAACTGCTTCGTTCACACAGTTCTGGTCTGTGCGGACTGTAAAGCGTGTTGGTGGGACTGTCACGACTGGGAATCATTTCGCTGCTTGGGCTAAGTATGGGTTGACATTGGGAACGCATGATTATCAGATTGTGGCTACGGAGGGATACCATAGTAGTGGGTCGTCGGCTATCACTGTTTCGGTATGTGGTGTTTTGGATCTGTGAGGGATGGCTTTGCTAACTTACTTCCAGGAGGGATGAGATGAAGATAAGCTTCTTTGTGATTCTTGTTGCTGAGGTTGCGAGTTTGAATCGGGACTATTGGTTGACTGCTAGGCGGCGATGATAACGATTTCGACCACGATGCAGCCATTTTAACCTTTTTTTGACAAGTTCCTTTGGTATGCACCACAAGTGAGTAAGAATGGCAGACAGAATCCTTCAAAGCTGGGAGGTTTGATCGCGATCATTGTGAACCGTACCGAGACCAATTTCCTACCAACTCGCCATCTCGTTGCATTTATCACGCAGTATTTTGTACACTCAATCAATATCAGTTTCAGAGTTCTACAGCTTTCGGCATTTCCCGCAATGAGCTATTGGCCAACCAGCATCTCTTGCTATATTCCAGTTAGCGTCGTCGCTCTATTGATGTACGCGAATAATTGCGCAGCAGGCAACACACGCAGGATATAGTGAGCCAGAGCTAATCAGATGTCGACCCTCCGGGCAATGTGAAGTATCCATCAAACAAAGGCGATATCCAGTTCGCACACCGCGATGCTGATGGTGAATATACTCACAGCGGTGAGTGTAGAAGAATGCCTCGCTATGGCCCGGACATTTATCTAATCTACCTTCTCCTGAACTCAACCTTCTATTACGGGATTCGTGTTCGCACGTATTTTTTCCTGTTTCATGGTCATATTCGACCTCAAGTTTGACCTCCTAACTCTGACTGCGCAACAATTTTCGCCATTCGTGCTGCTTAGCTTGACGTCCGAGAAGAGATTGTGGCATCAGTATAGCCGCTGAAAGCTCTTTCACGAGATCAGGTGCTTGGCTTGCAGCTCAGAAAGGGAATGATCTCCCGATCCGGCAATCAGCACTAGCGTTTGTGGGGTAAAGCCATTGAGGGGGTGGTTGGAAACAGTCATTCCCCACCGAGTGACGTTGTACTATATTAAACCTCACTCCTTCCTGCCTTCTTTTCTTTCTTCCCCTCCTCTTTACGGCTTCCAGATTCTTAATCGAATTATGTCTTACTCAACCGCCAAGACCGCCCTTGTAACGGGAGGATGTTCAGGCATCGGTCTCGCACTTGTGCGGCATCTTCTTGCAAAAGAAGATACGAAATGGAATGTCATAATCGCTGATATCAATGAGAAAGCATATGGAACGATATCGAAAGATCTCGATACCACCCGAACGATATTTGTTCCTACAGACGTCTCATCATGGGATTCGCATGCCGCCCTCTTTAAAAAAGCATTCGACTGGGCGCCAAACAAACGCATCGATTTCTTCGCCGCCAACGCCGGGATAGCAGACAAAGAAATCATGATCGGGCCCGGCAGCGAATACAATCTGGACACGGAACCCCAAAAACCCAATCTCGCATGTATAGATGTCGATCTCTACGGCGTCATCTACGGCCTGAAACTGTTCATCTACTATACCCGCAAAGCGAGACAATCCTCGCCAGAAGATTTTCATCCAAAAATGGTCATTACGGCTTCCTGCGTGGGACAGTATCCTTTCGCTGTCGCGCCGCAATACGCCGCTGCCAAAGCTGCTTGCGTCAATTTCACGCGCTCGACTGGGATTCCAGCGCTCAGACACGAGGGATTGACGATAAATTGTATCATGCCCGCCTTCGTCGTGACGAACATTATGCCGGAATACCTCTCCAACAACTGGCCCAAGGAGTTCGTAACGCCGCTTGGCACGATGATGCGGGCGTATGATGAGCTGATTGATGTTGATGGGAAAGTGGTTGGGGATGGGAAGAGCGATGGGAAAGATGGGGTTGTGAAGACGGCGATGAGTGTCGAGTGTGTTGTTGATAGGCTGTTTTATCGGACGCATGTTGAGCCGCCGGATGAGAGTCAGGCGTTTTTGGTGAAGGAGGCGACGGAGGATGGGGTGTGGGGAAGGGGGTTGAGGGATTATGCTGAGAAGATGATGAAGGAGATTGCTGCTAATGGGGGAAAGTGATGTTGAAAGGAATGGAAGTGATCTGTTCAAGCACGAAGTAACGAAACGGAGCCATAATCGTCGCCCTCAGATAGATTGTCTTGACCTACAGCTGTGCTAGTATAAAGTGAGCAGTTCACTGTATTGAGGAGTGCAGAGGGGTTGGAAAGTCATTTCTATAGACCCCGTCTCGGCTGACCTCGGTAAGATGACAGCCAATCACAATGGCTGCTCGTAGTGTAGGTAGCTTTTCCTTCCAACTCCTCGCTCTCATCAGCTTTATCTGCATCCATTTTCTCAACATTCTTCCCTCTTTATGCATTGCACGGACAGCGTGTTGCTTGAAGACCGCTTTGTCAATTTGCAGTGGTCGGCCCACCTTAAAGAAGCAAGCGCCTGAAATGTCTCAGAAGACGTCTTGCGTCACTTCCGATGTAGTATAACTCTCCTTGATTCCATATTCTCCCTGTTCCCAAACTATCCGCCATTCTCTCAAGTATTTTGGAATATCCGGATGGTACTCTCCAAGCTGATATCTGTCACTCGAAAATCTCCGTCCCAAAAAGCCGAGGGGCCTATGGTTTTCACTGTCTTCTCTCAGGCGTCACTGTCGTCGTCAAGATCGGTAGAGTATGAACTTGTGGTTGGCTCGTAGCAATCCGGACTGAATCACCATCAGTCATCACGACACAAGAGCAAGGACGTTATACTCACAAATTCATGTTGAAACGGTTTTGAAATCCGATAAGGAGGAGCTCGTACGTGCGCGGGAGTTTCTCGGCCTTCACGCTTTTCTTGGAAACAGGCAAGATCCGGAGTTTGAGGGCGTAATCTTCGTCGCCCTTCATCTAAGTATTAGCGACAACGATGGCCAAGATGTGGAGCAGCACTTACGATGTTGTCTGAACTCATATTTGCCATAGCTGTGATCTTCATATTCGGAGTTCTGGCAGAGAAGCGATCCATCTGTGCTTGAGAGAATGCGGGGAACCTGTAATAGATCAGGCTATTCTTTGGAATGATTTGTCCGATTGGTAACTGCATCCAGCTCAGGAAGGCATCTCGAGGAAGATTGAAAAGGCCAAGAAGCACGACATCGGTGAGATTCGGAGCGCCCTCTATAATCCTGCTTCCATTTTCCTCGGTGTAATGGTCAAGATAACGGAATGTCATCTTTTTGATCCGTTCGGGGTAACAGACTTTTGCGAAGAATGCGTTGGTGCATCGACGATATTCTCCAGCTATGAACATATTCTCTCCCCACAAAACATCAAGGGCCTCTTCGTGGAAGAGTCTGCACACTGAGAAGATGGCGAGGAATTGAGGCGGTACCTTGACTTTGCATCCATTGATGGGTCCGTAGTCAACCCCATTGTTGCCTTGTACAGAACCCGTGTCGTGAGGATTGCAGAGGTTGATCTGAGGCAGGATAAGGAGATTTCGATAGATTTTGAGCCGGAGCTCTGGCCGGATCGTGTACAAGGTCGGTGGCATAATGCTGGTTGTTTCTCTCTCCAAAGCGGCTTGGTGTTGTTGGTGTAAAAGAGATGCTGCGAGAAGAAGGAAAAAATCTTATCCACACAAACTTTAGGCAGCAGACCGTGGGACTAGTGGTAACACTGTCGGCTTTTGACTAAAATAACGATCGTGTGACTAGGACAAGAAGCCCAACTGAGCGCCGGGTCACTGAATTGCTCATCGAGAGCTGTATCATGACTCATGTATAGGATCAATAGCTGCCAAGTGACATCACTCGCTCATGAGGCTGTTCCTCCTATAATTGCAATGTCTTCTAGAAGCCTCGACCTCAGCCTGATACAGTCACGTGACAGTTTGATCTGTCTGGACTGTGATCCCGTCTCTCTATTATGACATTACTTTCCGCCCTGAAGATAGAAGCCGTTTCTCCGCGATTGACTTGTGTCATTGACCGGTTTTTCCACTTGGAGAATCACGTGTCTCATAGCACAGACGCACCAAGTTGCGATCTCGCTCTCACTCCTGGAGCTTCATCGCCCAACTCTCAATTCACTCCTTCTTTCCATCAGGGATCCGAGTTCCTGCGATTCATCTCACATTCACGCTCTCTCTCATCGTACACTGGCTACCAAGTACTTCTGTCCAAACCCCACGAGAGCTGCGAGATCCTGCAACTTCATTGCGTGATCTTATTCATGTCTTCATTCTCGTCTCATACACTATCGCGGCATCAGTAGGTCAATCACTAGTGTTGATGTGGAACATTCTCTAAGCTCGACTGGAAGTCGTTTCATGCTGGACGTCACGTTTATCTTTCGTTGATCGCATTTGCAGCCCAGATCAGTCTCTTGCACTGCCAATCTTATTGATGGAAAGCTTAGAAGAAAGGTGACTGCACGGTGCCGAGGTTGTTCAGTTGTACATACAATCCTCAGAATGGCATACGTGGGAAGCTGTTTACAGTTTGCTATGTGGCATTACATAAAAAGGATGGACTGGTGAACATAGTGGTTGGCGCACAGCAGGCTAACATCTATTCTAGAATTGCGGTTGAATATGCACGGCGATAATTGCTTGGCCAAACCAAAAACTATGTCATTTCAATGCCTGTGATCACTTGTAGTGAGTGCTCTGGCCTATCAGTAAACGCGAGCTGTTGAAGAGAAAGATACGAAATTGACGGCTTGCACATCATCATCTCAATCCTGCCGCCATCTCTATCTACCTCCATTCCTTCCGCCACTCCCACCACTGCCACCACTCGGCGGCGCTGAGCTTGGTGGAATTGGCTTGCGGTCGTGGCTATGATCCTTCTTACACTTTCCATGTACGATAAAATAGGGATTGCTTTTGTCGAAAGCAAATGCAGTCGCGATAAAGTCCGGCACATTCTGGGCATCGTTGTCCTTACTAGGCACAACAACACTAGAGTCGCCAATCGTGATCTCTGTCCAGTTATACTTGGCACGAGTAGCGAGACCAAACAAATCTTGACAGCCATTGGAGTCCAGCCAGTTGAGGAGCTCTTTGACAAAATCCATCGGAGGAGTAGGAGGCGTTCGCTTTCTTGTCCATACATTAGTGAGTGTTTGCAGAGGTCGCATAATCAACTCACTCTTCGTCAAGAATGGACAATTCCATTGGCAACATCTTTGAATCCCTAGACATCCAGGTCGTTGGGGCAATCTTGTTACCGAGTTTTCTGATTTCTTCAACAGTCTGTACAACCATCTTGTGTCCTGTTCCCTCTACTTTGGCGATGACTTCGTTGGCTGCGAGGGTGTGGTGCCGATGCTGGAGGTACAGACAGTAGTCTTTCTCAACACCATGGTTTTCGAATAAGTCTTTGACGGGACCATTTAGCAGGCCGTTGCCACAAGTCATCTGACGATGCATGTCGGCTTCCAGAAGAGACGGGAGCTCATTGTAATAAGCTGGTGATACGGCAAGGGTAGACATGTTGCAGGGTTGAAATTTGTTGGATGGATTTTGGAAATGCTCAGTCTGTCAGTCCTTTTATATACTCAACAGCAGAATGAATCATAGACCTAATCTTGCTCAGTGTACAAACGAAATCTTTTAGGATTCGTGCCAGTCGCCAACAAATCCGCTCAGGCATCGTAGACGAAAGATAGCCCAGATAATTAGATTCAGACAAGAGAGGTTGATTCGTCATCATGAATTGCCAGCAACTGAAAACTGGTTCGAATGACTGAGCATATCTTTAGAAAATCAGACTTTGTTGGCGAGGTCATTTGTGTCCATCATCGCAATATCGAACAGATATCGTTTGCGTGAGAAGCGATCAAATTCGACCAGATCGATGGTCACATCTATAAGATCTATCTCGAACGACACTGACTCAGTCAGCTCAAAGTGATCAGAGACGGAATCACAATAGCGCCAAGTTTGTAGTCTCAAAACGAACACACTATGACCCGGACTCGTGTTATGCGCGGGACTGCCGGTCTCATCAACACTGGTATCGCAACCGGCACGTGATATCTGCCTCGATAAAATGTGAGTCTTTCACACATTCTTTTCAAACACCTTCAACAACCTCTGACACATTCAAGATTCCTACGAAACGCAAGGTCATACAGAGACCATGAAGATGTCAGACCCAAACGAAGACACGAACCAAATTCAATCGCCATTCCTGCGCATCCCACGCGAATTGCGCGACAAGATCTATCGCAACATCCTCAAAGAGACGGGCTCAAATTTGATAGAGTCGAACTATGATGACGATGAGTATCCCTTCAGCAGATACCATGGCTGCAATAACGTCGTCGACACCCAAATCCTCGCCACCAACAATCAAATCTTCCACGAAGCTGGGAACATACTTTACAAGGAAAATACGTTCGTCGTCATTCTCGCTACACACCATGATTGCTCCCCCACCACGTGGTCCCGAATCGAAGTCCTACAACGCGCACGTGCGGCTAACCTTAAAGTCCGCATGTCATGTCACCAATTTTTCCGCAATGGAGTTTACATTTTCGCAAGCAGGGTGAAACTCTTGGTCCAGCTAGAGGAGCCGAAGAGTTTGGAGGTCATAGTTGAGCTACCGGTTGCACACCTCGTAGACCATGACCTCTCATGTGTTCGGTTTGACACATTGAAACCACTGAAGTCGCTCAAAGTAAGCAAAAAGATCTCGTTGCGTGCTACCTTGTGCGATCCGGACGATTATGAGTTCTACGAGGAAAAGGTTGCTGAATTGGAGAAATTTGAAGAAGATTGGCGCAAGCGTTGCAACTTGGCATGAAGATGAAGCTTTTGACTCACTCCGACCTCCATTTGAAGTTGATGGTAAATTTTACCTCAGCAATATTGATTTGTACACGAACTGATATGGCCAGGACTGAATATCTAATAAGAGCCTCATCGGTCTGCACACACTGCGACCAGGAACGGATATACTAAGGCACAAAGACTGCACAGCCTGGAATGAGATGTCTGGGCAAAGTCAGCAGCGGTGGGGATTGCGAGGTCGTTCGGTCGACAAGATGATCCGATTGAACCCTCGATTATACAACCGATAGGTTACGTAATCAGCGGATTCACGGCCGCGAAGACCATAAAGTATACTGTGATTTGTCCCAAAGCCACCTCAATTCCATCCTCATAAGCGCACCTGTGATGATTGGTATGGGGTCTCTGGCCAGCCATAAGTTTGCTCGGATGATTACTCTTGCGCTGCTTTCACGCAGCATTAGTCAACAAAAAACATCCCACACAACCATCTCGAACGATAAGAACCTTTCAATTGAAAATTCTATGGTATCGTCAAAAAACACAATTGTCACTTCCCAACAGTGGTTTTGCATTTACTGTGCAACGTCTACCTCTACCTCTGCCTTCACCACAATAGGTACAGCATGGTCCTTTTCATGCACATACTCATCACCAGGTATCGGAGCGACATGAGCTTCAACTTTGGGTATAACACCTCTCTCCACGAAACCAGTAGCTACGACGGTCTGAACGATCGTCGTCTCTAATGCAGGTCCTCCTCCCAGAAATCCTGAGATCGAGCCTTCTTGTATCACTGTTTTTTCCTCTGCCGCCAGTATCTGGTCAACTATCACGGTTGTCTCACGATTGAGCGCTGCGTTGATAATCACGAGAAAGACGTAGATGAATGGGATATATGGGATAGGGCCTTCTCCAAGTGATAGAATCGCCCCGACGATGACTGCAAAGCTATTTCGGTGTCAGCCAAAATTATCGCGAGAATTTTATGAAGCCGACGTACTTGTATATTCCTTGTTGACTCGGCACATCCCCTTCTTTCGTCTTCATCAAAGGTCCAATATACTTTATTAGCAATCTCGTATAGAGAAACGCATTCACAGCCTTCGAAGACGATTCATGCCAATCCTGGCTCTTTGTCCACAACGCCACGGTCGCCAGCACCATCCTAGCCACCGAGCCAGCTTGATACGAGGGTCGTGTCATGATCGGGAAACCGCGAGCAAGGTGTTTGACGAGGATGAGTGAGGTGATTGATTGAGTGATGCAAAGGATGAAGTCAAGGAGCGATGCGGTCGGCCGTGTTTCGCTTGTAATAGTGATGAGATACCATCGGGATATTTCTAACAAACCCGAGGTTATGTGTAGGCCAAGGACGGTATTCCGAAATGTTTTTGTTGATGATTTGGGGTGGTGGGTATTGTAGATTGGGACGGCGTATCGCGTGTGCCGGGAAAGGATGCTGCTATATGCCAACGCTGTTAAGGACATAGGAATGATGTGGTTCCATGGGAGTTGCCGACATTTCGAGATCGTTGCGAGAAGGTTGATTGGGAGGATGGAGGATGGATAGACTTCGTGGATCGACATGGTTTTAAGCGACGCTTCGTATGAGGAGATGAGCTATAAGGTGAATGCAAGATATCTTGAGATTGTATGTGAGTCTCCGGTGAAAGGTCGCGATCAAGCATAAGGCCAATGCGGATGCGGTGAAAACATAGACCTCGTATTTAAGGAAATCGCAAAGATCCTGATTTCGTATATCAAAAGGAATGGTCAAAGGCTAAGATATGGGAAGCCACTTCAAGAAGTGTTCCCACTGATAGACATGAGCTCCTCAAGCGCCAAATGAGATCTTCAACCCACGACGTACGTGGAGAGCCAAGACTGGGTACTCTGCTACGTTAAGGATACTCCTATTAGGAGCATCTAAACTGGCCTTTGCCAGAAGCCGTTGTGTTAGCTGTTCCCGGTTGGCGTGCAGCATCGTTGTGTTGCGAAGGAGAAGAAAATGCATGTGAAAAAATCGATGTCATAAGTAAGAAAAACAAATCAGCGAGAAGGGCGTGTCGACATCGCGGCCCGATTCAGCAGAATAAGATAAAGCCAAAGAAAAAACTCTCGCCTGTGGCCGGCTGAAATGCACGATTCAGCCTCATTTGGGTTGTTGATCTGCGATCAAGGATCTGCCAATGTACGGGATGGTCAATCTGTCATCTTGGTGCTGGGACCCGAATTACGCAACCGTGTGACTGCAAGTACACCGGGCTGGGACACAATTATTGCTCAAGCGACGCCCACCGCGTTCCAATACTGCTCCTTCTCTTCGTTTGAAGAATTCCTTTTTGAGTGTCGCCGATCGCCAATCAGAATCTGAGGCTCATAAAGATGTCCCTTGCCACGCTAGATGTGCTGGGAATGATCAACGAATGAGGTTAGGGAGTACTGTAGCAACTAGCAAGGCGGTGAGATTCTTGTTCCTCGACTTGGTATGGTTAGCTTTCTTCATTTGAACGCCATTGTCGATCAAGATACCGCAGCCGGTCGCCCTAACAAAGTCAACGATTGGGTACATCCTTGCTAAAGACAGATCCGACCTTTCGCGCCCACACGCCCACCAATTTCATCACGATGGTCACGATCCGAAATGTCTCGCATCTGAATCGAGCGTCATTTGTGCCAGTCTTACTTCTCAGATGCGGGGAGCGGAAAGAACTTTACGTGGAGATAAAAGCGATCTGCCAATCGAGCTCTGCTCTGTGTTTCGCAGCACGTCGGCGGACGTCGAAAGAATAGCTACGGCAGTCGGAGTACTGAAAGTTGGTCATCCTGACAAGGCTGAATCCTTCTCCTAGGAGTTAGTAGATGGTGAATATTAGAGTTTCGTTATTTCGAGGTTGGTGCATCTTCTCCATTTCTTCCACGACAAGAAATGATCACAAAGAATGAGCCGAAGTTGACAGGCGATGGCTCACGTTCAGGTCAAGATGTACTTGATCCTCATCGATTGCTCCTATCATCACAGATGAATTTTCTGGCTTTCTTTAGGCAATTTCTTCCATCTGTCACTGTTCTTTCCAGGTTCCTCGCAAGATCACCTTGTAAATACATTCACAATTCACTTCTTCGAGAACCCGACGCAAAGTCAAGTTCCTAAACTAAGAGCAACCAAATAGAGTTCTCAGCAGCCTCGCAGGAAACCCATCAAAATCTCAAGCCAACGCGACTTTTGATTGGCTGTCTCCTCAATAACATCCACCTCTATGCGGCCTTGCCCAGCTAACCTTCTCCTTATCATCCAAACAATCCAAATAGTGGATCCATCCCTTCTCATGCCACTCTCTCAAATCCAAGCCCTCCTGTTCCCCATCAAGACTACTAGCATTGACACTCAAATATCCCGTCTTTCCCTCCTCCCAATCCTCGGCTCTCGGCGCCCACACCTCCCTCTCAACTCCATCAACCTCTCGCTTGATAATCTCTCCTTCGCCGAAAAACCCAAAACACCGTACCCCGCAATTCCTACAGAAGGGCCAATGAAATTTCTTCTCGTAGCATTGGTAGTCACCCAACTCCTTGAGAGGATCGAGAGGTGTTAGGAGAGTGAAGTCTGTTGGTGCGAAGGGAACGCGGACGTGGAAAAAACCCATCTTATGGCAGACTGTACAGTTGCATTTGCGGATGCGGACCGTCGGTGTCGGAGACGAGGCGCTCATTTCCGAGGAACTCATTGCAAAGGAGTGCGGTGAGTCCCTGAGGATGGCCGGTGGGAGTTGGAGTCTTATCATGTACTTTGTGAAACCGCAGTGGCAGGAGCCTTTGAAGTTGCGGCCAGTTGATGGAGTCGTTGTGGGGTCTGTCATTGTGACTGTATTGAGAATCGAGATATGGGATGGAGTCATTCACGAAGGTGAAAGAGGCTGGGAGAGTGTGAACTGAGGGTGAGTAAATCTTTTATACGCTCATTTGCTTCGTGTCCCAGTCACACGAGCTCACGTGGATAAAGCCAATCAGGAACTTAGCTTGCCTGGTGCAGGATCGGCATGATTTGTAATGCAATCCTGGCTGTCCTAAGTTGTCCCTCCAGACAATGCAGAAGAATGAATTCTGAAACGCAGCAAGCAGACACAAACCTTCAGAGGCTGACGCCAGTCGATAAAACCACTCAAGAAGTGTTCTCGACATCCTCTCCTACTCCGAGCACGCAGTATCTTCAATTCAAGTATCTTTCGAGCTTCTTAGTAAATGAAGAGATTTCTTGCTCTGAACTCTCACACTTCGATACTGATTCCTGCAAGTCTAGAGTCATTTGGAAGCTTGCCTTGCCACTTGCAGTCATGGCTCTTTCAAGCTGCAGATGATACCATCGATCCAGGCCTCTCGGACCACAATGAGTTCACGAAGCATGCAGTTTTGTATGGCTGGAGCTGCTCGTAAATGTCTATACCCGCGAATCTTGCGCAGCAACGAGATCAGATGAGTGGCAACGGAAGGGTGTATTAGAGAGCTTTCTAGTCGTTTAGATGCACGATGATAGAGATGTCGTGGCCTACCCTCATGCTCAGAGCCAGCTATTTTCGGGCAATTCGGCTGCAGGAGCTCAGCACGATATGGAAAAGCTGAGTAGACACTCGATTGTATTGTTTCTATACCGAATCCACGAGCTCACCGAGTAGACTTCATCTAGGCGTTCGTAAGGCTTTCTCAGATAGTCCTCGCACCGTCGCTCGACCACGCTCCTTGTCGCTTCCGGGCTTGAAATCCTAGTGTGTTGAGGTTCTGCTCTCTTCCTCATGCATTCTCGTCCCTTGGGTAGCAATTTTTCCTGGTCATTTGAATGCTCATGGTCAGCGCTTTCGGTGTCAGACATCGAGAAAATGATAAAGAGGATGGATCTATTGATTTGAGAGCCGGCAGCTTCATCGAAGATTCGAAGATGCGGGCGCAGGTCTTTGTGGAAAATACACCTGCAAGCCTCTGAATCACCCATGCTTCACACGCCATCCCTAGGTCCCATCTAATCACGTCTCATTCCTGCACTTAGAGTGCCGAAGCAGACTCTGTTTTCCAGTGACGCACAGTCTCAACCAATATCCACCAGCCGAGCGTAGTACCAGGCTACACTGATTACTATCTTCAAAGATTTGCCTGGAAGGATGATGCCCCGCATTATCTCATCGACCCACACTCCCTGATTCATACAGCTTACGTTTGCTTCTAACAACCCGAGTCAATCACAACCACAACCACAATAACAACAACCATACGCGACAATGAAGGAGTACCTCCAATTCTACATCAATGGCGCTTGGATCGATCCCGATAAGCCCAAAACCATCGACGTGATCAACCCCGCTACCGAAGAAGTCTTCGCCAAAATATCTGGCGGCTCAAAAGCAGACGTCGACAAAGCCGTCGCCGCAGCGCGAGCAGCTTTTCCCGCATTCTCTCAAACCACAAAAGCCGAACGCGTCGAATTGCTCAAAAGAATCTTGTCCATTTATCAGAAGCGAGCAGAGGATATCGCGCAAGCATGTTCGGCCGAGATGGGCGCGCCGATTGGGTTTGCGCGCAGTGCCCAGGTAGGCGCTGGGTTGGGACATTTGGCGGCGACGCTGAAGGCGCTCCAAGAGATGGAGTTTGAAGAGCAGCGTGGGGACTCGAGGATCATTAGGGAGGCGATTGGTGTTGTTGGCCTGATAACGCCATGGAATTGGCCTTTGAATCAGATTGCGGCAAAAGTGGCGCCTGCGATTGCAGCGGGGTGTTGTATGATTTTGAAGCCGAGTGAGATTGCGCCTATTACTGGGGCGATCTTCGCTGAAATCATGCACGAGGCCGGTGTTCCGAAGGGAGTGTTCAACCTGGTCAATGGCGATGGGCCTTCTGTTGGTCAGCCGATCGCTGAGCACCCAGGTGTCGACATGATGAGTTTCACTGGCTCCACGCGTGCTGGTATCATCGTTGCCAAAGCTGCGGCGGAGACGGTCAAACGCGTTAGTCAGGAGCTGGGAGGGAAATCGCCCAACATCATTCTCGAGGACGCAGATTTCGAGACCGCTGTTGCACGTGGTGTCTATGCCTGCTTCAGCAACAGCGGTCAGTCTTGCAACGCTCCTACTCGTATGCTTGTCCCAGCCGCTCGAATGGACGAAGCCATCGCGATTGCAAAGGCAGCAGCAGCAAAGCATACTACCGGCGATCCAGCCAACGAGAAAACAATGCTCGGTCCGGTCGTTAGCGAAGCTCAATTCAAAAAGATTCAAGGTTTGATCGAGGTAGGCATCGAAGAAGGCGCCACAATGGTCGTCGGCGGCACGGGTCGCCCTGATGGGATCGACCGCGGTTTCTTCGTCAAACCAACCATCTTCGGCAACGTCAACAACGACATGAAAATCGCTCGTGAGGAAATCTTCGGACCGGTCCTTTCCATCTTGCCATACAAGGACGAAGATGAAGCAGTGGCGATTGCGAATGATACCGTTTATGGACTATCTGCGAGCGTTGAGTCCAAGGATATCAACCATGCTCTTCGTGTTGCTCGACGTATCCGGGCCGGACAGGTGCGGATGACTTCGACGGCTTGGGATTCTTTTGCGCCATTTGGAGGATACAAGCAGTCTGGTAATGGCAGGGAGTTTGCTGATTGGGGCATCCATGATTTCTTGGAGGTGAAGGCTGTTGTTGGGTATGATGTTGCTGCTTCGCGATTGTAAAAAATCCAGGGGTTATACCCGGGGACAGCAGTTTTGCGGACGTGGTTGTGATCGGTGGCATATCAAAATGGAGAAGAAGCATTCTTTTGACTCGTTGAAGGCATGTCAAACAAAAGTGCCGAGTTGGCTCAAGCTGAACTACCCACGTGCTTTCTTAATGTGAGATTGTACAGTCTGTAAGAGCAGAATCCAGCTTCTTTTTGGAGAGTAGAGCGGTTGTGAATACCAGAGTAACACGATCCTGTAGGACATAGGTAGGCTGACCAAGGAGACTAGGAAATAGGTAGTAACAATTAGAACAAGGTAGAGAACTAGTCGATGAAATGAGTTGTTCAATAATTGATCACTGTTTGAAAACAGGCTTGGAAACGGTCTTATCTACGTACGGTGTTTAAGTAACGTGTCCCGATTGAAATGAAATGAGGTGTTATGCTCCCTATTGCGATCCGTCTCCAAGCTATACAACATCGGACGCTTCTGAATTTGTAACTGGCAACTCTCTTTTATGCAAACAAACGCGCGAAATGAGTGTATGATAACCGACCTTTCTCGTAAGTCAGGCTCTTCTGGAACTGCGGAACACAAGTCAAAGATGGTCGGTGTTTAGGGGTCGCGATTTGGCGGCGAAGACGATGGTAGAGGAAAGGTTGGAATGATGCATCCTTGAGGTCTGCTGCTGGCTACGTCAGTAGAGAACTGGGTTTGTTTACGGCTGAACGTCAGTCTGCCACTCACTTTCAACATTTGGAATCTCCGTCCTTAGCGTCGAAATTGGTGCAGAGACATTTCTGTTGGCCGTTCTCATAGCTATTAGCAATATTAGTAGGTAGGCAGGCATTTCTCAGCATTGAGCTTCGGGGTCCTACTTACACCGAGGATTTATACGTGCGTAGCAGTCCACCGTAGGCTGTATGCGAGCGACACTCAAGAGTACAAGCGTACTCCTGGTTCTCGTCTACAGCCCACTGATAGCCGAGCGCTGCAACGCACCCATAGTGTCCTAACCCAACATGTCGGGCAGTAACGGATAGGCAGCACTTCGTTCCTACATCTCAGGCGTACGTGATGGTAGTTAGGAGTGCAGTGATTAGTGTCAGGGCTAGGAACTTCATAGTCTTGGAATTGGAGTTGGTTTCAGGAGGCGTATTCTTGCAAAGGTATATAGTGAATGCGAATGATCGCCGCTTCCATTCTTCTTATATTTTCTCGTGGCCTATTTTTATCATCGAGGTCAGTGTTCAATCCCGACTGTGGAAGCCAGCGGAAAAAATGCCGGTACCTTGATCACTCTATAGCAATGGATCATCCATGTACGTCGTAGACTACGATTGGCTCTTACAGCCTGTTCTCAATTCTACTTGGGTCCGGCTCGCTTTCCCGCCTCCGCGGTATTTGTGATATTGTGCTTGCACGATCAACGAGGACAGAGGCAAGTTGTTTTTCTCTCGCAAATCGGGCGTCAAGATGGCTAATCGTCATGAGATTTTTACGGGGTTTTGATCAGATCCCCATGAGATTAAGCATAGAAGAGGAAGTTCATAGGGCGAGATCTCCTAATCGACGTAATCCAGACGAAATGATATCCTTCTTGGCCGTCTTGGCTCTTAGTTTGCGAGAGAAAAGAACTTTCGTCTGTCCTCGTTGAATGTGACAGCACAACACTACCCCTATAAGCCGATCGAATCATTCGCAGCTGCGTGGTTCCCAAGCTAGCTCCATCTTTGTCAATCGCTTTTCATAGTAACAGTTTTACCGGATGAAAACCCTTAATTGACATTTCGGTTGTAAATGGACTGGGATTCCGATGTATTGTAGAAATAGTACTAGCCTACAAGATACCATGGGAGGTGTTTCGTGAGTTTGTGACTTCCATAACCTCGTTCGACTCCCCGCCTGGCTGTGAGACGAAATCGGGACGTTGAATCTCAGCCTAGTAGGTAGTGTAATAATAGTAGCTTATACTACCTTAGGAGGTACCTAGAGAACACGGGCAGTCTTCGACCCTGGCGCATGACTCGCGGAGTTTTGGACACGTTCAACTCACTCATGTTTCAATGGATGTCAAATACGTAGATAGATGCATAGAACAATTCTCCTCGCCTCAACTCCACACACGTCTGATTCTTAATACTGGCGAGTCTGTGAAGGATTACTTGGCCCGGCGTTCCGGATACGTTGCATCTTTACAACCACGCGATTTACCGGCCGTTTGAACAGCTACCAGCTTCATGTTGTCTCTGCCACTCTCATTGTTCCATTGAACTTACGGGATCATCATGAGGGTCCCAAGATGGCTGCTACCGACTGAGATTCTGCTGCTGGTCGGCAGTCTCAGCCTATTGCCTTTGGCTGGAGCAGCTCCATCGATAAATGTTGGCCTGCAAGCCTCCTTCAACTCGGCGCCATATCTGGTGGAATTGCTGTAGGACTAGAGTTCTGGAGATACAGACACAGACTAACCAGCTACAGAGAAACCGCAGCAGAAGAAAAGCCCGACGTCTACTTCAAAATTCTAGATCGCATTTCAGACGGGTACTTCAGCAATGCCGCCACTGACAAAGAGCTATACGAGAAATTTGTACGACTGCTCAAGAACGACAACCTTATTACCGATTCCGAGTCCCTCTCCTCATTCGAATTGGCCCTCTCTGTACACAATGCTGCGCCGCGGATAGAAGCACATTACCAATACTACAGGACCACAATCCTGCCTATGCTTGAGAAATCCGAAGCCAAGGACTGTGAGACATGGCTGGCATTCACAGCGAGGCAATTCTGCTCTGCTCAATTTGAGAAGGAAGACGCCACGATAAAAGGAATGAGGTAAAGATACTGGAGACGCTACTCCTTACGGTCTATCACTAATGTAAGGGCAGCATTGAAGCTGGAGAACCAGTTCTCCCATTCGATCGAGTCTATGGCCCTACGACTACAATTCCAGCTGTCATCTATGCCGACATCTCAAGTCCCGCATTTAAGAAGTTTCATTCTTTGATAAGTGAAGCTGCAAAGCATGGTCGCGTCTCTTACAGAGTTCGACATAAGCCCTCAATATCCGAGCGACAACCTCTGGGAATGAGCGGATTCGGAACGGAGCTGGCATTGAAGCGGACAGACTACATCGTGATTGATGACAGAAAGGCAGACGAAGAGAAAGAGGCAGACAAGGAAGCGGCGAAGCCAGCTGATCTTGACTTGGTGGACGAAGAAGTGGCAGACCTGAAACCATTGACATCCTCGGAAGTCATGGGGCTTGGCTTGAAGGCAGCTACTTATGTACTCGGCTCTGAAGATCCTCTCGAGACACTCGTGAAGTTGACGCAGGACTTTCCGAAATACTCTTCTACGATTGCAGGTCTGAACAGCTCCAAGGCATTCCTTGAAGAGCACCAACAAAATCGTGCGCGTCTGCTGCCAGCTGGATACAATGTCATGTGGATCAATGGGGTGCAATATGATTCTCGGAAAGTAGATGCCTTCTCTTTGCTGGACCACATGAGACGTGAGCGAGCACTTCTAGGAAGCTTTCAAGAAATGGAGTTTTCATCGGAAGAGGCCATCAACCTTCTTACCCATCCCTCTATTGCTGAGGCACAATCCAGTGTTGATGTACAACGATACGACTGGCGTGATCAGATTGAAGGCGGAAATGTCATTATTTGGATGAATGATATCGAGAAAGACAAGCGATACAGTCAATGGTTTAGTGACATCCACGGAGTAAGTTTGAGAATCAATGTTAAAGACTTGGTCACTAATTCAACATAGCTGCTCCAACGGGGGTATCCTGGACAGCTGCCCAGTGTCAGGAAGGACATTCACAATGCAATCATCCCAATTGATTTCTCCGATCCTACCAGCGTGCATAGAGCGACGGAAACGGTGCAGGACTTCGTGAAGAGAAAAATTCCGATCCGATTTGGTCTTGTCCCAATCACAACGACCGAAGGGGCAGCGAAACAGGCACAGGTTGTCTACCACATCCTTGATAGCTATGGACTTGGTGCTCTCATGCAATATCTCGAAGCAGTATGTGTTTTGCCCACCTCGTTTGCACGTCACTGATTCTGTATAGTCTCTTGCCGCCAAAAAGACTGCGTCGCCTCACGAGGCCACATTCAAGACCATCATTGAGAAGCGCAAGCTCAAGGCTGACCGTGAAGCAGTCTCATTCCAGGCTGTGTTTCACAATGAGGACTTTGCAACTCAAGTCGACGGAGCGAAGAAATATCTCACTCGTCTGGGCGCCACTGGATCCAATCCTCCCATCTTCATGAACGGTGTGCCGATCAAAAATGACGATGACTGGCTGCAGGCTATGGTGCAGAGAGTTTCTCAGGATTTACAATTTATCCAACGCGGAGTTTTCGAGGAGACACTGACGCAAGACGAGTGGATCCCTTCCATCTGGTTGAATGCCTCTTCAGTACGACGCAATCCTCTGGTGATTCCTGAAAACGACAAAGATGTTCAGCTCCTGAATCTTGTCAATGTCTTCAAAAGTGAGGAAAAGCAGATTCTGGTCACTATGCCAACCATTCCCGTGGACGAGGAATCGGATAAAGCAAAATGGGCGCACATTATCGTGGTGGGCGATTTCGACACACAAGCCGGTCTGCAAATGATCCTGGAATCCATCAAATTTCGCAGAGAAAACCCTCATGTACAATTGGTTTTCGTCGCTCAGAATGGCAGCCCGATGATCAAGTCGCCACGTATTGTACAGTTCTGGCCAAGAAAAGCGACGTGGACGAAGGATGATATCCAATCTGTGTATCGGGACGTCAAAGCATTGCTTGCAGAGTCATATGACAAAGATGCCCATGATGGGACTGAATTCTGGCCTGTTGAGACCGAGCAGCTTGCACAGGCGCTTGGGTTCGAACACGGCCAGAGTGGCTTAATCATCAATGGCCGAAAGATTGGACCTATTCCAGCTGATGTCGCTTTCACCAGAGATGACTTCACCACTCTCTATGATTTCGAGTTGAAGAAACGAATCGCACCAGCAAGCGCTGCTTTGGCTAAGCTTGAATACCAGGACAAGATCAGAACAGTCTTAGATGCTGCGGCTCTATGTTCCTTGCTCGCAGTCTCCACCGTATCTGACATGCCTGAGGGCATTTTTGAATTGCCCCCGCCTTTGCGCACGCGCCTGTACGACGAATGGAGCTCTTCCGAGACGGCTATCACCGTGGGCGACAATACGACAGCATTGATCAATATCGTCGCGGTACTCGACCCTGCCTCGGAGCTTGCCCAACGATGGAGTCCTGTTATTCGCGTGCTGTCCAAGCTCGAGGGCGTGTCGCTGAAGTTGTTTCTCAACCCGAAGGAGGCATTGTCGGAGTTGCCAGTGAAGAGATTCTATCGATATGCGCTCAATGAAAAACCGTCCTTCGACGACGATGGCGCCGTTGCAGCTCCAGGCATTAAATTCGAAGGTATTCCTAAGGACATGCTGCTGACAGTTGCCATGGACGTTCCGCCTTCGTGGCTGGTCGCACAGAAAGAATCTCTCTACGATTTGGACAACGTCAAGCTTAGTTCCCTGCCGCTAGGTGACAATGTAGACGCAACGTATGAACTTGAGAATATTTTGATCGAGGGGCATACTCGCGAATCAAAAGGCGATCAGCCACCGCGAGGAGCACAGCTTGTTCTCTCGACTGCCAAAGATCCTCACTTTGCAGACACCATTGTGATGGCCAACTTGGGCTATTTCCAGTTCAAGGCCAACCCTGGTTATTACAATATCACTCTCAAACCTGGTCTCAGTTCCAAGATCTTCAAGCTAGACAGTGCTGGAGCTTTGGGCTATGAGGCCACAGCTGGAGATGAAACCAGCGAAGTCTGTTTGTTGAGTTTCCAAGGACTCACGTTGTACCCACGGTTCTCGAGAAATCCCGGCATGGAAGATGAAGACGTGCTTGGCTCTACCAAATCGAGCACTGCCTCGGATCTTGCACATAAGGGCGCAGACTTGGTCGATGGGCTCTTGAACAAGGCTGGCATCAAGAAGAGTAAAGCTGGTGAGTGCTTATTGGTATTGCATTTTACATAATTACACCACTAACAAGGTCGTAGTGCAATCCGCCCAAGCAGACATCAACATCTTCTCTGTCGCAAGTGGACATCTATACGAGCGTATGCTGAACATCATGATGGTCAGCGTCATGCGACACACCAAACACACTGTCAAGTTCTGGTTCATCGAGCAGTTCTTATCATCGTCCTTCAAATCCTTCCTTCCTACTTTAGCGAAGGAATATGGCTTCAAGTACGAGATGGTGACCTACAAGTGGCCACATTGGCTTCGTGCCCAGAAAGAGAAGCAGCGTGAGATCTGGGGCTACAAGATTCTTTTCCTCGACGTCCTCTTCCCTCTCGACCTTGACAAGGTCATTTTCGTCGATGCGGACCAGATTGTTCGAACAGACATGTATGAGCTTGTCACTCACGACCTCAAGGGTGCGCCATACGGATTCACGCCCATGTGCGACTCCCGCGTTGAAATGGAAGGCTTCCGCTTCTGGAAACAAGGGTACTGGAAGAGTTTCCTCCGTGGCCTGCCTTACCATATCTCTGCGCTGTACGTCGTCGATCTTAAGCGCTTCCGCCAGATGGCAGCCGGCGATCGTCTGCGCCAACAGTATCACCAACTTTCCGCCGATCCCGCATCGTTGAGCAATCTGGATCAGGATCTGCCAAACAATATGCAGATGATGTTGCCCATTCACTCGCTCCCACAAGAATGGCTGTGGTGCGAGACTTGGTGCTCTGACGAGTCTCTTAAGGATGCAAAGACGATTGATCTTTGCAACAACCCGCAGACGAAGGAGCCGAAACTCGATAGAGCTAGACGACAGGTGCCGGAGTGGACGGAGTATGACAATGAGATTGCGGCGCTGGCTAAGAGGACGAAACAGAGTGAGAAGGTGCCTACAGGTGATGAGCAGGCTGGGACACAGGGTCGACCGAAAGAAAGCATTGAGGAGAGTAAGAGCGCGGAGAGTACGCATTCGAGGGATGAACTGTAGATTATAGATATGCATGCATAAATCGCTGGGCGCTTTGGAATCTGAAAGCATTTATTCCTGGGGCGTGTGCCTATTCGACACGCGCATTTATGTGCACCTGGAACTGCGGCAACGAGCTCATGATGCAGACAGCTTTGTGGCCTTTCTTCTGGCTGATCGATGCAGACGTAGCACGTGATTTGCTTACCCAGATGGCCCCTTTGGAGCCTGGAGCATTATTGAGTCGAGCCTAGATGCAATGAGCCAGTCCAAGTCCGTCATCAGCTGGAAATGAATGATGTTGAGGAAGTGCAATTGAGGCTGGCACGCGAAAAGGTGGAGATGCTGACGGGATACATCTCCTGCAACCACGCGTCCTTCAGTAGCATTGCGCTCAACCTGAATCCGCTCACCGCTGATAGCATGCACAATCCCTTGCTTGCCGGAGTTCAATGTTGCAGGAGCAAACGAGCCCGTGGACCTTCACAAACATGCTCATTCATCATGTACAATCCACTGGCTTTTCCGACCGTCAAAGGTGTCTGTCTATCCGAACTCACGTCGTTGTTCTTTAATCTACGACCTCTGCCCCCGATTATCCATGATATAGACCATTTCGATGGAGTACAGAGGCGATGCTTGGCCTGTCATGCCTGACGGTAGCAAGTACGACGGCACCAATTTACTTTCTTTGGTCCGGGAAGGAAATAGCCCATTCCAGGAAGCTTGGGACGTGAATTTGCTCATTGCGGAGATTGAAGAGAAGCTCGAAAGCAAAGTCGTTGACATACCTATGCTGTACGATGGTGCGAATTACTATGTAGGTCTTGCTCGAAAATGGCAGCGTCTACCTGGCCACGCTTACGAAATTCTTCCAACAGGGAATTCACGTCAAACTCTCCAATCGTCCGGACATCATAGCACGTCTGAGAAAGTCTGATGTTAACTGGCCTAATTACTGCTCTTGGCCGTATCACAAGCTTGTCCCGCAAGTCGAATTCGAGGCTGCCGTCTACAATCTATTGCGCAATGAGCTTGATGTACAAACATCTAAACTGCTCTATCATCGAGCTCCTGTACAACGTCCTGAGCCCCGGGTTGAGATACCTGTCGACATAGTGGGCCGTGCCTTATTTCTGTTCAAGAAAGAAGAGGGAGAAAAGAATCTTTACGCCGATCTGTCCACAAGTCAAAGAGTACGTTGATAGCCTCTTTTTTTGAAACTTTGTATCAAGCCCATCACTCCAGATTCATCTCCTCAAGCATGCTGCAAGGATACGTGCCTCACTATTCAATTATGCCTTGCCTCCCGACTTTCCCAAAACCTGGCTCCTCGAATGTCTTTTCGAGCAAAAACCTACGTCCTGGGATCTTGAGGTTGTTTCAACACGAAAGTTCTGCGTCGGACTCTTCACGTCCAAAATCGAGGCCACCATTCGTGACGTGGGCGACATGATCGGCTGGCAATCTGACAACGAAGTCGTCGGGCCCATCGCCTTTGCAGCAAAGAAATCCTTGCTTGATTTCATCCCCTCGATGTTGCCATCTGGCTGTGACGAGCCTTGTCTATACCGGCTCGTTCTCGACCATGGCGACTATGGCATTCATAATATGTCCATCCAACGACTGGAAGATGGGACCCCTAGTATCTCCTCAATGTTCGACTGGGAAACCGGGAGTATCGTACCGGCACTTTTGTCGGATCCGATTTTCTGGGTCCAATCGGGCGCTGTTGGCGTTACCGAGAACGGCGACCCAGAAAGTCTTTACGCTTCCGAAAGTGCGACCGAGGAAGAGACTGAGACGAGGATGGCAGAGGCGAAAGAATACACCACTGTACGTGACTCTCAGACTTGCGTGGAACCGATCGCTAATATTTATCTTTCAAAAGGAATTATTTAAGGAAGCTCCTGAGTTCCAACGCGCGATCGTGGCTGGGAAAGATGCTCGTCATCTGTGGTTTGCGTTGCAAGATTGGCGCGGTCAAGATCCTGAGGGGTATTTTGGGACTCTGGGAGCATGGGCCGAGGAGAGGATGAAGGAGATGGGTGTGAAGTGATCTAATTCAGATCATACTTTCGCAAGTCGGGAGTGCCAGGACACAGCGGTGCAAGATCTGGGAGTCAGTGAGAACCGGGAGCCATGAATCATTTTCTCTTAAATTGCTTGCCAACGCTTCTGCTGCACGACCGCCACGGTTTAGGATATAGAACCTAGTGCGATTAGTTACACCTGAGGCGGAAAGGATGGGAAGGGATGTCGATCATCGATCTGACTGGTGATCAAAATCAAGCATCTATTAGAGTTCGATAACCTTGAGTCATCGTCGTAGATGTATTAGACTGTGGGCGTCAAGCCTTCACTCCATCCATGATCAGATCTAGTCTGCAATACTTCATTACCTGTCAGTGATACTCAAAAAGAAAGTCACGCTGTCTGTCATGCACCTACATTGTGTCCGATCACGTTGAATATGCGCGATCAACCCTCGGGCATAGTGAATATATATCATATCCGCACTATAATCTTTAATGCTTGAAACAACAACTCCCAGTAAATTTCTTGGGTCCAACCGTTCCATAATTGACTAATAAAAGATCGGAAGGTGAAGATATCCTTCGCATTGACGTCTCATCTTCAAGTTTGCTGGTAAAGGGTTACTGCAAGTAACCTAATCGTCGCGGAAAATGCCAAATACTAGGACTCAGTGCTTATGGAACGCGTGAAGGAGTAGTGTGCTGACTTTGCTACCTAGGTAGTCAAAAGCGAATACTGTGTCCTCATCGTGCACCACAATATCATTTCGACGGATCAGGGACAGAGGAAAACGAAGTCCGAATCTCGACGAAGCTAATGGAGTAAACCGACGAGTACTACTCAGATCCAGAAATTCATTAGGGAACTGATTGTAGCAATTGTTAGCCTGAGCATAATAGAGACAGAAGCAAAGCAGGACACGACAAAGCAAAGGAAATCAAGAACAAGATCGACGAGACAGGGGAAGAAACAACACTCAAAGTCATCCAGTAGAGACGAGCACACATCCTCATTAAAAGAAAACCTCAAATCCATTGATCAAGAAACTACCGATCGATAAAAAAGCCCATCCACAGCCCGCATTGCCACTAGAAAATACCCGTGATCGCCCTCAGTCGAGAGCAAGCATGAAGCCGGATGGTATCGTATCGTATTTTACAAACGAAGTGATCCTTTTTTCCGAAATAATGAAAGAAGAAAAGAAGATGGTTCCTCCTCACCCGGCACCGGGAGTTGAGGCATTATGCACGACGTCCTGCAAAGAAAGAAAATCCGCATCCGTCAATGAGTTCTGTTGGAGAAGAGACCGGCCCTGGGGTCGAGATATCGCGGCTCATCCGTCGCCAGGGATGATTTCGAACCGAGTAAGCTAGTCGGCGGCGGCGGAATTCTGCGTTCAACCATCCGATCAATATTATCCACCATAGACACAGTCGCCCTCCGACTCGGAATCGACCTCAGAGATGCGTAGTAGTGAGTAGTAAACACGCAATTTCCATGCACCGATGTATTGTTGTTTCCCGAGAAAACAGAATTTAGATAGCAAGTGTTCTCAAAACGTCGAAGATGAATCGAAGTCGTTCTGGGTCTTGTCTCCATCTGTGGCAACGTTAAAACAGCGAATGAAGAAAGGGAAGGACACCTAGTAAGGAGCCCAACCTCTTCCAGCACCTCTGCCGCCACGTCCGCCACCACGGTAGTTGGCACCAGGTCGGGGACCAGCATTTTTCGGTCCAGTTGGAGCATTAGGTGGTGCATTGACCGGACCAGCAGGAGGAGTATGTTGATGCTTTGGACCTCGGTGAGCACCGCCTCGGAGACCAAAGCCACCGCGTCCAGCAGGTCCCGTCGGTGCCATTACGTGCGGAGCTGGGACATCGTCGTACATGCCTTCCCACGAAGTCGGTCCGCCCATTCCTTGCTGAGCAGCATATTGGGACTGTTGCATTCGCGCTTGTTGTTGACGTTCGTACTTCTGCTGCTCAAACATCATCTGCTCCTGTGCGTTGAAGCCAGGTCGGGCTGCCCCTGCGGACGGTGAACGACCCATCATAGCAGCTTGAGGACCAGCGGGGGCAGTTGGTGGAGGTCCATTGAATCCAGGCTGAGGTTGTTGTTGCTGCATCATCTGACCCTGCATTTGCTGCATCATACCCGGATTCATGGCACCTCCAGGACCCATCGGTGTACCTCCAGGCGACATCATCCGCGGCTGATTCATCATCATTTGTTGCATCATGGCTGGATTCATTCCACCCTGCATCATACCCATGCCCATATTTGCCTGCGCAGCTTGAGCCATATTTTGTTGCATGGTGCGGAAGTATTCTTGCATCTTGAACCAGTACTGAGCCATTTGAGCTTGGCTCATACCGGCTGTAGCCTGTGCATTCTGACCACCTGATTGGAACTGATTCTGATCACCCCCACCATACGAGTCGTTCTGTTGTTGTCCGGCGCCAAATCGGTCGCGTTTGTTGAACGGTTTGTTGTGTGCACCTCCCTTCTCGTCTTGCATGTTGTTGCGAGGTTCTGCGCGTTTGACTTCGATGGGCTTGCCGTGAATGTTTAGCGGTTGCATCAAGGTCCGGTCAACTGACTCCTCGCCGTCGAAGGTGACGAAGCCGAAACCACGCGGTCGCCCAGTGTCTTTGTCCATCATCAGGGTAGCATCGATGACCCGTCCAAACTTCATGAAGAATTCCTTGAAGTACTGCTCCGTGCATTCTTGGCTCACGCCTCCCACGAAGATTTTGGCGGTACGCTCTTGTTCTTCGCGGGGAATTGCTCGCTTGGGATCGATCTGGTGGGTAAATTAGAGGGTTTGTTTTCGGACCAACTTCACTTGTACTTACGATCTTGCCATCGAGATGATGTTCCTTCACCATAACGATGTTGACAGTCTTTGGGTCTTTGAAGGTGAGGAAGCCAAAGCCCCGAGAGCGACCAGTCGCACCATCACGCATGACTGTACATTCTAGAACCTCGCCGAATTGTGTGAAGTAGTTCTTGAGAGATTCTTGGGAGGTTGTGAGCAGATCTGGGTTAGATTGAACAAGTGACGGACGGGAGCTGCTCACCATCTGTGGTTTCCCAGTTCAGACCGCCAATGAACATTTTACTACAAAGAGACACGTTAGCTGTCTACGTTATAGACCGCGGACGGTCCCGCCTGATGATTGGGAGATGCATGCGCGTGCGGCCGAGTCGTTCAAATATGCAATTCGATGTCCCAGAGCTTCTATCCAGCACCCCTCTTCATAGTCTCCATCAACACAATCGAGAACTGCATGTCGGTTCAGAGCGTAGCCTTTTCCCGGCTCGTTGGTACAGTGTTGGCGAAGGACAGATGACGATTCGTTTGATGCGGTTTGACTGCTGACTGGCATTCTGCAGATAATAGTACCAGCTTGAGTAGAGCACTTCATCGCTCCTCAGGCAGACGAGCAAGGCCATGGTGAGCAGCCGAATGGGCCCGGCTGACTTTGGCGTTGCATCGATTGTGTGGAGAACCAGAAGAGGTATAGCCTGGCACCGAAAACACAGTTTCCGGGAGCAAACGGACAAGCCCTATCTCAACATTCGGTAACCCGCAGCAGAGAAGAAAACCATGACCGGGCGAGCGAAAAACAGCCAAGAGTCCTCAGCAGGCACAAGGACTGTCGAGAGAATCGTTCTTTTGCTATGGAGTCGGGTGCTAGGTACTCATCCAGCTCGGTCTGACAGTTCGACTACGACACTGCAGGCTCCCGATACGCTGATGCTATATGAAGAGTATATCGACATGAAGCTATGTAGCACCTATGGTGGTTTCGATAGCAGTAGCAATTCTGAGCATTTAGCTGCACGCTGTGTTGACTCAAATGTGGTGTGATCAGATACCATCATCTCGCTGGTGCCCGTCTCTCTCAGTTCCAAACTCGGTGGCTTCCGAGTCGTGCAGTACGAAGGTGTCCAGACCCTGCCACAAAATCTTCCCTTCTCCTCGCGGCTCTCTGACCGAGTAGAGTCTAGAGACAAAGGTCCACCACTTCCAGCACAGTGATTGTGACAGTTTGAGACTACACTGCTTCTTGCCATATGTCACTCCTCGTCTTCTTGAGTATGCCATGCTGTGTCCACTTGAGTCATGTCTGTGACCCTTCGATTGACGCTCACGGTACAAGACCGGCAGGACTATGGAGGCTACGAGGCTCTGGACATCTCTTTTCATCATCTACAACAGTATTACGACCAGCTGTTGGAGAGGTCTTGATTGAAACCACGCGATATCCATCACTCTTGCGGTTGTCCATCCTGCTTGGGACACATGGCATGGAGCTTGCCAGCACGCGCGCGCTTGCATTTGCTAAAAAAAATTGAAGGGATTACTGTTTCACAGGAGACTTACCCATCCTCTTTCATGCCAATAGGCTCATGATCGTACGTTTCGTCAGGCTGCATGCCATTATCTTCATGGCCCATGCCACCATTCATGTCTCCATAGCCGTTCTGTGTTTGCGTGTTGTCGTTCATCTCGTTAGTGGGTGCATCCTGCATAGTCTCTTCTGAAGATGTTTGGTGCATTTGTGGAGGCTCCTCCTTGATAGCCGGCTCCGTCTTCACTGGTTCTGGCGCAGCAGCAGGGACTGCCTCAGGTGCTGCGGTAGGTTCTCCGTCATCATCGTAGCTGCGGAAAAATGAGTCAAGGGCGCCTGGAGCGAGAGGCAAGGGTTATGTACGTACAGATCAGCGAAGATATCTTCGTCGAAGTTGTCGGCATCGGCCATGGCTGGTTAGTGATTGATGAACGTGAAGGAGATGATGGTGGTGATGAAGTTGTGGTCGGGCTCGAGGCTGCCAGGTTGTTGCGCACGCGCCGGGTATGCCCAGCCAAAGATGCTGGAGAGTTAGTGGGAAAGAGGAAAAGAAATGTCTAATCCACGACTGCGATGGGCGCTGGTGGTCTTATGGAGAGTCGTTTATCCGTGATGTTGATGGTTGGTGTTGAGTGGACGGAAGAAGAGGTTCATGGAATTCAGAAGTCGGGACTTTCGTTGGTACCTACTCCCGTCCACACCAGTGACCCCAACAAAGGAACATGGATCGTTTCACTCCTCTACAACACCAGGTTAAGCCCATAAGTCCGAAATGAGTAAGAAACTGCAGCAGGTAGACATTTAGATCCATATCTACAGCCATCAGCTAACAGTCGGTGTCAGGAAATGGTCCAGCTTGGTTCGTTAGTCCCCAAATGTAGTACATATACAGGGATTATATGCTGATGTATATGTCTGCCTCCTTTCTACAGACCGTTCTGAGTATGTCAATGTTTCGCGATTCCTGAAGAGTGAGGCTAATCTTCTACGCCAGATCAGTATCTCCATTCTGGCGCACAAAATCAGCCAGCTCCGCGCAGAGTCATGACGGCCGAAAGGTCGTTGGAGCTTCATATTCGCATGCTGATATCTTGAAGTTTGATTCTCTGTACGCAAGCTGTCGGGCTAAGTTAGATCTACATACTACATACTAAGACACCATAGGTCCCTCTCTGGCAGATCGCGACCCCGTACCCCGCCTTCCAATTCCCACAGTCGAGAGTCTTCTGCGCCGCCTGCTCAAGCACATAACAGACTGTCAAGTCCTCCTATCAAGTCATACAAGTCCTTGTCACGCGAAACCAGCAGAGGGTGGGAAGCCGAAGAGGATGACGAGGACGAGGAAGAGGAGCTTACATTCGATGACGAGGAAGATGAGTTCGGCCTGCCTAGTATAGTGAGCATGAGACGAAAGGGAAAGAGGATACAGAAGTCAAGAGATAAAGACAAGGAGCTAAGCTTGCTATACGGAAACGGACTGTCGAAATCGAGGACTTCAGAAAGCTTGTGGTCTGTGGACAGTGGTGACATTGCAGAAGAGCGCGGCATACCTAGCTATCCAGTTCCTAAAAAGTCCGAAGGCAAGATATTACGACCGCAATACAAAGAAATCCTTCGAGATCCAGCGAATTCATTGCATCTCATTAATCACCCTACGATATCGCAAAACGCCTCGCCAAAAGAGACAGAGGCCCATAACACCCGAATAAGTCGCATCAACAAGTTCAAGCGCATACTTCAGACCAGTACAATATCACTGCCAGAGCTTCGAGCTTCAGCATGGTCCGGCGTACCCGAAGAGGTTCGCGCCATGACCTGGCAGCTCCTTCTAGGCTACCTGCCAACAAGTAGTGAACGTCGAGTGGCCACTCTAGAGCGCAAAAGAAAAGAGTACTTAGATGGAGTACGGCAAGCATTTGAACGTGGCACAGCTGGAAGCGAAACATCAGTGTCAAGTGGTATTGCTGGCACAGCGGCCGGTATGTCTGCGAATCGCGGTCGAGGTCGAGGACTGGATGAAGCAATATGGCATCAAATCAGTATCGATGTTCCTCGAACAAATCCGCATCTTGAGCTATACAGTTATGAAGCAACGCAGCGGTCACTTGAGCGCATTCTATACGTTTGGGCAATACGGCATCCTGCCAGTGGATACGTCCAGGGCATCAACGACCTTGTCACACCTTTCTGGCAAGTCTTTCTAGGAGCCTACATCACGGATTCTGATATTGAGTTTGGCATGGATCCCGGACAGTTGCCGCGACCGGTCCTGGACGCTGTCGAAGCCGACTCGTTTTGGTGTTTGACCAAACTTTTAGACGGCATACAGGATAATTATATTTTTGCGCAACCTGGAATCCAAAGACAAGTCGCGAGTTTGAGAGATTTGACGACGAGGATAGACGCTGGATTGGCGAAACATTTGGAAAATGAAGGCGTGGAATTCATTCAGTTCAGCTTCCGATGGATGAACTGTCTGCTCATGAGGGAAATCAGTATAAAGAACACGATCAGAATGTGGGACACCTATCTCGTAAGTCGTCGCCACTACATCGTCTTCCAATCCACATTCCCTGCACACCAACCAACTCAGTCTACTAATGTCGCCATCTAGTCTGAAGACCGCGGCTTCTCCGACTTTCACCTCTACGTCTGCGCTGCCTTCCTCGTCAAATGGACCGATCAACTTGTCAAAATGGATTTTCAAGAGATCATGATGTTCTTGCAAGCGCTGCCGACGCGTAATTGGACCGAAAAAGATATTGAGTTGTTACTTAGCGAGGCGTTTATTTGGCAGAGTCTTTTTAGAGGGAGTAGTGCGCATTTGAAGGGCCAAAATACGGGCACGCCGAGTGCTAGTGGGCCGGGCATGTTGGGAGTTTGAAAGGGGAAAGGGTTCGGGAAATGGATCGTATGTATGAGGTGTATGTTTACGAGGTCGATATGAGGATGAGGTTATGTATTTGATGTGGAGAATAGTGAATAATACTTCGGGAACAGGTGTTGATACTAATGCTGATGTGCGTCCGATACGCTACCAATTTTCGACCTTACAAAAAATGCTTGAATATCGACTGAGCATATACTTCATAGTACTCGTCTTGCAACAGCCCGATATACTCACGTAAGATCACCACCCTTGATCTCGAGGCGATCAATCAAAGATTCGCTGGGTGACTAGACTCTGTCAATTCAAAACTCAGATCCCATTCCGTCCTGCGATTGTTCGTAATGAGTGTGTTGCAAAATTTTGGAGACTTCGCTTTTGCAGTCGCGATGGGTGGATTCATTAGATTCCTCGGCAAGATAGCCGCTAGCTCTATCTAGACTTTAGCCCTATAGGTATGGACCTAAGAATTCACTAATCCTCGTCACCACCCAGTGCTGCTCCCCTACTAATTACCTGATCACCCTATTCGGTACCTCTTACAGCCTCCAACGTCAATTCCAAACCATAATTACGACGACAACGATGATATCGTTACCTAACGGCGTCAAATGAGTCCTTTCGAGTCCCTCCCTACCCGTACAAGTCGATAGATACTCTCCCAAAGCTTTGTCTAGATACATTCCACCTCTTGAGGGGATTGAGCGATTCTGCAAGGGTATAAACGAGGTTGCCAGAAGGAAACATTTGCTCAGGTTTCCACAGAGAGAGAGTAAGAGTGGAAGGACATTGGAGCAGTAGAATATATGGGGTTCCTAGATAAACTGCGCTATAGTGCCGAATACAAGGTCTTTAGCTTCGGTGATTACTGGTATACCGCCGCTGGTGAGGGTGGATATGAGCTCGCTTGTCTTCTCGCAATGTCTCCTACGAAATATCGCCGTCTCAATGCAATTTGACAAGGAAGCGCTGTCAGCAGATGTACGCATATTTTGCTGCACAATTGGACCTGTCCTACGTTACAGTATCCGTTGATGGCAAAGGAAACATTCCTAACTAACTACCTACATAGAGAATCCAAGGACTACTGCAATACGTCAACAGATCTCTGTAAACAGGAGAAGATACTTCCCCCTCTAGAAAGAAGAGCTACCGGATAAGCAATTGATCAGTCAAAGCCTGGTTTATAAGGGCAGAAGGTATGGATCCTGAGCGATTGCCTTGGGGTTTCTTAGGCTATCGCTCAGAATCCATACTTTTTGCCCTTTTGAATTAAGCTCTAACTTAATGATACCACACCCCTGTAGCTCTCCCTCCTCGAACAACTCCCTCATCAGACCGCAAATCCATCTATTCTTCATCTCGTGAATAACAGGTGAGCATCTACCGCCAAATCTCACTAGAGTAAGGAACCGAGAAATAGGTTAGGCAGATTCGCAGCTTTCCATCGCAGCTGAAATGGGTACGGGGAATTCAGAGTACGCTCATCGGCTTGTTGAACATCTAGTTCTCTATTATGCATTCGAACCTTCCCACTATACTAGGATCCGGACTTTTCGCTTAACAACTCGCATACCTGGCTGCAAAATCATCCCTCACGAGGTATTGGCGCGTGTCGCCTGTTAACTCAACTCAGATTCCTATGCTCGGGGTTCTGTTTCGCGACGCGTATACGGCCTCCTTTTTTTTGGGCCTATGGTTTTCACTGAGAGGGCAGTTGGTAGGGGTGGATGGGTAAGGAAGAAGGTCGACTTGTACGGGACTGAAGTGGAATTTTTGATTGGAGTAGAGATGTCAAGAGAGGAATAAGGGATTTGGACGAGTAGTGTATTATTGAATTAGTATCGACGATGTAGGTCGGGCATACATGGTGATATGTACCAATGTAAGAGAGATGCGCTTGATACCCATTTCCTCCCGTCGTCGCTCAGAGCATATTTCGCCAACATCGTTATCGAGCGCAGAATTTTAGAACAAGCAATACCGATTTTTCACACAAATACAAACTAGATCTAAATACGTTTTCCCAACAACAACAAGAGCAACAGCAGCCATCAACAAATGCTTAAGAGCGATCAGGCCACAGGGGTACCAAAACTAGAATCAAAGTAAGGTCTGGTAATCCCATTGTTGAGAACTCCCTTCTCTTTCTCATCCAACGCCTTGAAAGCTGCTTTAGCCTTCTTCACCGCCGCATCCAATGCGGCTCGTCTGGATTGGGCCTGCCTCGCCTCCCTCGCCTTCTTATCTTCGTATCGCTTCCTCGCCTGCGCCTCAGCCTCGTCCAAATTGGGCTTTTCGTATTTTTCCCACCACTTAGGTCGTTTGCGTGGATGAACCCACTTGCCAAATTGCATATAGGATTCGCATTTTTTCATGGGGTGCATGATTTTGGCGCCAAGTTTGGGAACATGCGCACCAGGGAAACGAAGGGGTATGTATATGGATTCGTCCTGGTGACAATGGTGCTTCTTGTGGCAATGGTTCCAGAAAGGCTTCTGGCTGACCATATTTGCAGCTGTGAGGAAGTACCCTTGGATTGAAGCCTAAAAGAAATATTAGCAAGCGCGCCATCGGCCACAAGGAATGTCGAGTGAAGCTTACTTCTTCAGGTGTAGGTTGATCTGCCGGATCCCAGGTCTCGTAAGGGCCTACCATGCATGGGTAGTTTTTATCTGAGAACCCTTTGGTCGCTTTGACTTTTTGACCGGACCTCTCACCATGCCAACCATCATAAGCGCCACCGCTGATGCATTCTCCTCCGTCGCAACGCGCAATTGGGAGGTGTATGAGGCCGGCCAATGGCCCTCCAGATCTTACAATGCTCTCGTTCGCGTGATATGCGTTGTGTGATGCCACCAACTTGTCAGCATAATCAGGCTCATCCGCCTCATGATAATCACCAAACGGGTCAGCTATTAAGACGTGTTTTTGGTCGTTCCATTTTGGGAGACCGAACCCCGCATGGTTGTAATGCGTAACAGAGGCTCTGACAATGTTTTCTATGCTCATATCACCTCGGAGATAGTTAATTCGTTCCAGTCCCTTTGGTAACATGATTGGTGCACCCTTCAATCTGGAGTATCTGCGTAAGGGTTAGAGACATGTCAAACCCACGCGTTGATCCACTCACTGAAAAACATAGAAGACTTTGAGTGGGAACTCGTCAAGACAGACCTTAGACTGGGATGGACCCCTCGAATCTTCTGCGCATGTTTGCCCCCAGCGAGTCGTTCCAGCAATACTTTGCGTGATGTACACACTATCCTCGCTACGGATGCGTCAGCTCTGTCGTCTCGACATGTGTGTCTTGGTGGAATATACCGCCACATGTGGTCAAGCATGGGCGCATTGACCGAATTTGCGAATCTTCTTCTCGTCTCGGCCAAAAGGTTATTGGACCCCACTTCCTCAAATTCGGCTGCGTGCTGCCAAATGAATTTGCCGGCGAGGTCTGCCTTACCTCTCAGGAGATCTTCGTGGCTGTTATTCACGACAACTTCTAGCCCCTCGAGCATGTCTTTCAGAACTTCTCTGATCTCGGCTTCCTGCTCCCATCGTTGCCATCTGATGAAAGTTAGCTTACATCTTACTCGTGTACTGCAGAGCTGACCCTGGTTTGCTTGCGTCAAGCCCTAACATTGCATTCTTGAATATCAATGCATTGACTACAAGTTTGAGGCTCTGTGCACCCGGGATCGGTTCACCGTCGAGCTGAAATCCACCCAGAAGGCCGGAGAACGTCATTAAGATCTGGGAGATCAAAGTGAATTTCTTTCTTTCCATGTACTCATTCCATTGCTTTTCGCGGTTCACGGTGTCTTTCTGGATGGAGTGTCAATTCTTTGCACTGAAGATCTTCGGATGGGACCCTACCTCGGAAAACAAGGTCAACCAATCCTCTTTTATGGCATCGGCATGGAGGAGGGTTTCTTGGAGAGCTTGATTTATTACTGTGTGTCGGTGGTCAATGGTCGCAAGAATCTGGCCTCCATAGTATGCTTTCCGTGTGGTACTGCAGCTTTCGCCTTGTTTGATGTTCTCGAGGCTACCAACCTGAAAGGAAAGTCAGATGGCATGAATTCAAGATAGAACGGTATTTCTATGCGAGAGGCAGTGGATTCCCAGGTCACTCACAGTACAAGAGAACCCGTCTCCACATCTTGCCGACTCGAGCGCGGTACCAGGCAGCCATTTCCTAAAATACCAGTTTGCAAAATGGTGTTCCGAGTCTGGAGACTCAGCCCAGATGTCAAATTGGTCTTTGATGAATTCCTTTGCTCCCGAGGCGTCGATAACACCTGGCACATTGCTGAAGGGCACCGCACAGCCAGATACGACAGGTGCAGGAGGTGCAGGAGCCAGAGGCCAATCGACAGTGGTAGCCCCTAATACGGAGGAGCCTTTGCTGTCTGTGATCCACAGTGGCATTGTGTAGGTCACCTGCACATCCCTTTCGCTTCGACTTGTTAGTCATGGTGACTCAAAGCCTTCCCAGAGCATGTACCTTAATGACGTGAGTGTTGGTGAATCCGTTATGGCTGGATTCGGCACGCTCATGGAGGTAGCTGCCATAATCAGAAGGAGGGCCGCTAGCCAAAAGGCATGCGTGAACGGGAAGCGTGTTGGCATTCTGGGCGGATGCTGCTGGTTCTGCAGGGTTAGAAACTTTTATTATGTAGTGATGATATCACTAGGAGCGGCTTGAAGATTTTTTATCTAGTGATGGAATGGCTATGAGTGGCTTGAAGTTCTGTTATATAGTGATGGGATGGCCAGGAGTGGTTTCTAGAGA
The DNA here is from genome assembly GCA_007735645.1 of Venturia effusa. Taxonomy (NCBI): domain Eukaryota; kingdom Fungi; phylum Ascomycota; class Dothideomycetes; order Venturiales; family Venturiaceae; genus Venturia; species Venturia effusa. The sequence goes on along the minus strand of CP042190.1, from coordinate 2,169,265 downwards.
TGGTTTAACTTGTTGGGATGGCTGAGGACTGGTTCAACGAGGTGGTTTGACCTGATTTACCTGAGTCCTTAATGCAGGCTAATCGCTCAGTGGACCTGTGAATCCGGAGCAAGTGTCCATGGTTTCAGAGAACCGGTGGGGTATGTCTACGGTACGATTTCATACTATTCTGCTCGATAAAATGATCGAGTCAGCGGTCAAAATGCGCGCCTCCGCCACCAGAAGCCAAAACGTTCGCAATCGGGTTCATCCTCCCAGCTACGATTTGCAACGATGAATACGGTCTAAGGAGCCAGTGGGAAAGGAACGGTTTTACCAAGGCAAGCTCGACAAATCATTTGAAAGCTTGTCGACGAGACTGGTTCGCTAAAATCTTTGTCGTGCTGAGACAAAGAGGAAGGAAAAGTAAATTAAGTCGTGCAGTCAGTCAGACATAGTCATGGATTGTTCGCTCAGGACGCTGCTGCAATTGTTCATCGTATGCCTCGGCTGTGGTTTTTTCGCTGGATTTCGTCAGTCAAATGTATTCTCGTCTCTGAGAAACGTTGCTACCAGTGTTTTGAAATGCGCAACGGCAGAAACCAACGCACATTATAAATCTCGCAAGCCTGCTGTTAGACCTGGTGTGCACAGCCTTTCTCTCTGCATTCCAAGGAAAGGCTGTTCGCAAGGGCAAAGTACAGGGCTTGGAGCTCACCGAGCCAAGAAACACAATCGAACGCAGCCGCGCAGGCTCCACCTTCTAGCTCCCATGAGCTTGGTAGAAGACGTTGAGGCGCCGTCCGTAGAACAAAGATTGTGCAAACCCCACTCGTGTATTGTCATCGGAGCAAAGGAAATGAAGAGCTGGTATCAGCCATCTCAATGCGATGTTAACGCGCAGTCTGAGGCGAGACTACATCGTCAGACTGGAAGAAGAATCGAGGATTCCCATGCATCGATCAATTTGTGATTGTTCATGAAAAATGGACGTCAGTGCATCCTAAAGAGCCTAGGAAAGATTCGTCAACAACGCTCGATGAGCATGTCGTGGAAAAGCCTGTCGTGGACATGTCAAGCTATTTTGCGTCAGCTGTACTCCTCCAGTCTGATATCCAGCTCACCAAGCATTATCCCGGCCCCGGCTTATCTGGACGTTGCCAAGCCCACGTATGATCGGACGGGAACTTGTGAGTATCGAGCTTGGAAAGCTACCCTTACGGTAGAAAGTGTGAAAGCTAGCTGCTAACTTGTCAGAAAGATGCCAGGCACATGTTGTTGAATGGTCATTGGAGGTGAGAGTGGAAGCGAAAACTTTCAGTCGGTGGTATCTACCATGTTTCACGAGCCGCGATGTTTGCCTCGAATGCCCGCCTTAGCGCCTCAAGGCCTCAGGCATCCACCAAGTGCTGATTAACGCAAAGCCAGCAATTTCTTAACAGCCGGAGGCCCAAGTCTACGCGAACATCCACACAGTACTACCTTCATCCTGATCCTGACACCCGAACTCCTGCACGACAATGATGCATTTCCGTAGCTTCGGACTTTTCCATTCCTACTCGCTCTAGGACCCGCAGTAAATTGGCTTGTGGGCTTGAAGCCATGAAGCCACAGACCCAAGCAAAGGAACGTCATGAATTCACAGCATTACCATAATCACACAGTCTGATAGCCATACTGCGAACCATTTGGTCAGTTGGAAAGCCTCGTTCTGCGGACGTCCTGTATGCTCCCAGGTAATGGCGAACATGGTCGAAAAGAACTTCCTTTTCCTTCACCAATAATCCAAGCCTGGAATCCTCGCCCTCGCCATTTCCTCCTCTCAAAACACGAATATTCTTTCAGCCTTTCCTAGTCATCAATAAGGATAGAACAGGCCCGAAACGGCCACAAACCCGCAAACCTAACCTCGATGAAGCCGAATATGGAGAACAACAACAACGGCACGTACAGGAAAACGAAAAGATCAGGAGAAAGATGCCACCCCATTCGACTCAGGAAACCACACCGTGACCGCTGCCAGATCCCTCGACTTCACGAACAGCCTTGGCAAAAACCTAGACCCCGCAAATGTCAAAGCAGGCATGAAATAGTGTCTACATGTCGCACGTTAGAAAGAGTCAATAAAAGCTGCGAAAACCGGGGAATTGAAGAAAGAAGAACATGTGCCGCAGGTGCAAATTCACGCTACCCATGATCGAGCACTTGAGGTTGTGGATTATAGAGATCTGAGCACTTTTTCGCATATGGGCCAAGTACCTGAGAGGAAGGAAAGACAGGACAGGACTGCACAGTCGATCCAGATTCGATGAGTGCGAATGTGAAGCAGAGTCCGGAGATTGGGGCCTGTGAGTTAGACGGGAAGTATATCTGGGAAAGACATGGATCTAAAAACAGAGCGGTAGTGTATTTTTTTTAGGTTGGAGATACCGTGAAGCCTATTTTGGATGCATGATTTCCTCTATTTTGAGGACAAAGTGACATTGATGTTGGGTAAATTTTTTTGAGAAGGTAGCACAGCTTGATTCATTGTAGCCTTGAACTGGAGCAGTTCTCATATCTCGAGATTGCAGAAGGTAGCTAACTGACTCGAGATAATCGATTCTGTATTTACACGGCCTCCAAATTTGACAGAGAGACATGTCCGCCATCCCCTTCCCCAGAATAAGGAGCGAAAAGCATGAACCCAATGACTAATCACAAAGCCACAAGAGATCAAAGACTTCAAAAAGCACCCACAAACCCCCGCTACCCCTTCACTTTTCAAAAAACATCCTAATAGCCTCCCGATTCCTGCTCTTACAACACTCCCCTCCCACCGCGACGACCGCCCCAAAAGCCATCAAAGCCGCACACCAAGTAAGAGCCAGAAACTTATCCCCTCTGACCACACTCACCCCAACCGGGCTCCCGTATTCGTCCACCAGCCACCTGCCCCTCTCCATCATAACCGTAACCGTCACGCTCGCTCCAACGAGTGCCGCAGAAGCCGTCCCCGCCAAACACAATGACGCCGCTACGATGCGCCTACTACCAGTCGAATAGCCGCTCATCCAATAAACGCACGCGAAGATGGTGAAGAAGGAGAAGACGATGGAGATGATGTATGTAGCCAATGCGACATGCGCCATCATTTTCAGCTGTGTGATCCCGTCTTGTAGTGCTTGAGGCCAGTTCAGTTGTCCCACTGCTAGGTTGATGTCTGCTTGGTCCAATGCGTTTTGGAGGATGGGCATTGGGTCGAATGCGAAGAGGACGGTGCTTGTGGAGCAGCCCGAGACGGTTTTGATTGGAGCAGGACTGATGGTGGTGGAGGCACCGTAGCAGTAGTTTAGCATGTGGACGGAGTAGAAATCTTGGAGACCGGCCTTTTTAGCAAAAAAGGTGGTTAGTTCGTTGAGGATGGTTTGGGAGGTGCTTAGTAAGGGGTTAATGATGGATGAGAGGGGGTTGGCGGCTTCGGGGGAGGTGGGTATGCTGTGTGCCGGAGGTTTGACGATGTCGAGACCAATAGATGAGGTGTTCAGCTGATGTATCTAATTTAGCATACATTCTCCTTCCGACTGTGAAGATAGACTTACAGTAAGGATAGCATAATCATCCATATAACCTTCCCTCGACCCAGCCAAAACACACAGAAAGGCCAACGTCAATGCCACCAATGCAAGGACAGCCGGCAGAAGTGGTAACCATTTTATTCCCCTCCTCTCATCAAACCTCTCCTTCCTCGGCGAAAGTTCAAATCCTTTATGTCCCTCCCAACTATCTCTTCTGAACCTCTGCTGTAAATGCGCCCTTTTTTGCTGAAAGAGAACGTTGATCTTCGCCTTGATCATCCAAAGAGAAGGCATGGCGTTGCGTTTGAATCGAAACTTTCGAAAACGAATATTCTCGGCATCATCGAATCATATATCATTCCTCGAAAGGCTGAAGATTTGAGATCTGGAAACAGCGTGGTGCTGGGATATAGCTTTGAGCTTTGCCGATCCACCAATAAACCAATGAAGCGAATGGCACGGCCAGATCTCGATCGCCTAATCAGTAGCTTAGGGCAATTGGGACGCCTTATTGATGGACTCTGACAACGTGACGTCGAGCAATTGGCGCCTTCCATGACATGTCTGGATTGACTACTCAGACAGGTTAGTCCTTGCTGTGATCCGTGCACTGTTCTGCCTTGGCCAGACGTACCTTTCTAGCTACCAAACATGTTTTGGTTGGAGTTTCGAACAATCAACGTGTAGGTAGATCTAGGGTTTGGTGGCGTTTGTACAAACGTAAACAGCTTCGCGGGCAGCAGGCTCTTGCCTCAACGCATTTCGCGCATGAAAAGGCCGACAAATGTCATCGCAAGCTTCCATCGAGTAAATGAAGTTCAATAGGCGAGAGAATTGAGGGTCGCATGTGTGAAAGGTAGGCTTGGAGCTCGGCCTGTACCGTGGAGCTGAGTTGAACCCGTCACGAGTTGGAAGGATTGTGAAGTATGGCGTATCGTATTAGAGAAGCGGTCGGATAAGGACGGAGTGTGTCGTTGAATTCATCAATGAGGCATCTCATACTTTCAGATCTTTATTGATCACTTCACGATCCGACATCAACGGCTACAGCGCGAAGTGTCTTGAAGAGTTCCTAGCATTTTTGCATTTCGTAATAGCTCCAGAAGGAAGATACAGCGGTCGTGTCGCAACCGGCTTCTTGCTCGATTATCTAGTCAAATCCTGAAGAGCTGGCAATGGTGAAGATGTTCTGACATACCTGGAGATTGATTTGATCCAAAATCTCGTGAGTCAATGTCGCACTCGACCACATTGTCGGAGGTCGCTGGTCATTATATGAAAATGGTTCGTGCTTTCCCTAAACCGAATTTTCTAGTGACTGATGTACTGGAACACCGCACTGACATCCTTCTCTGAGGTCTCTTGGCGCAGTAAAAGATCCTGTATCCTTCCTAAAGGCCCATCCTCTCCATCATTGACAAAGTGATTCCACGTGCTGGTATCGCCATAGAGCATGGCTTGTGCCTTGATGTGCTGTCTGCCATCTGACGCTCTACACCTCTTACATTTGAATGTGTCGTGTGTGTCACTTCTCGTGTTATCTCTGTACTGAAAAAGCTCTCTCAACAAATCCAAGCTAAAGTGCCTCTCCACATCTTCGGCCGAGTCAACAACGCATGAAGATAGAGATTGTTTGTGACTCTGGCGTTGAAAGATCTTCTCTTCAATAGTACCAGTGGCTATAAACCGATATACGAAGCAATCCTTTTTTTGGCCATCTCTCCAGACACGAGCAAGAGCCTGCTGGTCTGCAGCAGGGTTCCAGTCAGGGTCGAATAGAACCAATCGATTTGCGCCAATAAGATTAAGACCACAACCTCCAGCCTTGCTACTGAGCAGGAAGACGAACTCTTGACCTTCTGGATCGTTGAACTTGTCAACCAATTTTTGGCGTTTGTTGACATTCATCGTGCCGTCGAGTCGAAGCACTCCATAATTTCGAGAGCGACAGAGCTTGTCGAAAATGTCCAGAGTTTGCGTGTAATTAGATATAAGCACGATTTTGTCATTGGTATCGGCGCGTATACGAGCCAACATGCTGCAGACCTTAATAAAAGTTTGATAGACGAACGACAAGAACTTACCGGTCAAGAACCACCATCTTCCCCGAATACCAAGATTTCACATCACGGTCTCTTCCGCGAGCGTCTTTGGGGACAAAATCCTCCGGGAAGAATTCTTCGCTACCTGGTAGATCGGACGGCAGGTCCAAGAGATCAGGGTGGTTGCACAACTTCTTGAGCATACCAATAGCTTTAAGTGGCTGGCTACCTTTGCCACGAAGAAGACTCTTGACGTCTGGAGAGTCGACAAAATGATTATACAGCTTCTTTTGGAACGGGGCCAGCCCACAGAATACAACGTGTTCGTACTTGACAGGCAAGTACTTGGATAAAATATCGTTCGTTCGGCGGATGATAAATTTGTTGACTAGAGTCAGTAATTCGGCCAAGCGCTCATTGCCCTTTTGCTGATCTGCATCTGTGCCTGCAGCATCTCGGCCTCGAAGGATCGGGATTTCATATTTCTTGCGAAATTCTGCGCGCGTCCCAAGGTAGTTTGGGTTGGCGAAGTTGAGAAGTGAGAAATATTCCGACAAATCGTTCTGAATTGGTGTCCCCGACAGAATCACACGCTTCTGCACGTTCAGTCCATTCAGAGCGGTAAAGGTCTGGCTGTCGCCGTTCTTCAGGCGATGACCTTCATCACAAAGCATGAGTCCGATGGGTGTTTGAGCCAACTGATCAGCGTAAAGCCGTAGTGTCTCGTAAGACACAATGAGAACAGGTCGGACGACGGTTCGACCAGATGCTATAGACCATTGCTTCAACTGCTGTATGAGCTCGTCCTTGGTGGCCTTGCCATCAATAGCAAAAGGATGTATGGCGTCGGGACCGAGCCACTTCACCAGCTCGTTTGCCCAATTGCGCACCAAACTGGAAGGGCAGGCAATAACGGCCTTCTGTATAGTAGATTTACCAGCATCGGGCGATTGCTTGAGGAGTGTCCACATCAAGGCAATGCATTGTAGCTATGATCGTTAGTGGTCAAGCACGTAATCGTTTCATCCAGCGCTCACCGTCTTGCCCAGACCCATTTCATCCGCCATGATACATCCATTGGCGCTTGGATCAATCAGCCCGGTGGTTGCGCGATACAGGAACTTCACTCCTTCGACCTGATGCGGCCTTAAAACTTTGGCCAGTCTAGGATCTATCACCACTGGCACCCTTGGACGCTCTTCGACTTTTTTCTTGATGCCCAGAATTTCTGCCAAACTCTTGTGAACCAGCGGCGCATCTACTTTGACCACATCTGTGCTGGTTTCTCCCTCTGGCTTTTTTTCCGAATCGACAAGGGGTTTGTCGTCGACCGTCGGATCAAATAGAACAATAGCGAATTCGCCACTTGGATCATGCAACGCTTTTGCCACGAATATTGTCCCCGAGCGCATGCCCAACAAGGGAGGCGGCTTGTAAGAATTGTAGGCTTCTGGAGTTTTGTTGGCCATGGGCACTGAGAATCGAGCACGGAAGATCTGTCCCTTATCCTTTACTTTGAAGACAGGAAATCTGTTTATATCTCTGGTGGCAAGAGCCAGGCGGTCATCGTTCGTGTATGGCTTGTCTCCATCTTCTACGCTGGCGTCCCCATTGGCATACGAGACTTTCCTTCTCTTGCGAGCCGGTTTCTCTGATGCTCTGGTGGGAGTCGCAGAGCCTGGGCACTTGAATGGCTTGATGAGGCGATCGACTGATTGAGGGGTGCCACCGTACAGTCGCGCTGACTTCTGTGTGGAGGGCGCAACGTTCTCCTTGTCGACGTTGGCAGCGGTGGGTCTTGGACGATGCCTAGAGGTGTATTAGCTATGGTGGTTGTGGCGCACAGAAGGGAATGCGCACATTATGAATTGTGGTTGGGGAATTGATTGATTGAGGCGAGATGGGGATGGGCCAGCGCGTATAAACGAAGTGAGACGCGCCTTGCCACAGACGTGTGGGCCTGCCCTGTTGATTACGTTAACATGTTCTACGGGCTTTCACATGACTATAACTTCCTCCGCTCGGCATGTATGCCTAACTGCCTTGGGCACTACTACTAGTAGTGGTATTCATAGCTGAGGTGACTTATCCTTATCTTACCGATCATAACGGGCTTAGAAATCAAAGGGGCTGCACTACCCGACGGTAGAGTACAAGGCTAGCCGGAAATGCTTCTACACGGAGAGTCCACGTCCACCTCTCGCATTCAGATATTCCAGTCTCCTCAACCGCGTCCGCATCTAGCATTGTCTGAGAAAGGAATCGGTCTTCAACCCGCTACCTCGTTCGTCCTCATCCCCTTTCTCGTCCTCGCATCGAGGCCAATCTCAATGCATGTCCGCAATTGCCATGACAGGCACTCTAGGTAATTCCTCATCACCTTCCCCAAGACGCCGCGCGCTGTGGAAACATATATAACATCATCGACGAGCGTCAACACTGTGGTACTCTAAGAGCTATCTCGATTGTGCTAGGATTTCCCGTTCTCATGGACGATGTCGAGGCTTTCCTCTTTACTGAAGCCCTCATCAATGAACGGAAGCAAATTAAAAAGCTAAAATCATGACTTGCTTTTTCTTCGACTCAAGCCTCTCCTGCTCTATGCTTCGACATGACTGAGATTCAAGTACTGTGGTAGATCTCCCTCTTTCGCACTTCTACCACGCCACCTCCGCCATCATCGTATGATCGTCAGGGCTCAATTCCCTTGAGCATACGGCTAGATCCCCTTCCATATATTGCTATAATCATATTGTTTTCGTCTTCATCGAGCCCATATAGCACCTATTCCTCGACGAAATGGTTCGTACGGTAGTCGCGGACTCACGCACGAAATTATGGCAGATTATGGCGCTGACCATTGCCGATATGTTCCACTGGACCAGTATCAATGGTCTACCATCATCCTTCCTGGCAAAGATCCGAATTCCTGTGTGCTCCCATGGAATCCGGTGGTCTACTGCACCATCGCTGGAGTAGGGTACCCTCTCATCTCAAAATTAAGCGGTCTCCTAACACGCCCTATAGTTCCACGCGGTAGCTGTTTCAATGGCTCTAGAAATCAACTTACAACTTCTCTCGACCTTCAGAAGATGGACAACCCTGTACTTTTGGTAAGCTTGATTTGCATCAAAAGAAGCTGTGCTGTGCTGACCGACTGTAGGTCCTTGCTCGCAGCAAGCTGGGGCGTTACAATACTCACTATCTCCTTTGATTTGACTTTCTTCACCCGAAAGCCTGATGGTGCACAAGTACTGACCGGCTTTGGATGGGTATTGATGGTTACCGGGTTCTCCTTGATTTTGTACTCGAGGCTGCATTTGGTCTTGTACAATCGAACACAGCTCCATATTATCCTCGCGATCATAATTTTGGACGCCTTCTTGTTCCACCTACCGGTAATAGTCTCCGACTATATCAAAGGCGCACGCGGCGCCAGGCTATACTGGATCGTTTCCAACATGGAGATTGCCTTTTGCACACAGGAGTTTTTCCTCTCGACCCTCTACACCTATCTATACTGGAAGCTCTTTCGGGACGCATCGTTGAAGAAAGAGATGACGACAACATTCTGCCTACTAGTCTGCGCTCAATTTGCCATCCTTGCTACGGATATCGTACTTTCGGTCCTACTTTATAGACATCTTTTCTTACCGCGGTTGATGATCCTTCCGTTCACATCCGCCCTCAAGATCAGGATCGAACTTCTGGTGCTCAGCCGGCTAGCCGATTCCGGACAGCACAACGAGGCAATAATCACTAGAGATCTCCTTCAAGCTCTCAGCACTGGCGCGGCGACTCCCCAATCCCCAACCAAAATGTCAGGTTCGCAAATCGAAGAAAAATGGGAGCGACGACAAGAGGTCTCCATATGGAATGCTGATGGACCAGCATGTCCAGAAATCATTCGTCCTCCGGAGGTTTCTCAAGGTCTGGCAAGAGCAGGCATCGCTCTGACCGACAGGGACAGCATAGAGAATCTCGAGAGACAATATCTTGGTCGATGCGAGTACGAAAGGCCGTTGTGAAAAATGGTGCGACTTGCACTGCATTCACATCATCACAATCTAAGCATCACAGCATTGTGTGCTTCTTTCTCACATGATCCGCACCACTTTCAATGTCTACACACTTTTCGAACTATAGCTATACTCTGTTGCTTCGGTTGGCCGCAAATCTCCCTTGCAGGTCGGCAGATGATGAACAAAGAAGAATTGTGTTGCACCCTCTTTGTCACCGAACTTGACAGTCCGGCGCAACTAGCCACCAAGATTTTCCTCGTCATCGAAATGTCGAGACTTATTCTAGTTTCCGCCATCAGCAGAACAGAATCCTCGGGCTTATGGAAAATCATCAAGCTTGTGCACGCATGCGCGACCATTGATTGGACGTTGTCGAGACCACCAATGTCAATCTATTGAGTCGGTCCGCTCCAAATCCAAAGTTCCAATCCTACACGACTTCGATGTCAAACATGCCTACCACCAGCAACGAACATTGAAAGGCGCTTACGCAGTGCGCCAGCCTCCTAGCACTTAGTCTGGTCTTCGCAATAAATTTGCAGGACCTTCTCGCACGTCACGATGCGCCTACAGGCAAAAGCTTCGATGGTACACACTGCGGAACACACTTCCCCACTGAAAACCAGGATGCATTCTTGGAATCTCAAGAAGCATAAACCTCTATGGACGACTCACGCTTCCGGAGGCCAGACCCATCAGACATGTCATGAGATGGCACTCGCGACGCAAAGAATTATGGATGCAGCTGCTGCCAAACCTTGGAAATGGCAACGAGACATCGATGACGTGCCTTTCGAAAACCTTACGAAGACGAATAATTACCATACCACTACCGACAAAGCGCGACGCCTTTGATCCATCTCTTCAGTGCGATTCGCCACTAACAGGCCTAAACAAACTCGAGACCTAATGGTTGGCAGGTGGATTTTGATCCCACGGGAACTCCTGAGCTAGTGAACCAGAGGGCGATCCTCGCCAGTCCATCTATTTTGATCGCTTCACAAATATTCACCAGGACGCCCTGGATAACGGACATACTGTGGTTGCATGCCAAAAGAACGTTATTTAGTGGAACCCTCGGCCATAAAGCCGGCAACATGTGAAGCTGTATACAAGCCGTAATGGCGTTTTTTTTGGTGTTTATATAATCTCTCTTCTACGGCCACGTCAGTCATTATGTGGTAGATAGCGTGAAAGAATGAATGAAAGAATGAGCTTATTAGGTTGTAAGATACACGGGATTGACGAGATAAATGAAGCCGAAACCTGTGCCGAGATCTCCACCAAATAACGTTTTTTTGTCCGGCAACCACAGTACACACACCGCGCATCCCCCTCCGCCGAACCCCTATACCCGCTAAGGATACCGGCTTGGCGACCTCGCTCCGGACTCGCCGCAGCTAACCCTCACGGCCTTCTCAATTATGCATCATCCCTCCATCTATGCGAACCATATATACGCACGCCATCACCTCCCTTCCTCCATGTAGCCTCCCGCTCTTCGCGAAATGTAGAGGAAGCCGGCTGCCAGTGTCAAATTTTGCAGTCCGACACAGCGATGCTGATAACGAAGCAGATCGAGGATGTGAACCGCGGTGCTGAATTGACATGTACGATGTGCAATAGCACTGGAACCTCGAGACCAATGCCATAGCTTGTAGGGCACCGGAAATTGTGCGAGACCAACCTAGAGCGCAAATAAATTTTGTATAGTTGGGGGTTTGAAGGACAGGCAACGAAGTATGGGTGATAAGTAGCGGAAGGTGGAAGGTGAAAGGTTTACTGGGCAGCCGAGCCAGGCGGGGGGGAGATGGTATCTTACATTTATTTTCGGATGTAGCGCTTTCGAAACACCAGCGAAGAGATGCCGACTAAATAGATTCGGGAGGAAGAAGGGGATAGAAGATGATAGATGAAGAATTTCTCCTCCACCACATCCCAATTGCCCAAATCCCATCCTGCCCACATCTTACCCTGAACAAATCTCCTTCTGCCCACATCTCACCCTAACCGAACCCCCTTCTTCCCACATCTCACTCTAACCGATGAACTATTTCTCACTCAGCTGAACACTGTATATTTAACTCTCACCGAATATCCACCCCGTACACTTTACAATTCCCATATCCCCTGCATTTCAACCAAGAACCCCCTAACCTCGCAACGAAAAAAACAAAACGAAAAATCGAAGGTTAAGACATCAAGAGCTAGCTGATTCATCGGATAAACGTGACGGGTGGGAGGATGGGTGGGAGGGTATATAGATGAGTGCCAGAAAAGGCGAATCTGTAGATGTCCAATTTGGAGGGGAGGGAGGAAGGACGGATATTATATGTAAGGACGGAAAAAATGGATTAGTACATGAATGAATGCATGAATGAATGAATGAATGCATGGACATGGACTCTTTCTTGGCTGGCTGGATACCTGTCGACCCAGATAGACAGAGAGAGACGGATTCTATTGACCCTGGTTAGTAAGTAAAGAGGGAACTTATACAAGACCTATGAAATCCAGTCTCGACTCGTAAATCACGCAGGCAGTGAGGTAGATGGCAGGTAATCTTACCACCGACAAAACAATAAATTATGGGTCTACTCATTTCATGCCTCACCTCTTCATTCCACACTGCTCTCCGATCTCTGCTCCAAAGTGTGTCCACGAGCTGTCCGCATCCCCACGCGTTTTCTGCTGTGCAACAATACAAAAAACATCCTTTCCGAATTTTTTTCCCGTTTCCCCCTATCTTTCCATCTACACACCCAGCCAAATCGCATACCTACAATAGATTATACCAGTTGCCGTCCCAAAAGATTGATGTCCCAAATGAATACATTGCCCAGTTCCAAAACCCCTCGCAAAACAAATCGACCACGACGACGATTCAGAATCCACACGGAGAGTGATGAAAGAGAGTGCGAAATCATGGACCCATCATTGCACAAATAGAGTAATGAACAACACAAATACAGAGCGTAGACAGCACCTAGTGGTAAGTAGATGACCGCAAATAAAGACTAGGGAGTAATGAGACCAATGTAAATAAGAAGCAGCCTTCCAGTCGCCGACCGAGGGGTATAAGGTAGGAAACAGATCCAAAAAACGAGCGGGACAAGACCGGGGATAAATAGAACAAAAGCGGTTGAGTGTGTCGGGTGAATTGTCAACCACGGGTTGATAAGAAATCTCACTCGAGCGTGGTGCTGCGACGAGTAATTTCAGCATCGTCCAAGGCTGCCAACCAAAGACATTTCTCGATGGCTTGCGGAATGACTTCGAATTGGTACTTTGAGCTGGCTTCGAGGAGGCGGAGAAGACTCTTGACAATGGTTGCGGCTGTATGATGTCTTTCAAAGTTGACCAGAGGCTCATTGGCATTTTGCGGCAGCGAGGTAATGTAAGGCGGTTTCTGGGCATTGTAGACAAGATCACGAGTGTAGATGCCTGTCTACATGTCAGCAAAGTCAATGGTAAGCTTTCGGGAATCAGTCTCACCAATGAAAGGTATACACCCTTCATCGCCTGTCCCCGTCTCCATCTCCGCGCGCAAATTGTGGAAATTCCTTAGGGGCTGAACAAGTTTCTCCAAATCGCTGAATGTCAATTGATCAGCCGTGGGAACATTCTCCCACGTCCCCTTCAGCCTCGAACAATCAGCCGACAATAGCGCAATCGTGATCTGATACATGCTCGCATAGTTGCGATACCGCCTGCAATGGGCCGCGATATGGATGTACTGAACAATCGTTCTCACACGTTCATCAAGATTTTCCGTTAGTACGATCTCAGACACGATCCATTTCACAACGAGGTTGAAACGCGCGATGACCAAATCAACCCCACGAGGATCATGTGTGCGCAGGTACTCGACCCAGTCGCGGACGGCAGGAGAAGCTTGCTTCCATCGCAGCTCGATCAGCTCCTTCCAATCGATTTCGTCCAATGCATCTTTCTCAATAATCGTGAACTGTTGTGCAATCAGCTCAGCATCATAGCCCAATATGAAAGGTAGATGGACTGAAGAATGTGCGATCTGGTGCGACTTTATCGGCGACGGTTCACTAGGTCTTCTCGTGTGGCCTCGCGCGGAACCTACGGGAGATATAGGCGCCATCCCGTGTGGCTGTGGAGGAAATTTGGTTGTCGGTGTAATACCTGGCGTTGGAAGTCCTTCATTGAACGTCGTGGCTGGCGCTTTCTGGGGTGGGATTATCACTTCTCGGATGACTGGTGGCGTATCGGGATGTCTCAGCGGATGCGAGAACATTGACGTGTCAGGACCATCTTCGATAACATCATCATCAAAGAAACTCTTCACACCCTGACTGTCTGTGTCAGATTGCATATAGGCACCATAGTTCTCACTGAGCTCTTGCGTGTCGTCCAAGAAGAACGACTTGTGCATTGTAGGCGATTGAGGTCTAGGAAGTGTACCTCCACTAGGGATGCGTCGCATACTGTCAGTCTCGACCACGTGTTCGATTGAAGAGCTCGCAGAATGTTTTGGTTCTCGAGCACTCTTTGCCGATGCTTCAGAGCCATTGTCCTGGACGTGCATCTTCTCATTGAGCAGTCGTGTCGGCACTCCACTAAGCCCACGCTCCAGAAGTGGGATAGATGAGTAGGAGTCCTCGGATCCTGCCACTGACTGTGTTGGGCCAGGTCGACGAGATGACATTCGCGTGAGGCCGAAATCAGCAGTAGCTAAAGAGATGTGGTGTGTGCTGGCAGTCTGTACATTCTCAGGCACTATGTCTGAAGAGGCCAGGGGCGCCACTGGATGCACTTCTTCAACGTGCTGCTTGTGATGACGAATTCTTCTGTCCTCTTCATCTTCACCAGGAAGCCAGTCGGTCTCAGCAGTTTGTGGGGTGTGAGATGACCTCGTAGGACACGTAGCAAAAGAGTCGGCTATGGGTGATGATTGCGGCGTCTTTTTCTCGTATTTGCCTTCTAGTTTCAGTAGTGCTGCTTCAACGCCGCCATCGTCGTCCCCATCGTCGGGGAGCGCTGCTAATTTGGCGACCTCAGCCTCAAAAGACGGCCTGAGATTAGGCTGCGAAGAGTGCGTTTGAATAAGCGAAATCGATCTGCGTTTGGGAGAGCTCGGACTGATTGCTTGACTAGTTTGATCTCTTTGCTTGGCGGGGCTAGAGCTTGGAAGAGAGGGTATGATAGGAGTTCTCATTTCCATATCTTGAGATTCAACAGCGGTCGGAATAGCGGTGCTGGGCTTGACCGGATCTCTGTACGATGGCGAAATGCTAGAAACAGCAAATTGCGGCCGGTGGGGATCTTCAAGATCATGGACCTTGTTAGTAGCTTTGAGGTCGCCGCCTGGCCTTCTGCGAAGCTGTCGGGGTGGAGGGCGCCCGAGAATGAACTCGTCACTATCCGAGGGCTTCAGTTGGACTTCCTGCGCATTCAGCACAACTCCGTCTGCTCCAGACTTCGACTTTGAATCTCCACTGTGGTAAGAGGCATATCTGCGCAGTCTCGACCCCCCCGAAACAGTGGATGTCATGGTAAATCGTTGTGGTTGTGAAGGGGCTTCGACAGTCACCTTCTTTGCCTTGTCGCGCTTGGAAACTTTCCGAATACCAGTGGGCTCGTATGCCCTAGCTGCACCAGATGTATCCTTCGCATTTGATATGGTACGCGTGAGCACTTCGTGCCTGGGCTGTCTCGCTGCTTCGTCGCGACTCTCTGCTCTCCGCTCTCCTTGGTTTCGTGCATTTGCATCATTGATATATGCTTCAAAAATAGCAACGGAGCTGGGTGCGCTGCTGAGTGGGTGTATCGCGCCAGACATCATGGCAGGCATAGGAAGGTCAGGCTGCGTGTCGTCCACTATGACAATCGAACGGCTTCCAATCGTGAAACTGCGGTCAAACCTGTTCACCTGACGCCCGGACTGTGGGTCACCACTGTCTTCGTACTGGTCTTGTTTAGTGAAGGCCAATATGTCTCTCTCCATGGCACGATCTTCCTCCATCCCCGCTGCCACAGCTCCTTTGAAACTCTCCACGACCAAGGCGTGTAACATGTCTATTCGAACTTGAGGACGACTGCGTTGACTGCTCTTCCTTGGGAGCGGCTTCTCTTGAGCGATCTCGGGAACGGAAGCGGTGGCCCTTAATTGACCTTCACCTGCCTGTGGGAATTGATCTGAATGGCTGGGGACCTGTTTGTTGCCTAGAACCCGCCGCATGCTTCCTAAAAATCTCTTGACTCCAGGACCACCATTAGGAGCTGAGATTTGAGCTATTGAGCCCGTGGATTCAACGAAATCCACCGTCAAATGAGGCCTTGGCTTCGCACCCTGCACTGTTCCGGCTGGATTCACGTCGAAGTAAGGGGAGCCTGGTTGATAGAGAACACCTCGCACTAGACTGCCTGGAATTATATATATTCCTGGGATCTGGAATTCGGATGCATTATCAGGCAAGGAAGGTGCTTTTCGGCTAGATGTTTTGAGATCGAGGAGGCTTTCGCTGCGGTTGTTATGATTTTGAAGTGGATGGGGAGTTTTCGCGTTTGTGGGGCTTGGTGAAATCCGCAAAGCAGGTGTCGGTCTGGGCCGTGGGACCAGCGGCATATCCCCCGCTGCATCGAATCGATACATCGGTCGAATAGGTAGGGAGCAAGACAGAAACGTGGTGCTCTCAGGGCTCTGCGGATCCGTTCGCTCCGTCTCGGGTCTCGCTGAGTATTGAATCGAGAACGGTGCTGAAACCACTGATGGCTGAGGGTCATGTTGGATTGACTTGTGTATTTCAAAAGACTGTGTATCTACAGGCTTTGTAGTATGCGAGGCAATCGTAGCAAAGGTCGGAGTCCGTGTATGCGTTGTGGCGGCGTTTCCTGGTTGAATCGAGCTTCGATCAGACAGGTGAGATCCGGCTTGCCCACCCGGGAAGATATCGTCGTCGGTTGAAGCGTCTCGTGCAGAGGGACCCGTGCTTTCCCAGTGTAGCCCACAGGTTCGCCGCCAACACTTTTTGAGCTCTCCGATTATTTTTATGTCTCCTGCTCCGCCATACGTTCTGTTCTGCAAATATTCGTAGACACCGTTGACCAACTCGCAGAAATGACGCCGAAGTTCATAGTCGGGCACGAAATCATCGGTGAAGTAATTCAGTATCCAATGTCGTAGAGCCACAAATGTCCTGACTCTTACAATCCGACCAGAGTCGTCCGGTCGATCGACTGCCCACCGTAGTCGTGTAACCAAGAAAGATACCAGCTCGTCTGGCTGCACAAAAGCGCGAAACGTAAGAAAGAAGTCGGACAGAAGTTCGTAATCAAGGAAGCTAGGTGACGTGATATGTGCAACCAGCCGTGATGGAGTTGCAGCCACGATCTCGTCTGAATCTGGCGCATAGCGGACGACCGTGGGGTCATCGGGATTGAGCGTAAGCGCGTCGTATATCCTAGGCGCAACTGCGACGATGGACTGCCGTGCCTCTGAATGTGGCGGCAAGGATGAGCGAGTGCTCAACATTTCCACTGTGCTCTTCCGATGAAAGAGAGGGCGCGGGAAAGCTTCGGAGTGTCTCCGAGAAGCCATTGAAGACCGAAGTGTTTGCGTCCGTAGTAATTTGTCGTAGCCAGCGTTGGAAGCATTTGAAGCACGAAACTCCTCCCTCGTGGAACCACTTCGAGTATACCACGAACTCCGTAATATAGCCCTTCCTTCGGCGGCAAATTGGGGAGTCCCTAATCTGTAGTGAGGGATAGGGACCTGAAGAACTGGCAGCTGGACATGGTCCGGGTTGTTCGATTCCACATCTTGAGTGGACGCAGTGGCAGGTTTGTGAATCACCACTTTGAATGTGCCTTGTTGCTCCTGGGAAGGTCGTGAAGTGTGCTCGGTGACGGTGGAATAGGAGTGTGATCGTTTGCGCAGCCTCCTTTTGGGCGAGGGCATTGGAGAGTCAACCTTTCTGTCCTTGCCTTGACTCGGGTGTCTCTCAGGACGTCTCTGGGATTCCGAGGGCGTGCAGGAACTGGAGAACCAGGTGTCGCGTGGATTGGAGCTCGTGCGTCTCAGCGAAGCATCTGCGTCTGAGTCTCTCGGAGGAGTGTCGGGAAGAATAGCAGTCGGGGCGTGACTCGAGGTGGGCAGCGATCGCTGATTCCCGGGGCGGACGACTGGTCTACGATATTGGCATTCAGTCAGCTTGAACGGGTGCAATGACGCAGCAGAGTGGTGAGTGATGGAGAGGGGTCGTACCGAAGATAAATGCGCCCATTGTTTCCTATATTGGCTACAGTGAACTGGCGTCCATAGCTTCCCCTTCCTACCGATGGGTGTCCGTCTGTGGGGGAATTGCGCCTTGGACTGCGGAGACGCGAAGACAAGTCGTCGCCGCTGTCCGGTGGCATTTGCAAACGACGGTCCTTGTTGCGTCGCGAAGTGTCCCTCGTCACGGTGCTGGGCTGCGATGGCAATTGCGAACGTCTGCTCGACGAGGCAGGTCGAGGTCGGAGGAGATGCGGCGAACCAACGTCTGTTGTTTGCTTGTCCCATGGTGAATGTGCCATCTGCGCACCGACGGCTACGCGCTTGGGAGGAGGACGAGGAGGCTCGGAGGGGGGGCCGGAGGTCGAGGAGTGGTTCAGCGACAAGATGGAATATTCATAGCCTGGAGAGGGACAATAACAATTGAACGGGGGAAGGACCTTGTCATTGGATCAGTCTGGTACAACCTCTAGGTAGGAGGTACCGATACTACCTAGAGTCCCCGAGTAATGGTGGCACGGTGGTGACTGGGAGCTGGGCTCGTTCAACGGCCGTAGCGTCTTCACTCTGACCGGGTCCCGGGTCCTCCCCCGTAACCAAGGACAGGTTACTACGTAGGTACCTCCTAGGTACAGCTGTGGGCAGAGGCCGAACAGCAGGCCACACGCGGCTCTGAGCCAACCAGCAATTGCTTCACTGTTTGTACCATAGTATAACAGACCACATATGATCAACAAGGAGCCCGACCACCGAAAATCATCGCGTGGTGACAGCCTCGGCTCTGCATCTAGGTGCTGGCCCACAGGGAAGATAGGAGGCTGGAAGTACCGGTTCCCATGTCGACGCGCACACCCATTTGGGCCGAGAATGCTCGGAGTAGACTCAGCGACAGAGACATTTGCTTCCTTCTTCTGACCACTTGTCGAGTCTCGCCCGCCCCGCTCGCCCGTTTCTACACCGCAAGCAAGGAACTCGATGCTGCGCCTGGGGCGCTGCAGAAGTCGACTGTTTATGCAGCATCTGTGCTGCATGAACAGAATTTGGTTGGTAGTTTGGTGCTGTTTTTGGCTTTGTCCTGCGTCTGCTTTGCGTTGCCGTGTCACGTGCATGCACATTTGATGACCACCGTGACTCGCAGTCGACTAGTACATAGTACTAGTAAAGCCAATCATCTTGATCTTGGAGTCAAGTCGAAATGAGAACGCAGCTGAAAACCATTCTGCTTCAGTACTAACGGTGCGTGTACGGGACTCAACCTGTCGTCAAGAGCCTGTCAAAAAAGAGAAGATGCAGCACCCGGCGACGATATACCGGCGAATCAAGGCCTGAAACGAGTATTTCTTCTGTATGTATGTTTCTGCATTTGCTTTCGTGTGCTGATGCGGCTGGATGTCTGACACCATGTTGCATGTGTTCGCAGCGACTTCGTTGATTGTCCCTTTGCGCCGTGAATGCATTCAGGGAACGCTAAACTTTCTCGGATTCATGGACGCTGACTTCAAGAGCTTTGAGGCATTCGGGAAATCTAAAGTAAACGCTGCCGAAAATCATCACGGTCCCGGCTTGGCGCTCCTACTCGGAAGATACACCTTCCAACCATGTTCTGTCCGAGCAGTACAGCTCAGGGCGCAATTACAAAGTGGAAGGCTCGCCAGATCCCTTGTTGGCTTACAATACAGAGTCCATGTTCTGTTACAGTTACGACTTTCCCCCCAACATACCAGCGTTGGCTTGCCTTTCTAGCGTGGTCTTCATTTCCAACCAAGAATAAAAATTGCCACTCTGACAAAACTTGCGATAAAACGTGTCTCTCGTTTTGTGCTTCTGGAGCGGTCCTTGACCTCGGAAATTCACAGCGCTGCCATGTTTGCCAAGACTTGACAAGAAGTTGGCCTCAGAGAAGTTGGCATATTGTGGATTTCCATCGGGAGTGAATGCCGAGACTGCCATCTGTGAAGCCAGGAATCGGTTCAGCGGTGCGACAACCTGACCTGTCAACTCTCCAAAATGGCGTCGTACCAGAGGTCCTATCGACGCTATCGTTACGTCTGGGTTTTTGAGCGTGAGGTCCAGTGTGCCAAGGAACGCGTGATCGGATTTGAGGAAGCGTTTCGTTGGTCCTTGAGCTCTGATACCACCTGGAATATCGTGGGCGCCGGAATGGCGACGACTTCGGTGCGAATTTTGTTGCTTGAGTGGTATGGTTCCAGGTGAGTCTTTCAAGTATATCACATGTGGCACAGCACCGCTTCTCTTTGCTGCTGCCATTAGTCTTTGCAGGAGGAATGGATTAGTGACTCCAATCAGAAAATGCTTAGGCAAATCTTTGTCCAGGGCAAAGAAATCAGACTGCATGGTGATGTAAGGCTTACAGGTCCCAGCATAAGGAACTGGAGGCAGTAGATCAATCAAGCATGAGACCAGCTGGCTACATAATTGCGGGCTTTTGGCCAGGACAATGATAGACTCGCACAGAAGCATTTTCTCGTAGACAACGTAGAGCTCTGTCAAAGCTGATAGATGTGGCAGGAGATAGTCCCAACTGCCTAGCGATTCGTATGCGTAAATTGGAGAAGGAGCATATGGGCCCATCTCAGCTGGAGACGACAGGCCTTGGAAGGGATAGGATTTATGCGGGGGACTAGGAGTGTATATCAGCTCTCGTGTTTCTCCAGGTCTTCTCTTAGAGATTATTCACATCTCTAGACCAACCAAGTATCCCAGAAAATGAAGCTCTTGTGAACCAACAACGGGCGCGGGCCACGAACTCATCTCCGAACAGGCTACTTGGAGCTTGAGTGGATCACTGATGACGCCGTTTTCCGTGAATATATGCAGTAGCTTCGCGAAGAAGGCTGGAAACTCATGAGAGGATATGCAAACCAAAGACTTCTGGTTGAACCGTCGCTTCGTCGTGCTGTCGAATTCTTGACGGAAGCAAACTGTGCCGTACAGCGTGTCGGCGCTCCCATAAGGCGGATTGGGGGAAGAGAGAGAGACATCGGGCGAGTTGTTGCGAATATTGAAATGGAAAGTTACATCATCGTCGTTTTCCGAGTCCTGTCTTTCGGGGAAACTTTGGATTTCGTGAACAAGCGCTCTCTCAAGGGCAGTCTACAGGACGCACCTGTTGAAGCAAATGGCAGAAAGATCGTCCGTGGACAGAGGAGTATCTTCAGGATAACAGAGCTCGATCTCGGGACCTAATCGGCATCAGTGCTTCAAACACGTACAAGTTCGAGACCATTTCTCACCGATGTCAACATTGAAGTTACAGACAACACTGTGATGAATTCGTCAGCATCTCCATCGCCAATATGTCCAACCGATGCTCACAAGCATAAAGCCCAATGCCGAAAGGTGGTCCAGTTTGTAGCGTCTATTTCCTGGGAAGTCTCATGCCTCGGAGAGCCACGCTGCTTCACATGAAGCACTTGCTTCAGCTTCTCCATATCATATCGTCGGATTCCAAATCATGATTATATGGATGGCTGCTGTGGTTTTTGGAGTCTGAATGGCGAACGAGGTATAACCGCCCTGCCTCACGCCGCGAGTCATGCGGGAAAGCTCAACCACAGGCTTTGGCTGCTAGATATCAAAGGCGCAAACCCACCGTCTGGAACCACAACCTACTCGACCTCACCGAACTGCACCCATGCCAATTGCCCGCTGCAGCCTACGATGTGGCTCCTCCAATGCCTTTCGTCCCCAACAAGCCTTGTGCAGTCTGTTCCTTGAACATCAGCAGCCCTTGGTTCTTTCCAATGCTCGCCGCATTAACTTGACCCACCGCAAACTGCAGAACGAACAGCCCGCCGAACAGATACCGCCAGCTGATGCTGGAACTCCAATCACTAAAAACTCACCGATACCACCCTCCGAATATGTCAATACATCTAGTCTCCAGGACAGCCTCCAAACATTGAGACGAAAGAATCGGGAGAATATACTGAGCCAGGAGCATGCTTCGTCAAACGAGCCACACTCTAATGAGAAGCAGCCTGAAGAGAACAAGGACGACGCCTTGTTGAGACAGCGTCTGTCTATAGTATATCAGGCTTCTATGCCAAAATTTACAATGCGGCCGCAACCAGCAAGTTCGAAAGCAGAGATCATCACAAAACAGAAGAAGGACCACACACCAGCTGATACGTTAGAGTACACGGGAATGTACGTCCGCCCTTCAATGGGCGAAGCTGTCCCCGGTCAAGAATACCCTTGGACAAAAGATATTCCAGACGACCTGCAAGGATCGGCAAGGTAACATCTGCACACTTGCTGCTCTATTCTTCTTCTGTCTAACCCTATTTAGACTGGATGCAGAGATCTGGCGATTCTCAGAATACATCAAGCCCACACCGGCAGAGCAGGCTGCTTGCAAGGCTGTCACCGAAGACGTTCAAAGGTTCGCTAAAAAATACTGCGGGGGCTACCAAACGCAGAGTTTTGGCTCTCAGGCATCAGGTCTTGCTCTCTCCACGTCGGACATCGACGTACGCTTGTACAATAAAGAAAGCGAAAATGCCGAAAAGGCACCAAGCTACACGGCCCGCATGGAAATGAGAGCACAGGTGATGCATTTGCATGGGAAATTCAGTCTCATGAATTCTGACTACATAATGGTCAGGTGTAGGAATGCTCGATACCCATTGATTTCAATGCTACACAAAGAATCCGGGCTCGATGTTCAGATTGTTGCCGGCAATAACACGGCGCATTCGCAAAAGCTCGTCCAGCAGTATCTGGCTGAATATCCTTACTTGTACGCCATATACACGCTGATGAGATCCATGCTCGATATTCGCGGCCTTACCGATGTCTTCCGTGGAGGTCTCGGGTCGTACAGTGTGATCATGATGATTGTGGCAGCTCTGAAGGCCACAGTCAAGGACCCTGCTCATGACTCTGCTCAAGTAAGTAGTGGACAACCTTTGGCCGGAAAGAGGTTTTTAGACATGTTGCGGTTCTATGCGGTTCTCGACACCTACAAGACCGCCCTTTCTCTTGAACATCCTTTCATGGTGGACAAACACGACAACCTTGATGTTTCAGAAGCACAAATGGCCGAATTTGCCAAGGCACCTGTGAGAGAAACCACCCTTGTTGCGGAATGAAGTCTGGTAGCTAACGCTAGACAGCACCTGGAAGGCCTCAACAAGTTGGCTTTGATCGACCACATGCAACCGTATCTGCTATGTCTCCAAGACCCAGCAGACCCGCTCAACGACCTCGGCAGAAAAGGGTACGGCTGGAAGCACATTCAGACCACCATCAAAGTACTGAGAGGCGCCATATCGCAAGCAATGAGCCTGAACGCCCTGCACGCGAACGGGAATCCAAAGGTACCCATCCAATCCGTCCTTGCCAGAGCCGTTGGACCTTGCTTCAAGGCCTATGAAGTCAGACGCGCGATGACGGAAGCGTACGGCCAGAAAATCCTGGACCGGGAACGGGCTAAGAAGGAAAAGGCGGAGAGGAAGGCGGAGAAGAAGGCTGTGGCGGCTGAATTGGGCGATTCTTGAGGTTGATTTATCTCGATTGTGTGGTATCTAGGAGGACTGATGCGTGGGGGCAGGGTGTGTATAGATAGGTATTCGAGATCGAGAGATTCTGTATCATCGGTGACCCCTTAGGTGTTCGTTACACCTCTCCTCGACTAGGTCACGGTTATGCTATCTAGCCCTTTGGCATAGATATCTTTCTTTAGCTCGGAAGAACAGGCCCGTCCGCGGTCACGTTGTTCAACGCTGTTTCTGAAGCTCCGAGTCCGACCTCATTCGGTTGAGGTCCAGGGTATTCCGAAATCGTATCTCAATATTTCCCCATCGTCATTGTCGATGCCCATGCTTTAGAACCTTTTCCACGCCTCACTGCAAAATCCGAATTCGTGCTGTATGAAGTAAAGGAATAAACATTTCTCTGCGCTGTACATTCGTCTGCAGTATTGATCTATAGGACACCTCAGGCCACCAAGAAATAGTATGAGGTAAATTTCAATAAATGAGACGATGATGCTGTGTACACCATCTCTTCTTCAGTAATCGTAGTAGCAATGGAAACAAAGCCTCCGAATCAATGTACATACAAAGGGCATTAAAAACACCACACACCACCTCCCCCATCCCCAAAAAGCAGAAGAAGAGCGAGGAAGAAGAGAAAAAAAAAACCCCCATCCACCTCACCCCCAACCCCCCTCCCCAACCCCCTCCTCAACAATGCCATACCTGTCATAAAACTCCAACGTCATAGCCGCCAGCAGACAAGGAACCTGTCCCCTCCCATCGACCCAAAAATCAATCAATCCCCTAATCTCGCGCGCAAACACCGAGTCCGTCCCGCCACTGACTTTCATGGTGTTATTTTCGCCGTCGAAGACGATGTAATTACCGCCGTCGGCGGCGCCTTCGTCGTCGTCGTTGTTGTTGTTGTTGTTGCGGGTGCCGCCCGGGTGGAACATGGACGTTGCTTTGACGCGGCCGTTTGGTTGGAATTCTAGTTTCCAACCGAGGAGGGAGAAGACGGCTTCGCGGAATTCGTGGGCTTTTGCGGAGAAGATGGCGCGGAGGCGGGTTTGGAATTTTTCTTTGGCGGCGATGGTTTCGTCGCGGGAGGTGAGTTGGAGTTGGAGGGTTTCCAACGAGGCGCGGGGGACGAGGAGTTGGGAGGTTTCGGGACCTGTGGTGGGAAGTTTGCCGGCCAGTTGGGCTTGGAGAGTTTCGTTCTCGGCTTTGAGGGCTGTGAGCGTGGATTGTTTGATGGCGTGGACGGTTGCTGTGGGGTTGTTACGCAGTTCGAGGATTCGGGCTCGGGAGGAGGAGTTTTTGAGTGATTCTAGCTGCTTTGATTGGACTCGCGCTTCGTTCTTGAGGACGTCGTATTTCGTGCGTAGCTGTGTGAATTCATTTTGGAGTTTTCTATTCTTGCGGAGGAGCTCGCCTTGTCGTTCGTCGTCGAGATCTTCGAGACCTCGTTTCCGACTTGGAATGGGCGTTGATGGTGGTTGTGTTTCCTTCTCTTTTTCCAAAGCTGAAAGATCTGCATGCATGGTATCGACTTCTCTTCGATACTCGTCCACAAGATCTTGGAGGCCTTGTATCTTCTTTGCGGTCTCTTCTGCATATCGTTCTGGATGGAATTCCTTCTCTTCGTCGTCCATGGCTTTCAATTGAGCCCGCAGATATTCAGTCTCCTTTACTGCGAGCGTCTTCTGTCGTTCCAGACGTGATTTGGCCTTCGTATCTGAACTAGCGATGACCGAAGTCTTGGCCTCCTGGAGCTCAGCCTGCATTTTCAATCGTGTCTCCTCCAATTCCCGGATAGTCTCGTCTTTCGCCATAAGTTCTGGCTGTACAGCGCCTAATCTCTCCACTAATGATGCGTTTTCGATCTGTTGCTGCACAAACGCGCGAGCCATGTCTTCAGGAGAGTCAAACTGAACCTCCGAGCTCTCGCCTTGGTTCTCTAAGAAAGCCATCCAGGCGCTCTTCTCCTCTTCCAGAACCTGTGCCCTCAGTTGCGCCTGTGCCAGTTCCGTCTGTATCGAGTCCATCATCCTTACTTTGTTTTCCAATGCTCGCTTCTCTTCCTCCACGATCTC
Source organism: Venturia effusa (assembly GCA_007735645.1). Classification (NCBI taxonomy): domain Eukaryota; kingdom Fungi; phylum Ascomycota; class Dothideomycetes; order Venturiales; family Venturiaceae; genus Venturia; species Venturia effusa. The sequence goes on along the minus strand of CP042190.1, from coordinate 2,143,823 downwards.
TACGCTCTTCTGCAATCTGCGAAACTCCGTGAGCTCAGCCAACTGTGCCTTATTCGTTCTGTCCAGCCTCTTGTTTTGTGCTACTTGCTCCGACAGCTGGCGTTTGATGACTTCAGTCTCAGCATCTCCGCTCCTTGATTTCAGCTTGGAGACCTCACTTTCTAGCTCTTGATTCTCGTTCTCCATTTGGACGAGCTTCCTCTGAGCATTTTGGAGGGAAGAAGATTGTGTCTCGAACTCCGCGCGTAACTGATCAAACGAGGTCTGCAATGTCTGATATCGTGCCTCTAGCTCGCTCATGTTCCTCTCGCTCTCGCGCTCCAAGTTGGAAAGCTGTTCCTGAGCTTCATCGCGCTCCTCTTCGAGAGTTGCTTTCTGGCCAGTCACGGTACGCAACCGGCGCTCGAGGTCCAGTCTCTCATTGGTAAGCTGAGCCTGCCTGTCCTGAGACTCCTTCAGTAATAGATTGTATCGGCTTTGGGTAGCCTTATTTTCCTTCTCAAACTGTTGACCCCGCCGGAAGTCGCCATCAGCTCTGGTTTGCAGCTCGCGTATATCTTGATCGTGCTGTATCGAAGCGACTTCCTTCTCTTGTTTCAGTGTGGCGACCTCATACTCAAGAGTCCTGATGCGCGCGTGAAATTCTTCGGGTGGCAGACTTTGGGGTAAGGGTTGGTGCTCGCGGTATTCCGAGTGCGGTCTTATTCGGGATCTGGACAACTCTGAAGCTTTGGAGAGTTCTGGAGCCTCTTCTCCTGTGAGGAAATTGAACGTGGGTTGGTTCCGTGCCGTCGCCATGGCTCACTCTGTCGCTCGACACATGGGACTATCCCCAGTGGCTCTTCCCGTTGTGCTCTTTCGCAGTACCCTCTCGTCGATTTTCTTCTGTCTAATCCAGGTACACGTGAAAAGGCAGCTATTCTCATATACCTCGAAGTTGATGCGCCAGCTATCGGACAGAACACTATGGCAAGAAACAGCAATTGTACCGTGAAGAATGCCTGCTTAGAACGACAGATTATGATTAGCTGGCAATAGAATAGGGTACTGCAGGGCGATTGTGTCCTCCAGAGGATTTCGTTATCATCAATAATTGTAGGTATGCTTGAACCAGCTGGGAACGCGTGCTCAACGCGTAGTGTGATGACAGGCCGAATAATGCCGAATGCGGCCAAAAACGTCTGGATTCCTCATGGCAACTGAAGTAAAGAATGCAATCAGAACAACAAAGTCAAAGAACATGAATCACTTCTTTGTACCACTTCGCTAAAACCCGATCCTTAGCAAGACTTGAGGTTATACAGTTTCACTCTTTTCCTCAGAATGATTGAAGTTGAGAGCAGCATTAGATCAAGAGCATGGAACAGCATCTAATCGCTCCGATGGAAAGCCGTATGAATCGCATGATTGGCATACTTGTGTAGTCCAGCGGTAAGGATCGATCGGCAGCTCAGGGCTTCTTGAGATATGCCGTCGAGAGGACACACTTTTCAAGTTCATACGAGTATAAGCAGGTGGAGAGCCTCAGACCTTGGTCACCGCCCTGTTCGCGAACGAGCCTCTATCATGTACTTTGGAATACACTTTTGAAGAACATTGCAAGCATAGAGTTTCCAGCTACTTTTTTTTAAATTATCGATTCAGAAGATGGCCCTTGCAGCAGTCCAGGTGTCTGGAGGATGAAATATCGATGCGTACGAAGTAGTCGTGAGTAATGACCACGGCAAGATGTGCAAGCAACGGAACTTCCTTCGCTCAGCCTATCCGATTGCAAAAGCAGACTTCTATCTCATGGAAAGTGGAGGTCATGACTACTGGTTGTTGACAAAGTACTATTGGCTTCCTGTCTGCTTCAGTTGCCTTTCTACTTCTTTCCTCTTTCAAAACATGACATTTATACAAAAGCGTTCCCAGGATCCATCTGGTCCAGGTCAGAACCGATCAAAATACCGCCCGCGTGCCTCGCTAATCCATAAAAGTAATGTACAGGACGCCCGGTTCTGCAGATCATCAGCTCGAGATCTAGTTTTCCGACGTCCGCGACACCCGGAGCTTGTTACTTGAGACCTCTTTCTCCTCTGACTTGCAGTTACTGTCCTCCAGGGGTTCCTCCGCCGCTTCCGGGACTCAAGTTGCCGCTACCGCCAGCCTTTTGCTGAGCCTGATGCGTCTTCCATGCCGGGAACATGTTTTGTAGTTTCACGTACATTTCTGGTAACTGTGCGGGACCGGTTGTAGGAACACCCATCAGGGGAGGCCAGGGCATTTGGGTCTGTGTAGGACGTGAGGCACGTTCAGCGACGTTGGCAAGGTAGGCTAGGTTGGATTGCATGCGACGCATACAGCTGTACCATATGTCAGTAGAATTCAAGTTCTGAGATGATCGAGCTCCCGTTGTCCTTTCAATTCACAGCCTGTGGCTGTGGCGCGAGGGAACGAAGAGTGGGCTCAAACCCGGGAAGAACATACTCGACATACTCCTGGCTGGCGACACTCTTTCCCTCCTCCTTCGCCCCTTGCTCCCCTCCAGTCTTCGCCGGACTCTGCACATCCCCTCCCTTGCCGGCCTCCTGCAACATTACAATCTCCTGCAGCAACAGCTGGTTGATCTCCAAGAGAAGCGTCACCCTTTCCTGATCTCTACTCGTCGATTCCACAGAAGCCGGTGATGGTGAACTCGCCGGTTTCGAGGGGCTCTGCAACCCAGCCAACTGCGAACTCGAGGTCATAGTCTGTCCCGCCAACGACGAAGTGCTGCTTGAATAAGGACGCTGTTGCGACTGAGCGAGGCCGCCGGAAAGGGAGGGTGAGCGAGATGTGCTGATGTTGGCGGATGCGTACGGACTGAAATTTCTAGGCGGGGTGATTGTGGTCGAGGACGGTCGACGTGAAAATTGGCCCTGTGTAGATGATGCTACTGTGGAAGGCGTGCCTTGTGAATACGCGCCTCCGAGTTGTCCTGCGGTCACGGTGTGGTTAGGTACTGGTAAGCGTGAATGCCACAAACAACAAGGACGTAAGGTATCTTAGGACCAAAAGAAGCGACAAGAATACAGGAATAAGGCTGCGTGTCGATGGCCCAGGAGTACGAGGAGCAAAAGACGTTTTGAGCTGGCTTACCTTGCAGCAACTGCTCTCGCTGCATGAGCAGAGTGGCACCGACAGCAGGAGGCGCGCCGTTGGGCGGCCCATTGGCGAATCTGGACAGGTTGTTCGGGGGCAGTTGTTGGCTCTGCTGATAGGCAGAAGCAGAGGCAGATGCAGAGTAGTTCAAGTCCATCGTCAGTCCCGTCACACGCGTCCCAAATCTATCGTCAATAATGAGAGAAGCTCCGCCCGCGCCGAAACGACATTTTGCGTGGACCAAGCGTCTGCGTCATCTCCACAAATAGCCGTGTATCTGAAACGTGGGGGTCTTGGTAGGGGTTTGTCCTTCTGTCAGGTCGTGGTACTCGTACACGCAGTCGATCACTGCATTGAAATGCTCGGCAGTATGTACGGTACGGTGTTTGTGACTCTTGAACGACATGTGCTTGATCACGGGCCCTTCGATGCAGTCTGGAAACACCCCAACAAGATCATAGACCATTCAGAGGCTAGCTTTTACTACTGTATGCCCTCCTCAGAACCCACCTCAGGCTATTCCCTGCTTGCCACAGACTCTCCATATCATACTGTATTGGTAGCCTGATTGTAACCGTAATGAATGAGGTCCTCAACTCTATCACTAAAGGCAAAGGACACGCGTCACCGTGATGAATTGCTCGAAAGCTACCCACCTTCTGCATCGTAGCTCGATGTGAGACTTCTCGACAGAACTTGATTGCACCACCGGCTGCTACCAAAGAAGAGAGAGAACAATCTATGAGGAGCAGGAGTAGACCATCGAGCATGGTGAAGCGTTGGAGATTTCCCTGAGATTGGTTCGCGCGTCTACTACTCTACGTATGACGCTACGTGCTAGTATTGCACAACTATCCATTCGTCCCGCCACACATCAACCCACACACTCTGAAAGGAAGATAGGTTATGTTTGGACAAGTTAGTCTCTGCTGCAAGCCGCCACGTCAATATCATTCAACCCAAAAAACTAAGATAGGAACAGATCGATACTCCGTGAAGTGATTTTTGACGAGCCCCCTCAAAATGCAGAAATCCGGCCATGTCATCATTTTCAGGCTGCCTAAAGAAAAAATGCGCAAACGGCATATCAGAACAGTCACCATTAAATGCCCATACTGGACCTGATGTTAAGCTGAAAGTTTACTCGTTGTCTTCGATCTTCGCTGCGGCCAAGTCTGCCGTGGCGTCAGCGGCACCGTCTGTCTCTTGTTCAAGTTCAGCTTCGGCCGAAACTTTTCCATTGAGACCGGCGTTCTTTGCTGCGGGCTTCTTGGCAATGTCGAGCGCACCGTGTTCGCCTTCGTGGGCGGCCTCCTCGGCCTCAAGACGGTCGATCTCCTTCTGCGCCTTGGCTATGTTCTGCACATGATCAGTATCTGACGTACTCATTTCGTGACGACCAGACTTACCTCCTTGGTCTGCTTGTCTTGGTCCGCCTTCCACTTGTTGACCTTCTCTTTGAGAGCTTCAATGAGCTTTGGGACGTCGGCTTGGCTCGAAGGAGCATCCACCTTGACCTTGGCCAAGTCTTCAAGAACGCCGAGATTTAGGTTGAACTTGCCCGTAGTCTCTGCAGGCGTAGAAGTGCCAGCGGCAGCGCCTTTCTTTCCGCCCTTCTTCTTCTTTCCACCACCACCGACGAAGAAGTCCTCCTGATCGTCTTTCTTCACGGCCTTCATACCCTTGAAAGCTTCGTCGTTCACTGTACGTCCCGAAGTGGCGGCGAATTTGGATGGAGCAGCTACTTCTTTTGCAGCGACGGCAGACGGGTCAAAGTACCGTATGAGGCCTTCAGCGGTGAGAATCTCGTCCTGGAAAGCCGGTGCGCTGGCCTCCTCAAGCTTCTGCTCTGCGTTGGCCTTTCGCTTGCTTGCCAAGTATGCCTGCTGCTCAGCTGCTTGTTTCTCCTTTCGTATTTGGTACGCCTTGTTCTCGTACTCCCTAGCAGCACGCTTCCGTGCGAAGAAATCATCCTTGTATGCCTTCAGGGCTTGCCATGCTTCTTGTTGTTCATTTTGGAGTTTGGTGCGCTGGTCTCGGAGCTGGTTGATGTTCTTGTATACAACGTCCTGTTCCGCTTTGATCTCGTCGAGCTCTTTCTGGATGCTGTTGTACTTCTCGCTCATTGCTTTGGCTTCCGGGTCGTCCATGGTTTTTTTCAGCTCGGCAATTTGAGCCTTGACATCGGCGATGCCTTTTTCAGAATCATCGATGCTGCCGAAACTCTTCTTCTGGCGATTCAGCTGAGAGATATCGCTCAATGCCTTTTTCTCGTCTACAAGCTTCATCATTCCTGAGTCGACCTGCTTCTGGAGTTGCGCAATGGCGCGATCCACGTCTTCCACGGATTTGTAACCCAACTTTCCACGAGCATTCTTCTGCTCGCTGATTCTTGCTTTCAATTGCTCGTCCAGACGCTTGATCTTGTCCAATGTGCCTTGCCGCGATTCTTTGCTTCCAGCTTGCGATTTGCGAATAGTGGCGAGTTGGGCTCGGAGCTCCTTCTGTCTCTCTGCCGTCGGTGACCCTTCTTTGGGCTTCCCAACTTCAAGCTTTGCTTTGATTGCATTCTTTGCCAAATTAGCTATAGAGCCCATGAATTTACGAGAGGTGTGGGTACTCACATATGCGTCTTGCTTGGCCTTGTGTTCCTTCTCTAATTTGGCGAGACCTTGCCTGTACTCGTTTTCGTCCGGCTTCTCGGGCTTCTCAACATGCGCCTTGGTTTTGGACGTCTCAGCGACAGGTGCCGTAGGGGATTTTGCGACTTCGGCCATGGTCGCAGAGGACGGCTTGGTCCGATATATACGAGACAGTAGAAGAGGAATTAGCTGTGGTGTAGTGTGGTGCGGTGTGGAGATGCTAATCGAAGACCTCAATGGGTTCTTGGTTATGTGTTCTGTTCGAACCTGAGAACTAAAATTGGTTGTAGAGAGGGAGAACCTCGAAGTTTAGTACGACCATGGTCCGTGCGCGCGGGAACCAGCTCGTGGGCCCCGTGCTCGTGAAGAACGGCCTTGTGCAACCTCAACACCAACCCAAACCATCACCTGAACAGATCCGGGTAATTACCCGTCTGGTCTTGCAGATCTCACAGGCGATTCTTGTGGACGGACCCGCATGCAGTGGCCTTTTCTGAGCCTACATGGACGTGCCTGTGGCTGCTAATGTTTTGGGCACTCTTGGCGCTGTATATACTGAAGCTCGAATTCTATATATGATCGTTTAGATGCTGACTGGTATTGCAGGTGTGTTGGTCTATCCAAGTAAGATCTGTATGCTATACTTTGACGAGCTCGACGCTGATAGACTCTGGGCAGCTCATCCCGCAAATAGTGATCAACCATAGACGGCACAATGCCACGGGTCTTCAGGCGTCTATGATGATGCTCTGGGCCTGGGCAGGAGTCCCCCTCGGTGTCTACAATATTGTTGAAGATTTTAATTTAGCATTACAAATCCAGCCGCAATTACTGACCTTCCTTTCCTTGTTGACCTGGATCCAATGCTACTACTACAATGAGGTGATTCTATCTTGCCCGTGCATCGACTCAACAACTGACTTGTCGCCCAGAGCTGGACCATTTCGCATGCTTTGCTTGTGGTCTGCCCTATCGCCATCATCATGGGTGGTATCGAAGCTGCTCTGATTGTCTCACTCCGAATCGCTAAATCAAGACATGTGGAATGGCCGTTGACAGTCATGGCGATTCTGTCAGCAGTTCTGCTCGCAGCTGGAGTGCTTAGACACTACTACGATATATGGGTACACCGTACAGTGAGAGGCATCTCCTTCATCTTTGTGTTCATTGATGCACTGGGGGACCTGACCTCGCTCATCTCAGTCCTGTTTCAACGCCGGTTCCACATCCTGGGTCTGGTCATATACGGGACAGAGCTGACATTGTGGTGTGGTGTGTTTGCTTGCGGTGGATATTATAATCTGCGGCCTTGGATGAGGCAGAAGCTGCGTAGGAGACAATCGTCTTGCAGTCCCGAAGCCGGACAGGTTGCCATGCACGATCTGCCTTCCTCGACCTCAGTGTTTCGAACGCCATCCTGTGAGTTGCCAGGAACGATATTCCGTACCAATGCATCGAGGAGACCAGAAGCAGTAGATGGCCAAAGACATGACCCGAGTGCCTGAAATCACAGGGCGGATTGAGCAAGTGGCTCATTTGAGGACGTCCGGGACAAAGAGCCTGTTTGAGGCTGACCAGCGCGGCTCGTCATTCATTGTTTGTAAAGCCCTCAAGACTCAATTCACTTCTTTCTCCGGCAGCAAATAGCAACCGCAAACGGAATACTTCGCGAGCAGAAGCTGCATGCTTTTGTGTCTCTGCATTGATGATTCGTCTACACCAAGAACATGAGCGCGATGGATGCGTTCTTTCGCGTGCTATATCCGTATATCCTACCGTTCATTCTTCCTCCTTTGCTCAATTCATCGTGTCTGACCGTCTACAGATTGCCTTGGCCCGAAGCTACACGCGCAGCGCTGCCAGTCATCAGGCGCGCATTTCAAAGGCACTTACTTGCGTCGGAGCTGGCCGTAACTCCCCGATTTGATTCGATCGATCTAGCGTTCCTGCTACGACTACTCCAGCAATCTTCGCCCTCTCTCCAATTGTATCCAAACCTCTCCTCCGTGCCAGTTTCTCCCCCTCCACCCAATATTCTTCCCACAGCCGGAACATCAATAAAGCATCGTCACAATGGTATCCCCGACCTCACATACGCCGGCCTCCTCAGGACCGCAATCCTCACCAGGCTCCACCATCTCCAGCGGCGAGCGACCGCCGCCTACGCCGCCAAACTCCTTTGCGTCCACAAGCTCTCGATGTGATGTTCAAAATGCACCGCCGCCAACCGAGTTCGCCCGCCGCCCTCGAAGATCCACCTTGACACATCGCGCTCGCTCTGATAGCATCAGTAGCCTTGGCAAGCGCTCCAATCCTCCAGGTATTCTTGAGCAGTTGGAGAGAATCTACGAAGAGGATCCAGGCCAGTTCTTTGAGGGCCCTACATATGTTCCTGAGAACACGCCCAAGACCAGCCGCCACGTCCCTTCGGATTGCTCGAGCCCAAAAAGTGATCGGGCCAGCCTCTACCCGACAGTCCTCAACCTTCCACAGCTCAATGAGCAGTTGGAGGTACTCCCACCTCCAGCTGCTAGCCGTTTTAGCTCTCCACCAAGCTCCATCACTGGCGAAAGTAGTGAGTACTTCCTGCAACATGACACCGACTTTGCGCGAGCAATCTTGTTCCACTATCAACCACGCGCCAATCGATGTTAGAACCTGATCGCGTACGCGCAGTAGATCGTTTGAGCAAGTTACACGCAGGTGGTCATGTGCTAGCTCAGGCGCCTATTATCTTCACCACAACAACTGCGCTTCACTTTTCACTTTCTACGAACACCTCTCACTAACACATCACAGTCGTTTCAGAGCCCTTGATGATGGCGCCTCGAAAGCTCTACTCTGGCAGCGCCGTAAAGCCGAGCATCCGCAGTCCGCTCTCGATGGTAGAGGAACAGACTCCAGCACCCCTAGAGATCCAAGGCGGCGTTCGTGAGCATTCTGATTGGGCTGAGAACATCCTTCAAGATCTTAGCCGTGGCCTAAGTCGTCTCTCAAACCTCGCTGAAGATGACGAAAAGCGCGACCCATCCAAAGCCAGCCGAATCCATTATAAAGAGAGATTGAACCTTCTTCTCAACGATAGCAGCCAGCCCATTCCTTACGGTCCTATCGACGATGTTCCATACCCACCTCCAGCTGAGGGAGCCCTTCTGTCATCAGCTCCAGTCAGGCGTTCACCAATTTCCACCTCTGTCCCCGCCAACAGCATAAGCTGGTCTGAGTTCAAGGAGCTCAAAGACCGCGTGGAACATCTCAATCAACTGGTCAAATTGCTCACCGATATGCACAGCCAATCTCAGAAAGACATCTCCATGCTCAAGTCCGAAGCCAGCAATCTCAAGAAGATCTTAGCCAGTAGCGGTCTCATCAAGGCTACCAACTCTCCGAAGGAGAATGATGCCTCGAAAACGGTTTGACGGATAGTGCGGTGCCGTCACGGGCACAAAGGGCATCCTTGACATTCACTTCGACCCGCAGAAAAACGTCGCTTCTTGCGCGATATTCACCTGACATCCGTAGAAACTGAGAGATCTCTGATGGACTAGATTATATTCTGTCACCTGAAGTTCCACGGTCCCCTTGCCGTAGAAGAAACACACATTCAAAAGCATGATATCCCCACAAACAAGGTTTTCCAGCGACAGTCACTTTAATTTCTCAAAAATGTAACATGTCTCCACGTCAGTGGCAAAACAACGGTGATGGCGTCTGTCTTTTCGGTTTCACCACTGGGTCGGTATGCCGCCCAGTGGTTGATGGTTTCTCCTGCACTGTCTTCCAGTTGCTGAATAATGCGGTTTCCCCTTTCCTAAGCTCGATTTGAGCTGCGTAATGGTTCTCTGCGCTCGCTTGAGCTGTGATGCGGTTTGGCTGGGATAATGGTAATTTCGAGTGACTTGACCCGAGGTGGAATACTGCCTTAAGTAGTCAAGGTGGTGCCGTGGTACTGCATCGGTGGATTCTCCGGAGATGTAGCGGGGTGGTAATGAAAAGTAATTGATTTTAAGGTTTTGTGATTTTGTGTTCTGTGTTGGGTGTCATATGTGATGTGAGAATTGGGTCAGAGGTGAAAATTGATTTGTTTATTGTGAAAGTTGTAAGGTGGTGGGCGGATAGGTGGGGTTTGGGATTGAGGGTGGAGCATTTTTTTTCGAAAGCGGGTGCAACTTGGAATGAGCTGAAAGTATGGATGGATGGATGGATGGATGGATGGATGGGGATCTTGGATTGTAGAAGTGTGGAGTCGGTGGTGTCTGTGGTATTGTGAAGAGATTGAGTGGGGAGTTGTTGGGTAGCTGCTATTGAGTCAAGGTGAGTTGAGTTGAGTTGAGTTGAGGTGAGTTGGGAGGATGTGGATATGTTTGTGATGGACTTAGCATGATGCTTTTACATCTGGGCTTTGAAGTAGGGAGGAGTAATGTTTTTTTCGGCGCGGGGCAAGGGGGAGGGAAGTGGGAATGGGAATGGGAGTCCTGTGTACATGGCTCTTTGATTCAACGAGGAAAGTGACGGGAGGGGAGATATTTGGATTGGATTGGATTGGTGGGAAGATGCTTTCACGTCACTGATACCGGGCAGGTTTTGATAGAGAGACGGATCTTTTGGATGGTAACAATGCTTGTGCCAGCACTGGAATCTGGGGAAAGCTTTGATCGTCCCTTAGTTGCTATTCAGGTATCGCCCACTCTCCGATCCATTCCCGACGCCAGATCGCAAATGTAGAAGTTCAATCCGCATTCCCACTTCCGTTGCCGTGATCTGAAGTCCTTTGGCCTACTACCTCAAGAAGTAGGCAAAGATGCAATCATGGCTTTTCCGGACTAGTGGTGGAACAGACGGATATGCTGCTCCACGAATGTGATGCCCAACTGCTCAGCGGCACTGAAACAAGCGGTATCGTTGACGCTGCCCGACGGGGCCGCGACGTATTTGGCACCGCTTCTGTGAAGACGGTAGATGTTATCGGAGAATGGGAAGAAGGCGTCGGAGCTGACGGCCACCTCACTGAGTTTCTGGAGCCACGATTCTCGCTCTTCGCTTGTGAATGTGGCGGGTACTTCTTCGAAATTGGCCTCGAAGTCTGAGCGCTCGACGCCGGATTTGGGGACGGAGCCGGAGCAGAGGAGGTCGATTGCGTTGCTGTACATTATCAGTGAATAGGTCAAGGGTCTGACGAGTGCGGGGGATTACCTCTTCTCCGGTCTCTTGACGCCCTTTTTGAATTTGAGACCGAGTGTGCGCTCGTGGAACCGCATCCACCAATTGTCAGCTTTGTCGCCTGCCAGTCTGGTGCAGTGGATTCGGGACTGTTGACCTGCACCGAGACCGATGACTTGGCCGTTCAAAGCGTAGCAGACCGAATTCGACTGCGTGTATTTCAGAGCTATCGTGGCCACGGCGAGATCGCGCTGGGCTGATTCTGGCAGTCCTTGTGAGTCCTTGGGCACGAGGATTTTGGAGAAGCTGTCTTTGGGTGAAATGTGAGCGTCGTTACGACCTTGGGTTAGGTTCACGCCGTAGACGGTCCTGGTCTCTTGTGAGGGTGGAACGTAGTCCTTGTCCATTTGCAAAACGAGGTATTTTCCGCCTTTCTTCTTCGAGAGGATATCGAGGGCTTCTTGAGTGTAGCCTGGCGCAACGACGCCATCGGATACTTCTCGGGAGATGATCTTGGCCGTTGGAAGATCGACTTCGCGAGACAAGGCAATGAGATCTCCAAAGCTAGACATGCGATCCGCGCCGCGTGCCCGTGCGTACGCTTGTGCGAGTCCAGATTGGTCGATCCCGGCGATATCGTGGACCATGTAGACTTGTTTCTCTACTTCGCTTAGTGGCACTCCAATGGCAGCGCCTGCGGGCGAAACATGCTTGAAGCTTGCTGCTGCTGGTTGGCCGGTCGCCTCGTCCAATTCCTTGACCAATGCCCAAGCGTTGAGAGCATCTAAAAGATTGATGAAGCCAGGTTGGCCACAAAGAGCCTTGAAGGGAAGTTTTCCGGAAGTCACGTAGGCAGATGCTGGCTTTTGATGGGGATTGGCACCATATCTGAGAGCGATCTGTTGATCACCGTCTCCAGCATATTGCTTTCTGAAGTACTCTGAGATTGCGGTATCGTACTCTGCGGTTTGGGTAAAAGCTTTGAGAGCGTAACGCTGCCGGCTTTTCTCGGAGATCGGGCCCTCCTCAAGTTCCTTCAGGAAATCGTGGTAATCGTTCGGATCACTGAGAATGGTGACCCGATCGTGGTTCTTTGCTGCGGCTCGGAGAAGCGTGACGCCTCCTAGAGGAGTGTTAGATATGTGGGTCGAAGTTTGAAAATCAATGCCTACCAATATCAATCTCTTCGACTGCCTCAGGCACAGTAACACCAATCTTCGCCACTGTGTCCTTGAAAGGATACAGGTTGCAGACCACATAGTCGATCTTTTCGATTTGCTGCTCTGCGAGATCCTTGTCATCGGACGAGATATTCCGAGCTAAAATGCCTCCCTTTTGTATTCAGCATTCACCCTGGCCTCGAGGGATAAAGGGCTTACATGAACTGCTGGATGAAGCGTTTTCACACGACCTCCGAGCATTTCTGGGGCTTTCGTGATGGCAGAAACATCCTGCACCTCCAAGTTTGCCTCACGAATCATCTTGGCTGTTCCCCCCGAGGCAATAAGCCTAGCAATTGATTAGCAGCATTTTGATTGAATCGAGAAATGTGCTTCACCCAATCCCAGCCTCGATAAGTGCATGTGCAAGATCAAGGAGACCTTTGGAACGCGTCAGTTGCCGTGCCTTTGCATAGTCCCCAGTAAGAATCTACCAGTCTTGTCGTATACGGACAAAAGAGCTGTGGCGGCCAAAATTAGCTCGGCATTTCTGTAGTGTAGGTGCTGCTCAACAAACCCAGGGGCTTTCCTTTTCCACCGGCCATGATCAGTAGACAACGACTTCGAAAAGGGTGTTTTGGTGCTCTTTTCAAAAGCGTGACAGTCGCTGTTGGTTCTCGTTGAAAACTTCGAAGTTGTCTCCAAAAATTTCAATCTGACATCTGACGTTACGGAGATATCCGATCGCGGAAGATGACCCCTATGGCGCACCAGCCAACCTCACCTGTTGTCCCATCTATTTTTCTCAACCAGCCGATCAAATCACCAACCTCAATCATTGGTGTTGTATTGCTCCGTCGCGTGTACGCGTCAACCGCTCAAATCGGATCGCCATGACGAAGGTGGGATAGCCCCCTGTCCCCTTGTGCATTGATCTCCACATCCATTTGTGGTAACCTAAGGCACGATGAGGAAGATCCGGTCATGAAACTTGAGTGCTGAAATACATAACTATCTTAGAAAGTAAGAGCTTCCCCGAGCACTGCTCAGCATGCATCCTCGACATCAACCAACATGAAGGCTTTCCTTGCGCTGCCAATACGTCTCCTCACCCATAATATCAGGTATGCGACTCGGTCTCCATTCAAGGGAGAAGAGTTGTGGACCGTGAGGGCACCACGACTGATCAATGAGCTTCGCTATAATACAATGCATAACGCCGAATCGTTCATCTGCCTCCAAGAGGTTCTTCACGACCAACTCGTCGATATCTTAGACACTCTCAACGACGGTAATCCAGGTGGGGAGGAATGGGCTTCGATTGGGGTGGGACGAGAGGACGGCGAGACTTCTGGGGAATATTCACCAATACTCTATCGACCCAAGATCTGGGAATTGAAACATTTCAAAACTCTTTGGCTTAGTGAAACTCCTGATAGACCCAGCAAGGGGTGGGACGCTTCCTCTACCCGCATCTTGACCATCGGCTTCTTCGAGCATAAAGAATCTGGTAAAAATATAGTCGCCATGAATACGCATATGGATGATCAGGGGAAAAAGGCAAGACTAGAAGGAGCAAAGTTGATCGTCAGGACGATGGAGGAACTTGAGCAAGCGCCAATATTTCTGGCTGGCGATTTCAATAGCGAGCCACACGAAGAAGCCTATGGAGTGCTCAACTCGACAAGCTCTCCAGTGCACGATCTGAGAGACTCGATAGCTCCAAAGCTGAGGTATGGCGAGGAAAACACATTTACTGGGTTCGGATATGGCAAAGAGCCAGCAAAGCGGATCGATTTCTTGTTTCTGACGAAGGATTTATCGGATTGGACGCCGCAAGGTTATGCGGTGTTAGCCAACAGATTTGAAGATGGCATCTACAATAGTGACCATCGGGCAGTTATTGGAGATGTCCTGCTGAATTAGATTGCTGAGTACATTGACGTGAACGATGGGTCGATAGATCCTCAAGGCACGAATACTGGGCACAGTATGGAGATGGCAAACCTCGGTTCAATACCAGGTAACAATCCAAGGTGATTATTCTCTTCTCATGGAAGTGATTAATGTTATTGGCTCGTGTTGCTGGGTGCTGCTATATTTACTACACTGGCACGTGGCGACCCCTCCGAGTCGGGCCTCGACTGAAATGCGATTCGTGAACAACCACCAATAATTCGCTTCTTTGCAAAACAATTACAACGAGAATCTCAAAACAGTTCGTCTCAACATACCGCAGCCATGGCCACCGAAGAAGTCGTTGTCGGTGAGTTTACACGCTTGTCCTTTCGAGTCTCATTTTCTTCGTGCGCTCTCTCCTCAATACCCCACCTTCGAAGAGTCACTTATAAACAAACATCAATCACGACGCGCCTAAGCTTGTACCACCTCCCGGGAAACAGCTTGGAAAGATGACCATCTCTCGATCCAGCATGCGATAATCTAGTCTCTATCTTTCTTTGTCCTTTGACAACGCAATTTTGAACACAACGCTCCCCTAGAGATGGATGTCTATAGATTTCTGGCAAAGCTCTTCTTGTAACTCGTCACAAACTTACCATCGATCTGTAATACAACATCTTTGGAATAGTTGGCATCCTCGATTTTGCGACAATTGATGGCAATGAATTGTCGAATTCGTCGCTCTGCGAGCACAGATACATGTATTCCCGCGAAACAGCTAGCTAACCTACCGTACAACAGACTACTCCCTCGACAATCCTGATACCTTGACAAAGTACAAGAACGCCGCCCAAATTTCGCAGAAAGTACTCAAAGAGGTGGCCGAGCTATGCGTTGATGGGGCCAAGATCGTGGATATCTGCGAGAAGGGCGACAAGATATTAGAAGATGAGATAGCCAAGGTCTACAAAGGAAAGAAGATGGTCAAAGGCATCGGACACCCAGCCACTGTATCACCGAGTTCCTACGTCACCCCATACACACCACTCAAGTCTGAGAAGGAGGCGGAGAAGACAATCTCTGCAGGCGAGGTCGTGAAGATCCAATTGGGTGCACAGATCGATGGATTCGGCACTATCGTGTGTGACAATATTGTCGTTGGGGACAAGATCTCTTCCCGCGAGGCTGACCTATTGCTTGCGACACATTACGCAAACGAACTCATGTTGAGAATGCTTCTACCACCAGGACTATTTGCTACATCAGAGGAAGACAAGAAAGCGGCAGCTAGCCAAAAGCCATACAGTCAAGCAAAAATGAACTCAATGCTAGAAACAGTCGCCAAAACCTATGGAACGAACATCGTTGAGAGCACAACCTGCTGGCAGTTCGAGCGGAACGAGATTGAGGGCAAAAAGAAGATCATTCTCGCTCCAGGTGAAGGCGTGCGAGGAGAAGGACTACCAGAAGTTGGTGAGGTCTGGGGTATTGAAGTTGGCTTGAGTTTAGGCAGCGGAAAGGTCAAGACACTCCCAGAGCGACCAACCTTGCACAGACGAACCGACACCAAGTATGGCCTCAAGCGTGACAGCTCCCGTAAACTCTTGACCGAAATCGTGAAGAAGTTTGGCACTTTCCCTTTCAGTCTTCGTCAGTTGGAAGACGAACGAAGCGCGAAAGTCGGCGTTGTGGAGTGCGTACGTGGTGGCGTTGTCCGACAGTACGACGTCGTTGTTGACAAGGACGGCGAGCCCGTCTCGAGATTGTTCTCCACTGTCGGTGAGTTTTCAATTTTCATGTCCTCCATTCTCCATTTCTCCAATTTTCTCTGCTCATGCCCTGCGCCTGCATGCCCTTCAGAGTTTTCTATCCTCGGCTAGGGCTAGACTAAATGCTGGGTATGATGCATCATCCCCAGCTCAGCTCAGCTCAGCATACGAGTAGCATCAACGGTCAATCATCACTGGCGGCAGAGTCATATTGTCCGCAATTGCACAGCAACCGTGCCAATTCGTGTGTCAAGGTTTACCTGATACGGAAGCCAGACCGTCATATCGACGACGATTTCGATTATTGTCTGGCAATCTTCGAGATCATTTTGCTAGAAGTATAGCGATGTTGATCGCAATTGAGATTGCCCGAAAATCATCGATATCGATATCGATTCGATTTGAGAGACCGCTTCGCAAGTGCAGTTTACATGGCCCGAGAGAGCCAGATGCGAGTAACGCTGTTCTCATCAGCACTTTTTTACTGGTTTTCCACGCCAATATCGATGAACATTTTGGCATATTCTCCTGTGCCCCTTCTGGTTTTGGCTGCGCGATGAGTTCATGTTGTAAAGCATGCTAACATATGTTACAGCACTCACCAAGAATGGACTCACCATTCTTGCTGCGCCTCCGGCATTCGATGTCTCTAAGTACGAGAAAGAGACTGACAAAAAAATCACCGATGAGGAAATCTTGAAGATACTGGAGCTGCCACTCAACAAGAAGGCGGCAAAGGCGAAGAAGTGAGCGAGACTCTCCAAAATATCCCTCACAATTTGCAGGGAATGAGTCGGCGAGGTTGTTGATGCCATTTGCCTGCTGGACTTACATAGTTCTCGGAGTTGCGTGGATTGCATTGAATGGGCTGAATATTCTGCTCCATGGCATTTGGCGGCCACTCAAAGCTGTCTTCTTTGTGGCCTGTGTAGAGCTTCTTACCCAGCAGTGACTGGTAGAAGTCAGAGCAATATCAAAAATATCTTTCAACCATTGAGCATCGCATTTAGTCCTGAAATGTTGCCCCGTTCGTTGTGATGTGTGCTTCTAGGTGGCAATCATGGAGACTTTAGGATGGATTTCGCTTTGAAAAAGCAACATCTTATGAAGGAGACAAATATAGTGAGCCAATCCATTGAAGTTGTGCATTTTGTGGTGGTGAAGCAAAGAGTATAGGGGCGGCTTTTAGCTTTTCATCCGAAGTCATTCCTCAAGAATCACCACCTTTGACGCGACCAACGAGGGACCCTCGATAACCACCCCTTGGGACTGTAGACTTTTTGAAAGGCGTGGTAAATATTCTCAAGTGTTGTCCGACTTTATTAGACCTGTACTGACACGTCGTAGGAGGCAGGTGAATCCGTCTATACGCCGGCCGCAATGGCTTCCCTCAGAGGGAATCGCAAGTCGTCGCGCACATCCAGCCCTTTCGCCGCCGCCTCAATGGACCCGAAGAAACCAGAGAGAAAACAAACCTCTCTGGATACATGGATGGAGCCTTCACCTAGGACGCCGGTCCCATCGTTCGAGGATCACGGTTTCGAGAGAGGAGGAGTGGTTGGGAATATGGCAGCCCTGGGTTCTTTACCCCCAGCGAGCAGACAAAAGCTGAGGATCAACATGACGAATAGGCCAACACCAGTGCCTCATTTCCCGTCCGATACTCCCGAGACTGCTTCGGAAACTGCAGACGTAGCGTCAGAGACAAACGAAGTGGCTCCTCAGACACCTTTGGAGATTGCGTCGAGAACACCAGAAGAGACGCCAACAGAGCCAGAGGTCCCAGAAGCACCAGAAGTCAAGGAAGAGCAGGTGAAGAAAGAGTCCACGCCGGTGCCTCTTCAGGTTGCGCCGCGTGCAGCACAATCGCCCGTGTTCCAAAATGGAATGACGACTCCCAACGCGCATTCTCACTCTCGACAACCATCACAAACGTCAATAGCCACACCACCTTCGGCTGTATCGCATGCAGCTATGGCCCAAGCATTCGCTCCCAACCGTTCGCCACATCCACGAGGCAAGATAGTGGACGAGGCAGTCATCAATGCCATGGTTGAAATTGCTCATCGTCAGGGACATCCTGCCATGGGCCTGGCTGTGAAGCGCATATATAACCAAAGTCTCGGCGATCCTGAACTGGCAGTACTACTAGATGCAGCTCTTCTCCGCAATCCAACGCCCGAGCAAAATATGCGGTGGGCTGAAGAGATCAAGCGACACAAAAAGGACATCAAAAGAGAGACAAGAGATGCCAAGAATTTGGCAAAGTCAGCTCAGCGAAGTGACCCATTGAACACCTTCACTTCCCTTCCCCAGCCACCACCGACAATGGAAACAATAGGAACAATAGGCACAATTGGAAAATCGATGCCATTCTATTCAACCAATACCACAATAGGTTCTTCTGGCTCGAATACACCTCCACAACTTCCCCTTCCCCCTCTTCAAGCCTTTCATCCACAACCATTTCTTGCTTCTTCTCCTCATTTTGAACCGCGATCACAATCGCCAAATTTTAATACACTTTCGCATCCATTTACAAACGGTGCTGGCACCAATTTCAATATTCCCATTAACAGCTCAGAAATCATGGTTGAGACTCGCGGTCAAAAGCGTAAGGGCGGTGCTGGTTCCCGCCCGAATACTCCTGCCATTGCTGCTCAGATCACACCAAATCCGGTTCCAATCACGGCTTCAACTCCTGGCAACACTCCAGCTTCGGTCAACCCTTTTGCTACAGCCAGCGCACCAGATTCAGTCAATGCCGCAGTCTCCGCGCCTGTCAATGGTGCGAGTGATGTCGCGACCGACTCTCCTACCACTTCTGCAATTATCAACCAGACTCCTGCTGGTTCGGGAGCTAGCTCTCTTCCATCAGCTCAGCCAGCCAAGCCAGTTCTTTCAGCCGCTCAAGCTCAGCAAGCGCCTCAGCCGGCCGTCGCAGCTCCAAAGACCCGTCGCACTCGCAAGACTCGTGAAGCCACAGCTTCGGCCACGGTGACTCCTGATGTTCAACCTCGGACTCTGCCACCAGCTACCGAGCCTGCCATCGTCGAACTGCCAGCCTCAGAGAAGAAGTCTGCCACAGCTTTCCCTGAACCATCTACTGGAATCAATGGTACCCCGCAATCTGTCACTCCACCACTCATCATCGCTGAGCCGATTGTTGAGCGGGAAACTCGTGCTAGATCTCTTTCCTCCACTTCCAATCTGTCTGATGTCGACGAGGAACTCATCGAGGGTGGCAATCCATCTCTTTTCAACTCGCGACCAAACACATCTGGACACGATACAGCAGTTGAGCCAGCGCTTCTAGACTCACCACCACCTCATTCCGGTCGCAACACGCCTCGCCTCGGCGTTGGTCCTGCAGAAACCGGCAAGGGCAAAGGTGGTAAGGGCAAACACAAGAAGACCGCATCCAAAAGCGCAGTGGGTTTCAAGCGTTCTAATGTGGACGCAGGCCTTGATGAACCCTCTCCAGAGACTGTCAAACGCCAGAAACAGGTTCAGGATTCACTTGAAGAGTCTTTAGAGGTTCACAAGGCCATGCTTGACTCGCAAGCAGTGAGCGATTTTCGCCATTCTAGCGAGTATTCGAACGCGCTGTCGGCACCGAGACCTTCCTCACCCGTTCGAGCTTTTGCCGGACCTGACAATACCAACTATTCCTCCGATACTGGCTCTGCTCATGTATCTTTGTCTCGCACATCTCGTGCCAATGCCACCACAGCTGGTCCACAAGGCAGAAGCAGCCGCACTCGCAGAAACATCGATGTGACTGCTGCCCCCAATCTCGAGGTTCCATCAGCTCCCTCCACTCCTCGTTCAGCTCAAACCGACGGAGAACCCCATGCCAAACGACGAAAGACAGCTCGCACTAAGCACTCTCCCGTGAAGCAACCAGCTACTCGCGCAACAGGCAATGCTCGTGGCGCCGAGCGCGAAGCCTCACCTACCGCCGAGAACGGCATGGTAAGCCTCCATGCTGGTTTCGTGACATCTCTCAAAAATGTGATCACTAACATTTGCCTAGGATAACTCAGATGTCTGTTTCGTCTGCAAAAAGGGTGGAGACTTGGTCTGCTGCGATGGCTGTCCCAACTCTGTCCATCCAGAATGTTGGAATCCGGAGTGCTCCAGCTCTGAAGATCCCGAGTTTCAACAGAATCCATGGCATTGTCAGGAGTGCAGACGTCGCGATACGCAAGATAGCGAGTCTGATGGCCCTGATGGCTGGGGTCAGATGCTTGATGCTGAGGATTTCAGTCTTCCTGGCGAGATCCAACTAACCGCGGAGGTCTCGGATCACATCGAAGGCGTTGAGAAAAACACAGACTTCGACAAAGTCGGCAACTACAAGTCGTCCAAGAAGGTTGTCGCCTCGTAAGTCCTGCTTGCCTTTTGTTCTTGTTCATCCTCTAATGAATCTCAGCTCTGTGCGCAATCCTACCTCCGTGGAAGTCGTTGACGCCAGCAAGCTGATCAAGGATCCACAAACTATTCCGCACTGCTATAAGTGTCAGCTCACTAGCTATTCTAACCCGTGCCCCATGATCTTCTGTGACGAGTGTAAGACGGCATGGCATCTCGACTGTCTCAACCCCCCCATGTGTCATGCTCCATGGATCACAGCCAAGTTTGTCACCAACAACCGAGGCCAGGACAAGGAGGTCTACCACAAACAGTTTTGGCAGTGTCCACTTCACATCAGTGGAGGATGTACCTATATCACCGACGTCACGGACGACACTTCTCGCTCATGGCAACTTCGTAGATACAAAGAGCATAAGCCTATCGCTCCGCCCAATGCTGGATTCGATTTCTACGCCACTGGCGAGATCGAGCTTGATCATGCGCCAGTAGATGCAAGGACTGGCAAGGGCATCTATCGGATGCCCGAGGAAGCAGTTATCAACAACTTCCTGCTGAAATGCACACGGTATATCCCATTCTTCCACTACCAATCAACAATCACTAATACGCATGTAGGGACAAAATCAAACACAAGAAAGACATTGCAGGTCTCATGGAACTCCTGCCCCCAGCTGATCGATCCAAGATGGAACAGGTCGTTCGTGCTAACAACGAGGCACGCGTTGAGGAAATTGTCCAGCATCGAATGCAGCTGTTCAAGCAGAAGGAGGACGCTGCGATGCAGAGGACGAGGGAGCTACCGGAAGACCAGCGCAACTTCGTTCTTGAGCTTGCCAGCTTTTCCGCAACCGTCGAGAAGAAGAATCTCGAGATCTTGGTGCAGGCTGCCGGTCAAGTTGACGCCACGCATGAAACCGTGGCAAGCATGTCGCTCGACCAGATCTCGGTCCTGGAGCAGCTTCTGGCTGATGCCAAGCGCAATCTCCTGAGCAAGGCTGCTGAGCGTACACAGTCTGTCGGCTCACAGGCCACCGCCGCAGCAGAGCGCTGAATCTGGCTTCTTGACGACGATAATGATTTTGGTGGTGAAGAAAGGATTGTTTGTTGGGATGGAGGACATGAACAGAAATAGTTGGTGGCGTCGAGAAACCTTTTCCTTGCCCTTTATTTAATTCCACGAGAACACTCGTTGCTTGTAATCCGTGTATGGGATGATTGGGCTTTGACCGCGATATTTTGCATTGCATGGCATGGGAGTGGCGGCATCTTCATACCCTGGCCAAAACCTGGTGGGTGGCATTCGTGTCTGCAGCATTGGGAAGGAGTTTTTGTGCTTGTCCGTCTTTTTGTGGTGGATGGAGGGGTACACGTCATTTTCTTGTGGTGCTTGGCCTGTTGTCTTTAACAGGCAGGGTGGATATTTGAGATGAGAGATACTTTATGAGAGAATTGGGAGTCCCCCTAAAATGGACATTTTGTGTGCTTGGATTTTTGTCTTGCATTTCGTGTTTGTGTTCGAATGGTGATGAGGGGTTCCGGGTGTAGGGTTTGGGGTCGTGTTATCATGCGTACAAAGTAAGGCAGTGGACATGATGAGATAGATCCTATTTGTTATTCTCGTGAGCGATGGGTGGGTATAGATTTCGTGTATGGCTGGTCACGCTTTGATGTAATCTTATATGCTTGCTTGGGATCCGCGATCTGGTCCTTTGATGCGAGGAAGAGGAGTTTTGAGACAACCCGGTTACATTGATATATCCCGTTGCCTATTTTGTATGTATATAGGATTTCGATTGAAAAGCTGTGTCTAAATCTACACCGGTATCGATTGGGAAGATTACGACGATGGGTGGGTGTAATAGTATTTACTTATCTTACATTTCCACATATGCATGTGTGGTGATAAGATACCTTATTACTATCCAAAGTCTTCTCAGTACCTTACTCGACGATTCAGTGGACTTTTTCAATGGTTTTACAACTCTTTGCTTCTTTGCTTCCTTCGTGCCGGGCTTGTCTTATACCTCGTATCTTACCTCGTGAACGTAAGAAACTCCCATTTATTCACTCCCGATTCCAGCTCCCAGCTCCCAACACCCATCTCCCCATCCACTCCCGACTCCTCTTCCCATTTCCATCCCCAACAAAGATCCATCAACCTCCTCTCCTCGCCTCACCTCGATATCCTCTCTTCCTCCTCCTATTCGCATACACGCATCCACCCTCTATCCCACTCCCACTCCCTCGTAAACACTTTACACCAATAACGTGCCCGTTTTCTTCATATATCAACACCAGCTCCATCCAGGATACATGGTTGAAGAGTCTCATACAACCCCCAAGACTTCAATTTCCTTCGTTTCTCCGGGAGTGACTTAATTATATATGACCTTCGGGATGAGAAGGGGATGAGATGGATATGAAACGCTTATCCCAAGAACTCAAGTTTAAAAAGTATTAGCGATGATCTCACCTGTTTCGTTGATATGACAGGATCGATGTATTTCTCTCTCCCTCTCTCGGATCCTGCAGAGGGCTCATGATAGTGAATTCAAAGTTCCCGGGATATGTTGGATGCAAGGTAGCAAGTATAGGAGAAAGGGCATCAACATTATCTTGTCTTGTCTCTCGTCGGTCATCGGTCTACATACATAGCTCGTACTCTGATCATTGAGAAATCGCCTTCTACAACCCACATCATCGCAATCATTGATACCTGTACATTCACCATCGGGCGCGCACATCTCGCGTGTGAATTCAGTCCCTGCTCTGCAGCCGACCATCGTAGCGAGCCTGATTTAGATATCCTCTCGCAGACTGACACTATGGCGTGCATCGTCCCATGTACCGAGGGTACAAGCAAGTATCGCGGACGGTGTGCTGTTTACACAACCAGGCAAGCAGACGTTCCATGCCGATTCCGTAACCGCCGTGTGGGGAAGATCCGTATCTAACACGACATTAGCAACCGGCCAACTCACCAGCCAGTGGGAAAAAGACATACCTTCGTTGATCCGTGTACCAGTAGTAAGGCTCGGGATCAATACCCTCGCGCTTATAAGCGGCAAGCAGCTCATCATAGTCCCACATCCTCATACTACCACCGACGATCTCGCCAACACCGGGCATAAGCACATCCATAGACTCCGTGACTCGAGGATCTTGGGCATCTTTTTGCATGTAGAATGCTTTGATTGCGACCGGGAAGTGCGTCAAGAAGATAGGCTTGTTGATGATATCCGTCATCTTTCTTTCCGCAGCCTCAGCGATATCATCCCCAAATGAGTGTTTCTGTGGCGGGTCGTAATCTTCGTTGAGGATGTCGTGTTCGTTGAGCCAGTCGATTGCGTCGGAGTACCGCATGCGCAGGAATGGCTGGGATGGGAGCTGGAAGGAGGGGTTGAGTTTTGAGATTATCCCAGCGATTTCTGGGTTAGCCATGAGCTTTTTGAGGACGGAGCAGATGAGAGTTTCGAGGTGATCTAGCAGGTCGTCGAAGGAAATGAAATCGAGCTCGCCTTCGATGTGTGTGTATTCTGAGAGATGGCGACGGGTCAGGGATTTTTCAGCGCGAAAGGACTGTGGAAGTCAGTGCTGACATTGGCAATTCCAATTCAGTGTATTTACCTTCTCAATACAGTAGACATTACCAAGTGACGGGAGGCATGTCTCAAGGTAAAGCTGACTTGATTGGGTCAAGAAAGCCTCTTCTTCGTAGTACTGGAACTTGAAAAGTGTGGCACCACCTTCCACCTGTGTCTGGACCAGGGCTGGTGGAGAGACCTTGCGGAATCGAAGCTCGTTGTAAACACTGTTGAATGCGAACTCAAGGGCGTCGCGGACCAACAAGATGGAGGAAGCTATGTCTCCGCGGAGCGTGAGATGACGAAGGTTAAGCTTGGTGCTTGGGTCAGCATCTGGCGCTACTCTGTTGCCAATAGCATCATCTCCACCTGGAGCTTTCCATGCCTTTGGCACCTTGAAGTAATCGACGTGTAGTTCCCGACTGAGAGGTGCGTGAGCTCCAGCTGGCACTTCCCACAGCTCGCCATAAATCTCTGCCGAGGTTTCCAAGGTTAGAGTCAGGGCATCGTAGGTCTTTGCAACTTTGTCTGCGAAAACACACTGCATCTTGCCGTATCCATCCTTGAGCTCGACGAATATGACATCCTTCTGCTTTCGTAGGCGGTGTACTCGGCCCATAACCTTCACACGTGTTCCTTTCGAGTCTGAATCTTTATCACTGCTTCGTAACGTGATATCATCGCCTTGATAGTCGAGTCTGATCTTTTTGGCTTTTGGCAGACTGGCGTCCTCTTCGAGAACGATCTTCTTTGCTTCCTCGAGAGCGGCCTGACGCGCTGCTTCTTCCTTTTGTCTTTGGGCAGCTTGTTCGGATTCCTTTGCGGCCTTCTTCTTCGCCGCAGCTAGTGCATTGACTGCTTTCTTGAGACCCTACATAATCTGTGAGCTTCGCAGTTGTAGTCTGCGTTTGTAACTACACTCACAGCTTTTGAGGCTGGTTGCCATTCTAGCAGCGTAGATTTGTCTGCGCCCTCAGCGACGACTCCTGTCAGCGACTTCCGTGTGAAGTAGTCTCCAGCTCCTTCTGTCTGAACGTATGCGAACTGTAAACTCTTGAATGGCTTCTCCTCCGAGCCAGGCGTATCTGTCGTGTCGACACCGGTATCTTCGTCGATGTAGATCTTCTGAGAGGTCGCCATGGCAGGCTTAGGTGTCTCGTGTTGTTTCGTGCGATCTGGAAGATCAATTGGAGATTTGGCGGCCATATGTGTATAAATTGGGTGCTAGGTGGGAGTCACTGTGGACGAAGGTGAGTCAAGCCACAATCTACAGTTTATAGATAGGTGATGGGGCTGGGATGTGACAGAAAGCGTCTCAGACGCCCGCTGAGCGATCCGTGACGCGATAAGGAATTGCTGAACGCTCGGATTGCCTACGGTGGTGCCCAATATCACTTTTGGGGAGAATTATTTGGTCTGGGTCTGGTCACCAATGTCAGGTCCCGCATTAAGAAGAGGCCGCGGTAGTTCGACCAACAGTATCTCCCAGAACACAATCAACAACTCTTTATGGGTATCATCTTGGTTTTCAGGACCTCATCGATATCACTTGCGAGTCGTAATGTTGAACCCATCTCGAGCTGTCAAATCGTTGAAGAGACGAAGCCAGGAAGCTTCTCTCACCTTTCATTTGAATGCCAGGTACAATTCAGGCGAAGAATCTATCAATACATATCACCGACTGATCCATGGACAGTGATCAAAACAAGTACGGAACAACCATAGAAGCATCCTGAACACCACTAATGCACACCAACAACGCCTCGCTAATGACAAGCGCACCACGCATATCCCAAAGCAGCAATGAGGACATACCCAAAACACCACGTCTATGCAGAAAGCCCAACCCTCATATTTTCCACCGTCTTACTTCCAACACCCCTCAACCCACCCAATTGCTGCAAGTCAGAAATAAAGGCTCCTTCCTCTCCATCATCCATGTCACAAAGACAGCTGACAATACCTTCTGCTTTCTTAGCACCGACACCTTTCAGAGCTCGGATCTGAGAGACGTCTCGAGAGTTGATAATGCTCAGCAGTTGCTGGGTCCGAGGCGTGGGAGGTCCGTCCGGTGGAGGTACATTCTCATCGCGGAAAACGGCGACCTTCATTTTGGGCGCTGCTTTCCTCTTCACAGGCTTGAATACGAAGGACCCATCAGCCTCCTCTTCTTCGTCTCCTGCTGGGGCTTGAAAGTCATCGTCTTTGGGATCATCGTAAACAGCCTTCGATCTCTTCGCCGGGAAGTGTGTAACGTGGACCTCAGAATGATGCGTGTACGAAGTGCTCGTGTATCCGCTGTCTTCTCGTTTCCGTTGGGCTTTGTCTTGGAGAGAGGCAATCTTATGGGCGAGCCTGTCGTTATTCGGAAAGAAGGGCTGTGCCAATTGGTACATTCGAAGTGCGGACGCGTCTTCGCCCCGAGCATGGTGTTGTTTGGCCATGAGTAGAAATTGCCTGCTAACGTCAGGATTTGTTCATATGAATATCGTTCACAGCCACTCACAGTCCTTCAGAGTCTTCCTTCTCCGAAACCCGTTGTTCCAAAGCGTCCAGACGGCGCTGAAGATCACTTGGCAACGCTTCCGTGGGCACCACCTTCTCGCTCAAGGCTTGAGCAGCAATCTTCTCGTCAACTTTACGCTCAATCATGGCCTCGATTTCCGCCTTCGTAATTCCCGCTCGGGCGGCCTCATTAATTCGCGTAGCTTTAACAGGCCTGGATGATGCTGGAAAAGATGAGTCTAGTGATCGCTTTTGGGTAACGGGCCGGGAGTTGGAACTACCTGGAATCGATGGCTTCGGCCGAGGCTTATCAGAATATACCGAGAAGGATTTGACCGGCTTCTTGGAGGGATCTGGCTGCGTGACCTGCACATTTGCAGAAGTCTGGAGAGGTCGCAAAGGCTGTCTATTTATTGTTGGGCCAGTAATGGACGAGGAGATCTTGGTCAACCCTCTGGACACCGGCTCATTCTCAACCTCGTTGACTTCGATCTTCTTCGTTCGATTCGCAAAGTTGAGCGAACTTAAAGTATCCAGATGGTAGCTTCTGACCGGCGCCAAGTTCAGTATCATGATAGTCAAGCCGTTATTTTGTCCAATGGACAAAATTCTCGTCATCTTTGATTCGCGGTATGGAATTCGTGATTGCTTCTTGCTAATGGCCTCCACGCATTGGGCCAACACGAACAACGATTTGTTGATCGCTGAAGATTCCACGAGGCGCTCCTTGTTATTCTCGGTCCTTCGGTTGTCTTCTGATCCCGCCAGATCTATTGCAGACGCTGTGCTTACGAGTGTGTGGTTTTCGGAGGATTGTGTAACCTTGACGCATAGAATGGCATGAGAACGAGAGGAGTGAGCATTGAGCTATGAATGTGTCAGCAGTAGGAGGACCAGTCGCGGATTTCTCGATCGTACCTTCGTTGCAGAGGTAGACCTATTAACATTGGCCTCGTCGTATAAGAGTTCGAACTCCTTCAGCGTGTGGCATGGCCTCTCTGTAAGGCCAACGACCACAGTCTTCCCATTGTTGTCACGTATCGGTAATCCAGCTGCGGTACGCTTCTCCGGTGCTTCAAAAAGATCGTATACGCGGTCGTTATATATTTCGTAGTAAGACATCGCCACCTCAACCTTGGAATCGCTGTCCGAGTCCTTTTCGATCTTCCTCGATCGTCGATAGATGGCGCTCAGCAGTCTGGGAATGACACCTCGGTCTGCCAGAGACTTTCCACCGCGCATGGTATGCGTCTTGCCCGTACCCGTGACTCCATATGCGAAGAGTGTGACATCGAATCCTTTGAAAAGGTGTTTTACCGTGGGCGATACTGTTCTGGTGTAAATAAAGACGCACTGCTTCAATCGCAGTCCACCCAAATACCTTCATTTTCAAACAGCTCCTGCTGGGTCGTCTCCTGCTCGTACACGCTATTGAACTGGAAGCTATAAAGCTCGGCAGGCTGTTTGGGGTTCGGTATGCGGACGAGCTGCGCGGAGCCGGTAGAAGCTGGAGCGGCGGTGACGATGATGTCCTTGTCTATCTCATTCTTGAGCAATGGACGGATACGAGCAACGACGCGCACGCTCATGTTGATACCGAGTTACCTATATTGTTAGTAGTAATCCTTGCAATTAGGAAAGATTCGAAGTGAAAGTTGAAATCCCAGCCAGGTGTTTGTTTGTGCTTTTCGGAAAACGGCCCGAGTCGCTTCTGGCATGGCAACCAACCAATTGCACGGTCCATGCCGCCTTCTTCAGGTACTCCAAGATTACGATTTGTTTATGTCTTAGTGCCTTTGCTGTTTAATTCTGCTGGATGAAACTTCAGTAATAATATCAATACTGTATTTCCCTTCCCACGCGGGCAGAAGATGACATTCGCATGCATGTTTTTTCCGTAATTTGCTGCTTTTAGGTATCAAAACAAACAGAAAATCATCGATTCAGCATTCTTACGAACTCTTCTTCTCTTCCTGCATCTTGAGGATTTGCCTCAATCTGCCTACATGCAAAGGATACGGCTCACCCAACCAAGTAGCTCTCTGCGTATGGTCTCTTATATCATCACCAGTGTTCGGATGAACAAGGGCAGACAATGGTCCACGATGTATCACGAGCCAAGAAATGAAGGCTCCCAATTGTGCTGGAGGTAAGAATTAGCGAGCGAGGGTGCCTTGTGAAATAAAAGAATTCACGAACCTGGAGTAAACACGTTCACCTCGAACATGGCCAATGGATGTGGTCCAATCGGTTTATCCCATACTTTATATATCCTCAATTCCGGGACTGTGAAGACGCCTATCGTCAGCGATCCGTTTCATCGCCATCTCTCGTCTCGTCTCGTCTTGTTGGGAAATGACAAACTCACATTCCCTCCTGATCCTCTCCCAAAGCTCCGTTGCAAACCTGACCTGCTCCGGATCCGTTTGGAGAAAGTAGACGTGTATGTCGAATCCACCGCGCTCGCCATTCGTGATCGGCGAGGTGAAAGAAGAATATGCTTCGCTCAGTTTTCCTGTTGGAGGATTGACGTATGACTTGCCGTCTGCGGCGATCTCACTGCAAGGATTGCGGTCTTAGTATTACTATGATTTGTACCGTCATCGAGATATGGTGTCGGAAGAAATGGAGACTTACTTTGGAAGTGGATCATTGTCTTTCCAACCCTCGAGTGGGGAAGGGTATGTATATGCGGAGGGATCTGCTGTCATGCTTGATGTGGATGGATATGCTTACTTTGAGACTGTACAAAATCAGTTCGACAGGGTTTATGACAATGACACCAGCGAAGACTAGGTCGTGGGCAGTGTCGACATGATCTCAGAGTCTGATGGTTTATTATGTCGGAAGCAAGATGCGGAAAGCGCCCGATGTAATACCAGTACGGCACCAACTTCGGGTCAGAATGCAGCCTCGCTTACAAATAAGACGAAAAGAGTTTCATGGAGACAAAATCAGAGACTGCAGATGTTCTCGGCATCTCTCAAGATTACATGAAATTTGAACAAGACTATGAACCCAGAATTCATGAGTGCTTCTAGCTCCCATCAATTATCCAGGCAGAGCATTCAGGCAGTATATAATCCAGACTGCCGATCCATCCATTTGCGCAATGCGCCATTCAACATCAAATGAGAACAAAATAGGCTCAAACGCTCCTATGTCCAACGCTTCGTAAAACCCCTATGCTTGTATACACAAGAATTGACCGATCGAAAGCAGAACCCTAGCCTCCTCTTTCGCCGAGCGGCGTTCATAAGCTCGATGTACAAAACTATGACGAAGGCCTCCCTTTGTACCGAGCATCGACTCTTTGTATGTGTGTCTTGTTCTTGAGATGAAGAGAGAAATTCGCCTCTGCATTCTCTGGCGCGGCTGTATATTGTTTACCAGGACAGTCGTTGCATCTTATTCGAGGCACCCACGACCATTTCACGTTCTCCTCTGGCACGACACCATTCTTGATATCGTCCAGCCTCACAGTGGCACCGGATTTTCGGTCGTATGCCTGGAGTTTCATCCAAGCTTCAAAATCGTCCCGGGGATAATCAGCACGAAGCTTGGAAATAGCTTCCTTTAACCATGGAGGCGGAGGGGGCTTTTGAATGTTAGACTGCTTGCGTGTGCGTCTTTCTATATTCGACTACTTACATGTTCTCTGTCTTCAACCGGGGGCAGTGGGTCAGGAGCATCCACATGCCCATCTGGGTAATACCGCCATTTCTTCTCTGTAGCTGCAGAGCCCGTGCTTGAGGATTTGGAGGCCTCGACAGTTGGAGTGCCGCGTGACGAGCCTGCAGGGGTCGACCGTGGTGGGGGAGCAGGCGAGGGAGGTGGTGGCATGGAGGCATGAAGATTGCTGAGATGTTGCGGCGTGCTTTGAGACGCCGTTATGGGTGTCGATACCTGAGCAGATTGCTGGTGCTCGCCTTGAGGTCGATTCTTGTAATTGCGCCACCATTGTCGGAATCTCTCCCGTGGTATCCTCAACTTCACTATCATTGTGGTCGGCTCTGCCACACTTTCCTCCCGAGTTTCGTGACCACTCCTTCTAGACGTCCTCGTTTCGTGATGATGTAACGATGCGAGCTCTGGAGTCGCTGATCTTCCTAGATTGGCCCTCATTGCAGCTTGTGCGGCAGTCGCTGCACCACGCATGCCTCGCGTTCGCGCCGTTCCGCCGGTGATTTGTTGAGTAACTTCAGCCTCTGGATCCGAGTCCTCCGTATCCGACTCATCGTCATCTGACGCACCATCCGCCCGGGCAGCACCTCGGCCACGACGGCCAGAAGCGCGCAGCATTTTGAAGACCCGGGCAGATTCGAGGTTTTCTGCTGCGCCAGGAAGCACCGAGGACACAATGAGCGATCGAACTGTGCGATCTCTGTCTTTGAGATCTGGTAATGCAGGCCCACCTCTGCGCGTAACTGAACGCTTCTGCCTCCGCTGTTCTCGCAAGATTGACAACTCCTCCTTTTGCAAGTCCTGCTCAGTGAGTTCCCACAGGTACGGGCTGTAGTCTTTGACGGTCTGAACCGGCCTGAAAACTGAGGGCATCGGAGATGGCAAGAAATTGTTTGCAACATCAGCGTCCTCGATGGGACGACCGTCAAAGGGATGCGCTGTTATGTACAAGCTTTTTGTGAACATTTGAGTTTGCTCTCGGATTTGATGAGCAATGGCCGTGGTAAATTCTCCAGACAGTGCCAGATCTCTCGTCATTTGTCGCGCAAATTCCTCGGGGCTATTTTTTGAGTCGTTGATGTCCCATTCGAACTGATCTACTAACGTGTATGGACCGATTGTAATATTGAGCTTGATCAGTATGCGCATCTCATCGTTTTTGTAGGCGGCATAAGGGAGGTGGGGGTCCAGCGGTTCTTCTTGTATGTACACGTGCGGATAGTATTCCTGCCGCTGCTCGTCTATCTTCTCCTTGACTTGCTGCAGTACATATGGGATATGCTCTTGTGGGACCTGAAAATCCTCGACCAAGGTCTCTGCAAAAGCATCGAGGGCCGTGACATGGTCGTGAAGGTTCCATGTGAATGTGTCCCTCAATTTGATCTTGTCGTGCTCAATGTCGAGGCGCATTGGTACAAGCTCTTCGAGTTCATCCGCCTGGTCCGCATTATTCTGCCGGGAAACATGATTGCGACGTGCCTTCCGACGACCAGGCTTCATTCTTGCGGACGGGTAGACTATCCGAAAATCGTTGTTCTGGGTGTGTCCATTTCCGAAACCCGCGTATCCCCAGCCATATATCTCGGCAGCGTGTCCAGCAGGGTTCGACCTTCTCACCTCGGCAAGTCGTCCATAGTATCTTTGTCGCGAGTGTAGATCTGCAGCAAGAGCACCACTCTCTTCTCCTTTGGTATTGATGTTGGCCGAGAAGTATTGATCTCGCTCGAAGTACAAGGAGAGACGATATTTGCCGTATTCGGTGGTCGCGTCGACCTGTGATGACTTCGCGGGGTCTAGAGGTTTGCGCGACCCGGACCGCGATCTTTTGCGACCTTGAGGTGCTCCGTTCGTTGTCGGATTTACAGCCGGTCGAGTGGTATCGGTCGTGGACGGGGAATTGATTTGCGCCTCAGATGCGATGTTCATCCCAGAAGCGGCCATGACGGCCTTTGCCTTTGCCTTGCCTTCCTTTATCGCATCTCTTACAAGTGCGCCCTCTTGCTCGGTACCAGGATTTGTTTGCGCCGAAATCGCGGACTCGTCTTCTCCGGCGGTGGTGGGTTTGGTGTCGTGGGACATGGAGGCAAGAGCAGGCGAGTTGGCAAGAATGGGAGATGCCATTATCGCGAGGAAGGAACCATTCCTGTCAGGTGGAAATCGAAGGAAGAACTTGAAAGGGCAAACACCATCTGCGCACGTTTAGCAAGGAGCCAGGCGCGTTGCCAATGCATATGAGAATGGCTGGACGTTGGGACGGCGAGGAGGGTAGAGACATTTCATTGCCAGAAGGGAAATGGACATCGCATTCGGGGAGCATCATCAAAAACATACCGGACTATAAACAATTTAGACGGATCAGAGGGCGTGGATCCAATGCTTCTGGTGGTGATTATTGCACCGTCTACGCGCTTGATTCGGCAACCCTCAGGTCTCCTCGTTTTCATCACGTGCCGGGAGACTTTGTTTACCAATAGTATGGCAGATTCGAACCCACGGCAGGCTGCTTCGCCTTGCCGGTAATTCACCATCTCAGTCCTCGAGAGCGTGAGAAATCAGCATTCTCGGAGCTTCTAGGTACAAAATCCGTCGTTTTCCCCAATGAGCGACAGCCGGATTAGCTGAAGCCAATTGGGATTAATCGGACGAATCAGACCGCTGTAGAGCCGGCGTGACAGGCTGCGGTGCCCACTGCCAGCAGCCAGGCCAGAAGAAAACACCTGCGCGGCTGGTTCAACCATGAGCATACTGAGCCCTGGGACGCGTTCCTCGACATGGAACTGGCATCGAGATCTGACGATCTGAAGCGTGTACTAGGGACTCCAACTCGTGCTCGTGGTTGGACTCTCAAATGGAATGTCGCCACGAAGTGCCGGGGATTGAGCGGTTCCTATCGCTATCATATGCCTTCGTCTGCTTCTGGGCCTTGTTCTTAGGTTGTAAATCGGCGAGGTATGCTATCCTCGGCGACTGATGTCTCCGTACGTCTGGGACTTAAATATCGAACCGCCACTTCACAACTGCTGGCCTGTACACCTTTCTCTGTTCAAACTTCAAAGTCCACTTTCTTCTCCACAGCTCCCTCCGTAATCGATTCCGGTCCTCTCAGCTATCACCCATAACCTCGAATCAACATGTGCAAGAAGGCCACTTGTGCAACGTGCCGTCAGAGCAGCCTTCAGACCCAACCGCAACATTCTGCTGATATCACTTGTAGAAAAAACTACCTGGTGGGGATGTGGCAATCACGTCCCTATGGTCATGGATTCTGTCGACGAGTCTGAAAGATGTACTTGCACGCCGAAGGTGGAGAAGGACGGGAAGGAATATCCACCTATGGGCAAGAACTGAATCGATCATTCGACTTCGACGAACTGACATGTCAGGGCGTTTCTGGTCGTGGTGGAAGCAGCACATCCAGGGCGCCAGTTACTGAGGCGCCATCGTTTTCATCTACCTTGGATATCTCGATAGTATCGCAGAGACGTTGACGACTTCACGGCCCTGACCTATCAATAATTCGTAATGCATGTAAAGAATTCACCCTTCCGTACTCCAATGCATGTTTTTCCCAGCATTGCCAAGTAAAATCATGATGTACAATGCCTCGTGACTTGAGTGCCAGCAATATGTTCATGTCAATAAGTACTGAGTTGAGGCACTCTCCTTCGCCTTGACTTCAAATGAGAACGGTCGGCCGACGGTCCCACTACGTAATTGTGAACCAAGCCGAGGCATTTCCCTTTGTCTAGCCTTGTGGAGAAAGTTCCTTCTACAGACTCTTACTTACAGCCTGACTTTCGAGATTGCCAGCGTTTTGCGCATGGAATTAATCCAGGAGTCTGGCCTTAGTCCAGGAGTATGGAGAGGAAACAGCTTTGACGGAATCGCCATGCCGCTATCGCTACTTTCTATCTCAGTCATGGTCGATATATCCATGGGCAAGCAGCCAATTCAACAGTGATCACGATAGTGTTTTTATGCGAAAAATGTCAGGTTGATGGATCAATCTGGACAGGCTGTTTTCGGCGGAGTCGGTTCTCAAGGCTCACATATGGCTTGATTGAGGTGACCGTGAAAAAAATAAGCTGTTTCATATATCCTTTGATGGAGACTAGTTACAATATAGGTGGGAAGATGGGGTACCTTACTGTAGATGCGACATCTATTCCGTGCACCGTTGACGGGCATGCAAAAGTGTGTCCATCCACGCCATTGGTTTCACCACGGGTCTCGTCAGAATCGTACTGCCCAACGACAGAGAATTGAGAATATCGACAAGCGTCAGCTCAAGGACCGTTGAGCAAGACAGTTGCAGGTGCATACTCATAGCTACCCACTTGACCATGCCACTCCGCCATAGGAGCCACGCTTGCCGCAGGAAGAAAAAGGGATCTGTGATACCCAAAGATAAAAGCGCTTAGTGGTTTGGGAATGTGCTTCTGAATCATTTGATTGGATCGTGAGGGATTTCCACTATCCCACTTCCCCCTCAGCACAATTGGCACATCCATCTCCGACGACTAGTTCTACGCTGATACAAAGCTCCTTCACCTCCTCCTTTTCTTCTGTGGCCGTAAGACCGTCTTGTCATCTGTATGTACCTATATAGAGGGTCCTGACCTGCCTGAACGCTAGGTTCCCCCCTCAACCCTTGCTGATCCAGCTCCAGCCTTTTCCCCCGCAGTAGACCTGTGAGCGCCAACACCAAAGCCGTTCTTCCAAGTTCGCTGTGCCTCGTTCTCCAATCTCGAGGGACTTGACGCATATCTCTTCTTCAAGGTGCCATCAAATCCTCGTCCGGGTTGCGCTTCCCAGCTTCCACGGCTGCATCTGCTCTCTGGAGCTTGCATGCCCCTCAGACACCGTCTGACCGCTGATATTCTGAAGGAGTGGAAGGCCAACAAAGGTACGATCGAATACCATGCAAGCACACTCGCAGAAACTTGAAGGCTTGTAATTGGACAGCAGATACTGTGCCAGAAAGCTGCGGGCTAGACACAATGACTCTGCAAAGCCCCCCCTTCCTGCGTGACGACAGCCTCGTCAGACGAATTGCTTCCGATCATATCTTGCAGTGGCTTAAGTTTCTAGCCGCGAAATTTTTCTATATTCTAATGGCAGATGGAACTCGCGGCTAATGATTAAGATAGCGACGTAACTCAACCGAGCCCAGGGTCATCGACACCCCTCTATCCACGCCTTCCAACACCCTTCTTATCCTCTTCCTATACAGTTCGAGAACTGCAAATATGGCGGCAGCCGCACGACAGCAGCCTCCACCTGGCTCGCGGAAGATATCCTTCAATGTCTCCGAACAATACGATATTCAAGATGTGGTCGGAGAGGGCGCGTATGGTGTGGTTTGGTAAGAGCATAATATGAGCCATTGGAGGACACACCTTTGTACTGACAAAGACAGCTCCGCTATTCACAAGCCGTCGGGTCAAAAAGTAGCCATCAAGAAGATCACTCCTTTCGACCACTCCATGTTCTGCTTGCGAACTCTTCGCGAGATGAAGTTGCTAAGATACTTCAACCATGAGAACATCATCTCCATCCTCGACATCCAAAAGCCGCGAAGCTTGGAATCTTTCACTGAGGTTTATCTTATTCAGGTATGCGGTCTGGATCATGGCTATCTTTTAAATCGATTAACAATATTTGCAGGAGCTCATGGAGACGGACATGCATCGCGTTATTCGTACCCAGGAGCTTTCCGATGATCACTGCCAGTACTTCATCTACCAGACTCTGCGCGCGCTCAAGGCCATGCACTCGGCCAACGTCCTCCACCGTGATCTTAAGCCTTCCAATCTTCTACTGAACGCCAACTGTGATCTTAAAGTCTGTGACTTTGGACTTGCGCGCTCAGCCGCTTCCACTGAAGACAACTCAGGCTTCATGACCGAATACGTGGCCACGCGATGGTATCGCGCGCCTGAGATTATGCTTACGTTCAAGGAATACACGAAGGCCATTGATGTCTGGAGTGTTGGATGCATTCTTGCGGAGATGTTGAGCGGCAAGCCTCTGTTCCCTGGAAAGGATTACCATCACCAATTGACACTCATCTTGGACGTTCTTGGCACACCCACCATGGAGGATTACTATGGCATCAAATCTCGCCGTGCGCGTGAATACATTCGTTCTCTCCCTTTCAAGAAGAAGATCCCATGGAAGGTTATGTTCCCGCGCACCTCCGATCTGGCATTGGACCTTCTCGAGCGACTACTTGCCTTTAATCCTGTGAAGCGCATCACGGTTGAAGAGGCACTAAAGCATCCATATCTTGAGCCATACCATGACCCAGACGATGAGCCGACCGCCGATCCAATTCCAGAAGAGTTCTTCGATTTTGACAAAAACAAGGACAATCTGACCAAAGAGCAACTCAAGGGTATGTAGAATGAATGTGAGACGAAAGAACCGGACTAATGCGGTAGCAGTTCTTATCTACCAGGAGATTATGCGGTAGATCGTGGTAACAATTTTGTGAACATCTCACGAACCTCGATGTCACGGTACGGTTCTGGGACGTATACATACGCGGATAGATGGATGTAATAGCAACGGTTGAGCCGTTGATTTGCTTGACGATAAATCTTGTATTAGGTGCAGAGGGAGTCCACTACCATGTCCACACATCTGGGCAGGTATCTTTCTGCCTGCCGTGGTTTCAACAGGCTCTCACTCACTCGCGTTGGTGGTTGTTAGGATTGGCTGAGCAGTGATACAGACCTGGGAAAGAAATGGGAGCAGGCAGTGAATATCAACGGGATGATGGTGTCAACCATTCTAATGTATGGCATGCTGGTGGAATTATGGTCGTAGACTCCCTCCAAATACCCATCAAACGATGTTCTGCTTCAAGATGTTGTCTCCGATTTGACGGAGAACGCCAAGTCAGCATCGTCAATCCTGTGT
The DNA here is from genome assembly GCA_007735645.1 of Venturia effusa. Taxonomy (NCBI): domain Eukaryota; kingdom Fungi; phylum Ascomycota; class Dothideomycetes; order Venturiales; family Venturiaceae; genus Venturia; species Venturia effusa. Next base: position 2,106,993 of record CP042190.1, on the reverse strand, counting down.
CCCTCAACAGCTAGGATTACCACATTTCCTATATAACTGTTAACCTCGGTACTAAGCTTCGATTGATATCAACAAATATTCAACGTAAGTGACCTTTCCCTTCGCTAGAAATCTCTCGATATTTATCTTATGCTGTAGACAATACCGCCCTTTCCGTTATATCTCCACGATCAAGGTGGTGAACCCGCTGCAAGGCGGCAAATGTGTAGAATTGGATTTTAGGAACATACTCCGTCCTAGCTACCTAATGGACAATTTGAGGTCCAGAGCTGTAGACCCTTGGAAAAGCTTTGTCTACAAAGCTATGGCTCCAGAGCCCAAGGTATAACCCTCCGACGGATGAAAAAGAGAACCCGGCGTTCAATCGATCGTTATGCTATACTTGAGCGCAAATCGATGTGTTGCCCGGGGTTTCGCCTGACCAACTCACGGATGGGTTTCGTAGCTTCAGTTGTCCTTACCGCCGAACGAACAGACATTAAGGAAAGATGGAGCAGTCAACGTGGACAAATAGAGTTTGACAACAGAGAGAAAATGTGGAGGCGGCATGATTTGACAAGACGCGAGCGCTGGCACGACTGTCAGTGGACGGACACTGGGCTGGCTGAGGCTGGGCGCGACGCATAGATCAACACGCACGGGCCAAGTGTAAACAAAGGCGATCATATTATCAACAAATATCCGACTCTCGTCATTTCTATCTTTCACAACTTCAACTGCCAATTACCCTTTCCAAGATACCCCAGTCGCTTCACAAGCCAGCAACACTCAGATCTGTGCCAGTTGATCTCCATACACACTCAAATACAGTCAATTGACGCATTGCTCCAACATACTATGCGCTACACCGACGCGCGAGCCTCGTCCACCATCTGAGCATATCCTGCCTCGAACCACATACTACAAACACATCAACAGCATGTCTAGCGACCGAGAACGGTCGGAGTCCCGGGATAGAGACAGTCTTGTGCGGCAGTCACATTCGTTTGACGCCCACGGTCGATCGATACCCATGTATGTGACTCTCTTTTCTGCCATGGCACTGCCTTAGAATGTGCTCCCACTTCTCTGTTCATCTCTGTATGTTTCGACAGCGTCACTGATGTCTTGATTCTCAAATCATAGGTGGGACTCGTCCGATCCAGCTCGTGCACCGCCTCCACTACCTCTCAATCCCGGAGTAGGCTCACCACAACCCACAACCCGACCCAACACATCGGCACATATCGCAGCAGCAGCACAAGCATTGGCTGATCGGGCACGGGAGAGTGCTGGACCAGCACCCTACGTAAAAAATGAAATGCCCGAGAAGTCGCCTGAACGATCCTTGATCAAAGGTGCTGCACATCGTCGCATGCAATCTCTTCAGACCCCAAGCGTACGCGACCTACGGAGCTACTTGGATGGCACGCGATCGCCCGAGCGCTCTCCTGATCGCTCTCCGGAGCGAGGACGATCTGGCACTGTTACTCCTATGAACAGCCGCGAGTTTGACAAAGACAGCATATTCTCCTCGCCCGAGAGAAATGCGTCGCGCGCCGCGACTCCAACTCCAGCTTCTCGAGATCTGCTAAGCTCTGTCCCAAGCCTACGGCCAAATTCGAGACCTGCTCCCAAGGCGATATTGGGCGAAAACACTCCACCATCGGCGACCATGCTAGCTTTACAGAACATGCCTGTTAAGGACTATGACGATCCTCCTCCCCTTACCGAAATCACAAACTCTTCCAACTCTTCTGCTCCGCGCAAATCGTCCGAGGACATTGGGGCTATTTCAACTCAGATTCTCAGCTTGACATCGATCTGCACAAGCCTACAACGTGAAATGGCGAACTTGAGTAGAAGGAGCAAAGACAATGCAACCGACCTGATCAGTCTCAAGGAGGCAACCAACTCGCGGGACGAAGACATCAGGAAAAGCCTGCGTGAGCTTGTGCAAAACTTACACAATGGTGCTACAGCAAGTAGCCTTTTCGGTGCCAGTACACCTCGTGCAAATCCTAGCTATGGAGTATCCACTCCTCCACCAGGCAAGACCTTTACTTTGCCTCGCATCCCAAGCCCAAGCTCGATATTCGACGACCGCGTTGGAAGCCCGTCTCCTTTCTCCATGGACGGTGTCGCTAGCGTCGCCATGCTGGAAAAGATCATTCGAGAAATGATGACCAAAGATGGACAAGAGCACATCCTCACCACTCTCTCAAACTTATTCGACAAGGCTAGCAAGGATTCAGGTGAAACGGCGAAGAAGGTGGAGGAGATGCGGCAGCAAATTCAGAACGCATTGGAAAAGCAGGCCAGTCAAGCGCTTGTGCCTTGCAATCATCCGGCCCCTCAAGAAGCGCCCCGGAACCTTCAACAGAGTTCTCAATCTGGACCATTGACCAGGATCACTCGAGACATCCAAAACGTCAACACTTCCAATGGACAGTCCAACAACAGTGGGGATGCACAATCATCCTACACTAGCCCCAAGGCTGCTGATTTCGTTAGCGATGAGATGATCAAACTTCTCAAGAAGATTAAGGAAAGTGTTGGTCAGACTGGAGGCATGGTCGGCGAGATGAAAGCACAGCAGCGTGATCTGCGCGGCGAGGTATTGCACATGGGCAGAGATCTTGCTCGCAAGATCGATGAGTCTCGAAAGCCAGCATCTGGAGCTCGTGCTATAGAAGACGGCTCTGGCAAGCAGGACATTGCTCGTATCGTCACAGAAGGCCTTGCAGAATTGAAGAAGCATTTGGACGAGACCATGCGAGACAAGCGACGTCAATCGTCTTCGACCACGATCTCCCGCAGTAGTGTCAACAGCCAGGAAGTGTACGATGTGGTCAAGCACAGCCTTGTCTCTCGCGGCATCGATCCAGTTGGAACACAGCAAGCGTTCGATTCGGGGCTAACCAAGGAGGCCATTCTGCAGGCTGTGAAAGAAGCTTACGAGGAGTTCAAGCCTGATGTACAGGTCGAGCAGTTTGGTCTTGAGCGGGAAGAAATTCTAGAGTGTCTACGGGAAGGACTTGAACAATATGCTCCCCAAACCAACGAACAACCTGGAATGAGCCGGGAAGAGATCATGAGCGCGATTCATGACGCCATGAAGGACTTCCAGCCGCCTCCACCCATCAACGAAGCCAACGAAATTCGAGATGAGATACTCATGGCGGTCCGGGAATGCCTAGACGAGTTTAAACCTTCCCTCGCTGTGGCTGCTATCGAGCGGGCTCCTTCTCACCGAAACCGCGATCGGGAGCTTGATATCACGCGAGAGGTTGTTCTGGATGCAGTAAAGGCTGCTCTAGCGGCCAAAGGACCAGACGCAGCTCGCGAAATCGAGATCAGTCGAGAAGATCTTTTTGAAGCCATCAAAGCAAGCCTCGAGTCATCTGGGTCCCCATTCGGACAGTATGGCGAACGAGTTGTCAATCAGCTGGATCAGATGCTCAACGAAATGCGACACGAATTCAAAGATTACTCGACGGCTAATGGACGAGACACGGAGCAAGTTCTGGACGCAATGAATGATGGTCTTGAGAAGCTTCGAGTGGACATTGAGCAGTACGTTGATCGCGCTCAAGACGTCACAAGCAAAGACGAGATCATCGATACCGTCCGTGGTGGCTTGGAGCATCTTCGGCAAGATGTCGAAGCATATTGCGCAGCAGGACCACAAGGCGAGAACGCATTCCGTGGGACAGATATGCTCAGCTATATCAAGGCTGAATTCGAGCATCTTCATAACGCCATGAACAGCCAAGTCACTCTGTCGAATTCATCTGCAGATAAGGATCAGATCCTTCAAGCCATCCAAAACGGCTTTGACAGCCTGCAGACGAATATTGGTAGCCGTGGCTTTGACGAAGACAGCAGTCAGGCGATCAATGAGGCTATGAAGACGGAATTCGAACAGTTGCGCGAGGCGGTCATCGGAGGTAGCTCGGTGCACAAAGACGAGGTCATCGATATGATCACTTCTGGCCTGGACACTATTCACGGAAAGATCGATGGTGGTGCATTCGGCTCAAGCTCAAGCGAGGAGGATATCCGTGCCATCAAAGAGGAGCTGGAACATCTCCGGGAGACAATCGCAAGCACGATGGTTCGAGCTGCAGACGAGGAGCACAAGCAAGAAGTGATGGATGCCATGCGAGAACTGCGCGAGATGGTCAGCGCTTTGCCACATGACCAGTCTGTTGCTGTCTCGAACGCAGAATCCATTCAGGCTGCCCTTGATGGCCTGCGCGAACAGCTCGGATCCGACAGCGGGGCGGCATCTAAAGAAGTCCTTGACACTATTCAGAGCGAGTTCGAGAACCTGCGAACAAGCCTCGATGGAGCGCTTGTGCGAGGTGGAGAGAACGGAGACAAGGATGAAATGACGGAAGCGGTACGCTCAACGCTGGAGACTGTCCAAATGCTCGCCAATCGACCCGCCGGTAGCATCGACGACGAGCTTCTTGGTGCTATTCGTGCCGAATTCCAAGTCCTCAATGTGCAAGTCAGTGGCGTTGCGCAACACACACAGCACATCGTCCAAAAGGCTGATGTGGACGATGTCATGGACGCCGTACGACTTGGATTCGACGACCTTCGATCTGAGCTTGTTAAGAAGATTGAGAACCCCGAACCTCACATGAAAGCCACAAGTGAGCTTTTAGACGCTCTAAATGAGGGCCTGGAGTCTTTGAAGACTGATGTCAGCAGCACAGCCGGCAAGCCGATTGACATGACAGTCTCTTATGAGATATTGGACACACTCAAAGAAGGCATTGCTAGCCTACGCGCTGACATGGAGAAGTTGAGAGAAGGCAGTGTCATGTCCTCGGAAGAGTCTGCGGAAGAGTCTGCCGATCGCGAATTAGTTGTTAGCAATGAGATCGTGTTGGCTGAAGAGGGTGCGCCAGCATCGCCCAGAATGTCCTCTCCACCACCGAATGCGACAGGAATCATCAGCCCCGGCGACATCCAGAAGCTTGAGGTTATGCTTGCCGAGCTGGCAATTAAGTTCGATGCGATGGATGCCAATATCCAGGATCCTTCTTTCAGAGCACAACCTCAAGCACCGATTCCAAATCAGCCAGCCGAAGGCACGGCTTTAAAAAGCGATCTCGAAAACATTGAGAACATCGTTAAGGGCGCTGCTCTAAAGGCAGATCTTGAGAGTATAGAAACAATCATCAAAGAGATGCAAGGTAGCATCGATATTCTGGCTGCTCGAGAGCTAGATGTGAATGCTGCAGCGAAGAAGGAAGACACCGACGCCCTCGAAACTCTGCTTCAAAACACCAAGGCAAAGCTCGACGAGATGGTCATGCCTGATGTTACCAACAACGCGACCAAAGAACAGCTCGATTCCGTAGAGAATCTGCTGAAGAGCACCAGAGAAGCCATGGATGATCTTGGTGTGAAGATGGAGGACAACGTAGCTTCAAAGACCGACATCGCGGCTCTTGAGGTTATAATGTCAGATCTTAAGAAAGTCATGGATGAAGTGAAGGCCGCGAAAGATGCTGAGGGATCGGCAGAGACCGAGGATGTCACAAAGACGGACGTGGATGCTGTCGCTATGATTGCCCTTGAAATTCGTGACAAACTCGCAGCAATGCACGATGCTGACCCAGAGACGCTGCCATCCAAGGCCGACGTCGAACAGCTTACCGGCCTTCTTCATGACTTCCGCGACAGTCACGAGAAGCTCAAGGAAAACTACGAGAACGACGTCCAAATCACAGCTAAATGTTTTGATGATCGAAAGCAAGAAGCCGAGGACACCATCACGGCAATAGGTGTCGTGAAGTCCTATCTCACCGATGTCAAAGAAGAGCTACAATCCAAGCTGGATGTAGCTGTTCTTGAGACGGCTTCCCTAACCGACAACTTCAAGATTTTGGAGAAGACAATTGAATCGAACTTCAATGTCACCGGAGACGTCAAAGAGCTTATGGAAACTGTCAATCGTGAATTCGAGCGCATTCATGGTACGGTCGAGGACGTGAAAATGACCACCGAGCAGAAGCATACAGAAGGCAATGAGAAGCATGCGGAAGCCAGCACTGCTGCCGTCTCAGAGATCAGCCAGAAGCTGGAAGAGAAGTTTGATGTCATCATGACCAAATACGACGAAGCGCAGGCTGCTGCCGAGGCGCAGGTCAAGGCAATGGAGGAGAAGACTCTTGAGCAGACGGCCATACTCATGTCAGCAAAGGATATATCAGACGAACTGAAACTTTCCGTTGACACGCTGGGCATCACCATAGCGGCAATGGAAGCGAGGTTTGCTGAAGTCATGGAAAAGGTGAAAGAGGACTCCCAGACCGTCTTTACGAAGATCGACGAGGGTTTTACCAAGGCCGAGGAGTGCTCTCAAACCGTCTTTGCGAAGATCGAGGAGGGCTTTACCAAGGCTGACGAGAGCTCCCAGACTGCATTCGCAAAATTGGACGAAGCAATCGTCAAGGCGGACGCAGATTCTCAAACCATCTCCACGAAGCTGGATGATGGATTCACCAAGACCAACGAAGATTCCCAGTTCCTCCTCACGAAATTGGATGAGGGCTTCACGAAGGGTACCGAGGACTCCCAAGCTGTGTTCACAAAGTTGGATCAAGGTTTTACCAAGGCCAGCGAGGACTCTCAAACTGTCTTCACCAAGCTGGACGAAGGCTTTCTTAAATTTGATGAAATTGAGACCCGCGCTGCCGCAAAGGACGAACATCAGCTTACCAGAGACGAAGTAGCCAAAATTACGGAAGCAATAAATGGTATCTCAACAGAGGCCACAGAGTTCCATCCAAAGTTCATGGTCACGCTCCAGGAGGTGGTCGCGCTCATCAATCAGCATCATGAGGAAGCGCAAAAGGCTCAAGAAAATGCACACGAGCAGCTGAGGAGTACCCACGAACAGTCAAGATCTTTGACTGAGGAACTAAGATCCTCTTTCACAGCTCTGCCCGCTCTCATGCCTCCACCGCCAGAGATGCCCGAGCCCGCTGAAAAGTACGATGACTCGCAGATCCAGGAGAAGCTTGATCAGCTTATGGGCCATGTCACAACTTTGCCATCTCTCCTGCCTGCACCACCAGAAATGCCAGAGCCCGCCGAGAAGTACGACGATTCTAATGTTCAGGAAAAACTTGACCAGCTTATGAGCCATGTCACGGAGACGAAAGAAGCCACCAACCAACTCGACCGCCTTGACAAAATTCACGAGCAAGTATTGGCAACCGCAGCTGAGGTCTCCGAATTTGTCTGTAGCCAGACTCGCCTTATCACCGAAGGTCATGAGAGCAAGCAAAAGGAGGCGGATGAAGTGGCTCTACTACTTGAGCGACGCTTGGCTGACAAGGAGCATCTCGAAAACGATATCCAGGGGTTGGCATCGGAGAAGGAGAGTCTCCTAGCCGTTATCGAGACTCTTCGATCAGAACGTGACGCTCTAGCAGCCCAGAAAGCGAGACTGTCCTCCAATGTCGCCGCTTTAGAAACCGCTAATGCGATCCGCAAAGAAGAGCTCCACGACATGGATCAGAAAGCTGACGCGCTTGAGCGTCGTATTCTTGAGGGCATCATGAATCAGTCCCGCGTTATGCTTATGGCAAAAGGAAACAATACTCGCGTTGCTCCTCGGGAGATTGCCCGGATCGTGAGCAATGTATCGCACAGCACAGCCGGACAGCCTCCAATATCCAGTGTAGCGAGTCAGGGTCTTAATATGGCACTCAAAGCTCGCCAGGCTACTGGAAAGGGGGCTGGGGGCACACCAACCAAGGTTCCCGTTGGCAGAAGAGTCATGAGTCTTAATCCAATCACCAATAACACGCCAACCGGAGCTCAGGCGTATCGTGCTCCAGTGCCTTCCTCTTCATTTGGTGGTCTCATGAAGCGCAGCCAGAGCGTGAGAACGCCTGGCCAGCGCAAGGTCTCTTGGAATTCGTTGCCGGACAAGGACAAGCGCAGCATCTCGTCGACACTCCACGATGATAAAGAAAACTCGATGATCAGCGAGGAGCACAGCGACGATGGGCATTACGATGACGGACTTAGTGAAGCTGGAACTGAACGCCGACAGAGCCATATCACGGAGGGCACTGATCGCGAGGATGGGCTTCCTACCCCTTCTTACGCTGGCAGTGTGAGCGAAGATGATAGAAGAACGAGTCGTGGATCTGTTATCACCGGTACCGACCGCGACTATGCCACTGGATCCGAGTACACAGGGACTGGAAGTTACATGACCGGTTCCGAAGACGGTGAGGGACGAACCTCGTATGGCGGGAGCGTGCGCAGTACTCTCGGCGCAGAGACCATCGGAGAGGGCAGTGAGGGCGGGGAAGAGTTCGCGGACGCGGAACAGGAAGATGGTACCATTGAGGAGGCGGCCCCTTCCGAGCTGGATGTCGAGGGTGAGATGGCAGAACTTGCGCAGAAGAAGATGGTCATCTTCGCGGCGCCTAGTGACAGTGGTCTTGGATCTGACCTACCAACGGCCGGTATAAGTGGAAGCGAGGCGGACTACTTCAGGAGGAAGGCTGAAGATGACGGTTGAGCGGTTTCCTTCGCTACGAGACTTGCGACTGCCGGATGATGTTATGAGTTGTGGATATCGTTTTTTCCCTTTTTCGCCCAGATTCCGAAAGCCGATGGTTTGGGGAGTCTGTTTGGATATCCCCTTGGTACTCTCATTATGATGAGCGTGGGAGCGTTGGTGTTCATCATGGGGATGTTATGGTCGCGTCTTTCTTTGGTCGATCACGGGCGGCTTTATTCTTTCTTGGTCGCGGGTCTACGAGGACGGTTTTTCGGTAGCTCAAATCAAAAGTGTCGCTTTTCAAGGTTGTGTGTGGTGTCTCTCTTTTGCATCCAGCTTTCTTCTCTGCGTATCAGCTCATCCTTTTCAGTCCTGTTCCGCCGCCACTCGGGCGGCAAATCCGATTCCAAGTTTCTGTCTGGGCTACCTTTTCGATGGACCTATACATATCGACTACACGATGTTGAATCTTGCCATTCGATGATGTACATCATCGTGACCACATGAACCCCGTTATCTTTGCGTAAGATACACCTATTCCGAGGGGAAATAGATGTTGATTCGCCATTCTCTTGTCGCCTCTCTCGCTCAACCACGCCCAATAGGCTATAAGTACAGTAAAAAGTAGATTTTTCAAAAAGAGAGAGAGGAGAAGAGAGTACTGTAATCGAGATTGGAGAGGGTATTACGAGAGAGAGAGAGAGAGAGAGAGAGAGAGGGGATGTAGAGATGTATCGATGCAATGCATGGGTCCTTCTGGCTGAGGTTGTAAGTGTTTTCACGGATACTCCAGCCCTAGCTAAGGTACTAACACGCGGAAAAATTACGGATAGTCGTGAGCGAACACCTGCATACTGGTAGAGTTCGAGAGCAGGCTGCAAGAGCTAATCGGAGGTTATATAGAAGCTGCTTCTATAAATATGTTTGTTGATTGCTGTGGAGGGAATGGGTTTACGAAGCTTTTTTTTTTCTTAGATTCGACGGTATGTAAGCTTGGGCATTTCACCGTGGTGGCTTTGTCACTATCTTCTACTCTCTTATATATATAATCCATCCATCTTCCCTCCACTGAAACGGGAAGTTTCTCGGTCTCCTATCATCACATTACGAATCCTCCCATTACAATTTCCATTCCACAGCAAAGAGTAACCAAACAAAAAAACAAAAAAACATGAAATCCCCACTCCTCCTCATCCCCCTCCTCTTCCTCGTCCACGCACTCGCTCGGCCCCAGGATCAAAGCTGCTGCAGCATCGACAAAGACGGAAAAGTCCTCGGGAAAACGGGTTACACCAAGTCGTGCTGTGCTAATAAATTCGGGACGTACAATGAGCAGAACGGTAGTGTGAGTTCTATCTTACCTCCTACATTCATACCTACCTACCTAAAACAATCCTCCCCCCGCGTCAAAAAAGGGGTGATTCTCGGCTCTGGGTGAGAACGTCCAGAGAAGAGGATTCCTTGGTTAATGTATCGTATGTCCCGTGTGTGATGGAAGAGTTTTGTTAATAAGTATATTTGATTGATAGTATACCGACCCATTCCCAATCACGAGCTGCTGCACCGATAGTGGGAGAAGGGCGTTTGGTTATACAGTGTTATGGAATGTGTACACCTGGGAGGGATAAGACTGAATGTAACTATGGAAAATGATAAGGCACCGGGACTTTTTTTTAGTCGTCTTTTGGTTGCTGTGGGGAGATATGAAGTTGAATTTGTTCTTTTCTTTTTGTTTTGTTTGTTGTTTGGAGGTTGTTGCTGTCGTATTCTGACTCTGAGAGTGGCGCTGCGTCTGGCACGTGGTATAATCGGATTGGCTTCTGTTTCTTTTTCTCCTACTAGAGTTTTGGAGGACTTTGGAGGATCTTAGGGTATTTTTCTGATTTGAGAAAGAACGGAGGACGGGGGGATCCGCGAGCCGTATTTGTGCTACAAATCGCCATCCAAGATACCACGGCTTTTCGAACACAAAAACTGGGTGGACGTTGTTACTTCCACCCATCTCAACCTCCGTATCTCAATCCTATCGAGGAGAGTTACTGGAATACTCCGAAGAAGCAAAGAGTATCATATCACTAGGACACCGTTGGTTGACGAGATGCTGGCGGAGATTTCTACAATTATAGGACAAGAAGAAGACTAATAGAGGGGATACGCGCATATGTTATAGACATAATACCAAATCGCTATACGTTATTAAGAGAATAGAGAAAAGTCCGTGAAGACGTCGTCTTGGTGGAGGGACTATTATATATTTATATAAAGAACACTGGGAGGTTTCGTGCGGGGCGTCGAAATATTAGTCATCCTTGACGGCCGGGCATGACTCAGGCCGTGCCTGCGCCTTCCATGATTTCTGCCAAATATCGTTAGGAGCATCAATTAGTCGCGTGTGTACAATTACGTACTTTTTCTTCACGTATTTGCTTAACTTCAATTTCTTGTTTCCTTTTTTCCACGAGATGTGCGTTGTGCGTCGCGTACGGTCTGCTGACGGGAATGAGGTGGGAGGTCGAGGTCTTGGGAGAGTGGGGGTTTTCGAGGGCGGGGACGGGGAAGGCCGCGGGAATTTGGAGATGTGGGATGGAATGAGGATTGAGCCGCGGAGGGATTTGCGGGCGCCGGTATATTCATTGGCCGTGACTATCTTATCTATTGCTACAACTTTATCTGATGATGTCGAGATCTCTCGGTCTCTCGTTTATCGGGACGATTGCATACAGATCGTGCCGAGCTGGCATTTACCATGAAGCTCGTGCTGATGCAGGCCAAAGATGAAAGACCGGAGTTCCTCTGTCTTCATAATAGACCATTCCTCGGACTCATGCATTAACCAATCTTTTAGGTTCCTGTGCGTTGCATGAAGTCCGACCGAACTCGGTCCTTCCCACCATGACGGTTGCAAGCGGAACGGCTTTCGCATATATTCCCAGCCTTGCTAATTGGTTAACGCTAATCTGGGTGACGGTTCTCTCTCTAATCGGAGGGGAGCTTATATATTGTGTTCAACCTTGAAGGTCTTGAACGTCTCACAGCGCGAATGTCCATGAAGTTAGGCTGGCGATTGTGCTGGCGACATTGAGCCGATGAATTCAGGGTCCTCTGCGGGTATTTCAATGATGATCTCTTTAGTCCGTGGACCCGTGTATTTGCTTAACATGGTTAGCATGCGAATAGGAAGCGTCTATTTATGACGTAATGGCAGAAACCTACTGTCGCGCTGATGCAAACCACCAGCCCAGACTGATGATGCCAACAACTCCTGCGACGACGATGGCGTAATTCATATTCGTCGCCGTGACAGGCTTGACGGGTGGGAAGAAGAGCACGACGCTGATGAAGATAACCCAGGTAACTGCGACGGCGTTGATAGGTTTGCTCCATATCCCCATGGTATACGGTCCCTCTATAAAAGGCACTCGGTGCTCGTAGACACGATGCGCGATTATCACTGCTATATAGCTCAGGTCCAATGCTGGGGCGCAGACGTTGAAAATCGCCACAATCGTTTGTGAAGAGCCGATACCAATCACATTAAGGCAGCTGCAGAAGGTCACGACCAACCAAACCGCATTCACAGGTGTCTGAGTGAGTTCATTGACTCTACTCCAGACGCTAAGATAAAATTGTGTCATTATAAGCTTGAGTAAAAAGTTGCTGGGCAGACGGAACGTACCTGGAGAGAGGTAAAGCTTCGTCTCGGGCAAAGGCGTAAGTCATCCGGGCGTTTGCCAACATGGCAGAGCAGCCTGTGAAGAATTGAACAAGGATGACAAAGAACCACATGACTGTGCCTCCAGCTCTGCCACCAGCATTCAGAAATATTTGAGCCACCGGTAGTCCTGTTGGCGAGGCCATGATGCCATCCAAGTCGTTTAAACAGAAGCTGAATGTGATGGTAAGCATCCAACCAACAATTCCTGAGACAAAAATGGCCGAGCGAATGGCCACTGGTCCACGGACTGCGGCGTCGTGAGTTTCCTCTGACATACTAATCATGCATGTCAGCGACATTTGGCGCTTTGTTGAGCTCGGCTTACTGTGTAGTGCCATCATAATCTGTCATTGTCCACGCAACGGAAAGAAACCTGCGCTGTCAGTCAATGTTCTGTTTGTGTGGAAGCTCTATCTGTACCCTAGGAGGAACGAAAAACCTTTGCTGCCCCAACCAGAGCCATCAGTGACCTCTGTAAACACCCATCTGGCGGTCTGCTTCTTCGGCGTCAACGTGAGGAGCGCAATACAGATCGAAATGGAAGCGATGACTGGTTGTGATTAGACTGCTATTGAAGAATCGCGTCTATGAAGATGACTTACTGTTGATAGGAGCAAACCACAGGATAATTCGGTGCAGATTCTTGGTCTTGAGAGAACAAATGACTCCAAACGAGCATAGGATCAGGATGGAGAGAAGCACTGTCTGGTAAGGTAGTCTAATCGACTCCATGATGAGCCGACGGACTCGCCCAAGTTCGGTGAAGATGAACTTACGGCGCAAACGAATATGCCTCATGCTGAAGCTTGGAGTTCATAACGACTGCCGCAAGGATCATCTGAGCGATGGTATACGCCAAGCTCGCGACACCTGCAGCTTGTCCAAGAAAGTTACACCAACCAATTACCCAGGACCAAATGGCGACATGCTCTTTTGGGACAACATGCTTGGTTACAAAGTACATACCGCCGGCCGTCGGATATGCTGACACCAATTCGGCGACTGCTAGGTCAGGAGGTGGTCTCAATCCCGGTTAGCAAGACATACCAGAGCTCGCTATACACATGGCCATGACGGAGCCAATGAACCATGCCCAAACTGCTGTTGCTGGCCCACCAGACGCAACGGGAATACCGAATGTTGCAGGAACGGATCCCAAGACTCCTAGAATGGAGATTGCATATGATACTGTCGACCATTTCGTAAATTCGCGTTTCAGTTCCTGGTTCTTGTCAGATCGATGACTGCTGAGTGCTGATACGTTACTGACTTGGCGATAACCGATTCTGGCGAGAAGTCGCTCGTCGTCGTCCTCTATGGCGGCCATAGGCAAGGTTGTCGAGTCGCTAGTGGAGTGTATACTAGGGTGATTACGAGTCAAAGGAGATTTCTTGTCATCAGGATAGGCTCTGCTGGAGCTATGGTCCATGATGGCACAGAGGAGAGATCAAGGTATCTCGGGGATTGTGAAGTAGTGTGCAGGTGTTGATTCCGAAAAGGAGAAATAGACGGAGGAATGGACAAGAAGTAGATTGGGATCGACTGGCCATGATGATAGACGGAAAGAAACACGTCCACGGGAAATGATCACGAGAAGCTGAACCTACATGTCTGATGCAAGCAGAAGTCAAGAATAGCTGGCAGCTCTAGTTCTGTTCCCTCACCAATGGGGCCAAAGGGTAAAATGGCAGTATCCGACTTGGTGCATGTGTCCAAAGTCGTGGCTAAGGCGAGATCCCGCCATGGCGAGCTGGGATCGCGGTCGGCCGGGATCAGGGCATTGCTGCCATTGCTACACGTGCCGTGCTCATCACGAACGGCGAGAAGGGACTCGGATTGTGCGGACACGACTTGAGAACGAGGCAAGGAGATTGAGCAAGAAACAGACATGGCGTCCGTGATTCTGCTGCAGGCCTCTCTGCTGTGAGAACAAAGGGACGTTCGGCTTCTGGCCAAGTTGACAGACAGTGAGGACTTCTGAACGGCGACGCGTCAGAAAGGCCAAATGGCGCTAGAACCAATTCTAAACCAGCTGCGCAGCCCAAGTCGTTGGTAAGAAATTTTCCGGGAGAAGCCAGAGGCCTGAGGTGGACAAGCGAAGCCCGAAGCTCTGGACATGGACCGGCAGAATGGAACGCTAATTGGATGTTAAGGGAAATGGAATTAGCCCTCTGGCATTCTTGTTATGATGTTATCTCGTTGTAGTCATACATGGAAAAGGTTAGAGATGGCGAATGTGGGATGGTCAACTGGATTCGGGTCGCTGGGCAGACGCCGCAGACGCGCATCTCTCGAATGGAAGCTGTGCCTCGACCTCGCCCTCGCCCTCGTCCTCGCCGTATTGTACTCCATGGTTCGGAACTTGGTCAGCTTCCGCGCCTGACGTGGTTCTGGCATGGGCCAGCCCGTGCCGTCGTGGGAAATGTCACCATGGTCGTATTCATATTGCCGAATGTGGGAGTTTCTCGGCTAAGTGGCAGCGATTCGGGGGAATAGTCCGCTTGCAGTCATCTGTCGTCGCCCGACAGGTTTGGACGAGTCCCAGGGCAGGCGGTGAGGCCACGAGAGACGGGTCACCACTGTTGCGGTTGGATTAGGGGAGAAGCTCAGATATCATACACCCCGCCCCACTCAGGCACACCTTATCAGCCTCGCCTCTCGGCCGACCTGCATCGGAAGACTCAAGTTCCTATTCGCATCCTCGTAACCTTCATTCCCATTCTGATGGCATTCAATTCGTCGACGAATCCTCTCAGACATTAGAGAACGACTATCTTTATGCTCGGTCCACCTGCAGCAAGCTGTGGATGACAAATACTCATGACCGACTCATCTTCTCATTGCTCCATCACTCACAGCTTGTTACACTGATCAATTCTGACCAGGCGAACGTAAATCCTGTTTTGTGCCGTCGCTCCTTTGAGATGAAGTCGGCTCTCGAGAGTAGACTAAGGCGCCGAAGGATTGTTCTTTGCATGCGAGTGGTTACTCAACAGCAGAGCTAGTCGTTTCAAGTCCATCTACCGATCCTGCAGAGACCAGTGCCACTGAGTCTGGTATGCTTTGTCTGCAATTGCCATTATCCGAATACACTCCCTCTATCATCGAGTGGTCTGAAAACAACATCTGTCGTTGTACATGTTGCGGACGAATATGAGAGCGTCCATGCTGGTAGCAGAGGTCATCAAGTCGATAGCGTTGTACTGGTACTCGTCGATCCATGTCTGCTCAAAACCCTTCAGCCTTGGAGAAACAGGCGACAATGAACAATAATTTTTGAGGAGGCGGAACGAGCCATAATTGCTCGCCATCGCTCGCTACCGATATCTTCTTTCACGACCAGCTAGTAGATCGACATGCACCTTCCCGCTTCAAATCAATTGGTAGCAGATGAGAACTCGACAGGTCATAAGTTTCGAGCCGGAGACATTTGGTCAAGACGAAGTACGTCCTGCACGATCTGCGACCTATGGCCAGCTCTCTTATGCCTGGAAGTCCATATGGGAAGCCGCATTTACGAGTGTAAGGCCCATATCATCACAGCGCTTTTCCTATTTCGATCCTCAATGTTGTCGTAATGAGGTTGACGGTCAGGCAGTTAAACACGCTCCGCATCGAGCACTCGTATTCTTCACCTCAAAGCTGCGATGCGACCCGCTTTTCATGGATCCCGTCATTTACTGACCGCTTCCTCAAAACGGAGTTCAGTCCGCCTACCTAGGATCGGGGTATACTCCACCACTTCGCATATGCTGTGCCAATATCAGCTTTCGCCCTGCAGGGTCCATTCGTAAGATTGACCAAGGAGCGGTTCGTGACGCGGAGCCGGTCCTCCAGCTCCGACCCACCAAGGAGCATGTACTCGGTATCTTATGATGCTGAAAGATTTAGACGACGATCCAGTCAGAGTGTTTGGGCGTGAATGCCAATGAGATCCGGGTTTGATCAACTCAGACCAACCCTAGCATCGACTTCGTCCATGTCCAAAGCTTGCAGGCCAGTCTGCAGGCCTACTCTGACCAACCGCTGAGCTCTACCCAGACAGGACGCATGATATTTTGTGGAGGCATGAAGACTTGCCACATGCCACACATCCCTGGGATCTGCTCGAGCATTTGGCTTGCATGAATTCTCTATCACGGTTCATCAGCGAGCCATCGGGCGGGGTTTTTGACCGTTTCGAACAGTCGAGAGATAGTCAATGCACATATGGGCTGATTTGTGGTCGAGTAAGGGACATCAATCCTTGGGCGAAGGTATTTGACTTGGTTGCTGATCAAGGGTAGTCAACGGCTCCATATCCTTTGTCTTGAGACAATGACCGCAGCTCTTTACCTATTCGTACATTGTGGTATGGATCAAGTCCTCGGACCCTGAATCAGAGCAATAGAAGCTCAAGTATCCTCTGTCAAGTGGTCATTCACGAACCGCACATGCTGACCAAGTACGTGCATCACTGATCGAATTACGAGGCCCAGAATTAGAGGATCATCCTTGAGGTATTGTAGCTTTCTCATCCGGCTCTTTACTGTTTCCTATCTCGACAATGATGAACCTAACCGCTTCGCATACCGAATCCCTTCGCAGTGTATACGAGCCCATGAAAATAGTACAATTGACTGTCTCTCCAAGATTCTAGACCACAAATGAATGGACAGACAATAAGAAGAATGAGAACGCTTCTGAGATTTCGAAAGACCATCGGTCTCATTAGCTCGACTTCGCAGATCACCAGCACTTCCCTGGCTCACCGCCAGAATTGTCTCAGCACCCTGTCCGACGGACAACGTCGTTTCTGAGGTAAATCACTACGTGGTAGTTTCCATATCCTTACTGCATACAAGTACACGGGAAAGGCACACGTGAGACTCCTGCACTTTCAAATTCGATCGTACTTTCCCAAAACGGCAATTTGTTCGACTTGGGTAGCCACTACCCTCATGACTGCTGACGTAAAGATTTTCCAGCTACGTCCATGCTACCTACTTCCTTCCACGAGAAATCGCCTGGAACAAGGCCAATAACGAAAGTTGTTGAATTCTGAACTCCAACACTATTTCCTCATCCATTTTCACCGCAAACTAGTCAATGGAAACACTCATATCCAGGAGGTAACATCTGCCCAACCTCCACTATAAAAAAACTTGCTATGGCACATGATGCCTCAACAGCCGTGACGCGACGTAGCTCCATCTCCTTCCCAGACACCCATCCATTGGGACTAAATTTCCCCTCACTACAAGCTAAGAACCAAAAAAGCGAATACCCAGATGTTCGAACGGTTTGTCGCCAGAATGTCTCGGGTTCAAAAATTGGGAGGGAAGTGTCAAGGTTTAAGATGGAGGGAATATTGTACGCCTCGCCTCATCTTTAACGCGTTATGTCATACCGAGGATGTTCTGTATAATATCTTCTCCCACTCACTTACCACACCAAGACTAACCAAGGCTCACCATCCCAAGAGCTCACCATCCCAAGAGCTCACCATCCCAAGAGTTCACCATCCCAAGAGCTCACCATCCCGGCCATCGCCTCTCCCACCACCGCACCCCGGACTCCAAGAACCAGACAGGAAGCCCAAACTCTCCCCCTCCTCAATCCATCTGTATAAAGTCCCGAATAATTCAAACCCCAAAAACTTAAGAAAAGTACGCGAGGTCTCTCTTTACCAACTAAATATTCCACTTCCACCCTCACTTCCAATGTGAAAAAAGAGTCAGAGGTAAATTGTTCATTACAATGGTTCAGAACGTTTCATCTCTAGTCTAATTTAGGGGATGATCACGAGTTTATACCTATTCCGAGTGCCTCCTTCCTCACCTCTCTCTGTCCCCGTCTTCCACATCACCGCGGTTTTGGAATCCAACAGATCATAACCCAAACGTGAGTTATTGCAACCATGACTCGATCGGATTCACCACCCATCCTTCCGTTCTCTGGGGGTGCGAAAAGGACATGTCGCGATGCAACCAATACCCTGGCCGAATCAAGTCCAAGTTGCCCTCTGTTGCCTTCATACGAGCTGCAAACCATGGAACCTGCCTCATCACAAAGATCATCGCTTGATGATTCTCAATCTACTAAAAACTACATATTGCTATCCTATACCCAACCTCAAAAGGGCCCCAAATGTGAAAGAATAAAGGGGTAATAGCACAAAGCCAGCCAATGGTATCATCAGTCTCATCCCTCCATAATATCCGTTGCCAAGTCCACAAAAACGCCTTATCAATACATTAAAGTCTCGTCATCAGCGCTGCTCCTTATCTACCAATTGCAGCAGATCCCTAGTAAGGGCTATTGACAATATCGTTCCTCGTGAGATACCCTTTCGATCTCCTCGCCTTGGGCGTCATTGCTGCATTGAACGCAGGCGGCGCAATAGATTCTCTCGTCGGTCTCTTCAGTGCGGCCCTCTTGACAAGATCGACCTCGTTCGGCAACGCGACAATGATTCCCTTGTCACTGCCGAAGCGGAAGTTATCGGCCTTGATGTCCTCGGCGTACCGCTTGATGCTATACGGATCCTTCTGTTTTCCAAGCACCTTCTTCATGCTCCAAGTAATGATGAAAGGACCCGTCGATGTAACGATAGTGGTCTCCTTCATGTCGGGACCGGTGTTGAACTTGGCAGGCGTAAAGGAAAGACCTGTCTTTGTTTCGGCCGTGAACTGAGCAATGTGTGGTGGAGTGAGAGCAAGGCGGTATGGTTTCGGCTTTTGATCCTTGGGGAAGGCTTTCTCAAAACCGAGCTTGCCTTCAAATTTGCCATCGTGCTGTTCGGCGTCAATAAGGAGGAGGTAGGTCTTGCAGGTTGCGAGGACCCATCTGCCATCGGCAGATACGTCGAGACCGATGATTGCATCTCCCAGTGCTGGAAGGGCGGTCTTTGCTACAACACCAAGACGGTCGAAAAGGCGAACGTCGCCCTTCGAATTACCAACAGCGATGTAGCCCTTCTCCGTCGTTGTAGCCGTGGTGAAGTCGATGCCCTTGGTCGCGTACTGCTTCATGTTGCTTTCGACCAGTTTGTTACCAGCAAGACGCGGGTCTACACGATACATGGCATTGTTGGACAGACCGAGGAAGGTTTGTTGATCCGTGAGTTGCGCAAATTTCTAGAATTTGTTAGCACCATGTTAAAGTTCGGTCGCAAACAAACTTACCTCTTCAGGTGCGAATGTGTTGATACTTATGTCATCGTGCACTTTCCATTCGTCGACAACCTTACCAGTCTCCAAGTCCATGCGGTAGACAGAGTTTGGATTATCTTGATTTTGCAAAACCATGTTTGCGTCGTTCATGTGAAGCATGACTTTCGTCGGGCTGAACAATTTGCCCTTGGGCGTTTTGACCTGAGAAATAGTCGTTGCGAACTCGAGATGATTGTCCGGAGTGTGCTTGAAGACACCAATTTTGTTGCCTCTCACGACGAACGATCGATCATGTTTCGCTCCCACGGCAAGCAGAGAATTGATATTGCCGTCTCGATCTCGAGTGACTACATCATCCTCGTCCTCATCCGAATCATAGTGCTCACTCCGAAGACCCTCGTCGTCGGATTCCACCTCTTCCTCCTCCTCTTCGTCGTGCTCAAGATCAGGATTGTCAGAATCTTCGAGGGTAAGATCGTTGAATGCATCTAGCACGTATTCACGAGAGCGCTCATCAATCTTGCCCCATTTCGTCTGGTTCTGATGTTCCCACATAGCTTGCATCAAACTCTGCTGGAACTCCTCGAGAGTTGGCTGATCCTTGAAACGCAAAAGCCACGAGAAGGCGGCATCGTTCTGGTATACGTTGAAGATTGCAGAGAGATATTCGAAGTTAAAAACTGGCGACAGGTCATCTTCGACTCCTCGCGACACCCAAGTCTCTTTCGATCCTGAAACTTTGAGCCAGTAATTGAAGCCACCTAGATCATACACGATCGCTTCCACCGCTTGCTCCTGCTGTACGAAGGAAGAAGTTCCGAGATCGTAAAGATGCAATTCTGCCACTACTCGCCCAAGTCTATCTCGACCATCCGTATTCATGGTTGATGCAGCGGCTTTGGTGGGAGTTTCAACAGCTGGAGCCTTTCCCTTCGATCGAGACGCTGCCATGACTTCTCGATCCTCCTCTTCGTTTGCTAGTATACTGATGTGTCGCGCAGAGGTCGGCGAAGGGGATAAGTTAGGTGAGCGCGAGGCGTGAATCAAAGGACTTGCAGCAGGTATCGGCTCGTCCACGAACGAAAATTCCAGCAGTTCGTCCTCAGTAGCCCTACTTCCGTCCTTCTTGTACCTGCGCTCGAACTGAGCACGAAGCGCAGCAAGCTGGAAATCCTCGACAGTCTTACTGGGGCAGTTGTAATCGCAAACAAATTCCCAAAGATCGCCCGACGAACCACTCAGATCGTTCCAAGCAAAGACTTTCTCTCCTGTGTCGCGAATATTGACGCGAAACTCGAGCGCCTCGTCGAGTAGAAAGACCTGTTCGTCCTGATTTTGTAGGGCGTCTTCTGCTCCCTCCTCTTCAGCAATAAGCTCTTCCTCGCCTTCCTCAAAGACCTTGGTGACAATGAGCTGGTAGTTGAATTCGGTGCTTGTGCGGCGAATGGAAACGCGAGCGTCTTTGTAAATGAGTTCCGAATAGCCTTTGGGAGAGTGCGGGCGGACAATGTAGAGCTGTCCTTCTTGAATCTCGATAAGTGCCTCCTTGGAAGAGTCGCCGGAAAACCACTTGCCCACTATATCTTCAGGTTAGTGAAGGGTACATATGCGGTGAGCATTGCAGTGAGAGAAATGTGTTTGTTTATTGCCTCCAGGCGGGGCAACAAAGAACCGCAAGTTTGAATGCAGCCGTCACGGGCGAGGGGAAGGCACTTACAGCTGTTGATCATAAACATGACGGTTGCTTGGTTTCGGTAGTGAGAAAAGGTCGAGGAGAAGGAGGACTGGGAGCGGACAGAAAGTGCAAGTAGACGATCTGTTCACTGTTCACTGCAGTGTTGACCATAAACGTCACTGGAATTGGATAATCGCCACCAGGCAACTTCAGTCCCAGGCACCCACACCACTGGGCACCCATCTTCAACAGGGATTGACACATATATACACCAAATTAACCGAATCTGATTGCTTTGGCAGATATTCACCAAGCTTTTGATTATCATTATATCTATAATTGCTCCCATTAGGAATCGCTAACAAAGAAACGTCCACCACGTGACCTTTTTTTTACCAGATGTATTAGACGAAGTCAAGAAAAACGATAGAACGCCATAGGGAAGCTAGAGTAGAAATATCCTTTCAAAGCTTTGCCTTGACCATCTCCTCCCTCAAGAATGGCCTCAAAGTCTCCTCCCACCCTCTCTTGTAAACCTGTCCATCCTGCCTGGCCCTGACATTGATCGGCAACTGTCTAACCCACGACATCATCCTCTCATAGACATTGCCATCGTAGCACCCGAGTGCAGAACACAGACTGGCATCTGAGAAGTCCCAAGCATCTGTCAATCCGACAGCCTCGAAGTACAACTCTCCCAGCAAACCGTGCACGTTTTCGCGAATGTCATTCAGTTGAGAATAGGAGAGGTAGCCGTCCTCTGCCCAGGTGATGGCGGCGGGGGAAGAGGGGTTTATTATTGTGCTTAGGGCGTAAAGAGACATCAGCCGCTCCAGGACGGGCTTGAGGTTTTGGTACTGTGGTGCAATCGCGGCAATACTCTCTTGTATGTTGGAAAGGATCTGGTACTCGGTGTGTGCTCGAGCAGCATCGACGATAGACAACATGTGCTTGTTCCATGATTCCGCTTCGGTCATACCACTGGCCTTGGATTTGGCAAGAGCAGCCGCTGTCGTATAGACGAGGCGCAAAGCACGATGTCTGTAGGTGGCAAGTTGCACCTCAGGCTTGAGGAAATCCTTCTCGACAGCCTGACATTTCGGCAGTGCGCGGGGCTTATTTGCCTGAAGTTTCCGCTTTGAAGAGTGCCGGATGCTCTTCATGATCTCTGTTGCCTTCTCCTGGAGCCAGTCATGATAAGGGCCGGTCGAGGGATCGCTCATTGTGGCTGTCATCGCCAGAAATCCGCCAGGGTCTGCAAACGCATCGGGAATGGAAACATAAGACTCCTGCTTTGCTGACGATACTGATGTTGGCTCTGCCACGGTTGAATGAGTCATTCCTTCAATGATCTGTTCCGCAGTCGCGGACGACCGGTCGAAAGATGGCACTGGAACATGGTATCTCTCGAAATCCTCAGCGAGATACGATAAATCGCTTCCTTGTTTCTGGCCAGCCTCGAGTCCTCGAACGCGTTTGAGAAGAAAGCGATATACCTGCTGCCAAAGAACAAAGTTTTCGCCTTCCAATGTCTGGCCGGCAATCGTACTAGCAGAGCTGTGGAACGGTCAGTTCCCGTCGCCGAGTAGATTGTGACTTATATTAGACTTACATTTCACCCAGCCCACTCATTGCAAGATAGCCATGGCCACCGCACAGCTTCCGACAGTCCTCCGTCCCATCTGCGGCAAGCATAGTAGACCATGACTTATAACCTGCACAAGCCACGTGAACGTTCTGTGCTCTGCTCTGGTCACCCTTCAGCACGCGAGTAGCATGATCCTGGAGATGTGCGTTGAGAGCCCTCGAGGCGAGTTTGATCGCATATGTATTCGCAATCATCGTTAATAGCCGGAAGTGTTGCGTTTTATAGTGATAGATTGGAACTTCAGATTCCAGCGCACCATTTGGCCCATGTCCTTGCTCTCGTACAATTGAGTACCTGGTGCCGATTGTAACAGCCTGCGCAAGCTGGTAAGCCATGATGTCGACGATGACATTGCGGACATATATCATGGTTGTATACATGTCTGTGTGACTCTTTGCTGGAACGTAGGTCCCATCAGCGAGTACACGAGCGTGTCTATTCAACAAGGCACTTCGAGGAACCCTGACATGATCGAACCGCATGTAGCCATTATCGGTCTGGTTGTATGAGTATTTGAGACCTATGTCGCCAAGTTCAATCCCATGGAGGGGTTTGTTATCCTCGAGCGAGCGGATCTCCATGATGAAAGGATTGATACCAAAATCTTTGTTGCCGATGATGAGGCGTGCCAAAACGACGCAGTGAGTAGCCGAATACCCTAGACTGCCCGGCCAGAATTTGGTTGACTCAAGAGTCGGAGAGTTTATTATAAACTCCTGACTGATGGGATCATAGGTCGCTACCGTCTCGAACCCGCGAACGAATGTGCCTTGCGAGCTTTAGCTTGTTGCAGGCATGCTACAGTTCTCAAGCGACAACTTACCGCCACCGAGCTCCGTTGACACATAAGCTCCAATGATTTGTCCTTGACGGGCCTTGGTTTCCCATTCCGCATATTGTTCGTCCGATCCAAGGTATTTGATCGCCGGCAGGAAGATGACAGTGGTTATACCGAAAGGCAAAGCATTGCCCATCTGATACTTCCATGTCATCTCATCAAACAGCTTGTGACCGTACTTCATTCCATCCTCGAACATAGCTCTTCCAGCTTTCAGACCTTCATCGAACTGCTCAGACCTCGTTTGCTCACCGTAGATGCTGGGAAGCTTCCAAGTATCCTTGCAGTCCAGTGCAGTTTCTACGCGATCCCAGGCATCTCGTTTTGCCTGAAGCTGATCCTGTCCCCCTGCGAGAAAACATGCCATCGAGAATGAGTCGAAGGTTGCTTTGGATCGGAATGCCGAGAGTGCTCGTGTCTGATCATTCTGCATGGATGGCATGGTGGCAACTTGATTGGGATTGGAGTTTTGCTTGGATCGAACTTGAACTTGAGGAGCAACGGATTGAAAATCGTTATCGCCAAATACCTTGAGATTTTTCCCAGGAAGAAACGTTGCGTGGTGGTCGATGGCTTGGAAGTATTGCTCAGCTATTTAGGGTTTACTCGAGATCATATTCGACAGCCCTGCTGACAGAATATCTCTCCACAATCAATCAGATGAGTGGGAAATGGTAGTAAGATAGTGATGCAGGCTTTGGGACAATAGAACGAAGGAGGCCGATAATAGAGCGCTCTTACCTCTACCAGTGGCGACTGAATTCATACATTTCGATCGTTTGGGACGACTGACAACCAATCACTGCGAAATCGAATACGGTTCGTTATCATGCTCGCTCTCCAACAAGCTAACACCCGCTCCAGTCCTAGATGCCATAGATCGGCATAAGAGCAGCATATTCCTCCAAAATAATGATTACGGACCAGTCGTATCTGCATCGCCTGTGCAATGAGGATCGACAATTGCTTCAGACATGTCTCTGGCGCTGCTCGGCTATCGTGTATACGAATCGTGCGAGTTGCTTATTGGCGAAATCAATGGTTGATCAAGAATACAAGAGGCGGACACTCGAAGTGGAGATCAGTGCAGCTACTGGTCGACGTGCCGCTGGAATATGCTGTTAGCAATGGTGCATGTTGCGACACGTACTCCAGCTTTGGGGCAGCAAGACATATGTTGCGACTGAATATGCCAACAAAGCGAAGTGATCAAGCCACCTCTTCTGTTTATAGATGTCAAATTACCAAAACAGGGAATACGTGAGCTGAGATGGCAGGCATCACCTGTAATTGGTTCTAGCGCGAAGTCGATTGTATATCAGTTCGATCAATGCAAGGGATGACTTCCTGCAGCTGGCTATCGAACAAGGGACTCAGAACCAGCCGAGCAATTTGCACGCGGTACAGAAAAAGGACCTCGAATTCGCTTATTCAATATTGCATCGCTCAGTAGGTAGCTGTTCAGTCCTCTGCTGCGCGGCAATTCTTGGCGACGTAAGGGCGGATCGATCCTCGAGAACGAGGCAGAGCTCGGACACCAGCTAACAGTCCCAATTGGTATGCATGAAGAGCTGTCGTGTCGAGAGGACACCTGTATCCTGAACATCGTTATGCTGGAGTGAAGGATCGGAGGGCATGCTCTAGGGCGACTGACGATGAGCCTGGAGGTGCATGAGTTGCAGAACCTCTGCAGGACCCTGCGATTGATCTTGTTTGCAATGAACGATGGATCATGATAAAGCGATGCAGATGAAGTTGCAGCATGAGTGTGTGGAGTTGTGGGAGGCCAAAATGCAGGTTGGCTGCAGCCTGAGGTGCGGTTCTCGGCGCTTAACATGTCCACGCTAAGGAGATCCAACACTACTACTAGTATCCTACATACCACATCTCATATTCAAGTTTCGCAATGCATCCTCAGTCCTTACAGCTCCTCACAACGATTGCCCGAACTACACTCCCGTGCGGTTGGTCTGCATCAAGCCATCCGCTCAGTGCCGCGCTCACTCCGATCGACATGAAGAGTTTTCCGGCCTGTTACTGCAGAATTTTAGAGAATACTCCGGACTACATGTCATCTGGATTGGGGGCCGACGTAAATAGAAATTAGTCAAGAATACACGATGGGAAGCAATGTCTATTGTAATACCTTTCCACACCACGGCAAAAATCCGATCACTAGCAACCAGCTCAAATCTAGATGCTTTTCTGCGGAGCATGGAAATCGTTCCCCTTTAACCCGCATTAACGAAAAACTGGCGAGCGCGCTCTGTTCCTCAATGGACCTGTCCGAATCTGCGTGTGCAACAAGAACGCCGCTGAACCTGCCTGCATCAAGCGTGCACACGGAAGCCGCCACTTGTGTGAAATGCAGAATGCGCTTCCTTCGTTGTCGAACGCAAGTGAGGATCAACATGATGGAGAGCCGAGGATCTCCAATGAATACACAGCTGCCATGCGATTTTGTCGCATGATGCGTGGAATTCGTTGATGTGCTTTCTAACTATTAGGCACTCGACTGATCATGATGAAGACCAACCTCCTCGTTTAGGCGTGTAGATATCACGCTCGGTTGGCCATAACATCGCAGATTTGATAGCAGAGCGGTTGCTTGATGCACACTAAGCACCATATCCCCCTCAGCAGCCAGAGATTTAACCATGTTGTCATGAGAGGTCATGAAATGAGACTGAGGATCGCTAGGCCGTGCCTCGGCGGCCGCTAATATGCTCTTCCGCCGAGATTCGGCTGGGAATATATAACGGGAGCATGTTGATCATGGATTGCTCGTCCACAATCCTGGCGGCAATTTCGAAGATAACAAGCACTGTATCGTCATTCCTCGACCGCTAGCACCATCTTTTCCCTCTCACTCTTCCTCCTCTTCTCCCCCTTCTTGGTATGCCGGCGTTCGTTCTCTTCTCGTCTCTTGATAGACTTGAGTTCTTCGCCCTTGATTTCGGTTGCCTTTTTCACTGTTTTGGGGACATGCCTGTGCCGCATGATTCTCTTGATCTCAGGCATGTGCTTGTACCTTTGTTTCAGAGCATCGTCATACTCCAGTTTCTGTCTCTGCGCAAATGATTTCACTCCTTGCCTGGCGGATGCTACAGCTCGCCAGAGTCGGATGTTGCCATCATCGCTTCCAGAGAGAACAAAATTGTTGTCTGAGCGGAGGTTAGCACGCGAGATCATGGTAATAGCAGAGGAGAGTACATACCAGGAGTCCACGCCGCAGAAAAGACACGCTGCATGCGCTTAGTATGATATATGTCTCTGGAATGTCCTTGGTCCCGTTTCCAGAGTCGTATGCTTCTGTCGTACGAGGCACTGACAAGCTCTTCACCTGTTGGCGAGAACTTCACGTCCATAACTGCAGCGACGTGATCCTTAAGCACATTCGTAGCCCGATTCATCTTCCGTGAGTCAAACAGATACACGTTGTGATCTTCTGAAGCGAGTGCCATTGAGAATCCCTCCATTGGATTCCAAGCAATGGCATTGCAAGCCAGTGTAAGAATCGTCTTAGCGATTGGGCTTGATGTTCGCAAATCGTACAAAACCACAGATCGGTCGGAGGCACAGGATGCGAGAATGCTGGTTTCCACCTGATTGAAGGCAACGTTCGATATGGTGTCCACAGAATTAGGCCATTGCAATCTGGTAGTAGCGGCACCACCCGGCCTTGTCGTGTCGTAGAGTGCGATTCCGTTGGAACTGCTTACACAGAACGTGGGATGTGATCGATGGTGCGTTATCGATGTGTATGCTTCCTTTCCTACCCATGTAGCAAGAGGCACAGGGTTACTCGTCTCGTTTCCGGAATATGGGTCATAGAGCTTGATCGTGCGGTCCGCAGCGCAAGTCAGAAGTTTTCTGTCGCGACTCCATGCCATACCTCGTACTATGTTGTCATGAGCCTTGGCCTGCCATACCTCCGTCCTAGAACTCAGATCCCAGCATTTTACGACGCCATCGCCACTGCCTGAAGCTACACGCTGCAGAGACTCGGGGTCTATCTCTATCTTGTACACTCCGTCAACATGGCCCCTTCCGAAGTCTCCCACAAATGGCGCGGCGAACATTCGCTCCATCTTCGTGGCGTTCTGATGTGGTCATTAGTTCTTCTGTGCGAAACGATATATCGCGACTTTCTCAGGAACTGCAGCCCAGATAATGTTTGCCCGTACTGATACAACGAGAGGTGTATGTATAGGCTACAAATGTCGAGATCGGTTGTGGCGCGAGGAAAGGTGCGGACATACCAGAGCGCGAGTGTATTCGCGAGCCTTTCTGTCATAGTCGTCAACCGTCAGTGCGCCAATGTTCAGGTGGTGAAGATGATACGAACTCGAAAGGATGGGCGGCAGGGTCGTAGACTCTATTAGTCTTGGTGACCTACATCAAGGACATCAGTAATTGCCATAAGAAAGATTCGGCTCCTCGGAGAGAAAGTCTGCGGACGGGGACAGAACGAGAGTCATCGTACATTGGAGCCCGGTGCCTGGATCGAGGAGGCTGAGCGACTGAGAGCCTTGATCTTCATCTTGATGGTTCAGACTTTGTCATGACATCGGTGGTTTGCAGTGGTCTCTCTGAGCCGCAGGATATCGATATCAATGTCAGAGAAATAATTTTAGCGGCGGGAGCATCCGCTTTCACGTGCAAGGATTTGAGTCGGAGCCGGTGTCGGTTCATCCGAGATTCCGAGTCGTTTAGTATATCTCACCAACGTGCCCATCTTCGACATGAACAATCGGGCAAGCAGACTCTTCCACACCGCCACAGCGACTCTGACCAGACTTGTCGCGCTATAGCAGACTCGCCCACCTTGAGCATGGTGATTCCTGCTCCTGACGAGATGGGCGAAGCCCGAGCAACATGAAACGGCGCGCGAGAGCTTCGCGACTTCGCAGGCGAGCCGCCGAACACCAATAGCCAGTACATCTTCTGCTATTCCTGGATCCTTTCTGTACCCCCGTTCACCACGACCAGTGATGCTGAAACAAAGTGATGGCCACCAAGCATTCGGGAATGGCCAATTCTTCCCAGGCCCAGAATTGCGGCTGAAACGGGGCGACTTTCTTCGCCTTGTTGATGGTTGAAGACTAATTGCTAGTGCTTTCATACAAGCCTTTGTTCTTTTATCACTTCTTTTGTCGCGCTTCTACGCTTTTTATCTCGTGTTTTTGTCTTCGATTCCCCGGGTTTCCCCTTTCATTTGTATATGTCTTCGATTTTCACAATGCTGCGAGAGTTATAGCAGTCACTATTTTGAATCCTTTGCCCTGCTGCAACAGCTACAAAATGCGGCGCGGGTTTCTGTCGCTGCTGGCAGCTTCACATTTCGTACAGGCGATCCCGGTCTCAATCCTAGAAGCATCTCGATTGTATGTCTTTTCGAAGGTTCTTGGAAACAAAACGTTCTAACACCTGTCAGATCTCCTAGATGGTTCCAAAACTCACCTCCAGCAACGCTCGTCAACAGGTCTCCTCACAGAGGCGGCGGCGGTGGTCACAGACATGCGGCCACTCCAACTGGCGACATTACATTTGTCGACCCTAGTGGCAGGCCAGTTGCGACGCTGGCAGCATCTGATATCAGCCCGCATGAGGTGGCACCAACGACTTCTGCACCTTCTAATATGACAGCTTCAGCGGTCAACACTCGGAGCTCTTCACCAGTCTCGGGTTCTCCTAGCCCAACTGTGTCTGGGATGGTTGGTATCGTGCCAGCCATAGGCAACAATCCAGGCTCGTCTCCACCACTTACAGCTTTTGACTCGCTTCCCGTCCCTAGCTCAAGTCAAGCGAGTTTAGTCCAAAATTCTACTTCTTTTGCACAAGCAGCTCAGCCATCCGCATCAGCTGTAGTCAGTGGTGGCATGGTCGGTATCGTGCCTGCTGTTGGAAACAACCCAGGATCCTCTCCGCCTCTCACGGCATTTCCTTCCGTACCAGCGGCGAATTCAAGTACCTCTCCTGCTCCTATGGCCTCAAACCAGACGAATCCAGTTTCCACCCGTAGCGCGAGCACCAACATAGTCTACACTACTCTTATGCACACAGTAACCATCAATCGGCCGCACTCCACGAGTGGGACCATGTCGATTGCCAATTCAACGTCTATCGCGACTACGCTCGCGCCAATCCCAGTTGCGGCCACCACGAACAGCGGCAGAAGCGTCGATACATTTCCATTAATCTCGTCACAGCCTCCAGCGACGGCAGCATCAGCTGTTTCTCTTTCTTCGTCTCAAGATAGCATGAAAGACACGTTCAACCTGGGCCCAACAGCGTCCTTGTCCTCTGCACCCATACCTACGAATCCAGGAACATTATACACTTTCTTTCCAGGTGGTTTCAGCTCCACCCTGAGCTCTTCAAGCATACCAGTCCTGGTCCTTCCAAGCGTTCAGACAATCCCCCCTACAGGCCAGTTAACCATAACAATATTACCACCCAATGCTTCAACCTTGCCACCTGCGCCAATCGGCGGCACCAGTTCTTCTCAAACAAATCTGGGATCAGCTGCTATGGCGACGCAAGTGCCAGCAGGATTAGATGGACTTTCGATTGTGCCCATTGCAGGACTCCCAGTTGTGCCTATGGCGACACCAGGTATTAGTGGAATGGGGTCAAGGACTAGCGCTGGGACAGGAGCAGGGACAGGTGGAGAGGCGCCGACTACTGTCACTGTCACTGCGACGCCGAGTCCTGGGCCGACAATCACTGTGACGGCCACGCCGACGCCAATCATGTCTCCGCCAACAATAGAGACACCATCTGCGCCGAGCACGAGTGCGGCGACGCCCGCAAGTAGCACTTTGACAATACCTTTGCCTGGTTAGCAGAGGTCAGCATTATCTTTGTGTCTTTCAGTCAGCATCTTGGCGTTTATGGGATGGGAGATACCCAGGATGGGTGCAACGTACTTATTATTACTTTTTTCCAATATCAAGCAACAGATCATCATATCTTATTGAATAACCAACTGTAACTTCATCCGTTACTCCAACTAAATGTTATTGAGTAGAGAGGTAGACGATGTTCCCAATCCTGGAATCCTGAAATGTGCGCTCGTAACGATTTGAACCTTGTGTTGTGCATTTCTTTGCCTTTCTCGTTTGCACAATCCTCCTGTCAAATATACTTGTGATACTTGTCTATTTCCTCATACAACCCACTCGCACCGAGCTGGAAAAGAGCAGATGATCACAAACCAAATTTCGTTGCGATGTACGTCTTAGGCGACGAAATTTGGCAGATATATATCCTTAACATTTCCTCCTCTATTGCTTGTTGTAACCCACACATAACCTTTTCCAAATCTAGAGCCGAGAATTGACGGGAGACATTATGGATTCAAGTTACAGATTATCAAAAGGAGGAATGGAGAGTCGTATGGCCTGGTATCGTCTTGACGAGTGCAAAACTAGTTGACAACGGTCATCATTAGGAACATGGCAATGAAAAGTCCATGACTATCTGTATCCATATATACATGAGCACCGTCTCGAAGATGAAGAAGAGGAAAAATCGTCTGATCGGTAGCCCATCAATCCAACGGGAGTACATATCGCCACTGTCTCCAGTTCAATGTACATATATATCCGAAATCCACCTACGCCCAGTCCAGCCCAGCCCAGCCAGGAAATACCAAATGAGAAAATACGTCTCCAAATCGGATCTCGATATCGATACACATGCAGGCCTCACTCGACCCTCGTCTTCTTACTCTCTCCATCCACCGAATCCTCCTCCAGCTTTCTCTTGCCATTCCCAATATCGGTAGTCTTGTCGCCATCTCCATTCACGGGTTTGGGCTCGGGTTTCTTCTTCCTCACAAGTCCCGAGAGATCATTCGCATTTTCCTTCGCTTCTTCCAATAAAGCCTTTTGCTCCGCCGGAGAGTGACCGAGCATTTGGGCAAGCATGCCGGCCATGGGATTGTTTTCTGCTGAGCCGGTGGGACCGCCTGAGACTGTCACCACGGGGCCGCGGAGTTCTGTTAGCTACACGGAAAGGTATTAGTATGATTTTTCTAGGCGTGAGGTTAAGTTTGGGAATAGGATGACATACACGTGCTTCCATTTCCTCGATGATTTCTTCCACTTCTTTGATTTCTGCTTCTTGCTTTGTCTTCTCTGCGCCTGTGAGACCTTCGAGCGCCTCCTTTTCTTTGGCAAGGCGGCCTTTGCATGATTGAACAGCCAATGCTGTCTCTTCAGCGGCCTCTGCTCTCATCTTCTCATCGACTTCTGGTTTCTCAGTCGATGGCTTGGAGCCAGACTCCTCTTTAGCCTGCGCTTCCCGGAACGCAGACACTGACGCAAATTCGAGTGCCAGAGATACCTTATAGTGCGCCTCTGCAACCAGCTGAGAGGTCTGAGGATATAGCTCATCTTTCAGCGCAGCGCATTTTCTTGTGTCACCAACCGCCTCAAGGAACTTCTCGTTCTCCAGCGAGATCTCGGCCTGGAGATCGTATGTATCCGCCAACCTTTCCTGTACTGATCGTAACTTGGCCGGATCCTTATCTGCTATCTCCTCGACTTGTTTTTCGAGACAAACCCGAGCGAGGTCGAGGATTTCGTATGCAGTCGCAAAATCATCTTCCTCCTCTATCGCTGCGTCCACTTGTGCTTCGGCGTCTTCTTCTTCGTCGGAATCGGTGTCCCAATTGTCGTCGCCTGTGATTTCAAAAAAGGGCTTGTTCGCGAGACCCTCTTCTTTTGGGTTCTTCGATGATGACGACGCCTCTCCCTTCTCCTCAACTATAGCTTCCATCATCTCGCCTGCGAGTTTCTTCTCTTTCTCGGGGACAGCCTTCTGCTTTGCGACATCCTTCTTGGCCTTCTCTGTCGCAACCTGGCCGCCTAGTACATCGCTTTGTGATTGTGCTACTTTGAACAGCGCACGACCGTAAAGATACAGGATGTCGGCGTTCTTGGGATTCATTTCGCCATTGATTTCAGATTGCAGCTCTGAGGCTTGGGAATATAGTTCTGAGGCTTCATCATATCTTTTGAGCGAATACTGCAGGTCTGCAGATTCAACGAGGGATTTTAGTTTCTTTTCGTACTCTTCACTGAGTTCGGCCTGTGGTCGCTCGGCGAGCACTGGAGCATCTTCATTCGGAGTATCGGCCATCATTTGGCGTTTGCTGCTTGCGGCGCGTTTCAATGATCCGTTGGGTTCTTCGGGTATTCTTAGAATACGCGATCGGAGTTGAAATGTTTAGGAGGGTGAAGGAGAGTGGTTAATGTTTGCGACAGCGGGCTTGAGTGAGGAGACGAAAAGAGAGAGTGCAAGCGCGAAATTCAATCACGAGAGTTCACGAACGCGTTTCGTCGCGTCCCTCAGAATATCTCCGCCAGGACAAGTTGTGTACAATCTCTGCTCAGTCACATACACCATGAATCCTCCCCAAAGAACGAATCTTGCTGCTGCTAACCCAATTCCGTCGTCTTCTCCAGCATTTGGTACTCCAGTCCATCCCATAAATCCAAGAAGAACCACGGCCATCCCCCCACCACAGCTCAAACCCGCGACAATCCTCCCTATCAACCTCCCTCCTGCAATATTGAGACCGGTCGCTTTCCGCACTTTTACAAAGAAACATAATCTTACCTTGACATCGACAGCTCTAAACGCGCTTGCAACATTCATTGGACGGCACTGCGGCTCAGGATGGCGCGAGGACGGGCTGGCAGAGGGTGTGCTCGAAGAAACCGCCAAGATGTGGAAGAAAGAGAATGGAGGTGTGATCGTAGAAGGTGAAGGGATGATGCTCAAGAATATATTGAAGATACTGGATGGCTGTATGAGTGGCGGTAGAGTTTTAAGCAGCAAAACAGGACTGAGTAGACAGACAAGCTTTGCCTTTTCCGATACAAACAGACCTGCTGGCGAATTGGCGATACGGCCGGGCTTGAGTGAACAGGATAGCTTTGGAGTTTCACGATTGGAAGTCAGGGACGCTGAAGACGAGGACGATAAACTGAAAGATCCAAGAGAGTGGGTGAAGGTCATTGCTGCTTTTGAGCAGCCCAGGTTGGTATACAATGTCGTCAAGAAGCATTTTGACAAGTACGTCTGGCACGGAACTACAGAGGATATCTTACTAACAAGTAAAGATCAACAACGAAAGCCTCTCTATTTCCACTCCCTTCTCACAAAACAGAACTCTTCCGCCAGCGCTTTCATATCATACACCAACGCATCCTTCGTAATGAGAACTTTCAAACTCCCAGTCTGGCAGGCCAGTCACAAACGAACAAGATCACACCGATAGCCAACCTTCTTGGCCGAAGTGGAAGCGCTCATCTTCTCCTCGGCCTGCTTACAGTCTCTCCTACAGGAACACTCGCCCTCTCAGATCTGACAGGAAACATCTCTCTCGATCTTGAACATGCTCGACCCTTTCCGGATGAGAACAGCGCGTGGTTCTGTCCTGGCATGATCGTGCTTATAGATGGTGTCTACACAGAAGACTACGGTAATGAAACATCTCTAGGGAATACTGGAGGCGTGGGAGGAACAATTGGTGGCAAGTTTGTCGGATCAATCGTAGGCCATCCGCCATGTGAACGCCGGTCGTCAACGCTAGGTATCCAAGCAAAAGGTGCCGGCGAAGCGCCAACAGGTCCGGCATTTGGCTGGACAGACTTTCTTGGAGTGGGTTCAGAACGAGCTACCGGATCACGAATGCGTCGCCTGGAAACTAAAATCTTGGGTCCTGGCTCGCCTCATGCAGGCAATTCCAAGATAGCCATCGCGTCTGAAATCAACCTCGATAATCCTGCTGCTTTGACTGCGATCAGGACGATGCTTCAAACGTATTCAGCCTTGCCAGCAACGGAGTTCCCAATGGCTATGATTTTCATGGGAAATTTCGTGTCGCATGCTGTCATGGCTGGCGCGCCAGGAGCTGGTAGTATCGAGTACAAGGAATACTTCAATGCCCTAGCCTCCGTCTTCTCGGACTTTCCACAACTCATCGCCAGGACAACGATCGTTTTTGTTCCTGGTGATAAAGACGCGTGGCCTTCTTCCTTCTCGGCTGGAGCGGCAACGGTGATTCCGCGGAACGCGGTACCAGAAATGTTCACGTCGAGGATGAAAAGAATCATGGCCGAGGCGAATAGGGAAGTTGGTGGGAGTGGCAAGGGGAGAAAAGAAGGGGAGGTGATCTGGACGACGAACCCGAGCAGATTTACTTGGTTTGGATGTCAAGGAGAGATGGTACTCTTCCGTG
The DNA here is from genome assembly GCA_007735645.1 of Venturia effusa. Classification (NCBI taxonomy): domain Eukaryota; kingdom Fungi; phylum Ascomycota; class Dothideomycetes; order Venturiales; family Venturiaceae; genus Venturia; species Venturia effusa. The sequence goes on along the minus strand of CP042190.1, from coordinate 2,072,182 downwards.
ACGATGTGACAGAGAGACTAAGACGAACGGCTTTGAGATTTAAACCTGCTGAACCGGAAATGGAAGAGGAAGTTCCTGCTCCTGGAGAGATACCAGATGAGCCTATCGAACTGGACGACGGACCAGAAACACAAGAGACAAACACACAAGCGGAATCGATGGACGTGGACATTCCGCCTTCCTCTCCGCCTGTACAAAACCAACATCCCCCTCCGCCAGCTCCCCCAGCTCCTTCAGAAACAGATCTATCATCCCGCCGCCTCGTCAAGACGATACTGGACCAATCACATCTGTCTCCTTTCCCCATAGCGACACGACCCCTCCATTGGGATTACGGGAGTGCATTACAACTCTACCCTCTACCCACCTCGCTCGTAATAGCCGACGCGGAGGCGCCAGCGTTCGCAATCAATTACATGGGATGCTGTGTCATGAATCCGGGATACTTGGTAGAGGGCAAGAGGGGCGCCAAGTGGATTGAATATGGTGTGCTGGAAAATAGGGGAAGGGTAAGGAGAGAGGGTGGCTAGTTTGGGTTGGGCATCACGCATGGTCTCTAATGGTTTTGTTCCGATGTTTGCATACAGCTTAGATGTAATGAGACGACTCCCGTCTGTGTTTTGCAGCTTTCTTGAATCGTGTGCAGGATGGTTGATCCTCGGTTTTCAGAGCCTTGTATTTCACGGTTGAGAAGACTTTACTATTACCTGGTTACGATAACTACGGTACTCTCTCTCACTTCAGGCTTTTCCTCCTTTCTTCCACTGCAATTGCAGGTATGTTCGTGACAGTATCCAGTCACGCATAGCTGAAATGTACCAAGTAAGATTACGATTACCCCTATTACGTGAGGTCAGTTGCAGTCTCTCCTTATGCATGTCGTCATAGCGTACCGTCTATCTCACCACCACATCTACCTAAAATGACTCGCAGTCGATGCAGCTCGTAACAAACTCATTTTGTTCCTATAGCTACCACCACTGCATCCACTGCACCTACTGCATCCATCCTCCTACTGCATTCACCATCCATCCTCATCTTAGATAGTCCAGCTCAAAGAGGCAGTGCCTCTTCTAAATTGAACCTGTCAATCGCCCATCCATCTTCGTTTCATCTGCAGGGCGGTGTGATACTATCCTGCGATGCTTAGATAGGTACTTGAGTTGCATGAAGAATATTCAGTTGGTGCATTGCATGATGCATGATACTAAGATACATATATGTGCATGCATGAAGGAAGGGGAGCTTGTGCAGGAGGTTTTAAGGGGGGTGAGTTTTTATTAAACTTTGTGCAAGTCGGTACTCAGCTTAGTTTTTGTCGCCTTGTTTCTGGGGGACTGCTGAATCGCGTGGATTTGGTACTGGTGAGTTGGGGCGTGTGGGGAGATTGTGGGGTGCAGGTGTGGTGGTGGTGGCGTGGCGGTGGCGCTGTGTTGTTTTGTAATTTGTACTGAGGGAATGCTGGGAATGGGTGGGTTGGAATTGGTGTTGGATGCGATTTTGTATGTGTGTGCGTACAATAGTATAGTATTCTGGTTCCTCCGTTAGGGGGTTGGAGGTGGGGTTGGGAGGGAGCGTGAAAGGGAGACTCTCACCGAGACTCTCGAAGAGAAATTTGGCAAACTTGTTACTAGTGTTTGATGGCGTACGTGAAATTATTCAGCCATCTCGGTTGGGTGGAGTGTCCTCCTCTTGATATGTTTGTAGTTCATTATTCATAGCAGGCTGAGCTTTATAGAAAAGAACATGAATTAATAATTCTATGTCGGTAAAAAGGGTTTTCGAGTTCGGATCTAGGCGTCGATAACGTTCAGTACAAACATTGGCAAATACGAGGTCATTGACATACAAGCATGTCTAACAGACAGATTGAATCAGTTTATTCTGCTTGATGAATGCCACATATCATGGGAAGCGCATGGCCATCAAATTCATTCGAACGAACACGTGAGAGACTCCGAAGAATTTGTACTAATTCTTGACCTTCCCCGTGAGGCATTCTTGATAGAGACAGGATATCCGCATTCCAGAATAGGTGATGTTGATTAGCGGACCTCGATGGAATCCAAACCTCCCGTCACTGGCGTCCCCTCTATTCCCACAGAATGTTGGTATACGCCCCTCCGTGATAAGCGCACACTCACTTCCTATTCATGGTTTGGAGCTTCTCTCACCTAGTTCCCTTCGTTTAGTAAGTGAGAATGTGGACAGCGTTGGATTTTGTAGGTGGTCCCTAGATGATCTATGAGAAGGGGTGGATGAAATGCTTGGGTTTCTGAACCAATTATGGCTACGCGAAAGTTGGCGTGAAATCGAAGTTCCCCGAATGCTGCTTGCATAGGCTTGTGAGAGATTTTCTACATGTACGTCTCTGTAGGTCAGCATTTTGGTTCGTGGATTTGTGGCGATGTAAAAAGATGTGGCGGAAGATGGCGAAGATGTCTCGATCTTGATATTGATGGCCTCGCTGAGTTACTGTTGCTGTGGTTTGAAGGCGTTTCTTCCCTTTCCGGATTTATGGTGAAGTCCATGCTCATGTCGACGAGACTTCCTCCATCGCTAGGTCGCTTGTTTTGTAGATCAAGCGTCTGAGCTGTACCATAATTCTTCATGGATGCCGCATTTCCTTGTCGGGGGTTTCTTTGGTAAGTACCGACCCATTCCTGCCCTTGCCCAGGGAAAGGGTGAGAAGAACGGATGGAGTTTGTGTCCGACGGACCGAACCACGATATGGGATAAGAAGACCTGGCGGGGTGATGAAGCGGGACCCAGATTGCCAGTGACAATTGTCATACTACGTAAGGGTGATACTGATCCAGGCCAGCGTTTCATCAGCATTCCGGCAGAATTGAGGTGTGAATATTGGCCGGGTGTTCCAAAGCTTACAATCACCCGGTGTCGAAATGACATCTATCACATAATGTTTCACTTCCGCGGGGGTCGATTATTGAGCTTAGCTGAGATATCTTTCCTTGTATCCAGCGAGGTACTTCGAAGAACCGCCCACCGAAGGAAGTGCAAAAGTAGCGGATTGGGAAGGAGATTGCCCCAATTTCTAAGTGGTCATGCCAAACCCAGATCAAGCGAAAGGAAAGCCATCCGGGGGTGGAAGGTAGTAAGAATAGCAATCTCCAACGGCCAATATTTCATGCATATGAGAACCGTGGCTTAAGCCTCAAAACAAAGTCTCGGGATCATAGGATCGATCCGTGATAGCTCGATGAGCCTCTTTTTCCGCGAAAAGATCGAGCGTAGTAATGATATTCAAGCGGCCATGATCGGTCCGCTGTCTGTATGTTTCTCTTCCATCCCTACGCAAGGATCCACCACCCTTATAGCCACCCTGGGCATATCTCTCCGGGGATTTGCTGGTGTTGCACACACGATTTGTACTCGTCCCCGGCCATTTCAGACGATCAAAATACCACCTCCCCCACACTCTATAGCTATAAGACGGCGGGTGAAGACAGCATTACTCCCTGGTCTTTCTGCCACGTCGGTCGTCCAGATTGCGCGTAAATGGCTTTCAATCTGCCCGTCAACAGCAGCAGTCTTGGGGGTGTCAATAACAGGCACTTTGCAGGTGTAGACGACATCAGAAACAGCTTAACGGCATGCGGCAGCCAGGAGGGAGTTGCAGATGAAGAATTGCATGTCATTTCGTTGGAGCAGCGAGAAGCATGGCAGCTGAACGCTACTGCTGGACCGCTGGAGTCATGATGGAATGTTTTCCAGTCGATCGACAGCCGAGCCCTGATTGGCACGAAGAGTGTTTATTGTTTTGATCCGGCCTGTCAGTGGTTCACGCGGGCCCGGGAAGATGGGCGTTAGCACGAGAATAAGCTCGAAACGGGGAGGAGCCGATCAGCTACTAAGGAAGATAGAATTGCACCTTCATATCGATTGAACGACAGCAGGGTGTGCAGGGACTGGTTTCACTCGCAGGGCATCTGGTCTGCTCCCTGTGTTGTCGACGGGGCGGCACATTGGCACAATGTGGATTCTGGCCTTCAGGCACAACCATCAAGGCAGATCTGATGGAGTGCTACGTAGAGACTCGTCGTGCTTGAGGTGTCACTTTCGTGATGAGCACGACGTGACATGGGGACCGAGATCGTGGGCTGATAATAGCAGCGGTTAGTACACACTCGGCAATGACAACACACTGGCGACTGGTGCATCCCCTCCCTCCAAGTCCACGTAGTTCCAGTCCATCGACCGCAAGGCAGGCGATCGCGGTCATCGAGCGGTCCGGTGCCAGTGGGCAAACCTAGAGGGGTGACACTGACGACTGACGAAGGACGTGTCGGGTGGGAGATGGTAAACACAGAATGTCAACAAAGACGTGCCTCAGTCTCGGACAATTGCAGCAACAACCACCGCCCTTGTGTCCAAGTCCAACACAGACTCTCAGAGCGCCTGTCCTCCTACTACTGTGTACATGTATAGCGACGATCCACAGCTCCAGCTCATGCAGGGACCACAGGGACTCTTTTTGAATATATTACAATCTCGAAAATTATACCATCGTGCACTGACTCTGCCTATCATCCTTGCCTAGACCACCCGCACGTGGAAGGCCCTTTCCCGTCGCGAAACTCAAGTCGACGCCTCACGCTCGTCGTGTCTCCTGTCCTCAACACCGACTCCCACTCCCGCACCGACTCCCACTTCCACACCCACATACTCCTCCTATCGACTCACCACCACAGACCCAGTCTCATCCCACCCGACTGTGCACGAGACACGCTGAGATTCCACAAACTGCCCGACACCGCCCTGACGACGACGCGCTGAAGCCATTGTTTACCTCGACACGCATTCCTGCCCGTTCCATCCCATCCTCCCTTGCCTGCGCATGCCCACAATCGATCATCGCGCAAAAGGTCCGCACCGGAACAGACTCGGATGGCAGCAGACTCTCCATCGCCATTGCAATAGTCCGGAGGTGCGCAGATAGTAGTTGAAGCGTCAGTCCCTACGTGGCTGAGCATCCACACACACCACATACTCGAACCCGCGTCCCTCCGACCGTGTCAATTGTCCCACTCGTAAACAATATATCGCTATCGATTGAATCGATTGCCTTCAAGTCAGTCAACACCGTCGAAAATTTTCACGTCGCTGCCTGGCATAGCGCTCCCGTGTTGTAAACGACAAGCTCAATGGATTGGTCGTGTTCCCCACACCGCGAAGGTGGCACCCTTCATCTACCATCGCCAACACACTCGCATCTGTATCACGTCGACTCTTTCCAGAAATTGAGGAGGTCACTGTCGCGCTCACCATCGAAACCATCGCGCTTCCAACTTCACACGACAAGTACGCCTCACGCTTCTCCCCGCTCGCCGCTTTCGCCTCTGGAAGTAGCTCGCGCAGTGAGTCCAAAACCAGCCCGCGACTTCAACCTTGGTGCGCCAAACTGGACATCCTTTGCGCCAGACCAAACTCCTCCTCCAAAAGCAAAAAGATTCACGCTCCGTCGCGTTGCGCCCTTCCGCTCGTCGCCGCGGATTGCCAACAACACAAACCGGAGCCCTATGCGCCGTGTGTTGAGCGATAGCTCAAATCAAGGCAACACGTCGCCTTCACACTCACGTCGCACTTCTGGTGACGAAAACGTGCCTTCAACAACCAATCGCACAGCTTCTTTAGGCACATTGCACCCCGACTCTGCAATGAAGCCGACATCACTTCGACTGGATTACAACGACGGCCCTATTCGCTTCCAATTCAGCAAATCAGAGCAAGAAACAAACTCATCGCAACAAGAGAAGCGATATCCAGTGCGTTCGAGCCCACTCAAGCGAGTAGAGGGGCGCATCAACCTTGACCAGCCCAACTTTGGAAGCCCCGCTAAGAGGAGAAGTATTCACGGAGCCTCGTTAGGGACAGACGTTGATATCTTCTCACAGAGTCTCAGCGGCGAGACAGAAATGGGAGGTATGGGCGTAGAGAAAGAGTCTACAGACTCGCTGTTTGCATCTCCAGGTCCCAAGCGGACGTCATCCTTGCGCAAGTCTTTGCAGCATCGTCAGCTGCCCAAGCCATCAGCAAGCAGAACAAGTGGCGATCAGTTGAGAGAGTCTGCGATATTCGCGTCCCCGGCGCAGAAGACACGAAACCGCAAGTCTTTGGACAGCTCCTTGATGTTAGGCGCTGCAACACAGTCGCCTTTCGTGAGACCAGCACCAGCCACGCCTTCTCAACCTCTCTTCCAGCCACGACAAAGTCTGCCGCATCGGCTTAGTGGACAGCAACCGCATCCACTGTCCCAGACTTTGACTTCCTCCTCATCAGGGTCAAGTCTGCATAGCGATACCCCACGAGAACCGCCGCCACGAAAAGCTGTGCCACCTCCAGCACCGCAGTTCCAACCTGTGTTTGCTCGGTCAATGCCATTGGGTGCTACCCTGCACCATGACACAAAAGAATCCTCTCAGAGCTCATTTGAGACTCCAGACAGTTTTAAGTTCGCGAAGCCTCTGCCAGCTGCATTCATGTCAACTGGTCTCATTTCTAAAAGACATCGACGTGATGTTGACGAACCCGCACACGAATTTCAGATGCCTGACACTCCGTCCAAACGAGCCTCGTTTCCCCCAGGAACGCCTACCAATTCGCACGCTGTAAGACGCATTGTGGGACCCGCATTAAATTTTGGCACTCCAGCTTCGCCGTTTGCTGGGCACGTGAGCACGCCGGAAATCTTTGGGAAGAACAGCCGTGGAAGCTTTGCACCATTCAGTGAGCGTATGCTGCACCGCAGCACAAGCTTCGCAAGTATTGACGGAGAAGACAATGCGAATTCTCCAAGCGGTCAACAAGACAGCCAGTCGAGCGACGAGCTTCCACCTACTCCAACGAAGCCCGCGGGCGGAAGCCGCAAGGAAAACAGTCTTCGAAGCAGCCTTCTTGGACGCCGCCCTTCACTTGCTCCGGACACCTTCGTCCCTCCGCCCGCTGTCGATATTCCTACTCCCAAGGATGTCATGAGAAGTAAGTCATTTTTAGATTTATCTTCTGATAGCGAGGATGAGGAGGAAGGTGTCTGTGATTCACCTATACCGTCCCGACATACCTATCCATTCATCACGACCCCTTCAAGATCACCATGCCTGCCCCGGACAACATCAAGTCTACTGAAACGCAAGGCTGCGACGCCTAGAGAGAGAGGAGATGTCCGCCAAGTCGTTTTCTCAACTTCGAAAATGAACTTAATTGACAAGCCCTCCGCAGCTTCGATGGATGATGGTCGATCTTCGCCTCACACGCCGATCGAGCACTTTACGCCGCCAGAACCTAGCAACATGTCAATATCTGCTGGTCAAAATCGCTTAGGATTTCCATCGTTTGGGAGCACCCTGAACAGCTCTTTTGCAAGCAGTACCTCGTCATTCCCACCGGCTACGCCGACTGCTCCACGAGAATACATGTTCCAGTTTGGAAAGCCTGGTGCAAGTGTTACCAACAATGATGTGGATACAAGTCTGACTGCACGATTTGGGAGTGTGACCTTGTATGGCACTGGAGAATTCTCTCGTGTTTATCGTGTGGAGAAACCAGTGAGCAATCCACTGGCACCGCATCGCTCGCCAGCTGTTGGGAGTGTCTGGGCAGTGAAGAAGACCAAGCAACCCATCACGGGTCCTCGAGTTCGTGAACGAAAGATGAAGGAGGTCAACATTCTCAAAGCGCTGCGTGGCAACGACCATGTCATTGAATGCGTTGACTCTTGGGAGGCCAAGAACCATCTTTACATTCAGACAGAGTTCTGCGAAGATGGCAATCTCAAAGATTTTCTCACCAGGACAGGTCACAATGGTCGCCTTGATGATTTCAGGATCTGGAAGATTCTCTTGGAGCTCTCCCTGGTAAGTCTAGTCCCAACCTGATTCTGTCATTCACAACCACTAACAAGATGACAGGGTGTCAAACACATCCATGACCACAACTTTGTGCACCTTGATCTCAAACCCGCGAATGTCTTCATCGATTTCTCAGGAGTTCTCAAGATTGGTGACTTTGGTCTGGCTAGCGAGTGGCCTGCACCTCAAGGCATTGAAGGTGAAGGTGACCGCGAGTACATCGCACCTGAAGTGTTGTCTGGTCGATATGACAAGCCAGCGGATGTTTACGCACTTGGCATGATCATGATCGAGATGGCGGGCAACGTTGTGCTCCCGGACAATGGTGCTTCTTGGCAGCGGCTCCGCCATGGCGATCTGAGCGAACTGCCCAGTCTCACCTTCAGCTCCGACAATACCTTGGAACGCGACAACTCGGGAGTGCCAATCACCCCTTCAAAAGGTACAGCAGACATCGACAACTTTCTTGATCGTGTCCAGCCAGTGCGCCCGGTGCACAGTCTTGTTACTCCTCCGAGTTTCATGGTCGACCCTGAGGATAGCCAGGCGCTCGACTCAGTTGTCTTGTGGATGATCTCCGAAAACCCGGATGCAAGACCTACAATCGACCAGGTCTACAATCTCAAGGGTGTGCAATGGGTCCAAGAGCGCCGGCGGTCAGGCGCAACCATATTCGAAGGAACGTGGGGACCGGCGGATGATGTCCTCAATCATGACCAAGATGTGGACATGACTGACGTTTGAAACCACCACATTACTACTTTCGCCGATTTTGCTTCCACGATACGACTTGGCTATACTTGGTAGCATTCTTGGCAGGCATTTCGCGGGCACTTTCTTAGAAGATCATTCGTTTCTCGTGTCTGTATCTGTGGCTCGGCACTCTCCGACATTTTGGCACCAATTGTTTGCGCGATAGACATTCCGTCAGCCAAGCAGTCCTTCTTTCTACTCATTGTTTTGCATTGCACAGCATTACTTTCGACCTTTGACGCGACTATTGTTTCAGAGAGTGAAAACGGGATCATCTTGTCATCCTTAGCGAGCATCGTCTCTTGTACTTTACTACCCTTCACAGCATTATTTGCACAGGCTGCGCAGATGGACACGGGCATTGTGATGCGGGCACGGTCACTGGCGTTCACGGGGGTTATACAGGCTTTTTTCCACGACGGATTATGAATGGCGCAGGCGGCGCGGAAGAGGACGGACTCTTGCGTGTCATTGGGGGGGATCATGGTATAGGATGGATGAATGGGGTGATGGGACGACATCCGGGTAGCTGCGCTCTGTAGATGCGCTGGATTTGTTGTCCGCTTGTCGGTCAATGGCAAATTGCTGCGACCGGGCTGTATGTAGAATGACTCCCACCTCCCTCTGGTGTCAACCGGAGCAGAGCGAAAATCAAGTTTGTTGGAGTGAACCATCTCTTTCTCTCACGTGCGGTGCTTACCAAGACTACTATGTACATCACTGCGGATGACAACAGTTTTCGTAATATCTTGCCCATCTCAATCACGAAGTGCCATCGGTTGATACTATCATACTGATGCTGGAAATCGACAGTGAACCGTGTTGAATGCACCGAGGCGTGAGGTGGCTATAAAGTAGTAATGAATCGGAGACTCGATATGTGCTGTGCATTGGGGACCCGCGTGAGATTGTTGTTCTCTGTGACATGGGTATTTGGTGGTGGTGGTGGTGGTGGTGGTGGTGGTGGTGATGAGATGGTGGGAAGGATGGTAGGAAGGATGGTAGGATGGTAGGAAGGATGGTAGGATGGTAGGAAGGATGGTAGGATGGTAGGATGGTAGGATGGTAGGATGGTAGGATGGTAGGATGGTAGGATGGTAGGATGGTAGGATGGTAGGATGGTAGGATGGTAGGATGGTAGGATGGTAGGATGGTAGGATGGTAGGATGGTAGGATGGTAGGATGGTAGGATGGTAGGAAGGATGGTAGGAATGAGCTGGTGGGAATGATGAGTTAGTAGGAGGAATGAGCTGGTAGGAACTAAGGTATGGCTAAAAAGGAGCTAGAAGCAACCACGTGTATATAATAGTGAACTACAGGGAAGAACCAAAAGTTAGAAGCGTGAATGGGAATGGGAGCAGCCCGGGACTACCTACCTCAGTCCTAGTACCTCCCTACCTACTTGTAGTCCGGCTTATTAGTAGTTCGGCTCATAGTCAGTCCTCCTGTGGCTACTGTGCTCTCTGTATGGCTATGGCTATATACTTTGTTCTTCCATACTAGGAATGCTAGGTATTCTAGGAGGTATATTCTTTCAAGACAAAAATCTAATTCACAAAACGCCGGCAATTGGTTCTACGATCAAAAGCGGTTTTCTGGAGTATTGTAGCGATCGGATATACTTGATCTCTACAAAAACGTTTTGATTAGGGATAGACTTTACCTATCTGTACCACCTGTATCGTTGTTTGAATGAGTTCGATAATATGGCAGGAGGATAGTAAATCGGGGGTTTTCGGAAACGATGTTGGAGTTTGATTAATTGCCGGCGGTTTTGTCTCGTACCGGTTGGATACTCTAAAATTAGCTACCTAGCAAGCCGGCACATCCACCCCTCCTCCTTCCCCTTTCCCGCTCAAAAATTATGCGTTCCATGTCCTCTTGGTACAGTGAAAGCTAAGAATAGAAAAACGAGAGAATCCTCCAATCCCAAATGAATGTGACGATGTTGGGTGTGAAAAACAACCATTTGCCATCTCCTCCTTTCCCTCCCTTTCCTTCCTCCTTCAAAAATCAACTGACAAATGTAGTGCCGATTTCTTCTTGCCAAGGTTGAGACAGCCGATAGCTGCGTGAAATCCCTCTCCAACCTCCTCCATCGCCAGTATCTCTCGATGGGAGATGGTGTGCCGAGGTACAATTCCTCGTCCAAGTCTGCAAGTTTGGAAATGTGCTTTCTAATGGCATTTGTGATACTTCATGTTGCAGGTTCGACCTGGTTTAAGCCAACAGTGGACGTGGCACTTATGACCGGAGAATGGCATCCAGATCCTCGGCGACCACGATTCTATGCTCGCTGATATAAAATATCTGGCCCGCGGCATGAAACAGTCCATGTAGTACGTAGATCCAGTATATTTCTCCGGTGTAGCTTTGAAGATCGGGTTGCAGTAGCCGCCGCATTCTCCTCCGACAGTTTCGTTCTTCGCCCATTTCAGGTATTTGGCCTTGGCGTCGTCGAGATCGGCTTGATATTGTGCTGTGATCGGGTGTAAGCCCGCTTCGCAATGGCGGGCGACTTTGTCGCATTCGACTTGGAAGGACCTCATGTCATGTACGCAACTTTGGTCTTTTAAATCGTGTTCGGGAGGTGCGTCTGCTGGTGGTGACTGCGGATAGGTTGCAGCTGGTGCCAAGGTGAGGAAAAGTGTGGCGAGGTACGAAATGATCAGCATGATAGTATTTGGATTGTAATGACGTTTGTTTGAGTGAATGCGAAAAGTTGTCAGGTTTGTTGAATCATCTAGTGATGATTCTGGCTTTCTTTATGCTATAATCCGCCGTAAGAAAGCCGGTGAGAACAGGCTCTGAGAGCCGATCGAAATCTATAGATAAGTTATATATTAATATTTTATTAGTGTGGAGTGGTCAACTACTACCATTCTTTCCGCTGACTTCCCATAGTAGTGTTTAAAATTACTTGGTAGATCCACCCTACCAGGGTGAGATGTGACCTTCCAACTTCGTCCCCTAGGAGGTACAATCAAGTGAAAAGAGCAGTACAGTCTTACATCCACGTTGTGACATCAGGATTATTTACCTTCTGTTAGTGGTAAGGCCGCTGCAATCGGTCTATGGAAGAGGGAGACGAAATCGGAACATTAATTCTCCGCCATATAATACGTCTTTACTGCTCCCTTCTTTCATTTGAAAATCGTAACCTGGCAGCTGCCGATCCTGCGTATACAAGTATGCGGGCATTCTCCAGCCAGCGTCATTGGAAAGTAACCCCTGGTCCAGCACGTGATTTCTGATATTCAGAGGAAGGAGAGGAGTAGTATTATTAGAGCTACTACGTACCTACCAGATTGGTGTGGACGATGAGCCATCACTTGTATCTCGCAGCCTCGGGTGTTTCTGAGATGATTTCGCTGCACAACTGGCGGCATATTCTGGTTGGTGACTGCGGCAAGTGAATGACTCCAGGTCGTGACCTTGCTCCGAGGTCACGCTGGCTGCTGTCGTACCTTTTGCCGCTCTCGCCTTGTCGAAAAGGTGCCGGAGTGGTGGGATTCTGCTGCCTAGCCAGGAGTCGGTCCAAATTCCAGAAGCTAATGGGCACTCGTCCCATTCCTTTGCACACTGCTTTTTGTAGGACGTGGACGAGGCCGTGAAGCGAGGAGGTGTCCGAGGTGACCTGGCCATTGGTCGTCTGACGGCAGGTGGAAGGAGATACTTGTCCGGATTCCATTCGCCCGTGATGAGGGACTGTGGACTGTCTTGGACTCGCACAGTTTGTGGTGGGAGACATGATGCATGTGGGTTTGGGATGGCGTCGGGCGTGGGATGGATGGGGATGGGGATGGGGATGGGGATGGGGATGGGGACGCAGATGGATGGGGAAATGTTGGAAACAGGCGAAGGTGAATCAAAGCAGCATCACTCTCGGTAGCCGTACTGTAGCACGCTCTCCAATAACCCACTGCCGCGTTGAGCAGAGCTCCCCCCTCCCCCCCAGGTGTCGTCCAGGAGTATCACCTCACTCAGCAGCGATCCACGCACAAAGGAGCCATTATTAGTCGTTTGCCGTCCGCCGTCCGCCGTCCCTGGTCCCACTCGCGACTCAGCTGTTCGTCATTGATTGACCAGTAACCGACACATGCACCAAACCACAGTCCCGCCTACGTGTACACTGCCATGAGAGCCGAGACGGCCTGGACGTCCATACAGCTGCTGCTGCTGACAGACTCACAATCATGACCGAAAGCCTTGCGACCTCCGGCTCCCTGGGCTGCGAGGCTGAGGACAACAACAACAACAACGCCAGATCCCAGACGACCACGACTCGCCCTCCAGTCCCAACCAACAACAGATCGACAGGTACCCTCTCCGGTACCCTCTCTGGAACCCATTCACTCGCCGCTTCGCGCTCTCCTTCCATCGCTGCCTCACCACGCTCGTCGCGAGACTCGTCCCCTGCTGGCCGCCCCTTCAGACAGCAAAACACCTCTGGCGCCGCGCCGTCCGGTATGCGGTCTCGAAAAGACTCGCACGATGTGAGCCCAAACAGACCTGCGAACATCACAGCCCACAGCGGTACTGTGCCCTCTGCAGCTGCCATACAGCGTGCTCTCTCTGCTGCTACCACTCCGCAGCTGCCAACCGCTCTCACCTCCGATCCATCTTCCACGACCACGACTCCGTCCGCGTCCAAGCTACCCAGAGTCTCAAGAGTCCAACCTGCCACTCCCGGCTCTGGGGAGAACACGCCCTCATGGCCTCCGTCACCGAGACTGAAATCGCCTCCTCCGTCTTCGTCACGGAGAAATTCCTTTCGCACTCAACGGAAACCCGAAATTTCAACGACAACGCCCAATATCGTCGTCCAAACTTCAACGCCCACCTCAACACCGAGTATAACCTTCCCAAAACAGGCAGAGACTCCGGAAGAGCCCGACGCTCGCGCTGGGGCATCTGCTGGAAAGGCACCGAGCAGGGGAGCAAGTGGCGCGCCGACTTTGGAGACAGTACAAGAGTTCAGTGCGCCCACTACACCTGATGACGCCTCTGCCAACGGAATCAGGTACGAAGCTGGTCCCAGCCTCTCCTCATCCGAGACCTCGCCGTGGTCGAGCCATAGCAACACTGACCCCCACAATAGCGCTGAATCGCCTTTCAATGATGCACAATCTGAAGACGACCATGCAGGTACATCCGGCGCGACAACTCCTCGGAAAGAAAAGGCAAACGTCTCAAAGGGCGATAGTGGCAGCGATGCAGGGGTGGAGAAGAAGAGTGATCGACAAAACAAGGACGCAGAAGAGCAGGACCCCGACACCACGCCGCGGGCCAAAGCTGTCGCATCAAGGTCATCTTTGAACAGTTTGCGACCCAAAGCAGAAGCTTCGGCCAAAAATATGACCGTCGAGACCGAGACCATCAGCTCCATTCCACAGGGCACTCTTGGGCCACCAACAGATCGTATCGCATCTGGACGTATCGAATCCGTCGGCACGCTGCGCACAAAAGCTAGCAGTGACACAATCCGTCCGAACAAAGGAAGAAAAAAGGCTTCTCGCAAAGCCCCATCCATTAATAACACTGGTATGTACTCTTCTAGCGTCCCTGTTTTCATCCAGATTGGAAGTGGTGCTTGATGCCTCTTCTCGATGCAGACTTTGGCGTTAATTTCTGAACTGTCAACGAACGTAGCCATGGCTCAGTCTTCGAACATTTTGAGCATCATGTCGAATCGTTCACATTGATGAAAGTCTGATGGCGACTCCGAATTATCCTACTATGAGCCAGGCTGCTCAAGCGCCAGCTCGCTTGCTTAGACACCTTCGTTCCAACTCTGTTCTTAGCGCTAACTCGCGACTGTCCAAAGCTTCTACACGTGCCGACATATTTGAAGATCGAGTCAAAAATGCCATGGACGAAGCGACTTCCGATGATTCAGATGAGACATTCGTGTACGAATCGAATCCACCCGAGCCACCTCCGGCACGTCGGGGTCGCCATCATAGTCGCACGCCGAGCGCGGCATCTGCGATCAGCAACACAGACCAGCGTGGCCCACTTCGGCTGAATCAAAGCGTATTGTCGACACAGAAGACTCGCAGTATGAAGTTCACGAACGCGTACAATTCTGGGGATGAGGAATCCGTGGACCGTGGAGGCACAATACGCGCATCCACTGCTCGAGGCGGTAGCAGCAGCGTCCACCACCACCACCTTTCAAGGCCTGGTAGGAATGGTACTGGCCACACCTCGATCCTAGACGAGGACAATGGCGTTTTCAACAACCACCTCAACAAAGTGCCATCCTTGACTGGGATACCACGACAAGCTCCTAGGCTGAACAACCGACACCTGCAAACGGCAAATGGAAGTGGCAGACGAGAGACTGGCTATAATTCTTACGATGTTGATGCTGAAGGAGGAGACGACGAAGGTACGCCGTTGATCGGAACTGGCACCGTTAGAACACTGCGCGGCACGAAGAGATCATCGCCATTACAAGCATCGCGGCCCCCGCAGTATCTTGACCACTATCCAAGCGGAGCGAAAGGCCTTCTCCGCAGATTTGCTGGTTGCGTCGTCCTACTTGTCATGATACTACTCATGATATTTGGGGTGGTCGCATTCTTGTTTGCCATCAGCACTCCTTTATCAAATGTTCGTATGGTGGAAGTTCAAGCTGTGCTTGCGAGTGAGCAGGAACTCATGTTCGACATCGTGGTTGAAGCAGAAAATCCCAACCTGTTACCCATTACGATAGCAGAGACGGACTTCAGCGTTTTCGCCAGAAGCAAGTATGTGGGATCCGAAAGATGGTGGCGGGAGCATGGCGAAGAATCAATGCCGCCGTTAGAACCGATTAGGAGAGGAACTGGCAAGATCGGCGCCAGATCATCTGACGAAATGAAAGGGGGGAGTTGGTGGAACCCGAAACCGAAAGACGAGGAGCCTTGGACCCCATTTCCCGGACCTGACGACACGAAGGACCATGAGAGCGTTCGACCAACCATGGTTCTGGGCCGTATTTACAAACTCGAGACTCCTCTCACCTTTGATGGATCCTTCTGGAAGAAACACAAGCACTTATCTACTGCTTCAGTGCGCCTACAGCAACCTGGCAATCACACTGAAATGGGTGGGACGGCGCGATGGGAGCGCGTACTTCTTCACCCCTTTGACCTGATCGTTAGAGGATCGCTGAAATACAACATTCCACTCGGTGGCCATTCCTACGCCGTAGCTGTCAGTGATGAAGTTACGATTCATCCAGAAGAGGGCGATGGTCTACCAACGAAACCAAAGGATGGCATCATCAAAATCTCGAGATCTCTTGATCGGTACCGCGAACGCACCATCTTGGCAAACTCTCGATCGAAGAAGCCTCGAGCTGAAGCACCAAACCACGGCTTCGCAAGTCGAGTCAGACCGACGCTCCTGAGAGCTAAGACGAGACGGTGACCACCGCATGACATTGCTTGCCGCAACAATAGCATCAAATCTTTACGAATCTCTTTGTGTCCACACCAACTTCATGACTATAGACAATATTGTAGCACCACCTTTACCAGCATCTTCTATCATCAACACCGCAAGGAAAAGAATGAACTCACAGGACAGGTTCCTCATGTCAAAAATAAGGCAGTAAAATGGATGGCAACATAAACAATACCCGGTCCCCTGGCGAATGGCAACGCTGGGACGACCAATCTCACTCACAGCTCCTTTCTGATTTCCTTTTAACCGTTTTTCAACCGCCGTTTGCGCATCATTGTTATCCTTGCGGCCTTTTCTCATGCATCATCCTCAACAGCGTTCAAGCGATTGCAATATCTTTTCATGAAAGGGAGATCCGGGCGATATTCCCGTTTTGACCCTGGGCATTTAGGAGATGATGGTATTGATTGGGACTTGGGATTTGGAGGCCCATCGTTTTGGAAGATGGGCCATCTTTGTTGTTGTTGTCGATCATTGATTGTTGTCGCGTTCTGGTGAGAGCAGAAGAAAGCAGGTGCTTTCCGTGCGGGCATTGGTGGTGTGAACGGAAATGGGAATGGCTGCCAGTGTATATATGCATCTTTATCCTCGTTACACTCTCGACGGACGGAGAAAGCAGCCGCTGAACGGGCGGGAAGTGGGAATCTCAAGTCGCTATCGCGCACACTTGTATTATTGATACTAGCTAGGACATCCACCCAATGCGCTCAAGGTCCTTCTGCCCTTGGCGCCAGTTTATCTTGTAATGGAGTCTTCGGGCTCCCCAATTTGAGCTGTTGATGGCCTTTCCTATAGTGGATGTTTTGTTCAATTTGTAGGTAGGGTTCACTGCGACATGATATCTACTTGTTGGCTGCTCATTTGATGCTTGAATCCGTGCGCAGATAAGGAGAGGACGGGACAGGAGAGGAAGACGGCGACTTTGCAGGTATGTTTTAATACAGAATGAATTTCCCGCTCACCGTATGAGTACTTGCTCATGTTGCATCGGGATGAGAATCCAAACATGCCAGCCCATCATCCCGACCCGATGCCCAGTATAGTAACGCCAAACGCCTTCTAGACCCACCCATCCATCCATGCATGCATCCAAACCCTCGCTCGATAATCGGAGGTGGTAGAAGTAATAATTTACAAAAGCTCGCCATCCCCCTCATCATCACCACCACCCGCCCCATCATCCTCACTCCAATCCAACTCCCCAGCCGCCTCCATCTCCTCCGTCTTCCTCTGCAATTCGGCAAGTCCACTAATCTCTTCCACCCACCCCTTCTCATGAAGGGCCCTTTTCTCAAACGCCCACCCCTCGTCGTTGTAGCGCTGGATGATACCGTCGGAGCAGGCGGAACAGCAGTCGAAAGCCCGTCCCTCGACTGTCATGTTGCGCCACTCACTCAGGTATCCGCGGATCGTGTGAGGAACGGCTCCGAGCGGATGTACGAACGTCGAACCGTCTGATGACGGAGTGGGGGAACCCGTCGAAGACGCGGGTGCGCGTGCTCGCAGCGGGTGTTGGAGGATGGAGACGAGGAGTTCGACGAGGAGGGCGGAAGCGATGGGAGCGATACCCGGTCTGGTGACTGTGCATTGTTGATCCAGGGTTGCGTCGCTGATGGAATCGCCCGGCGCCACGACGTCGTTGCAGAAGTAGCAGCCAAACTCCCTTTCCCTTTCCGTTCGTGGTTTGAGGCCGTGCCGCATGACCACGAAGGTGTCGAAGCCTAGGGCTGCGTTCATGACGATCTTGCCGGCGGCTTTGCCCATGACTGTGGGTAGCCAGCGAGACTCTCGACTGTCTAGGAGGAGGAATATTACATCGTGGTCGTCTATTAGTTGTTTGAGTGCGTCGAACTCAGCCTTTGTTTTCTTTTCATCTAAGATGGGATGTCCAGCCATCGGAACGTTCATGACATGGCCTTGAGAATCGACTCCTGGGTAAATTTCCTGGAGCATGTCTGCTGCTCGATGCGCCTTCTGCACACCGCCATTCAGGCAGTCTTTGAAGTCGAAAAGAGGCTGCCGCACTGGGTTGGAGAAGGACACGGTCGCATTGTCTACGAAAGTTATCTTTCGTACGCCCCAGCCCATCAGATTTCTGGATACATAGGACCCCAAAGTTCCCGCACCAAGGAGGAGGCACTTGGTGTTTTTGACGACGTCGAGATCGATACCAGGTGCTATTCGCCATTTGATTAGTTTCAGGTTCAAGTCAACCGCTTGATCTGCTAGGCGTGATGGGTCCATATATTCAGCTAGATCCACTGTTCGGCTCGTAAGTTTGTTCTGATTGTCACGCTCCCAGCCTGTTACCTTCGGCAAGGCTGGGATCTTTTTGGTACCACCAGGCGACCTCTCTTCAGTCGAAGCCGGCGCGGTTGATTTAAGATGAAGAACAAGACTGTTCGCTTGGTCTCGACTCCGATGCGTGTCTCTGTAACAAAGAATTTGAACGTCATCAAGGTGGAATAATTGCCGAATCAATACGAGAAGGTTTCGCAGCATCCAGCCGGGGTTTTTGGAATAATTTGACGGATCCGCAAAGCCAATGTACTGATCTTGAGGATCGACTCCTTTGAAGAACCCATTCTTGAAAGCTGACAATGACTTTACGACCCACTGGAAGCCGAGCTCTTCGTGTAATCCAGGTGTCTGTGGCGTCTTTGGCCTCGAGTCCTCGCCCTCCTCGCTCTGCTGTTGCGAGAGATCATGCCGATACACACGCTTTGCGAGAAAAAAACCATGTTGTCGTGCGTCCACGCTATATTTCCAGGTTTGTACTGAGTCCACAAGCAGCGTTGTCTCCTTTGCGCTGAACTTCTTCGGCTCTTCTCCCTCAACCAACTTCCAGGGCGGGTCAGAATGCAAAGCAGGGAAGGCGAAGTGATATGTGAATTTGTATTTCTTCAGGTTCGCGAAGGATATGGCGTAAAACGAGCATAGAAGTGAAGGGCAAGAATATATCGTTTCGTCGTGTATCGAGTCCCATATCTGCCCTCTGTTAGCACATGTGAGTGTAAAGATGGCTTCTCGCGTACCGTCTGCGCAGATAATTGTAGCACCTTCGACCTGTCGGCGTTCCTGTACTCCTCTATGGTGTTGAAGTTTCTAATATATCCCTCGGCGCGATAATAGCCTTGCCCGGGCATCCTACGCGTGTCTGTCAGCTATGCGCCGCGTCGTTATTGTGCCCCAGGAATTGGTCACGCACTCGTCCGTGGTAAGAGCGGTGCCATGAACTTGCATGCGAGCAGACCGTTCCGGCCTATCCACTGGCCGAACCTCGTACAGGCCCAGGACCTTACGCGCCGAATCGTTCAAACGGTCATGGTTGATCTTTAAGGATGCGAGGGCAGCATAGAAGGAGAGCTCGATATCCGACGTCCACGGAGCGTACTGGAGGGTCGCCATAGTGGGTTGTCCTTTGAGTAATATATCAGGCTATTGGATGTGGGGAGTACGATATATATCAGAGGACATTAGAGTCATGCGGTTTGTGTCTCGTGAATGGTCACTTTGTGGGGTCTCAGTCTGTGAGGCTGGGCTGGGGCTGGGTTAAGCTTATCGCCGACAGCTGTAGCGGGGCACTTTTCCCAACTCTCAACAACAACCGGCTTCGTATACATACTCTTTCCATGATGCCACACACGTCTTGCTATTGATTGAATACAGCTGCAGCTCTTGTGAACGTCACTTCGTTGTCTTCTCCACAGAGTGCCTAACATTTAGCAATTTTGAGCACGTTCTGGTAGCATCCGGCAAACAATGCCGCCTCGTTTGATCATGAAGACACCAATCTTAGATCGATCCCAAACATCGCCACAATATCAGTTCCTCAATCGGTGAATGCATCATTACTGTAAACAGCCAACATGCGACCAAGACGCAAAGCCCGATTTGGGCTCATACAACGTCAACTTCCTGTCAAAGTATAGACAGATGACTTCGGCTACCCACAAATCTATGGTTTCTAGCGTCGTGCCCACTTTTGGCTTGCCTTTATTGTATCACCGAGTAGACATACTGCTGTGATGGAAGTTGATAGTGTATATCAACAACGACATTGAACACAGCATTTGATCTTGGAAGGAGATCTTGGACCTGAGGCTGCGAACTTCAGGTACTTCTAGAGCATGGTGTATGATGAGAGTATGGGTGGTGTTTTCTATGCTTGGACAGCCTAAGATTATGGTTTTAATTGCATGACTGCCGTGGCGCCTGCATGTTGTGGATCATAAGCACAAAATCAGTCGGAGGTTGTCAAGCAGAAGAGTTCGAAGATGGTCAGTACTACTTACAGAACGACATCGACGCGAAATCTGCACGTTCTCACGTGAGACTATAAACACCCCTTCCGCAGATGCAAAATGGCGATGGACCATCGTTGAATGACAGGAAATTTGAAGACAATCATGACAAATGGTTATGCGTATATTCAGCAAAATATGATTTCTTCATTCCCGACCTTACTTGTTCTCCAGTTCCGCGAAGATGTCGCCCAAATCATTAGGTTTCGGATCATGTTTCTCGAGTGACTACTCATAAACCCTGACCACAAACTTCCTGTATATCTCAGATCATTAGCCTCAGAATAACATTCTGATCAAGCCGATCGCTGGAAAATCACTTAGGACATAGTCTGCACCGCCTCACTGCTTCTTCGGGTGTACATACGCGTCCTTGATATCGCCTCAAAATATAATCGCGTCTCGCAATTTCGAATCGATTGTCCACCAGGCTGAGTGAGAGCCCTGCGCTATGCTGATTGGTGTCTGTGGCGGTAAGTTAAATTCCAAATGACTGAGATGACATAAAACTAACATAAATAAAAGGCATTGCAGCTGGCAAATCTTCAATAGCAACATACCTTGTGAACGAGCACAACTTCACGCGTATTCATCTGACTCGAACCTCGCCCCCTCCAGCCGTGGAACGTAGTGCCTCCAGTTCCCAGATTCCGAAAGATACAAGTTCTAAAGAAGAGCCAACTTTCCCGACTGTCGCAGCCTTACTTGATTTCGTAACCTCAAGATGGCAACAACACTGGGTGATCACAGACATCTGGGACGAAAAGATCCTGGACTGGCTTCTACATCGTCCATTCTTTCTTCTCGTAAGCGTAGACGCGCCCATAACGTTACGATGGGAGAGATTCAAAACTAGGTATATCATATCCAATTCACCTTTACCTCTCTTCAAACATCGCAGACTAACAACCAGAAAGATGTACATCTCACAACCTCACAGCACCATCCCTAGCCGACTTCATCCTCAGAAATGATGCCCACCTCTACGCTCCACAACACGGTCTAGCACCTCTCATCCACCGCGCCCACTTACACCTTCTAAATACCACTTCAACCCTAGAAGACCTCTACTCCTCATTATCTACCCTTGACCTTCCAAACCCCTCCCGCCTCCGTCCGACCTGGGACCAATACTTCATGCAACTTGCCGACCTCGCCGCTCGGCGCTCAAACTGCATGAAACGAGCTGTCGGCTGTGTTCTCGTCCGCGACAAACGCGTCATAAGCACAGGCTACAACGGCACACCCAGGGGCATAAAAAACTGCAATGACGGCGGCTGTAAACGTTGCAACGGCGGGACGGCAGGAGGGACGGGTTTGGATTCTTGTCTCTGTCTCCATGCAGAGGAGAATGCGCTCTTGGAAGCGGGGAGGGATAGGCTGAGGGATGGCAGTATTTTGTATTGTAATACTTGTCCCTGTTTGACTTGTAGTGTTAAGATTGCGCAGGTGGGGATCAGTGAGGTGGTTTATAGTAAGGGCTATAGTGTAGATGACATGTCTGCTGCTGTCTTGAAGGAGGCTGGTGTAGAGTTGAGACAGTTCTCACCGCCCACAGAGGGACTGGTGGATTTGAATGTTGGGAATGAGGAGGTGGAACTTCCTTTGAGGGCAGAGGGGAGTATGGCGTTCAGTCGAACCGCCTGAGGGTTTGTGAAAGAACCCAGGAGGCGAGTACAATCGTGCAGAGATACCCGAGATACAACGAGTTTGCAGTCCCAGAGCTGAAAATCGCGGATCAACCAAGAGTACAGCCACGAGGTTTGATGAAGCAGTATATGTATGCCACAAATTGCACTAAGAATTGGAGATGAAGAAGATCGGAAAGGTATACTTGAGTAGAAGTCAAGTAACACTTCTTCCCAATCATTTAAAAAATGACTCAATACATAGGAAACGTGAGAGGGTGAGTGTCCAAACTGAAGTGATAAATCACGTCGGTCCATTCCAAGTCCAAAATATCCAGGTCATCGTGAGTTTAGTGGGTATTTCTGAGTTCTCATTGGCTGGAAAGATAGAGAGTAACCTAGAATATCAGTCTATATAGTTGAATACAGGAATAACTTAACAATATGGAGGCACGAAGGAAATACTAGAAAAAAAATCTCATGATAAACTGCATCCGATTGTCTTTGGCCTTTCGTGTGCAAGCCACGAAGGGAAACAGAGGCAGGTCTCGTTATTGATAAGTAGAAAAAGCCTCAGAGAGGAGAGGAAATACTCTACGTGCCTCCGTAGATAGGGAACCCCCCCTAGTTGTCCCCGGGAGCTGTAGTGGGGTACCCTGTCATATTTACCAAGTCAAATATCTGGACGCCCGCGATCCACGGCCTCATACACCTCGACATAGATGCGCCAACTTTCGTGATTTATGCTGTCCAGAGGTGCTCGATCCTCTACGCGATGGATTCCTCGGCCCTATCTGGCCATTCATGGTCGCAGCACTGCCCATTCGCTGCCCGCCCGGCGACGTCTTACCACGCAGACAACAGACGAAACCGAAGTATTGGTCCCACTACGGAAACAGTTGAAGGATGAAGCAAAGCAGAAACGCTCGGATATCAAAGCTGGCATCTATAAATCTCAAAATGAATACGATCTGCCTTTGGAGAACTGGGAATTGACCGTGGGCATCGAAATACACGCGGAGCTCAATACCGCTCGCAAGCTCTTCTCAGATGCGGCCACTTCTAATAACGAGGAGCCAAATTCGAATGTTTCATTGTTTGATCTCGCTTATCCTGGCTCGCAGCCCATCTTCCAGACTGCTACCTTACTACCCGCGTTGCGTGCTGCTATAGCCCTCAACTGTGAGATACAGCGCAAGAGTAGCTTTGATCGGAAGCACTATTTCTACCAAGATCAGCCGGCTGGATATCAGATCACGCAGTACTATGGTAGATGAGCAAATGTCAGGCCGAGTAGAGTCTGTCTGCTAACGCATCGATCAGAACCATTTGCAAGAGACGGGAGCATCACTCTTTACGACCACGATGGCATCGCACCTGAAGATGGAAGAAAGGTTGTTGTCGGAATCAAGCAGGTACAGATGGAGCAAGATACGGCAAAGACGATACAGGACACGGCCACCACCAGCTTGCTGGACTTCAATCGTGTCTCCCATCCACTGATCGAGATTATCACCCTGCCACATATTCACCACCCATCTACTGCTGCTGCATGCGTTCGAAAGATACAGGCCATACTCAAGAGTGTTGATGCATGTACTGCGGGTATGGAAATAGGAGGACTTCGCGCAGATGTTAATGTCAGCATTCGCAGACGTCACGAGACCAGCGTCGTTGAAGGGAAACACCAATACTACGGTGTGACAGGTCTTGGTCAAAGAACGGAGATTAAGAACCTGAGCAGCTTTAAGGCTGTTGAAGATGCCATTGTAGCAGAGAGGAATCGACAGATCCGCCTTCTCGAAAGTGGAGGCGTTGTCGAAGGAGAAACTCGTGGATGGACACTAGGCAGCACAGAGACCAGGAGATTGAGAGGCAAGGAAGGCGAAGTCGATTATCGCTATATGCCTGATCCAGATATCCATCCAATTATTATCTCTGATGTCTGTCTGACACTCGTGGTGGAGATTCATTACAGCAATGCTGACCTTCTGAACAGGACCTCGTCAGCCATCTTCGCGCTACCTTGCCAGCTTTGCCAGATTCAATCTTGACTACCCTGACGACTGGCCCGACACATGGTTTAACGATGAAGGATGCAAAGACATTATTATCTTCCGAAGATGGTGATCGACTCGAGTACTACTTCGACGTCCATGCTCAGCTCCAAGCCAAACCTGGACTAGACCAACCAAAACAGCTAGGACGCGTGGTTGGAAACTGGTTCGTGGCAATCTAACGATGCGCTCATCCCAGCTAATCCTTCGTCAGGGTCATTCACGAATTGGGAGGACTGTTCTCCAAGGCCGAAACCCCGTGGTCTGCTCAACAGGTCTCTTCCTCTTCACTTGCAGCTATCATCTCCAAGGTGCTGCAGAAGAAAGTCTCTCACGATTCAGGCAAAAAGATCATGGCCATGATCTTTGCCGGCGATGAGCGCCGTGTCAGTATCATCGCGAAGGAAAATAAGATGATCATGCAAGATATCTCGGAGGATATTTATACCCAAACCGCAGAAACCCTGGTCAGGGACAATCCGGAAATGGCCAAAGCGATCAAAGAGAAGGGCCAAACAGGGAAGATGATGTGGTTCGTGGGCCAAATGATGAAAAGGATAACTCAGCAAACAGGTCAGGGAGGCGTCAAACCCGAGTTGGCGAAAAAGGCAATCGCAAAGGCATTAGACAAGCCAGCATCAGGCGAGCCGAACAGTGATATCCTCGGAGACCTGTATATCTAGGAGTAGTAGTGTTGTGGTGTTTCCATCGTCGTTTCGGTCGCGGATTCGGAAGAATAGAAGGGACGTCTGTGTTCCACGTTCCCACATTCCAACGGTTCCTGGGGGCGCGATCCACATTGTTTACCTACTGAAGAGATTATGAAATACCACAAACACGCTACTAGGTAGGTAGATCAACAATAACCCACATTCTTCCATTCATCGAAAAACACATTTGAGCCTCCAGTCCATCATTGGCTTCTCTTTGCGCTACCTTCACCACCACTCTCACTCTATTGGTATCCTCCCGAGACAAATTCTTCGTTTCCCGTTTATCTCAATCGCTTTACTGAAACAAACTTTTTCAAACCGCGCCGAACCACTAATCATTCATTCGCATACCACGCACATCCATACCAGGCGGGAAATCATTGATCACGGTACACATTTCGACAACCCACCATGTGGCCAGCCGGCAAAAGTTTCTTCTCGCGCTCCTCTTCATCGACAAAATCCACTGGTAAAAGCAAAGGAGAGAAAGAGCTTGGGACAGGGAGAATCAAGATCTCACCATCGACGACTCCGTCACCGCCGCCTGTAAGACCTGTTGAGCAGCCGTTTAGAGCGGAGGGTGGGTTGGCGTGTGTTCCTAGGTATTTGAGAGGGTCGTCTGGGTTTGAGAGGGAGAGGGAGAGGGAGGGTGATGGGGAGATTGAGAGTTGGACGCATGGTCATTTGTCTATGGGATTGGGGTATGGTGTTTTACGTCGGAATTGGAGGTGTGAAGGGGCTTCTTCAGCACCGTCACCTCGACCATCACCGTTGTCAACGACGGGACAACGAAGCAAGGGAACGAGTTCTGCATCACGGCCGAGGACGATGATGATGATGATGATGAATGAGACTCCGACGCTTGATGACGAGAGTTCAGGCGCGTTGCTGGGTGATGCCAGCGCCGACGATAAAAGCACTGACTTCGATTTCGAAAGTGACGCCAACATGAATCTGAAGAAAGCGCGTCATCCACCACGTGTCTCCGAACTGGAGACGCGCAATGGGAAACCGGGGCCGACGAGCGAGGTGATAGCGACGGGCAGGCAAAGTGAAATCCTCCTCCACATCTTCAACTCGCAACCAACCCACCTCAAAGCCAAAATCGAGCAAATAATCGGGACGCAGGAACAAGATTATTTCACACGTTATCAGGAATTCCCGCATGCGGATAGGACGGCTGATATCCTCTACCTTAACCACCTCAACCCCTCCTCCATCACCACCACGACGACCGCGACGGAAAATGGGAGCTATCACTCGCTAACACCATCCCAATACAACGACGCGCAAAGACTCCTGCAGAGAAAGAAATCCGATTGGGCCTTACGCAAACAAATGCTCCTCAACTCCCCAAACCACAAACTCTACCTCGAAGACGTGCGTCGCAAACACGCCGATCCGAGCGAGAAGAATAACGCGCTCGAGTTCTTCGTTGTGCAGTTTTTGGGGAAGGGGAAGGGGGAGGTGGTGGAGTGGAGTCCGGAGATTGTGAGGAAGAGGGGCGAACTTGTTGAGCATGGAGTGAGATGTAGAGAGGGACGTGAGGAGGATGGAAGGGCGGCGTTGTATTCGGTTTCTGGACCGGCGGTTAGGAGGAGGAAGTTGGAGGAGGCGGAGGGGAGGTTGGGTGGTTCGCGGGTGAAGGAGGGTGGTGATAAGGTGTTGTTTGAGAAGACTTCTCTGCGAAAAGAACTCAGATCGAGAAGAGGTAGGTCGGAGGATATGGCTGTTATGGTTGGTGGGACATCGACGACGAGGGATTACTCCACCCTCGATGATATCGGATTGGGCAATCTCAGTGCCTCGCAACTGGCTGGATTCGGGTTGGAGAGCCCACTCAGTGAAGCTTCCGATAAAGATGATGCCCACGTGGATGCCCTCAGGTTCGCCCTGGGAGGTCTCTCTCATCTGCCTGCATCATGCACCTCTTCCAGCAGAACCTCACCTTCCAAAACAACAAAAACCCCTCGAAATGGCAATGCACCAACCACGCCGTCCAGGAATCCGCGAAGACGAACTAGATCCTTGGAATCATTCTCCACAGCCTGTGAACACCAAGAACCTCCCCACTACGTGTATCAGCAATCGATAACACAAAATGACGACGCACCCGATCTCCCACCCAAGAGTCCACGCCGCCGCCAAACAAAAACGTGGGAACCCATCCCCACCAACGGATTCCATCACCAATCCCTCAACCGCGAACTCCAGGACTCAGAAATAGACTCCAAGAACAAGCAACGGAGTTCCTCCACCAGCGCCTCGTCCTCTTCATCTGAGTCCGAAATGAAGGATGCTAGCGAACGGATGAGTGGGGATGATGAGCTTGCGGAGGCGAAGAGGATCGTGGATGAGGCGAAGGCGAAGGCAAGGAAGAGGGCGAAGAGGAGGGCGTTGGAGGTGTTGGAAAGGGAGGCGGAGAGGAATAGAGTGAAAGATGAGATGAATGTTGATGAGGCGTGTTTGGGGAGCGTATTTCTCTGATAGTAAGATACTTGGGACTTCAAATCGGTCCTTTTTGGGCTCTTTCTTTTGTGTAGGTGTCTGGGATGCAGGAAATGGGTTGGCGATTGTTTGGCGTCTTTCTTTTGGTGGGACGGGTGGGATATTTTTGATTGGGTTCGGCGAGAATATTGATGTGGATACCTTAACCAACTGCATAGAATCGGAGTTGCGAGGTCATGGTTCTTTCTTGAGGTGTTTGATCTATCGTGTCTTGTCAGCATTTGAGTCTCAAAAACAATGACAACGGGGAAGACGAATGCTTACTGGAATTGAAGCCTTCAACAGCTATACACGATCCCTCTGAACTCAATCACTCCACCATTCCCATCCCTCCACACCCCTAAATCCTAACCCCCTTACTCCTCAACACATTAACAACACTATATCCCGTATACCCAACCCACTCCCCCACAGCCCCCATCGCCACTCCGAACGTCCTCGACTCCCCCAACCGCGCATCCAAGAACGCCTCCGTATCCCTGAACTCCGTCGACTGATCCTGCGTTTGGAACACCTCGGTGGCGGCGTAGATGGCGGACAGGGAAGCGCGCTTGGTGTACCACGACGTGTCGACGCTGACGTCGCCGGCGAGGAACCATATCTCGTCGGCGAGGCGCCAGAGTTCTGTGGTTGAGGAGGGGATGTGGGTGGGTTGGGCCATTATTGCTAGTGCCTGGTCACGGAGGAAAATCAGTATGGCTGTTTCTTTTCTGGTACCCAGCTCATCAAGCCCAAACCCAAACACACAGAACAGAGAGAGAGAGCGAGCGAAGAAAAGGACAAAAAAAACGCACCTCGTCCCACTTCCCAACAACCCCCTCCCTAACATTCGCCCGCAACCTCTCCAAAACCAAATCCCTAACCCTCCCGCCCACACCAACTCCCCTCTCATCCCAAATCTTCCCCAACCCTTCCTCCCTTCCCCTACTATCCCCTCTCCCCCCACCATGCCCCCCTCCCTCCCTAGACTCTCCATAAACCCTCCCAGCCAACCTCCCCCTCTCCCTCCCCAACCAAAACAAAACCAACTCAAAAACCCCCCTCGGGAACAGATTCGTGCTTACAGGTAAAAACCCCGCATCCCTCGCCCCGAGTATTAAACTGTTTTCCGTGAAACCGTGTTCGGGGACGCGACGGAGGGCGGCAGTTAGGATGGAGGATTGCGTTGGTGGGTAGAGAGGTGGTGGAGGGTGGTCGTAGGAATGGTATGCGTGTTTGGAGAGTCTGGTGGTGGTGGTGGTGGTAGTGGAAGGTGGTGGGAGGCGTTGATGGAGGTGGCGGTAAGGGAGGTGGCGGTAAGGGAGGTGGCGTTGAGCGGGTCGTGAGTGTTGGAGGAGGAGACGTGGGAGGGACATTGATGGGGATTTTTCTCTGGAGCGTGTGAGATGGGGGGTATGAGGGAAGTGGAGGTTGAGGTGATCTGATGTTGTACGAGCCAAGGTTTAGGATGACGCGCTTGACGCGACGGATACGAGCATTGAAGTTTTAACCGAGATTCATTTTCGCCCTTCAAATGGTAGTGGTAAGGGTTGGTTGGAGTCGAAATATGAACAGTATTCAAGGACAGTCCGGCGTCAATATTACACGATTCATATTCCCAAAGCCCAGCATGACGGTATAAATACATCTAGTAGGGCTAAGCGCCCGACAGTTAGGCTCTGTTTGCAAACCCAATACCGACCACACCAAGTAGTCAAACACCTGTGCCATGGTGAAGGAGAAAATTCCTGATCTCCCATCCACCATTCTAGTATGCACCCATATATACAAGTGCTGCGTAACCTATTCGTATCCTGATAATTTTGCCTCGCCCATCATCCAAGGTCCCCTTGAGTCTATGCAGTTCAATCAAACCTCCAGTGATTAAAAGATGTGAAGAAGACCTCATGGCGAGCCAAGAGGGGGAGAAGTCGAACTCCTCATGTTCCAAAGAGACAGCATCCGGGTACACTCAAGCACCCTTCTCACCGAGTAAAGATCCAACCTTGGCCTTCACTCCTGCGGTAGTCTCTGGGGCATATTGCGGAGCAAGACCACCGACAATAACAAAACCGCCAAGGATGATGCATCCAGTGACAATGATTTTCTTCATCGCGGGATGGCGCTGGCCATACTCGGTCCATGTGCGCTGGCCATCACCGACGTATCCCTTGATCTTCTCACCACCGAGCTTGTAGTACATGAGACCGCCAAGAGCGATGCTATAACCGAACGCCTGGAGGCCGGAAACGGGATCGAGGAAGATGACCATGGAGGCGACGACAAGGAGAATGTCTTTCAGGACACCAGAAAGGGTGAGGACCAGGGACGAAGTCTTTCCGATCTGTGGAAATTTGTTAGCTTGGACATCCAGGGGACATGGTTGCGGAAACATACCAGGAAGACGACGGCAATGTTGAGGCAGAACGCGACAGATGCATTGAGGACAAGGGTGATTAGGCCGAGATCAAGGATCTTGTCGGCGGAAATTCTGGGAAGCTCCAGGATCATAAACATGATCCCGTTCATGACAGCGCAAGCCGGTGCGAAGTAGTAGAGCGAGACAAGAGGGTCCATCTTGAACTCTGCAGAGCTGAGCAGGCGCTCAACCATGGCCAATCTGGTCGCCTCGCACACAATACCCAAAACCTGAACGGCAAACCCGATCAGGACGAACCTGATCTCTCCGAAAGAAGCGATGATGACACCGATGACGATGACGGACACGTTGCCGAGAGTCTTCATGTTTGGAGGCGCGATGCCGAGACCCCATGTTACCAGGAGAACAGCCACGGGCGTGGTGGCCTTGAGCATCTGGATGAAGGCGACGGAGAGGTACAGGTATGCGGCATTGCTGAACATCAAAGACAGCGAGAAGAAGAGGCCAATTGGGACGATCGCGCGAAGGTAGACACGACCTGTCATAGGGACCTTTTTCCGCGAGTCAAGGACGGTTGTGAAGCGGGCGAGACCTTGCGTCATGACGGTGGAAAAGATGAGATGCCATGTCGTCAAGAAGATTGCTGGCGTGTGTTAGACAGTAGATTGAAGGCAGAGGAGTTGATCGGGACATACGGAAGCCTGTGAAGCTTGGTTAGCACAAAGTAGACTGAGGCTGCTGGTAGACAGGGAGAGCACTCACTGAACTTTTTCGTCGACAGAATCCACTTGTTGAAAATGATGACAGCAGAACTCAAGCCTATCCAGACGCTTTGGAGGCACAAGTAAGCGGGAGTACCATTGTGTGCGTTGCAATGCTGCCATCCACTTACGCAATGTACACGGCTGCTGGGACGCCCGACTTTGGTGCATCGGTCTTTGCGACAGCAGGATTGACGGTGGGGAGGACCTCTGAAGAGTCGTCTGAGCGCTCGCGCTCGCCCGAGCTGCGGACCTTTTCGTCAGACATTGGTGTTTGGGGATGAAGGAGAGTGTAGGGGATTTGTGATTGCCGTGAGGAAGAAGTGTGGAAGTTGAAGAGGAAAGCTGAGGCGCCACAGGCGAAGTGGAGACCTCGAGCTCGGATGTCAACGATTGGGTTGCGTAGGCGTGGTGATGGACGCGGGCAGAAAGGACGGGCCGGACTGCAGGTAGACTAATAGTCCAACGAGGGAGAATGTTGGCAGCAGTTGAGTATTTGAGGCAGCTGTTTGAAGTATTTCTGGCGTCGTCGCACGCTGATTGCCTGCAAGAGTTATAGCACTGGAATGAGGATCTCCACAGGACCACAGGTCAAGCGAGCTCAGGAGAGCGATAGGTGGGCACCGTGGGCATGTGGCTGCAAGATCTGCTCTACCCTCGCCTGCCATCACGAACGGGATCTTCGACTTGGTAGATAAAGGAATATCCCATCCACACCCACCCGACAAGCTTCCATTGCCGCCGCGGGAGCCAAGAAGCCGCTACCGCTCCGTCTGCGAATCCCCGAACGGGGGGGCTCTTTGGACTTTTTTGCCACGAGCTGCAGGTGCCGACGGAAAAGGGGCTCTGTGGGCTCGCCATTCATCATTTCATCAGATGCCCCATGATCACGATAGAGTATGAAGCAGCACTCCCGGAAAAGACTGAGATCGAGGTCGAGCCTCCCACGTCGACCGAGCAGAGCCCCATATCAGAAGCGTCTTATCGCCAACAATTTATAGAAACACTATACCATGCACATGCGAGCTGGGTCTGAGTCGTGCTGGTGTGCGCGTATCGCAGCCTTGCATCATGATCCGATTCCCGCCTCTCGAATTTTCTTTCCAGAGAAGCCCTTGCTCGGACACGTACACGTACTCGCCCTGCGGGGTGTGGTAGCGGGTGCGGGAGGAATTACGAGTGGCCCAGATCTGCCTCCAACGGCTGGCACATTACGAGTGGGCCTCTATTTCCCCTGAGATGCTTGACCGACGCGCATGGGCCAGCCGCGAAAGTCCAAGATTTGTGTTTGTCAATTTGCCCTCGACCAAGACATTCGTCTGCCCTCGTTATTCTTCAGGAATAACTCACGAACACGAACACGAGTGCCGAGCGTCTGTATAACAAACATTGACATCAGAGACGAAAGGACCGCTCTTTTTTTCGTCCCAACCGCGCCGTCCTTCACATTACATCGTTTGCCATCATGAGTGAAATGCAAGCAATTCTCAATCGTCTACAACGGCTCATACTGACACCTCCAACAGCGAAGTCGACGTCCTTGTCATCGGCGCCGGACCAACTGGTCTCGGAGCTGCCAAACGTCTTAACCAGATCGTACGTCGGATACCAAGAGAATGCTGTAGCACGACACCAGTTTGTCAGAACACCTTGGGACCTAACCCTCAAGCCATAGCGGGAGGCCGCGTGCAGAATGCTCCACGTTTCTACCGCGTCAAACCCACGCTTGTCGTCTATTCCGGCGCGAGGCGGCACTCTATGGCAAAGTGGTTCCATCGTGGCTGGCAATACTGTGGCAAGCATAATATACTAAAGCTACACACAGGGAAACGCAGACTGGTTGATCGTCGACTCCAACGAGACCCCAGGTGGACTCGCCTCCACAGATGTCACGCCAGAAGGTTTCGTGAGTACAGAATCCTTCGATTGTTGCTACCTGAAGCTGATCGAGCCAGCTCTACGACGTCGGCGGCCACGTCATTTTCTCCCACTACAAATACTTCGATGACTGCATCAACGAGGCACTACCCAAGGAGACCGACTGGTACACCCACCAGCGTATTTCCTACGTGCGATGCAAGGGTCTATGGGTCCCCTACCCTTTCCAAAACAACATTTCCATGCTGCCAAAAGAGGACCAAGTCAAGTGCATGGATGGCATGATTGACGCCGCTCTCGAGGCGCGTGTCTCAAGCACGAAGCCAAAGGACTTCGACGAGTGGATCGTCCGAATGATGGGAACTGGCATTGCAGACATTTTCATGCGTCCGTACAACTTCAAAGTTTGGGCTGTTCCAACCACAAAGGTATATAAAGTGCATCCAGAATGAATTGTCTCGACAATCGCTGACCTTGGATCACAGATGCAATGTCAGTGGCTTGGAGAACGTGTCGCAGCACCAGATGTGAAGACCGTGACCAAGAATGTGATTCTTAACAAGACTGCTGGCAACTGGGGTCCCAATGCCACTTTCCGCTTTCCAGCCGAGGGCGGCACTGGAAACATCTGGATTCAGGTCGCAAACACACTCCCGAAAAAGAACACCCGCTTCGGCAAGAACGGCGCCGTGGATACGGTGGATGCCGAGAAGAAGGTCATCAAGATGTCCGACGGAACCAGCATCAAATACCACAAGCTGATCAGCACCATGGCTGTTGACTCGCTTGTCGAGAAGATGGGCAACAAGGAGCTTGTGAGCCTGTCCAAGGGACTCTACTACTCTACCACACACGTCATCGGTGTCGGCATCCGAGGCCAGCGACCAGAGCGTATTGGCGACAAGTGCTGGTTGTACTTCCCAGAAGACAACTGCAACTTCTACCGTGCAACCATCTTCTCCAATTACTCACCCAACAACCAGCCCAATGAGCAGGTCCAACTACCTACTCTACAGAAGGCTGATGGTTCCAAGCCTGACAGCGACGCCGCGTCTTATGGCCCATACTGGAGCATCATGTTGGAGGTGTCTGAGAGCACAATGAAGCCGGAGAACCGCGAGACTCTATTGGCAGACTCCATCCAGGGTCTGGTCAACACCGAGATGCTCAAGGGATCGGATGAGATCGTGTCTACCTATGTTCGATCCTTCGACCACGGATACCCAACGCCCACTCTCGAGCGCGAGGGTGTTCTCAAGCAGCTTCTGCCTAAGCTCCAAGACATGGACATCTACTCCCGAGGACGGTTTGGCAGCTGGCGCTACGAGGTCGGTAATCAGGACCACAGCTTCATGCTTGGTGTCGAGGCCGTCGATGCGGTTCTCAACGGCGGTGTCGAGTTGACCCTCAACTACCCCGATTTCGTCAACTCCCGCAAGAACGAGGAGAGACGTCTCGAGGAGGGTATCATGAAGTTCAGAGGCATGAAGGGCATCCGACGTGAGGAGTTGCCCCTTCAAACGAAGACAAATGGCATCTAAGCGATGTCTGCCTTTGATGGCGTTGTGGCGTTGTATTGGCATGATGATGAGGCTCCATTTGATCGGCCTGCTGCATCATGAACAGGCATTGATGGGTCGCCTGCAGACGGGAGAACAATTCTCCCTCATATTCCCCTTTCCCATGTGTAGACACGACATCTTAGACCGCGCGAGGTCTTGTTCATAATGAGTTGGTCGGGTCGCGCATTTAGAAATTAGATAGACCTTGTTGATGCGCGCGTAGAGTCACGTATTGGTCAGCGGACACAAAAATCCATATCATTCATTGCACCCCTCGCTCTCCCAGCAGTGCATACATCTCACCACCTCGGCATTACATATTTCACGGGAACACACTTCACGGGGTCCACAGGCGGAGACATTCCATTCGAGAACGAATGTGATAGATAGGGTGGTCATTACAAGTCAAGTCTCAGAACATCCACAAACGGAGATGTTCGAGAAAAAACGAACACAGAAGTCATCGACGTCACACCACCACAATTAACAAAATAAATAACGATCTTCCCGTCCCGACCCACGAAAATCAGACGCATCGAACGCAAAGAAAATAAAGTGCGTTTGATCTACGCCTACCCAGTACCCAATCTTCCGATTTCCGAAACACTGTTCCATGTCCATTTACCGTATCTACCGCATCTCGCTGATCATTTCGTATCCACGCATCCTTGTATCCTTGTATCCTTGTTTGTGGGTTTACGGCATCAGCGGCGGCGGCGGCGGCGGCGGCGGTGCATCAATTCCTTTTTCTTTTCTCATTTTCTACGACGATTATGCGATGTGTGATTTGCAGAAGGGAAGGGAAGAATGAATGATACAACACATCGAATTATGGGAATACCTAAGATACACCACCGAGGATCGTAGTATATGCAATACCCAAACCTCCTCTCACCTCTCACCTCTCACCGTAACCGTCACGATACCCAAAAAGCAACACCCCGCCCGGTGGATCGTTACTTGGGCCCTTGAGTATCCGCATCCTACATACAACTACTGTGTATGTAATTACAACTCTCGGGATTGGGCCCGTGGTTGGTTGGTCAGGGGTCCTCGATACGGCGCTGGGGGATCCGCACTGATGCGGTGCTGGGATCGGAGATGAACTGGTTCTGTCTAGGTTGTTTTGTTTTGTTTGGTATGGGATTGGTGATTGGTGTGGCTGGTGGAGAAGAGGGAGAGGGAGGTGTGTTGTGTGGAGACGACGGTGACTCGGTGTCGTAGCATTGATGGAGGGGAGTGAGGGATGGGTGACTCGGTGACTCGAGGGATTTGAGTTAGAGAAGGGTGGAGTGGAGTGGAGCGGGAGGGAGGGAGAGGATTGGATATATGTTTACTTTTAATTCATGTCGAGCTCATTTGATACCACATCGTGTCTCTCAATGATACTGGGCCAGAAATTGCATATCTGATATACTCCCGAGATCTCTTCTGCATCCTGCCTTGATCGACCACCGCATCTACTCAACCTTCCACACCTTAACCGTAGCATCCCCGCCCGTACTCAACACCGCATTAGCACCCACCCACGCAACACCATTGACACCATCCTTATGCGCATTCAGCGCCTTGGTCCTCTTTCCCGGATCCTTCAGGCTCCAGACAAAGACATTGGTGTCCAGACTCCCACTGACGGCGAACTCATCGCTGGCATTCCAGTCCAGACTCGTGATTCGAGCCGTGTGCGCTGACCAGCGATCGGTGACGACGCTCCAATCTTTAGTGCTGTACACCATGATTTTGCCATTGGCAACACCGACAGCGAGGAGGGTACCGGAGGGTGAAAATTTGAGAGTTGAGATGGCGCCTGTGGGTTTTCGCATGGAGGTTTCGACGAGGGTCGGTTTTGAGGTGGAGGAGACGTTGTAGATTGAGATTGATTTGTCATCGTGGCCAACTGCTAGGATGGAGTCATGGGCTGCGATGCTGGTTGCCCCTTTGACGGGTATAGAGCCAGTCTTTTGGTCATCTTTGAAGATGGAGATGGTGTCAGAGGTCACGGTGTATGTGAATCCATTGGAGGATGCGACCGCTTTGGGTTGACCTCCTACTGCCTGAGCTGAGCCGACAAAAGTTTTGGCGGATACGCAGCGGAGTGTGTCGTCCCAGCCAACAGAGTATACACGGTCTGTTTTATGATCGGCCGCAAAGCCTGCGACGTAGTTTGTGTGTGAGTCTCCGTCCACTTTGTCTGCCGTGCCCTTGGAGATGTCCCAGGCACAGACTCGACCTTCGTAGCTTCCCGTGTACAATGTTTGCTCGCTGACCGTGGCCGCTGTGATGTTCTTTTGGTGACCAGTGACCACCTTTGTCGGAGTCTGGCTGCCTTCGACAAGATAATTGAGGTTTCCTTCAAGATCCACGGATATGACGAGCCCGTCGCTTCTTCCAGTAGGCCAGACGACACCGACCTGTTGATTTGGGATGCTGACCACCCCTTCATCTCCCATTCGCCATGTTTGTATCGCCTTGCCTGCTTCCACATCCCATATGCGTACAGTCTGGTCTGCGCTCGCCGTAACTAGCCGTTTCGAGTCCTTGTTCCAGCTCACCCCCATGATGCTGCCAGTGTGCACGCCTTCGCCAATCTGCCCTGTTGGAGCTCCTGTCTTGCCATCATACAGCCATATCTTCTTGTCTGCGCCCACACTCACCAAGCTCGCGCCATCCGGGCTAAACGCGGTGCCAAACACGAAGCGATCGTGCTGGCCTCGTAGACTAGTATTGAACTTGAACGGCGCACCATGGAAGAAAGCAACCTGTGTATCATCGCTGCCTGTTGCAGCTCGGAGGGGTCTCTGTTGTCGAATGCTGACCGTATTGATTTGAGAGCTGTGTCCGCTGATTTCTCCAACCGTATTTCCGCTGTCCCATGTGATGCAATGCCCCATACGTTCCTTGCCTTCTCCAACTGCTATGATGCGCTGGGAATCACCGTCCCATGCAATATCATTGATCTTGCCTGCGATGATTCCGTATTCGCCCTTGGTGACCATGTCCTCTCCCACGGCGTCCCAGACACGCACCATTCCTGAGGCATCTCCAGAAGCAACATAGTATCCAGAGGGTGCGAAGCGGGCTACGGTGGTTTGGACGGTGTGCGAGGTGTATTGTGTGCTTACGGAGGGATTGTCGATGGACCGCAGGAAGATGGACTTGCCAGACTAAACAATTGATTCAGCACAAAGCAAGTACAATATATGCTGGGTGACTTACGGCATACGCTATACGTTCTCCCTTTGCGTCAGACGAAAGAATTGTCGGCTGCCCTCGAGTCGTGGTTGGGGAGGCCGCCCATACGGCTTCTATGAGCTACTTAGTCAGTGATCTTTGGAGACGGGCTAGCACGTACGTGATTTGATTGACATGCTTACGGTGAAGTGTTTCTGAGTTTGTTCAACCCTCTAAGCAATTGCTGACTTGGCTGACTTGAAAGAAGCTCACGTTCCCTCTATAAACAATGTGGGGCACGTTTTGAGTGGCTCAAACGAGTTGCGTCAGCCTTGGGGGGCTGCTAAGTGCCACTCCAAATTGTGTTTACAAGCTATATTCACCAGATTACAAAGTGACAGTGGTATGGTCAAGCGATCACGTAGCAGGCTGACACCAGCTGAGTTGAGCTCGTTGGGTCAGGAGCTGTGCCAGGAAGGGTTCAGTCGACAAAAAGTAATCTTAGTCATTGCCTTGATATAGGCTCGCTATTAATCTATTCAGGACCATCGTCCTCTTCCAGCTCTTGCACCTGACGTAGCAAAGCCGCTTCTACATCAGAGTCTCATCGAATTTACCGTAGTAGACTTTGCGCTGCTTCAACCAAGTACGCCTCGGAGGTAGCTCTAGCTCAAGGAGAGTCGCTCAACGTGAAGCCCAAACCCATCTGAAGCCAATCTTGTGAGGTGCATATAGACCTAAATGGCCTGCTTCCATGTCATCTGAGAAATATCAGAAGAGATTTCGTATTGCCAGTCTCTAGAGATTGGCAAGTTCTCTGCTCGCGCAAGGGTCGCCGTCCCTTCAATCTCTCGAGCCCACAAGTCTCAGCTATGCAACCGGCACATTCCCATCATCTACAATAGGTCGAAATCGTCCAGTTTGTCGCGGTACTTGAGAATATTGCGCTTGATCTTGGAAGAGTTAACCCAGGTGACGAAATCCTCCATGTTCCTCGTAACCATGAACGCTGGATCTGTGACAACTTCTGTCCCCACTCTAACGTGACCTTGCTCGATGAATTTCGTGGCGGCGCTGACATGGTCGGACATTTGCTGCAACAACATATCAGAGAGATGTAAAATATTTAGAAATACTTTCACATACCAGTCTTGTCATCACAACAGCCAATCTCCTCCGACAGAAGGCAGAGACTGTGACTTTGTTCTCCACATCTGAGAGCTTCCCCTTTCCTCCTCCACCTGTTCCGAGGATACCCATGTTGAACAGTTTTTCCTATATTTCGACAGTTAGCTCCGTATAAAAGATTGCACATTACAACTGCACCGTACTTACCAACAAAAGCTCTTCATGCTTCCTTCGCACCGGGTCCTGGGGGTCAAGTGCAGCGAGTTTGTGTGCGAGTTGTCGAAGAGATCCACAAAGACGGTTGTACCTACAAAGTCAGTATTACGATTCAAGCAGGTTTGCTTTGTATGATAGATGCTCACTGTTGGTAATCGCTGGGCTTGCCTATTGAATATCTTCTACAGATCTCGCTTTCACGGTGCTTCTTGTCAGAGGCGTAGGTGGTAAAGTCGACCTAGAGGATCGTTAGTTGTCAGAACGAATACAAAGAGTCATTAAACTACTTTCCTTGCGCAGCAGCTTTTGCTCATGATGCTTGAGCTTGCGAACCATACTGATGTGACTTAAGCTAGTAACTTTTGTGGATTCACGATTTGATCTTGGATATGGCTTGAAGTTGTATTTCGACGGCTTTGTCGAACGTATCAAAGAAGATGAAAATTCAGGACAGCGGAGATACTAGAGAAGCCTTGGTCTTTGGCCTGCGGTTGATGCTTGAAGGTTGTAGTAGTGAATCTCAGGAAAGAATAAATTGTGGGTCCCGCAAACGCGGAAGGAAACATTCCGACATCAAGCCAACGCCGGCACCTGCAGACTCAATGAACATCTTGCAGAAGTTGAAGGCTGTGAAGGTCCTGGAATCTGCAACATATATCTTCTTTACCAAGACTAAAAGAATAGCAAGTAACTAATAACAGAATGTTGAATCTTTCAGCTAAGGTTACTGCTCCGTAGAGACCCCAGTTGATGGATACAGCATCCGGCTCAGGATCATGTTAAAAGCATTATATCGGAGCGTGCCTGCTTCAAATCTAGGTATAGACAGGAAGCACCTGTCTGTTTTCGAGTGCCAATCTGACTTGGCGAGATGGCTCATTTCATCATCAGTCAGGATTTCTCGCCAGGAACAACAGTATGATGCGCACTTTTCGCACCAGTGGAAGCCCGGGTAGATTGGACTCACTTCGTGCATGAGAACTTCGTGACAGACAATGTTGTACACGTAACGATAGCTATTCGGCTATAGAAACGCACGGAATGATCATCTAGCTCATAGTATACCTCTATTCCTTCTCATTTGTGAAGTGATCGGGCTTGGGAATAAACTCACGGAGACAACAAAAGTTGGGAAGTGTCAGTCACGTCCATTGAGTTTCACCGAAATTGTTTCTTCGAAGCCATGCGCTTTAGTAATACGTAGAGCTAGCATGTTCTTTCTCGGTAATGTTATGACCACAGTGGAGTCGAGAAGTGACACAATACCAGAGCGGCGTCAATGTTCTGCCTTCGCTGGAATTATATGTGCTGATTTGTTCTACATACTGTTATCTCTCATACAGCTGATCTCACTGCAGTGGCCGCATCAGGGACTGATTGTTCAAACAGCACTTTTATGTCAGGATCGTCAACAACGGTGGATGAAGAATATTGATCCATCTTCTCCTGATAAATCTCAGCATTCATCCTCGCTTTCTCCTCCGCAACCCTCATAACCTCCTGCTCAAGCCTCTCCCTCACAGCAGGAATCCACTCAACCACTTTCCTCCATCCATCACTCGTAACGTCCATCTGCCAGAAAAGCTTGCTGTTGACACCTTCTCGACCTTGCAATCCCCTCCGGCCCGCTCTTTCAATGCTTTCCAAAATCTCTAATGTCCGGTTGTCAAATTCAAGCCCCGCAGGATCGAATTCTTGGAGCAGCTCATCGATGCGGTGAAAATTGGCATAGGTTCTATAAGTCTGGTTTATGATTTCGTTGTAAAGTGGTGTACTGGCACCGAGGATATAGGAAGTGCGACCGATGCTTTTGATGCGAGAGAGGATGGAAAAGGGGAGAGTTGAGCCTGGAAAACTTTTGATCAAGTGATCGAGGGCAGTTCTCAGGATAAGAGGGTAAACATAAGTTATGACAGCGACATGGTCTTGGCGATGTGAGTTGACCATAGAATGACCTGGCGATTTTTTGGCCTCCTTTTCTCCTCCGTTTCGCACAAGGCGAATGTCAGCTATTTCCTTGTCAAGGTCGAGAAGTTGGATGGGAGAAAAGAGTTCTGTCTCGAGCACGTTCCATAGTCCAACATCTGTATCTGCAGCAGCAAGAAGTGCCTCGATCCTGTCTTTCTGTGCCAATTGTTGCTGGTAGAGTGGATCCGAAGCCAGTCTCGCTGCTTCAGCCTTTTCTCGTGCGATCTTGTCTGCCGTTTGTGCTGCTAATTCTCGTGCCAGGCGAGCTTCTTCTTCCTTCGCCTGGACTTTCCGTGACGCTTCGGCTGCCATCCGTTTGAGTGGGCGAGGGAAATGTTCTGGAAAGTCCTCGTCTTGAATTGCCACTGGCTTTGATTTAGCAGTCTTCCCGTCCTGTGAACCTGATGCAGATCGCGCTCTGTTTATTCCTTCGGAGGCCTTCCGCTGGAAATCCCCCGAGTCTGTTAGAACCATATTAAACAACCGAGCAAATGCCTCTTTCTCCTCTCTTGTGATGGTAGACTTGTATGGGCGTACGAGCTCATTGATATTCGTCCCCTCGAAGAGCACATCGTCTCCATGGTTGGTAGGTTTCCGTGGCTTCGCCGGTTTCTTGGAGGTGGATCGAGGAGTTCTCTCTACTCTCGGCTTACTCGTCCCATCATCCGACGCTGCAGCTCTTCCTGATGGATATGTCTTCGTCTTATCCCGAACATTTGGAATTGACGTTTTCTTGAGGTGTGACTGTGGAGGGAGAGACTCGACATCGGAAGCTTTCATGACACCATCGCCATGCTCAGCCAATCTGTGTGCAACCTTACGCTGTGTCGATGTTCGTGAGCGAGAAATTGTCGATTCAGGGTGCTCTTGTATGGTTCGTGTTTGGAGGAGGAAAGGCGTAAGCAAGCCATTGGGAGGAATCGGCAAAGGTCTTCTCCATGGCTTGCAGAGGGCCGCAGCTCTCATGAGGAGATGGAGTGAAGAAGGGTTGAGGTTGATATCGGAGGGAGTAATACTCCAGAAGAATTATTACACCCACGCCAGCCCCACACGGAGGCCTCTACGCTAAGCGGACAAGCTCCACAGTCCCAGCATTCGCCATCCAATTCAGGAATTGCCTCATAACTACGGGCAGTTGGATTTATACACGGACGACCATATGTGAGGCCAACTTCATTTCCACCCACCCAAATCCTCGGCCTCGGCCACCTTACACGATGCTTGCGAGGCGCGTTCTTGGAACTTCGCGACCTGCCCGATACTCCTCCGAGACCACCTCTGCATGCCTCCGGATATCTGCCATTCTCCCGAGTAGGAGATTCGACGCCCCAAGATGCCGCATATTCGCAACTTCTCCTCAACACAGAAAAGATATTGCGAGGATACAGCAGCCGAAGTCCACCATACCGCCTCAGACTGGACCCAAGAAGGCGGATGTTGTAAAGGCGAAGGCTGCGAAGCCCAAGCAGGATATACCCTTGGCAGAACAGAGTGTTTCTAATGCCCAGCAGCGTGAGGCAGATTGGGCCATCTTGAAGGAAATGACCGCGTATCTGTGGCCAAAAGTATGCACACGGGTTTCTCCGGATAAGATATTGAGACCGCTCTAACAGCTCGCAAGAATGATCTGAACACGAGAGTCCGTGTAGGAGTAGCATTGGGCTTGCTCATAGGTGCAAAGGTGAATACACCCACCTATCTTCTGATCTCGTGGTACATAGGTACTCATAAATGAAATGGCATTTTAGGTCCTCAACGTCCAAATCCCATTTTACTTCAAGTCAATCGTTGACAACATGAACATCGATTTCCTTGCAACCAGCGGCACTGCATGGACAGTTGCTGGTAGCTTGATACTCGCATGTAAATCTCCCCAGCCCCAATATTCTTTGTTCTTTCTCTAATTCTCCAAGAGCAAATTTTGAGGCTGACTTGCAAACAAGACGGCGCGACACGAATCGGTGCTACAGTCTTCCAGGAGCTTCGTAACGCCATTTTTGCAACAGTTGCTCAAAAGGCCATCCGCCGCGTGGCATGTAGTGTATACG
The DNA here is from genome assembly GCA_007735645.1 of Venturia effusa. NCBI lineage: Eukaryota > Fungi > Ascomycota > Dothideomycetes > Venturiales > Venturiaceae > Venturia > Venturia effusa. Next base: position 2,029,805 of record CP042190.1, on the reverse strand, counting down.
AGCATCTCCTTCGATTAGACCTGAATTTCCATTTGACCCGGCAGACTGGAGGGCTGACTCGTGCAATCGATCGTGGAACGAAAGGGATAAGCTTTTTGCTGTCAAGCATGGTCTTCCATGTTGGCCCCACAGCTTTGGAGATCGGCCTGGTCTGCAGTATTTTGGTATGCATTCTTTCCGAGCAGATACACCTACAGATGATGATCTGTTGAATATCGACTCATCATCATCTCCTAGACTTACCAGTATGGTGCCAAATTTGCAGCCATCACGGCTGCAACTATGGTCACGTACACAGCCTTCACCATCTTAACGACCTCGTGGCGCACCAAGTTCAGAAAGCAAGCGAATGCTGCTGATAACAAAGCTGCTACCGCGGCTGTGGACTCGCTGATAAATTACGAAGCTGTAAAAGTGGGTACATTTCTCCTATCTCTGTACAGTGGTCAATAAACTCATTTCCGCCCCAACTAACAGGTTAACAGTATTTCAACAACGAGAAGTATGAGGTTGCCCGTTACGATGATGCCCTTCAGCAATATGAGAAGGCCTCGATCAAAGTTGCCACTTCACTGGCCTATTTGAACAGCGGCCAAAATCTGATTTTCTCGACTGCGCTCACAGGAATGATGTATCTCGCATGCGACGGCGTAGCAAATGGCTCGCTGACAGTTGGAGATCTGGTCATGATCAACCAGCTGGTCTTCCAACTAAGCGTCCCACTTAATTTCCTGGGTAGTGTATACCGTGAACTCAGACAGAGTTTGCTGGATATGGAGACGCTATTTAATCTCCAAAAGGTTAACGTATCTATCAAAGAACCTCCCAACGCCAAGCCATTGACACTTAGCCATGGCGGAGAGATAAAGTTTGAAAATGTAACCTTTGGCTACCGAGACAGACCGATCCTCCACAAACTTAGTCTGACCATCCCGGCTGGAAAGAAAGTCGCCATCGTTGGTCCATCAGGGTCCGGCAAATCGACAATACTAAGGTTACTCTTCAGGTCCTACGACTCCCAGGCGGGCACCATCAAGATCGATGGCCAAAACATTCAAGACGTTACTATTGACTCGTTGAGGCGGGCTATAGGAGTGGTCCCTCAAGAAACACCTTTGTTCAACGCCAGCATCGGGCACAATATCCGCTACGGTCGGCTAGATGCGACCGACGAAGAAGTACGAGCGGCTGCGGAAAGAGCGAAAGTACACGATATAGTCAACAGCTGGCCTGACAAGTATGAGACTATGGTTGGTGAACGTGGCATGATGATCAGTGGTAGGTGCTCGATTGTTTGCAGTCTGATCTACACAACTAACGAGATTTTCTCAGGTGGCGAGAAGCAGCGATTGGCTGTGTCGCGCCTTATACTCAAAGACCCCCCTATAATGTTTTTCGACGAAGCGACGTCAAGCCTTGACACTCAGACAGAGTCTGCGTTGCTCTCAAACATAAACTCAATCCTTAAGGAGAAAAAACGAACATCAGTATTCATTGCTCATCGTCTGCGTACCATATACGACTCCGATCTCATCATTGTCCTTAAAGATGGACAAGTCGCCGAGCAAGGGACACACGAACAGCTCGTCGACAGGGGTGGAGTCTACTCTGAGCTCTGGAGTGCCCAGGAAATGCTCTTTGCGGATGACAGTGAAGATGAGGGCTCGAGCGGAGATCAGCGGTAGACTTATCATGTGCTCGAATAGTAAAGTATGTTTCCTGAAGTATTGACTCCAATCAGCGGGCTAGACATCGTCAATAATATACGGTCTTCATGGACACATGATCTTTTTTCTTTAGCTCGAACAGAATCTTTACAACACATGCTACCATTATTTTCCTTGGTACTGCTTCTAAAGGTTCTGATCGCCTAAGTAGGGACCCTGATCACTATAGTATCAACTTTGTGTGCAAACTCGCTCGGAAGGCAAGACGGTATGACATGTCTACAAATCCGGAGAAATCAAGCAATGTCCTAAAGTTTATGTCAGACGATGTACGATTCTCTGTCAATGAGATACGTTGCACCATCACTTCATTTTCAATTAGAAAACACGTATACAGAGGATTATCATGGAACTGATAGGAATGCGCAGAATTGAAAGAATGCAACATTCATGAAGTCTTCCTCTACTCCCAACACCACGGTTCCCACTTCCAACGCCGCGACACAACCCACAACCCACAACCCACAACTCTTTCCTCGAGGGTTTGTTCAATGGATAGCGACAAACAAACTCGCAAGACTCCTCATCGCTCCTTGACATTGCTGACATATTGTACTCCTGCCTTGCACGACGGCATCTGGAAGGTTCCCCTGTTGCCTGCGTAACAATGGAAAAGCCTTCTCTCATAATTGCCGGTGCACCGTACGAGAACGGTTGTGTTTTCGCCTTCTGCACTGAGGACAACTTTCGCTCCGTCGATCGCTATGTCAAGAATTAGAAATGTATGGTGTTGCGAAGGGGCGGCACTAGGGTTTTCGTAGATGGAAGGAGAACAAGGGAAAAGATTAAACATACTGACGGTAACACCTCCCGCACACATCCAGACCTTGCCATTTTGAGTGCAATCTCCTTCGGAAGTCCAGTAAGGACTAGGACCTTCACCGAAGGTACCCTCAGCGCATCTGGGCGCGAGCTGGGCCAGACATGGTATGGTGAGGAGATTGAGGATGAGCACAAAGGGAGTGGTAAGATGCATAATCAAGGCTCGGATATTGTAAGGTTTTCAAGATATGTTAGTTGCTGTGATAGAGTGTGATCGGGCGAAGACGTTGGGTGGCCATATATAAAAACTATGGTAGTTCCCGGGGGATTGATACGTGGCTTGCATAGCTTTAGGACCGGAGGTTCGGATCACGTCGCTTTACCTATTCTTAAGCAGTATTCTGGCATGGGCTACTGTAAATTGCGCGGGGACTTCTCCGCTCTTCCGCTCCCTTCCGCTTACGGGGATCTACGATGCACACAGTATGGAAGTAGCCAACAAGATCATTGCGAGACATTTATGTGCGAATCTTCTCCCATTTCATCTCTACCAACGTCGAAAATGAGTTGCCCCTAAGCCGCTTAAAACTCATCTACATTGACCACCTGCCATGGACCTCTTCCGCATCCTACCACCCTCTCCGTTCCCACCTGGCCTGCTGGACAATAAAAGACCACGTATTGGAGTGGTTTACCGCATGCTAGAACAACGGTTGAGGCTTTCGAACCTCCGCGGAGGGTAACAAACCAGTCTTTGGTTGCTTTGTCATAAGTTAGCATTATAGGGGTTAGGAATGAGGAGGGGACGGGAAGTCAACTTACTAACGGAAGTTCCTCCTCCACAGTCATACGTTTTACCATTCCAGATTGGCGACACATCCTTCTGTCGGATGCATTCTGTGGTGGCTTTCCAGGAACGCCCCAATATTGACGTTCCTAAATTGCAGTACTGTCGGGAATCAGGTTTTTTTTTTCGCAGCAATGAGAGTAACGAGAGGAAGGATAAGAGCTGGTAGGGTGGTGAGTTGCATGACTGGAGTTTCGGGTCAATTGAGGTTCGGTGGATTGAGAGGAGTGAGAAATGTTCTTGCATAAATCTTGAGGGGCAAGAATTGATCTTTATAGGTTTGTACGTAGCTCATCCGGATTACGGGCGGCTCGAGTTAATCCTGGTGACCTTATATTATGAGGGAATTCAACCGCTCTACCTAGCTGATTCCCTTCGCTTACGAGGACTTACGATCCGGATCCCTTCTTCCACAGGCCATAGACTTAACACTTCTTGGAGGATGAAGTCAGGAGACCCGCTGCGGACATATGATGACGAGGGGAGGATCATGTAACGGCGATATAATTTTCCTTTTAATAGCATCAACATTCGGTACCAAGAAAGATACATGTGTATAGTATCTTGGCGTGGCGTGCGTTATTGGTGGGGGTTGTTTATCACTACCCAGGCAGGTTTTCGAGAGGCTAAATTGAGGTTTTCGGAATGCTTTGGGTGATGTCGGAATAGTGATGTCAGACCTATTCTGGATGAAAAATTGAAGCCAAATCCGGAGGAGAAGAATTCCATAGTAAGGGGGCTGCGAAAAATAGGTTTGCTGTAGTCTATCTTCAATAGGTCGTCTAGATGAGCTGGATTATTGATTGATCATTTTTGTTGTCTAACAAAAATCTATTCGTCTTCGTGTGGGGAAGGTCGCGCTGAGATTACCTCAACAAGTTCTTGTCTGGAACATGGAGGGCCTCAGTATTGGGCTCTGCTTGATCGTCTTCGCCAGCATCTGGCTCACTACTCGCGACAGCGACTCTTCCTAGTTTTCCACTCGCTTTGCCTTTCCTTTCCAAGTAGGCTATGAGGCCTACCAATGGCAGGATCAAGCTTCCCGTCACGATGCTGGCGATGTACCCTTTCCTGTAGTTTGGCGCGTCTGTTACAGGATAGAATATCAAGGGCCACCAAGTCACAAAAGCAAAATCTGAAATCATGATAAGCTAGGTTTTTATTTTCGAAGATGTGTGAGACTCACCAAAGGAGTTCATGAAGCCTGTAGTGATAGCTCTCAATTGGTAGTCGTGAGCTGTGACATCGGCCATCCAAGCATACCACAATGCCTGGGGTGCATACGTCGTGCCCAGCAAGTAATAAGCAAAGAAGTGAGGTGCATCTTTCGCTGGATTGGCTATCAGAATCGCGCTACCGACGACAAACGTCAGGCCGATGATGAGAGAACATTGCCACCGTGACTGAATCTTGTCGGAAATGATGGAATAGGTGATTGTGGCAATTATAGCGGACGCGTAGACGCCCGTGGGATAGTTGTTTTGCTGGATTGCGCTATAGCCTCGTGAAGCGAGCCAGAGCTGGAAGACGTTGTTCAATTCCATCTGGATCGCTAGGGAGTAAACTATGAACCGGGATGAGAGAAGACGATCAAAGCAAGGAGAGATTGACTTACGCATAAAGATGAAGGGAAGTAGCCAAAATTGCCAGCTTAGGAGAACCCGTTTAAAGACTGATCGATCCCAGGTGTAATTTCGTGGTTCTCCGAGTCTTTTATAGGCATGCTCTCGCTCGATTGAAGTGAGATACCACGCATCCTGCCTTTTGGGCATGTTTGGAATGAAGACGTAGCCTATACGTGTGTATTAGATCTCCATTTGGGTATCCCGGATCCTTCAGGTAGGAAACAAACGACCTCTAACATCTAAATTCAAGCTCCTGAATTTGGGACACTCAGGTGCATTCAGATCGTTCCCATCCACGGAAGGATTCGAGGATACTTGAATCTCTGGGCAGCGCTAGATAACGTCCTGTTGAAACTCACCGAAAAGGGCACTGGGAATCGTCAAAACGCCAACGACGATGAAGATCCATCGCCATGCAGGTATGCCGGCTTTGCCATCCAGACTCTTGAGCAATGCGGCTTGGATCCAGCCACCTGCCATATGACCTATATGGCCAAAGCTACAAAATATGGCGGCTCGAGTACCTAATTCAGATTTCTTGTACCAGGAGCCCAAGATGAAATGGGCACCCACCTTGACGCTAAGTTAGAAGATCATACAGGTGATAGGATAGTGCTGATCATACATAGGCGATCGCTGAGAACCCTCCCTCGATACCATTGAGCAGAATTATCTGCCAAACGTGCTGTATTTTGAAAGTGATAAGTGTCTATCATGGGATGACCGATTAGCTGAGCTAGCCTCATTTCACATGAGACCAAAATAACTCACCAAAACGCTCCAGGTGAGGTTTGCTGCGACGAAGACGTACGTCGGCGAGTATATCGTGAGCAGGGACGTTCCCGGTATTTGACAGACGGCATATACCACAAGATACGTGGTAGTCATGTAGTTGAACTCCTTCCCTTTGAAGCCCAAATCATCTTTCATGCCACTGATATATGCGGAGCTGTAGCTCGCTCGACTCAGGCCGAAGAGAAACCATACGATTGAGAAATACGGCAAAAGCGTGAAGTCCAGTTTCATAAGAAGAGCAGCATCCTTGGGCTTCGCATTTATCAGCTTCTTGTCATATAATCATTCTGTTCTTAGGACGCACATCTTTGCCCCAGAGAATCTTCTTCAGTCGGTTTATTTGGGAGGGCATGGTGGTAGTATTGTGTCCTTCTGATCTCAACAGAGGTACACGTTCGATGGTTTCCTCCATGGCGGAGATGGTGCAACGATCTGCCTATATCCCGTGGTTGACGAGATCCGCCGATAAGCAATCGCACAAGCACAGCACCCAAGTGCTGATCATCTGCAGCAGAACTGGCCGATATCCACAAACAGGCTGGAATGGGTGTAGTCCCTGCTGGGACACCTTCTTGAAGAGGTCGCGGACATGGTTGTATAGTAGTTGAAGTTGAGCCATTATCTATCGACGCGTTGATGCCATTAGCCGCAGGTCCATCTGGGGTAATAACCTCGGCCTAATGATCTATACTTCACCAGGTCTTCTTCAACCTCTCTGGAGATACTTTTTCATGACTGTGGAGCGTTTCTGTTTCTGATGAGGATATACTACCCTCAATAGAGAAAGCACTGGCATATGGTCGAACATTGAACCAAAGACTTGCCTAGCTACCTTCAGAATGTGTGTTTCTGTGGGCACTAGATCGAGTATATTCAAAATCATCCCAACTCCAATTGTCATGGTTTGCATGATCCTTTTAGAACGATTTAATGGCAGCTCTATTCATGATGGTGCCAGAGCAGACATGTAACTCGAAGAAAGATCGTTCAAACGTGTAATGATACTGAGCCAGTGAACAGCGTCCAAGTTTACACCTGCCTTGCGAATTACCTTACTGTTCAAAGCCTGATTCCTGAAACCGAAGAGAAGAATGGTCTCGACTCGATCTCAGAAAGGTAGAGGAAAAGGCAAAGGAAAAGCAAAGGCTGCCTCCGCGCAGACAAATCCACATCCCAATTCGGATACCCGCACTCCCCGCAAACCCATCAACACTCCTCACGTTCGCGACCATGCGCCGAAAGCACCCCAGCCCTCAGGCCCTTCAATGGCTAGCACACCATCACTCGCCGACAATGCAGTCCCTACGATAACGAATACTAAAGACACTACCTCTACTGCCAATGGCATACAGGCCCTTGCCAATCGCGAAAAGAAGGAATCCCAGGATCCGACGGTCAAAGAGGTGGTACTGGGGAATCTGTGGGTGAAACCGTGGTATAAGAGTTCCTATGCGGAGGAGATTACCGGAAGGCCTGGCTCGAAGGGATGGGTAGACGGTCTTTTGGAGAGACTGTATGTTTGTCAGTGGTGTTTCAAGTACACGGTTGATCTGGCGGCATATCTGGGACACACAGTATGGTCTTGCACCTTTCGAGATTTGAAGGATTGCTCCAAAGAACAGATTGGGGGTAGAAGGACAATGCTGATTCATGCTACAGAAGATATGTTCATACCAAGATATCGAGGGAACTCTGGGATCAGCCATGTACTCAACAGACGACTTCTCAATCTACGAAGTCGACGGCGAAGAACACAAGGTAAATCTCTCCTCCACACTCTTCTCAACAAAACCAAAATTTAACACGTAAGAAACTCAGCTCTACACCCAGAACCTCTCCCTCTTCGCCAAACTCTTCCTTGAAACGAAATCAGTCTTCTACGACACAACCACATTCCTCTACTACCTCCTCTACTACCGCGATCCCCTAGTCGAAAACTCGAAACCGCAAGTCGTCGGTTTCTTCTCCAAGGAAAAGCTTTCCTGGGACAACAACAATCTAGCCTGCATCCTCGTCTTCCCTCCCTGGCAGAAACGCGGTTTCGGCCAAGTTCTCATGGGCGTCTCCTACGAACTGGCAAAACGTGAAGGGCGTCTCGGGGGCCCTGAGAAGCCATTGTCGGAACTCGGGAGACAGGCGTATGTTCGGTATTGGTCGGGCGTGATAGCGCGGAATATCCTGAGTCTACCGTTGAAGAAGATGACGACTGTGCAGCAGATCTGTGATGAAACGTTTATTGTGCAGGAGGATATCGTGGCTACGTTGAAGGAGATGGGGATTCTGGAGAAGAGGAAAAAGGGAGGTGCGAGTGTGGTTATAAACAAGGCGAGGATCAGGGAGTGGGCTACTTTGAACCGAGTGAGTTTGGATAGTCCGGTTGATCCTGATGCGTTCGATTGGCCTGAGAGTGGGGAAGAGGATGAAGAGGAGGAAAGCGACTAGGTAAGATCGGATGGCATTCGGCATAGTGAACGGCGTTGTCACGGCCATGGCATCGATGATACCCAAATTCTTGATCGGTAAAAAGGATATAGCATTGTCGCACATTTCGTCTTCGAATTGGATGTCGTCACTTCTGGTGCTATCTACCCTTCCAAAGTCACAAATTTGCAGATCGGCGGCCACCTCTTCACAAAGGTCAGGATTCGATAAGCGCACACTACGGTCCCGACTTACGCCTTTTTGATGTGCTCGTCAAACCAATGCACCGCCTGCAAAAATGCCTGTTCCTTTGCATACTTGACAACAGGCTTGCTAAGATCAGCTCGAACGGCGAAACCGTGTTCAGTGTCTGAGTAGAGATTAATCTGCCATGGAATATCCATCTTCAACAGCAACTCCTCCGTATGATGACGCTTCTCAGTAGGGAAAATCTGATCGGTTTCTAGAAACACACAGCCAATTAGCTTTCCACCTTCAATCAAGATCGCGCAGTCCTCGAAGAGAATTCAACATACCAGCCGCAGCAATAGCAAAAGGTCCCGTCATGCCCTTGATCTCCTCATCGTCCACAAAAGATGGATGAGCCACAAACCCAGCATCAATCTGCCCCTGGTTCAAGAATCTAGCCACATACTTCGCACCGAAACAATACCCAACCGCCCCCAAACTCTTAACGCCGAGGTTGCCCTTCATCTCCTTGATACAGGCATCGACGATTGGATCGACGGCACCAGTCTGGTGTCCTTTTAGCCAGTCCATGATCTGGAATCCCTCTGGTGCATTCAATTTCACGGGATCGCCATGGAAGAGATCGGGCATGACGACGAAGTAGCCATTGGCGGCGAATTGATCGGCGATGAGTTGGGCGTTTATGAATTTGTGGCCGATCACGTCTGTGAGGAGGAGTATGGCGTTGGTGGTCGACTTTGAGGAAGGGTAGGCGAAGTAGGTCTCAGCTGGGTGGTTTTGTCAGTGGTGATAGCTCGTAGAAGAATACTTGGGCGTGATTGATCTACTTTCGCCGATGAATTTGAGTTCGCCTGTGCTTTCACCTTCGTGCTTGACACCGATTGTGCAGCATTTTGCTGGTGGGTTGGAGGACATTCTGGTGGATATTCAGAGGGATAGCTTTGCTCTTGGGGGTGAATTTGAAGCTTCAATGGAAGTGGAATTGGTCTCGGTATTGTTATCAAAAGCTTTCGTGAAGATGCCGGGACCGGCTCGCGTGATTTGTAACAGGCACCAAAGCGATTGCGAGGCAAGAGGTGTGGAAGTGTCCATTCTTGAGGATCGCCGTCGGGTAAGTATCCGGACGAGGTTGATAGGTTGACGCGATGACGAGGCGGATCCTGTTCGTGGATTTATCGGACTTATGAGTTTCGAGATAGAGTGACACGCGCTCTTTGTGTGGCGGGATCTCGGGAGTTGGAGTAGTCCTACTTCGAAGATCAGACCGTAATGCTTGATTGGAAAAGCTTGATGCAATTAGAGCTAGAGAAGCCATCTAGGGTCTTGACCTTGGTGTTGCGGTTTCTTCCGTGTTGGCTTCATAGACTGCAGGAGATTTCCTGAACTTCAATCACCAGCCTGCCTCTTACTACAAGACATCAAATTGAGCTTACAATGTCAATATCGTATGGAAGCTCTGGAAGTGCAAGCAGAGTAATACTTATACGGAACCTATACCAGAGCCGATGGAGCAGTCGGAAGAGGCCCCCTTGATCCGCCATCCTTTCGAGCTCTGCCTTCATCCAATCTTCGCTGAACAGTATTAGCATTACGGGTCCTCCAGGGCGAGACGAGGTACTAGTAGGATCATCACATCTTGCAGCGAGCAAATCTCACCAGCAACGCACCCTCGGACCCCTCTTTGCTAGGTGCCTCCCCGCACCAACGATGACGCTGACCAGAATAAGCAGAATTCGGTCGTACTCCAGGTAATACTGTAGTACTAAGCCCGGCAGTGTCCATGTTTGTCAGGTCCCTTCTTTTCACCTCTCTCACGATGGCGCTGATATCGTATCTCCTTGCTTTGTTCCTTAATCTCGGTTCCATTCGCGCACAGAGTGCTGAGAATGGAACTTATACTAATCCGATCTTGAATGCTGTTGGTGCCGATCCGTACGTTTTCGCATGATGGTCACTTTATTTTTGTTTAAGATACTGATGCTAATCGAATGTAGGTGGGTGATTAGCCATGGAGCGTACTATTGTATGAACTCTGTGATGATTGAGTTTGGTATCAAGATGCTTATGGAGGCTAGATATGACTTACACAACAAACGAAAATATCACATTGTTGAGAAGCAAGGTCCTAACGTACGTTCGATAAATCGATCTTACCGACAATTCGGTACTCACTCACTCACTCACTCACTCGCAGTGATTGGAATAACGCAGAAACCAAGCTCGTCTTCGATCCACCAGCCGGATTTAATTACTCCACCGATTTATGGGCGCCAGAACTTCATCAAATCGACCAGAAATGGTATATCATATTCACGGCAGACCCAAACAGGGATTCTCCAATTCCCGAAGTCGATATGCTTTGTGACTTCAATTGTCCAGCAGTTCACCATCGAATGTATGTCTTAGAAGGCACAGGCGAGGATCCATGGACCACAAGTTTCACATACAAAAGCGAACTAAACACATTCGATCAATTCGCGATTGACGGGACCTATTTCCAGCACAAGATGGGACTTTACCATGTCTACTCATGCTGGTTTAGCGAGTACATGAGTTGGCCTGCCAATTTGTGCATCACGAAAAGTATGTAAAGTACTCCATTCCCAGCTAGGCCAACTTCTCTGACCAAGCATAACAGTGAGCAACCCATACACGGTCAGCTCCACTCTTTCCGAACGAAAGATCATCTCATCGCCCACAAACGCGTGGGAGAAAACTCCCTACAACCGCACAATCAATGACCGCCTCTCCTCAAACGAGGGTCCCCAACAACTCAACAACCCATACACAGGCCAAAAATTCATCATCTACAGCGCCGCCCGCTCCGATAATCGGAACTACTGCCTCGGCCAACTCGAATTGGTGGGCGATGACCCGATGGATCTCGCATCGTGGAAAAAGAACAACGATGGTTGCATATTCTATCAGAATCCAGACGAGCAGGCATTTGGTGTCGGCCATGCGAGTTTTGTGAAGAGTCCTGATGGGAAAGAGGATTGGATCGTGTATCATGGGATGCGTGATCCGACGAATGGATGGAGCGCAAGGATGATTCGGACGCAGAAATTCGGCTGGAATGCGGATGGTAGCCCAAAGTTTCCGAGACCGGGTTATGGGCCTTATACTGTACCTAGTGGGCAGTGATGCGAAGCTTCCCGAGTTCGCTATTATAGTAATCGACTGCAAAGGCCCTTATAGATTTTCTCAGTCCAACATTCAACTCATCTTCTTCCTCAATTGCAGCAGCATGAGCCAAGACCCTCGAACTCCTCGCTCTAATTCCCTTTCCATAATTCCAAAACGCCCAAGCAGCTATACAGTATGAAGTAGCCACACAAACCATAGAGCAACCCGCGACATCATTTCCCAGGTCCTTTAATATAGAAGCATGAGTTGCAAAGAAAGCAGGCATGCAATACTTATAAAACTTAGCATCGACAAAGATATAGCAGGCATGGTTTGCGAAGCGTTGGAATATGATTGTAGTTTTGGTTAACCCGAATGACTTGAAAGGTTCACCGAGAAATGTCGGCTCAGGATTCTGCCTTGCTGTTAGCCAGGTGGTGGAAGATCTCCTGATTTCAGAAGGGTTTTGCTGCGAACGATGAGTTAGTGGAGCCTTTGTGATGATTTAGATAGACATTAATATCTAGGGAATACGACAACAAACATTGTACTCGGTCTTACGCTCGAAAACAGTGAGCTTTGATATATTTATCGTCTCTAGTCCGGAACCGTCTAAGTGAGTGATGAGATGCAATGCTATGCTCTTGAAAATCTATTGACTGAAAATTGCCTTGCAAGGTTTGATGATGATCGGTGGTTAAGAACGCGTGTGACGCGACGCGCTCGATCTTCAAAGATTGCTTACTAAGCGGGTTGTCTTCGGGCTACTCAAACTCGATACTCAAACTCGGATATTCCGTGTTTGCGGGGTTAGGAGATTATCGTGGCGTAGTTACTGTACTATACCTATTTTATTAGTATAATAAAGATTCTTCCTAACGGTTTATATACGTAGTATCAACTATAAACTTAACTTAACTTACTACTATTACTACTTCCTAATTAGGCCTATATACGAAGCTTTAATCGCTTAATCTTACCTTAATTACTATACTAAACTACTATTTATACCGTAATCTCTAGTATAGCCGTAGCCAGGGTACCGTAGAGGCTCTAATTAACCTAATTACCCTCGATATAAGTATTATTAATCTCGATACGGATTCCTCGTTACTAGATATCGTATAGCTATATAATATTATAGAAGGGTCCGTAGTAGCCGGATCTTAGGCGGACTCTCCTAAACCGCTACGAGATTTATATCTTTTAAATAATACTTAATTGCAGCCCTTAATTAACGACTAAATCAATAGCTAAACCGATATATTTAAGGCTTAAAATAAAGCCGTTAAAGCCGTAGAAGCTATCCTCCGCCCTAAATTTAAACCTTACCTAGATCTAGCGGATTACCTTATTCTAATAGTTAAAAAGAGATAGGAAGCTATATCTATAATATATCTATTTCCTCCGCTACTTATTAGCGAGAAGCCTTAACTAGAGGTATAATCTCTTAAGGATAGTATAGATTTACTATAAAACTACGTATTTTCGTAGGGATTCGCTATAGTTATTATTAATAAGCCGGTAGACGGTAGCCGGCTTTAACTTCGCTATATTTATTACGGCGATAAAACTAAAGATTACTATAAATTACTAGCTTATAAAGGCGAGAGGATTAAGCGTAATAGCTAGGTAATTAAGAGTAGGGTCCCTAAGGGGTCGGGTCGGGTCGGGTTTTAGGGGTACCCCCCCAACCCGCCGTAGGGGGGGAGCAAACGGGGAGGGGTCGGGGTTTTAGGGCGGGGGACAATTTACCCCCCGACCCGATAATCGGGGTAGAATCGGGGGCGCACGTAATACTTATTAAGATACAATACCTATATAAAGCATTATATAATATTATTAAGAGATAAGGTATTCTTATAGGAAGTAAGAGTAATAATTTAGTAGAATCTAGGTCTTAAGTTATAATATTTATATATCGAGCATTGCTGATAGTCTCCTAATAGTTAATATAGAGAGAGAGCTATTCATTTAGTACTAGTATATAGAGAGAGAACGGGTATAATATTAGACACCGTCCTTAGACTTATTATCCGACATATCTCGCTTATTAATAATACTATCATTAGTTACAAAACTATCTAGATTCCTATCATTATTATCTTCTTCTTCTTCTATCTCCTCGTCATCCTCCTCATCCTTATCTTAAAGCCGACCTTAAAATATAGAGGCTAGAGCACCCTTATTATCTACTATATCTATTTTATTAAGATAATTACCATTGATATTAGTCTTCTATTTAGCTAATAGTAATATTACTAAACGTTTAAGATCTATATCACGAACTCTACTATATCTCTAAGTAGTATCTCTCTTCGAACTAAATATAAGCTCTTATACCTTATTTACTAGCGAGGCTTCAGGTAGATCAGCTCTTAATCTAGCTTTATTAATAGGATATACTGTCCACTAACTAGTAGGACCTAGTAAGGAACGGCCAGTTATAAGTCGATTACGTAGGATCGTGATTTCGTCTCTATTAAAAAATTGGTAAGGAGAGATAAAGGAAAGGGAATCGATAGTATAGGTCCCTATAGTAATAAGGGCCTATACAAGCGTTAGAGACTATTAGTAGACTATTAGGTAAGCGGAATACTAACCGATAGTTCTTCTTTATAAAGACATTTATAGATCTTCTTATTTTAAGTAACGAGTACTAGACTATTTACCTTAGTATTTAATAATTACGCTATATACTACTATAATCTCCTTATAAGTCTAAATATAGTTTACTAGTAGTTTAAGTAGCGAGCGATAGTAGCTTCCTAGAACTTTTTAATTTACTTATCTACTATAGGGGACTAGATTTTAGTATCGAGGAGTACGTCTAGATCTTAATTAAGGGATTCGTCGTTATCTTCGTTATTCTCTTCCTCGTCCTCTTTCTCGTCGTCTTCGTCGTCGTTTTCGTCGTCGTCTTCGTCGTCTTTATTATTATTAGGTTCGAAGGCGATAATTTTATTAAGAGGGCGTTTAAGGATATTAGAATGGCTACTAGTAGTAATTCTAGAGGTATTAATTAGTTAGAGGACTAGTAAAAGAGTAAGGAACGTTAGTATAGATATACCTCTTATCTATAACTTCTTAAGTAGCCGCCTATAAAAGCTCCTTTTAACGTACCTCTAGTAATTTATTAAAGCCTAATAAGTCCTTTACTTTCTTGCGCGCTACCGATATTATAGTATATAGGTACCGCCTAGCGTAATCTTTTATCTTCTTAAAGCCTTTAAGACCCTTACGGCGCGCAGTCTCTTTCTATATATACTTATTTATAGATCGCTGCGCAACTAGTTTAGCGGGCGCTATAGTAGAGAGCGGCTAAAGTAGGGAACGGCTAATAGTCTACTAATAGTTAAGGGTACGATTAGAAAGTAAAATGCGCTAAAATTACTTTTATAGATAGGATAATATTGATTAGTAGAAGAAGTTCGTCCTAAGCGCGAAATAGTAAGTATAGGCCGATAATTAGCGCCTAAAGCGGCTTAGTATATAGAGATTTTAACGCTAGTCTATCGCATATTAGAACGCGCCTTTACTAGTTACCTCTATAACTATTATCCTCGCATCAACTTAGCTAATTATATCTTATTAGGCCTATCAAATTATTCTTATCGTTATTTATCACTATAGTATATCTTTATTTCAAATTCACGCGTGCGCGTATTCGGTAATACTAATTATAACCTTAGGCGCGTACTAAGACAACTAGCGTAATTGCTACCGGTAGCTCCTAGATCGCTCGAAAGTCTTTAAAAGGTTTAACTAGTACGCCTAAGTTACGTTTAAGAAAAACAACTGCTCGAAAGGCTTCTATAAAGAAACCCTACCGTTATAAGCTAGGAAGTAAGTGAAATACCTATTAGTTTACTAATAGTCTATCAATCCTTACTAACGTAAATTCTAGCCGTCGTATTACGTAAGATTCGTCGCTACTAGAAGGGGACTAAACTCCTTATACGTAAGTTACTATTTACGAGATTAGTAAGAGAGATTACCTAGGATTTACTTATTATTAAGGATACGCGCTTTTAGAAGACGGCTATCGATATAATTTAAGAAGCGGCCGAGGCCTTCCTAGTTAGCTTATTTAAAGGTAATATTCAATATATACTTAATTATCTCTAGTCTACTAATCTGGAATAGATACCAATCTATACGCTATCTATACTAAGCGAGTAACTATTCAGTCGAAGGATATATAGTTAGTAAGACGGCTTCATTAGGGTAGGGGTAGTAGCGAGTGAATTCTAGGCTAAAAATATGACTGAATAATACATTTTTAGAGTTGTATACTATAGGATAAAGTAAAGTATATATTAGGCGTAGAACATCAATAACACTAGTATTTATCTCTCTTAACTATTAGTAGACTATTAGGATCTTCCTCTCTATATTTCTTTATCTGAGCTAAATAAGAAACGGTGAATTTAACCTCTCTTAATAATTAGGAGACTATTAGGATCTCTCTCTTCGTCTCTCTTTATATAAACTAAATATATTATCGTGAATACAGGCTCCCTCGACTATTAGAAGACTATTAGGATATCTCCTATCGTCTTTCTTTATCTAAACTAAATATAATATCGTGAATATAGCCTCTCTCGACTATTAGGAGACTATTAGGATCTCTCCTATTATCTTTCTTTATCTAAACTAAATCTAATATCGTGATTATAGCCTCTCTCGACTATTAGGAGACTATTAGGATCTCTCTCTTCGTCTCTCTTTATATAAACTAAATATATTATCGTGAATACAGGCTCCCTCGACTATTAGAAGACTATTAGAATATCTCCTATCGTCTTTCTCTATCTAAACTAAATCTAATATCGTGAATACAGTCTCTCTCGACTATTAGAAGACTATTAGGATCTCTCCTATCGTCTTTCTTTATATAAGCTTAACAATAGGTTATAAATTCGTCTAAGTATATATTCTAGTACCTTAGGTTATACTACGTAATAATTCGATATTCTTCTTATCAACTCGAACCCCGAGGATATATTTTATTAAGATTTTAATAAATATATTTAATTCCTATAAGAATTAACATATATACACTATAACACGTTTAAATAAAATAATACTTAGTTGTGAAGAAGAACAACGAGTATACTATCGATCTATATATTTAGATATATATTATTTGTCTACCTTAGGTAAAGCTGTATACGCTTAAATAATTTCGCATAACCCTTAGTATTATATTAGAATCAATATTTACTTAGCGTTGTACGGTCGCATAAATTCTTAGAGGAAGTAAGAGGGATAATTTAGTAGAATCTAGGTCTTAAGATATAATATTTATATAGCGAGCATTACTGATAGTCTTCTAATAGTTAATATAGAGAGAGAGTTATTTATTTAGTACTAGTATATAGAGAGAGAACGGGTATAATATTAGACGCTGTGGCCCGTCCCTAGACTCGCCTTTCAATACAATATTAATAGGTTTATTCTTTAGTACCAGCGTTATCATCCTTATCTTTACGCTCTTAACCTTATATCTACGCCTTTAATTAGAATATTTACGCTTCGTAGGTTTGAAATCTTCTAGAATACTGTATATCTTACTACTCTAAAACTAGAGTAATAGGACTACCCCCTAGGACCGGCTAGATCCGTGATAGTATTATTGAAGAAAGAGATTTAGTAAGCGTAGGTATTACTTTATACCTAAACTTTCTAGGTTTAAATCCTTATCCCGATAGTAACCTAAATTAACCTCTCGCTACTATAATACCGCTTCTTCCCGTTCTTTATAAGCCGGCTTAACGAGCCGATTATCTATAAGTTTAGACTTCGAACTACCTTATCTCTCGTCTTCTTAAAGCCTTTAATACCCTTACGGCGCGCAGTCTCTTTTAGTATATAGGGATTCGACGATCGCTACGTAATTAGCTTAGACGGCGCTATAGATAAGGGCTAATAGTCTACTAATAGTTAAGGATATAAATAGAGGCTAAAAGACGATAGAATAGTATATACTAGGATAATATAAATAATTAGTAGAGATTCTTAGTCCTAAGCGTAAAATATTATATATAGGCCGATATTCGGCGCCTAATTTAGCTTAGCGTATAGACTTTTTACGCTAGTCGGTCGCATCCTAAGACGCGCCTCCGTAACTATTTCCTATTTAGAATATTACCGTTACGCCCGCTTTAATCCCGCTAATCGCATTAATTCTACCCTACTTATTCTATTCTTTTTATTAATCTTTATCATGGTATATATTCATAAGGAATTCGATCGTATACGTATTTAGTAATATTAACCTTTACTTTAGGCGGATAACCCTAAACGAGTACCTTTCTAAAAACTTATCCTAAAAGTCTTAGAGCTAGAACCGCGAAAGAAAACTAAGTAATAGCTTTTAGAAGACTAGCTTCGCGTAGAGATACGCGCTCGTTAAGATAAACTATATAAACGCGACCTTACGTAAAGAGCTAAAGAGAGAAGATAATTATAGGAATAACTCGGGGAATAGGAAGACGAGCCTATAAATAGCGTTAATATAGATACCGGTAATAAAGATACTAATTAAGACGGCGGCTAAGACCCTAATATACCTTAACCCGGCCCTAGATCGTCCGTACCTTCGCCTCGGCCTCGTATCTTCGAAGATAGATCGCCTAGTTCGTCCGTACCTCCGCCTCCGCCTCGTAACTTCGAAGGCCGTTCGATTTTCTCGCCTAAACCGCCTTTACCGCCTCTACAACGTCTATAACCTTTACTAGTACTATCAAAATCTTTAAGTAATTCGTATTCTTCGGAGAGTATAGACCCTAGTATTAAAGCCGGGATAGATATAATACCTCTACCGCCTTAAAATTAACCTCCTCGTAAACAATCTCCTAAAAGAAAGGCCGATCTAATAACTAGAGATATTGCGATAGGCGGTAATAAGCCTAGTTATAACTTAGGATCTATAGTAAAGCGTACGGGTATCCGTCTATTCCGTGGTACTAAAGTACTAAATAGCGCTAATCGCGTAAGTACGGCCGCGTCTTATACTTAAAAGGCGCCTCGCAAATAAGGTAGAAAGAAAACTATAGGTCCTTAGAAGAGGGTACCCTACCGCTTTAAGCTAGGAAGTAAGTAAAATACCTAATAGTTTACTAATAGTCCTTTAATCTTTACTAACGTAAATTCTAGCTGTCGCGTTGCGTGAGATTCGTCGCTACTAGAAGAGGACTAAAATACTTACTAAGTTCGGGCCGTTTACTAGACTAGTTCGCGAGATTACCTAGGACTATAAATTAGATCTACGTTTCTAGAGATCGGCCCTCGAGGCCCTATAAGAGGCTATAGAAGCCTTTATTATTAGCCTTTTCGAAGGTAAACTTTAGTATATCTTTTATCTATCTAACATACTAATAAGTAATAGATACTAACTTATACGCTATCTACGCTAAACGTATTACTATCTAGACGAAAGATATTTAATTGGTAAGGCGGATTCGGGGAGATAGTAATAGATAGTAGGCAATATAATTAAATAATGTATTTTTAGAGTTTTATACTATAGAATAGAGGCGTTTAGTAAAACTAGTATACCTTAGTTATTAAATATAAATACTATCAGTCTTTGCCTCTCTTAACTATTAGGAGACTATTAGGATCTCTTCATCGTCTTTCTTTATCTAAACTAAATATAATATCGTAAATATAGCCTCTCTCGACTATCAGCAGACTATTAGAATCTCCCTCTCTATCTTTCTTCATCTGAGCTAAATAAGAAACGGTGAATTTAACCTCTCTTAACTATTAGAAGACTATCAGAATCTCTCTCTTCGTCTTTCTTCATATAAACTAAATACAATATCGTGAATATAGCCTCTCTCGACTATTACGAGACTATTAGGATATCTCCTATCGTCTTTCTTTATCTGAACTAAATATAATATTATAAATACAGCCTCTCTCGACTATTACGAGACTATTAGGATCTCTCTCTTCGTCTCTCTTTATATAAACTAAATATATTATCGTGAATACAGGCTCCCTCGACTATTAGAAGACTATTAGAATATCTCCTATCGTCTTTCTTTATCTAAACTAAATATAATATCGTAAATATAGCCTCTCTCGACTATTAGGAGACTATTAGGATCTCTCCTATTATCTTTCTTTATCTAAACTAAATCTAATATCGTGAATACAGCCTCTCTCGACTATTAGGAGACTATCAGGGTCTCTCCCATCATCTTTCTTCACATAAACTAAATATTAAATAGTGAATTCAACTGAATATATATCCTAATACCTAAGATTATACTGTAATATAATATAATATTCTTCCTATTAACTCGAACCCTAAGGAGACATTTTATTAAGGTTCGAATAAATTAATACCTTTCGTTACGTTCTTTAAGATTATAGCCTCTTGGTACCGTACTAGATTTTCGCCTTATTTCGAACGAGAAAATAGGCTCTAGCCTTTATCTATTATACTACATTAGTCTACGTCCTTATCTATCAATATTCCTATACTACTATAGCCTTATCGTCATCGTCGTCTACGTCTATACCTACGCCTTATAATCTATTCCTACGAATTAGCCTTAATAAAGAAGTCTACCTTTAGGTACCCGAATATGCGGACGAGTTCTAGGACTAGTTTATCGAACAAGTATAGTATAAGACCGAGTTCGACGAAACTAGTAAAGTACGTAAATCTAAAATAAAGTTCCGTAAATTTGGCGGTACTAAGTAGGCTATATACTGGATATACTTCCAGAAGGGGGCTTATCGAATAACTGGCGCCCTAAAGATCGTATACTTACGATACGATAAGGTTATGGTCTATAGGAATTGCTACGGTATAAAGAGTCTTACGGAATATATTAATTCCGATACCTATAAAGTGATTTCTAAGAGACGAGGTTTGAAGCAGCCAACTATTAAAGAGGGCTTTAGGGTATCGGTAAGACTATTAGTAAACTATTAGGTCTTCGAAATACTAATATCTACTAGAAGCACCGTACTAAAGTAGAGATTGTAGAGGCCGGCGATATTAAGATATATACTAGCAGCTTTAACCAGCAACTTATTAGGACTATCGTCTTATATAAATAGGCAATAATAGTGGTCGATAACATCGAATTCTTTCGTCTTATACGATGCGTAAATCCCGAAATCACTATAATATCTTCGTCGACTATTACTAACTATATTCTTAAGCTACGAGAGGCTACTAAAAATATAATCTATAAACGTCTCCCTCTATCGCCTTAGAAAGTCGTATACGTCTTAGATAGATAGTCTGCGCCTCGCCGGGATAGCTACGTCGTAATTAAGGTATACTAGGTTCGTAATAATTAGGTACTCGAAGACGTACTAATCGGTTTCGAGCCCTATACCGGTACCTATAGCGGTACTTATCTCGCTAAACTTATAATAGGGCGGCTATAGTATTTCGACCTAGTATAGAGGGTTATTACGTTTACTACGGATAACGCGTCGAATAATAAGACTATAGTATAGTCCGTTAACGCGTTAATTGTTAAGCTATATAAATATACGAATATTTAAAACGAGATTACGCTCTATCCCTATATCGCGCACGTAATATAGCTTAGCTGTAATAGCCTTCTCTCTAACATTAAAATACGACCAATAAAGGATAAGCTTGTAAGGAACTAGTTAGAGGAGAAGGAGAAAACTACTATAGTACTTATAAGGGGCGAAATTCCTATAAATACTTAAAGAGGAGTAAGTTAACCCCTAATAGTCTCCTAATAGTCCTGGAGTCCTATAGCCTACTAATACTATTCTTCGCCTAAAGCTTCTATATACTATAGCTAAAGCGCGTTAGATTACTATCTTTATCAATTCGAGCGAAGGACGCTAGCTTTCGTTCTAGAGGATTTAAGCCGTATGGCTTAAGGAGTACGATACTTATTCGATAGTCTAATGTCTTCGCCCGATATAGAATGTTAAGACTAGGTAGGATTCTACTTTCTATATATTAGTACGTCTCCTTAAGTTAGGCGAGCCTATTATAACGTATACGAAGAAAGAATACGCGTATCTCTCTCTTAATAATAATAAATAGGGCTAAGTCAAATACCTCGTTAATATCCTTCATCCTTTTACCGTATATACCGCCCTTATTAGTACGTCTAAAGAACCGACTATCTATTAGATCTTCGAAATCTATAATCGTCTCTTTATATACCTCGAGGACGTAGAGGAGATACTGAAGAGTAAGACGCGTCGATAGAAGGTCGAGATTAGGAAGGTATACGGTAGAGTAAGGGAGAAGATTAAGGTCTACTACTCTACTACGTCGTATAGCTAGGTAGGCAAGCTCTACGGAATAGCGATCCTTCTCGATCTACGCGCAAAACTTAGTACTTAGCTAAACCCTAAGTAGGTACCAACCGAGGATAACGAGTTCGATTAGCAGGCGTATTATTAGGAGGAGTTAAAATAGCTATACGATAGTAAATACGCAACGCGAACTCTAACTAAACGATAAAGGGCTATACCCGATAGCCTTAAGAATATAGAGATCTCCCTAGATTCTATTAAGGTGTAAATAGCGACAGCTAAGGCCCTAATACCTTTACTAGTTATAGGTAGGCTAACTGACCGGATAATTAACGATAGACAGAAAGAGTTTAATAACTATCGGTCGTGGAGTAAGTCTCCTCTTGCCTAATAGTTCCCTGATAGTCTCTAACGCGTAACTAGACGAGGCGCAAACTTACCTAAAGAGACTCTTCTAGTAATAGAAGCTTATCGAGCCTCGCTTCCCTCGTATTACTATAATAGTTAAGGATATTTTTATAATTTAGGCGGCTAGTATTAGTATTGAACGAGAGTTTAGTATTATAAGCGCTTTTAATACGGACAATAAGACGTATAGTCCAAATGTTCTCGTAGCCCTAATAATGAACAACTATGAATAGAGAGTACGGTAGAAGTAGAATCTCTAGGATTACTACTTAATTTATACGCGTAAGGATATGGTTACATCTAACGAGATTAAGGTAGAGCGTTAGATATCGGAGGAGGCTATTTATTATTTTATTCGCGACTTACTTAATCTCGATGATATAAGTAAGACGGAGGATATACCCGATCCTAATAACTTACTATTTAAGGGAGAGGAGATTAGAATAGAGATAGAGATAATACTTAGTAGCTTTAAGCGAGATAAGGAGGGTTTATTAGGCGATAACCTCGAGATAGTTCCTCGTATAGTAGATCGCGTAAAGGGTCGTACGAAAAGACGCGCTTAAAATAAGACTAATAGAGGGAAGCGTAAGGCTCGTAAGTTAACGGTTCCGGGGTTACGAAGGGCTAGTAGCTTAAGCCTTCACGCAATAGTTAATCCGGAAAGCGATAGTAATAATGCGGGCCCTATACCTAAACGAACTCGCTTAAAGATAGACCTACGATCGTAGTTAGTAGTAATAACTAACTTTAACTATCAGGAGACTATTAGTATTCTAGGATTATATATTTGTGCTTCGTATACATATAGTTATAAATAATTATAAGTTGAAACTCAGTATTTCGACTTTAGATAGATTGATATTTAAAGCTTAGTATCTCTACCCTCTATTATATATATATTGTACGATATATTATAAGACTAGTATCACGTGCCCCCGACCCGTTTAGTTAGATCGGGGTTTATCGGGGTAAGGGTCGGGGCGGGGTCCTCTTAGAGGGTACCCCCCCGACCCGAACCCCCCCCCTAACCCCCCCTAACCCTAAGGGGTCGGGGGATAACCCGACCCCTTAGGGACCCTAATTAAGAGGTTTTAAGAGTATATAACTATTAGGAAAATAGGTTACCCGTAGCTTATAAATATATCTCGAATATAGAAGTAATAAAGGCGTAAAGATAAGGGTAACTATACCTTCCGGGTTACTTAATATCGCCTTGAAAAGTAGTACTTATATTACTATTAGATAGTACCGGACCCGTTTATCTATCTCGAATATTAGTAACGAGATAAGGATAGCTTTAAGGCTATTTAGATAGCTAGGTAGTTTACTAAAACTTATATAAATTACTACTAAGTTGCCGCTTAATTGCAGCTTTACGGTTTAGAGTTACGTAATATAAAGTAGTACTATAATCTTCGTAAAAAGGCGGCCTTATCGTAGGCTAGGCGTCCTTAGGACTTTATAGAATCTCTATTTAAGTTACTTAAAGATATCTTAAAAGATAATACTTACGAGATTCGTTACTACGTCCGCTATTCTTACGAGATTAGTCCCGAAACTAGTAGGGCTATATCTCGTAATATAGAGTAAATTACGTAGTAGACTATACGCTAAGAGGAGTTTACTATCCGTTTTATTACCGATTTTTATATATATATTAATAGTACTTTTAATACTAATTTAGAGGGCCTTATCCTAGGTTTAGCAATAGGAGTTACTTATACGGGAGAGAGCTTTCTGGTATTATAATCCTAGATAAAGTTAGAGAGTAAAGAAGTATAGTTATATTTTCTTTAGTATATTAAGAAGATACTTACCTCGAGGAATATCGTTAAAGAAATATAGTCGTTAATTAAGCCTAAAATAGGTATAATTAACGATAACGGACCTTCGATTATAGTCTCTAACTTCGGTAAAGGCCTTACGGTAGCGATACCTAAGTTACTATTCTTATATTGCGTATAGCAATATTGCTAGTAGTACTATACGGAAGCCTTTAAAAAGATGGTTAATAAGGCTACTTTAATATAGAGAGAGGGATCTTATATACTTAAGTAATAGAAAGAGATATATAGTAATAGTAATAAGATCTATAGCCTAATCTAGCTATAGCTAAAGTCTAAAGATAAAGCTATACTTAAGGTTAACCGTACCGTATTACTCGAGAAGCTATTATCTGTTTATCGCCGTTACTTTAAGTAAACCTAGCTTTATCTAGAGAGATAAACTATTACCTACTACGTAAAGTATCTACTAAACCTCGGGGCAAACTTAACTTAAGTTAGTAAGAGTAGTAATATACGGATTAAGTACTTTACTAATAAATCTAACTTACTTAATATCTTATTTAAGAAGCTCCTTAATATAGTAGATACGAGGCTTTACCGTATCGTAAAAACTAAGTTACTATAGTTATTAAACTACCTTCGGGTTGCGCGGTTAGACCGTAGAGTTACCTTAATCTTTACCTAGGTATCTAGCTAGTTTACTTATCGTGCTATAACGGGGTTACTTAATATATATTATAAGGCTTAAGGCTAGGAAACTATACGGCTTAAGGGCGATGAAGCCGCTATTAAGAATACTATAGTTATTAGAGGTAACTATAACTATAAGGATATAGCTAGATAGGGGTTACCCTACTACTACTAGTTATAGTAATATATTATAGCTAATCGCATAATACTAAAATCCTTTATATATCCTCGGTAGTTTCTTTTTAGTATCTATATATTTAGATTTAGCTACGTTCAATAGTGTACAATTATATAGAGGGCTAGATTACTATAGGTGGAATACTACCTTAATCTATCTAGATCTAGCCACCTTATTAGATATAGGGGTTATATATATATATAGTCGATTATAAGTCCGCTTATAATTAAGAATAAAGTACTATATAACTTAATAACTAGACTAGTCCTTTATCTTTCCTTATTTCCTTACTTCTATTTTTCCTTATCTTATTTTATTAGTACTATTAGTTAACTACCTATTATTCCTATAGGATATTAGTTGATACTAATACTAATTAGTAGTTAGACTTAATTTAACTATAGATTCGTAAGGTTTCGCTAGTAAATAAGGAGATTATAACTATATCTCCTAAGTTTTAGACGGATACTTACCTAAAATAGTCCGATAATCGTATTTTTACTATTATATATATAAACCCCGACCCTACCGTTTATCGATAATACTAAACGACTACGTTAAGCGAACTTATAGCCCTAGAAATAACGAATTTCTATCGAGAATCCTTATAGATTATCGAGATCTAGAAACTATAATATAGCTAAAGAAGACGAGTAATAGAAAATAACCCTAAGCGTTATAACTACTAAAAGTACGAAAAGCTCCTAAGTATAACTTAAGGGATAACTCTTCTTTACTAATAAGAAGTATCTTAAGTTATCTTTATCCCTTAGTCCGATAATAACTAACGAAGAGCTTAATAGCTATATCGCGTACTAAGCGTACCTATACGTATTAGTAAATTTATTTAACGAACTTTAGGAGTACTTTTACGAGGACTTTCGTAATTAGAATACTACTACGTAGTAGAAAGTCGATAAGGAACGACTAAGAGTACTGAAATCGGTTTTAGGAGAGGCTCTTCTAGCTATAACCTAAAAAGGAATCCCTATAGAGCTATAATTAGCTAACGGTACTTAGATAATCGTATCGACTTACTAGTTAAACGAACTTATAGATACTATATCTATAGGTTATCCGAAGATCCCGCCTATAACTCTAACTCTAGACCGAAAATAACCTACTACCTAGGAGGTTTAGTATATATAACTAGAGTCTAGTAACTTAAGACGATTTTAACCTAATATTACTTAACGAAAAGGCAAATAACCTATTAATAATTAGCGTTATAGAGTACTACTATTAATAGTTTAGGAAGAACTAGAGGAAATACTAGCCTAGTAATAATCTTAGTAGCCTATATAGTAACTAGAACGACCTAGATCGAGACTCGAAGATATTTTTCGGAACTTTATCGATAGCTAAACTAACTTATAAGATCTATAAATAGTAGTTATACGAAGATTAACCGACCTTAATAAGTTATATACTAACGATATAAAATACGGCGGAGAGGAGGACGACGTACTCGAAACTAAGCTTAGGATCTTTATAGAAAATATAGGAAAATACGGAATATTCGACGGAAAAGAGGTTATTAATATATTTCTAATAATACTAAAAGGAAAGGCTAGGGACTTTTACTATAACGAGATAATAGTAAACCGACCTACTAGATAGATCTAAGATTTTAAATAACTACTACGATATTTCGAGACTCCCGAAAGACGCTAAAGACAATTAATAGAATAGAGAAATACTACTCTTCTCTCTTATATTTAAAGTTCGCTAGGAAAGTTAATTCTAGAGTATCTAGAACTATTTATTAATTAGTTAAATAGACTACGAAGAAACCTCGAAAAGTCTTAGGCGGAAGTATACGAATACTTACTCCTAGGCTATAAAGGTATTCGAGAATACTAGTATACCTTATTTACTCCTATAAGTACGTATTAAGACTTATACGATCAATTACGGAATTCTATTATAATAATTACGGTAGAAGGATATGTAGTACGCTTCTAGATATTAGAATAGAGCTAATAAGCGTTTATTCTTAACGAGGAGAATAGTTAAACTAACTTATAAATTATAGAATACGAAAATAACGATAATAAAGCGTACTATACTAATAGAACTTATTAGAAAAACTCCCTTTCTAGAGGTAGAGGAAGAAGTGTAAGACGTATAATAGGATACCTATATAGAGGGCAATCTTCTTAAGGAAGAGGAGGAAGATTTTAGCTAAGAAAAATAGGTTAGAAATACTACGTATATAGTAAATAGGGCTATTAGTCCGTTTACTATACCCTAGAAGAGTAAAAGGCTAGTATTAAACGATTTAAAGTCTCCTAACTATTATAC
Organism: Venturia effusa; assembly: GCA_007735645.1. NCBI lineage: Eukaryota > Fungi > Ascomycota > Dothideomycetes > Venturiales > Venturiaceae > Venturia > Venturia effusa. The sequence goes on along the minus strand of CP042190.1, from coordinate 2,002,641 downwards.
TATACTATAGAAGAGATTATTGAGGCCTATATAGTTATAGTTAACTTCTAGAAAGGTACTAATAATATATAGAATAAATTAGCTAGAGAAGAAGTATATTTTCTCTTTTAGGAGGAAGAAAATAACGAAGGCTTCTTTATAGTCGCCTAATAGCTATCCGATAATACTACTATATATTTCCTTACTTCGAAAAGGCTAGTAAACTAACTTATATATATTATACTAGAGATATTTTAGTTTAATTATCGGTACTCGGACTAGGTATTTTAGGGTATCCTACCTAATATAGGAGTATTAGGGATCTCTATAGTAGGAGAAGGCTAATTCTAAGTATTATAAGTTTACTTACTACTTAATTTAGATTAATCTACCGCGGGATAATATAATATTCTATTTAGTAAGGGTTCTATATTAAGCCTCGGAACTACTACGGTACCGATACCGTTTAGATCTATTAATTTCTACGTAGTACCGGCTAATACACCGTTTCTTATATATATTAGAGATATAGATCGCCTTAGAATCTATCTTAATAATATTCGAAACTAACTAGTCTAGGGTAATAAGTACTTTCCTATTACTAGGAAGTACGGTTATCTATAGATTAAACTACTAGTTCTTAAGTAAATTATAGATACCTCGTATATATAAGATAGTTTAATAACTAATTCGAGTTACTTAGCTACGTTATTAAACGGTCCTAACCAACGGTTAGTCCGTTATAATACCCCGGAACTATAAAATACCCGATTTTCAACCCCTTACTAGCTAAAATAAGCTACTAATAATATACCGTTATTTACCTTCCTCTAATCATTCTTTTTAGACCTAGATAAACGTTAATTAAGGTAAATTTATCGACGTTTTAGATATCCTTCGGCTTAACGTCTATTAATAATCCTTACTAGAGTAGGATTAAATAATATTAATACTAATATTATTTAATTAATTACGTTAATTTATAAGTTCTACTAGATAAATATAAAGGCTCTAATACGGTTTAAATTTAGCTTAAAAGATGATCTTATTTTTAATTTAGAGATTGTTATAGATATCTTCTTTTTAGAAGGAAAACTAGTACTATATATTATAGATATAGCAACTATATTTTAAGCTACTAGATTTCTTAAAGGAATAACTACTAATAAGGTCTAGAAATACGTCCGAATAATCTAGATTAATACCTATTTAGGTCCTCTAGATATAATTATTATTAATGCCGGTACGAATTTTACGGCTTATAAATTTAATTAGGAGGTAAGTTCTCTTAATATTCACGTTAAAGAGATACTAGTTAAGGCCTATTATAGTATTAGAAAGGCTGAAAGATACTATACTATCCTTAGAAGGTACTACTTAATTTTTAAGAATAAGTTACCTTTAGAAAATAGTGAAACCCTCCTCTAGTATACTATAAAAGCTATTAACGATATAGTAGGGCTAAATAGACTTATTCCTATACTTCTTATTTTTAGGGTATACCCTAAGATTATTAGTTCTTATCCTCCTAGCCGTACAATTCTCTAAAGGGTAACTATAGTTAAAAAGGTAATAAAAGAGCTTAGGGAGATATAAGTAAAGGAGTAAGTAGCATCCGCCCTATTATAATAAAATAGCCCTATACTAATTTTACTATATTCCATACTAATTAGGTTAGAGGTATTAGTATAGAGAGAGCCTAGATAATAGAAAGAACCCTATATACTAAAAAAGATCGAAAACTATAACTATATAGTTAGAATTAATAATAGGGACGTAGTATTTTGGTCTACTAGCGTAAAGCCCTATTAAACTCGACTATTAAACGCGCTTATAGCCGAAAACGATATATTTTTATTAGATTCTAAGAATAGGGAAGTAGTAATTAGGGAGGAGGAGTAACTTCCCTCCTAAGAGCCTAGGATAGGCAATAGTAATAAAAATAGTAATCTAATAGTAGTAAGTCCGTTTAATAGCTAGTTAAGAGTTTCTAGGATATAAGGAATAGTTATAATTAATACGATAAGGACGAGATCTCGACGGCGATATCTAGATAAGTATACCTAGTACTTTATTTAGCCCTAGGAAGTATTTCTCTCTATAAAAGAGAAATTAGACTATATACTATATCTCTAATTACGTATAGAAGGTAAACTCTCCTTAGATAACCTACTATTTTAAATTTCAATAATAACTAAGATTAATAGGTTAATAGGTAAAGAAGTTATAAAGTTTATATAGAAACCTATTATAAATAAGCGTATTTTTAACTCTTGAATAGTCTATAAAATTAAAGGAAAAGGGACGGATAAACCCTATAAAAAGTCACGGCTTATAGTATAAGGATTTAATAATAAAGGAAAGGAGGCTATTCTAACCTAATCGCCTACTATTTAGAGAGTAAGTTAGAGATTAATACTTATAATTATAGTAACTTTACTTAACGAACGTACTCTCGAGTTTCTACGCCTTAAAGTTCCTAAATCTATACCTAAAAGATAACGAAAACGGTTCCTCTTAATATTAAGAGATATTTCGTAGGTATATACCTAATTAAAGACGATATTAAATAGGAGAATACTCGTAAATTTACTGAAAGAGATTATTTACCTCTATCTACCTAGAACTATTATAGAAATTATTAAACCCTTATATAGTATCGCTAAAGCAGGCCTATACTAGTTTAATACCTACTATAAATACTATAAAGAAAACCTAGATATAACTACCTTAGTCTATAATCTATACCTCCTAGTTATAAAAGGAGATGTATTTGGTATTATTGGTATATAAATAGATAATACTTTAATTCTCTATAATAAGGACTTTAAATTTAAAGAGGAGGAAGAAAGATTAAAAGCTAACTTCCTAGTAAAGCCTATTAAGGAGCTTAATAATAATAATTAGCTTATTTTTAATAGCTGTATATTATCTAAACGAGGGCTAAACCTACTTATAAAGTAGAAAAACTAGGAAGAGAAGCTATTTCCTATTAATCTTAGCTAGGAAGACTTTAAATAATCCTATATCGAGCAGCGTATAAGAGGTATATAGATTATATTAATATACTAATCTAAAGCAGCTTTCGACCTTTCTATAGCTATATAGTATTAAGATCTATTAGTTAAGGATGCTAAGGCTCTAAATAAACGCCTTATCTAGTAAAAGGATAATTTAGACCGAGGATTAAGCTTTATTCTACTAGATCTAGATAAAGTAAAGCTATTTGTTTTTATTAACGGCTCTTTCGCAAATAATAAAGACCTAAGTAGCTAAATTAGCTCCTTAATTATACTTAGAAATAAGTCCCTATAAGATTTTAAGTTTAATCTTAAGGGAAATATTATCTATTAGTCTTTAACTAAAGCTAAAAGAGTTACTAGATTAGTTCTCGCCTCCAAAATCCTCGCTATATCTAATAGAGTAGATAAGGGCTATATACTAGCTACTACTCTATCCTAAATCCTAAAGAAAGTCGATTTTCTAGTAGTTCCTATTATTATCTATATAGATTTATATAGCCTATATAAATACCTAGTTAAGCTAGGAATAATAAAAGAAAAGAGACTTATAATTGATATTATAGCTCTTAGAGAGGTATATAAGAATAGGGATATTCTAGAAGTCCGTTAGATTAATAGTTTTAATAACCTAGCTAATATACTTACTAAGGCGAAACCTAACGCTTATTTAACTAAGTTAGTATCTATAAATAAACTCGAAATTCGAGTAGAAGGCTAGGTAAAGCGGCTAAACGGAGTTATAGGCTAGAATACCTAGTAGTTCTATTAGTTTTTATACCTATAACTTTTAAGGAACTTTTACTAATAAGGTAGTTAGTATTTAAAGTTCCTAATATTTTTATATATTTATTTATTATAAGTTTACTTGCTATACTTACTTCGTAACTTAGACTATTTTTTAGAAGTAGTTCTACTCCGTTTTTATATTTTGGCTTGCTTTTAGTATAGAGAAAAGAAAGAATCCCTAGAAATTATTAAAAACTATTAGAAACTTATTTAGTAATACCTACTATAGTATTAATATATATATAAACTCTATCCTAAATTTAGTAAAAACTAGGAAAGTATATTAAATGAATTTATAAGCCTTAGAATACCGAAAAAGATTAACCTCTCTATAAACTATTACGATCTAGATCTAGGATAGACCCCTTAGGTTTAGGAGTTATATTCCTAACCTTATTAGATCTATTACTATAATACTTCTTACTAGTACTCTTGATCTAAGAGCGAGCTATAAAGTAATAATTAGCGTAAGAACTATTCTACTTAATTCGACGAATAGTAGTAATAATTATAGTAATAGTACGGTAACTATTAAAAGGAACTATATAGCTACTACGGTAATAGATATAGGTACGATTTAGAGGATTAGTAATAGCCCCTCTCGATATCTAGCTAAAGACTACTACTATATAGTACTAGTAATAAGTTCTAGTACTATCTCGATCTACCTTCGGCGAAAAACGAATATCTTTACCTATATTCTTTCCCGGAACCTAGTTAGCTTCCTAAGTAGGGAAATTAGGACTATCCTAACCGCCTTCGTAATTAATAATATCTAAATAAGTATAGGTTAAGAGGTTTTAAGTCCTATTATAAGAACCTATTATAGAGAATAGCGAATAGAGTTCTCGTATATTCCCTAGGTTTTTTAGTACTAAATTAAACTCTCTAAAGAATTTAAGTAGTCTAGTAGGCTCTCGGATACCTAGGACTTTATCTCTATTTAAATAGACGGTTTTTCCTTCGAAATTCTAGAATCTACTAGGTATAACTTAATTAGGATTACTAATAGGACGAGGAATTATTAACGTAGGATTACGAGAAGGTCTAGAACTATTATTAAGTTAGCTTATAGGTTCTAGTTTAATAGAATTCTAACTTACGGGGTATTTCTAGCGCTAGAACTACGACCTCTACTACTAGAGTTTCTACTACTAGAACTACGGCTAGAACTACTCCTACGTATAGTACTAGGACTCTTAGAAGGAGGAGAAGGAGTCCTAAGCTACCCTATAAATAGGCCTTATCTAGGAACTACTCCTCTACTATATATAGAAAGAGGTATACCTATATCTTAATACCTAGATATAAATTAACGACCTAGGGGCCTATTAGGAGTTTAAGGATCGCTACGTATAGTAGGAGGAGTAGTAGGAGAAGAGCTATCGTTAGAAGGCGATTTAGAAGAGACTAGTTAAGGATCTATAGGCGTTAAACTACAACTATGACCTCCGGGTCCCTAGTTTCTACTACGGTTAATTAGTATAAATACTATCTTTCTACTAATATATTAGTAGTAAATTAGTTTAACGAGAAGATTTAATTACCTTAAAGAAAGAGATCGAGAGTTTTTAAGAATTTAAAGGAGTAAGAGTAATCTCTATTAAGAAAGTTAAAGAAAAGTTAAAGGATTCCTACTAAAAGGCTATTAATTTAAAAGTAAAAGATTTACTAATATTTAGGGGAATAAAAGAGAGAAAGTAAGGTATAGAATAGCTACTTATTTAACTACTTTAACGGTATTAACCTATATTTAATAAAACGGCCAAAAATAGGCGATTCTAGGCGATTTTAGATAATTCATATATAATTAGGCGACTAGATCTAGTTGTATAATTAATAATTTATACTTATATAAGTTATATAGCTTATAATAACTATATATTGAATTACTATTGTATAAGAATACTGGTAATAGCCTTAGTAACCCGTTAGGAATAGTATAACCCGACCTTTAGTAATAGATATACTAGTAATATAAATTTTAAGTATCTAAAGTATATAAGTTCGTTTAATAACCTATCCGAATAATTCCTAATAGAGGAAATTTGATTTGATAACCGACGGGGATAGATATAGGATAGTAGATAGACTTAGTTTCTTAGTTTTAGGAGTACTTTCCTATAAGATAGTTCGGCTATCTATATACTTATTTTACGTAGTATATTTTATAAAGAAGAGTTACTAGTATTTAGATTTAGCTGCGTTTAATAGTATATAATTATATAGAGGGCTAGATTACTATAGGTAGAATACTACCTTAATCTATCTAGATCTAGCTACCTTATTAGATATAGGGGTTATATATATATATAGTCGATTATAAGTCCGCTTATAATTAAGAATAAAGTACTATATAACTTAATAACTAGACTAGTCCTTTATCTTTCCTTATTTCCTTACTTCTATTTTTCCTTATCTTATTTTATTAGTACTATTGGTCAACTACCTATTATTCCTATAGGATATTGGTTGATACCAACACTATAAGTTAGAGAGGGCTTTAAAATAGATACCTTTATAGTAATTAAAGTCTCTTAAGCCGATACTAGTAATTCCTCCTCGTAATATAGGCTTAAGTTACTTCTTCTCTAAGATCTAAGCTCTTATTACCTGTTTTAAGGGCCTTAAACTACTAGAATAGAAACGAATAGCCGACATCTTTACGTAGTATTATAACGAGATAATATAAGCCGTTTAGGTAGATACCCTACCTAGTAATACTAGGTTTAAGGTCCTAAAGAAGGTCTAGAGGGTACTATTACTATAGAGAGACGCTTACGGCCGTACCGGGGTACGTATAATAACTTCCGCTAAGGTTATAGAGAGAGAGATAGATATAAGGGTAGCTATATAGCGACGTAAGGATCGTAAGGCTTTTAAAGCTATTAAAACTATAGAGGCTTAAACCGGTAATAGCGATAGCGTAGAAGGGTTAGAGGTTACTTTAAGTCGTACTTAAAAGGCTACTATTATACGTAAGCGTAATAAGGAAGCCCGAGAAGCTATAGAAGCGTAAAAAAAAACTAGTATTAAAGACGTAAGGGTATATAAAGCCGCCGAGGGCTTAATTATACGGCCTCGTCGCCCTCGAAAGAGTTATTACTACGATAAATTAGCTAAAGTAACTCGTAAGAAGGTATAGGGGCCTATAGTAGAGGAGCCTACGGTAGAGGATTAACGTAGTAGTAATATATAGTAGTTTAGAGTTTAGAGTTTATAGTAAATATACGGATTTTTCTTTACTTAACTACTAGCTATATTATCTTCCCTAGATTTTTATATCTTATATTTATATATAGTAAAGGCGCTATATAAAATAGGTAGTAAAGTTATAATATTCAAGTATAAGGTACGTGCGCACCGGGATATCCGAGTTTGAGTATCGAGTTTGAGTAGCCCGAAGACAACCCGCTTACTAAGCTTACCAGTTATGCAGGTGGTCACGTTTCGATCCAGTCCAACGACAATAACAACAACAACGAATAATTGGAATTTTTCAATCAACAAAAATAGCTTCTTTTCATCTGACTTTATCGCGTGATCCGGCCTGGATATCGAAACCGATACAATCGTGCGCGGCTGTGCAGTTTCCACCAGCTCTCAACCGAAAACCATCTCACCTTCAATGAGTGTAAGATGTGTTCCAAATCCATCCGCAAGGAACTGGAGATGTACCAAGAACATTGATCCGGTCATCCTCCCCTTTCATCGCTCGCTCCCAGACTACGCCGTAACTCCACTCACGCCACTGGATGATCTAGCAAAGGAGATAGGTGTGGGACACGTCTTTATCAAAGACGAAGGCAATCGTTTCGGCCTCCCTGCTTTCAAGATATTAGGGGCATCATGGGCAGTATATCGAGCTATTGCACGTCAGACTGGCCACTCGACAACGACATCTTTGGAAGGGCTGTCAAAAGCTGCCAAGGGAAAAGGTATCAGGATTGTCACGACTTCGGAAGGAAATTGGGGTCGGGCTGTTGCCAGAATGGGGAAATATCTCGGGATTGCAGTCACTGTCTATGTTCCTGGCTACATGGATGAAGCAACGCAAAATAAGATCAGAAGTGAAGGCGCTGAAGTTATACTTCACAAGGGCGAATACGATGATTGTCTCCTGACTTGTCGAGAGGCGTCGAAGGAGACGGGTGCTCTTCTCATTTTAGACACAAGCTTTGAAGACTACACGGAGATACCACAGGTCAGATAACTTCAATAATGTCCAAATTGAATGCTCTAATGACTGTTGTAGTGGGTAACAGATGGCTACTCCACCATGCTTGAAGAAGTAGATGCACAACTCCAAGCAGCAATCAACCGCCCAGCAACGCACGCAATCGCTTCAGTTGGCGTGGGATCGTGGGCTCATGCCGTAGTGGCTCACTACAAATCGAAGGATCCGACAGCAGCTGTCGCAACGGTCGAGCCCAGGACAGCAAATTGTCTTGCCACATCACTCGAAGCGGGCAGGATCGTTTCAGTAAAGACTGACGTCACCATCATGAACGGCATGAACTGTGGAACTGTATCTGACATCGCGTGGCCGTATTTGAGAGATGGTGTCGATGTAAGCATTACAGTCGGCGAAATGCAGGCTCACGAAGCTGTCCTATATCTGAAAGCACAAGGCGTGAATGCCGGACCTTGTGGAGCCGCGCCGGTCGCCGCTTTGAGGGAACTCAAAAGATTAGGAGGACTCGAGCTCCCACCTGACAGCGTGGTGGTACTTTATTGCACAGAGGCAGCAAGGGAATACGTTGTACCAGATGAAAAGGAGGAGGTTTATGGGTATACTCAGCATAACGCTGCACCATGACACCAACCATCGCTCTTCAAACGCTCCAAAACACTCCACAGCACAAAACCCAGTTCCGAGGCTCAGAATATATTTCCAGACCTTGAAGACTGACTCTCAGCCTTCCGCCTTCTGATCAACATCTCCCCTCTATGTGGATTCATCAACCCCGCTTTCCCCAAATGTCTCACAATCCCAGCCTCTCCATCCTCATGCTGCGCATGTCCAAGCGCAATCTTGTCTAAACTATCTCTAAACACCAACTCGTAAAAGCAAGTTGCAAAGATCGTGGCGGGGATGTTGACAAATAGCGCAATCCACCAATAAGACATATACGTGAAGGCCTCGGAGCCGTAGAATATCGTGGCGAGAAGGCGGCATCCGAGATCTCTGGCCAGATTGGTGCTGATGGTTATGTTGGCGAAACCCCAGACCATGACGGTATAAGCAAGACCGATGACGAAAGGCGCGATGCTGGTAGAGATGAAGGGATTCGATGGATCGACGACGGCCCAGGTGACAAAGCCCTGGTGAAGTCAGTCGAAGACACGTGCGAGTTTATGAGTGCGTCGAAACGTCCAGGAAATCGACTTACAATAAACGCATCCACAAAGAATTCAATCAAAAACAACCAACCCACATGCGTCTGATTGCTCTGCGGATACGACGTAAAAATACTCGCCGGACTCCCCATAAACACATCAGGCAGTCCTAGCTTCTCCAAGCTTAATCTATACGCCTCGATCTGTTGATGATATTGGCCATACAAAATTAGAGCTGCAAAGAAGGCACCAGCAATCTGCGCGAAGACATATTGCGGCACCTTTTTCCAAGGGAAGCCTTGCCATATGGCATAACAGATGGTAATGGACGGATTGAAATGGCCCCCAGAAGTACCCGCACAGCAGATGATGCCAAGGGCAACACCCATACCATACGCCAACCCTACCGTGAAGATCGATCCGTACACAGGGTCACCTTTGTGCAAGATGAAAGCTGCCGTCGCCGCGATTCCAGGATACACTGATCAATCAATTAGTAACCTTTGCCAGCCAAATTGAATTGACGAGTGAGGGAGATTTCTCAAGTACCGTACATAAAACAGCCAGTAGCTTCAGCCAACATCTCCCTCAACCACGTCGGCCGCGCAAGCTCCAAGTTCAACCTTCGTTGCGTTACAGGTCCAGGCGAAAAGACATAGCGAGTGAGATGTGTACGCAAAGCATCGGCCATGGCCATGTCGGGAGGTGGTTGCATATGTATATTCGCCCGGGAGTCGTACGACTCGTGGCTAGACATCTTGTGCGATATACGATTCCCTCTATCGAAGACTATGGGGAGGGATGGCCTTGCTATAAGAAAGCCAGGAAAGGCAGGAAATGAGGAACGATCGAAGAAGGAGATATATAACCTGGGTGCAAGATGGAATGTGAGATCTCGGGCGGCGTCGACCCTCGCCGCCTCGCGTCAGGCAGCGTGAAACAATCGACTTTGATTGTCGGGAAATTGCAGAGGTTGGAGAGCTCGCGTCGCGCCGCAGTGGTGTTGGTGCTGCAAGGGGGAATCCTTCTGGATATCCAGCCAGGAAAACGGACCAATCGACAGCGACCGCGCTGAGATCGTCCCGATGCAAATTTTTTTGAGCAGGGCACGCGGGTGACAAATATAGCGGGACTCATACAGCTTTCTCGATGCTCACCAAAAGCAGCGACTTTGTAATTAAATCCCTCTACTAACTTCAAGTAAATAATTCTAAAGATTAAGGTAGAGGTTCGTGAAAGTAATCCTTAAAGATCTATCTCTTCAGTTTCTTTTAATAAGCCGTGGTCAAAAACTAACCATTGTCTATGCCTATCAGTTTGGTGAGGAAAGTCGCTTGAGAGTCCCGCTATATTTGTCACCCGCGTGGCAGGGGCAGAAAATGTACTGCGGTAGGTAAAAGCGGTATTCCTGGAGCTGGTCTGCGGATCTGCCATATCCACAGTATTGAATCGAACCGGCTTGGCCGGGAATGGAGGCCTGATGCGGTTAAAGCGGGAACCTGCGATCCAAGATCGACCAGGAACCAGATAAGACGGCAACTAGGCCGGAGTGGGAGAGCTCGAGATCGTACGAGGTCGGGTTCAAAAAGGTCCGGACACTTCGCTTAATTAAGGTGAGAAGATGCGCTATTTCTACGATATCTCCACTCACGCACGCGAATATTTTGCTGGAAAAGCTAGTACAGAATCGTCTCGTAAAGCTCTATCTATTCAGCGATTTAGATTTTATTATCTCGTTGTTGGCTGGTTGTTGTGGGAGAAAGAAGACTTAGAAAAGTAGGGGATCTCCTAAAATTTTGGGGGGTTCGGCTTGCCGAGGTGTCCGCACCTTTTTGAACCCGACCTCGTATTCAAATTCTCAGCTCGGCTAGAAAATCACCTCAGCAGACTCGATCGCTCAGCGGGTCGCTGTTTCTGGATATTTTTATCGCTCCCTTTAGCACGGAGTAGCCTTTCAAGCATGGACTATTTGACAGTGTACGGGAATAGCATGTAGTGTGCATGAAGTCTCGCTCGTGTCTTCCTGAAGCACAGACACCTCCAATGAATTACTTGGTCCTCTCATCCTGGGACATAAGCACAGGAAGGCACCATTTTGAATGGTTTATCTCAAGAGCACCCAGGCTGAACATCGATTGTTCATCTCTTGATGGACGCCAGGCCGTCAAGATCTCCACGAATTAACGCAACATGAATTTGACGAATGAGGAGCAGGATCGTGGCTGGTATCACGGTGCAAAGAAGGAGTCGAGCTTATTACTGCTCATCGATATTGATATTGCCATGGAGGTAGAGAGGAAGACCAGGCATCTTGACCTAGGGAGCGCTGAAGCTTCCACTGGGCAGTTATTGGCGCCAGAAAGAGGACTGCAGCAGCTGTCGTAAATACGGTGTCCGGACCTCTTTTCTCATTTGTTAGGTAGTGACCGCAAGGGGAACGGATGCCGTTAGCACCCGACATACCCTCTACAGTGTCTTGGCAGGAACAGCCTCATGCATGGAGTACCTCGCGATCGGCCTCCCGTTCCGGGAGGGGCGCCGGACAGACTCTCTTCTATCTGCGGTAGTCAATAGCAGGCTACATAGCGACGCACCTGATCAGAATGAGTACAGTCGACCGATCAAACGTTCCCAAAGTCAATTTACAGATGTATTGCGCAGATCCAAGACAAGCCTGCGGGAAGCACTTTCCGTCTTCCAAGCAATGCTCTGGTTCCATTAAAACAACTGTAGGTATGATCAAGTTACGACTCGCAGGTTTTTTCGAGTAACACATTCGCGCTCGTGATTAGATTCCAGCAAACTATGAAGTCTTAGCAGGACTGGCTGTCTTGGAATAGTAATGCAGGAACACACCTTTCTATGGACCATGAACCACACAAAGCCGACAAATCTGAAGGCACTGAGCCCCGCCACATTCCACAAGATAATGTAGAGGTACAGGTCCGAGTTCTTGCGTTGCGCTTCTTCTTCACTTGGCACAGTCTTCGTGATGATGCCCACGGAACCAGCGGCCTGGTAACGTCGTCGTAATAAGCTTGGTCTGCTTCTTCTACTGGATGCGCATCGTAGCGCTGATGTTCTGGAATGCGCTGAAACGTGGACTCGTATGCTTCCGTTAGCACATAACTATATGCTGGATTGTCAACGGAATAATGTCACTTCTTAAGCTTGTTGCTCAAATCCATGAAAAATACTCACGGTAGGCTGGACTGGGAGACGATCTCGGTAATCGGTATAGGTATGCCGACCATCCGCGAAGTCCCCATGACTGGGCATATATTGAGGCGGCACTATACCTGGCCGATCATAACGATTGGGAGCGTCCTCATCATAAGGGCCGCTCTCTCCTAGAACACATAGACGTTGACTGCTGCCAGCAGTCACAGTTTCCAAGATCGAAGGAAATCAAGAACAGCAGTTACCAATGCGAGAATACCTGGACATATTGGCCTTTAAAGTTCGTAGTCGTTCGATCTAGTATTGTTGTGACAGCACGCAGTCCGACACAGTATGTGGGAAAGCGATCGATGTTGAGAGAAACATCATGGACTCCTTTCACGAATCTATATTTGGCCACAGGGTTGTCAGCCTCCTCCTGTGGCATGTTGCATGCAGGACCTACGGAGTAGACCATGTCGGCAGGGAATCAGCAAGAAAAGTTTGGCAACGCGAGCTGAGCGTGAACGACCAAGTAAGAGTTGAGAAGCTGAGAAATGGCCTGATTGGGAAGAGAGGCGGGCCCAAAGTTGCTGAATGGCATGCAGCAGAAGAGGATGTGTCCAGCGAGGAGATTTCGAGCTCATCAGGTTTCGCGGCTGAGGAGAACCATTCGTTCATGCAGTCGTACAGAATTGAGACTGATAACATCTTACTCTAGCTCCAGATGTTGAGAGCAATCGTCTAAGTGGTTTGCATTTCTAGCGAATCGCCGAGAAATGAGGCAGAGGCATCAGACGACGACCTCTTTGATCAGCTATCTTTAGCAACATACTGTCTCTGCAGACTTTGTCCAGTTTCTGCATCTCGTGCTTACCGTGTACGATGGCCGTCGGCCCTAGCTTTCCTTGCGGCACATCAAAAGCGGTGGAGGCGCTCGAAGAGGGGCTTACTGTGGATGTCTTCATGGCACTAGGGTATACATACGGCACAGAAATTCAGGTTGAGACACGACGAGGGTGGTTGAATGTTCGCGACGACTTTTTGTAGGTATCAGGACACTCTTGCTGGGCTCAATGAAGATAGTCTGGGTGCAGTGGGTGTTGTTGTTGTAGGGGCGATCAACTTCATCACAGGGAAGACCACAATTCCGAAGCGGGAGATCGTCAGGGATATATGGTGGCCTCATGCGCACTGACAACTTTACTAATTTCTTACTCACCTCATCACCAGTCTTTCCCAGTCGTCGCCGAGGTTCCATTTCATCATCTCAAAGGCAGGAATTTCGGCTACATTTTCTTCCCTCTTTCACTTTAAACACGGATGAAGACATGCTTGGTTCCTTCCAAACTCAGGTCCTCAAATTGACGAAAAGATAATACAAGAATTATACTAATTATGAGCAGGTCTCTGGGTTTCTACGTTTGCAATGCACCAGTTGAATCCGGGGGCTTTGGGAGTCATGATAAGGACACGAAAAGGCATACACATCTTTGTTGAATAGAATACCGTAGCTACGCCTTTGCGGGCCCATTGCAAAAACGACTTCTAGTTCGCGTTCATCTGACATCTTGAAGTGGCTGTGGCATCGATTAATCATTCTCCCTAGATAGGCACCCTGCCCAAGATCAAACGGTCTCTATCTTCGGTCGACTTCCTGAATACTGTACATCTCAACACAACTTCCAGCTCACTTTTGTGGCTGCTAGTTGTTGAACAGGCTATGAGCATAATAGATGAACCATCCATTCTTACTTATTGTTGATGTTCATTGTTCCCTCTGTCTACAGAAAGATCAAATTGAAGCCCTATGCTAACCTACCCAAGGCAACGCGACCTAAATGGGTGAAACCACACTTGTAGTCCTCGTTTTGAAGAGTATGCTCCAATTCCTCCGCCAGCTCTCCCGCAACAAAGATCGCATCGTCAATAAGACTAGGATGAATGCGTTTGAGAACAGAAACCCAATCTGCGAGCTTCATCTGTTCCTGTTCTACGATCCTGACATAGGCTATGCAGCAGTGATAACAACAACGCAGTCGGTTTTTATTCGCGAAAATATGGCCAAGGTCGTGTCGCACTTCGCTGAGACCGATTCGCCGAACTTCATCGACCAGGGGTTTGAATCTACTGCACAGGTTCTTGTTCAGCACATCCTCGACGATTCCGCGCGTGGCATCGTTGTGGTACGTGAGATGGAGAATGTGCTGGCGTACTTCGGCGGGAAGCGTGAGGAGATTGGGTCTATTTCGCGCCTTTTCCAGCTTCATTCTCTTCAACTTCTTCTTCTGGGCGCCGCATAGATTCTTCTTCGGTTTGGTGTGCCTCTGTTTTTGAGTCTTTAAATGGTCAGCTGCTGGTCATTGAGAATAAGACAATTTGGAGGAAGATACCTGCTCATCGGGCTCGATCGCTTCTTTGGCAACTTCGACGTCCGCTCTTGACTCCACCACCCCCATTGTTGCTCCGATTTTCACGACTAGTGGTTGACGCTGGTTGTTCTTCCGAGCAGGACGTTTGTACTTTCTGGCCATGTTGATTTTGAGGTTGAGATTGATCTCAGTGAGTTGAAGTTGAGAAGAGGTGAGCAGTAGCGGACTGAAAGCGAAGGGTTAAGTATTGCTTCCTCCATGTGTTATAAGCAAGTGACGTCAGCATTGGCTGTTATGTTCTGTTTCTTACATACCTAGCACGATACACTGAAGAGAATCGATGGATATGTAGAGGTGGCCTCAGTGTTCTCATGAATACGAAGCACTTGTAAACATGCTATTCACTTCCACGAACAAGAGGTGGTTGTATTGCCAAGTAATGTTGGTACGTAAGTGCTCCCAGTCGGCCTCCAATGATTACGGACTACTATAAGTTCCCAATGTCCTCGAATTCACTTCGGCTGGATGAAAAATCTTGAGCTTTCTTATCACCTAGCTTTCTAGCATGTCACATTCGACTCCTAGGCATGCTGTCCCTATATCTGGCCGATAATCATTGACAAAAGGAGTGAGCAACGAGAAAGCCCATCTGCCCTTTCACATACCATTTCAAATACCTTTTCCCGAGCTTCTAGGTAGCTTCCGAAAGCTTCATGCCACCCTTTCTCCACAAAATCCACATCAGCAGTAACATCATGGTCCACAGATCGAAGCACTTTCGCCCATTGTCCAACTTGGACTTTCCCTTCCTGAAAGAGTGATTCATGGTGATAGCGTTTTCGTGAAGTCTTGGCTAGGTTGATAGAGCGGAGAATTTTTCCATTAGAACCTAAATCTTTCCAGAGTTGCTGCATACAATCGTCGTCAAACGTATACTGAAGAATCTGTTGTCGTAATTCAGAAGGCAAAGTAAGGAAGGTGACGCTTGTGCCGTTCGCCCGCCTCGCATCCAACAGTGCTCTCCTAGCAGGGTCGATGCGGATCTCGGAATTGTTCTGTTCAAGACTGGCTTGCTCGGTAGACAGGTAACCTCGCCTCTTGGGTCTGTTAGCAAGAGTTCTTACAATGTTCCAAGGGCCACGGTGGCTCATGGCATTCGTTCGCATGGCCTGTGAAATACCTTTGATGCCTTGATCCTTTCGATCATTATTCCCTCATGGCTCACGGGCTTTCTGCCTTTCTTTGGGACCAGACGCTTGTGAGACTTCGCCATGTTGGAGGTACAGGCTTATGCCTCGAGCCGAGCGCGTTTCGGTAGACGGTGACGCGCTGATGAAGTTGTGATGGGCTTGACGCTGATGATGTTGTAACGTTGGCATTACGGCTGGCAGCGAACTAGTAGTACTAGCAGTGTTACCCGTAATTGTAGCCGGGGAGCATGTTTCGGCGCCTGAGGATGACAGTACTGCCGGGTCATATGTCAACTCAAACACAGGTACGCGCCAGTTGACCCTAAAAAGGAAGAAGGCGAGAACACCCTCGAGTAGAAACATTATCCTCAAGTCGAAACAATACCTTGAAAATTACCAGACCATTATCTTCTACTCACATACTCACAGTGACCCAATTGACCACAACGATGAACGTCGCTAGGCTGTCTCTCCTGTCTGCCTGGCGTTATCACATACGCTGGGCATAGCCAAACCCCTTTCTTTGTCAAGAATTTCAAGAGAGTGAACACCACGCCCATATAATCAAAATCCCGTCTTGATGAGAACGAAAGAGAAATTACGAAAACCACATCGACTTACTACAAGCATATTATCAAACTATAAACCTCACAACTCTGGTCTCGCGCGGACCCGCACTCGCCACAACACTTCCAGCATGCAAAACAAGCAATAAACTGGCCTCCCGGGTGGGGGATTCTGAAAGCGCTATCCACTATACGAGTTTAGATCAAAATTACCGCTCACTGAATGCCACGGGGTCAACGTGTCAATCACTTGACTAGAGCATTTTCATGACAGATGTAGTCCTGATTATAATTTGGTCCTTTGTTAGTTCCGAAGTGAAATGTTTTGGTAACCCCGATCATCCACTTACAAGTTCAAAGCCGAGTATCAAGCCAATTGACTTATATTTCCTGGGACGACTTGGTGCACGCGGTATGCAGTTAGGGTCCAGAGATCGCGATGACCTTCTGACCTTCTCTGTAATGTCTTATGCCCTTCTAGTTTGACCGTTAGATGAATGGTGCCTGGCCTCCAAAATTGTGTTGCAAGCTGTTATGGACAGATTTCTGAAGTCTGAAGACCTTTAAATCGGGCTTGTTGGCCTAATTGATCCTACCCTAGGTGTAAGAGATTTGTATCATTCATTCATACATACTATGCAGTAGATATCGAGCGTTACTCAGTTTGTGTCTATCAGAGTCTCCCGCTCTTGATGCGCCATCCCAATGCTGCCTCCAATTCATTTTACAATTCCATTCATGGCCATGCTATGCCCTCTCTTTCCCCAAAGAAGTGAGCCTACATCCATCCATACAAGGCTCACAATCGATTGCCTCCTCAACCAAATCCACACCCAACATCTCACGGCACAACAGCAACCCCAATACTCCCCGCCTGCGCAACAACACTCCTCGCAATGCCCTCAAGACTAAACCCACTCAACCTGATCTCCGACTGCTTAATCCTCGCAATCTCATAGACATGTTTCAAGCTCACCGTCCCCACATTCCCGATCCCCGAATTGCCCGCGAAACCCGTCCCACTGGCCACCGCCTTGCCCCCCGCCGACGCCACGTTGTTGTGCGGTCCAGGCACGTTTCCGGCCCCGCGTATCTTGGATTTTTTTGCCGTGACGCCTGCGGCGGCGAAGAGGAGGGAGGCGGTTGGGGGGGTGCGGATGTCGAAGGTGAAGGAGCGGTCTGGGCGGACGACTATGCGGGCGGGGATTGGGGTGCCTGTTATGAAGTGGGCTGTTCGGGCGTTGAATTCCTGTTTTGCGAAATTTCGTTAGATGCGTGTGCAGAGTCAGGTGAGGAAGGAGGGGAGGAGGGGAGGAGCTTAGAGGAGGGGGAGTGTGTGTCTTACTTTGCAGAAGTCCATGGATTTTACGCCTTTGGAACCCAGAGCTGGACCGACGGGAGGGGAGGGCGAGGCTTGGCCTGCCCCGACGATGAGCTTGACTATGACATCTTTTGCTATCGCTTTTTTGGCCATTGGGAAGGCAGATGGTGGATTGACTCGTCGGCGTGGTGGAGTTGAGCTTCATCTGATCTCGAATTCGATATTTTGGCGCGCGTTTGCGACTATACAGATAGCCGCCGACATTGACATGAAAGCTCCCATTGCGAATCATCTCCAGTTTGCAGCGTATTGCCAATCGCCGACTTCTTTAGGAATGGAATTGAATTCCTGCTTTCGACAATAGGCGGAAGAAATGCATTCAAACCATAAGGACGCAGCCACACAGCGATTTGTATATGTTCATCACACGCAGTGAACATGGGACTCGGGAGGGAGCAAGGCATTATCATTCCGTGCGTATTGCAAGAGATCTGCTCATCTGCTCAAAACCTCGCCTATTCCAAAACATCTCATCCAGATCTTCTTAGAGAAAAACCCAAATCCATGGCTTTCAAAATCGACTTCACTTCTCCTCCTCAATCTCCTTGGTCTTATGAATGCCATCACCAATCCCCTTGAGCATCTTCTCCGCATCCCTGATACCAGCGATGTTTCCCTCCTTCACTCTCTTCAGAGTCAACGCCGCGATCAAGGCAGCACCGACTCCACTTCCATCTTCAGCGGGCCTGATATCAACGGGGTCTTTTCTCACATCATTACCCCATTCAAGAATCTCTCTCAAGGCTCGGGCGCCGCGAGCCTTGAAGTGAGGGTATTTGTTGAACACAGAGCCATCGGCTCCAACGTGGCAGGATTTGTAGTCCATCTTCTTGCAGATAGCTGCGACTCCGCAGGCGGACAGACGGGCAGAGCGAGTACCGATCAGTTCTGCGAGGCGGCGGGCAAGTTCCAGTTCGGGTTTTGTGGCGTTGATTCCGAGGGTATCGAGGAAGAGAGCGTGAGTATCTGTTAGATTTTCAAAAGGGTCTCTGGTTTTGATTTGTTAGCATTGCGCCAGCATGATATCCAGATACCACGTATACCTACTCTTCAATTGTGGACAGAAATGATGCGTCCAGTGTGTAAGCCTTCTTAAGCTTGCTCATGTCCTGGCCATTAAAGATCTTGCAGTCAGGGTTGCCATTCAGGTCCAGTAGGACCAGGCGGAAAATTTCCCCAAGGTACAATCCAGCAACCATTTTTTCAAATGTCTGCTGGCCAGGGCGTGGAGATTCCTTGTCGATGATAATATCGTATGGCGTGCGCGGGAGCACCTTGTGACCATTGTCAAAAGCACCCCATTCACAGTTGATGGCCATTGGCATCTCGGGATCGAGATCCATGTGCTTGAGTTTGGGGATATTGCCACACTTATCCATGTAAGCAGCATTGCATCCTGTACCGAAGATGCATCCGATCTTGCACTCGTCGTCGGTATATGCTGAAGCAATCATTGTTCCAACAGTATCGTTGATCAAGGCGGCGACTTTGATAGGCAGTTTCTGGTCGCCCGTCAGTTGTGATGTCACTTCTTTGATAGCCTGTACTAACGCGCTCTTTCAAGGCTGCTTCGAATGGTGGCACCACGTCAGTCCCCTCAACTCCCTTGACATCGAACCCCTTAGTCCAGCGCTGAAGCACTCCGTTATCGATAAAATCCTGTGTGGCAGGATATGAGAAAGTGAACCCCAACGGTAATTCATCGAGATGTTCATCTTCATGGTGATACTCGACGAATTGTTGTAAACAGTCGGCGATGTATCCCCACAGCTCCTCACCAGTACCGGTCTTGAGCTCCTCGGGCATCCTGTATTTTGACTGGATGATGTCAAACTCTCCTTTATCTTCGGGGAGCGTGATTTCACATATACGAAGATTGGTTCCGCCCATATCGATGGCAAGGAACGTGCCAGTTTCATAACCGGTTGGCATGTTCATGACCCACGTTGCGTTCATGGGAATATCGCCACCTTCCTCAGTGAGACCTTTTGCCAATTCATCAACAAAGTGATTGGTGATTTCCTTCAGTTTGTCCGTCCCTACACTGAATAGATCTTCAAGACGCTCAATTTGGTGCATCAAGTCCGCCTACAGTTATGTCAGAACAAATCGGTATGACTGTTCGTCTGTAGTTCTTACCGGAACGTCGGCGAACGAGCCTGTTACTCTATTAGCATTGGATTCCAAAACTTACCATCATTTCGGCTTAGACTGACCTTTTCTTGAGGGTATTCTTCGAGGCATGATTGGTGCTTAAGTTGTAACCGCTGATAGTGCTGTAGAGCAAAAGATCCGGTCGTCAAGATATGGACGAGGTGGTTCCTTATCTAATCGACGGTCAGATTGTGAATCGCTCGACAGAAATGATTAAGATGGCAATAGTGTGGATTGGAGATCCTTATCCAAGTGAGAGATTTAACAAGCGACAACCCGAACTTCGTAGAGTCTCTCAACCAAAACTGATATATTATCTGACCTGATGGCACGATCGATACCAGTCCAAACACCAAGAAAAGTCGAAGAGAGGGGTAAAAGCAGTTAATAAAAGCAAAAAATTAAGATTTCAAAAGAGATACCACAATATGTATTCCTTTCCGCGTGAGCACAGAATAGAGCCACTGACCCTATGCCAACTGCTTTGATATGCTGAGGAAGCTGTTGGTCAAAATGGCTTACTCACCCCACGCACGGCAGCCTGAGCCCGATCTAAATGCCGCTCGAAATCCGGTCCGGGAATTCAGTGTCGGCGAAGGAAAAACTGGTGAAAGTCGGGTAGTCGTACTTGTCGGTTCGAGAGAAATGCTTGAGGACTCAATCAATCATTGGGATGAGAAAATAGAGCGATTTTGTTGGTGGTTGAGGCCTTGTGCCCGGCCCGCCTGTGTCAAAAGTGGATAAACCGAATTATGACGCAGGTCCGTGAATCGGCCTCCGTCGGAGACCATGTGGGCCGATTTCTCTCTGGAGAAGACTTGTATGGAACGACATCTCCTGCTCATCCTGATTCTTTTGTTTTTCTTTCAATTCTAGTATGGTACCATGCATTGATTTGGTGTCTTCCAAGCAATTGGAAGAGCGTGGATGATCTACGGTATGGGACCCGTGCTGCCGGGCAGGACGAGGGTAGGTAATGTTGATTCACAAAACATCACCTCACCAAGGTCGCTCGAAGTCTGATGAGCCATCGCATTCTCGTATGCACTGCGAGAACAACTGCTTATGTGCGCGTGATTAGCGGGGTTTGCGCCAGCGTCCGCTCTACTTGTTGCTGCTTGAATGTCAACTCATTGGGCACAGTAGAGACAGCTTTGTGCGCTATCAAACTTGGCTACCGACACGAAACACTTACAAACCACTTTGGTGGTGGTCGGCTTGCCATACAGTTTACCGTGGGTCAAGAGCAGAGTTGCAAATCCACGTAGGTGATATCTACAATCTATCAGAAGGATTAGTATTACTATGTACAACCAATATGACATTACAAGCGCCCATCATCAGAATAGATATGATGAAGAAACTCTGTTCTTGGCGCGGGTCCATACGTGGGACCACCACCACCATCAACGCCTTAGCCTTTTCTTATACTCCCGCCGTCTTTCATAGAAGCATTATCATAACCAAACGGGAAGCCCACCCAAAGCACCAAGTATAAGGCCCAAGCACCATAATGGCAAACCTGACCCAAGACGACTTGCACCACCCGTCGTTGAAGCGGGCGCAGAGGTGAATCCAATACCAGAAGCAATAGCATCTCCAATTCCGAGAGTATTGGACGTTGTTGAGACCGAGGTCTGAGATGGAGACAACGAGCCATTTCTGCTCCCAGTTTGCAAATTCAAAGTCGTCTCAGAGAGAGTAGAACTAGAAACAGTAGTTCCAGAAACGGCGATTGCAGACCCTCCAGGGAAAAGAGTTGATCCAGGGGCAAGCACAAACCCAGTGATCGAGCCTTGAGAGCCAGTGATGACAGTAGGCTGGATCTGGATGGTAGTCGCCTCTCCGCCGATGGTAAAAATAAGAGGAGCGCCAGGACCTAATGATTCCGATTGGACCCCTATGCCTTTTGGGGCAGATATCACTGTGCCAGGGAATGATATACCGCCCGAGATTGAGCCGGGTATTGTTAGAGCAGTCCCGCCGGCTGTGATAGTTGCACCGGGAGCTACTACAAATGCTGTGACAAGAGAGCCTCGAGAGCCGGTAATGAAGGTGGGCTGGATGGTGGTCATTTGTCCTCCAACGTCGAGCACAAGAGGTATAGGACTAGCACCATTGCCATAATCCTGTTGCGAACCCGATAAGCTCGTTGCTGCTGCGCCTCCAGCAGTGGTGATGGTTGCTCCTTGATCTGCCTTAGAGCCAGGTTGTGTGCCTTTTCCGCTGCCTTGTAACGGGTTGACGTTGCCAGTCGTTTGGGCTCCCGGCGTTCCACCTGTCAGTATTCCGGCAATATTTGAGACCACATCTGGCGAGTTTGTAGGTTGTGATTGAGGTTGAGGTGCAGCGGTGTTTGGTGTAGGGTTGACGACAATAGGAGTGGTGTTGTCCTCGGTCTTGATTGCTGGCGATTCCGCGGTGAGGGTTGGTGAAGCCTTGCTGGCTTGACCGGTGCCTTTATTGGATGACACAGTTATTACTTGTTGCTTGGCCGTGACTTCTGTTCTGTATATTCAATTAGCAATGATAAACTTGGACCAAAATATCCGTTTTTCTTCATTTCCTCACAAAGCGCTCATGACTATGTCATACTTAGCTTGTTTGACAAGGAGCTATTTCTAACGGATTCGTTGACAAAATCCGATCGAGAGTATGTGGTTGGAACTTACAGGACGGATACGGTGACTTTCTGGACTGGTGCAACGGACGTGGCTGCAGATGGCTGCGGGGAACTCTCTGTATAGATGAGCAACGTCGCGGTGCCAGAGCTTGCAATCTTAGTCCAAGCACAATCTTCGACATTTGTCCCCGAGAACTGTGACGACACCGCCGGAATTGCGTTCAAGAACGAGTGTATCTCTGGTGGCGCAGAGATAGCAGTTGGATGCGCGGGATCGATCTCTGCAGTGGCCGGAACCGGCACTATCAAGCCTGCAGGATTAAAGACCCCAATCTGAAGTTCTTCGTCCTTGACTGCACATGATGCTGCCGCGGCAGTGATCACAGGAGTGAAAAGACCGCCTCGCAAACCGAAGAATCGAACGTAAGTCGTCGGATAGGTCAATGTTACTCCATGATGTTCCCACGTAAGATGCGCGTAGGGGTCTGTTGGAAGCGGCGGTTTGAAGGTGCCCGTTACATTGGCTTTCACGGTGACTGTCCTGTAATTCGTCTCGCTCGATCCATCGGGATATACTGTGACCAGTGGTATAACGGTTTGTTCGATGGTGGCAGTATCGACATCGACCGAGGAAGGATAGGTGAGGAACTTTTCCGTAGCCGTTACTGTACAGCCATTACATATTCGTGAGGATGGTGTAGAGCAGTTGGAGTATCCTACGCGATAGATGATCAGCGACGGGGAAGACTGACAGAACAGGTGCGGGCATGGCGGCCCGGGGGAGGGTCCATACTTGCTGATGTAATCGGTCCGCTGTCAGCGGCCACCAGCAGTGACAGAAGTGAAAAAGGCAAAAGCTGGAACCTCAACATCGTCAAATCCTTCTCTCCCTCATGCTTCGCGTTTCAGTCGTCGTCGGAGTGCATTCAAACAGGCACGAGGCAGAAGCAGAGCAGTGTTTTGGAGGGGGAAACGGAGCGTACTGGGTCAGATATGCCTTTGCGAAAAGGCTGTACCAACTTGGAAGTATTCGTAGCTCTGCATAAGCACCTCTTGGCGACAGGGCGCAGCCAGCAATTCTATGTACTGTGTACTATGTAAAGGCCTACAGTAGGAATATGAACTCTTGAGGTTGTTCTAATGAGCCACTGACGCACCTCACTTCGCCTCATCCGCAGTCTCTTTGAACGCTCCGAAGCATATGAGATGAAGAGCTCGGTGAATTGGCTGGAGACAAAGGCATTGACACTGCCAGTCATTGAAGTAGCCCAGAAACACGGCATCCGCGCATGCGAGGCTCTTCTTGTGAGAGCAGGACGGTCAAACACCATTCCGACATAAGTTGGTATGTAGCCAAAAGGCTTTCAAGCACTGCGGTTTGGTGGCTGAGATAACGTGCTCGATTAAGTTAATCACCATGCACGACAAGCCAACCAGCGAATGCAAGAAACTCAGCTGAAATCCTTCCGAAAACCCAAACTTATCGGTTAAGTGTATCATAGCGGCAGTGATGAAGAATTGACAGCATTCAGTCTGATTCCAATTGCCCGCAAGTCTTGCTGCTCTGAATTTGAATTTGTGCTACCATAGCGGCCAAGGTCTCCAGTCATCGGTCGATCAAGCTTTTCAGCTTCCGATGAAATCGGATTCTTGACTTTATTCATCCGATGAATTAAGACAAGCGTCGTCATAATTATGACGGCGAAATGACCATAGGTAATGATGGTAATATTATATAAGCTGTTCAAGGCCTCTTATTGGCTGATGATACTAAGATACTGCTTAGTACGCGACTTTCGCGAAACTTGAAAAGGACCTAAAGGTCACACAATAGATACAAGTTCTGGTTCCGCAGTCGCGAAGATACTAGAGAAGAAGCCCGCAATCAAAGCATCTTCGACTGCGCGTACCTGCGCCCGTAACGATGCTAACGGACCATCAAACTCTAGTTTCGACAGCGAGGACGAGAGCCTAAGAAAGAGACGGGAAAGAAGGAACCCGGCAATGAAGTAGAGCGCGACAAAATCAACCTCGATTCGATAGCGGTAACCAGGACATGACACCGGAAGTCCGGTCTAAATCTACTAAGAAGACCGCCATCGCGTCCACTAGCGACGAGGAAGACCTCGCCGCAATGGAAGCCGAAATCGTGATATTAGAGAAAATTGCCAAGGATAAGAGCTCGCTGGTAGACCTAAGAAGCCCCAGTGTTGGTCTAGGTGGGATTTGAGATTGAAGTGGACGGAGAGGACGACGTTTATGATGCTAGCGAAGTATAAGACGATGGGGGATGGGGCGATGATGGTCTCGATGAAGATATTTGATTCAGATGAATCAGGCGAAGAGATATTTGGGAGTGTTTGGGAGTAAGTAGGAAGAAGGCTGATGATGATGACGATGATGATGGTAAAAGTGATGAGGAGTAGCACGAGAAAGGCGAAAGCTGTAATCTTAACATCGTCAAAGCCTTTCGAGTTTGATACGTACATCTATCCAGACTTCACGCACCTATCATCATTCATGTGTACGAGCCAGGTACCCCATGATCCCCCAAAGCCCGCGGAAAGCTTCAAGTCTATCACCAGGCTTGAGGAGATCATACCAAGGCGATCGCGAAATCTTGGGTGAACTCCATGACCCATCTTCCGGCGGTTTCGCTGGAAGTAAACCTGTCGAGAGATATTCGAGGTAGGCGGAGTGGACAGACATTTTCAGAATAGAGATGTGATGGTTGAGAGACGACACGAGGAAGATCTGTAGAATTAGTGTCGCCTCCTCGGACTGAGTAGAGGACATTGGAGACGTACCTGATCACATTCTGAGTCGACCTCCTTCCCGATTGCAGAATATTCGATTCTCGGATCCCAGAGACCAGCACCGGGCCGAAGGATTTTCCAGGTGTCTGCGGCACTCATTTTCCTGGCTGAACTTGAACTTCTGCTATGTGATCGACCCCGACTCGCACGCGGTTGTTCTAATTTTGCATTTTCCTTACCGCTCGTCGAATCATCCGTGTTTGCGACTTCTTGTGCCGACTTCTGTCCAGCTTCGCCGCCGACTGCACCACCCCATCTCGGCACCGTCGTCCACCACTTATTCTCTCCCGGTCTGATTTCCGTCTTTTTCTCTCTGGCTCTTTCCTGAGCGACGGACAACAACGCGCCGGCTTCTCGAAGCACGTCTAGCAAGGAGCTTTCGGAACCACGTTCAAATTCTGTCTCGCTTCGGCAGCTGATTCCCAGCACGGGACCTTCGAGCCAACCCATCTTGGCTCTATCTCGCGCCAGAGGTGGTCTCCAGACTGCACCGGACAACGTGACAGGCACGTGAAGTGTCTTGATCGCTACGGTTGGTTGTCTACGATGCGGTGAAAGCGTGAAACCAAACGCCCAAGCAATGGGCTCCACGAATGCACGGATAGTGTTTACACGATACTGCTCTGGCATGCCAGCACCATTGCCAATGCGATGGCCGCGGTACGTTCCTGGAATGTCCTCTTGTGTGACATCGCTCTGCTCCGTGCTACCACGCGCTGGCTGCTCCACATGCGTTCTCGATTGCACTGAGAGACTCGAGTGCACAGGCATTCTTGCTGGAGACAAGAGCTGACTGGTCAAGCCTGGCTCTGCTGAGCTCCATTTTGTTCGTTTCCTTGGCTCATCTTCCTCGCCGTGAGATTCTACATCTGCTTCTCCTTCGGCCGTCAACTGTGAATCTTCGTCCTCTTTGGCTGACAGGTACTCGTCTGCGCTATCGTCCCAGTAGGATGACATGTTATCCAAGCCTTCCCAGAAACGACGGAAATGCGCGAGGCGGGGCACTGGCCTATTTTTCCTGATTGTCCGAGCGAGGGCGCCGAAGGCGTCGGCATTCTCATATTGGAGCTCTGTGCTGCGGGTGTAGAATTCGTCATGGCTTGGGTACGGGCGTCCGTTGAACAAGACACGTGAGTCTGGGGTAACAGCACTGGCCTGGTCTCCAGTAGATCGCGGCTCGAACCATGATCGTGGAGGAATAAATGAGGAGCCGCACGAGCTCGCGTCAAAGAAGTCTTCGTAGTTCTCGATGTGCTCTGATTGAAAGTTGAGAGCTTCCCAGTGGCCGGCGCTGAGATCGGATACTTTGCGAATCTGACAATATTGATGGAAAAGGTCTGGTTTTGATTCGTTGGTCCATAGCGATCGCTCGACAAGGTCACCAGTATCTGGAAACGACACCGGGGTGGCAAGTGGCGGTGCAGGCCTTTCCTTCTTGAGATCGTGGTGGCCGGCTAGGAGAGAGCCTGTTGGATATAGTTCAGCGTTCTATCGTTTTCCAGAAGCATGAAACCCTTCCTTAACGGCGGCGGAGTATTATCGACCTCTCCGGCATACAACTACACGATGGTCCGGGGGCTGGAATTGATGGCAATAAATGCATAGTTTCTCCGTGCGATCATGGATTTGCTATCTGTGGGCACAGAAGGTAGGGCAGACAAGGTTGTGTCGTTCCATGACGAGGAGCCAGCCAACAAGAGGCAGCGTGCAATATAGGCCAGAGCCACCAGGGATTTGTACCGTGCTCGCCACTCGTACCACGGCTGAGCAGACGGCGGCCACGAACCTTGGACGGTAGCATCACTAGAGGGGAAGGGCAACGAAAGCAAGCAACATACTGCTAGGACCGAGGAAGCCAAACATGTCGCACGCCGCGTGACAGCAAGTGCACCGACAAAAGCGGCTGGGTAGAGCTTGAGGAAGAGAGCAAGACAAAGCGGAATGCGGACTAGACCATGGTGTATGGTGTTTGGATATGGCTGCACATGTTCTTATCAATGGAGAAAGGTTGGTTGGTACTTGGTAGTAGACTACCCGAATGTGAGGTTCATGCTGCGAAGGCTACGGAGGTAGGCTCGAGCGGCTACGTATAGTACTTCAAGTTCTGTGCTTCTACGGTGGTATGCGCAATAATCCACAGGGCCACAGGGCAATCCCGTCCCCGTCCCAGCCACAGTGCGGTGAGGACACCCGATCGATACTAGCCCGCAGGCGGAGGATGCTATTTGTGTGATGTCGGACTTCAAGCGTTGCATCGAGGTTGGACGAGTGCTACTGTGCTGGCCCGCAACGCTGGGCACAGAGAGTGTAGAGGAGCTGGAGGGGCAGTAGTGGGAGATGGAATACTCGACTACTGCTGCCAGAGGGTGCACCCGACAGGCAAAACAAACCCAGATGCGTCCCCAGACTCCAGCGTCCCGTACGTGCCTCGGGAGCGGACGACGTCAAACAGGATGCAATGGCTGGACCACAGTCGGTTCGAGTGCGTGTCTGCGCGACGGGTTGAGAGTAGTAGAAGTAGGAGAACATGTACGGACTCGGTCCATCCGCGCACATGTTGAGACAATGTTTCTCGAGGCCTTTGACGACCTCAGGCACGGTATGCAAAGAGAGTAGTACTAGTTCGTACCTTATGTACTGGAGTACGGAGCAGGGAGATGCGGTTAAGGTTTGCATCTGACAAGATGCATGTCGATTGTCAGTCGGATCGTGCATATCGTGGCGTCGCCGGCGTCGAGCCTTAGACCACAACGGCCCAACGGCGCCAGCGAGCAGAGAGGGGAACCTGCGTGCAGCGCGTCTACCACACGTCGTCGACCGCGAGAGTCGTCGTCGTCTCGTCGTCTCGCCGGCCTCTTACTCGAGTACATAGCACAGGCACACCTCCCAAGTGCCAGTGCCAGTGCCCGCGTCCCCATCTATGTATATCATATCGACCCTCAGCTCCTGCAGCCTCCTCCCCAGACAGCCAATCTATCCATGGCCATGGCCTCTCGGGTTGCATCGAGTCTATTGGACGCCAGCTAGGGGTGACTTTAACGCCGGAACAGAAGAGCAGCAAGGTTATCAACAAATGTGAAACAGCACAGAAGAGCCTCTCCGACAAGAGCGGTTTCCGCTTGGCCCCGTCCATTCTGGTAGCCTTCGTGCACTCGAGACAGCATTCTGACATGCCAGCAATGGCCAACCACACACTCGCCCATCCACCCGCCTACACTCGACCCGCCAACAAGTCCACCACGTCCAATTCCACGTCCAATTCCACGTCCACGTCCACGTCTTATGCATTGCCCGCTCCATTCCTCTGATCTTCCTACGACTACCCTCCAGTGCCTCCACATGCCGACTCCACGGACGATTGCATGGATTCCAACGTGACCGTCTTCCGCGGTCGACGCTGTGTCAGAGTCAAGAGACAGACCGGTGCAGGCTCGCCAGCATCACAGAACACTCCAGCTGGCAGCAACACAAACTCGACCTCCAAAGCCACGACTCCTTCCACTTCGCCAAGCTCCCCAACGCTGTCCGGCCCGGCCACGACGAACCCAGATGTCCCCTCGTCCGTCACTCCAGCGGCCGACACCAATCCGCCAGTTCCAATACCACCACCGCCTCCCCCCGAGGCAGAGACGAACCCGCAAAGCACGCCTACAACAGTGCGGAATGGGAACGCTCCTCCTGCAGGTGGTTCTCCGGCCCCTGGCCCGACATCACCGCCAGCACCGGCGACGCCAAAGTCACCATCAACAGTAGAGCCAGCTGTACCGAACCCTGGTAGCCAACCTTCAGTTCCGTCAGGCCAATCGTCAGCCCAACCATCACAACCAACGACGCCTGACAAAGGTTCTGATTCGAACGCACCTCCGACACCAATCGCGCCTCCACCGCCGGAAAGTACTTCCCCGACAGCATCAGTCCCAGTGGCGGTAGCACCCAGCAGTCCCAATGCTTCGCCGCAAGGAGGAGGACAAGCACCGTCGACAGGTGGGCAATCACCGGCGCCCGGTGGTTCAGGTGCAGGTGCTGCTCCTCAACCACAGCCAGACGTGGCATCGTCCCAACAAGGAGGGAACAATCAAAACACACCCCCAGCTGTCGCAGGCGGTTCTTCAGCAGCGAACAACCCTCCCAATCCAGGCTCGCCGCAAACACAACCAAATACTGGTGGTCAGCCAAATCGACCTGATGGATCCGGAAGTGGACAAGGATCAGGATCAGGATCGAGTTCAGGATCGAACTCAGGGTCGGGATCAGGATCGGGTTCGGGTTCAGACTCGGGTTCAGGATCAAACTCAGATTTAGGATCAGGATCAGGTTCAGGTTCAGGATCAAACTCAGGATCGGGCTTAGGATCGGGGTCAGGTTCAGGTTCCACAGGATTGAACGGCGCATCACCCTCGTCAGGTTCCTCACTTTTAGGCTCCGGTTCAGGCTCAGGGTCTGGGGCAGGCTCAGGCTCAAGTCCCAATACGCAATCACCTTCTCAGGCGGGGGGTTCGTCAGACTCTAACCCCACTGAACCCGGCGAGGTGACAATACCAGCCGCGATGACATCTGGCGGTACAGGGAAACCAAGCGTGGTCGTTACAACTGGGAAGGGCGGATCGCTAACATCTTATACCGTCACGCCGACACCCGGCACTTCCATTCCTGGAGGTAGAGGTAAAGGTTCTGGTAGTGCCCTCTCGACGCATAATCCCAATCTTCCACACGCGGATGGCAGCACGCACTCTCCAGGCGAGATGGATGCAGGACAAGGAAAGCGAGTAGATGTGGGCGCCATCGGTGGAGCGATCGCAGCCGTCTTCGGTGTTGCTTTGATTGCCTTTTTGATAATCTTCTGTGGGAAGCGGGCGAGGCGGAGGAAGAGAAGCAGCGGTACTCCGTTACTGACGAGTGCTGGAGGAAGGCGATCAATGAAAGAGAGGGTTAAGGCTTTAGTGGGCACCGCACGATCGCCCAGTCCAGCTGCTACTCCTATCGCTGGTGAGAGGAGATCGTTGAGAGAGAAGGTTACCTCAGTCTTGAGCGGCAGGACATTGTTCGGTGGTGATCAGGATGCTGCTCCTGTCGCGCGATCGACGACTCCAGCTCTAGAGCGAGGCATGCGGGATATTTCCACATCCGACGCGCCACAAAATCGAGCGTCGAGTGACCCACCACAGACCTTCGGCGAACGAGCTTTGGGTCCACTGGCGATGATTGGTCGGCAAAGTCCAAGCCGAAATCGTACAGAAAGGCAACCACAGGCGAACCATAAAGCGCCACGGCTACCGACACCCGTCGCTCAACATCGTCGTTCATCCTCTTCGGTCCCGTCCATAATACAATCGTGGACCGCAACGGACGAGGAGAACAATCCCTTTCGCGATCCAGACCCAGCTCGACCTCTTCGTCTCCTTAACCCAGACCTTTCCAGGTCGAATACCACAAATACCATCGGCACAGCTCGTCAGCCTCTTGCTCCCGCTTCCATGCTGACCGACGTGAGACCGAATCCATACCCTGCGCCAGTCGCAATGAACTCATCACCATTCTTTGGTCCTCCTCCAAGCCGCCCGCAACATAAAAGGTCATTCTCAAAAACTCGAATACCGAATCCTTTCCTTGATCCCGAACCGCAACCGGATGAGTCAAATTCAAGATCACCACCGCAAAGAGGATACACGGCGTCGGGCCACTCAAGGACGACAAGTCTACGCCAAGATCAATTTGAAAGGAGCACTGGAACTCTGATGCACCAAAACAGCACCAGCACCATTGATTCTGGCTTCGTCTCTGCAACCGTCTCTCCCGAGTTACAACAAGAAGGGTTTGCTAGACGGAAGGATAAGGCAAGCAATCGAGAAGATTCTGAGGCCACCCCTCATGGCTTGAGTACCATTCCCGCCTCGAGAAGTGCTTCCGGCTCATCTCAAGGGGCATCCTCAATATCACCATCCGAGCTGCTTCGAGAACTCGAGGCTTTCGAGTCACCTTTCGCTGACTTCTATCGATCGTCGAACTCAATATCGCGCGACTTTGGGCCTGAATCTATGGCCTCAGAATCTGTGTATACGCGTCCGACCACCTCGGCTTTCCCATCATATATTCTTGACGAGAACCGGAGAATGTCGAGAGCCAGTGATCCCTTCGATCTCGACAGACCTGAAATTTTGGGTCTCATGAAGCTTGGGCGAACAGCAAGCCGAGACACGAGTTTATCGAGAAGTACGAGCAACAGGAGCATCAGGAGTGAAAGAAGCGGCGTGAGAGGGAAACGGAAAAGCCAGGGTCTGAACCATCCTCTCAACAGCGGGAGTGTTCAAGGACAATGATGACGACGAATTCAAAACACAACGATAAGAGCAAGAGCTCTCGAATGCATTCATTCGCCTGCAGGCATGTCACTCGGGACAAGCCTAAAAGTAAAAGAGGACTTAATATACCCAGCGATGCATTTCCACTACAACACAGTCCTCTTGGCATTTCCTCTTCATCTTTTTTTCTCAACAACAGCAGCATCGTTTTCTTTCTCTTCGCTCGCTGAATCGCTATTTGAACATTATTGCAATCTGCACTGCATATTAGGTCACGGCCTTTGGATACAAAAAATAAGAACCGGTGGGCATTACCACGACGCATCTCGCAGAAAGCACTCCAGTACCGCTTTCCGTTTTGGGATGGGGATCCGGGACACGAAGGAAATACAGCTTGTTATGATATGATACCACATACTCTCGTTTCTGGGCCTTTGTAAATAATCGGAGGCCTCTCTATTCTGTATATTTTTGCACGCGCTTGGGGCGGATGGAAGCTCTTGGTGAGGTTATCTGAAAAGAGAGCTACGTGTCAATATGCTGAGAGTACTTAGACACTGTACATTACGTTAGGTGGCTGACGAAGTGAAAGAGTCGTAACTTGACGTCGTTCCAACTCTGCATCGTACGGTTTTGCGTCTTGTCCCGTGATCTTTTTGCTCTTTGCACCCGACTTTCATGTCGATTTCGCTTTGAATGTGAGATACAAGGTTGATAGTAGTGTCCAGCCACCTTGAATGATCAAATTTGCACTACATACCTTACCTTGTGAATCTCTGAGCCTGCAGTGGCTGACTCCATGATTCCATACGCGTTCACGTGACTCGATAGTACTACAACATCCATCTCCGAAGTCGAACGCCGATGATACGAGCGAATATACACCCGCACTCTCCCTCTCCCTCTCCCTCTTCCTCTACGAGTACCCGAGACCCTAATCGCCTGAGCAAGACATGACATCAATACTGTCACTCGCTGCTGGGTAAGTAGTACTGGCTTTCGATGGCATTCGAACCTCGAACTGAAAGTTTGAAATATCCCAAGTCGATGACCACTGGGTCACTGTCCCTCACTCAGGCTCGTAATCGAAATCGATGACGCCGACGCCCTCGATCAAAATACGAGGTCCCCACCGAACGAGATAAGACGTCCTATCGAACCACCCATCGAACATCCTATCGGGGACGGAGACGGTGATGGGAAGTACCGATTGCTCCGTGCTCGTGGTTGTGCGTGTTGGGGGGTACCTATTAAGTACTCAGTTAAGCTACCCGCTCACCCGACCTACCTAGCTGACCTGATCCCTACTATGGCAGGTGGCTTTTAACAGACCGAAAATATCCCTCGACTTTTTATACCACAACGAGCGAAAAGATGTATATACGAATAGGTAGGAGGCGTAAGATAATCGTCCCCTACATACCGAACGTCGCTTTTGGAAGAGTTATTCCAGATGGTGTATGGTGTATGGTGGTGAGGGCGCAAGGAGAGGAGAGAAGAGAGTGAACATCTTCAACCCCGACCTGTTGATTGACACTTTACCTAGCCACACCGATATGGCCCACCCCTCTCTCGCAAGAGAGCGGACAGCGCGGACGACGCGGATCCAATACCGGTCTCTGTGCTCTCGTGTATTGGTGGAAAAACTGTGGGTACGGGGTCTTGTTTTTGCAAAAGGGAGAGGCAGTGGGGGAGGGAGTGGTTGTCCACCACGCCACGGAGTTATGGAGTCAACGGGGTCCATGGTTGGTTGCTGCAGGGGTGGAGTTTTCTCCGTGCTGGTGGGTTTTTTTGGGGATGGAAAGTATCGTATACATACTGTGGTTGCATGCCAATTGCCAAAAGAACGTTATTTAGTGGAACCCTCGGCCATAAAGCCAGCAACATGTGAAGCTGTATACAAGCCGTAATGGCGATTTTTTAGTGTTTTTGTAATCTCTCTTCTACGGCCACGTCAGTCATTATGTGGTAGATAGCGTGAAAGAATGAGCTTATTAGGTTGTAAGATACACGGGATTGACGAGATAAATGAAGCCGAAACCTGTGCCGAGATCTCCACCAAATAACGTCTTTTTGTCCGGCAACCACAGTACACCGAGATAACACAGCCTGTCCACCACGCATGCACCGAGACAACACAGCCTGTCCACCACGCATGGAGTCACTGAGTCAACGGAGTCCATGGTTATCGCTATGGAGTATTCTCCTTGCTGAACTTCCTTTTTGGGATGGATACCACAGTATACATACGCCAATATACACCATCAACAGTACAGCCCCTCTATACGACACAGTAGGGATCCTAAGTCCGGATAGCCAGGGAACTGCCTACAAGGCAGACTGTAGCACTTTCGAGAGAGATACAGCGATTATATTTAGAGTGGTGGGTCACCGGATCTATTATGGAAGCCAGCGGAAAGAATGTTAGTATGGTTATCCCTCCACACCAACAAAATATGCATATATAGCCTACATGTACACTCCGATTGGCTCTTACAGCCTGCTATTCACTCTATTTGATTCCGGCTTTATTACGGCAAATCGACGTGCTAACATTCTCTCCGCCGGTCACCACAGTACTTGTCGCTATGTATAAAAGCCTACGTATCCCTCTCACCGTCCGTAGAGAGCCGAACTAACCCACCACTAAGTATCTATCAATCAATCTTCATTATCAGCACCTGGCAGCAGCAGCAACAACAACAACAATGCAACTATCCCACTTCACCCTCATCGCCCTTCTCAACACCGCCCTCACAAGCGCCCAGTACTCGTACCAGGCCAGATGCGACGCGCCACCCGCCAGCTGCAAACCTAACATACCAGGTTCCACTTGGGTTGCGGTACGTACCTTATCTTACCACCTACACCACGTACCACATGAGTTCGCCTTGCTTGCCTTCGAGAGGTGCTAACAAAACATCCAAGTGTTCCGAAGAGGCAGACTGCAGAACGGGCCGGGCATGCGGTTGGCAGAAACGTGCCCATGTCTGCTGTTCCGAGACCGCGAAGACGAATGACCCAAGGGTAGCGAGCTTCGACATCGTGGAGCACTGTGTTCCGGGACGTCCTTAGCGGAGGGGGGGTGGAAATGTGGTGGTGGTGGCGGTGGTGCGGGAATCGTGTGTTTTTTGGATATATTTTTTTTGTCGGGTGGTTTGTTTGTCCATGAATGATATCTATTTTCATCTCTTACTTTCTTTTTCTCTTTCTTTTTTGGGTGGCTTTTTTTTTTCTCGGGTGGTCTCTCTTTTCTTTTCCTTTCGCACTCGTTCGGGTTTGGGTTGGGTGTTTCGCGGACTTAGGCGGGGACTGTTTTCCTGGGATATGTGGTCACTAAGTATGGAGCGAATATATATATATGTGTGCGGTTGTATCCGTCTCGAGCTCCACTGTATACTACGGAGGACTGATCACTGTGAGAATGGATCCGTGATCCCGTCCTCTCTGTGATGAGCTGTGTGTGATCCGGGTGGTGAATCCGCAATACTTGGATCTGGGACGCGGTGCTCGGAGTTTATCGCGCGTATCGATCCCGATCTGGTGGTTATTTTTGATATGGTGGGGATTGAGTAGGTACGCGTGGTACGGTAAGGTAGAACAAGTAGTGGGTTAGTACCTACTGAGGATCACTAGCGCCCACCTACCACGCGACCTCCGCTGGGCTTACACGTGGATGACCCGATGCCCAGATCTTCTCGATCTGAATGTCTCTGGCAAGATGAGGATTGTCATGATGCAGATTGTCATGATGCGGATTTTTGTGGGTTCGATTACCCTTGGCAAGGCAAGGAACGCTTTACCTACGGGAGAGATGGGAGACAGGATATGCTTCCCAGTTGTGCAGGGTTTCAAAAACAATCGTAATGTCGTTCGTTCGATTGCCGGGTATCTGTGTAAAACGCTAATCGCTCGATTTCCCCCCAGAATGTTCGCCGTGAAAATGCATACCTAGCAGGAAAGAGAAAACTGCTTCTGTCTACCCATGCTTTATCCAGGAAACCTGTCACGCTCATTACCATGATGCAAACCAATTCTTTGCGCCGTCCGCTGTAGTTGTATATCAAGACATGATCCATTCAACCGTATCGAGGCATGCTAGGTCCAGAATAAGTCGGCAATTCCGCGACGCCCGATTTCGGTGCAGGAGGACTGAAATATCTGTTTTCGGGCACGACCTCAGGAGCCTGCGCAGCATGGTCTAGCTCCGCTGGGCTCGTTGTCCGTCGCAATTCCATCGATGGCTGCGCGGAGAGTGTGTGCGTTGATGGATCATACGGCGAGGCGAATGGATTTTGGTTCGAGTGGACAGATGGTGGTGCTCTCGTGTTGAATGGTACGGCACCGCCTAGTCCGCCTGTTACGACGTGGTATTCGGGATCTTGGGCTGCTGTGGATGCTGGTGCGTAGCCTCCTGATCTGGCGTTTTTGCGCGCGCGGTGGTAGATTACTGAGGCGTAGATGAGGAGGGAGACGAAGGATATGCTACGGGTTTTGTTAGGACAGATTTCGCAGAGGGGTTTAGGAGGGACTTACAGCAGAATGATCTGAAGGATGTAGGATAGTCCCAAGCGCGATCTGCCAGCTCGTGCCAAACCGACGAATGACAGGACAATCAGCACCAACCAGATGGTAGTCTCGATAACTTGGAAGATCAAGAACGTCTTCGGCCGGAGACTATGACGGCAGAGCCAGATCATGGATAAGACGTCGAAGAGGAGACATAGCCCGATGAACAGCATTATCACCACGAGCGTCCTGGTATCGTTAGTTCGTACCTTCTTATCAACCAAGCGGAGCGTACCCGATAATTCTTCCCCTACCACCAATATATCCGCCCGAATCATCTCGCGTGATAATGACAAGCAGCAGAATAGACGTGACTTCGTAGAGGGCCATGGCTATAATGCGGATCGTCCAGAATGGTATCAGAACGCGCTTCAGCCATTGAGTTTGTGCCGGAGCCATGGGCGGGTTGACATTATTCGCTGGAAATATAGGCATGATGGCGGCGGACGTATGCGTGATTGACGATGAATTACGCTGAGATGTCTATATTTGTATTCCGGAATGGACTTCGGTCAGCCTGGTCTGGCTAGAAGAGAGTTTATGTTTGCTGGTGGTTCAGAGTAGCTGTATGATGAAGCAGAGTAGCGAACGACAAATTCTGGATTATGCGACTAGTAGCAAAACGTCTAGACAGTGATTGGAAGAGATTGAGATGAGGTGAGATGGGAAGGAAAGCGGCCCCTAAGGCGGCTCAAGGTGTTCTTGTAGCACAACATCGAACTCATGCCTTGCCGCCCTCTCACCATTCACAGCCCCGGGCTCCTCGATCCCGCTATGTGCATCTGCAGTAGCGAGGCAGGATACAGCCATGGTGTACAAACCAGCCACCTTGGCTGGTGTTTGAAGACCGAGAGTAGGCGGGAAAGGGAAAGGTGGTGTTGAGCAGAAGCAGTGGGTGAGCCTATTTTTAGAGGCGGAGGAGTATCGCACGCGGTAACGAGCCGTCTCGTGGCGTTTCTCGTGGGCGGAGTATTCTGCAACCACGTCCACGTCCTTCATCTGCAGTCTGAGCAATAATGGCTTCTTTTTCAACGCACTATTTGGCTTCCAGAACATACGAGAGGAGCTTCTGAAGCCGTTGCTTTCTTCAGAGCCGGAAAATAGGTAGCCAACGATGATTCTCAGAAACTCACGGACAGCGGCAGCACAATCCCGGATCTTCATTTCGTGGCTT
The DNA here is from genome assembly GCA_007735645.1 of Venturia effusa. Classification (NCBI taxonomy): domain Eukaryota; kingdom Fungi; phylum Ascomycota; class Dothideomycetes; order Venturiales; family Venturiaceae; genus Venturia; species Venturia effusa. Next base: position 1,965,210 of record CP042190.1, on the reverse strand, counting down.
CAACGATCCGATTTGAAGATGGTTCTGATTGACACAAAATGCTGGAATTCTCGTAGACCAAGTCGATGATCTAACGGGTCTCAGGTCCATCTGCAGTGTGTCGCCTGGCAATTTCGCTTACCGTTATTTCTCCATGACTTCTTGCTCCAAGGTTTCTCAAAATGAACTCGCATCTCCCGAGACCCTGCTGCTGTTGCTGGGAACGACCTCGCGCTGACTGTACTGCTATAAGAATGAGTGGAACCGACAACGCGGGGAGCAACGCGTTTCTACACTCCTTTGCCTGGAAATCGTGCGAGCCAATCTCTCCTTTAACGGTTGTAAGCATGGCGAGACTGGGGTAGGCGAAAGTGAGTGAATCGGAAGCAGATTCAAGCTCACAGCAGCTCAAAGACTCTTCTTGCTTGTGGTGCGGAAATTCAAGCGATGCGGACTTACAAACATACGAAAGACTCTCAATCATCACGCCATTGCCATCTCGTATGATGTTGACATGTACCTGCTGGGAGGACAGCCTCGTCAAATTCGTCTTTTGGAACCGCTACAGGTGGACACATCTGAGAACAGGCATGATGGCGAATTTATACTCGGGCCTCGATTCATACACGTAGTATTTGCAGAGCAAGGTAATAGAATGTGTTTCTTCATGGCGGCGGATTCTCTAAATTGACTGTTGTTTTAGGTAAGATAGCATCGCGGCTGCATATTTCGCGTCTCCGAGTAACGAAGAATCCGCAACTGGATATTGAAGTGTAAGGCGCCATCGCATCCAAGCACCTCAGTCGACTCTTTAATCAGTGATAGCCCTCAGCTCTAACGGCAAGTCTTGAGCAATAGATCTGGACATCGGCATGCGTGACAAAATCGCTGACGTTGCCTGCTCATTTTCCGCGGTTTTCACGTCATCTCTTCCATCGTTGCAAGCTTGTTAAGCTGGTGAAGAACTTCAGAGTCATCCTTCAAAGCTGAGGGACCGCGTCCATGTGGCGCGTAGGCTCGAATCAAGCAGGTACCTTTAACTCGATGCTCTTTGCATAGTCCAGAGCTTGACGATGGACAAAATCAAGGAACCCGTGAAGTCGTATGAACACTATCGAGTTTGCGTGTTAAGTACAACCAACCAGGCTGGCATTCTATCAAGATCTTCTTCTCAGCAAGACGAACGCGGAGCCAGAACGAGATATTTGACCAAGTAAACGGCTGACTATCGAGCGGTGTCATACGATGGATATCCAGCTCGGTATGCTTGACGAACCGAACATCATTCCATCTTTGGAAATTGATACAGCAACAGCAGAGCCTCCGAATCTTCGAAGTTGGGGACTGTACAAGCAGCTGTTGTGTCACAGCACTCACAAGCTTCAATAAATCGGGTGGTATTGTTTGACAATATGATGAATAGGAGACCTCAGATAGCAAGGCTTATAGCCTCGCAGCGGCATCGAAATAAGAGTGCTGGAAGAGCACCGTTCTTTACTCCAGGAATCTTGGAAACAATCAAAGGTACTCGATGGAAAAGGTGACAGCTATTCAGGAAAGATGTATTCATTGTGGATGCCTCGACTTTGTGAAGACACGGCCCCTCATTTCTATCAGTTTCTGCATGCTTAGTTGGGAAATCGATAGACCTGAAGCCTACCACGAATTCGCAGTCATCGCTCTTGACTTACAACCTGGATTTACTTGCAAAAAGGATTTTGCGTTCATACCATTTAGCCACAGCGGCTTGACCAATTCTTTGATGCTTGATCTCTAAGAAAACTTTTCTATTCCAAGAAGTTTAATTAAAGTCTTGATTCATAATTGACGATATCGGCCAGTTTCCCTCGAGGCTTCCAGAATTGGTGAACCCGCAATACGGTCTTCAAATCCCAAGAGTGCGTCCACAATTGAAGTCAATAATCGCTAACGCTAGAACGTCTTCTTTGGTCGCTACGAATGGAAAAAATCGATCGATGCCTCAAGACTGCTTGCGCTAGCCTAAGGCGCACATATTTATCCTTACGAGTCAGTCTAAACTTCCAATTGGTTGCGTACCCTAGCGTTTGCTAGCATGATCACCTCCGATCCTGCCGTGCCTCTCCAAATACTTGCTGTGGACATGAAATACCAATACCTGTGCTGCTGTGCATCAGAAAGACTTATCGTCCATCTCGATCAGTACGTACTCATCAGCACTACACATACCGTGACCGGATAAGGGAAGTTGGTCCGCAAGACATGCGACCACCAAATCAACCGGATTGATACTCATCAGCATTGTCAACCGTCTCGCTCGAACCCTTCGCACTCACTATACATCGCTCGCTAAGCTCATACGAGCTGCCGAACTTACAGCCTCGCTCAATCTCATTTCGGCAGATTCTGCTCTTGATCGAATCGATACGCTTCTCAGTCACAAGCTATGTTCAGAGCTCGAAATACATTACGCAAACAGTCTTCCCAACTCTACAAATTTTGGCACCGTAATCTTGGAACTCCAGGATTCACTCGATCTTTCTCAAATTCTGGCAAAGCATTCACATGGCTCTACACTCTTCCCGTAGTCGTAGTGGTCGTTGCGTCATCATTTTCACCTTTATTCTCAAAGCAAGAGACGCCACTGCTCTGTTCAGAATCGAACGGCCGATATGCTCTTGAGCCCCTTCTCGTTTTGTACTACACGAATAAGCCTTGTCAGCCAGGGGCCATATCGGATATTCCAGCTTTCGTGGCGAGCAGATTGGTGTCCGAGCGCCTCCACAGGTACTCACATACGAAGGACAAACTATCTGTCAAAGACGAACTCCTTCTTGCCATGGCTACTCGCTTGGCCTTACTTCGCCGTGGTGGAACAGACGAAGTCTCTGCAGAAATGAAGAACAATCTTCAGATGTTTGCTGAGACAGAATCGATTGGTTTGAAGGACTCGCCGTTTGGCCGAGAGAAAAGCGATCTCAGCTTGATGACTGAAGATGCTAAAACCGTATGGATCACAGATGGTATCGCTTACTTCATCATGTCTGAGGACATGGACAAGGCAATCCAATTACCGTTAGAAAAGTGTATGGAAACTTTGATCGCACGTGATCACTTCGAAAACTCGAAGTTCATGACTGAGTTGGGTCCTGAGGAAAGGATGATCGTTTTCGAGCTGTACAAGGAAGCCCAAAAAGCATGTCAAAAAGGAAAAGTCGGCGAGGAGATAGAAAGACTGGGGCTTCCAGTCGCTCCTGGCCAAGACGTGAAGTTAATGGATGCCATGATGGATGTCTACTGGCGTCTCAGCAAAGAGGAAGTTCTCAAGGGCGTAGTTCACAATTAGGCCGTCCCTTGAAGGGATCGGGCTCATTCAGACAGAATATCAGCTGACTCGACGAATTTACCTTCCCCCCAACGATCCCACGGAGTCTACACCGGATGTGTCCATCTAGACGAGCAATCAGTCGGACCAGGATCCAGTCTCAATTCTGTCCTTGATCTTTTACCTCGAACTTGCTTGCCGGAAGCCATTGCATAGAAAATAATACCATGTGGTGCATTGATATCAATCACAGCAGAGTTGTTCACCAACGAAGGATTTGGCAGCTCGGCAAAGACATTACCTCTGAATTTTCATTGCCGTTCTCTCAATCGAGATGGGAGTACGACGAAACCGCTCCTGTCTTGCGGCCGTTTTAACATGGCCGTCACCTCATTGTATCATTTGAACGAAAGAAGATGGTTGTATGACCCTGCTGGAGGAATAAAAGCTCCAGTTCGTGATCGGCACGAAGCAGGCGGATCACGGTACGCCGATTGATATCGAATCGAACAGCGACAGATATCATTGAACCATCGCCGAGAATTTCACTTGGGCAATAAGGAACTCTTTCAGAACATCTACGAAGGCGTGCATGTCTAACAAGATCCAGGCTGCCCAGCAGCGATAAACACGTTCAATTTTCATCTATAACCTTGCGCCAAGTGAAGGGATTCTGGCTCAGCTATCGCCGTCTGCGACAACTGAACAATCGTCAGCGAATGATTCGATATCGTCTCCTTCCTTCCCAATTCCTCTAAATCAATCCCGCCACCAACAATAGACAAATGCTTCGAATCTCTGAGTCACTTTCATAATGAAGAGACACACCTAATGCTGACCACTAACTTACTTTTTGATCATCATCCCTGCGCTTCGTCATATCGTAGTATCTGGACAAATTAACGTCATTTAGTAAAGCTTCTATGGGAACGCTCTAACCTTGTCTTTTGTTACTTGACCCAGAGATAACAAATGATCAAGACTCTAGCTTTAGAAGGTAAGAAATAATGGGGCAAGACAAACGCAATAAAACTAGTGAATGACAACTATAAACATAGTTAAAAAATGGAAAGAAAACATATAGACTAAGTTTACCTGTCAAGGACCAAAACCATAATCAAATCAGGTGTTGTAAAAAGAAGATGACTCGAACACGACCTCATGGCCTCGATTCGGATGCTTCAACAAATCATAGCCTTTTGGCCAGCATCTCAGTCCAGTCAAAGGTCCGACTTTCCACCACGACATGCTTTGACTTGCCTCACAAATTCAAGATCAAGCAAGGTCCCAAACATAGTGGCGTCCTCAACCTCGCCCCGGATCTCCGAGAAGTCGATAATCACGAGATACTCCACCGCGAGTCGAAGATTTGCAAGCCCTTGATTGAGAATACCGACCAATTACGGAAATTCTTCTCTTCTTGAAAGAGCTGGCTTGGGGAGAGCAAACTCTAGAATTGCTGTATGGACTAAAAACCACCGCCGAAACGTCGTGCAACCACTCCTCACCAATCCAATCCACTTCCGCTATATTTCGAGCAACAGGGCAGATATAAGGCTCTCCCGATCGCCCGTGAGAAATACTCTGAATCGCTGACTCACAATCAACCGCAGCTGATCTCTTACTCAAGAACTCCATCCCAATCAACAGCAAGACTTCGTGATCCTTAACATCATACCGCCTCCCTTCCTCCCCTTAAAAAGGGGTGTTGTGGTGCAGTGGCAGCACGTCACATTGTGGTCAACGACAGTATCCTGTGAAGGTCCTCGGTGAGCTCAGTCATACTCATATATACCAGTGGTTGGGTGTGTTCTAACAGATATAGGTTCGATCCCGGGCAACACCATTTCTTTTTGTTTCCTTTGACTGATGTTGGATGGGGGAGGGAGATCGGGGTGGTTGGGAGTGTAGGTTGGTCTGGACCACTGATGCCATGTCTTTCGGCGACCTCTTTTATCTGTGGGGGAAAGCTATTACCTACACTATTTATCAAGAATTGTAGCCGCCCTGATAAAGTGGCTGTCAAATCAAGGATATGCCAGCACAGCGGCTTCACCAGTTCTATGTCTCTCCAGGAACATCTCAACTGCAATTCTCACCTTTAGCTGAAGATGAAGATAAAATAAATTCTAGTGAGGATATACGTCGAAGTCTCTAGGAGATTATCAGTATTAGTCTTAATTTAGAAGTTACAAAGCTCTCTCGATATATCGCGCTTTCTGGAGGCGGAGGGACACAGGACTATGTGCCACCTCCGTCAACATTGCCGCTCCCAGTAATCGGCTAAATTTTCCCCAAATGTTTCCACCCATGTCGGATGCGCCCAAATCGCCTCCCTCATATCCTAGCTCTTTGTACCGCCCATCATAGCACACTGTACAAGACTCATTGATTTCCCAGCCTCAACACTCAAATAACAAATCTCAAAATCTTACCTATCTCTACATTCACGACTACATTCACCATCCCTGTCGCTCCATCAATTTCTAGTGCCTGCACCACATACAAGATCGGCATTTTCGCGACTTGTGTATCGGCACGTGCGAAAAGAGGGATATCGTGTGAATACACTCCCCCGTATACGAGGTGTGAGTCAGTGAAGGTCACATAGGGGATGGTGTCCTTTCTGGATTGTGTGGTCTGTGGAATTAGTCGTTTGTTTAGTGCCGAGGATCATGGTTTGTGATCGAGCTTTACGTTGTCTCAGATGATCCAGAAATCGTCGTAGAAGATGTGCGTAAATGCTGGAACGCCGGTGCAAGCGCTTGGAGCGTAGATACCAGGACACATTGTTTCCAGTTTGGATAATACTCGGATGTAGCCTCGTGCATCGATGGCGATATTTGTTGCTGTAAGATTGAGGAGATTGGTGTTAGGGCGGCGGCCCGTCACTAGCAGTAAGTGTGTGTGGAATATGTAAAGGCCAGGTTCTCCTTGGGAAGACTGTGTTGCTAGGCTGATGGGAAGGTCTGAGCTTTGATTTTATGCAATATCTTTGAGTTCTTGGCCGCAGGAGGTCTCGAGTCCTTCTCCTTTGATGATGTTGGGGAGGCTCTGCGCTATCTATGGATCCTAGCGGAGAAGGAATTGTTTGGTCCTTTGCACGAAGTGGAAGAGAGTTCTTAATTGCTTAGAAGTTGCGTAAATTCGAGGCCAACAGGGCCACCGCCGAGGATGATGAGCGACTTCGGGACTTGGTTCAATTCTTGAGTGGAGATGGAGCCTAGGACTCGTCTTGGATATGCAGCTGTCCATGAGTTCACCATCTGTCCTTTTGCGTGTTCAGGAAATCTCCAAACTGGCAATTGCCGGTCCATCGCTGCCTTCTCCATAGAATGGACTAACAAACGTTACGAGAGTGGAATTAGGTTACTTCGCTCCATAGAGACCGAGTACCGAAAACAGACGCGTATTTGTCAGTGTGATCCTTCATTCGTTTCTGGCCGATATCCGGTAGTCGGGCAGACGATGAGATGTTTGATGTTTGAAATGGGATGGAAACAGTTGAAGTTTCTGCAGTGATTGGAGATCATAATTAGTCACGTGGACTGCACGGCCACTCTTCCACAGTGGCGCAAGTGGGGCTCTCAAATTCGAAAGGTTCCCACATTCCTCTTCCCAACCGCAATCTGCAAGCTATTGAAGAAACACCCACACGGTTGTTGAGGTACGCCAGCCAGACTCCAAGGACGCGCTCAAGCGACGACTAACTCTTTCACAGATCGCCATGCAGATTTTCGTGAAGACCCTCACGGGCAAAACCATCACCCTCGAGGTGGAGTCATCCGACACCATTGACAATGTCAAGACCAAGATCCAGGGTATGTCGAATTGATGAGACTCGCAAAGACCGGCCGCTCACATCAGCAACAGACAAGGAAGGGATTCCTCCAGACCAGCAACGCTTGATCTTCGCAGGAAAGCAGCTCGAGGACGGCCGCACTCTATCCGACTACAACATCCAAAAGGAGTCGACTCTCCACCTCGTTCTCCGACTTCGTGGCGGTATGGCCAAGAAGCGCAAGAAGAAGGTCTACACCACACCCAAGAAGATCAAGCACAAGCGCAAGAAGACCAAGTTGGCTGTGCTCAAGTACTATAAGGTCGATGGCGACGGAAAGATCGAGCGCCTCCGACGAGAGTGCCCCGCCGACGAGTGTGGTGCCGGCGTCTTCATGGCCGCCATGCACAACCGTCAGTACTGCGGAAAGTGCCATCTCACCTACGTCTTTGACGAGAGCAAGTAAGCGGTTTGGGAAATCTACGACGACTGTCACGATTATGCGGTACAAAGATGGATGTTGAACAGAGGGAAGGAATAGTGACGGACTCTCTTGTCTTCAGCTACACAATCAAGCAAAACCTTCTCCTCGATCTTAATTTTTGTGCATGAAGTTTTGGGGTCGTGACATTGTACATGCGCGCACACATAACATTCATATAATGCATGCGCCTTGCCACGACAGTCATGATTGGCTCGATCGGACAAAAGTCTTTTACAACCTCATCAATCAACTCGAAGAACCAAAGATAGGATGAACAGCCCTTAGAAGCTTGTCACAATCCGAACATTAATTAAGGCTCGAAATCAGATTAGGAAGCCCCAGATATGCGCATCTCGTTCCAAGTCAACATGGCTTGGCGGAGTCTAGATGTTCGTATTCGTACAAGCTGTTCCCTGCCTGCGTCGCTACCATCATACAGACTATTACCACTACGGAAAGCACGCCTAATCAGCAACATGATGCTAAGCGCTCAAGGAAAGCGAATGCTGGTAGCATGTCGTCAGATGTCCGAAGCTACGTTCAGGATGAGCAAGCATCGTGCATGAGGAAGTGCCTCCGTATGCTTCCGACGAGAGAGACGACAGCGCATTTTCTCTACGAAGACGGATCATCTCGGTCGGCTTGTGACAAAGCGAAGAAAGTTCATCAAGAGACACCGGGACCAGGATATGAGCTTGACGCTTGCAGACCCGCAGGATCCCGAGCCGCATGTAATTAGTCAGGCAGCGGGTCGGGTTTATGAATAATGTATCAATTTGCAGCACGAGAGAATGGCTTTGTATAAGAGCCTTTTTGCTACTGGAGATGGTAAGTGTTGGGTTGGGTAGGTTCGTCTTGGCCCTGGACCTTGTATCTCGATAGATGGGGATTGAAATGGATCGTTTCATGGATGCGCAATGAGCATCTCCAGGAAACACGGATCGTTTCTGATGGATGGAGGGGCCAAGACCGCCCAAGCAGTTTGTGAAATTGGGACTGGAGAAGGACGGCTGGCTCCGTGCATCGTAGTCTGCTGCATAGTTGCATTCCAAGTGGCTGACCGGCGCCAGAGTCGTTGCCGAAGCCGTAAGCATCAGTGGTTGGCCGGCTTGAATCGTGACAGAATGGAGAGATGAGATGCTCCGATGTCCTGTTGTTGCTGTGCTTTGTTCTCCCCCTATGCGCAGATTCTCCAGAGCACTGGCAGAGCCAAGAAGTCGAACTGTCATGAAATCTGTTTCGACGTGATATCAATGGGATACTGTGTACAAACCACAAACGCTGCTAGCCCGCTTCATCTCAGCAACCCTCTCGACCCGCCTTCCGTGTCCGATTCCGCTCTTACATTCCTAGGCTACGATGGACGTGCCAGGATTCGGCCGTTGAGTGGTCATAGTGCAGATGTTAAATTGCTTATGATACCAGAGCGTTAGAGCTCGCCAGCGAAAAGCCAAAGCTTAACGCGACCGTCTGCCCCATCAACAACTGTCAACTGAACTCTCCTGCTGCTCGGCTCATCACACAACAATCACTCCAGGTCTCCAGCGCAGTCAACCCTTCGCTCCCAGATCTCCCTCTCGTCGTGGCTGCGCAGTACTGGCTGCCCAAGATATCTCGCGCACTACTGCAATCCATCGCCAATCAGCAATCGCGAGTCCCGGATCTTTCGGCCACAGATTGGTCCGTGGCCGCTACGACCGACTCTGCCTCTGCTCGGCGTGCTCGTCACTATCCGTCACCACCAGAACCTAAAACCCAAGGAGGATCCATCACCAGCCAGGGCGAAGTCACCCGCTCGCCCTTCAACTCTCCTTCACTCCCACCATGTCCCCTACGCTCCCCTCCTTCGACTTCGCCGCCAGAGGGAAACGGACACGAATGCCTTCGTTCACGCCAGCCCTCCCGGAGGGACTTCCAAAGCTACCCAATATGCGATACCTCATTCCTCGTCAGGTCAGAAGAAGATGGAGAGCGACAAAAGGCAGGCTACGTGTTGGACAGTCCCCTGCTTCCAATGTCTTCCGATTACAGACTTCCTGGTCGCCTACCGATACAATAGCAGCACTGCGCACACATCAATGGTCACTGTATGACTTTCAGTACCTAGGATTGGCAATACTGGGCATTTTCTGCTTGAGCATCATGGAAACTCCGGGCCCCATGGTCAAGACCTTTGGCGCTACTACTCTCTTGCTTTCTCTTTGTTTTCCCGTTACAAGTCAATTTTGGCTTCCAACGTTACCCGTTGTTGGCTGGATCATATTGTTCTTCTCCTGCAGGTACGTACATGTCTGCATGAAATTGAGACCGCGAATCGTAAATCGACGCTAATATTTTCCGCTGGATAGATTCATCGATGGCGCTTATCGTCCCTCCATCCATGTCCGCGTTCTTCCCGCTCTTGAGAACATATTTTATGGCGCCAACCTCAGCAATATCTTATCCAGTCACAAGAATTCCTTCCTCGACATTCTCGCATGGCTCCCTTACGGCATTACCCATTTCGGAGCGCCAGTCGTCGTCTCTATCATAATGTTCATCTGGGGTCCTCCAGGCGTTGTCCCGACCTTTGCTCGCGCGTTTGGATACATGAATATTGCAGGTGTTCTCATTCAGTTATTATTTCCATGCTCGCCGCCCTGGTATGAGAACTTGTATGGTCTCGTGCCTGCAAACTACAGCATGCCAGGCTCACCAGCAGGCCTGGCAGCTGTGGACAAACTATTCGGGTTTGACATGTATACCACCGCATTCACCGCGTCTCCTCAGGTTTTCGGCGCCTTCCCGTCTCTGCACTCTGCCAACGCGACAATTGAGGCTTTGTTCATGAGCTTTGTCTTCCCATCACTAATGCCCCTATTCATCGCCTATACCCTTTGGCTTTGGTGGGCCACCATGTACCTATCGCATCACTACGCTGTCGATCTCGTAGGTGGCAGTCTTCTCGCTGGCATTGCTTTCTATATCGCCAAAGCAAAGTTTCTTCCACGTATGCAGATGGACAAGGAATTCCGATGGGATTACGATTACATCGAGGTTGGCGAGTCCCAGGACAACTACTCGGCCAGGGATAGCACCGGTCTTTATGAAGAGTTCCAGTCTGGAATTTCTGATGACGAATGGACGGTCGGCTCGAGTTCCAGCATTTCCTCCAGAAGTAGAAGTCCCTCGAACACCAACAGGTCTTCCAGCGAAACGTCCCTTTGGGAAGGAGAAACTCTCGCCTCAACTTCCGACAATGAACGCAGTGAACGAAGCAGGTAGCAACGTGTTCGAATACCAAACCACCTTGACATCTCCTCAACCAACCTATAATATCGACCAAACTGGTTTCTCGATTTAGCGCACGGACACGCTTTGTGTTCACCGAGGCCACGGTCAGGCAAGCATCGGGCGGAGTTTTGCATTTCTGAATCTGCATACTTGTCTGTCTATCAGGTTTATCTAAGACAAGTCTTTTCGCATGGCATTCTTGCGCAAATGGTGCCATTATCGCTCCGGCGGTGTGTCAAGCAGTGCGCTGGATAGCCGAAATTTTCCATTTCAATATAGGATTTTCAGAGCATCACCGGGAGAAGGGGCGCGTCGGATCGTGGTCATTGTTTATTGATGCGCTTACGCGACGATACCCCTATTACAATCGCTTGCATATCTTTCTCCTTTTTGGGTAGAGCTCGTTTGGTTGCCCGCCGCGGACAGCTGCCTCGAGCTCTACTTTTGTTTGGAACGTTCGCTTCGGATTTGTATGAGGAACGGAGTCTCGACGTTGGCGACGGTGTTTACTCGGCAAGGAGATGGGAATGGGCCACGATTTTGTAATGAATGCTCCCGCTTGGCGGTTCGCATGGGATCCTGAGCACGCTTGATGATGAGCTGCTACTCTCTGTTTTGGTATTGCAAGGCGCTGTGTTGGGCATAGAGGGGACATTTCAGCGGTCCGTTGTGGTGGTGATGGAATTGCTATCGCGCATGGATTGCCTAGATAATCAATAATGATTCGTAATCACCGAGTAGGATATGTGTATGCTGCTATAGCGGCTCAACTAATGGCAAGGTATTTCTTTGGTAAATTGTGGTTGCTAGCAGTGTGGTGTACCGGATTGGCCTTTGATGAAGCCATGCCCCTGCGACGAAGGTCGCTGTATATTGATCGAGTTCGTGCGTGTCGTCAAGAGTTTGAGTTGCTATAGATGCGCGGCTCGTCGATGTGTTGTTCATGTTCAGCACGCGGAATCCCGACTGTTGCGAGGTCAATGGAAATGTGGAGAGAACAACGAGAGGACTCTCTGCCGGCATCATCGTGGAGAGCCACTACGGAGAATTTCCTCGTTCAAAGCTCAATGGCCATCTCTCGGTGGTGCGTCAGCTAACGCCCACGATGATGGAAAACTTGGATCCAGATTCGGCGGTTGCTGGGCCAACCTTTGTTTGGGGCGCTCCCTCCCATTTGTCGACAAGCGAAACGGCATCATATCTTTCAACCCTCCCTCTCATCTTCTCCACAGCTCCCCATCTCACCAATCTCACCACTCGCACACCAAAGACAATCTCAGGAGCTTCTATCTGACCGCACAAGACAAGACCATCTTTCCCGGAAGACTGCGTTAGAGCAGAAGCTCCCACAACTCTCCTTCGCAGAGGCCTAGGGCCAGACATCATCTCTTTGGACATCGCACAAACCCACAACTTCTGGGAGACTAAAGTTTCCTCCCTCCGCCCGGCGGACGCGGCTTGCCCTGCGTGAGGTAAGAACTTCATCTTTTCTTGTGTCAAAACATCGCAATTGCACGGCAAGAAGTCCAGATGAGGAAAACCTAGCCAGCCTTGCGCTCAAAAAAAAAACCACAAGGTCGAGAAAGCACTGCTGACATGGCTCACAGTATCGGATCACATCAATTAACCCCATCCGGACTCCACTTGCTACCATCATGCTGTCCCCAAAGACTTCGAGCATCGACCAACGACGAAAGGCTCATCGACGACAAAACTCAACGCCCGTCCTCGAAGTCCAGCAGAATACTAACCCACGACCTTTCCCTGCCCCAATACAGCGACCAAGTGGCCCTTCAAGAGGCCATCGGCGAGGACTCTCCCTGGACCAACACATGACCTTCCACCGCCAGGGACGAATGACGCCCACTCTAGGGCCAATCACGCAGGACGACACACAGGTACAACTAACATATACAGGACAACAACAACCACAGCATCCGTTGCAAGTAGCGCAGCAGCACAGCATGGCCCAGCCGGGACCGCCACATTTCCAATACCCACCTCGACATCAGCCAAATCTTTCGCCGGAGACGTCACAAGTCCAGCACCAACACGATCCTCATCCGAGCGCACCAGCTTTTGAGTTTCCATCACATCAACAATTCCACCGAGATATCCAGTCGGATCCTCAGCCGAACACACCCATCTTCGAATTTCCACAACAATCACAACCTCTCCAACCTCCAGAATCACCTCATCAAACCCGATTCACATCTTCACCTCAAATTCCACAGCACTCACAATGTCACCAAGACCAGCAATTACAAGGACCTTGCGACGAGGCTGTGAGAAAACTCAAGGAGTCTGTGGAAGCGGTGTACGGGCCTGGCAGCAATGTCTTCATTAACATTCTCCCTACACCAATCGCAACTCCCCAAAAGCGCGCATCCCAAGCGCCCATGTCCCAGATCGATCCTGCTCCAATACCGCTCGATTTCGGAGCGGCAGATAACCTGGGACTTGAACCCTCGAACAGTAATCATGGTTTCGAGTTCCACAACAGCCCTGAAGGTTCTTATTACTCACCTGTGGGCAATTCACCAGATAACTCATCGTGGCATTCGCCGGTTCAACAACCAATGGGCACATATCTGGAACCGCCGCCTCACTTGTCTTTCGATGACCATCCTCTCCTTTCGCATGCCCATTTTTCTTCTTCTCAGACAACGCTCGCCGATGTTGAGCCAATGTACTCGCCTTCCCATGGCGGTTATTCGCCCGACCGCTCACCGCGGCAATTATCTGTTGCAGAGCTGAATTTGGATGCGACGATAGTGGACACGAACATCTCATCCGAGGAGGTGGCGGCTTTGATCGAGCATGACACCACGACCAACACTTTCAGATGCTTATTCGATGGATGCAACAAAGCCGGATTTCAGCGACGCGAGAACGTGCGCTCGCATGTTCAAACTCATCTCGGTGACCGACCTTACATGTGCATCCACTGCAAAAAGACATTTGTCCGGCCCCATGATTTGAAGCGACACGCGAAAATCCACAGCGGAGTCAAGCCATACCAGTGCCCGTGCGGCCAGGAATTCGTACGTCAAGATGCTCTTACACGCCATCGCCAGCGCGGATCCTGCTCCGGTGCTTTCCCAGACGCGATTCCCAAAACACCGGCTCGTCGCGGCCGTCCACGGAAGAACAGACCCGAGCTGGAAAAGCGCGTCGACAAGGCTGTTAGAACGCGCAGGATGAACGCCGCACGGGGATGCAAGATGGACGATTACAGCGGTCATAGCAGCAGTGGTGGAAGTGGTAGCGATTCCGAGAACTCACCTAGCCCCCAGCCCGAAACTGAGACTCTTGATTTCGGTACGCTTGAAACGTCTGGTGGGTTGGGTAGTTTGGAGAATTCACAGCCGCAGAATTCAGATCAAAATGAAAGTACCGAGCCATTCAGGTGAGTTTCTTATCCTTTGCCTCTTGATCTTTGAGAGCACGTTGGCTAACCTTTCCCTGTTATAATTATGACAGCTTCAATAACTTTTCCGCCTCCTCACCATGCGACGACTATTCAAGTCCATTCGACCAGGTAGCATCAGCAGAAGACATGTTCTTTCAACTGTCAGCCTCTTCGTCGAGTAACAACAACAATAACAATCCCACGCCGCCAGACTCTCCCTCCGGAGGCGAGCCATTGATCATGGATCCGATGTCCCTGGTCTCGAGTGCCGACGATCTCTTTTTCGGCACCGCTACAGACTTGAAGGTTGAAAGCAGCGCATTCGAAAACTCTGCATTTTGGTTAGAATGAGGAACGCCCGCGGGACAAAACTTGTGATGTTGTACGATATACATATGGGCGAGGAGCGGTACTATTTTGACGTCGATATGTTTCGTGCGATCTGGGCGGGCGTTCCGGAAATGTGTCAATAATGGGACAGGCTGGCGGAACTGGCAGATTTATGAACCATCGCCGTTGTCAACGTCTATATGATGATTGCGCCCCTTTTTGATGTACGCACTTATCGTTCTGATGGTTCCTAGATCTGAGATGTTCTATCTGTCTGTTATGATGGAAGATTTCATGCATATATAGCTTGATGGCGTTCTGGATACAAGAATGCAATCGTTATACTTCACCTCAGTCCATCTTGCGCGCTGTTTCTCTTCGTCTTCACTTGGTTTCCAAGCTCTTCACGTTGTTGTTCCTTGCTGAACGAGAAAGATTTGTGGTCGTGTGGTCGCGGCCGAGATAGTCGTTGTTCGCGCGATATCGCAGTGATATGCCGCCACATGTATCCGACGGAAGTCCTCCCTGCACCTTGATCCGGATATGATTGGCAATGGGTCGTGATCTCCTATCATCATTATACCATCCAACAAATCCTTGAATTGAAATTCACTCGTCTTCTCTCAATCTTCTCGAACCGAAACTTTGGAGATCCTTGGGACGACACGATGGCAGAAAAGCAGCAGCTCCCGGATATCAATTCGCCTCTACAGGGCTCTGAGCGCTACCGAGGCTCAACGGCACCGCCACAAACATCGACATTCAAACGACGCCTTATCACCGGCCTTTGTATCTTCTCTCTGTGCATACCAACTCATTGGGTTTCGGAGAGATATGACATCTCCCTCCCCCAAATCCCCACACCATGGTCGCATCAACCAAGCCCATCGTCACTATGTCGCCAAGTCCCACCCCTATTTCCCGCGGTAAAGAGCAAGGAATTAGAAGAAATGGATGCGCATATCGCAAGTGAAGCGTTTAGAAACGCATCGATCCAGAGACTCGGTGGTGCGGTACGGATCCCGACGCAGAGTTTCGATGATATGGGTCCCATCGGCGAGGATAAGCGCTGGGATATTTTCTACCAATTCGCCGAGTTTTTAGAAACCGAGTTTCCGCGCGTGCATGCGGTGTTGGGGAAGGAGGTTGTTAATGAACATGGTCTCGTGTTCACGTGGCGAGGTCGTGATGGCGGGTTGAAACCGTTGGTGTTGATGGCGCATCAGGATGTTGTGCCCGTTCCCGGGGAGACTGTGGATTCTTGGACGTTTCCGCCGTTCAGTGGGGCGTTTGATGGGAGACATGTTTGGGGGAGGGGCAGTAGCGATTGTAAGAATTCGCTTGTGGGGATTTTGGAGGCCGTCGAGGAACTTGTCCGGGCTGGGTTTGTGCCGAGACGCACTGTGGTGCTGTCTTTTGGGTTTGATGAGGAGATTTCGGGGAGGGAGGGGGCGGGACGGTTGGCGCCGTTTTTGTTGGAGAGGTATGGGAAGGATGGGGTTGTTGCTATTGTTGATGAGGGGGCTAATATGAATACTTTGTTTGGGACGCATTTTGCTACTCCCGGCGTGGCTGAAAAGGGTAGGATATCTGCTTTCGATTCCTGCTCACTGCGATCGTGGCGCTAACAGATCTAGGATACGTTGATATTGAGGTTATTGTTCGCATGCCTGGAGGTCACTCTTCCATCCCGCCAGACCACAATGGCATCGGCGTCATGTCAGAACTGATAACCCACGTCGAATCAAACCTCTACTCACCCCATCTCGACGCTCAAAACCCCTACCTAGGACTCCTCCAATGCGGCGCAGCACACAGTCCCTCCTTCCCCTCAAAACTAAGAAAACTCCTCTCAAAACACCACTCCTCCAAATCCTCGGCCGCAACCTGCTCCCAAGGCGGCAAAAGGAAAGATGAAAAAGACGATCTAGCCCTCGAAGCCGCAAAAGCCTCTCCAGGCATCAAATATCTGATGACCACCTCCGTAGCCGTCGACGTAATAAACGGCGGCGTGAAAACAAACGCACTCCCCGAAAGAACAAGAGCAATCATAAATCACCGTATCAATATCGGATCCCATCCCTCCGACGCAAAACAACACATCACGTCCCTCGCTTCCACCATCGCGAAGAAATATAACCTTACTCTCCATGCTTTCCCCGCCAACGCGTCTCAAGGCGAGACTCCTAGCTCCATCACCCTGCGAGCGGAGAGTACGGAATTGGATACGGCGCCCGTCACACCCACGCTTGTTGATGGGGCGGATGGTGTGCTCGGACTTACGCCCTACGGTATCCTCTCTGGAACGACGAGGGCACTCTATGGCGAGGAAATCGTCGTTGCGCCCGGGATCATGACGGGGAATACGGATACGAGGTACTACTGGGATTTGACTCGACATATTTTCCGATACATGCCTGGTTGGGATCCTGAGGAAGAAGGGTTGGGGAATATGTAAGTCTATTGTCGTTATACTTTCCTTTCCCCCCACCCTTTCCTGGTTCTTGTCGCTTGTTGTGCAGAATCGAGAGGGGAAGTTAATGAGTTTAAGTGGAGATGTGCTGATTTGTGGGTGATTGTAGTCATACCGTTGATGAGAGGATTAGTGTGATTACGCATGTCAGGGTTGTGCAGTGGTATAGCATGTTTATTCGGAATATGGATGCGGCGGAGGTGTGATGGGGATGTATGGTTTTGCCCCGGGCGGAATGGAGAACTGGGAGTGTGTCCTTCGATATGGGATAAGGTACGCTGCTGGTAAAGCTAATGACGACGGAGTGGAGAAGATAGTACGAGAATCGTGGCGGATGTCTCGATAGACGTGGGCTACTAGAAGCCCCGTACGTATACCTCGCGCACCTGTTAATTTGGAATGTAGTGAGCGTATGTATATTTACACGCCTTTTTCCGTCAAGTTGAGCTAGGTTAAGTACCTGACTAGAATCTTTATGGTAATAATATAGGATACCCCGCATAATCTCTGAATCACTATATTGTATGTGCGAGACGGCGAGTTTCTAGACTTCGTCGTGTAGGCTTAGATTGCTAAGAGTTTTTTCAGCTACAGGTTTCTATGATTATATATTGAAGTGTGGAGTATAGGATTATTTAGTATAGGCTTTATGTTAATTTATTATAATACGCTTCCACTATACTATAAGCTTCGAGTTTCGAGAGCTGAGTGGTCGTGGTATATACTAGGAGGTAAAGCCGTAGTAAGTTCGTTTAGATCTTAATAGATTTATCTCAGTCGTGATTGAAAGACCTGTACTGGCTTGACTTTAGGATTATAGGCTGGAAGTTCTCAAGGTACTTAATTCATACTTGCTCAGTGTTGTTGTAGGATGATCGGGAATATCGTTCTTCTCAAGTCTAGTTCAAGACACGGAGTCATTGCCCTCCATCTCCCATAGTAACACGATGAAGAGGGAAGGCAGCATTGATCCAGGTAAGATGACTGAATTGCTCGAGGCGCGTCACTAAGCGGCTCACCGGAACTGGCGATTTCTGTGGAGAACATATTGACGTAGTTTTGCGAATCCTACCTCTGTAGTCTGTTCTCAAAGTTATCCATTATAATGGCTTGAGTAATTCTGTGTCCCTCTGTCTCTAGAAAATCGCGATATATTATAAGACTTTAGTAACCTATAAATTAACATTACTCCTGATAAATTTCTGGAGACCTCGACGAAAATTCTTCCTAGAAATTTATCTATCTTCGTCTTGAAACAAAGGTAAGAGTTGCGGTTAAGATGTGTCAGGAGGGACACAGAATTATGGAAGCCACTATGCCATCGTGCGAACAAGATATACGTGGTCGTATGTCTCAGCCTGTTTAGGTAGATCTGGGCATTTGCTATCTTGGACTCGGCATTGACGAGCCAGAAGGTAATAACTGGAAGCAAAGAAGGACAAAAGCGGCGCGATCGACACCGACGAGTCCAGGATCTTGTGTGATTGCTAACTTCGAATAGAAGCGCCGAGCCGCTTGGATTGAGCCTTCTCCTTAATGGCTACGTAGATTCATCTCTTGCGGCCATTTGTCACCTTGGAGAAGGGGAAAACGGTTTCTCTGAAAGTCGCAGTGCTCGCTACCTAGACCATGATCTTGATTTCTTGCCACGTACCTCCCCGATTGACCGGTCATCCTCGGCTCAGATCTCAAGCGCTCGACTTGGTACGCACAGCCACAAATGCACAAGTCCTCATACTTCTGATGAACCGATAGACCTCGATACGAGTCACGGGGCAGAAGAGGCTGGCAATCATGGTTTTTTGGGTATACCTACGGGCATATACCTAGTGTTCTTGTGAAGCTTTGCGAATTCGTGATTAATTAAGGTCGCGCTCAATTGAGCCGCCTAATGACTGTTGGAGAACATAGTTGGTATCAAGGTAGAGAAAATGACTCACGAAGAAGAGGGATTTGGTGATGATGTTGATGTAGTTTAGAGATAGCCGCTGGACATCGCGATTCGCGGGTTCCCATGGGATGCACCGTGTACATCGTCACGTTCCGACGAGTCCCGGACCTTACCTGGTGCGAAGAGGATCACAAAACATGATTCCTGGCAACGCGCTTATGTATGATTGTAGAGATTGCTGTTCGGTCGGCGCGTCTTGATTTACGCCATGATATCAAAACCCACCTGCACGAGCTTTGCACGCTAACTACTTCGGGTCTATCAACTTTGTAAGCCAGCACTTCCTTCACGCTTCACCAACGCCTCGACATCGCACAGATATATCAGTACCTCTTGTCTGACAACTCTTATCTGATCAAACAGAAGAAATTGGTGGACATCACGATGCTGATGGCGTTCTTCTCCTCAAGCCCATTGTTCTCTTCAAAAAGAAACTCTTCTTCGCCTTGCTTGCCTCAATCACGGGAGTTGGCTCAGCCTGCCCATCATCGCTCAGTACAGTGATCAGAGCCTTCTCCAGATCAGGTTCAGAGACATCAGCACATAACGTGTTCTCACTCTTTCCAGCTTTGATTCCAACACTACTGATGGGCTTCCGGACGATTTCCCTCTGCATATCGCCAAATTGTGCTTGCAGCTGTCGAAGAATCACGTCACGTTGAGCTCCATTTTGAGCAGCCATCCAGCCGCAAAACTGTTTTACAACAGGCTCATTCAGCCAGTACTGGCCCTGGGCGATTTCGCTGACTGGATCGTCACCAGATTCGCTCGTGGAGGTCGATGAGCTTCCAGGCGTACTCGCAGGCGACCGTGACTTCTCGGCTGTAAAGCTGCTATACATGCTAATGCGGCTCTCTGGCAAAGATTGAGACCATCTTCTGGATATCCTCTTCTGATCTTGAAGTAGGAGTTGGGACAACCGGTTGCTTTGGCGCGATACTCGATCCCGAACTTTCTCAGGGTCTGTCTCGTAGACAGTTCGGCTTCTCTTGAGCGTGGCAATCTCTTCTCTCAAAGCACTGACGTAACCCTTCTCGACAGGAAATGCTTTTGGAGATCCCCAAATTCCTTGCCCAGCGCCAGTAGGACTTGGTGGAAGCTCAATATCTTCTGGCCCTAGCTCCTGAACTTTCATGAGGGACATTTGCTGTTCGAGCTGAAGGGCCTGTAGTTTCGTGCAATCCATCTCATCTTCCTGGACAGTCTCTTCAGTCAAAGCAACATAGCTTCGCGAAGCCTTTTCCGCCATGTCCAAGGTTCCGAGCATCAAGGCCAGATTGGATCTGTAGGCTTCCAAAGCCGTTCTCAACATGACGATCTTCGGCTTCTGAAAAGTCCATTGCAATCGCTTCCTCAAATTCATTCTGCTATCGCTTGTCATCGCCGATAAGCCCTCCACGACCTCCATTATTTCCGTGTACATCTCTAGACTCGCGTCCGTCATATCGCTGATCAATTCCGCGCAGTTCGCGTAATATGGCGATGTTTGCACATTTTTCAAGGTGGAGTGGAGAGTTGTCAGAACTGTGCACGACCCTCGGATTTCCGACGCGATCATTCGCGCTTCCTGGCCAGCTGCTCCAACTTCGTTTCCGTACTGTGAGAGTACAATCGCGACTTTGGTCCCAGCTGATACGACACCGACTATGCCTGCCGCTAGAGCTGCCATGATGTGGATTGTGGAATGCCTAAGGGAAATCAGTTGATTCACATGGAAGCAAGTGATGCAATGCTTACCAGTGGACTACTTGATTCTCTATGGCAATAGCAATCCAAAATCGGAATCCGCATGGAGACGAGCGAACCTTCTTTTGAGCATCCGAAGATACCCACAAAAGATTGTGGCCAGATCCAGTGGTCTGATTGATCAGCCTGCAACAATTCAATGTTTCGAAACGACAGAAAGCTGGTCAAACAAACGAGAAACAGTGGGTATTCGCAACTCAATTTACACCGAGCAAATCAAGTCAGATGCAGATATTTTCTTTTGTCGAAACTCTCAGCGGCCGAAGCCATGGTCTTGAAACGCGAAAGCTCTAAAACAGGTTAGCAAGAACAAGTAATGTTTGTGGAGTCGTCGACGACACTAGATCCACAGCGGCTTCGAACCTCCAGCACTCGACAGCAACAACTGGCACCAGCTGGATATGGCCAAAAATCAATCAACATCCAATAGCTTCTGACTTCGGGAAGCATCCGAGCTTCCTGAAGAAGATGGAAATAGCGCATCAGGGGAATCTCAGATAGAGCTGAAGGTGTGAAGACTAGACACATCACCGCCAATTACATTAGTATGCTCGCTGACATCCCAAAGATGCCTTTCATGAAGCACTCCCGCTTGTTACAACATCGAGCTTCAACCCGGCATGGCATGGCCGGTTCAATGACTGATAATCATCTAAAAACACAAACTCCCCATCAGGCAACCAAAGAGAAGATTTACTTCACATCGGCATAACTCTCCGTCTTTTCTACCGCCACAACCTCCCTCTTCTCCTTCCTCGCTCCCAACAATGCAAGTCCCGCCAACCCCAATCCAACAACATCCGTCAAGAAAATAGGAACGAGCATCCACCGCCAAGCCTCCATGTTCCTGACCTTGGTTCGGAACGTCCTCTTCAAGCTCTCCTCAATCGGAATTTTCATGACAGCTTTATACCATGTCTCCGGTGTCCAGCGATGTTCTGGATATGGCTGACCGGCGCGAAGGATGGAAGGGTCAATCCGTTTGTTCTTGGTCTGGGAGGTTACGACGAAAGTGAAGATTAAGGCGGAGAGGGTGAACAGAGTCGCTAGTGTGAGGAGAATCGTGAGGACGAGAAGAAGTGTTGATTTGCTCTGTTCACAAATCAGATTAGCATGATTCAGGTGAAAGGATGGAAACCGGGGCAAAACACTTTTCCCTTCTTATATCTGAAAGCGACGAACATGCCTAGCAGACCCAAGAAGAATCCGTATCCGGCCACACCATTGGATGTATGTCCTTGATCGAGCCAGATGTGTTCTGGAAGCGGCTTCATTTGAATCGATTCGTTGGGGGACCACTGCACTGCGTACCCTGGACCATACTTTTGGACGTGGAGGAATCCGACCATGGAAGATATGAGGCCGAGATTGGTGATGGAGAGTGCACTCAGCACGAACTGCGATACGAAAAGAGGGAGCAGTAGCATGATTGCGATGCCTTTCCTTGCCTGATCAATGACTACAAACCAGAGCAATAGAATGGGTAAAAAATAACCTGAGAACTCGCAGACGATCGGAAAGACGAATGAATAGCTGGGGAAAAGCAAAAGCATCAAGCAAGATCTAGGAAAAGCCTCATGGCGTTGCATATCTTATCTACCTTACCTACATACCATTACAAACTCACCTCAGCCGCACGCACAGGACACGCAAGAGAAATGTATGTACTCGTATGTACAGTAAGACGCGACACACAACGCACAATAATCGGCATCTTCCATACTTACCACCTAGGCCTTGCATGAGAATTAGGTTCTGATTAAGCGAGAGCTGAACACGAATAAACATTTTAAGGCTGACTATCCCGGATTCCTGGACCCGGGGGTGGTTGCAGCGGTCTGTGGCCAATACCATTGTCGGGATTGAGGTTAGCGCTGATGCGAATGGGCCTTGCGTATTCCTAATCTGTATTAAGTATTCAGTCCCTGCGAATCTTTCTAACCCAGGCTTCGTGGTGGTATTTTGGTTGCGCGCCTTGTTGCGCTGCGCCTAGACTGGGGACTGCGCGTGGCTGAGGTTCGGGGAAGGGGTTTTCTCCGATACTTTTAAAGAATGATCACTGTGTAAATTTGGAGTCGACAGTCAATCCAATGTGCAGAGATCGACGTCGTATCTGTTCAACACTCTTTCAGCTTCAAGATTATCACCAGCTTGATCTTTTGGCTGAATATGTCGTGTGACTCGATCGGATGCACCTGGGGGCAGAAAGATGATATTCAGCTCTCGTTCGAATGGGGTAAAGATCGATTTTGGGGCGTTGATGTGGCATTCTGTTATTTGGTGGAGTCGTGCAAAGGAATTCGGAAGTTTGCATGAGCGGCTCTGTGATTGGTTCGTGAAAGATTAGACAAGTGTATCTTGGATTGAAGCACAACGCATGGTTCGATCTGATTTGTGAATCCGATTAGGCTATTTGAGAACACATGTTCGTCTCACCTATCGAGCACGAAGGCATTGGACCGTTACCGTTCCCCGCGACTTGGTGAGCACTGGTTATACAGGTTTGCTTGATCCGTCCAGATCAAGGCTGAGTACTTTCCAATTTTTCCACGAAGTGATTTTCAGTACCTTCGCATATTTCATGACATGAGTTTCATGCGGACGGCAGCTTACCAATACCTTTTCGTGTTTGTCCCTCTTGCTCTGGCCTCTGATGAATCCCGAACCTCGCGAGATGTTCATTTGTCACTATCAGGAACAAACATCGTAGCATACGTTACTTGGGAGGTCAGAATAGTACTGAACCTTGATGAGATATATCAAAAGGAGCGAGGCATGGCGGTAGGCGGGAAATCATATCAAAATCACAGGGGAGAACCAAAGATGGACGGCGTCAGTATCACGCATCGAAGGAGCAGCATCTCCAGAGGGAAGTTATGCCAACAGCACACATGCTGTGCCATGCGTGCTCTGCTCGTGCCTCACTTATCGCGGCATCGATCGGTCTGTTCAGTCCGGGTAAAATGTATTCGTTTAGACTACAATTTACACCATCCTCAGCCACCACGCTGGAAGAGCCCCGATTTGGGGAGCCCTAATGCCATATCTTTCTTATTGTGAAGACTCCTGGTATAATGCATTTGTTTCTAACCGACCAACTGGACGACACCACCGGCTTCCTTGATTTTCTTCTCGGCCTCAGCAGAGAAGTACCGGGCACGGACGACGAGGGGGATTTCTGGGAGACGGCCCTTTCCGAGAACCTTGGAGTAACCAAATGAGAGCTTTTCAAAGATTAGCCAATGCCACAGGGATACAAGGCACAGGTGCACGTACGAGATCGAGAACTGGAGCGGTGTCTGACTTCTTATTGGAGATAAACTTCTCGCGCTGCTCGAGAGGAACGAGGGACCAAAGCTGGAATGATCAGTGGTGGTACAATTGACACATAATCATAGAACTGACCTTGTCCAAGTTGATCGTTGGCTTCCAAAAATGGTTGCCTTGCTTGTGGAAGTATCGCATACCAACCTTTCCGAAATAACCTGGATGGTATTTATCCATGTTGGTTCTGTGGTGGTGCTGACCACCAGCAAGACCACGACCACCGGGATGCTTGCGGCTACGCGATTGTCAGTCGATGTCCTTCATTTCGATGGTCCACATCTCGAGAATATCCGTAAGGCCTCTTCTTTTCTGATAGTAGCCAGTGTGGGATAGGCGCATTTCGCAAGACCGAAATTCCTTCCCACACTGACTGCAGTTGCGAAATGTCGAGGACTAGTCGAGAGTGTCGCTGAGGCGTAACATACTGCTTGCCGATACGACCGTGACCGGCGGAGACGTGACCGCGGTGCTTGCGGGTGTTCGATAATCTGGTAGGCATCTTGATGTGCTGAAGGTTGCCGCTTGTAAGTCAAGTTGGAAATCTGGAGTTTCTCGATATTCTCGTCGGATGTGTAGCGATTTGCCCGGCGCTAACGGCAGCTAACTCTATTGAGGGCATGGATCATGTGACCATCTCGACTTTCCAGCAACCAATTTCGAAGGAAGGAATCAAATCATATCTCGCTTGGACGATATTCCAAGTTGCAATTATAGTCCTCTGTTCTGGAAGACTGATATCCCCTATCATGACTTCAATCTCAACCTGGGACGGGGAGTCCTAAACTCTAATGATAGTAGCATTACTAGTACTTACCCAATCCGTGACTACAAGCCTACAACAATCCAAGATCTGACCAACCCTCTTGACAGATCTCCGCTTAGATGATTGCACAATCCTGAACAAAAATATCCCGCTACTAACCAATCGCGACGAGTTCATATCCAATCGGCACTCTCTCCCCACATCTCCAGCCTCGGTTCTTTGGAAGAGGTCAATTCGTCGGCTTGAGAACCTTGGAATGCCGAGATACAAAAGACAATCGTATGGACTTCCACGACTCTAGCAACGTATTTCTGAAGCCTGGAATTCATCTTCTATCTTGTCTTTTCAAATCCAGCCCTCTCTTCAGCCTCCAAGCCTTCTTGAGCGAGTCTCGGGGTTCTGAAGCAGTGAAGCCCCATACTCCTTTCTCGAACTACCACCGTCACCATGTCAAAACAGCTCTCCACCAAGGAAGTCGCAACACACAAGAGCGTGGAGGAGGGTCTCTGGATCATAATCGACAACGAGGTCTACGACGTGACGAAGTTCGTTGAAGAACACCCCGGCGGTCCCAAGATCTTGAAGCGCGTCGGTGGAAAGGATGCTAGCAAGCAATTCTGGAAGGCAAGTCTTGTGCTCTTCTTCCCTTGACACCGACACGCGTACTTCCTCGGCTTTTCAATGTACCCAGTAGCTGACATTGATTGACCTCTAGTACCACGGCGACAACGTCCTGAAGAAGTACAAGCCAAAACTCATGATCGGAAGCGTCAAGGAAGACGCCAAGTTGTGAGGAGCGCGCACAAGAACTTGGACTTGAGAGATTGAGCATGGATGTATGGCAGATGATTCATGCCATGAGGCGGTGGAGGCAGTGCCGATTTAGCGTTCTTGGGCAAAACACTAGAGAGGCATACGGTCTCTTGGGCGAAATCTTGGTTAGGCGCATACACGAGCGGAGTGTACGGAGCACTAGTTTCGCCTAAATGTCAGTTTAGTTTGGATGCACCAGCGTTGGTTCCTCAATCCCTCCGCCCTCGGTTCAACAGCTATCGGCCGGTCGCGATTTCAGCGTACCGTTTCGAATAATGCTCAATATCCACCAAGATCCCCAAGACGAACAAGAGTCGTCGGTGGATTGGCATTACATACCAAGAACTCCTGACACGTCTTAGCCAAGCTTCTCGTGCCGAACCAAGAGGCCTCTCGTTCTCTCGGTACCAAAGGACGCCGTCAGCAGCAATGCAGCAGACTAGTCACGACCACCTGTGCCAAGCGATGAACCCACATGCGCAACGGCATCTCCCTGAAGCCTTTTCAGAGTAGTACTCAAGCTCAATTGATCCGCTCCAAAAGTCATATGAAGTTGTATTGATATGTATCGTGAAGAACTCCAATGGATAAGGGATCCGTACCCATCGGTAAGACAAGATCCAGACCATCGAGGTCGAAGAGGAGGGAGAAGAAGAAGAGCCCTGCGGTCTCCACGATGTCTCTCGCTTTAATGGAAGTAAATAGATGAGACCATCACTGCTTTTCTAGGATAATTTTCCCGTTCACATACTTTAGACTCAAGGGCCAATCTCGAATTGACTTCCGGGAAATTCGTCACTAGCTGAGTATAAGCTTGTATAAGGAGGGTTGTTTGCTTCGATAGTTTCAAGTATTTCAAGTAAACCTTTATAGAAGCAAGCGCTGCAGATTCGCAGCATCAATACGAACACCCACCCGGAGCAACAGTGATTGATGAACACAATGGATATCAATTGCATCAAGCAGGACCCGTGAGAGTGTGCCTGACACATAATCCGAGTTCCTAGAACGTCACTCTCACCCCCACAGCTTGGAGAAGCTCGGAAAGCAGAGCAAGCAACAAAGCAACGCTACGTTCCACCATCACAACCGTATCATCCCACAAGCACCTCGTACGGTTCCGGTCCGTTTCCTCTTAGAATTTGCAACCATTGCAACATTCATTGATGCCGGCCTCGACTTCCATGCCTCATCATGAGCCCAGTACCAGCCCAGTACCAGCACATTGCTTCCTGATTTTCATATTTAATAGGCTCTGCTGCATCAGCATCTAGTCTCATGGATGTGAAGTCCTCTTCTGATTTCATGATCTTGGTGAATCAGGTTGTTTTGCTTCGAAATTTGTGCGCACCATCTTGCGTAGCTATTTGCACTCCTCGTCTTCCGGTCTGAAGCTGAGCTTTGAGATATTTCGACAGGTCTGGCATGTTTGCAGGAGGGTCCGTAGCAGTCGATCCCAGAACTGATTCGTTTTGGCCTACACGAAGATTTGTACAGGCCGAACGCACTCGCAGGGCTTTAAGTGCATAGCGCATTGGCATACGAACAGTGACCAAAACTGTTACAAGGTTTAAACACGAGTAGCAATAAGTCCATCAATGGACCAGCGATCCCGCGTGGTTGGCGTAGAAGATACTGAAGAGCGAAAATGATATTGGAGCGAATGGCTCGCTCGAAGGTTGCAGCGAAGACTCACGACTTCAAAAGCTGTGCATCTAGCCTTTTAAGATCGCTACGATCTCTCTCACGTCCTCCGGCAGCCATCGCGCTGGGCACGTCGCGTATCCTGCTTCCTATCGGACTGCGGCTTCGAGATCGAGTACGTGTTCGATCTTCCTCTCGTCTTGATGTTGTGATCTCGCCATGAATCAATGCCTTGATGCTTGGGAAGGTCTTCTCTGATGCAAAAGCAGTACTAGCATCGCGAATTGGTGGAGGGTCAGCAAAGGTCTTCGCAGGCGGCGTAGCCCCATTTCTGCTGGCTGGAGGAGTGGGAGGTTTGTTCTGGAAGGCCGCTACCGGTGCAAGCTGCGGACCAGGCGCACGCGACGTCTCATCTGATCTTTGCTCTGCAGCCGAGCGGTTGTAGCTCTCTTGCAATGATGCGGCGCGAGGCATGCTTTGCGCGTATGTGGCCGACGACGGGCGCGCAGCTGGGGGTGCCCATTGCCCAGCAGGGGGATGTGTCTGGCCATGTAAAGGTGGCAGACTTGATGGTGGCAGCGAAGGTGGACCTCTCTCGTGGGCAGCGTGCGGAGAGGGGTGGGCGTACGGATATGGAGAATGCGCGTAAGGTGAAGATGGGTACACATATCCTGGAGGAGGAGGATAGAAGAACGCGCCTGGAGGCGGGACTCCCGGAGCCAGATGGCCAGGGCTTGGAGGCCAGGCTTGTGGAGGGTAGTGATGTATCGGTCCTGCTGAGTATCCTGGAGGCGGGGGATATGGGTATGCGACGAACATGTGTGGTTGCGGATGTGGATGTGCAGAAGGTTGTGGAGATGTTGCCACCAGTGGACCTCGAGTGACAGCGGGTATGTTCGTGACTTCGTTGACTGCAGCATCAGGATACATGCCTTTTTGTGGGACGATATTCCGCAGTGCCGGGTCCGTTGTTGGCTGCTTCAACGGCAATGAAGGATTCCTTGCGAAGTAGCTGATGAGATGAAGATGCCGTCCGTCTTGGGTGGTGATACTAAAAGACTGTTTCATTAGTCCATCGGGCTTGTATCTGTATCCGTCCGGGCCTTCTTCTTCTTCATCTGAGCCGCCATTGTTTGAATTTCCGGGGCTTCTTGTTCCGCTACTTGACTTCCTCAGAGAAGCAGGTGGTGTAGCAGCTGGGGGAGCGCCTGGCCCTCCTCTCTTGCCTTCCATTTCACGATACGTGAGGAAGCTGCCAGACACGCGACTCGCACTCCATGATTTTCCATCTGTCCATCTTCTCATGCCAGCTTCGCGCTCATCCCACACAAATACCGAGCCGGATTTGATCTGCTGCCTCTCCTTCTCCGATAGTCTCCTCTGTACGCGCGGTGTTAGGCCCAAGCGGCATGCTTCGAAAAGGATGATGGCGTCCTGGGGCGTCTGGACCTTGCCGTGGTAAGTCTCCATTGTCACGTTCGACGGAGTGATCGGCTGTCAGATGATGGGACCGTGAGTGAAGATCCAAGTAGATGTTGCAAGACGAATGTTGAAGTTTTGGATGTGTAGGAGATCCGGTGACCTGCTACGAGATGAAAGGTTTTGTATAAAAGTGGGAGTGGTTGCAATTTCGCAGGCAACGATATCCGTCTAAGTATTCACGGAGGTTAGCCAAAAATCAAGCTTGCGTGGTAAGTTTCCGTCTCGCTTTCGATCTTGTGCGGGGCAGGGACGAGTCAAGACTCGAATGAGCATCTGTCCTCGCGGATGACCACGATGATGATGATGATGATGATGTGCTTTTCGATTTGTACGGTATGATTGATTGCAGTCACCAAAGGAAGCTCAAGAAAGAGCAGCAGCGCAAAAGTAATAGGACTGGGAATCACGTACCAAGGTATGGAGGGAGGAGAGAATTACCAGGCACAGCTATAAGGACTTCGCAGTGGATAGCTGGCGGTTGTTCTGAAGTAGTTGCAGTGAGGAGACGGAGTCAAGTTTGTTGCTGCTCATAAATTTTCCATGAATCGACACGGGCAGATGTTTCGAATGTGACCGGTCTGCCTAGTAGAGACCGAGATGATGAAAGAGCACAAAAGGATCTGTGTACTAGTTGTAGGGGCCTGGCCTTTTTGTTCAACAACCATAAAGACCAGCCGGCAACTGCCATGGAAGATCGGCGAGCCAAGGCTGTCAAGACGCTTTGTGGAGAGGATTATGGCGCTTGGTGCCGAGCGGAAACGAGCATAAGCTTTGAATTGACGCTAACTTTAAAGATAACATGGTATGCAAGCCGTGTGTGACAGTGGATTGCCGTATCTGGTCCAGGTATACCCATATCTATACCTCCATACCCATTATTGTCTGGTAACTCTGTTGGGATGGTGGTATATCAAGTAAATCCGTCAATCGGGCTCCTTGCCTCTCCCACTTCACATTACAAATCAAGATCTAGGACGCTGACTCTTCTCCCACGACGCCGAGCCTCAGCATCGTGTAAAGCCTTGTGTCCTTTCTGCTACACCCATTGGCGGTCTCTAGCATTTCTTGGACTACCAGACCCAGCGCTTGTCCTTGCGGCCGCCGCCTTGGTGTGCAAACAATAGGCCTAGAATCCTCTCTAACAAGGTTGAAGCTGAAGCACCAGCCGGCTGCCGCCATGACCACCACTGTTTCGTGCGACATTGGCTCATTTCGCACGCCGTCGTGTTGCACCGTTGGTTCAAACGCCGTCAGAAGGACGATCTTTTATTGTTGGCCATAAACCTGGTAAGAGGAGTCTTTCAACAAGGTATCGACTATATACACGGCTCTAAGTTGCATGTAATGAAAGTGAGGAGCAAAGGGCCGCGCGGATCCGCAAAAAGCGGTCATCAGGCGATCAATCGAGCCCTTCCATTTCGAAAGAACACGAAGCCCATGCCAAGACAGCCAAGAAGTGGCATCAGCTCGAAGCTCGGTCATCTGGACAGGCTTTTTGAGCAGTTAAGCTTAACTTAGCGCATGTTAAAATTTGATCCTGGAGGCGCCAATCAAACGCTAGCGAAGGCCTGTCCCGAAACAGTGCGGTCTCGAGCGACTCTGTTATCCATCTCGTTTCGTTTCGTATCACCGTTGCGTGTGTAATGTTTCCAACACAGCAAGGTCAGTATCCTTGGCGGACGGTCATGATTGTATGCCAGAGTCCGACGTGCCACAGACTTTGAGAAAGACACGATTCAAGGCAATGCTTGGCGGAAGCGGAGGAGGACGCACATGGCTGGTCGCTAGCGGTCTCGGCACGGGTCTTGGTATCGAGATAAGCACCATTTGCAGTCGATTGCGTGGAGGATGACGCCGGTCCAGCTTTTAACCGGCTCCGCTGAATATTCCTCCTCGAATCGTTTGACAGGAATAAGTCTTGGCACGTGGCGTAGCGACTTCGAGGCTTGACGGACTAGGTCCTGGGTGGCATAGATAGCGCAGTTTTGTATTGTAGCAGCATATATAGCACGTCGCGAAACAAAATGCTCATTATCAGCTTTTGCTGGCTTCCTGTTCAGGCTTAGGTGAGGTCGAATTTAGGATCGAGCTTAATCAGCGCCAAGATTACGGTAAACTTATGGGTGAGCGGGATAGTCTCCTTTTATGCTCGGAAACCGGGGCTCACTAACCCCCACTTCGCCATCTGTCGATATTTACGGCAGATATAGCAGATGGATGTCGCGTAGAAGGCGCTTTAGTTGTATTCATACAGCGCCTTTTTCAATTCTGCCACCCTAGTCAGACTTAACAACAAAGGTGAGGGGTGATTATTAAGTACTACTTATGCTTCGCCAACTGGATTAGCAGAACCCACGCAGGTCTTCTTGGCCATGCTTCGCCATACAAGCTGCTTCAACTTGTAGTGAGTGCGACTGGGAGATGTCTGCGTACGACCGAGCTTACTTGGAAATCACAAAGAAATGGTGGGATGACTAAGGTCAAATCAGGATCCCGACGATACTCCGTAGACGTGCCTTGAGCCCCATTTGAAGCTCATCGACAGGGATATAGCCTTCAAGATGCACAGCGTACCACAGTTCTCGAGATTGTCTTGGCAGCGATCACACAAGAGTGCATTCCTGGGAACGTCAAGGTGGAGTGCACCATCGTCGTCCGTGCTGAACCAAGAAGTTCGACATGCTGCCAACCTTGCGGGCGATTGCTGAGGAAAACGCGCTCGAGCCGTGGGCGGGTTTTGAAACCACTTTGATTCCTTGACGGTGCCAAGTCGTTTGATTGTCTTCTCCGGTCTTGGAATCATCCGCAATTTCTCCGACTGACCGACAACATACCTCAGCCTTCAGGCCCTGTTTGATTCCCTTCATGCTTTCGTGGTCCTGAAGATGTCGTATTTTACTCATACTCCATAGTAATACTCCATAGTATGAAAGTCTGCTCCTTATTCTACCGTGATATTGGGCCAAACAACCACTAGTACGTTAGTCAATCCACAGCAATAACATACCCAGTACATATGTCATGCGTGGGATCCTGTTGTTGGTAAACAGCTATACGGCATGCGGTCTCATCAAGGCGACCCCTCTAGACGACGAGCATCTATCGTGGTAGAAGCGTCGCACAAACTAGAAGCGTCACACAAAAGTATAGTAGTACGTGAAAGAACTAGGAACACTACACAATGTAGACCTGCAGCTTCCTAGCTGATCATCTTTGCTTATCAACGATTCAACATCGCATGGTATTACAGGCTTGCAAATTTCCCCACGCTAACTGATCCGCGCAAAAACAACCTCGAGGTCAATATACATAGGCATGCGCCTGCATGAGACTGCTCGGAAGCTCGAGTTTATGACTACCTTGGGAACACAGTCACAGTATACCACAAGCTAATGTCACTTCCGGTATGTCTTTCGCTCTACTTCGTTGTTTATAGAGGGGTGAACTATCATCAGTCTCTGTTCTGCACACCAAAGATGCAATAATTATCTTTTGTCACGTGCATACCAACACATGCTACGAACAGCATGCAGCAATCTAGCATTCTGGGCGATTCCCGGATCATTCTCTATCGAGCATCGTCAGCCCTTGGACTCATTCCTGAAATCTAAGACTTCTGCCTCATCTGTCCGTGTCATCCTGTCGAGATGGCTCCCGGGCTCCCGGGCTCCCGGCAATCAATGAACCACTGCAACCAGGTCGATGGCTTTGAACCTCCTATGGGGTTTTCTTATCGCGAGGATTGGCTGAATCAGATTTTCCAGATTTCTCCGTCTTGGTACCACAGTACCACGATGCTGGGCAACACCGCAATCCGATAGTTGGATCTTCTATTGCGGACCCTCTGTTGAAGGCCGGGGTGCAAAAGATAGCATGCAGTAAGACACACGACTAGCCTCCGCATGACGCTTCCTTCAAGGTTGTGTGGAGGTGGAAATCGTCTACGGAACCACAAAATTTTTAGGGGACGAGGGCAGACAGCTCAGATCCCGAGTCATCCACGTCGACTCAAGATCGCAGAGAACCTGGTCAAAACACTTTTCGGATCCTCTCTTGGCCATCACAAGCTGTCCATCAGACGTGCCTTAACGCTTGGATCGATCTCCGCTGTTAATCACGATACCAAGTTGATTTTAAATAGTTCCGGATAGTTCACTTGTTTCAGGTGAGAAACGACGACTTCCTCAGTGAATCGTACTGTGATATAGAGGGTGCTCAATAACAAAAGTGTAAACAAGTTCTCCTCGCCAAGCTCAATCGTCCTCGTACTAGTACCTCACATCCCATGCATTGTCGTCGGAAACATTCTCTAGAAAGGAAAAGGGATCCAACAAAAGAATGAAAGGGAAAAGAGCAGGGAATCTGGCTACTCTCATTAGAGTTGGCTTGTATGCCGAAATGTGCGGATCTTTCCAAATTCGACGTCGGATCGATACCTATCCAGAGGATCCTGTGGACGCTGACACCACTCTAGCATTCGTCAAACGGTTCAAACTACCACAAAATTAGTGTCACTAATCAGTCAAGTCTACCCTCTCTTACCACGAATGAACAGGTTCGGTGTTTCTTGTGCACACCAGAAAGATATGTTCCAAGATGGCAATGAACAGAGCAGTTGGGAAGATTGTCGCTTAAATAACCATTTTCTAGAGCAGGCATGGCTGTTCCGGTGTTCTTGTATGCACGTGCCGCAGTACAACGTACCGCCCACGTGATCCCAATTTCACCATTCCATGGATTGTAGTCAATAACGTCTCCACAAGTGCCGCCGCAGACACTTCCATTTTGCTTGTCCTTGATCCAATCTTCCCATGCTTTTGCCTGTCTTTTCAAGGCGGCTTTCACGTCGTCAGGAGCACCCTTAGTCAAGTCACCATCTGTAGATTATTAAATTTTAGCTCCTAGCTTCTACCATAGAAGAAGGGAGATCTTACGGCATATCTTCGTAGCGGGGTCGCATGCCTTATAGATGAATGTTTTGAGATGTTGGCAATGTTTTTTCGCGGAGACTGATGCTGGTACCGCAGTAAGGGGTATGGCGAGGAGGTAGGAGAAACGCATGGTGATAAACGAGTTTTGACGGGTACGAGGATACAGAGATGAGGAATTCGGGAGATCAAGGTGATATTAAGAATAAACACCTCTCCCTCTCGATTACGATAAGAAACTCGGAACCGTAAGTAGGTAGGCAGTCCACCCCCTCAGATCTTCCACTAGGGTTTTTCTAGCCTCCTTCCTACTGTAGGGCCCATTACGGCTTGTACACAGGTTTATATGTTGCCGACTTTATCGCCGGGGGTTCCACTAAATACCGTTCTAGCATGCAACCACAGTATAGATCATTTCCTCCGAATACCGCAGAGTCGAAATCAGCGCCCCAGAATAAATTAAGCAACATGCTCGGCAGATTTCGCCATTGTACTTTACACAAAGCTACTCGTCTCATTGCCATGAAGCCCTTCGGCTCTTTGTGCACTCTCGGTCGTGTAGACGCAATCGAAGCAGATCTCCTCAAACGTCTAGCGACGACGAGAGCCTGTGTCGAGTACCTACCTATCTTCGCCCGAAGAAACCCAAGGAACCAAGAATGCAATGACTGGACGAACAGACTCTTAAAACTGCCATTCCTCGATAGCGGGGAGCTCGTTCTCAAGGTTCTTTGGATTGAGCCAATTTACTTACTGATCGGCTTGGAAGGCAACACAGGACTCCACAGCAATAACACATCCATTACATATCTCGTACAATGTACGTTGTACCGTCTGGTGGATCGAAAAGGCCTGGTCTTGCTACGAGAATTCACCACATAACGTCTACCGTAGCATTTAGCAGGGGAATATATCGATCTGCGCTCTAGCATAAAGCATGGGTATAAGGCCAAGATGCCGGCTTCGTCCCTAAAATAGAGTCGCGAGTAAATGTAAGAGGAAGCATTAAATCGCTCACATCTCCATCGATTCCGTAGGAACGTACCCAGCAAATCCGACCACTTACCACCTCAAGACCATGAAACTCTCAATCCTAACGCCAGTCATTGCACTCCTACCTTCCATAGCGCATGCCTTCGTTAGAGGAACGTATTGCTGCGAAGGCAATGTCAATTGGTGCAAGGCCACGTTCCCCAAAGAATCCGTCGGTTGTGTTCATTTCTTCGACAAAGCTCATTGCGTGATGGAGAACAAAGACGACAAATGCGAAAACATTTGCAAGGACAACACAAAGGATTGGTCCGAACATTTCACGTACAAAACTGTTGGGTAAGTGGGATCCCGTGATTCCATCACGAGTAATTCCTGCTGATGTTTTTATGAGCTATTATGGATCTAACCCTGCAGCCCGATACTGCGTATGTTCCGATAGCAAAGCGGATGATTGGATTTCAGGGTGTTGAGAGTGAGTGGCAAACTGAGATTTGATCGCGATCATTCCTGGTTGTGTTGACATTGCCAACAGCAAAGTCAACGGCAGATACTCGTGCAGGTGTGTCGGAATTGGTTACAAGAAGGGTCTCATTCCTTTCAAGGCTTTGGCGATCTGAATAAAGGGAACGCTGTGCAAGGCTTTCACGACTTCAGTCACGGGGAACACTTTTCAACGCCTTCACGACTAGAGTCAGGGGAGTGTGGAAATACCTTCGGAGCTCCCAGAAAAAGAAATGGTGGCGATCATACCTTGACAGGTCTTTCGTACTAGAATGAATCACCTCATAACATGAATTCACCTAGATCAGAACATCAAAGCGAGATAATACGAACCTCTCGTCACCTCGGTAAAAATTCCCTGAGGCCCATCGTTGCACAGCACTCAACTTGCCTACTTTATCTCAGGTGAGATGGAGCCAGTTTGACAGCGTAGGGAGCGGAGAGACTACAAAGAGCGGGAGCAGCCTTCAAAGAGTACCAGCACAGCAGCAATGGAAAATAAGAGAAGTGATCGACAGAAGGACGACTCGGATCGTTTCCTCTTCGTGATGCGCAGAGCTTGATCGAGAGGACATTGACGTACCAACTTCATGGATGTCTATTCACGTCTGCTTCAGCACCGAAATTCGAGGACGCGGAAAGGGCGTGTCCGAGAAGCTATTCTCCGACCGAGGACGGAGATGATTCATGAGTCTGATGATTTCGAAACAATAAATTGGCTACGAAAAAAGAGAAGAAGACTATCATAAATCAAGTCGTTCATGTGACGAGATGGTAATTTGGCAAACAGACTCCCAGGCCCTGGTGCCAGCGAATCAATACTTGTCCGAACATACCGATCTCATGGGCTTAGAAACAAGTTTCTCAATCCGAGCCTAAGAGGTTTGGAGAGGTGACGCCATGGCAATTACCTCAGATTGTCCAACCACTCAAAAGCAAAGGATGCAGATCCGTATCACAGATCCGAGAGGAATGGGTTGTTGCCAAGTTGCTGACCTATGCTCAGGCCACCGTAGCCTACAGATCCGAGTATTTCGCATCTTTGAACAAGGAAGATTCTCTAGCGGCCACTTCGACCTCATGCCCGTTTCAGCTCATGGTAATGATGACCTCACGAATCTTTCGATACAAGAAGGAGCTCGCAAATTCTTATAGACGATGTCAGTCGTTGTGTATACCGGAGATTTCCCTCGCGGGAATATTTTATCGAGGGTATTTTATGGAGATAGTCCGTCTATGATGGAGTAGTGAGATTACTGAGCTACTGATTCTGCCGCTACATTGATTGCCTCGGTAAATCCTTTAACATCGCAGGGTGGAACAATTAGGATTTGGGTGGGTATCACAAAGGTACAAAGAGTTGAGGTCTTGGCGCCCAAACGATTGAGCAAGAACCAAGTTCACTGATCCAGCTCCCGTCCATGCTTCTTATAGGTGTCCTCGAGGAAATTCACAGCCATGCCAAAGACCTCTTTTTTATCGGCCTCGAACAGCTTGAAAGGCACTAGATAACTTGTGAGCCTTCCTATCACATTCGATCAACGGGAATATACTCACATTCCAACCATCCATGGAAACCTTCATCATACACTTTCGCCTCAATCCGTCTGCCTTGCTCACCCCTTTCCTCCAGATCTTTTTTCAATCTCTCTACAAAAGTCAATTGCTCGTGCGCAAGGATATCGATTCCCGCAATAACGAGTAGCATGTCATTGGGAAGTTTGGTGACATTAGACAGAATAGGTGAAAGACGAGGGTTTGCT
This sequence comes from Venturia effusa, assembly GCA_007735645.1. NCBI lineage: Eukaryota > Fungi > Ascomycota > Dothideomycetes > Venturiales > Venturiaceae > Venturia > Venturia effusa. The sequence goes on along the minus strand of CP042190.1, from coordinate 1,928,263 downwards.
ATATTCTTGGCGCGAACTGGTTGAGCATAGGCGTCAAATAGCGGCATCAGAATCTTCAGTGGATCCTTTTTCGGAAACTTTGGAGGCTTAGGTTTCCCAGCAGGAGGCATGCGAAGATCAATCTGATACGTGAGCCTGGCTTCCGCAATCTAGATTCTCAAGACCTACAGGAGCGTAGAATGTCACCGAAGCCTTGATGGCGGTTGAAGCTGGGGCATGACACGGTGATTGCTGACAGGCAGCGAGAGCCAAGTTCCCACCTGCAGAGAAACCACTGACTGTCATCAAATTTGGGTCTGCGCTCCATAATCTTTCCGCATTCTGGATCAGGTACTGGACGACATCATCGATGTCGTCTATGGCAGCCGGGAAAGAATGACTAGGCGCATAACGATATTGAGTACTGACTACCACGGCTCCCGTTCTTTCGCAAAGAAGAGAGTTGAACTTGGCTTCGTACTCCGGTAGTCCTCCTAAGAAGCCACCGCCATGAATGTCAAGGTGTAATGGATGCAATTTGTTTGGCTGGCGTTTGCGAGGCTGAAATATCAGTGCTCGGACTGAACGACCTTCTTGGGTAGGGATCCAGGACACATCGTAAGAGCGGGAGAAGATCCAGGCTGGAGCTGTCACAAGGTAGGTCAGAATGGAGATTGGCTGCAGAAGCAATAGCCGCCATCGATATTCCCAGCGGATGCCTGGTTTGAACAGCGCATCGAGGATAGGTTGCAGGATGAGCTTGACTGTTCGGAACATGGTTAATGTTGTTCGGAGCGACAGGAGAGCACCAGGCTGTGCCTTTAGGCAGACTGTGACGCGTGAGTCAGTTGGTAAGACGGGTTGTCCGTTTTGGGTATAGCGCTGGGAAACTTGGAGCAAGGCTCTGGCTCTGGTCACCTGAACTGCGGGAGCTGCCCTCAATTGTTGATCATCTTTATATCTGAGCCTCCTCGGGCTCCGACTGTCGATCAGCAGCCTTGAACCGCAACTTTAACTCAACTTGCAAATTCGCTTCTCGGCCGGTGTTTCGTATCCAATATCGCGACGCGCGAGGATCGAATGACGCGATGCCAGGAGGCCTTGACAGAAGATGGTATAGGCGACAATGCAACGGAAGGAACAGCTACTCATGCTGCCAATGCAGCCGTACCACCTTGATCAATGACATGGCAAGACCTATGGTTCATGGCCTTCTATCAGGTGGCCGGAAGCTGTCCAAGATGTGGAAACCAAGTCCGACTCGCACAGATTTCGGGTAAGCCCATGGCGGACCATCAGGCGTTGAATGATGCCTATATCAAAATCGAAGTAATGGATCGAGACGTGCTCTTCACAGACAGGACGTGACTCAGAAACGGAGACTGCTGAAGAGAAGTCTCTGGAATTCCCCTTTCCGAGCGTCTCATGCATCGCCTTCTGGAACGTCATACCGTGGTAGTAGAGTCAGATGAAGAATGTGTAGAATATGTATAGGAGCGGAGTTGAATGTAGCAGATTTCTTCTTCCCGAGGATGGGGATGACGGGCTTTTGAGAGCAAACGCGACAATGCTCCCACTGCAGTCCAGGATCCCCACTTGAAGCTCGGGCCGGCAGCTAGACCAAGTACGTCCTAGCTCTGGGCAGCGGAAGAACTATAAGAGTGCCTTGGATCCTCTCACCAGACGCCGAAGGACCTCCACGACCAGACCACGAAACTTCGCCCACAACATAACCCCTGATCTATACACACAAAAGATTGCGCCCATCTCGGTCGCATTATTGCCTACGACCTCAATCGCCCACTCTGAAAAGATCAAACCACTGTTACACGCGTCGACGTCTCCCGATTGTCCTCCCGCCTGCCGACCGCATTCCCGTCGCATGCCATTCATCATCTACACCCCCCATCACAAATACATATCGCGCCTCTGAGCATGTAATTAGGGATGTTGATCCGGTCGAATCCCTCTCTGCACTACCCCATTACAATCACAAAACTCCTGGCGAAACCGGATCAATCCGTCGACAGGTTCGCTCCGCTTTTCTCCTATACTTATAAGACCACCGTCACTGAAGGTAATAAGTATGGCGATGAGCCGATTGAGCTTCAAAGGGACTTTCCCGCCGAGTTCCAATCCGAGCTCGAGGGCACCCTCCGCGTCTGGAAGATAAAACCTGGCGACATTCTATACGAGTCTGGGTAATACATTCCATCGCGCATTGCTGCCTAAGTCCACACTAAACTCAATCTCCAGGATTCAACTCGTTGACATTGACGAGCCATGTACCCATGATACCGTCTTTGGCGGTCTGTGTGCAAATTGTGGTCAAGAAATGGACAAGTATGCGATTCTGTCTGGCACTGCTCGAACCAACATGCTAACCAATCGGACAGGCTGGACAACTATCTTACAACAGAGAAAGCCTCCCAGCGCGCCACCGTCTTTGCCTCCCACGGAAATACAGCCCTCCTAGTGAGCAAGAAAGAAGCAGGTCGAATCAATGAGGAGGCGAAAAGACGTCTTCTACAGGGTCGCAAGCTTTCGCTGGTCGTAGATCTGGATCAAACTATCATTCACGCGACTGTTGATCCGACTGTGGCTGAATGGCAGCAGGACCCCGCAAATCCAAATTACGAGGCCGTCAAGGGTGTCAGGCAATTCCAGCTGGTCGACGATGGTCCTGGAGGTCGCGGTTGTAATTACTACATCAAACTGCGGCCCGGTCTGGAACAGTTTCTGGAAGACATTGCGAAGAAGTACGAGCTCCACATCTACACTATGGGCACCAGGGCATACGCGCAAAAGATCGCTGAGATTGTCGATCCGCAAAGAAGGTTCTTTGGTGACAGAATACTCAGCCGAGACGAAAGTGGAAGCTTGACGAATAAGACCCTGCAGCGCATATTTCCCGTGGACACAGATATGGTTGTTATCATTGACGACCGTGGAGACGTTTGGCAATGGAGCCCCAATCTAATCAAAGTCACCCCCTACGACTTTTTCGTTGGCATTGGCGACATCAACTCTAGTTTTCTGCCAAAGAAGACTGAGAGCGTTTCCAAAAGGACCAGAACTCCACCTCTTCCACCTTCTCCTGCCGAGATAGCAGAGGACAAGGAAAACAATGACATCAACGAGCATGTCGAGACGCCTACCAATGGCCTGACAATCGACACGACTGTTGTGCTGGAAGATTCCGATGCGCCGACGTTGGAAACACAGCTAGTCGCTATGGCAGGCGGAGACGATCCTTCGATCATTGAGGAGCAGAGCAATACACAGGCAGAGACACTAGCGGCGCAAGTTACAGATCGTCCCTTGATGAAGAAGCAAGAGATGTTGGACAAGCTTGATGAAGTGGAGGGAGCCAAAGAAAACAATGAAGAGGAACGACCCACGGAAACCACACCCGATAGCAAACCTCGCCACAACCTTTTGCACGATGATGACGACGAATTGCGGTATCTACAAGCCAATTTGGAAAATATCCATCGGCTTTTTTACGATGAATATGACCAGAATATCACCGCAAGTGCCCCGAGACTTTCACAGCTCCGAGGAGAGAAAGCAGCCAAAAAGCCTCCGGTCGACAATCTTGAGCTCGTGCCAGATGTCAAAGATATCATGCCACGGATAAAGTCGGATGTTTTGAAACATGTCGTCATTTGTTTCACTGGGGTCATTCCGCAAGGCTTAAACCATGAAACGTAAGTTGCGCAGAGCCTCACATTTACTTTGGTGACTAATGATTGGATAGATCTGACATTGGTATGTGGGCGCGGTCTTTTGGAGCCAGGGTTTCACCAAACCTGACCAAGTCGACTACTCACGTGGTTGCCCATAAAGACCGACGAACAAGTAAAGTCCGGCAGGCTGCAAGACATCCTAACATCAAGATTGTTGCGACCAGCTGGCTGCTCGAATGCTTCGTGCAGTGGGTTGTGGCACCTGAAGAACCCCATGCGATCAAAGTGGAGAGTGACGAGCACGACCCTCATGATTCATTACCATTTGAGGAGCTGGAAGAGGCATCGATGTTGACTCCATCCGAGGACGGAGCTGCGGACGATGCTGTTTTGCCCTCGGAAGTGGAGGAAGCCGACGAGGAACCCAACTCACCAGTCCTGGACATTTTGGATCACGTTGAGTGGGGCGATCTAGAGGATGAAATGAAAGACTTTTACGACTCCGAGGACGAAACCGAAGCCGACGATGACGACGACGACGCAAACGACGAAGGAATGGAGTCGGACGCGAGCGGGAAAAGTGGACGCAGCTCACGAAGCTCATCGTCGCGCAAAACGAAGCGCAAGCGAACGACGGGCTCGATCAATGGCGACTATGAAGAGGCAGGCGAAAGCACATCGGCGTTGCAGAAGCGGCGTAAGATGGCAGCAGAACGAACTACAGGGCTTGCAAATGTGGAGACGCTGGAGAATCCAAGCGGGCTTCCCAGCCCAGACACGACAGGTCCTGAGGAGGACACTGGAGAGAAAGCCAAGGCTGTGTCGAATGGTGTCGATGCCGAGGACAGCGACGACGACGATTTCGAGCAGGCCATGATGGCTGAATTCGACAAGGACAGTGACGCGGAGGATTAGGGACAGGATATGTATGGAGACGTGATTATGATTTCTTTCTTGGACATAGTGTTTTGCAATTCACAATAGCATAGCGTGGAGTCTTTGACCAATTACCGGTAGGAGCATGGAGGCATATGGCGGTGTGGGCGGCATTGGTCTGCCTGGACACTACATCAGGCAGATGTATCTCGGCGTGATGATACTCTAGCATGGTCTTGGATCAGATACCCAGCAGGATTTAGCAACATGCGCTCTCCTTACTGTAGTTGTTGGTTTTGTGTTCCCCCGTGATAGTGTCCAACAACCGGGTTGACATGTTCTGTGCACTGCCAGATTGCTCCAAATTGTCCTTAACAAAAGGCAAAGTACGATAATGGATGGGCACTGGGACCGGGATATGAGGCTGAGAGCCTTGTCCTTTGTCGCCCGAATCCTGCAACCGGTCAATCAGACTCCCAACGCGCGCGAGGCTAGACCTTGTTTCCCTCAGCTCTGCATGTCTTCGTGTCTCTACTGCCTGGTCGCTGGTCACAGCCTGAGTGTTAAAAGGACTGATGCCTCCCAGAACACCTCACCTGCAGAGGCTCAGACTACCTTATCCGTGCATACTACAAACTACTTGAAACAGAGCACACTGCACCACTCCCACCTCCACCCAATACCAATGCTTATGACTTCTCACCACAACTGAAATCACAATCATGACTCCAGATAATATCGAGGCCAAGGTCAAGGTGGTTGAAGTGGCTCAGCCGACGAAAACGGTCGTCGTGCCAGTCGACAAGGAGAAAGTAGCTCCAAAAGGTCCGCTGCACTTTATGGATCTCTCCGTCGATATCAAGTCACTGATCGTCAGCCATGTATGTCTTCAGCTTGTCCAGCTTTGCACGTCTCGCCCCGTGCTGCCGTGTGTCAAAACTAACTGCTGGCCAGGTCCATCGGCCAACCGAACTCAAGAACCTCTGCCTCACATGCTCTCAGATGCATCATATCACCGTACGGAAACTGTACCACGAAGTCACACTAGAAGTCGGTTCCTCTACCGATGCCAAACTTACCTCCTTCATCAATCCCCGTAACATCGGCCTTCCTCACATCCGGAAACTCGACCTATACCTGGCTGAGGTCGCCGACAAGTGCAACCAGCTACAACAGGCCCACTTCGCTATTCGCATGATACTGGAGTTCCTCCCGGAGAACATACTCGAGAAGTTCTCATGGCATCCTTGGTCGCCTTTTCTGGCGGACAACCTGGTCCTGCTGTATAAGAAGCAGCGGCGGATGGAGTGGTTGGAAGGCATAGCTTTGGATAGAAATGTTTTGCCCGAGCTGGAGAAACAAGGCGACTTTGACCAGATATTCACAAAGACACGGCGGTTGGGACTGTATCCGGATTCGCGGGACGTACTCAACTTCTGCGCCAATCTGCTCAAGCGGACAAAGAAGGTCGAGAAGATCACGCTGCATGCTAGCTTTGACGAGGACTCGGATCGGACACCCATTCCAAGTCGGGAGCTGAACGATTCCAGCACAGATCTTGGTTTGATAACGCGTACCATGTTTGGCCATATGGAGCCATTCGAGAAGTGCACTCCACTGTCGTTGAAAGATCTCACGTTGCAAAAGATCAACCTCCGATACGCGGCCAATTCGTATTGCAAGTTCATTGATTTCCGCGTCATGAAAGCACTCCGTATATTTGGATGCCCAGGCGCCGACTCCCTCTTTGCCGAGTTGTCCAAGTCGCATAAGCTACCAGAACGCTTGGAGACTCTCGAGTTCAAACACGATGACAATCCGGAGAATGACGCGTTGAATGCTTTGGACGGCTTCCTAAAGCTAGTCTCGGGCATCAAAGTGCTCACCATGGACATTTGCTACGCGAAACAATTACCTAGCGCTGATGGAATCATCCGGCATTCCCGAACATTGAGGGAACTGAACATGCATGGCTCTCGTGGCGACGGAGAGGAAGAGGAGCTGGTTATTGACTTCGATGATTTTGAGAAAATTTGCAAGTCGTGCTCGTTAATTGAACAGTTGTCAATGGCGTTTCCCACGACGAGCTTGATACGACCTATCTCAGACTCATTTCAAGCATTCGAGGTAAGCTTGCATCAACCAGACAATCATTGATAAGAAGAAAGTGCTGACGAAAGTAATGAATAGAACGCGCTAGGAGACCTCGCAAACCTCATAACTCTAAACATAACTACCTGGCCTACAAACACCCCATCGACGTCCCGCCTCCCCCGCAAAACCTACGAAATCCTCCTCCAAGCCCTTGCCAACTCCGGCTTCGAACACTCGATACACCACGCCTCCTCCCGCACCCCACCCCGCTCCTCCAAACTCGCCGTCATCGCTTTCGGCTCCTCGGACCGAGTCTACGATCGCGAAGACTCCAAGAACCAAATCATCTTTGTCAAGGGCAAACAGATCGATCCGTTCGGCGGCGAGAAACCGCTTGCGGTGCAGGTGGGGTGGTGTCTGAGGAAATTTGTGGAGCCGAGGAGTGATGTGCTTGATTTTTCGTTGGCGAGGAGTTGTAGGCCGCCTACTAGGGAACCGCCGGCCAGCGAGGATAGCGAGTAGATTCTTCTTCTTCACCTTTTCCTTCGGACGTCAGAATCTGGGTTTTTTGGTGAAGAGAAAGGGAAAAAGGGAGAAAAGGGAAGGGCCGTGTGGAATGACAGTATTTGGGATGGATGAAAGGAGTAACATGGGTAATGGCAAAAGATGGACGGCTTGGCGTTTTGTCGGAATCGATACTGAAGGTGAAGACATGCTCTTCTTCTATCCTTCGAGGATTATTGTGTAATCTTTCCTTTTGGTTCTGGGCGTTCGATATCCACACGTCTCCTTTACTCCGTCTACGAATGGACGACTTTTGTTTATTTGGAGTGGAATGGGAGAGGAGTGAAAGTTACCAAGCTGATCCCCGTGCACGAGCTTTTGTGATATCATGAATAAATTGTTTCAATGGGCGACTTTCGCAACAGCATAATTGCAGACTGAACTTGCATTGTTTGCTCCTGTAGGTACCTTTGTAAGACGCTGGGATCCTTTGGCGGTGACATGTCTTACCTGTACAGGAAAACAGCCTTTGCCAGCTGGCGGAACGAACAACCCGCGAGGCCTTGGGGCTACCAAAGCGCGCGCTAAGTGGCAAGTCAACACGTTGAAATCGAGGCTGAGCAGCCAGTCACTGTTTCACTCCGTACATTCCGTGATTCGGATCATGAGTAACGCCTTGCCACTTCTAAAATAGTGCCCTTGTGTTGCAGTGCGCTGCTTAGTCAATCGAGAGCTTGATGTGAGGTGGAACGGTTGGGGAGTAAAGCTTGCAAGTTTATATTCCAAGCCACCAGAATGAATAGAAGGTACTGTCTGCAGTCCCTTCAAGATCGTGAAGTCTACACGATCAGTGTCTAAAGACTCATCATGTCGATCTGGTCTGTTAAAGGATGGATATCCGGGTTTTTTGCCTTTTGTCTCAAACGATACCACGGCCAAATACAAGAAAAGTATTGTGAGGGCTCTGGTGGCTCTTAAGTTCTGCAATCAAAAGATTGCAGCCACCCAGTACGAGGACGTGCGTATAGGTCAGTCGAACATTCCGCCACAGGATCAGATAGCTTCACGGAGGGGACCCATGGTTCCATTTGGTCCGCCCTTTGAATGTGCAGTCGATGGATGCAAACGTTCTTATGCACAATTGCGCGATCTCCGACGCTATATAGACACGACCCGTAAGCGCAGGTCAAGTTTCTGCGTAAGCTGACAGTGTGCGTCTACAAGAATATTGCCTTCTAGCAGAGTGATTATCTTCCGCAATAGATATATTCGAAGTATTGACGATTTAGGGACCACTCGAAGCCTTCTATACATACTATTAAGGCGAGTGTGGAGTACCCGACACTTATGACTGGTTTTTCGGGTTAAGAGCTAAGATCAAGAAACTGCAAGACGAGATATTTAGAGCGAAAGATACCCTTTACAAGTCTAGAAGTGCGGACCGAGAGAGGGAAGAAACTTGATACTGTAGACATGAGTTCGTGGCGTGATTGGTAAATGGAGATTTGCTATGTTCCCCGGATCATCGGATGGACAATGGCGTTCTCTTGTACGCACGTGTGACCTCCACGTTTTTGCGGACGGTTAGACACGAGGATGACAGGAAGCGCAACATATAGTAGTAGCTGTACTTACTCGGCAATAATAGAGGTTGTATTGCATCATCCGCGAAGAGTTGACCGTAGTTGCAACTACCTACGAATGACCTGCATCTGCATGTCAGTCAGGTCACGGTATGTTGCGATTCCGAAATGCGCCGCCCAGCACGTGTGCCTGAGATTTAATTAAATCAGCTCCGGGACAGATTGACAACAAACGGCACTGCAGTACACCACCTGTGCCACCACCATTGCAACCTCTGGAAACTCGAGACGATTGGATAAGCAGCAAGCTTACCAAAGTCGTTCGCAGGCCGCAATAAAGACCGTCTATTCTTAGTCCGCCCGCAAGGGTCCACCTCAGTCTTCATCGGGCATAGGCGAGAGAGTCGATGAACATCGCAATAACAGAAACACTTCCAGAACACGACTCACTTGCAGTCCTACCCGAGACATTCCAGGACTGCCAACGTACGGAACCCGCCAGCAACTGGCCCTTCAGATCGCATGTCTTCCGCCTCCACTCCAGCAACTCCCCCCGGGACCACACCTCGCAATCTTGCAAGACCGACTACTCCTTCTTCCCAAGCCGCAGGCACGAATGGCGTAGCGAGGAACAGATCTGTGAGGACTGTCAATGGGACGCCCATCTCTGCCCGTGCCGCTGTGAAAAAACCGGCTGGGTCGTCAAATCTGGGAAACTCTACCTCCGCCGCCGACGCAGACGCGCGTATTGAATCCTCGGCGCTGATACAAGAGTTGAAGGAGCGGTTAGAGAAGGTCGAGCAGTCATCCGAAGAATACAGGAAGAACGCCGAGGTGCTCCAAGCACGCCTGGACGATGCGCTCAAGGAGCAGGGGAAATTGGAAGATAAGCTACATGAAGAAGAAGAGCGGATAGAAGGGCTGGAAAATGAAAAGAAGGAGGCTCTCAGGCAGCGGAGAGAATTGGAGGGTATCTATGAGGCTGATCGTGTTGCCTCCATGAAGGAAAAGGAGTCGACACAAGCAAGGGAGGAGGAGCTGCAAGGTATAATACAGCGGTTAAAGGAGTCATTGTCGCAAAGGCAGTCAAGGCCGCTGTCAATGGTGGGAGGAGGCGAAGACGGGAGGTTGTCGAGGACGAGTAAGGGCTCGTCAGATTTGGTGACACTTTACAAAGACTAACCTCGCCCTAGCATCATCGCCCACGTTAGAAACTGGCCATTTTGCACCTCCCTCCTCCGTCCAGCGAAGCGACTCGAAGAGCAATACGAAGCTTATCCTCCAGAAAGATCAACTCATCGAGTCCCTACGACTCGAAGTAGCAGAACTTCAGATCAAGATGATGGAACTGGAGAATATGGGAGATGCAAGCAGACGAGTGCAGGAGCTGGAAAGAAGCTTACTGGACACACGGATGACGAATGCAAGACTCATGGAAGATATCGATAGCTACCAACTCCTCCTGGGCGAGAAAACCCTCAATGGTGACCTTTCCCGCAACGACATCTTTCGCAGCGCTTCTCCAGACGTTCAACGAACACCGCCGCGCTCAAAACCTTCGACAAGTCTCGCTGACGAGCTCTCCTCGGCCACAGAAGAGATCGAAGACCCCGTTCCAGAGCAACAAGACCAGGACCGCCGGTTACAATCCGAGATCTCTTCTCTCAAGGACCAAAACAAAGCATTGACTCTTTATGTCAACAAAATCATCGAGCGGATTCTGCAACATCAAGGCGGCTACGAGAATATCTTGAGCAACCAGGATGAAGACGATGCACAAGTGGGTGACGGAGCAGCGGCAGCAGGAGTAAACAGGCCGGTGCCACCACCACCAAACAAAGACAAGGATCTCCCACCTCCACCTCCCAAAGAAAACGGAGCCCAGGGCCTGTCTCTCCTTCAACGCGCCAAATCCGTGGCCTACGGGACGGGCGCGGCAAGAGGAAAGCGACCAATGTCCTACGCTCCAAGCAGTGCACCAACAAGTGACCCCCGTGAGCGATCCATGACCGAAAACATTGAAACCGCACCCTCAATACCACTTCAAAGAAGTGGGAGCAAGAGAATGAGCATGGACATGGCAGCACGTCGGAGATCAATGGCAGTAATACCCGGCTCTGCAGAGTGGAACGCCAGCGCCGCAGCCCAAGTCGTGGGAAACATGTACCGCGGCCCCTCGGGCGAACATACTCCTGCCAGCCCCGGTCTCACCAGTCCTCGAAGCAGTATGAATTACTTCCGGATGCCATCTGGTGGAGCCATGACTGTAAGCAGCATCGCCGAAGACGCCGCCGATTCAGACTCCGCCAGCGGTACTGGCAGCGCTGCCGGGCTCGATGGTATCGACGAAGCTGAGCGAGCCAGGAGCTCAGCATTGGACGCCCTGAACGGGACTCAAGGCCCGGACTCGCCACACGTCGATACACCGAGTCCGCCGAGAAGTATGGGCAGTCGTGAGCGCGATGGCGGTGCGGCGATCATAACGGGGAATAAGATGAGACCGCTCAGGCTTGTCAAGGAGGCGGAGGAAACGAACAAGTCGAATCGGACGAGTTGGTTTCCTACCAGTGTGGCGGGGTTCTTCAATAAGGATGCGGCTGCCAAGGAGGGCGCGGCTGCTAGGTCGTAGAGGCGGAGGAGAGAGTCTTTGGTGGAACAGGGGAGAGGGACGGTTTGTGGATAGTTGTGATCTATGTATGTACTTCTCTTCTTCTTTTTCTTTTTCACTTCACCCTCGGCGCATCCGCGTATTCTTTTACTCGAGATTGTAATCATGACCGGAGATGATGCAGAATGAGATTTTGGAGACCGGCGACGTATTAAGCGGAAGAAGCGCATGGCATGGCTTGGCTTGAGGCATCAACGGTAGCCACCGTGTCGCATTGGAAGACAATGCAGGTGGCGTCGTCTTTTCATCTTTCTGGATATTCACGCTGGGTTGGACATGATGGTGTCGTTCGTGCTGGTTTCTTCCATATTACCCACTCCCATGTATCCTTTGAATAGACTATTCTCAATCTCGACGATTACTTGTCACCATCTATGCTTGTAGTGCTTGGCTGTCGTGCGTGTTTTGGTTTGTCATTGCCATGGATATGGATTTTGAGCTTGAGGAAAAGGGTTCCGACCATACGAGGTAGATGTGCGCAGAACAGGGTCTTGGTTCAGCTTGTCAGTGACAGTACGCAGCAGAATCTGTCTGTCATGACATGCCACCAGTGTTGATGTAGTACCAAAGCATCCCGTCTAGATTTGCGCATCATCCATCCCTTCATCACTCGAATCCCGCACTTGCCCCGCATCTTCCATGAAGCCGCACAGGCACGGGACACATCGCATTCGTGTAGTCGCCCTGCGGCGGGTGGCCTCGTTTCAAATCAAAAGATGGTCGTTTTTGGTAATCCTACCTAGGCTTACCGGAACATTTGGTCCTTGTATTCGGTCGGGAGTTCTGGGATGAGTGATATGAAGCACGTCGTCCAGAGCTCTTTTCCTTACCTTAGCGTAGTTGATCGTTATTGAAGATGGAGTTTTGGAGGTGATTTCACCGTTAGGCTGCTCGCTGCTTTTTTGTGGCGTGTGCGCTTACTTTCGCGGTATGTATATGGAGTCTTCACCTATGAGATATTGATGTACATCTTTGGAAGACCTGGAAGCAAATCTGATGAGTGATGACTGTTATGCAGCTACGCGGTATAGAGGATAATACGATCTAAGTACCCGGTTCAGATGATCCCGTCCACTTCGGCATTGAATAACAGTTCCCACGCCTACATTTGCCTTTACACCTCTTTATCCCGTTATCTCTTTCCGAATGGCGCAGTAACTTTGGACAGAAGCCGTACACTCTTGACGAGTATGAGCTGTTTCATACGTGCATATGACCAAACCGTATGGAGGGAAAGTTTTATCATTTACAATACTTCGGATCCCATTTACAACGAGCCACAAAAGCTGGAATTTCCCCATCCGCGTAAGGCTGAAGAGCGCCCGGAGTTCACTCCGTCCAGAATGCCTAACCGCCAATGCCGTGCCGAGATGGCGGATAGGGGTAAAGACAATTGGTAATTGAGGTGCGGAGAAGTGAAAGAAGGACGCCCGAGTAGTCCATGTTCATCTATGAACGACTGCAGGAAATCGACCAAGACTAGGCTCAGAACGACAACTATGTAGTATTCCGACTCAAAAATGACGCGATGGAAACCAGATGAATGCTACCTTTTGATACTACCGTCGCAATGGAATATGAAGCCTCGTATTCGATATCGTGGCGCGGATTGGTTTTCTCTTGTCCTGATGTGACCGTGCAATTACTTCTCCGCCTTCTGACGGACTCGCCAACCCTCTGACAATAGAGATGGCAAAGGCGATGCGTTCTATGACAGCCTGCAGAAACGCCTGAGCTCATAGATTAGGTTGCGGAGCGTTCAATGTCTTGGAATTATGATCGAAGTAGTCCAAGATCAGGTATTATAGTGCTCCGACCAAAGTGACAGGCAAAGAGACGAGGCCTTCGAATACCAATTTGTGGTCTCCACGCCAGACTTTCCTTCGACCGGTAAAGAGACAGGGACTCTGGAAGCGTCGCATGATTCAGCCCCATCGACGCCTCTAAGAAGGATCACCTCAGGGCAGCAATGCTGAGCAAGTCATAGCCGACAGCGGCGGCTTCGGGCAGCTTTGCTATTTCGTGTTACTCGAAATATACTCGTAATGACGAGACGAGAGCTACAAGCCAAGGGGGTATCTCCACAACCATCATTCGACAAATGACGGCACGTATTTGGGTTTCGAACTGCTGCTGCCGTGGCTGTGACCGTGATGTGCAAACATCTCTCGCTCACAGTTCCGCTCGGCAATTGGAGCTTCGGCCGCCTGGGCTATTCTTGATGTCAAAGGCCGCTCGCTATGAGAGATGGAAAGCATTTGAGAGGCGTCTCGGAGTCCCTGATCTCCCTTTTTGGTAAATCATGGAACAAGCCGACTGGGTGGAGGAAGAGATGTCGAAACAAGGCCCTGTACATCGTTACTATGTATATCCAAAGGGGCCACCAAGCACCAACTGAAGCTCTTCCCCAAGTTCCCAGAAAGCATAGCGCATAGTTGATTACTACGGTACTGGTACGCATTGCGCAACGCCCTTGTCGATTGAGCACAGCTGGCCGGGCTGATTCGTTGTTCGCGCAGATGGTCAGATGCACCAGCCTCGGAACGGCAGCGGTTGCGAGAGAGCCCTGGATTGTGCGGGAACACATGCATCGCCTCTCTCACAACCTTAACGACAAGTGTTTGACGCAGCCTTACCTATGTTAGAAACTCCATGACTGGCGCAACCACCCACGGTCGGCCTCGGCACCTGGCGCATCGGATCAGACTTTCTCTACCTACACCAACACCAGGCCGGAGCGGGACTTGTGCGAAGACGCTCCTGTCGAGGGCTCGAATAGTCATGATACCTCGATTGCTGGCAAGCAGCAGAGACGTTTGTTGCAGGCCGCGGGCTGCGTGTCTTTGATCTCTCTGCATCGTCTTATTAGACGTCTCAAGTCAAGTTTCAGACTGATGACGGCCCTACCCATCGCCAGCAACATCCACTCGTTCTTACACAGCGGCCTCCGCAAGAATTGCAATTCTCGGATTCAAAAGACTTTCCATACGCGCTCCCCACGCCTTCGCAGTCAACTTTCTTATTCGTATAGAAAATGGTCTATTGTGTACGTATTTCTGCAAGGGAATACTGTTAAGTATGCTGTGCATTCGGCTTACATCCTGCAGGGCAAGCCTAGCAGGGGATGTCAGAACTGCAAGACGCGTCGTATCAAGGTATGCCGCCGGACTTCTTCCCTTGTACCCAACTTCTCGCAACTGCTTCCCAAAACTACGCCCTGGTAACCTCAACTCACCATACAGTAGTGTGATGAAGTACGTCCTTCATGTACTCAATGCCGCAAGTCCAGTCGGGTTTGCCCCGGATACCCCGATGAATTCGACCTCATCTTCCGCAATGAGACCGCTGCCGTCAAAAGACGTGCCCAGAGAGCCTTCTCCAATGCCTCGTCCAAGACCTCAAAGTCTACTACCACTAGGTATGTTCCAACGCCCAAAGGATCATGCACACTGCATACCAGCTGTTGTGGCATGGACGATTCACCAGCCGTTCAAAATCTGCTGGTGCCTTTCCATACCCCGTGACCTCTCAACTAGATACTCGCATGTCTGCTGGGTCAGGCCGATTGAATCATGTCGGACTAATGTTGTGCTTGTAGAAAAACGACCCTTTCACCCAAGCAGCCATCACTGGTGTGGGAAGACAGTCCTGTTGGTGAGAGTCCCCGTAGCGAAAAGCTCGAGTGGCTCGACGATTCTCATTCTTCCCTGAGTCGTCCTCAATCAAGTAGACGAAGCCCGCAGGCCCAGTACACGCCGCAACAATCGACTGCGCTAAGCCTTCACTGGACACATCCCATCGAACCTCGAATTTACGATGCAGACGAGATCAGCCCTGTTTACCAACAACCCTCCGCGCCTGCTCCCGAGGAGGAAGACGACCGCACTACTAAGAATCAACTACGGCTATTCAGCCCTAACGTTCCGTTGCCCCGAAGTCTCGACTCGGCTGATCAAAGGAGAAACTATGCTGTCGGCTTCTTCTTCAAGAACCTTGTCCAGATGCCGAGATCAAAAGACAGCTTGAGAGGCTACGTTGAGGTTCTGGGACCCATGTACTTGAGCGCCAAACCCGATTCACTACTCCATCAAGCCACGCAAGCATTAGCCCTCGCATCTCTCAGCAACGGCCGTAAATCCCCACTACTACGCGTTGAAGCCAGGAAAATATATGGCAACGCTTTGCGGGAGGTAGGCCTCGCCATCAAAGATCCGCAGGCGGCGAGATCAGATGAGGTCTTGATGTCCATCATGCTTTTCTCTCTATATGAAGCCATCACATCGACAGACGAGTCCAGGACAGTTTGGACACGGCATATTAATGGAGCTGTAACTTTGGTCAAATTACGTGGTGAGGAGCAATTGAAGAATCCGACATCGTTGCATCTTTTTAGGGCCGTAAGGGCTTCCATGGTACGTTCGCTTTCACAAACATACCAATCTCGTACTAACCATTACAAGCTCACGGCTAGCATTCAGCAAGGACGGACTGTGGAGGACTTCCCCAGTGCAAATGGTTGGAAGTGCGACGCGGATTTGGGAGTCAATGCCGCTAACAGGTTGACCATGATATGCCTCAATCTGCCTAATATCAAGTACTACGCGCAGGATCTGCTATCGAGAGACAAGACCTCTTCGACAGTCATCGATATGATGACTCTTATCCGGACAGCTAAAGATATCGATTCCGAACTTGAGCATTGGGCAAACACGTTGCCAGATTTCTGGAATCCATCAACGAAAATGATATTTACAGGCGAAATGTTTGACGACAAGGAATTCCTCAAGAAAGCTGAGTTCTGGCCTGGTCCTGTTCATATTTATGGTGATCTATCTATCGCCAATGTATGGAACGACTACAGAGTCAGCAGAATCTTCTGTCAAGCCGTGATTTTGGGTTGCGTTGCTGCCCTGCCCTCGCATGCAAGAACGGATCAGATTGAGAGGATATCGCAACAGGCCGTGCATATCACACAGGAAATGGTCAACGATTTCTCCTCTGCTATTCCGTATATGTTGGGATACGACATCAAGTCTCGGAAAGATGGTGTCGCCGATACAGGTAAGCTCTTCGATAGGTGCCTTTGCAAAACGACAAAAACTTTCGAACTAATACATGGTTTAGCCGCAAAAGCTACCGGCGCATATTTTGCAGTATGGCCTCTCTTTGTAACCAAGAAAATTCCCACCGTCCCGGAACTCCAGAAGAAGTGGTTGCTGTATCGCCTCTATCTCATAGGTTCTACTTTTGGGCTGAGCGAGGATCAAGTGCTACACATGGCACAAAAACATGTGCTCACTTCGGGTCCATCGTTCGACTATATAGATCCAGGGGCCAATCTTGATGCTCCCCAGGACACGTTACAAGGACGTAGGACAAGTGTGGTTGGTGCAGGTATTGGAGCGCCATCTATACAGTTTAGATGAAAGTGACATTCAAGCCTGGCTGTCGGTCGTGGGGGAGAAGAGAGAAGCTTATGTATGATGTGAGACGATGAGACGCAGCAACAGCTTGAGTCTACTGTTCAAACAGACCACCGCTCCGATCGAATACACGATCACGTGACCTATGTTCTGCCTCTCTCATTGTCGTCGATGCCATGTGATTTGCCTCTGTGCTCGTTCCTTGGAGATTTGTGAATTGTGAATCATCGAAACTTTCGAATGTACTTCAGTTTCGTCCGTCCACGACTCGAATGCCCTGCTACTAAGTATCGGTGGGGTCGCTAGCAAGGATGATGGGGCGTAATGGAACCACTTCACATCCAAACTCCATCCTACCCTCTCTCATCATCGTCATAAAACAACATCATCGATTGCGATGTCGTACTCGTCTTACACAATAATTCTCGCGCCTCCTGAGATGCTTCTCATGATACTCGACTACTTTAGCCAGATGAATTTCGTCTGTTAGGCCCCGCCGAAATCGTCTATTTGAGCGCAGATCATTAACACGCATTGCAGCGCGCTGCGGATGACAAAGATGCAATGAGGTCGCCATCATCGTCAGAGACATTAGACGGTGTGATGAGATGCTTCTAGCGGTGTCCACCTCCGTACTGGAATAAGTTATTATATCCAATACTTTGGTAATGTGTCATGCAAGCGTAAGGCCAGCAATGTAACGAGGTCATTAGCACAATTTCGACTATGATTTCTTGATAGGTTCCATTGTCCTCTCTTCGTTTGACCCTCTTTTGGTGCCGCGATTCTCGTACGCCTAATTATATTTTCTCAAATCCAACGCAAGCAGCAGCTCAATCATGATCTAATATTTGTCTACCATCCAAAACCCACGAAATTCTTTCGACACTTCCTTACAGGACTTCGGATACTCCGAGAATACATACTGATATAGCCAAGCTGAATTATGCGGAGCTTATCTATTTGGCTCATTGGTCTGGCGACCTCCTTGTATGCCTCTCCTACACTGAACAGTGTTTCAAACCGACAAATCGTTGGAGATGGCCACTCCCCTTCTCCTTATCTGAACTCAAGATCCGCAAGTATGATTGGAGCAATCATCCTACTACAACCCTAAACTGAATTGGCGCAGAATTCGAAGTCAATGGCACAGCAATTCCAGATGTGAACTTCGACATCGGCGAGTCCTATGCCGGACTACTTCCGGTTTCCTCCGATGAGAATGAGACCAAGGAACTCTACTTCTGGTTTTTTCCATCAAAAAATAATGCTGCTTCTAACGAGATCACGCTCTGGTTCAATGGAGGACCAGGCTGTTCTTCTTTAATCGGCTTACTTCAAGAAAATGGCCCTTTCGTCTGGCAGCCAGGAACAGCGGGCCCTAGGAGAAATCAATGGAGCTGGAACAGAGTTACCAACATGATCTGTTAGTATTCTTGTCTAATATGTGACCACTTGCTGGATGCATTTTCTAATGAGGATAGATATCGATCAGCCTGTTGGTCAGTGAAGCACAAGCTATTCTCGTGCAATCTTACTCATACTTTGTCTAGGATCTGGTTTTTCGCAAGGTACACCAACGGCGCTTGGTGAATACGAAGTCGCAGAGCAGTTTCTAGGCTTCTGGAAAAATTTCATCGATACGTTTCAGATGCAAGGACGTAATGTTTATTTGACAGGCGAGAGCTATGCAGGAGTAAGTTGCCATCACTATTTCCAAGCAATTGTACACAACATCCAAATCTGCTAAACTCACATAGATGTACATACCACATATCGCAAGTGGTTCGTTTGATCGTTCCGCAGTGCAACATGGAGAAAACTGACAGCAGAAAACTAGCGATGCTTGACAGAAACGACACAAGCTATTACAATGTACAAGGAACAATGATCATCGACCCGGCGATCAACAGTGATGTTGCACTTGTTGAGAGTAGGACAGCTCCTTGACTGAATGGCCCAGGGAAATTGACGATACCTTAGTCCCCATGTTGTCTTATGCCCAATATTGGCAGCCACTCTTGCGCCTCAATGAGACATTCGCTGCTAAGATTCAAAAATCTGCAGATGATATGGGTACGTGAATCTGAATCTGACTATAGGTAGAACTCAGCAGTTGACTCGATGTACCAGGCTATACCAAGTTCTACAACGACTACTTCACCTTTCCACGCACAGAGTATATGCCCATTCCACCAAATGTTGAGGAAACCAATTCGCCATTCCGCGGAATGATCACAGACGCGGCGAAGTTGCTAAATCCCTGCTTCAATGTCTACCATATAACCGACACCTGTCCTACTCCTTACGATCCGCTTTCCGAAGACGACTGGAAACCGTCAGATCCTCCGACGTACTTCAACCGTACCGATGTCCAAGTGGCTATCCACGCGCCGACCCGAAAGTTCTCTGTCTGCGGAGGGAAAAACTTTGTTACCCAAGATGGACGTGATAATGCCCCGAAAAGTATGTTCACCACATTGCCCAAGGTATTTGACCGAACGCCCAGGAACTTGGTCGTCGGTGGCGCTTTGGACATGCTCATCCCTTCTAATGGCACCCTTTTCTCTCTGCAAAATGTCACGTGGAGAGGCAGTTTTGGGTTTTCGAGACCGCCAACGCAGAAACTGTTTATACCTCCTGCTTCGGGTGATGTCCCGACTTCAAACGTACCTGGAGGGAGTGGTGAGATGGGACGGTGGGTCAGCGAGAGGGGAGTCACTTTTGTCGATGTTGATGGTGCTGGACATGAAGTACCGCAGTATGCTCCGTCCGCTTCATTGAGGTTGTTGGAGGTGTTGCTTGGGAGGATGGATGTGAGCCAGGGTCTTGGTGGTGGTGCAGATTGGTCTATCAAAATCGGTGATTGACCTTGGGTTCTGCGGAGAGGAGATCGAGATGATTTTCACTTTCGATCGATTGATTAGCATGTACACAGTCAACCTGTACACCTGCAATGATTGTAAATCATCGTTGAGCTGCGTGCTGTAGATTTATCAATCACTCAGCCTCCATTTTCTAAATCAAATAGATCAAATGGGCTCTCCTGAACGACGCGTAGGAACAAGACGCACAAGTTCACCACGCATTCATCCCACGAGGTCCCACAAGTTATATTGCATACCCCGCCCCAAGCGGTTTCATGCACAGGGCGCTAATCTCCACATCTTCAGCTGAAGGTCCCTGAAAGTAGGCCGAACCGTTGGCGAGACATGCCCCACTTACGCCGCTCTGCAGACCTCAGCCCTCGAATCTAAACACCATACACAATTTCAAGCTCCCCTAGCTACATACATACTCCGACACGACGAATCCGCTCGATCTAATCCGCCTCTTCTCCTAGACCCTAGTTTTACGTTGTTCGCGATATAACCTACGACGACAGACCACCGCATTCGAGCGAGCGCATTATCACAAGCGCAACAACCACCGCGAGAAGATGGGCGCGATTGGTCAATTGGTACCATTGGTACTTCTCCTCGCCCTCGTAGGCGTCGTCGCGTACTTTGGATATCAGGTTCGTTTTTCCCCATTCCTCATTAAACCCTCATCGCTATCGCAAAAGCGTGACGAGTGTCGCAAGAGCGTGACGAGTGTCACAAGAGCGTCAAGAAAGAGGGACAAATGCTAACGCGCAAATCGCGTTATGATAGATGTACATCTTCAGCAACGAACTCGCCGACCGCGGCGTCAAGAAAATGGAAAAGAAGAATATCTTCATCGGCAAGGATGGGGCGAAGGTGGGCGTTAAGGAGGTTCGGAGCGAGGATTATGAGGATAAGACGCAGAAGTATGTTTTTTCCCTGCCTACTACGAGCGCGAGGTGTATCCTGCTTCAAGAAGAGGGAAACCTTGAATGTGGAATGAGTATGTGGCTTGCTAATTTGTGGTGTTTTTAGTGTCCTTGTTAAGACGTGGAATCATGCCTCTTTTCCTGGGTTTAAGAGCAGGATATGGAATTCGGAAGCGACGCCTGATTTTAAGAGATCGAGTACGGATAAGGTCAAGACGGCGTCGTAGGGCTGAGGGAGGAGTGGAGATGATTCAAAGGAAGAGATCTGGACCACCGGAGTCATTGGGAGTGGCTATACTCGAGCAGTCTCCTCTGCCTACAACTGTAAGGGCATATATTTCTGGTGCGTGATCAGAGACTGGAGTACGTTTGGATGGGCATGGCATGGCGAACAGGCACCTGCCAGGATACAGATAATTTATGGTTGGAAATGTAAGGCATGTATATCACGATAGCGGATCGAACTGCGAGTGGCCATGGCAATTTCCTACATGTTCCTACCCACTCAGATTTGAGGTCCGTCTTCCATCGCGACTCCAGTCTCCTCCCTAGGTTCGGATTTGACTCTGTATATTTGGACGCTCCGAGTCCAAATATCTCCAGCGCGGTAGATGGTCTCTTGACATAAGGCAAAGCTGTTGACTGGTAACAATTGCATGGCTGTAGCAGCCTGCAGCCTCATCCTTTATTCAGCTTTTGTAGTGTGTAGTGGATGTGAGGCAAAGAGGGAAGGGTGGCTCTCGGCACGGCTGTGGCATTGGCTACGCGGGAGGACGCGCGTTTAGTGAAGAAGAGGGGGCTGTGCCGCTGTGATAAAGAAGGAGGGCAGTGGCGGTCACGGTGCCAAGGGGAGGTGAGTGAAATATCAAATTCCTTTGCTTGTTGATGTGAGCCAGGCTCGTTCTCCCAGAGTTTGTTCCTCTTGCTCATAACGCTGCCAAATCTCGTTCAAGAGCCTTGCCGTCTATCATTCCGAACCACGCAATAGCAGTTGAACAATTGCTACATGGGTCTTCCATTCGAGACGATGCAAACGCTTCATCCGGTGAGGGAATTTAGTCAGTCGACCTTCTTTGCCACTGAGTTGGTGTGTCTTGAACAGGCTCAGCAACCGCTTCGCCCGATCACGATTTTGCGACCTCCAAGTTTGATAAGATCTACGATGGATTCGGGCGTTCGTATACTGACACATTATATAGGTTTTCGTATATGTTAGTCTGGGTTCTATTCCCAACAATGGTGCGAGTCTCACTGCTCAAGTATAGCCATAACCGTGATCCTAATCATTTTGTTTATTTTGTATCACCAGGTTGACGAGCTCGATATGATGTTTGTGAACACCCATGGGCCTAGTAGCGAAGTAAGTTTGCCCGCAGTACTTGCATTCCTCTCTGTACTAGCTCAAGGTAATGTTCGAGCGAATTGACTTGCGCGTATACTATATAGGCCCGGAACCATTTCACCAGAATCAACAGCAGCAGGGGTACGTTCATCCAGTGTGATTGGCTCTGATGGCTTGGCAAACTGGTGGCGTTTGGGGCTTCGTCGTATTCTTGTCCGGTCTCACTTCTCCTCACTTCCACCGTCTTCCCGTCCAACCTCGACCAGGCTGACAACAACAATCACTTTCTTCTTCATCTGTTGTTGTGTTGCATTTACTTCTTATGACACGGTTTCCAAAAGACTGATAGCACGTCTCGCTCCGGAATGCGATTGCTGCGGCCGCCGGAAGGACAGCCTAGGCTGCCATCCCGATCTTTCCCATTATACAGTTCAGAACCTTGAAGATGCCGCCCGTGTCGGCTGTGTATCATGTGCTCTTATTCTTGAAGCACTGAGCGCGTACTTTGATCCGCTTGGACTGGATCTAGATGTGATTGATGATGTGAAAATCGATACGTATTGTGATGGGCTCTGCCTCGATTTGGAATTCAGCGGTGGTGCACTCGGGTTGGTTCAGAAAAGGATCTTGTTCGAAGGTCGATTCCGGCTGGAAGTTTTTCGACCAGCAGGTGAGACATTCTGAATCGAACTTAACCCCACCATGCTTCGGTTTTTGACAACATGCGCTGTCTTGCTGACCTCCTACTCTAGGTTCGTCATGTCTGCCATGGCCGAAAACAATTCGTCGGTTGCTACCGGCAGATACTTCAGCTGAGGCCACCGTGGATGAGATCAAAACACGCCTGCTGGTGTGCGACAACAAGCACAAGGAATGCCATGGTAAACTTCTTCAAAGACTACCTCGACGCATATTAGAGATAACCAGTTCTGGAGTGATATTGCGAGAGAGAGAAATTGGTCTTCATCGATATGCATGTCTCAGTCATTGCTGGGGAAGAAAAGGACCTGGAGTGAAAACGACCCGTACAAATATCGAAGATCATAAGATTGGTATAGCTATGGACGAGCTTTCTAAGACTTTTCGAGAAGCAGTGCGATTGTGCACTCGCCTAGATTTGCGCTATATATGGATCGACGCTTTGTGTAGGTTTCAGTGTTATTTTCAAGAGGTCAATAATCTCAGACTGTTAGGTATCATTCAGGACGACAAGGAGGACTGGACAGAAGCAGCCGCTTCAATGGGACACATTTACCAGAACGGATATGTGACCATTGCAGCAACGCATGCACGCGATGGCACTGTAGGTCTCCATGCAGAGGCACGACCGAGTTCAGAAGCACGAGCCTTACCCTCAAAACATCTTTATGTGCGTCAAAATTGGGATGTGATCCACCGCAATCTTAGCTCCTACCCTGATCCGGGCTGCCCACTCCTCTCCCGTGGCTGGACCCTGCAAGAGCGCCTTCTATCTCCGCGGGTCGTTCACTTCCTAGATCGCAAGGTCGTCTGGGAATGTCAGCATGGAATGAAGCAGGCGGATAGGACAACATTTGAAGACCACTGGTCAAAACTCTTGCCAATCAAACATCATGGTTGGTCAGAAGTTGACTTAATTGAATTGTGGCATGACATTGTTGTCGAGTGCTCCCAAAAAGATCTCACCTTCGAAGACGATCGCCTCCCGTCCATTGCTGCTCTGGCACAGCGTATTTTGCTCTTGAGGCCGGACGATGAGTACCTCGCTGGACTCTGGAAAAGCACACTTTTGCAGGACCTGGTTTGGCATTGTGGACCTTCGCGCATGAAAGCGGCAGCACCAGAGGGTCTAACCAAGTGGAATCCTCCGTCTTGGTCCTGGGTCGCTGTTGTTGCTGGTTCGAGTTTCGTGGGTTATCCTCTAGGAGAATTGATTGCCGGCACTACTGTCATCAGTGTCACCTACGTCCAAACTGGGCCTGCTCATCTTGGCCAGATCACTGACGCCAAGATCGTGATCCAAGCACACCTATTGTTATTTGACTTGCCAACTTCTTTACGACGCTATCCCCTCGTTGATCACGTTTTCCCTCCAGGTAGTATCGAAATACCTCCCCCCAGCAATGCTGAGAAGAATCAAGGAAGTCCCACGGTCTGTCTTTGTGTATGGCGCTTTGATCATCCTGGCAGTTACTATTCCGGGGCTGCAGGTGGCGCGGATAGCTTAGAGGCCGGCGATCAGAGTACCACCAGGCTTTATCTTCTTCCACTTCTTCGTCCATATTCCACCAGTGTGAATTGTCTCATACTGCGTGAGGTATCTCCGGGAATTTTCCGCAGGATCGGTTTTGCGGAAATTGAGTGCCGCGCCAGAGAGATAGATAAAGCTTATATGAAGAAGGAACTGATCGAGCGTGCCCTCTCGCAGTGGCCATTGACGAGGGTAGAACTTGTATAATTATCGGTATCCTCTACGCATATCTCTCCTCCGGCTGGCAGGCTTTTTAATACTTGTATTTCCAAAGTTTATATAGTAAGGAACGATCAGAGTTATTGTCAGCACTCTTTCATTGGTGGCAGAAGTCTCGGTATGAGATAAGACTGCCAGAGAAGAACCACATTCCATGATATATCATCGCGCGAAAAATTACCATAAGATATTATCATATTCCGGAGAACATTTTTGACCAATCTCTCCAATACAAACCTTACACTTTATTGTTTATCTGTATCACGTATCTCCGGATCTTCCACAGGCTTAAAGAACCAAAATTAACCCGTCACCCCATTCCCAGACATCGCCAACACTACAAAAACCGTTTGGAAAAAGTAACCACAGCCCGTAATTTCCCGGTAATTCTCCATTTTCGCCACAGATCTCGCGCCCACAACAAAAATTCAAAAAAGATCCAAAAACATACAGCAGCGAGAATTCGCTGGTGGTCACCCACCCAACTACTACTTCGCCGATATCAAGCTTAAATAGGGATGAGCGAACGGGGATCCTTGTATTCTTGATTCTATGGCCGTATGTACCTGGCCGTGATTTTATGTCACTATATTGTACAGACTTTTGAATTTGCTGGCTTCTGTTGGGTCAAATGGGGTTTCGAGTTTTCTTGATTCTATGGCTGTGTGTCCCTGTTAGAGATTTGGTTGAGTATATACTACTTAATTATTGCTGAATCGGCTACAATTTGCTCTCGATAGTCATAGAATGAACCTGAAGAGCGTGCGGTAGAGCAAGTATACTAAAATAGGGCGAAGAATTATAAACGTCGTTGATGATATATGTAAGCGGGAGACTTTACTAGCACAAATGGCAATGGCGAGGTAGAAACAGCAAGCGACTTACCTTTCCCAGACTTTCTTGACTTGGCAATTTCAAGCGCAGTAAGTGATGGTGGTCGAGTTACTTCACGCTTGACTTTAGGCTACTTGACAATTGCTTAGGAAAGGTTTGGGACATATCTGTGTTGGGAGGACCGAGAACTTTGCCGTTCATGGTTTCAAAGAGCCTGATGGTTGAGGCTACATTATTGTTCTCACGACGGGAGGTTGGTGTCGATCGGTGGGAGCTATCAAAATTGGGAGCAGAATAGTGGAATGATTTCTATGTATGATGTGCGATTGTTGTGCCATAGATCAAATCTCTAACTCAGGTCCTAGTATGTTCCAGTATATCATAGTATCAGCAATTCGTTCGGGCATAAAGAATGGCAACACTTTCGCTTCTAATTGTTCACCTCCTTTTTCCTTCACTGCTGATAATTGCTGTTATTTGCAGTATTCAAATTCATACTCGCGTTCAGGTAATCCATGTCTTGATCCAGCAAAGACATGATATTCGAATTCCCCGAGAACCAATCCTGGATATTGTCGTTGGCCGTGAAACCCGTCCCTTTGGGCCAATCCGCAGCAAAATCCGGTGGCTGGGGCCATTCGGGGACCAGATATTGAGTCTGATTTGGCGCAAACCCGAGCATTGAAAGGTAGGGGTCGAACGCTGCTTCTGCTGTCAGATTGACTTGCGGTTGGGCTTGCGTCCGTGCCTCCTGCGCTTTAGCTTCCACATATAGTCTTGCGACTTGGTGGAACACGAAACACAGCCGATAGAGCTTTTCGATGCCTTCGGAGTTTTGGTCTGGTAGTGGTTTGAGCGATTCGACAAATGCGGAGAGGAGCTCCAGGTCGTCACTTGAATATATTGCGATTACGTGACAGAAGACCACCTAGATATTCATTTAGTCTACGATCACACTGTAGGACAGCAGGGAGAATACCATGAACGGGGTGAAAGGAAGGTTGAGTATACTCCTAGATTTGGTTTAGCTGTTATACTCGCACCACGGGGCAGTAAGAAACCCCGCACCATTGGATGTACCCAGCCCAGAGCTTGGGAGTTCGGAATTTGTAGTTATTTGCGCACAGAAGATGAGCCTGGAGCGATTTTCGAGCCGAGTAAACGCAATCCCGGGAAAAGGTAGACGGTGCTTGGTCAATAGGTGGAGGTATCGCTCTATAAATCAGAGCCATGACGGAGTGAAAGACAACCTCATCCGACTGAGCAAGCAGTCGGCTGATATCGCCCATGAAGT
Organism: Venturia effusa; assembly: GCA_007735645.1. NCBI lineage: Eukaryota > Fungi > Ascomycota > Dothideomycetes > Venturiales > Venturiaceae > Venturia > Venturia effusa. The sequence continues at coordinate 1,901,735 of CP042190.1, read as the reverse complement.
CTTCAGTGTAGGGTTCAATGTTTCTGTCCCGCGCGTCATGGCACTCTTGTAGACGTGCAGCTGCCATACTGGCCCACTGTGCTCGCTCTTCATTCGGTTTCGAAAACGATCCAGGGCTGTATAGATGTTGATACACTTGACCTTGGATCTCCGCTATCTGGATCCAGTAATAGTTCATATCGAGCCACTTAGACCCGTCCGGGTGTGCTCTTGCGGATGAACGCACTGGTCGAGGGATGTTGATATCCCAATCTTGCAAAATTGATGCGCGGCCAAGCCGAAGTGAGAGATGCTTATCCGTCATATACATATTCCTGAATTGTCAGACCTTGAACCAGTTTCTGATATTGCCACTTCCATGGCAGTACGAAAACTTACCAGAAGACGGTGTATTTGACCTTTTTCTCTTCTTCCGTATCGTTTTTCATAGTTTCTCGCCGATGATATCCTAGTGACATACAGAAACTCGCAGCTGTCGAATTGAGACTCCAACACAGCGTCGGTTTGGATACTTCAACTCCGTAAGCGCACTGGAAATTCCACGTCAGATTTGAAAAGAATAGACAAGCCAACTACTTACACCAATCAGCAAAGCTTGCGTATTCTCTAAAGTGGCAGGCATCAACAGGGTCAGGCTGTTAAGTAAAGTCTCCAGATTCTGACGACACAAGTTCGCGTATTGTCCAAAGGGCTCGACCATGACATGATCTGCCTGCAAGGTGCTGAACTCATTAAACAGCCAGAATAACCCGCCATGGAAGAGAAGAAGTCTCGGCTGAGAACAATCGCCGTTCTCGCGATAAACCTCGTCACATAGTTCAATAAATCGCTGTTTGTCAAGGAAGGGAAAGAACTTGGTGAAGAAGACTGCTTCCGTCTTAGAAGTTCTCTGGAGCAACTCATGGACGAGTTTTTGAGGGGGGAGCTGCAGGTTTCTAAGGGTCGAGACATCTGCAGGCTCTTGTGCAAAAGGAGAAGACGACAGAAACTCGTGAGTCGATGATTGGATGCTGAGACGGCTCACAATGTTTTTGAGGGATTGGAGAGCAGCAGTAACCTCTGGATTGCTTCCTGTGAAAGGTGAACTTTCCACCGCCTTTTCCAGCACGTCACGGGCGAAGATGGAATGGGCATGTGTAGTCGTATTCCCTTCGAAGGCCGCCGGAGTTTCCGCCGCGACCTTGGTGGTTGTATCTGCACGGGCCGGCGAATTTATAGCCGGCTTGGATGATGCGGATGAAATGTGAGGCGACGTGCCAAGTCGCGAAACGAGAGACTTCAAAGCTTGCTCGATGCCAGCCAGTCTGTCCTCGATCCCGTCGATTTTTTTCTCATACTGATTCGAGATGAGAACCCTTTGTCGCGGCTGCTTTATTTGCCGCGTTGTCTTGCATACTGTTTCCTGCGTCAACACCGAGTATATTTTCCGTGCCAAAGTAAACCGTACCTTGTTCGGATGCACGACAGTTGGAGCACGATGGAACACCTGCGAGGCGGCTGAGCCCTGATCATCGATGTCGGTGTAGGATGTAATCTCGGGATACCTTTATCGCACTTGATCTTTCGAGTTCGGCAAAGATCACACTGATCACGTAAGCATCGCGATCAGGTAATGATGACTACCTAGCATAACTTACAGCCCGTTTCCTCTCTGTGGTTCCCGTGGCGCCTTCGCTCTCCGAATCCATGTTTGCGTCTGCTTGCATTGGGAAGGTGCTTGATGTTCAGGACTCAGGAGTACGGATCCTGCGGACAACGAAAACCAAGGAGACTAGGTATATGCAGCCAACCATTTCCTTCGACCTTCGCGATGACGATTGATCTGATAAAGGAGGTAAGCTACGCGGTCGTCTGTAGTCCGATGCCCTATTTGGTTAGCATGCTTCGTGCGGAGGCGGAGACATCTTCCGTGCGTAGGAGAGTTGCTGTGCCGTAGACGAGGATAAATACAACTTCCATCTAGATGCGTGGTCCTCATGATGGACGCCAACAAGATGCGACGAAAGTCTACCTGGGTAGGAATGAGGAGCAAGACTTCGATTCTGTCCAACACCCTGATAGAACTAGTAACCCATTTCGAGTTAATCGTCTCCAAGTCTTCGCTTCGGCACTCCGTTTTTGACGCATCAATGACAACCTGGACTGATGCACTCCAATCGAATCACCAAGCCAAGCCTCATTTCTTGTTCGTCAAAGTGGACTTCTATCCGACTCCAGTTTTGGTATACACATAACGACCCTAACAATCGCCATACTATCACAAAATTAGTACCGCAAATCACGAGTCCAATCTATCATCGCTTACATAAAATTGACAGGTTCGATGATGCCCGAGTGCATCTTTTCCAGTCTTGCAATGGACATCGCACATATGATCGTCAAGCCTGGCAAGACCATAGGCAGGAGCAGGTACTCCCGTTCCGGAATGTTTAGGTGCGCGTCCCGCTTCACAAACCACCGCCCAAGTATAATCAGTCATATTTTCCGGGTGCCACGGTAGAACACCAGTACACAGGCCGCCACAGACACCTCCATTGGCCTTGTCTTTGATCCAGTCCAACCAAGCCAGCCTACTTTTGGTCAAGGCGTCCTTCCATGCGTCGGTCACATTGCCGCCAGCTATAGATTGTTAGGTTGTTTATTTCACCAAAGAAGGTCAGGCGGGTCTTACGGCATGTAATGTTTTTCTCGCAAGGGACCATGAAGATATTTTGAATTTGGTGGCAGTGATATTTCGCGGAGACCGAAGCTGGCACTATGGTAAGGAGCATAGCGAGGAGGTAGGAGGTAGTATACATTATTACTGGTAGAGCTTCATAGGTATGATTGATAAATCCTAATAGGTACGAGGGCACGAAGAATCTGGGAGAGATCAAGCTTATATCCAGTGGAATAGGTAGACCAACTCCTTATCTTCAAACGAGACTTAACCAGGTTTCAGGTAGCATCCTTCCTGATTCCGAATATTGTGTCTCCACCACCAACGAGGACGAATGCAAGGCGTCTTCGTCTGATAGCGCTAAGATATCCAAGCAATAGGACGCGTAGGATCGTCATGAGATTTCCACGACATTTTAATTGAATTTCTAATGAATTACGTTTACAACAGGAAGTCTATAGGGCAAGATCTTCTGATCGACTTTGTATGATGAATGTGTCTCACACGACATGATTGATCCGCTTAGCTTCCAGAATTTCGGGAGAACCTTGTAAGGCGACTTGCGTTTGTCCTACTTGATTGCAAAAGCAGAATACAGAGATCTTCAGGTGCGGGTTCTCTAAGGTAGGTTTATCTTCCTACCTTAACCACCGCAGAAGGATATTCTACATGGATCAGTTACGATCGAGAGGATTTCAGCTGGCGCTGTGGGCATTATAAGACGTTGCATGGGTATAAATTTTGATTGGAATCGCGCTCGTGTTGACATGCATATTGGATTATCGGCGGTGTTCAACGACCTTGGATTGGCTGGACAGTACTATGACGTTCCGATCCCGGCGACTATGATTACAAAGGACTTCATTCGGTTCTCCCGATCCTGATGATGGTGGAGGTGAAGGAGGAAATGGGAACGGAAGTCAACGCCCATGCCGATAAAGCCATTGATCCGGATGACTCATTTCCCAATGATTGACAAGGTCTAGCGATCTTGCGCAGAGTCAGCTCAGTAAGGTGAAGTGCAGATGAACGCAAAGTCTCCAGTCATCGGCCGATGAAGTTTTTGGCTTATGATGAAGTCCAGTCCTTGGTTTCACTCATCCGATGAACAAAGCTAAGCGTCGTTATTATGATGACTATAATTCTATATAGGCTATCAGAGCCTTCCCATTGGCTGATGGTACTGAGATCAGCTTAGTAACCAGAATTTCACGGCTGTGCGGCCGAAGCTGATTAGCTTAGCAAGCCCATACCTATAAACTATACTCTAGCACGGGCACGAGCTATCTCATCTTCATCATCTATGACAAAGCCATGTCATCTGATAAATAATCCCCTAAAAACTAGTCACCGGCTCAAAAATACCATAACGAATGAATAACAATCATCGGACCAACGACATCGGCGATCTTGGCGCCCGATGATTGGAGATCTTGGGTGAACGGGATCGGCCATTCCCACAGCGCATCTTTGATTGAGCAGATAAGAAAGGCTGGAGACTTGTTCCTGCTGCCACAATTGGAGCTGGGGTAGCCATTTCATTGACAGTTGTCATTTTCGGGAGAACCTTGACGACATCGATGACTCCTGGCTTTCGGAATACCAATTTCGGCGGGTACGAAAGCGCTCTGACAAAGCTGATTCATTAACATGGGTAGGCATAAGGTATCTAGAAATGTATCCGAATGTCAGTGGATGAACATATCAGGAATATTTCGTCCATCTGTTCACTGTCATATTTTCTCTTACCTAAAGAGTTCTAGAGACACAGTCAATGCATAAAACAAGTGAAGCCGACGATGCATTTGGAAGGATGTATTCATTCCATCGTCTACTCGTCCTATTCTCCAAACGCCCAACGACCACCGACACCGAATGAGCCCGGACTGGTATTAGTCAACAAGTGGCTTGCCAGTACGCACAGAAGCAATGCTGATACACAAAGGCCAGATTATAGCGACAGAACCCAGTTGAAACAAACAAACGATCATACCACATCAAGTCTCGAGCTCGTCAATTTCAACGTCATCCAGCCAGGCAAATTCGTCATCCTCATCATCCCCATCATCGTCTTCATCATCCTCAATCACAACAACATCTGGCTCGTCCGAAATCTCAATAACTTCCCGTTGCGCTCCTGCACCCTTTGCGGAAGCCCTGATGCGCAAGCGAGCGAGCAAGTAATCTCTTTCTTGTTTTTGCGCTTGAATGAGCTGGATTTCACTCTTTTTCTGAGCAACGAGGAGTGAAATCGCATCCTTGGCGTTCCTGTTCTTCTTCTGAATGAGGCCCACTTCTTCAAGATACTTCATGTACTGTGTCAACTCGGTCTTCGCAAACGTCTTGTCGCACCCTGTCATGGGACATCGGTATTCCGTCCACCCGTCCTTCTCGAAGTGCTCTGCGATGTGGCGTTTGAACTTTGTGTAGCTTTCTCCTGCGAATCCGCAGTGTGGACAACAGCATTCGTATGTCTCGTGGATGGTGACATGTGGCGCAAATCCTGTAAAGATATCACTTCGTCCTTGCTCTCCCTCTCCCTCTTTCTCTTTCCCTCCATCTCCTCTTCGATTCGAAGGGCGTATTGGTATTCTTTTGGGTTTCTTGATGCCGCACCACCAATTGGGATCGAGTATCGGAAGCGGTTGACCCTCAGCACTGTCTGAGAGCGACGAAAACGGCCGACGTCGTTGTTTGGGATTGACTCGTGGGCCTGGCAAAGGGGAAGCTGGTCGTTCAGATGGTCGTTCGGATGGTTGTGCGGATCCTTGATCCTTCTTCTGTCGGAGTGGCGCATTCGGAGGTGAAGAACCGCCTATTATGAAACTTCTTGGTTGTGTACCAGACTCAACAAATGGAAGTTGCTGGCTTCCATTCTTGATATTTGGAGGCGCTGTAGGAATCGGAAGCCTATTGATTATGGCAATCAAATCTGGACTCAGTCTTGCACGCGATGAACCAGATACTTGCACTGATCCCCTCGAGACCAGCAATTCCAGCATGTGGCGTGCTTCCTCATCGGTCAGTGTGCTCACAATCCCGGCCGGGACGTCCCATCCATTGGCTTGGTAATATAGCCACATGAAAATCGAGGCTGACCAATCGTATCCCATCGCTCCAGCGTCTTGCTTGGATAGCAGCATATGGGTGCATAGATGCAAGAAATCGGGACACCAGCGATAGGGCTTTTGCGCGACTTCTCGGATGGGCATCTTCCCCATTGCTCGCGAATTCCGAATCGGCACTTCGATTTGACCTTTGTCGTTCATGAAGGCATGCGTACCTGTGGCTGAACAAGGTAACCCGTGTTCAAATAGTCGACCTCCTGGTGAGATGCCAAACTTAGGGTATCTCTTTCCCTTTTTTGCACCTGTCGGGGACATACTGTCTCTCCCTTCGTGTCTTGGAGCTGTGTTCGATTTTGAAGGATGTCTCATGTCTGGTAGTACGTGCTGGCTTCCAGGCAGAATTTCTTCATCAAACTCAGTTCTCTCAGGCAGGGGCGATATGTCTTTGTCGAAGCACTTCGTGCTCGTCTTGGTCTTTTTGGGACTTGAATTGGCTATCGGTCTTGAACTTCTCTTTGGTCCATCGGCATCGGTCATTATGTTGCCTTCCTTGATTTCGTCCCTTGGCCTGGGTCTCTTGTTTGACTGTCGAGGGATATCTGTTGTTGTCTGCTTGGAATTCATACCCTCAAATTTATCAATATTTGGATAACAGAGATGCGTGTTATTGCGATTGTGTTGAGTTGATACGGTGTTGGTGGCCATTTTACTTCCATTACCACCCATTGGTGAATTTGTTCAGGTGTATGGTGCCTTCTCTTTGTGGGCTCCAGTAGAAGGAGGTACGATTCGCAGAATTGGAGTGGACAGGCAGTGGCCTCAACACGCTGTGATTGGTGTCCGAATGAGAATGAGGGAGTTTTCTTATCATGTAATAACGAGCCTAATCTTTGAGCTTGGACAGGAGAGACATCAAAATCTGGAGAGAAGTGCAACACTGATGGACATGATATACGTGTACCGTGGTAACCAGAATGCTACAACGAGATAACACGCATCATATCGACCAAAATTCGAATTCAACGTGCCATACAGTTAATGGTCGGTGATGGTCAGACAGGCTCAGGCATTGATCGTTTTCGGAAATGAGAGCAGATTATCCTTTGAAACCATATTATCCAACGGGCAAAACGGCGAAGGCCACTTCGTCCGGCCTTGTCCACACGACGATTCGCTGACAAGGTAGCATTCGCTAGAAAGTGGTTAATGTTGAGATAGATCTGAACATTACAAGAAATGCTAGAGGCCACAGCAAACGAGGACATAGCTTCTCGGCTGTTCATAGACCTAATCAACTCTTCTGTCAGCCGATCTTCAAGGCAAGCACTCAAAGCAACCACTGCATCAAGCCTAACACAAAGGGAATTGGGTGTCTGGAAAGGTGTGGTACCATAGTTCATCTACCCGCTTTTCCACCCAAAACCTACGTCCACAACTCCAGAAGTCCCAACACAAAATACACCCCAATACAGACCGCCACATCAGTAACCTGATCACTCATGGGATACGCCGTCCCCCTCGTCCCAGACACAGCCCCCTCTTTGACCATCTCCACCAATCTAACCGCATTCGTCGCAATCAACAACACCCACAGTCCCACACTGGCAATCCAGTACCTATGAAATCTTCCCTCAATACCATGGGAAAACCTCAGCGCCCCAGCTATAGCGAAACCGGCCCATGCAGCAGGAAGCAGACCAATTCCCAGATCCGCCAATTCAAGACGCGTGATTTCGAGGACGGTCATTGCGAAGGCGCTGATTAGGGCGAGGCCATAGAGGATTATTTTGAGGTTATGATGGGGTCTCTTCACCTTTCCGGTGTACAGGAATGTGGTTATGCGGGGTTGGGTGGCGTAGAGAATGGGTAGAAGGACGAGGTAGAGCCAAGTAGAGAGGGGCACGAGGATGACCTGTTCACGTATCAGTAAGACATCGAGGAATCGGAATCGATATGGTGTTTACGTACATCATTAAAGCAAGACGTCGTGATATTGGGGAACTTCCTTGACAGAGGTCCTAAATGAGGTAACGCGTAAGTTTAGTGGGTCCCGCTGCGGCACGCGCCTAGCCGTAGCCCCCTAGCAACTTACCGAATCCCTCCGTGCGATGCCTGCAAAGCTCAATCATCTCAGAGGACTTGCAATACACTCAAGAGAGAACGACAAGTCCATTCTTTGAGGTTATATCTTCACAGATAAGGGACTCCGTCTTTGTTTCTACCGCCTTCACCGTAGCAAAAGTCTTGCCACAATCGTTGCGCCAAACGACAGCCAACGTGAGCTCGGGATGAAACATGTTTGGAAACGGGGTCGGTTCTTGGGCGTTTAGAGTGGCCTTTGTTTCGACCATTCAGAGGGGAAACGTGTGTTGTACCTGTTTCAGAACATCTTGCTTGAGGCGGGTAGATTCTTTGCTTCTTTGGTCAAGAAGTGGTTCAGAATGGGCTTTTTGAGCTGAAGAGGGCGGGACTCAAGCGAGGGAAGGAGAGCTTTGAATTGGCGAAGCTTCGATTGGCCAGGACGCCGGTTATCCCGCGTTCAGAATCGAGTTAATCGAAGGACAGGTCGTTGAGATGCGCCAAAGTTCGGATTTTGGAAGGTCACCTCTTTTCTGCCGCCGAACAGATCATCGCAGACAGAACGACAGACTTTCTCGAAAAAAAAAGGGATCGCTTAACATCTCTTATCATACGGAGAATTTGGAAGCTCTCCACTCCTTTCAAGGTCCAGACCAGATCACGACGATTTCCCTTTTGCTTCAAGCCTCTTCTCCGTCCTCAACATCCAACTCCAATGCGACCAAGGATCATCAAGCAATTCCACCATAACTCTAACATCAGGATCTGTAGGCCCTCCATAGAGTAAGCCAGTTTGAACAGCCAGCTGTGCATATTTCTCTGCTGTCCACGCCTCGCCTACGCCATTGAACTCAATGGCAGCAAGAGCATACGCCTCTGCAATTGGCCCATGCAATCTTTCCTGTTCATACAGACTAATTAATAGTTCTGCCATTGATGTCGTGGCTTCGGACTCGGAAGTGTAATCTTCTAGCTCTGCACTTAGGGCGACAATTCGCTTGATACGAAGATCCGAGACTTGTGTGTGCGGCTCAGGCTGTGTACACAGGGAACAGCTGCATTGGAAGCCCCATGATAGTTCCAACTTCTCTTGACGCTCTGATCGTACCAGAGCTGGATCGATGTAAGAGATGGTTAATTCTTCCCCTGGAAGAATGGTGCGCAGGGCATGAACATGCTGTGTCAGACTCTCAGTGTCGAAGTAGTAGTGTGCGTTGGGTCTACAATCGTGATTCAGGCGCTGTGATTTGTCAGAAGTTATCATACACTACCTTGCGAAGATGCTTACAGATATTTCAGGGAACACCGCGTTATATGCTGTCTCTTCTTTATCATCCCACATGTCAATGGCGAATGAGTTTGTGTTTATGATATCCTCAATTGGATCCCCACCAAAATGGCCCCAGAGATCCATGAACTTCTTTTCTGATCGTCTCGGCAGCTTCCGTACAGCTCTGTGCAGATACGGGAACATGTCGTGTTTTGCGAATATGTCCCAGATCCTCTCCTCGACCATGAGCACGGGAGTCGTGCTGAATATGAGATCTCCTTTTTGTAACGTCCGATTCGCAATCAGTCCCATGCCCCGTCCTGGTAGCTGTCTGGACTCGTACGGAGGGTTTGGTTCCTCATTCACTCCACGAAGGATATCAGGATCCGAGAATGCGGGGAGCTTGAGAATTTCCTCCGCATGTTCTGGTGTCGTCCAAAACGAAATTCCACGATTGCGCGCAAAGTCTTGGTTCGTGTACACGCAAAACTTCTCCGTCATATTCTGTTCGCGCAGACATCTTGATATGTGGGACCATTGCGCTTCGCCTCCTATGTGATTTAGAGCCGGCGAGGCAATCTGTTCGACTTTGCTCGCCGCGCCGAATGTCTTGCTGGGAGTATGATTTTCCAGACCGATGCCGGGAACATTGCTAATTCTCGAGCAGATCGGATTCTGTAATGAAGAATCTAGGAATGACGCACCGCTAAAAGCGGTATTAGAGCTGAATATGGAACCACGCGCTGGGACAGCCACGACAGCTGATAGCAAATATTGTAAGGTTGCAGACTTCATGATCTACAGGAGATGGCGCGGAAACCTGGGAATGGTATATTAAACGATTGAAATGAGAGGGTTCAGACTTCTAGCAAGAATAATCACTGAGAAAGACGAAGTGGAGAATGGACTGGATAAGTATATTGCGTCCAGAAGGTTTGGAGTTGATAATTGGCCCTGGCGAAGCTTGAAACATTGGTTCACAAAACACATGAAGCTGTTTGGCTGGTGGCGCTCGCCAACACTTTGGGTTGGTTTCATGGCACGAACTCTCTAACAGGATTTGTTGTGTGTCAGGGTGAAGAGTGAAGACGAAAAGGACCTGCTGAATGTTGCTCTCCAGCACAAAGTGAAGCTGCTGATGGAAGCCGAGGAAAAGGTGGATTTGTAGGTGTTTATGAAGGGCGGGATTGGATTTGGAAGAAGTGGGCTTCGGACCATCAACTCCGACGGACTTCACCGACTGTCCCGTCCCCGACGCACGAAGTTTCGAAACATCCAACCATCGATGCTCTTCACCTATGTATCAATCCATACCATGACTGCTATCATGCCATCACCTGCACCGAAACATGATGATTGTGCAAGCCGCTGCTTCTGCTACATGCTCTGCGTCGTGCACCGCCTATCATGATCTTCAGTTGAAATGCTGGAATAAAACAATCTCAAATCGTTCTTCACCAAATGCCGCTCCAATGCCACCGAAACAACAATGTTCACACCTTGTCCACCATGCCTGGCGTCGTTAGAGGACCAATCATGGGCGGAGCTGTCGTATCCGCAGTGCCCAGTGTGTCATTCAGGGCACGGAATCCATCCTCCGCTGTCTTCACATCTGCCTCCAGATCATACCACCAAATCAAAGGCAGACGCCTGTTCGCATCTTCAGTAATCTTTTGCAGATCTGCGCCAAATTTGGGGTGCTTCAGAAAGTAGATTTGTCCCACATCCCTGCTCTCACGAACGACAGATTGAGCTCGAGGCCGCCGGATGGAATCGTACATACAAAGTGCGTTCTCGACTTGATCACTGTGCTTGACAAGTCCCAGCAGCCTCGACAAAATCAATGCATCTTCCAAGCACTGTCCTGCTCCAGCAGCTTGGCTTGGACTTGAAGCATGGGCACTGTCTCCTAAGAGGCAGACTCGTCCATTGTAGTATGTGGGTGTATCTGGATGGTGGAATAGAGGCCATTTGGCTGGCTTCACGTACTGCTTCTACGTTAGATCACCAACAGCTGCGCTTGCTATGCCACTCACATCCAGTAATTTGATGAGCCTCGAGTCAAATCCAGTGAATTCGGACAGCATCTCATCTCTGGTCACCTTCCTGACAGCCTGCTCACCGACCCATGGGTTTGGATCCTGGATGAAAGCGACAATATTCAGCTCTGTTCCGCCTGTGATAGGGTACTGCGCCCAACCCTTCCCCTCCCGCATGAACCATTTGGCGTCCGTTGCATACTCGCCCATGATCTGTATTGCTGCGTCCACGGGCGCGATTCCGCGATAGACGTAAGTATTGCAATACTTCGAGGCCACCTCCTCTGGATGTTTGGAGCCTAGCACTGTCTGACGCACCATTCCTTTGATGCCATCGCAGCCGATCACCACGTCGAACTTGTATGTCGTTCCGTCGTAGAAGTCCAATGAAACTTTGCCAGCGCCTTGTTCTATCCGCGACACTCGCTTGTTGAACTGGATGGTACCTTCCGGAATCAGGCTCTCCATGATCTCCAGCAGTGCTCTTCGATGCGCACTACTTCTGGTGAACCTTGGGTGTGAGACACTTCCTCCGTGCCAGCCGGACTTGATTCCCAGCCCCTCTTCGGCTCCCAATATCTCGAATTGTTCGTGGGCCCTTTCCAAAGAGGTGTTTCCTACTTTGATATCATCGTACATCTTTGCGAACTTCTCATCCATCAGTTCCATGGCTTTTAACGCGTTTGGCCCGAGGCCAATTCCAGCTCCGACGGCATCGAACTTTGGTGCGCTTTCGAAAATGGTGCAATGAACATTCTGCTTAGCGAGTCCTATTGCGAGGGCAAGGCCACCAATACCAGCGCCAATGAGAGCAATGGAGATTGGTGAATCGATGGAAGTCATGACTGCAGAACGGAGAAGGCTGAAGGCTCTGAGCTAGCACTCTAATGAGCCATGCAGCTATTGAACTCAACGTTCGTAAGTCATGGAGACCTCTTCAGTCGGTACAACCGATAAACGTCGCCTGACCGATGGTGCTAAGGTTAGTGCTGTGTCGTCTGTAAGGCGAGTCGCCACTGACAATGAGTTGCGAGCGAGCCGTCCCGTCCGATCATATTTTCGGAACTCGTAGAAGTCGGGTACCTGCAGCCGAAGACGGCTGACTTGAGATGTAGGATGTCTCGGTACGCTGTTCCTAATTTGGTGAGTCGCGAGGAAACGCCTTGCTCGCGTTCATGAAGCGCAATTTGGTGCTTTGATCGTGCTTTCGAATCAAGAGGTCATCTTGAAATTTTCGCACACTGTCGGCCCTTCATCCAACCACCATGACCATGTCCACTCAAATTGTCCGTGTCACGATGATCAAGATACCGGCCGCGGAGAATCAAGCAATAGCACTGCAGGGATTCGCAGCCTTTACGAAAGCTCAGGAAAAGGTGAGCCAGCCTCGTCTCAATCTAGCAGGATTACAGCCTTGGCCTTACCGCGCACGTCCATCTGAGTCGTCTTACACCCTATCACGTTCTAGCATCAGAATCCTCCGAACTTTATTCCTTGAATTTCCCAACACGAGACCGAAATATTCTGTAACAGGACAGATCGACGTTTGTTTTTCCACGATGAGGCTTTTCAAGAGTCTTGAAAATTTCCTCCGGCATCATCCAAAATTACCTCGGCAGATTCCGAGCACATGCAAGCTTCTTCCCATCAACTATCCTGCCCGATTTCCATCCTTCCTCCCTGACCTTGTCCCCTTCGTCAACCACAAGAGCTCTGATCTCACCTCATCTATCGCCACCTTTCACTTTCATCCCCCTTCCCATTCCCATTCCCATACCTACCCAAGTCTCTCCTCTCATATCCACACTCAACACATCTTCCTCTTCCCTCCCTCCCACCTCTCCCCTCCCTCCTCCCACACTCCCAAACCACCAAACCAACTAATACCCCCAGAACGGCAAGCCCTACATCCTCTCCATGTCCGCCGGCCACGCCCAAGGCCACGTCCTAGATCAGGGCTACACCATCGTCACCAAATCCATTTTCGCAAGCATGCAAGACATGGAATACTACATGAACGAGTGTCCGGCACATATGGCTTACAAGCAGTTTTTGAAGGAAAACGCGCCGGTGGAGGGGTTGATGAGTGTGTTTTTTAGACCGGAGGTTGAGATGGTGGCTTAGAAGAGTGGTGGTGGTGGTGGTGGTGGGGGTGGGGATGGTGGTGAGAGATGTAGGCAGTATCGTTGAAATTGCGACGGAGAATGGTGTTTTCATGAATGGAGGTTAGGAGACTCTGGATGTCTGGAATTTCTCAACGTCGTAGATGTTTCGCAGTACATGGATCTCGCTATGATTACACAATGGTCTTCTCGTAGATCGATGATTAAATCTAATCCAATAGACAGAACCAGTCTGATATCCACGGTGACAACCTACCTCCTGATGAGCCTTTACCATGGAGGTCGCTCGAGAATTGCAATCATCTTTCTGAACAGTAGGAGAAGGAGACGTCCAGACGCGATCGTTGGCTTCGAGGCATTGAATTCACCGGCAGAAGTGGGCAGAGAAGGAACGTGGCAGAGATTCGTGAAGTAATCATTTCAATGCTTCTCAAACAAGCTTCCCCATCCGCTAAACTGGTCCATGATACCGTTTGTCCTATAAGCATGCCACACAGTCGCCCAAAACACAATCGTCAGCATAAACTCTACCATTCCTCAAAGCATTCCACAACGCACGACGTCCCTCGCAAACCACGAAAAGAAAAGGGAAAGGCAAGAAAGGGAGAAGCTCACAGTATTGATAGCCACAACCGGTTTCCCCAACTCAACCTCCAACTCCGCACAAGCCCTGGCAGCACAAAGGTTCGTCCCCGCCTGGATCAACAACTCCACCTCCCCCCCATCAACCCTCCGAAAAGCATCCTTGATCTCCTCTCTCGTAACATCAGCAATACTCGTCGCGCTCTCACATCTCATCCCATAAATACCCATAACCTCACACCCAATCTGTTCGAAAAACCTGACCACCTCCGCGTCGCCCACAGGCTGATACGGCGTTATGATGCCGATCTTCCTGACATTGTACGTTTCCATGACTCTGCCGCAAGCGGCGGCGCCGGTCGTCACGTCGAGGCCGCCGGAAAGGTCTTTGATGTACTTCACGAACTCGGTCGCGCCGTCCTTGCCGCCCCAGAAGGTTTCGGCGGACATGCCCATGACGAAGTAGTCTACTTTTGCGTGGAGGCAGGATTCGACGGCGCGTTGCATTTCGTCGCGTAGATCGGCGAGGAAGGCCACCATTGCTTCGGAGGTGGAGAGGTCGGGGTTTTTGATCCAGATGCGGCCGCTGTGCCATGAGACTCCTGGGCTTTTGTCAGATTTGATCGAGCAAAGGAGAGGGTTGCACACACCTGGGACTAGCATGCGATTGAACTCCGCTTCAACACTGGTGTTTGTCGAAGGGAGGATAAGGCCGAATTGGGCGCGGTTGGCGAGTTGTCCCACCATTTTGCTGTGGTTCTACTCAAACTCTCGATGGTCTGGTGGCTCGTTCTTGTCGATTGACATTGGAACAGGTGGTCGAGTATCAAATTGTACCTCACCAGATTTCCATCGCGACAAATACGAGAAAGACGCGATGCCGACGCGCTATCACTCTCCGCCATCGCCAGTTCGTATGCACATTGCAAAAGATCGCGAGACTCCAACTCCCGTCGCAAGCAAGCACCCGCCATCGACGATGTAGAATTCAGCCTCGCGTGAACATGCATGATTCAGCCATGCACATGTCGCTGACCGCATGCGATGATGCATGACTTGCTGCATAAGTGCTCATGCAACCACCCTGCCGACGGTTGCTTTGCCATCGGGTATCTTCGAGTGGATGCATGCATCCGAAGACCTAAACGTGGCTGACACACTTTCGAAAATGCTGCAGACCATCCGTCAATATCGGCGTAAGCTCTTAAAGTCAGACTCGCACAGTCAGGTCTCCACTCTATCGGATCTTGGAGTCGAAGGGAGGTTGTACCCATATTGCAAGTTCCACACATCGCGGAGATTGTTCGATGATGGCTTGAACGATCTGGTACGTAACAAGAACAGACGGTAAATGAAATATGGAAAAACAAGTCCGCAGGCTGGAGATTTTGTAGTGGGAAATGATCATAAAGGATCATCAAGCTCATACAGACATTATTGTTGTGAAAACACATCTCCCCTCAGCAAAGCTCCTATGTCGTCCCAGCCCCAATCCTGCATTTGCCCGTTAGGGTCGTGCATGAAACTCAACTGAGCCCAGAACTGATTGGCATTTTCTCTCGCAAGATGCGAATCCTCAGGCGATACGGCAGCGCTCATAGTGAGCTCCTGTCCGGGCGGAGGGAAGACTTCCACGCCCGGATCTGGTGCAAGATCTGGCACCGGCGGCAAGTCATCCGTCGGCAAGTGGTATGACGGGGCTGCTGGGATTGATGATGGGTCGCTGGCTAGCGGACGTGTTGCCTGCTGACTATTCACGGCGAGAGCCCTGAATTGCTCGGTCAAGGCGTTTACGTCCACCACGATCTTGCCCCAATTCTGCAGCGATCCGGGCATTCTTGGGCTTCTGAGATGATTCTTCATCATAATAGAGAGGTCCCGAAGAAGGATTTCGGAGGGCTTTGCATTGACAGGCGAATTCTTCTTGACGTTACAGAAGATATCCAGTACCAGAACCAAGGCGGAGGTGACGGTGTAGAAAGAGTCGAACCACGTCCGCGAATTGAACTTGTGGATTGTTTCCAATTTGTGAAGAATACGACCGAGGCCTCGACCTGCATCAATGCACGTCTCTGAAACTGTAACCATCGGAGATGGCAAGACCGCGTTGGTATTCTTGCTGAGCAGTGTCGCACGTCGCAGAAGAGCAGATCTGGATACCAAAATGATCGTGTAGAAATACTGGGCATGAAGCAAGAGAAGAGGCCTTTGGCTGGAAGGCGCAAGTGAATCCGCGATGCCTAAGCTCAGATGCTGAGGAAGAGACTCTTTCCATCGATTGAGATCCCGAAGGATACCAGCAGTAGGCGATAGGGGTCGACTATACGAGTCATCATCCGAGGCATTTCCAGTGGGATCAAGAGCTTTACAAGCCGAGCCTAGGAGCAAAGCCAGTCGTTGTGACCATTTCAGCAGATCTTGAGGGCAATGCCCTGCGACACCAACAATTCGCTCGTTCGGATATGCCACAGTACTCGATGTATTGATTATGGCACTTGGTCGATCGTAAGAAGAGACCTGCATCTGTTCAAAGGCGTATAGTGTCCACCACAGCTGTTTCCTTAGCTCTCGAAGGAGAGGACTCTGGCTATGTCTGACATCATCTCGGTGAAGGCCTATGGCAAATCCAATTCGCACAGCTGTGCCCGTCAAGTTCCAACAGGCATCTCGATGCGATGTGTTATGCAGGTGTAAAGCTGTAAGCATGAGAGCTTGAACGGCAAACATGTTGGACGTGAAGAAGACAGTGGGCAGCAGCTTTTGAGCATGTCGCCACCATTGTTTCTCAGCAGCTTCTGGAATATCAAATGGAGCGATTCGGCGAGCTAGAATGAGGACGCATAAGAGACCACAGAACCACGCGGGATCTGGTGCAGCATTAGAGCCCACCCATATCTCATAGCTCTCGCGGAATGAAGCCTCATGCAGTACAGGAAAGTCTGAATGTATGACGTCGAAGTATGCGTCGATGAGCGCGTCCAAGACAGCACCATCAATTTCTTTCACTGATTCCGAAGGCGAGGCACAATCATCTGGGCTGGAATGAGAACACTCCTGTATAGCTTTGGCTTCGGTCTTGTCGAATAGAGCCGGTACTGCTTGAGCTGCGTCGTAGGGATCCGCGGCATTGCGACCAAACATGGCAAATTCAAAGGACGAGTAGTTGCCCATCAACCTCCGCAGCGTCAAGTGAAATTGAAATGAGCTGGCTGGACCAATGTATTGTACCTGCCCCTGCTGATCCGGCAGCAGAGGCAGCGTGTCTTCGTCCTCCACCTTTGGGACGACCTTATCAGGGTCCGTTCGATGCACTTCTTCCACCACTGGTAGCGGTATCCCCAGACTTTTTCCTAATTGTAGCATTTCCGTGTTGCTGGACAGGTCTGCTTCGGGAAGCAAGCCCTTGACCAATGACTCCAACAGCGCCAGTCTGCTTCCCACGCCCTCGACACTTTCGTATATGCGCATCTTGCGCGGTTGGGTGGTGGTGCATTTTATATTGTGTATCTCGCAGTACCGACATTGATCCTGTCCAAGTAACCTGTCACATTTCTGCTTCCTGCTCTTGCACTTATCACAACTCGTTTCTGTCCTCTTTCTCTTCTCCAATGGCACCCTTCGATTGTTCCTGTTCATGGCGGGATAGCTCGAAGGAGGATTGCGAGATAGGATATGGGGCGACGTGAAGAGGATTTGATTTTACATAGAGACATAAGGGTCAAGGAGGATGTACTGATATGCGTTCAGTCAGACACGTCCTGTCGATGAATGGAATAGGCCATTGATCATGAGATGTTGAGACACGAGAAGACTCCATGCTTAGTCAAGGTTGCTAACTCCTTGAAGGCTCCATGCAAAGGCCGCGAAGCGGAGGTGGGTCGCATATTGCAAGGGAGTGATAAGGCTGTCCAGCATTCTCAACGGGGGAATCCGAAAGCCGTCGCAGTGGGAAGGTTGCAAGTTTGCAACACGACGGAACGCCGCGTCTATGCAGCTGGGCGGAATCCATGCCAGCAGCAGTAGAAGACTTCCAGAAGAAGAGGTACCGAGTCTCACGAGTAATGCAAGGACGAGGACACGCAGCAGATCGAATAAAACGAGTCATGTTCATTGGTCTCGGACTCCCGTCTCCATCTTATCTTACCATCTCAGATTCAGGGGTTGATTCCACCATCAATCCATTGCCATCAACATCAACAACCACTACTATCTAAACTCAACTTGTGATTTGTGATCAGCTTCTCCGCCGCTATCTTCCCCACCACATATATGCTGTCCACTGCTTGTGGCAGCTGCAGTGGGCATCACGGTCAGCACTGCATCCATCAATCTCGGCCGAGTCAATAGTCGTCGTGGATAAGATAACTCCCTTTGGAACGGAAGGGCAGACGCTGAGGCCAACTACTCGAGGGCCGCCGATATCAAATACACCGAATTCCGCATTTGCACACGGTGACGAAAGGTCCTGTCCTATTCGAATCGTGGAGCTTACGTGCCACGACCTTACGAGGTTCTTCCTAACATATTCATGTCGTACTGCGATCAGGGTTGAGCAGAAATCTACTCCCAACAATGTGGGCTTACCCATAGTTCTTGGTCCGAACCTACAGTGGGCCTGTACTTTGCAATTGTTCGTTGTGCGTAGATCGGAGCAGCAAAAAGACGCATTATGTAACGAACTGCTTCGATGATAACGCGGCAATCGAAGGCGTGCGCGAGGAACCGGAGGTCAACTAAGGCAGGCGTTGAAGGATCACGAGATTGAAGAGTGACAGTTCCATGGTTCTGGGGTTTCGTTACCGGGGAGATCGCCCCCAAAAAGAGATACCTGGTTCGGCAGTATATAACAAGAAGCTTGGCGGTGTGTGTGCTCACGATAGCCAAAATTTTGATGCGACGTCGAGCCTCAGGTCTACGGCAAGATGAAGGTTTGGAGGTCGAGATCGAGGGACGCCAAACACAACGATCTAGGAATATACTCGTACTTTTGTCAAGAACCAATTCGAGCAGACAGGCCCATGGAGAAGCTCCATCATTGGAATCAAGGGTCTGAAAGCGCAAAGTCTTACAAAGCTCATAGGAAGGTACAGTACTCCTCTTGAACAGTCTTTGGTGTTCTGCGCGAGTGAACAGTAATTTGGCGAGGAAACAACCTCGGGGAGTTTGAACCAGCCCGTTGGGGACTGCGGCCGGTCTCAGTGTTGTTCTTGCTGGCGAGGAGCAATGATACCGCTGCATATTAGCTTGTTCAGCATGTGACTTGGAATGCGCTCACTTGGAGATTCCTCCCCACGCTGAGTAAGTCGTGAACCACTGTGTGCTGGCATACCATGATTCTCTAACTCATTCGCTGTACCAATGCTAGACAGCATGAGAACCTGTGGTATCTTCAAGGCTCAGAAAGAACAATCTCATTGTGAGCCAGGAATGCTCGACCATCGCTACATTTGGCACCAATAGCCTGTGAACCCTCTTAACGACACTTTGCCTACCGAAGTATCAGCTACGATGGTCAGAGTTGGGTATTCATCAGAGGTAGGCATTAGCAGCAGTGGCTCGCCGTCCTTTGTGGATGCAGACGCTTGCCATACCCATCCCAATCGGATCACCAGAGGTGTGTTCAGCAGTAACGAATACGTCGCCTAGTATCAATCGTGCCCACTCCTCGTACCCATCCTGAGAAACGACTGTCCAGCCACAGAGTGTTACTGCCGTGCTGCGGCTGCTCCCTCCTAATTCCTTGCCTCGAGAATAATCAATTGCTTGGTTACTCAGTTGAGCTTGAGGTGTGGTCTAGATATTCCAATAGGTTTAAAGGTGAGTTCGGGCTAATGCCACATTGAATCTTTCATTCGCGTAGAGATGCTCGATAGTCTCGTCGGTGCCTCCTGCTTCCGGCAAGTTGGCTTCACTCGTAAGCGAACGAGTCTCCCGAGGGATCAGCTACCGGATTGTTAGCCTTATTCTCTTTTCTTTTCTTTTCCGAGGTGGACGAGCCTCCAACAATGCTGAGATTGAATGACTCAAGCGTGAGCCATTGCTATATCACGTGTCGTCGACAACCCTGTGCCGGTCCCAGTTTAACATTAATTCTGGGAACGAAGAACTTCAAGAAGAACACCAAATCTCGATTGCCCCGCGAGCATGGAGATTTCGAAAGCCAAAGCACGATGATGGATACAACGATTCCCATGCCACGTTTCGAACGTGTTCTCGGCTTTCTGCCCGCAAGCCAATCTATGTCCAATCTGGCAATCATGCCGCTGTCTATGCGTCGGGTGCACGTAACCGGCGGTCCACAATCTTGGTGTGCCAACTGCGTGAGGACCAAACCTGTTGCACATCGAGGCCGTATGATGCGTGGGCCAATCTAATCGACATTACACTTGCCTCAGCCTTTCTGATCCATTATCGTGGAGACTGCTCGCCAAGCGAGGCGTTCACGCTGATCTAGGCTTCCAGGCTAGCGTATGACATTCTATGAAGTTTTTGAACTAAGTATCAGCCTTGTAGGGCGTCAGGAAATCAGTATAGACGGCTCACTGTCCCTCTAGCTTTGGAAGAGGTGATATTTCGGCAAGGCGGTCGATCACTTATATCACGCGACACTTGCATCGGAGTTTCACGATGACCTTCTCTGGCTTCATACAGAAGCTTGAGGTGAAGCCTACGGATGATGAGTTTGAATCGATTCAAACAAGTCGATGGGGAAACAGAGATGTTTACCCTATACCTCATGACAAGAGAACTTACGGTGTCTACGCATTCGTGAGTTACTGGGGCGAGTGCAATCCGTCCGCTGAACGTGAGCCGAAGATCTTATATTAATGATATCAACCAGGAACATGTGGTGTTTGCCTCTCGTCATGGACCATTGGTAGCAGTCTGATCGGCATCGGACTCACGCCTGGCCAAGCTATGGCATCTGTGGTGAGCAGATTCGTGATGCGCTCACCAGAAATGGGAACTGAAGCACACAGGTCATTGGCATGTTCCTGGCCTGCATTAATGCCTTTCTCAATGGTACCCCTGGGGCCAAACATCACTTGGGATATGGAATGCTCGCCCGAGCTGCCTTCGGCATGTGGGGATCGTACTTCTGCATCATGCTTAATGTTTTTCAGTCCTTTGTATTTTACGGGTATGATCCAAGTTTCGTACATGTGTTGATCTTAGTCTGACTGCGAGCAAGAACGCAGATGTACTTCGGTGGCCAGGCTTTTGTGATCATCCTAAATTCATTATCACATTCGTTCTTGACGATGAAGAATACCCTACCGAAATCTGCGGGCATCACAACCCCAGGACTTATCGGATTTGTGCTATTCATCATCCTGTATTTTCCGATCATCTACTGGATCCCGGCCCACAAGATTCAGAAACTGCTTGAGGTGCAAGTTGTGATAGCAGCAGCGACGCTCCTGGGAATCATGGTACGACAGTCTCCCGCATCCAAATTGTGACTACGAGCTAACTTTGATACAGGGATGGGCCGTCCACATGAATGGTGGGCACGCAGGAAATCTCGTCGCTCCAGCCATATCCCTTACGAAAGCCGAAGCAGGGTTTCGCGTGGTCCAAGGCATCACAAGCGTAGCAGGGACCTACACAGGCGGCTCGGACCGTGTTTCTGGTGCTATGCTCTTACCTGAACTCATGATCCTCACTACTAACAACCGCAATCAGATTGGACGCGCTATGGCCGGACCCGCCATACCTCCACTCCAGCCATCATCTGCCTCTTCCTAACCGTTATTCTCACCGCTCTTATCGGCATAATCTCAACCTCAGCCCTCGTAAACGTCTACGGCGAACTTCAATGGAACCCGCTCATCACCCTCCAACTCGTGCAAGCAACGACTTACACTGCCAAATGCCGTGCAGCCACTTTCTTCGCGGGTCTAGGTCTCCTCTGCGTCACCGTCTTCGTGAATTACACCCAAAACTGCGTTTCCTCTGGAATGGACGTGGCCATGTTGATCCCCAAATATGTATCTCAAAGACGGGGAGCGATCGTCTTTTCGATTCTGGGCGTTTTAGCGCAGCCCTGGAGATTCTTGACGCAGGCTACTACCTTTATTACTGTGCTTAGTTCATTCGGCGTGTTCATGTCTCCCGCGGCCGCTATTCTGATCGTCGATTTCTGGATCGTCAGGAAGACGAAGTGGAATATCCCTGAACTGTACAAGCCGGGTGGGATATATTGGTTTACCGGCGGTATCAACTGGCGTGCTTTCGTTGCGTATTTACTGGCCATGTGGCCGGCATTGCCTGGGTTTGTGAATGCCACAGGCGGCGTGGCGGTGAATGTTGTGTGGAGGCGCTTCTATCAGATCTCGTTCTTCTTCGGATATCTTGTTGCTGCAGGGTTGTATTGGATCTTTTGTATCCTGAGTCCATTGCCTGGTGTTGGTGTGCAGGTTGATTTCGATGTCGATGGGAGGGCGCTCGTCATTGATGGGATTGAAAGTGAGGTTACGCTGGGTGCTGGCGTCGTGGAGAAGCAGGATGTCAGTGCTGGGACGAAGACTTATTGATGTCAACGAGGACGATATCTCAAAAGTGATCTATCTTTTTTTCGGGCTGTTTCTCACTGAACGTGGAGAAAACCACTTAACTCGCGCTCTATTTACCTTCCCTCGACCCAATGAGAATGGGACAGTTTTCTGATGAACTTATGACGGACCAGATCTTTCCAGCTATTCTGCCATCGTTAGCAGAAGCAGGATCTTTAAGAAATGCGATCGTGGTGCGTTGCTTCTTGCAGGAGATCCGGCCGACGGCTGCTGACTTCCGCACTCCATAAAATGGGGGGTATGGCCCTAAACCATAGGAGGGGCACTATGATGCTATCAAGGATCCCAACCGCGGGTCTCGGCGAATATGAGCTTGTCGAAGCTTAGATCAAACTACCATCTGTATATCATCCATCATCATCGCTGTGGTCAACATGGCATTCTTAATTATATCTCACTTGACGGGCAGAAGCCTGTACGTTCGTCGCGACTATGACTGGCCTTCTTGAAACACAATTGTTCATCAACAACAAGGTATGTATATGCTTGACCTTTCTCGAGGCCATGACGAGGCTGTACTAATTCTTTACCAATCTTAGAACGTCCCTGCCTCTACCAACGAGACTTTCGATCTATTCTCGCCTCATTCAGGGGAGATTGTAGCAAAGGGTATAAATCATCATATCCTCTGGCTGTACTCCAAACTCACAACTTCCCAGTCGCCGAAGCATCCGAGGAAGACGTAAATACAGCCGTAGCAGCCGCCGAAGCTGCTTTCCCAGCATGGAGCGCCCTATCGCCTATCGAACGAGGCTTGCCTCTCAAGAAGATGGCGGACAAGATACTGGCCTCAAAGGATGAATTGGCCTCGCTGGACGCAATGTCCATGGGCCGGCCAATCGATGGCTACTTCGACGCCAATTACGCTGGTGTTCATTTCAACTACTTTGGAGAAGCGGCATATGCTCAAGGAAACACCAGTCTGAATACTCCGGGGTTCTTGAACATGAGCTTGAGACAACCGTTTGGTGTGGTGGCTATCATAATCCCCTGGAATGCCCCATTGGTCTTCTTCAGTAAGAAAATTGCGCCAGCCGTAGCAGCTGGGAATACGGTTGTGTTGAAGAGCAGTGAGAAAGCACCTCTGACAGTAAGTGGCTACTTCACTTCTAGCCTTTAGATACTAACCACAAGCAGTCATGGAGGGTATCACAATGGATAGAAGAATGCGGGTTTCCACCTGGCGTTATCAACGTGCTCTCTGGCCACGGCCAAACATCTGGCAACGCCCTATCAATGCACATGCGCGTTCGTGCCATCTCCTTCACTGGGAGTACACGCACCGGTCGCGCCATCCAGATCGCCTCCGCGAAATCGAACCTGAAAAAGGTTGTCTTCGAACTGGGTGGCAAAGGTCCAGCTATAATATTTGAAGACGCCGATATGGAAGAGGCAGCAAAAGGCACAGAATTCAGTATAAACTATAATTCAGGACAAACATGTATGGCAAATAGCCGCATATATGTCCAAGAATCGGCAAAGGAGAAGTTCGTCGCGGAGTTCATGAAGCTCGCAAACGCGAGGAAATTCGGCGATCCGACGGCGAAGGGTGTGAACCATGGTCCACAAGCCGACAAAGTACAGTACGAGACCGTGATAAAGTACATCGAGATCGGCAAAAAGAGCGGCGGCGAGCTTCTGCTAGAAGGCGAGACAAGCGACACCAAGCTAGGAAGGAACACAGTCCATCCCGTCATCTTCGCCGATCAACCAGAAGACTCACAGATGATGAAGGAAGAAGTGTTTGGACCTGTCGTCGTTATCAATACTTTCAAGACGGAAGAAGAAGTTATTGCGAAAGCAAACGATACAGAATATGGTCTCTACGCGTGTTTGTACACGCATAATCTTGAGCGGGCATTACGCGTGAGCAAGAAGTTGGAGAGCGGCATGGTTGGTGTGAACTGTGCGAGTCCTACTGGAAGCTGGGATCTGCCATTTGGTGGGTATAAGCAGAGTGGTACAGGACGAGAGAGTCTGCTAGAGAGTATGGAGCATTTCTTGGAGCACAAGAGTATATACTTCAAGGTGCCTGGTATTGGAGGTTAGATGAGCGACAAAAGGCGGAACATTCATAATTTATATCGGTTACGAATATCCCTACTATACCAACGCTGTGAAGTATCTTCGCTATAAAGTCCCAATGGGGTCTTCGATGTTATTTTCGTTGGCTTCTCAACCACGATTTCAGCTGTCTAGTAATAGCAGTTTTTGAACAACATGTGTCGATTAGTTCTAGTGCGAAGTACGTGGCCTTAAAAATGTGCAATAAGAAGGCGGATTAGAAGCAATCAATATCCAGCCCAGCAACTAATGCTGAACTTGTAAGTAGACCTTATATATATGCACGTGACCCAAGTCCTCCATCGCGTCGACCTCCACAACCTGAGCCTCCTTGGATTTTACTCTCCACCTCTTACGATGAACAACGAACAATTCCGAAAACTGATTGCCTCCAACTCCTCCACGCCCAAAAATGTCACCTCAACCACACCGAAAGTGGGCGGCGCAACGCCTGCGCTCGGCTCGCGCCTCAAATCCAGTATTCCGATGACCCCACGATCCCTGGGCGGTAGCAAAGGCGGCATAGACTTCCGCAAGCAATTGGCCGAGCAGAACGCTGCATCTCAAAAGGCGAGGAAGTTTAGGACCGTCGCGCCGAAAGGGAGCAGACTTGCTGAAGGGTACGTCGATCGGACGAAGGAAAGAGTGGATGCGGAGGAAGACGAGAAAGCGAAGAGGATCAAAGCTTTGGGGGAGCAGATGAAGTTAGGACAGATCAGTGAGGATGTGTTTGTGAGGGCGAGAGATGCTATAACCGGGGGTGATGTGTCGAATACGCATCTTGTGAAGGGTTTGGATTTCAAGTTGCTTGAGAGGGTTAGGAGAGGGGAGGATGTGCTGACTTCCAAGGCGAAAGAGGAGGAGAAGGAGGGTGAACCGGTCAAGGATTTAGATGATGAGTTTGAAGAGCTGGATAAGAATCTCGAGGTCGCGCCGGTTGTTAGGGAAAAGGTTGAGAAGAAAGGCGAGATGGCACCTCCCCCAATTGCTGGACAGAAGCGGACCAGAGATCAGATACTGGCGGAACTAAAGGCACAACGGCAAGCTGCGGCGCAGGCGAAAGCTGAAGCCATGGCACCCAAGCTTGGTAAAGGATTCAAGAAAATTGGAGGTCCTGAGGAACCACGGGTTGAAGTCGATGCGAAAGGCAGGGAAGTTCTGATTACAACCGATGCAGAGGGAAACATCAAGCGAAGAGTGCGGAAAGCACCGAAGCAGGAGCAAGAGATCATACCAGACAAAGACGCTGAAGTCCTTGGAGCAAACGTTGTGGTTCCCGAAGTACCACCGCCACCACCAGATAGCGATGACGACGCGGACATTTTCGAGGACGCCGGTCACGATTTCAATCCCCTCGAGAATCTAGGTTCAGACTCGGAAGAAGAAACCACAGATTCGAAACCAAACCCCACACCCAAGCCATCCGCAGAATCAGACGAGGAGGGCGAAGTCCCATCGCGCTCGAATTCACGCTCTACATCACCGAAACTCACATCATCCACAGCCCCACGAAACTACTTCAACGACGACCCTTCCACGCTCTCCGTCCTCTCCAACCTCAAAAACGACCTGACCGACCCCGCCGTCCTCGCCGCCCTCGCCAAAACCCGCAACATCGATCCCACAAAACTATCTTCAGAAACAGAAACGGAAGAAGAAGCCGCCCGCCGAAAACGGCACGCTGCAATGATCAGCCGCGACGATCGAGACATGGAGGATATGGATATGGGTTTTGGCAGTTCGAGATTCGACGATGCCGAGGAGATGGCTGGGGATGGGGAGAGGGTGAAGTTGAGTAAATGGAAAGGATTGAAGACTCTGACTGGGGAAGATGATGAAGATGACGATGGGGAGGGTGGTGGTGGAGGGGCGAAGAAGAAGAGGAAGAGGGGTGGTGGGAAGAGGAAAGGGGATAAGAATGATGCGGGGGATGTTTTGAAGGTTATGGAGAGGTTGAAGAAGTGATTTGGGCTCATGTTTGAGCGTTTTGATACCCGTAGAATTTTGATAAGATTGAGCTTCGAATACTTTGTCGCATGCTTGTTTGTTCAATCATCGAAGATACGTTATGTAACGCTGATCTTTCCGCTGCTCAATTCGAAAAGCAAAGCCTTTTGGAAGTTCTCGTGTATTTCGTTGGCACTAAAGCGCGGAGTATTGATACATGTCTTTCCTTAGTCTCGCCTACTTGGGCACATCGTGCTCGTGGGTATCACTCGTTGTTCTATCCTACCGTGTCCAACGCCCCTATTCCCTCAAATGCACAAATACCTACCGATTTCTCATCGTCTTTGCCTTGGGCAGAATCATATCTGAAAACAACATTAGCGTTTTCCCCTCGCATATCAGCGGAGTGCAAACCTACCAGTCTCAATTGCTTCTTATTAACTCTTCTTGAAAAGTTCGCGAGAGCCCTGTTCTTATTCGGCGGCGTCTGTAGCCTCCTCCAAGCTTCTCTGATATGTTCCGGCTTAACGGGTTCTTTCTCCTCATCAGGCCAATCGAAAAGACCAGGTTCCCTTTTCCTCTTCTTATTCTTTCCACCTTTGTCGTCCGCCGCGCCGTTTCGCTTCTTCCACGCCTCTTCCGCCTCCTTCACTCTCAGAGCCTCCTCAGTAAGCGTCTGCACGATTTCGAAGGTCAGGAATCCAAGGATATCGATGATGTCGTCGTTGGGTTTTGCGTCTGTGATGACGCCAAAACCTGCCCAATCACGGAATCGACGGCCTTTCCTGAATGTGAAAGAAGCCTGTCGACACTCGGACCAGTGCATATAATCTTCCTTTGACATGTCTTTTGTCCGTTCATCAGCGTATCTGAGACGTTGCATGGTGGCTAAGTTCATCTCTTCCTCCTCTTCGTCCTCCTCGTCATCACGTGGAGGGACTTGTTCCGAAAAGTAAGATGGGACGTCCCATACCAGATCGATGCGTGCTTTCTTATTCTTCTTGGGATCGATGGCTACAGGTCCTGCGGCATTAACCCCTGCTGCACCTTGTGTTTCGTCGCCTCCGGCAACATCGGCGCCAGCGTCCCCATCTTTGTCCTTGTCCGCATCCTTGACATTTTTCCGGACGTCTTTCCATTGAAGAAAATGGCGTAGACGAGCTAGCTTAAGTTTATCATGTCGAATGAGCATCATCAGGTCGTCGGTTGAAATGCTTCGACTGCCTCGTCGCGTAGCCAATGCGGTACAATCTCGCAACTGATGGATATTTAGCTTCAGTGCCTGTGGACCAGTTCGTCAAAACTCTCACCATTTCCATGACTTGCTGCTGTACGATTTGTTCCACAAGCATCGTGGTTTCTGGCGTTGGTTCGACGGTTTCACCAGAGACAAACATCATCTTGTGGACATCGTTAGCACTTAAGATTTTTCGTCTAAATCTGAGAGAATGCTGTCGGCTTGTTGCTACGTGTAGCTGGACATATTGACGAGACTTGAGACATCGAACAGACTTGGTAGTGAAGTAGATTGGGATGTAAGTCAGACTCAAATGTCGATATGAGAAATGATATTGTGATTGCAGTTGGTCCCAAGTGAAGATGGTGGAACATGTAAGGCGGAAAGCTCTTTGATAAGTTGGCCAGTTTTTGGAAAACTGAAGAGTGGAAGTCGAACAGCAGTTGGTTCTGGCTTGTGAATGTAGAATCGGACCAGGAGCTTGAGTGGTAGAACCGAGAGTATAGAATAGACTCTGAGCTTACCTGCTGGATCTCCGTCCTATACTTTGCCTTGTTTTCTGTCATCTTGGCAGAATTTCAATATGCACTCTCTATACTTCTGTGTAGGAGTACCCCCCGGTAGTCTAACGCTCTCTCTCGTAAGGAACACGTCTGTTCTCGAGTAGCTCACACAAAACTTCGGGACTTTACTGTGGTGTGGGAAAGGGAAGAAGAGACAAGACGCCGGAGGCCGGGCAGGATATAGCGGTTACAAGAGGAAGTGTTGAGTTCGTTCGTCGTTGTCGCTCAGAGTCTCAGACACTCCCGGCGCCAAGTTGCGGCCCGCGTTTTAACCGTATCCGCACCACTGATCATCAAGAAAAGATTACCAGGCCTTCGCAGGTTGCCTGTTGATCCAGCGAGTGCCATTGCGACGTTAAATCCATCCGATATCCCTCTACATTTCAGAACTAGATCTAACGCTACCTTCGCCGTCCTCCACAATGTCTCAATGATTAAATCTGCCCCAACGCCAATTGTACGATTCTCTTTTCCACCCAGCAACCTTCACACATAGTACCAATTATCTCTCGCACCTAGCAGTCACGCCTCATACAATTTCACAATAATGTCGCTGGCACAGCAGATACGACCCAAGGTGGGCGTGGTGATCTCGGCAGGAAAAATGATGAAGACGGTCAAAGTGCGGGTCGCGAAACAAAAATGGAACAAACGTATTCAAAAGGTAATGACCTCTTCACACTTCGTCGAATATGACTCTTTGAGATTGTCTCGTATCAAATTGAATTGACACAAGATTCAGTACTACGACGAACCATTCAATATTCTCGTTTCAGACCCCACACAATCGGTACGAGAAGGCGACGTAATATCATGTATACCAGGCCTTCGTTCGAGCAGTACAGTCCGGCATGTGGTTACCGGAATCATTGCTCCCATGGGGCCTCCCCTCTCAGAACGGCCTCCGGTGCCTACGGAGTCACAACGTCTGGCTGCAAGAGAGGCAGATCGTGCGGCGAGAGATATCAAGCAGGCAGCAAAGGGCAGAGCAGTGGCTGGAAGACGGGCGGCTGAGCGGAGGAGATCGGAAGAAATTGCAAGGCAGGAGCAGCGAGCGGAACGAGCACTTCACGAGTTACAAAAAATTCAGAGAGAGAAAGCAGACTTGCAACAGAGGAAAGAGGGCGCAGAGGTGCTGGTTCGCTATGAAATGCTCGACAAGGATGTGCGACAAAGCTTTGCGAGTCGATTGTCACGTTCCTTAAGAAAGCGGACTTGGGCAGAGGACGCATCTTTGGCACATCATCTTGACGAAGCCAAGACGTCCCTTAAGCAAGGCAGGCGTTTCCAGAACTCATTCCAGAAAGAGCTCAATCGGCTTAAAGAGGACCTCGGGCCCGTCATCGAAAAGCCACAGGAGCAAATACGACTCGAAGTCGTGATATCGTCCATTTCACTGATGATGAAAGAAGCGCAGGCCAAGATTACACGACTAGAGAGATACCTGGAGCGTATTCGAGGACAGGAACATCAGTTGCGCGACATAGACGCGAAGCTTTTGGAGAAAGCTCATGGAATTACACAACCAGAAGATTTTACCTGGGTCAATATCATCAAGGAACTAGAGATGACAGACAGTGAAAAGAAGGCGGCTCGATTCGACCTTCACCAGAAAGGACCAACCACGGCCGCAATTGCCAAGAAACAAAAGGCAGTCAAGATGGAAAGGGAGGTGGCGCGGGCAAAGAAGCCCAAAGACGAATCGAAAGCAGAAACAAAACCTCCACCGAACACGCCGCGTTTTGAGCCCAACGACTCAGAGGTCGTCAAAGAGACGCAGGAAGATTCGAAGAAGAAGGGTGGTTTCTTCGGTTGGTTTGGGCGGTAGGCATGAGCTACCGCGAACGGAGCTTTTGTAAGATATAGTCTGATAGCATAGGGGGCGCATTGCATACTCATGTGGTAGATTTGAACAGCTTGCAGATTGATCTGCAATTGTACAGATAGTGGACGCTTCCTCTTGTCAGGTCATACTCCCCTAGAAGACGCAATTTGAATTGATGCGCGGAATAACCAACTGCATCATTTCTCCATGCACATAATTCCGTCCGCTACATATACATTACATGCCATGATCTAGAGCCATATATACAGAGCTGAGAAGCCTTTTGCCGTAGCTTATAACCTATGCCCCTCTCGTTCTCAAACTCTATTGTAATATACATACACATCTCCCAACAACATCTCAATTCAATCGCATCTGCCATCCTTCCACCCTGTCCGCCACCTCTCCTCCCACCTCCTACAATCGAACTCCTTCTTCCCCAATTTCCTGTTGACCTCGTTATGCGCCTCACACAACCACTGTCCAAACTCCTGCCTCGAACTCACTTTCGGCGCGTTCCCAGCCGTCTTCATCCACGACTGGAAGTCTGTGGCGCACCAGTGGCATGGGTATAAGCGGGAGAAGGAGGATATGAATGTCTTTGCATCGGTTTGCTGTTGCGGGGTCGGAGAGGTGGGGTAGGAGGCTGCTATTGTGTGGAGGAGTGTCCAAGAGGAGCGGCCCAGGAGCTCGACGTCAGGGGGACAATCGGGCGGTGGGCCTTGTTGTATAGGTTGGAGAGAGGGAGTGGTGTGGGGAGTGAAGGATTTATCGTGAGCTTTTGCTAGCTGGCGCCAGGAGGAGAAGGAAGTGCAGCTTCGGCATCTATAAATCCTGTTAGAATCCTGTAGTACAAGTGCTTCTTAGAAAATACATGGAGCTCTGGCTTACGGGGTACCATCTGGATTCAGGACTACGCCTTTTGGCAATTTCTTGGGTGGTCCAGCATCGATCGACTTGTCTTCCTGCTTTGTCTCTGCTTCTGGGAGAGCAGGCATTCCTGTATTTCTTTCTACGCTATTGAGGAACAAAGCTAGAATGGGAATCTGAAGCCGGGTAAGAGGCATAATCTACACAAATCTTTGTCAGGGCGGATAGATATGAGCCGTCCGGAGGTGGCGGCGGCTGCTTCAATTGGCAGTCCTCCTCCACAACATTGCTGCGAATTCGCGACAAGACTTAAGGCGGGCGAAATAACAGTTGAGGTACTTCCTAGGTATTGATGTTTAGTTGTTGATGGCACCTTGGAACACTGACGGCACGCAGATCTTGGAGCTTAGGTATGCAGATGCAGCCCGCCTACCAATTGAAAACATACCGCGTCTCCTTTCTGCGAACTACAATAAATCTCCGAGAGTCTGATAAGGCAATCGGCAGTCAACATGGAGGACAGGATACCAGTTCTGCTTCTAAAAACTAAGTCTACACCTGGAGATGGCTATGAAGACTACTTTCATTCACTCGACAATGGCAAGTATGAGCCAACATTTGTCCCAGTCCTCGAACATCGATTTCGACAAGACCATCTACAGAAAATACGCGACTTGATCAAGGATCATGAATTTGGTCTTTCGCAAGATTTGAACGGGAAGATGCCAAAATATGGTGGTATCATTTTCACGTCGCAACGAGCTGTGGAAGCATTCTCGCAAGTCATAGAGTGGGCTCGTGAACAAGATGGGCTACTGAAGGACGAGTTTTCGAATATTCCCCTTTACGTGGTTGGTCCTGCGACGGCGCGTGGACTCAGATCTTTGAACTTGGCTTGTCCAATTGCTGGTGAAGCGTCTGGGAATGGGGAGGCTTTGGCCCATTTTATGTTGGATCATTATAACGAGATCTGGAAGTCGCAGCAACCTTCGGTCAAGCCGTCGTTACTCTTTCTGGTTGGAGAGCAGAGGAGAGATATCATTCCCAAAATGCTACCATCCAAGGATCTGGATGACACTCAAAGGATCGGAGTTGACGAGCTTGTTGTTTACGAGACAGGGGAGATGCAGTCTTTTCAAGCTCAATTCAGCGAGCTGTGGCACAAGAACTCGACGAAACTGCAGTGGGTCGTGGTATTTTCGCCGACCGGATGCAAGGCCATGCTTCAATCCTTGGGCCTGCTGGATCCAGATACTGGAAAGTACAAAGACGCGTCGAAGGAACTAAGACGACCGTATATTGCGACCATCGGACCAACGACGCGTGATTATCTTAAGAAGGAGTTTGATTTCGAACCTGATGTTTGTGCTGAGAAGCCTAGTCCTGAAGGTGTCGGAGCTGGAATCGCAGCATTCATGGCCAAGCAACCTCGATAGATTTGAAATGGTAGAGACATTACAGTCAGTCGTACACGGTCTTGCCTTCAGGTTGGCCTTATTAGTGTCCTGGTCACCAGTGATCCTGAAGAGAACTCCGCTAACCCAGAATCGAGGCAGATGATTTCCTAGGGGCTCCATGAACTACTATGGAAGCCAGCGGAAAGAATGTTAGTATGGTTATCCCTCCACACCAATAAAATATACACATATAGCCTATATGTACACTCCGATTGGCTCTTATAGCCTGCTATTCACTGTATTTGGCTCTGGCTTTATTACGGCAGATCGACGTGCTAACATTCTTTCCGCCGGTCACCACAGTAAGATCGCGATCGATCTTAAATTAGGTAGTGACCCAGATTTAGCTTGCTACCACGATCATTTAACTGATGACGCTACTGCAAGATACCGTTTATGCGTGCCCTTTTCGGCAGGAGCTATCAACATATATCAGGTGACTCCTCCAGTCTTTCTCTTTCCGCTGGTCACGTTTCAGACGACACGTCTTCATCGTTTTCGCGCGACCTGCCTCGACCTTGAACCTTCCAATTCTGTTTGTTGGACAGTATTTTGTCTTGTTGATTGGCTGAAGGCACCATGATCGGGGCCCAAGGCTAATTAACTCCAATATACCTACAGGCATTCTTCGCTCATAACATGCCTCAGCGCACTGCACAGCCTCACAACTTTCAGCGCTATCATTGTCGTTTCCAATCCAAAAGCTACAGATGTCAACGCTTTTTGGAGAAGGCCCACCGCGGGCATATGAATACGAGAGGAGGATGGAACAATGGAATCTGTATTTTGAGTTAGGTCACAGCTCCAAGCCTCTCGGGTTCTGCATGGTAACGTATACCTCCTGTCTAATTCAGTGACTAGGTACGTCTGATCATCACAGTAACAGTCTCGTATCTGCCTCGTCTTTATGCACCTGCAGCGTTTCTCCTCATTTATCCTTGACAGAGCGTTGGTATCCGTGGCCTTTGGATTGAGAACCACAACATAGATTTTGCTCATCGCGCTCTTCCGGGAGCATCCGTGTGGGAGCATGCTCCCGAGAGAGTTAATCAGTCCCATTCCAAACAGGGAGAGGTGCCGCACCTGCGCCGAAAGTCGGGTTTCTCACCTGAGAGTCACTACAACCTATCAGGGGAAATAAACGTTAATTATGACCCCGGCCAGGGCTCGTGCATCGATACGTCTTTACGTTTTCTCTCTCTACCCTTCGAGTAATTCCCTCTCGGATTTCGAGCACTTTCTTCTCCTCTTCTTTCTCTTTCGAATAAGTCTACTTTCTCTATACTTATAGATTGTTAGGCGTGGTTTAGCAAGGGAGGTGACAGGGGGGTGCAAATTAACGTTTATTTCCCCTGATAGGTTGTATTACCCACGCGTTATCGGTCTCGTCGGGTGAGGGTCTGGCGCAACCAGCAGAGGGGAGGTTGCTTTCGTCGAGGCCATCAGCCAGTCTGTGAGTGAACAGTACCAGGTTCAGTTTGAAGTAGTTATCTATTCTTTAGGTAAAAGTATATACCTCACAGCACCTGTGAGAGTCGAATTAGTAGCTAGGTACAGGGATCCTCGCTTCAGTTTTAGATACTTCGGCGCGTCTCCGCACATCTCTTTCAAGGCTTTTTCGTCATAAAGCTTATGTACCTGAGTGGTCTCCGATGGTACAGGGGACCCTGCCTGTTCGTCAGAATACCCACCGTAGGCTGCTGCTTGGGGCTGTTTGCCGTGTCTGTCGGATTCCCGAACTGGAACGTGTCCTGGAATAAGTACGATAGGCAGGCTGAGTCTGCAAATGCAGTTTGCCCCTGTACTCAAGCGTCGCTAACCTTTTCGTTCCCCTGGCATCGGATCACGACGTTCGTGCTATTATAGTCTCACGATCGACGAGGACAGTCGCAAGTCGTCTTTGTATGAAATTCTAAGGGCCAAGCCAGCCAAGCACGATACTGATTTCTCTCAAGTAACCTGCTTCGTTTGATCGACCAGGAGAAATTATCCCACATACCTTTTCTGCTGTTATATATGCTCGATTTTATGGGAATCTCATGAAATCTCGTGAAAACCTCAGGTAATAACCCTGAGGATGCCGACACTTGATTCTCTTAGCCTGAGGTTTTCAGACGAAGACGACTTGCGTTTGTCCTCGCTGATCGTGAGAGCACAATCATGCTATGGTCTCTGACGAGAAAAATACGTTAGTACGGAGATCGATCCAAAGTAAGACCATACCTAGTCCTACGTGCACATCCCATACGTAGAATCGGATTGGTCGCAAATAAATCCACGTACTCACGGTCTCACCAAGGCGGATCTACCAGATAGCGTTTGCATGGCCGGATACCACGGTACGCGACACTATCTCGTATATTCACGACGATCACGACTGTCCGCATACTTAAAGCTCTTTGATCACAGAATCAAATCGCACTTGTGTGTTCCGAAATTCCATCAAGATACACCACGCATCTCGCAACCCACTTCAACACCCAAACCCTCAATAATCATGCAGCTTACCGTCCCATTAACACTGATGTTGCCCCTCCTTACGACACGAACGCTTGGGCAGTATACAGAATGTTACATGCCTATAAATCGGGCCTATTCAGTTGGCAAAGAATGCGATGCCAGAGGCGTGGTGCATCATTGTGGTGGGAAATCTTCTCTTAGTATGTTTAGTGCTTCCTCCTCCTTCCCACTCTCCATAGTCCTAACCCATAAAAAGCAATCAAACAATCCCAAGTTACTGTCAGATCTGGTGCTGATGACACCGCTATACGTGCAGTCTGTGGCAAACCCTTCCAATATCACTTCTTCAGTTGTCCACCGAACCAGACGGGGAGGTTCAGGATATTGGCGTGCAAGGATCATGTAGAGGAGGTCAATGCGATTAAGTTTCTCTGAACACCTTGCAACAATGTATCAGATTCTTTCATGAACAGCTAGAAGCCTGTTCAACAGGCACACTATCACTCTTTACTCTTTTCTATTCTCACCGCTTTTGCACCTGTTGGGTCTCTTTTAGTCTTTTGGCATTGCGGAAGCTTACTCTTACAAGCAGTTGCTAGACTTCTGTAAGTTTAGGTCTTGCCTATAGAAGTTAGACTCCGCTTGAGCAAATCTAAGATAGACCCAACGGCTGCAAAAGCGATGCCGTGCAATCAAGTTCAGCACTCACATGTAGAAAGTCGTCGCGCTCATCTGGCATACGCTGGTACCACTCCTTGTCCTCCATCATCCCTTCTTCGAGGTGGCTGTCATCGCTGGTAGACAATGTGAAGCTTCATATATTGTCGAGATGGACAGTATCACGTCTTCGCCGCTCATTGGTCCCATCAAATCAGAGGAGTGCTCTCATTGATCCGTGCGGAACTTCTCCAGCCTTTCCCTTCGTAGTAATGGTCACGTCACAAACGACGCGTCCTAGTCGTGTTTGCGCGACCTGTCTCGACCTGTCTCCGACTTGAATCTTCCAACTCCATTTATCCAAACCATCAGAATCATCACGAAGCAGTCAAACGAGCTTCATATATCATCAAAGTAGGCAATGTTTCGTCTTCGCCCCTCATTGGTTCCATCAGATCTGAACACCGCTCTTATTGGTCCATGCGCAACAGCAGGTCTTCTGCACCAATTCACGCCATCTTATGCATTCGCTCAGACTAACATACAGTAGTCTTCAAGTTATCGATAGAATGGCACCACGTCCATCAGGCAGTAAATCCAGCGGGTCCAATGCGGAGTCCAGCCCTCCGAAGGCTGCTGGTTCCAAGCGCAAGGCCGACAGTGCAGCCTCGCCAAAATCCGATAAACCAGAAAAAGCGCAGAAAACTCTCGAACAAACCATGCCGAATCTCGAAACCAACGGTGCCCCGGCGTGCAAGGAAGATGCACCAAAGGATCTTGAGATGAAAGATGCCGCTTCCGCCAATGATATTAGCCAAAAGCAAACTGACGAGGATGAAAAAGCGCTTGCCGAAAATACAGGTGAAGACAGTGGCAAACAAGACGATAAGGTGCCTCCAGTCACTAGAGAATCGTCAAAATCTGCTGAACATAATGGCACCCACAAGGACGGTGAGACGTCTTCGTCAGCTGAAGCTAAGGAGTCTATTCAGCAAAATGGCGGGTCCAAAACGGAGCGCAAAATCGACGACGCCACTGAGAGCACGAAGGACAGCTCAAATGATGAAATTGCTGTGAAATCAGCAGAGCGGGAGAAAAAGGTTGCGTCGAACATCGTCGAAAAAGGGATCATCTACTTCTTCACTCGTGGTCGCGTCGGTATTGAAGAGCCTGAAAATGTCCAAGATTTGCAACGGACCTTTTTCGTCATGCGCCCTCTACCAATAGGCGCAAAGCTAGGCGATACAGCTATTCCTGACACCGACCAGAACCGACTCGTTGCATTGCCGAAAAAGGTATTCCCAAAGGGTGGGAACGATCGATTCATGGCCTTCATCGAAAAGAGCAAAGTGTCGATGAAGACACTAAAAGAAGAGTTCTTCCAGGGCTCCGAATACGAGACGCAAACACTTGGAACTCGTCACAATGCGCCAGTCACACCGATTGGTGAAGGAGTGTATGCTCTGACCGAGGTCGGCAACTCATCTCATCTCGCTTACATGCTTACGATCCCTGAGAAGCCCGAGCAAGTCCAGGATGATCTCGGTCTGCGTGAGAAGGGCAGTTTCGTCATCAGCCTAAAGAACCCTACTCGCAAGGGCCCAGCCAATGCCACTCTCGATGAGAAGCCAGATTACCCTCAGGAATTCATTGACGACTTCGGCGGGCTCGCTTGGATGCCTATACACAAGGCCGAATATCTCGACTACCCTAACGCCCAAATTTTGCTGATTGGCGAGGGCCAAGACAAGTTCGGCCAGGCACTCGAGGCTACAGACAAAGACAAGAAGGATGACAATAAGGAGAGTGCCGAGGATGAACTTGAGAAGCTGGAAGACGAGGATCAGATTCGCATTGATCATCTTCATGGTAAGTCTGATTTACACTTTGTGATACGGGCGATGCTAATTTGTACTAGGTGAGGATAGTGTCTACGACGACCTCCATATCAGCAAGAAGGATTATCCGTCTTTGATGACCACTTGGTAGATGATTGAACCCATGTCTTCGATAATTGAAATGGGTCTTCCGTTCATCGCATGTCATCAGTTCTTGAATTTGTATCTTTATCAAAACACAGGGATGACTTCCATTTTTCAGCAGGGAGACTGGGATTGACTTGTATATTAAGATACTTATGGAAGGAGTCACCAGGATTGGCGCCGGTGCCAAAAGGGTACTTAGACAGTTTTGAATGCTTACTTGGGACAATTGTATAATATGATCACGTAAATCGCTGTCAAATACAGCAGTGACACCAGTTCATTACGTCTCGATAATTTTGGTGGCATCAACAATCGGATTTTCACGCTGGACTCTCTCTCTCTCATTCCTCGTTCCTCCTTTCTATGCCTGGAGAACAATCCGTCACGTTCAGTCTTGAATGACAGATACGAAATGAAGTCTCACGATTTGATTTTGCATCTTCACCAAGAAAAGCATCGAGATCGACCTTTGATCGAAATTTGTTCTGTATGAAACCTCAATATCATTGATCGAAGAAGAGGACATCGACAAATCCACGATCAGTCCTTCCTCGACCTACACTTTTCCTTGACAAGGTCAGTCTCAAAATCAAGGCCAGCTTCTTCCCTAACTATCCCATAAACACTCGTAGAATCCAGGCTTCTCCCCTCCTTATCCCCCCAGAGTTTCGCCTGCTTGAGATGTCGCAAAGCCAATTCCCCAGCCGGCAAGCTGCATCCACATTGCTCAGCCATTTCAACATCATGTCCAACATCCTTTATCGCGAGGCCGACTTCACTCCACGGCTTCTCACCGATCGGGGGCGCATACACGCCTGTCGTCATTCGGATGGAATCTGTGTATATCACTGGTCCGAAATTCTCCTTCAACAATTCTTCCAACGGCGCAGAGCCGAGTCCAGTCTTCTCGGCCAGGACGTGAGCCTCGGCGACCAATTCCATGAGCCCTGCCATCAGGAAGTTGCTCGTAGTTTTCAGAAGCAAGACTTGATATGGTTCTGGTCCCACGCGTAGAATCTTTCTGCCCATGGCCTCGAGATAGGGCGTCACGAGGTCTAGTGCTTTGGATGGACCTGCGGCAGCGAAGAGAACGGTTCCTGCTGCGGCGGCGGGGGAGGCACCGAATACGGGCGTTGCGAGGAAAATTGCTCCCGCTGCGGACAGTTTCGAGGCTGCGGTTTTGGTGGTGGAGGGGTGGACTGTTGAAGTGTCTGCTAGGATCTTTCCTGTTATGTCACCTGAAGATAGGAATGACTCTACAAGTGAGAGTAGGACGACGTCGTCGGCAATGGAGGAGAAGATGATATCTGAGGTTTGGACGAGTTCGTGTATTGAGTCATATTATATAGCTCCCATTGCTTTTAGAGATTCTCCTTTCATCAATGTGCGATTTGTGTAGTTGATTGGCGATAGAGAATGTGCATTTCTATATCTCTGCAGATTTGTCGCCATCCCTAAGCCCATGGCCCCAAGACCTGAAAACCCAGGTTAGCTATGTTCAATGGGAGAAAGAATATTGCAGAAAGGGCTTCTAGTTGGAGCATAAGTTGCATGCGTGGGAATGGCCAGGCTTCCTTTTTGGCTATCCAAAGCTGTGGAAGTCGTATATCCATGCCAAATCGAAAAATGAGGATACACAGGTGGCTTTGAAGTGTAGAAGCTGCCGGAGCCTGATTCTTCCATGGGGAGGAGCTGGTAGTATTCAGGAATCATGCATCTGGTATTGATGTTTGTTCTACTCTGAACTATGCGTCAAATAAGGAGACGTGATTCTGGCGTGATAAATGCTGTGTTGATTTCGAAGGAAGGCTGGATATAAAATGAATTAGAATTTACCTATCCATCCAATTCTTGCGTTGAGAAGAGGTTCCATGCTTGCAATGGTGCAATTCTATCAAGGACCAGCCGCAGAGGTTTTAGGCCTCTGATGTTATTTATTCTTGTGGTTAAGTCGAGCCATGACTCCTCTCACAGCCAGCCGTCGAGGTCCCGGACATCGGAACGCGGAGTTGAGGGCGGCAACTTGTCAAAGAATCTGTAGGACGTCCGAAACTCAAGTCATCCAGTGGATCATGATCGTAGTCGATCCATGTGCACGACAAAGTTGGATTGCTGTTTTGGTTGGACTTCACGGTGGTTGAGCTTTTGTTACAGCCGTGGTCGGCGAATCAGATCCACGCGAATTCTCACTGCAGCTAGCACTCAGCAGCAGTAACTCGAAGCAGCCATACCTTCCTTCTAAGATATGCGAACATGCTTTCTCGATTCTTGAGGAGATGCTCTCTCCAATCAAGGTATATACGCATTGTTTCAGAACGAGTTCTCTCGACACAGCGAGCGATTTCGACCAACAATGGTTTCCTTAAGATATCAGAGGAGATCCGCGAAGCTATACACTTCAAGAAACCCATAGTAGCTTTGGAAACGACGATATACACCCATGGTAGAGAATCGCCAGACCACTAGCATAAAATAAGCTGATAGACCATAGGCTATCCTTATCCTGATAACATAGCATTGGCTTCAGAGCTCGAATCTGTTGTTCGAGTAAATGGAGGTCCGCGAGTTCAACCAGCTTCCATCACATGGCCTGATCAAATCACATAGGTGTTCCTGCAACTATCGGTATCCTGGATGGCGTCGCTCATGTTGGAATGAA
This sequence comes from Venturia effusa, assembly GCA_007735645.1. Lineage (NCBI taxonomy): Eukaryota > Fungi > Ascomycota > Dothideomycetes > Venturiales > Venturiaceae > Venturia > Venturia effusa. The sequence continues at coordinate 1,861,615 of CP042190.1, read as the reverse complement.
CGCCGAGCAAATCATACAACTCGCAGCATCTGCAAGCAAAGACACCACTTTGAAGCTTTCAAGACGTGATCTGAGCTACGTTTGCGGCATGAGATTGGCTGGCAAGCATTTCAATGGAGGAACTACAATTGCTGGGACTATGATACTCGCACATCTCGCCGGTATTCGCGTTTTTGCAACAGGAGGACTTGGAGGAGTACACAGAGGGGCCGAGTCGACCATGGACATTTCAGCAGACTTGACTGAGCTTGGTAGAACACCCGTTGCTGTGGTGAGCAGCGGCTGCAAAAGCTTTCTGGATATACCAAGGACGATCGAGTATTTGGAGACAGAAGGGGTTGGAATTGCGACTTTCGCTGACGGCAGAGAAGGCAAGGTCGACTTTCCTGCATTTTGGTCCCGAGACAGCGGCGTGAGGAGCCCTGTGACCGTAGAGAATGAGAGAGAAGCTGCGGCCATCATTTGTGAGTCCGTTGCAATCTTCTCTCCAGAGCTGAAGCTGATTGACCATTTCAGATGCCCAGATGAATCTACCAGTAGCATCTGGCCTGCTATTCGCGAATCCAATTCCCTCCAAGTGGGCAATCCCAAAACCTGAGATGGACATCATCATACACGAGGCCATCAAAGAAGCAAACGCTGCTGGCATTATAGGCAAAGACAACACGCCGTTCATCCTGAACAAGATCAAGGAGCTCAGCGGAGGCAAGAGTCTTCCGGCGAACAGGGCATTGATCGTCTCGAACGTGAAACGGGGTACAAATGTCGCGAAGGAACTGGCAAACTTTGAGCTGATGCTCGATCATGAGGGGTAAGGCCTGCCCATGGAAGACTAGGTGTACGTTGGCTACCCGATATACACTCACTGGCTAATGGTGACAGGAGCGGTGGCAATCGCGGACACAATGATTCAGTGCCAGTGACGGGATGCACATCGACCGCACAGCCTACTCTTGCCTCGTCATCATCTCAGAGCCCCGTAGAGTCCCTTCAGCAGAAGCCTGCAGATATTGTGGTAGCTGGAGCTTTAGCTATCGATTACTCATGCGACTATGTCCCCTTTGATGGTGGCGTCGTCCATGAAACCCCACAACTGCACACTTCGAACCCTTCTTCTATTCGCCAAAGTCTGGGCGGCGTTGCACATAATGTTGCAAAGGCTGCTCATTATCTCACTGACAATGTGCGTTTAATTTCAGCGGTTGGAGATGACTTGCCTGGGAAGTTCGCCATCCAACAGCTAGATGTTGAAGGCATACAAACCAGCAGCATCAAGATAGTCGGAGGCACCAGGACCGCTCAGTATGTTGCTGTGAACGACTTCAAGAAAGATCTCGTCCTTGCGATGGCTGATATGGACATTCTCGAGAATAGTCAACATGCATTTCCAGCGTGGCGAGAAGAGCTAATATCAACTCAACCTAAATGGTTCGTCGCAGATGCAAATTGGGACGCCCGAACCCTCCAAATGTGGTTGCACACTGCAAAGAGTGCGAGTATTCGGACAGCATTTGAGCCTGTGTCTACTGCAAAGTCGAAAGGTCTTTTCACCTCAACACGAGACGCCGTCACTTCAGAAGTGTATAAAATCCCAGTCTGGCCTGATCATATCGTTGATATTGCAACTCCAAATACATACGAGCTGGCCTCGATGCACGCAGCTGCACGCTCAAACGAACTCATGGAACGAGGAGATTGGTGGTCGGTCATCGACTGCATGGGCATCCCTTCATCTGGAGCCAGATCTAGATTTGCACGGTCCACCTCTGAACAGCTTGTGGACGAAGGAATCCCGCAACAGAGTGTTCAACTCCTGCCGTTCATCCCGTGCATCGTAACGAAACTCGGCTCAAAGGGCGCGCTGCTGACAATGCTTCTACATAAGGATGATAGCCGCCTGTTGAGTGAACACGCTCGTCCATACGTTGTATCAAGAACGCATGGCGAGGACCCAGAAAGTGAGGTTGGAGGTGTATATATGAGGCTCTTCCCTCCGGCCGAAATCGTCGCCGCGACGGACATCATTAGCGTGAATGGTGTTGGTGATACTTTCCTTGGCGCGCTTGTTGCATCACTTGTCAAGACGGAGAGAGGTGTCGAGGAGTTGGTGGATCTTGCCCAGAAAGCAGCACTACTCACGTTGAAAAGCCAGGAGGCCGTCAGCCCAGATGTCAAAAAATTGAGGGACTTGCTTCGATGAGCATCACGATGAATTGGGGACAGGAAGCGTCCGTGCTATCAACTTCTCATTCTTCACCAAGAACTGAATCTCTCTCGCGGTGAACTGATCCATCGCAGGAGCAGGCTCTGGTCTGCTTCTTTTCGCATCTCGTGATTTATCGGTGAAGGAATTGGTTTGAAGCTCTTGCTGTGGCTGATTTTCAAGGAAATGGAAGGCTCAATCAGCAACAGCAAGGATGAGAGTGTTAGATTTTATCATTGTGGGGTACGTTAGTGTAGCATTCATGTGTGGTATGCCAGATCGTATGAGTGCAGGCACGTGATATTCTCGATGTGAAGAAGCTTCAAAGCGTCCATGAGGGTTCAATGAGCGCTCTGATCCTTCATGTCATGGAGCTGTTGGCAATGGGGGATGGTCGATGACCTTACAACGTCGACTTCTAGCAATTGCTATTCGCAATCGCTACATTCCATTTTGTCGAAGTCATAACCACTTTCGTGTAACTAGATTCACACTTCAAACATTGAATTTCAACGAATGGAATAATGAGATCCGCTTGCTTTCATTCAATGATCTCAACTTGACGAGGCTCTTAATCAGTATGCTGGATGCCAAAATCTTCATTCGACCTCGCAGAGTGTGTACTATCGTCGCGGAGCCAAGAAGCGTTGACATTAGATCCCGATACAAGCGGGGTCGATCGTGATGAGGCCGCTCCTTGCAGCATTGGCATATTGCTTGCATTAGATCCATGCAAGCACCTCGCGCTACAATAGTGATCTCGCGATTGATAGTGCATTCTCGCACAGACTACTAAGTTCAATACTGCCTGTCACTAAACCCGCATGCGAACGTCCTATGGCGTGGTCTTAATCACCGAAGGATCTCTATGCTGTGTCGAAATGCCAGCTCAAAACGTGGACGAATTGAATCAAGCCGTTCGCTAGTATAATTGATATCCCCCGATCTGATCATGTGGAGGAGGATACCTGACGAACGACGAAGTTAGGTAAGAATCTCACAAAGCGCTCTTCTCTTCTTGGAAATTGAAGGTGAAGTCCCATCAACGACTGAGAAGAAGTATTCAGATCACCATCTTGACTTCCTAAAAGCCAGGTATTGAGCCAGCTCACACGGATACCGAAAGTGCCCATGCGTGGTGACCACCTTGAAGACTCAAGTGGCGGTATCGTGCAGATGCCGGGGAACGCGGAGTGTTTGAGAAACGGATGGAGTGCGGATTTACAGTTCATTATTTCGTGGAGAGTATTGATTGGGTAACCGTTCCTCCGTGTCTGAGGTCGCTATTCCCATTGGTTTGTTTGTGTAAATCCCAGTTGCCGAGGCTAAATTCGCATGCTGGCTGGTTGTCTGAGACTGACGCCTGCGCACGCTGTGAGATTTGGTGGAACAAGGTAGCGCAAGGTTCCAATGGAGGATTTGCGAACGTCAAAGACGTGGAGGGGGACAGGTTCGAAATATATGAAAGCTGGACCCAATGTTAGCATGGTATGCAAGGATAGAGCTGAAGAGGGCTCAAGATCAAGCTGAAGGTGGCGTTTCAGTATTCGAAACTTGGTGGCTGTCAATGTCACAACTGGAGTGGACAAATGCGAGCCTGCCTGCACCAAGTTCTTGCTTCACATTGTGCATGCTCCTCGATATTCCTTCGAGGGAGAAACTGTGTCAGATCATGACCTCTTCGCCCGAAGGGTCTGTTTGATCAGTTGAATTTCCAGAGGTATATGCCAGAGAATCGTATTTCCAGTGTGCACTTTCTGTAGACTTTGGCAACTACTCGTTTTCTGTCCAACGGACCAGGCAGTCGTCAGACTGAATTCCTTACCATAGCAAGGGCCTGAGTACGCCGTCCGAGTCTTCTTTCGAGCTCTGCGAAGTCGAACACCTGTATTCTTACCCTCATTTCTTCTAGAACGCGGACCTCGACCATTCTCCTCTTAGTTGTTAGATTATGGCGAATTATCCTGCTAGTTGTGTGTCGCGGCGACATTATACTATCGTCGGTATCATCTTTACGATCACCGTTTGGATATTATACCTTTCACCTGGAAATGCGCCTCCTCCTGTCATAGACTCTTCCTACGGTGTATTGAAAGAGACCTCGAGAGACTCGAAATACGCAATCGCGACATTTCTGAATGGCGACAGCAGAAAACCTCCTTACGAGAAAGACTACTACTTTGTCGCAACTCGAATTTTGACTTACCAAATACTCCACAATAACGACACGAAGTGCACGAGAAACATACCATTCATTGTTGCTGTGACCGACACTGTTTCCCAGGAGAAGAGGGACCTGTTGACAAAGGATGGGGCGACGGTTGTTCCTGTGGCAAATATACCGTTGCGATGGTGGATCAAATCAACTGTTTCGCGCTGGAAAGACCAATTTACGAAGCTGCGTCTTCTCCAGATGACAGAGTACGATAGAATTCTGTTCATCGATGCGGACGGCATCTTGACTCGCCCAATCGATGGCATATTTGACGAGGAGATTGCCAAAGTCCCAGCGAAGACGAAATTCATGCTCAAGAGCAGAGTTCGCGGCGACGAGGCACAAATGCCAGCAAATTATATCTTCACGGCTCGATCGGATAATCAGCCCAATGGTCGACGAAATCATCCAGTGCCTCCTATTGCGACGAAGGGATTCAGCGCGGGTTTCTGGCTAGCGGCACCTAGCGACGAGTTATTTGAGTATCTGATGTCTATCATGGACCATTGGCTTCGATTCAATCCGCACGGAATGGAACAGAGTCTGCTCAACTATGCGTTTCGAAGGGATGGGGCGATGCCTTGGGGTGAGCTGGATTGGCAGTGGTCCGCGACTTGGTGAGTTTGGGGTGGCTTTGATCTGGCACAACCTCCATACTGACATGAGACTTCAGGCCCGGACTACAGGACCTGAATGCGAGGATAGCTAGCTTGCACGAGAAATTCTGGGCAACGGGACCTAAGGAATTGACGCAACTGTGGTTTGACTGGAGGAAGAAGATGGAGGCGTTCTATGATGGCAAATGACGAATTGGATGAAAGCGAGCACATGATCTGGACAAGTGAATATCGACTTGTACTATCTCCAGGGAGGAATCAGATTTAAGGGAGTTCGGTTTCGCTGGAACTGGATAGAGGTCAATACCAATAGCGGAGCGCGTTAGGCGTTATTGGGAGTGGGAGCGTTACGGTACTGAAGCGGGTTCAGGTCGTTGGGCGGAGGATATTCCGGTTTGATGCTGCATCTAGAGACGGAGTCTCAGCGCTGCAGAAGGAGATTTTCACACCTGTGTTGTTATGGTGTTGGTTCCAGGACCCCAGGGTTGTTGTTGGTGCGAGGGCGTATTTATCGCGATGATAACGCAGTATTGTGGTATCATACCAGGTACTTGCTTTTGATACTAGCGGTACTTCCTAGTCACGCCTACCTGTCAATCAACGCGTCCAACCACGGATCACCATCTCCACAAGGAAATACGCGTCTCCCCGCTGGAAAGTGCTCACGATGCCGAAACGCAAGAGCAAGCTTGATGAATACGAAGACGACGAAGCAGAGCCCGTCGCGAAGAAACGCAGCAGAGCCGAGACCAAGGAGTCCAAATCCGTAGAGAAGCCAGAGCAAAAGGAAGACGATCAGGGACTGCCATTCTGGGAGGTACATTCTTCCCCATCATTCCAGTTACACGCGTAACTGCTCACACGTTTCTGCCACAGCTGTCCAGCAAGCGACGCCTAGGCATCTCCGAGTACAAAGGGAACACTTCCATCGCCATACGCGACTATTACGAAAAGGACGGCAAGATGCTTCCAGGCAAGATCGGCATAAACCTCAATATCGATCAGTTCTCCGCCTTTCTTCTCGCACTTCCAGAGCTCTCGGCTGCATTGGCTGAGAAAGGTCTCATAGTTCCACAACCGGGGCATGATGGCGGTGGCAGCGGTGTCGTCAAGCCGGAGGCAGAGAAGGGGACGAAACGCAACTTCGATGCGACAAGTGATGAAGAGGAAGATCAATGAGATATCCGAGGACAAGATTTCGTTCGTGATACATTTAGCGGGATGGCGCATCTAGGAATCCACACTGATAAGGAGTTGAACATGAGTATACTCAAAGCCGGCTTTCACGATGTGGGGCACATATTTCGACATTATGGGACGGGAGGCCGTTTTTAAGGTTCCGAAAAAGCCAAGGTGCACACATTAGCCAAGTCCCCGTCTAATGGTGATTGGGAGTATTTTCGATTCATTGTCTTGATTGCGTGTTTTCTGGTTGAGCTTACCGTTGACAAACCTTTCATTATTTGACTCATAACCCCGAAGTATAAGTATTCCCAGTCTGCTGTCTCTTCGCGAATATGTATTTTAAGCAAGACACGCTTCCCCGGGTTTGGAACGCGATGTGGCGAAGGAAGTATTCTTTATCTTGGCCCGCTTTTTCTCCAGCCAACCTTTGATTTGGCGGTTGGACTAACGCAGTTGAGTATTCGGATCGAAGCCGTTTAAGCTGGAGCACTAAGATGGCGATCTTGTAATCTAATAACAGTTGTTTTGTCTGCTCAGCGTTCAAATTCTGTTCTCACTCGCGTTTCTCATCTTCGAAAGAGCTGGGCTCAAGCAGTACGTGGACTATGATCTTGGTAATCTCATGATTGACATGCGAGAAGCATATTGATCCCACAATTGATTGCTGATTCTCTCGCCCTCGTAGAATCTGAAATCTGATGGAATGCTATGCATCAGAGATCGATAAGCGACACATTCCTGGCGAAGTTACAAAATCACGTTGCCACAAATTCATCGACAGCGACCTAGGGTCGAGGACAATAGATCCGACAGCACAGTGTGTTGGGTCAAACTTGGCGAACCCGGGATCAATATAGGGAAAAAGACTGTTATAGTTGCGGGATACTACGATGGTTCAGGAGGTGGCCATGCCCCCTCACGATGTGCCCCGTCTGGCTCTGATTGGTCCGGCGTTGTACCATACGGTCGCCCTTCACACACTGCAACGGCACGTTCGGTCTTGCGAAAGCTGAAGGGGCAATGCCTTGGCATGATCTTTGTGGTCGCGCGAAAGCTTGGATCTCTGCGAAGTACGGCTCGGTGCATGCTAAATGGACACTGCGCAAAAATACCTCAACCAGCCGTATCCCGTTCAAAACGGCATACTGCGAGCTTTCCAAACTCCTCGATTGTGGATTCATCGAAGTATTACCGGAATGCCATTATCATCTCTGAGTTGAGATCACTTTTCTCACTTTTCTGAAGAGATTGTACCCTCAAGGCGCCAGAAATCTATCGATATTGATCTGAAGTTGGCATTTAGCAAGTCTGCACCAAGCAATGAAATTTCTGGAGGCCTGGAGACACAAAGCATTGGTAAGTGTACTGTCGCATACTCGACTATGAGGTTGATGTGCGATCTCCTGTACACAATCGCCGGCATCCGGGTGTAGTGGACTGGCTCGATTGTAGGTATACATGTTTGTAGTCTTCGATTAATTCTCTCTATTGTCCAATCATAGCTTCAACTATGTGGCTCTGTGTGAGACTATGATCATCGGCGTTGACTGCGAGCGTTCTCTACTTTGACGTGTAGATTACCCTCTCATGTTTGGTATAGTATAATCTCATCCTCCCGCTTATCAAGATATGTGCTCCCACAAAGGCCACTCCTATTACCGCGCTCTACGCTCTAAGGGTGAGGTAACGCATCTCTTGTTGTTCGTTGTCGTCGATATCTGGTACTGTGGAGTGCCAAAGCGATTATGCTCTGACCGATCCATGGTACTCCAAGTTACCAAGGTATTCAAACGATCGCTTCGACATCGCTTTGACATGATCAGTCGCTTTGGCATATCTGATGGTATTTCCACGAGCCCTTTCCTCCCTTCAAATCAAAGCAGAATACTTCAAGACTTCCCTCCTGAGTTCCCCTTTCTTCTCAAACAAACAGACTCTCTAAACTCCCAACCATACTCTCGAACCCGCCCATTGCGATCTCAGATCAAGCTGCAAATCACAAGCTCCTCACAGACAATAATTTGCACTGCTTCAAGGAGTTTTCAACTCAAAAGCACATATATTCACAGGTGCACCTGTCCTCGACAGAAAAACTTTTGCAACTCAAAGCACAAACCGTAAGTGTCATTCATGCTCTTCAAATCTGAACTTCATATCTAATATTATCCTTGCCAGGGAAGACCCTCAAAACGCAAAGATGGTCGTCCTCACCTTCAAGTGCTCTTCTGCTCCTGCCGCTCCTGCTCCTGGCCCTGTCAAGCTCAGCTTCAAACGCTCAGCTTGCTTTGCTCCTGCTGCTCCTGCTTCTGCTCCTGCTGCCCCTGCTGCTCCCACGACATCATGCAGCCCCCAACTCGGCCTTACAAGATCCGCAACTCGCCGCGCTCTCCTGCCCGCCAACGCCGCTTCCGCCGCTCACCCTGCACAACCCAGCAGCAGCAACAGCAGCAGCGGCATAAAACTCAAGCTCACCTTCAACCCGAGCAATTCCCCAATCCCCACATCCTCGACCCCCCTCCCCGCCGCTCCAATCCCCACCGGTCCAATCCCCACCCCTCCAATCACCCCAAGCAGGATCCGCCTCACAACGAGGCAAACCCCCATCCTCCACGACCCCTTCATCCGGGGCGTCCAAAAGCGCAACCGCAAGAACGGCACAGCGCCGCAGAGCCTCTTGAGGAATGTGTTGGTGCATAATGCGGCGCAGAGGCATGGGACTGACAGGGTTGTTTTACACAGAGATCCGGCTGTCTCCGGGGGGTCGTATCAGAGGACTGTGCGGACGTTGTATCGGATCTTGGTGAGAAGGGAGAGGGATGTTGTGAGGCTGGATTTGCGGAGGAGGAAGGCGATTGGGCGGTTGGAGAGGGTTGTGAGGGGGTTGTTGTTGTGAGAGGGGTGTTTGGATATTTGACCTGCTTTTTTGATTGGGGATATTTGAGGATGGTGTTTGGATTGAACTGCTACTTTCTAGGTTATGTAGCGCTTTTCTTCGTATTGTCTTAGGTGGGTTTGTATATCATAGGTGGGTAGTACTTCCGTCATCAATATCATGTATGCAGCATCACAAGCACAATTTCAGAGGTCGCACCTGCCCATACCATCACGACATTTGTGATGCCTCCTCAAGTCTCCACCACTGCATTTGTTCTTATCACGACCTAGTCTCTATATAAAGTAATAGTCGTAAACATCAATTGTCTTTTAAAGCGTGGGCGATCGCGAGACAAGGTAATACTGTTACTTCCTCTCACACCATGGATGGAGATACTAATACCGCATATAGGATTTACGAAATGGTTGGGGGAGGATGATCACGTTGGCGTCTCGGCGTTGATGGTTGCCTTCTGCGTTCAGCTCTCGGGAACTTATGATTTCGTTAAGATTAATGTAGCGGTTATGTTCAAGACGGATATTGTACTTGGTTTCGATATACTCAAAGATTCTAGGGTGGATTGATTATGTAGTTGGGAGTATATGGGGTATTTTCGGTATATGTCTTGCTTTTAGCAGCTCTCAGCGCTTGCGAAGAGGCTTGGTTCTCCGGGTGTGAAAGGAATTGATACGGGGATAAGTTGTCTTGGAGTCATCGCTGAATACAAAAATTTGTTTATGCGATGAAAGGGTCTGGTTAAGGAGAAGGAGATTCATAAGTCTTGTTCGTATAAGCCTTGATTTTGAGGTCTGTTGGGTACTAGCGAAGACAGTCATAGATTTGGATTCGTTATAGTCTGTAAAGCTATCTTTTAGGTGTGATTAGTACTTTCCTTTCATATTTTCCTCCAGATACTTGTATTGTCACGAGGCTGGAAATTCTAACCCTTCTCGTATTCGTCGACTTCTTATTGTCTCAGGTGGATGGCACTGTATCCTTTTGACAGATTCGAGCTGCAAAACATGATAGAAACTTGCCAATGACAGATTTGTGACGCTACTTCACTAGTGTGAAGTTCTTGTGACTGGGATCGTAGTGATATAAGCTGCTAGAAGTTGGCGAATTGCAGCATTGTCGATCGATTGCCTAGACATGGGCTCGACGTTACTGAGTTTCTGTATGATCGGAACGTGGTCAGGCTGGAATTGTGGGATGTCAATCTTGAACTTTGTCTCTTGATGAGTCATCTGAATGCCTGGCGGCCTTATCAAGAATAATGCCTCGGGTCTCGGGCAAGGTCTCTAATCATCGGATACCAAGACCACCGATATTATCGGTTCGATGATTATCGTACTTTATTATATAGTTTATACTAGAATAACGATTTTAGAACGGATTATTTATCTAGATAAATAGTTTTATTACTAATAACGTAGATAACCTTCCAAAATTAATAGCTTATACTAAAGAAGACGGTATAGAAGCCGCGTTAGTAAATATATAGATTATAGGGGTATAAATATATAAGGAAGTAGTAGATCTAGACTATAGTATTATAGTTTAGTAATATTATATTAGCTTTTAAAGACCTCTAATTAGCTAAATTAGCCGTAAATTAGAGTCCTAGTCTAAGCGTCTCTACGGAATATTAAACTATTATTACTTACTATTATACCTCGGCTAGCCGTATTACTATTATTACTTATTTTTATATTATTATAACTTAACTAACTTTAGACTATACTTAATAGAGATATTTACGTATATTAGATTAGCCGTAGTAGCGCTATAGTAGTAGTAATATACGAGATAAGAGCTTAGAATCTATAGCTAGATATATCGATTTCTCTTAATATTATATTCCTATAGTAACTACTTTATTTACTCTTAACAACTACTAATTAGAGAGGATGATATATAAGAATTACTACTATAATAGATTACGATTAGTATAATTAAAGTACTATTAAAATTTTAATAAATTCGGCTAGAGATTAGTAGAGTTATAAGGGTTTATATAAGTATATATAGTAGAGACTATAAAGATATATCTTTAAACTATATTTATTAAACTTTATTATCTCTTAGTCTCTTAACCTTATTTACTTATTTTAACTACTATATTTGCTATTTATCTCGTTATTATACGTTATAACTCTAAAGACTTTACCTAAAGCCGTTAGATTAACTTCTTTTTCCCTACTTATCGCTTACCTTCTAAAAGAACCTCTAAATTACCTACTAAATTTAAAGAATCTACTACTTAAGAGTAGCTTTAAGAAGCCGACGTACTTACTAACTTATTACCTAATAAAAGCCCTCGCTACTTAGGGGTTATTTAGCCTAGTAGGGCTACTATAGACTCTTTAATTACTAGTCCTAGTATAGAATCCTCTTATACTACTATAGCTACTATAAAAGCTAAAAAAATAAAGCTATTTATTAATAACCCTCGTACTATAAATACCGCTAAGGCTACTTAAGCCTCCCTAGCCTAGAATCTAGAATCTTCTAATATATTAGAATCTTATTTATAGTCCGATTCTAAGCTAGACGTACCTTAGATTCTAGATATTAAGTATATTAACCTTATAAATATTATATAATCCGATACTAATAACTCGGATAGCTTAGATAGATTAGATTTTAAGCCTATAGAGTAGCTCTAAGATACTAAAGCCGAGCCGATAGATACTTATCCGGTACCTAGCTCCTACCCTCTACTACTTTATAGCTACTATAGCGTAGTTTACTAGGAGAATTACCTTTAATCCCGTCTATTATATACTATAAACCGTCTAGCCCCTACTATTAGGTCTAGTAATTATACTAAAGATATACTACGTCGCTAAGAAACTACGTTTACGCGTTATCTTTATAAGTTTAGTAATAGTATACCTTATAGCTTTAAGTATCGGGGCTCTAATCCTAATATTCGTACCTAAAGTAGCCTAATTTAGAAGTACTGTATAGTATACTTATCTATAAGATTAAGACTTATACTAAGATATAGATATACTTATACTACTATAAGTATACTAAAACCTATCCTAGTACTAATATCACTATTTTTCGTATAACTAGCTATTACTATATTTAAGAATATCTTTTAAAATACTATAATATCGACTGCGATAGCCGTGTCTAAAGCCTAAGGATATTAAGAATAAAGAAGAAGTAGTATAAGGACTAAAAGATAGCCCGTATACTTAGCTAAAGGCTAATTATAAAGGATAAATTTAAGGCTATAATAATAGATCTTTAAGTAAGTATATAAACGCTTATATTTTAGCCCTAAGGCTACTTTAAGGGTTATACTAAACTATTAAGGTTACTAAAAGACTTACTAGCGGCTAGATTACGAGCCTTAAACTACGTAAATTATTACGTAGGCTTTATCCTTAAGTAGATAACTATTTTACTATTTTACTAACTACTATATAAACCTAGATTTACGCTAAGTTTAAAGCTTAAATTAATATAAGTCTTCCTCTAATAATATTATTAAACCCCCCCTCTCTAGTACCTCTAGGTTCTATAAGTAGCGCCGCTTATCTCTATTTTATACTATATTAACGTCCGTACGCTATCTACGAACGAGTCTAGCCCGCCGCTATATAGATTAGATAAGAAAAGTAATAGTTAGTTAGTTAGCTAACCTAGCTACGACTTTAATTCCCCTAGTAAGAACGATTTTTAGCTTACTAAGACTCTCGTACGGATACTTATTTATCCTAAAATATAACTTTTAGAGATTACCGTAGCTAATTTATCCTACTATTATAGAAAATTAAGAAGAGTATACGGACTATAAGATCTAGTATAAATATCTCGTTCGACTATACTAGCTATAATACTTACTATATCCTCGTAGTTATTACTTATTATATAAGCTTAAGTAGTTAGCTTTATATAGTTCCTCTCGCTACTAGGCCTATTACTAGTAAAAAGAGTAAATAAACTACCTCTACCCTATAAGATATATTCTCCCGATTCGATATATTATTAAACCTTAGCCTCTTTATAGCTAACGGGGAGCGAGTTAACGATATTATATTACGTATAATTACTAACTAATTTAGCTTTATAGCCGAAGAAAAATAGATCTCGTACTATAGCTATCGTATCGCTAATATAGCGAAAGTAGGGCTTAAAGATATTAGTATAAAGCGACTTATAAATATTATTACTTTAGCTTCTAAGGGTACTATTAATACTATAACTATTAGTAAATTTAGTATCTAGGTTAAGACTATCGCTTTTATAGTCAATATTACTAAATCTCCTAAAGCTAAAGCTAAATATATAGCTATATTACGCTAATATAACGACCTAGCGTACGATAAAAGCCTCGAAGATAATAATATTATATAACTTAGTTTTACTAAAAAACTAGTTCTTTTTAGTAGTATTAGATAGAACTATATTTATAACTATTTATATTATATCCGTAAGTATATTAATATAGTTTCTCTATAGTAAATCTAGAAGAATATACTAGATTACCTCCGCTTTACTCGTAAGGATTAGGACTATATTAAAGCCCTTATTAAGTTATATAACTCTCTTATAGAGATAATAAAGATAACTAAGGGTAACTTATCCGATAGTATATATAGCGCTCTTTAGGAGACTTATACTATAACTAAGTTTTTACTATAGGAATTTAACCGTTTAGAAGCTAAATTTAAGCCTAAATTACGCTTTAAAGGTATTATTAACTCTATAGTTATATACCGCGAGAAGCTTAAGAAATATAAGGGTAATCTAGATACTAATATAGCCTACTTTAGGTCGGTTATTCTATATCTAGAATTAAAGATAAAGTTTTTTAATAGGGTTTATATATTACCGTCTTAAGTAAGGTAGTTATCTAGCCGGAAACGGTAGTTTTATATCTATTAGCTATGCTATCGTAGCTATAAGGTAGCTAGGCTTCTATAGATCTATAGTAATATCGTCGAGCTAATTCTATTATTACCTTTAGAGACGAATTTATTACTACGTATAGTTATATCTCCGCTAAAACCCTTATCTTTTAAGCGATTTCTTTATTCTTTATCGCTAAATAGCGATTATAATATAAGTAGTCCTACTACTTAAGATACTCTACTTAATAAGTTATTATACTATCTCGCTATACTAGTCGAGCTAAACTATAATCTATTAGTATAGTAGAATATATACTAGACCGATTTCCCTATACTCTTAAAGATAGCTTATAACTACTTTTCTTATTCTATAATAAGTAGTAAAGCTAAGCGTATATTTAGCCGTATAAACCTACTTATTACTAATAACCGTAGGCTTCTTAGACTAGACTCCGTAGAAAGCGAGGTTTTACTATATAAATAGTAGTTATTTAGCTATATTTATATTAATAAATATAATCTATTATAGGTTTTAAGTTAAATAACTTTAAGTAAGTAAGCGTAAATTACTTCCTAAATATAACGCTAAGTCTCTTAGGATACTCTTACTTTATATCCTTATTACTAACTCTATACTTACTTAATTAATAAGCTATCTATATAGATCGAATCGCTATTACTAGTTCTATTTTTCTTTTATATTACTAGTTTATCTCTCTATTATTATTATAGTTAAGTATAGTAGTAGAATATTATTAGCTTAAAACTATAAGTACGGTACTAGGAGTTATCTTTATTCCTTATAAGCTAGGGTCTAAAGTCTATACTTATATTCTAACCTTATTCTCTCTACTAATCTTTAATAGATCTTTATAATTTTTTTTATAATCTACTTATAGTAACCTACTATATATTATTATATATTATTATTCTTTCTTATATATCCTACTTATACCGTTATAGTAATATCATAGCGGGTTAATAAATCTATTATAATATATCTACTTTACTACTTAGCGTACAGTATTAACCTTAAATAAGTTTTTTATTACTATATTAATTAATAAGCCGTTTATACGAGTAAAACTAGCGCGATTAAGCGTATAATATATAAAATATATTATCTTAATTAGGCTAGTATAGAAGATATCTATATAGGGATTAAGTTACCCGTAATACTAAAATTTAAATAGTATAGCCCGTACGCGACGTTAAGAATATCGAAATCCTTAACTATTAACGGCGATATTAGCTACTAACTATACTAAGAGTAGGCTTTACGTAATCTTAATATATAGCGTAGTACCTTAGCTACTTACTACCTTCGTAAACTTAATATCTTATTATAGTTATTATAATATTATTATTATAACGGTCTCTAGCTTTATTTATCGGATAAATAAAGCTAATTATAGTACGTTATCGGAAGTTCAAAAGCTTCATCGGCCGATGATTGGAGACCTTGGTCTCGGGTGGTTAAGGCGGCAGCCTGAGATTGCCTGCCTGATCAGGCTCGCTTCCTCGAACTCACTCCCGAGGTAGGATTTATCTTGACAAGTCCGACGTCGGATCAGGTCATTCCAGCTGGTGCCTGGTGCATCATAACCACGAGGACTACTAGTAGTAGTTAGTAGTGCCATCGAGATTCCTTTTCAAACCTCCATGTCTCCCACGTTGGTTTTTGTCATGGATGAACATGAAGAATGCCCCGGCTTCAAGTATCAGATGTCCATGGACCTGGAACATCCAAAACAGAGGTTGAAGCGGTGCAGCGACCATGGCGTCGTGTCGCGAGTAGAGACGAGTGTGAAGACGTTGCCAACCGGAGAAGAGACCGTAGGGCGCACGAGAGGAGTCAGAGGACCACTGTACTATGTATGGCGGTGCTCATCGTTGCCGCATTGAGAGCGAACCCTAGGAGGTAGGACGTTTCGCAAGTCATGCCAGGTGAGGACGGGAGGCTTGGAGGACTGCGCGGCCTCGTCCAGTTCACGGCACCGTCATCATTTGCCGTGGTGAATGTGATGCAACTGGCAAGTGTTGGACGACTCTACACACTACCTATCCGACACTCTTTCCGTTCCCCTGTAGTATCATCTGGGCTGTGATTCTGTACGGGCTTGTGTATGCGAGGCTGACTGATGGGCGGGAAGCGGAAAGCGGAGAGAAAGGCCGTTGCATATTCCTCCACAGACCCTTGATTCCTCTCCGACGATCGTCATTCGAACCTTCACAGACAGAGAGTGAGACCCAAACCCATTGATTGACAACGTCCAACGGGCCGAGACGGAGCCAAGTTGGAGGCCGTCGCCGTCGACAGCTTGCACTTGCGGTCGACTCGGTCCCAAAAGGGCCACTTCGATGATATTTCCATATTCCTGCCAACCAGGAAGAACCAGCACGAGGGAGGACAGAAGCTTAAGCGTCGCCAATAAACGCCCACAGTGATCTGTCCCTGTCGTTCCCATAAGGTACGTCATAGGTAGGCTCATCCGTCCTCACCGCAGATTGCTTCCAAGCTTGGGAGGGAGAGTTGTTGCGAGCTGGAGTGATGTGTTGTGCTGTGCCATCCACCGCCGTGCCATTGCAATTATTGCCATTATTGTCAGTGCCAGTGCCAGTATCAGATCCTAGTAGGTTTTATGGTTCTTGCTCTCAGGTCCTGCCACACCCTCACCACCGCCTTCACCACCTTACCACCACCACCACCACCACCACCACTACCACCAGCGCCAGTCGACCCTGCCATCCCTCGGGCTGTTCTTCCACGTCCCTACTCCCGCTGTTCCTGCACTCGCTGATGCCGCATCCCCGTCCCAGCCTTTGAATTGCATCTACGACCTCGGACTAGACATTGACTGCTGTGCTGCTGCTCCGTCTCCCCTTCTGATCTGCCGTGATCCTTCCTCGACATCTCACCGAAAGCCAGCCCGTCCCCTACGTCATTCTCGCCTGCTCAACAACTTCATCTTCTACCCATGCACGCCCTCGTCTAGACACTACTCAAGCCGTGCTGTCAAACGATAATTCTTTGCTGCAGTTCGCATGGAGCGAATGGAGGCCAGCACGACGCTATGAGAACTGCACCACAACCTCCTCCTCCCGATCCCGATACGTCACAGTCGCTTCCTCCCACTCAGCATCCCTATCCGCCGCAATCTACTGACAACGAGCCGTATTCGCCCGCCAAATCTGCCTCGCGTCCTCACCTACAACGCACGTCCGCCGGCACCACACCCCCGCTCCTAGACGATCATCTTCCACCACAACCGCGCGCCGAAGAGGCTGGGAGCAATGTCGACTCCAGTGAGGACGAGACGAGTAGCCCGGCCAAGTCGTCAGGAGAGGGGAGGCCAAATCCAGCCGCTATGAGTGTGCCCTCCAAGCGGCTGTTGGACGGGTCCGACGACATCACAGTGCAAAGCTTGAGGAAACAGATCAACGAGAAAATGTATGCTCAGCAACGGAGGAGCATGCCGCCAAGAACAACGTCAGCGTTGGGAGGAGCGAGAAGAGTCTCTCCAATCAAAGAAGAAGGGGGAGGAGCTGGCATCTCGCCAACCTTGGAAGGTGCCTTTGAGAGTCCTCTACCAACGGGAACGTTGACCACCTCGACAGAATCAACAGAGTCCGCGAGAACCATCCGAGGAGGCAGTATTCCTGCCACTCCAAATGCCCAACCACTGCGTACACCATCCTACCCGTTCCCCTATGTTGGAACACCGAGACTCTGGTCTCAAAGCTCTCCTTTCCATCGTCCCTTTACAACACTATCGCCCACCGTACCTACAAACACTTTTTATGATAGCGCAACGCCGCACCATGGATGTGCTTCTGAGCTCAGCATCACCCCACACGGTGCAGGACAATCCTTTCTGCCTCGCAACGCATCGCCTGTGCCTGAAAGCGACGAGGCTAGATTCCCAACGCCAAATCTGTTTGAACTCACTCTTGAGCTTACCGTCGAGCCAGGCCTTCAAACGTGGTGGACAGCCGTCTCGCGAATATTACGACGGGATTTTGGTGTGACGCGGGCATCATTATCCGTGCCTGCCAGTGATGGCGAGCTAGAGAGTGTACCATGGGGTCAGAAAGCGACGTTCTGCGACTCTGGACCTCCAGAAACTGCTGATGTCGCGAAGCAAGTCGAGCCTGAGTTCAAGATCCCGGACTTCAAGACTTCTACTGGATCACATGTGACCGCGCCAATGCGTAATGTTCATAACGAGAAGGCCAGATCGATACATGCTGCCTTCTCCAAACGACCATCAATGATCTCGCGGCATTCCTACGCTGGTGGTGAGAGACCGGAATTAGCGAGTACAGCGCCTGTTACTCATTCGGAGAGGCCGAAGGGACCTATGCGGACGAAGAGCCACGCTCCGCAACCAATGAGTTACAAGAATCCTGCGTCGCTATTACCAGCGCCTTCACCTGGTGCGCCTCCAAGTAGTCGGACACCACGAACACCACGGACCCCTTCAAGTTTCGTCAACTTTAGCGATCCAGACTTTTCAAGCGTTGAATCCCAAGCTCCTCCTGGGCCGTTTTGCGCAATCCATCCTACCTTGAAATCATTGGATTCGGAAAAGCACGCTTTGATCGAATCGAAATATGTCAATCGCATCATAGAAAGGGGAAAGACAGTGATTCTGACACGCGATTATTCTGGAGACGATTCGTCACGGAAATCCTCGATGGAGAACGAAAAGGCTGGCGATCCATCAAAGAAGTCAAGTCCGGCTCATGAATTCGCAAAGCCGCGAGAGAAGGGCAAAGCAACGCACGACTACTTCTCACGAGAGAAGCCAGCTGCCATGCCATTCGATGAGTACGAGCAGTTTCCGTCCTCACCTTGGGCTCAATCTCCAGCGCCCTCTCCTGCCGTACAGAGCGATCCTGACGAAAATCCTTTCTTCACTTCCGGTCGCGTTGATGAAGAATCCTTTGATCCAAAAGAGTCTACTCCCGATTACGCCAAGTTGACACAGGTCGAAGCTATTGGTCTTGAGAGAGCTAGCACCGTCATTCACATTCCATTCATGCATCCGCTAAAATCTCAAAACATACACTCTAATGCTAATAACTCTGAGCCGGACACCCCTACTGCACGTCAGTTTGGCCAACTAGTACGACACTTCGATGGATCTGGGGACGATGAGCCGTCCAGAAAAAAAGCACCTATTGCAATACTATCCATCCTTTCACCCATCGTGCCCTATCCAACCAACCTCACTCACGCTTTGAAGATGCTTTCACTTCACCTTTCTACCAGTTATTCCAATGCACATGATTACACCAGCCGGCAAAAGTCAGCTCCTATGTCACGAAAGTTGGACTCGAATTACAACTTGGGATTTCCTCCTTTCTCTGCCGGTACCGAGGGCTTGGACCGTCTTGCTGACATCGAACTTGACTTTGGATCGGCCACAGGAAGTATCACTAGTCCCTCAGATTATTCTGGGCGATCTAGAGCGAGTCCCGGTGGCTCCGTTCTCGGCACTCCTGGGTGGGACTCGGTTGCATCATTCGGAAAGCCATCCGCAGGAGGAACCCCTGGACAAGCCGCTGAAATGATCGATAATTATTTCGATGCAAAGAAGAGGAGCACTGCTTCAAAATCAAGCAGCCAGTCACACAACGAGCCTCCTTTGATGACCCCGTTACATCAACAAGCATCTGAGCAAGATTGCGACACGCCCAAAGGGAACCATCGCCGAGCTCGTACGGCTAGTCAAGACAGCTCGACCGCAGTGCGTCTCGAGCCACCTAACAATCGTGGTGGGAATACGGCGACATCTCCAAGACGACCAACATCCAAAGTCACGCCCGCTGCTCCTCTGAGCAAGATGGACCGCAAACATCACTCTCAACTCCATTCATATGGCGCTGACTTTGGTTCCACGTTTCAAGGACTCTCGTCTACGACCGCCATACCTAGCCGTATGGGCGCCATGCCCGCTCAGAGTGGGGATGACGACGAAAGGGATATGCTCCCGCCGTCGGAGAGATTACTTCGGACTATCATCGATGCTTTACCTGTCCAGATATTCACAGCTTCTCCCGGATCCGGTGCACTGACCTGGGTCAATTCGAAATTTGTTGCCTATCGCGGTAGAGAGCCACATGAGATTATAGCCAATCCTTGGGAGGCAATACATCCAAGCGACCGGGTGCATTATATGACACAATGGCAACGATCGTTGAGCACGGGTCAGCCCTTTGCTCATAAGGTTCGGCTGCAACGATTTGACAACCAATACCGTTGGTTCTTCGTCCGAGCTACCCCGCTCAAAGATAAGAGGCAAAATACTGTCCACTGGACAGGTACGTACATGGACATTCACGAGCAGCATGTAGCAGAAGTCAACGCTGCTCGGCAGCAAGAAACAGCAGCTTCTGAAGCTAGATACCGTGCACTTGCGAACTCCAGCCCGCAGATTGTTTTTGCAGTCACCCAAGCCCGTGGTGTGATATTTTGCAATACACAGTGGTTGCTTTATGCCGGACAGACTGAAGCACAGGCGACCGCCCTTGGGTTCATGGATTTTGTCCATCCCGAAGACCTTTCAAAATGCAGGTTGCCGACCATGAACGCAGATGGAACATTCGTTGTCGACGCTCCGACCACAATACCTTTGGAAACCAAGCGACAGTCGTCACACGATTCCTCTGATGGCTCGTCGGAGACAGACAAGACTGTGACAAGTGCAGAGGTTACTTCCCCCGGCATGGGACCACTTCCTCAAAAGAAGCTATCGGAATTGGCGGGCACTGGCATCCTCAAAATCTCCCGCGATTCAGATGGCAGGCCGTCCTACACCACTGAGGTTCGTCTGCGCAACAAGGAAGGAGACTATCGCTGGCATTTGGTCCGTGTTCTTCTCTCTGCTCCTGTACGCGGTGCAGATGAGGAGGAAGAAGAGACCTGGTACGGTACATGCACCGACATCAACGATCACAAATTGCTTGAGCAGACCTTGAAAGAAACCATGGACGCGAAATCTCGTTTTCTCAGCAACATGTCTCATGAAATACGTACGCCACTCAATGGTATCACTGGCATGGTCAATTTCTTAATTGATAGCCACTTGTCTCAAGAGCAGCTCGAGCATGTCCACATCATTCGAAATAGTACTGAAGGTCTTCGCGATTTGATCAATGACATCCTGGATCTCTCCAAAGTAGAGGCGGGCATGATCTCGCTCGCGTACGATTGGCTCCATCTGCGCTCCTTGGTCGAGGAAGTGAACGACCTCACGTCGGCCATGGCGGTTGGAAAGGGCTTGGAGCTCAACTACCTGATCGAAGACAACGTTCCTCCGATGGTAAAAGGTGATAGATTCCGTCTCAGACAAGTCCTGCTCAATGTTGTCGGTAATGCCATTAAGTTTACGCAACATGGCGAGGTTTTTGTCAATTGTGAGGTCTGTAAAGATCAACCTGCAGATCTGGATGATGATGAAATGCTGCTGCGCTTCAACATCTCGGACACCGGGTCTGGTTTCACGGAGAAGGAAGCCGAGTTTCTGTTCAAACGTTTCAGCCAGATCGACAGCAGCAGTACCAAGCAGCATGGCGGGACAGGTCTTGGGCTCGCCATTTCCATGCAACTTGTCGAGCTTCATGGAGGCAAAATGTCAGCCACCAGTGTACCCAACAAAGGCTCAACCTTTAGCTTCTCCGTCAAATTCCGAATTCCCTCTGCAAACGACCAGCCTCCAGACTTCCCAGTCTCAACGCCTGCCGCGCACGATGAGACCATCGACAGGCGCCTCTCATCCCACATTCCTCGTGCCGCAGCATCATATACACCCGGCTTGCCTCCACTACCATCAGGTGATTCTGACTCGGCCTCTTCAATCGTGCAATCACCGATCCGCCTCCAGCACGACTCCCCTGCCTCGTCGGGTAGTTCTGATCCTTCGATCCGAACAGGACGTACAGCAAGTCTTGGCTCTCACCGATCATCGGCATCGTCTCTTGCTGAAACCGTTTTCAACAAAAGCGAGCCGATATCATTGGAATTGCCAAGAAACTTACGTGGTGGGCGTCCCGGGCCCAAGGAAGAAGCGAGCACGCCCAGCTCGGACGAGTCTCTGCAGACTGTGAGGCCTTCCCTTACACGTCCCAGCCAGAACCAGGGCTTGCCTGCGACTCCACCTGCGATATACTCGATCCTGGTTGTGTGCCCTTTGGCCCTTAGCCGGGCTGCGACTGTCAAGCACATTGAGACAACTATCCCGAAAAATTTACCCAGTCATATCACTGCCCCAGGGACTGGTGAAGAGTGTAAGCATTTGTTGGGCATGGAGGGTCATGACGAAGCTGTCAAATTCACGCATATTGTCGTCATGCTCCACGACGTGTCAGAGATCATCGCTCTCGTTAACCAAGCACTGAAATCCCCTTCTTACGCTTCAACGTCTATACTCATCATTACAGACTTCCAGCAACGCAAAGAAATCGAAGAACAAGCCAGGGAGTTCGACTACAAACAGCTAGGCAAGGATATGAGTCGTATTCGATGGGTATACAAACCGCTCAAGCCATCCAAATTTGCGGTCATCTTTGATCCAGAGAAGTTGCGTGAGCTGAGCACGGACCGGAGTCATGATAGCGCACAGGCTGTTGTGGTTAGTCAGAAGCAGGTATTCGAAGACATGAGACGACGGTTAGGCAATAGAGGAATCCGGGTCTTGCTTGTAGAAGACAACAAGACGAATCAAATGGTGAGCCATGTGCTGTTCAAATCGTATGGTCCATTTACTGATATCGCTAGGTGCTACTCAAATTCCTCAAGCGTTCGGAGATCGAGGCTGAGACCGCCCTTGATGGTGTTCAATGCACTGACAAGGTCTTCTCTCAGCCGCATGACTACTATTCTATCATATTGGTTAGTCTCCTGCTGACTGCATACTATTGCCGTTGCTGACTTGCATTTTCAGTGCGATCTTCATATGCCCAATAAGGATGGCTACCAGACCTGCAAAGAGATTCGTCGTTGGGAACGAAAGAACAAATATAAGCACCTGCCCATCATTGCGCTGTCGGCTAATGTGCTGGGAGATGTCTACGCCAAGTGCGTCGAGGCAGGGTTCAACAGTTATGTCACCAAGCCGGTGGACTTTAAAGAGCTAGGCGTTCAGATGAACAAATTTTTGGATCCGGACATCAAGGGAAAGAATCACGAATTCATGAAAAACGAACGCGTGAGTGGCGTTCGGTCTGTGCGATAAAACTTGAAATTGTGGGAAGGAATGACGCGGAGTCCTCACGCGAACAAGAGCATTGCATTGTCATTGTGGGAAGCGGAGCGGATACACTTGTTTGAGTATGACCACCCTTTATCTCCTAGTTCTGTTTCTGTTATTCTCAAAATCTCGGATGCCGTTGTGCTTTGCGGCGCGGCGTCGGCGGGTTTCGACTCCTGATATATATAGTTCACGGCGGGATGGGCATACTTTATACCCTATGCATATGAGCGAGGCGTATTGTTCCGAGATACTGTGCTGGAAAGGCGAGTTGTTGGAGGTTCGGGAGCGTAGTGGGTTACTCATCCAACGATGGGGAACAGTATCCGAATGGATACAAGAGTTTTATTCTTCGCCCCCTTTCGGTGCTCGCCGTGATGTTTGATATGGATTATTCCTCTTCCTCTTTCACTGCACTTATCTACCTGCCCGATGCGATGCGATGAGTTGAAAAGAGTGATACTGGTACCGGATGCTGATGGTGGTTTTGGGTTTTTGAGGTGGTTTTGGGATTGGGATGTGATTGGGATCAGGTTCTTTCTTCGGGTGGCAAGGAGTATCACTGGAGGCACTGGAGGGACGCTGAATCTTGAATTGGCGGATGTTTCTCCCGTCGAGTCAAGCCCGAGGGAAAGAGAGATTTGTCCAAAGCAGTCTTTGAGAGACTCGAGATGGTTTCTCTTGGGGGCTGGGATGTTTTCGATGACTCTCGATGGAAGTGCTGTCGGTGAATCGTTGATCATGCACTATTTTCACGATGAGTTGAGTTATTTAGTTACTTGTTTATAGAAACCTCGCGTTAAAGTTATGTCCCGAGTAAAACGATGGAAGCAAAGAACAAAGAATCTCTGAAGCGAAGAACAAAGGATGGCATTATCAATCGTAATCTTACTCTCCCTACGGCGTACCTGCAGGTTCGGATCTTGTTAGCTCCTTACCTACTACATCCATGTTCACAAAGTCAGACCTCGTTTCCATGGATATGCAAGTGTTCTTGTGGATTCCTGAGTATCCATTGAGGTAATCTTGGGCATGGACGGGGATGTGAAATCTCTGCATTCGCACAGAAGTGGAATTGCTAAGTAGATATCTTACATTGGATCACCTGTATGAAAAACGTACAATGTATTGGCTGGCTACATTTCTTTCTTTCCCATCTTCGTAGGCGTGTCTTTTTCGTTCCATGGTTCAGGTACTTGGTAGGTTTGATATGTCACACACGCATACACACACACATACACATGAGCAAGCTGGAATCTCATCTGCTTTGAGCCTGTCCTATGGTTCGGTACCTACAGACGGTCAGCTGTTGATGGCTGATAGGTGCTAGGCTTGCCGATGCGTCCGACGGTCTCTTCTGAGTCCGACCTCGTAAAAAGTAACGAGGATCCCAATCGTAGATCCCCCCCCGAAGCGAGAAAAGCAAGTCTGTACCTACCTTTCGTAGTATAAGCGTAGAGCGGCATCCCGTCGGCGGAGGATATACCTTGAGATAATATCAACCCCCCACTCTAGATTACTGCATAACCTATATGTATATCTCCCAAGATCTACTACTCAACAGTCACTACCCTCTTACCATTGTCCAGAATCTGCGCTACGCTGTCGGAATACCCTGATGAGAGAGTGTTAGGTAGGTCGGGTACCGTACATCTTAGGTACGGTAGAGTATGTGGGTCAGGTGGTGCTCCGCGCGTTCCTCCCTCTAAAGACTTTCTCGAGTCGCGCGCAGGGTTCATGGTCGTGTACACCCACACACCCACAGCCACACCCATTCTTTACACAGTATTAGTCTTACGCCTCTATATAGGTTGATGGTCACGCAGCTATAGCCCTTTGTTCAAGGTGCTTCGCCATGGCGAGGCATCAGCGTTTCCAGAGGCTGCCGTGCTGCGCATCGTACCGAGTATCACCAGGTCAAATGTCTTGAGGTTGAGGCCGCTATTGACTCATCCATCTGAGACCTCTTGTCAAAGGTATTTATTGGAGAAACCAGTGGAGTTCAGATGTCTACAAAAAAGGCAAGATCCATTTCGTCTGAATAACTCCTCGCAAATTCTGCTTCCCAGCCGTCTTTCGAACCCCTGAAAAGAATAATTCAAACAGAGCTCTCTACTTGTAAAATCGAGTGTCCAACACTGTGAAGGCTGTCTCAGACAGAGTTAAATCACGATGCAGGCCAACTCCCACGATGTAAATCCGCATCATTCTCTTCGACTTCTATCCCTCGATGGCGGTGGTGTGCGAGGATTATCGAGCCTCCTGATCGTCCAAGATCTGATGCAGAAGGTCGCCGAGGAAGAGAAGCGACTCGGAATCCGACCAAGAGAAAACGATGACCTGCCTCTCCCTTGCGATTACTTTGACCTGATTGGGGGCACCAGTACCGGTGGTATCATCGCGATCCTTCTCGGTCGCCTACGCCTTGACGTCCGAGACTGTATCAAGATTTACTCCAAGATGTCAGCTATCATATTCAAGAAGGATCATTCGATCAAAATTGGATCGGCAAAGATACCAACAGGTCCCAATCGATTCTCTGCTGTCGTGCTGGAGTCTGCCATTAAAAGCGCTCTGAAAGCATATGGCTTCGACGAAAATGAACGATTATGGGACGAGAGTTTATTTGAAGATGCTGAAGACGGGTTTGATCCGCGGCAGAGTATATGGACTGAGAATCTGGAAGAATCACCCGTCGCGATCAAAGGATCTCGGACTCCCAATACGAATCGGGACTCCGAGTCGTCCATGCTGTTATCCACAGCGAATGGCTCGTTCTCTGAGCAGGTAGCAGCGACACTGGCTGCCGCCGGCTCCAAAAAACAAGGTACGTGGAAAATACATAGCCAAAGCTCTGTCCATAGGAAGAAAGGTCGTCGTGGCTGTCGCGCGTTCGTTGTCTGTGCACTGAAGAACGCTCTCGGAACCGCGAAGATCTTGAAGACATACGATGCCAATGATCGTGAGACCCGAATTTGGCAAGCTCTTCGAGCGACCTCGGCCGCGCCAACGTTCTTTGAAGAGATGACGATGGGATCGCCGAAGCTGACTTATCTTGACGGCGGCATGGGTTTCAACAATCCTGCCATGGAGGTTGACTACGAAGCAAAGTCTCTATGGGAGGATCGGACCATCGGCGTTGCAGTCTCTATCGGGACGGGTCTACAGACTATACCTGGCGTCAAAGCATCTCATTCATGGCTACCGTTTGGTTTGGGACAGGACCTCGTACTGGCATCGGCCATGGCGTCCATGGCAACAAGCACAGCACGAGTCCATAACGACATGCAGAGGATGTACAATTCGTCCACCACCAAGTATTTCCGTTTCGACGTCGACGCTGGCATGGCCAACATCTCTTTGGAGCAGTGGATGAAGGAAGACGAGATGACGGCTCTGACCGAGCAATACATGCACGATCAAAGACAATCGGAACGATCCAAATACGTCGCCGGCCAGCTCGTCAAACTCAGCGCTCTGCCACCAGAATTCGAGATCCAAGCCCAGGATTTCAACATCGGCATCCGAGGAAAAGATTTCGAAAAAGGCGCCTTCTCAATGACCGACCTAGATCACAAAACAGGATTCAAACTCGGACTCAGCGTCCCACTAGACCAAACCCACCGGGACCCAGAGCTCGCGAAAAGTCAAGAATCACCACCGGGAAAGGCAGGCATAACCGTCGACACCCACGGCTCCTCGAAAAGGGTGACACCCGTCACACGAGATCTAGACGGCGACGGCAAGAAACAGGAATCCACCGTCCTAACATGCCACGGCGCCTCCCGCATCTGTCTGCGCGCTCTGAGACAGGGAATCCCACAAGGCAAATACCGCGTCAAATGGATCCTGGCCTTCACACCCACACCAACACCAACACCAACAGCACCAACATCAACACAAACAAAGCCATCCGCAGAAACCCAAACCTCACCAACCGACCTCATCCTCTCCGTCGGCAAACCCTTCGACCCCGCATCCTTTCTACACCGCGCCGTCGACGTCAAGATCTCGGACGATGTCGTGACGGTGCTGTTGCAACCGGATGCCGTCCGTGTCCGCGTGGGCAGGAAGAGGTACGCGCGATTCAGCAGGGACGAGAGGAGGTGTTGTTGGGTGGAGATTGAGGGGGATCGGGATGTTGAGGTGGGCTCTGAGGGCGTTTTGGGGTTCGTTGTTAATCATAGGTTTGCGGATGGGGTTGTTGTTGGGGGGTGGCATTTTGGGGGGGTTAGGGTTGTTCCGGTTGTTTAGGTGTAGGTGTAGGTGTGAAGGGGGGTTTGGGATGGGATATATGGGTGGATTGGTGAGTTGGGTTGTTTGCCATTGCTGCGTGGTGGGTTGGACTTGTGAGTTTCTTGTCGTATTTGTTGTATTGTATTGGATGGCGTCGTGTGTATATGTATCTTAGTAAATACTCCCCTACACATCGTCTGGAGTTACCTTCCTCCGCGTACGAAGATACAGTTTCAGCACCTGTCCCTCTAAATTTCGAGCAGGCTATAGATAGATTGATATCATCCTTCATACGGAATCCCCCATGCGCGTAGCCTCGTGCGAATCACAGAACCCTTCCATCTCTCTCTCTCCTCGATATTTCCGGGGTCCAAGATTAGCGAAAATCGTATTTCCGTCCTTCCAGGCTCGAACCTTACCTTCTACCAGTCAGCTTATAGAGGCACTCCTATGGACATCCAGTTATTTAAAAGACCCATCCGTCCAGGAATAAATCGAGATCAATCTTCACGCGCAATAACCCGAAGACAGTCAGGATTCACATGTGTGGACAGAATTTCAAGGCCGCCACTGCAGAGGCAATAATTGGAATATTGCTAATTTTTCATTGACCTTGATATGTAACAAAATTACGCCTCTAGCCAGTAGCCGAAACAAAATTGTAAGATACGAGCGCTCCCATCCCTTTCCATTCCCAGCGGCCAACCATCATCCAGACAGAACATTTCTCTACAAATATTTCTTGGGCCGAGCTTTCATTCTCCGCCTGTAAATCATGTAGGAGCCCAACAGCATGACCTGGAAAGCGCAGATGACGGCTAGGAAGAATCCCATGCGGGGACTCGATTTGTGGAGATCTGTATCAGCGGTGTCAGTATACATGAATGGGCTGTATCGCATTGACTGGCTTGGAGGAAAGGGGGGATGAATGCATACCGTGAGCCAACTCATGAACGTTCTGCACGTTGTGTTTCAGGACCTCGATATGTCCTTTGGCACTGTGGTCTTCGATGTGACCGCGCAGGGCATGGACATCGTCCTTCAGTGTCTCCATCTGGTGTTTCGAGTATTCAGCGTAATCGTACAGGGGCTTTACATAGTGCAAAAGTGCTTCGTGCCTGTCCTCCGTTTCCTTCTTGAACAAAGACAAGTCTTCGAAGAGCATGTTCAGCTGATGGCTCATGACAGTCAATCGCCCGTGCAGATCAGAGAACCGGTCACTTTCGGTCTTGTAAAAGGATGCAGGTTCATCTTTGATCTCTTCCTCTGGTTTGGTCCAGTGCCAGCCTTTACCGCCCTCGTGGTAGGTGTGAGAGTTTCGATCGTAAGCATCGCTAGCGCTGGGTTCATGTATGCGGTTGAGGTGTTCATGGACGTCGTGGGCCCATTCCTCATGACTATTATGCAGGTTGTGGTTTTGCCTTTGGCCGTCGACGAGTTTGTGGGTTATGAAGGAGGCGACTTCGAAGGAGTCGGGTGTTTCTGCTGAGCTGGCCGTGAGTCCGAAATGGTAACCGTGGGGAAGATGGAGCTACTGCATTGTGAGTTCTATTCATTCGGAGGGACGAATGGCGACCATGTACCTTGTGAGATTGGAAACAATGTCTGTCGTCGACTTCGACCTCGAACGTCCAAGCTGTCTGTCTGACCTTGACCCTCATGAAATGACCAGTATTTCTGTAATTCAAATCGCAGGACCCGAACAACAGGCTATCCACATGATGATGATCTTTGAAACTGATGGTCCCATCGTTCACGAAGGCTCTTAAAGTTCCCTTGCCATTCTGCGTACCTATCGACAGAACCAAGCCATCAAACTTCCCGACAGTGTACAGACTCGCCGTACCAATGTCCCCGACTAGGGTAGTTGCATACCACATCTGCAATAGACCACTTCCTTTCTCTGGACCGCTCGCCCGGAACTTGAACTCGGCCTCCCACTCATCGTCGTGCTCGATGCTGTCCGACCATACTGCGCCTCTTTTGTTTCCAGGATACGTAGGTGTAAGGATGACGCGGTCGGAGAGGAGTTCTGGCACGAAGCCTCCGTCGCCCTTTATACTCCAGCCTTGGATGTGACGATGGTCTTGTGACCAGACCTTGCCGTGAACGCCCCATGTCAAATCCTCCGTTACACCAGCTTCATTGTAATGCGGCTCGTAGTCCCATGTCGTAGCGCGCACAGTCTTGATTGAGGCGAATGTTACTGCGACGGCGTGCAAAACGCCTCGAGGGAGAAGCATTTCGATTGATGTCGACGCGCTTGACGACTTGACCGGATCTTGCAAGGCAGTCCGGTTATGTCGAAGTGGCTTTGTGAGCGGAATGGATGTAGGCGCGAGCAATGGGACGTGGGACAAAGAATGGAAGACAATGGAAAGGTGGTGTGGTGTACTGGACCAGCCAGTGTGGTATAATATGGGAAGCTGGAACCTTCAAACGGGCCATGTGTCCATTATGTTCAACACCAGTTATTCATATATTAAAAGTCCGAGCTTGGCTGGCAAGGCCGGGGTTTGGCTTCAGCGAGTTGAAACTCTCCTGGCGTACGTACATTGTGCCTGCGATGAGGACGACGCGGGCCTGGAAACGTGGGCGTGGTGGTCAACGACAACTTCGGACGGATCCCACAAGATCAAGTATTTGTCGAATATGAGGGAGAGTGAAGAGAAGATGGACCGACATGGACTGGAAAGTTGGAAACATACATGTACATCCCTAGTCTCTTGGCAAGCTGCCGTACGCTGATTGGGTCCTTTCGTTTTTCCATGACCACCTCTCCGAGCACTACCTGGAACCCCATCAATACTGTCTCATTCTTTCCATAACCACCAAAGTCCCACAATCATGTCCGGTGGATTCCCCAAGAATTTCCAGGACCTCCAGAGGCAGCTCGCGCGCGCTCAGGCACAGGGAGCAAAGTTCGGCGGGTCCGGAGGAGGAGGACCAAAAGGTGCCATAGGAGGGTTGGTCGGGTTGGTGCTGTTCGGTGGTGGAGCTGTTGTATTGAGCAATTCCTTGTTCAACGGTATGGTTTGATGTGGTGATGAATGTGCCGACATCCAACTGATGAGGCCAATAGTGGATGGTGGTCACAGAGCTATCAAGTACACAAGAGTAGGAGGCGTTAAGCCAGACATCTACGCTGAAGGTAGACAGGACTTCAGTCTTGCTTCATATCCGTACATGCTAATCACCTTAATCAGGAACCCATTTCCGCATCCCGTGGTTCGAAACCCCGATTACCTACGATGTCCGCGCAAGACCACGAAATATCGCCTCCCTCACCGGAACAAAAGATCTCCAGATGGTCAACATCACCTGCCGCGTCCTCTCACGTCCACAAGTAAACGCCCTGCCGCAAATATATCGCACACTAGGCACAGACTACGACGAACGTGTCCTCCCCTCCATCGTAAACGAAGTCCTCAAATCCGTCGTCGCACAATTCAACGCCTCGCAACTCATAACCCAGCGAGAGAACGTCTCGAGACTGATCCGCGACCAGCTCACTCGAAGAGCCGCGAGATTCAACATCCTCCTGGACGACGTTTCCCTCACCCACCTCGCCTTCTCCCCCGAATTCACAGCTGCCGTCGAGGCCAAGCAGGTCGCTCAACAAGACGCCCAACGCGCCGCCTTCGTTGTCGACAAGGCCCGTCAAGAGAAGCAAGCCACGATCGTGCGCGCACAGGGTGAGGCACGCTCGGCAGAGTTGGTCGGCGAGGCCATCAAGAAGAGCAGGAGTTACGTCAACCTGCGGGAATTCGAGAACGCGAAGAACATTGCTCAGATCTTGGAGAGGTCGGCGAACAAGGTCTACCTCGACTCGACGGGGCTGGGCTTGAACGTCACGGAGACGGCTAGTGACAAGGCTGCGAGAGCGGCGAAGTAGATATTGTCTGAGACACGGAAGAGCTGGATGCCATCTCCGGTATCGCGGAAGACGAAATCCGGGGAAATGAAAATTCCACTCATGTACTCTAAAGATATGTGCGTGGCGGAGGGGCGCAAGAGAGGAGAAAAGCGTCGGCCATCCGCGAACCTTGAATGACTGTATAGCGATATATGAAAGCACATGGACAGTTCTTTCATCTCCTCCTCCCAATACACGTGCCCCTCATGCAGCCTATCCAACATCGTTGAATTGCTCGACTGGTCCTGGCACAATCTGTCGTCCAGCTTTCCACTCCAATCTCCCTAGTAGCAAACCCTCCCTTCGAATCCAACTAAATAAAACGTGAGGTTGACTTACTAAGCGTGTACTCTGTATTGGGATCTCTTGTCTCCCCGTCACCCAAAAGAGAAAAAGGGAGAGAGAAACGGTGGAAACTCTGTGTCGAGAGCTGGAAACTCTAATATGGACAAAAGGAATGCCTGGGACAGGTCGGAGTGATACGAGGATGATTTCTTCTTTCATTCTTCGTTTTTCATTTTTTTCATGTTTCTTCCTTTCCTTATTCGGTCGTCGCTATTCTTCGGATTATCGAAGGTTGAGCTATCATCATTTCTTTTCATGATTCACAGGTGCGAGGTGTCGAGACGACGTTCTTCATAGGTATCGCTTCGTTTACTCGCGGCGAAGAATACGCACTCGCAAAACAGTTCCAAAGCCATCAATACTGTATGCATCCGTTTTCCCCCACCGTCCAAATCCAAGTACGACAAACTAGCGGGCAAGCATACAACAATACATTACACTGCAGTCTGATCACTCGGCTTTATCGACTCACTCCTCCCATCTCCTAATCTTGTCCTCACACTCTCAATGCCATCATTGCACGCCCTTCAGCCCCACGCCATTTCCTTTACCACCGAACCTAAGTCCGACATTCACCATGACAGCGGCGAGCAGCGCAATGCACAGCACAGAGGGACCCCATTTATCATGATAAACCACCGCCCTCCTCTGTCGCGTCTTCTGCACGCGCCAAAGATACAGTACCAAGGAGTAAAGGATAGCTCCCGTAGCAACGGCCGTAAAAGCAATAGCAGAGTACACCGATACCTTGTCGCCAAAGTTGAGCAATGTAGCAGCGATGGCACCAATGGTGATGCTGAATTCCATCCAGGAGAGGAATGTCCGCTCCGTGGCAAGAGACACCTTCGGCTCTATGCGGACTGGGACGTGGATACGCTTCCCCTTTGGTGCGTGAAACCGACGAATCTCCCCTACACCTTTGACTGGACCCACGCCACCCTGGAGAGGTGGTGGCATGTACGTTGCTCGCGGACGCGGAATAATGAACATCAAGCCCTTCCACAGCGCGGAGCCAGCTTCCTGGGCGTGCTTCCTCGCCCAGATACGGTAATAATTCCATCCACCAACACGGCGAGCTTCCTCCAAGTCTTCTTCTTCGGAGTCCGAGTCATATAGTGGGTAATCGTCGTCGGCACTGGGCAAAGGTTGAGCTGCTATGCGCTCCTCGACATCGAGACTGTTGCCTGTTGCGGCTCCATTTTGAAGAGCAGCTTCTTCGAGCAGATCACGCTGTTGCTGTTGTTCATGCGCTTCTAATGCATCCCTGGCTTCTCGTAAACGACGAATGTTGACATTCTCATCACTCCCGTTTGCGCCATCGAATGGTGCTCTGGGCAACGCGTCATCGTCATCGCTCTCGTCCTCCTCA
The DNA here is from genome assembly GCA_007735645.1 of Venturia effusa. Taxonomy (NCBI): domain Eukaryota; kingdom Fungi; phylum Ascomycota; class Dothideomycetes; order Venturiales; family Venturiaceae; genus Venturia; species Venturia effusa. The sequence continues at coordinate 1,828,529 of CP042190.1, read as the reverse complement.
TCAAGATCAGTTGTGCTTATATCCTTGCTTGTACCGGGTCGCTCAATGCCGAATCGATGCGTTACTGGCTTACGAATGTCGACGTCCATTTGTGGCGCCCAAAATGGGAGCAGGTGGATTCTGTTGGGATTCAATTTTGCTGTGCCGTGGATAAATTTACTGAATTTGGGAACAGCTTCGACAAGATGGGATGATGTCAATTCCCGAATCCACTCAGGTGGTGCCTGGCCAGCTTGAGTTTGCAATTTGACTTCGAGGACAGCGTACGGAAATCGTTCAACGTCCTCCGGTGGTAGTTGGGAGAAAGGATAATCGATGCCAATGTCCATGCGCCTCCAATTCTTCCCAGCACGCTGGCGGCCATCGAGGTTGTCCTCTCTGACCATGGTCAACTCCGTATCGAGCGAAATACGCACTCGAGCATCTCCAGGAAGCTGGAACGCTGTTCGGTGGTAGAATGAGCGGGTGACTGGCACAAGCTTCCTTGTGATGACCCGATATTGGAGTTCCCTCGCCAATTGTTCTAATTCAGCAATCTCTTTGTCACTCTTCTTACCTTCACGCCTCATTTTCTCAAAAGCTTGTTCAACAGTGAATTTCCCTGCGAGAAAGGCATTGACGTTCTTTTCCTTGAGCGTGAACCGAGCTTTGACGGATTTTTCGCCCGTCCAATCCTCTCTGTGGGTCTTCCGTTCCACGAATATGGTATCCGTGTCCATGCCTCCATACCATCTGAGTCGGATGGCCTCGGCTCCCTCCGTCTTCTTCAACCTGCCCTCATAAAGCTCCCATGTGTCTGTATTATCGTAGTAGATAGAAGAGATGGCGGAATCAGCAAGATCAAATTCTTTGCTTGCATTGAATACGAGGACAGGAAGATGCTGCACAGCGTTAGCCAGGGTATTGAGGCGATTTGTTTTTCGTACCTTGAGAATGATGAGCTTGAGCTCAGTAATGTTGTCCGGATGCACCCAGTATTTTGTCGTTTGACGAACGAAGTTTTGCTGCCCTCCACCAGCGGCAGAATCTCCGACGACAGGGTTTCCACGGGTGCGCACAAGGTCGTATAATCTGGACAATTTGACAATGAAAGCGTCGTAGTTGTCTTTGAAAAAAGGCTTGGCTCGCAGACGCGCAGCAAAGACTGGTTTCAAATGCCATGTCGTTTGTTTCTGTGTCTTGTTAGCTCCATGTCGGCCGGTGGGGGTGGTGGTGCGAACATCATGTTTCTTGATAATCTTCTGGAAGCCAGTGTAGTTCAGTTGGGTGAATCGGGCAAGATCGTGAACATCAGCGATGACGTCGCTCAGGTCCTCCTCGAGCAGCATGAAATCCTCTTCCAGGGACACATCGGCCTGGCCGCCTTGCGGATCGTTGGGAACTTGTTGATCTGCCTGAGCAACGACATTGTTCACTTCCTGCTCACTGGCGCGGATCCTCTTGACAATCTCCTGGCTTTTGACTTTCTGGAAGGTGAAGACCTTGTCCAATTCAGCTTCCAATTGCTTGACAAACTTCTGCTCGTCCTCTTCGGTCCATGGCCTCCGCTTGGGCTTCGGATTGTCTCTTGTAGGATCCGACTCGTAGTCGGTGTTCAAGGCGTCCTTGAGGCCGTCGTAGTCGATGTAGTGGTAGTACCAATTCTGGATGAGGGAGGTTTTGAGCTGGTGACCGAATCTACAATGGCACGTAAACAAAGAGGGGCCTTGTCATGAGCTGCAGCAGCTTAATGCGAAAGGTCAGGATCAGCGGGACGCCGACCAACAGCTTACCTCATGATTGGCCAAGAATGGCTGCAATTGAGCGTGGGATTGTGTGCTGGGCGGTGTTTGTTCTTGTCAGAATGTGGTCGGCCTCAGATTGATGGGTTTGCACTGCTATGAGGTACCCTACTCTTCCTCCAGCGTGCGGCTAAGGTACTGGCACGAACCACAACCACCGTCGACCGACGCAAGTACCTAGGTACACCTGCAGGTCTGAATTATCCACACTAGACTCCACTGGCATTGGGCCACGGCCACCTGCGGCAGAAAATTCGATGGCTTGCAGAAGCCTTCCCGTCCGGCGCAGCTTTCGTCCCGATACGATACGATACGGTACAGTACGGTACGATACTCTGTCATCAAGCGAATGACATTGAGGTCCCGGGTCTCCATGGTGCCCACGTTCCTTGGTCTTGGTCTCGGTCATTTCCCAACCTCAGGGTCCGAGTCGTTCTCCAACATGTGCATGCCCTGTGCATCATCGACTCTGCAGTCTGCATCCGCACCGTTATACTGCCGCCTCACATCAACACAATCTCGCCAAGTGCCATGTCCAACATCCTGTCAACCTTGCCTGACTCGTTCACGTAATCTGCTTGGAAGCACTCGAAGACGTTATCCATTTCACACTGCGCTTCTTGGATAACTTTGCTTTCACCTCCTCTCGCTGCGTAAAGAACACAGGGAGAACGGAAAGGGACCAGACAAAGAAGGATCTCGAGGTCGGCGATATCGAGCATTCTCTTTTCGCTCGTATCCCAATCAAGTTAGAATTCCATCCCTCTAGACCGGGCTGGCTTACATGCGATGCTTTCACCCCACATCGAATAGTATGTGTGAGGTATACTAATCTTACGGTATACGGGACCCCTCCAATCTCATACCCATTCTTGCTTCCCTTGAACGTTTGCTGCGCGACCATGATCAACGAATGGACGAAATTTCCGAAACTAATTCCAGCAAGCTTACGACACCTGTTCCGGTCTGTGGAGGCGGACAGACCGTTCTCAAAACCAGTCTATGAATCGCGAGTTGCAAGACTGTTCTTTTCCTTTTTCTTTTTCCAATTCATGGCTCGGGGCTCAGGGATACACGTGGACAGATTCTATTCTGTATCCCCTTCGCTGTCCACTCCTGTCTACCCTCCCCCAACATTCCATGCTGACAGAAGCTCGGCACTTTACTATTCTGGTCAGATCGACCTCAGGATGATCTTTCGCTGTATCATTGGGCACGGACTGCCCGCCGTGAGAATCATGTCAATAGTATAAATGGTTTGACAAAGCCATTCTAAAACAGCAAGCTCTGACATCGGCCACATTCGCTTTTTTATCCATTCGTTCTCTTCACACTCATTAGTCTCCTTTCACGCTCATTCGTTCTCTCCTTATCCCACCATGCTATCCAAGCGGGTCCTCGCTTTGGCTTGCCTGCTCTCTTCTCAGGTACTCGCCCAGACGCGCTCCAAGACATGCAACGTTCCGCCAGCATCGGGTACAGCGGATAGCACTCCTGCTATCCTCGACACCTTCAAAAATTGTTCATCCGATTCGGTCGTTGTTTTCAAGGAAGGGGCAGACTACAACATCTTCACTCCACTGACTTTCCCAACCCTGAAAAATGTTGAGATCCGGATGGGTGGTATCCTACATTTCCCGAAAGACATTCCCACTGTCCAGAAAATTGTGGCCGCTGGTGGTGACAAGATATTCTGGATTATAATCAAAGGAACGAACGTCGACTGGATTGGAAGCAGTAGCCCAAATAATGGCTGGATCGAGGCCTATGGCCAGAATTGGTATGATACGAACCCTGTTGGCACGGGTGGTCTACCGAACCGGCCAAAATTGCTTCAATACAAAGTCGTAAAGGGTTCACTGGTAAACTTCAAGGTCAGAAAACCCATCGCCTGGTGTGTCAGTCTTATCGGTTCCGACGTTACCGTCGATGGTGCAATCATTGATGCATCATCAACGTCCGGAAGGGGTGCATTCAATACGGACGGATTCTCAATCAACGGGAACGGATTCATCATTAAGAATAGCAGTAAGATGCTTTGATCAAAATTCGACGACGAATCAATCTGCTGACTTGGGTCCAGAAATTATGAACGGAGACGATGCCATCACTGTGCACACTGGAACCAACGACTTTGTATTCCGGGATTCCACCATTGGGTACGAGACCCATGGCCTGAGTATTGGTTCGCTAGGGATGACACCATCCAAAACTGAGTCATTAAGCAACCTGTTGTTCCAAAACATCACCATGATGGGCGGTCTCTACGGGGCACGTATCAAATCTTGGGCAGGTGGAAAGGGCCTCGTCACGAATGTGACATGGGACAACATCAAGATGACTAATGTGACGTTTCCTGCCTTCGTCACGCAAATCTATCAGGATCAAGGGAAACCCAAGAACAGCGCCGGTACAGATGCCGGATCAGTGGAATTCAAAGGCAAGCGAACAAGCTCCCATCGGTCCTGACAGCATCTGACTATGTTTAGACTTCACCTGGTCTGGTTTCACCGGTACCATAAACTCCAAGAACCCAGGCGATGCCAGCTGTCTCTCAAAGCCTTGCTGGTACGAACAGGATCTTCCACCCTTGAAGCATAACGAAGCACCCATATTCCTGTGCGCCAGCGCAAAGTCTTGCTCCAACTTCGTGGTCAAAAATTTCAACTTGAAGAATGATGAAGGTGTTGCGAATACTGCACTCTGCAAGAACGTTGACAAGACGTCCTCTCCAAACCTTGGGGTAACCTGCACGACCTTTTAGTTCTTTCAGATAGAGAAAACCGCGGGCACGTGCTAGAGGACATGCTGTTCCTAGTCACATCAGGAAAATAGTCTCAGACTCTCGGATTTCAATGTCAAAAACACTCTAGTTATCCACAAAAAGACTTCGTACCCATCACAATTGCGCGAACAACCTCCCCTGGGACGCCATGCTTTCCTGCAGCCTTGTCGCAAAGACCCTTGACTGCATTGAGATAAAACCAAAAAGGAATCAAAGAACAACCCCGAAAAGGAATTTTTTGATCACTTTTTCCTGACTAATGTGACACATCAAGATGCCACAGTTTGCGATTGCCAAGATCTTGATCCGTCCTGTCCATCAGCCCTGCATCACGAATTTCTCTTTTGAATCAGGCCCAGCTTGTCAATGCATCCCGAGTTTCTGTCCCGGCTACTCGCAAATCTCCTTTCCCTACCACTTCTCTCCTGCCTTCGTCATCAACATCATCTATTCCACGCGCAGTGTCATGTGAGCAGCTTGGCTTTCCTAGGACCAAAACCGAAGCGCAATGCTACAACCACAATGGCTTCATTAATCCAGTGTCCCTCAGGGCAGATCATAATCAGTTTAATCCCCTGCAGCTTGGCATTGACAGAGACAGTCTTCAGCGCACCAGTTTCCGGGATTGCCAGAAGTTTATCGCCATCGATCTGGACTCTCAAAAATCTAAGATCTGAAGACGATATCTCGATTCCCAGAGAGTGGGGAACACTGCAAATCGCTGTGCGCCCCCTGGGAGAGGAACCCAGTGCTACCTCCTACGAACAGACCGTCCAATATGCTCTCTCTGAAACAGTACTACGGTATCAGGGGAAATAAACGTTAATTGTAACCCTGGCTAGGGCCCGTGCATCGATACGTCTTCACAATTTCCCTCTCTACCCTTCGAGTAATTCCCTCTCGGATCTCGACTCCTCTCTTCTCCTCTTCTATCTCTTTTAAACAACACTACTTTTGTCTATATTTGTAGGCTGTTAGGCGTGGTGTAGCTAGGGAGGCGGCAGGGGGGTCACAATTAACGTTTATTTCCCCTGATACCGAAGTAGATCATCCGCTCCCGGAACAATCAACACGCGGAAGGGAGTTAGAGCTCGTGTTGTTAAAGCTCGTGTTAATTTCCAGCTCAAGTCACTGGACACATACTTCTCCTGACACTGCAGGCAGAGTCTCCACTCACGTGTACGCATCGCCCAGGTGTACTGCGCCACGTACACGGAGAAATTTTTGCCGTGATAATCAGAGTCAAGGTACATCGTGAAACCCGGCCAAGCAAATTTTACTCGGTAGATTCGCCACGGTCAGACCCTAAGTTCATGAACCCATTTACGACGAACCAGATTCTGCGCATGAGATGTGCACTGGGAATGGTATGGCTATGGAGTTATCTCCGTACTGATGTGTGTGTGGCCGGACCCACAGCAGGGATCGTGTGGAGTAATACGTGGCGTAGTGATAAAAAGCTTGAACGCATGTCCGAGCATGATTGGCGAAGGCGATACCTAGGGAAAATTACCAGTTCTGACTAATCAGAGGTGTAACGGTTACTTTACCGCCTGAGCGGCGGCATCGCCGCATCATCGGACCGCTTCGCTCAATGTCCCCCGGCCCCCGCTATCACTACGGAACATCAGGAACCACCACAATGGCACGAACCACCGCAAACCACCGCGAACCATCACGAAGGACCGGGACCGGGCGATCGCCGTATACTCTGACTTGATACATCACCGCAGCTTAGATGAATCCGCGGCCCCGATAGCCACTGCACTGGATCACATCGTGTCAAATTGGCCCATTCTCATATCACTTTCGTGTTACTTTACTTCAACTCCAGCGTTTGGACGCTCAACGCCATGACGTTCTCTATCTACGGCGCTCTCCATATTTTCTAGTCATAGCTTGGAGTAATATGCTCGGCCGTGCATGTGCGCTTAGAGACTTTACCTGCTTCCTCTGGTATCATCGGGAGCCTTCGAATCTCAGAGCCCAGTCGTAGGAGCTCTCCACTGCTTGTGCACTACAAAGAGCCAGGAATTCGGAAAGGCCTCTGCAATGTCACTCGGTCTTTGCTATGTGATAGAGATAACTGATTTGATTTGTGCAAGGTTTAAATTGAGACTCACGTATGCAAAGGCATCGTGCTCTGTCGTAAGCGCCACTTCAAATCTGTTTCCGGATGCTATCGGGTCCATACCGACGACGGACCTATCATAAACTTCCTCAGTTCTTATGCGAACACGTATATCAACTACAAGTCATCGCCAGCTGAATGCCAAGAGAGAACGACACCTGAAACACCAGCCTGATATGGGTGACTTTGGTATCAATATCAGGTTATCAGTGAAGAAGCACAGATTTTTGCACAATGTCTGCTAGTCTGGCGAGACTTAGTCTTGGCTTTATCCGTGATGTTTCTCCGCTGCCTTCAAACGCGTCTGCCTTGCGACGACTCGCCCGTAGTTGTCAGACATCGAGCTTGGCTCAGCCTTGCCAGATCCGGTATCGCAACACCAACCAAAAGTCGCTTGAATGCAGTGCACCTGAAGATAGATGTTGGAACGTAGATAGGTGCATACGAATGGGAGCAACTCATTTGGCAACTCTTATCTACAGTGGCTGATGAGTCGGCTAGATCAACAACAACGCATTTGAACCTAGTCAAAATTCCTCAATTCCACCTTTAACATGCACAAGAAAGATCACTTCACTGAACCAAAGTCATCCTCACAATCTTTCTATTTCAAAAATCCCTCACCTCACCTCTAAGAACCTTCCTCCAGGCACCAACTTTCTCCAACTCACCTTCCCAGTGGCTCCACCTCGCTTGTTCACAAGACCCCAGCAAGGCACCCGTCTGAGCCTCACGCTAGGCTCGAACAAGACCCAAATCACGTCGATCTCGATTGTGTTCGCGGACTTGGCTGTTTGATAGTCAGTCAGCAGTCAGCACTACGAGTGTGAACAGCCGCGTCCACCTTGACTTCGGGATTTGGGTTCGTATTTATAGGCTTATAGTGGGTTTGTTGGCTCGGCTGTGTCTTCCGAAGAGTTTAAGAGAGAAGTGATACATACATATACCTCTGTCTACATCCTTCACTTTACATTCACAGCCTGACCATAAGTTTACGAATATTCGATATTCACGTTCTATCTACATCCTCATTTAACAACATCCTCACCATTCCCAAACCTCAAAATGGACGACAGATTCAACATCCCACCCAGAAAACTCCACTACAGCACAATCATTTCCTTCCTCTTCGGCATAGCCTTCTGCCTCCCCCACGGCATCGTCACAGGCGAAGTCGCCCCAGCTCTCGGTCTACTCCCCTTAGGCATCGGCGCCCTCCTCGCCTTCTACCGCATCTCTCAATACTCACGAAGCAACAACAAGAAAACCACAAGTAATGGTGCCGAATATCAAATCCTCCTCCCCTCCTCCTCCTCCGCAGACCCCTCTCAAAACAACAACGACGACAAGACTCCCACATGGAAAGACACACTCCTCGCACTCCTAGATTTCGGTTGTTTCGGGGGCCTGATCGTAACCGTCGCATTTTCGATTGTGTACAACAATGGTGTTCGATGTCGATATTCGTATAGGAGAGAGAGATACAACGGCGTCCGGTACAGTTCCAGTTACGCCAGTTGTAGGGATATGCAACCCATGTTGGCGGCGTGGGCGACGATGGTTATGCTCGTGAATGCGTGAGTGATTTCAGTCCGCCTTTGCCACCACACCTTTTAGACGTGCGTGGCAGGAGAGGATTTATGGATTGCTGATACAATCTTGTTCTAGCGTTATTCACTTTTACCTGCTCGCTTTGTTCGTGCTGAAATTCTGGCACTATCGTCAGAGACAGTCGGTAACTCCGCTTTGCACTCGGTGCCAGGGTCCCATTTGCGGAGGAGAGGAGTCACCTGCTGTTAAGCAGAAGGAGTATAATGAACACGCCGACCAAGGCAGCTCGAGTCTTGCCTAAGATTCCACCATGCAAGTCGACATGGAGGATGATGAGTCCGAGTGAGAAGACGAGGTGAGAGATGGAGGATGTGCTTGTCAATGCCCATGGACAAAGCTTGACTAGTAGAGTAGAATAACACTTTCTCGGTGCTTGAAGGTTCAATATTTCATTGACAATGTGTAAACGAATTCTCAGGACGACAGGACTTCCAATGAAATTTGGGCATAAAGCTGTATTGATAGCGTCCGTCATGATTTTTCGAGAAAGATCCGATGGTACATGTAAAGATCGATTATCCGAGTAGGCAGCTTCCAAGCAAAAGATACATTTCATCACAGCACCTCCCATATTACGATTGTGCCTTCCACGCTATGTGTTACTTGGAAGCATGAAGCCTATTTGCATCAACTACGCTCGTTATACCTGTCGAAGAGCACTATGGGCATACGGCATTGGGTCAATGACAAAGTAAGCATCGGCAAGGCGGCTTATGAATCTGCGGGCCGTGGTTCTACATTTTCAACAACGTCTTGAACTCATTGCCCGCCAGGTAAATATGCACGTCATAGACGTCGAGGCGGGCAGCGCCATGTTGATCAACATGAATCACCCAGCGGGACAGCAATCAATTCCGACGATCGTCATGTACAGCAGCATCTCTGACGAGGACTGCACAAAACGTGGACACAAGAAGGGAAACTTACTGGGTGAAGCTTACTGGATAGATGTACAAGCGACTAGCTCACTCACCGGCGATTGTGAAGATGATTCAGAGCGAATAGTAGGCAATTTGTCGAGTCGGTGGCGAACCTTCTGGTGGAGGAGAACAAAAGATATTGAGAATAGTGAGCTTAGGCACAGAGGTAGATGAAGCTTACTTTTGGTTCATGATCCGCTGCAAATGACTGTGTAATAGTATTACCGCAAACGTGCACCATGAATCTGCTTGGCTGAAGGCGCTGTTTAACAAGGTCTCTCAGCAGTGCTGGGTACTCACTCAGCTCATCCGGTATCATTCCATGGTGTCCGTACCATGGCTGTCATGAAGTCGATTGTGTCACCGATGCCGCCGATAGCTCCTATTCCTACATCTTTTATATAGACATGGGGCGTGGCATGCCCCTCTATGCTCTCTCTCTCTTTCAAAGGGCTTGCGCGTCATCGAGATATTCGTTGGTTCAAATCGCACAGCGCTTCAGGAGGGTTCGGAGGACATCGCTTTAGCCTGGGTCCAAAACGTCTCCAGCTTCGCTCGTGAAAGAACATCTCTTCCTTGAGTTTCCGTTTCAACCTCGCGAAAGCTGCCCCACTTCTTGAATTTTCTGCCCTTAATTTGACCTTTGTGCAGCAATTTACAGGTATGATCTTCCTCGGTGCTTTCTGCGGCGCTTTGTAAGATTTCGCCACCTCCTTGGAGAATCAACTGCCATTTCATTCGTTTGGTGAGCAGCTTTTCATATTCTTTGGTAGCCTTGACTCCTGCTTCCACGATAACAATGCTGAACTTTGGCGCCACAATGACGACGCCAGTGATATCGTGCCAGTCCTTGGCGTTCTTGTCAATTTTGAAGCGGTGCTTTCCCAGTAGTTGTTCCTTGGTCAGATCGATCTTGTAGACTGACAGAAATAGACCAAGGGCAGCGTTCTCCTCGGATTTCTTCTTGATTTTCTCGGCCTTCTCTTCTTTGCTGAGTTGACGAGCGGCATTTGCCTCCTCGTGAGCTGTCTTGCGATCTTGGATCTGTCTGTTGACCATGGCCTCGACTGCTGTTGGATCCTGGACCGCCATTTCACCATACACTCTCATGACATTGGTGTGCTTGATCTTGGGTGCCGGTGTAGGGACAAGTCCTAGCCTGATCTTCGCCTGCTCCTCCTTGTGCTCTTCGGCTCGCCGGATTCGGCGCATTTTCTTCTGCTCTTTTGTGGTCAAATGCATGGTCATCGGCTTCGAGCTTGTGAATTTCTCCTGCGGTGGTTCGATGAAGATTGGGTGAACTACGAGACGTGTAATGATCTCATTGTCGTCGATACCCGCCTGGAAAGCCTCGTCCCAGAACTCTACATCTGGTGGCATTGGAACAACGAAGGCTTGAGACTCAGAGCCGTCTCCGAGGTCAGCTTTGATGGAAGTCTGCTCAATGCGCTTCTTTATCTCCTCCATGTGTAATTTTCGTCGCAGCTATGGCACAGTCAGTAGGAAAGGAGTATATGGTCGGGGACAACATACGTTATTTGCTTCAACCATTGCTGGGCGGTCCTTCATATTATGCGTAAAATTGAGAGCGCGACTCCGCCGTCCAGACCATTTCTCTTCTGCAAAGTAAGGGTTGTCGCTCTCGGCCTTGTTGTCCTTCTCTTTCTTGTCCTTGCTCTTTCCATCCCTCTTGTTATCACCCAAACGCGCATCTCCCAAAAGCGACGGATGAATTCCTACAGTGAGACCACCTCGAGAGCTATTGCCCAACTCTGTGCGAATCCGTTCTTCGACGACAGGCGGAGTGCTAGGAGGTGGAGGCGGCCGCGAAGGGGGTGCGCGTTGTGGGGGGGTTACACTCGCTGCTGGAGTAGCAGTCTTTGCCTGAGCGGCAGCGACTCTTGCCTTGATCTCTTCCAACCTCGACATGGGTTTTGCCGGAGCAGGCGGAGCAGGAGAGCCATTCGATGCATTGGAGGTCGGGGGTGGTGGTGGAGGAGTAGGAGTAGCATTCTCCAAAGCGCGTCTACGGGCCTCATTGATGGCATCTGCTCTCTTCTTGGCTTCAGCGGCCAGTTGTTTGATGTCCACGGGCGCAGCGCGCTTTTTCGAATCGGCCATTGTCATGCGCTCGAGCTCACGCACACACACACACACACACACACTCTCTCTCTCTCTCTCTCAATCGACGGCTGCCTGCAGTCCTGGTGCTCCCTTGATCCTGATGCTGGGTCGGTTGGAGTTTCTATCTGAAGGTTTGTTCGAAGGTTTATCTGGCGGCAGATATCATGGTAGATGGGTGTTGGTGTTATGATTGATCCCGTCAGGCGGCGGAGACGAACTGCCCGAGTTAAAAGTGGGGCCAATAGAAAAAAGTCGCGACCAGGCTGGACCTTCGCGACCTCGACGGCGACTGAACAGCGACTGCTTGCAAGTCCAAAACTGCTGGTTATGGTCTGCTGTTCACCTCGACCGACATGAATATCTCCGCGCCCGTTTCTGATGCAATTACCGGCGTGCGTTTTAGTGCTCTCTCCTCGAAGGAGATCAAAGCTCTGTCTGTGAAGAGAATCGATAACCCTACTACTTTCGATACGCTCTTACATCCCACGCCCGGGGGCCTTTACGATGCAGCTCTGGGGGGTTTTGTGGACAATCGGTGAGGTCTCCCAATGACACATTGAGAGACACCATGACTGACAGTACAAGATGTTCCACATGCCAACTCAGCGATCGGGGAGGATGTCCTGGCCACTCTGGACACATTGAATTGCCTACCCGCGTATACCATCCTACATATATGGACCAATGTCTGCGACTGCTGCGAGGGACTTGCGTCTACTGCAACAAGCTGAGAATGTCTCGGCAAGATGTAAATCGATACTCCTGCAAACTTCGACTGATTCACTTTGGACTACTGGAGGATGCTCATAGGCTAGAAGAGATGATGTCAAGCTCCAAGGGAAAGAGGAAGATAGGGGAAGAGGCTGCGTCATCTTCGGACACTGAGTCAGACGAGGATGAAGAAGCTGGAGGGTTGATCAGGGAGCGCAACGAGTTCACGGACAAGGCCATCAAGAGGGCGAGAAAGGCTGAGGTCATAGAGCACAATGAAGCCCTTGGTGAAGAGCGGAAGAATGTCATTCGGTCTTTCCTGGCCGACATAGCGAGAAGGCCCAAATGCTCGAACTGCGGCGGACACAATCCGTCATATCGAAAGGATAAGTTTGTGAAGATATTCAGGAAGCCTCCCACTGAGAAGCAAAAGGCGTCCAATCTGCAATTGGGACTGAGAGCGAAAAATCCCCTCGTTATTATGGCCAGGCGGAAACGCGCAGAGGAACGCGCTTTACGAATAGGACAAAAAGACAAACCCAACGGACACCAAGTTGACGAGGCAGTGGCCGATCTGGACTCTGATCTTTCAATGGACGAAATTTCTTCAGAAGGCGAAGGTGACGACCTCACGGGTGGTCAAACCACAATGGGCGACACCACAAGTTCGCGAACATCCACATCGAAAAAAGAGACTGAACTCAAGCAAGAATACATAAGCGCAAATGAAGTACACGCCACTCTGACACTTCTGTTCGAGAATGAGCGAGATCTGATGCATCATGTTTACACTCCACGAGCGTCAACCACAAAACGCGTGCCTGAAATTGCCGACATGTTCTTCATTGATACTTTGCTTGTTCCACCGACGAGGTATCGTCCAGAAGCGCGGACGGGCGATGGTGCCATTGCCGAAGCATCACAAAACAATCTTTACAGAAACATCATCAGTATATGCGAGAATATTGCTCAAATTAATCGAGAAGTTCGTGGCGGTGATTCGGAAGGCGGACGACGCGTTCGAAACATTGACGACTTGCAAGGGGCATTTGTACAGCTCCAAGACGCAGTCAATTCCTTCCTTGACCGAGACAGGAACCCTATCCAAGGAAATGCCGGAAAGAGAAACGAAGAGGGTGTCAAGCAGTTGCTCGAGAAAAAGGAAGGTTTGTTCAGGAAGAATATGATGGGAAAGCGAGTCAACTTCGCTGCTCGCAGTGTCATCTCACCAGATCCAAATATCGAGACCAACGAAATTGGCGTGCCACCTGTTTTCGCCATGAAGCTCACGTATCCAGAACCAGTTACAACTCACAATTTCTACGAACTCAAGGAAGCTGTTCTGAACGGTCCAGAAAAGTGGCCCGGTGCGGTCGCAATTGAAAATGAGAATGGACAAGTCATCAACTTAGGTCGGAAAAACATGGAGGAGCGGATGGCCATTGCAAATCAGCTTCTTGCACCATCGAGTACATCTGTCAATGGTTCTCGCAACAAGAAGGTCCACCGGCATCTAAACAATGGAGACATTGTCATCATGAACCGACAACCCACGCTTCACAAACCATCGATGATGTGCCACCGAGCACGAGTTTTACCCGGAGAGAGGACGATTCGAATGCACTACGCCAACTGTAATACCTACAATGCCGATTTTGATGGCGACGAGATGAACATGCATTTCCCTCAGAACGAAATTGCACGCGCGGAAGCAATGTTGATCGCTAACACGGACAATCAATATCTCTCTGCCACTGCGGGAAAGCCGTTGCGAGGTCTGATTCAAGATCACATCTCCATGGGAGTCCAGATCACAAACCGTGACATGTTTTTCAATAGAGAGGAGTATCAGCAACTACTCTACGCCGCTATCCGACCTGAGAGCAACCATACTACTTCTGGATCAATCGAAACGATACCTCCTGCGATCATGAAGCCAACTCCATTGTGGACCGGCAAGCAGGTCATCACAACAATTTTGAAGAACATCGCACCCGCTAACAGCGAAGGTCTTAACTTGACAGGAAAATCAACAACAAACGCAAACCTATGGGGAAAATACAGCGATGGTAAAGAGACTGAGGAAGTGAACGTCGTAATCAAAAAGGGTTATTTCGCAACTGGAATCCTCGATAAAGCACAGATTGGTCCCTCGCAGAATGGTGTCGTCAACGGCGTCTATGAAGCGCATGGACCTGTTGCTGCTGGAAAATTCTTGAGCATTCTTGGACGATTGCTCACCAGGCTTCTACACATGCGAGCTTTCTCTTGTGGCGTGGAAGACTTAATTCTCACCCGGGAAGGTGATGATGCTCGCGCTGAACTGCTCAAAAGTGCCGATACGATCGGTCTCGAAGTCGCATCCGAGTACGTGACGATGAAGGAGCGAAACCCTGCAGCAGATGATCATGAATTGAAATCGAGACTGGAACGAGTTCTGCGAGATGATTCGAAGCAAGCCATGTTGGACGAGGTCATGAAGTCTAGAGGCGCCACGTTGTCTTCTGATATCACCAAGCGATGCCTTCCAAACACATTAGTAAAGCCGTTCCCCAAGAATCAGATGCAGGCCATGACAGGTTCTGGAGCGAAGGGATCAGGTGTCAATGCCAATCAAATCTCTTGCAATCTCGGTCAGCAGGTTTTGGAGGGAAGGAGAGTGCCGATTATGGTCAGTGGAAAGTCACTTCCCTCATTCCGACCATTCGACTCCAGCGTCGGAGCTGGTGGTTACATCAAAGGTCGATTCTTGACAGGTCTCAAACCACAGGAGTATTTCTTCCATATGATGTCTGGACGAGAAGGTCTCATTGACACAGCCGTCAAGACATCGCGCTCAGGTTACCTACAGCGCTGTCTTATAAAAGGTATGGAGGGTTTGAAAGTGGAATATGACACGTCGGTTCGTGATTCGGACGGCAGCATGATCCAATTCTTGTATGGTGAAGATGGACTCGATGTCACCAAGCAACAGTATTTGACAAATTTCAAATTTCTGTCACAAAACTTCATGACCATGTTCGAATCTTTGGATATTCGAGGACAATATGAGCGTCTCTACAGCGAGGCGGCCGCCAAGCTCCAAAACAAAACCTTCAAGAAATACAAAAAGACGAGGAATTTGGGAGGCACTGATCCTGTTACTTCACTGTACGCACCAAGCAGGTTCGCAGGATCCACGTCGGAGAGATTTCATGGCGCGTTTGTCAAGGTCAGTCTTCTTGGACATGCTCTCGAGCGACAACTAACATATGTTCTAGTACTGCGAAGAGAACTCGGACAAGAAGGGCGATCAGACGATTACCAAGACTGGGGAGAATGACACGGTCAAGAAGCGAAACTTTGACATTCTGCTCCAAATGAAATATCTCAAATCACTGGTCGAGCCCGGAGAAGCAGTCGGTGTGGTCGCTGGACAGTCTATTGGAGAGCCTTCGACACAGATGACCCTCAATACCTTTCACTTGGCTGGTCACTCGTCCAAGAACGTCACACTGGGTATTCCACGCTTGCGAGAGATTGTAATGACTGCCAGCGCCAAGATCGCAACACCACGCATGACGCTTCATCCAATCAGTGACATGACGCTCGAAGACTCCGAAACCTTCGCCAAGAGCATCAGCCGTCTCTCACTCGCTGAGGTAGTGGACAAAATCCAGATCAGTGAGACTTTGGGTCGTGGCGTTGCATACGGGCAAGCGAAGACTTACAATATCAAGCTCGATTTCTTCCCTGCTGATAAGTATTGCGAAGAGTACGCCATCACTGAGGAGGATGTGCTCAACGCCGTATCCGCGAAGCTTTTACCGAGACTTCAAGGAATCATTCGAAAGGATCTCAAGAAGAAGGGTGACGCCAAAACCCTCAAGAAATCGGACGCTCTTCCCGAAATTGGCAAATCAGCCGCCAGGAGTGAGCAGCAGCGAGCTCAGCCCGAAGCTGATGCTGAGGGAGGTGATGAAGATTCCGATGATGACGTAGAAGCAGACGCCAGCGGTGCCAAATCGAAGGCCAACCGTACGCAGAATGTGTCGTATGCAGCACCGGACGAAGAGGAGCAGGCAATCATTAACCAAGGTCTGCGCGAGACAAGCCCAGATGTTGAGTCAGATGATGAGGAACAGACGTCGAACAAAGGTAGGGACAAGAACAAGACCACGGAAACCTCTGCTTCTCCCTCCTCTTCAGAGGACGAGTCAAGTGATTCCGACGATGAGGGCTCGACCACCAATTTCTCCACCTCCAAGCGTCGCGGCATCACTGAAAAGCCACGCGAACTACAGTCACGCGTCATGGCCATAAAAGGAAACTCGGACGTGTCATCGTTCAAATTCGCCAGGAACGGAGCCTACGCGCAATTCTCCCTCGAATACGCCGCCTCGACCGCAAAACTGCTCATGCTCCATCTGGTCGAGCAATGCTGTCACGACACCGTCATCCACGCCGTGCCGGGCATCAAAGCCTGCACCGTCGACAAAGAACACACGTACAAAGACCGCGATACGGACGAAGAGGTCAAGACAGTCGCCATCCTGACCGAGGGGATCAACATCCTCGCGATGCGCGAGGCGCAGGATCAAATCGATCCGCACCGCATCTTCACAAACGACATCGCCGCCGTTCTGCAACTCTACGGCGTCGAAGCCGCGCGCGCCACTATTGTGAGGGAAATGCATACCGTCTTCTCCGGCCACGGCATTTCCGTGGACACCCGCCATCTGAACCTCATCGCGGATGTGATGACGAGGTCGGGTGGGTATAAAGCGTTCAACCGTATGGGTATGAGGAGCGCGGTGAGCCCGTTCATGAAGATGAGCTTTGAGACTACGGTCGGGTATTTGAGGGATGCCGTGCTGGAGGATGAGAGGGAGACGCTTAGGAATCCGAGTGCGAGGATTGTGGCTGGACGCTTGAGCGGTGTGGGCACGGGGGCTTTTGATGTTTTGCAACCTGTGCGGAGGAATCTTGCTGGTGAGGATGGTGGGGAGGAGGGGTTTGAGGTTGAGGGGATGTAAGGATGGGGTTTGTCAGTTGTGGATGAATAAGGGATTTGTCCTGTAAGTGAAACGTTTTGTCGTTGTTCATGGTTGTGTACAATGGGGGGATGGGTATGTGAGTGAAAGGCATTTGTATGTATACCTAGCCTTTTACGTAGATAGTCTGCATAAGAAAGAACCCGGCAGAACCATTTCTTCATTGCAAGTCCTCTCTTACATGTGCATCTTTCTAACTCCATGAAGACGTTGAATCTTGTATATTTCTGATCGCATCAGCTGAGGTATATAATCACCACCTCACAATACTAAAGCAATTGCGCTACTAATCCCAGCTATACATCTCCATATTCTGAGTCTAAAATTAAAATCACAACTACCTGATCCGCTCGCGGAGAGGAAACAAAAGCAAGAGTATATTACCAAAAAACCGAATAAAGAGGAATTTATTAGTGGGCCCGAGCTTTTCGATGTGTATACCTTAACTTGAAGAAAATCGAAATTTTCCATCTTAGATTTCGATGTTCTCAGCCCTACTGAGGACTACGCCTACGCCTACGGTACTCTCTATCCACGTGCATGACTGAGTGAAAATTATTTCCACATGTCATTCCAAGACCTCTCTATTCAGTTTTTCTTGCAACATACAGATACTCTTACATTCGTACCGATGATACAGTAGAGGACGATGTAAATTGTGAAAGTATAAAGTGCGTGTCGAAATTTCAGGCGCATGAATAAGATGCCAGTTCCATGTCCATGGAATGGCCGGTAGCAGGTACTCAATCTTGAAACCCTTGGTTCAGTTCTCGATAGTACTTACTTAGTTGTCTGAACTTGTCGTCACGTGACACAGTGATCGTCCTGATCTTCGTCGTGCCCAGGGCCAAAAGTACTGTAGTGCACGAGGAACCGGCCGGAGAAACGACCTTGAGAATTGTCAGGAGGACTGCCGCCAACGAAGACATATTTGAATTGATATGGCTACTGCTTCAGGAGTCCGAGCAAGAATCGGTTGGGCAAGCCTGCTTTCTTCTCGTGCAGATGGAGCGGCGCGGGCCAGTAGGATGATAAGCCTTGCGAGCCCGTAGATGCTCCGTTGTGTACATTCGTCGCCTCCGTGTCTTCGGCTGTCATCAGTGCCTCGGTTACGTGGGGTTTCCAGGCTGACGAACACTTCCGAGGGGTTGCGGATAAGAGCTGTGAGCTCATATACATAGTGTTTTCGTTGCGTCTTACTTAGCATACAGGTTCAGGATCCGGAATCAGCCTTCGGGATGAGGTGGTCTGATCTTCAATCGTCGATCTGGAGATCAGAATTTCAGCTAGTCATTGTGCAGACCTGCTGTCGAAATTGACCTATGAATGCGGTTGCTGGCCTAATCTTACGTGTATACCCATGGATCGTTTGGTGGCATGAGGCGATAGAGTGAACCCAGAGCTATTTTGAGGCAAGGATGCGCCAGATTGAAGAAGCCTTGGAGCCATTGTCAATCTTGACAAGGAATCCTGGAAAGAATGTTTGCACAGCTCAGAGCGTGTAGCTGGACGCGCGTTGCAAGCATTGCAATCTCATGCAGTTCCAGAGATTGAAGCTCGGTGTCGGAAGTGTCCAGGGCCCCGGCAATGATTATGGCCCGTTCCGTGACTTGGCGAATGAAAAGCTGAGCTTGGAATTTGTATTCCCATTTTCCACGAGCTCCAGCCTGCTTGTACGCAATCCGAACGCTTTTAACTTTCGATGCATGCCGATGCAACAAGAACTGCTATGCACCAGATGATCTGCAGCGATCAGACGAGGGATGCATGAAGGATACTGAGTAAGAGCCCCGCATTGTGTCGGGCGTTCATTTCGTCGTTCGAACTCTCACGGGGATTAACTGGGTCGCTGTGATGAAATGCCTGGCAAAAGTTATTGAGGTCAATCTACAGAGTCTTGACAGAGCAGTTCCTCGGATCCCTCCATCCTCCAACCTGCCGTTGCCAGTGCTCGCCTAAGGGCGGCGATTCGACAACAAGCGAGTGAGATGGAGAGCGACAGGGACAGGGACGGGGAGGAAGAGGGGCAAAGGTGCAAGAAGGATTGTTGGATGCAGTGTATTTGTTGACGACCTTGCCACAGGTCCTGCAGCACGGGCTTACACTTGTGGACTCCCTGAGGCTCAACCATGATGGTGGTGCATCAGTTTTTCGAGGTGGACGACGATTCGGTCGACGTTGAGAATTCGCTTCATGCCGGGCGATCTGCTAGCGTCCTTGTCGTGGCTTTTGCCATGTGAAGGTCTCTCACGTCGCTCTTGCGCGCTGAATGCCCCTTATCATCCTGGACGAGTACATATGGAATACTAGCTGCTTGCCAGGCCGAAGACGCAGGAAGAAGCTGTTGCCATGGATCCGCGCAATTGCTTCCGGCTGCAGTTCCATTTGCTGGACCATGGATCATGGACCATGCTGGTTTGAGTCTGTTGAGAGCTCTTCGGCGGTGCCAAATGCCAATGCATCATTGCATCTGGAGATACGTAAGGTATAATATTTCGACGCCACATCTAGCACGCCGACAGTCGACTCAACCTTCTTGAGCACCTCACACATGGATGTAGCAGGATTGGACGGGATGTGAGTGCAGGTCGAGAGATGAGTCTTTTACAGTCATTTGCACTCCCACGCGCTTCCGTCACACTGCGAGTATAGAGTGGTACGAGTAGCATGTGCTGGAGCAGTACCCGCGCCGAAGAATTGCCAGTGCCAGACATGGACACGAACGAGCGTCCCGTTCATGCACAAGGCGCCAATGATATGATCCAACAGTCGCGGAAACGGTATCATCCTGATGCGTATCGCCAGAGTATCCATGGGGACATCCCAGAGAATCCTACGGTATCCTACCGCGCAATGCCGTGCCCGTCCAATTATCACCCACTTTCCGTTTTCTTATCGCAAGGCTCTGGCATGGACTGCAATGCGACCTAAGCTCAACCCTGATCGCTGCCGCTGCCACTGCTCCTTGCACTGGCCGCTTTGCATGTGATAGGGATCTTTCTGAGTGCGTCACCTCACATCCTGACCAGCTCAACTCCCACTTTTCTCTCGCGACGCCTCGTTCCTTACAAAACCCACACACAAGGGAGCTGCACCACTTTCCCACCATATCAGCCATCTCCATTGTTCCCCGCCTCCCCGAAAGACTCTCGAGTACTACTCAGCCCTTTCACCTGCTGCATCTCGATTCAAGTAAGTTCAACGATCCCAATCATATCGTTAGACGATAAGTACCCGTCCTACCTTCACATGACCCTACTACGAGCTCGAAAGAGCTCGTTCTGGCTGCTTTCCAGCTGGTGAGAAACCATTTGCAAAGCAGGAGGCTTTCAGCTAAAGCTTCTGCACACATGCAACCCCGACATTTCCAATATCCTCGATAAGTGCTGAACAGACCTTAGCAGAATTACTTCATGCCCCACGCTGAGACCGACTCGACCTCGTCAGCCAACATGAGCACTCCTATGACCAACGGCGAGAAGCCGAACTCACTCTTCATCTCTGTAAGTCGAATTTCATTCCGTTGGAATCTTTGCTGTCTGTCACTTGATCTTACATCGGAGACTGTTTCGTCGTCTATGAAGACGCGCTTTCCTTATCTCATCGAAATCTGTTTGCACGACGAACCAAAGTCTAACGTCTACCAGCACCTCACCTCCTACCCAGTCGTGTCGGACGGAATCACGACCTACAAGTCCAACCCTTATGGCGCAAAGTCTATCTCCATGACTCTAGACGCATACAAGCGCTTCTTCGTCCCAGTCGAGCCATACCTCAAGGGTCCATACAGCTACATTGCACCTTACCTTGCCAAAGCCGACACGCTTGGTGACAAAGGTCTGTCAGAGCTCGACTCCCGTGTGCCTATCGTCAAGGAGGAGACGGCATCCCTCAAGGAGAAGGCTACTGGTGTAGCCTTCCTCCCACTGCAACTTGGAGCACAAGGGAAGGATTACCTGTTCAAAACATTCGAGGACGAGAAGAAGAAGACTGGCGAGGGGCTTGTGCCATTTGCAAAAGCAGTGCTAGGAACAGAGGTTAAGGTTGCAGCCGACACTTTCCAATGGCTTGCAGATTTCCTCTCGGCCAAGAAGGAAGAGGCCAAGAAGGGCTGGGAGAGGGCACAGGAGAAGGCACAGGAGCAGACGACCCAATAGTTTTGGACAATTTATGTTGATGTTATGGACACAGGCTGAAGTACGAGTACCTTACGATCTATTAGACCTGCAATGGAAAAAAAATAAGAGCTTGGTATACACTAGCTGGACTTCTAAATGTTACGACGCATGGTGGCCGCAGCTCGGCAGTTCGATTCCCCTTCTGGTTTGTTTTTGATTACCGCCTTGTTGGGAAATGACGGCGACAGGTTGTTCTGGATACTGGGAATGTGTCATGTGTAGTTTTGGTTCGCAAACAATAGACCGTTTAATTGAGCTTGCCCAGTTAGTCTTGATAAGTGTCTATCGAACCTGTTGTGGATCAACGGTGTTTCGGCATCACTGGCATCATCACTCATAAGGCTGACGCAGTTGCACGCTACGGCTGGCACGTTCAAAAAAAAGCGGGTAACAATTCTTGATTCGGAGTAGAATCCTACACCCCCTAGCAAGCTGCCTACCCGTTTAGGCCTGACTATGTTGGTTTAGCCTTGTCAAGCTCGAATGGCTTGATAGCAAACTCTACGATTCTGTTTCGACAGGGATAAGAAGGCCCGAGATTGGAAGTAAGGACAAAGAAGAATCGTGTTACGTATTCCCTCTAGCGGGCGATACAGCAGACTGAATCGCATGGATGGGTGGTGCAGCAACGGCTCGCCATATAGGTAGGTTACTGAATTGCCAATACTATCTATAGCTTACTTGTTATGGTATTGGCATATTTCTTGGTGAATTGGAATCTGAATTGGGCTGAAATGTTGCAACTGAACGCGGCGGCGTTTGGGTAGAATGTCGTTAGCTGGAAGATAGTAGGCGTCGGCTGCTGATGGAGACGCTGCGTCTAAGTACCTTCTTGTCTTTGTGCCGAGGACATCAAGAGACACGTTGTCAAGTGCCAATGAGAGGTGGCTGTAATTGATCACGTGAACATGCGCATACGCGTCACTGAAGAACTCTCGTCGTGGATCTGCTCCCATCGTGTTACCCTTGACGCCCTGCTTCGAACATGATCCTTACTCCGCGCATATCTACACAGAGATGATACTTAGATATGGGCTCCCGGCTGGAAAAGAAGTCCACTGCCGTCCGAAAACGCATAGACAATCGTGAGCCATTTCGATTCCAGTTCCCCTTCACGGACACCGTTAACACGCCGATCCAGACACGTTCGAAGACGAAGCTGGCGAAGAATACAAGGGATCTGCCTTCGGAGGCTTCACGGACTACTTCCGGCGCAAGAAGATCAAGCTGCAGAATCTCGATGCCGAGTTACGCTCTCAATCCGACAACAAGCCTCAAATCTTTCGCGGAGTCGTCGCGCACGTCAACGGATACACCCAACCCTCTTTGAACGATCTCCATAAACTCATTGTACAACATGGAGGTGGATTTTTGCAGTATCTCGATGGCAAGACCATGGTTACGCACATAGTTGTGAGCAGTCTGACTCCGAAGAAAGCAATTGAGTTCAAGAGATATAGAATAGTGAAGCCAGCATGGGTGGTAGACAGCGTAAAAGCTGGTAAATTACTACCGTGGGATAATTACAGGGTGCTCGACGAAGGTGCCGGACAAAGAGTCATTGGTTTCAATGGAGGTAAAGTGGTCAACCAGGTCAGCACGCAGGTTAGGGGTTATCGAGATCAGTCGGACGCCAGCTGGTATACTTCACAATTGAAAGCTGCAAATGGCACTCCAAGCTCCTCGAAACGGCCACATTTTCTCACAGAGGAGAAGACGCCCGAGCGAGAGCTGGAAGATGACATTGATGATGAACCGCCACCGTCGACCCAGAGGCAAACGCCGAAGCGGGATGAGGTGTACGAGAACAGTCTAGAGGAATCGCCTGTTCAACAACAGACACCGCAGCTTATTCGGGATTTGCGCAGTTTCCAAGAAGCGGATAAAGAGGATGATCAAATGCCCGAGTCGCCGACTCCGCAGAACTATGGACTGGAGTCGTCCCCACGTCAATTAGGAGAGGAGCAAGAAGATACATCGGAAACCGAAGCATCACAACCAGATGGCTCTACCAAACTCGATGAGGGCGGTATGGTCGCTGATGACGACCCAATGAGGGAGGAGGAATTCGACGAAGGACAGTCCGCCACGCAAGAAGCAACGAATGAAGATGAAGTGAGAGTCATGGAGATGCTCAAAGATATAGACTACGGCTCGCCTTCAAAATGCAGAAACATGACCCTTGAGGAGCACAATGCCATTCTTCTGGCAGATCCTCGCATTCGCAAATCTACCGTCGTTCATCCTCAGTTTCTGGAACAGTACTACCGCGAATCTCGACTGCATCACCTGTCGTCATGGAAAGCGGATCTCAAATCTCAGCTTCAGGCGATGGCCGAGGACAAATCGCAGTCTCAGAAAACACGCGAAAAGAGACCTGCGGGTGCGCGTAGGTATATCTTACATGTCGATTTCGACAGCTTTTTCGCAGCAGTCTCGCTGAAGAAGAACCCACAGCTCAAAGAGAAGCCGGTCGCGATCGCGCATGGTGGTGGCAGTGGCTCTGAGATTGCAAGCTGCAACTATCCAGCTCGTAAATTTGGTGTCTCTAACGGCATGTGGATGAAGAGAGCTCAGGAATTATGCCCAGATCTTAAGGTTCTGCCATACGACTTCCCTGCCTACGAAGAGGCAAGCAGAGCTTTTTATGAGGAGATCATCGCGACTGGGGGTCTTGTACAAAGTGTAAGCATTGACGAAGCGCTCGTAGATGTCTCTTCACTCTGTTTCAAGGCCGCCGGAACAGATGGTGTTCAACGTCACGAAGGGGGCGTCTACCGTGAACAGGCGCATGCCGATTTGATAGCACAAAAGTTGAGAGATCATGTCAGAACAAGGACGGAGTGTGAAGTGTCTGTCGGAATCGGTGGAAATATACTCTTAGCCAAGGTCGCTCTGCGCAAAGCAAAGCCTGCAGGACAACATCACATTCGACCTGAGGAAGTGCTTGATTTCGTTGGAAAGCTTGAAGTGACCAGTCTCCCTGGTGTAGCTTACAGCATTGGCAGTAAGTTAGAAGCCATGGGAATCAAGTTCGTCAAAGACATTCGGGAGTTCACAAAAGAGAAGATGTCCAACTCACTCGGTCCTAAGACGGGCGAGAAGCTGTGGGAATATGCGCGAGGCATCGATCGCAAAGAGGTTGGCGACGTTGAGATCCGCAAATCGGTGTCGGCAGAGGTGAACTGGGGCGTTCGCTTCTACAACCAGGAGCAGGTTGACGAGTTCATGGACAACCTGAGTGGCGAGCTCGAAAAACGTCTCATTAAAGAACGCGTCAAGGGCAAGCAGCTGTCTCTCAAGATCATGCGCAAATCGAAGGATGCCCCCCTTGACCCGCCGAAGCATCTGGGCCACGGCAAATGCGATACTTTCAACAAGAGCGTCATACTCGGTGTCGCAACCAATTCCAAAGAGGTCTTGGGCAGGGAGGCTATCTCTATGTTGAAGTCATTCGGGTTCACTCCCGGAGAACTGAGGGGAATTGGTGTGCAGATGACCAAATTGGAGCCGCTTAAGAATGGTGGTCAAGCTGAGAGTAGTCAACGACGGCTTCAATTCAAGGCGCCAGAGCCTCGAAGGCCTCCAGAGAAACAGGATTCTGTTGAAGACCCGATCGAAGAGATAGTCACCCCGAAGAAACCAAGAGCCTTGCCAGACAGACTAGGCCTGTTGAATCAAAGCAGTCCCAGTCGCAAGCCTCTCAACCTGTTTGGTACTCAGTTCATACTTCCGTCACAGATAGACCCGCAAGTGCTGGCCGAGCTGCCGCCGGACATTCGCTCCAAATTAGCCCAACAAATGGGCATGAAAGATCGAGAAACGGTGGGATTCGAAAGAGCAGGAGACATATCCTCGTCACCAAAAGTCTTCACAGCTCTCCCTGCCGAGTCTCAGCTCGACCCTGACATCCTCAATTCGCTGCCAGATGATGTACGAGCAGAGATCATGGGGTTCTACAAGTCTCCCAAGCGGCCTCGAGCGGGCGAACAAGCAGTTCTTCCACAGTCACCAAGAAAGAATCGCACAGTCAACATTCTTCAGGGGAAGAGGCCCACAACCACCGTCCGTCGGCGAGGCCGTCCTGGAAGATTTGACGTCCGCAGTCTCGATAAGAACTCCACCCTCACTCAGACATTCATGGGTCCACGCCCCGAGCCTGCCACTGATGCCCATACAACGATTCATAACAACGCCGACGATACTCGGTCAAAACCTCCTCCACCACCAAAAGACAACCTAGACCCAGAATTCCTCGCAGCCCTCCCCGACGAACTCCGCCGCGAAATCCTCGATCAACACCGTCGCGAGCGCTTCCAAAAAGCATCAGGACTCCAGATCGCAGAGAACCGCCGGAGACGCACCCAACCAGCCATCACGAACCTCACACCACACATCCAACGCGTCTTCAAACTGCCCGCAAGAAAACCACGACCCACCTTCACGACCCGCAAGATCTCGGCTCTCCCGGAATTGAGGGACGCGATTGAGCAATGGGCCCTGGAATTCCGGGACGAGGGACCTTATCGCGAGGATACGGATGCGTTGGGGACTTATCTGAGTAGAGTCGTGAGGGACGAGGGGGATATCGCTAAAGCTGTGGATGCTGTTAAGTGGCTCGGTTGGCTTGTGGAGGAGGAATTGGTTGAGCGGGGGGATGCGACGGGGAGTTGGCAGGCTGCTGTGGAGGTTTTGAGGGGGTGTGTTAGGGATGCCGTTGGGGAGAGAGGGTTGGGGATGGTGGGGTTTGGGTAGTATGCAGCTGGTTGCGTTGGGATGGGATGGTGGGTTTGTATGGTGTGGTGTGGTTTGGTTATGTTGTGATGTGTAGATGAATAGACGAATGAATGTGAACTCGTTGTTGAATATGAGATCATACACCCTTCTGTATGCTGCTGTCTATCCAACATAAGACCTAGTTGAACCGCGACGCAGACTCTACTCTGTCACCAATACTACGGAACCATCTCAACACCCACCAGAGATGTAGCTTGAACTAGACGGATATCTGCGATAGACCAGCTAAGAACAGAAAACAAACCTAAGCGTGCACTGATGCGGATATATACACAGAAGGGCGGGATTCACCACCTCCCACCGATCCCGACATAACCCCCTCCAAGGTATAAGGAAGCAGCGATACTGGTGAATGAGACGCACAAGGGGCGAGAAACTAATCACGGCTCCTAGCACTGAACTAAGTCTCATGGTATATGGAGTATATTCTTACACTCCATATCGCAGCGCGGTTTGTTATCCTGCTTGAACATCTATTGCGACAAAAAGGAAGAATTCTAGGATCTACAGGTTGAGCTGGGCGGAGTCTTTGCGAGTGGACTGGGGTGGGTAGATAGGAGCTGATTACGGAAGAAGAGAGTGAGATGATCGTCGTTTGAATGCAGAGGCGCGGATGGAAGAGCCGCTGAAGAGAACGGGAGGGAATATCGCCGTGGGAGTAGTTGAATAGAAGTAGCTCGGGGTGTCACGGTGCAGGCGATCACAGCCACTCAAACCTATCAAGAGACACTAGATGGAAGAGGTGAACCGAACAAGTGTGCAAACATGTAGGAGTATCATGTCGCTATGCCTATTCAGCATTGCTTTTACGTGGGTACCCACGGACAGATCTCAAGGCTGCAGCTCAACTCCCACATCGATGCGGTGGAGTAGGCTATCTGCCCTTTGCGTCTTTCCAAGTTTCAACATATCCTCCCATGTATCTGGGAAGTGCTCTTTCATCCACTGCTCCGTTTCCACCTGCTTGGCGTACAATCTCGAGGAGTTGTACATCGTGCCCAGACTACAAATCTATTAGTCCGAAACTACACTGCGACGAAGCAGACGGAGATACTCACATGACTGCATCAGGCTTGACACCCAAACTCTCTTCACACTCCAGCATGAACTTCCTCGCTTCATCATAGAGATAATTCCCTTGCAACGAACCCACATAAGCAGCAACGAGATCCCTCGTAATCTCCACGTCCAGATCTCGTAGCTGTTTCCACACTTGCAAAGCCTTTCTCTCGCCGAACGGTACTTCCTCCGTGACCCTGAATACAATGAGCAAACTCTCGTAGCTCGGGCCTTCCCGCGACGAGACGATGTCCTCCCAGAATGTTAGCGCACGGCGTGGCAGGTCACACCCCAGGTAGCCGAGCATGAGGGCGTTGTAGAGTTTGGTACATGGCTCAATGTTCATGTCCAGCTTGAGGGCGTTATGCAAGACCTCCAAACCCTCGGTGTCGTGGAGCTTCCCAGCACCAGCGAGGGCGATCGCGTATGTATCGGTGGTTGGCTGAGTTTCCTCGGATGAATGTTCGCGCATGTGATTGAAGACATGGACGGCCATATCGCATCTTTCTCGGAGGAGGAACTCTTGCATGATTTTCGTGCGAGCCTCGCGTGAGACCTCTGGAAAGATTGCTTGATAGATCATGTATGTGTCCCACACGCGTGCCAAGCTGTTCTTTCGGTCGAGACAAACGTTCAACAGCACATCACGCACAATAGCGCGATCGTCGATTGAGAGGTGGGGTATGTGCGTCCTGAGCAGATCAACTACATCGTGGTATTCTTCTCGCAGAAGGTGCAGCGTGGTCAATGCAGCCACAGTTTCTGGAGGGAAGCGAACATTCCGACCGTTGAGATCTTCCAAGACGGTCATAATCGAGTCGAAAGAATACCTCTTAGATCTGCACATTGCTTGAAGGAGCCGATGGATTCGTGGGATGTCCTCGTTCTCCTCGATGTCATGCATCTGCGCTCTTTGATACGAAGTGCGGGCCCCTTCGATATCGCCCACAGACAACCTGTAGTCCATCTGTAGAAGATACATGGTCGCGTCCGGCGCGACTTTCCAGGTCCGGCCCAGGTCCACAAGCCTCTCAGCCAAGTAAGGATCATTCCGGGTATTGGCATACCGGATAAGTATATGAATAGTCTGATTATTGGGCACGAAAGTATCGTTCGTTCGTCGCATCACCTCCATCATACGATTAACCTCATCGACGCCTTTCCCGGTGCCCAACGCCCACAGAAAGATTGCGTCCCAGAAATCTCGAGTCGTCTGGAGAGAACCACTTTCTGTGATGGCTAGCACAATACGGCGCCCAAGATCCATTTCGTTCTCCCTTAGACAAGCTAGGATTACTTGGCGAAGAGAACTTGGTGAGATTTTGTCGATGCGAGAGAGGTCCAAATGAGCCTTCAAGTCGACCATACTCCCGGCATTTGCGTAAGCCACAACAAAATTACCGTATAAAGACTGTTCGAGCGAGGTAGAGATAGACCGTAGCATTACAGCTGTTGCACGAAGCTCGTCGATATCCTTTATCATCTCGAATCCTCGTATGATCTGCCGCCACTCTTTTCTTTCAG
Organism: Venturia effusa; assembly: GCA_007735645.1. NCBI lineage: Eukaryota > Fungi > Ascomycota > Dothideomycetes > Venturiales > Venturiaceae > Venturia > Venturia effusa. The sequence continues at coordinate 1,799,875 of CP042190.1, read as the reverse complement.
TAGTGGAACTCGCAGAGCGAGTCGTGATGAGGTCTCGAGCTTCCCTGGCACAACCTGATTCACACAGAACAGAGATCAGAGACAATCTTGCCTGCCTTGTGGCTCTTTCCAATTCGACAGCTTGGGACTTTGAGTACGCTGCCTCTGAAGACTCCCCCGTGGCGTCATCTTCATGCTCTTCCGCCGCTACAACATCGGACGAGATATTCCCACCCTCTCCCTCTCTCAAGCCCACGGTGGTAATGTCCTCCGAGGATATAGCAGAGAGCGATCTTTCCTGCAGTGTTCGGTACAGCTCTCTCGCCAAAGCAACAGAAGATTCCTGTCTACGGACCTCACGATGGTCTTTTCCAAACTTCACTTGACCAAGCACTTCTGAGGCCACCTTCAGGAATGTAGCAGGCAATAGCGGTCTATGCAGATTCCTCTCTTTCGAAAGCTTTTCAAGATACTGAAGCACCTTCAACGCCGTAGCCGCCTCTGTGTCGTTGATGGTCGTTTTCTTTGTAGCTTTCGCATAGAAATATTCTCTCCACGCCGAGACCAAATCATGCATATTCGGCGTCCTCGTCCTGCTATCAAGAGCAGCGCATGCCTGCTGCATAAGCTCCAAGCCGGGCTCAATATCCGAATCATTCCTTTCTCTTGGTCTAGCCCGCGTGAAACCGAAGAGCGTTCGTCGTTGAGGTACTGTGAGGGTTCGACTTCCATGGTGTTTGAATGTGGTTGTAGATCGATATAGACAATCTCTGTGTATTATGGGCTCGTTTCTAAGAAGGTGTCGAAAGACGACGCGGGTGAGGATGGATCGCATTGCTTAGTGGGGTGTTTTACACCGGTCTTGATGGGACGAAAATTTGGATTATCATGGCTGTGATCAGACACGGATTATAGACACAAATCGAATCTGGGGGAGCTCAATTGCAATGGTTGTTGAAGTTGCGTAATTCGAACGCGGAGTGATGTTCTACGCGAGCTTCGAAACTTTTGTGGAGGATATTGTGCTTGCGGAAATGAGTGCCCTAGGTCCACATTTCCTCGACACCAAAAAACGCGCGCCCTAGTTATTTATTAGCTAAGCCGTATATAGAGCGTCTATAACTATAATACCTTATTAAATATACTAAACTATAAAAATAGCCGTATTTAGCTAGGTAATCGCCTTCTATAATACGTTATTAATAAAATCCTTAACCGATTAAGCTATAATAAAGCCCTCTCTAAGATCTCGCGTGCTATGCGCGTAGACTTAAAGACTATCCGCCGTATTAGGGACTATATAGATATCTATAGAGTTCTCTACCCCCCTACCTTAAGGCTACTCGGGCGCCCTATAATATTAACGCGTAATATATAAGAAGTTAGTAATAGAAGCCGTTATAGTATTAAGTTTTTCTACTTACTAATACCTTACTATAGTTACTTATTCTGTTTCTCGAGGATAACCCTTCTATATATATCGATAAGATATAGATCTTTCTATACGACGAGTAGGAGGTCCGTATCGCCTATAGAATAATATATAACTATCTTATACGTAATAACTAGAGCCGTAAGTCCGTAAGGTTTAATACTAGTTAGAGAAGCGGACTAGCGAGGTCTATATAGTAGTAGAAACGTATATAATAGCGAGATAATATACTAGTATTTTTAGATAAGTCGTCCGCTAACGCGAGGACTAGTAACTATAAGTACGGGTAGGCTCCTATTAGCGATAAATATATTATAGAGAGAGAGTTAAAACGGTTAAAGAGGTAGTCTATCCTACTAGCGCTTAGTATATAGAGTTATATAGACTTCGAGATTATATAGGGAGGCTTTACTATAGAGTTATTTCTCGAGTTTTTAAGGATAAAGGTATTACTACTATATAGTAACTATATAAAGCGTAAGCCGATATTAGTTATTATAATAGATAATACCTCTTAGTATATTAATCACCGTATAAGGGAGTTAATTAAGGCTACCGGATATAAGTTATAGTATCTTCCTCTATATTCGCCGGATTTCAACCCTATTAAGTTAATATTTACTTATATAAAGGCGTAGATAAAGCGGAACTAACGGAAGTAGGCTAAATATAGTATCGAGAGGTTTAAGGAGTTCCTATATTATATAGTTAATAAGGTAGCTTATAAAGATGCGTATAAATTATATAAATATTATAGTTATACGACGATAATAGAGGTTAAGGGTTACTAGTTTTAGGTTAATACTATAAATTTACCTTTACTCGAAATATCTATCTTTACGACTTACTTATCCGTATATATTATAATATCTAGTTAATAGATTTTTATAATTTTAACTACGTTTAAAAGCGCTTAGATTACCGTATAGAATATCCTTTATACTATACTAATTACGTAGCTAAGTAGTAGTACGTAGGCGATTAAAGTTACGCGAGTTTACAATATACTTAGTCTTAGCGCTAAAGTTAAGTAGCCGTAGTATTATAATACTATAGTCGCTACGCGTTTAAAGGGTAGACGACGAAGATAGATCCTCTACCGCTAACGGCTATTAAGCTATAACTACTAGGGCGAACTATATAATTTTTAGTTCTAACGGTAGTAATTATCTAGATCTATTAACTAAGTAAGAAAGTATTTTCGCCGCCACGATATATAGTAAAGGTAAGTAGCTAGAAGATAATATATAATATATTATAGCTAGATAGTAAAATAACTTAAACTATATATTAAATTTACTACTAAAATCTATAACCTAACTTTAATACTACTATTACTTATCTCGCTACTTTTACTTAACTTACTATTACTTAACTCTATAATAAGTCTCTCCTCTCTCTTTAAAGCCGCCTTCGCCCTCGTTACCTTCTTAAACTTACTAATTCGACGCCTAAATAAATATAGAATAGTAGGTTTACCCCTAAGAGACTTCTACTTATCTATTATAATAGTTCCGTACTAATTACTACTTCGTAATTAATCTAGTTCCTACGCCTTAGTTACTAGATTCTTACCTAAAGCCGTATAATACTCGCTATTATATCCTCGTATATACTTCCTTACGTACTAACGGATAAACTTTATTAATATATCGCCCGGGTACTTTCGAATCTCTAGCGGACTTAACCCTCTCGCTTTAACTAGCGCTATAATTAGAGAATATACTAGAGGAACTAAAGGCGTCTTTATATTAGTAGTAAGTAGGTCTAGTACGTAGTTTAATACGATATCTAACGTACGAGATTTACGGTTAGTAACTATAGTTTAGTAACCTCTATCTCTACCGGTCGTAATCCTCTACTTATATTACTATTTTTTATAGTCTAAAGCTATCTTCTCTACCGTTATCCTACTAACTAGCTTATTATTAGGTCTACTAATTATACTCTACTTCTACCGAACAGATCTCGCCTATCTAATTAGTATATTACTACTTATTAGTAGGTACTTAAGATAGTTATTATAATTAATATCCGCCTTAGTTTTCTACGGAATATAGTATTACCCTTTACTATAGTTATTATAATACCCGGCTATATAGTTCTACTAATAGATTATAGTAGATTAAGGGTTACCCGTAGCTACTTCTACTTCCTCGTAATCCTCTACTTCCGCCTCTTAACGCTATATTACTATTATTATAGGCTCTCTAGTAGGTTATCTACCTCGTCTTCGCGATATAGATTGCGATAGCTATTTAGTAGATATAGGAGGAGGAGAAGGAGGAGAAACCCTCGTACGGTAAGGGCTAAAGTAAGTAGTAAACTTTATAACTAGCTTATTCTTTATCCGTTTTAAACTAACTTTATAGAGTAGCGAATATACGTCCTTAAGCCCCTCGCTATATTTATTAATATTAATAGAATCTCCGGCCGAGATTACTATACCTTTATACGATATAAGCGCTTTAAGGCCTTTATATTAAAACTAAAAGCCCTCTAGCGTACGAAGCTTAACGGCGGTACGCTAATCCTTAATAGTTTATAGTATAAGGTCTTTAAATTTCTATTAATAATATATAAATAAGCTAGGGATTAATATTAACTTAATAGCGCCGTTTTTTCCGAGAGACTTTAGTATCGCCTTAAATATTACCTTAAAGACTATCTTAGGTTCCTCCTTATCCTCCTCTTACCTAGAATCTAGTAGTAAAGTAGACGGTCTATATTATATACCGGTCTTTCGAGGCTAAGTAGATTACGGCGGCGGTATAATTAGAGATAGTAATAGCGCTATTAATATAGCTTAAGTAAATAGTCCTAGGGTTTTAATTTAAAAGCTAAATTCGAGGCTTAATTTATAAGCGTAAGCTATAGCTTTACGCGTAATTAAGCTATAGTTACGCTAGTTAATTAGCTATAGCGATAGTAGCGGCGGCGATAGCGTTACTAGCCTTATTTATACGATTCTAACTATATTAATACTATATAATTAGCCTAATCGGGTAGTCTTATAGCTTTATTTACGTATAGAGGCAAGTTATTAAGCTTTAAGGTATTATAGTTATAGACGCTAGGCGAATAGATTCGCTAATAAATAACTAGGGCGCGCGTTTTTTGGTATCGAGGAAATGTGGACCTAGGGCATTCATTTCCGCCACCACGATAATGTTCAGCTGCTACAAAGCATCTCGTCAATCCAATATCACAACTCACAATGACTACACTACGCTGGATTCCGCGGCAAACGCCTCAATGTCTTCGTCAATTCTCGACATCATCACAAGTCCATCGACCATCGAACATCCACAACGCCTTCCTCGACGCAATGGACCCAACCAAACAAGCAGAAGCACAACCACCGACCCCAAACCCGGAGACTCTCGGCAGCGAATTGGCAAGACTCTTGCAAGGGACAAGTCAGACCATCGCAGCTCCAGACGAAAAACGCGACCGCTACAGCACCATCAACAGCAGATCCTCGTCGGAGACGGCGCACAGTCGAGCCATGGAGGAATTGGCACGGGCAGGCGGTGAACGTCCCCTCCTCAGTCAGATGCCCAGGAGATGGAAGGAGGGAGATGTCTACGCGCCTCACGATCTGTCCATTGGAGAGGCGAAGAAGTGGAAGAAGATTGTGAGGAGGCCTGAGAAGGATTGCTTTGATATGCTGGGGATGAATCCGATGTTGTTTTACAAGGTACGCCGTGCGCACCTGTTTCGGGTTCTCGAAGCTGAAGAGGCTCTGAAGAGAGGGATCGCATACTGGTATTACTGGCTAACAGATGAATACAGAATATCCCACTCCTCGATCAGTTCACATCGGAAACCGGTCGCATAAAAGCAGGAAAGGAAACAGGTCTCCGTCTTCGAAATCAACGACGAATCGCACGCGCAGTGCGGAGAGCAATCGGCCTCGGCTTGATGCCGAGTGTTTACAGACACCCTGAACTAGATCACGATAAATTGAAGATAACCGATTACAGACAACAGAGAGACAATATCAATTAAGAGGACGGAGTCTGGTCTTCGGTGTACGTACAACTTGGGCACTGAATCATACTAGTTCAGGGAGGTTGTATCACAATTGTACAGTAGCAACATAGATGAGAGTGCGGCTAGTCAGCTCTGGACGAGGACCTTCGATAAGCATGGAAATATCAAATGTGGTTCGCTCGATGCGAAATCGGGTCCTAGAAGTCATATTCTCAATTCCTGTGAAGCAGATCAATGTAGTCACATTTCAATTTTGAGGTTTGCATCTCTCAACGGCCGATGAGTGAACGATGCATGATGATGCTGGGTCACTCATTCTTTAGACCACAAGGGCTCCGTTGTGAATTCTCATTTAAAGATCTGGAATCAAATGGGGAATTTTGAGCTTTTAATCTTAGACTAAGGACATCATTTGCGTCCTTCAAACTCAGCCTGAGATGGACAGACCATTTATCTTAATCCTGTCTTCCAGCTGCTTTTATCTTCCCACTATTGATCATCCACTATAATTTTATCTCCCATTCATACATTTTCAAGTCTCTTTTTTTAACTCCCCAATCTTGGTGCCTTCTTTAACACTACCATGCTCCTAATGGCTGTCTAAAATCCCAAGCCCTTGCACTGGGTTTGAATTCCCTGGTAGAAGGCGTTTCCGTCAAGACCTAGAACATAGAGGTTTCCAAGTTTGTAGCTGCCGGAGCTGCAAACGAAGGCCTGGTATTCGTGCTCGCCACTCAACGCCAAGAGCTGAGCGATCAAGAGGTGGGTGGCAAGGGCCTTGGTTTTATCCTTGATGATATCGGCAGAAACGGAGGAGTTGGGAAGGCTGTTCTGGTTTTCAGATGTGCAGAATACCTTCTGGACCTCGGACGGGTTCAGTCCGGTTTTCTTCATGTTGGCAGAGAAGGCGTCCCAGTCTTTGGTACAGGCGGTCTTGACTTGCTCGCTGTTCATCAAGGTGCCGAGAAGCTCCCAGGCAAACATTGCTGAGATTGAGCTGACGAAGTCACTAGCAGCTGTGGCGGGAATTGATGTGGTTGTGACTGATTTGGTCGACTTTCCTGTGTCGGAACCGGCGCATACCCAGTCATGGAGTGCCTTGGCATTCTCCTTGGTGTGGAAGAAAGTTTGAAGACGACCAAGATCCCAGTTGTCGCACAGAACGGTGAAGCCATTTGAGCGGCGTGGAAAGATCTCGTGAAGCTCGGTCTGCAAGACGAGACGGGCATACTTAAGAATCTGGTTGACATTGTTCTCAGCATCGACGTTGGCACCGCAGCCTAAACGTCCAGGGAGCAACTTGGCGAAGACTCCCCCGTTGGCACCGAATGCATTGACATGGGGTATCAAGTCGTCGATGTGAGAGCCTTCGTGCTGGATGATATTGGAAAGGCTGCTAGGATCTGATTTTGCACCAAAACCTTGGACGGTGGCGGCGAACTGCCAGGCGAAGAGCAAGGTGGCATTGTTGACGAGCTGTTGTTTGAACTCTGTGTAAAAGGGTTCGGCGATGACAGGAGGCTCTGTGCCGCAGGATCGAGCGACAAGTTCAGACTTAGGAACGAGGCCAGCGAGGGTGACAGTGGCCAGGTTGAGGAGGGCGACCATCTTCATGATGCTGAGGGCGACCATCTTAACGTGGTGAACGAGTTTGAATGAGTGGCACTGTGAGAGAGTGATGTTAGCTATTGAGTTTTCGAGTACGGATGTGAGACCAGTAGAGTATTGGATACTCGCTGGCGATGGTGTGCTAATGGGGGAAGAGTATGGATGGCTAGAAATACTTACCCTTTGAGGGTGTGGCGTTATTCAAATAGTGATGAAGAAGTTTTGTGTAGAGGTGAAGAGAAGAGAGGCGAGGAAGCGAGAGGCTTTTGTAGGCGAGAGGGCTGCTATTAGGTAGTCGAGTCTGTGTTACGTCAGAAGTCGTATCGCTGAGATTGAGTGAAGTCGACGCGTTGGCCTGGGGAGGATGCCTAGGTAGTTCATCCAAGCATTGTAAGTGACTGGCAAAGTGAAGTCGGGTTGTGATCGAGTAGTGTAAAGTGTCGGAATGCCATCCAAGTCAATATCAACGACGAGTTCGGTCTTCAGAAACCCAAAAGGCCATGGATGATTAATGCCCATCCGTCGACACTTCCTTCACTGCGCTTGCAGTCTCTCGCCGCCCTTCTTTGCCTCATTCAGTTTCTACCCTTCGCTCCTGCCTTGCTTCTCTGCTCCGAACCTCGAAGATTGCAACGTGTTCATCAAGACCGATCTGGAGGTGAGAGTCCTGAACGGGGAGCAGTTGTCCGCCTTGCACTACATGAGCTAGATTCGGCCACGAAGAGGAGTGTCGGATCACTCACATTGAGATATGAATCCCATCCCAAAGCGGAAATTGGTCAGCACAAGGGACAAACATCTCTGCACAGACGTTGCTGATCCTACAGCTTCGCTGAGCCCGTCGGGTAATGGAAGAAGGTACAATGGAAGAAGGCGGAGCTGTAGAGAGGAGCCTCCTCCGTGGCCATCGCACGAAACTGCGCACATGATCCTTGCTGGGGCATTGTGCAACCTGGATATCAAGGGCGCTCATGGAGGGAACATTAGCAAAGAGTACACGATACAGTAGATGGTTTGTACTCGTGTGCAGAGTACAAGTCGCCCAAGGACTGGACAAGTGGATATCTAGTCACTGCATAGAGTGTGGCCAAGCTCAACTCAGGTAGGCTGTTTGTTGAACATCCTGGCAAAACCTGTGTTTGTCGAGATTTGTGACATGGTGGACTTCAAAGGCTACCTAGATAAAATCCCATTAGCCAACACAACATCCAAGTCTGAGGGTGTACGAGCACACCTGCCTCAAAGCTAATACCTCACGTCTCTCTAGATCTTTTGGAAACGCGCATATACCAGGAATCTCCCACAACCATACCCCCTCAACTCTAAAATCCAGGCTGAAGACCAGCGAATGCCTATGTGCAAACATGATCACCACTCAGCGCTCCATCTCATGCTCCGTAGTGGCCAAGGCAGACAATCGAAATATCCGTTCTGCTTCACTCATTAGTCCGTCGCTCCAAAACGATCTCCACCCCCTTCCTCCTAACACCAGCTCCAGCTCCAAAACGCTGGCAAAAAGATAAGCCACCTAGCCCGGAGGGTGGATGGCTACGAAAACGTCCTACCGCGAGCCCCTCGTTTGGGACTGGAAGTTTTACCTCGTGTGCAGCTGATGGTTCGTTCGCCGGTCGCTTCGATCAGGGTTGAAACTCGCTGGCTTAGCCCAATATGATACCAAGCTCCTTCACTATTACGCCATTCGTCCGTGTTCGTGACAGCTTGGGATTGGCTCTTGCGTATGAAAGGTCTAAAGAATCGTGAAGACTACAATTGGTTCGACACGGGATATCCGACTACCAATCAATCTTGTTGGCTCACCTTTGAAGGACATACGTCTCTGCTCAAGCAGCTCCACGAAGCGCAAAGAAGACCATGATGGAGTGAGACCCATGAATTGGCTAGCCATCAAAGCCAACAAAGCAAAGCAGCTTTATATACAGACGAGTTGAGCCTACTTGGTCGCCTCCAAAGCGCCGTCAGTTCTCATATGCTGCTTGAAATCGAATCCATCAAGTTCCGTCAAAGTCGTTATGCCATTCGAATTCTCACACGTCTTCCTTCCGCTCAAGGGTCCCGGTGTTGGTACCTTTACTCCTTGTGCCTCGTAACTTCGTCCTTGCTCATTGATCGCGTCTCCGCCCTTGACATTCCTGTCTTCACCTGTAATAGCACCCTTTCCAGCTTCTCCTGCAAGTCCGGCAGCTCCGCCTCCAGCACCTGTGGCCTCGGCGGCGGCTTGGAGCGCTTTTAGTAGCGAGACGGTGGTGTCGTATGTAAGATCCTCGTAGTAGTCATCGTTGATCTGGACCATGGGGGCGTTGGCGCAAGCTCCCAGGCATTCTACTTCCGTGAAGGTGAAAAGACCGTCTGGTGTAGTTTGGCCGGGGTGAATCTTAAGGTGGTCTTCGATGGCGCGCATAACGCTGTCGCTGTCTCGGAGCATGCAGGGTGTCTAGTTGCTGTCAGGAAATGATCTTGTGTTCGACGGACAGTCGAGTGCCTACTGTGGTACAGCACTGCACATGGTATTTGCCAACCGGAGTTCGATTATACATAGTATAGAAGGTAGCGACCTCATAAACACGCATTGGCGGCATTTCCAGCAAACGCGCAACTTCGTTCATGACGCTGATACTCGTAAATCCATGTTGCCTTTGTCCAACGTCAAGCAATGGCATCACAGCCGCTTTCTTGTATTGTGGTGGGTATCGGGCCAGAATCTCCTGGATAAGTTTCTCATTCTGCGGTGTGAACTTGAATGGAATCGAAGGGTTATTCTCGTCGGTATTCCGGTGCTGTAACGGACATTAGGACTGCGAATGGTGTGGATCGAAGCTGTCGCCAGACAAGAGGCGAGCACATACAACTTGGAGACTGTCACTTCGTCGCGGGGTGCTGGTGACGAATGTTCGGCGAATGGGTGGCCTGGCGGAGCATTGAAACTGCCGTAGTGCAGGTCGTAACCTGAAGGGATTCAATTTGGAAGCCATTGCGGATTGTGGTAGTAACTTGAGCTTCTTCGTAAACCTCCAAATCGTGAAGTTGACGGTCTTGGCAGAAATCGCTGACCTCACCAAAATCATGCTAAGCGCGATTGGTTGGTTCAGGTTCGTTTATACGAAACCTATACTCGAGAATATCGGAAGATGCTGACTCCACTCTCCACTTCTCACCCTCCGCTACTCCCTCTTCCTTTGGCCTCGCAGCATGGCTGAGCGAACTCGCAATCCCTTCTCGCATCCAGTCTTCGACCCAAGCACCCAAATAAGAGTGCTTGCTGTCGAGCCTGGCGAGCTTGGAGCTCCTATTCGTGCCAGCTTCAAGGTCAGCAATATTCATGGACTGCGCATCTTTGAGTGGGAGGCCATTTCGTATGCTTGGGATGGCCAAGAACCAACGCTGGAGATTGGGATCCAAGGGATGTGCGTGAAAGTCACTCGAAATGTTTACAGAATCATTCAAGACTTACGACTAGAACAAGAGATGAGATACCTGTGGATCGACGCAGTCTGTATTGCCCAGCAGGATCTGCATGAGAAGTCACTGCAGGTGGCACTTATGCAGCATATATACGAAGAAGCATTATCTGTGACAATATGGCTGGACCTGGAAGGTATGGATGATATTGCAAAAGCTGTGGTCTCTGCAGCAGAGTGGATGGATGCTATATCGTGGGCGTCCTTGTCAGATGTATCGGTCTCACTAATGGCCCATTTCGTCTCGCAAAACCCTCAGGTGCATTGGCGAGCCCCGACACATCGCTTGATGGCTGCCAGCTGGTTCAGCAGGATCTGGGTCGTGCAGGAAGCTGCCCTCGCAAAGACTCTGTTCGTGCATTTAGGCCGAAATTCAATACTCCTCTGGGATGATCTCGCCACAGTTTGTCTTCGCTTTCTTTCGCTGTTACCTGCACAAGGCATGAATCAGAGATCACTCGAAGTTTGTTACGGAGCATGTGAGGAGAGGATTTTCGGGGACGAGACTAGACAAGGCTTATCGACGATCAACCTCATCACCAGCCTGAGAGACTGGTTGCAGAATTCAAATGCCTCGCTCAACCCCTCAGAGTTGGTCTGTCTTTGCAACAATCTCCTTGCTTCTGTTGACAGCGACAAAGTATACGCTGTGGCTGGTCTGTTCAATGTTAAGAGACTGCCCGAAGAGAGGGTTCACCTTGAGACCGACTACACATTGTCGAAAAGCGAGGTTTTCAGGTACTTCTCTTTGTGGTGCATAGAACAGGAAAACAATCTCGATGTTCTGGCCCAACAAATGACACTTTTTGGAGATTCACAAAATACAGGATGGGCCACAGATTGGAGTCGGACCTCTGTGGCCACATTCGCAACAACAAATTCGCTTATGGCAAGAATTCGCTCCGGTCGAGCCGTGTACCCAAGAGACACGCCCTTGTTCAGACAGATCGGTTCCAACACTCTTGTCCTCAGAGGCTTCATAATCGACCAAATCGGTCTCAATTTCACCCAATTCGAGGGCGAAGTCGAAAACGAACCATTTCTCAGTCGATGGCTATCTGCCGTACCAGACGATAAGACTTCGAACCGGCTTCTGCTTGGCGACGAGATTCCCACCAAATTCACACTCCGAGAACTCGGCAACAAAACAGAGGAAGAACATGCCTACATCTCGCACCTTTGGCGCGACGGACCTAGATCATCGTTCCCAGTGAGACGGCATGGCCGATGGGACCGATGGGCGTACGTGACTGAAAGGGGATGTCTAGCTTTGACAGTAGGTTATTATCCACTCGGCGATCCGTCCCTCAAGATTTGCTATCTCAGGGGCGGACGCGGTCTCTTCGTCTTAAGGCCCGTGTTGAATGCAGCGCCGGGTGGTGAACCAACATACACGATCGTGACGGGAGATTGCTTTATTCGCGGCTGCGAGGATGGCAAAGGAGCTGACGTCGCAGAAGGCTTGGGCTTGCAGGAGCAAGATATCTATATCTCGTGAACCATTACAAAGTCCTCACCTAATTTTACGAGAGCGACTCGGGAGTTCATCTCTCTACTACCCCTTTGTTTTCGGTCAATGATGCATATAATCACCACCACAACCCAGGGTGGTAATCTTGTGCTTCTTATTGATCGGAAAACAGGCCATATAATAACCACGGGTAGCAACGCAACAAACACAAATCCCAAAGGCCACGAGGAAGACATTTCCGAACAATCGAGAAACCTAGGCTCGCTATCGGCACCAACTACCTAGCTAGTTGCTAGTATAATGTAGAGGAGAAACCAGGTAAGACCAAGCTCTTGGAGGCTCAACAAAACCTGAATAGAGAGGAGTACCATAAGTATCGAGATAACTTTTCGTTCACGTGAATAGAGCGAAAAGCACTGGCCCATCAACAGTTTCCTCCTCTCTCTATTCAGTCTTTTTGTACCTTGAGGTATGGTACTCTTACCACCACCAACCCCTCCCCTTCCCCCTCCCCATAACCATACCCAAAAAGAACCTTAAAGAACGTATCGTTACCTTTCACAACAGCCAAATACAGACCAAGCCCAAAAACAGCGGATACCTCAACCTTCAACAATTCGAAGAAAAAAACGAGGATACATACACATATGTACACATGTCTATGTGGATATAAAAACTCCCTTGGATAGAATTTGCAGGTATAGCACCCGCCCAGCAACTTCCTATGCACTGACGATCGAAAGCGATAAACGCCCTAACAAACCTTTTGTGAAGTAAGCGGCGAGGAATGTTTCCGCGGTGTTTGGAAAGGGAGGGGACTTTGAGAACGAGGCGGCTTGTTATTTCACCTGTTATGGGGACGATGGGTTGCTGAAACTGCTGTCGGAGTAACTCGATCGTTGCATACAGAGGTTGGATTTTTGTTTACTACCTAGTAAGTGTGATAGAAGGAGTAGCCTAGGTAACCACTGCACTTCACATTCATTCTACCTACGACTATATCCTCATCATCCTTGCCAAGGTTAGTTCAAAGGTGCTAACAGCTGAGCACAATATCAGTGTTGACAAATCCACGCAATCATAAGTGTCATATCGCATTGTGTATTTCCTTTCTATGTACCGCGCCATGCATTGCAGAACGCTGCCAAACCGGCCCACGTCAACGTCCACCAAGCCAAGTTATATCCACAAGAAGATCGATCCATCTAACACCACCACAAAACCAACAATGTAATATGTACAAGAGAATTTTCAATGAGCCACTGGTTCCATCTAAGCACAGTAGGTGTTACCAGCAGCGCTGAGGCTAGTACCGCTGATGAGCTTGCCGTCAGAAGCCATGAAGTAGGCATACTTCTGGACGTAGTCTTGAGAGTCCAACCAAGGAAGGACAGCAGCGAGGAAAGCCTGGTCATTACCATCGGTGGTGCCGAACTCGGTAAGGTAGATGGGAAGTCCGAATTGCGAGTGTGCGTCCTGGATGTGCTGCTTGAAGTAATCAACGTTGCTGCTGGAGTCATACCAGTGAATGGCGATGGCGTCAATTTTGCAATCCGTGCACAGGCTCATGAAGCTCTTGAGCCAGCCGAGACCCATAGATCCACCACCGTTGGTGACAGCTGGGGATACGAGCTTGGCCTTGCCGGCGAAATTGTCGGTCATGTGCGTCTTGAAGGCAGTGGCGGCGGCTTGCGGTGACATGTTGGCTTGTTCAGTGTGATCTGGCTCGTTGAATCCGAGGAGAGCTGTGGCACCGGCGGCGATACCAGCAGTGGCGTCCTTCACCCAGGTACCAGTCTTCTCAGTGCCCGCGCCCCACAGCATGGGCAAGAACTCAACACCACTAGCGAGGCCCCCATTCACGGAGGCCCAGTTGTAGGCCCATTGAGACTTTCCAATGAGGAGCTTGGCCAAGGATGGTGAGTTGTAGGCGATGCCACGTTTTCCACCAACAGAAGAGGTGGAGGTACTGGCAGTGGCAGCTGCGGCGGGATTGGTTGATGCTGCTGGGGAAGCTTGGACTGACGCAGCGACGCTTGGAGATGCAGCCAAGGTAGCGACAGGGGTGTTTGGAGCTGCCTCAGCTGATGTTTTGGAGTAGCTGAATTTGCCAATGTTCTGTAATATTGATGGTGAAGCGACTGGGCTCTCGGCATTTGAGACGGCCGCAGCTGCTGGTGAAGATTGGGCAGCTGAACTGGCAAAGATGGTGGAATCAGCATCAGCTGGAGAGGCGGCCGCGGATGGAGTGACATAGACGGTCATGAAGTTGGTGGTGGTGGAGTAAAAGGTCTCGGTGGTGCAACTGGACGTAGTGGCATCGGCGGCAGCGACGTTGTTGGCAGCATTGACAGTAGGGACAACATCTGGCGTGGAGAGGGCTTCCATGGTGAGGGAGCCAGTTCCGCTAGGCCTTGGTCTTGCGTCGTGGTTACGACGGCCAGTTCCTTGGGCTCGCCCAGTGCCTGTGGGTTCAGCAATGTCACCCTCAGTGCTATTTCCAGCATCGTTGAAGGAGCCGGTTGGGTAGACAGGAACAGCGATGGCGGAGCCGATGAGGGAGACAAGCCCAAGCTTAATCATGCGTGCCGACATTTTGAAATTGGCGTTGATCTTAGTTTTGGCGGTTCAAGTATCGTGTTTGTGTGAAAGGTTGCAGAAGCTGGTTTGGGATTTTGTAGAGGATAGTGGTCGAAGTCGATTCGAGAAGTGATTGTTGGTGCTGGTATTGTCGTGGGTGAATAATAGCCAACCAGGGCTATTGTCAATGAATGAAATGAGCGAATGCTCGTAGAGAATGAACGGGGCGAGGGAAGGGATCGCAAAAGGCCAGCTAAATGAGAGTAACCTGGGTAACGAGAAGAGGAAGAAAAGCTGCAACTAGAGAAGGGAAGAGATCTATATAGCCAGGAAGTAGCACACCAAAGAGGTAGTCAGGACTGGGTTGCATTAGTGGCCGCATGCTCCTCTGGCCCGTTTCACTACGCGGTCCAAGATGATTTCTCTTTCTGGGTCCACAGTCCACAGTCCACACTCCACAGCGGGACGAGGAGGCTAGATCAAGGGATGGGCGTTTTTCTCGATGTGGGAGATGTCCCGTGTTCCTGCATTCGACGTCAGCTCCGTATCCAGCGGAACCTCCTGAAAGCGTAGCCGCATCGGGCTTGGAATGGTGTCAATACACGCCGTCGTCGGCGCGATGGACAACAAGGACGGTACGAAGAGGCGAGTCATCATCTTGGGGGCGTGGCCGTGGCCGTGGCCGTGAGTGACGCTCTCTGCGCGTCGTGTGCTGACGTTCGACGGGTCCCCACAGCAGCGCCACGCTGGCAAGGTGCATTTTTCCAGACTCGGGCTGAACTTTGCTTGGTTGGACACACGCGGCTAGTCTTGTTGGTTGGGCGAAAAGATGAAGGGATGAGGTGGAGTAAGCAAGTGCAGTCACCAGTGGTGTTTCTCGGTTTCTCCTGAGGGCGGCGGGAGTGCAATTGTTTGAAACAGGCACGCAACAACCAATGGATGCGGTATGCTGCACATGTCCCTAATTCTAGCGCGACGAGGTATGCAGGTACAACCACAGACAAGTAGATTCGTTGCCACTGGTCAGGGACTCGGGGAGGCCCAAGGGGCATGTCTCTCATTCTCTCCATTGGCGAAAATCGAACGCGCCGCCCACAGGGCAGTGGTGAGGGTTGTATAGATGGAAAATGCTGCAGCGACAGCGCCTTTGAGTTCTCGCTGCATGCGTGAAAGGAAAGTTCCCACCACACCACCATTTTTAATGGAGTGTCAATCCCCACACGCGCATATCGCTGGAGCCATCCTTGACTTCGCTCCAGCCCCGATCTTACGTGTCTCGCCGCGATCCGGTCGATTACCCGTTCTCGTCTCGACGTTCGCTGTCGATTCCCGGCATCCACCAGTTTATCCAGATTCTAGGGCTGAGGACGATCCCCCGAGGGCAGGTAGTCCGACGCCGCGCCAGTGGTTACGATCGTGAAGATACGTTTCGGATATGCGGCATGGCGTTTTCCAGGCTCTTGGTGTTGTTGGCGTGTGCACGTGAGAAAATCGGAAACTTGGCGCCGTGACGGGAAACTGTTTTTTTCAGGTTCCGAGGTTGGAAATTTGGTGAGCTAGCGAATCAGGATCGAGGCATCTGGATTGCTGATGGCGTGGCTTCGACTCGTTTGGCTAAATGTACAAGTTCCTCCTTCATTTGTGTGACTTCTGTGATGGGAACTTGGGAAGAGATGAACTAGGTACAATCCACTTGGAGGGAAATCACACTGAGAGCTCATTATTGAGAGCTCATTATTGATTTCAAGTATTGGACAATAATCAACTCGTTTCAATCATCATTCCACGACGGAACCTCCATCTAGAAGATCACACATGTCCTCGAATCTCGCTGATGCGTTTCGAAACCTTTCCCGTCTCCCGTCTCTAGCCTGCCTAATTGCTGAAAGTAGGTGTACGTAGTACGCTTGTTTCAAAACATAAGACACCCTGATGGTTGCTTGCACGTCTTGCTACTCCCGTATACAGTGCACTTGCGGCATCAATGATTACGTGTAGAATTCATCATCTACCAGTCTACCTAGAAATCTGGCATCGTGTCGCAAGACAATATTCTTCCGTATTCCGCTGCAAAGAAACGCCGGCGTGCAGGTATCAGCTCCATCGTCAATCATGTCATCGCTCACTTGATCCCCGAAAGAATACCGCCACCCAAAACACCTGTTATGCAGGTCAAGGAATTGCGCCATGGATTGTTTTGAAACGGGAGAATCAACAAACATAAATATCGCATGCAACGCCGAGCCATGCAAGGCAATGGGAACTAGAATGGCTGGATAACAAAAGCACGTGGACCTTTGAAGCCCCTAAAACTGAATATGCAAAGAACCAACGCCGCGGCATTGGCCCGGCGAGATAGAGAAGAGTTCAGGCCAAGTACTTGTATGCCGATGGAGTCGAATCCTCGATGCGCTCGATGTACTCACGCTCCATTAGGCTGTTGATGCGCGTCTTGATCATGGGCACGTCAGGCTTGAAGCGTGAGCTGACTTGCGTCACTGTTTCGAGAAGGAGATTCTCGTGAGTGCACGTCTTGCGTTGCCTGGACGAAATGTTAGCCCTAGATTCTCTCATTCTGTCACATTGGACCTACTTCATGATCCGCACAATCGCTGCCTCTACAATGAACTGGCGTTGCTCATCCATCTTCTTCTCCGTCTCGCGGCGCTCCTTTTCGGTTTCGGCTCGGTTGTTGGCAGCGATCACTCCTATCTTTACTCGCCGGAATTTCGATTCGAAGCTCTCGTTGAAGAAGAAGATGTCGTCGTCGTTGATTTCTCTGCCCATAGGCACTTTCTTGAGTATTCGCTTCTCCTTTGCAACGGCGAGCGCTTGCAAATTACGCCGCAGATCGCTGGCTGGAATATTGGTAATCGCCTGTATCTCCGTAAACCCCAAGCCTTGATCTGCCGGCAAATCTTGGAATAGCATGAGAATAATCATGCCGTAGGTGGGAACGTTGAGGTCGTGCTGTCGTCGTGGCTTGCCTTCTTCCTTGGCAGGGAAGCGAACCGTGATGTCGGCAGTTCCCATGTTTGGATACCAAGTCAACACACGTCCATTGTGCTTCTCCGCGTAGTAGTGCTCGAAGCCTTGTCTCACACGATCGATGGCTGGTGGATACGCAACCTTTGGCTTGCCACCTTGCTCATCCTCACCCGTGTTGACACCATCAAGCGGCCAGGTCATGCTCGTCAAAATGTCGATCTTGAGGTCGACTCGGGAAGTGTCAAAGGCACCTAAGCTTGCGACATGCTCCTTATAGCCTTGTGTCAACTCTGCTGAAATTGTCATGTCTTTGAACATGGCCTCCAACTTGGTGGTGAAGTTGTTGCCTAGCTCAATCTTCATGCGGGAGATCATTTGTTTCTCCACGTCGATGCTTATCGACTTGTTCATAAGCAGACGCCTCGACAAATGTTTCTTGTAGTATCGCTCGAAGAGATCCTTGTCTTGGACGTAGCGCAAGAGTGTGATGGCTTTGTCCAAGACCTCGTCGACTTGGGCCTCTGTCTTGTCTTTGATACCCTTCTTCATGTTATCGTCGATGAATAAAGAAATGTACTCAGAGCCGCGCTGAAATGTTGTTGAGTTGATAAAATCTGCGAAGCTTCGTGTGAGCGTCGTCTGCAACGTAGGGTCCTCCTTGAATGCATTCTTCCAAATGGTCTCGAATTTGTCCTTCAATATCAGCACATCCTCGACCCATTTAATCGCAGAGATAGTCAGGTTATTGCCTCCAGCTTGTCCAGAGGTTGACTGCGCTGCCACAGCCACAGCCTTGTTGATTTCATTGCCCATGTCAATGATGCGCGACGCAATCGCTTTGGTCAGCTCCGTCTTTTTCGGGTCCACACGTGCGTTGAGCTCGAATATCAACCCAAGCTCGTCAACGCGATCGTTGTCAATCATGAACGTGACGCCGGTGTCCATGTCAATAATAGCCTGGATGCGGTTCTTGATCAACTCTTCCTCCACAATCTTCTCAATCTTCGAAGTCGTGGTCTCCGAAAGAGTTGACCGACAGCGCTCTACCTCTTCACGAATCCGGCGGTCGACCAATCGAGAGTAAGCACCAGCATCGCAGAGCACCATCTGCGTCTCGCCTTCTTGCTGATAAAACTTCCGACTAGCCTCCAGGAACTCTGGTTCAAAGACTTTCACGTAAAGTCGCATTTCTTCGTTGTCTGATTTGTCCATGTAAAGTCCCTCCAACATTCCAATACAGTTCTTGATGATAGATTTGTTTATGACTTCGTCATTGCGCTCCATCTGGACTTGCTCCAGGATGACATTGATGAGCACGAGGATAATCGTGTTCAGGGATTCTTCTTGCGATGGAGTTGGTGCATAGAGGATGTAGTCGCGAAATAGCTCCATAGAAGAGTTGAATATACGTGGTTGTCGGTTGTCTGAGCAGTAAACGCGATCCTGTTTAATCGTAAGCAATTGTTCTGCTTGAATTCTCTGTATTCCTCGCTCACCAAGTACATGAGCACGTCTGCTACCATATTCATACATATCTGGTGATCATGCCATGCTTTTCTCACACCACCGAGGAAGGCCTCGCCCGCGACTCTGCGCTCATTGACCGACGCGCCACTGGTACCAGCTTGTGGGCTCGTCAGTAGGCTGGTTGTGAGAAGCGTTTGTATGACAGTGCACACGTTGTTCTTGAGCCAGTCCTGCTCAAACTCCTTGACCTTGCTGTAAAGCTGGTCGCCCTTCTTCTTAAGGACTATCCGGTAAGCGTACCGATAGAGCTGTTCATAGGACAGATTTGATGCAGTTCCAGTGTGGATTTGTGTGAGGGAGGACGACAGTGTGCTCCAGGAGGCGTCAAAATCCAGCTCGTCGGCATTCAGGCCCTGCTTTTTACGAGAATTCATGGTTAGCATTGACCCTTCAAAATTGAATATGGGCTTATGGATTGTTGAGGAGACAAGCTAGCGAGATGTTGTAGCGAGGTTGTTCTTCAAATTTGCCAGTCTGGAGAAAATCTGGAAACCAAAGACGGGGACGTAATGTTTGGGCTGATTGTGGAGTGTTGACCAAGAAGCACTGGTGTTATAGCTGTCGCCTGTATCAAGTGAAGCTATCAGGAAACCAGCACCTCTGGAATCCTAGCGTACAAGCTCAGCAGTATGAATTCCGGGTGACTCACCCTCCTCGGAGCACGTATCTTGTTCCTGACTCTTGCAGACATGGTGTCTGTCTCTCTTGTAGAAGCATTCACTGCCTAGGGACAGTACGACGAGGCGGGGGTTGTTGGACAAGGTTTGCGGTCGAGGGCAGAAATCAGGACGTGGTCGCTCAATGGCGGAGTATTGTAGAAAGCATGCGGCGAGGATTATCCGTGGCGAAGGCCGTCTCCTTGAATCCTCTCTATAGTATCATGCCTGGTAGGTGTTTCGGTGGTTGGAGTCGGCGGAGATGTATTGTCCGTTTGCGGCCAACACCACACATACCTCAGAAAGTGAAAGGCGTATCTGCTAACAACGCAATCCACTCTTCCAATCGCATTCCTCCACCATGTCCAGGCTACAAACACAATGTCTGTTTGCGCGCCGGCTCGCTGCTGCAGAGATACAGATATCGCGAAGATGCATCCATACCACCACGTCATCTGCACTTGGCCATCGGAAATGGCAACCAGCAATCGCGTGTCCCTTGCCGCGTATATCCATACATTTCCAACCGTCACTTTTGCGACCATTCTCAGTATCACGGGCAGCCAGGCAAGAAGCTGATGTGCCAGCAATCGATTCTGTCAAGGCTGAGGAGCCAAAGGCGGAGGCTCCTGCTTACGAGATGACCTTCACCTGCAAAAAGTGCGAGACAAGATCCACGCACAGAATTTCCAAGCAAGGCTATCACAACGGCACTGTTTTGATCACCTGTCCGGGTTGCAAAAACAGGCACTTAATATCTGATCATCTGAAGGTGCGTCGGTAGACGTCTTGGTCGAACGACGAAGCCCTCAACTTAATAAATTATCTGCCAGATATTCTCCGACTCTCGGATCACACTTGAAGATATCATGAAAAATAAAGGCCAATTTGTGAAACGGGGTACTCTGAGCGCTGAGGGTGATGTTGAATTCTGGGAAGACGGCACGGAAACCGCTCGACTGCCTGAATAGGACGCTGCAGCAAAAGCATAATTTCATGGTAGCCATTGCGGCGCACTTCTCGTTTAGTATCTTACATTAGTCACGGTGGTAATTCCCAGTCCGAGATATAAGCGAATAGTGCGAATAGGCATGAATCGCAGACAGATCTAGGATGGCTAATGGAGAACACAATGCGAGGATTGGAAACCAAAGGAATGGTTGTTCAAAGAGCTAGAAGAACAGAATAAGGTATACAAGTGAAGTGATGTCCTCGACTTCGGCCTTCTAGTCACTCACTAACCTTGATCGACTTTTGATTGCACCAGATATACCAAGATCGTCAAAAACAGCAAGACCTCGTCTGATACAGTCCGCTCATGCTATCAATGGATGTAGCTGAATGGCATGCGGAATGTAGCATGCTAAAACACTGTAGATTGCAATACCTTGTGGCAAATGCTCAACACAATGTCTGTAGACTTCTCTGCTGACTTCCGCCCGGAGAGAAACCTCGCCTATGCTTTCGTCCATGGATTGGGAATGAAGAATGCGACAGAGCTCTGGAATTTGTGATCCACAGCTATCCTTGACGCATTTCGACAACGCGCAAGATTTATCGCAATGGAAGCAGGTCCAGGAGTATTTTTTTGCCACAACATACCAGTCGCGGCAGGAATCAGATATTAAAATCGCTGTCGATATACAGGTGTTCTTCGTGGAATGCTTCTTTCCCGTAGCTTTGTGTAGGACAACAAGATAAAGTTCTGTAACTTCTGGGCCGCGTCTAAGGAAGTGTCATTTTGGGCCCAAAGTTCATCTGCGCTCAGATCTCCACTTGTGGCCTGCGGGACTTGCACTGTTTTTCGCCATGAGAACTATGAGCGACCCTCTACTAGGATAATGGACGACCGTTCAACATTACTCGGTTAACCGTGATCACTGGCAGATCCGCTGGCGCGACCTACTCGTATATGATTTCGCGAACGCACAGTATCACAAATCCGTCAGCTTTAGGCTATTACAAATTCCGATAACCTGACCTGGACTTCAGCTCTTCGATCATGCTTACTTGCCTACACAAATTTGCAGAGAATTGGATTAACAGCAAATGGGTCTTTGAAAAAGCTCTATTCTGGGGAACTGTGTGATGGGAAGTATAATCCACGATTAGGGTGCTCTCTAAGAGAAAATAGCGCTAGCGAGTGCCGCTTGTCAATGTGGTAACAAGTACGGTCTATGCTTATTTTCTGACGGATATTGGACCAAAAACTTACTGCGATATAGATTCGCTCGCCTGAAACAACAGCCAACGCGAAAATGCAAGCAAATCCACACAGGCACACCCAATGGTCCGACGGGGCGATTTTTCTGCCAATCATGATGAGAACAACATTCAGGTCAGGGTGGAGCAAATGACTATTTCCTTCTCTGCTGTGGCCTGAATGTAGAACTACAGACGATCTCCATAATTCCAAATGTTACGATCTTTCTGCCGTCGTTTTCTCCTTGCCGTATCGCCCCTCGCAAGTCTCATTATCGCCCTCATTAGCTGCATCACGATCTCCATTGTGACTGGCCCCATCACCGCTCGTGGAATCCCTATCATCGTCTACTCGCTCTATATAAATGTCTAGCCTCCTCCTTAGTTCCTCCTTCACAATGATCTTTTCCCTCTCCTCATCAATCTTCAACTTTATGACAGGAATAAGGATGTTCATGTGCAGGTTCTCATGCAACCAAATTTCTCTTTCTGAGAGGCGTGAGAAGAGGTGTGAGGAAGACGTAGTCACATGGTCGTTGACGGATTGGTTTTTTCCTAGACTTTGCGATTCATCAATACAGAACCCACATGCTTTTGCGTCACCACTTGGCTGGTATTGGATGTCTGCGCAGTGTTTTCCGGTTACGTAGAAGGTTGGACAATGTACTATTTGCCACGACTTTGTGGGATGAGGCTCGCAGCGGCCATTGTCGTGGAGGCAGTAGTTGTGTGTTTGGAGGGTGAAGTAGCACATTGTTCCTGTAAATACTGCTGGAAAGGTGATCAGTGGAAGGCGAGAAAAGAGTGGGGGAGTTGATCACTTCCCTCATTTCATGCATTCTAAGACAAAGTGAGTATGAAATAGCTGAGAATTTCACGTGGATGTGTACAAATGACTTGTGAGCGTGTGAGTCACTCAATCATTCATATATTCATTGTCTGTAAATGATAAGGAAAGAAACAGGTCATAAGATCACACCTGTAGATCCTGACTACGCTCACACATCCAAACCTCCATCGAAAATGGTGTCCCAATCTTGACCCTAGACCGCGCCTACTCTTTCACAGTCCCATAGAGACGAGTCCAATCCTCGTCTCGCCGCCGATCAAAGACTGCTTTTATATGTGCGATCTGCACTTCCGTGCTAAACTCTCCCACAAACTCCGGTCCAGGCGAAGAGAAACGAGTGAGCTGTTCTCCAGATGTGGACGTCGATACCCCGTTTCGGCATAGTGGACAAGGTACGAGATCGAGAGTGGGTCGGTATTGAACATCGGGACATTGGATATTGTTTTTATGCACTAGAATACACCTTTTGAGTACCCAGATTTTAGGTGGGTGAGCATCGGGTTGTGTGCAGCAATGGTAGGTCTCGAGAGTGTAGTAACACATTTTTTGGTGGTCGTCGTCGTCTTCTTGATTTTGGGCCAACAAGGCGAAAGGAAGAAACTGACTTGGATATCTATAGCTTCTTCCAATGCTGGTTGTCAGATCCCTGTTGCGTTGTCATGCGAATCACAAAATTATTTTCGCTGATTGTGTAATACGACGAGGCTGACTCACAGCCTGGCGCAGTAAATCTCGCCGAATTACCACCGTAGCCATGGAATCCCCACTCAAAGTATAGTAGTGGTGTCAGTCCATTGAATCGCAGGACAGGGGACCTCTGGAAAGACATTGAACATCTACGATCAATTGTGAAGGTTTCCTGGCGCAAGATCTCAGTCCCCAAAAATCAAGACAGAAATACCTGAAGTGGTTTCCTGCCAAAACTGCCACAAGAGCAATCCAACACCCTTGCAGCAAACACGATATAATTTCAATACTCTCGACATGTGTTCACTGCCGGTTGCCTCTATGACACCACCGTGCCATCACCGCACCATCTCCGCCCTTCCCTCCAATCTCCTCCACTCACACCATACCAATCCACACCCCACAACCTGTACAACTGAAACATCTTCAATCCGAAACTCGTTCAGCGTCCGCGCCATCTTCTCCTTCAAAGCCAATTGTTCCTGCCTCTCCATGACAAAATACTCCTTCATGTATTCAATCTCTTTCTTCAAAATTTCCGGTTGCTTGGATATCAGGTTCTTATCGAAGTCCCCCTGCACGTCTTTCGAGTCGGGTTTGTAGCGTATGACTGCTGGAATTTTGGGAGGAGTCTTTGTATTCGTCTTATCTTCATGTGCGCATTCGAGACAATTGATGATTGGATGGAGCGTGTATGGTTTGTACGGGATGTCGCGACAATTCTCGTCTTTGAGGTTTGCGTCGGAGCAGTTATCTATGCACCAGATGCGTTTGGAGTGGCCGGTGCTGCGGTGAGTGCATATTGAATGGTAGAAAGTAAATGTGCACATCCTATCCCAACAGCTCAACAATGCTATTGCAATTAATTTCAGCGGGGAAATAGCGTTGATTGTGAGGATTGGTGGTTCGTTAGTCTGTGGAGTGGTGAAATGGTTGTGAGTGAGGAGCGATACAGTCACGGGTCACACGATCATAACAACTTATGATACTAGTAAGGTACTGTTGAAGAACACTTCAACACTAGCGCCAACGAGAAAATCCTGTGTTGTATTGTGTCTTTTTGTCCTCATGCAAACAAGGCTGAGTTTCAGCCTGACCGAAGCCACAATCTACCACATTCCTGTTATATCCCCTAGCACAGCGGCTTCACTAGTCCTATGTCCCTCTAGGAATACATTGAATGTAAATCTTACCTTTATAGTTAGACAAAGATAGGATAATTTCTAAAGAGGAAACTCTTCGAAGTCTCCAAAAGATTAATAGCATTAGTCTTGATCTAAAGTTATCGAAGTCTCATGACATATTGCGATTCTCTGGAGGCTGAGGGACACAGAATTACTGGTTCATCGTGCTAGGCATCTCAGACACGATTAACAAGCAAACATTCAACCAATCACCAATCTATCTGCGTAACCCAGAAAAGCCTGTTTCTGCAACCCGAAATGATCAGTGCTTGGCTGAGAAGTGGGGAACATGTTCGCAGCAGCGGTCAAATTAGGTAAGATCTTGGGTGGAGTTCCTCGAATAGGGACCTATCGACGTGCAGAGAGCTTGGCTTGGAATTGACACTCTTCGTCGTGGATCTGCAAAATCGCCATCGTGGGCACATTTTGATGTTGCAATGTAGAGAAAGTAGAAAAATGACGAAAGATATATCGAAAGAGCTGACGAGATGAATCATATGAACTACTCTTGCCTATTGTTCACACGTCAGGTTCTTCGTGACGAGTTAAGGTCGATCATGGCATAAACAGACATGAGTACCTTAACACAGGATAAGGAAGCTAGCAGGAAGTGGAAAACAAGATCTTAACAAGCAGTAAGGATACTTGTGGCCAGAATAATCCTTACAAAGAACACTGAAGCCAAACCAAAAGGACGCCCAAAATCACCAATCCACATTCCCGGCTCCCAATTTCTCCTGGGCTCTCCTTCATGGTCGACAAAATGGACATTGCTTTTCCTGAAATCCCTCCGGAGGTACAGGAGTCACAAGATGAGGATCGCCGCATGGCTCAGATCGTACTTTAGCTGTTCTGCACTTATCGAGGACCCAGCCCTCACGATCATGCATTGGATCTTTGCATTTGATGAAGTTGGTCAAGTAATAGGTACACATCTTGACAGGAAAGTCGATCTTGTTGTTTCTATGTTCGTTTTCGGTGTTGTGATTCTGATGTAATTCTAGTCAGCCCTCGTTGATGTTAAAATACTTTGAGAATGAGAATATACGAAGAAGTTTCTGTTCTCCATATGTTCGTATTCAGTATTATGATTCTGGTACAGTTCTGATCAGTCGTTGTCGATGCTGAAGTGTTTTGTAAATGAAAACTTACTATCGTTATTCTTCGGGACCGATCTTATAGCCCACTATACCATAGCAGTGTGAAGTTGTGATTTGCGCTGATGCGTGGTCATATTCCGTGACATTGCTCGCACTTCTTTGCCATCTGCTCGCTGGCAGCTGCTTTCTCGCCACGTGCTGGAGGACGGCAGACTTGGGAGGTGGCCTCGGCGTTCTTGCATTTCCACAGGACCCAATCTTCCGCTTGGTGATGACCTGGTTGAAGACAGTCGGTGAATCTTGTCATGTACAAGGTGCACATTGTGCTGGCTGGTGAATTGAGCTTGTCAATGAGAAAGTGGTGGATTGTGAAGTGGTCAGCGGACGTTAACACATCCTACAAGAATTGAAGTTGGCAGATGGAAGTAGAGGCACACTGTGGTTTCAGCAATTCAATTTATTGGAAAACCCAAGGTCAGCACACTCAGTCCTTTGATTGTGACTGCCAGAGTTGCGGGCTTCTAAGGATGTCAGCTAGGAAAGAAGGAGATCATACCATCATCGACCGACTCTCGTGGGTCTAGATACTGTAATGAATGCCAGTGGTTACGGCAAGAGCTTCTTGAGGTGGAGGCAGCGTCACGGTTCTCGATGAGTGCTTCAAACGTGATTTCAATACTTAGCTGTTCGTATCTTCAGTCTACGTCGGTTTACCGCATGGTGTCGTGCCCGGGCCATGTCAAGGTGTTTTCTTTCGATTGAACAGACCGGATTGAGCGAGGAGCTTTTGCAACTCCGTAACGCGGAGTAGAAACAGTTGTTCATCGCAGATCTCTGGTGTTATCTCTACCGGCGGCATTAAAATAGCTGTGGCTTAGCCGTACCTGTGCCTTAGTGAAAATCAAGACTCACATCCGTTGGAATCCAATTCGACACCACAGATCTGAAGCTAGCAAGGGTTTATTCCTGTCGTCTAATCAGCCTCTGTCGCCAAGGACGATCCAAATCTTTTTCTGTCACTCTCAAGTCTCAACGATGAGCCACGCAGAATCCAAGAGTCGATTTTCATGGTGAGTCGCAAGCTCCTCGCTCAATGAATTCTGTTATGGCAATACGCATATCGGACTGGCGTTTCATGCTATATACCATCAGGTTCCTCGCGTCACATGCTCTTGACAAATCATCAAGCTCTCGAGAGCTGAACGACGTCCATACGAGTGTTTTTGACTAGTCCACTCAGTGGAATATGGGTGTGCTCATCCTTGATTGGTGGGATGACTTGGTGAGTGATGTTCTCAGGGAGGCAGAAAATTTCTTACAACTTCGACATCTGCAATGCAACCTGCTAGATATGGAACAAACCGAGGTTATTTCTATACACGTTATGACTATAAAGTATCTTACTAACCTCACCAGCGTCTCCTAGGCCTCGTTCAATAACCATCATTCACGTTCTGAAAAGACTGAAAGCTTACCAAAGATGAAATTTCTGGCTACCTTTCTGAGTGTGGCTGCTCTCTCAAGCTCAGGGTCAGTCCTCACACATCACGTTCACCCAGATTACTAACATCAGCCGCAGCCTAGCTGCACCATCCGCATCTGGCGACCTCAGTCCAAACGTCCGACGAACAGTCAATCTCCCAACAGTCGACGATACTGCACCAGCATGTCCCCCCGCTAGATATACAAAGAAGAAGGTTGCTTGCATGTATATGCGTGACGGCGGCCAGGGTTACAACAGACTCACTGGCTACACAAAATCTTGTTGCGGGAAGAACCAATTGTGTGGTGACATCGTACATATGACCAGCTCTTCTACGCAAGGATATGGCAGCACTAACTCGCGACTGATTTAGTGTTATTTGACAGTTGGTTCTGAAAAGGCGTTCGACGATTGTGCCTTCGATAGTGGCAGACGAGCAGATATGAGAGTCTACGACAACACGGCCTGCGATCCTTTGCAATGTGAGACAACCTGTAATCAGCCTTACCCGATTTTTAACGGTGGCAAATGAGAGCCACTCGGTGGAGTAGTCACGGGTACTGGAAGAGGGAGAAGTAGTCACAATTTTAGTGTAACTAGATGCAATGGAGAAACGTGATATCTGCTTTCATCACTAATTTGAGGTCTTCTTCTCGTTCGAAAGGCACTATGCCGTCACCTACTCCTCGGTGGGGCTCTCATTGGAATCCGTCTGGTTGAAGCCCATCTTTGTTGAGGCCAATTTTGCGACCTAATGCTATGCTACGAGCAAAAGTGAATAGTTTTTATCACATTGCACGACCCATGGACCCCATGAAATCGCCATCGTAAAGGAACTTGACATTGACCTCCTCTCCGCAGTCGATCGCTCGTAAACGGATTGTTCAGAATCTCAAAGGTGTGAAGAACCATCTGTTCTTTCCGCTGGTGTATCGTTCCTCCAATGCCTTCTTGACGTTCTTCTTTGAGTCTTCCCGCTGCGAAACTTCCTTGAATGTCTCGTGGGAGACTGCGCCCTTGAGGCCTTCGAGTTCGAGAGTGTAACGTGTTGGCATCAGGTGGTTGTAGTTAACGATTTTGATGAAGGGCTTGACTTTTGAGCGTTTCTCCATTCGCTTCTTGCCCATACGCTTGGTGACCTTGGATGGGTATCGCTCAATACTGAGAAGAGCGTGGTTAGTTTGATTAGGGAGCAGGTGTAGGCGTAAGTAATCGCTCACCCTGCGACAATGGCGTGTGGAAATGGGTGGGACTTTGAGCCAGCGTCTTGTGGTTGGATGATGACGACCTGGAGAGTTTCGTTAGAGTTTCGTTCTGCCGTAGATTGTGCTTCCAAAGAAGCATTGTCCCAATGTCTGTGTATTTATCCCAAGTTAAGATGCCGTAGCCAGAATATCCTCCTCTTACATTGTGCGCTTCAATTCCACAAAAACAGTCAATCCACCTCTTTCCGCTATTTGAATTGCCGGAAATGAATATTTGCCCACCTTCTTGCCTGCTTGACCTTCATCAATGTTAGTGAAGATATTGCGGCCCTGGAAAATGACCACACTTACGGCCTCGGGTGATGATGGCCACGCGGCCAACCTTCATAACTGAAGCGTTGTCAGCTTGTGCTCCGCAGCCTTCTTATCCTCGTATACATACACTTAACCATCGTGACGTCCTGGAGTGTGGGAGTTAGTTGCGTACGGGTGGAATGCACGACTTGAAATCCGCCTGTGTGCGATTTCATTGCCAAGACGCTAATGCCAGTAAGGTCCAGCCCAGCATTAGATGCCTCCAAGTCACGTGTAGTAGTATGCCGCAAGGAACGGCGGAGACTTGTGGACTGCATTTCTTGACCTTGATAGAATAACATCCAGGAAACCCTCATCAAAGTACTCACTGCCTCTCTCACACAATTCTGTCGCTCTCAGAACCCAGCATGGCAATTCCACCACCTCAGGAAGAAGCGAAGCGGATAGCAGAGGCTCAAAAGCTCGCCAAAACACATGCAGGCAAGGCCGAAGCTATCTACAAGGACGTCCTCTCCAAGCAGCCAGGACAATCAGAAGCCGCAATCAAGAACTTTGAGACGGCTCTTGTCAGTCTAGGAGAGCTATACCGGGATCAGAAGAGAGTCGACGACCTCGCAGACCTAATACGGCAAACACGATCCGCACTCTCCTCATTCGCAAAGGCGAAGACATCGAAACTTGGTTTGTTGTGCTGATATGATCGTACAATCATCCATGAAGCTTACCAAATATAGTCCGCCAACTCCTCGAACTCTTCACAACCATCCCCAACACGACCGAAGTTCAGATTTCAGTCACGAAGTCATGCATCGAATGGGCTATAGAAGAACGCCGGGGCTTTCTGCGACAGGAGCTCGAGTCTCGCCTTGCAACTCTCTACATGGCCAAGCAATCCTATTATGACGCCCTCACGCTCATCAATAACCTCGTCAAAGAGCTCAGGCGGCTTGATGACAAACTACGCCTAGTGGAGGTCCAACTTCTCGAATCTCGCGTCTATCACGCATTAGGCAATGTTCCCAAAGGAAGAGCCGCTCTCACTTCTGCCCGCACGTCAGCAGCATCAGTCTATACTCCTCCGCTGCTACAAGCAGGCTTGGACATGCAGAGTGGCATGCTTCATGCTGAAGATCAGGACTTCAGCACTGCCTTCTCATACTTCATTGAGGCGATGGAGGGTTATCACGGTCTGGATGACGCGCAGAAGGCCACATCCGCGCTACAATATATGTTGCTCTGCAAGGTCATGCTCAACCTTGGCGACGACGTCAACCAGCTTCTCGGATCAAAGCACGCAATACGATATGCAGGCAAGGGTCTGGACGCGATGAAAGCTGTCGCTCGCGCGCATACGAATCGAAGTTTGGAGGAATACGAGAAGGCGCTCGGAGATTATAGATTTGAGCTTGGCAGCGATCGCTTCATCGCGATTCACTTACGCCGTCTCTATGATGCTATGTTGGAGCAGAATCTGGTCAAGGTCATCGAGCCTTTCAGCCGTGTCGAGGTGGATCACGTCGCAAAAATGGTTGGACTAGACACACAGCAAGTGGAGCGTAAGCTGAGTCAGATGATCCTAGACAAAGTCATCATTGGTGTCTTGGATCAAGGTGCAGGATGCCTAATCGTGTATGATGAGTCCGAACGAGACAGTGGCTACGATGCAGCTCTCGAGACGATCGAAAAGCTCCATAGCGTGGTGGATGTCCTCTACTCGAATCAAGCTTCGTTGCTGGAGTAGGCGTTCAGTTTGGAGACAGGACATAATTAGCGGTAAGGCCGTCATCTGGTCGAGGACTTTGGCGATTGACTGTAGATTAGTGTCTAGACGGATTCGCAGGTTCAGCACCAAAAAACCTAAGGTTGTGCTAAGATCATATGAGAGGCGATGGTAGCATACAGTCTGTATCAATCCTCAGTCTTTCCACTGCCGGCAAACCTATTGCCCATCGCTTCGTTGGCAGCCAGTTAGTCCATGGCTCCACCTGCGTCTTTGGTTTCTTGAACCACGACTTCATCATCTCAAAACAGCAATGTGACAACATTTCCACCAGCGCGGTCGTAGCAACGAGTTGCACTCGGAAGGCTGATAGGCAAAGCTCACGAAGGATCGGGCCTGGTCTGTCCGCCAGTTTGTACTTGAACAGGCGATATTTTAAAAGATGCAAATTCAAGGTGAATTCGGAGGATTCCAGAGCAGTTGCGGCCGGGGCGGAACGCGGGACAAGGTTTGTAAGACAATACGTGAGAACGTGGGGTCAACGCTAATCCGATAAGGATGTTTCTCGCGAGACAATGACTACTCGTACCCTTGCAGGTGCTGCCTGTTACTTGAACTTTGCCATCTGGACCTCTTTCTTCTAGCAAATCTCCACTACACTTCTTCGATTGTCTTGAACGTGATGTTGAAGGCAAGTCATGGGCTGTTAGCCATGGCAAAGTATGATTATCAGCCCATCGACGAGAACTTCCAGGAGATTCGTCTGGTCAACATCCTCGCTGGCTCTGGAGACGACTTGCTTATCATTGAAGTCAATCATGTCGCTTTACCAACTACAGAACCTCGCATCGGACCACTTCATACCAACGAGATTAATTCAGACAGAGCTGCTGGATGTCAAGATTACGATACCGGGAATCAAGAGAGCGAAAATCTTGTCAAACGTGATGCGCCAGAATTCGAGGCTTTGTCGTACACTTGGGGGCCACCGGAACCAGCTGAATCTATCATCATTCTTCCAGGGACAAGTGACCAGAAGCATTCTCCTACCCCTGGGCGTACGTTAACAATTGGCCCTAGCCTGGCGGGAGCCTTGCGTGGCCTTCGACGACCTACAGAGAGCCGATCGATGTGGATCGATGCTATTTCCATCAATCAACAAGATATCACGGAAAGAAGCAAGCAGGTCCCGCGTATGGGGGACATATATTCCATGGCGACACGCGTCATAATATGGCTTGGTACAGACTCCAACAACAGCGCCAGGGCCATTGAGCTCCTCGATCAATTGGGATCAAGGCTGGAGCAGAGCGAGACGGCTGGTAGGCGGACGAGATACAAGGATAGCACTAGACTTCCATGGACGATATCGGAATGGGAAGCCATAGAAGAGCTGCTCACCAGGCCTTGGTTCGCACGTGTCTGGATCTTGCAGGAGGCTCAACTTGCCAGAGCAGCGATCGTGCATTGCGGCAGTGCGCAGATATCTTGGAAGTCTATGAAAGATGCTATCCATGCAGTATACCGGAACCTCTATGTTCCAATCGCCGGCTTTCGTCAATTGATTGATGAGGCAGATAACACCGCAGACAACTTTCTGAGCCACGACGTCGAAGAGACATTGTTAAGATCCAGCTCGCGAGCTGCTACAGATCACAAGGACAAGATTTATGGAGCGCTGAATATTCTTGCGCAAGAAGTTAGAGACAGGATCGAGGTTAATTACGACTTCAGCGTGGTTCAAGTTTTCCGGAGCGCGATACTCGCAATCAATGATACAGTGCACCGGCTCAACCTCATGGCATATGGTGTCACTGATGAAGGAGCTGACTTCAATGGTCCCTCCTGGGTCCCTCGTTTTCATGCGGAAGCTCCATTCTCGCCCAAAACCTATCACTTTGCCAGTGGCGTTTCTGCTTCGAGAGTCCAAATCATCGATGAGCTGACTATTGAAGTTACAGGTAGGCTTTGTGGTACGGTCGTTACCATTGGACCGCCCGTTCCAGACATCCATGAAGACCTGCCAGACTTTTACAACACGCTGAAGACTGAGCCGTTGTTGCAACATCGTACGGAGCATGATCTACGTGATGAGGTTCTGAATTGTCTGGTAGCCTCGCAGCTGAGTAGTCGGCTGCCTGATAGCATGGATTCATTCTCCATAAAAGAGCTTAGAGAAATGTTCGGCAGTGGTTTGCGTAAAGACGAGGAGGGATCAGAGGCTTGGGCTGAAGCGGATGCAACTCTGGACCGAGCACTCTTCACCTGCTATGGCACACGTCTTATTGTCACTCAGGAGGGAATGGTTGGACTAGCTCCACTCAACGTTGAGGCTGGTAAGAGAGCCTAGGCCGTATATCTTCACAGCTGACTCTCGCAGGGGACCAAGTAGCCATTTTTCTGGGTTGCGACCATCCCGTTCTTCTTCGCCCCTCAGGCTCTAATTTCACTGTGCTGGGAGTCTGCAACATCCACGCACTTTGTGATGCTTCAGCACTGCTAGGAGCTCTGCCAGAACCATGGATCGTTCAATTCCTCTACTCTGATGAATCCAACACCCCCATGCCTCAACCCTTCTACATAAACGAAACGACAGGAGAGAGGACACGAGAGGATCCGAGGTTCGGCGAGCTTCCAGATGAGTGGGAAAGGATTTATTCGTTGTGGAACAGAAGTGAACCTCGCCACGTTGATTATTTCCGCCACAAGAGCACGGGTGAAGTGGTTTTTTCGGACCCGAGACTGGCGCCGGAGGCATTACTTCAAAGAGGGATAGCTCTGGATCATCTTCGTTTATAGAAGATCAAATGGAGTGTTGATTGGTACAAACCGCTTCCATTCACAGTGAGGCACACTATGGTCACCACATTTTGTAGATCACAGTGGCTTCAAATGTAATCTACATCTCGATTACCGTGGCCGATTCTCGCCATTTCATATGTATTTCACAATGAAGGTACTGTTTTATGCCCACGCAGGGCTTTAGGATCTATAGGAATTTTCTCATAAACAGCTTACTTAGAAAATCATTTCCAGTTCCTGTTTCTTCAGAATTTCATTCTCTTGAAATAGCAGAGTGGCTAAAAGGCTTGTCGACTTATAGCTTCCGGCTTAGAGTTTACGGCAGGAGTAGACAGTAGACTTATGACACCTTTCTGCGAGTTCAAGTCTCTGAGGTAGGCAAAACCTTCAAAGTCAACGAAACTTTGAAGGACGGAGTCCCTCCTACATGATGGATTCTGTGATAACATTATCTGAGATAAGTCCTATTGTATATTGCGGCATATCGACTTATCAGGCCTTCCCAACCTTAGGATCATACTTCTAAGAATATATATTGACCTTTTTTGAGCATGTGGTGGTTTGACGGATGAGACCCGTAAAAAACGTTGGTTTGGCCGTTTACGGGGGTGATGTGACCATAGTGCACAATGTTGGTCACACGATAAGTGAAGAGTCCAATGGGGGACATCAATGTGCTTCGCGCCTAAATCCAGTTCGATGGAGATATCTTAACTCTGTGAGGATGGTTATCGTTCCATCTTTGTATGATGCGCTCACAAGGCTGACGTGGAAGTATCGTGTAGAATAGTTATGAAGGGGCAAACGCATCATTATCCGAATCAATAGACGAGGCAAGATAAAAGTTGGACTCCGTCTGCTCGTATCAAGCCCTTCCCTATCGATCGATGTCCTTCAACAGCATGTAATTCTGGCATTCACAATCCTGTGGTTCTGCTTATGTCAGCAAGGCTCTCACAGCCGGAAACGCGTCGGCTTTTCGCGTCAACACCACAGCGGGGGGTGCCTGTGCGGGTGCCGCTACCGTAGATTAACCAGGATCGGCCAAACTCAAAGCGCCTTTCCCCTCCAAGATTTTATCACACTTGAACATACAATGGCGTCCTGTAAGCACGTAGATGCCGCTGAGCTCAGAGTGCCTGGACCAAACCAGTCCGTCTACCGCGAGGACTGCACTCAGTGCTTCGACTCTATTGACGATGCAGCCGGGCTCGATGTTTGTCTCTATTGCTTCAACGGAGGCTGCCCAGGCGAACGAAACCACTCCCTCTTGCACGTTCAATCGACCAGTCACCCTCTCGTACTGAATATCAAGCGGACGCTTAAGCATGTCAAACGCGAAGAGCCCCCTAAGAAAGTCACGAAGCTCGCCATAGCTGCTGAGACTGAAGCCGATAAATACGATACCACGACACAGATCAAGTGCTACGAATGCCAGGTAGACAACGTAGAAAAAGGCTCAGGAAAGCTGGCAAATGTTGTCGATGCAGTGCTCAAGGCAAACACGTTCGCGCGTCAAGAGGAGGTTAAGGCCTGGGAACAAGAGCTCACGGCCTGCGAACACACACTATGTCTGGTGCAGGACACCGCCAGGAATATACAGTCACAAGATCTTGGCCACTGCTCGAGTTGTGATCTCAAGGAGAACCTCTGGCTTTGTTTGACGTGTGGCAATCTAGGCTGCGGCCGAGCGCAGTATGGAGGCATTGGTGGCAATGGACATGGCGTGGCTCATACAACAGAGTCGGGACACACCGTAGCAGTCAAGCTGGGTTCACTAACTGCAGATGGAACGGCCGACGTATATTGCTATGGCTGTGACGAGGAACGCGTTGACCCGGAGCTCCCAGCACATCTCGCTCACTGGGGCATAAACATTGCGGACCGGCAAAAGACAGAAAAGAGCTTGGTCGAAATGCAGATCGAGCAGAATCTGCTGTGGGAGTTCTCAATGACCACAGAGGATGGGAAAGAGTTACGGCCACTCTTCGGTCCAGGCCTCACCGGTTTCAAGAATCTGGGCAACAGCTGCTATATGAACAGTATCTTGCAGGCTCTTTTCGAGATTCCCGAGTTCCAGTCTCGATATTACTTCCCTAAGGATCCGCCCCCAACTGTAGACCGGCCTGCTGAGGATTTGGAGACTCAGTTGCGTAAGGTTGCAGACGGCTTGCTTTCTGGGCGTTATTCCAAACCAAATAGCGATGTCTTCGTGTCCGAGCCAACTCCCGAAATCCCTTACCAAAAAGGCCTGGCTCCAGCGATGCTGAAGCATCTCATTGGTCGTGGTCATGCTGAGTTCTCAACTATGCGACAACAAGACGCTTTCGAATTTCTACTTCACATTCTCCAGTTAGTCACACGTGCTCCACACCCTGCTCCTCTGCAAGATCCAGTTGGTGTGTTCCGATTCGCCATGGAACAACGTCTGCAGTGCCTCAACTGCGATCGAGTGAGATACAGAACAGATGAACAGGAAAACATTTCTATACCTGTGCCCATACGCCGTGTCCCTAAAGACTCCCAGATGGAAGTGACCACCGTCGATGGCAAAGAGAAAGAAAAGGAAGAATTTGAACCAGTGTCGCTGAAGGAGTGCTTGGACATCTTTACTAGCCGCGAGCTTGTGGAGTTGACATGCTCTGCCTGTGGCAGCAAGGACGGATTCACAAAGCGCAGCCTCTTCAAGACTTTTCCACAAGTACTTGCCGTCAACGCTCGCCGCTTCGAAGTCGTCAATTGGGTGCCTACCAAGCAAGACGTTCCTGTCATTGTCAATGATGAGCCCTTTGCCTTTGATGCGTACAAGTCCAATGGACTCCAGCCCGACGAAGAAGAGTTGCCCGAAGATGCAGCCACTGGTGCTACGAGCAACAAGTTTGTTCCAAATGAAGCAGCTCTTTCGATGTTGGAGGCTATGGGGTTCCCGCGCGTGCGATGTGAGAAAGCTCTTTATGCGACTGGAAATGCGGACGCTGAAGCGGCGTCCATGTGGCTCTTCTCTCACATGGAGGATCCTGACATTGATACTCCTGTCGATCTGGGAGATTCCTCTGAAAATAGAGGCTCCGGCTCTGCTATTGACCCAGAGGCCATCGAAAACCTCGGTAATATGGGTTTCAGTGCCCCTCAGGCTAGGCAGGCGCTTAGAGAGACCGATGGCGATATAGCCCGCGCAGTTGATTGGCTCTTTTCCCACCCCGATGCGCAGGGAGACTTTGATGAGGGCGGGAGTGGGAATGAGGACGCACCGAAAGAGAGGACTGTACCGGGCAGTGCCGAGCTTCCTGCCAGTTTCCAATTACAATCGATCGTGTGCCACAAGGGTGGCTCCATCCATGCTGGGTCAGTCCAAATCCTTCTTTACCTCTCCCCTGGCCTCTTGCTAATTGAGAATAGTCACTATGTTGCTTTTGTCCGCAAACACCCCCCAGAAGAAAACCAGCCTTCCTGGGTACTGTTCAATGATGAGAAGGTGGCCAAGGCTGGAGACATAGACGAAATGAAGAAGTTCGCATACGTCTACTTCTTTCGCAGAGTATGAAAGACGTTTGATGATTGGAATGACAATGACAGGGGACGAGTGATATGATTGCATAGCCTATGGAGTTAGAAAATAGATATGACGGGTGCTGCAAAGCATCAGGCTGGGCATTTAAGTAGCGTGCGGTATGTGTACCGACTTGGACGTTAGACAAGCTGACTAGCGATCGATGACTTGAGCGACCATTGAGAGTTATGAAACGTGACGTCCGTTTCTTTCCAGTGTTGAATTTCTGTTTGCTTGCTGTGTCTTTCACCACCTGCAATTATGTCCTGTGGATGCCATAACATCGAGTTCTGAACATTTGTCTGAGTATAATATGCCTTCCATTGCGATCATTTCTCAATCTTACATCTCATGCGCTCTCATCCGAACGACCGATACAACCAATCGATTCACTCAGTGTCTCCCCTGAATCATTGCAACATGGGCCAGAGCCAGTCAAACACACACGTACACGACGATGTCGATGCTGGCCAACTTCCGCGGCAAGGCAGCATTACTACGCAGGCGGACCAATTCCCGGCAATTGACAACACTAAGAACCCAAAGGTATGTTTCCTTCTGACACGATTGCCACGAAGAAAGCAATCGCTAACAAACATTCTCAGGCAACACCGCAGAACCTTCTTGATTTGCCCCCTGAGATCACGGTTCGGATTGCTGCCTACGCCCAGGCTGATTGTTTAGAGTGCCAAAAGAACGATACCCGAGATGACCAGAGTAAGTTTTGCCCATCCGCAGACCTGGTTGAACATAAGTGCCTTTCTTTCTCGAGAGGACTAGCGCTGACGAGACACAGTCGCCGTTCTTTGGAGGTCCTTTGAGAACATGGCTGCTGCTGCTCGGACCGAAGCAATTGAGCTTGGTTTGGGTCTTGAGCAAATGGTGGATCCAAAATCTGGACACCCCATCGTTCACGTAGTGCATTATATTGGACCAAAGGCGGGATACAATGTCACTGCCACAAAGCTACATCCCATATTTCGAGTCTGCCGGCGCTTTCGTCGAGAGCGTGATGACTTCATCCGCAGTATCCATTTCCAGGTCAACCTACGCGACAAAGCGTATATCCCATGGGCCATCCGAGACGCCCTCATTGCCATTCTTAAAGAGTTTGAGCATCTACCGATGCTACGTCATCTCAAGATCGCATTCTACAATACCGACGAGGGTCACCGCCCACTCCAACGCTACTACACGTGCACAACCGACCCATTTCGTGTAGTTGACACAAAGCAGGTTAGCGAGTGGTACTCTAAGGTGTTGCATGGTGCAACTGATGTGCATTGGGCTGACCGCGAGATACGAGCTGGAGGTTCTTTGACGCCCGAGTCCTGGTTGTCCTTTGTTTACGAGCTGAGGGATGCGGATATTGCGGTTGCAATGGCTAGGATTAAGGTTTGGAGAGATGATCCTTCTGATCCAATACATGAACCTTAGCCTGATATTGAGGGTTGTGATTGATGTTGGTGATCGCAAAGAGGACGAGGAGGAGAAATGAGGAGAAGAATCTCGCGTACAGATGTTGATCATGGTCTGAGCGGACTATCACCAGGCTAAAACTGCTTTTGCTGGAGATTTCCTCACAGCCATGCTTCATTATGTTCTACGTAACTAATGAGAGACCTTGAGACACTTGCCATCTACATTGAATTCTTCCTGAAGTTCAACTCGGGTAAGTTGGCACATAGAATGAAAGAGAATTCTTTATCACCTGTGTTACCCAGTCGTGGATCTACCGAGTCTTTTATCGCGAAATAATCATTGGGAACAGCATACAATTTCCCATGCAGATTTTCGAGTGTATATTCCTGATCCCATTGCAGTGCAGCTGTAGTCCTACTGACGAAGATCAGTGGAAAGGATCCAGCAATGATACAAATCGTGTCTCAAGATGACATGATCCGGTTCCTGTCCCAAAGACTGCGAAGATATTGGCAATCCAGCCTGTTTTATATATCTAGGAGAGTTTTATCCTTGGAATACAAAGGAGCACCGAGTGAGGCTGACACTGACGTCGAGGCCAACGCGCGTACGGCAGTCCATTAGGATCGGGGCGGACACTACGAGAAAACGGAAACCCACAAACCATAAACTTTAATAAATGAAGCTTAATATAGCAGTATCACCACATTATTTAGTGTTATAATGACCTAGATTATAGCGGTTAGCTTTAATTATTTATTGCGTATATCTCTTACCTTCGTAATATACTTATTTTAGCCGTGAAACCCTCGCCGTCGTACCTATATAATACTTAAAACTCGAACTAAAACTACGTATATTAGTAACTTTAATCGTAGTCGATTACAGCTATAAAAGCTATTAATATATTATCTAAATATAGTTAGTTTACTTATATATAAAAAAAAAGAGCTTAGAGGTTAGTAATTAATAAATTAAGCTTATTTTATAAGAGTCTTTACTAATCTCTTTCTTAGCGTAGTAATTAACTTCTCTTTACGCGCTAACTTCTTACGTAAAGCCTTAACAGCCTTAATACGCCGGTAACGCTTAATAGCTAAAGCCTTCTCTAAAGCCGTAATTAGGGTCCCTAAGGGGTCGGGGGATCCCCTAACCCCTCGGGGGCAGGGGGGGTCGGGGAGGGTATTTGGGTCGGGTATAGGGGTCCCTAGGACCCCCCGCCCCGACCCTAAACCCGCTAGAACCCGACCCGATTAATCGGGGTAGGTTCTTAGCTAAAAAACGTAACTTTTTTATATAGTTTTATTAATTACGGACGACCTATAGGTATTTTATATTATATAATCTTATAGACTTATAGAATAGGTATTTCTCTATAATTCTAGCTATTTAGATCTTAATAATACCTAGGTTAAGTATTAAAATATATGACTTAAAAAACCCGACTTCCCCCTAATTGGCGGGTTAGAGGGAAAAGCTCCCCCCGACCCGAAAACCCGCCCTTCCCCTATTTCTACTCTCCCCGCGGCGGGTTAGGGGGGTACCCCTAAAACCCGACCCGACCCGACCTCTTAGGGACCCTAGCCGTAATACGCGAAGCTAACTTTTACTTAGGTATAGGTAGTTTTACTACTATACCGCTAGTAGCCCCTAGCTCTTTCTATATACGAACGTACTTTTAAGTAATAGTTTCGTAATAACGTAAATTTAGCTAGTAACGAGAATACCGAGTACCTAATCTCTTACTAATAGAATAAGCCTCTTTAGAGAATACCTTATACGTAAACTCTACTCTCTCTATCTTCCCGTTAATCTCTATCTCTTTACCCTACTTATACCTAGTATATCTATTAGGACCTTTCCGGGTTACTCTAAGATTAGTTATCTTGATCTATATAGTATAGGAGATTTAACGCCGGCGAGCCGCGCTTAGACCTTACTAGGTAGTTTCTTAGATATTATAAAATACCGGATTACTATAACGATCTTATAACTCCGGATATAGAGCTATACGGAAGTAGATATCGAAATCTAGGTCGCCGTTAGGGAGACGGGGTACCCGACCGATAGTAATATTACTAGAGCTACTATATATTTTAGGTAGTTAGCCGGGGAAGTCTACTCCTTAAGCTACCGAATCTACTCTATAAGCTACTAAATCTGCTCCTTAAGCTGGAGGAGAAGGAGGAGGTAGTAGTAGTAGTAATAGTAGTAGCGGTAGAGAGCTAGTCTATAGTAGAAGGCGGCGGCGAGGGATCTTACGAGGGCGGGCGACTTCTTCGTCGTTACTTAGGACGGAGTAGATATCGTAGCGCGTAGTAAGCTTTCTTTTAGGTCTATTATATAGTTAGTATAGCTTATTAATACTTATCTAAGGTAAAGGAAGGTAAGGTAAGGTAAGAAGTTAAAGTTATAATACTAAAATATCGTAACTTTATCTTAATCTAGCTTTATAAGGCTCTCCCTTACTCTATATACTAGCAGCGTAAGGAAGAATACCTAGAAGCTATTCTAGGATATAATATAAGGCTATAGATAGAAGGAATAAGCTACTTACGCTATAGTTATAGTAGTATAGCCTAGAGTTATAAGGTTAGTAGTTTAAAAGTAAATATATCTCGAAAAGTACGGCGGCCTAATTAGGTCTAGCGTTATTAATTTAGTTATAGTACTATTCGGTTATAAGTAGTTAAAACTAGTAGCTAAGTAAGTTATTTTAAATAGTTAACTATATAATCTATATTACTATCCTCGCGCGTAGTAAGAATCTATATTACGCGCGAGGCTAGTAGCGTAATCTCTACCTTAATATAATATATAATCTATAGATCTAGTACGTAATATAGTTATTAAACTACGCGTAAGGATAGTAGTAGTACTCTTATTAACCCTATATAGCCTTAGCCTTAGCCTCGTTAATTATCTATAAGTAATCCCGCGCGTAGTATAAGAACTATACTACGCGCGAGGCTTTAAAAATATATAAATATAGTAGCTTTATTATCCCGCGCGTAGTATAGTTATAGTACTACGCGCGAGGATAGTTATAGTACTCTTATTAACCCTACTTAGCCTTAGCCTTAGCCTTATTAATTATCTATAACTAATCCCGCGCGTAGTATAGGAACTATACTACGCGCGAGACTATAAACTAAGCTATTATTATCCTATTTTACTATATAGTAGCCTTTCGCGCGTAGTATAAGAACTATATTACGCGCGAGATCTTAAACTATACTACTATTATCCTATTTTACTATATAGTAGCCTCTCGCGCGTAGTATAAGAACTATATTACGCGCGAGATCTTGAACTATACTACTATTATTCTATTTTACTATATAGTAGCCTCTCGCGC
Organism: Venturia effusa; assembly: GCA_007735645.1. Lineage (NCBI taxonomy): Eukaryota > Fungi > Ascomycota > Dothideomycetes > Venturiales > Venturiaceae > Venturia > Venturia effusa. The sequence goes on along the minus strand of CP042190.1, from coordinate 1,758,284 downwards.
GTAGTATAAGATTCTTACTACGCGCGAGACTATAAACTAAGCTATTATTATCCTATTTTACTATATAGTAGCCTTTCGCGCGTAGTAGGGTTCTTATACTACGCGCGAGATCTTTAGATCTACTACTATTACTATATTACTATATATAGTAGCCTCTCGCGCGTAGTAGGGTTCTTATACTACGCGCGAGATCTTAGAAATATACTACTATTACTATATTACTATATATAGTAGCCTCTCGCGCGTAGTAGGGTTTTTATACTACGCGCGAGATCTTAGAAATATACTACTATTACTATATTACTATATATAGTAGCCTCTCGCGCGTAGTAGGGTTTTTATACTATACGTAAGAATCTTAGAATTATACTACCGTTACTATATTACTATATATAGTAGTATCTCGCGCGTAGTATAGTTCTTATACTACGCGCGAGAGAGATTATAGTTTCTCCTATTCTCTAAGATTAGTCTTAGCCCTAGCCTCGCCGCTACTACTACTACTACTACTACCTCGTACTAATATAGGGATACTAGACGTATTAATAGAGAAGAGGAGGGCTAGGGTAGTTATTATAATATACCCCTAGCCTCGCCGTCGCTACTAACTCCTAGTATCCTAGCGTCTTACCGGGTTTATATAAACCCGGTAAGACGCTAGGATACTAGGAGTTAGGGGTAGCGGAGGCGAGGCTAGGAATATATATAATAACTACTCTAGCCCTCTCCTCTCTATTAATAAGCTATATATATAGTACCCCTATATTAGGTAGTAGTAGTAGTAGTAGTAGTAGTAGTAAGGAGTAGGGCTAACTATTAATACTAATAAGTATCGCCCTAGTACCTTACTGTTTTCCTATAAAAACGCTAAGATACTAGGAGTTAGGGGTTTTAGCTACCGCTAGGCTATATATAATAACTACCCCTACCCTCCTCTCCTCTATCAATAAGCTATATATATAGTACCTCTATATTAGGTAGTAGAGGTAGTAGTAGCGAGGAATAGGGCTAACGAGGGAACTATTAGATTAGTATTATAAGAACTAGTAGCGAAGAGGAGGAGTAGGACTAACGAGGTATATTTATAGCTATATATCTTTATTATAACTTAACTATAGTATCGAATCATAGCTTAATATATAATATATATAGTAGCACAGTTCTTTATACCGTAAAGATACGATAACGCTTTACCCGATTTAGATAATATATTACTCTCTTTTATAGTACTAATCGATTAATCTCGGTACTAGTTAACTCTACTCTTTATAGTTCCTCTAGGGCTTAGTTTAAAGGATTAACCTACCCGGCGTCTTTTAACCTACTACGTTCTTAAAAGGAGGAAGCTTATTATTACTATCCTCCTACTCCTACTCTTTAAGTAACCTATCGAGTTCGTTACGCTCTTCGTTATTCTATAGTATTAAAACTCGCTATTTACCGATATACTATTAAAAGATTCTCTAGTTTTCGGTAACCCTCTACTCCTTAGTAGCTATTCTATCGACCTTTAAAATTATCCTCTTATAGCTATACTTCTTCGCCGGAATATAGCCGTAAGGCTCCTTCTTAATAACTAGTTCTTCTCGGCTATATTTCTTCGTAGGGATATAGCCCTTAGGCTCCTACTTTATAACCTTCTCTTTCTTAATCTTTAGTAGAGGTAGAGCTTTCTTCCTTAGGGTTAAGATTTTTTTTAGAGATAGTAACTCTAAATTCTTATTCTTAAATAGGGCGTTACTATTAAATAGGGTAGGGATATTATCTATATACTTCTCGAAGTAGATAGTAATCTAGTACTAGGGCTAACTACTAGTCTTTATAGCGGTAAGAGGGAAGATAGCTCTTTCGCTTATAAATATAGTCTCTATATTACTACTATTAGCTACTTCTAAGTTAATAGTAAGTAGTATATACTTAAGTAACTTAGATATAAAGTTAGGCTTAAATATCTAGGTATATAAAGTAGAGATTCGTATCTACGTACCGAGTACTTTATCGAGGAGTTTCTCCATACTTTTAATATCGTTAGGAAAGATAGTATGATCCTATCTATCTAGGTATAATTAGAATATAAGTAAGTGTATAAAATAGATTACCTACTACTTACGGATAAGTACAGAGCTTATATATTATAATATTACCGTATACTATCCTCGTTAGTCTTATAGTCTACCCTATAGGCTATAATACGATACTAAAAGCGTTGTTACTTAAGAATAGAAGCCTTATACTTTATACTCGCTTACCGATTAATTATTCTCGTACGATTAAACTTAGAATCGGTAAGTTCCTTAGACGACTAGCCCTAGATCTTAGATCTCTATATCTAACGGCCGTCTATAGAGATAAATTAGGCTTTCTATAGTAAGCTAAACGATACTATTATAGATAAAGACCTTAAAGTCTTTATACCGATTATACTCTTTTTTGGGGGAGTAGGAGTAGGCGATTTATCGACGATCTTAATTATAGTATTCTCGTTTATACCTAGTATCTAGGTCCTAAGAGGGAACTCGCTTTAGTCGTAAAGCTTACTATTATAGGCGCTATAGGTAATTTTACTAGGCGTTATAGGGTTCTTTATATAAGGCTTTATAGTCGTATATTCGTACTAGAGGATCTTCTCTAGTATTATAAAGATATATTAGTAAAGGGGACTATAGGTAAGGAGAATATCTACTAAAAATATATAGCGTACTATAGAGTTTTATAGAGTTAATATCTCGGAGAGGGGTACCGAAATCTTAGCTATATAGTCGTACGGTAATACCGGCAATACCAATATTAGCCCGTATTTTAATAAATTTAAGCGATAGGGGTATCTATAACTCTAACTAATAATTAGATTAATTTAATTATATAATATAAAATAATAAGCTCGATGAGGCGGTTCGAATAGTATACTTAGAATAAAGATATATAGTAGCGTTATAGTAGGACTAGGGGGTAAAATCTTAGTATAAGAATAAGCTAATAAGCGTATAAGCCGCGAATCTAGATAACCGAACTTTACTAACCTACCGAGATCTATTTAAAACTAATAAGTTTAAGTTTATATATTATTCGAAAGCGGTTAGTCTATATTACTATTACTCTCCGTAAAACTTCTTATTATACTCGCCCTTACCGTCTCCGTCTCTATCTTAATAATTCTCTTTATAGTTATAGTTACCTAGGACTTTATCTATCTTAATATCTGTAGCTATATCTCCTATATAACGGAATAGATCTAGATCTTAAAACTACTAGCGTGCCCCGGTTAGTATATCGAGTTCTATAAGTTAAGGTTCTCGCCCGGAATCGTAATACTAGCCTAGTATTACTCGGAGATTAAGGTAATAGCGAATATACGGATTAGAGCGATCCTCGAGTATATTTAACGGGGGTCTCTCTATAAGGCGATAGCCCTCGGAATAAAGATATTAAGTATATAGATAATATATATCCTAGGGTATAAATTTATTGAGGTTATACTAATCCGTAAGTAACGAGAAGATAGCTATTCTCTTAGGATTAAGATTAACCGCGTAGTTTTACGTACTAGTAGGTAGTATATTATAGAGAATAAATAGTCTCCTAGGTACTATATTAGGGCGGTTCTTCTGTCTCCGGATATAATAGTTATTCTATACCTATTTATACGTTAAGAAGGTAGTCTCTTTACGTAGTAAATTATATACCTATACGAATAAGGCAATCTCCTTACGGAGGATAGGGATATATAGTACAAGAAGGGCGATATAGTTAATAATTAGCCCGTTATTAAATTGATAAGTATAAGCTAGGAATATAAAGAATTTTCGCTATCGAAAGATATAGTCTTTAGTAAACTATATCTACTACACCTTAATCCTCTAGTTCTTTATACTAGTACTATATATATAGGTATCTTAAAATCTTAGGCTTAGGTTATAAGCGAGAAGGAGCTTATAATATACCTAGGTAAGTAGAGTAGTTTCGCCTCCCTTATCCGAGTAAATCTATACCGGACCTCGCTAAATAGCTTTTAGTACGTTAATAAATTAGCCGAATATACTAATAGCTATAGAGTTTAAGATTCCTACGTAGATCTAAATAATATATCGTAAATATACGTTAATATAGGCGTATGTAAGGACTAGCTTAACCGTATTATAAGGAACGCCTATATATAGTATATATTACGCTATATATAGGTATAGGAGATACTTATAATTCCCTACTAGGAGAATTATCCCTCTCTAGCTATTAGTCTTACTATAATACTATCTTTTACTATATCTACCTTTTACCTATTATTATAATTCTAATAGCTCTTAACTCGGTATAGATCTAGTAAAAGATAGCTTCTAATCTAAAACTATTAAGATCTACGCGTAGTACTAGCTAGATACCTATATTAAACTCGAAGGCTCCGGATACGTAAGACGGGAGTAATATAGCTATAGAAGAGAAGAATAATCTAGACGCCTCCGAGTAGGCTATAGACGCCGCGCTAGATAAAGCGAGGCGTACTATAGTTCTTAGGGGGAAGTAGGTCGAACTAGTAAGGCTAATAGCTTAGATAGAAGACCTTAATAATACGCTAAGTTCCCCTACGGCGCGAGACGCGAGCGCTACGCCTACGCTAACTAATATCCGACCTAGTAAAGAGCTATAACCCGAGAAGTTATAATTATACGAAGGGAAAAGTGTACGCTCTTATCGTAAGTAGATACGTAGCGTAGAGAATACGTTCCGCCTTACGCCTAATACTTTCCGAAGTAAGATCTCTAAAATTATATATATACTCTAGTTTGTAAAGAGTACTCTCTATACCTCCTAGATAGAGAAGGAGTCTACCCTAGAAGAGGACTAAATTACTTAGGAGTACTTTAAGACTTTCCTACTTAACTTAATCGAGGACCTAGAGAATCGCTAGCTAGACGTAATATAGCTATATATAGATAGTAAGTAAGGCGTAGAGCAGTCTATAGTATCTTTTAACTCCTACTTAATAAGCCTTAAGTCCTAGATTAAAGAGCCCTATACTACGATCTAGCTACGAAACTACCTCTAGTATAAGCTACGCCCTAATATAAGGTTAATACTTTCTAACTATCAAGATATCCCTAAAACTCGAGACGTAATCGTAGCGCTAGCTATATACTTAGAGACGAATAAGCGCCGAGTAATAAACTCTCGTATCTTAGAGAGAGATCCTAAGCGTAGGAATACCTAGGGTAACTATATATCTATAAATAAGAGGTAATATTAAGTATCGTAAGAGGGTAGTAGGCTCTCCGATACTAACGCTACCCCTATATAGCCTAGGAAAGAGAAGAATCTCTCCTCTATCTAATACTATAACTATAGAGAATACGGTTACTACGCTAATAAGTACCCTAAGCCCTAAAAGCTAAAGGAGGTTATAGAGGTTATAGCTAATTAATACTACGACCTAACGGGAAACGAGTTAGCGTCGTCCTAGCTACGCGGACGACGCGCGCTAAAGTCGTAGAGTTATCCGCCTATAAGGCTTCTAGAAAAGACTAGAAAGAGTCTAGGGCCTTATTAAGTATACGTAGCGAGAATCTAATACGTACGGGTATCGTACCCTCCTCGCGTACCTAAGATACTATAGTAAAAAAGTTAATTACTATCCTTTCTACCCTAAAAGAGGACTAATCCGAGTATAATATTACCGCTACGCTAGACTTAAGCGCCGAGGTTAACGTTATTAGTCCCCTTCTAGCCCTAGAAATAGATCTAATCCCTATAGATATCCCCGCGCCTTCTATAAGTTAGGGAGCCGGTAATAGTATAAGTTACTAAGGAGCCTATAAAGGCGTATAGAAGGCTACTAACTCCTTAGGAGTTATAAGGTAAGTAGAAGTAGAATTTTACGCCCTAGATAGGAAGGGTTCTAACTACCTCTTAGAGATACCGGCTTTATTAGACGCGAGGGTCGAGCTCGACCTAGAAGTAAGGTAGTAGTATTTTAAGAGCGCTAATACTTAAATCCGCCTTATCTTAGTAGAAGAATTAGTAAGTAAGAATTCTATAAATATTTTTAAGCTAAGGAGCGAGAATATTACCCCTATCCTAAGCGTAGACGAATTTAAGTAGGATACCCTACCTATCTAACTACCTCCTAAGTTCTAGGACTTTAATTCTATCTTCGACGACCGTAAGGCTATAAGTATACTAGCCGTAGAGGGCGTAGAGTATACTATCGAAACTACGGTAGATCCGCCGTTTAGGAAGATATATAACCTCTTAGTAAAGAAGCTAGGGATCCTTAGGTAATATATTAATAACGCGAGTACGAGTAGCTAGATCCGCCTATTAACTAGCCTAGTAGAAGTAGGTATCCTATTTATCCCTAAGAAGGGAGGCGAGCTACGCTTATACGTTAACTACTATAGGCTAAATAAGGTAACTATTAAGAACCGGTACGCGCTCCCTCTTATCTCCGAACTCCTAGACCGCCTATAGGGCGCTAAGTACTATATAAAGTTAGATATAAAGAATATATATTATCGTATCCGTATCCGGCTAGGCGATAAGTAGAAGACGGCGTTCCGTACCCGCTACGGGTACTACGAATACTTAGTTATACCTTTTAGACTTACTAATATATCTACTACTTTCTAGGCCTATATTAATAAAGCCCTAAGTAGACTAGTAGATTCTATATATATAGTATACCTTAATAATATACTCGTCTACTCCGCTAGCCGTACTATCTATATACGGTATATACGCGAAGTCCTAGGTCGCCTTAAGTAGTTCGGCTTATACGTTAATCTAAAGAAGTATAAGTTCTTCTCCTAAGAAGTAGAGTTCCTAGGTTATATTATCGATACGTAGGGTATACGTATAGACCCTAAGCGTATCTTAAGTATTATAGAATAGCCTAAACCTAAGACTTATACTAAGGTATAGACCTTCCTAGAATTCTATAACTTCTACTATAGGTTTATCGCGAGGTACTCGCGTATTATAGTACCGCTTATAGTACTATTTAAAGAATCTAAAAATAGGAAGTAGACTAGTCCCTTCCTTTAGCCTACTAACGCGAAGGATACTTTCTTTATACTAAAGAAAGCGTTTACGTAAGCGCCCCTCCTACGCTATTTTAATCCTAAGCTAAGGATTAGAGTAGAGACTAACGCCTCTAGCGTAGCGGTTACGGCTATCCTAACCTAAGTATAGAATAGTAGCTAATAGTACCCTATCGCTTTCTAGTCGCGCAAACTTCTTTCTATAGAGTAGAACTATAAAATATATAAGTAGGAACTACTCGCTATCGTCGTAGCCTTTTCGTACTAGCGGTATTACCTCGAAGGAAGCTACTACTCTATTAAGGTTCTTATAGACTATAATAACCTCGTAGGCTTCGTAGAGTTATAGTAGCTAAATAGCCGGTAAGCCCGCTAGACTATACTACTTTCAGTATATAATTTTATTATTATATATAGAGTAGGACCTAAGAATCTAGCGGATACCCTCTTAAGGCGGCTAGACTATAGTTCGTATACGCTAAATACGAATACCCTACTCCCTATATTATATTAGAAGTTAGGGTTACTACCTAGGGTAGTAGTTATCTAGAGTCTTTCTATTTAGAAGGAGTATAGAGTAGACGTACGGATTAATAGGGAAGCTAATAGCTCGTAACTATGTAGTAATAAAGATAGACGGGCTAAAGATACCTATAAGTAGGTATAGAATATCTACCCGGTCCGGGCTAAAGAGACCACGCCTATAACCCCTAGGTCTCTTACTAGAGACCTCCTAAAAGGCGAGTACGCTTATTTAGACCTAGAATCTAGGCTAGGGGAATTCTAGTCGATTTAAAGCGCGGACCCTATCGTACGTAGTATCTACGTAAGACTAATCGATAAGCCGATCGGGCTATACTAATAGACGCGTACGTCTATAGGTACCTTATACTTTAGAGAAAAGATATACGTACCCTAAGACGCCGTAGTAAAGTAGGAGCTACTAAAACGCTACTATAATAATACCTTCGCCGGGTATTTTAGAGTAGTACGAATATATAATCTACTCGCGCGGAAGTACTTTTAGACGTATATATCTCGCGACGTAGATAAGTACGTTAAGACTTACGAAGTCTACTAAAAGATAAAGGTTAAACGGTATACCCCGTTTAGAGATCTATAGTCCCTACCGTAGCCTAAGGGGCTATAGTAGGAGTTAACTATAGACTTTATAAGTAGAATACCTCCTAGTAAGGTTAGAGGTAGGGCTTATAATACGCTTTTAGTAATACTCGATCGCTATATAAAGATAGCTCTATATATTATAGTTACTAAGATACTCTTAGCTTTAGACCTAGCTAATATTCTTATAGAAAGGGTAGTTACTAGGTTTAGGGCCCCTAGAGGTATTATATTAGATTAAGACTCTAGGTTTACTAGAGCCTTTTAGTCCGAACTCTACTACTATACGAAGATTAAGCGACGATTAAGTACGGCGTTCTACCCTTAGATAGATAGTTAAATAGAGAGATAGAACTAGATAGTTTAGGAATACCTAAGGGCCTTCTACTCGGAAAATTAGAGTACGTAGGCTACGCTACTCCTAGTCGCGGAGTTTATATATAATAATAGTAAGTATACTACTATAGGTGTCTCCCTATTCTTTACGCTATATAGCTACTATCTAGAGATCTACTTTAAAGCTAGCGATAAGTAGGGGAATAAAGTACTAGTAGTAAAAGAGCGTATCTAGTCCTTATACTTATTACGCGCTAAGCTAGTAGCTCGCTAGTAGAGAGCGAGCGAATCGTAAGTAAAGAGCTATAATAAGAAGTATATCCCTATAAAATTTAATAAGGGAGATTTAGTCCTCGTGTCTACGAGGAATCTCCGTATAAAGACCCTAAGTAAGAAGCTAGCGTAACGTATAATAGGCCCCTTTCGAATTCTAGAGCTAATTAGGTCCTAGGCCTATAAGGTATAGCTACCTAATAATTATAGAATATATCTAGTCTTTAGTATCTCCCTCTTAGAAAGATACTACCTACGAGAAGGTAGTAAGTAAGAGATCCTACTACCCCTAGAAATTATTAACGGGGAAGAAGAGTAGGAAATTAAGAAGATTCTAGACGCGCGATATAAAGGTAAAGTACGGTAATATCTAGTAAAGTAGGTAGATTACCTATAGAAATTTAACTAGTAGATTCTATAGAAAAATATAGATAACTCCTAAGAGATAGTTTAAGCTTATAAGTATAGTACTAAGAGCTATCTAACCTTAACGCGAGAAGTACGTAAGCCTAAGGTAGGGAGTCTTAGAGGCGTAACGGGCGAGAATACGGTAATAACGACCTTAGGCTAGGTAACTTTAAGAAGATTATAGAGAAGAAAATAAATAAGGAGAATTCTTTTTATTAATCCGCCGAAGCGGTACGTATAGCTAGTAGCTAGAAGGAGGCGGCGAGGCGTAGTAAGGGAGTACTAGCTAATAAAGCCTAGGATTTTAAAAAATCCCTAAAGCGCCTAAGACGCTATACGCTACGCTTAAATATTAGGCTTATAAGCGAGCCGTATACTATACTAAACCCTACTCCTCTATCTCCTTATCCTCCTCTTCCTCCTCTACCTCCTTAGTAGGAGCTAGGGTATAGGTATTCGTATCGTCGTCGTCGATACCGTCTATACCGGCTATAGAGTCCTCGCGGAAGAGGCGCTAGCTAAAAAGACTCTATAGCTAATTAGTTAAAATAAAATCTCTAGGGAATTAGGGATCGCGAGGAGGGAGTAGAGCGAGACCGTTCTATACGCGATTAGTATAGAAAGCGTAGGCGGAAATATCTAACGTACGAAAATTTATATTTAGTTTATAAGCTCTAACTAAGTATCGGTCGAGGCGACGGCCTTATATAGAGTAAGTATAGTAGCGGAGTTTTTAGCCTTACGGCCTTTAGTAGCTCCTTCTTTATCCTTTTACTCCTAGGCGCGGATATACTAAGTTATAAGGCGGTTAAACCGCTTATAGTAGCGCGCTAGCTAGTTCTCGAGGAGCTCTTCGTCTAAAATAAATTAGTAAGAAGATAAATATACGAGTAGTACGCGTATATATACTAGCGCGGATACGTTTAGTAGTCTCTAATAAGATATTAGCGTATTTATTTAACTTAGTTAGTATCTATAAAAAAAATATTAATTAGTAATTCGATAAGTAGCGGACGCGTAGATTATAATATACCTCGATATACTTATAGCGTAAAGTAGTATAATAACTATACTTCTATAAAAGAGGCTTATAGTAAGTAAGAATACGCTCGGGGTCGCGGGCGTAGCGTACGTAGACTAACTAGTAGAGTTACTCTAGATCTTCTATCTTTCTTTTTTTAGATAGTAGGAGGCTACGAGGGTATAGTAAGAACGTTACTTATTAAATTAAGGAAGTAGGAGAAGCTAATATAAAGATAAAGCTAGAGAAGAAAATTTTATAACGCGAATATTTATTTTATTTAGGGTATATACGCTCGGGCTACGAGAAGCCTAATACGCGTTTTACTAAGAATAGAGATTTTAGAAAATCTAGTATTTTAATTTTAGGATAGGAATTATAAAATTCTAGGATCTAGCGAAGCCGCTATAATATATATACGTACTATATAACGCGTCTATCTAGATAGTCTATAAACGCGACTCTAAGATAGGCCTACGTTCTTTTTAAAGCCCGTACGCTATATTCGAGTTACTAGCGAGATATATACGCGCGGCCTTATAAATATATACGAATTACTACGAACTCTACCCTAGGGATAGGATATATAAAGGGGGGATAGTTATAAGGACTAGCTTAACCGTATTATAAGAAACGCCTATATATAGTATATATTACGCTATATATAGGTATAGGAGATACTTATAATTCCCTACTAGGGGAATTATCCCTCTCTAGCTATTAGTCTTACTATAATACTATCTTTTACTATATCTACCTTTTACCTATTATTATAGCGTAGATCTAGATACCGTACGGCTTTAATTTATTATAACTATCGATAGACTATAGCTAATAAGGTCTAGGAACTACGTATTCTTCTCGATACCGCTAGTAATTCTTACGCCGTACTTCTACTATCTCGGGATTTATCTCCGAATATACCTAGTATAATAAGGTCTTTAAGATTAAGTAGCTATTATTACGGAAGTAAGTATAGAGAAGGCTACTCCTAAAGCCCTTAATTATACTAGACTTTATCTCTTCTACTACTATACGTCTTATATAGGGTCCCCAAGGGGTCGGGTCAGGTCGGGTTTTAGGGGTACCCCCCTAACCTACCGCGGGGGGGGGGGAGGTAAACGGGGGGGAGAGGGTTAGGGTTTTAGGACGGGGGATAATTTACCCCCCGACCCGATAATCGGGGTAGAATCGGGGGCGTACGTAATACTTATTAAGATATAATACCTATATAAAGTATTATATAATATTATTAAGAGATAAGGTATTCTTATAGGAAGTAAGGGTAATAATTTAGTAGAATCTAGGTCTTAAGTTATAATATTTATATATCGAGTATTACTAATAGTCTCCTAATAGTTAATATAGAGAGAGAGCTATTTATTTAGTACTAGTATATAGAGAGAGAACGGGCATAATATTAGATACCGTCCTTAGACTTATTATCCGATATATCTCGCTTATTAACAATACTATCATTAGTTATAAAACTATCTAGATTCCTATTATTATTATTATCTTCTTCTTCTATCTCCTTATTATCCTCCTTATCCTTATCTTAAAGCCGACCTCGAAATATAGAGGCTAGAGTACTCTTATTATCTACTATATCTATTTTATTAAGATAATTACTATTAATATTAGTCTTCTATTTAGCTAATAGTAATATTACCGAACGTTTAAGATCTATATTACGAACTCTACTATATCTCTAAGTAGTATCTCTCTTCGAACTAAATATAAGCTCTTATACCTTATTTACTAGCGAGGCTTTAGGTAGATTAGCTCTTAATCTAGCTTTATTAATAGGATATACTATCTACTAACTAGTAGGACCTAGTAAGGAATAGCTAGTTATAAGTCGATTACGTAGAATCGTAATTTCGTCTATATTAAAAAATTAGTAAGGAGAGATAAAGGGAAGGAAATCGATAGTATAGGTCCCTATAGTAATAAGGGCCTATATAAGCGTTAGAGACTATTAGTAGACTATTAGGTAAGCGGAATACTAACCGATAGTTCTTCTTTATAAAGATATTTATAGATCTTCTTATTTTAAGTAACGAGTACTAGACTATTTACCTTAGTATTTAACAATTACGCTATATACTACTATAATCTCCTTATAAGTCTAAATATAGTTTACTAGTAGTTTAAGTAGCGAGCGATAGTAGCTTCCTAGAACTTTTTAATTTACTTATCTACTATAGGGGACTAGATTTTAGTATCGAGAAGTACGTCTAGATCTTAATTAAGGAATTTATTATTATCTTCGTTATTCTCTTCGTCGTCGTCTTCGTCGTCGTCTTCGTTATCTTCGTCGTCTTTATTATTATTAGATTCGAAGGCGATAATTTTATTAAGAGGGCGTTTAAGGATATTAGGATAGCTACTAGTAGTAATTCTAGAGATATTAATTAGTTAGAGGACTAGTAAAAGAGTAAGAAATATTAGTATAGATATACCTCTTATCTATAACTTCTTAAGTAGCCGCCTATAAAAGCTCCTTTTAACGCGCCTCTAGTAATTTATTAAAGCCTAATAAGTCCTTTACTTTCTTACGCGCTACCGATATTATAGTATATAGGTACCGCCTAGCGTAATCTTTTATCTTCTTAAAGCCTTTAAGACCCTTACGGCGCGTAGTCTCTTTCTATATATACTTATTTATAGATCGCTACGTAACTAGTTTAGCGGGCGCTATAGTAGAGAGCGGCTAAAGTAGGGAACGGCTAATAGTCTACTAATAGTTAAGGGTACGATTAGAAAGTAAAATACGCTAAAATTACTTTTATAGATATAATAATATTAATTGGTAGAAGGAGTTTATCCTAAGCGCGAAATAGTAAGTATAGGCCGATAATCGGCGTCTAAAGCGGCTTAGCGTATAGAGATTTTAACGCTAGTCTATTATATATTAGAACGCGCCTTTACTAGTTACCTCTATAACTATTATCCTTATATTAACTTAGCTAATTATATCTTATTAGGCCTGTCAAATTATTCTTATTGTTATTTATTACTATAGTATATCTTTATTTCAAATTTACGCGTACGCGTATTCGGTAATACTAATTATAACCTTAGGCGCGTACTAAGATAACTAGCGTAATTGCTACTAGTAGCTCCTAGATCGCTCGAAAGTCTTTAAAAGGTTTAACTAGTACGCCTAAGTTACGTTTAAGAAAAATAACTACTCGAAAGACTCCTATAAAGAAACCCTACCGTTATAAGCTAGGAAGTAAGTAAAATACCTATTAGTTTACTAATAGTCTATTAATCCTTACTAACGTAAATTCTAGCCGTCGTATTACGTAAGATTCGTCGCTACTAGAAGGGGACTAAACTCCTCCTACGTAAGTTACTATTTACGAGATTAGTAAAAGAGATTACCTAGGATTTACTTATTATCAAGAATACGCGCTTTTAGAAGACGGCTATCGATATAATTTAAGAAGCGGCCGAGGCCTTCCTAGTTAGCTTATTTAAAGGTAATATTCAATATATACTTAATTATCTCTAGTCTACTAATCTAGAATAGATACCAACCTATACGCTATCTATACTAAGCGAGTAACTATTTAGTCGAAGAATATATAGTTAGTAAGATAGCTTCGTTAGGGTAGAGGTAGGGTCCCCAAGGGGTCGGGGGATCCCCCGACCCCTCGGGGCAGGGGGGTATTCGGGTCGGGTATAGGGGTCCCTAGGACCCCCCGCCCCGACCCTCCCCCCGATAGAACCCGCCCCGATTAATAGGGTCGGGCTCTTGGCTAAAAAACGTGACTTTTCGTACGGTTTTATTAATTACGGACGACCTATAGGTATTTTATATTATATAACCTTATAGACTTATAGAATAGGTATTTCTCTATAATTCTAGCTATTTAGATCTTAATAATACCTAGGTTAAGTATTAAAACATGTGACTTAAAAAACCCGACTTCCCCCCGATTGGCGGGTCGGGGGTAAAAGCTCCCCCCGACCCAAAAACCCGCCCCCCCCCTGTTTCTACCCCCCCCGCGGCGGGTCGGGGGGGTACCCCCAAAACCCGACCCGACCCGACCCCTTGGGGACCCTAGGTAGAGGTAGTAGCGAGTAAATTCTAGACTAAAAATATAACTAAATAATATATTTTTGGAGTTATATACTATAGGATAAAGTAAAGCATATATTAGGCGTAGAATATTAATAATACTAGTATTTACCTCTCTTAACTATTAGTAGACTATTAGGATCTCTCTCTCTATCTTTCTTTATCTAAGCTAAATAAGAAACGGTAAATTTAACCTCTCTTAATAATTAGGAGACTATTAGGATCTCTCTCTTCGTCTCTCTTTATATAAACTAAATATATTATCGTAAATATAGGCTCCCTCGACTATTAGAAGACTATTAGGATATCTCCTATCGTCTTTCTTTATCTAAACTAAATATAATATCGTAAATATAGCCTCTCTTAACTATTAGAAGACTATTAGGATCTCTCCTATTATCTTTCTTTATCTAAACTAAATCCAATATCGTGAATATAGCCTCTCTCGACTATTAGGAGACTATTAGGATCTCTCTCTTCGTCTCTCTTTATATAAACTAAATACATTATCGTGAATACAGGCTCCCTCGACTATTAGAAGACTATTAGAATATCTCCTATCGTCTTTCTTTATCTAAACTAAATATAATATCGTAAATATAGCCTCTCTCGACTATTAGGAGACTATTAGGATCTCTTCTATTATCTTTCTTTATCTAAACTAAATCCAATATCGTAAATATAGCCTCTCTCGACTATTAGAAGACTATTAGAATCTCTCCCGTCGTCTTTCTTTATATAAGCTTAATAATAGGTTATAAATTCGTCTAAGTATATATTCTAGTACCTTAGGTTATACTACGTAATAATTCGATATTCTTCTTATCAACTCGAACCCCGAGGATATATTTTATTAAGATTTTAATAAATATATTTAATTCCTATAAGAATTAATATATATATACTACAACACGTTTAAATAAAATAATACTTAGTTATAAAGAAGAACAACAAGTATACTATCGATCTACGTATTTAGATATATATTATTTATCTACCTTAGGTATAGCTGTATACGCTTAAATAATTTCGTATAACCCTCGGTATTATATCGGAATTAATATTTACTTAGCGTTGCACAGTCGTATAAATTCTTAGAGGAAGTAAGAGTAATAATTTAGTAGAATCTAGGTCTTAAGATATAATATTTATATAGCGAGCATTACTAATAGTCTTCTAATAGTTAATATAGAGAGAGAGTTATTTATTTAGTACTAGTATATAGAGAGAGAACGGGTATAATATTAGACGCCGTAGCCCGTCCCTAGACTCGCCTTTCAATATAATATTAATAGGTTTATTCTTTAGTACCAGCGTTATCATCCTTATCTTTACGCTCTTAACCTTATATCTACGCCTTTAATCGGAATATTTACGCTTCGTAGGTTTAAAATCTTCTAAAATACTATATATCTTACTACTCTAAAACTAGAGTAATAGGACCACCTCCTAGGACCGGCTAGATCCGTAATAGTATTATTGAAGAAAGAGATTTAGTAAGCGTAGGTATTACTTTATACCTAAACTTTCTAGGTTTAAATCCTTATCCCGATAGTAACCTAAATTAACCTCTCGCTACTATAATACGGTAATACCGCTTCTTTCTATCCTTTATAAGCCGGCTTAACGAGCCGATTATCTATAAGTTTAGACTTCGAACTACCTTATCTCTCGTCTTCTTAAAGTCTTTAATACCCTTACGGCGCGTAGTCTCTTTTAGTATATAGGGATTCGACGATCGCTACGTAATTAGCTTAGACGGCGCTATAGATAAGGGCTAATAGTCTACTAATAGTTAAGGATATAAATAGAGGCTAAAAGACGATAGAATAGTATATACTAGGATAATATAAATAATTAGTAGAGATTCTTAGTCCTAAGCGCAAAATATTATATATAGGCCGATATTCGGCGCCTAATTTAGCTTAGCGTATAGACTTTTTACGCTAGTCGGTCGTATCCTAAGACGCGCCTCCGTAACTATTTCCTATTTAGAATATTACCGTTACGCCCGCTTTAATTCCGCTAATCGCATTAATTCTACCCTACTTATTCTATTCTTTTTATTAATCTTTATTATAGTATATATTTACAAGGAATTCGATTGTATACGTATTTAGTAATATTAACCTTTACTTTAGGCGGATAACCCTAAACGAGTACCTTTCTAAAAACTTATCCTAAAAGTCTTAGAGCTAGAACCGCGAAAGAAAACTAAGTAATAGCTTTTAAAAGACTAGCTTCGCGTAGAGATACGCGCTCGTTAAGATAAACTATATAAACGCGACTAGGGTCCCCAAGGGGTTGGGTCGGGTCGGGTTTAAGGGGTACCCCCCTGACCCGCTGCGGGGGGGGTAGAAATAGGGGGGGGGGCGGGTTTTCGGGTCGGGGGGAGCTTTTACCCCCGACCCGCCAATCGGGGAAGTCGGGTTTTTTAAGTCACATGTTTTAATACTTAACCTAGGTATTATTAAGATCTAAATAGCTAGAATTATAGAGAAATACCTATTCTATAAGTCTATAAGGTTATATAATATAAAATACCTATAGGTCGTCCGTAATTAATAAAACCGTACGAAAAAGTCACGTTTTTTAGCCAAGAACCCGACCCTATTAATCGGGGCGGGTTCTATTAGGGGAAGGGTCGGGGCGGGGGGTCCTAGGGACCCCTATACCCGACCCGAATACCCCCCCCGACCCTCCCTGCCCCCGAGGGGTCGGGGGATCCCCCGACCCCTTAGGGACCCTAAACGCGACCTTACGTAAAGAGCTAAAGAGAGAAGATAATTATAGAAATAACTTAGGGAATAGGAAGACGAGCCTATAAATAGTATTAATATAGATACCGGTAATAAAGATACTAATTAAGATGGCGGCTAAGACCCTAATATACCTTAACCCGGCCCTAGTTCGTCTATACCTCCGCCTCCGCCTCGTAACTTCGAAGGCCCTTCGATTTTCTCGCCTAAACCGCCTTTACCGCCTCTATAACGTCTATAACCTTTACTAGTACCATTAAAATCTTTAAGTAATTTATATTCTTTAGAGAGTATAGACCCTAGTATTAAAGTCGGAATAGATATAATACCTCTACCGCCTTAAAATTAAGCTCCTCGTAAACAACCTCCTAAAAGAAAGGCCGATCTAATAACTAGAGATATTACGATAGGCGGTAATAAGCCTAGTTATAACTTAGGATCTATAGTAAAGCGTACGGGTATCCGTCTATCCCGTAGTACTAAAGTACTAAATAGCGCTAATCGCGTAAGTACGGCCGCGTCTTATACTTAAAAGACGCCTCGTAAATAAGGTAGAAAGAAAACTATAGGTCCTTAGAAGAAGGTACCCTACCGCTTTAAGCTAGAAAGTAAGTAAAATACCTAATAGTTTACTAATAGTCCTTTAATCTTTACTAACGTAAATTCTAGCTATCGCGTTACGTAAGATTCGTCGCTACTAGAAGAGGACTAAAATACTTACTAAGTTTAGGCCGTTTACTAGACTAGTTCGCGAGATTACCTAGAACTATAAATCGGACCTATATTTCTAGAGATCGGCCCTTAAGGCCTTATAAGAGGCTATAGAAGCCTTTATTATTAGTCTTTTTGAAGGTAAACTTTAGTATATCTTTTATCTATCTAATATACTAATAAGTAATAGATACTAACTTATACGCTATCTACGCTAAACGTGTTACTATCTAGACAAAAGATATTTAATTAGTAAGGCGGATTTAGGAAGATAGTAATAGATAGTAGGTAATATAATTAAATAATATATTTTTAGAGTTTTATACTATAGGATAGAGGCGTTTAGTAAAACTAGTATACCTTAATTATTAAATATAAATACTATTAGTCTTTACCTCTCTTAACTATTAGAAGACTATTAGAATCTCTTTATCGTCTTTCTTTATCTAAACTAAATATAATATCGTAAATATAGCCTCTCTCGACTATTAGTAGACTATTAGAATCTCCCTCTCTATCTTTCTTTATCTAAGCTAAATAAGAAACGGTGAATTTAACCTCTCTTAACTATTAGGAGACTATTAGAATCTCTCTCTTCGTCTTTCTTTATATAAACTAAATATAATATCGTAAATACAGCCTCTCTCGACTATTACGAGACTATTAGGATATCTCCTATCGTCTTTCTTTATCTAAACTAAATATAATATCGTAAATATAGCCTCTCTCGACTATTACGAGACTATTAGGATATCTCCTATCGTCTTTCTTTATCTAAACTAAATATAATATCGTGAATATAGCCTCTCTCGACTATTAGAAGACTATTAGGAGACTATTAGGATCTCTCCTATTATCTTTCTTTATCTAAACTAAATCTAATATCGTGAATATAGCCTCTCTCGACTATTAGGAGACTATTAGGGTCTCTCCTATTATCTTTCTTCATATAAACTAAATATTAAATGGTGAATTCAACTAAATATATATCCTAATACCTAAGATTATACTATAATATAATATAATATTCTTCCTATTAACTCGAACCCTAAGGAGATATTTTATTAAGGTTCGAATAAATTAATACCTTTCGTTACGTTCTTTAAGATTATAGCCTCTTAGTACCGTACTAGATTTTCGTCTTATTTCGAACGAGAAAATAGGCTCTAGTCTTTATCTATTATACTATATTAGTCTACGTCCTTATCTATTATTATTTCTATACTACTATAGCCTTATCGTTATCGTCGTCTACGTCTATACCTATGCCTTATAATCTATTCCTACGAATTAGCCTCAATAAAGAAGTCTACCTTTAGGTACCCGAATATACGGACGAGTTCTAGGACTAGTTTATCGAATAAGTATAGTATAAGACCAAGTTCGACGAAACTAGTAAAGCACGTAAATCTAAAATAAAGTTCCGTAAATTTGGCGGTACTAAGTAGGCTATATACTAGATATACTTCTAGAAGGGAGCTTATCGAATAACTAGCGCCCTAAAGATCGTATACTTACGATACGATAAGGTTATAGTCTACGGGAATTGCTACGGTATAAAGAGTCTTACGGAATATATTAATTCCGATACCTATAAAGTAATTTCTAAGAGACGAGGTTTAAAGTAGCTAACTATTAAAGAGGGCTTTAGAGTATTAGTAAGACTATTAGTAAACTATTAGATCTTCGAAATACTAATATCTACTAGAAGTACCGTACTAAAGTAGAGATTATAGAGGCCGGCGATATTAAGATATATACTAGTAGCTTTAACTAGTAACTTATTAGGACTATCGTCTTATATAAATAGGTAATAATAGCGGTCGATAATATCGAATTCTTTCGTCTTATACGATGCGTAAATCCCGAAATTCCTATAATATCTTCGTTAACTATTACTAACTATATTCTTAAGCTATAAGAGGCTACTAAAAATATAATCCGTAAACGTCTCCCTCTATCGCCTTAGAAAGTCGTATACGTCTTAGATAGATAGTCTACGCCTCGCCGGGATAGCTACGTCGTAATTAAGGTATACTAGGTTCGTAATAATTAGGTACTCGAAGACGTACTAATTGGTTTTAAGCCCTATACCGGTACCTATAGTAGTACTTATCTTACTAAACTTATAATAGGGCGGCTATAGTATTTCGACCTAGTATAGAGGGTTATTACGTTTACTACAGATAACGCGTCGAATAATAAGACTATAGTATAGTCCGTTAACGCGTTAATTATTAAGCTATATAAATATACGAATATTTAAAACGAGATTACGCTCTATCCCTATATCGCGTACGTAATATAGCTTAGCTATAATAGCCTTCTCTCTAATATTAAAATACGACTAATAAAGGATAAGCTTATAAGGAACTAGTTAGAGGAGGAGAAGAAAACTACTATAGTACTTATAAGGGGCGAAATTCCTATAAATACTTAAAGAGAAGTAAGTTAACCCCTAATAGTCTCCTAATAGTCCTAGAGTCCTATAGCCTACTAATACTATTCTTCGCCTAAAGCTTCTATATTATAAGGACTAGCTTAACCGTATTATAAGGAGCGCCTATATATAGTATATATTACGCTATATATAGGTATAGAAGATACTTATAATTCCCTACTAGGGGAATTATCCCTCTCTAGCTATTAGTCTTACTACAATACTATCTTTTACTATATTTATCTTTTACCTATTATTATAATTCTAATAGCTTTTAACTCGGTATAGATCTAGTAAAAGATAGCTTCTAATCTAAAACTATCGAGATCTACGCGTAGTACTAGCTAGATACCCGTATCGAACTTAAAGACTCCGGATACGTAAGGCGGAAGTAATATAGCTATAGAAGAGGAGGATAATCTAGACGCCTCCGATTAGGCTATAAACGCCGCGCTAGATAAAGCGAGGCGTACCGTAGCCCTTAGAGGGAAGTAGGTCGAACTAGTAAGGCTAATAGCTTAGATAGAAGACTTTAATAATACGCTAAGTTCCCCTACGGCGCGAGACGCGAGCGCTACGCCTACGCTAACCGATATCCGACCTAGTAAAGAGCTATAACCCGAGAAGTTATAATTATACGAAGGGAAAAGTATACGCTCTTATCGTAAGTAGATACGTAGCGTAGAGAATACGTTCCGTCTTACGCCTAATACTTTCCGAAGTAAGATCTCTAAAATTATATATATACTCTAGTTTGTAAAGAGTACTCTCTATACCTCCTAGATAGAGAAGGAGTCTACCCTAGAAGAGGACTAAATTACTTAGGAGTACTTTAAGACTTTCCTACTTAACTTAATCGAGGACCCGGAGAATCGCTAGCTGGACGTAATATAGCTATATATAGATAGTAAGTAAGGCGTAGAGTAGTCTATAGTATCTTTTAACTCCTACTTAATAAGCCTTAAGTCCTAGATCGAAGAGCCCTATACTACGATCTAGCTACGAAACTACCTCTAGTATAAGCTACGCCCTAATATAAGGTTAATACTTTCTAACTATTAAGATATCCCTAAAACTCGAGACGTAATCGTAGCGCTAGCTATACGCTTAGAGACGAATAAGCGCTAAGTAATAAACTCTCGTACCTTAGAGAGGGATCCTAAGCGTAGGAATACCTAGGGTAACCGTATATCTATAAATAAGGGGTAATATTAAGTATTATAAGGGAGTAGTAGACTCTCCGATACTAACGCTACCCCTATATAGCCTAGGAAAGAGAAGGATCTCTTCTCTATCTAATACTATAACTATAGGGAATACGGTTACTACGCTAATAAGTACCCTAAGCCCTAAAAGCTAAAGGAGGTTATAGAGGTTATAGCTAATCAATACTACGACCTAACGGGAAACGAGTCGGCGTCGTTCTAGCTACGCGGACGACGCGCGCTAAAGTTATAGAGTTATCCGCCTACGAGGCTTCTAGAAAAGACTAGGAAGGGTCCGGGGCCTTATTAAGTATACGTAGTAAGAATCTAATACGTACGGGTATCGTACCCTCCTCGCGTACCTAAGGTACTATAGTAAAAAGATTAATTACTATCCTTTCTACCCTAAAAGAGGACTAATCCGAGTATAATATTACTACTACGCTAGACTTAGGCGCCGAGGTTAACGTTATTAGTCCCCTTCTAGCCCTAGAAATAGATCTAATCCCTATAGATATCCCCGCGCCTCCTATAAGTTAGGGAGCTAGTAATAGTACGAGTTACTAAGGAGTCTATAAAGGCGTATAGAAGGCTACCGACTCCTTAGGAGTTATAAGGTAAGTAGAAGTAGAATTTTACGCCTTAGATAGAAAGGATTCTAACTACCTCTTAGGGATACTAGCTTTATTAGACGCGAGGGTCGAGCTCGACCTAGAAGTAAGGTAGTAGCGTTTTAAGAGCGCCGATACTTAAGTCCGCCTTATCTCGGCGGAAGAATTAGTAAGTAAGGATTCTATAAATATTTTTAAGCTAAGAAGTAAGGATATTACCCCTATCCTAAGCGTAGACGAATTTAAGTAGGATACCCTACCTATCTAACTACCTTCTAAGTTCCGGGACTTTAATTCTATCTTCGACGACTATAAGGCTATAAGTATACTAGCCGTAGAGGGCGTAGAGTATACTATTAAAACTATAGTAGATCCGCCGTTTAGGAAGATATATAACCTCTTAGTAAAGGAGCTAGAGATTCTTAGGTAATATATTAATAACGCGAGTACGAGTAGCTGGATCCGCCTATTAACTAGCCTAGCGGGAGTAGGTATCCTATTTATCCCTAAGAAGGGAGGCGAGCTACGCTTATACGTCGACTACCGTAGGCTAAATAAGGTAACTATTAAGAACCGGTACGCGCTTCCTCTTATCTCCGAACTCCTAGACCGCCTATAGGGCGCTAAGTACTATATAAAGTTAGATATAAAGAATATATATTATCGTATCCGTATCCGGCTAGGCGACGAGTAGAAGACGGCGTTCCGTACCTACTACGGGTACTACGAATACTTAGTTATACCTTTTAGACTTACTAATACACCTACTACTTTCTAGGCCTATATTAATAAAGCTCTAAGTAGACTAGTAGATTCTATATATATAGTATACCTTAATAATATACTTATCTACTCCGCTAGCCGTACTACCTATATACGGTATATACGCGAAGTCCTAGGTCGCCTTAAGTAGTTCGGCTTATACGTTAATCTAAAGAAGTATAAGTTCTTCTCCTAAGAAGTAGAGTTCCTAGGTTATATTATCGATACGTAGGGTGTATATATAGACCCTAAGCGTATCTTAAGTATTATAGAATAGCCTAAACCTAAGACTTATACTAAGGTATAGACCTTCCTAGGATTCTATAACTTCTACCGTAGGTTTATCGCGAGGTACTCGCGTATTATAGTACCGCTTATAGTACTATTTAAAGAATCTAAAAATAGGAAGTAGACTAGTCCCTTCCTTTAGCCTACTAACGCGAAGGATACTTTTCTTACGCTAAAGAAAGCGTTTACGTAAGCGCCCCTCCTACGCTATTTTAATCCTAAGCTAAGGATTAGAGTAGAGACTAACGCCTCTAGCGTAGTAGTTATAGCTATCCTAACCTAAGTATAGGATAGTAGCTAATAGTACTCTATCGCTTTCTAGTTACGTAAACTTCTTCTTACGGAGTAGAACTATAAAATATACGAGTAGGAACTACTCGCTATCGTCGTAGCCTTTTTATACTAGTAGTATTACCTCGAAGGAAGCTACTACCCTATTAAGGTTCTTATAGACTATAATAACCTCGTAGGCTTCGTAGAGTTATAGTAGCTAAATAGCCGGTAAGCCCGCTAGACTATACTACTTTTAGTATATAATTTTATTATTATATATAGAGTAGGACCTAAGAATCCGGTAGATACCCTCTTAAGACGGCTAGACTACGGTTCGTATACGCTAAATACGAATACCCTACTCCCTATATTATATTAGAAGTTAGGGTTACTACCTAGGGTAGTAGTTATCTAGAGTCTTTCTATTTAGAAGAAGTATAGAGTAGACGTACGGATTAATAGGAAAGCTAATAGCTCGTAACTACGTAGTAACGAAGGCGGACGGGCTAAAGATACCTATAAGTAGGTATAGAATATCTACCCGGTCCGGGCTAAAGAGACCGCGTCTATAACCTCTAGGTCTCTTACTAGAGACCTCCTAAAAGGCGAGTACGCCTATTTAGACCTAGAATCTAGGCTAGGGGAATTCTAGTCGATTTAAAGCGCGGACCCTATTATACGTAGTATCTACGTAAGGCTAATCGATAAGCCGATCGGGCTATACTAATAGATACGTACGTCTATAGGTACCTTATACTTTAGAGGAAAGATATACGTACTCTAAGACGCCGCGGTAAAGTAGAAGCTACTAAGACGCTACTATAATAATATCTTCGCTAAGTATTTTAGAGTAGTACGAATATATAATCTACTCGCGCGGAAGTACTTTTAGACGTATATATCTCGCGACGTAGATAAGTACGTTAAGACTTACGAAGTCTACTAAAAGATAAAGGTTAAATAGTATACCCCGTTTAGAGATCTATAGTCCCTACCGTAGCCTAAGGGGCTATAGTAGGAGTTAACTATAGACTTTATAAGTAGAATACCTCCTAGTAAGGTTAGAGGTAGGGCTTATAATACGCTTTTAGTAGTACTCGATTACTATATAAAGATAGCTCTATATATTATAGTTACTAAGATACTCTTAGCTTTAGACCTAGCTAATATTCTTATAGAAAGGGTAGTTACTAGATTTAGGGCCCCTAGAGGTATTATATTAGATTAAGACTCTAGATTTACTAGAGCCTTTTAGTCCGAACTCTACTACTATACGAAGATTAAGCGACGATTAAGTACGGCGTTCTACCCTTAGATAGATAGTTAAATAGAGAGATAGAACTAGATAGTTTAGGAATATCTAAGGGCCTTCTACTCGGAAAATTAGAGTATATAGACTACGCTACTCCTAGTTACGGAGTTTATATATAATAATAGTAAGTATACTACTATAGGTGTCTCCCTATTCTTTACGCTATATAGCTACTATCTAGAGATCTACTTTAAAGCTAGTAATAAGTAGGGGAATAAAGTACTAGCGGTAAAAGAGCGTATCTAGTCCTTATACTTATTACGCGCTAAGCTAGTAGCTCGCTAGTAGAGAGCGAGCGAATCGTAAGTAAAGAACTATAATAATAAGTATATCCCTATAAAATTTAATAAGAGAGATTTAGTCCTCGTATCTACGAGAAATCTCCGTATAAAGACCCTAAGTAAGAAGCTAGCGTAACGTATAATAGGCCCCTTTCGAATCCTAGAGCTAATTAGGTCCTAGGCCTATAAGGTATAGCTACCTAATAATTATAGAATATATCTAGTCTTTAGTATCTCCCTCTTAGAAAGATACTACCTACGAGAAGGTAGTAAGTAAGAGATCCTACTACCCCTAGAAATTATTAACGGGGAAGAAGAGTAGGAAATTAAGGAGATTCTAGACGCGCGACGTAAAGGTAAAGTATAGTAATATCTAGTAAAGTAGGTAGGTCACCTATAGAAATTCAACTAGTAGATTCTATAGAAAAATATAGATAACTCCTAAGAGATAGTTTAAGCTTATAAGTATAGTACTAAGAGCTATCTAACCTTAACGCGAGGAGTACGTAAGCCTAAGGTAGAGAGCCTTAGAGGCGTAATAGGCGAGGATACGGTAACGACGACTTTAGGCTAGGTAACTTTAAGAAGATTATAGAGAAGAAAATAAATAAGGAGAATTCTTTTTATTAATCCGCCGAAGCGGTATATATAGCTAGTAGCTAGAAGGAGGCGGCGAGGCGTAGTAAGGGAGTACTAGCTAATAAAGCCTAGGATTTTAAAAAAATCTCTAAAGCGCCTAAGACGCTATACGCTACGCTTAAATATTAGGCTCGTAAGCGAGCCGTATACTATACTAAACCCTACTCCTCTATCTTCTTATCCTCCTCTTCCTCCTCTACCTCCTTAGTAGGAGCTAGGGTATAGGTATTCGTATTATTATCGTCGATACCGTCTATACCGGCCGTAGGGTCCTTACGGAAGAGGTACTAGCTAAAAAGGCTCTATAGCTAATTAGTTAAAATAAAGTCTCTAGGGAATTAGGGATTGCGAGGAGGGAGTAGAGCGAGGCCGTTCTATACGCGATTAGTATAGGAAGTATAGGCGGAAATATCTAACGTATAAAAATTTATATTTAGCTTATAAGCTCTAACTAAGTATCGGTTAAGGTAATAGCCTTACGTAGAGTAAGTATAGTAGTAGAGCTTTTAGCCTCGCGGTCTTTAGTAGCTCCTTCTTTACCCTTTCGCTCCTAGGCGGAGATATACTAAGTCGTAAGGCGGTCGAACCGCTTATAGTAGCGCGCTAGCTAGTTCTTAAGGGGCTCTTTATCTAAAATAAATTAGTAAGAAGATAAATATACGAGTAGTACGCGTATATATACTAGCGTAGATACGTTTAGTAGTCTCTAATAAGATATTAGTATATTTATTTAACTTAGTTAGTATCTATAAAAAAAAATATTAATTAATAATTCGATAAGTAGCGGAGGCGTAGATTATAATATACCTCGATATACTCGTAGCGCAAGGTAGTATAATAACTATACTTCTATAAAAGAGGCTTACGGTAAGTAAGAATACGCTTAGGGTCGCGGGCGTAGTATACGTAGACTAACTAGTAGAGTTACTCTAGATCTTCTATCTTTTTTTAGATAGTAGGAGGCTACGAGGGTATAGTAAGGACGTTACTTATCGAATTAAGGAAGTAGGAGGAGCTAATATAAAGATAAAGCTAGAGAAGAAAATTTTACGACGCGAATATTTATTTTATTCGGGGTATATATACTTAGGCCGCGAGAAGCCCGATACGCGTTTTACTAAGAATAGAGATTTTAGAAAATCTAGTATTTTAATTTTAGGATAGGAATCGTAAAATTCTAGGATCTAGCGAAGCCGCTACGATATATATACGTACTATATAACGTGTCTACCTAGATAGTCTACGAACGCGACTCTAAGATAGGCCTACGTTCTTTTTAAAGCCCGTACGCCGTATTCGAGTTACTAGCGAGATACGTACGCGCGGCCTTATAAATATATATAGATTACTATAAACTCTACCCTAGGGATAGAATATATAAAGAGGGGGATAGTTATAAGGACTAGCTTAACCGTATTATAAGGAACGCCTATATATAGTATATATTACGCTATATATAGGTATAGGAGATACTTATAATTCCCTACTAGGGGAATTATCCCTCTCTAGCTATTAGTCTTACTACAATACTATCTTTTACTATATTTACCTTTTACCTATTATTATAATTATACTATAGCTAAAGCGCGTTAGATTACTATCTTTATTAATTCGAGCGAAGGACGCTAGCTTTCGTTCTAGAGGATTTAAGCCGTATAGCTTAAGGAGTACGATACTTATTCGATAGCCTAATATCTTCGCCCAATATAGAATATTAAGACTAGATAGGATTCTACTTTCTATATATTAGTACGTCTCCTTAAGTTAGGCGAGCCTATTATAACGTATATAAAGAAAGAATACGCGTATCTCTCTCTTAATAATAATAAATAGGGCTAAGTTAAATACCTCGTTAATATTCTTCGTTCTTTTACTATATATACCGCCCTTATTAGTACGTCTAAAGAACCGACTATCTATTAGGTCTTTAAAATCTATAATCGTCTCTTTATATATCTCGAGGACGCGGAGGAGATACTAAAGAGTAAGACGCGTCGATAGAAGGTCGAGATTAGAAAGGTATATAGTAGAGTAAGAGAGAAGATTAAGGTCTACTACTCTACTACGTCGTATAGCTAGGTAGGTAAGCTCTACGGAATAGCGATCCTTCTCGATCTATATATAAAACTTAGTACTTAGCTAAACCCTAAGTAGGTACTAACCGAGAATAACGAGTTCGATTAGTAGGCGTATTATTAGAAGGAGTTAAAATAGCTATACGATAGTAAATACGTAACGCGAACTCTAACTAAACGATAAAGGGCTATACCCGATAGCCTTAAGGATATAGAGATCTCCCTAGATTCTATTAAGGTATAAATAGCGATAGCTAAGGCCCTAATACCTTTACTAGTTATAGATAGGCTAACTAACCGGATAATTAACGATAGATAGAAAGAGTTTAATAACTATTAGTCGTAGAGTAAGTCTCCTCTTATCTAATAGTTCTCTAATAGTCTCTAACGCGTAACTAGACGAGGCGTAAACTTACCTAAAGAGACCCTTCTAGTAATAGAAGCTTATCAAGCCTCGCTTCCCTTATATTACTATAATAGTTAAGAATATTTTCGTAATTTAGGCGGCTAGTATTAGTATTAAACGAGAGTTTAGTATTATAAGCGCTTTTAATACGGATAATAAGACGTATAGTCTAAATATTCTCGCAGCCCTAATAATAAATAACTATAAATAGAGAGTACGGTAGAAGTAGAATCTCTAGGATTACTACTTAATTTATACGCGTAAGGATATAGTTATATCTAACGAGATTAAGGTAGAGCGTTAGATATTAGAGAAGGCTATTTATTATTTTATTCGTAACTTACTTAATCTCGATAATATAAGTAAGACGGAGGATATACCCGATCCTAATAACTTACTATTTAAGGGAGAGGAGATTAGAATAGAGATAGAGATAATACTTAGTAGCTTTAAGCGAGATAAGGAGGGTTTATTAGACGAAAACCTCGAGATAGTTTCTCGTATAGTAGATCGCGTAAAGAGTCGTATAAAAAGACGCGCTTAAAATAAGAATAATAGAGGGAAGCGTAAGGCTCGTAAGTTAACGGTTCTGAGGTTATAAAGGGCTAGTAGCTTAAGTCTTTACGTAATAGTTAATCTAGAAAGTAATAGTAATAATACGGGCCCTATACCTAAACGAACTCGCTTAAAGATAGACCTATAATTATAGTTAGTAGTAATAACTAACTTTAACTATTAGGAGACTATTAGTATTCTAGGATTATATATTTATACTTCGTATATATATAGTTATAAATAATTATAAGTTAAAACTTAATATTTTAACTCTAGATAGATTAATATTTAAAGCTTAGTATCTCTACCCTCTATTATATATATATTATACGATATATTATAAGACTAGTATTACGTACCTCTAACCCGTTTAGTTAGGTCGGGGTTTATTGGGGTAAGGGTTAGGGCGGAGTCCTCTTAGAGGGTATCTCTCCGACCCGAATCCCCCTCCTAACCCCCCCTAACCCTAAGGAGTTAGGGGATAACCTAACCCCTTAGGGACCCTAGTCTTATAGCGAGAATAGCCTTATTAATATCTACTACTAGACGTCCTCGTCGTCGCCTTAAACTAATCTTAAGCCGTAGCCTTAATAAGGTTCTCCTTTTTAGTATCTACCCTTTAGCCTTAAGTATAGGCAATATCTAGGTATCGGTAAGAAGGTTTTTAAAGAAGAATACGTAAATCTACTTCTTTAACTAAGGCTTATTAGTAAGCCTAATATAAGGCTTCTTCTAGATACTATAGAACTTAAGGTATTACTATATAGTATAGCCGTTACGGTCGTACTTAATTTCGTAGGTTTTACGTAGCTACTAAGCGATAGACTACTAGGTTTAGGTAATATAAAGCTCCTTAATTTAGGGTCGGAGACTATTAGATATATTAGGTTTACGGACTACGAGATAGTTAGTAATTAAGCGATAGTAATTAAGTAAAGGTAGTTAAGCTATAAGTAATAATAAGCTATAAGTAATAATACGGGTAAGTACGAAGTAGTAATATAGATACTAGTAATCTTACGCGTAGTTAGGTTTTTACGATACGCGTAAGGCTAGTAAGCTATAGTCTCGCGCGTAATAAGCTATAAGCTATAGTAGTTAAGCGATAATACTAGTAAGTAGGAAGTAGTAATATAGATACTACTAATCTCGCGCGTAGTAAGGGTTTATATTACGCGCGAGACTATAAAGGAGATAGACCGATATACGTATAATAAAGATAACTTAAGCTATAAATTGACGTAATATTTAGGAGTTTTAAGTATATTAAGATGGTTTGTACATGTTTATTTTCAGGTTTTTAATTTTGCGTTTTCCGATTTTCGGTAGTGTCCGCCCCGATCCTAATGGACTGCCGTACGCGCGGGCCAGTTCGTCTCCACCAATCACGCGAACTCGAGATTTTGGAGTCAAAAAGTTCCGAACGTTTAGAGAAATCGCAAATATCCTAACTCCGCCAAAATGCCTGCCGCTACGAAAACGAAAAGAACGTCCGTCAAAGACAATGAATCTTCCAGCGACGAGGAAGAGTTCAATGGCTTCGATTACCCTGAAACTGAAGAAGCAGATCACGAAAGAGATGAGGAAGAAGAAGAGCTTGAGAGATTGGTTTTTGGGGATGCTGCAGGTTTTAGGCAGCACATAAAGGGATTCAAGACTACTGAGGAGGAGGCTAAGGGCAAAGAGCTGGTCCTAAAGGATGCTGAGGCGGATACGAGGCCTGGGTTGGAGACGCTTCAGGATGCAGACGTATGTTTGCGCCGATGCGATCGAAGAGTGCTGGACTGACTTGGACTTGCGACAGCTCTTCTACGTTGATACAGAACCTACCGAGTCACAAGGACAAGCTATCAGCGCAGCGCTTGAGGACGACGAGGACGAGACAGGAGGGGATGCGCCTGCGTGGTCGGACAGCGACGATGAGAGGATATCTATTTCCTTGGCTACAAGACCACAATTGAGAAAACTACGGAGGACAGAGGCCGAAGATGTGATTTCTGGCAAAGAGTACTCGAGAAGACTACGGAAACAGTATGTGGCGGACAGGCTTTTAGCAGGACTGATACTAATTGAAAATGCAGATTTCAGATACTGAATCCAGTCCCAGAATGGGTGCAGACGGCGACAACTGGCAGACCGACAAAGAAGAGGCGGACTTCTGGGGGCTCT
This sequence comes from Venturia effusa, assembly GCA_007735645.1. Lineage (NCBI taxonomy): Eukaryota > Fungi > Ascomycota > Dothideomycetes > Venturiales > Venturiaceae > Venturia > Venturia effusa. The sequence continues at coordinate 1,727,517 of CP042190.1, read as the reverse complement.
GAAACATCAGAAAGCTCGTCAGACGAGGACATGGACTTGGATGGCGAGGTCTTGACACAACAACCTCTGGAAAGATTACTTCAAGATGCAGACACTATCACGAAACGCGTGACAATAGTAAATGGAGCACCAAGAAAGCGCAAATTCCGACCCGAAGTCATAGACATCCAAAGAATGAAGGACATAGCTACCAGCGGGCCTGTAAGTGTTCTCTACCTACAATGTCTTCAAACTCGCACTAACTGTTGTCAAAGTCCGCAATTACCTGTCTTGAAATCCATCCAACACTTCCACTCCTCCTATCCTCTGGTCCCAGCTCAACTCTCTCGCTGCACCACCTCCAACCAACGCCTCCGAATCCGAACCCTCTCCTTACAACTCTGCATTTAAAACGCACACCTCTCACAACCACCCTCTTCCATCCCTCCCCATCTGATCCACGCATCTTTCTTGGTGCCCGTCGACGCTACTTCCATGTCTGGAATCTTCAGACCGGACAGGTGGAGAAGATTTCGAGGGTCTACGGCCACCAAGATGAGCAAAGGTCAATGGAAACGTTCAAGATAAGCCCAAACGGTGAACACATCGCGCTACAAGGATCGGCAAGGAAAGGAGGCGGAGTACTGAATATCCTTGACGCGAACACGTTACAATGGGTCGCGCAGGCTAGAGTGGAGAGCACAGGCGGCATTGCAGATTTTGCATGGTGGGCCGACTCAACAGGAATAGTGATTGCCGGCAAAAACGGCGAAATGACAGAATGGGAGTTGGAGACCCGAACTGCAGTGGCGAGGTGGAAGGATGACGGTGCTGTAGGCACGACAACAATCGCACTCGGTGGGAAAAGCGAGAAGAGTTTAGGAGGGTGGAGATATATCTCCATCGGATCAAGCAGCGGGATCGTGAACGTCTACGATCGTAAATCATGGCATACCCTTCCTCCCTCAGACTCATCGACACCATCACTTGGAAAGAAAACCTCACCCAAGACTACAATCCCAAATAACCCAACGCCACTGCGTATCCTAGATCAGCTCGTCACGCCCATTTCACATTTGGCATTCAGCCCCTGCGGTCAGATTATGGTTATGGCTTCGAGGTGGAAAGCAGATGCGTTGAGATTGGTGCATCTACCCAGCTGTGCTGTTTATAGGAATTGGCCCACGGCCAAGACGCCGTTTGGAAGAGTCACGAGTGTGGCGTTTGGAGAGCTGGCTGCCGAGGAGAAAGGAGCGGAGGGAGATTTGATACTTTTGATCGGCAATGAGAAAGGTGCTTTGAGAGGGTGGGAGGTTAGATCGTAAGATTAGGTAGGGACGTGGAAACGACATCGTTTCTTCCTGCCTTCAAGACACGGTTCCTGAACCTTGCGCTATCCTCTTGATTCCTTCTGACTCGTATTTCGTGGATGTTCAAGAGGTGGGTAATATCACAACATGAATTACCATGACTGTTATGGCAATTTTTGTTTTCTAACGCGCGTGCTTCCTTGAACATCAAACCATCATGACCGTCGATTCTACCATACCACCAGCTTCACGGGGCGAGACCACTGCAGCCTTCCTGAAACGATTCAAACTGCGCCTCATATTTCGCCTCAATCTTTCTCTGATGTTCGCTGGGCCCATTCAAAGAGTCACTCCCATGGGTCATTTCATACCGCAACCCACGATACGAAGTAACCGCAACCCCCATCGTCCTCTGCAAGTACTCCGGCCACGTCTTCGCATAATCCCCCTCAATAAGCAACGAATTGAGATTCCGGATTTGCGTCAAAGCACGTACAAGTTCCGGATTATCGCCGTGGCCCCGTCGATGGAAACCGGGTCTGCCGTAATTGGGCGTTGTATGGAACCGTACTTCGAGATGGCGGAGACTGCGTACTCGGCTGGCGAGCAGTTGGATCATGCGGAAGTAGTCCTGAACCTTGAAGGGGAAACTGATATGGATGGCGAGGCTTTTGATCAAACTGATGTTCGCGATTCCTGCGCGCTTGACCAGGTGCGTAAAGTCCCGTGGGGTGAGATCGAACAGGTTTTTCCCATACAGGATTGGCGTCGCCTCTTGGTTGATTTGTTTGCATGTCCTTAGAATGGCTGGTTCAAGGTATTTCTTCGCACCGTGTGGCCGATCGGTGTTGATCTTCATCCTCTTCTCGACACCGTGCATATGCAGGGGAATCCACAGTGGTTGTGCGGGATCAAATCGATATCGCCCTATGAGAAGGAGGTCGTAGATATGGAGGCGGATTTCAACAGGTAACGTCAGGAGCGTCACTTTGTTGGTGGCCTCAACCTGGAGACTGGCTTCTTGCTTGGCAGGCGTGACACGGTCAGTGTCTCCGATTTGAAGACCGGCTTCTTGCTTGGCAAGCATGGCTCTCAGGTGGGCGATTGTTTCCTCTTGGCTTTTCACCTTGTCTCTGAGCTCTTGGTTCTCCTTCGCGAGCGCGCCATTTTGGAGACGCATACGAGTTCCCCAGGAGAGTTTTGGCTTTCCTTGACCGTTTGGGCTAGTGCTGCTTGAAGAAGGATGCTCTCCATTTATGATAGGTCTGCTGTTGGGGCGTTTCGTTTTCAGTCTGCAGAGGGAGGATAATATAACCGCTGGAAAGACGAATCGATGTCTGATATCTTTCGCGTGCTTGAGAGGGTCAAGCAGTGATCCAATATCAGGGGGAAATGGTAGACCAATTTGCGATGGTGAGATGTTAAGTTTGGACTATGGCCTCCTTAGCAGTCAGATTTTCGTGTTGTTGTTGTTCTTGAGATGTCGCGGACCGAAGGGGACAGCGGACAGGGGAAGATATTTGAGAATGGGAATAGGATAGGGGTCAGGGTAGGTAAGGGGGAATGTTCAGACTCCAGCCCCTTTTCGGGCCTTCTTTTCCTGAGGATAGGATGGGTGTCTGATACCGAAAAATTCATCTGTGTCATGAAGAATTGAATTGCCTAGGCTGAGGAACAAGCATCCAAAGATTGTTTGCACACGCTACATGCCTGGACGAAGGTCGGTCTCGCTCACACCTGACCAATTTTAACGAAGATCCTGTTCAGGCCTTCTCAGTGCAGGAACATCAACACATTCTGCGAAGGTCTTACTGGGTCATATATAGTAAGCTGAGTTAGAAGAAAAAACAGTCCTTTCTATTTACAACTGCAGTAAATGGATACGGAAGAATCCAATTCAAATCGAAATTGAGGTAATCTACGTGAGCTGGACCGACTGAAAAGATGGACATTGTCGATGGTGGGTTGGCTTCGATATTGATCTTCCTAAAGCAGTCAACAGACACGCTATTCAGGTCGTCCTCTCAACATCGTTGTCGTTGTCCATGTGCGTCCATCCATCGTGTATTTGATGCTTCGACTTGATCTTCCAGTAGGTTGCCTTCTCCGCGGGATTACATTCATAAAGTCCTCAAACTGCTTCTCAATCTACCTCTGTCCTGTGAGGTCCGAAGGTCCGCACTTGTCTGAATGTTCATCCACCTTTTTTCGGGTTGAGAGGGACAACCGGAGCCGGACCTCGATTGTTCTGCGCCCCCTTCGTTTGCGGCTGTCTCTTGTTCCAATAGCCCTCAACAACTTTCTTAATCTGCTGAAGCGCGGCTGATTTCTCCTTCGGCGCCTTGCAGTTCTCGACTTTGTAAGGTGGCTCAAGGACGACCGCATCGTTGATGATGATTTGTTGATTGTTCCAGCGAGTTGGCAGACTAGAATCAGGTTAGCTGAAATGATCATCAACTTTTTGACCTGGAGTCAAGAGTAGACGTACGTCCTCATGATATGATCATGAATATCCTGTGCCTCCTTGCTAACGCCCTTCCCTCTCGTGGACTCCCACTTCTTCGCCTCCCTTATCGCTTGTGCTTCCCTCGAGCTGAACGCATCATTCTCGGCTTTTGTAAGTGCAGGAATTGTCTGCTCCTTCTCTCCCTCGCCAGCTGCTTGCAGTATCTCAAATGCGGTAATGTTTACCAATGAAACAAGGTGGTAGTTTGCCGGCGCGCTGGAAGAGGGAGTAGGTGGCGCAGGAGGCGAATTTACGTCCTTGATGGCGAGCAGGCTCGTAGTTTTGCAAAGAGAGAAGAGAGTTCCATCGACGATGATACCAGGAACTGAGGTCGTGACTTTGATGCTGTATTATAGTCGAATTAGCTGTCTGTTCCTTCATAAATAATTGCAATGCAAAGCTTACCGCGCACCAACCGCCTTGCTCAAGGCCTCTACATCCACGGACTGAGATCCCGGCTTGGGGTTGGGAGTCGCGACTCTACCTCCGCCAGCCTGTTTCTTGGTCTCCGCCATGCTTCTGTTCTTTTCTTGCCGCGATGTCTGGGGACCGTGAGCGGTTACGAGTGGCGCACAGAGGATCGTATGAGATGATGCTCCGCTCGAAGACCTGGAGGGCCTGTATGTCGTCGCCGGAAACCAGAAGCGGCGGCAATTAAGTGCAACTCGTGTGCTTTCAAACCAACCGCATATGGTCGAAGAGGGAAAAGGAATGACTCGAAGAGAAGGAAAATGGGGAAACGCCAATAGTCACTGTTACGAGACCCGATTATGGACGACTTCCCAGGGCGTTGTCAAGTCCAAGGTGACTTTGTTCGAGCAACGAGTCGAGTTCACGAGCCTTGGCAACTGATATTGTGTCTCTGACGCTAGGATCTGCAACGCGACCTTTTCTACACAAAATCATCATCACAAAGGATGATCATTTAATTCATAATTTTTAGAACGTGCTATTACATCAACTGTATAAATCCTCCCTCGTCACGTTCTTTCTGCCATAATGCTCCTGTAGGGCCATCTAATCCATGAAGCCAACTCGAAACATTGATCCCAACTATGCAGTGTATGTTGAAGCACTAACATTACCACCACGACCGGTCCAGTTGACGTGGATGTCCTATGATTCTTTAGTGGATTTTCAACCAGGCTAGCAGATATATCACATACAGTCTTCTCTGGCTTGGACTCGGTTGCAGCCTCTGGCTTCATGCGGAAGGTGTGAGCACCGAAGTAATCACGCTGGGCTTGCAATAAGTTTGCAGGCAAGTCCTTTGTACGGTAGCCCTGAGATCTCTGTTAGCACGGTTTCCCATCCTCCGACAAAAATAGATCTGGTTGATGAGAAGGAGTAGGTTTATCGTGGTAGTAGGAACGATTTTTGAGTTTTTCACTTACATCGAAGAAAGAGAGAGCTGTGCTAAAGGCTGGGGTTGGTATTCCTAGAAGAGAAGAGGTTAACATGTTGTCTGCTGGGGTATCAGGCCAAAAGAACGTTGTCTAGTGATTCTTTTACGGCTCTTGCGTCAACTGCTCTGGCAAGCATTGCTTCATTTACGCAAGAAAGAAGTAGTAAAGTGCTGATGTAGCCAATCGTGGCTTCAGGTGTGGTGGTTGTTCAAAGTTTTTCCGTCAGTGCTGACTCAACGTTCTTCTGGCCGAATAGTAGTATAGGTTTTATAGTTGAAAACTTACCCCACAAAGCGCCCTTACTAACGATATCCCTCCAGCCGGGTTGGGCCTTGTGGATGGCCTTGTTGAAAAAGTCATCGAACAGCAGGTTCTCCAGATCTGGGTTGCTGCGGTATGCCTTGGTGATGTCCTTGAGGAAGACAGATCGAATGATACATCCGCCACGCCACATCAGAGCTATCTCTGGTTTATTTAGCTTCCCTAAAAGACGCTGATGTTAGATTGTGATCAAAGATCAAATGAGGTGGAACTTGCAGGAGTACTCCTTGGCGGCATTCTGGATGAGCATGAAACCTTGAAAATGTCAGTGTCACATGATGAAGAACTCCCAGTTCGTAAATACCTTGAGCGTATGAGATGATCTTGGAAGCGTATAGGGCTTGTTCGAGATTGTCGATGAACTCTTGCTTGTCGCCGGTGAATTGGGGTGTAGGACCGCTCAGGATAGACGAGGCACGGATACGTCTAAAGAAGCCTGTAAGTAAGAGGGAAACTGGTCTAGAAAGACGGAACTTACTCGTCCTTGAGAGATGAAAGGCATCGAGCGAAGACCTGGTGATCTGTGAGTAATGACATAGGATGAATGAAGTACAACACTGACAGCTTCGCCAATCAGAGTGACTGGCATTCCTAGGTCGAGAGCGTTGATGGCTGTCCACTTTCCGGTTCCCTTCTGACCAGCAGAGTCCATGATCTTCTCCAAAAGCGGTGTGCCATCGTCATCGTTGTAGTACATGATATCGCGCGTGATCTCAATGAGGAAACTATCAAGAACGCCTACGAACAGTCAGCTTATGAGTGGGCAAGAGCAATAGGTAGCTTCCTCACCCTTGTTCCATTTCGCGAAAATGTCTCCCATCTCCTTGTTGGAAAGTCCGAGACCACGCTTCATGATGTCGTAGGCCTGTGAATCGTATTAGCCTTATTTCGAATATCGGTATGTTGGTGGTGGACAGATCGTTCATACCTCCGAGATCAATTGCATATCACCGTATTCGATACCATTGTGGACCATCTTGACGTAGTGCCCAGCACCCTCTGATTCCATTGTAAGTGTATGCTCAACCTCAATGAGGTCCTCGCAGCTTACCATCACCCACCCACTGACAGCAAGGTTCGCCATCAGATTTGGCAGAGATAGATTGCAAAACGTCTTTGACATATGACCACGCCTCCTCATTTCCTCCAGGCATGATCGAAGGACCATAGCGTGCTCCTTCTTCGCCTCCGGAGACACCGCTGCCAACGAATCGAATGCCCTTCTCAGCCAAGTATCTGCAACGTCGGTTGGAGTCTGGATAATGCGAGTTACCACCGTCGATGATGATATCACCCTTCTCGAGACCGCCTTCGGTGAGGAGGGTCTCAATGAACTGATCGACCGCTTTTCCAGCCTGGACGAGAAGCATCATTCGGCGTGGTGTCTTGAGTCTGAATCTCGTTAGTTCGACGATCCAAGTCAGAGTTATTAGGAAGAGTACTTGGAGGTAAATTCCTTTATGGAATGAGCACCGACAATAGACTTTCCCTATCTAATTGTGAGATCTATCCTCCCAATCAAGTCGGCGACCTGTACTAACTTTCGCTTCGTTTTCGAGGAAGCGGTCGACTTTGGACACCGTTCGATTGAACGCCACAACGGTGAATCCGTGATCAGCCATGTTGAGAATCAAATTCTATTGAGTATTAGCAACTCCAGCTTTAGATCTCTAATTCTGAGAGGAAAGTCACCTGGCCCATGACCGCTATGATTTTCTTCGGTCAGTACAGCGTTGGTGCTTCTTTTGGACGAGGACTTTACCTAGTCCAATGAGACCGAAGTCTCCACTAGATTCCTATTAGCTTCATGAAGCGCAAGAATGTCTTGGGATAGCTCGAGTGAGATGAGAGTTAAAAACCTGCACAAGACGGGATCTCGCGGGGAAGTGTTGGTGAGGGGGATGGAACTCACACTGGTTCTGAAGACATGCTTGGTGGTAGTAGATGAAAGTATGAGAGTTTTAGAAGTCAATTGCTTTAGAAGCTTGGGTTGGACTGTGATGTCTGTAGAGTGAAGGTGGTTGTCAAGTTTTGTCAAAGAGTCGTTGGGAGAGAAAGTGGAGGGGTCAGTGGGGTCGACGGATAGTAGTAGTCAGCAGAAGAAACGTGAATGACGATGCATCTCCGCGAAATCCTCTTACCACCGTCGGAGAACTGGAAAGTTCATTCACCTGGCACAATTACACATTCAAAAGGCCAACAACTATCGGAGATAGTCCTCGTTTAGCGAACGACATCGGCTTACTTGGATTCCGGCGGCTTGTCGAAACGACCAACTGCACAGCGTCGGGCGAGAACAGCGCCGAAGAGAGATGCTTGGTGAGCATGAGGAATCCCACCACCAGAGTCCAGACGGCCTTTTCCGAATTTCAGATTCGACGGCTAGATCCTCATTCGAAAGTAGCGTCCGTCGGAGAACCCTTCAGTTATCTTCCATGCCGTTTCAGTCAGCGAGACAGCATGTACTAACGTTCTTTTACTGCATTTCTGGCAGAACCCGTGAAGTATCACAGTGGGCCTATCAATCCAATATCCATCCTCTCATCGGAAACCATAGGATCAGCTCTCAAAACATGTTACCTTCCGTCGGTACCGATCTCAGCAAGCACGTTAACACTTCTGATTCCTCGCGATGATCAGGATTATCACAGTCGATATTAATTTCAGCTTCTTTTATTGACCCGAGTCCATTCTTGGCGATACTGAAGTAAAGAGCCTGTGTGATCCTATGAACGGAAAATTTGAGTCATCCCAAATGAATGCGGACTCGGTTCCTCCTGTCCGAGAATTAGCCATAGCTTGCCTGTAAGATACTAGTTTTTATCTTCATGAAGAGAATGACGAGCTCAATCGCTTATCCCTGGGTCATATCATTTTTTTCAACCTCAGTTTCTCCTCTTCGTATCCATGCTACGTCCGAAATCGGCTGCTGCTGCTGCTGGACAATCTGGAATCGGAGAGCCTCTTCTGTTTTTTCTTGGCGAGCTCCACGATCTCCTTGACTCTCGACTTTCCCATTACAACCGACACACTCTACGAGATGGCATCTTTGACCTCGCCCAAAGAGATGGCCTCTCATGCGCACGTTGCTTTGAATTGGATCAGCAAAAGATCATCGGTATTTTGAGCAGTCTTGAAATTGTAGGTAGTACAAAAAGGCTAATTGGACCCATTAAATTGGTCCAGGAGGAGATTTTCTGCCAAGGTCCACAAGGATTTGGTATTGACAACCTCGAATGATTTCCAATGATGTCAAATCCAGCTTATGCATTTGGGTTGGAGTTTCGTCTCCATCGCTACCAATTTGAAGTTGCTACTGTTCGATCAGAGGTACTTAGCCACTGTGGCACACAACGACGGAGAGACTAGTTCACCGGCAAAAAAGCCAAAGCATACCAGTGTTCTTCACTTATTTCTATACAAAGTCTTTCACAAGACTTCGTCGATGGACGATGTACTAGTAGATCGAGTCGTTGTAATTTTGCGTGCCTGACCATCAAGCTTGAAAGTGCGACAAGACACCGCACGTGACTGCTCGAGTGATTCTTGATTGATCAAAGACTGAAGGACTCCAATGACCGAAGTCACCATCGTAACCGGGACCAGGCCTGACTGCACCCCGTAATCAAAACTCAAATCGATCTTCGCGACTCTGACGAACATTCCTAGCGCGTCGAACACGCCCTGACAACACTTGCGCGCATACCAAAAGAAAGGACTCGTTCAGTCCGTAAGTCCACATCCTTGAAGAACAACTTTGATAAGAAGGAACCCTCTTGTTCATCTCCATGTCTTCAGCACCAGGATCTAGTCTTCCTCATGGCCTTCCAGCGAAGCCAGGTGGTCCGCTACCACAATTCAAACCAGCTTTTCATCCAACAGCTCGCCCCGCCGGAGCACGCCCAGGTCAACAGAGTGGCTACTCACAAGGCGGATACGCCGCTGCTGCACCTCCAACCTCCTACCAAGCCAGTCCCGTCGTGACTTCTGCCGGCTACAACTCATACGGTACAGCTCCTAGCCCATCTCCAGGTTCTAGCACATATGGCGCTGGAGTATACAATGCTCCGCAGCAGCCAGCCTATTCAGGTTACCAGCAGCAACCAGCAGCCAACGCATACGGTGGATACGAACCGTACTCCGCTCCTACAGCAGCACCTCAGATTCAGAACCCATTTCCACTTCCTGGACAGTCTTCCGGTGGTAAAGGCGCAAACGGATATGACCCAGAATACGAAGCACAAATCGCGCAATGGAACAGCGCATACGCGCCAAAGGACGAGGCGGCATTGAAGGAGGCTGCAAAGAAAGGTCCCACGGGCAATGCAAACACCATTCCGCTAGGGCAGCGTGACACTGGACCGGCGTTGACCAGCAAAGAGTTGAGCGCGGCTGTGCCAATCGGATCTAAGGCAGCAGCAGTGGTCACAGGAGCAGATGGAAAGCAAAAAACTGTCATCCGTAGCGGTGGAGGAAAGACATGGCAGGACAATACCCTGCTCGAGTGGGACCCTGCTCACCCGCGTCTCTTCGTTGGTAATCTCGCAGGTGAGGTCACCGATGATTCACTATACAAGGCCTTCTCCGTTTATCCTACCATTGTCAAGGCACGTGTCATTCGTGATGGTCGCACCACCAAGAGCAAAGGCTACGGATTCGTGAGCTTCACTTCTACGGACGATTTCTTCCAGGCGGCCAAAGAGATGAACGGCAAGTACATCGGCAGTCATCCGGTCATCGTCAAGCGCAGCAACACTGAGATCAAGGTCACTGCACCACCCAAAAAAGGCGGCAAGTACAACAAGAACAAGAGCAACCGAGACAACCGGAATGGTCAGGCGGCGACCGTGCCTAACGCAGGCGTGAAAAAGGAAGGAAAGAAGAAGAACGGAATGAAGATTCTGGGTTGAAGTACAACTGATATGGGAATCGAGTCAAGTGTCCTTATGGTCAACATGAACCTCTTCTGAGTGACTCCACAGCGTTTGTGCTCTTTAGCGCTGCTTCGTTCGGATTTCGGGTGTCCGGATCCGGCCAGCGAAGTCGAAGAGTCGAGGGGAAGCATTATGTCGACATCGTCGAAACGACGGGCCAGATCCATCATGAAAACGACAAACATAGATAATCACGTTCTACGGGAGGACTGAAATGTGTGAGTACTTGCGCTAGGTTTGACTTTGACCTTACTGATCATGCTGAGATTAGTGGTGAAGGAGGTAGCTTGGATGCATGTCACCAGTCGACGAGTCATTGGACCGGTGAAGGAATGGTCTTGGTCGTGGAATGCAACTTGCGGGTAGAGTGAAAGTCCTCCTTTGGGGATATAGGAGATAATGAGATCAAATTTTATTACTTCTCGAATTAGTTGACTATGAGGTCGAACGTCTATCTAAGTCTGATTCCATTGGAATGGCTGGCTTGGGGTTGATGACCAGTTTTTTCGATGGTTCATTTGCTCCAAAATGAAGAAATCTTGATCTTTACATTTCGGGCAGCGAGTGAGATACTTTCATGATTGACAAAAATCAAAAGCTAGCTTTTCTGCATTGGTTTCGTGCCTTATCATTCATATGGACAAAATTCTGGCTGACTCGGAGCGTAAAGTGTAATCGCCAGAAAGTCTTGAAATCAAAGTCATCTCTGCAGTGATGTCCAGTATGGTGCATTTATCCGTGCTGCGTATATCTGAGAATTGCGTGTTATCTAGCACGTCCAGTTGCAACTTCGCTTCAGGTGGGTGTCGCGCTCGGAAGTCCACAATACATCGCGACTCCAAGTTTGCGCCAACTCCTCTAGAGCAACTAAGAAACCTCGCATTGCCTGGATTCCGATCAGATTTCGAACTGCTAGACAGTCCACAATGGCTGATCCAAGCTATGGCATACAAGCCGAACTGGTGAGGAGACTGCTGCTTGTGAGGATGGAACCACCTGCTGACAATCAATCGTGCAGCTTCGGCATATGCATCTCATATCCTCATTCCACTACCCAGTCCAGTCTCATCTTGGTCCTGAAGATGCCCTCAATCTTCTCTTGCAAGCCCCGCGAATCGTCAACGAGATGTGCACCATGGCATGGACATACTTCAATCAAGCCCCTGGCGACGGTCAACTTTTCCTCGCATGGCAGCCGCCCAGGATGCAGCGTGGCTTCGCTACGGACGGGTATATTTGGGCGGATCAAGAATCGCAATTCCACCAAGAAATCAGAGGCTACGTATGGATATTCACGGTGCAATGGACAACATAGGCTCGTACTGATGATGCGCATAGACGCTCGAAATCTGCGTACACCGCGCGGGTTATGCCATGAATCGCGACCACCAAGTCGCCAGTCACACGCGCTTCCGTTATCATATAATCAACAAGCTTCCGAACGTCCCTGGACCACCATTCGACCCACTGCTATGGCTCGTTCACTACGGACCAAACGACCCGCAATCTCGCGTACCAATTCAAACAATACAAATGGCGCCACAAGTCCGACAATTGATAGCGGAGAGGCAATACATCGAACAACAAGGTGGTCTGCAACGCAAGGAATTCATGTTAAAAGACAGACCGAATTGGCCGCAGTTGAGTCTTGGACAGCGAGCAACTATTTCTCAAATGCCTGTTCAACATCCGGCAGCTGCTTCGCCAGCGTATGCGATGGCAGCTATGCAGGCCAGACAAAATCAGCAATATTACCCACCAGCAGTAGTCCAACAACCTCCGGCGAAACGACAAAGAGTTAATGCCAGTCAAGCTCACATCACGAATGCAATTGCTACGGGGCAGATACCGGACCTGATCATCGAAGAAGAAGAGGGTGCTGCACTTGGAGATTACTTGGACAACTTGACTCCCGCAGATATCAGCAAGATGCGTTACAAGCAGCACCACGAATGGATGGAGGAGATATACTCTTCTGTCTTTTCAATAAGCCAGATCATCCCGGAAGACTTGGGCCTCGGATTGACCGGGAAACTGAAGGAGCTTACTGATGGCATATTCAATACGCCTAGTTATGATGCTATGAAAGCGCCGTTCGAGCAGGACAAGTACGCGCAGAAGTACAAGAACGCCGAAGATTCGCTACAGCGGATGCGGCCGAAAAAAGAGCGACTCTTGGATACTCCACCTGGTTCGACCCGGTATCAAAAGCTGACTCCTGAGAAGCTCGAAGAATTCGAAACCCGAATTTCCAGCTTCATGGATTCCGGAAGGGAAGAGATCGAAGCAATGAAGAAGGCGCATGCAGCCACGGTAGCAGACTTCAAGAAATCGAAATCATACATGGTAGCAGAACGGAAACTCCGAGATGCCGACGACAGGACTATGGAGGAAATTATTGCGGACCTAGAAAAGAGCATTGGCGGAAAGGTCGTTACGCAGAAGGACGTGGTCTGCATAGAGGAGGGGGGCTTAGAGAAGGAGGAGAAATCTCGTCCTCCAAATGGTAGCCGCGAAGCTTCGGCCAATACCAACACTAATGGAGCCGGAAACAATTTCAACGGCAACGGTGTGCCTTATGGCGCTGATGACAACTCCGCTGCTGGGCTGTTGGATCAATTCGGCTCTGGGTCATATGAAGGCACACCAGTCGGCAGGATACCAACACCTCAACTGTCGCAACCACAATCTGGAGCACCGACTCCTGCCGCCACAGCGGGTCCGAGCCAAGGGTTCAATCATCAAGACGACAGCGGTCTAGACTTCATCGACGGCATGGATCTTGATGTTCCCATTGAAGGGTTGGGTGAGAGCGCAGATACGAGCGACTGGCTCACGGGTGACAACTCTGCACAACCGGACACGACATCAACACCTTCTGATCCGAATAAGCCCACTAGCACATCTCAAATCGGTCAAACGCAACATTCCGATACGAATCCGCAAGGCAATTCGTCGTCTCATCAGCCGCCATCTACCATTAATGAGTCTTCTGCTGAGGGCACTCATGCAGCCGAATCGGGACAGCAAGGGGATCAGAACGAAACACCAGAGAGCGCGACCGGGATGTTTCATGATGCCGATTTTGGCAGTTTTGACAATTTGGATACGGCGGGTGATGCGCTTGCAGATTTTGACACGGGTGGAGATGATGATTTCGGGTTGGACTTGAACGACGATATCGCTTTCGGAGACACGCCGGAGGCAGGGAAGATTGGGGAGGCTGCTTGAATGTCCTTTCTGACCGGAGTGTCGGGAGTTTGTACAGAGGTTCAAGGGATTTGGCTTTACTTCCAATGCTGTTTGACCATGGGTATTGCTGGATGATGTCGGCATGGGAACTCCATAGCAGATGCCCTTGTCTCTACTCGAGTCCTGGTCCCTTGACTACTCCCTAATAAAGAAATGTTCGGGAGGCCGCCCACGCAAACTTGGCTCCTGGACATCCTGGCGGCATTACTGGCCAGTAAATGTGAAACCAACATCACTCCACAATTTGGCATCGGAGTATAAATGGATGGCAATAGCCAAGATGCATTCACTGCGCCAAAGTTACACAGGCCAGGCTTAGAGTGTCTAACAATCGAGAAACCGAATACTTCTGCTCTTAATCGTGATTCGTGACTGCCCGCCCACCTCCACCCGAACCTCACGCTTCCCGTTCCCAGGGAAATCGCGAGGATCAGTTTCCCGTCGTCCACTCATCTTTGCAGATACAGCATTATTCCCATGACGGACAGTCGGTTGACTCATTTTTACCCTGATTACCCAGCCACCCAGCCCAGCCTCTCCACGGCTACCCAGGTACCGTTGGCGCAGACGAGCGATCAAGGGCTCGAAGTTGTATTTGATTTCGACCATCTCTCTCTTGCAGCTAATTCTCATGCGTCGCTGAGTGATACACACTTCTTATGCATTTCTTCGCCTTGTAGCTCTATCGAGGCTCCTAAGGTTTAATCACATCACTTGTCTTGAACATTCAATCCTCCATCGGTGTTGGATTGTCGTTCCGAAAGTGTTACCGTCACACTGCATCCTCGCCTACCCGCCAATACTTGGCTGGCATTCCGTTGCTTATAATCCTCAACTTCCCTACTTTATCATCATATCCATACATTCCATTCTATCAAAAATGAAGATCCTATTACCGTTCTCATTACTCGCGGCCTCCGTCACGGCTATTTCGGTTTGGCCTCTCCCTGTTTCATACAGCACCGGAAACACGACGCTGTGGATTGACAAAAACGTGCAGATTACCGTCAGCGGCGTTGGAAAGGTGAGCAACGATTCGAAGATCCAAAAACGCCGCAGAATTTACGGTAGTCCCCTTCTCAATAACAAGCTAACATACCTTTTTTGTAGTCCCCAGGGGATGAATACAACAGTACCAGTGGTGGTGATTCTATCGGCGCCGCCCAGATTGTCCAGTCTGCCATTTCCCGGACACAGCAGACGCTCTTCGAACAGAACTTTGTGCCCTGGAAATTTCATCCTCGCAATTCCAACTTTGAGCCATCAACGAATGACAAAATATTTGTCAAGCATATCCTTTTGTCTCTGAACACCACCGACTCACCAAACGTGCTGAAACCTCTGGCTGGCGAAGTGGATGAATCATATTCGCTCTCAATCAAGCCATTTGGAGGCGTCACTATCTCTGCATCTTCCTCGATCGGTCTGGTTCGTGGACTTACTACATTCACTCAGCTTTTCTACAAGCACTCGAAAGGAGGGGTCTATACTCCATATGCGCCTGTGGACATTCAAGATGCGCCCAAATTCATCCATCGCGGCATTAATATGGATGTTGCTCGCAACTGGTTCGAGGTCAAGGACATCAAGCGCATGATCGATGCAGCCAGCTACACCAAACTCAACCGTTTCCATCTACACATCACCGACGCTCAATCATGGCCACTGGAAATCCCATCGATGCCCGAACTCACGGCAAAAGGCGCGTACCGCTCGGACTTGACCTATTCTCCCGCACAGCTTCGCGACCTCCAGAAATATGGCGCGCTACGAGGTGTCGAGGTTTATCTCGAGATCGACATGCCAGGCCATACATCTTCGATCTGGTATAGCCACCCGGAACTGATCGCCAGCTTCAACCAGCAGCCTTGGGATAAGTTTGCAGCCGAACCTCCGTCGGGAACTTTCAAACTTAACTCGACCAAAGTCTACGATTTCTTGACCAAAATGTTCACCGACTTGCTGCCTCGCGTTTCGACTTACTCGGCATACTTCCACACTGGTGGTGACGAGGTCAATGTCAATGCCTATCTGAATGACGAGACGATCAAATCCAATGATTCAAAGATCCTGCAGCCTTATATGCAGAAATTCGTCGATCACAACCATGATCTCGTTCGAAAAGCAGGTCTCACCCCTCTCGTCTGGGAGGAAATGCTGCTCGTTTGGAACGTGACAATGGGTAAAGACGTCGTCGTTCAGACATGGCAATCAGACGCGGCTCTCGCACAAACCGTCGCCAAAGGCCACAAAGCGCTCGCCGGGAACTACAACTACTGGGTAAACCCAATCTCTCACCCCATCTAAATTTCGGAACGGCACCACTGACAAGAGAACAGTATCTCGACTGCGGCCACGGCCAATGGCTCAATTTCCGCCAGGCGGGAGCAGCAGGTTTCTGGCCTTACGCCGATTACTGCTCCCCCCGCAAGAACTGGCGTCTCATGTACTCCTACGACCCGTACTCCGGCATCCCCAAATCCGACCAACACCTCGTCATCGGCGGCGAAGCGCACATCTGGGCCGAACAGACCGACCCCGTCAACCTCGACCGAATGGTGTGGCCCCGCGCCGCCGCCGCTGCAGAGGTGTTGTGGAGTGGTGCCAAGGATGCGCAAGGTCTGAATAGGAGCCAGATCGAGGCGGCGCCTCGGTTGAGCGAGTTGCGGGAGAGACTTGTGGCGAGGGGGGTGATGGCTGAACCTGTGCAGATGATTTTTTGTTTGCAGGGTAAGGATCAGTGTTCTTTGTAGGTTGCGATGGAATGGAGAAGATCCTTTTTTTGCATTGTAAGGCTTGGGAAAATTCGGCTTCTTTTCTTAGCATGGGGCATTGCACGAAGTCATAATTTCTAGATTGTAGCGTGATTGCGTTACGGACGTTTGACGACTGTTGATGATCGAACTTCCTGGAGGGTCTAGAGCGTAATGTAATATACTACTACCATTTGGCGTGTGCTGAAATCGATAAATATCGGGGATTCAATCTTGCAGAGTAAACGACGTGGCACACGATTACTGATCATTGGGCCCATAATGTGTTTTAAGTGCATTACGCACAATTCGACTACTGCTAATATTACTACATCTCGTGACCGCGATAATTGAAGCCGTAGTTATAAAGTAAATTAAGAATACTGCATTAGCGAAGCATAGATCATCAAGGCGGTTCTGTCCAATAGATCTAGCTAGGAGACAATAGTGGACTGTATTTCTATAAGAACATAATATCAAAGTTGGTTCCCAAAGCGATCTTTAGGATTTATTTGCCTATTATATATCTCCCTCCTATAATATCAAGCTTTATTCGAGATATCGTATATCAAGACACGATTGCAACAGAGTAAAAGTTCAGGTTAATACACCTGTATACAAACTACAAAACGTGTATGCCAAATTTCCACGATGCTGATTGCCTAAATGGAGGCAGTAATCGGTTGGAGATAAGGATTACCATTCCACCTGTATTGGAAATAAGAACCTCCGACTTTTCACTGGTATTGCAGCGACCTCGACCTCATCTTCACCTCCCTTGCTCCTTCGAAACCTGTTCATATTTGTTCACGTTAAGGAACCATCGAGTGTGAACATGTCGACAGCGCCTCATATATATGGTCGTCTCAGCCGCCCCTATTTGCCGGTCCCGCCAAAGAAGTTGAAGACCTCATCGGTACATTCATAATTTTCAGACGGGAGCATTACCATTTATCAAAACTTTTTCTTTGAATGTCAAGTAGAGCCGCAACGGGCGGATCTGACTATTCTACTAAAGCGTCTCCAGCTCTCAAAATCATATCTTTTTGAAGCTGCTGTATGATACGATTCGTACAACTGACAACGTGTAGCTTATTTCATTCCCTTCAATTGCCCCATGAAATTGCCCGTTTCAAATCATCTTATGTTCTTCAAGCTTTTTGGAAAATGTTTACAATAGAAGGTGTTAAGGGGTGATGCGCATGCCATAGAGGAATGATAAATGAGAGGGGTCTCGCAGGCGCGCTCCAGCCTGCACACGAGTTCACCAGACGCAAAGCTGATGGGCAATCCTAGTTTTTTCCGAAGTCGAAACGTTTGAGACCTGCAGCGCAGCTGTTATCGCACCAACCTAAGTTGAGATTGTCCATGACGAAAATTTTCTGCCGGTCACCCATAAGAGCCTCAAATTGAATGCCCGACAAGCCGCGAAAATTGCGAAACTCGACATGCTTGAGCGAGCAATTGTGCAGAGTAATAGTGTCACAAGCTGGCAAGTCGACCTTCTGTTGCACGACTGGGTACTCTGAAGTAGTATTGGCATCGTATGCATAACCAGTGATGGTCATTGTACAGGAAGCAGAGCCCCCATTGTCGCATCCCAGGTCGGCACTGTAAGCATCGAACTGCCAGATCTTGTCACTGGCACGGGGCCCTGCTGTTATCTCGCCTGGTAGCAGGCTAGCGAGTGCGACAACGGAGTGATTCTTGGCAGTAGCGTCAATGACTAGATCTGGTAAGAATATGGCGATGTTCGGATTCGACGTGGCTGGGAAGGGTGCGCCAGCGGCTGGTGGCGCAACATATGCAAAGCCGTTGGCGTAGAACAAATGATGATATGGGCTGAAGACTGGTGGGAAGAGAACCTGGCTGCTATTCTTCGGTGCCACGAATAAGGGTTCGTCATCCCAATTGATGGTGAAATCACCAACCTCCCCGCATCTCGTTGGAGAAGGAGCAGCTGTGGAAGTCTTCAAAACTGGAGACACTTCAGTCGATGAAGAGACAGGGATAACGACTGTGGCATTGGTATGCAGGCTGAGTACGCTAGTCGATGAAGAGACCGGGAGACCGACTGTGGCATTGGGATGGAGGCTGAGCACTCCGGTCGATGAAGGAATCAAGGGACCGACTGTAGCATTGGTGTGCAGGCTGAGTACGCTAGTCGGTGGAGATTTAGGGAGATCAATTGTGGTACTGATATGCAGGCTGGGCACGCCAGTCGATGAAGATACAGGGAGACCGATTGTAACATTGGGATGCAGGCTGAGCATGCCAGTCGACGAAGCAGGTAGATCGATTGTAACACTGGTGTGCAGGCTGAGCGTGACCGTTGACGACGGGGCAGGGAGAACCATGGTGGCGCTGGTGTGCGCGCTCAGCACACCAGTGAAAGAGAGGCCTGCACTACCCGTCGGCGTTAGACTAGGGAACTCGATCTATGCCACTCGTCAGTTTGATCTCGAACGCAGGTTTGCAAGCTCTCACTTACAGTATCGACCGTTGAGGTTACCCATTGCCAAGAAGTGCTATTGGCAGACTCGAATCCTGAATCCCCAGAAGCTCCGGTCTTTGTGCGAGTCCTCGTGAGGACATGTGTATCGGTCGAAATCGTCGTCTTCGTGATGGGAAGCTAGAAACCCATCGCATTAGCGCATTGAGCTGGAAACAAGAACAAGATCTGGCGATATCCAGAGCACACTGAGAGCCACGCTCAAATTGCAAGTGACATACCTCAGATGAAGATGGAACAGTGAGAGTCGTGGTGGAGTAGGTGGTGGCCGTGATGGTGCCCACGAACACAGTGGACGACTCCGAGACAGTGCTGGCAAATCCGGTGGCTGGTGGAGCCACTCCTTCAATCCAGGAGGTGGTTCCAGACTCTAGGATGTAGGTGTAGGGCTTGTCAATTGAAGTCGCAGGAGGCTGACCGTTAGCTGTCGTGGCAGAGACAGGAGTCTGAGTGACAGTGACGTATGTGACCGAGCAACCAGCAGCGTGAGCTTCAGCAAGCTTGATAGACGGGTGATTGTCATATGGAGCAGTTCCAATCAAGCTTGTGCTTTGGTCTCCATGGCCAGTGCCATATGCAGCAATAGACGTGGTGTTGAACCACGGGCGGGCCTCTGAGATGGTGACTAGAGCGAGACCTGTGAGGATTTGGACAAGCATCGTCTTTACTTGAAAGTAGGGACTGGAACGAGTGTGGATGATTGGGAACAGCAAGCAATGAGGGTAACGACTGAATGGGGTGAGTGAAGAAGTGAAAGGAAAGGGTTGAGGTCGCGAGTTGCCATTTTGTAGAACACTAGCTTGGCCTCGTTAGCACTTCCAACTCACGCGGGAGTTTTCAGTCTACTCAAATTGTCCGAGAACCTTCAACCACGAAACGAACGTGAACAGTTCCAGAGCAGCTAGAACGAGTCCGTGAAATCTTATCCAGGTGCATCTAGTCACAAGGCTTTCCTCATCGCAAAGGCAAACATGATTGCCATGGCCTTTCGAAGGCTTGATCTGAGTATTGCATTAGTGACTGAACAAGGTCGGAAGGGATGTCTCTTTGCTGCAACAGTCCGCCAGGCACTTCTGAGAGACGAAGGGAACTGGATCTAAGTATTGGAAGCGAGCTACCGTTTGTGTGCTCACATCTCCCCGTTTCTTGTGGCCAGCAACTCTACATGTGACACAGTCTGGCAACACATAGGCCTTGTGTGAATTGCGCGAAGGTAAGGGGATTCTTGATCCTTGGTTAAAAAGACCCCATCATTTCCGAGTATCGAAAATCCTGCGCCGAGTTCAGCTCTGAGCAACATGCTACCAAATCACACCCTCCAGTCGCATTTGAGACCCAAAGCCGCCCTTCTTTCTTGCTGCCTGTCTTTAGTCTTGTCTCGTTGTTGAGCAGGTTTACAGGTCAAGAAACCATGTGATCTAGGTAGTACCTCTCAGGAACGCCTCGAGCAGCTGCAGCAACAAGACCAGCTAGGCACTCGCGGTATACGTCACAAGCTTCGGAAAACCCGGTAGCATTCCAAGATCGTGGTGCGAAGAAGATGGACTCTTACGTACTACTTGCAATCTGCTCAAGCGCCGTGATAAAGACAGTACTTCTACTATGTACTTGTATCTGGCACTCGTCTCATCTGTCAACGCCTCGCTCCGCCTCTTATCCAGCTTTCGGGCACCCTCGAACAGATGGCTACGATAATCCGGCCGCCGTAATGGCGAGATGATACCTAGTGACCCCCTCGTACGACATGGCACAAGGGGCCTCATCTCCGTCTTGCCACCTCCTTCCTCCAGGAACGAAGACGTTTTGACACCACAAGCTCGTCTTCGTCACAGGAGAAGATGCGCTGTTATCCGTGTAGGCTCCCTTGGACTCTTGCTATCTTTTCTGTGTTCTTGACCTCGCCAAAGCCAGAGATATTCGTTTACGTGCGTTCTGATGAAGCGTGATTCTTCTCGAGTCGAAGACTTTCGCGGTAGGGGCATTGGAGGCCATTTCGCACGCCGAAAGCTGTGCCAACAGTCACGGTGGTGAAGGGATTGAAAGGGAAATCAGTGAGGTTTGGCGCAGTTGGCCAGGTGAAGTAGAGGCGGAGTCAGGGAGAACACTACGCGCCACCTCAAGGGAACGTGCTTAAGTAAGTAGAAAATACTGCCTTTTGGGCACTAGCGCGTTCGCGTTCTACAGCTTCCATTCGAACCTTCAGGATCGCAGCAAAATCGGAGTCGCAATTGCCTGACCAAGACGCGTAAATCGACAGTCTACTCTGTGCCCCAAGCTCAAGGAGGAGATTGCACCATTTGTGCACATCGAACACTCCTTGTGTTCACAATTGATCGGCGACACAGTGAATTGCAGCGGATAAGGACCCGGTGCCGGCTTCGATAGTATCAATAGGCTCTGAGTACATAACAAGAGAGGACAATAAGCCTCTATCTTGGTCCCTCAACTACTTCCATCTATGATAATTTCGCTCCCGTGGTTCTTGCTATCGATGCTCCACTACTACAGCTGGCAACGTCATCGATCGTGTGAAGCTATGGGATGCGGAATGGGAAATATCAATAAAGCACTGGACAAAGCAACAAGGCGCTTTTTATGAGTGTGCGGATAAGTCTAGTCTTCTTTTCTGTCTTCTCACTATTACTGATTTGGACAGGCTGCTACGCGTATGCCCCATCAGCCTCTGGTGATCGGGATAGCTTGATCGGTATGAAGGAGATGGACCATTTGTGCAAAGATGATGGCCGTGATCGTCAAAGGGGATCATCTATGTGCCTCACTCTCAATTATGGGACAGCTCCGCAGGCGGCTTTGATTGTAAAGCTGTGCAATAGACTTTCGTGGAATGAGACACCGAGACTGCCTGGTGACTATGATAAGTTGTTGTGCGATTCCAAAGTTCAGCCAGCCTCTCAGCCGCACAAGATCTTCTCCATCAACAATCTCTGTAAACCAATCACGGAGCCATGTACTCAAACATCTCGTGAAGATAATCTCCCAGCTCTCCATGTACCAACTCTTCAATAATGGCAGCAGCGGCAGGCAACTGACGGCTGCGGCGCGCTCGTTTTCTTCTCAGGCTGGAACACTAGCATGCAAAAAAATCAACTCCAAGCTCAAGTATAAAGCTCGTCTTACTGGTTTATTGAACAACCTGCATCGCGAATCAGCAAACAATACCGGTCAGTCCGGCCAGGTACTCAAAATGAGCGGCATTTCCAAGTGGGGAAAACATACCTTCTCTCTTAGCATGCCCATCCATTGCCCGACGCTTACACCCTGATCGGCGCGATCCTCGACGAGCAAAGTTTGTGCCCAAAGCCTAAGAGTCGGTTCGCCGTCTTCCCGGACAACATAAAGTGGAGGCACCACGATGCTTCCAACACCTTTGGCCCTGTGGTCTCGGCTCTTTTCTGCAACGGCTCTGACTCTCTCATTGAACTCATTGTCGAGCTCTGGCATGAGGGTCTTGCCTTGTCGGACTTGTGACTTGTCTGCAGTTCCGAACACATCTTGCGTAAGTTGCGGAATGGCATCACGACCCAACCAAAGGAATTGAGTTTGGCCATCGTCGATCAGATACAGTCCATAAGGTACGAGGCGTTCCGATGACAAATTCAGAGGTCTGGGGAGCATAATCTCGTTTGTTTCTGGGTTGGGGATGCCACAGTCGTCAGGCATATCATGTAGAGAGTACAATCGTGGGTAGATGTATTGCATCATAAGAGGTAATGGGAGTGTGGAGAGCAGACAGAGGGCTGCAGAGCGCAAATCTGAGGGAATGAGAGCCGACTTTCGAAGACCAACCTATGTCTTTTCAGTATAGGACAGCGGGAAAAGGGCTTGCTGTACTCACGTTTTTTATGAGACCGAGAAACAGGATAGGAAGGCCGCGTAGGTTGTTCGGCAGCTGTAGCCCTCCACCACCCATGTTGCCGCCAGCCAATTCTTTCCTATACGTTTGCAAGATCTCAATGACCTTGGACTGGAGAGCCTCTCGCGCGGCGTCAAGCCCGCTTCCTAGTGCTCTCTCGACGGCCTTGTGGCTGAAGTAAGCGGTAATGGCAGACTGGTCAGCAGAGGCGAAAACACTCGATAGCACCTCCGTGGTTGGTAAGGCCAGCGTGAGAACTCTGATACGCCTTTCCCCGTTGCATGTGGTGTCTGACATTACTGTCAGCTTCGCGAAGGATCTCGGGTATGAACTTGAACTTACGCAATACGGCGGTCTGTAGACAGACATATGGCTTGGTCAGGTTTTCGTCTATGGCTACCTCCACGACAAAGCTCTGGTCGCGTGGGAAGGCTGGGAATGCACATAAGTCGGATGACCTGTTGAAAAAATTTCCATAAAATGCGTTCATCCGCAAACCTGTCGTAGCACGAACTCTCAATACTGCCTCAAGACCAATCTCTGCCGACAAGTAGGACGAAAATTCTCTCGCGAACTTGATGGCGTCTTCGCTTCGGGCTGCTGACCAACCGGGATAGAACCATGTCCTATGGCCACAGTTAGTATATGATCAGCGATTTTGTTAACGTTGAAATTGACAGAATGCTTTCTCGCTAGCCTACATCCATACGACCACCAAAGTAGGAGCGTATTGCGAGAGAAGTGTAAAAAGTGTGTAAAGAGGGCCTGCTAATCTTTCCTTTTTTTGTGCAAATTGGTCTCGATAGGAAAGGATTTTACGTACTGTCCGCCTGTATACCTAGGGAGATTACTCAGAGTTGCTACGTCCTGATACTGCGAGGAGAACAGGAACATGTCAATGCTAACTTGTTGTTTTGAGCACTCGACAGCGAAACTCTTGTAGAAGCTGTTCGCTGGCTGCAAAAGACTGCCTTCTTTGCTAGTGCCAAGAAGCTCTTTCTTTTCGCGGGCCTCGAGCTTTCCGTACCCGATGTTAGGCAAAGTCGCGCTGAGCACAGTCATTTTCCCACCAGTGCTCTGGATCAATCGAAGTCCTGATCTCAGCGCAGATCCCATGGCACAAGCGGTGTTTTGCGTGTCTTTGAACATGTTTTGAAGTTTGTCCAAAAAGACTTCGATATTTCGACGGCAATTGAAAAGGTTGATAACTAGATCTTCCGGAGTCGGCAAAAAAGGCTCGTCCAAATCGCTAACAACCAGCATCTTGGGATCTCTCAATTCCTCGCCGTCTTGTGGAATGCAAAAGTAGTGTAAGCTGGAATCAACGGCGATGAATGCGAGTCGCGTCCGACGATCGACGTTTGGAATCATGTCTAATGCCTCGAGGATAGTCCGTGCACTGGTTGCCAGAAGTCCGCTTGTCACAGCATTGTAGCTGACATCGATCAAGAAGACGTACGTCAAGGCCTGAGGAGGTCTGACCATATATTCCTGCGGCGCAACGAACTCCACTACAGCATGATTCAATTCGGGCCGCAGCCATCGATCCACGCTCGTTTGTGAGGCCGAGTCCCAGTCAAATGCTTGTGGGACATCGTTTGCGAGGTTGCACATGTTACAGCGCCATCGATGTCCATGGTCTAGGAATGTAACGAAGGGGTTGATGTAACTTCGACATCTTCGGCATCGTGAGATAACCTGGTCAGTACAGACTGGCACTGGGTCTTCACGGTCGTGTAAACTCGTGTAGGGCGAGATGACCAAAGCAAATGGCAGTTTTGATTTCTTCAGTAAGCTGTACGTCGTGGGGACGGCATTGATCGTGGACCGGACGTATTTGGGAGGGCAGTTGGAAAAGGGACTCGGCGTAACACTAGTATTTGGAGGCAGGTTGATTATAGGTGGAGGAATATCCAATTCTTCGACCTGAAAAGGTTGGCTGAGTTTCCGAATTAGCAATTGTAGGCCAACCTCTGCCGTCACCTACCTTATGATGTCTGAGGCAACCAGTAGATTGGGTTGCGTTGGAGGCGCGGCCACAGGCTGAGGAGGTAGAGGTTGGGTTCCCATGTTCATTTGACCGAACTGAGAAGCTAGCTGATCTTGGGCGCCATAGGCAGGCTGAGCCACGGGTTGGCCATACCCTGGCGCCGGTGCAGCGCCGTAAGCAGCAGGTTGCCCATATGCTGGAGCTGCTGGTCCTCCGTATGCAGGTTGCAGTGGTGGTTGCGCCTGTCCTAGTGGAGCTGCGCCGGCGGCATTCCCACCAAATTCATATGCCTGCTGGGCGTATGCTCTCTTCTTCTTTTTCTCGGCCTGAGCCGCAGCTTGTTGTTGTTGCTCGTCGTATTCCATGTTGTGGTGGTTGTTGATGAAGACGGTGGAGGTGTGTTCAGGTGTGGAAGATGGAGAGTGAGGAGGACTGAGACTTGGTGTGTTATTTTTCAGGGCATCCGGATGGTGAGAACAGATTGTGAGTGACAGCAGTGGTCTGATGGGCGGTTGGCGGTGTTCTTTGGTGTTCTTAGGTGGCCTCTCAGTTGAGGTTATCTGAAGTCTTGGCGCGTCTAGTCCTCCATCGGCGAAGGGGAAAACCTCGAAATCCCAGCTGGGAACAGAATTGATGGACAGCCAATCACATCCACTATCCTGTGATATCGATGTCGCGCATCATGGATTTGCCCGTTGACACTGACCCCGCTAAAGCACTGCATGCGCTTATGTCCTATGTTCCACCTCCAGGTCAATCGTCCTTGAGGAAATACAAATAATGGATATCAACATATCAAACGACGTCTTCTCGGCTACAGGTCTGGTCACAGTCGTTACTGGAGGAGGGAGCGGTACGAGCTGTGAAATTCATACATGCTCATTCAGTCCTGATCACCCTCAATAGGCATCGGATTGGCCATCGCAGCTGCTCTTGCAAAAAACGGCGCGACCAAAGTCTACGTTCTTGGTCGACGCATCGAGGCCTTGAACGAGGCAGTCAAAGCAATAGCGGCGTCGGAAGGGGTGGTTGTGCCTATTATCTGCGATGTTTCAAATCCTTTTACTGTCAACACTGCTGTAGAGCAGATCCAAAACGAGATTGGATATGTGGACGTTCTTATCAATAATGCTGGTGTATCTGGACCCGATCACAGAGGCGTGTACGCAGCGAGCTCGATAACAGAGTTGCAAGATATCATGCTATCAAGTTGGCCCGGCTGGGCGACAACATTTGCCATCAATACCACCTCAGTCGTCGGCGTGAGTGCGTCTTTCTTGCCTTTGCTAGATGCTGCCAATGCTCGGAAAGGATGGGAGACTGGGAAACTGGAGCCTGGAGGAAAGCCACGCGTGAAAAAAGAGGTCGAAGGTATGGACAATTCGGACATGCGGACGAGCCAGATTATCACTATCGCTTCCATTTCCGCCTTCAACCGAATTGTCACTGCCGGATTAGCTTATGGGGCAAGCAAAGCGGGAGCTGTTCAGCTCGCAAAGATATTGGCCACCTTACTTGGTCCATGGGGTATCAGGAGTAATGTTGTTGCCCCTGGAAGTGAGTATCATCAACCATCACAGCTTTTCACGTGCACATTTCTAACCTTGTAATGCAGTATTTCCATCTGAAATGACTGCTGGCGCACCATCAGAATTTCCATGCGACAAAATTCCTGCAGGTCGGCAAGGAAATTTCGAAGAGATGTCCGGGACCATACTCTACATGGTTGGAAAAGCTGGTGGATATTTGAATGGGAACGTACAAGTGGTGGATGGAGGACGTCTTGGTCAAATGCCTGCGACTTACTAGATCAGTTCGTTCTCATGATAGTCTTCTTGTTCAACATAAGAGGTGATAGATCTTCAGCAGATTGGATCGTGAGCTTTGACTGGTCACTATCGCGATCTCTCTTTGACGAGAATGGCCACGTAGAGTGCTAACCAGTATCGCAAGAGGGATCTTGAAACATTCACTATTTGGGAGCGTTATAGATGGGCCCACAATATTATCACAGCGTCCTTGTACCTCTTCATCTCCATCTTTGGATTATCGAGGACCGAAAACACTAGGACGCTCTTCCTCCTCCTCCTCCTCCTCCTCCTCCTGCTCCTGACTCTGCATGTCTTTTACTTCCTCAGCCAAAGCGTCCACTTCTGCCCTCATATGATCGCGTACCTCCTCTTCAATCCCACAGTCAGTGGGTGTAACAATTCCACTATGCTCTCCATACTTTGCAGAAGAAGTTCCTTCTCCAATCGTACTACTGGATATATCCCGCTGATCTACCGTGTCGTCCAAGAATCCCGAGTCCTCTCTATCGTCTGCTTTGGCCTCTTCCTCTTTCTTTATGGTGGCATCGTTGTGGTCCGAAAGAACAGCGGGACCAGTGGACGACTCGATCGCACTGTCAAGCCCAAAACCACTCTCACAAGGTCGGGTTACAGCCAAATCTTTCTTGCCGAGTCCAGGGGTGGTTTTATCCAATTGTCTTGGATGACGTTCTAGAGCGTTACTGTGTTTAGAACCATAGTATGGATTCCCTTTCCACCCCTCTTCCACCTCCTTCTTCCGAAAACCGACTTTACTAACGTAATTATTCCATGTTTTGTCGGTGTGCCTCTTTTTATCACAAGCCGTGCTGAACGGAGCATAGTCGTTATTCCGGGGTACCTTTCTCAGCTTGAGTCTTTCCTCTGTTTCCAAGACTTTCTCAGCTGCAGGTTTGCTCAGTCCCTCAATCGGGCGTTCAGACTTGAACAGAAGTCTTAAAGGATCGTTACCACGCGCTTTGACGGCGTAGAGGAAAACAGTGGGCATTCTTTTGTCCATTTCATCTTCGACCATTTTGATAGCGGCGGGCAGCGCTGCAATGATTTCATCTTTCTTGGCGGTTTCGAAGTAGATTTCCATTTGGAGTTTTCGGATCGGGAGGTCTGGAAGTTCGTTTTTGTTGCCGTCGGGATAGTCAGCTACCGTAAATTAGCATAAGAGACTGTGATATGAAGAGATCTGATGTTTTTGATCTTTCAAAAGCACTCTCAATCCTCGAATCCAGGAGCCAGAAGGAATGGAAGACACATACCTTTCCCAGAATCCGAATCTTCCACACGCCCCATCTCCTGCTCTCTCTTCAACCTCTCCAACCTCGCCTCCTTCTTCCTCGCCAAATCCTCCATCTCCTCCCCTCTCTTCATCTCTTCAATCTCTTCCCTGACTTTCTTCTCTTCCTGACTCTCCTCCTTCTGCTTCTTCCTCCCCAAGTACGTCCCAAAGAAACTCTCTTTATTCTCATCAACCGGAACCCAGTTCTCTCCACCGCCATACTCTCTTCCCCTTGCACTCGAAAACTTCCAATACCTTCCCCTCCATGCCAGATCCAAGCTTACCGGATCCGCCTGCCTCAGTCCCTTCTCCTCTTTAACACCAACCAAAATCTCTTGCCACGTACGGTGTTTAGGCACGAACACTTCTTCCCATCTCAACCCATCTATCTTGATACCGCGTTTCAAGCGAGTCATAAGATGGTAGGGATGAGGTGGGTTCTCGTGATGCAAGAGGTTGATGGTTAGAAAGAACTTTTCGCGGGGGATGGCGGCGAGGAGTTTGAGTTCGTCAATTTCTGCCTCGCGTTTCTTTCGAGAGATGGTTTGTTTGATGGTCTCCTTCAGGGGTGAGGAGGGGGTTGGTGGTAAGTCTTCTGCGTTTTCTTGTTCAGAGGGGTCTTCTTTCGAGGGAGGATCGTCTTTGCCTGGAGTCTTGGGATTTTCTGGAGGGTCTTTCTTCTCGAAGGTGTTTGTATTCTTTGTGACCCCTGCTTTTTCTGTGTCTTCCTCCGTTGGAGCCTCGTTTTCTTCTGAAGGATCTTTCTTTTCGAAGGATTTCGTCTCCTCTAGGGCATCTTCCTTTTTGGTGACATCTTCCTTCTCTGCACCATCTTCCTTCTCTGCACCAACTTCCTTCTCTGTACCATCTTCCTTCTCTGCACCATCTTCCTTCTCTGCACCATCTTCCTTCTCTGTACCATCTTCCTTCTCTAGGCCATTTTGCTTCTCTGTGTCTTCTTTCCTAGCTCGCGCCTCATTTTTCTCCAGACTCTCTTTCTGCTCTCCAGCCTCCTCCTTCTCCGGAACCTCTATTTTTTCGGAGGCGTGATCTGTGTCTGGCAACTCTTCCTTCGCGGTCCTTTTGTTCTTCCCTGGCGAAACATTTCTTCCAGGAGTGGACTTTTTGATCGGCCCAGTAGCTGTCGCAGGCTTGGATACAACCGCAGCCCTTGTTTTGGTCGGAATTGATGCATTTGTTTTGGACGCGCCCACGGCTGACTTAGAGGCACCTGCTGATGGTCTTGAGGGCAATGAAGGGCCTCCAGATGCGGCTGATCGTGGTCTATGACCAGCCCCGGGTGGTTTGGTACCATTACTAGTTCGCTTCAATGAACCTGTGGGCTTTGTCTTGGTTGCAACTGTTGTTGTTTTAGAAACAGGGGGTCGGGAGGTCGACGTGGCAGAAGATGATGGTCTCGCTCCAGCAGCTGGTTGTCTTGATGCAATGGTACTTGCTGGTCTTGATCCAGCAGTAGAGGATGGTCTTGACCCAGCAGTAGATGATGGTCTTGACCCAGCAGTAGACGCCGGTCTTGATCCAACAGTAGATAGTGGTCTTGACCCAGCAGTAGACGATGGTCTCGATCCAATGGTAGACGATGGTCTTGATCCAGCAATAGATTCCGACCTTGCTTCGGCTTTCGACGAGGGTCTGCTTCGAGTAGCGCAAGATTGGCCTGATCTTATGGCGTTTGGTTCACCAGACTGAGCTGTATCTGATGGGCGAGAAGAAGCATCTGTAGTTTCAGAGGCCACATCTGTAGGTACTGTTTGGGCCGGAGTTCCAGCTTTTCTATCGGCTGCTGTATTGGTTCTTTTGGGCTGATCTGTGTCTGGCTTCTTAACCGGTGTTATTTTCATTTTGTTCGATATACGCTTGTATTTGTGTATTCAAGAGCTGCAAAGGCGATGATCCAGCAAGGCCGGTCGTGATGTGCTCCATTAACTACGAGGGCAAGGTGTTTAAATGCTTTAGAAACTATTTTTGAGAGCGGCGAGATTTCTTTCGTGGAAAAAGTCTGCTTTGCGCTGTTCTCTACAGCATTGTCTTCTTTGTCCTCCATGGCGACGTTTCCAGATTTGAGGGCTTTCTGAACAATAATGTAAATTTGAACCACTGCTCGCATTTTAATATCGTTTCAGTTCTGGCATGTCTGCTGTCGGCGAATCTGTCGTTCAGCGTGGCAGTACTGGGAACCACGCTGAATGAGTGTATCATGCTAGATCTGCAAAGTCGACGACAAAATTCATGCGGTTGATCCATCTTGAGGTCAAATCCACAATGAAAACAGGGATAAGTTACCACGTCAGTAATAACTGGAGATTGGTGATGGTATAGCTTTTGAGGCGCGCCTGTAATGTCAATTATCTTGGTCTCTACCAACTCCGAGTAGAGCAACCCCATCCGGTCTTCTCGATCACATCGACTGAACTTCCCTCGCATTTTGATATGCTCATGCAGCAGTATCTCATCAAATGCTCCGTACATTGACCAGATTTACGTTTGCGAGAATGGCGCGTGGATGTTCATCATTAAGGTACCGTGAAGATTTGGATGATCCCATGGTCGGTGCGCCATGACGGACACTTGGGACAAGCAGGAGCCTTCGCAAACCAATTCCAAGGTGGAAAACAATGCGCGATATTGGACCAGCTTCTGGAGTGTCTTTCCATCCTGATCCAGAATCACAAGCTCGATCGAAGTATGTTCTTCAATTGGTCCCGTCATTGAGAGAGTAGGTAGAAGTTCTGACAATCGAAAACACGGTCGGACGTAGCGTATGGTAGATGAGTGTCGGGTGAGAATGCTAGTCTCAATGCAACATGACAAAACTGACAATATCTATTGCAACTGGAAACCTAGCGAAAGAACTACTTCAAGTAATCAGCTTTCGTCCACGACGGCGCCCAGGGTAGTTCAATGCATGATTCGCTGCTGTTCCAGGTATGACTAGTGGCCAAGAACATACCTACTAGAAGCTCGTGTTACGCTATCGTGCAAGGATCATTTAGCATCTATCACCAATCTTGCGAACAAGGAAGATTGTGTGTTGTGTATTATCGATTCGGCGTTCGATGCTAATCGCTCAGGTCCAGCCAAGCTTCTCCAGCCGTAATATCATCGTATTTTGGCCGCATATCCACGATCGTACACATACATGGCTTATCGCAGCGTACTCCCGTACTTGGTATATGCCACATACTCATGCCTCCCTAAACACTTTCTATTTGTACAAACTCCGGGAAAAATCCCAACGCCATTGCTTATCGACCATGCAGGAATGTAAGGTGAAGGGAGAAGAGTTGAGATATCCGCATCCAAAAATGTGCTTTACGTGATTCAAGACCGAGTTCATGACTTTATGCCAATGCCGCTTGTGACGTCGCGGAGGGCTGTGGCATTGGTGGTGGGGGTTCGAGTTTCGTTGTGTTTTCGGCCATCATTCGTTGGAAACCAATTCCGACACCCTCAATGACAGCCAGGAGAATGGCACAACCGATAGCACCGTTTCGCATGGCTCGCGCTCCGCCTCGGACTGCTAGAGATCCACCCTGTCCAATTCCATTAGCGGGTGCTCCTTCTTTTGAAAGCTCACAGACAATGTGTCTGCTACCTTCGCGGACTGTTGAAGCGTACAGTGAAAAATCCTGCGATGATGGCGTTCCATGGATCCTCCTTTTTCCGTATTCCTTTGACGGCGCAATCGAATGTGCTGAACAAGCCTCCCCATACACCGAAATTGCCTCCTAATACCGGCGCCCGAGCTTTCATAGCTGTGATTGCTCCTATCCGTCTCTCTCCATATGGGCTGAAGGTGGTCAGTGGGCGATGCGTCTGAACTCGTGGTGTGATTTGATCTACCTGTTTCTGTGAAGATGTTAGTGTTACTATCCAATTGGAGATGTCACGTTGATATACCTAAATCCTTTGATACCATGCCATAACGAGCCTCCAATAGCTCCCATACAAAACTGTATAATTCATTAGCCAGAAGTCGAAATAATCGATGTGTCTGGATATCGTACCGCGCCTCCGAAGTCGTTAAGGATGACCCAAGGGCATGGATCTCTGGCGTGATCCATTTGGAGTGTACGTTGGTTCTGGTGGGAGATATGCGAAAAGAGGGGTGGGGTGCTAGAGGTGATTGTGACGTTGCTTCTGGATCGTAAAAAAGTTGGTGATGCCCATTGTCGAAGTCCAAATTCTGGATCGGCCGAAACTCTCACCGGTCACGTGCATCAAGCACAAAGCTACTTACTTCTTCCACTTCAATTGAATAGCTTTGTGGATGTGATTGAATATGACCGAGATGAGTGCTGGTACGATACTCATTCGAAAGTCATGCTTTCATACAGTCAGGTGTTACTTGTGCCAATCCTTGTGCGCACGGCTTCACCAACCACTGCCACATCAAGATTCCATCCAAAACAGATCAGCCTCGTCAAAGCCTCCACGAAGTAGCCAGTCAAGCGCAGAATGTTTTGCAGTCGCCGTTCGATGACAGATGCCTCGTACTCGGATAAGTATGGCCTGAAGAGACCGGCAAAATCGATCCCCAGGACCACGGCTGTCCCATTTGGAACAGCAACTTGATCAAAATGTAGCCTCCTCAGGAAGGGACTTCATTGTCGCTCGTCAATGGCGTGAGAGCATCTCCCTGGACCCGAGATGAAAGTTTCATTGTTTGGAAATACCTCGTTCATTATCCAATGTTTCCGATTGGCGATCACAGGCCGCGGATCTGACATTCTTGCGCCATAAAGCCAGGAACGTGTCGTAGAGCCGCCTGGTTGCAAGTTTGAACGTGCAGTCGTTGTCGATCAACCGATGGGACATTATTGCCGGACCTTGAAGTCTACTCCAGGTCTTCCTCACGATCTGTTCGTCAAGAAGCCTTGTCTAAAAGCTTTTCGATCGTCCAAGCAAACTGACAGATTTGACTTCTCTTCTACGTACGTGTATCAAAAGTAGGATGACTAGCAACATGGCGACCAGAGATGCCCTCTTCAAGGTACAAGGGAAAGAGCAAGGAGGAACCCTTTACAGAGACGAGCACCACGAGAGCTTCCTGATAGGAAGAAGCCGACTGCAGAATTCGAGAAGTATTCCTCAGAAACGGCGGATGAACGTGATTCTTCTTCACCGTCCAACGATAAAGACGAGTCTTTCGTGACACCAAAACATGGGCACGTCGACTATCCCTTCTTCGGCGCAGAAACGACTCGAGACAACAAGCTCAATGACTTCCCAGGCGAGAAGTTTGAGAAATTCAAGCAATGCCGCTGGGTCATCATTCATCTCTGGCGCCCTTTCAACATAGTCACTGGCGACAAGCTGGCTCTCTATGATGCTCGAACAACGGACGCGGATGATTTCGCAGCCGTTCAGACAATTCTTTCGGAATCACTTGCCAAAGCCAAAATGGTCACAAATTCGCAGCGGGAGCACGCTCAGAGGCTTGGGAGGTCAGAGCCAAACCTGGTTCGCACAAGTGGTGTTATGCTTCAAAGATGACACCGGAAGAGGCCTTGCTCATCAAGCAGTTTGGCTCGAAGAAGAATGGTGTTGCCAGAAGGACACCACGTTCAGCAGTTTCTGCAAAGTGAGATTATGGACCGACGAGACTCAGTGTTGAGGTCAGATGCCATCTGTTCTGGGAAGACCCCTCGATTCCTACATACCTATTCTTCAGTCCTTCTTCCCTGTCTCTTTCTCTCTCCCCATCCTCAACCTTGCATTATTGGGTCTTGTGCATTTGCAGTTCACCACGAAAACAATATTCATCGTCATGTCCCTGGTTCACACTTAACAGATATTAGTATAAGCCTTGTACGTGTCCTTGAGAAAATAAATCAGCTTACTGGTTGATTGCACCGGGAGTGAGTACAGTCTCTTTGTTAATAGGGCTAGCTTCGCGGCCTTGCAGCGCTGATACTGGCGATGAGGAGAGAAGGGGTAGTAAAGATTGCAACTTTCATTTTTCGCAAATGAGAGGAGATAGGAATTGGTTGGTGTGTGAAGGAGCAATGGAGAGGAAGATGTCCTGCAGGTCATGGCACCACTTTATATCTCTCGAATCTCTTCTTCGGCGTAGATAAGCCGCAGCGGAGTAGGAAGGTTATATAGCACGTCGATCACTCCGCAGCAATACACCATGAACAATAAGCTCGATTTCCGGCTCAAGTCTTCAGCTTCCCACGCACTATCCGAGTATGCTGGGATGTTGTAATGGGTGTTCCATGGTTTCTGATTGGTGCATAAGAGTTCTGAAACCCAGAGGCAAAGATACTTGACAATGCGAGCGTTGGATAATTGGTGTCGCCAATGTCATCTCTTTCTACCTGCTAGCACGCAGTCTCCAGACTACAGACTACAGACAGATGACGATAATTTTCTGGACGCTTAATCTATACGTACAGCTAAAGACTTGTCAACATTTTCTTAATCAGAAATCCATCGCTAGCATTATGTGTGATTGAGTGTTTGCAGTCGAGATGAGCAGCTTTCGTGGTTGATACTATTGACAGTTTCAACTCGTATGGTACGCTCAACGCCCGCAGCCAGCCAACCTCACTCGGGGAAGCAATGGAGCAACACTCGCTCTGACGCCACCCCAACAACCATTACACGCGATTTTCCCATCGGAGCAGCTGTTTCCATCTCTCAACATCCATCCGCCAGCAATTTTGAGCTTGTTAGCCCCCGAATCCGTGCGCAAACGCCAGAGGCGCATTCATACTCCTCCCGCTTGCGGGCGCGACACCCTCCAAGCATTTGTACAATATGACGACCCTCCGAAGTCTCGAAACCGTGCCCGGTGGTGCCACGACCCCTACTATGTCCTCGAAACCGCTTCCGCCGTCCTCGTCGCTGTCCCAGAAGGCTGTCAAGCCCACAACGCCTGTTGCTCCTCGAATCGATGTAGAACCAATATATACCGCTCTCAAAGCTGGCGTGGGAAAGAACTGGAACGTGTACTTGGAGACAATAAGGGACTTCCTGACTGGTATGACTTTCCGTGGCAGACTGTGAAAAGCAGTCAATTCCAAGCTCTCCCAATGGCTGAGCCTGGTTCACCTTGTTCTACCTGCAATCGATGGCTGTAGATTTCTGGCATTCATTCCTCGATTATTGCCAGAGCTTTATCGGTGTTCCTCTGCAATTGGTGGTACCAGAATGGTTCTTGCTATCCATCCTGCTAACTACAACGCATAGGCTACTTGAATCAGCAAGAAGTCTCGCGTCGAATCGATCCATTCATCTGCTGCGATGCCTCCCTCACCCACTTGCACAACCAGCTTATATGCGCCATACATACAAATGCCCATCGCGAACCCCCAGAGCCAGGTGTGGCAGCCTTCGTCTCGGCCAATGATAAACCGACTGCCGCAGCCAAGCCAGTCAGTGGTGATGCAGCAGAGCAGAGGCTCAAGGTGGAGATTATGCATCTACCTGCGCGCGAAAGGAATAGGCTGAAGAGGATTGAAGAAGACCCTGTGGACGCGTTCCAGCAGATGATGGCTGAAGTACACTCTTCAAGGCAAATACGGCCGCCGGACTTGGTACCAACAAGTGCTGGAGGATATAATACAACGACGAGTGAGTTTGGACCCGTGTGACTGCTGAAGATGCGTCTTGCATCGTAATTGGGTGTCTTGACTTGGATCGATATCGATATTTTTTGGCACACTATTTGTCCCATAGTTGCCAGAAATCTCTCGATATTGATCACAAGTGGATGTTCTTAGCTTGTGCCCAATATCGAACAAAATTCTGACCCGCTTGGCCTAGATTGGGAACTTGAGATCAGCAAACGCTTCGCTCAGCCCCTGTTTTCCGAGTCAAATGAGTTCCCTGATGCGGATTCAATACAAAAACGCATGATACCTAT
Source organism: Venturia effusa (assembly GCA_007735645.1). Taxonomy (NCBI): domain Eukaryota; kingdom Fungi; phylum Ascomycota; class Dothideomycetes; order Venturiales; family Venturiaceae; genus Venturia; species Venturia effusa. The sequence continues at coordinate 1,691,684 of CP042190.1, read as the reverse complement.
AGCCTATCAAGAAGGTCTGGCAGGCGGTGCTGCAGATGGATGTTCCGCATTAGTGAACATTGCCGCAGAAATGTTCATCAAAGAGCTTCTCACCGAACTGTTTCAAAGAACGAAATGTAATGGCACCAATTACATCCAGACAGGAAAATTCAAGCGACGAAAAGCGAAAGAAGAAGAAGCAGCAGAAAGAGGCGAGATTAAGAGAGACGTATTTGGGTTGTTACCAATCGAGGTTGAGACTGAGAGCAAACGAAGGCCGTTCGGGCTCGAGGATCTCAGGTTCGCGATGGGCCTCGGAAACTCGTACATTGTACAGAATAAGATTCTCTCGGCAAAAGTTGCGAATATGCCGTATTGGGAGGAGGAGGATCGAAATCAGAACGACGTTGTGATGAAGCCTACCATGAACGGTACACCACAGAAGCCCAATGGCATTCCAGTCATGAATGGCGTCAATGGGCATCACGACGAAATCATGACCGACGTCAATGTCAACGAGTGGTGGAACGGCGCTGGAGAATCGGATCGAACGCAGCTGGACGATATGCTTGACGAAATCCTTGCGGCTGGCTCATGAGAACCTCTGCTTTTTACTCGATCACTGGCTGTGACTAGCAATTTTTGATGTCGAAGTCGCGTTTGCCTGCTACCGTCCATTCCGAAATCAGTAGCTGAGCTATTTTGTGACCGGACGATCACCGAAAAGGCATCGACGGAACTTCACACATTAACCAGGCAGATGGCTCGCTCGGGCAAGGCCAAGGTAATCAAGGCGATATGCTGATGCAGGAAAACGACCGACCATCTTCTCCAGGCACTCTTGTGTGTGGTGACCGCGAGAGTGATGACAAGGCAGAAGCACGGTACTCCCGGGCGAGCCAAATTGGATCGCTTGGCTGATACATACAATGTACAGCAGCTATCTAACTTGCTGTTCAGTCCGCCACCAGTTGACCGAGGAGGGAGAAGAAGCAAGCAGAAGTGACGATTACAGAGCACCTCAGCCTGGTCTCCACGCTAAAATTCGGCGAGAACAGACGGAAGTCCTCGTCTTGGATACTCGGTGTACCTTGGCTATCCAGCTTTCCGCTCAACTCATCGTCTAAGAGCAAGGCGGGCAAGAGAAGAAGAGAGGATGAACAAAATCAAAGTCGGAAAGCCGCCCCCAGTTTCTGAGATCTGGAGAAGAGCATGTACGATAGCTTTTAGCAGGGAGGGATACTAGACCGAAGCCGGATAGCAATCTCACCCCTCAGCTCGCCTCTCTCCAGATCGAAAGAGAGGCCGGAAAAGACAGGTTGATCATCCGTCACACCAAACCCCAGAAAACACAAGGAAACTACCCTCGCTCGAGGCATGTCATGTACGCTGGCTATTTATCCCCCTTCCCAGCTCGCGAGACAACATCGAAGAGCTCGAAATACCATGTTTATTCGCAGGTTATCCTTGTGTGGAAGGAAGCAAAATGTTCCCGCAGGAGTTGCTGAGTCTGGAGGTGGAAAGGGCATTTGTAGGTAGAGCATCAATCGATCGATCGCCCTTGGTAGTATTTGTCGAGCGAGAAGAGGAAGGAGGTTGAGTGTATTTGTCAAGCGGGAAGAGGAGATTGGAGTAGGAGTTTGATACCCCCCACAATGTCATGATATGATATGATACGATGCGCCATCTTTAATCCGCGTCGGTTTGTAAGATACTTTAACCTTGCTTGGACGTTGATACCGTTATAGCATCATGGATGGAGACAATCACAGTGTTATATACCCTGATGCAGCGAAAAGTCCAATCAATCATCCACAAATAGCGGAATCCCAAAAGGCGGGCAAACCATCAATCAAGCAAGCAGTGATTTACCAAGAAGTTTTTCATTACACACGTAGCTACGCAGCTTCTAGTCTATTGTCACACTATTCCCTGTACCGACTCCAGATCCGATTCCGAAAAAGAGAATTCCCAAACAACCCCTCCCCGTCCAGTACAGTGATGTACGAGTCTAGAAAGTCACGCCGGCGCTCCGGATGTTCATCATGCGCTTGTTCATGAACGAGAAGAACTCGAATTGGCTGGCCGAGATGCCGTATTCGTAGATGAAGCGGCTGGCGAGGAAGGAGCCGAAGATGGCTCGGAGGTAGTTGTCGGGGACCTGGTTTGGGTGTTAGCATCTATCTTCGACAGGGGACATGATGGGTAGCGCAGTCATCTTGTCAAGGGCCACCGAATGAATGTCTCGATTTGAGATCGATCTGTTCATTTTTCTGGCATTCCGATAACAAAATCGCCAAAGATCCATCGGCATTTCACGTGACCGATGAAGATTGATCAAGTGGAATGCGGGTATGGTATGACTCACCCTCTCAAGCAGAGTATCTAGCCCGATCTTCTTTAACAAAAGATTTGGCAGTGCGTCCGTAAGCACGGAACGGCGGAACTGAACATTGTCCCACAGATCCGAGTTCTGAAGTTCCTCGTCCATCTTTGTGATCGCAATACTGAGCTTGTCACTGAGCAAACTTCTCATTTCGCCAGTAGCAGCATGTTCGCGCCAGATGGCTTCAAATTCGAGCGCAGCATTGCGCTTGATGACGTTCTGGACTTCCTTGACATAGTCGTTGTAGAATTGAGGTACGGTGCCGTCCTCGTGAACACACATGTTCTCGAGAAAGCCTGCATCATCGAAGGAGAGGGAGGCGAGCACTTCAAGCGAGGAAGATGTGACACCACCTTTGTTGGCAGATGCATCCTTGTACAAGATACAGCCGGCCTTCTCAAGACGGAGTTTGGCATCTTGGGTGATGAAAAGGTTGGCCCCTTCAACGATATAGGGGATCAAGGATTTGCCCTCGGAGATGAGCCTGCCAGCCGAACTAAGATCGATGGACTCGGGTCGCCCTCCACATGGCACAAAGCAGTCGTAGTTCGGCGTGCGGAGATGGAATGTGTTACGGAAAGAGGTGCCGTTCAGCACAACTTCGCCTGAGGGGAGTCTGACGTTGTTATCGTCCACAAGTACTCTGTATCCCTCGGATGATAGCTTTGACACATCATACTCAACAATCATCGCGCGTTTCTTTGCCAGCCGGATGAGCTCCTGCTTGTCTAGGCCCTTGTTATCGACGAGAACTCCGGAGCCGTCAACAATGGCAGTGTACGACTCGTTGCTCAGCAAGATCTCGTTGGAACCAAGATCACCGTCTGGACCACCGGTCTGGAGCTTGCGGACCTTGCTTGGGTCGAGGTTAAGCTTGCGGTAGATGCCTTGCACATATTCTCGTACCGACAGGGTTGTCATGCCGTATTTGTCGTGAGGAATACCACCGAGCTTGGGGCTCTTTCCAGTGAAGAAAGACTTCCACCAAGGAGCGCCACGGATTCGAGCATGCTCAGTGGCCCAATCAACGAGATCGGCTGTGTTTTCATCAGGACCAAGGAAGAGGATCTCCGGCTTGCCATGTAAGTCGACGATTGGATCTTTGATACCAGGGGAGGTAGGCGGCAGAAGCAAATCGAGGATGCTATCAATGTACTTTTCGAAGGCTACGCTCGCTTTATCCTGATGACGACTATCGAGGAGAATGACGCCCTTGGAACCACCTTCGGGAATATCCTTGTTCTTGCGTTGTTGGGTGTTTGCGAGATTGTAGTTCTCATCGAACAAAGACCTCGCATTGATCTGATATGCCTCAGCACTTCTGGACTTGACGATTCGGATACCGCCTCGTGCAATGTCTCGGAAGCGGAGATGGAAACCACGAAATTCAGAGCTGATGACCAAGAACATGCCGTAGAGAGGTTGTGGATATTCTTCCGGTGGCAAGAAAGTTGGGTTCATACGGAAGCTCAACGCGACTTTTGTGGGCGTGTAGAAGTTCGTTTTCAAAACAGACCTGTTGAAGATATAGAAAGACTTCATCACAATTTCGTGGTGCTCATTGATGGTATCACGTGAGATCAGAGCCTGAAGCTCATCGTCTGTTAAGATGCGGTCGACCTGAAGTCTGAGATAACTGAGAGTCGGTAGAAAATCGTCCATGTCTCCGCGAGTCTGAACGTAATGCGTGTTTGCGAATGCCAAGTAAAGAGAGTGAATGAGATCTGGATACTGGTTGATAATCTCCAAGATGTAGTCGGCCGTGAAAGTCTCGGTGCGCAGCCTACGCTTCAGCTTGGACAGCAGCTCCATGTGGACGCTATTGCTGATGTCTAAAATGGATGCCAGTGTGGCATACTCAGACCCAAGGCGGTTGAGGAAATGTTGAACGAAAACCCACACGCAGTGAGCGTAAATGGTCTCTTGTAAACTCAATCTGCCAGTTGCAAAGTGGGCTTGGAGCTTATTCTGCGGAATGCAGTATAAGAGCGAGATCTCCTTGACGATCTGGTGGATGGAAGACTCCATTGGAACATGGCGAGATGACTTCCACTGCGGTGACTGTTTCAAGTACACACTCATGACAGTGTAGCCATTTGAAAATTGCTCGACATACTTGCGAGAGGATGTTAGACCATAGTAATGGTAAAGATCACTGAGGGCGCTGAATAGACCGAGGGCAGACCCCTGCTTGTATGCAATGACCAACCGCTTCTCGCTCACGCCCTCGATGTCGAAGTAATCGATGACTGGACCCGTGCGTTGCACGGCTTTCTCGAGGAGTTCAGTGTAGATCTCCTTGGTATTGGTCGTCGCCTTTTGCAAGAATCGCTTCTCACCAACTTTCTCAATGTTGGTCTCGTTCGGACCAGGGTTGGCATCCTCGAACTCGCATTGGTAGACAAAATAGCAGCGAAGTTGTTGTTCATTGTCGCCAGGAAGTAGACTTTGAGATCGGAAGGTCTCTACACGATATGCAAGTTTTGGAGTGGACCCATTGAGGTACTTCTCGTCAATCCGCTGCTCGTAGCGAGGGCCGTCCACAACGCTTACTCCTGGCGCGCTCGTGTCGATGTACACAGCATGATCTGTAGCTTCTTTGTCCAAGCGTATCTCCAGACGCCTATCGTCCCTGGCATACGCAGCCACTTTTGCAGCATACAGCGACAGAATGTGCGAGACAATGGCTCCTATAGTTTCCGTCTGGAAGTATTGGTCGTCAATTCCAAGTTCGTTGTAGAACCATTTCGTCTCATGTTCGACGAACTCGGGAGGAATGAAATTCTTCTCTTCAACCTCGTCCATGACCTTTTCCATCTGCTCTTGCTTCCCTTCGAATTTGGGAGCGACATAGCCGGACCCAGCCTCGTGGAGCACCCGTTTACTGTGTGGTCCGGGCACGTTGAGGTGGGTTGGCTGTGGAGAGGGCATTCGGTCGGGAGTGCGGATTACTTGATCCAGGAGCTTGTTATGAGGATGTGCCAGTCCGTTTGGGGTACGGATTGGAAGGCCGTTCTGAGAGTCTGATCCTGCCATGCTGGCTATTGGTTCTGGGCCGAGTCAGCGTGTTGTAGGTGAGCAGAGTGGTATAGCAGGTGAACAGACACAGCTGTATAATACTGGAAAAACTTGACTCTGAGTTTTTCTCGCCGGGATGGATTTGTCGAGGTTTATATCATAGGTAGCAAGGATCAACTGAGGGAAATGTTTGCTCAGCGGGACTCAGCCTCATTGCTCGGCCAGGATTCTTACGATGCTATCAAGGGGTGAAACAACCAGACAGACGCCGCGAAGTTCCCACCAGGCCCTCGTTTGGTCAGATGCAATTCAATTCTTGGTGGTGGTATGATATGTCGTTCCGGTCTCTTGCAGCGCCGTTTATCACTTGCAGGATGGCATCCGTAGGCCAAGGTAATAGCCCACCTCACGCCCACTCAACGCCTGGTCCAAGCTCAAGTGGGAGCTTCGATGCGACAAGAGACGGAGAAGATGTCGCGAGGCTGTAAGATACGCCGACGAAGTTGGAGAGGCAATGAATACGAAGGATGTCACTGTCATCCAGAGAGTTGTTGGGTGCCCGGCTATTATGCTATATTATGCTATATAAGGTATCAATTGCTAATGGCAGTGTGCTCCTATTGGCCTTCGTATATTACCCCGGGATACAACTCCAGGGTGCGAATTGGTACCTGACTAACACTGGCAGCTCCTAAGCCATCCATGATCCCGTCACGAGCATCGTGCAGGTGAGTCTGAAACGTGATCACACAACGCGCCTGTTTTCACGTAATAGTTTACCACGTTGAAGAAGCTGAAAGGTCACGATCCCCCGACATTCAGAGTCTTGACGAGCAGCCTCCGAGTCTGCAGAAGGCCACATGCTTGTTGCCATGGCTCCCAGTCGTAACCTTGGAAGCCAACAACTCGTTCCAGCTTATCCACGCTGCACCGCCTGCCCATCAGAAACATGTTTCCTGTCCAAACTCCTGGTAGGGACTATGACTACGCGCATGTCCGCAAGGCAAATCAGACTGCGGCTTCTCCACATCCCCCGGACTCAATGCACCCCTTTCCCTCTTTTCTGGGCACGATGTTTACGTAGTAGCTCAACTTCCTCGTCATCCGCCGCCATCTTTTCCGCGTCTCCGACTGGGAGCGATTGGTGCTTCCATTGTTTCTTGCCTGCTCCATACTCTGCTGTCGTCTGCCCGTGACCATCGATCCGCCATTTGTAAATACACAGTCCCTCAAGTCCAACAGGGCCTCGAGCATGGATCTTGTTTGTGCTGATTCCAACTTCCGTGCCGAATCCGAACCGCTGACCATCTGCCATCCGTGTACTGGTGTTCCAAAAGACACCAGCGCTATCAACAGCCTCTTGGAACTGTCGTGCTGCCCTCTCATCCAAGGTTAATATCGCGTCGGTATGGTGAGATCCGTACTCATTGATGTGATTAATGGCAAAGTCAAGGCCGTCTTGCGCATCTGAAGTTTCGGGAACCGTCTTGATTGCCAGAACTAGATCGAGGAATTCGGTTCTGAAGTCCTCCTCCGACGCGTCCTGAAGCAGTAGTCCATCGTGGCCGTCGAGTCTCGACAATAAAGCGGCTTTTGATTTGCCATCACATCGCAACGACACGCCCTTGTGTAACAGGGCAGAGGCGACAGATGGAAGAACCGTCGTAAGAGCTTTCTCGTCAACCAGAAGTGTCTCTACCGAATTGCAGGCTGCTGGGTAACTTGTTTTCGAGTCTACGAGGATTCTGATGGCCATTTCTGTCGGACAGTCTGCTTTGAGGTATGCAGCACAGAGACCGTCTGCATGGCCCAGAACAGGAATCTGAGTCCCCTCTTTCACACTTTTCACCAATTCGTTGCCTCCTCGTGGAATGACCAGATCAATGTACTGATCAAGGGCGAGCAGTGGCTTGATGGCATCACGAGTCGTGACTAATTGAAGCGCATCGTTTGGCACTGCTGTTGAAGACAACGCTTTCGATATCACTGTTGCAATTGCCTTGAATGATTCGGTCGACTCTCTCCCACCTAAACATATCTTCTTAACAATCACTGACATCGTGATGTATTATCGAGTCAGGTACCTTTGAGAATAGCGGCGTTTCCAGACTTGATAGCCAACGAAGCAATGTTCGCAATCACTTCTGGACGAGCTTCGAAAATAATCAGCAGGACACCGATAGGAGAAGACTTTCGTTCGAGCAGAAGCCCATCGTCCAACAGTGTCCGCCTGTCCACTTTGCCAATTGGGTCTTCAAGTTCCCTGACATCGAGGATACCTTCCAGCATGTCTTCAAACTTCCCGGACTTTCCCAAATCCAATCGCTTGACAAGGCTTAGGCTGAGGCTCCCACTCTCCGCAGCCTTAGTGGCGGCAGCCAGATCGAGTGCATTAGCCGCCAGTATCTCTTGTCTCGCATCTGCCAAAGCCGCATGGATCGCTGTAAGGGCATCGTTGCGGGCAGATGTTGGGAGAATTGCGAGCTTCCGAGACGCCAGCCTCGCAGCTCTTGCAGCTTCATCGGCATTCGAATTTGTGAGCGACATTGTGTGATTCTGTTCGGCGTTGAATAATGGAAGAAATTTCTTTTTGATCAATGGTCGAGACACCAACAATGGAAGTTGGAATGATTGGAGCGGACCTGTTTGAGGCTTAGCGCGAGATGTGGCCCCTGACGGGAGTCGGCACGTGAGAGGCTAGAAATCGTCCTAGCGATGGCTGGAGGCTGGGGGCTGGTTTTTCTGCCAGCCACTTCCACCCTCCAAACATCAACTTTCTACCACTAACGAGCTGCCAGCGATGTGGAATCAAGGCAACGCCAGGTCTTCCCCTGGATGGATCCATAGTAGTGAAATAACTGGTGGCTGGCCAACTCTTTAACTTTGGAACAGCTGCACCCCCCAAACACTAATCCGTCAATTCAGACAAGACGATATTAATCGTGCACTCCAGTACTACCACAAGTCGTGTTTCCAGCCTGCCCGTACTCTGTGCCTTCTCAATTCCATCTTTTGATCGTTCAATAACATCCTCTGCTTGACTACAGCAAACACCATCGAGATGAAGACCTCGATGTCATGGCTGTTCACCATTGCAACTCTCATCTCGATCTCGAGCGCTCAGACCTATAGCAATTGCAATCCTCTAACACAAGGTAACTGCCCGGCGGATACGGCGCTCGGTAAGGCCGTCAAAATCGATTTCACCCAAGGAGCCTCGGATTCCTTCACGACACAAGGCGCCCCAACCTACGATAGCAATGGCGCATCATTCACTGTTCGAAAATCAGGAGACTCGCCTACAATCACATCGAAATGGTACATCATGTTTGGCAAGGTCGACGTGGTACTGAAAGCTGCGCCTGGTCAAGGAATCGTGAGCAGTTTTGTGATGCAGTCAGACACCCTGGTAAGTCAGCTTCTGATCGACTAGTCTATGTTACAAAAGCTGATAATAGACAGGATGAGATTGATTGGGAATGGATTGGTGGAGACTCTGGGAGCGTCCAGAGCAACTACTTCGGAAAAGGGCAAACGACGACCTATAATCGCGGGGCTGTTCATGCAAATCCAGGAAGCCAATCCAGCTTCCAGACTTATACAATCGACTGGACTGCAAACCAAATCGTGTGGCAAATCGGTGGAAAGACTGTTCGAGCATTGACCGCTGCCGATGCTGCCGCGAACCAATACCCGCAAACCCCAATGCAGATCAAGATAGGAGCATGGGCAGGTGGAGATTCTGGCAACACTCAAGGCACGATCGACTGGGCTGGCGGTTTGACCGACTACTCGAAAGGACCTTACACGATGCAAGTCAAGTCCGTCTCGGTGACCGATTACTCTACTGGCACGCAATACAAATACAGTGGGACCACGGGCACATGGCAAAGCATCGTTGCTGTCGGCGGTACCGTCAACTCTGGTGGCAACTCGAATGTCCAATCGGCAGCGCCTGCTGTGACTTCGGTCTCCAGCGGACAACCCATTGTCTTCGCACCAGCACCGGTCGGGACACCGATTGTGTCTACGCCTTCAGGCTACCCTTGGGTTCCTCTGACGACACTCTCCGTAGCTGCCGCCTCCGCCACTTACAGCAACTATCCGGGACTCCCTTCTGGGTGGACTGTGTCAAGCTCTGGAAAAGTGGTGCCGCCGTCAGGTTCGGCCCTTGTGCGTACGAACATTTTCTAACACCCCACGTCTCAAGAACATCTGCTAACCAATGACAGTTGACATACCCACCCGATTCATTTACCTCCTCGCCAGCAGCCTCGCCGCAGGTTTCTTTCTCGTCGGCCGGTTATAGTCCTCCGTCTAATGTTTCGGTTCCAGCACCCATACCAACCATAACCACGAGTGCTATTTTGATGAAGGCCTTCAGCTCCCCTTCTACAGTTGCGATTCGGCCGTTCGTTGTTTCCTCTGCATCCTCGCGAAAATACCCTATAGATCGTGTTTGGTGGGCTTTGAGCTCCCTATTCTTCCTGTACATCATTCAATGATGATACTATCTGTACAACAATCGGCATTTTGATATTCTAGGCATAGCGTGGCGTTCTTGGGCTCAGTATTTTTGAGTAGGTTGGATTGCATAGCGATTGGATCACTTTATTACTTGGCATGGAAAGAGGAAGACTGCAAAGTCATGATAATGGGAAGACGACTTGGACATGGACATCGGATTATGTATACACAAATATCAGGACTGCACGGATCATGTCCGTTCATCAATACTATCACCTTTACCACGGTCTCTTGCGAATTAAATTACACGGTATCCTCTTGAAAATGACCTATCTGAATAGTAAGCAACGCTTCTGACTCGACGCTACATCTGGAGCTCTCACTGTGAGCTTACGGAGACCTGCTGTTTATCCTACTGCACTTTGGAAAATACAATAGATGAGGAGTAGCTAGGAGGTAGGTAGGTTGATGGAGAGGAATCATGTGTTACTACTTATCCTGATAATGCACCTCGACTATATATCGCAGCATCCAACCATTCCAAATGTATATCCTAAGAGATTGTGCGCGTCCCCGAGAATGAGATGGCGACCCTAAGAGCGATCAAGCAGTGTTTGCATCGCCTGTACTCTTCCGTCTGACTAACGAGAACATCCACGCAATCTTCGAAAACTAGAGGGAGGATGAGCGTCTTGCGAGGTTTTGCGTGTTTGGGTTTCGTGGTTCGCAAGTGATATTTATCTCGACTTGCTTATCTATGTAGTGAGAAACAATGGAAACCACCTTGGAAGCACTTGCAACCTGGTGGGAAACTGGATTGTTGCTTTTCATTTGCTGATACTGGTGGATGGTAATTTGATGTATCGTGTCTTTGGTTTATGTGGCACTGGGTCAAGTGGATGTTATCAAGTCTAGAGATTATATTAAAATGATCGAGAGGGATAAACCGAGACTCGTATGAACAGAGGCGAAAGATCGACTATTTGAGCGCATATCACTTATGTTGATGGTGACTTGGATCACGTCGTTGGATCAATTAATAGTCACTGGACACATACATCTACGCAATACTTTAGTACCTGCGATCTGGGACTGGAAGTGACGGCGTCAGGTGTTTGGCACATCCACACGGCATTCTTGGTTGAATTTGGACATCCACTGGATGCACCAAAGGACAATCATTATAATTTTGGGGATGCCTCATGAACCATTTTTGCCAGCCTCGCCATGCAACAAGCACAAAAGCATTGAAGGCACCATGAAATGCTGTCCAGTCAGTAGGACAACTTACTCCTCCCCAAAGCTATTCTCGCCAAGATCTACCTTTCCAATGGACCAGACCTCCCGCTCATCGTCTCTCTCATCACTGGAAAGCCCAAGTCCACCCTGGCCACCTTCCGCCTCTCGCCGTTCCCTAGCCTGCGCGGCAAGTCTAACGACGACCCGCTTGAAGTAATCCTGCAAGCTCTTCTTAGTAGCAGGCGCCGCACTTGCACCGGCTCCGTTCAGGTATTTCTCAAACACCGCGCCTTCTTCCTCGACGACATCGAAGATGGCGAGGAAAGCTGCTTCGGCTGCCAGTTTGACGGGGATGACGACGTCGCGAACACTGCCAAAGATAGGTGGGGTGAGGAGACCAAGATGAGGTCGAACCATTTCGTTGTTTTCACGACTGACTGTTCGGACGACCACCAGAGCAAGACGTCGTCCGTCGATCGGATGTCCTGGAGTCATGGCCGTCGTCAAGGCCTCGAATATCGTCTTACAGATCTCGAAAGACTTGTTGCTCGTGGGCGTCAGGAGGTATTTGCCTGCTGCAAGAATCGAGTTTTCGGAAATGAAGGTGTGCTAGACATGTATTAGTCAGTTGCTACTTGGACACGTGTACAGTGCTCACTGAGTTCTTGATTCCTTGGCAGATCACATTGGCAGTTTCGGCACTATAGCCTTCTGTCAATGCCTCCGGCGAGTCCACAAGAGTTGCATTTAGTGCCAATACGGACGAGGGGCTCAACGAAGTGTTTAGTACTCGATTCCTGTTTGGGTTAGCATTGGCCGTTTTTCGAAGAGAGTCGATCGCTCACTTGATCAGACCAGCGGTGGCCTCTGTGGGTAAAACGCTGATGAGCGCACCAAGAAGTCGCGCATTAGTGATGGTCATCGAATCATCACCTTCATTATCCATGTCGATCAATCCAAGAATGGAAGTTCTCGACGCCTCACTCATGGTGCCTCCAGCTTTGCTAACGACGTCGTAGAGTGCCTTCAGCATTGCATTCTTAACGCCAGAATCTGCTGTTTTGGAGCCGGTAACAAGTTCGGCAATAAGAGGGTCGATTCGTGGGGTCAACGTAATCAGGGTACCAAGTGCTTTGGCTGCGCGCGTCCTCAGAATTTCACTCGAAGGATCTGCCAGCGATTTAGCAAATGTTCGTTGCAGCTGTGGCAAGAACGGTTTGAGGAACGTCGGGATCTTCTCCAGAAGATTGTTGAGGGTGAATAGAATCGCTGCTTTGACGTCCACAGAACGCTCAGAGACGACACGAATTAAGGGACCAGTGATTTGTGTGACAAATGGTTTCAATGAATCGCCACTCGTTCGGTCAATGATATCTGATATTGCGAGTGCTGACTGTGTTCGCTGTTCTGTAGAACCGTTCATGAGACCCTGTAGGAAAATCGGCAGAATAGCATTAATGCCCTTGGGTAGTTGGAATCCAGCAAGATTGGAACCGGGTACACCGACTTGGTTAAGTACTTGGCGTGTCGAAACAGCCAAAGACTCCATTTCTTCCTTTTTGAGCCTCTTAGTCAGAGCGCTCAAAGCTGTCCAAGCTGCCTTCACCACTTCAGCATCAGGGTCGTCGAAAGAAAGGAGAAGAACTCGAATCAAGTCTGGGTAGTACCGCGATATGTCGATATCGGCATTTTCGAAGAACGTGGCGAGATGTTTGTCGGCTGAGGCTCGGCGCCGATGGTCGTCGTTTTTAACGAGAGCGAGCATGACTGCCATGGCAGTGTTGAGCCCTTCGTTTTCATCTACTGACATGAGTACTCCATCGAATGCAGTATCAAGGTCTTCGAGGAGATCAGAATCTTTGCACGTGACGATGTTATCCATAAGCGTATTGATAATGTTAGGTAGTCGCCGCGTCATGGCACTACTGCCCACCTCTGCTAATGATGCGATAGCTCGGGCGTTGAACGAGCTCATTGGAGAAGTGAGAAGAGTGGGGAGGAGGTTTGGAAGAATGACATTAGATCGTGTCGTCTCAGTAAGCAATGTTAGCAGAGCAGCGAGAGCATTGTCCGCTTCGCCCTCGGTGCGTAATAAGTTGAGGAGGTATGGCAGCACTTGATCGACTGCCTTCTTTCCGAGTATCCTTTGCAAAGAGTCAAATGCTTCGGCTGTCGACTCACGGACCTCTGCGTCCGAGTCTACAAGGGCTGTGCGGACAACTGACACCAAAGTCTGTTCGTAGCCTTCCAGTGTCTCAGGAATTGCCGAAGAAATGAGCTCACGCAGTGCAATACATATTCCTTGTTTGGCATCTGTATCGGTTGAGTGTAGACCCTCCTCCAATACTGGGAGTAGAGCGGACATGACACCATCTCCTGACTTGCGGAGCAGCTCTCCGAGCGCATTTCCAGCAATAAGCTTTTGTTCCGCATTCGGGCTTGCAAGTCGACGAATGATCAGTGAGATGAGAGTGGGTACAATCTCTCGCAACGTTCGTGGAGTAGCGACTAAGGCTTTCCAAACGTTGATAGCAGAAGTACGGACAAGTCCAGAAGTATCGCAGCGGCAAATGTAGATAGCCGACAGCACTCTGTTACGACGATCTTCTCCGAGGACCTCGAGCAAGGACTGACCAGCCTCAGCGGCATTCTCTTCGACTTCTTCGTCCTCGGCCTTGGCAGTAATACCAGTGAGATTGAAGAGTAAGTCCCCAACCAATTCGAGCGAACTGAGACGAATGCGATAACTGTCATCAGCCAGGCCACGTTCCAGCTCCGGCAGGAGCAGATCAATAGCACGAGTTGCGAAATTCTTGACAAGTAGACGACCTGCTCGGAGCGCTGTCTCTCGGATGGACTCAACATCATCCGCGAGTCCGGTGAGGATTGGAGGAATGATTTTGTTGAGGTAATTGGAGAAGCTGTTACCAAAGCATACTGGCAAGAAGATGAAAAGAGACATAAACCCCTCGCGGACCGCAGACTTGGAGCTTGCGACATTTTGAAGTATGGTGGGTAGGGTTTCTTCCAAACGAGTTGTTCCCAATCCAGCCAGAACCTCGGAGAGCGCTTGCGCAGAACCTAATCGATCTCCAGCACCTGTATCGGATTTGAGTGTCGACATGAGACTGGGTATAAGATCTGGCATAGCATCCTCGCCCAGTTTTTCAATCGTGGACCCGAGCGCCTTGGACGCGGTGGCGCGAGTTGTAGGAACCGGGTCAACAACCGCAATCCGCAGTCCAGCGATCAAGATTGGAAGATGCACCATGAGATCCTTGCGCTCTGTCAAGTGAGCTAGACTGCCGATGATCTGTGATGCTTTCCGCTTAGTGGCAGAGCGTTCGCCGAGTCCCCTCTCGAGGATACGCACGACAAGTGCAAGGGAAGGAGCATCTAAGAAATGCAAAAAGTTGATCTTGATGAGAGAGTCTAATGCCTCTTCTGTGTGCTTGGTAGGGTCGCTAAGAGCTTTCAAGAGAGTGGTCACTATGCTCTTGATCTCAGGATTGCTAATCACCTCACCGAAGCGCTGCAAAGATCGGTTGGCGGCTGCCCGAACTTCCTTGTGACTATCTGTCAAGACAGTGGTCAAGGGTGGAATGATCTCAGGGAGACTGAGCGCTAGCTGTTGCGGATCCAGATAGGCCATGGCACCTAAAGAATCGCAGGCTCCCTTCTTACTTCGCCATTGCTGATCGTCGAGACCCTCCAGTAGTGTAGGTAGAACTTGCTTTACACCGTACGAACTAAGATGTGAAAAGCATGTCTTTGATGCGTCAAGACACGCTTCTCTGACGTCTGCAGTCGCATCTCCAAAGCCGGCCAGTAGCTGCGGCACGATTTGAATTACATAAGGCTCGAAGACTGGCCCAAGAATCAAAGCGAGCAACTCGTACGCCAGGAATGCTCCTTGTCTTTGGTTCTGGTCTTTCTTAGCTTCTACTGCACTCCTCAATGTTGACATGATTCGAAATTCTCGTAGCGCGAAGATACCCTTCCCACGCACAATTCCTGCCAAACCATACGCAGCACCTCGTCGGGAAGCATATTTCTTGGCATGAAGTAATTCGTCGAGCATCTGCTGGACGTAGTCTGATGCGTGATCTTGTGAGGTTTGGACCAATGGCGGCAGGCACTCTGCAACGGCGTATTGCACCGTCTCAGAAGGCGTGCTCAAGGTGGTGAGGAGTCGTTGAACGACCAGCGGCACTCGTTTGTCGCCGGACGGCAAATGGCGAGCAAGAGCACCATACAGAATGATGACAGCTTCATTCACCTTATCAGTTTCCAAGCCGCGATCGGGCCCTTCCAATGCATGCTCGAAGAGCTGCATCAACTCTTCTACCTTGGCTGCACCTTTCGCTGCAATGATTGTTGTAGCAGCATCGATCATTTCATCGCGAACTGTGTCATGACGATCCCCAAGTGGTCCTCTATCAATCAGGAACCGCACAAAATTCGATAGCTCGGCTGGCTTGAACACAGACGCAAGCTCTTTGAACGCCAGAGCAACACCACTGCGAGATTCCCAAGGGTCGACCACATCCTTTCTGCGAACCATGCCGAATTCATCGCGCTCGGGAACAAGTGGTTTGGATTTGTCCAAATAAAGCTGCTGCAGTCGTGACAATGTGTCAACAAGCGTGTCTGGGAATTTCGCAACAGTCTCCGCCAGGGCTCTTGCTGAAGCTCGTCGCAACTGCTTATCGGTCGACTCCAGATAGGATATGGTGAGGTCAATTGAATCAGGCGGAACATTGAAACCACTTTCTTCCCAAACGGTCTCTGCAAGTTCCTTATTTTCTTGGACATCATCATGGCATGCAATCCATATCTCCTCTGAGAACTTCAGAGCTGATAGATCGAGCTCAGAATCGATGGCTTGGAGTACTGCTTGACGAACAGACACGTCTGCTACAATAGTGCCGCGAAGGATGATCGAGATTTCTTCGCTGGTTATTGTCGGGTCGAGGTTATGGCAGAAGTTCTGCAGGCAATCCTTGATCAGCTTGTAATGCTGTGTGTACTTTTGCATTGAGAAGAGGAGGATCGATAAAAGCTTGCGTCGTGGGAGCTTCTCATCGCATGCTGACACTATTAGTACTACCACGATGATGCAAAGCAGAGGTGTACTCTTACCAGCTTCTGTGTGAAAGGCGAGAAACTCAAGGGCAAGGATAAGCTGTTCATTCGCGGCGTCACTGTTCTTCTCTGCGTAAGCCCCATTTTGAAGGACAAGGAAGATAAGAGGCAAGATGTACGCAACAGAGACTGTGTCAAACGCTCTTTGCTCTCCAAGAAATTTCAATCGATACAGAACACGAGTGACAAGGTCTGGATAAAAGTTAGCTCTGACCAATTCAGCAATGAAGGATAAATTCACCTTCAAGAGGCTCGACAGTCAGCTCCGACGGCAATTGACTGACGCCAATGGCACGAAGAGTAGCTACTCCGATGAACTTCCTCAATGAGCCCAATCGTTGGGTAACACTCTGCGCACAGTCGAGGTAAGCCATAGCTGCAGCATCGCCTACGACCATTCCAGCACCAGCTTCGATGGCGTCACTGAGGAGATCAACAGCCTGAACGATCCAAAGTTCTGCTTCGGTGGGCCATTGTGTCGCCAATGAATGAACAAATCCGACCCCACGCCGTAGTCGTGCGTCCACTCGAGAGACCTCTTTCCGTATTGCCGACTCCTTGGCTAATTGCGCATTGACTTTGCCTTGCTCTTCAGGAGTCAGTTTTCGCTTCTTTCCTGTCTTCTGCGCAATCTGAGCGCGCAGCTCTGCTTCAAATTTGAGAATATCATAGTCCTTGGCTTTCTTGTCAAGGACAGTCTCTTGTGACTTGCTCGCGAGTACGTCGATGTAGGCTGTTCCTTCGGGGGTTCGAAATATAGCTGCTTCTACTGTGCCGATGTTGGCGACTGGAGTAGCATCAAGATCGCTTTCTAATTGCTTGACAAGTAGAGGTATTGCGACAGCCGGAGCGACAAAGGCTAGGTCCGCAGCAGCATCATAAGCTGCAGAATGGACGTGCTTTGCATCGTCTCCAATATACGTCTAGCCTGTTGTTAGCAATCGACATTCGAATTGGAGTAGTTGTTTTTCCCTTACCTCGGTGGTCTTGATGATCTCCTCAAGACATCTGTCTGCGTTGTCGGTAACGAGTTTTCCCGGATCTAGGCTCACTCTCAGGCAGAGATCAATCCAGGACGTTCTTGGCACTAGTTTCTCATGGCAAAGAACGAGAAGTTGTATCATCTGTTCACGGAGTATCGAAGCATCGTTCTCAAGAGTTACAGCTTTGAAGTCTTTCACCATATCTGAGGTGAAGCATATTGCGCGGATGGCCAGAAACAAATTATCGTTACCAGTCCTAGCTGCAAGAGCTGCTGAATCCTTGTCGCCGAGGTCGACGTTCCTACGCCATTTCCAGATACCGCTGACAATCATGGAGCCAAATTTTGCCGGGCTATTAGCATATAACTGCGAGAGAGTTCGCGCGGCTTCTTTCCTGGTTGATTGTGGTGTGCTTGCGGACGTGATGAAGTAAAGAAATGCTTGTGACCAAGCCTCCTCAACAGCGGTATTAGCCAAGCCGTGTACTATATCTTCTGCCACAGCCGCCAAACTTCGAATACCCCATGTAATGTCATCTTGTCCTGTAACTTTCGAGTATACTCTGAAGTTGAGTAGAAAGGAAGGCTTCGGTTCGGCGACAAGAACATTCTTTTGTACAGATACTTTTTTGAGCAGCGCAGAAAACTCCTCGTCGTCAGAGCCTCGGAGCCTAGACAGACAGAAAAAAGTGAAAATGTAAGCCACAGTGACAAGACCGTTCTGAGCAGAGGGAAGCGGATTTGAAATCACTTCATTGAAAGTATCTGCCATTTTGGTCAAAACCGCGAGAGCGAACATTTTAGCGGAGGGATCGTTGTGCTTCAAGTCTGAACCCATATGCCAAAGTAGACTGCCAAATTGAAGAGCCCACAATCTTCGCACGTTCGGCCTCTTATCCGCAACGCCTTTCACAAAAGCATCCTGGACGGGTGTTTCTGGTGCGATACCATGGTCAAGACCGTGAAGCATGTGACGAGTGACTGCTTGAAGCTCAGCCTCAAGCGCGGTCTCGTTCGCCTCTTTCAATGCTACAGCGACAAGTATTGATGGTATTTTCTTGCTCAGAAGGCCAGATTGCTTCAGAGACGCAAGCATTTTGGCGTGCAGTACTTTTTGATCAGCTGCCGGCACTTTGTTCAGTTTCAAAGGATTGGCTATCTCGTCAGCGATTTTATCGATGGCAGCTTCGTCGGAGGATTTTGCTGCGATGTCCTGAAAGGTCTTGAGTGCACCATCCCTGATAGCCACATTTGTTGACTTGATATTGGACATGAGATGTTTCAAGAGATTTCTTTGTAGTACGTTTGACAAGTCCAGATTCTTGGGCAAAGCCTTGACCAAAGGCGATACTAGGTCGTTGAGAACAACCTCAGGAGAACGCAATAATGCCTTCTCGATGGCGGGAAGCAATTGCGTCTGCAAGTCCTCCATTTCCACGAAAGAGGAAGAGAAGTCGCCGAACGCCTCGGCGATATGCTGTGGTAGAACGGCTTTCGATCCCAAGATTTCGCGAACGTAGAATGCAAAATAGGATGGCTTTAGCTTTACAAATTCTGGATTGACGGCGGGAAGGCGAGAAGCGACGCCAGCGATCACACCAAGGAGAACTGCATTTCTTGCCGTGGAAGTCGCTCCCTTGGCCGAAAGATCTGACACGATTGGGCCCAGTGACTTCTGACCGATCTCAGTTTTGAGTATTCGTCGGAGTCCGCGGCGAGACACGACCAAAGCGGAATGCTTGAGACTGTGTCTAGCATCCGAGCCCATACAGATCTCTAAAACACTAGCAGCTGCTCGTATAACCTCCAGACCCCATTTGTTCCAGACACTGGGTTGATCCACCAGTCCGTCGAGTAATATGGTGCACCATTCTGTGAGGACAAATGCGTTACCCGGCGCAATGCCCGATTTCGTCGATTCAAGTCGCAGAGCTTTGATAAGGCCTGGGAGGTATTCTGAAGCATTGGAACTAGCAAGAACAGTGCGTAGACAGCTGTGAACTGCGGTCCGCGAATTTCGATCGACGTATAAAGGGTAGGTCTCGAAAAGGATGGAGAGAAGGGATTGGACTTCGGCAGCACTCAATTCTGTAGCCACCATGTCAGCCTGTTCCTTGAGAAGAAGTAGATACAAATCGAACCCACCTTCGGCCTCGAGCGAGCGTTGTGCACCTCCAAGCGCTGATATTCGTCTTTTGGTGCTGGAGGAGAACAGTGTGACTTCCAGCTGGGTTTGGTCCAGCTTTTGCACTCCGTTCAACTTGCCGTCCATTTCCACGCTGGTGCGCCTTTGAGGCGGGTTTGTTGTTGGGTTTGTGAAGCAAGAAAGGGTATTTCCAGGAATATATCTCCCTTACATATGATATCGTGCAGGTGGAGAGGAGCGCGGATGCGGCCTCCGCCCAATAATTATTATACCTAGGATCTCCCAAAGCAAACACCTGCAACCACAACGTCTCTCGGCAGGTCCATGTTCAAGCGCCTGGCCGTACAAGTCTGCCCCAGGGCCTCTTTCTTTGTCCCAGGCAAGGTGCTCCATGGCCTGCGGCCACTTTCGCGGAGTCTTCACGTCAAGAAAAAAGTGTCGAGTAGAGAGCGCTATAAGAAATTTACATTGCCAGCACAGCGGAATTCAGCCATTCGGACTGTATATCCTCAACTAGACGTGCGTAACCTGTCGTCGTTTCCCATCATCCCTTAGTAACATCCAACACAGTCACTCCGCAAGGCTCTGGACAGGAACAGCTGGATTGACGTCGAGTCCTTCTGCACCCAAACTCCATCTTCCATCTTGTCCCACCTCGCCAGAATTGACACCTTGCGTATAGTCCAGCTTCTCCACACCACTTTACGTGCCAATGGTCCTGGAGTAGACGCTGCTGGCGAACAAGTCAAGCAGAAGTTACTCCTCGCAACGGACCGATTGGTAGATTTGTACAAAAGTCGAGTGCTGCCTCGACACTCCGGAGCCAGCTTACGTCTACTTGGCATTTACAAAGAGAGTAGACAATTCAATAAGGCAAAATCTCTATGGAAATGGCTCTCTACTCAAGAAGAGGATGGGTATGTGTCACAAGCCGTCTACGGCGCTGCTATCGAAGCCCTTGCATATGCTGGCGAACCGCTGGCAGAATTGGAAAATCTTTACAATGAAGCTTTGATTCGTTTTCCTGGAAACTTCGCTAGCTACCATCTCTCGCCCGAAGCAGTGGTCCCAGATCGAGGCCAGCCTGGCTTTTTTAAAAACGTTCCAATATCTCTCCTTCTAGGGATATTCACTGCAAGAGTGCTTAATGGCGATTGGAGGAATGCTTACCTAGCATTCGATGTTGTCTTAAGACTCATTCCCGACATTGTGCCAAAAAGATTCTTTGTTCCGATCATATACCATCGCCCACTCGCTGAAGCTGTTCGTGTATTTCAGCTTGCTACATCTCTCCAAGCCAACGCGGAAAGTATGGCCGGAAGTCTGCTTCGGCGTGCGGGGAAGGCGGTAGAAATTGCCTCCATGCAACAAAGGATAACCGCTGCGATCGATGCCATTGGCATTTTGGAAGCAGAAATCTATACCCGACAGCGCGTCTTTTCCAGCCAGATCAGTCAGGTGCTCAAAATCTTGACTTCCTTAGCCGAGGGAGGAGCATCGCATGAAAATGAGGCGTGGAGACAGTTTGATATCAGCATAGCCGAATGTGGGAGTCGATTGGTCAAGTTGTGCTCCCCCTACTTGAATGGCCATATTGAATCCACCTTGAATGGCATGCTTTATCTTGCTGGCAAAACGCGACAGAGAGAGCTCGTAGTCGAGGTTCGTGATACGATCGAGAAGCTCGCTACCTGGAATGAAGTCACTCACAGGACATTGGTTACTTCTATGGGCATGAGCGGCGATGCCGATGGCATGATCGACGCTTGGAAGCTGTTGGTCAAGCACGCAGGACAGGAATCCCGAGCGCTGAGCAATGGTGACTGGGGCTGTCTGGCAGGAGCAGTGAAACACGTTGACTCACCTGTTGCTGTGGCATTTGCGATACAACAATTCTCTTTCCATAAACTTTCCGATGAGCATCAGACACACCTCAAGGAACGGTGGACGCCTGCACCTACGCCTTCGCTAGACACTAGCAAATGGGGTAGAAATCCCACAGAGGAAACCTTTTCCGCTTGGGCTAGAGCATTGTGGAACGCTCTTAGTAAATTGGAAAGCCGAGCCAAAAATTCAGCCATCCAATCTGTCTACGAATGGTATGTTTCATTACATGGAGGCCCGAACACTGCGGCTAGTAATGAAGTCGATGACAGTCCTCCAACCAATGCTCAAATTGTATACAACGAGCTCACGGTCGATCCTTTACAACCCGTGCCAACTCATACTGAGGCACAAATGTCCAAGACCGGACAGCCATTCGACATCCTTCGATTCAATCACTGGATGGCCATCAACGACGTGCTGCTCTTAGCCGAGGAGCTTGAGAAATCGAAAAAAGGTGCAGTCGAGGAGGCAATCAGTAGAGGAACGCCACTTCAATTCGACCAAGATCAAGAGTCTCTTAGATTATGTGGGAGTGTTTGTTTTCCCACCGATTTGGAGGAGTATCGGTTGCGGATACTAAAGCTGCGAGGTCGAGTGGAGTAATGATCTTGTAGATACCTAGATTTTGTTCTCCACGCGCGGTCACATTGTACAATACCAAGATTTCATCTTCAATAAGGAAAAAGCAGCAATATTACTATCCGAGGTCTTGTCTTACTCCGTTGCCTCGCTATTCTTGCGATGGCGTCTCCTTCTGGCACACTTCGGCATGATAAACTTTTTGGTGATTTAACGAAAATTTGTGTCCATGGACGCTTCAAAGTTCATCTCGCAATGAGACAAGCATTGTTTACTAAGAGATGACAGGTGGATGGAGGAAACGCGCTGACATATCAACTTACCATAGCCGCATCGCACCGTCGGCACTCTCTCCACGGCTCAATAAGCCACACCCACATCCACCTACTCAATACACCTAAACAATCTACATGCCGTCCCCAAGTCTAACCACAACTTTCCCCACAAACTCCCCACAGAAAGCCCAAGCCACGAGCCATGTATCATAGTAACCAGAATATACGTAGTACCAATATGGAAACAGCCCTGCCCTGATTTCCTTCACCTCCACAGTTCCGGATTGTCGTTCCATGTCCCCCACACCCCACCAAGCATCCAGACGTCAAACTCAGGCCCCGATCCTGGACGTCAGTGTTTGATAGATACTCCGGGGACGAGAGAACGTTATCCAGAGGTTCCACCGATATAAGACCGCTGAAGCTTGCGCAGCTGTCATGTTACCACGTTACGTAGTACTACGTACCACAGTTTGTAGGTTCCCCGGCACGGCAACGATCAGAAGTTTCTGCACAAAGAGGGATAATTGCTGTGGTCACTGGGCCGCTGGCCAAGTAGTTGTTAGTTCGTGGCCAGTGCTTCTAGTCCTAGTATCCATCCACTCGAATTTACATGCCTCTGTCTACGTACAGACTACAGAGCCCGCTCCCGCACGCGTATCTATCAAAATCTCAATTTCCACAAGTTAGTTTCCTGACAACACATCTGGGCGGAAACTGTCGCTTGTGTGGTCGAAGGGGTAGGTAAAATAGGCGTCTGCGCCTTGGCGGCACTAAGCCTCTACACGTACGTGCTAGATCTTCGGAAGTTTATATGCCACGTCTCTAAGTTAGACTCTGCATTTATAAGCGCTTATTTTGCGCCTTCAACTCTTTCCAATAAGAGATAAAAACAGTATCCATGTAGATGATTTGATGGCCTTATACCTAAACGAGATGATATCTTTATTTTCAAATTCTTTATTATTGAATCATTCTGTTTAGTTCTGATCAAGATGATATAAGTTATGACTCAGAGTTGCTGACTTCAGTACGGGTTGAGAAACTCTTACATACCTAGGCCCGCGCCCGCTTTACTTGTCACCCGTGACCCAGTCTCAGTCCTTTGTTAGCGGATCAGTGCGCCCCGCGTCTTCCAACGCGCCCGCCGCCCTAGGATCTCGTTGACGTAGGTCAAGGTACGCCATAGTAGTTTTAGGTCTAGTACTTGAGTATAGCCCCTTTTTGTATAGTTTCAGAAAATAACACGACGCGATAGAGAATCCTCATGCACAGCAATGAAAGTAATGTTCTCGCTGTGTCGCCTCATCACCAGCAAATTACGCTACAAGTGAGTCATCATTCGCGCAAGCGCAATATTGAAAGTCTCCTTTTTTGCGACGCAGAGATTTCAGATCCCTGCCATGCCAAAGAATCCACAGAAGCCATTATGAGACACCGAGGACGCTTTGAAGTCATTAGCCTCCACCTATATGTACATACACATTAATACGTGAAGATGAAATGTCTTCATCTCGCTAATTGTGGGTGTAACACTGTAAATCCAAAGTTCTGAATACCGACTTCGACGCCAGTATAGTTGGGCTTCCAGTAGGTAGTGAGAAGGGGCATCGTCGGATCCATGAATCATAATATTCGCTAGCAACCGCCATTATGAAACTCTTCGATATTCTCACCTTTCTCATGGGTGTCACCCCCGTCTCTGCAGACGCATAAGAATATTACTGTTGTTCTAATAGCGATAAAATTTGCGACATGGAATCAACCAAGGCCGTAGTAGCTGCTGATGATAAACTTGGATTGACCTGGAAATTTACAAACGAGATCTTTGATGACCAAAAAACGACGCTCCTTATACATGTATTGGTGAGTTCACTCAACCTTCGAGTCCTTCCCCGCCTTCGTACTGTCACTTATTCAAATAGGCTGCTGGACATACGAAGACAAAGGTGATGATGGGTTTCGGCCTCAAGGAACTCAGCGAGTGTTGCGATACATATGGCAAGGTGGGCAATGGTGCCACCTGCTTCACTCCCAAAAATCCATGAGATGATTTGATCGCAAGTGATGGAGATGGAGTCCGCAGTGACGCGGAATGTCTGGGACATCGCGAGAAAGTTTCTGTCGAAATTTGGCTTGACCAATACCGCAATTTATTCCGCTGTGTTTAGGGTATGGGGAGGCGGGTTGTGGGTTGTGGGTTACGGGTTGCGGTGCGGGTTGCGGTCATCTTGCGAATGAAACAATGGGACAAAGTGTCATGGTGAAATTGAGACGGAGCACGGTTTGCAGCCGAGGTGTTACTGGTTTGAGGAAAGATGGCAATTCGATTCGAGGATACTGGGAAATGGGATGCCGGGGTTACATTGTCTTCCACGCGGCCTTCGAAAAACACAACGATTTCCGAGCTATACTTTTCCGGGATGCGTTTTCAAGACTTGTTGGTGGCTCGAGAAGAAACGTGGCCAGAGATTTGACCGTGTCGATGTCATTGTGCAGCTGGGAATAGGAGATTTCGATTAGGTCTATGCTAGAGGAGAAGGAATGGGTGAAGCTAATGGGTTGATGCGCCGTGATCAAGGCAACCTCAGGGTACAGCAACGGTCGTGACGCATACAATGAGTGTGAGGCGTGGTGATACAGTCAGTCTAAGCGATGCGTTCACGAAATGCAGCTGTGGTCCGGGAACCTTAGGAGAACATCTATATCGAGTACGAAGGCATCCAGTGCCAGGTGGCGGGGGAAAGGAAATTTCCTGTTGTGGACATGTAGCCAGAAATTTGGTTGTGCCCGTACCTTATAGGAGTAGTGAACTTCTTCTCACTAAGACCTTAGAGTTAGTGCTGGCAGCATACTTTACACAGTTATTGGAAGCACGAACTGGTTGTTTGGTGGGCAGATTACACTACTGCCAAACCAGAGTTTGAGACGACGCGAGCAGCCGTCCGAGATTTGGTGCGGTAGGACCTCAATCTGGAAGAGGCCGAGAGGTATCGAGATCGTTTCCCTTGATGCGGATCAGACGATCGCAAGGATGTAGAGGGAGCATCGTGAGATCGGCCCCAGGTATGGTTGCGCTTTTCGCCTCGTTGTCCCATTATTGTGAACAGCAAAGAGGTCCGACAGATCTCGATGTCAGTGAATGACCATCTTTCGACTACTGTAGATTCTGAGACGTTCCCCTGGCAGGGAGATATTCCAAGTACCAGTTGCAGCAAGTCAAATACATTCGAGCTCATGGAAATTACCTGCACGGTCTAGGAGACCTTGAAGCAAATAGCCGTGGCAGGTGTGATCGAACGTGAACCAGATCCAACGAAGGGACGCGCCACGGCGCCAACAGTATCAAAAGCAGCCAATGAGCCGGGCTTCAGTGAGACAATCTGTTTCTGTTTCTCCTTTGCGATTGCTCGGAAAGTTGACAAACGGAGAACTTGTCACAACGGCTGTGCCTGGACAACAGCGAGGACGACTGCTTTGTAGAGAAAGCTTTTCCTCACGGTCTATTCGTGGACTTTGCATGGTCATATACGATACACCCAATCGCAGCGCAGAAAAATCAATAAAGTTTCGAATTGCTTAGTCGATTGCAGAAACAATCAAACGCACATTGCATGGCTCATTTCCGCATGCGCCTCTATCATTCCCACATGGTCCAAGGACCAAGGTAGGTACACAACCAAGATTGTAATGAAGAAGACGATAGATCTACCGGAATATGGGGGTCATATCTTGCGGCAATCCCACCGACCCGTTCATCTTTCTACACGACCGAGCCTGCGGTCCTTCCAGAATCAGGATGCCCGAATCCAAGCTTGCTTGAGGCGAACGAGGCGTCACGGATGGCTTCCCGAAGGTGACATGACCATGTATTTACCCTCGTGGTAACCGTCTTGGTTCAAGGTTCGTGATCGGAAGTGACTTTCTGAGTCCGGCGGAAGCACTAGGGCGCCTTTCCCCAGGTCAGACCCAGTCTCCCGGGTTCGATGGAAAGTGCAGTAGTGGGACAGTACAAGCGTGGGGATTCTGGGGCGTTGCACAAGGCTGGGGTTTCAACAGGCCTGCATAACCACGCTTGCTGATGGGCTGATGTGACTACTCGCGAGTGGAAATGTTTCAAGCAAGATTTACTCACAAAGGAATCTGAATCAGTACGACGCATTACGTGCCCGTTGGCCACATTGGTCCGCCTTGACTTTGCCACAACATGTGGTGAGACAGGAGACTCGCGACGGACGATTCACGACTGGTACAATACGCCAGAAATATGGCAAGCGTCCTTTTACAAACCAGCACTCCGTTGTCAGAACAGATTCGACTGGATCCTGGCAGCGGCAACAACAACGGCGCACGCCAGCGGTCACCGCAAGCGTGTGGCACTGTGATTTCCGGGTAGAAAGCGGAATGCTGAACCTCTACAGCCCTAAGACTGCGGAGGCAAAGGCTGCCATGTTGGAAGAAAGGTTAGCAGAGGATCAAGAATAATGAAGCGGATGCTCGAATCAATTTCAAACGCGCAAGCCTCTCGCGCACTTCCCCAGATTATTGGTTGGGAAGTACATGCTATGGTACGAAAACATTACCCTGACATTCTTTGACAAGACAAAGCTCGGCGAGTGGGAAGCCAGAGCAACAAGGGTTTCCAAAAACCAAGTGCAAGCGGCGCATGCTAGGCTAGGCGTACGGTATCGTATGCTAGGCGTGGGGGATGCCAAAGCCCAAACTTCCAAACACACCTCTCCGGACCGCTCCCCCCGTCCACCGCAGGAGCTTAGTCTTTCTGGAGTCCGACTGTGTAAAGCGGGAGCGGACGGATGTGTGGACACGGACAAGGGATCAGAGGGAGAGCTAAGAAGCCGGTCAAAGGATAACCAAAATATCCCTTGGTTCTACACGCTGCTTTCGTCCCTCCCTTTCCGTCCAAGTAACAAGTAATCTACTTAAGCCCTTGAAACTTCCCTGGAAACTGGACCAAATCTCCCCACAATCTCTCTCACACACCTCGTGTCCTTCACCAAGCTTGCACCTGCTTTCGAACTCAATAAATCCTCGGCCCCGGTCCTTCCACAAGACGCCGACCCCTGATACTTCCCATAAGATCAGCAGAGTAATGTAAGTGCCTGATGGCCCTGACCATGTTTCGGCTCGTTGCCTGCAGATAAAATCTGGGGAACGCCGAGTCAATACAGGCTAACAGAAGGACAGACCATAAAATACCACAGTTCCATCCTGTCTCCAGAAGCCATCTTGCTCCCTCCGATATTGTCAACCTTTGGGCATAAATATCCGTCCTATCGAAGCCTCGAATCAGTATCTGCCAGCTCATCATCATCCATTTTTGTGCCACACGCACAAGAAAAGAGCACAGCCTTGTCCCTGTTGCTTCAAAAAGTTCAAGCCAAAAATCAGTTAAGACAAGCACCTCGCAACCTACGATCTCCTCACATTTCGTCAAAACCCAACGACGCAACCAAAATGCCTCAAACCAGCCCCCGTGAGCGTCTCTCCCTCTACACTCACCGCACGCTCTCTCACGACGTGGCCGCTGCTCTCAAAGCCTCAACACCTCTTACCATCCGAACCACCAACATTGAGCCAACGCCTGCACCGCCACCATCTCCAGTTGACTTCGGCTCGTATGCTTCCGATTGCGCATCTGACTGCGGTAATTCGAGCTCGAGCGAAGCGGCGTGGATGTCGAGGAGGACCAACGAACAAGTCGCCGCATAAAACCGTTCTCTGCTTCACAAATTTTATTTTCACGACGACTGCTTGATACCCTCCCTCAACCTGTATTACTAGTGCGACGTCATTTTGGAGGCACTTCAACATCAGTGTTACAGGTTGGACGATTACGGACTTCGTTGGTACACGGCGGTCGAATTCGCCAGTCGCACATATCTTGCTTCGCTTGGGTTTCTATCCTTCAATCCCGACATTCCCTTTTGCTCGGCTCTGAGGCAACTCATTCCAACTCTCGGTCCTACCGCCTGTCGCATCATCATCTTCATCACTGTCATCGATAGTCTTACACGGATATTTACTTTCCCTAATTGCTTTTCTCTGTTGATCTATCAGCCGAGGCTAGTGTATGTGGGGGTCACTTTCGTTGCGTGGGATTTCGGTTAGGAATGGGATAAGGATCATCAGATCCTCCGCGGAACCGATTGTTTTGAGCTGCCATCGCTTTAGGGACGGTGGGGACAAAATCGCTTTGCGGTAGATTGTAGCACAGAAGCGGAGACGCGTGAATATCTCAGCATCGGCCCTAGCCTTTTTGTCCCCACCGTCCCTAAAGCGATGCTCCCTGTAGAATTTCCCTGTTGTCTTACGACTATTGATGCGCTGGCTTTCGCCAGCCTCTGCCGCGCGGCGCACCACGCTGCGCTTTGGGTGCACAAAACACCCTTGATATGCCTGGATGTCGGACGGCTAGTTGTACCATCTTGTTGATGAAAAATATTTACAAATACATACCTAATCCTCCTTGTATCTGTTCCTCACATTCACCACTGACCATCAGCAATAGCTTCCCCGGGCCATCTCCCCTGAAGGAATCATCGTGATTCAAACGCGGGGTGTGTCCAATAGGAAGCCTTCTCGGCCTCCCGCTTCCCATTGGCCCAAACACTTAAACCTCACCAACCACTATATTTACCTCATCAAAGAAGCGGTGTGGAGCGGTGTAGAACAACTGCATGATTCATAATGTAAGTCGATCATCTCGGATCACGAGTACAGGGTCTTCGTCAAGGTGTCGGGAGTAGGAGGCAAGGTATCGAACATTCCGATGGACCGGTTGAAAGGGGAAACGATTCACTGTGCAGTTGACGTGATTGTGATTTGTGAGGCTTGATACAGGCTTATTCCATGTTCGGGTTTTCAGCGATGGAGATTTCAAGGCGGACTGGTATGTTTGGGATTGTATTGATGTGAAAGGAAATGGTAGAGTGGATTCACGCGGAATGCTGAGTACTTTGTGCTTCAAATCTTCTTTGTCTTGCTTAGTTGTACATAGGATAGAGACGGAATAATGCACGCAGGAGAAGGTCATCGGAGGCGTGCTACAGGATTCGATAATGTCAAACCTCAAATCCTGTACTTTCTGGACTTCTTGACCAGGCATTGTGACCACTGACTGGCTGGGTACTCGTGGAATGCCCAAGTCAACAATCGCGTCTTTTTTGCCATCACCATTGATCTCTCGGGACAGGTCTTGGATTATCGATCTCCGTTGCTGCGTGGGATCATCTCTCCAGTCCCAAACTATCCCGAGAGATTGTCAATCAAGAGGGTGCTCGCTGCCGTTGAGAACGAGCAATACTCATCAAGTCCGAGAATTGCGAGAGTTTCGATCAGGAAATCCAAACAGATGACCACAATCATGATGCCTTTCATTTCGCCAAGTAGATAAGAAGGCGACCGATAGTAAAATTCACACAGATTACAGGTAGAATTATAGAAGGTTTCGCACAGCCGCGAAGTCGCTAGCAGCAATACTCCTGGAGAGGGTCACGTGTAGCCCACAGCTCGACTTTTCGCGATCTAAAATTGCAACCTCACTTTTTTGACGACGAGCGACCAATTCGACAACCCCGAACTAACAAAAGAGCAGCCATGGGTATCGAGTGAGTATACCCATCTCTTCTGATACAGCAATGCATTTTAGTATTTGCAAATGCGTCGGACAGGGAAAGATCGCACGCCAGCCGGATAATAGCTAACCTGCAATTTCAGTCTCGACAACCACCACGTCAAGAACTCGCACCGAAAGGTCGCAAAGAGTGATGACCCATACATCAAGCTCCTAGTCAAGCTCTATGCTTTCCTCGCCCGCCGTAAGCCCAGATCGCACAACTCCTACACCCTCACAAATTATGGGATTGGCTAACACATCGGACAGGTACGGACAGCCCGTTCAACTCTGTTGTTCTGCGAAGGCTCAAGATGTCCAAAATCAACAGTAAGCGAGTCCATCTGCCTTGATTGTCAGTAGGGCGCCCATTGAGCTTGCATTTACAGGACCACCAATGTCTATTTCGCGCATCGTAGCCACCGCTGGCAACGAGCACGCACAGAAGACGCACAAGGACAAGACCATTGTCGTTGTTGCCAAGATCACTGATGACACTCGGTTCGTCCAACCCACATCCCCACAGCTCAACGGCCGTTTTTCTAACGTAAAATTCTGCTCTAGCCTCCTCGAAGTCCCCAAGCTCTCCATCGCTGCCCTCCGCTTCACAGCAACCGCTCGTGCCCGCATCCTCAAGGCCGGAGGTGAATGCCTGACCCTCGACGAGCTTGCGCAGCGATCCCCAACCGGTGCCAACACCCTCCTCCTCCGCGGCCCCAAGAACGCCCGTGAGGCCGTCAAGCACTTCGGATTCGGACCACACTCGCACAAGAAACCATACGTCGCAAGCAAGGGTCGCAAGTTCGAGCGTGCTCGTGGTCGCAGACGGTCTAGAGGTTTCAAGGTCTAGATATGGTGCTCTCATATATACGTGCGTGGAGTATCAATTCAGCTGGACCTTGGCCGTGTTACTAGACTTAGCGCATTCGGCTCGTGCATCTGCTCGATACAAACGCAGCAAAATGAAGGAAGACGGCGGAACTGGGGCATGGTGCATTCGGTTCATGGCTACTTTGAGAGGGCTATATATCAGGACAAGACCTCGTCAACATCAAGATACCAATTGTTGAATTGACAAGTGCGTCTCTGAGACTTCATATATTTCGTCCGTTGATGGGTTCTCTCAACCCAACACAAACAGAACAGACTCTTGACCTACTAAACCACTCGTGCTTTGCCATTCCCACTCCGTTTCATCCAATGTTCAGTCTACAGCAAGACATAGTGCCCTCAAATCAGCCCGAATCAAACGCAAATATCTTCCAAAGTGAGGATACAAAGTCGGGAAAAGATCCAATAACCCTTCATCGCCCATCTTACTCCCAATTGTCTGTGCCAAAACCGATGGAGACGTGACAGTGGTCTACCCAGCATGAGTATCCAATAGCAAGAGCACAAATACCACTTGAAACTCCCAACCATCCCATACGGGTAATGAGAGTGATCGTGAAGTTCAAGGTCTAATACGACATGTCTCCACAAAAAAGTTCCGGAAAGACCGTCACCACGTAGAACAACGGATAAGAGGAAAAGAAATATCGATGATCAAGATGTACGCATGAGTTAGAATCGGCTCCTTGTACAGGAGAAAAGGCCGTGGAGAACTGAAGATATTAGTACAAGGGTGGAGTCTGTGTACCGTGATCGAATCGTTCTATCCTGCTTTGCAAGAGTTCGGCTTCGGAATGTCTAATTGCACAAACTGGTACTAGGTAAATCGACAATAGAAAGCTCCCCCAACTAAGAACACGCATTATCAACGCAGGGCAAGGAAGATATGATTCTGGAGGTCGTGAATTTGCAAGGTATGTAAAGAGAAAATGGACCGCTCCACCCGTGTGTGATGACAGACCTGTCTGCCGAGCAACATTCATGACAACTCTAGCTAGCCCTATGCCACGCCAGACCCATCACATTGCAGGCACAATTCCCACAAAAGGCTGCTCATGAACGACCACAATAACTAGTTTTGTACCAATTTTGCCGCCTGTGATGCCGATGCCAGCTCGTTACTCTCTCTTCACACCCCGTGTCGTCTTCAAACAACATCAAATGGCGTACTTGCGAGTCCACTCCCTGGCAGTGGCCTCATAGCGAGAACGGTCCGACTTGTAGACGTGAGCGATCTCGGGAACTAGCGGATCATCAGGATTTGGGTCCGTAAGCATGGAGCAAATCGAGAGCAGAACTGTGAGCAGTGTGAGCCTTTGTCCGGTGTTCAGTAAAAGCGTATCGTGTACCTTTCGAGATCGTTAGAGCAGGACTCCACTGGTCACGCAGGATATCGAGGCAGATGGATCCGTTCGAGTTGATGTTTGGGTGATAGATGCGGGTTGTGAAGTTGACCTTTGGCGGCTTGAATGGGTAGTCGGTTGGAAAGTGGATTGCTAGGAAGAAGACACCGCCAGAGTATGGTGAGTCGGACTGGATTCGAAGTCAGCGGTGTTTCGCGGGGTACAGGCCGCCCATGTCATGGTAGTGACAGGACTGAGAGACGGGGAGAACTCGAGAATATACTTACAGGACCCATTATGGTTGCTTGCCAGTGGAACTGCGAGCGTCAAGAGTTAGCGTCATGGTCGTTTGTGGCTATCGCAGCGTTGTGGGCAAGGCAGCTAAGGCTGATGTTGTGTTCTGCGTTGGCGACTCACCAGATCGTCACCGATGGGACCGGCTGAGCACGACGAGGGAGGGTCACTGTAAAGCACTTGTTAGCCATACTCTTCAGTCTCTGCATCGTCGTCCAACGCGGCTGTCGAGGAGCCACACAGTCTTGTCATGCGAGCCATCAGGGCGCCACTTGCTGGCGGGGTGTTTGACGTACCGACCAAGGTCAGTGAGTTCCTTGTTGATACGCTTGAGCGCCATTTTGGTTGTATATGTGTAGGTTTGAGGGTGGTCTGGGGAGTTTCTTGGTGGCGTGGAGGAAGGAGTTTGTTGTTGTTAGTGGCAGTCAGAGGTTGCGATCGGACCTTGAAGAGATGCTTCAGACTACTGTGTGGGGCGGACCCCTTGTGCTTTATAAAGTGACGTTGGACCTCAACACGAGGGAAGTCGTTTGTTTGCAGAGAGGAGTCAAAGGATCGGGTGTTCAAGTCGCAGGAAAAGTGTTTGAGAGTATGGTGAAGAAGCCTGAGAGCGAAGATGGTCTCCAATAAGTACCCATCCAGCCCATATCGGGCTTCGCCACAGCAAGGCACAAGGCTGCCCGAATGCCCGATACTATCATATTGAATATCGTACATGTCCCTTGCTGTCGCTGGGAGCCGTGCTACCCAACATCACATTTTGCTTGCCTCAGCCTTGCCAATCTAACTCTTGAATCTTCAAATGCCTCACGCTCACGCTGATTGCTAGCATATTCCTGTAACTTACCTACTCTCGCCCGCTATCCTCTGCCTACATGTATCTCACTTCTTCTTCTCTTCGGGTGCTCCGTCCAGATGTCTTATCCTCTCCAGATGCTTCACTACGATATTCCAGCCCTTCTTCCCAAGACCCAATCCATTCACGATACTCGACTCGAATATGCCACCTCCAATCTCCTGCCTCAGTTCTGCAGCACACTCTTTGATTATCTGCGCAATCCGCTGCTCCTTCTCTTTGCCTGCTTGAAGATGCTCCTGCATTATGTCCTTCACTCTATCCACGTACTGATCCGAGTTGGGCATGAATGCTGAATAGTGCATGGCCATCCTGTAGAACCAATCTCGAGCTTCTTCCGGTGATATCTCGCCTAGCTTTTTGTCTAGCCTTCCCGAAACGCGGTCTTGTTCCTTGTTCATCTTGGTCATAGATTCTGTGGCTGCTCTCCGCATGTTGTAGGTTCCACTGTAGAGGTATAATAGATACGACGTCGTGAATGCGACCATGAGCCCAGCAAAGAATCCAGCGAGTGCCGGATGAAATGATCTTGCTTCCGGCCCATTTGATTTTACTTTCTCTCCTACTGCTTTTTCAAACCGAGGTTTCTTTAATGGCGGAAGCGGCTCTTGGTTTTGCTGAACGAGAAGCTGTTGCGCTGGTGTCAAGTTGGCTTGTGATCGGCAACATTGTGTCTGAAAGAATCGAGTCGTGGTTGTTGAGCGCAGAAGCCTTCGCGGCAAGAGGAAATTCGGTCTAAGCATTGTGCATGCAATGGAAAGGTATCGTTGACGTTATGGGAAAATCAATGACTTGAGATCTGTCGGCGCGATGATATACTCGGCCAGAATTGGAACAACCGTTCGATCCGTCTCTCGTCGTTCCACAAGCCGTGTTGCGTGCAGGTGATGGTGGGTCAAACTTTTTTGAGCCTCATCTCATCCCATCAACTGCCTAGCTCAACCCCACTACCACCGCTCTCTGATGACCTCCGCGACACAACTCAACCTCCCAGGTGAGCTTTCAAAGCTATGCCTCTCCACCTTCTCAGCAAGAAATCATGGAACGTCTGGAACGCCGACAACATCTCCCGCGTCGAACGCGACATCGCCCGCGGCGAACAAATAGAAGAAGAACAACACCAGGCACTCCGCGAATATGACTCTCTCCGCCAGACCGCCCTTCTACGGGGCGAGACACCTCCGCCACCTCCCAGAATCCTCTCCACGGATGAGATAGAACAGAGAGTGCGGGACGAAGCCAGAGGCGAACGCCGCGCCGATGCCGAAGGACGAGGTGCCGCAAAGAAGAAGAGAAAGCTCAAAGGCGAGGATGAGACAGACATGGAGCTACGGCTTGCCAAAGAGGCGGTAGAGGAGCGGTACGGCGAGTTCGAGAAACAGGGACGAGTTTCTCGGGACAAGAGGAGGAAAATCGACGCACCTATTACTGATGCGGATGGCCATATCAATCTCTTCCCCATCGATCCTCGCGACGTTTCGAAGCAGAAGAACGCCGAAGCTGAGGCTGAGAAGGCGAAGAAGAACAAGGAGCTGGAGGATCAATACACCATGCGCTTCTCCAATGCCGCGGGACGGGACGGGCTGACTCAGGGACCTTGGTATATAACCAAGGACGAGAAGAGGGAGCGGCAAGAGAAAGAGGCTGGCGAGGATGCGAGTCTGACATATATGGAGTATAAGAATCTATGGGGTAGACCAGATCCCAAAGCCAAGGATCGAGAGAAGCAAAGGGCGAGCGCCTCGGACCCTTTTGCCATGATGCAGAGAGCTCAGAGTCAGCTGAAGAAGTCGGAGAGGGACAAGCAGGTTTGGGTGGAGCAGAGGGCGAGAGAATCGACGCAGCTCAAAGAGGAACAGGAAAGGGAGAAACGGAGACGACGACACGAGCGGAAACATGGATATTCGCACAAGCTGGAAGATGGCTCAGAGCGGGATAGGAGAGAACGGCGGCATCGCCAACCTCACGCAGACCGAGACGACACCGAGAGAAGTGAACGTCGACACAGAAAGAGTGGCAGGTACTCAAGGTCACCAGAACGAGAGCGTCGTCGCTCCACCAAAGACCCAAGTCATCACCACAAACGCGATCAAGAAGAACGAGATCGTCATTCCACACGAGGGCATCGAGACCGCGATCGTAGGAACAAAGAGACAAGTCCCGACCCTTCGCGTGTACCAGACCTCGAAGATCTCGAACCTCTTTCTTTGGATACTGTTCGGTAACCACCAAAAACCAAAAGTCCCCTGAGCACTGCTCCTTTCCAAATGATCGAGTCGGAAGATGAGGAGAGATCGGTGGTGAAGAGTGGATATATCTTTCTGGCAAGAATTGGATAGCACGGAGATGAAGATAGAGATTATAATAGCCATGATACCCCGCTCACGTCACAAGGGAGCATTTTGACGGTTCCAGCTTTTTTCATTGGCACATCCTGAATACAGAGTACATATAGTGACCGCTGGACCTTCACCACGAGCTGTCGGATCCATGCCATGAATGAAGAGATTCAAAACAGTCGCATGCAATGTCAGAGTGGTAACTCAAACAATGACCAAGAAAACCGCGCCATTAAGTCACCTAGGTCATGGATAGCCTAAGGGATGGAAGAAAAATCTGCAATAGAAATGATAGTAAAGAATCTATGTATACAAATTAGGCACGACCGCTGTCCAAGCCCAAGACAATTACCAGCTCAACGCGTGTACATCAATCCGAACGCCCCGTCACCATGAAGCATGGATGCGAATGCGCAAAATGCAGCGAGCAACATCCAATCGAGAACAGTCTTTTGCGCTTACAAATCTAAACGATGCCATAAGTCCTCTTAGCAATGAAGAAGCAGCTGATCCCAAACAACATGAGGCCGGCAGTGATGGCCCAGAACCAGTAGAGGTTGCCGACCTCCTGACCGGGAACCTGGACGTTCATACCCCACATACCCGTCACGATGTTCATGGGAAGAACAATGGTTCCGAGAACGGTGAGGTTGCTAAGAACGTCGTTGGTCTTTTCGGCTCGTTCGTTCATGCGGATGTTGATTTGAGCGAGGTAATTGCTGTGGGCACGGGAAAGGAGACTGTGACAAAAAATCAGCATCATACACCATGGAGGAGAGGTGGTGCCCATACTTCTCGTAATGCGACAAGTTACCAGTCATAGTCACAATATGATCCTGGATATCGCCGAGATACAAACCAATCTCGCTCTTGGGTGCAATCTCCCACTGCTCATTACACCTCTTCGCAAATCCCTTGATGACATCTGCTTTGTTGCCCAGAAGGCGATAGAGTGACATTACCTTCTTTCTGCACTCGCCGACACGACGCAGCATATCTCCAGCTTCAATCGCAGTGTCGCCTGAATCCGACTCCTTCTCGCCGGGATAGTCGAGATATCGTTGCACGGTCTTCTTATATTTGGTCTCTGTCTTGGAAGTTTCCTCCTGCGCGTGTAACGTCAAGATAGCCTCATCAATGACATCCACCTCCTCTTCAATGCGCTGAATGAGAGGCGCATAGGCGTCGGTGATGTCATCAATGATGGCGTACGAGATCCAGTCTGTGGTCAAGACCAAGTAGTCCTTCAACTGGCGGATGCGTCTCCTGACATTGGCTGGATGTGGCGTTTGAGAGAAATGGAAGCTGATGACACCCTCTCGGAAGACTACCACGTACATATTGATGGGTTCCATATAGTCTTCGCTGTTCGTGTCTTGTTCGAAGGTTCGATAATTGACGAAATAGTAGTTACGGAAGAGCTCTACTTTCTCGCGTTGCTCTTGCATCATCACGTCTTCTGCTGTCAAGGGATGAATTCCGAATGACTTGGAGAGAAGCTTCATCTCTGCATCGGTGGGGGAGAGTACGTCTAGCCACCAGATCGGCCGCGTTCCATAACGCTTCGGACTCTCTTCCTTGTCCACTGCCATTTTCGGGATCGGCGTGTTCTCACGGGTGTTCTCGCCAGTGTTTTCTGACGAATTGGTCTTGGACGCCTCTGGTTTTCGATCGGACGCTGCCCTCGAGCTATTCCTGGTATAATCTGCTCGTGATTTTCTGCCCATGGGACCAGGACTCAGCATGGAAGCCTTTT
Organism: Venturia effusa; assembly: GCA_007735645.1. Taxonomy (NCBI): domain Eukaryota; kingdom Fungi; phylum Ascomycota; class Dothideomycetes; order Venturiales; family Venturiaceae; genus Venturia; species Venturia effusa. The sequence continues at coordinate 1,654,469 of CP042190.1, read as the reverse complement.
TGCGAATGCTGCCATTGTCTCTAGTATTGCCATTATCGTGCGGCAGGAAAGGGTCCGCATCATCGTCATCATCGGACTCGCTGTCGGAGAGCAACGGTGGATCCGGAATGAACAGGTTTCGGAAGCTTTGACCTTCTTGGGGTAATTCAGACATAGACTGGCTGTGCAGGGTCGCTTGAAAGTCTTCGTTGAAATATGTAAACCTCATCGGCTCTTCCTCTTCGGCTCGATGCCAAGCAAGCTTCTGAGGACGCAGTCTTCCTCCCACCATCAACGGCTCGCTCACCTTCCTGGCCCGAATGCGTTCTGTAGTGCGCTGCTCTTTCTCTTCATCCGCCCAGTCTTGCAGTATTCCTAGATCCGGCCATACTCTCCTGCCTCGCCGTTTGGGCCGTGTATAATCCTGTCTGTCTTCATCTCCAATGACTGATTCGTCGACTTCGGTAAGTGCTTCATGCGGGAAACAGACATCATCCTCCGCTGGGTTCAATGTCATGCGGCGATGAAAGCCTCCAGGTGATTGTGACGAAGCGCCAGCTACACGATCAATAGGTGTGTTATCGTCGATGTCGATTAATGCATCGCGGGAACCATTCCCGCGATCTGATGCTCTCCCTCGACCAAGATCTGCTCCTGTCAACATCACATCATCGTATCCCATTTCCGCGCCAAACTTGGGGCTCCCTGGGACAGATGGAGGATTGTTGACATCGTATTCTTCGTCAGGAGATTTTGGGCGTTGAACCTGGTCAACTCTCCGGTGGCTGGATCTCGAAGAGTTCTTTGACGGCCGACGATCAAAAAACGGATCATGGCGCATAGCAGAGGGAGAAATTGACACTCCCCCATAGCCACTTGTGATGCCTCGAGGAGGGTCCGCCTTGTTTCTGTACGAGCGACCGAGGAGGGGCGCTCTATCGGTTGAGCCATTATCTTCGCTGTCCGAAATGTTTTGAGCTCTGTGTAAGCGTGAACGGCTTTGAGGTCCGGTGGAATATGCAGAGGGACGATGGGCAGAAACTCGAACGGCAGGCTGACTGCCCAGCCTGCCTGTGATACCGCCTTGGGCTATGCTCTGGCGACGTGCCTGTAGGGGACCCTGATCTCTGCGATGCGTTAGCAGCGTGAATTATGATGATCCAATCCAGATACCAAAGCCTCGGGTATTCCCGTTGTCCACCCCCGTACTTTGTGAAGTGTTGTCAAACAGCGCCAACCGCAGGGATTGAAGAACGAAAGCTCCAGACGTACCGATGATCGAGCAGAGCCTCACTCTCAAGACTTGTAGCGCTTCCCCTCTGGCCCCTGCCCAGTCGATAGAAGCTCTCTCGAGCATCCTCGCCCGCACTCTCAGGCAAGGCCATCAGACTGGGGCGTCCTGACGAAGTCTTGTCCGGGTCGGGATCTGCGGCGAAACTCTGACGTCCCTTCTTGTGTTTCTTGCCTGCTCGATGTCGCTTCTTCTTGGCAATGGGCTCTGAGGTCTGGGAAGAGGGCGTCTGGTTCTCGATGCCGCGTCTGGAAGCTGACGCGATGGCGGACGAAGCTTGGCTGGCCGTAAGATTTTGTGCAGAGGAACTGGCTGTGGCTTGTGCATTAGAAGGATTTTCGGCAGGCCCATTGGAAGCTCCACTCTGGGCCGGAGGAGGGGGAGCCATTGGAGGGGATATGTTAGGTGCTGGCCGTTGACAAGGATGGAATGCAATGGGCTGGACTGTCGATGGAATAATGGCGCAGATTGGCGGTGCAGGTGGTACAGATGGTTGAATAATGGAAGAGGGGAGGATGGAAAAACGGTTGAAAACATTAGTCGTAGCTCGTGTTTCGCGCCATGATGCAACTGAAAAAAGACTTGGAAGATAGCTCGCCAGCGGTAAAAACGGTAACGCTCAATTTTTGTAGAATACTATGTCCCGGTCATTGTCAAGGTCAACTAGAGGACAAGTTCAAATCAACCATTGGCGAATCCTGCATTATTTCCGTGGACTCAAGGTACGAAGGTAGGATATCCTGTATGGGAAGGTGAGCACGCGAGCACTTTGGCGTACCTTATCTCGTGCGAACGCCAGTGGTCGGAATAATACACCCGATACTTGGAACACTAGGGATTTGCTGACTACTAGCAGTGTACACTAGCACACAGCCTTGGCGGTGAATGACTTATTAAGGTTGGAAACGAGGTCAGAACCTTCAGATAAGCTTCAGCGTCGTGTCTTGGCCGTGTCTATCATTGACCTCGAGCTTCCACACCTGCACTCATAGTCCTCCCTCTATGTACATGCACCCCGCTTTCGCCTTCTCACTAATACTTACTGCTCATACACCAGACCCACGTCTATCTTCAGCGTCCATGAGCCCGGATCCACCATCACACGTCTCCAGTCTCACGAGTAGCCGCAACCTAACGTCTCCCACTCGTTTCCATTATCCGCATTCAACGTGCTCGACCTGCTAGTCGATTAGCCAATGCCTTCTCCAGTCACTGTCCGAGCCCTAGATCATGTCGTCCTCACAGCCACATCGATCCAAGCCACCGTGAAGTTCTACACCGAGAACCTTGGCATGGAACATGAAGTTTTCCGCTCGCCCAAGGATGCCGGCGTTGAACGACACTCACTCAAGTTCGGCGACCAGAAGATCAATTTGCACCTGGCTGGCCATGAATTCGAGCCAAAGGCAAAGACTGCCTTGCCTGGGACTGCTGACCTGGTGGGTTGATTCGGACCACAATAGTCATCCCTGATAGTCTTGAAGATGCAGGAGAGATGTTTTGCGAAGCTTACGCATGCAGTGCTTCATCACCGACCATCCGGTTGATGATGTTCTGAAAAACTTCCAAGCGAAAGGCCTCCACGTTTTGGAAGGGGGCAAGGTCGTCGAAAGGACAGGTGCAAGAGGACAGCTGCGGAGTGTCTACATCAGAGATCCGGACGAGAATCTAATCGAGTAAGTTCTAGCATTCGGTGTCACCTCGTCATTGTGCCGCGTCGTGCTGCGCTTCAAAGTACCTAGCCAACAACATGTGTGACTTGTCGAAATTGTGCCCATCCGTCGGCATCTGCTGACCTCTTTGATCAGGGTCTCCAACTATATCTGATTATAAATTCATAGAGTCTTGCTACCTGGTTCATGAAAAGAAGCAAAGTAGAGGAGAGTAGAGTATACCTCACGAGTACCACTCCCTGCGTAAATTTACAAGTCATGTGCACAAAAATTCCATCACACCGATCGTCGGGTCTGAAGTTCGGACTGTTTTTGAAATTCGGACTGTTGAGAAAGAGGTTAGAAACTAGCAGCACGACCTGCACTCATTACACCCATCCCAAATGTCGCTTTTGCCATTGACACAAATCCCGGATGTCAAAGACATCGACATCCATCGACATTCACTTCTCGCTTTCATCCCGAACAAACTACATAAGCTACGTCTCTCTCACGTTCCAGACCTTAGCAGAGGAGATTCGGGCCAAACCCTTTGAGACACGAAGGACTGTACGCTTTTGGAATGAGTAAATATGCTTATGTAAGACGACAGGCATTTCTTGTCCATGCAAGCACGAATTGCGATTGTGATTTCTTCCAGAGAATGTTATCTGACTTGCAGGTGGCTTCGAGTGAGGGCGCTGTGGTTTAGTGCGTTGGAGATAGGTCCTGCGGAGGGAAAAGGATGGAACACAAGTTTGGGGAAGCAGTGAGTCCTCATGGTCATCCGGACGACAGGTAGTCCAGCTTTGGCTCTCCTTTTCCACAGGTCGCAAGACGGGAATTATTCTGTGGGCACAATTTGAGGAATGATTTTAGCATTTTCCTCATTGGTATCAAGTCTCCACCTAGCCCCAATCATAACCTCCCCAATTGGACAGTCTCTTTCTCTCTCACCAATTCCGCCTCGGCCTGCTGGTTGTTTCTCTTCCACATCGCAATCCTCCTCAAATGCGCCGCGTCAAACTCTGCCCTCCACGCTTTCTCAAACTTGGGCAACTTCCTGCCTACTCCGTCCTTCGGCTCACCCGCCAGCAACCTGACCTCCTCAAAATACTCCTCGAAATCAGGATACAAGGCCGAGAAAGGCACACCGTCACCTTTCAGTTCTACCCTCTTCTGCTCCCACGCTTCCTGATCCTCCAGTGGCGGAAGTGTGATTCGCCCTGCAAGGTAGCGCGCGGCGAGGACGGCTTGCCATTCGAAGACTTTGAAAGTAAAGCCTGCCGCCACAGCACCAACAAAAGTCAAAGTTGGATCTCTGCGGTAAAAAACGTGTTGGTAAAGCCCAGGCAGTCTATTGTTCCTTAATTCCACGCCGTCTCCTGGACCCCAGACATCCTTCAGGAAGGGGAGCGTCCACGAATAGCCTGTTCCGAAAATAACCGCATCGGGTGCTGTCACTGAAGTACCATCCGAGAAATGCACAGTACCATCCCCCGAGGCATCGAAATGCGAGAGGCCATATTTCCGCAGGATCTTCGGGTGCTGGAATGCGTAGTCGAAAAAGTAAGGATGATACTTCCCCCGCACTACACTCAACAGCGGTGGTTTCACCAATCCAGCAATGCTACTCGCGATATCAGGTCCTGAAATAGACGCACCGACCACAACAACCGTCTTATCTTTGTAGTCCTGTGGATTACGGAAGGATTTCGAGTGCGAGATCACATTTGGATGTACCTCGTGGTATTTGGCAAGTCCTGGCACATCTGGTAGGAAAGGAACAGTGTAATGCCCGTTTGCAACGACAACTGCGTCGAAGTCTTCAGACCACCAGTAATCATCTTTCCCGGCTATTGCTTTTCGTAGAACCAGCGTCCACACATGTGCGGCTGTATCAGCATTTCTTCGGACAGACTCGACTGTTGTATTGTATTCCACCATATCGTTGTAGCCATGCCGCGAAAGTAACGAGGATATATAATCCTTTACTACTTTCCAGTGCCGAAACGGTGTGTCTGCGCCGTGATTGCGTATTGACCATTCTGACCGTATCTCTGGAAAGGGTTCTGCTGAGAAAGACATGGGCCCAGCCGCAATGTTGGTCTCAAGATGAGGATATATGGACGTATCGCTGAACCGGTATTGAGTGCTTGCCGGCATGGTCGTGGGCAGGTGTGGAGGTATGGGAAGAGGAGCATCTGCAGTACGAGAGCTCAGGGCAGATATCGAAGGGAGGACTTGGGTATGGTTTGGAGGATCTTGAAGCCTGCGGACTGTATTGAGTAAAGACCGACTGAGGTAGAGCTATCGGTTACTCACCAGCATCCTCCTGAGTCTTCTCTGCGCTCAAAGACGCGTATCGTGTCGAATGCCTTCTCTTGCGCCAAAGCATCTATCGTGATCACGCCTGCTGGTCCTGCGCCTATGATCGCGACTCTTTTGATAGGACCCATTGCTGTATGAGTACGGTAAGTACGAAAAAAAGGCCTGAGAATGAAAGCACCGTAATGAACTGAGCTGAACTGCCCGCATCTTGGTACAACTAGAAATGTATTGACAGCCTGCGGGAGATCTGCACTAGAGTATTATGATGCCATTTGGCACTAAGATAAGACAATTTCTGCTCGGAAATTCTAGAGCCATTGCGAAGTTCTAGACAGACCAAGGGCTTGCAAGACATCAGACATGCAATTTGTATTGAAGGAGAGATACAAGCGGAAAGGATTAAGAAGCGCGCTGACGCACGACCATTTATTTCGGCGAAGGCACGGTCTATTTTTGTCCGCGTTCCCTTTTCTGGCAACTCGCGACATCCATGGGTAACGACTTCTAAACAATAATTTACCGCAGTCGGCAGACTCGGAACACACTTGTAACATTTGACAGAAAGTGAAGAGTCCGAGAAGAGAACAGATAGCATCATATGAAGAATCCAACTCTCCTTCGCCGATAAGTTAACACATAGAGAGCCGCAATGGTCACAGCTCCAACGAGCAAGCAGATTCCCGCCCAAAGCTGTGGACCGAGAAAGTCCGATCGCTGTTGCTTTACTCCCTCACCGTTATGCCCAAGCAAAGCACCAGCTATAGGCGATCCAATGAGCGACGCGAACGACGAGATTCCCCAACTCATACCCATTCGAGTTCCTAGCCTCGATGAATCTGGACAAAGACTTGGAAACACAGTGGCAGGTAGCGTAACGAGTCCAGCTGAACAAAATCCCCACAGCACACTGAACACTATGATGCCACTTTGGCTGTCTACTGCCATCCAGCAGAGAGAAAGAACACCAGAAGCTAGCGCGCAGCAAAACCAGCAGAGAAGGGGCCCGATGGAGTGTGCAATTGCACCCGCTGCGAGACGGCCGAAAAATGATGCTCCAATGCCCATGACCAGAATGTAGAGCGCAAAAGTTTGAGAAATGTCGAGTACGTCTTGGCAAAAAGTTGGCAGGAAAAAGTAGGGAACAATGTAACCCAGGAAAGTAGAGCATGTACAGGCCGTGAAGATGTTGAAGTTGGACTCTTTGAAAGCACTGAAGTCGTAAAGCTTTCTCGCAGGGCGAGCTTTCGCTAGCAGGCTCGTACCATAGAGAAGTGCGGGAAAGGCAATAGCACAGATTCCCATGGCTATAAAGCCCATGGTCCGTACAGCCCAGCCAAATCCGCTCGATGTCGTGATATGATCAAATGAGATGATATACGCAACTCCACCTTGTAAAGATTTAGTCTCGTAACAGTTGAGTCGCAGAAGATACGAACCAACCGCTATGCCCGAAGTGACAATCCCCTGCGCTATCGCTCTCTTGCTGGAAAAAGAGAGGCCAACCAACGCCAAGGATGGAACATATAGCAGTCCGGCGCCCTTTTACATTAGACTCTAGCGATAAACGGTCTGATCTTGCAGCTTACCAAGCCCATACACACTCCTTGCGCCAAAAATACTTGCCAGTAAGTCTTGCACAAGCTCAGCATGAAGATACCAAACACAACAAAAAGGTTACCAATGACAAGCATGGGACGAAACCAACCAAGATCAAACAGTGGTCCGGAAAGAACCCCAACGAGGATGAGCAGCCATGATTGGACTGTGCCTATCCATGATATAGCCGATGGTGAAGAATCTTTGAGGAAGTCGTGTTGGTAATACGTCTGAAAAGCTCCGAAGGTCAATGTGAATCCCCTATCAAAATTCAGCAAGCCTGCAAGGCTCTGTCAATTAGAATTGTTCAAATACCAAATGTTCGAGTATATCAAAAAGCATCCCAGAACTTTCAACCATGCATTCAGGCCTCCGTCCGGTGGCTGTCCAAATGGATCAATGGCTCCGTCTTTGGAGGACGGTGAAATTGGCTCATGATCCACGTCGGAATTCTCGTTGGATTCAAGAGCTTCTTTCTCCTGATGATTCTCCGGGCCTTCATAGTGAACAGACGACAAATGGTCGTTTGACGATGCAGAGGTTTTGCAGTCTGACATGTCGATAATTGCAAAAGCGCGTGCTAGTCAAATGAAGTGAGCAGCGACCAATACCATGGACTTTCGGACTCCCCGTCACCACTAATGAATAGAGAATATGGAAGACAATATATAAATTTCAAAATCAAAATGGTCTTCAAAGGAAAAACCGTCAGCATAAAGGCAAAACATTTTGGTAAGGCATCCCCGCAAGCATTTTCATAATCCCAAAAGGTAGCCGAAATGACTGTGGCAAACGAGTAGCGGCTATGCGGCATGATGAGTGCATACAGTCCATGCCCCGCACGAGTTAGCCAAAATTTGGCGGCAGCATACCGCGACCTGGGCATGGCGAGGGATTGGCATTGAGGTTCGATCTGAAGAAACGAGAACACCACTCGGTGGCCATTAGAGCAGTCATCTCTGATCGAAATGCGTGAAGAGGGAGTCTAAAACATGGCGAACAGAAGCAAGTGAGTGTTGACAAATCAGGAGGAGTTCGAACGTTTGTGCTGAAGTGAACACGCTTTCAAGAGTCATGAAGCAATCAGCAACTATGTCAACTGAATGCAACTGCTTTTCTCGAGAAAGAGTTTGATGTTGTTTTCAAGTGTGGTAGAAAGATCTGTCGTGGAATAGCACAATACAGGTAGAACAAATGAGGCCACCCCCAGTCCCTTGCGGGGCGTCATACCATTCGTCAACAACCTGAAGCCTTAAGTCACATCAGCTCCCCTTCCATACATACAACTCAAACCTTTCGAACAAGACTTGTAGATCACAGAGAAATGGCCGACGAAGAAGTAGCTACCAAAGCTCCGGAGAGCGACGCCCAAGAAGATGCTGGCAAGAGTCCAACCACGGAAGATCCAGTTGCAAGAACGGGACCCACATTGGGAGTAAGACTGGACGGCCTTACATAAAAAGTCTCGAAGCTGACGTGCCTAAGGAACATTGTACAAGCGATAGACCTACTCGTATGTCCCGGTTCACGCGAAGACAATGTACAGTCTAATCAATCACAGCTAGTGGAGAGGTGCCAACTGGCGTCGGTCAGCCTAGTGGTTGCTTTACAGACAACATGCTCATGATACCTTGCAGGAATTGACCAAGCTTGGAGACGTTGATGTAAGTGATATCTCCACATTGTTGTAGGAACGACCTAACTGAAACTAGGTATATATCACAAAACCCGCAGACTATCCCCACTCTCCCTGCAAACTTCTATTGCTCTTGACAGGAGGAACTGGCCTCAAATCAGTCAACAATCAGCTCCAAGCTGATAAATATGCTTCGGAAGGCTTTCTGGTCATCATGCCAGATCAGTATGATCTATTCGCTTGTGCCACTTCTCAGCACACTGACAAGTCTTCAGATTTGAAGGCGACCCAGCACCGAACGCAGTATCAGAACCGCTACCAGAACACGAACCATCCTTCCTCGACCGCGTCAAGCACGGTATAGTTGACGGCACGAAGTCATTCATGATAGATATGTGGTTAGCACGTCATACGCCTGGCAAAGTCCTGCCACTTCTACACAAAGTCGTTGCCGCAGCGAAGGAGGAATTCGCAGACGCCATAGCCAACGGTGGAGGAATTTACGGCGTTGGATATTGCTTCGGCGCCAAATACATCCTCATGCTCGGAGGCGAACACCCTGACAGCGTCATCTGGGGACAACAGAACCCAGGTGCTGAAGAAGAAGGCATGGTCAAGAAAGGCCCTTTTATCAAGGTCGGTACTATTGCACATGGAACCGGCGTTACGCCAATGGACATCACAAATGTCAGGGTTCCAATCAACTTGATCTGCGTACAAGACGATCCCATGTTCCCAGAAGAAATTTGGAAAACAGGAGAGGAAGCATTGGTCAAAAGCGGCGTTGAGCATGAAATTAAGATATATCCTGGCGTCCCCCATGGGTTTGCTGTATTGGGTGATTATGAGGACGGCAAGATCAAAGAGGCACAGCAGCAGGCTTTCGGTGAGATGTTGGGATGGCTGCAGGCTCATTGATATGTGCATGCATGTGTGCCGGTGTAGTAACGGGCTTATGATTTCAGTATGATACCACCTGCACGATCGAAACCTTGGAATATCGATATTACTGTCGATTTCTGCGATGGTCTCTTTGAGGGTTGTATACTTCCGACCTCGAAGGTCGCAACCACTCCAAATGGGAGTCGAAGGAAGCATAAATATCATGCGGTGTATTGGGCTAATGTGCTCCTCGAAAAGCTCCACTTGCACCTTTACGCGCACAGCGATCTGTACCGATCCACATTCGACCAATGGTCAGAAACACGAAATGGCCAACTGGCCCAATGGCAAGGCGCTTGACTACGAATCAAGAGATTGCAGGTTCGATCCCTGCGTTGGTCAGTGATGTTCTTTTTTTCAATTTTCGCCTGTTCACAGCGGGGCATTAGAATTTTGCATTGTTTTTGTGGTTCGTGTTGTGGTGGGGTGAGGTGGGTGGGGTGTTCGTCTCAAGGCTTTTTGGTAGAAGGAGACGGGAATAATCTTCATTGACAGTAGTTCACGCGGAACATCTCTAATGCAGTTTGCATCTATGTAACGCGAGGATACAATATGCCACTGTACTGGAGAACTCGCATGTCCGTAATTTTCTTGACTTGCATTAATCGTTTCTCATTCTCCGTGCTGTCTAGTGGTGCATATGCATAAATCATGCCCAGGAAATTTTTGCGTTGCCCATAACCCTCGAGATGCTTCAGAAACGCCCTCCTATGCCTACCTAGGTACACGTATACTCACGTCATATCAATTCTACGTCCCCAAGCTGCACCTTGTCTTTGACAGCATTCCACCGTATAACCCAAACATCGCCTTTCCTGAATTCACATCTCACGTCGGCACCTTCCACGGTCACAGCACCACAATCTCTCAGTACTCGTACAAACACGGCCTTCTCTGCGTCAGGTCTATCGATCATGCTTATGCCTCCTGCCGTGTCATCTAACCGTTGTAGCGATTGTGGAAATTGTGAGAGGAAGGAGGTTTGGTAATGCATTGCGAGGAGAGTTTGATGGGCTTGTAGATATTGTGTTTCGGATTGCGAGAGGAGAGTATGGCTGAGTTCGTGGGTCTGGTAGTGGAGAGGATGGGCGTCAATCTGGAGTCTCTTAGTCGTCGTTCGCATGTCCTTTTAAGATTTGCATGTTCATACCTTTGCTATCCTGGCTCTTAAAAAAGATCTCACGAGGAACTTGAACCTTTCCAATTCTGTTTGAAGTATGATGAGCTTGAAATTGGTCTTTGGGTCCATGGAACCAGTCTGGTCTTCTATGACTTCTATCTGCAGGAATTCCCAATCAGTCCTGGTTCCAATTGAAGCTCTCGGTCGCTTGAGTGTCAACGAACCTGCTTCGCGATCCTCGCAAGAATCCTATCCATCAATTCTTCTGGCCATGGAAGAAGCTCCGGCGCGACGCGTTCCGTGACCCATGATCGCGTGAGGGCTTGGAGATCCTGCGACTCTTGCGGAACGTGGTCGGTATCGAGATCCGCGAGGATGTCATCGATATCCATGGCACACTGATGAGTAGGACATTGGGACTTCGAATTGGTGGCTTGTTGTTCAAAAATTGACGTGGACGCGCAGGTAGTGGATGTCCCAACGTGACCTGGTGATACCTTCGCGCTGCATATTCATGATGGTGTTTCACGCCTCGACTCTCTGTCTTTCATCACGAAATCACACTGCGTTCCTTCTTGTTCATTGGCAGTCATCATAAGAAAGCACAGGCCAGTTGCGCAGCCACATAGGAGATGATGTTAAAGCCTGAAAATGTCGTGCCGGGCAGTGTGCTGGCTTTCACTTTCTGGAAATCTTTCCTTCTTGCAACAACCTTATCAATTTTCAAACTGTCTTTGCTTAGTAATGTCCCACCATTTTCTGATGGACATATGTATCGAAAGCTCATCTAACTGGTTTTTACTCCGCATTGCTCTTGCATGATTTACTCACCGTGGCTTACCAATCCCTGAGCGCTCCCACGTCCTTCGATAATGGTGTCTATGATGATCCAGGCATTACCACTTTGCAGTAAGTAGCTGTGCAGCCTTAGTCAAATGCTTACATGATAAGAGTCTTTACAGCGTTCATTGATGTGTACGTTAAAAGCGCTATCTAGCTCATAACAAGGCTGAGGCCTCTTTCTTTTGAGGCACCAACTCCAAGTATGCATGACTCAACTCCCAACGAGCACAGCCCAACATGTGCATGTTCTCTGACGATACTTAACAGAGCGGTGTTGGCAAGAGGGGATGCGGGGAATTCACCTGGTCTTACATAGTATGTATCAGGGATTTTGAACATAAAGTTGCAACCCCCTGTTGCCTCTCTTGTCAAATCACACCTTGCAGGCTACAAGTATAGCAAAGTCGGGTTTGTTAGAACGAGAAAGAAGAGGTAAAGAGAATGCTCAAGATTCGAGAAAAAGAATCTGGGGCGGTAGAAACAGACAACGGAAAGAACGGGTCAAGACAGGGGTGCAAACTAAAGTTCAGAATCCCTGATATCAGGTCACGGACTCGTAACCTATCTTACCACCTACCCTTGCCAAATGGCTGGCAGGCTTATCAAGCATAGGACCACGCGTTCTGTCTCCCACAGCAATGTCTTTGCTACTATCTTCGTAGCTGATCTGGCTCTCTCTGTCTACTGCTACGCGCTACGAGCTCAGTATGAATACTATTTTTCATCCCAATCGCATTTTTCTGGTTTGTTCCGGACTTCTTATGGAAGGAGCTTGAAAGATCTCAGAGCGCCCTCCCAATTCTAATCTATATTATACTATACTCTTTTCGGCACCTCTTAAGAAGATCTTCGTTGAGCATAATCTTAAAGTCGTGTTCTGAGATAGGGAGTAGTAACCTTGAGAGGCTCAAGATTACCAGACAGCGCGATTCGATCCGTAGCCGTTAATTTATTTGCCTTGGGGGCTCTCGTGCGATTTCCCCATCCAATCACTTAGACTTTCGAAGAACATCCGCATTGATGCTCAAATACTTCTTCATGTACCAAAGCCCTCTTCAGGCTCTTCCAGACCTCCCTTGTCAAAGCCAGTTCAAGACGGCGAAATCTCCGATATCAAATGTGAACTTCTGAAGGACTATTAGTGTGATATAGGTACATAGTCGCAGATGGTTCTGCGTTTTGATTGCAGATCCTAAATTTGAAGTTCAATTCTTCTTTATCTCTATTACTATTTGTTTTAAATAGAACTATTTTTTTAACATAATAAATTCTAAAAAAAATACTAGTAACAATACTGCTTTTTTTCTGCTATTGGTATGTAAATAAAAAAAGGATTACCTTATATCACTAGGTATTTTTTTAATACATTCAACAATAAAAAGGTAACCTTTTTACTTTTCGTATCATCAACTCTCGATCCCAGTAGACTGTGTACTAGCGCATTCCCCCCTGCCCCGTCCCTCTCAATGCCTACATGATACATAGATTGTTCTCTGGCATAACACAGGGGTGTAAAGACCAGATGCCGGCTTCGATAGTACAAGTAGGCAACGAGCAAATGGAGGCAACTAAACCTGCAAAATTGATCTTTTGGTCAACACCAACAACCTTCATCATGAAACTCTCCAGCACTCTCGCCTTCCTTCTGAGCATCATTCCCGTCTCTGCAAAACTCTTCCGCTTATGCTGCTGTGTCTATAAAAACAAATGCGATCTTCTTACTACCAATCTCGTAGCCTTCTATTACGCACCTGAAGGCGCACTTGGGATTTCAGGCGACTGGTGGTCAACACAAGAAGGCGCTCCCTACGCTTGTCAAAGTAAGTCCACTCTAATATTCACCACTCTTGTCTCCTTACCATTAATGACTCAAATAGGCTGCTACGCGTATGCCCGGGGCCATCTCGGGATTTTGAACGATCAATGGATCAAAGCCGAAGACTGGCGCAGGTGGTGCAGCTTGAATAAAGTGGATTCTGTATGCTTTAATCCCATTGGGCCTTGGCCGCCTCGGCATACTCATCCGCGGCCGAGAGTGAGGGATCTGGATGAGAGAACTCGATCGGAAGTGAAGGTGGACCACGACGGTGTCGAGATCAATAATCGGGACGGAGTACAATAAGCCTTGAAACGGAAACGTGGTAGCAATACCGCTTTTTGAGAGGGAGTGGATCTGTGGGTACCAGCTACAACCCGCCATGGTTTTATCAATTCTATCTTAACGCCCTTCTCCGTCCTCGAATCTAATGTGATCACTTGAAAACTCGAAGACACGACCAAGGCAATTGAAGAGGGTTGCGGGCCGCGGTTTGGCACCGAAGGTCATCCTAAGATCGCTACCACTGTCGTATCATAGTTGTCTAGAGTTTAAGGTCTATGAGTAATAGAAGATTTGGTGCCTAGTGAATTTTGCTGGAGTAGGCAGAGGTGGCGTATACCAGTATCAAGTGCCCGTCGGTAATGGGCCTGGTGGGTTTGGAGGGGAGAATAGTTAGATGTAGATTGATTGATTGTATGTCTAGCTGGAAGGCAGCGCGGAAAAAGCCAATGGATCTAAATAGCTTACTAGTTGCGGGCGATTGACCCGAGCCCAAGGTACGTTGAAACCCCCACGAAAGAAGGTGTTTGTATATTGGGTTCCACTGCCAGAACTTTGAGAGTCATCAGCCCGAGCTTGCTAACTCTTACATCAACAGCATCGTGACCACTTCGGTGCTGAACCCTTCCTCCTCTCAGCCAGCTATTCAGCGCTTGCCATATTGTCGATGGCTTTGACATCGTCATGGCGCCGAGCCTCAAGACGCGCTGATTACGTCTGCACTTGTGAGAGAATCGCGCCGAGACATGGCCACTCCGTCACCGATACCTTTCTTATGAAGCTGCATCGGGAAACCATGATATTCCGAATTGAGGCTAAAGTATCAAGGACTAATGCCAAGTGCTCGCAACTCGCCATGATGCGAAAACAGTCGATACTTGGCTAGCATAAATCCCAACAGTTCCCCTTTTCTTCTTCCACCAATCTCCAGAATCTCGTTTCTTTCCCGAAAAAAGCTGTGGAATCTCCTGAACATGGCCACCGCAGCACTTACTCTCAAAACCACAGGCTCAAAGCATGAAGACAGAGTTCGCATGCTCGTCCTTGAGACGGATCAGACCTTCGAAGAGACAGCAGAAAGGAAAGGAAGCTTCGGCCAGATCTTCCACCAACTATTTTTCGAGGCCGGCAAAAAACATGATCCACCTCTTGAGATTGAGACACTGATGAAGTTCATTGTCGAACCTGAGGGAGGAAAATTACCGACGGCAGAGGAGGTGGGCGAGGTTGACGCGGTATTGATAACGGGCAGCAACTATGATGCTCACGGAGATGACGAGTGGATTTTGAAATTGATTGAGAGGATACGAGGTGCGTTTCTCTTTGGTCCATAGAATGGTCTAGCTAACAGGGAGGAGCGGTCTGGAAAGAAAAGCCAAACATCAGATTCTCTGGCGTATGTTTCGGTCACCAAGTGCTCTGTCGTGCTCTGGGGTCAACGGTGGAGCCATCGCCTGGTGAGAAGTGGGAGCTCTCGCACACAGAGATCAAGCTTAGTCCAATTGGTGAAGCATTGTTCAGGACTAAAGGTACAATCGATCTTCATCAGATGCACGTCGACCATGTCGTTCAGGCCCCTTCTTCCAAGTCCTCCTTGGGTCTCATTGAAGACGACAACTTGGTGCATGTCTGGGGAGCCTCGAAGGATATTCCCGTACAGGGGGTGTATATCAGGGAACGACTATTCACTACCCAAGGACACCTTGGCTATGATGAGAAGATGGTCAAAAGGTGAGTCGCTCTGCTCTAATCTATTGGAAGCTATCTTCAAGTCTCTAACATATTCCATAGACATATCCAACACCGTGTAGAAAAGGGGTTGATTAAAGACAAAGAGCAAGCCGAGCAGGCAAAAGAAAAGGCTCATCTGGACCACGACGGTCTCCTTGTGGCTAGTGCCATCTTGAGATTTTTCCATGGTGAGGATAAGGATATCGCTTAATCTATGTACATATTATCAAGTGAAATTGGAATCTCATGCAATATTCCCGCTTGGATGACCACTCCACAAGATCTGCTTCCGCCTTTGCTCGTAACTTGACTCGGATGAGCAGGATGTGTACGACCAATCGATCTCATGATCGTTAATAGTTCCTTTGGTGACTTTGTCGTATGTTCATCGCAAGAATGCTTGGTTGGTCATAACCTACATGGTTTTGGACACTCTCTGAAGTCCCCGTGCATCAACACCTGGCGGCTTATAACACGGCAAGTTAATTCATATTCTGTACCGGCACTGTGGAGGACTTTGCGTTTCTTTGTAAGGACGTCCATTGAAATCATATTTAGCAGGTTTAAGAGTACGTCGAGGATCTGGAGCTCTTGTATCGAAATAGATAAGTGGATGTTCCACAATCCGTGATAGTCGAGTCAAACCCTGCAGAACCTCGATAATGACCTTCAGAGGTGGACATGATGAGGAACTCTCTCCTATGTGTCACGATGTTTACCAGTTTCATGATAGTACTCTCTGCTTGCTGATATGAACACCTCCTGGCGAGCAATATTTCGGAGGCAACACGAAATTGTGGGATCGGAGCAGGGAATGATACCGTGCTTTGTCTTATCTGACCGGTAGTCGTGTCACAGCAAGTATTTGTTGAGTGCAGGGGGCCCTGACGACTCATGATAGTCCTTGTTGCCCGAAGCAAGCTTTTTTTTTGTGGCTGCGTCGGCTAGTCACCAGGCTGCCCATAGAGGAACCCGGAGATATGGACATAGCCGCTGACGGTCACTACTCCAAAATGTGAAAACGCAGGCCTCGCTGAGCACAATGTTTGCTTGTTGCCGACGCCAGCAAAAGTGAAGCACTCGGAAGCACAAATTGCAGAACCGCAGCAGTTAGACACTGTGTTATACATAGCTCTGTCTGACGACTGAGCGAATCCTTTGGGATCGAGTCCCCAAGCTCGCAATCGATGACGGCCGATTCCTGGTAGATTAGGGAGTAGTAATGCTAGACATTGATCGACATTCAACCTGAGCTTGATGTCCAGGCATGTTTCTCGTAAGCAAGGATGGACAAGAGTTGTAGTTCGCGGTGTACTCAAGTAAGCAGATCGCATTTCTTGAGCAGTGAAACGAACATAAAAGAGTTTGATACATAAGCTTACAGAGTCTCCTTGCGGACATAGGACGACATACTTATGTACAAAGTGTTTACCTGTCTTCATTGACGGTAAGCTCAAATTGGTTTTATCTGTATGGCGCATCTGCTCTTGCAACAGCAGCAATTTCTGGCTCCCACTTATCACCTGGTCATTTGTTAGACATTGTTATAGCAGGGGCGAAGCGAAGCCATTAATTCATTGACTGGTCCCGATGCCATTGTCTCGAGATCGACAACGACGAATTTCTGGCGATTGGGATGGAAATCTCCGGAGCTTTATGGTCGTCGATTTGAACTCGAAGATTTCGAGACGA
This sequence comes from Venturia effusa, assembly GCA_007735645.1. Lineage (NCBI taxonomy): Eukaryota > Fungi > Ascomycota > Dothideomycetes > Venturiales > Venturiaceae > Venturia > Venturia effusa. Next base: position 1,637,558 of record CP042190.1, on the reverse strand, counting down.
ATTCGGCTCTCCCAGTGCCATTGGATTAATGGTTTGCCGCTGTAGTAGAGAAACAATTTTAGACATACCGTTTGACAACAACTTTTCTTTGTTATATAATAACTCCTCGCGTGTCTCAGTTGCATATTCAGCATTGGGCGCTAGAGATGGCACATCAGCTATAATCCAGTGCCGGATTTGCAGTATGCATACTCTCAACAATAGCATCCACGGGACAGCTCTCCTGGCACAGACCACAGTAGATGCACTTGGTCATGTCAATGTCATATCTCGTCGTCCTCCGGCTTCCATCCGCTCGTTCTTCGGCTTCAATTGTGATGGCTTGGGCTGGGCAGATAGCTTCGCATAGCTTGCAAGCAATGCACCTCTCTTCGCCGGTAGGATATCGCCGTAACGCATGCTCGCCTCGGAATCGTGGAGAGATGGGACCTTTCTCGAATGGGTAATAAATTGTATATCTATTCCAAGCGAGATCAGCGAACCAATTCCGGTGGCAATTGCAGTTCATAGACAAGGTACTCACGGAGGTCGAAAGTACTGTTCCAGCACCACCCACATGCCTCTGAAGATCTCGGTCATCAAGAAGAATTTGCCGGCCTTGTCAAGGGCGCTCTCGCCGTCTTTGTCGTCCCATCGCTTCGGTGGTGGTGTGCGGAATCCAGCTGGGGGTGGGCCGGCGGGTGTTGCAGCGCGAGGCGAGCTTGTGGAGAAGGATGCGTAGATTGTGGGAGCAATTCGCTGTCTTGAAGCTGTGAGGAGTGCCGCCGTACGAGGACGGGCTCGCGCCATTATTATCAGCGGTCGCATATTCGCCATGGTGGGTTATTGTGTAGGTCGTGGTGAGCGCAAGAAGTTGATGATCATTTGATGTCTGGTGTAATAGTCCCAACGCGATTGGACAAAAGTTGTATCGAGCATAACTTTTTATAGAGAGCTTTTAGGCGATGAATAAATACACAGAGAGTAATAGAATGATATCTCGATTGATCTCTATATTCAATAAAGCAGCGAACTCGATCTGGACGGCATCGATCACGTGCACATGGTTTTCTGCTCCAATTGACTTCGTCAAGACATCTATTACATATCCAATCCATCTATACGCCACCATTCCCGTCCATGATCACAATGTTCCGAACTGTCATCTTCATATCTGCCCGAGCGGCTTCCCGCGCTGTCTGCTCGAGACCAGCTCCAATTGCCCGAACAGCTGCCATTCGAAGCTCATTCCTCCCATCCAAGCTCCAGCTTGGTTCTCAGTTCGCACGATGCTATTCGGCATCTGCTGGTCTATCAAAAGATGAGGTACAAGGAAGGATCATGGATCTGTTACGTAACTTCGACAAGGTATGGCAGTCATGAAAGAATCGTTGAGGTTGAAGTACTGATTGATTGTCCAGGTCGTCGACGCCTCAAAGGTATAGACAGATAAACACAGCCCAAAAAATGAATTTAACAAACCGCCCAGCTCTCTCCTTCATCTCATTTCTCAAACGACCTCGGATTGGACAGTTTGGATACCGTGGAGGTGGTCATGGCTATTGAGGAGGTAATAATGGCGTACACTCTGGTCTGACGCATGAGGCTAATGTCATGCAGGAGTTCAGCATTGAAATTCCAGACAAAGAGGCAGACGCCATCCACAGTGGTACGAGGATTTGATTCTAGGAAACTCGATTGAGCATTCACTGATAATTGCGTAGTGAGCCAAGCCGTAGAGTACATCTTAAGCCAGCCGGATGGTATGTCAATCCACCCGATAATCGAATCCAAGCTGACACTTACATAGCTCATTGATCGATGTATATGACGGGGTATGGTGTATTTGAATTGGCGGCGCACTCCCGCCGATAGTGGTGCAGAGAGACGCATCTTGTATTTTGATGGTGCGAGGTAATGATATCTCCAGGTCTCTCAATACGTGTACAATGATAGATATATCGAACTCGAAATGAATCACTCTCGGTTGGATTCGCTGAACAACGTTAATCGCTATTCATGCACATGGTCGTGTCTCATTTGTACCATACTCCATTAAACTTCCGATAGCCAAGCCGCAAACCCTCCAACAGCACCCAAATTAAACAATAGCCTAAAACTTCCTCCTCCTTCGTGCTACAAACTCTCCGTGTGAAATCGTCAGGCTGCACTCAAATCGCTGTGACTCCTTCTGCCATTATTGTGCGAAAGAAACGCGGACGCCCAACCCAATTTCGCTCTTCCGCCCATCCCTGAGCCGCACCTACAACTGCCCGCGAGACTGCCACCACAACATCGCGGAGCAGATTAACATCTCTCATCCTCTGCCCAACAGTCCGCTCTCTCTAGCGGGCCAACGATGGCCTCCAGCTCCACTACCTCAGGCCTGACTCGCCGCCGGGGAGCAGCCCAAGGCACCCCCGGTGACGAAAACGAGGGCAGCAGAGTCTCATCGCCCGCACCACGACGACCCGATGCCAGCGATCGCGCGCCTGAGACCAGCTACGAGAACTCCGAGAATGGGCACAAGATCGCATTCGACCCGAGAGACATTAGTGAGAGCGCGGAGAGGAATAAACAGCCCAAGTTGACTCTCATGGAAGAGGTCTTGCTGATGGGCTTGAAAGATAAACAGGTTCGTTACAATTTCTATCTTCTTCAATGGTAGATAGAGAATTGGGCAGAATGAAGGCGACAAGGCACGATGCTGATTCTGACAATAGGGATATCTATCTTTTTGGAATGACAATATTTCGTATGCCTTGCGCGGATGCATTGTTATTGAGCTCGCATTCAGGGGCAGGATTAGCATGACGAAGGATGCGTCGAGACGGCGATTCCCCTTGCAAGATCGGGTAATTGAAGTCATAGACGATACCTTGACTGGTGAGGTGCTACTAGACGAGGCATTGAAGATGATGAAGTCAAGCGAAAAGATGAGTGTGGCCTCTTGGATCGACCTGATGAGTGGTAAGATGCTCCACAGACCAGCACTGTGCGTTAAAAAACTGAAACTCTTTCCAGGCGAGACTTGGAATCTCATGAAGATTGGCTACCAACTCAAACAAGTCCGCGAACGACTAGCCAAAGGCCTCGTCGATAAAGGCATACTCCGCACCGAGAAACGAAACTTCCTTCTATTCGATATGGCTACACATCCCGTCGCCGATGGCGGCGCCAAAGACGAGATTCGACGGCGAGTCCGGAACGTCCTCACGGCTCGGACTGTAGTCCTGCCTGCATCGCAATTTCTACCCGAGGAAATGGAATTTCGGTACCTCAGGACCATCGCTATGGTGTGTGCAGCTTACGCAGCCAATGTCTTGGAGAATGCATTAAGCACATTAGGCCACGAAGCAAGAGAAAGAGCGTTTGCACAGGTGGACGAGCTTCTGGCGGAATATTCACAATGGCCGTTTGCGAGACGGACAGGCGGCAGTGGAGGCATTGGCGCGAATCTGGGACAGGTCATTAGTGACGAGGTTACTGCTGCAAGCGCAAAGGAGTTACAGCTTGAGGTATGCTACTCGGGCCTGCCTCCAATTGCTTGAATTGACTAATAAATACAGGTCGTCGCCGCATGTCTGAGCGTTTTCACCCGCCTCGACTCTCTATTATAATCCTCGAACCTTTTCCCGCTCGGAGTTTTACCTATCATTATCAAGTAGCCAAAGAGCGCTCCATCTCGATATTTAAGTCCAGCGACATCTGTGCAGACGCGGAATCGCTTAAATTTCGGGCTAATCTTTCGCCGGCACGCCCCATACTTTCACGAACTTTTTTCCTGAGCTGAGGCGTTTGGGACAAACATTGTTCAGGTCGTCACAATGTATGTACGGATGAAGCGTTTATTGTACCTGTGCTACTGCACTTTTCGATGCTCATGGTCTTGATCTTCTTGATCGGAATGTTCTAGGCAAAAGAAATGTGTCCGCTTCTGCTGTTGTTACGACAACAGGGAGCACGATCGTGGAAAATAGATGGTCGGTTGGTATGTTGAGCTGCCCTCTTCTTCATCCTTTCCAAACATCGTCTTCTTTGACTCTTCATGCGTTTTCCCGCCCAAAACTCCGACTATCCCGACTTCTGTGATGTGGTCTCATGCCTCGCTCAATCTAATGCTATTTACATCAGATTTCGAGCTGGATGCCGTACTACAGTACTCTGTACTGTTGTTTGTGTACGAGACGAGATTGATACCCGGTGATTTTTGAGTACGTGCTTTATGATCGAGCAATCTTTTCGCCACGTAATTCTTCATTGGTACATACATATGCGTGTTTCGACTCGGGTACATTGTACGGAGTGGTCGTGGATTTGGACTACCTCGATCGATCGATCACCAAGACGAGTCTGTGATGCCCAAATTGATATCCCCGCCAGCGCTGAAGGAGGCATCTAGAGCGACATTGCCTGGAATGTGAAAATTTTCGTGTATACACAGCCATATCTTATCTAGTCCTACCGACCGTTATCAGCGCTTGCGACATGGCCGATATTGCTGTTTACCGCTATTGTTGTCTTTCTAGTATACAGTCCACAGTAAGATCTTATGACAGCACAGTCTCATGGTTAACCCATTCAACAGATGAGGGAGAGAGAAATCGGCGACATGGGCTATTCGGAATATATCTTGTAAGATTGTGGATCATGCCGGACGACGCCGTCCTCGAGTTCTGTTCGAGAAACCATTGCTGAGCCGAACAGGAACAGGAAGAGCGTCTGCTCAACCCTCAGACTCGCATGGGAGATGCAGGGCCGAAGACGTCAAATTTCTCTTCGAAAGATTCAAGCGCAAAAGGGTCGAGCAAGTAACGACGCAACTTCATCTTCAGCACTTGGAACCAGAAGGACATGGACGAAAACTTTAGAACAGTCACTGGATCTGCTGGAAGGGACACAAGGCAGTGTACAAACACATAGACATACTCAATCCCTTGGTTTCCCATTATCCAATGGTTTCGAGAAGCTCAATGCGAAAAGGTGATGATGGTATGGTGAGGATCGACTTCGCCAAAGCAAATCCCTACCTAGATTTGTGGATCTCAATTTCGATTACTAAGTTACGACCCCACATTTAAGCAAGGTACTAAGTATTTACGTCAGATATTTACAGGGAAAATGACGATGCATAACTTTACCCCACCATAACCCTCACGAGCCCGCAGTCACCTACGGAGTATAATTTTATTACCAAGCAGCCACTACTCCGGCTCATGCGGCAATGGCAAATCGGAATATTGTCACTCCTTGAAATTTGATTCATGCTCATGTTTGTCTGATCGCTCATAGAATTTGGCTGGCTTTGCCTTCTCTCTCGCATTTCCCCTGAAGTTCCGTATCAAACATAGAGATCATAGGCATCTGCTTGACCATCCAACCTTGAAAGAGACTACTGGAGTTGAATGAGGTTGCGTCCTTGTCTGCGCGATCTTCTATAGCAGATCCTTACACATACTGAGCTAGATTCACAATGTCGGGGACTATGAAAGCAGTCGGTTCGTCCTTCTATCAGATATCCAGCAGAGTGTGACTCCAATTCTAATTTCCTGAATAGATATAAAAGATGGAAAAGGCCCAGCCTCGAATCTATTCATCAATGACAAGACGCCCAAACCCAAGCCTTCAAAGGCCCAGGCAATAGTCAAAGTGAAATACTTCGGATTGAATCGCATGGATTTGCTGCAAAGAGAAGGGAAATATCCATTACCACCACAAGCAGGACCGATCCTCGGAGTCGAATTCTCCGGAACGATTGAAGAGTTCGGAGAAGATGCAGAAAGGGGGTTCGAGATTGGCGACGAGGTGTTCGGTTTGGCATACGGTGGTATGTTTCGGCCTGCCTAGTCACGTATGCGTGCTGAACTGACCATGTCTAGGCGCCTACGCCGAATACATAGCCGTGTCAACCCACATGCTCATCCACAAACCGCCGCACCTGTCATGGGAAGAAGCAGCCGGCATTCCAGAAACCTGGATAACAGCAACACAAGCCCTCTACCTTGTCGGCGGGTTCACAGAAGGAAAGACTGTGCTATGGCATGCTGGTGCATCCAGCGTATCAATAGCAGGACAACAGCTTTCGCATTCTTCTGGTGCCAAGGCGGTGTATGCTACAACGCGACAAGATGAAAAGAACAAGTGGTTGGAGAGTGAACTGAAGACGACAAAGGCATTCAACCAAACTGGTGATTGGGCAACTCAAGTTCTGGAAGCCACGGACGGGCAAGGTGTGGATTTGATCATTGATTTCCTCGGCGCAACGACATTTGGCGGGAATCTCAAGGCTCTTGCAAGAGACGGTGTCATGGTTTGCTTGGGTCAGATGGGTGGGTCTGTTCTTCCTGAAGGTGTCAACATTGGACCGCTCGTCTTCAAGAGAATCCGTGTTGAAGGCAGTACGCTGAGGAGTCGCGACGAGACGTATCAAGGCAAACTGAGGGATCAGCTCGTCGACCACGCAATGCCTAAATTCGAGGATGGAAGCTTCAAGGTCATCATTGAGAAGGTTATGCCGTGGGAGCAAATCCAGGAGGCGCATGAGTTGATGGAAAGTAACCAAACGAAGGGCAAGATAATATGCAAAATTGCTTAAAGAGGGCTTTCACGTCGCTACACATAACTTGACAACTTGCAAATCAAGTCGATGAAGGGGGTTGTTCATGCCTTTACTATTGCCTGTTCCACGAATATTCAAGAGTCTCAGCGAAAACAAGCCTTAGTAAAGGCAAGGGATGCCCCGAAATGTGCGAGCCTCGACTCGGTACTTTTTCCCGGTTAGCGCAATGAGCACCAAGTTGGAGCTGTATGCTGCAGCCGTACCACCTGGTTTGTCCCCTAGACTGTTTTAACTCTTGGAGAAGTGGCATTCCTCTACGGCTTTCCCAGCGACGCCAGAATTTGACTTGTGATGAGTGAGCTTGACAACAGAAAGGAAAAGGGGCAAAACTAGGTCCGCCATGTAAGATATCACGCCAGCGAAGAGGCTGGCACGCGCTCTTTGTCTTGTTACCAAGAACAGTTTTCTTCACTCATGATGACCATATCATCATCGAGGTCCTGATAGAGGTCCAGGGGGGGAATAACACCGTGCACTCGCCACACCATCACCGAACAGACCACACCAAGCTAACAATTCTCACAGATCCCCACGCCCCATCATCTTCGTCCTAGCCTACCGAAAGTGGCAGCCGGGCCATCCCGCAGCTACCCAGACTCCCAAACTCCCAGACCCTAGTATGTGTATCCAAACAGACTCTCTGGTGCGAAACTCCTGATCCATTTAAAGCTTAGCAAATGGAACACATATCATTAATCGGTGCAAAGATTCCATCTGAGATTCCCACGTGGTTGACTCGTCAATTGATTGTCGACGATCACGGCGCCAGCATGGCGGGGTCCTGCGGCTGATTCTTGGTCTGGGTTCACGCCGGAGCACATTGAGGCTTTGAGATGGGTCTGGACTCTAGATTGAGAATACGGGTCTCAAGGGTCTTGAACTTGGGGAGTGTGGCGTGAGCTTCGATTTTCACTTGTCTGGGCAGGGCGGTGAAGAGTCGTTTATAAAGAGGAGATTTTGGAGGGTTCAAACATGGAGCTCGTGATGGAGTTTGGGAATGTTGAAATGAGGGTCAGGTTCAAGAGAAATTGGGGATGAGAGAAGAGCGACAATCGAAGATAGTTTTAAGACCACAGCACTGGTTTTGAACGGTGAAGTATCCTACTGCGCATTTTATCTTTCCTGCTATCAGTGAGTGAATACAAGTCCACCTTGATAGATAATCCGAAATTTTTACCCAAGTCTGACTTAGCAAAATGAGAAAGGTACATCCGAACCGTATAGTGATATGATACTCGACACATGCTAGCCCCGGTGAGTGACAGCAAAGTGGAGATCATGACATCAGAAACCTGTACGCCCAATTCAAAAACCCAGCCCTCACACCATCCCTTTATCCTGCTCCCTCACGGCTCATCATTTCTTGCTTGGATAGACGAAGCTCTTTCCTTCCATCAAGCCCCAGAGCTCTTCGATGACCTGCTTCTGTCCCGCTCCGGCGCGTACAGGGAGATATGATCGACCCTCCAATGTAGGATTCCACTCATTCGGATTCGCGCCAGCAACTATACCTCCAGCTTCTTCGACGATGATCCAGCCAGCACACACATCCCAGATCCACACGCCGCCTTCCCAAAACATGTCGTACCAGCCGGTTGCAACGTAGCAGAAATCGAGAGCTGCAGACCCGTTCGAGCGGACCGATTTGACCATGGCACCATCCTCTATCTTATCGGTGAGTAGCTTCCTATGCACCGACGTGCGAAGAGCCCAATTATCGCCTTTTCGCTCGTTACCCCATTCGACCGCGACCAGGCAGTCTTGAAGCTTGGAGAATGGCTTCGGGTTCTTGTTGAGAGGAAGTGCCTGCTTGGGCCCGCCATTTCTTGAAAAGAAAGCCCCCTGACCTTGGATCGCTGTGAACATCTCCGATCGGAACGGGTTGAAAACCACGCCGACAACGGGCTTCATGTCGACCGTGAGGGCAAGTGAAATGGCCACGTTTGGGAAGCCGCATGTGAAGTTCAGAGTGCCATCGATTGGGTCGCACACAAAGGTCGGCTCGTTGGTAAGCTTCTGCTTATCTCCGCCAGTCTCTTCCCCGAGAAATCGATAATCTGGGAACTTTTTAGCAAGCTTCGTTTTGACCATAGCTTCGATGGCTTTGTCGTATGCAGTCACACGATCGCAGGTGTTGTTCTTGGTATCTGATTCGATTGCGTAAATATCGGCCTCAAGCATTATCTTGCCGCCCTCGTGCGCAATCGACACGAGAAAGTCGTGAACTTCCTCGAGATGTTTAGTGTCACTCAGGAGAAGGCGAGCACCAAGATCAGAAGGATCGAATGGTGAGCCTGGTGCGTCGCCGATGGAGCTGGCAGGAGACTCAACATTGGGCGAAGTAGAGGATGAGAGGTTGAATGGGGTGGTAGTCGAGGTCGACATGGCAACAATGTGTTGTTCGTTTTAAAAATATGTGTGCAGTTCGTGTTTGGCTGCTCGTCGAAGATTGCAGATCGCTTTCCGGTTTCTCTAGCTTGAAAGAGGGTTCGATTTACCGAGAGAATGTAAAAAAAGATGCAATTTTTATACAGAATATGAGGTAACCGACAACTCTGAGGTTATCAAGATAAGGAATGTGAGGCTGGGTTACGCAAACTAGGTGGTTCAAACGGATATCAGGACCGATGAAAAGCGAGTTTTTATAAGGCTGTCGTCCAATGGAGTCGGATAGGAAGGATCTCAGTGATGGAATAGAAGAACTGCGAACCGGATGATGATGTGTCTGATATCTGTAGATGTTTCCCAGCTACTTGTAGCTAAATTTTGCGAACGCGAACAAATGCTCGTACAAAGCCGGCTTCAGATCATTCAACAGTGACTGAGTTGAACGATGGAACGTAATCTTACAATGACAGGAGTGAAAGAAAATGTAGGACAGAGAATGTGGACAATTCTGAGCAACTTGATAGGCCGGAGGCACAAAGACGTTTTCGAAAACGGGAATCGTCGAACTGTACCTAGTACTCTCACATGCGTGGCCCCTGCGAGTCGGGAGCGCCTTTACTTACATTTCAGCAAAGGCGGTTTTAGCGATCCCGGGAATATGGATGCGAAGGCCCTAGGTATGCACCATCGCTTCGGTTACTGGATGAGGGAGACACTTTTTTCCGCTTCGCTGCTTGCTATTGCATCTTTTGACGGCAAATTCCAAACGGCGCGTTAGAGCTACGACGATCCAGCCGTTAAAGGGACACCGAAAGCGACGTTGTCAGGAATGCTGACAGCAATCTTTGTTCGAACCTGCAGCGTGGGCGGAGAACAATCAAAAGTACTGGACGGCGACTTTGGCTCGAAACATTCTAGTACGCAGTCGGCCCCAGGATAGTCCCAGGCGTATACAATATGGTAGCTACTCCAGCATCTCGTCTTCTAGAAACATTAGCAATGTGCAAATGTGTGCTTCCTCGCATCGATCTGCTATTATCAAAGCTTTGATAAGGTATTCGAGGGATCAACAGAGGTCAATTGACATTTCGGGCTCTTCCAAAGCACAGGATCCGAGGCGTGCTTGCGAAAAGCCTTCCCAATGATAGAAGTGTTCTCCTCAGCTGGGTAATCTGGGAGCAGAACAATGGAGAAGCGGCGACGTAAGTCGAGGACATGGCAAAGAAGATGAGCGAAAGGGGTGGCCGATTCTGGTTGAAGAACAAAGAGGGGCCTGGGGAGAGGCTGTCTTTATGTATCTTATATGCTTGTCAACGACGGCGTGATATGCCACGCCCTCGCAAAAGAAAAGACGGAATAACGTGATCTCGCTTAATGTCAGAATCTCGTCGCCAAATCACGTGAGCTTAGGCCTGTCACTTCGCGACTGTCCCGGCCGTCGCGTCGAGCAGAAAGGCAACAAACCTCCCACCTTCACAACATCACAACATCATACTGTCAAAATGGCCGGACTTGCGCAGACCGCGATCAATCGAGGCTCTTTGAAGTGAGTTTCGGAATTCTCTTCCCTTTTGTCAACACTAACATCGACGTAGGGCCATCTTTGACATGGAAGGAGGCGTTCCTGTAGCAGAGCCTGTTCTACAGTGTGTTCAGATCAAGTCCATGGCCGCCAAGACCGGAGATACTGTATCTGAGCGCTTCCGGGTCATCTTCAGCGACACGGAGAACTTCATTCAAAGCATGTTGGCGACGCGTAAGTCTGCACCGTCTTTACCCCACTAGCTTCTACTAAAACTTTGCAGAGTCCAATTACCTCGTTACCGACGGCACGCTGAAGAAAGGATCGCTGGTGCGTTTGAAGCAATATCAGCCAAATTTGGTGAAGGAGAAGAAGATCATAATCGTCCTTGATCTCGAAGTCCTTGCAGAGTATGGAGAGCATGAGAAAATCGGAGAGCCCACTGCCCTTGCTGAGGGACCTGTGGCCAAACAAGAGAGCCCTGCTGCTGTGTCTGCCAACGGCTTCTATGGTAGCCGACCTCCCGTCAAGCAGGAGCAGACTACACAGCGCGCCCTACCTACACGATCTACCAACACCGACTCTAGCCACGGCAACCTCTACCCCATCGAAGCTCTCTCGCCGTACGCGCACAAGTGGACAATCAAAGCCCGCGTCACACAGAAAGGCGACATCAAGTCATGGCATAACAACAACGGCGAAGGTCGACTATTCAGCGTAAATCTTCTTGACGAAAGTGGCGAGATCCGAGCCACAGTTTTTGCTTCTGTTGGCGACCACTTCGACACCCTGTACGAACAATTTCAGGAAGGAGGCGTCTATTACATCAGTGCTCCATGCCAGGTGAAGATGGCCAAGAAGCAGTTCTCAACTCTGAACAATGACTATGAGTTGGCTTTCGAGCGCGATACCAAAGTGGAAACGGCACAAGACCAAGCGGATGTTCCACAAGTGCGGTACAGTTTCACCAACATCGGTGAATTGCAAAACGTAGAGAAAGACACAACGATTGATACTATCGGCGTGCTCAAAGAGGTGGGCGAATTGAATCAAATTGTTTCAAAGTCGACTCAAAAGCCTTACGACAAACGGGAACTCACTCTGGTGGACAATACTCTTCATCAAGTTCGTCTGACCATTTGGGGTAAGGCGGCCACATCTTTTGAGGCTCCTGTTGAGTCAGTAATAGCCTTCAAAGGTGTCAAGGTCTCGGACTTTGGCGGACGAAGCCTTTCTCTTCTTGCCTCTGGCACTATGTCAGTAGATCCCGACATCCCCGAGGCTCATAGGTTGAAGGGCTGGTATGATGCTCAGGGACGTCAGGACAACTTTGCCTCGCATTCCTCTCTTATGACAACGGGATCCTCTGGAAGCGGTGATGTTACCAAGACGATTGCCCAGACTAAAGAAGAGAACCTGGGTATGAACGAGGAGAAGCCAGATTATTTCAACGTCAAAGGCACGGTAGTCTACATCAGACAAGAGAACATATACTATCCGGCGTGTGCCTCGGAAGACTGCAATAAAAAAGTGGTGGAGGTCGATCCAGGTTCTTGGCGCTGCGAAAAGTGTGACCGAAGCTTTCCCAAACCGCAGTATCGCTATGTTCTTTCCTTCAACGTGGCGGATCATACAGGATCATTCTGGCTGAGCTGTTTCGATGAACAAGCTCGTTCCATGCTGGGAAAGACAGCGGACGAGATGAATGAGCTCAAAGAAGCTGATGAGACGAAGACAATTGAACACATTTTTCAGGAGGCCAACTGCAAATCGTACATTTTCAAAGTCAAGGCGAAAATGGACACTTTTAGGGACGAGCAGAAGTAAGTGTTGCCCCCCTCCACGTGCGTGGATGATGGATACCAATACTAATGATTGTATAGGGTGCGCATGTCAGCCATGTCCGTGACACCACTGAACTTCAAGAGCGAATGCGCGAAGTTGACGCAGATGATCAAGCAATACTCGATTGCAGATGACAGCTTGTTCGTGCCTTGATTGACGAAAGCGATGCAGATGATGGCTGAACGTGAATGGACCTTTGTCAGCCACTGGCAGGTCTTTTTGATTGTATGTATATGATGATGGCGTGAAGATCTCCATGATAAAGATGGGTTGCGTGAAAAGGTCTTTGTCATCGTTTGGGCTTGACACAGTAGAGTAAAGGAAGCGACTTCTCTACAACGACATTAGGTTCCTGCTATCTCATGTCCGCCCTATTCTGTCCACCCTATTCCCCTGTCCACATCAACTGAAGTGAACAATTCATCGTCGGGATGACGTTCTTAGCCATCCAATGTGAGTGCATGGATTATATAAGCCATATGAAACGTACCTAGTCACACGTGGTGGTATCGAGTGTTTTTTTCCCAACTCGCGCAATACCACCTTGTCCAAAATTCCACCCATGTTGTCTCCAAGGTTTCCGAGTTCCGAGTCTTCAGGTGGGATCAAACTTGGAGTTGGAGACATCCAAGGACCCCTTGCGTCCCGGCTGGAGAGCCGTTGTTCCGTCAGCGTGGCTGCACCGACGCCGTCACCGCGAAGTGTCTACCGTGCTACATAGACCATCCTTCGAATGGTGACAAGGTCCAGCTTTCCATCAGTGTCTGCCATGGAGATAACATCCAAGGTAGTGCATCGAGATGGAACCTTGATGCTGTATCTGCCAAGACGCCAACAGCCATCCTATCCATAGGTACTCGCCCCGTCCCCGTCTCAAAAGAAGGCCCAATTTCTCTGAGAGACTTCTTATTCTCCGTACACCACCAACTGCAATGAGGCGACAACCAGGCCCCGGCAATTAGAATGTCATGTCATGGATGGCCGCTGCACGTTGCAGAAATGTCGCTTGCCTTCGATTCACCGTTGTTGACATGCGGCTGTGGTTCTATCGTGGCCCAGGGTATCATTCGATTTTCTAAGGTTGCGTCAGCTTCCCACCGCCAGATCTACTCCCGTTGAAGACACACCCTTGCAGGGCCCATCGCACAACCTTCTTGCTAGGTAATCCTCAGGCGAAATCCTCAATCTAAATCTGTGAGTAAGAGCTTGGGAATCAGCTTCGAGTCTCCGATGAAGACATCTCGCACACCTCCGCAGCTCTTAGCCATGCGAGACCTGTCGTGCATACCGCATGTTCCTCCTCAATGGTGCTGGTACCTGCTGATCCCATCTCTATCCCGCGCCGGAATGGCCGTCTCATTCGCTCTCCGCCGTTATCGAATGACCCCGAGTTGTGGTGATTCGGTGGTAATGAACCAGATCTTCATGCTATTGGTGCGTCAGCAAGCAACCATGGTTGACCATGTAAAGGTGCCCATGACAGGGAATGGCGACATTGTAAACCGAACAAGATTTAAGATGATGTCTCCTCATCCGGCATCGTCTAGGTTCTGGGACGATCAACATTGTTGTCGTTTCTTTCATGATTTTTTTTCCTTCTTTCCTCTCTGAACTCTATCATCACGCTTTGTGACTTGTCAGTAAATCGTTCGCTACTAAATATACTACTCTATCATGTCGTATCCGAATACTGATCGGCTGCGCGCATTGACGCATCAACTACTGGACACCTTCAACAAGCCTTATCCGTCTTTCGATCAAAGTCAGGATTCCATCTCACCAATCTTCCACAATTTACCTTGGCTACCAACACCACCGATGATGCCGCCTCCTCTGGAACCAGTCGAATTACCTGGCTCGACACCAGCATTCGAGTTACCTGGATCATGGTCTCCGCCTTTGAAGCAAGATCAATCAGATTCAGAATCAAACAAGAATATATACGCAGATATCTGGCTCACCGAAACCCCATCCGAGAACCCACCACCATACTCCGTTCTTCCACCATCACCAGCTCTATCCGTGATGACCGTCAGCAGCAATGAATCGAATTCAACGATGTACTCTGCAAAATCACATCTCTCGCAACCTTCTCGGATCTCCCAAAGATCAATGGAGTTGCGACCCCCTCGGACTTCACGAAGTCTCAAACGGAAACAGGCACCGCAGGATCTCACTCTACGACAATTGCGAGCAAAACAATCGGAGGCAGCATTGAGGAAGATGTACGAGCAGCAGACTGACGAGTATCTGGAGGAACTTTTCGCTATGCTGGGATCTCCTATTCAGAGACCGCTCTCGGCGGTAAGAGAACAATAACATGGAGACGAGCGAGGATTCGAGCTGCGAGCGGCTCAAGATTTTTTTCCGTCGTGCATTAGAGAAGAGGGATTATTGTAGGGCTGTTCATGCCATTTGTTCTATACCCAAATTAGGCGAAGCGATTACCTTTACTTCCTGTCATTAGCAGGATTTACTCGGAAATTTCAAATATCATCCATTGCATCTCACTTCACAGTCTTCAAGTTCAGTTTGTTCTCTATGTCAACGCATCACGTGCTGTCAAGCCGCGCCTCGACATTTCTGCCTGCGATGCGACCATGATTCGCCATGTTCGACTCTGCAATTCTGAAGCTCGTGTGGCAATGCAGCGCTAACTTTATTAATCTAGAAGTTCCACCTCTTCCATATTCTACGGTGACGGAACCATCTTCTCCAAAGTCGAACTCTATACCGAGATTATTCGAGGTGGCCTCTTCACTCTGCTTACTCCATCCTCCCATTCCATCCTTTCTCACACAGCGATCATTTGTTGGGGATCTGAGGAGGCTGGTCCCATGATTACAGTGTCGCACGGGCCTTTGAAGAGGAGGCGGAGAGGGAGGCTTCGTTTTGAGTTTGCTGGGAGGAGGCGCAAGCTGTCTGCTATATACACGGGAACTGGAATGGAGTATGAGTTCCGGAATCTGGATTGCTTTGCTTCCTGTGTGAAGGATTGCTGGACATGGGTGCGCGTGGTGTGTTGGGGATATGACTCATGAGAAGCCGCTGATATAAACCGAGAAGAAAAAGTCGTTTGTTGTCTTTCTCGGGTGTCTATCAACGAGCAAAGGAAACGACTTGGTTCGCTCTTTGCTGGGTAGCTTGGATTAGACTGCACTTTCTCTCGTCAAGCTATAGTCACCGATATGAAGTGCCTTGGGCACTTGACAATGACCCATGATTCGATTGGTAATCAGATTCGTTATGTCGATTTCGTCATCGATGTACTCTTTACGAATGCTGCTTGCTAAAGTTGGAAAAATACATGAGTCAAGATTCATCGACATCAATCTGCTTTTGCTAATGCGTTTGCTGAACGGATTAGTAATGCTGAAAGGCTTCGTGTATCGATAAGCCCCAACTCCAGAAATCCCTCCCCTCAAAATCCCACAGCCCGTACAAAAAACACCCTCCACAAATCAGAACAAAGCCAACAAGATCAAAAACAAGACATCCCCATACACAGGGCAAGCCAAAAAATTGTGTTGAATGGAGTGGGACTCGAACCCACGCCTCTTTCGAGACCAGGAGATTATCTTTCAATAACCGTAAGTTAAAGGTGACCTTAACCTATTCCTGGGTTAGAACGCTACGCGCATTCGAAAGTGTGTGATTGGGTGAAGTTACCTGGCGCCATAACTATGGGCTGTTAGTCTGGTAATTCTCAACTGGGGTTTGGTGGATTTTTACGGACCCAACTCGGCCATCCATCCAGTTCTTGGGTGCAAGGCCGGCTTGGACGGTTGATATCGGCGAGAGACGCACATGCTCCTTCACCAGGATTTGTGGCCGGAGTGTCACTTCGGATGATAATGTTCGCAGATCAAGCCGGATATGAATGTCGTGAACTTTCAAGCAGCTGGCGTCAGATTCAGTATCTCAACGAAGTGCCAATGGGATGCTGTCTGTCCTCGTTCTTTTTCGAATGTCGGCCCGCCCCATCATTTAGGTCTACGAAATTTTGTTGCAAGATAATCTGCGCCAACGTATAGCCCGAGCCCTCTTCACGAAATTTCGAGGATCATGAATAATCGACGAATCATACGTGTCATACACGATTGTGCTTTCGACCAGAATTGATCGCACTGAAATTTCTTCGAGGTGCAGGTCACTAGCGTTTCTATCGAGTAACGGATCCAGCTTTGCGGGTAAAGCTACAAAACCAGATCGTATAGGAGGAACGAGGAGGCGACGTCAATGACCCGAGCCATCGATCGAGAAGATGTAGTGGACGGAGAACACGTGGATATCATCGTAATCTACATTCTCGCGCGCTCTCGATGATTTCATTTCCAGGGCTGGTGTTAAATCGAACAATGAGGGCCAAGATATTCGAGAGTCACATCTGCGCATCACTGGACGAAATGCTAAAATGATGGTGCGGTGCGGTCAAGAAAGACATGAGACGACCCGGAAGGTGTTCAGTCGTGCATGAAGGTGTTCGAGACAGAGTTTGCGCCTGAATCCGGTGCAGCCTCAATTGCGACGTAATTGCATGTTGACTGGCACAGATGCTAAAGGTACTCGATGTTTTGATCGAGTAATTGGTGCCATGCAGGTTGCCTTCAGGACAGTCGTGCTATACTTATCTGAGGCTGGAAATGCTGTCCGAGAGACTTTGATCTTTCCGACTTCACGTTAGCCAGACGTTTCGACATGAAAGCTTTAAGTCTCCGAGAGGCTGCTTTCAATCATCTCAGTCTACAATGTTACAAAAGAGACTCGTTCCGACATGGGATCATTTCATCAAGAAACGTTTTTCCGGGCGGAAGGTCGATATCCGTCGGCGATTGAGGGTATACCAGCACCAGCTCAATGTAAATAGCATATCTCTTACTCGATAGGAGAGGTAGCGATCGAGTAATACGGAGATTATCGGTCGGGAGCTGATCCAAGCTACCAGGATCTAGGAGGTAGTAGGACCAGACCGGACGTCATTCACTCGGGCCTACGTGAAGAAAGGGGCGTACACCTGCAGGATGCATACGCGAATCAACGCGTGGTTGAATGGTTCGCATCCAAGACGCGAGAGTACCCATTGGACACAAAGCCATACGAAGGCAGCTGGTGGTGACAGACCTTCTTTCGGTGAGAGAGACAACAACCAGCGAGATCGGCTATTCGACGTGTTCGGCCAAGACTTTGTCCAATACGGAAACCGCTTATCAATGCACGTCCCCAAAGCGGATCCGCCTTATCTCTCCAGATTTTGGACGACCAACAACCACGCTCCCCCAACATTCCACACAACAGCCATAGGGTGCCCTTCCATTCACATGTTCGCCCTCGTATACTGCCGCTGGAACACACCGCGGTGGGCCTCGGGGCGAAATAGAAGGCAGACGAGGCTTGGCCAGGCTACGCGCTAGGAAATTGTGCAGTTTCCATCGAGTAATGCTCGGAGTGGCCACTTAGAATGCCTTTAGTATTTACCTCGATCCGGGTATTACGCGGATGCCTGTCCGAGAGATAAGGGACTGCTGTACCCCAGATTATCTGAACACCATGTCCCTGCTTGCCTCTGATCTTGTCGACTTGCTCCTCAAATATCCCGCATTCCCTGCTTCTCTCTCCACGTTTCGATCTCATCTTCATGCTCAGTAATCAATAGAACCTCGTGCTACTTTACCACAGTACCTTATCTCCACTTTCCTTCGTACCCATACCGTGACTCCTGTCTCCAACATGGCTCCTCACGCGACTGGCACCGATTCTCCCCCACTGCAATGGACTTTGCCCGACGGCAATCAACCTGCTCCCATCACAGTTCTTGCGTCTTCGAGGGCGGTCGTGACGGGAAGATTAACTGAAGCCACGATTATCATCTCGACAATCACCGGAAAGGTCATCTCCATCTTTCACTCGGTTCTTCCGCCGTCGGATTTTCCCGCCGGCACTCCTTATGTTGACCACTCACCACACATTCTGATCCCAGGTCTAGTAGATGCTCACGTACACCTCAACGAGCCTGGCAGAACAGAATGGGAGGGCTTCTGGACTGGAACGCGAGCTGCTGCCTTCGGTGGTGTGACGACAGTCGTTGACATGCCACTTAACGCTATTCCTCCTACCACTACCGTTGGTGGTTTTGAGGAAAAAATCGCCGCTGCGCAAGGGAAGTGCTGGGTCGATGTCGGCTTCTATGGTGGAATCGTCCCTGGAAACGAGAAAGAGCTTAAGCCTTTGGTAAAAATGGGCGTCCGTGGCTTTAAGGGTTTCTTGATAGACAGCGGTGTATGTTCTGCCCACGCCACTTTCATAATAAAATCCACTAACCAAGCCACCTAGGTCGACGAGTTTCCCGCAGTCTCATCTGAGGATATTCGTAAGGTCTTCGCCGAACTAGCTGACGAGCCCACCACGGTCATGTTCCACGCCGAGATGGTCCCGCCAATCACTGCGTCTGTCGGAGATGCCGTACAGCATTCGTCCCAGCCTCCATTTGTCCCATCGGGCCCGCTTGATCATTACCAGACTTTCCTAGACTCCAGGCCGCCAGCGTTCGAGACGTATGCAGTCGACGAGATTCTTTCCCTAGCCCATTTGGCACCGAACCTCCCTCTGCATATCGTTCACCTCTCGGCACTAGAAGCTATCCCGCTGCTTCGCGAAGCCAGAACTGCAGGAATCAACATTACGGCGGAGACCTGCTTCCATTACTTAAGTCTAGCGGCGGAAGAAGTAAAACGAGGCGACACCCGACACAAGTGCTGCCCGCCGATTCGTAGTCAATCGAACCAGGACGCACTGTGGGAAGAATTATTATGCGATGAAACAGACGGCGTAATCAAAACGGTTGTCAGTGATCACTCACCGTGTACTCCAGATTTGAAGTTGCTGCCACCTAAATTTGGCGGTAAGCTCGAAGGCGAATCTGGGGAGGGCGATTTCTTTCAAGCGTGGGGCGGAATTGGCAGCGTAGGTCTAGGCCTACCTATTCTATGGACGGAAGGAGAGAAGAAGGACATGACAATTGAAGATATTGTTCGATGGTGCTGCAAGAATACCGCTAAGCAGGTTGGCTTGGACCACATCAAAGGCGATATCGGTGTTGGTATGCATGGCGATATTGCTGTCTTCGACGACAAGGCAACTTTCTTGGTGAGTCTCGAGGAAGCGGTTTGTGTTCGAACTTAGAGCGAGATTGATACCGAAAATCTGCCGGCGAGTCAGAAGATGAACGTTGCCAGGGGTTCATCGATATCGATCTCGAATCAAGGGAATTTATTTCGATGCGAAATCTTTTGAGCTAACGAGAACCTAGGTCGAGCCAAGCACCATGCTGTTCCGCAACAAGTGCAGCCCTTACGAAGGTCGGACTTTGAAGGGTGTTGTGAAAGAGACCTGGGTTCGCGGACGAAAGGTCTATACCAGGCAGGCAGGCTTCAACGAGAAGATGGGACCGAGTGGCTCTTTGCTGTTAGAGCCGAGGACGACAAAAACGACCAAAAAGATCTAATGAACTTGAAGAGTTTACCCTGGGCGGAGCTAGTGAAAGAATCTTGACTACAAGCTCTCGTGTTTAGAAAGAGAAATGATTCATGAACGAGACGATATTGAGTTTAGAGAAAGACGGTTGTCCATAAAGGGTCCAAGTTTAGAAGAGAAGGTTTCATGAATGGAACGGGATTTATAGATGGAGACAAAATAGCATGCATAGCGATGGCATATAGCATATGTACCTACCTACGAGGAAATTGATGCATACGGAATGAAGGATCGAAATGAGGAGTCAACGTTTTGTGCTGTCAGAAGACGCGGCTGGTAGCTCATAATCACGTGTGGGCTTTACTAGAAGCGGAAAGTTTGAGCCTCTCTTTGTCAAACATCTCTGCCATTCCACTCCGCAACTACTCACCCAAATACCTTGGACTTCTTCCACAATCCACCACCATGGCTACTGATTTTGGCTACTTGGATGTACCTGACGAGTGTTTGTGAATCCATCCAACAGGCCATGCCGCTGCTAACAACTCCGCAGACAAACTTCACGAATCGCGTCTCCTCCCAATTGAGAACAAGCCTTTCCAGCGCGTCAGCAAGCATCTCCTCTCTCGAAAGACCTCTCAGATCTACAATCGTCCATCCTCCCTCCCAAGTCCACCTCCCGATGCCTCAGAAACCTCAGCCGCAGAAATAGCGGCCATCCAAGAGGCCGAAGACCGCAAGCGCTCCCTATGGCGCGAAGAAATGCTGCTCGACTTCGCCGCCCTGGAATCAACAATGGTCCGCATCCAATTGCTCCAAAACTCAAACGAACAAGAACGCCAACGCTACGCCAAAGAAAAGATCCACATCCTAGAAACCCAAGAAGCCATCAAGGCGAACACGGCAGAACTGCGCACGCAGCTCGAAGCCGCGCGCGCGACCATGGAGAAGAGGAAGAGGTGGGACGAGATGGCTGATAAGATCCATGGCAACATGATGCTGAAGAGTCGCGAGGATCAGGCGCTCATGCAGGATAAACTCAACGCGGAGATTGCGGAGCAGGAGCAGGAGATGGACGAGTACGCGAGGTTGATTGCGGCGAGGAAGGCGCAGATGGCGGTTATTGGGGTGGGTGTCAAGGGTATGATGGAGCTCTTGCATCCCGAGGAGCAGGAACCGGAGTCCCGGGAGGGTACTGAGGGAGCCGAGACGAGGAATGGGACGAGTCAGGTTGGTACGCCGAGAGAGGGGTCGAGGCCTGGGTCGCCTATGATGGAGGATGGACTTAAAGTCAGGCCACCTGGGAGTAGAGGTGATAGCAGAGCTGTCTCCGCTGCGCCCAGTCAGGGTGGTGATGTGGAGATGGCTGATACCGTACAGACACCTGCTGGGAATGAGTCGAGCACTGGAGAGATTGAAGAAGGCGAAATGGAAATATGAAACATGCTTCCCATTCCAGCATTTCCATGTCCAGATCCAAATCGACATGGCTGAATCTCTAGTGACTTCTAAGCCTGGCAGAAAATCGTCAACTTCGATCTTGACTATAATGTGTCTATATCGATAGACAACCCATACCTCCATCTCTGCATCTGCCAGACCTAGACTAGAATTCATCTTGGTGATTATGATACCCTTTCTCGAATAAATAATTTACTTCAATTGCGAAGGCTAATGCTACGGCGATTGACCTATGAATCTGCAATCGTACACCCGTGTACTGGGATACCATCCTCTCCCCAAAACCAATATCAAAACCACTAACGAGAAACAACGTCTCTGGTGAACGAGTGCTCCGATCAGACTTCTCCGTGTGTTTGTTCCTTTCAGGTAAACCGTTTTTGCTAGGTGAAGAACCGATTAACCACCACGTACAACATCAGGCATGCCATCGAACTTCAAAAAAACCGAGGAATCAAAAGCCATGAATTTGATGGACGAAATCATATTCAAAGCCATCAACGTTCAGCTCATTACATACAGACAGTTCATATACCACATCATCAAGACACACGTACGGCCGCCCAAACGCCAAATCATATCCCAGTAAGACGATGCCTCTTCTGCCGTAACTCCACCGACATCTAACCAGCCAAGCCCGTCACCCTCCTCACAGTCCTCCTGCCACCCTCACCAGCCAACTGGACCGCCCCCTCCGCCTCAAGAGCTCTCAACGCAGCCATCATCTCGCCCTGATCGATCTGTCCACCGCTCCCCTCCTCGGTCAATTTCCTCATCAGATTGTACACGGGCACAGCACCCGTAGCGCCGGCCCTCAACATATCATCCAAGCCACCGAGGACTGCGGCCTTGAGATCTTCCTTGCGTCTTCTCTCGCCGGCAGAAACACCTTCAGTCAGGAGTCCCATGTCAATGAGACCGGTGCGGGAATCGGTGGCTGCTTGTTTCAAGGCGGATTTGATCAGGCGGACGGCTTCCTCCACGTCGCTGGCTTCGACGGTTTTGGAGAGGCGCATTTTGGCGTGTGCTTCTGAGAGACGGATCATTGATTCGAGTTGTCGCGTTGTGGCGGTGATGCGGCGGTCTTGAGAGCGGACGTCCGCGCCTAGGGCACGCATTGCGACATAGGCGTCTACGAGAGCTGTGGAGGCGGCTTGGGTGAGTTTGGGCTGGATGTTGGCGCGGGCGTAGGAGATGTAGGCTGTAAGAAATTCGACGGGCTAGAAACAATTAGCACAATAAAGAAGTTGGGGATGCTGAAGAACTTACGAGGATCTCGTTTGCACTGGCATTCTCTGGAGTATCCTCGAGGTACATGCCAACCAAATGTCTGGCCATTCTACGATCCGTCTGCTCATCGATCCTGTCAAGAACAAGGTAGACGAGATCGAATCTACTGAGTAAAGTCGGGGGTAGGTCGATGTTTTGTGGGACTGGTAGATTGATATTGTATTTGCTGCCAATAGGATTGGCAGAAGCAAGAATACTCGTGCGAGCATTTAGTGTCGTGATGATACCAGCTTTGGCGATGGAGACAGTCTGCTGTTCCATGACTTCGTGCAACACAGAGCGAGTCGCGTCGGCCATCTTGTCGAATTCATCGATACAGCAGACACCTCCATCACTGAGCACAAGGGCTCCAGACTCGAGAACAAGCTGTCGAGTTTCTGGATCGCGCGTGATGTAAGCTGTGAGACCGACAGCGGACGAACCCTTTCCACTGGTGTAGACTCCGCGAGGGGCGATCTGATGGACGTAGCGCAGGATTTGCGACTTCGCCGTGGATGGATCACCACAAAGGAGAACGTTGATATCGCCACGGTACTTCGGGCTTCCACCTTTCTCGAAAGACTTGTTGGTGCCGCCGAAAAGTTGAAGAAGGATCCCTTTCTTAACATCGTCCATTTCGTAAATACTTGGTGCCAAAGACCGAGAGAGAACTTCGTAGACATCGGATCGCGAAGCGACTTCCTTAATCTTAGCCTCTTCCTCCTCAGTGACCTTTCGGACTTCGCGAGTCTGGCCAGCGGCTTGATCCGCAAGCTGTTCTTCGATCGTGGAAGTATCAATACCCAGTCTGCGCTTGTCCACCTTCTGAACATGCACAACATCGACGTACGTCTTAAAGATGTTCTTGACGGTTCGTTGTCTGGGGTTGACACGAACCTGATTGCACTTGAAGATACCAGTGACTTCAATGCGATCACCAGCCTTGCAAACGTCTACGAGGTCATCGTAAACGCATAGAGAGACGGAGTGAGGCGTCTGTCCGTCTGGGACGCTGTCCGGAGTCTCTTGCAATTTGATGACCTGCTTATCTGCGAATGTGCATCGATTGTGGATGATTTGCATGGAGTTGTTGGAACTGCACAGCTCTCTTGGACAGACTGTTGGCTCGGTAATCTTGCCTCTATCGAGGTCAACTAGAACCGAGTGATTGCATACAGCGCATCTGAAATATGCGCGGTTCATATCTGGAATGATTGGTGTCGTCCGAATGACTAGACCTTTGACGCTGATCATCTTGTCCATATCTGTGGTTTGCATAAGCACAGGACAGCTTTAGGTCTCTGACGAAACATACCTTGCGGATTCAGTTCGCGCAAATTGATGGTCTTGTCCAGACCAAATGGACGGACAACATAAGTTTGGGTATGGATCTCTTTCAAAGCAGCGTCTACAGCTTTGAGGGCATCGTTAACACCAGGTTCTTCGCCCATTGGCGTCTCTGCTGTATCGGAATCTGGCACAGGGGGCATAGAGCTTGAATCGCGCCCTCGGGCTCTTCCATTGGCTCCGTTAGGTTGCGAGTTCAGGATCTCGTTCTTCTCGTCCTTCGCCTTCTTCTCAGCCAGCTCGTAAATCAATTCGTGAATGCAGTCATCCATAATTGGCACAATTTCTCCAGGATAGTGCTGAATCTGGTGCCATAATTTCGCGGTGGGAGGATAGGCTTTGAGATTACGCATGTCAAGATTGAGGGCTGTAACATTGAGCTCCAGCATCATCTCTGCAAGCTCCATATACTCGTGCGTGTTGCCAGGATGATCCGCAGGTAACCCGTTGATAGACTCAATCTCGTTGTCCCTGAGCATACGGTATTTTCTTGTGTAGTTGCGCAAGAACTCATCAAAAGCGTGCTTGGTATCCGTAATCGAGATGTTCGTTCCCCACACCAACATGCCCAAACCGTCTCCGCCCATACGATCGGCCTCTGAAGTATCCGGATTGAGATTCGAAAAGGTATTTGCTTCAGAGAGAGGCATGCCATTCTGATCTACCATCAAACGACGCCGTCCTCCACCATCTCTTCCCCAGAAATCGGAGTTCATCTCGCCTCGGTGACGAACAGGAGCAGCGCCATCTGTAGTGATGTCTCTCACGAAAAGAGCACTGCTATCACTTCGAGGTTCATTTGCTTGTGAGCGTGATGGTCGTCCACCTCTTGAAGGACTAGAGCTAGGAGCATATCGAATTGGCGAGGAGTCGCCAATGTTTGTCCTCGAGGCACGAGGGGTTCTGTCGCCATCTGTGACATCTGATGGTGGAGCAGCGGGACTACTTGGACCAAGGCCATTTGCAGAAGTCGTTCCTGACGCACCAGGCGCTGGAGAAGACTGGTAGAAGAGGGGAGACGAGGCGGGGACTTGGGATGAGCGGGCGGCGCGACGAGGTGTTGCGGAATTGCGTTGAGATTGAGGAGTTGCAGTTCCTCGCTGGGAGCGTCCGCGACGTGGCGAAGACATTTTGAACACAGGAACCACGGCGGTAAATAGAGACGCAAAGATTGAGGCTGCGATTGTGGAGTTGCAGGGGAAAAGGAGTTGAATCACGTCGCGGTCGCGAGAAATCGCGAGAAACAAAGCTAAACTGCTTTGGGTAAATTGATTTTGCCTGGTTGCCCTGGGCGAGATGTATGAAGAGATTCTTTTCCTCCGCTCCATGATATCGATCTCCAAAACAAATTGCAAAGACGTCAAGATTTCCCAAGTCTCTTTCCTTGTCCAGGAATTGGTTTCACGTACACCAGGAAATATCGTCGTACCTTGACCTCAGTCACCCTCTCCAAACCCACCTCTTCCATAACATTCCATATCAGGCAAAACACCTTACGAAGGAACAACAAACAACAACAACAACAACGATCAGAACTTCTGCTCTGCAATACGATCCGCTTCATCATCAAGAACTCTTTATTCTCAAAATGGTGCCGCCCTCCCAACTCACAATCTCAACCTCGTCCCTCCAACGCCTGGTGAAAGAAGAAGCGTCCTACCACAAGGAGCTCGCTCAACAACAAGCCCGAATCACGGAACTAGAAAAGCCAAGCGAGGACGAGAATGCCGAGTACAAACTGAAGCAAGAGGTACGTCCGCTGGTTTTCCTCTCCACCCTGACTTCGGTCGGATGTAAAACATCCCTCATCAAGCCTTTTTTCCGCAATCACTTCTTCACATTAGCAGCCTCTCTTAGATATCCTCTTACCTTCTTTTGATCTTTCTCATAAATAAATCACGTCCACCTACATCTTTTCATTTACTTCCTCGCTATCTCGCTTCGAAATCGTGCTTACAGCCTCTCCTAACACCACATCACAGAAACAAGCCCTTGAAGAAACAAAAGCCGTTCTCCCAAGCATGAAAAAGAAGATCCAAGACGCCCTCGAGAAATTAGAGGAACAACTCGAAGCAACAGGAGGTGATGCTTCAGAAACCGAGTTGAGCAAGGCGAAGGAAGTGATCGCGAGTGCGAAGGAGGCTATTAAAGATGAAGCTTAGATGCGAAATGAGGTAGTGGGTAATGACTAATGACATGAGATGTAACAAGTGGAGACTTGTTGAACAGTAGTCTGGTTGAGATGAGAACGAGGGGACTACGTGCTCCTAGCGGAAGGGAGAAATGAAATGCACGGTCCGATCAGTCTCTTCTTTTCCATCGAGCAAGATTTTACCATTTCATTTCAGCGAGATTTCAGACAGAACCATGATCGCATCGATCAAATGAAGCCAGATCATATCCCTATTGGGTCATATGAATGGTCTTGTATATCCTTGGAATATTTGATCTCAACCCATGCTATGCAAGCACGATCGCTCTTTGAACAAATTCCACTCTCTAGCCAGTGCGACCTATGTTCAGTCTTCTGCCAAAGCGACCCCCAACGCCTCGCTGTAAAGTCTTGACCAGAACGCAAAATAAACTTGTACGAATAAGAACGCTCAATTGCTTCAGGCCATATAATCATATCATATCAAGTCATCATATATCGCACATCTAGTCCAGCCAGCATCCTCCTACCTACATCACCTCTTCTTCCTATTATGAAACATGTCAACCTCCCTCTTTCTCTTCACTGGAGGCGCCAAACTCGGCTTGATCCCAGAGCTTGAACTTCCACCAGCTGGCGTCTTCGCCGACGAACCCAGCTTCGGGACCTTATATGTCATTCCCTGAACCAAGCTCCCCTGTCCAGGTTCAGATGCTCCCTGAACACTTCTCAGTCTCGCTTCCCTTGCAGCGAGTCCAGCCGCCTTGGAGCTCGTAGCCGTCGCAATTTTGAACCCAGCTTTCTGCTGTCTCGCCGCAGCAAGATCTGCAACTTCCTGCTTCCTCTTGTCCAGGAATCCTTCAGGTGCTTTTTGAACGCGATTGAGTAGACTCCGCTGCGGCGGTCTCATCAGCGCCCTTCCACCAAGCGGTCCAGAATGTTGTGCCTTATGCTCCGCTGCCTCCCGTCTTGCTCGTGCCATGACATCTCTCGTCTTACTGCCACCCGTGAACCTCAGCGTACTCTTGTCCGGTGTCTTCGAAAACGTACTCTGTCCTCTGTGTCCCGAAGATTGCTTCGGCGGTATCATCCTCGTAGGAGCAATAACTCTATTCGCCTCTCTCGCTTTCTGTATATCCGTATTCTTCGCAAACAAAGCCTGCTCCGCCTCTCTCGTCTCTTCCTCAGCCTGCCTGACCAAGGTCTTGTACACCTTGTACCAGTCCTCCGGCTTCCTGGGTCCAAAGACACTCACTTCTTCCCCTGTTTCTTCATCGATCTCGGTATGCGTGAATCTCCCGATCTTCTTCTCCCACCCGCTGACATCGCGCTGTATGAGTTTCTCCCAGATCTCGCCGTCGAGTCCGATGATCTGGGGAGAAGCTTTCTCTATTTCGCGGAGCTGGGTTGGCGATTCGACGCGGAGGAGGATGGCTCGCACGAAGTGGTATGGGAGTTCGCCTACGTCGTTGAGCATGGAGATGTTTTTGATCAAGGCCGTTTTGGCTTGGTCGTATAGAGACCTTGGACCCATGATTGTAGAATTGGTGTTGGCCTACGGTAATGATAATGCAGGGTGTTGTCTGTATGTGACTGCGAAAGGACAAAGGTGAAATGCGTATGTGTTTGCAGCGCTGCGGAGACGATCAGAATGGCTGTTGGACGAAATATGATGTGCTTTTACTCTTGTGATACGATGTGAAGAATCTCCAAATGCCAGGTCACCAAAGATTATTCGAAGAAATTCCAGCAGCGAAGGAAAACATGATGCATGAAAGTGAGGTTGCTGTTGTTCGGCATCACGGTGGTTAACACCGGGCTAGGCCACCCATGACTCGCAATAACTATGTATTTATTGGTGACAATGGAACTCTCGATCATTATTCAAGACGTTCACAGTCATATACATGCGTAGGCGGGGGATTCAAGATTGGGGCTGGATTGAAGGCCGAGCAGGCAATGCAAAGTGTGTTGCACAATTGCCGTTGGATAAAGGCCGCCAATTAATCCCTTCGATGCATATCTCAAAACAGTTTATGATGTCCAAATTGTGGTTGATATTGATTGATTTCTGGCACATATATTTTTCAAGTTGCCAGGAATCTACCGCTATCCATCTCGAGAAGAGAATCTCAATATGAGTAACATCTTCGTAATGTTTATACCTATGGTTGAGTACCCTTCGAACGCTATCATTCCATGCATGCCCATGATCCCCGAACTCCATATGACCAGTACCAATCCACGTTCTCTTTGCTGGGCGCCGGTAGACTCATCTCATCCACGGCAGTCCAACCACTCCCAAAGTGTGCCTCACGCAGTATGATCGTGTCCATCAAGATCGATAGTGTGTTTGGGGACATGTTCATCGACCGCCACGAAGGGCTAGTACCAGATGCAGAGTTGCGCCGCCTTCTAGGCCGTATTCCTCAGCTGTCTTGTCATCGGTCCTAAGGAAACGGCGTATTAGTCTCACATTCGCGGTTTGGTTTGATACTCTCATGGGAACAGAAAGAGCCTCAAAAGAAAGTGTCATTGCTCACATCTGCTTGCCTCCGAAGATTAACCGTTGTTGTACTGGTGGGATGCCTTCCTTCTCCTCCACGCGCTCCTTGATCTTCGAGATCTTGTAGTCAGGCTCGATATCGAGTTCAATCTCCTTCCCAGTGAGTGTTCGGACCCTAAAACGCGCCTGTCAGCTTCAATCTCTATGATGGAGGGGTGGTGGGGCAGATGGCCGCACTTGATGAGCATTTTGAGGTCGTACGAATGATGATACTGAGTGTTCGAGGATATTTGGTAAGTTGTTTGCTGAAGAAAGACGGCCACGCGTTGTATTTGTACGAGTTGCGCAGGCTGCAGAGTGGTCGGAAGACGGGAGTTAAGGTGGAGTGGTGAATTAATTTCTGGGTCACAGGCCGGCGAAAGACACTCCAAAGACACCACTGTTTTGGAACACTTCTGTTCACGTTCAACACTCCCTGATCAAGATGAAAATCGACAGAATCCTGAAGATTGGAGACAAGAAATTGCCAGGAAGTCAGCAACCTCGCCCAGGATCAAGAACTTGAAGACTTTAAAAGACACAATGGCTTTGGCGTTGCCCAAGTCTTTTGTGATTCAACCACTCTTACACTGGACTCGACACGATACTCCTTCTAGCAGCAGTGTCAAGTTGACCATCAATATCTAGCCTTCACTTTGGTCCTGGTCGAAGCCTTCCCATAACGATGAGATGGATTCTCGCATACGTCGGGACTTCATTTACCTTCGAAGCTGATCACCTGCAGTGACAGCCTTGGACCTTTTGCAGCCTCTATTCCTCCATCTCTTCATCAGATCTTTACTAGCTCTGGCATGCCTGGAAATTCGCCAGCATTGGCACAGCCATCACGCGATTTGTCCAGTCTGGACTCAAGCACGAATACGCCCTGTTGAGGTGGGACTCGTCTGAGAGATCTTGTCATAGGTTGGATTCCTTTCCTTTATGTATCAGCTGAGGCTACCTGCAAGCCACGACTCCCAACGTCAGCGCAATCTTGGCGAGTTGGAGGCATACATTGAAGCCTACTTTCCAGACTCTATTCCCATTCTTCCCGTACCTGTTTCCAGCCGTCTTTAATACTTCCTCGCATTCCTTCCCATTCATCCAAAACCCAGCTATGCCGGAGGACTGGCGATAGCGCTCAGCCTCGCGGATCTCGCCTCCATTGCCAAAACTGGGCCATCTAGTACAACGTTCCGGTGGACCTGTGGGTCATCGACTACAAAAGACGGTCCTTTGGAAAAAGGCTGGTGACTCATTTTGTTCGCCCCGAAATCAACCCCACAGGCGAAGGTCCTGGGTCTATCAAGAGTTGATCACCTCACCAAAGCCTTATGTCATTTCGAGGGCGGCATGCGTTACTTGGCAGGAACTTCATCCGCTGATCGAATGGGTTTGCCAATATGGTCCAGCTTTCTTTGCAAATTGTTATGAAATGTCGTCCATGAAACTTCATAGAGAGAGGCACTCAACAATGGAACAGATGGGGAAGTGGAACGAGAATATGACGAATGAAGCTCGTAGGAAGGATGAAGATCAACGGATACGAGACAACAGTCGGCGCCAGGAATTGAGGACTGAGAAGCGGGCGTCGTTTTGGAATTTCGATTTGTTTTGGGATCATGATATTTGGTATCAGGAGTATGAGAAGAAGCGCCGCGATCGTAGGAGGGAAATCGCAGCCATAAAACAGAGATCGTACACCGAATTCTATGATAGCCAAGTCAAACTATCGGACACTGTACGACGTGAAGCCGAAGTTGGATGGCGGCAGGCGCAAGACGATCTGTACTCTTGGCATTGGGAATTGACAGAGCAGGACTTCGTACACGTACGATCAATGCTCGAGGCCAGAGCGAAAGGCCAGAGAAAAATCGATATCATCTCTCTCATGCGCCACTCCAGGATATCAGAGGCTGGAGACCCACGCGACCGCGTCTTCGCCTTTCTCGGCCTCTCCGACAGAGACTATGAGATTGCTGCGATCTATGACAGCACCAATACGGTCGTACACGTCCTTATCACGTTGGCAAAAGGAATGATCGAGAAGCAAGAGAGTTTAGAGGACGTATTGTTCAATGCGCCTGATGGACGCCAGAATTTGGGACTTTTCCTGCCGAGCTGGGTGCCGGACTGGACGAGCAGGTCGACTCGAGGCCGACTGGAAGATTGCTTGGGTCTATCCCCACAAGGTGCCATTTTCAAAGCCTCTGGTGATACAACGGCGGCAGAACCTTCCACCCTTGACTTGGAATTCCGAAAAGGTGACACAGAAGGTCAACACGTTGATTTGAAAGTGTCCGGCATTTGCCTGGGCAAAGTTCGGAGGCTTATCCAAAAAAAGTCAATGGTGCTGCCGGATTTGCTCAATGGGAATTGACGAATCGTTCGAGCATCATTGCCGGGGAAAACCTGCGCGAAGAGGACGAAGTCTGGATTTTACGCGGAGCCTCCAAGCCTGTGGTATTACGGTTTCAGTGGGATGATGAGTACACTCTCATTAGTGATGCTTGTGTGGTTAAAGGAGACTTGAAGGTGGACGATGAGATCATGTATGGCTCTCACTTCAGCCAACATGTCGGAAACTGGGGGACAAGCACAATTTGGATTTTGTGAATCTAGACAGCCATGACTTTATGATCACGATCATTATAAGACAAGGTAAAATTATACCCAGTGGCCTGATCATGAGCAAGTCGTGACCAGCGACTTGTCCCGGTAAGCTGATTGCATGTCCCCAAACACACCCGCCAACTACTAGTAGGCATCATCAACTCGTCAATATTTGCCCGCGCATACAGGTCACAATCTGTGCCCCCTTGACACCTACCATAACATCTAACGCAAGCCCGTAAGACCACCCAAAAATTTACCATAAGCCCTTCCACCTTCGACCACGCCCTTTCCCACGTCCTTTGCCCTCTCCCTCAAACCCCTCCGCTTCTCGCTATCACCAGAGACGTCCGAAGCCTTCGAATCTCTCTCGCTTTTCCGACTCGCATTCGACTCCCCCGAGTTCCTCCGCTGGAAAACCGATCTGAAGAACCCTTTCTTAGACCCCGACGCCTCAGCACTGGACGACGGGAAATACGATGCCTTCAGAATATTCTCCTTGCTCCGTCGATGGGCTTCCTTTGCACTGAGAGCGGTAACGTCGTCTCCACGGACGCTCGGTACGGGCTCTGAGTCGTGCCTGCGTTTCGCTTTCTTTGCTTTCTTGCCGTGTGGAAGAGAAGGGTGTGCTGATTCTGGTGCTGAGAAGCGGGTGTTGGTGGTGGGGGGCGGGTGTTCGAGATTGAATTGGTTTTTCGTTTGTTCTTGGCTATTGATTACTGGTAGAGCACTTATGAATGCTTTCTGGTAAGGCGCCAGACCAGGGAGAGTCCCGTTGCGTTTAGATAGCGCAACGTATTCCTCAGGTAATAGGGGGCTTATATACTCTGTTGTAGGCTCAGACTCACGCGTATCGATTTCAGATCGCCATCTGGATGGCTGGTCTTCGATATTCGCAAGTGGCTGTGTAGCCTCATTTTCCAGACTCGACGCAGATCGTTGACCACTCGGCCCTGATGATGCGTAAGACTCAATCTGGGACTGCTCATCGTTTGCAAATGGGTTTGCTGTGAATTCATCATAGCTTGCCATTGCGTCATTGGAACGACGATTCCCTTTCCCACAGACTCGTGGGGTGATCTGCTCGTAGGATAGGGTGGTAACATATCTACCCTGCTCGTAGGTCCTGTGCAAGGTTCCATTGTTGATCAGGGGATCTTCATGAGCCTCCGGCGTATCTTGGCGTAGGGGTTCCAAATTACTCTGTGTCTGTGGAAAAGCTGTGGTCTGCGTGGAATACTTGGATGACACAGACTTCGCCGACTGAGAAGAGCCCATGGGAGGATGATAGTTTCCATACTCCCCTGCTGATACATCACTGAAGTTGGCTGGTTCTTCCCGGAGACAAGATGCGAAACTTGTCATGCTTGTGATGACAGGTTGTGCGCGAGCATGCAAACATTGCTCTTCAGCGGAGCAACAATCTTCAAGGGTATCGAGCGTGCCGTGTGCTTGACGAGTTGGTGAGCCAAATCCTTGCGGCAGTGGAGAGTTGGATGGGGGAACTCCAGAGTCTTCTCTCAACCCACCAATGAGCTGATTCGGTTGTTGCTGGAAACTTGGATATTCATCCTCCTCGTCATCATGGTCGAAGACAAATTTTAGTCGAGATGGAGACCTGCCGAATCGTCCACTCTGCGGCGAGCGCTGGGAGAATCGCTCGTGGCCCTTTCCTGATCCATCGCTCGACCGATTGATTTGATGTTGCGAATGTGGGTTTGCCATTTGACCTTCGAAACCAGAGTCTCCCAGTTGAATGCTTTTAGGGATTGGTCTTAGCTGTGGTTTTGCGGCTCTTGGGTTTGAAAGACTGTCTCCAAGATTTTGGTGCTTCGTAATTCTCGGGCTATCTCTTGTTCGTACGTGGTTCTTGGTCTGGGCTGGTAGTCCAATAGTTGAGGAAGAGTATGAAAAAGGAGAATACGATGAGGACTCTTCAGAGATGTTGAAGCCAGTTCTTGACGTGTTGTCAGGACGATGTGTTTTACTGCTCCCAAATGCAGTATGATAGACTGTCGGTAGTATGTGACTCTTCTCTAGTGCCAATGGTTTAGCGATCGCAGAGTCAACAGAATAGTCTCGAAATGGTTCAGGGCCAGCTCTTGACGTATTGCTGGGCCGAGATGATGGGCTGTTCTCCAACGGAATATGATAGATGCTCGGTCTTCTGGGACCCCCCTTAGATGCCAAAGACGTCGAGGCTGGAGAGACAATCGAGTATTGTTTTGAGAGCTCGGAGCCAGCACGCTGTGTTGAGCTTCTCTGGGAAGAAGGATATTTTGGAGACATCTGTTGTCTGCGTGATGACTGTCTGAGAGATGGTAGTTGTTGTGGTCTTTCAGCTCCTGGTGGAACAACCCATCTTCCATTTGCCAGTCGATCAAATCTCTCCCAGTCTTGGGATTCATGTCCCTCGAATGCGAAGTCCGTGATCTCCCAATCGGTGGCATATTTCAATCGATAGTATCTTCCCACGTTTGGCGACCTCGAAGTCAACAAATTAATCTCCGAGTCCGCATCGTCTTCGTGGAGCTCTACGTTGCCAGTGGCTAATGTTGTCAAGGACCTCCAAACAAGAGGGGATTCCGTGAACTCATTTGTTCTTGGGAGCCATCTCTCGAAAGCGAGCGGATGAGGTCGTCGTCCTGGAGTGATTTCAGCAGCAATCCAGGAGAATTTCAATGTCTTCACGTTGTCCTGAAAGCCTCTCAACCATCTGTGGAGGATTTGTAGATTTTGGGGCCATGATATTTCGTACTTGTATCCTTCTCTTTGAGTGTAGAATTGGCACTCCAACTCTGTAATTTGGGACCATATCTTTCCCACCGTCCAGTCCTCGGTATTGCAATCTGTACCCAATGACCCGAAGTTGACGATATAAGGCACGTGTACCGGCACCAGCCTCAAGACCGTCAGGTGTTGCAAGAAAGTAGCGTTCTGAAAGTTTTGGCGGAAAAGTTGTGTCAGCATGCTAATGTTCCGCGGGTGAACTTCGTTTCCAGGCCCTTTGGTTGTGCGCAATGTAACCTTTGCTGTGTTTGGTAGGCACGATAGAATCCTTCTCCAATCCTCTCCGTCATCATTCCCTCGATTCAGTGGCTTCGTCCTCGTAGGGTCTGCATCAAACAAGATGCGTAGATCTCTGCAGTAGTCTCCGATGGTGCACACATCTTTCTTGGAAAG
The DNA here is from genome assembly GCA_007735645.1 of Venturia effusa. Classification (NCBI taxonomy): domain Eukaryota; kingdom Fungi; phylum Ascomycota; class Dothideomycetes; order Venturiales; family Venturiaceae; genus Venturia; species Venturia effusa. The sequence goes on along the minus strand of CP042190.1, from coordinate 1,603,165 downwards.
ATGATTGAAAGGATCTCTTTGGCGTGGTGTAATCCTCACGACATTAAACAAGGATGCATCAGGAAGAAGATCTTTGAATGTGTGATTCAAACGGCGGAGATTTCCAAGCGATAGGGAATCCAAATTGTTGAGAAGCCATGACAGAAGATCGAATTTTTCGAAACGACATAGATTGCGCCGATCGAATGGTTCGAAATTCTCATCATTGCGCCATGGAAATGTCAACAACTGAATGAGCCATGGTGGATCTAATGCGCCATGGATGTTGTGTGACAGACGAAGGCTAACAGTCCTTGAAGCGCTGCTCTGAGCATTGCTGGACAGCATTCCTACAGTGATGTAGAACACAGGACCTGGAGCTTCCCGTGCTAAGGTTAGTACAGACAATCATAATATATAATTTGAACGAGGCCGCAGAGCCACGCCCACCGCTGCAGTCACACGACTGGGTGGACACGGGGTACATCGTGAAGGACTATCAGGCAGAAGTGCTGGTAGAAGTACCTTTAACATTTCCGTAAGAACAGTTTGACTATGGGCCCCTGCGCATTCATACTGCCACAGCAAACAGCTTTATGACTGGCAGAAAGTCTTGGCCACGTAATCGATCAAGGCAATAAGCCGTACTTCAGTCTTTATGCAGGTGTATCATCAGCCTCCGCACCTAGCCTTCATATTCTGCCCTCCTCTTGCCGATCAATCACCAGCGACAATTGATATTGCGGAATTGAGATCGATGTTGTGAGATCTTTGAAAACGTGTCCTCGAAAATTGCCAGGACCTCATCGATATCGATCGAGAAGCTCAAGATTCGTCTCTAGGATGATCTTTCTTCTTTTCAACTATTTCTGCCGACTCGACGTTATGCCTTCAATTGTTGGCTTTCTTCGGTTTCTTCTTCTTTTTACTCCGATCTCTCTTCTTCATATTTTCCATGCCCTTCTTGCAAACTTCCGCATATCTTATGAAAAAGCCATCGATATCGCCTGGCTCGACGACTGTGCTCAGCTTGATCTTCTTGCCCTCGAGTCTTCCCTCCTTTGATTCGCCGTTCGTTGCTCGTATAAGGATAGGTAGCGGGTTTGGTGGGTTCAGGTCCTGGAGAGGATCTTCTGTGAGGGAGGGATGGTCAGGTTCCGGTTTATTATATGTGAGGCGCTTTTGGGTCAAGGTGACCGAGCCTGGGTGTTTCTTTGCGTGCTGAGTCTTGAATAGGGCACTAAGTTGAGTGAGAAACTATGGTCGAATTCATTAGTGGAATGCACCGCGTCAGATGTTCAACATAATACGAGTTTACCTCATCAGTACTCAAGTGGGAGTTATCTGCCACCATGATTTCAGTCGGGATTTGATTTTCGAGTGATCGTGGGGTTCTGGAGGCAGAGAGTTGCGATGAGGTCAAGGAGGAGATTGATCGGTGATTATTCGGTCAAATCTGGGCCGAAGTATGAGGGCGAAAAAGTCTTGATTAACACTTCACCATCAGGGCATATTTCTCAAGAAGTCTACATAAGACCGTGAGGAGCTTGGGAAAAGAACGAAGTGCCATTGATAGAAGTGCCAGAGGAGAACGCTAACAAATTGACATACATCGCTCACCCTGTGCTCGTTCTGCCGCAACATCGAGATGAGTCGCTCTAAGCACGCAACACCAAAACTACCAGCGGAGCTTTTGGAACGACTTGGCCCATCGAGCAACAACTCAGGAAAACGAAAAGGAAAATTTGGGGCCCCCATAAGCAGAAAAGAGAAGCGCCAAACCGAAAGAGCAGAGAAGAAAAGCCAACGAAATCAGCCAAGACCATTTCCGCCTGGTGGAAAATCAAGATCTTCAAATTTGAACCTGACGCGTGATAGTGAGAGAGAGCTCTCCCCGCCGCCTAAAAGAAGAAAGGTCGAACCAAGTGCTCTTTCTGAGCCTGCGCTCAAACCGATTCTCAAGAAGAAGAGCCAGAAACTCGAGTCACTCTCAGTTAAACCGGAATCGACATCCCTTCCTGAACCACCGACTAAAAAATCACGTGCCTTGAAGGAGAAGCTGATCGAAGACGATGCTGAGATTGCGGCTCTCGAGAAGAAGTTAGGGCTGAAAGGCAAAAAGAAGCTACCTAAGTCTCTCGAAGAAGACGGTCTCGATGACATCTTGGAGGGACTTGGAGATGAGCCTGCTGTTGGATCTCAAAAGAGGAAGCGATCAGATTACGAAGAGTATCTGTCTAGCAAAAGGCGGGGCGTCAGTACGGACAATGACGACGATTCTGATGACGACGATTCTGATGAGGACGATAGCGATGCCGAGGATGACTTTGACATTGAGAGCGATGGAGATGAGCTTTTTAACGACGGCGATGTTGGCTCTGAGATTTCCACCGACGTCGAAGACGAAGATGACGAGGAGGACTTTGGGAAGGATGAAGATGGAGACGAGAACGACCCATTCGATCATTCCGATTCCGAGCAATCACAATACGAGAAGCCCCAAAGAATTCGCGAAAATCCCTACTTACCAGGAGTCTCTGCAACAGCTGCACCAACTGCGATAGTCGCAAAATACGTGCCACCATCTATGCGTGGTCCTCCATCTTCTGATCAAGAAGTCTTAACACGAATTCGCCGACAACTTCAGAATCCCCTCAATAAGCTATCAGAGGCCAATTTCTTGACCATCCTTGCTGAAGTTGAGAAGGTATTCGACAACAATCCTCGTCAATATGTGACCTCAATCCTGATTGACCTCCTTATGGAAAGGATATGCATCAGAACCAGTCTGAACGATACATTCATTATTCTACATGCTGGGTTCATTTCGGCGGTCTACAAAGTCATCGGACCACACTTTGGAGCTCAAATGCTGGAGCGTATAATAGCAGAATTTGATAAGCACTACGATATCGAAAAGACTTCTGGTGACGGTAACAAGCAAGCCTCGAACTTGATAGCATTTCTCGCCGATTTGTACACGTTCCAAATGATTGGCAGTCGACTTGCCTTCGACTACATTCGCCTATTACTTGACTCTAAGTTATCGGACCTTAACACAGAGCTCCTTCTCAAAATTCTAAAAAACTGTGGTCACCAACTACGACTTGACGACCCTTCAGCTCTGAAGGAGATTGTGATCCTGCTGCAGAAGCAGGTCAAAATTGCTGGCGAAGAGAAGCTCCCAGTCAGTGTAAGAACACAATTCATGATCGAGACCATCAACAATCTCAAGAATAATCGCCAAAAAATTGGACTCGTGAACGCAAATATGGCCGCAGAACACACAATCACTATGAAAAAGATGCTCGGTAGTCTGACCAAATCAAGTGAGCCTTTGGGTGTGGGTCTAGAAGATATCCGCGGCACCAAAAAGGAAGGAAAGTGGTGGCTTGTAGGAGCGAGCTGGAAAAATGATACAGCAGCAAAGCAAGATGAAGACGCAGAGACGTCCCAGAAAGTAGCGCCCAACTCTGCAGCAAATGAAGACGAGACCAACGAACTGACAGATCTGGTTTTGCTGGCAAAGCAACAAGGAATGAACACATCCATCCGCCGATCAATCTTCCTATCCATAATGTCCGCCTCGGACTACAAGGACGCCCACCAGCGGCTAGTCAAGCTCAAACTGAAGAAGACGCAAGAGCTGGAGATCCCCCGTGTCCTCATCCGTTGTGCCGGTGCCGAGCAGGCTTACAATCCCTACTACACTCTCATAGCCCGACGTCTCTGCGGAGAACACAAATACAAATGGGCATTCCAATACGGACTCTGGACCCTCTTCCGCCGAATGGGCGAAAAAGGAGATATCGAAGGCGAACAAGAGGGAGAAGAAGACAACGAAGAAGATGGAAATGTCGATCTGAGAATGCTCGTCAACCTCGGAAGGATGTACGGCGAACTCATCGGCGAGGGCGGTCTAGCCATCACCATCTTAAAGGTAAGATATATCCACTCCTTCCAAACTGCCTCGGACTGAACCCTCCGTCCCCACTAACACCACTACCAACAGACCCTCGACTTCCCCACCCTCCAAAGCAAAACAAAATCCTTCCTCGAAATCACGCTCCTAACCACCCTCAAAACAGCAACAAAACTATCCAGAACAAAACTATCCAGAAAGGGGAAAACGGGCGATGCAACCGCCGCGACCATCTCATCTATTTTTGCCAAAGCAAAGAAGGAACCACGGATCGTCGTCGGGCTTCAATATTTCCTGGCGAAGGAAGTGGATATTGCCGAGTTTGCGGAGACGTCGGGGGAGAAGAAGGCGTTGACAGCGGGGCTTGGGATTGCGCGGGCGACGTTGGCGTTGTTGGCTAGCGAACTTCCTGCTGTGGACGCTTGAAGGCGCAACTCGGAATAGATAAGTACTGGATCACACATATATCAAGAAGCTTCTCACGTATGCACCGTCCTCGTCGTCCCATGAACGATAGGACAAATTCTTTACAACTTCCATGCTTCACGACGTATATAGTAGGCACGGCAAACCCAAGCTCGAGAGAAAAGTATGGCAGTTCATTTCATCCATTCCGATATGCCAAGAAACCCGCTTCACTTGATCTGAAAAGACCAAATGCCGCTGCTGCAAGCCTATTCTACAAAAAACATTATTGACAACCCCAATCCGACTGGCCTAGTAATGGATTGCTTTCGAGTAAGTGGCCATAGCCGCCTCCTTGAATGCTTCCGCCAATGTTGGGTGAGCATGCGACGTTCGTGCAACGTCCTCAGAGCTCGCACCGTATTCAATTGCCAGTACACCTTCTGCAATCATCTCTCCGGCATTTGCTCCGATGATGTGAATTCCTAGGATACGGTCGGTCTCGGCGTCAGCGAGGAATTTGACGAAACCATCGGTGTCCATGTTGGTCTTCGCTCGAGAGTTGGCGGAGAACGGGAAGTTTCCAACCTTGTATTTGACGCCTGTCGTGTTTGTTAGCTCAGAAGTGATAGATGTGAAAATGTAACGGTGCACCCACCTTCTGCCTTGAGCTCCTGCTCGTTCTGCCCGACCCACGCAACTTCAGGATGTGTGTACATGACAGATGGGATAGCTCCGTAATTGACATGTCCGTAGCCCTTGGTAATGTACTCGACAGCGGCAACAGCCTCCTCCTCAGCCTTGTGGGCAAGCATGGGCCCGAACGTGCAGTCACCAATAACCCGAATATGAGGGATCTTCGTCCTGTATTCCTGGTCGATGATGAAACGGCCCTTGTCGTCAACCTCGAGGCCAATGTTCTCGAATCCAAGACCGGCCGAGTATGGTCTTCGTCCAATGGCACATAGCACAACATCAGCATCTAGAACCTCCTCTTTGCCACCCTTTGCAGCCTCGACGTTGATCTTGACCCCAGCGTCGTGTACATCTCCGGAAGTGACTTTTGTACCAACCTTGAACTTAATACCTTGCTTTGCAAGGATCTTCTGAGTTTGCTTGGCGACATCGGCATCCATACCTGGGCCACCAATTTGCCCCAGGAACTCAACAACGGTGACTTCTGCGCCCAGTCGCGACCACACAGATGCCATTTCCAGACCGATGATACCACCACCGATGACAGTCATCTTCTTTGGCACACTTTGAAGTGCAATGGCACCTGTGCTTGTGATGACCTTCTTCTCGTCAATGGTCAATCCTGGGAACGGTGTAGCCTCCGATCCAGTAGCAATGATGATGTTCTTTCCACGAACGGAAGTCTCACCGCCGTCCAAGAGGTTGACCTTGAGAGTGTGTTCGTCGGCGAATGCGGCGGTACCCTTGATGTACTCGACATTGTTTTTCTTGAATAAGAATTCAATACCTTTTGTCAGACTCGATACTGAAGTGTCCTTTGCCTTCATCATATTCGGTAGGTTGAGCTGCACATCGCCAACTTCGATTCCGCGGTTTTTCGTGTCGTGGAGGATTTGGTGGTACAATGCAGAGTTGTTGAGTAAAGCTTTTGACGGGATGCATCCGACGTTCAGACATGTTCCACCCAGTACACCGCGCTTTTCTATACATGTAACCTAAGTGTGTTAGTAGAGAGCTTGCTTTGACAGCTGGCGAGCGTACTTTCAAGCCTTCTTGGCCGGCCTTGATAGCCGCTACATATCCGGCGACACCACCTCCTATGATCACAACATCCTTCTCTTCGGCTTCTGAAGCATAGCCTCTTCTCGATGTGTAGTTCTGGATGGCGGGAAAGGGAGATGCGCGGAAGGCGAGTTTCGAGGAGGCGATGGGTCGTATCGACCTGCATAGGGTCCTGGGCGCAAATGACTTGAGCATCTTTGCGGTCAGTCAGGTCGGTAGGAGGCAATTGGGGATGTTGCGGGTGAGTGCTTGCGTTGGGATCGTGAACAATTCTTGGCTTAGTCAAAAGCGCGGGAGCCGAAATGGAAGCGGCTCCACCGACCCTAGGAGGCGAAAAGGGTAGCTAGCGTATCTTACTCTACAATCCAAGTTGTTCTCACCACTGCAACCATCCAAGTATTACCTATCACTATCACCACTAACTCCCGTGATCCCACACAGATCCATACATCAGCACCCTCTCCAGCGGGAACCGTCACTTTTCCATGCCGGCAAGGATGATTACCAATCGACCCCGGCTCGCAACGCGATAGACCTTTTTGATACATCACACGTCGCCCTGAGGCCTCCAGGCTGGTGTACGTGGCCGTGTGCTACTTGAGCATCTCCGAACATCCACGATCCACGTTGCTGCTCTGATCATCTCATCCCGCAGTGTGGAAATGCTTCTAGAAAACGCCGAACCTGGGCATAAGAGGCACACTACCCTCTCCAGCCTCTGCTATGTACCGGGAGATATTACCTCCGCCTCCGTCAACAAGCATCCTCGAGGGCCAAACACACACTAGACCTGATAGCTGGGGGGCTCAAATGGCCTCCCGCTTCCGCATCTTCTTTGCCTGTCCCTTTCCAGGATTCCTGCCGCAGATTAATCTGGGAGAAATTCCAATTGGCCACCACACTCGCTACATCAAAGCTTGGCGGAAAATGCTTCTCATGGTAATTGTAGATCTGCGTCGTTTCGGTCTAGGAGGTACAGGAACGCTCTGCCGACAACAAGATTCGATAACCCCTAAATTATGGGTGAACTCGGTCTCTCAGCTCGCTCAATTTGTCCATCTCTGTCACCCTTCAGTCCCTCAACAGCTTCCAAAACCGCCAATAGTAACCTCTGTCGCCTGTCTACTTTTCATCGAAGTGCTTGACAATGTGGAGACGGCGTTCTTCTTATTTTCACACTTCTCGGCACTGGTGATACCCTGGTTATCTTTTCTACATTCTAGTACATCTAATCTTGAGCTCGAAGAACGCGGGTAGAGGCCCAGCAAGTCTAGGACCTCGATGGGCCAAATGTGGCAGATTCAGTATGCCTTTTTTTGTCTCATAGCTTGCGCATGCTGGATACAATGGACGACCGCTTTGCAGTTGGATGTGGAAAGCCTAGGTATGTTTCCGTTTTGCTATGTCTCGTCCATTCGTGCAAGAGCCATACACACGGCGTCGTTTGTCAAGCACAGCATCCGTCCAAGGCCAGCAGTCTACGCGCTTCTCGGGTAGTCCAGACGCTGTCGAAACTTGAAGAGCTGACTGTCTCAAAGATTCTGCCAAAGCGGCAGCAAAAATAATAGCAAAGGAGATGATGTCCTTCTATCACGGCGATGAGCCCGGCCAAATTCCTGGACTCCTTCTGAAGCCCTACTACTGGTGGCAGGCTGGAGCAATGTGGGGAGAGCTTATTGAATACTGGGCCATGACCGGTGATTCGCAGTACAACAATGTGGTCACACACTCGCTGCTGTTCCAGGTCGGTGAGGACAGTAATTACATGCCGACAAATGCGAGCAAAGAACTAGGCAACGATGATCAGGTAAGCTGACAATCCCCACATCTAAAGCCCTAGTACCCAGACCTGACGCGGATCAGGTGTTCTGGGCATTCTCCGTCATGACGGCAGCCGAATTGAACTTCCCTGATCCACCAGCTTCCCAGCCGCAGTGGCTGGCATTGGCCCAAGCAGTCTTCAATTCGCAGATCGCGAGATGGGACATGGACTCATGCGCTGGGGGGCTTCGGTGGCAAATTTTCTTCACCAATCCAGGTTGGACCTACAAGAATACCATTTCGGCAGGGGGGTTATTCCAGCTCGCGGCTCGACTGGGACGCTATACTGGAGACCAAATCTATTTGGATTGGACGGACAAAACGTGGGATTGGCTGGCTTCAACGCCCAACTTGACGCCTGATTTCACTGTCAACGATGGGAGCGACATCAACAAAAATTGCTCGGATGCAAACGGAATTCAGTGGACCTACAACTACGGTGTAATGCTCTATGGATCCGTCATGATGTACGATTACGTATGTTTGTCGCGTTTCTGCCGTAGACAAGTCGAGTTCCAACTAACATCGACCCGCAGACGAAAGGCGCGGATAAAAAGAAATGGAAGGCACGCATGAACGGCCTCCTGGCTCAGACTCTGAAGCGCTTCTATCCCACCACATCGCCAACAGGCGCCCAATTGTCGCCAGACACCATGGTTGAAATCGCGTGTGAATGGACGAAAACATGTAATCCCGATCAAACCTCCTTCAAAGCCTACCTCTCCCGATGGTTAGCCGGAACAATCCAGCTCGCACCTTTCACGCGTGATCTTATAATGCCGAAACTGCAAGCTTCGGCCATCGGCGCAGCGCAACAATGCTCCGGCGGCGACACGGGCTCGAAATGCGGCAGGGATTGGAACTCTGCGAAATGGGATGGATACACAGGTGTCGGAGAGCAAATGTCTGCTCTTGGTGCGATACAAGCTTTGCTAATTGACACAGCAAAGATACCTGCCACTGCTAATCGTGGTGGGACGAGCAAGGGCGATGTGAATGCTGGTGCTAAGAAAGATAAGCAGCCCAAGTACAAGGAGATAAAGCAACCCGCGAAGGGTGGAGCGGGAGCTTTGACGGCGCTATTGGTTCTTGGGACTGTGGGCATGACTTGGTGGATGATTGACGATGATGGATAGTGAGTTCTGCTTTGGAGCTACCCACTTCTTATATGAGTGACCAACACTAACACTGGCTTAGCACCACAAAACAGGCGAAGAGGATGAGCCAGAACTATTTGAATCATAGATGGTGAAGCTAATTGAACGAAGTCGACGCCAAACTTTGCCCCGCCGGCAGAGCAGAAACTATCAGCTTCAAAGAACGGTTCAGACACTTCCCTAGGCGGCCATGGATTTTCACAATCCCTCCGCCTGAACCTCAGCACCTCATTCCCCATTTGGTTCTGAAGAACTATGTATCACTCCTCAAGCTCGCTCTACAATCCATCCTCAGTATACCCACGGCTCAATATGAAGAATCCCCTTTCTATCAGTTTTCACGCATGCCAGCAGACGATCAGATATTGCATCTCGGCTTTGTTGACCACTTCACCTTCGGGCAGGTCACAGCTGATAGAGGAGGTGGAATGGATGGTGCAGTGTTCATTTATCTTAGTATTAAGTAAGGTGATAGGGTTTTGGAGTGATAGGGTTTTGGCGGAGGTGGACAGCTACAACACCACATTTTTAATTGATTATTAAGCTATAATAAAGCTACAGTTCCTACTTAAACTCCATACCAGATTGTTATAATTGTGCAGCCCTTTTTAAGGCCGCCTTAAGCTCCTTAACTAGGTAATTTTTAGTATAGTTTTTAACCCTTAAAGCCTTACGCTTAGCTTTATTATCTTAAGCTACCTTTATAGTATATACCTACTTAATATTTATAAATAACTCGCTCGGTACTACTATAATCTTCTTCCTCTTATTTAAGATATTATAGTATACTAATTAAGCCTCTAACTAAGCGATTTTATTATCCTTTTAAATTACCTAAAGTAACTATCTTTCGAAGGTTTTTTAAGCCTTAGTAATAAACTTAATATAAGATAGCCGTACTATACGTCTAGTAAAGAGGATAAAGTCTAATAAGGCTTTAGGAGTCTTTAGTATAGCTATAGGGTTAAACTTTTACTTAGTTTAAGCCGTAGGAGGTAGTATAATAGGTCTCTAAAGTATCGAGATCTAGGCTTCTCGTACGTATAAGCTTTATAGGACCTTATTAGGGTTATATAGCTAGATTCCTACTATTCTATAAGCCTTTTTAATAATAGTAGGTATTAATTTAGTCCGGGCTTAGTAATAGACCTTAATAAAGCGATACTTTTTAACTTTTATAGAGTTATTAAGTGCCGCTAGGTTCTATATAAGATCTCGGTATTTATACTTTACTATAGAGAAGTAGGTAAGATCTAGAGGCTATATAATATAAGACGTATAAGGTAGTAGAAAATAAAGCTAGACTTTATTCGTATAGTACTTCTATATAAAGTCTATACTAATATAGCTTCCGTAGCTATTATAGATAAGTAACCGCTACTAGCTATCCTTAATAGCGGTTTCGGGTAAGAAAATCTTCTCTAGCTATTATACGTATAATAGGTTCGAAGTCTAGCTATTTAGTAAGGTTATATAATACTAATCCGGGATAGTTTTATACTAAAACTATTGAGCCTATACGTTAGTATCTTTAAAGATAACTAGGGAACGTAAAACCCTCCTATCTATATAGATATACTTAACTATAGTAACCTATTTACGATCTCCTAGTACTTTTACTCTAGTAGTCTTCTTTTAAGAGAAACCTATTACCTAGGTAACTTTATAAGCTCTAATTACCGTACTAGTCTTATTAAAATTCTATATATTACCCTAGGTAATCTACTTCTACTTTACTACCTCTAATAGCTCTTAAAAGCTAGCTTTAAGGATCTCTAGTATAGCGCCCTTAATCCTTAAGGAGTCTATTTACTTACTAATAAGTATCTTAACCTAAGAATTACGTCTTATAAAGTTAGTAGTCTACCTCTTTATTACGGTTTTAGTAGTTCTTTATAGAATTACGTAACCTTAAGTTACGTAACTTCGTCTTTAACTAGAGCTTCGAGGCCGAGACCTCTATAACTCTATATAATATTAATTTAATATTTATAACTATACGTTCCTTCGTACCTATAATAGTATATTATATTAAGGTTCTACTACGGTAGGCTTTCCTATAATAAGCTAGCTAGACTTAAGATTCTCTATAATAGCGACGCTATCGCGCTATTTAACGCTATTAAGAAGCTTTATAACTAACGAAGCTATAATTAGTCTTATACTAACTATTCTTACGAGAAGCGCTAATATAAGTAAATTACTCCTTTACTTTATATCTCCCGTAAGAAGGCTGTACCTAGATAAGAATAAGGAGGAAATAATACTTTAGAAGGATAGTAGTACTAATATAACGTTAGGAGTTAACGAGAAATAGAGCGCCCTCTATAAGTATACTACCGTATATATAGTAATAAGTAAGACTATCGTATATATAGTAAGGAGTAAGACTATTCCCCCGGTAAGACTAATAAGTTTAGAATATAGAGAAGGCTAGAAATACCCGTATAGTAGATAAAAGTAGGAAAACGGTCTATACGTTAAGATAATACGGTTATCTATATAGTTATATAGGTAATACCGATATTCTAGCTTTAGGCGAAAACCCTTAAAACTATACTAGTTCCTTACTAAAGAATTACTATTTATTATTATATACCTTACCGTACTGCTATTATATACTTTACCGTACTATTAATAAATCCTTATCCCTAATCTCCTAAGACTTCTATCTCTCTAACTTTAGATCGCTTATTCCTTAATTATTAACGCTTATAATAAATCCTAGGTACCTTCGTATACTCTCTATTAGTAATATACCCTCTATTCGGGACTTAATTCCGGAGACGTAGTATATTAGATAGACTACGCCTAGGTAGAGGTAGCGGCGGAGGTAGTAATAGACTATTAGGCCTCTCTACTTTTCGGCTACCTAACGCGTTCGAAATAACTAGGCTTAGTAATAGCTAGACCTAGAATACCGAGGGCCCTACTTAAACTTAAACTTAAGCTCCCGCGAGCTATACTATTTAGCTAGATTTAGCTTCTCCGAGAGAGAGATTAGCGAGAGAGGGATTAGTAGCTAAGATAATAGAGTTTATAGCTACTAAAAGTAGAGGTAAATTCCGTTCGGTCTTATAGAAGGAAGTAGAGGGAGGACGCCTACTTAAGAACTAGATAGTAGACCTTAGGTATTTTAACGAGCTTTTTAAGAATAAGACCCTACCTAGGCTATACCTATAAGTCCCCGTAAATAAAGTCCCTTAATTATTTACCGATTACTTAACGGAAGTAAACTAGGTACTAGTTAGTATAATAAGGTATAGAAAGGGCCTAGAGATATAGGTAGCGGAGCTTCTCCTAGACCTTCTAGATAAAGAGAAGCGACTATATCGCTACTATATAGAGCGAGACGACGCTCTACTTAAGTTAAAGAAAGTAGGTAAGGGCCGTAACTAGTAAGTAGACTATTAGTTATAGTAGCGAGAGATAAGTACTATAAAGGAGCGCCTCTTAAAAGTAGAAACCAATCTCTAATATAAGATATTAGATTACCTTATTACTCTTTAGGAACGTAGTAACGTATAAGCTAAGACTACTAAACTTAAAAAGTAATACTAGGACTTATTAGATAGTTATCGTAATCTATAAGAGAATAAGGTAGGCCTACGGTAACGAATAAACGCCTTAACTAGCTTACTAACTCTATTGTACTACGACCGCCTACCTCCGTCTCCTTACCTTCTATCGCTTAACCTTATAAATAACTACGTACCTACTTAGTCGAGAATACTTTATCGTAATAAGCGAGACGATCGTTATAATAGACGTAATAATCGTCGTAACGTAACGCCGCCTTTATATAGTAGGCGAGATAACTAACGTAATATATTACCCGTCCTATAAGATAACCGTCGTAATATAATACTACCTTAGCGTAGCTAACCCTCTCTAAGAGGATACGAGCTAGGGGTTATTAATATTAATAGTATAGACCTCTATAATAGCCGCTCCTTATCTACTACGGCTAAGGCCTAGTTTAACTAACGGGATAGGATCTCGGACCCTACTACCTACCGTAGTAGTAAAGACGATAGCGTTATTAGTAAGTTTATTAATATATATAGTATAAAAATTGTAGTATTATACCTCTATTAGACTCTAGATATATAGCTCTTATAGATTATTAACCTAATAGACGATCTAGCGTATAAATAACTCTCTGTAGACCGTACTATAAAGAAACTTTAAACTCCCTAGGATACCTATAACGCTATTCGTAAGTAGTTCGGTACTAAGAATATAGTTCTAGACTTATAGGCGTAGATAGAAAATTTAGTATAAGGCGAGAGTAACTTAACTACTTTCCTTACTAAATATAACTACCTCCGTTACTAGTTAGGTTAGTAGAATAACGATATTCTTTTAATCTCTAAGTACCTAAAGCGGCTTACCCGTAGCCTATAGCGAATAGCTTAAGAAATTTATAAGATAGATTATAACGTATAGTATAAACTACTCTATTAAGAAGCCTATAACCGTAAGATCTATAACGCTAATAGTAAGACCTCTAACTAGCCGCGATTATCCGTATTTAGATCCCGCGAATATAGGAAAGAACGTACTCCTAAACCCCGTATATACGACGGTCGCTAACTAAAAGGTAAGCGGTCTTTAGTAGCTTAAGCTGACTCGCGAGAGGAAGATTCTAAGAAGCTAACTTTCTACCGTAATATATAGGGTAACCCGGTAGTCTATTATTAGTATAGAGGCGAAGGCTATTATTCCTATTAGTACTCTATCTACCCTAACTAGAAGAGTACGTTACTTAAAAAGATAAGTATTATAGATAAGGAAGATCGAAACTATAACTTATAGAACGAGCGCCTAGATTAGGGTCCCTAAGGGGTCGGGTTAGGTCGGGTTTTAGGGGTACCCCCCCGACCCGCCGTAGGGGGGGTAGAAATAGGGGGGGGGCGGGTTTTTGGGTCGGGGGGAGCTTTTACCCCCGACCCGCCAATTAGGGGGAAGTCGGGTTTTTTAAGTTATATATTTTAATACTTAACCTAGGTATTATTAAGATCTAAATAGCTAGAATTATAGAGAAATACCTATTCTATAAGTCTATAAGGTTATATAATATAAAATACCTATAGGTCGTCCGTAATTAATAAGACCGTACGAAAAAGTTATATTTTTTAGCTAAGAACCCGACCCTATTAATCGGGGCGGGTTCTATCGGGGGGAGGGTCGGGGCGGGAGGTCCTAGGGACCCCTATACCCGACCTAAATACCCTCCCCGACCCCCTCTACCCCCGAGGGGTCGGGGGATCCCCTGACCCCTTAGGGACCCTAGCCTAGATTCTAACTTAGAGACTAACTCCGGCTCTAACTCTAACCCTAGTTTATTAAAAGACTAGCCCCTAATATTACTCTCGAATAGTAGGAGCTAATTATAGAGAGCTTAAATCTTTTAGTATTATAGTTCTACTTAAATAGCCTTACCTTATAACCTAAAGACTTAGAATCCGATACGGTAGTACTATCCGTTCTTCCTAACTAGTACGATAGTAACTACCTTATATTACTATATAAGGCGCTTACCCCCGTCGGTACTATTAAAAAGAATACTTTTATCGATAGCGGAGGATCTACTACTTATTATATTACTAATTCCCTAACTACCTTCTATCAACTACCTCGTATTCCCCTCTCTCGCCCGAAAGCTCTATAATTAGCTAATAGTACCATCTCCTCTTACCTTACCTATATAGCCGTATTAGATCTAGCTTTTAGGAATTACGTAGAATAACTTACTTATTATATTATAAAAGACCTTAGAGCCTATAAGATTATCCTTAGTATTCAATAGCTCGATATCTACGACCCTACTATTAGTTAGGCTAACCGTATCCTTATCTTTAGTTCTTTTTACTACCTTTACTATTACCTAACTTATTAGCTACTAGTAACTATATAATAAAAAGAAAGGCGAGGAAGGTAGAATATAGAGTAGTAGATCCGGGAGCTATAGTAGTAGGATAGAGCTCTAATTAATAAAGTACCTCTAGCTCTACTTCTATTAGTAGATAGAACTACTTAACGCCTAGCGTAATTAAATATTAAAATAGTTTTATCGTAAACCTATATAATAATAGCTCGTCGGCCCGATTACGAGGTTATTATAATTAATCTAGCTAAAGATTTCGACTAGGTAGTAGAACGAAAAGACCTCGTTTAACGATTAATAGAACTTTTCTTATTATACCTATATAAGCTTTCTAAGGCTAATTATAAAAAGTTTAGGGAAAAGACGATCTACCTATCCTTATAGGAGATCTAGAGCAAATTACCTAACTAACTAAAAGACCTATATACTACGTTTAATAAGATAATAGTAGATTTATTACCTACTTACTCTATAAATAACTTTAGAATTAACCTAAAACCTAGCGCCTCTCTTCTATATAAACGACTATACGGTATATTACGCGAGGAACTAGTAGCGGTTAAGAAGTATATAGATAAAAACCTCTCTAAAGGCTTTATTATACTAAGTACCGCCTTAGGGTTATTACTAGTTCTACTCGTTAAGAAGTCCGGCGGCGGACTCTATTTCTACGTAGATTATCGAGGCCTAAACTCTATTATAGTAAAGAATAGATACCTAATCCCGCTTATTCGGGAAACCCTAGATAGACTATATCGTACTAGGTATTACGGGAAGACCCCGTATATATAGAGGTTAAAGGTAGAATAGTAAACTAAGTTAACTACCGATCTATAAGAGGGGAGAGGGGGGACTCTTATAGTCCTTTCTACGGTAACCGCCGTATCTTATACGGGAGCTATACCGAGATATAGAATATCCTATCTCTAGATCTAAGGGCTATAGCCTATAATATTACCCTAGGACTCCGCCCTTCCTTCGGCGGACTCCCTTAGCTAGTAGAGAAAAAAAAATTCCGCTCTAACTAATATCTTATCTCTTAACCTCCTCTCTCCTCTCCGCCCTAAATTTAGCGTTCTCTATACCTAACCTCGCGGCTATTATCCTTATTATTCTTCTTAGTATCTACCTTATTATAAACGGTAACTATTAGCGATAATAGCCGTAAATAATAGTAATACTACCCTATTATATCCGTATCTTTCCTATTTACTCTACTATAACCCTTAAGGATACCGATAATACCTAAATTCCTATTATCCTTATTTACTATAATAGTAGCCTATTATAACCGATCTTTTCCTATTAATCCCGCTATAGCTATTATAGAGGCCGATAATTACTAGATCTAGCTATTATTCGTAAATAGCCTTAAGACTATATAATAAGATCCTCCCTCCGCCTTAATTCTCTTCTTTAAATTACTTAACTTCTCTATAAGTTAAATAGTCCCTACTCTTTTCTATAGGCTCCGCCTAGAATTAACTAATATCCGCTAGTAACTACTAGCTACTACTACTACTACTATATCTAATATATATTTTCCCCTTTCTAGTAGTCTCTACTAGAAACTAATCGGTCTCCTAGCGTCTATATTACTATATCTACTACGCCCTCTTAGGCTAGAATTATATCGACTAAGTAGTAATTTACCTCCGCCTATTTATTCGCGGTAGCCGCTAATATCTATTTTAGACTACCTACTAGACTAGAGCCTACTTAAAGTATAAACGCCCCTATAAAAACTACGAAGATATATATATCTTTTACTCTTTCCGCCGCTTTTCCCGCGCTAACCGCCCTTTTAGCCTATTATATATCTAGCTTACCTACGCCGCCTAGACTAATACTAATACTACTAATACGTAAGTATCTTCCTAAAAAAAACTCGAAATTTCCCTAATTTACGCTAACTACTAAAAAAGTACTAGGACCTACTAGATTCTCGTCTATACCCTTAGGACTATTACTAGAATAAAGATAAACTATAATAATAGAGTTCTACCCGCGTAAGTTTTAGCTCCTCCCGCCTCTTTTTCCGCGCTAACCGCTTTTTAGCTCTATTCTAAATTTTATCTTAATTACTATAGAGGCCGCTATTTTAACGGCGCTCTAGGGAGGCCCTTTAGGTCCCTCCTAGTTAATAGGACCTCGTCGCGCTAATCCTTAAAAAAAAAAAATTTAAATATTAGAGGAATTTACGGTACCCGCCGGCTTCCTCGCGGCCCCCGCCTAGTATATAGAGAAATACTATAAAATAATTTCTCTACTAACTTATACCTTCCTTTTTTTTTTATTATTATTCTTTATCTATACTTTTTCTAGTAGCTACCGTCCCTACTCTAGCGGTATCCCTCTTATATATTCTAGCTACCTCTACTAAATATACTTAGCTACTTACCTTTTGCCTCCTAACTCTCTCCGCGTATTTCCCTACGCGGATCGCCTATACGACTACGCGTAATACTATCTTTTAAAATTATTCTATATCTAACGATATAGCGGCGTTTTAAACTAATATCTCTACGGGGTCTACCTCTCTAGTAGCGGATTCTATTTTAGAATCTATATCTACTCGCTCTCGTCTACTAGGTAACCCTTCTAGTCTATTACTAACTAAGATATCTTTTTATTTTCTTTTAGTCGTCGCGTTACTTTTTTCTTCTCTAGCGCTCCTATTCTATTACTTTTCTATCTCCTATCTTATAGGTTCTACTATCTTTCTTACGGGCTACGCCTTACGTTTATTATTTCTAGCTTCTACCTAAACCCGGACGTTCTCTCGTTTTTCTATCTTCTATTCTATAGATCCTATCTCTTTTTCTATAGATAGCGCCTTACGTTTATTATCTCTAGCTCTTACGTAAACTAAGACAACCCTTATTTTCTCTTATTTATTACTTAACTTTTTTTCTTCTCTAGTAACCGGGGGTCCTAACTTTAATCCTCCTACTTCCCGCCTAGTATATTACGGATTCCGCCCCCCGCGACCGTTAGAGCGAAACCTAGTTAAGTACTATTAGTAATTCTAATTCCGTATCTCTTACTCTTCTTATAGCTCCTACTTCTTTTACCGTAGCCTCTACGTCGTCTCCCGTAGAGGGTATCTTACGGAGTTTCGGGAAAGGTTATTAGCGTTCCCTCGTCCTTATCTTTACCGATCTTATCGTCTTTATTATAGATTCTATACCCTCTATAGTAGTCTCTATATCGTCTTCCGCCGCCTCGCGATAGTATAGAAAAGGTTATTAGTATTCTCTTATCTTCGTCTTTACTAATCTTATCGTCTCTATCGTAGGTTCTATACCCTCTATAGTAGCCTCTATATCGTCTTCCGCCGCCTCGCGATAGTACGGAAAAGATTATTAGTATTTCTTAGTTCTTATCTTTACCGACCTCGTCGTCTTTATCGTAGGGTCCGTATCCTCTACTATAGCCTCTATATCGTTATCCGCCGCTACGTAATAGTACGGAAAAGGTTATTAGTTCTTTCTTTATATTCTTAGTCTACCGCTATATTCCTCGCGGAGCCTATTATTCGTTCTAGGGTCTCTAAACTTCCTCTCGAAATCGTCTAGAGCCGCTACGTCCTCTATACTTTCTAGTAGCTCCTACGTAAACTTATAGTATCCGCTCTATTTTACGAGGACCTTACGCTTCTTCCTACGGCCTCTATTTCTTATATAGAGGATTTCTTTAACCGCCTACTCGTCGTACCCCTCTCTTAGTACTAAGTCTAGCTAGGAGTCGTCGGTCTTCTAGCCTAGTAATAGATTATCTACCGTAATTCGTAGGAGATCCGGGTAGAATACTAGGTAAATACCCTTAGAAATTCTCTTAAGCTTAATAGAGAGCGGCGATATTACCGCGGAAACCGTATATTTTATATATTTATAGTCCAACTTTTTCTTTAGATAGTTACTTACGTAGTTTCTTAAGTCGAGCTATATCTTATCGCCTACCCGAAACTATAGTATAGACGACTAGTATATATTAGTAGACTCCTTCTATTACTATACGGACGCCCCTATAGAAGTCTAGTATAGCTTAGTAATATTTCTAATTTTCTTTACGAATACCTCCGCCTAAGCCTCTATAGATACCGCCGAAGATAGCGTAGGATCCTCCTTCGGGGCGACTGGGGTTAGTATATAGTATCTATATATCGCGAAAAATAGGCTTATACCGATCCCTACGTAGTATTAGCTATTTACCGCTAGCTATACGGCGGAGAGCTATATTTTCTAGTCTATCTATATATAGTTAATAAACGCGCGTAGATACGTCTAGATTTCCTAGTTTATTCGTTCTAGGCCTCTATCGGTTTATAGGTAGTACGCGCTACTAATACCTTAGATTATATTATTAAGTTTATAAAACCTCCTCTAGAACGACTCTACCTAGTTACCCCTCTAGTCGCTTATAATATTTCTTAGGAAACTATAGTAACGTACCTAGTACTCTATAAACCTTTATACGTAGTCCTTAGAGTTTAAGATAGGTATCGCTTTAAAAATAACGGTCTTACTTAACTAATCTTTAATAATCTATAGATTTATATACCCCCTAGACTTAGGTAAGTCCACGATAAAGTCTATAGAGATATTCGAGAAGAAACGATCGGGGACCGCTAAAGACTATAGAAGACTATACTTTTTATCTCGCTATAACTTATTTCGGCTATATAAGTTATAATTACGTATAAACCGCCTAATTTAGTAGGATATTAACGGCTAGTAGTAGTCCCTCTATACGATAGTAATCGTCCCTTTACGTCTAAGATATCTAGATAATAGTAAGTCGTAGTACTTCTAAATTATCTTCGTCCTTAAGGTATTCTATTCCGTCGTTAAGGGGTCCGTAGCTTTTCGCTTAGCCTTAGACGTAAATAGAGAGTCTAGAACCTATAGCTTTTCTCTATACCTTATATACCCCTACGCGTCTAGATAATAGTCGGATAGTTAGAGTTTTAGGCGTACCCCGCTAGGGAGCTAGCGCGAACTATCCGTTAAAGTAGTCTTTACCGCTATATATATAGTATCCGTCCTAGAAGTCTCTTTCTATAACTTATTTAGCTTACTATCTTCTAGGGGTCCCGCTACGTCCTCTATAGTAGATACGCTAACCGGCGCGGCTCGCGTCTATTTATATAGTACCTCGTTCGGGATAACTTATTAGATTCTAGATTCGTAGTCCTCTTACTCTAGTATATTCTATAATCTTCTCGAAAGGATATCCGGGACTATACCGTCGGAGTACGGCCTATATATAAGAGAGAATCTATATTATATTAACTTTTCTACCTACCGTACTTACCGCTTAGAAAGCTTCTACTTCCGTATAAAATACTCTAGATTCTAATAGTCTGTTAGGATTATAAAGGGGCTATAGCTCCTTAGCTCCGCGTTCTACTAGTCGAAGTACTTAATAACGGCTAGTAGCTTTTTATTATAGATATTGTAGTTTATTTTAGCTTTATTTAATTTTTCGGAGTAATATACTACTAGATAGTAGACTCTATTAACTTTCTAGCTTAACGCGCCTCCGAGCGCGAATCCGCTATAATTAGTCTCTATAAATATTAAAAGCTACGGATTCTACTATCGAAGAATCGGGGCCCGGTAGAACTAATCTTTTAATACCTAGAACGACGCCTCCGCGTTCTCGCTCTATATAAAGCTCGTATTTTTTCTAGTTAGTACTATAAGCGGGGCGGTAACTACGGAGTATTATAGAATAAATACGCGATAATAGTTAGTAAACCTAAGGAAACGACGTAGCTTCTTTTAAGTTCTTAGGGCCTACTAGTTACGGATAGCTTCTATCTTCTCCGGATTAGTTTCTAACCCTTTTCTATTAGTATATACGATAAACTCTAAGTATTTAATCGTCTTCTTCGCGAATTTATACTTCTTTACGTCTAGATATAGGCCCGCGCCTAAAAGCCTACGAAGGACTAACTTTATCTTATAGAAATAGTCCGCCTAGGAGCCTAATATATATATTAGGACGTTATCTATATATACCAATATAAAGTCGTTAAGGTATTTCTATAGTACCGAATTAATATACTACTAGAAACTAGACGGGGCCCCCGCGAGACCGAACGAAGTAACTAGCTATTTAAAAAGACCGTATCTTATCTAAAACGCGGTCTTATACTCGTATCCCTTAGCTACGCGTAGCTTCTAGAAGGCCGACGTAACGTCTACCTTTATTAACTACTTAGCCTCTATAAGGTTCTATAGAGTCTCCGATATTAAAGATAGCGGGTATTAATCTTCCGTAGTTACGGCGTTTAGCGCCTAGTAATTATAATAGAAGCGTAAACTACTAGTCGCTTTCCGTACGAAAAGTATAGAGGCCCCCGCTAGAGATATCGATAGTTATATAAACTCTTTATTTAATAAGTCGTTTAATATCTTCCTTAGTACTAGGAGCTCCTCCTTTAATATACCGTAGATTAGGCCCTATAGTAATAACTTAAGAGTACTATTAGGTTTCTTACGGAGCTCGATCTTATAGTCTAGCCTAGGTCTATATAGCGCTAGTTTCTCGGCCTCCTACGTTAGAAATAGTAGGATAAGATTATAAACCTTGGAAGGTAGCTATTTTCTAAGCTCCTCCTCCGTATTAGGTAGCTTATCTTCTAATACCTTCTTAATATCCGCTATATTTATCGCGGCTATCTATACTCTATACGTAGACCCCTACTTAATAAGCTCGATATTTACGAACGTAACCGCGAAGTTATCTATCTTCCTTCGTCTCTTCTATATCGTCTTTTACTTACTTTCCCTAGTAGCGCGGGTAGCTATAGTAGGTTCTATAGGGTCTATACGGTTTAGGGTGTCTCTCTCCTTCTTAACCTATATATTTACCCTCCTATAGAATATCTACTATTTATTAGGCGCGGTCCGTACGTAATTATAAGTTTTCTATAGATTCCCTAGGATTATATTGTACGCTAAATTAGGTACGCTATATACGTATATAGTTTATAGAAAGCCGCCTATATCTATACGGAAGCCTACTATCTTTCGAATAGTAGAAACCTTTATATTTCCTATCGCGCCTAATATTCGGCGCGAGATACGGTTAACCGTATAGAGTCTAAGCCTCTCGGCGAGGTTTTTATTAACTATAGTATAGTACTCGTAGCCTTCGTTAATTAGAGTAGAGATTTCTTTATTATTATTAAGAATTACGCTTATAAATATACTCCTTCCGTTTATTCTCTATCGGTATAATCGCTAGCCGTTCTTAAGTACTATTTAGGCTTCTATCTCCTACCTTCGAGAGGGACCTACTCTTTTCCTAACGCTTTAGACTCGGACTCCTTAAGGAGAGGTATAGTATTCTTAGTTAGTAGAAGGGTTTAGATTAAGTTTATTAATATCTTTTTTAGCTTATTCGGGTTCGTCGCAAAGCGATAGACGTACTTATCTACGCGATACCTACTTTCTCTATAGTAGAAATATAGGTCCTTCTCCTTTCGAGCGGCTAATACTTCTTTAGAGACCTATTTAGCCTATAGTATAGCTTTCCTACCGCTCTTACTATTAGACCCCCCTTTAGCTTAGCGGCTAACGCTAGTTCTTATTATAGTTATAACCGTATTACCTATTAAATCTACGGTATATCCCGATAATAGGCCCCTAGAGAAATTTACTACCCTCTTTACTATAGAGTCCGCTCTAAGACCCCTAGACGCCTATTATTTATTCTTAGCTAAGAATTAGGACGTTATCTTATATTTTACTATAATTCTAGCGACCTCTACCGAAAACTCGTTATATCTCGTAGGATCTACTATAGTAACCGTATATATCGTTACCTAGTTAGAAAAGGTTTTCTTTAGTTACTTAATCTTAATAGGGTCGTTCTAGAGGTCCCTATACGAAGCGTAGAGGAGGTCGTTAAAAACTAGCTAGTAGTCGTACTATAGCTAGCCGTCCTAGTATTTTAACCGGACTAGGGCTTCGAGGGCCTTAGTTTTTTCTATAGAGTCTAAGAACGTTCTTTTAAGCTCTACGAAGAAGTCCTTAGGGTCCCTACTTCTATTTATACCTCCCTTTATCTAGAACCCTCGTATATATATACGCTTATCCGTCGGTAGCGTATCGTTAATATAGTCCTAGTAGTATTCCGTAGAGAGCTTAGGTTTTAAGGCGGACCGCGCCTTATAAGAGCTTATTATCCGTAGAAGATAGTCTTAAAATATACCGGCGGTACCGTTCTATAATAGAGGCTTCTAGTCTTAAGGTCTAGTAAGGAAGGTAGAGTCCCTATCCGTTTACGTAGCGGCCGCTAATTATTAGACGGCCGTAATAAGGCCTACGACTTAGTTATTCTACGTATTCTAGGCGCGAATAATATTTACCGCCTCTTCTAATCGGGCCTCCGTTATATTTTACGCGGCTATTAGGTTTATAATAAAGGTCCCGTATTCCTCTAGCCTAATAGGCCGCTAGGACTATAAAGTATCTAAGTTACTCGTAGTAGCTAAGTCCCCTTAGTTTACTATAGTATCTATATAAATAGTAGCTTAGGCCGACGCTTCGTAAGCGGGCGTAAGAAAAATACGAGTTAACTTAATATTACGGGAAGACCCCGTATATATAGAGGTTAAAGATAGAATAGTAAACTAAGTTAACTACCGATCTATAAGAGGGGAGAGGAGGGACTCTTATAGTCCTTTCTATAATAACTACCGTATCTTATACGGGAGCTATACCGAGATATAGAATATCCTATCTCTAGATCTAAGGGCTATAGCCTATAATACTAGGCGTTATTCTAAGCTCGATATTATTATAGCGTTTAACCAATTAAGAGTAAGAGAAGAAGATTAAGATCTTACTACCTTTACTACTCGGTATAGAGCCTATAAGTATAAGGTAATACTATTTAGGGTTTATAATAGTCCTAGTTCCTTTTAATTATATATTAACTCGATACTATAGTAATATATTAACTACTTCGTATATATTTATCTCTATAACGTCCTTATTTATACGGAAGAAGACGAGAAAGATTACTTTAATAAAGTTAGGACGGTACTTTAAAAGCTCGAGGTATTAGGTCTTTACTACGATATCTATAAGTATAAATTTAACGTAACTAGCGTTAAGTTCCTAGGTCTTATTATTACTACGAAAGGGTTATATATAGACCCCTCTAAGATATAAACTATTAAAGAATAGAAGACTCCTAAGAACGTTTACGACGTCCTCTTATTCTTAGGGTTCTATAACTTCTACCGGAGGTTTATTATATCCTTCTCCCTTCTCGCTATACCCTTAAGTTAACTTACTAAAAGTATTACGGACTAGAAACCGAGTAAACTCCCCCTATTCGTATAGGATAACTCGCTATATAGGTAGGCTTTTAAAACGCTTAAGAAAGCCTTCGATCTAAACCTAATCCTCTTATATTTTAACCTAATAAAGGAGACGTAGGTCGAGACTAATACCTCTAACGTAGTTATAGCTAGTATTCTCTCCTAAATATACGATAACGTATTAAAACCTATTACCTTCTTCTTAAAGAAGATATCTTCTATAGAATATAATTATAAGATATACGATAAAGAGCTTCTAGCTATTATAAGAGTATTCGAAGAATAGAGACCTAAGCTTACTAGGATTAACTTAGACGAACCTATAAAGGTTAAAACCGACTACCGTAATCTTTAATAGTTTATAATAATAAAGTAACTTAACCCCTATTAAGCCCGCTAGAGTAAGTTTCTAGTATAATTTTACTTCGAGATTTAATACCGCCTAGGGGTTTAGGGCTTAAAGCTAGATAGCCTTACTCGACGCTCTAGCGATCTACTAACGAGTAATAAAGATCTACGTAAGATCTTCCGTATCTAGTAGGTACTTAAAGATCGATACCTCGGGACTAGAGTAACGTTAAGAGCTATATAGCTCTCTACTTTAGTTATATCTAATTACGACCTCGACTCTAGAATTAAGAAGCTATACTAGTATAACGAAGCGGCCTACGCTATTATAGACGCCTTATATAAACGGGAGGTAACTATAGCCCTACGTTAATACTTCCCTAGCTACTAGATATTAGACTTTATAAGAACTAATAAAATAATCTACGTTAATAATAGACTACTATAGTAGGGATATATATTTAGGAGCTATAGAATAGTTACGGGATCCGAAGGATCCCCTATTGCTCCTAGGAACTATAGTACAAATATAATAACAACCACTACCAGAATAAATAGCATTTGAAATTGAACTATCCTTTCCCTTCGGTACTTACTTATTATTGAACCTCGAATATTAAATATTAACTACTAAACCCCGAATACTATCTATATACCGACTAAATACTATCTATATCGGCTAACTACTATCTGTAGGTCGTGCCGCCACTAAGTCCTACTATCTATATACTAACCGAATACTATCTATATACCGACTAAATACTACCCGTAGGTAGTATCGCTATAAGTCCTAGAGGCTAGCTATATATTAAGCGAAGAAGGTTGATATTAATCCGGATTTATATTACTATACTTAACCTACTTAAATTTTGGAGGTCGTACTAGGGAGCTATCTTTTATATATAAAAGAAGATGTCCTAATATAACTTATAGTAGCTACGACGCACCTAGCTACTTAAAAGGACGCAAGTATCCTCGACTTTTAAAACCGTATTTATATCGTATCGTATCGTATTACGGCGTATACCTATATATCTCTCGAGATACTACCTACGGGAAGCCTTAGGGGGAACTCCGAAAACGAATAGCCTCGCGGTAGGCCGCACGAATATTAAATAAACGTACGTACGCTATACGAACTATTATAGTACTCGACCGTATCGACGCTAGCCTAGGCTAGATTCGATACCGATCGTATCTAGGCCCGGCCTAGCTATAGCTAGAGCCTTGCGACCTAGGGCTTAGTAGCGCTAGAACTAAGGAATAAGAAAGAGTTATAGGTAACGCTAGTCTAGACTAGTACCTAAACCGTTACCGCTACTCTATCGGAGATATCTAGCTAGATAGGACTCGACTATATTTTAGGAGAGCCGGGCCCCCTCCCGTATATTTATATAGATTAAGACCTACCTACTACGGATAGTACTCGAAATCGCCCTTGTTATTTATACGCTTTCTAGTATTCTACGAAAATTTCTCTATACGTAATTTATTATTATATCTTCTTAGGGCTCGTAGACGGCGTCCTAGGAAGAGCTTATAGGTAGGAACTCTAAGGCTAAGAACCTACTTATATAGGAAGCCTAGAGAGTAGACTTTAATAGCTACCGTAACCCGAAGGATAACGATAAGAAGACTATAACTCCTAGAACCTTAGAGAGTAACTCGACTATATCTAGACCTATTCTAGCTCCTACTTCTATAACTTCGGACGTAGGCCTCGTTATAAGGAATAAGATAGCTACTCTTATATAGGTACTTAGTATAGGCCTCGCCTAGAATTTATCTAGGGGTACTCGCCGTAATATCCTAGAACTTAAGAACTATATTCTATTAGCTAAGGATAAATTTCGGGGTAAGAATATTACCGACTTCCTTATTTGCCTTAAGGATACCTTTAATATATATAATATCTAAGATAGTACGTTTAGGATTTAAGCCCTACTAAGGAATATAGCCTTAGAACTCTTAGTCGACGTTAAGTTATTATTAGAGTATAAGACTAGAGACTATATACTTCTACGCTATTCCTTACGAAAGGAATATAAGGGACTTAACGACCGTTAGCGTAAGGAGATAGCGGTATACCTAAACGAGCTTACTACTTAGAGTACCTTAGAGAAGTTAGATACTAGAGGCTTTATTAAAGAGTTTAAGATATTCTAGCCCCTAGTCTATAGAGCCGATAAGCTTACTATCTTAGCGGGGAGCCGTATCTTCCTAGGGGGCCTACCTAAGGATATTAGGTACTAGCTTAATCTCCTACTTAATATTAACCTAAGAGTACGCTTAACCTACTCTAATATTAGGCGCATTATTACTAAGGTAGAGAGGATAGTTATAGGGAATAAGAATATAGAGTATTTCTCCCTTAATAGTAGGAGAGGTATTAGTCTTAATAAGATAGTTAAGCGGATAGTCTCTAAGAGGAATAACGAGAAGGTAGAGGAGAAGCCTAGTATAGAGAAGCTAAAGCTCCGCTCCGATATTCTCGAAGCCCTAGAACAGCTTAAGATCTTAGGTACTCTAAAAGAAATCGCTAGCTACTCTATTTAGTATAGCGAAGACCCTATTATAGTTATAGCTAGGAAGAATATATACTAATTCGCGCTTACTAGTATCTAGATAGCTAATAATATAAAGAATAATACTCTAGGTATAGTCTAGATCGCTAACCTACCTTCCGTACCCCTATAAGCCCCCTTCCGTTAGAATTAGGTAGGCTAGGTAAACTTATAGCCTTAGTATACTAGACCTAGTTTTATACCTAGTTAGCCTCGCGGACCTACTCCCTATACCTATAGTATATAGGCGGCCGCTAACTAGTCTAGCCCTCCGTATATATATAACTAGGCCTAGCCTAGATACGCCTAGAGAGGCTAGGCTTAGGAGAGATTATATAGGAGCTATAGAGAGCTAGACTACTACGAAAGAAACTACCTAGACTACGTTACGCTCGTCGTTTAGGGTATCTACTTCTAGAATATAGACGCCTCCCCTCGCTAGTAGTATTAGGGTACTTAGGATAATCTAGATATAAAAATCGGCCGGATTATTAACTTTCTAGACGCCTCTAATTATGCGCCCTAGATTATCGCGTAATATAAGAGGAGGACGGAGCGCCTATATACCTAGGCCTAGCCTAGGAACGTTACCGTATACGGTTCTAGTATTAACTCCTTCGGCTTAGGCCCGGCCCTCGGTAGAATCTTAGACTTAGACTATAAGTCGGACCTCGACTCGTAAACGGACGGCTCCGCGTATAGGGATAAGGGTACGGCCGTAAGTAATATTAGCCTCGTAGGAATTAGGAGCTACGTCCTATCGATATATATCGCTACCGCTACTCGAGGTATACCTAGAAAAGTAGATAAAGAAAAGGGGAAAGAGGCGGCTTCTAGTAGGCCTTTATCCTTACGCGTATAGAAAGGAGTAGGGAAGAGGGTCCTAGCCGTAAAGTATATAGTATACGGTAGACTACGTAACGCCGTAGAGGATCGCCTCGCTAGACGAGAGGGATAAGCTAATAGTAATAGTACTATAGATATAGAACTAGAGGATAACGTAGATAAGATAGACGACTCGTAGGGTATATTATATAGTTAGTCGTAATAGTAGATACGAACGGTACCGACTAAGAAGCCTAAGGCCCTAACCTTACGGTAGTATATTACGAAGACGGATAAGTTAAAGGATAGGGTACGGCTCGCTAGCGACTTACTTAGGTAGACGGTCTAGATTAGTATATAAGATTATATTATATACCTACTAGCCTTTAGGGATATATTATATAAGTCCCTACCTAAAGACTTAGTAGAGAATATCCGATCTAAGATAGAAGAGATAGAGCGCCGTAAGTAGAAGAGAGCTATATAGAGGAAGCGAAAGGCTACTAAGCGAGCTACTACTCCTAGAGGTATAAATACTATTAGTAGCGGCCCTAGGGTAGCGGTCGTAGGCGTAGGTATTAACCTAGTTAGTAAGATAAATAAGATTACTACCGATATAGTCCTTAGTATTAATAAAGAAAATAGTAGATCTAGAGTCTCTACGAAGAGCCTAATAGTCTCTATAAGGATCGGAGACGTAGAGGCGAAAAGTCTCTACGATACTAGGGTAGAGGTAAATATAATATCCGAGAACCTAGCTCGGAAATATAGCCTAGCTATTAATAGCCTAAGTAATAAGGTCTAGAAGCTAATTATAAATAAGTTAAAGGTTATAGATAGAAGGAAGATTCCGCTTACCGGGTAGACTAGTTATATAGTACGTATAGCTAGGGTAAGCTTCGATTACTATAATATTATCTTTATAGTCTTAAAAGATAGCGCCTAGGCGCTTATTCTAGGCTAGCTATTCTCGATACGTAGTCGACTAGTTATCTTAGCTAGTACTAATAGTACCGTAGACTATAAGATATATTCTAGTAATAGGGTTTCGACCGTTAGATAGTAGGCCGTAACTATAGAATACCTATATACTAGAAGCCTACGAAATATAATTAAGAAGGCTATCTCCTCCGACGAGAGCGAGGACCCGACCGACTTAAATAACTTAGAAAATAGAGAGGCGGACTTCTAGGAACTAGCTAGGAGTCCGCCTATAATTAGGCCTATAAAGGCTTACTAGTATTAAATATAGGCCTACTAGGGTAAGAGACGGCCCCTACCGTTAAGTACTTTTAGTATATAGATATAGAGCGGAGCTTACCCGACGAAGCTCCTAGGGAGGTTTATACGACGACTAAGCTCGACCTTCTAACGATAAGGAATAAAATAGCTAGATAGTAGGCGCGAGAGAAGTACCTCTAGAGTATACGGGATAGGTATAAAAACTTTATATTTAGCTATATAATCGGTCGAAGCCCTAGATCGGGAGTATCTAAACGGTATATCCCGTAGGTCCGGAACGTATCTAGGCCCGACCTAGATACGCTAGCCTCTAGGTTTATATCCGAGAGAGGTCCTTAGTCGAACGCGCCTAGTCTAGCGGGTATATATAAGAAGAAGGTAGATAAGATATTACCTAAAAATATTCCTCTTCGAGATAGGTCGACCCTAGGAGGCCGAATTAATTAGAGGGAGTATATTATAAAGGAGTAGATTAGCCTAGAGCCTAACTCCTATTTCGATAAGTTCTTTAAAAAGAGATACGCCCTATTCCCGAGAGAATAGAGGCTTACTAACTTACGGTTCTCCGAGATACGTATTAACCCTAACCTAAATACTAATAAAAGATCTATCGTAAAGGAGATACTATACCGAAGAGAGGGAGCCCTAGTATAGGACTTCTCTAAATATAGGAAGATATATCTAGAAGTTACCCCTCCTTAGGTAATCTAAGTTATAGACTATAACCTATAGTAGGCTAAGTCTTTCTATATTCTAAAGGCTTTAGGGAATAAGATTAAGTAGATATTCTAGGAGAGGATATCTACTAGTAGACTAGAGCCTAGTTACGTACTATACCGTAACCCCTAGTTCCTAGTTTAGAAGAAAAATAGGAAGTATAGGCTTATTAATAGCGCTACCAATATTAATACCGTAATAATTAGAGACGCTAATATTCCTCCGATAGTAGATAAGTTCTTAGACTCCTTCGCGGGATATATATATATTTCCCTCGCTAATTTCTACTCTAGATATAACTAACTAGAGCTTATATAAGAGAGTAGGGACCTAATATCCTTTTAGTCTCCTTTTAGCCTCCTAAGGATAACTACGCTACCCTAGGGGGCTACGAACTTAGTAGCCTAGTTCTATCGAGTTATAAAGAAGATTATATTCTACTAAGCCGATTCTAGTAACGTATACGTAGACGATACCCTCTATAGTAGCCCTAGGATAACGTACGATAGAGCTATATTAGTACTAAGTAGAGTACGTCGCGCTATCCTTAAGTATCTAGTAAAATTAGACGCCCTACTTATAGATATTAAGCGTACTAGAGCGACTATCTCGGGCGAAAAGTTTAACGTATATATAGAAGAAGTTAATATAGTAGGATACTACTATAATAGAGACGGCCGGTATCCGGTAGCGGATAAGGTAGCTACTATTATTAACTAGAAGACCCCGAGGTTACTAAAATTAGCTAGGGCGTTTATTAGAGTCTACGTATACTACCGTATATAGATCGAGGACTTCGTAACTATCTTAAAGCCTATCTTTACGCTCTTTAAAAAGGATACCCCTTTTAAGTAGGGAACTAAACAGGAGGAGGCTATAACTATCCTTTAGAATACCCTTATAAGTACGCCCGCGCTAAAGCCTATCTATTATAATAAGAATACTAGCTCCCTTATACTATTAGTTAACGCCTCTAGCGAAGGATAGGGTGGCGTCCTATAGCAAATAGATAAAGATAAGAAGAGACATCCGTACCGGTACGAAAGTAGTATATAGTCCCTCTCTAAGCGTAAGTATAACGCTATAAAGTTAGAATACCGAGTACTACTATACTCCCTTAAGAAGCTAAGGCTATATCTTTAGAGAGCTAGGTTTATTATCGAAATAGATACGCGGACTCTAATCTACTAGCTTAATAGAGTATCCTCGGACGTAGCTAGATTACTAGTTATATAATAGTTAGTATAGATCTAGATATAGAACTTTAAAATTAGGTATATAGAAGGAAAGAAGAACCTTATAGCCGATGGCCTATCCCGCCAGTATAGCGACGTACCTAAGAAGGACGTCCCTAAGGAGCTAGAGTTTAATATAGAGGACTTTATAGACTATCGATTAGGCGCCCTCTATTATAGCGGCCTACGCGTATATCTATATAGGCTAGATCCGTACTTTAGAATAATACCCTTATCTAGGCCTAGCCTAGATATATCGGGAGACTTAGATAACTCCTAAGCTTCCAGTACTATATAGAAAGAGCCTAACCAAGAGCGAGATAGCGAAGTATAGGATAGGCTACGAGGTAATTACTCTAGGGAATATAACTAGATAGCGGAGTACCTCGTAACTTTACGTAATCCTAAAGAACTAAAAGGAAAAGAACTAACTACGCTAAAGAGAGCCGCCCTAGGATACTTTATATTACGTAAATAACTATTTAAGAGAGGTAGGCGAGGTTAGCCTTATAGGCGTATAGTAGATAATACCGTAGAAAGATAGGCTATCATTAAGTCGCTTTATAACTCCTATAGTTATAAGAGTAGGGAGTCTACCGTAGCCCTAGTTAGGTAGCGGTACTACTAGGATAGCTACTTTAAGGACGTTAGCTAATAGATTAAGGAGTACCTACAATACTAAATAAGTAATAGAAACTATATAGTAGAGGGCCTAAACTCTATAGTTATCCGTAATAAAGTTCTAGAAGTAAGGTAGTCTCTTAATTATACCTTACTCCCGGCTAGGAACGGCTTTAAATAGATTATCTAGGTAAGAGAAGAGCTAAGTAGCTAGTCGGAAGTACGTATCTTTAGGACCTACCTAGTATCCTAGTAAATTACCGACTTTATTTTTAAGGAACTAATCTGTCGCTAGGGAGTTATAAGTAAGATAGGGTTTAATAGAGGATCTAAAAATAAGAAGTTTACGGATACTCTCTTAATACTATATAATATACGTAAGGTTACTATCTCGCCGTATAACTCTTAAGGCTAGGGTAGTATTAAGAGGTAGTACTAGTTACTCCTTAATATACTAAAGAGAGCTACGTATAGTAATAGAAAATCTTAGAAGCCCCTACTACCTACTATACTCTAGGTAGATAGGACTATAGTAAATAGAACGATAGAGATAACTCCCGCTAGGATAATACTCGGAGAGGAATATATCCTACCTATTAAATTAAGGATACTATCCTAGTAAAGTTTACTATAGTCCTCTATCTAAACTACGAGTTAACTTCTATACTTACGAGCTAAGTAACTAGACTAAAGAGATAGGGACCTATAGGAGGTAGTAGCTAAATAGTAGCGTATACGTAAGGAAGCTAATAAGTATTAGGAGTTATAAAGGTAAGTCCGTATACGAAGGGAAAACCTGGTCGCTAGTTAGCTCGTCCTACTATATAATACCAAGATTAATAAGGACTATAGTTTAAAGCTAGACTTTATCTAGCTTAGACCCTACCGTATCTCTACGGCCTATATAGATAAAGCTACGAAGAGACCAATTAGAAGCTATACCTTAGAAGAACTAGACGGTACTCCTATATATAGGTTAATTAGAGGTAATAGGATAAGAGTCTTCTATTAAAGAGCCGAGATTACGTTACCGGAGTTAGGGCCTAAGGCTCTAGATAATATTAATATACTAGAGCTCGACGTAGGCGATATCTCTATAGACGAGGGACTAAACGCGGAGGACGAGGAGCGAGACGATAAAGAACTAGATACTAAGATCCGTTAAAGGTAACCTATAGTCTAAATTCTACGACTAGCTAGCTTTAACCCTACGGACTACTAGATTTTCGAGAAGCTTAGAAGGAGCTCTAGGCTCTAGGCTTAAAGTTAACTTATAGCGAGAAGCCTAAATATACGACTCTATTTCTAATTCTATTTTTACGTTAGCCTTCGAGTTCCTAGAGCTCTCGGAATAGATATTTCTAAGCGCTAGGCGATTCTAGGCCCGACCTAGATATAGAAAAGGATACTCGGGGTACTTTAGGGAAGAAAGATACGTTATAGGGCGACGTATATAGGGTAGGGGAGAGAAGATTATAGATTATCTATTCTATAATTAGATTATTTAAAGGCGACCCGGATAAAGCTAAATAATAGGGACGTAAAATACTCGCGTATTAAAAACGGGAGTAGCCTTATATACTCCCGAAGTTTCGCCGGAGGTTTCTTAATAAATAAGGGTATCGCCGCGCCCCTTAATTCTTTTATAACTTAAAAACTTCGATACTTTCGATAGCCTCGACTATATCTTAGCCTACTAGAATAGATATATATTAGGTAATAACTTTAAGAAGTAATAGTTATAATAGACGGCGACGACGATTAGTCGCGCTAGGTTAAGGCGGTACGCGACGCTAGGAGGAATAAAGCTAATAAAGACGGCCGTACTAGAGTAGATAATATAGGCTCGCCTTAACCGACGGGAGTATTATTAGAACGTATATAACCCGACGAGCCTAATAAGTACTAGAAACAGGAGTAAGAGAGAGAGTAGGTATCTTTACGACTAGCCTTAGGTAGTAACTAAATAGGATAAGGCTCCTTCTTACGACCTGTCTTAGGTAACTAGTCTTAGTTAGTATAGATACGAGGTTTTAGTAGTATAAATTTAATACTAGTAGGAGCAAATATATATAACCTACCTAGCCCTTAAGGTAATTTTACCCTATTAGAAGCTTTTATCTACCGCGCTACCTATAGCTAGCGTTAGAGGATTAAGGATATTACTACGGAGCTTAGGCTTTATCCCGTTTAGAATAGGCGTAAGGTTATTAGGGAGCTATTCGAGATTTAGAGGAGGAAGATAGAGAATACTAAGATAATAGCTACCTACCTCTTTATATATATAGAGTCCGACTCGGACTTATAGTAGGGCCTAAGTAGCCGTACTACCTTCGCGTAGGCCTATAAGAATAAGCTTAAGAAACTTACTAAAGCTACTAATAATACTAAGAAGATACTCGATAAGAAGAACTCTACTATTAATAGAATCTATATAGTTATCCTAACGCTACTCTAGAGACGGCCCTTCTAGCCTAAAGCTATCTTAGACGGGCTAATAGATAATAGATTATCTCTACTAGTATATATAAGTAGAGCGGACTCTATAGGCCCTTAGGATACTATAGTTAATAGACGCGATATACTATAGAACTTAGCGTAGTACCTTAATCTATATAGGCTATATTACTCTCTTAAGGATATACTCTACTTCCTAGGCCGACAGATCTTTATCCGAGTTAGTAACCTTAGGGGAGGCGTACGTAATACTCTAGCCCTATCTACTAAAGATATCTAAACCGTTATTAGTAGGATTAAGGTAAATAAGAATCTAGTTCCTATCGAATCTAGGCCCGACCTAGATATAGATCCCGTTACCTAGGCGGAATAGGAGAGCCTCGGAGAGAGATACTATACTATAGAGTATCCCTAATATATTCTCCTAGTTACGGAAGGATATATAGACGTATAGAACGTATAGAATAAAGCGTAGGCGGAATCGCCTCGGTCGGATTATAGGTCTCTTTATAACTACTCTAGCTAATAACTAGTAATTACTACGCCTATAGTTGTTATTAAAATAACTCGTTAGGGAGTTATAGATATAATAAGCCTAGGGAGACTACGAGCTCGCCTAATAGATAGTACTACTACTATCGGCTTACGTCGATCGGTAGCCTCGCCCGGCTCGGTTATATTATAGAGCTAGGCGTTAATTACCGATATACCCGAGTACTTAGAAGTATCTATTAGCGCTAAAGGCAGCCCTCCTACTACGGAGGATTAGGACGTCTAGGGACTAAGGAAAGCTAGAGCTACTAGTAAGGATTATACCTACGAGAAGGATAATAAGGGAAAGGTCTTTATAAAGCTAGCGGAGGAGAGAAAGATACCTAAGACTATCTACCTACGATAGCTTAAGGCTAAAGCCCTAAACGCGAACGTAGTCTAGCTTAGTAATAATAATTAACTATTTAAGGTAAATATCTACTTAAAGTATACTAGGCTCGGCGTAGGGTAGATAGGGCTCTAAGTTACTTAGAGAACTACTACTAAGCTACTAGAGCGCCTTCGGGACTTCGTATTATATAACTCTCCCGCTACTTTCGTAGTAGGTAGGAATATCTATACCTAGTTTAAGAAGGGCGCGAGGCCTACTATAAAAACTAATAAGCTTAAGATCTATACCTTTACCGGATCCCGTCTAGCTAAGCTAGCTAACCGCCTAAATACGCTAGCGTAGAACAACCTTCGGAAGGATATACTTAGAAATATAAAGATAGTCTAGTAGGAAAAGGATAGGCAAATTACCTCCGGGAAAGAGTTTTAGTACTAGGGAGTCCCTTATAAGAAGCTACGAGTTATACTCGAGGACCTTAATAAGATAAGCTAGGTTACGAAGATCTATAAGGGTAAGAGTCCTACTATTAAGGAACTCGTTTAGCTAGAGTCTACTATATACCTATAGTACTAGCGCAAGATCCGTAGACGTAATAATCTAGGCTAGAATTAGGCTTTATACTATAGTCTAGACTAATAGGTTATACGGTAATCTCTAGTATACTAGGCTGCTTACGTTACTACTCGGCCTAACGGTAGATTTTAGCTTATCTCCTACCCCTACTATACTAAGTATACTATTAAGGGCTAGAATATAGAGTTCGCCTATATTAATACTAACGTTCGTAAGGCTATTATAACTAGTAGGGGACTTAACGTAATCTAAGGTAGTCTTACTATCTTAGGTAAGAATAAGTAGGACTATACTATAATTATCCTAGGAATATATAAGCTAGATATATATAAGGACTAGATATAGCGTATAGAAGCTTAGGGCGCTCCTCTTAAGGATAGCTATATAGCTAGTATTACTCCTAAGCTATACTAGACTCTAGAGGACGCGAAGTATTTTAAGACTAACTAGACGAATACTATATATAACGACCTAACTATCCGTATTACTTATAGCCTTTAACCTTATAGGATATATAGGCCGGCTTATAGGGAGCGTATTACGTACCTACTATAGTTCTATAGTATTAAACTTAACTATAAAACTATAGAGATAGTAGAGGGCGGAATATAGGATTCGCTATCTACCGCCTATAGGGATATAGCTACTAGGCCCTCGACTCCTTTAGGCTACTCCGTTAACTATAGTCGAATCCCTTAGCTATAGCACGCCTCTGTTCCGTACCGCCTTAAGGGGAATATTATAGCCGCTCTTATCGGGTAGATAAAGTAGAGTTCTATAGTTACTAACTAGAAAGCTATACGCTTCCTTAATAATAAGTAGTATAGAGACGGAGAGATTAAGCGCTAGGAGCGAGAAGTTATAGATACCTTTAGGGCGAAGTTTAAGAAAATAGTTACGTTGGAGCGTACGATCTATAGGAAGAACTCCTTCTTTAACTATTTATATATAAAGGATACCTATACGGGGGAGCGACCGGTAGAGACTTATATTAAGGAAGATACTAGAGAAGGAGAGGAGGAGACTATTACTCCTACTATTAAGAACCTCGGGCAAGAATAGGAAGTATATTTAAGGAAGTAGGAGGAGTAGTCTACGAATCTAGGCCCGGCCTAGATATAGATTTTAGGCGCGCGCTTATATTTAAGTACCGCGCTAGCTTAAGGAGACAAACTTAGAGTTTAGGGATATAGCGATTTTGATTTTAAGAACTTTATTATGTCCTAGCGTTCTTAGTTTTATAGTTTACGGCTTACTGTCTCCTCCCTAAGGGCCCGGCTCGCATATTTATAAATACGTTATAGGACGACGTATTAGTAGGCGGGGGAGAGAATATAGTAGAGATATATATTTAGGAGCTATAGAATAGTTACGGGATCCGAAGGATCCCCTATTACTCCTAGGAACTATAGTACGAATATAACAACAACCACTACCAGAATAAATAGTATTTGAAATTAAACTATCCTTTTCCTTCGGTACTTACTTATTATTGAACCTCGAACATTAAATATTAACTACTAAACCCTAAATACTATCTATATACCGACTAAATACTATCTATATCGGCTAACTACTATCTATAGGTCGTGCCGCTACTAAGTCCTACTATCTATATACTAACCGAATACTATCTATATACCGACTAAATACTACCCGTAGGTAGTATCGCTACGAGTCCTAGAGGCTAGCTATATATTAAGCGAAGAAGGTTAATATTAATCCGGATTTATATTACTATACTTAACCTACTTAAACTACTAGTACTTTAAGATAAGTAGTTAAGATTAAGACTCTTTAAGAAAGCTTATAACTCTAAAGTAGGAGGGTACGGAGGACGAATAGCTACTTACGACCTTCTCTACTATAGCTACTACTAGCCTAATATATTATAAGACGTTGTACGGTTTATAGTAAACTATTAGTATTATATAAGAATTAAGAAATCTAGATAAAAGAAATAAGGCCTCCTACGACCTCTTCCTCTACTAAACCGGCCCTTCTATAAACTATTAATAGACTTTATTATCGAATTACCTCCGTCGAAAGACTTCTATAGAACCCTCTATACTAATATCCTAGTCGTTATATACTGACTAACTAAACGCTATAAATTTATACTAATAACGACTATTACCTCTCGCGCTCTAGTAGAAGTATTCGAGTAAGAAGTATAGAGAGACTAGAAGTTTCTAGAAACTATTATCTCCGACCGTAGGTCTAACTTTACGTCCGAGTTTTAGATATACCTTTACGAACGCCTAGCTATAAAGCCTATCTTCTTAATAGTCTTTTACCTAGAGACGGATAGCTAGTCTAAAATTATAAACGCTTTCCTTAAATAGTATCTCCGTAGATTTTATAATTACGTATAAGATAACTAGGTTTAGTTACTTCTATTAGCTAAGTTTTTCTCTAATAATAAGGTTAATTTATCTACTAGGGTTTCTCCCTTCTTCGCCTCCTACTATTACTATCTACGTACTAGTATTAAGCCCCTAAGTAAGGCCTCGCCTTATACTAGTATAAGTACTAAGAAGAATAGAAAAGATATAAACTATATCGCGGAACGAAAGTAGAAGCTTTAGTAATACCTTAAGTAGAAGATTAAATAGACTTCCGAATAATACTCTCTCTAAGTAAATAAAAAGCGTAGGCCTTACCCCGACTATAAGCTAGGTAACCTTATTATACTATTAGTAAAGAATCTTAAAACGGAACGACCTAGTAAGAAGCTAGACTATACTAACCTAGGGCTATACGCTATTAAGCGCGTAGTATATAGCGGTACCGCCTACGAACTTAAACTACCCGCGAACCTTAAATCCCTCTACCCTATTTTCTACCCTAGCCTCCTTATACTAATACCTAGCGATAAACCTCCGTACCTAGGCTAGTAGCTAGCTCCTCCGCCCCCGACTATTATTCTCCGTAAGGAAGACGACGTACTATAGAAAGAATAGGAAGTAGAAGCTATCCTAGTATCTAGTTAGAAGAACGCTCGTAGTAGAGTAGCTTAAGGTAAGAAGAGGAAAATAGATTTATAGTACTATATTAAGTAGTTAGGGTACGATAACGTATCCTAGTATTACGTTAAGGACTTAATAGGATACGATAAAAAGATAGCTATATTTTATTACCTTTACCCTAAGGTAGACGGACTACTACGTAGTTTCTAGCTACTACTAGGCTAGATTATCTCGGTACTACTAGATCGGGATATAGAACTTAAGTATCCTAAGGAAGATAAAACGCCTCTAATTCGATAACCGACTAAGGACTCGCCTCTATAACTCTCTATCCGAACGCTAATAAGTAACTAGAGTATTTATAAAGATAAGTCCCTAATACCCTCGATCCTCGATAGTAGATAACTATACTTCTTAACCTTTAGTACCGGGCTTAAAGTCTTACGTAAAGCTTCCTTAGATTACGCTATTTCTACTTTACTTTATTTATTTTACCTTCTAACTATTTAAGTCGTCTATAACTACTATAAGATAAGCGAGAGGACTACGTATTACTTAAATCGCTTATTAATATATAGTTAGGGGTACTATAAATAGTAATATACTACCTACGTAGAGTACTTATAACTATAGAGAAAATTAGGAGGACTACGTATTACTTAGACTAACTACCGTAAAGTAAGTATACTAGTCTATTTAGGTTTTATATATTTTGTTTTTATACTACTAATCGACTTAATAAGCTAATCCTCTAGTCGTATATATAACTCTCTTATATTAGCCGTATAACTATCGCGATATAGTAAGGTAACCTCTACTTCTATATTTTACTATAACCCTACGCTACTAATAAACGAATAGAACTACGTTAATTACTTAGGAATAGAGCTACTATAATTAGATCTTAAACTTTATCGTCGTAGGAGTATAACGATACCTTAGGGGGGGGTTATATTACGGTTTTAGTAGTTCTTTATAGAATTATATAACCTTAAGTTATGTAACTTCGTCTTTAACTAGAGCTTCGAGGCTAAGACCTCTATAACTCTATATAATATTAATTTAATATTTATAACTATACGTTCCTTCGTACCTATAATACTCTTCCTAAGACTAATATTCTAGCCTTAAGCTATTAAGATTATATAGCCTATTTCCCTAACCCTAGTATAACTAGGAGGGTAACTATAGCGGTCCTTAAGTAGTATCTAGTCTACTAGCTATATCTCTTAAGTTAGTAAGAGCTTCTATAGGTTTACTACGCCTATAGTATAAGATCTAGGCCGTAAAAGCTAATTTCGGAGTAAGGTTTTAGGAATACTATATATAGTTATATAGGCGAGAATTAACGTATAAAAACTAGTATTATACGCGTTAATTATATAGTCTATTAAGGTAACGGGATAACTACTTAAGAAAGCTATAGTAATAGTAAGAGATTACGCGTTAAAGTAGCTATATATATATTGTCTACCTCCGCTAAAACCCTATTACTCCAAAACCCTATTACCTTACTTATACCGTAATAGGAACCTCCCCTACCCAATAAGTATAGATTAAGTAATTCGGATACTCGAAACTATTAAATATCGCTTCTTCTTTTACTATTAATAGTCTAGTATCGTCTCTAAGTTTTCCCGGGCTTTTAAAGGCTACTTATACTTATAAAATAATTAATAAGCATATATAGCTATAGGATTAAGAAAGCTAGAAACCTAGTATAGTTAAATTAGAGATAGGCGAGTCGATGACCCGTAGTATATATAAGGACCAAATCACAGCCAGGTATATACGACCATAGAATCAAGAAAGCTCGGAACCTGGTTTAACCGAGTAGAAAGCAGCTGAGTACACGATGCGTACTATATGGTTGAACAAAATTGCGGCCAGGTACATACGGCCATAGAATCATACTGATGATCATCCACATAAGATCTAATACAGTTGGGTGGGTGACCACCAGCGAATTCTCGCTGCTGTATGTTTTTGGATATTTTTTTCCTTGGTATTATTGGTGGAGGGTGGTTGATTGAATGAGGAATTATGTCGTTGATTGAGTTCAGTCTTTTTAACATCGTGGAACTGAGTCTTGACTTCGATTCGGGGCCGCATGATATCTTATATTTGAAAAGCATGGATATGGTTCGTTGTTCTTTACGGACTCGTAGCTTTGTATGGCTTCTAGTTTATATTGATCTTGTTTGTAAGGGCACCATGTGAGATGTTACTCGCCTCTTTCTTTGTCTGGGAAATGGGTTACGATGGAAAGCTCGTTTCGCTTAATGCGAAGGTGTTCAACCACGTGTCTAGCTGTGTATTTTCTGGTGTTATGCAGAGACTCAATGACAAATTATGATGTCGAAAATCTCAGAAGCTAAGAACCAGTGAAGCCGCCGTCATCGCATTTGTATTGTATGTCCGGCTACGATGATTATTTTGTTCAAGTGAATTTAACGGGTAATAGTGAGGAGAGAGTAAGTGCAGAAAGAGCTGCGGAAGCTGGATTTCTGGGGCTTTTGGATCGGATGCCATGATGTGGCTGGTCTTGCTACATTTGACGAGATGTATCAAGATGACTGACAGTTAAGCCCGAGAAAACAGGCTATTTCGAGATCCTTCCGAAACGATAATGACATGAGCAGCCACTTTTGTCTCAGCGAGACAATTAAGGTCTACTTCAGCAGTCTGGGCGTGGGAAATTGGTGCAAAAAGAGAAGGACTTGTCTTTGTTCTTTGATCAGGTTTGCTATTTATGGAGGCAAACAGGATGTTATTTGGTACTGCCGAAGAAATGGGGAAGCAAACTTGACCAGCGATGATCGAGTTGGATACTTCATTTCTTGATATCTACACGATCCGGAACATTTGCTACTCGATATCACCCGAGCGTCTCAAGCATTCATTCGAGATGTCAGACCAGAATATCAGAAGACCTCCTCCGACAATTGATTCAGGCCTAAATGTGCCGACAAAGTCACCTCCTCTTTCCCCCACAGCCAACCCAAGGGAGCATTTCCAAAAGCTAATCGATGCCGACTTCAAAGCACGACAAGACGCCGCTATAGTGGCTTTCGAAGCTTCTACTACCGGACCGGCAGCCATTCCCATACACCCTTTGCCTGAGTTTCAAAGAATCAATTCTCGCCTATACGCCAAAAACATGGCGAGAGCCACTATCTCGGACCTGAGATCTGAGCAGATCGTTGACATTCCAGATGCCGATCCCTTCGCCAACGACATGCAGGTAGAGGTGAATTTCCTCGAGGAGTTTCCGTCCAATAGAGAAACAGAGCAGGTAGCTGTGGCCATGTCCAAGTTCAGGGCCTGGGCTAGTGTTTATGAATCGGTGCAGGAGCGTATGACCTGGCTCGAGATTGAGAAGCTTTTTCAGCAGAGGTTGAAGGTGGAGTGGAACAAGATCGAGGCGGAAGGATTTGAGAGGACTTGTAAGGCGAAGGAGACGTCTGATGTGTGGTATCCAAAGCCAATTTAAGTACCCTGGAGCGTCGGATGAGGCAGACAGACAACCCCGGAAGAAATTACCGAACTCGTGGCCATGTTCTTTCCTTTCCGGTGCTTTCCTTCATCCATTCAAGGAAAGTTTGTCGTGCAGAACTGTGTATGTGAAACTGTTGGTGGGAAGTCAGTGGGCAAGCGAGCATGCGGTTCATCTATTGAATCCATCTTCGCGCCATTCGCGAACAGTGACCTGATCCACAGGCTTAATCAGATCCAGATAACCTAGCCGTCGATTTGCGTTTGCTGCTTCGAGTTCGACGTCGCCACTGGGTGTATGTTGCAATGTTGAGATTGTATTCTTTTCCAAGACGTGTTCAGCGTCGTGTTCATTGTCACCATCCCTGCCATCCTTCTCCCCTTCCCCAAATTTGTGCTGTATTGAATTAGCAATGGTTTACACGCAAAGCAAGAGAGGAAGACTTGCCTCCTTGATCGGCTCATATATCACCTTGACAAAACCAATCAAACCGATCACAAACGGGATGAGCTGGCCGACCGAATTAACAGA
The DNA here is from genome assembly GCA_007735645.1 of Venturia effusa. Taxonomy (NCBI): domain Eukaryota; kingdom Fungi; phylum Ascomycota; class Dothideomycetes; order Venturiales; family Venturiaceae; genus Venturia; species Venturia effusa. Next base: position 1,560,429 of record CP042190.1, on the reverse strand, counting down.
GTATACCCCAGTGACGTGGTTCCATTGTAAGGTCATCTCAATACCGATTACGGAATACACGAAAGAAAAAATATTGGTCGCTGGCGCAATGATCCTCATCATGAACTCCGGTCGAAAAACACGACGTCGAAGTAAAGGTCGCCGAAGTCGACTCCGTCGTTGATATCGAATCAGTCGAAGTTGAATCCTGGAATGGCGTGTAGGGGTAGCACCTTCATCGTCCGCTGTCGCCAGATTCTGCTGCTTAAACTTGTTCTGGCTCCGCTGCTCAAACTTCCGAATCTGCTGCCTAAACTTCTGAATCTGCTGCTTAAACTTTTGAATGATGCGAATGAACCGTGGAGTCTTCACGAGGAGGAATGCTGCTATTGCAATCGCAGTTATCATGGACATGATGGCATAGAGTATGGCGACGAACACCGAAAGAGCAGCGAAAAATGTGGTGACATGCTTGTTGCTCAAAGAAACCTTGGTAAAAAGAAAGCCAAAAGTCCCACAGTTGGTGTCCAGAAAACCATGATGATGTATGCCGGAGAGCCAAAACCAACTGGAGTATATGGAAGCAGCAGATAGTATGAAGGATAGAGCTACCGGCTTGATCAAAGTAGGCTTGACCTTCCGGATCACTTTCTGCATGTGGCTTCTTCGAAGGCCTATCATCATGATTGTGTAGACACCGCCAAAGATGATGTACATTAGTAGCAGTATCTCAGCCGAATGGGTTGGCTCCTGCCGGGCTGTGATGACTACCACAGCAACTAGGAGGGCAAAGAGGAATAACAGGTATGCTGCTCCTAGATCATCCCTCCCTTCGGGATACCATCGCCAGATTATCAGGGCTGAAGCCCACTGGAAGTAAACGCCCATTCGAATCCCAAGGCCATAAAGATCAGGGTTTCCTTTGAAGCCGCATTGTGTTTGTTGATCCATGATCGATGAAGTACTTCGGAGGTTTTCGTGTAGTTTGACAATGAAGGACAGGCTGGCAGCACAATGCCTTCAGCCAGGTGTGCTGACTGCATACCAACATATGCAGTGCTACCCCATTATAAGAATACCCTTGATAGGTATAACCCCGCACGTCCGGTACTATTCCTTATCACGCCTAAGACTGGCATAGTCCAATAGCGAATGTCTGCGCGTACCGCTCACCGACATATCCAAACTGCTTTACCCCATATTCTTGTATTCTTAGCCCTCCAATTGGCCATCATAGGGGGAAAGCCTGCGAGCGGTAGGGGCTCGAAAGCCTCCGGGCCGCCTCGGCTGTTGTCTCGGCGGATCATTCGACCAATTGCAATCATTCTTAGTGCTGTATGATCTACCATTAAAAGAATAACCTCGATATATTCCATGGCTAGGTAACCTCTAAAATCATGCTTATAACAAGATAGCAGTGTACGAGCCAATAATTTCAGCTGAGTCGCAGCTATATGCTTGGATGCTTGATTGGTGATTATAGTGTCGCGGCTACATCGCCTGCGGAATGGCGTCTTACTCCCGTACAATTTTTCTCTAAATCTCCTTGTCAGCTCTCACGCTTCTTAGCTAGTGAACACCATATACCACACCACAGATCTCTACCAAAGACAGGAGAATGTGTGCCGCGATCTTGTTGCGAGTAGCAAAGGAGGATTGAGGAGGGTCAAGGAGCCACAGATTAGGTCTAATCCTTCGAAGAGGGAAAGCGTTGCGCCGCTGCCAAATTTCCCATGGCGGTAGCGCATAATGAGACAAATGTAGAACTGTAGGCACGAGTGCGGCTGACCGGCGCCACCCTAAGACATCGTAGAGTATGTAGTGAGAGAGCAGCGAAGTTGAGAGCACCGTGTCTATGACAATCAGTGAAGGCGAGAGACTCTTGACGGCGTGGCAATTGGTATACAAAGGAGAAAGCGAGAGGCCGCTTGACCGAAATAATGGCCCGTCTCGTGCTCTCGCGTTCCCGCGCGTGCCGAGCTAGTCGTAGATCGCGTCGCGCTTAAAGGACATGGGCAGGGGCAGTTTCAGAGTGATTATCGATATGCTTCATCACCTCTTCTTCCAACACTACGTCTGGTCACAATTGCAGCTTCTTGCTTCCTTGACTCCACTCGCCTCCACTATCAATCAGTAAGAGCTTTTGGTGTCACGTCTCGACGCTTGTGGACAGTCTTTTGAAGTTGGTCTTGACAGACTTCCTGTCCTTCGAACCAAGTTGTAGCAACCGGTCCTTCAAGATGATGCTTCTCGACCTACCACCAGAAATACTCCAGGCCATTCTCATCAATTCGGTTCGCCTTCGAGGTCTGAAGCGTGGGGTTCGATTGAGACTCGTTAACAGTACGTATACGAACGAGTAAATCGACTTCTGTTCCTCATTTTCTTACTACCACGACTAGAATTCCTCTCTCAAGAGGTCATCTGGGCCGTCTCTAAATCTGGACTTCTCGAAGATCACTGCAATTATCCTTACCGAGGATCACCTCCTGGAGACTACCTTCTCCCCAAAGCACTCGAAAATCGGGATGATGAGCAGGGCAGGTATACTCTACAGATCCTGCGGCACTTGGCCGATAAACTTTGCTCCCTCAACAACAAGTCAGAAGACCTAGAAACGTGGAAGAAATACATGGTGGAAATGTCTTCTTTGGTCGCGGATGCCAATCCATGTTTCACTACAGTATCTCCCACGGGTAGACAGAATATTGTTGAAAACACGAGTCCAATGGCAATGGATGCGCATCTTCAAGCTGCAGCCGCCCATCTCAACATGGTCTCCATTGTCGAGCAATTGATCACGACAGGTGTTTGGCATGACAGACCGACTTTTCTAATGACAAACAGCAGCCTACTCGGAAGCCCCCAAACACTCGCGGCCAAAGCAGGGAACAGTGAGATACTCGCTTTGCTTACCAAGGAAGCCTTTGCACCAACCGCCAAGGTTCTTTGGAATCATCATCGTGGTCTTCTAGCTACTGCATCGGCCGCAGGTCACATGGAGGCCGTCCGGGTTCTACTTCAACGAAAACGTGATCCGGCCTGTAACTATGCAGACTTTCGCGGGTACCTCATCAGAGCTTTGAGTACTCCAAGTCTCGAAGTCTACGAGTTGATTAGAACCGCCATCCACGAACTCGATGGAACTCCAATGCAAAAGAGATACAAGAAAGTGTTTGGAACCAATGAATTCTTCGAGGCTATGTTCAAGACTTGTGTTTGGGAGGGGTGGACGTCCATGGCGGTGTACTTCTTGGATCTTGGGGCTACAGTCAATTCATGTCGAGAAAATGGCATCACTGCTGCATTCGTCAACAATAGTTCGCTCGCACATGCTTGCCGCACTGGTAACATTTCCATGGTACGAATGCTCCTCAATCGTGGGTTGGACACAACCTACGCATTATCATATGCTGCTGCAGGCGGAAATCTGAGTCTAGTGAAGTTACTGCTAGATCACGGATGCGATCCCAACGAGGGATACCCGCCTCCACTTGCTTGGGCAGTGGATCTGGAACATGAGGCCATGTTCAACCTCCTACATGACCGCGGGGCAAGAATGACATTGCCTTCCGCCAGACACGACATAGTCGCAAGAGCAAGAGGCGCTGGATTGGAATCCATGCTATCGTTGATAAGCAACAAGGAAGGCATTGATCCGTACGATTCCACGTACACCACACCCGCGCCACGTCCGAGAAAGCTTTGCTTCATGTGCCAACCCGATGATGAAGATGGCTCTGATTAGACATCAAGCCAATGATACAGGAGACTGTGGAGAGACAATAGACGAGTGAACAGAGACCAGATGAGTGAAAAGATGACTGAAAAGTGGGGGATGGAGTGGTGGTAAGAGTATGTTACACACGAATTGAATAGAGAGGAATTTGTTAGTGGGCCCGAGCTTAGAGAAATTCGATCTTGGATTCTGATTCTCTCCAAGTCCTACTGAGGCAGTGTCTATATATACTACGCCTACGGTACTCTCTATCCGCTTGCACGACTTAGGCAAATAATCATGTTGATTTTCCTCTCTATTCGGTTTCTTTGCAACATACTCCTGCGAAAGTAGGAAAAATCGATGACTGGCAGCGTAGGTAAGCGATGAGAGGTGTCAGACGGGGATCAATTTGGAAGAATGCTGCTTGGGCTTAGGATAGCTCAGAGGGCGCGGACGCAGGCTTGTGGTGTCTTACGGTTGGTTGGTTGGTTGGTTGCTATCTGGCATAACTAGTAACCCATTAGGGACTTGGCCGTTATTATATAGGGTCCCTCGGCCCCTATACTATATTCTAAATATATAATAGTCCCCTAATATTATAGTATCGCGTTAACCTCGCCGTCGCTATTTAAAAGTACTAAATATAGAAGATATAGTATCCGACCCTATAGGTTGGTCCCCCTATTCCTACTAATCCTAAACTATATCCTATTCCGTAATACCCGTATAGAGGTAGTATATACCCTCCCTTCGTCCGCTTATTTACCTATCTATCCCTCTTAGTTATTATATCTAATCTACCGTATTTAGGGTCCCCAAGGGGTCGGGTCGGGTCGGGTTTTGGGGGTACCCTCCTAACCCGCCGCGGGGGCGGGTTTTCGGGTCGGGGGGAGCTTTTACCCCCGACCCGCCAATCGGGGGGAAGTCGGGTTTTTTAAGTCATATGTTTTAATACTTAACCTAGGTATTATTAAGATCTAAATAGCTAGAATTATAGAGAAATACCTATTCTATAAGTCTATAATATTATATAATATAAAATACCTATAGATCGTCCGTAATTAATAAAACTATACGAAAAAGTCACGTTTTTTAGCCAAGAACCCAACCCTATTAATCGGGGCGGGTTCTATCGGGGGGAGGGTCGGGGCGGGGGGTCCTAGGGACCCCTATACCCGACCCGAATACCCCCCCCGACCCCTTGGGGACCCTAACCGTATTAGATACTATCTTTCTACGTACTATAATACTGTACCTATTACTATTTATAGGAAGTATTCTTAATAGATTTTAAAGCCTAGTTATACGCGTTAGGGAGAGGCTCTCTATTAGTATTACTTATAAGTTAGCGTTTTACGTCTATTAATTCCCTTACGGGTTTACCCTTAGTCTAGTCTCTACTATAGCCTAAATATTCGTAGCCCTTAGTATCCCCTTATATTAAGCGTTTAGGCTACGGAATTTATAAATCGCTTCTAACTTAATAATAAATTATACTACTAAGGCGGCCTTATCTAGCGTCTTATAGAGCTTCTATTTATTAGGTAGTATACCTTCTAGCTAGATTCTTACCCGTAGTTTCTATAGTTCTAGATAGGTAAAAAGAAGGTATTATATAGTCTAAGGGGTTCTTTCCTTGTATAGGTCGTATATTAGCGATACCGTATATTATAAGTAGTATAGGTAGATATTAGTTCTAATCTTTTCCGTACGTATTCTTATAAGTACGGTATCTAGTTCCCTAGTATTACCTATATACCTAGTAAGGGTCTTAATATTTAGCTCGTTTTCTAGCTTAAAGAGTTTCCTACCTTCTAATAATTATTTCTAGATCTTAGTCTATTTAGCCTAGATCTATTATATAAAGTTTATTCTTACGTTACTAATAGCTATTAGTTAGCTATATAGTATTAGGGGAGGCGTCTTATCTTTATTCTTAGGGGTCTAACCCGTTACTATTTTAGCTAGAATATCGACTACCTCGTTACCCTTTATATCCCTATAACCTAGAATCTATATAAGTATTACTAGAACGGGTAGTAAAGTATACTTTATAAGGAAGTAGGAGATATATACCTAGGCGTATCTTAGGCTAGTATCCTCTATAGCTTAGATTAGTCTATAGTTATTAATATAGATATAGACCGGGCGGAAAGCGCCTCTCTCGAAAATATCCGTAGCTAATATTACGGTTCCGAGTATTCTCTTAGGAATTACGTAATATCGCGAACCTCTCGCGATATCTACTTAAATAAAGAAACTCTCTTCTTTTATTCCTTATATAATATTAATTTAAGTTATACTATTACGTCCCTATTAATCCGTAATAGTATATTATATTATAGGCTTACTCTAGTAGGTACCCTATAAGCTAGCTAGATATCTTTAGTAAGTAGGAACGCTGTCGCCCTACTATTATAATACTAAAGAGCGTTACGTAACTATAGTAGCCGTAATAAGACTCTATCCTTATAGAACCTATTTAAAGAGCCCTTAGTAGCTTAAGGTAGGGTCTTTAGTTTAATAGAATTATTAAAGGACGGGACGTTCCTCTTAGTTTAAGAACGACGAAGTAATAGATAAGAGCCTCGAGGCTCGAAGAGATATTAAGGAACTAGCTCTACTAGAAGTAGACGAAGAAAGATATTCTTTAAGAGGTCTTAATAGATAGGAACTACGTTCTAAGAGCGCTAACTATTACGTATTCTTTATATAGGATAGCCTAGTTAAGCTATCGCTAGGGTAGTAATAAGACTAAGTTAATACTTACGGTATTATATTAACTAAAAATAATATAATTAATTATTCTACTCCGAGTAAAAACTCTTTAAACTACTCTCTTATAAGAAATATTAATATATCGAGCTATAGTAGTAACTCCTTAAGAGACTATTACGACTATAACGAAACCCTAAGCCGTAAGGCTTCTTACGTAGGAAGAATTACTAGGATACCCTCTCTATATCTAGGTAACGACTCCCTTCTCTATAACGCTTATATACGAGCTACGCCTAGCCGCTTTTCTTCCGACGAAATTACCTACCCTACGCTTATAAGGGCTGGCTTTAGAGCGCTATTATACTTTATAAGGGAAAACGAGCAAACTATAGATAAATAGAAAGTCTCGCCTACTAGGAAGACTATATTCTTACTAACTAATCTATTTACGTAGATAGGTCTACGCCCTAACGAGACCTAGGATACTATATAGATAGGTACTCTATAAGGAGACTTCCCTCTAGTAGATAATACGATAGACCTCCCTCTAGTAAATAATGCGATAGACCTACCTCTAGTAGATAATACGGTACCTATAGAGACTATAGAATTTATATACGCTAACGATAGTTCCCGATTTCGCTCCTATATAGTTAAGAACCCCGACGTACCTAATAGATAAGCCTATAAGCCTAAGGACTATTAGCTTAACTTAAAATATTTTAATAGTTACTTCTTAGGCTAAAATATTATTTAAGTAGAAATAGTCCTAGACCTTAGATAACTACTAGAGAAAGTAGTAACTCTAAGAGACTATAAGGTAATTAACGCCGCTCTCCTAGGAATAATACGTTACGGGTAAACTATCGAAAAGTAAGTAGTAAAAATAATCCTTAAGTAATAAACTAAGGTACCTTAACTAGAAGATACCGTAACTACTATATAGAAACGTAAGAAAGAGATTATTAATCTTAAGATAAAAGTAAGGAAATTAAGGTAGTAGGATACTATTACTCGCGTAAATTTTAGTAAGGAGATTAAAGCCTATAAGTAGACTATTAAGGAACGTAATAACTATTAGGCTAAGTATAACCGGCTTACTAGATAGATTAATAACCTCTAATCTTATATACGCTCCTTATAGGCTAATAACGCTACCTATCGGAAACGTATCAGGGAACTTATAGCCTATTCTACTAGTTAGACTAGCCGGAATAGGTTCGGAACTACGGACTATATACGGTAGGGCGGCTTCTAAGGTAAGGAGTTTAATAAAGTAGTAGAGGATAGTAATATTAACCCTTAGGTACGTTTTAACTTACCTAACTATATTCTAACGAATTAGTAGAACTATAAGGCTCCTAAATTAATTTATTAGAAGAGAGTCTTACCTATCTTAAAAGTACGGTTAAATTAACGTGATTTAGAAGCTAGCCTAGGGTTAAGCGCTTTAGCTATATCGATATTTAAAAAGTTCGACCGCGTACCTAAGCTAAAAGAGTACTAGGGATAACGTAATATAGTCGTTCTTAAGTATTTTATTATAGTATATCGCCTTAAAATAGCCGTAAACTACTTATATTAGGTACTAGAAAGCTAAGTTAACTATATTATTTAACGAACTAAAGGCCTAGCCTAGTAACGCCTAGATAACGTAAACTTAACGGGCTTACTTAAGATACTAGAGGATATCTATATCTTATTAGAAAAATAGTTTAGCTCGCGGAATATAGTTCTAGATACTAATTTTAAGATAAGTAATCTATCTTAAGGCCGAATAGAGCTAGTAGATTTTATTACCTAGTACGATATACTCCGTATTAAACTTAATTAGAACGCGTTCTAGTCTCGAAAGAGTCTTTTAGAGCGAGTCGACCGTCGTATTACCTAAATTATAGTTAATATCCTAACTATAAACTATAATAACTTTTGCGAGTAGCTAATTAAAGTGGAATATAGCCTTAAGATCTACGATAAGAACGTACCTACTACGAAGAAGTCTTATATAAAGACTACTATAATAGCTTCGACCGCGCCGTTACGCTTCTAACCTAAATCTACTACTACGGCTACTAACTCTCGACGTATAATAGATAAGCCGTCCGAAACTTACTAAAAGCCTTTTAATAGAGACGGGAACCTAATTATCTATTATCGTTATAATAAGCTAGGGTACTAGAAGAATAAGTATTACTTATATAAGGTAAAGCTATATAAGAATAGTAAACTAAATATAATTATAACGGTAGAGGATTTCGGAGGCCTCTTAGATCTAGAGAATAAAAGTAAAGAATCTAAAGATAAAGCTATATTATAGTTAAAAGCCTAAGCTCTAACGACGCTCTCGATCGTTAGGAGCTAGCTATAGAGAGTAACGTAACGGCTACCCTTACCGCTCTCTAAACGTAACTTAATATAAATAATTCTAATCGTACCGAGGCTTAGAATAAGATAATAAAGTTATCTATAATACTTAACGAGTAAGATAGTAACTATCTAGTACTCCTCTATAATATTATAATACTTTAAGATCTATCTAAAGCCTCTATCTTTATAGACTATAAAGGAATAGGGACGGTATATATTACTAGTAAGTTTACCCGATACTATAAATTACCTTTAGTTCCCTTAGCTATAAGTAAGAAGCTTAAGTTAGCCGATAGATTACTTATAGAACTACTTACTTATATAGCTATCTTAGACCTAGTCTTCGGAGAATATATAGAATAACTAACTATATACGTTATACTAAATCTCGGGGCTTACGAGCTTATTTTAGAAATAAAATAGCTAGATACTTATAATCCGATAATCTACTAGAAGGATCGATTAATTACGTTTAACTCCTTCTACTCCCTCTATAACTACTTAATACGATAACTTCTAGTTACCGTAACCTAGAGGGGGGTACGGGATAAGCCGTCGATTATCTTAGTAATTACTACGGAAGGATAAGAGTAAGTTCTACCGGATAGAGGGATAAAGATACCCGCTTAGTTCGATATTTTAATAGTAAGTATACGGGTTTTTATAATAATAGTATATCGGCTAGACTATAAGATCTTTTTAGTAGAATCTACGGATTTCGACTATACTAGAGAATACTAAGACCTTCTCTAGCGAGTTACCCGTTATAACGGTACCCTAGTAAAGATTAGTACTAAAGATCTAGCCTAGTTTAATAAGAAACCTATCTACCTTACTATCGAGGAGATTTAATAATATTTACCCCCGTAGTTATAAGAGTTCTATACGGCTTTTAATAAGTAATATACTAATACGCTACCCGCTAACGAAGCTTATAACTTTTAGGTTAATCTAAAACCTAACGCTAAGCTACTATTTAGGCGTCCCTATAGTATATTCTAAGAGGAACTTATAGCCGTAAAGAAATATATTAACGAGAATCTTACTAAAGACTTTATTACTACTAGTACTACTAAAGTCTCGTTATCTATACTACTAGTTAAGAAGCCTAGGGGAGGATTACGATTTTATATTAACTACTATAGCCTTAATACTATTATAATTAAGAACCGATACCCTATCCCTCTAATATAAGAGATACTAGATCGGCTTTATAAAGCAAAAAGGTACTCTAAACTTAATATTATAGTAGCTTTTAATAGGATCCGTATACGTAAAGGAGACTAGGATCTTACTACGTTCGCTACTAGATACGGAACCTACCGCTATAAGGTAATACTATTCGGTATTTCTAATAGACTAGGTTCTTTTTAAGTACTTATCAATTTAGTCCTACGGGAATATATTAATATATTCGTATATATCTACTTAGATAATATCCTTATCTATACTAATAATAATAATAATAAGAAGTATTTCGCTAAGGTTAAGTAGGTACTACGTAAACTAGAGAAAGTAGGTCTCTATACGGATATTAAGAAGTATAAATTTAACGTTAAGAGTATTAAGTTTCTAGGCCTTATTATTATAACCGACGGCCTACGGATAGACTCGAAGAAGATCTCTATAATCTAGGAGTAGAAGGTACCTCGTATTATTATAGATATCCTCTTATTCCTAGGATTCTATAACTTTTATAGGCGTTTTATTAAAGGCTTCTCTACGCTAGCATTACTACTACCGAGCTTATAAAGAGAATTACGGATTAGAAGCCTAGTAAGTTACTACCTTTTATATAGGAAGATACCTATAAAAAAGCTTTCTATAACCTTAAGGCTATCTTTAACCCTAAACTTATTCTCTACTACTTTAACCCCGCCTTACTAACGTAGGTAGAAACTAACGTTTCTAACTTTATAATAGCCGGGGTACTATTATAGATATACGGTAACGTACTACGGCCGGTTACTTTCTACTCTAAGAGAATAAGTCTAGCTAAGTATAATTACGAGATCTACGATAAGGAGCTCCTTACTATTATCCGTACCTTTAAGAAATAGCGTCTAGAGTTAGTAGGACTTAACTTAGATAAGACTACTAAAGTCCTTATAGATTACTATAACCTATAATAGTTTATAAGTACGAAGTAACTAAACTAGAGATAGGCTAGGTAGAGTAAGTTTCTCTCTTAGTTTAACTTTTAAATTTAGTCCCGACCTAGGCTATAGGGTATAAAGCCTAATACGATAATAAGGCGTCCTAGGAACGTACTAGAGAGAGACGATAATAAGAGGACTTTATATTGGTAATAATAAGTACTTAAGAGATATAACCTTATAGCCGGAATAGCTCTAGATAAGTATAATATAATAGTAACTAGACTTGCCGCTCTTATATTTAAAGATTACGATATAGAAGTAGAAGCTTAAAAAGTCTATAAAGAGGATAAACTTGTCTAGGCTATTATTTAAAGCCTAAAGGACGATATAGTTAATCCCGTACTAAGAAGGTACTTCCCTAGTAAAACTCTTATTAACTTTAAGTTTAATAAGAAGACTAAGCTACTATTTATTAAATACTATATATACGCGCTAGTTTACCTACGACTACGGTTAATATAATCGGCGTACGATTCTAAAATAGGAGGTTACGGAGGACGTATATCTATATATAATCTTCTATATAGGAACTACTATTAGCCTAATATAACTAAGGATATTAATTATTACGTACTAAACTACCGTAAGTACTTACGAACGAAGAAGTCTCGATAAAAGAAACTAGGGTTACTTAAGCTATTACTACCCGCTAATAGACCGTTCGTAGAGCTTATAATAGACAATATTATAGAACTCCCTCTAAGTACCTAGAACGAGGTTACCTATACTAATATTCTTATCGTAGTATACCGACTTACTAAACGACGTAAATTTATTCCTATAGCTACTATTACTATAAAAGATATAGTAATCGCTTTTAAACGAGAGGTTTAGAAGGACTAGGGATTCCCGGAAACTATTATATTAGATAGAGGAATATCTTTTCTATCTATATTCTAGAAGAGACTCTACGATAGAGTAGAAACTTACCCTATATTCTCTACTACTTTCTACCCGGAGACTAACGGCTAGACGGAAATTACGAATACCTTCCTAGAATAGTATCTCTAAGGCTTCTATAACTATACTTAGAGCGACTAGGTAGAACTTCTACTATCCGTAGAGTTCTTTAGTAATAATAAGGTTAATATCTCGACTAGTATCTCCCCCTTCTTTACTTTATATTACTACTATCTATAGACTAGAATAGAATCTCTAGAAGACCTAGTAAACGCGGGACCTAAGCGCTTTAATTAACTAGACGTCGACGTAATAGTTACTCGTAAAGAAAATCTCTAGGACTATCTCTAATAAGAAATCTAGTAGGCTTTAGAATAATATACTATCTAAGCTAATAAGTATCGGCGGCTAGTACTATAGTATAAAGTCGGAGACTAATTAATACTAAAGACTAAGTATATTCGGACGGAGCGCTATTCCGCTAAGCTTAATAATACTAGTATAGGTCTATATTCTATCTCCTATATCGTATATAATAAGTCTACTTATAAGCTTAAGCTACCTCTAAATCTCCGTTTTATTTATCCTATATTCTACCCTAGCCTACTAATTCCTATACTAAATATAGAACTCTATTCTAGCCAGAACCTCGAACCCCTACCGGTAGTTATAGTCCTATAAAATAGTAATAAAGAGAAGAAGTAGGAAGTCGAGGAGGTATAATACTTAGGATAGGAATAGGTAAGAGGTAGAGCGCCTAAGAAAGATAAAAGATAGATAAAGCTAAAGTACTTAGTAAAATAGGTTAGATATAATAAACCTACTTAGTATAAAGTAAGAGATTTAGAAGGCTTATACGATAAGAAACTAGTAGACTACTATTACCGTTTTCCTATTAACGATAGACTATATAGGGATTAGAAACTACTAATAGGATAGTAACCGCTAGTTAACTAAACCCGTACTAAAGCTACGCCTCTAGGACTCTTACCGCTAATCGAAAATAAGTAGCCTATAGTCCTTAGCGAGGAAGAATATACTTCTTAGTTATAGTCGGAGGAAGGAAATAGCGATACTATACTAAGGGATAGATTATTCTAGATAGACGGTATAAAGTAGGAGAGTAACTCTCTACCCTAGACCGCTTACGATTATCTAGGTACTAGAGAGTTAGCGACTTAAGAAGACCGCTTACGATTATCTTCTATAGTCTATCTTAACTTCTACGCTAACTCTATTAGAATAATATACTTTCTTATAAACCCTCTTAAACGGCTTATAATAGCGGGATTAATCGACTTAGAATAGCTTAGTTAGTCGACGTAATACTTATAGTTATTAAGACTTTAGTACTCGTAGTTACTACGAAATTAGAATTATTAAAATTTATTTATACGTTTATACCTTTATACGTTTATACGTTTATACGTTTATACGTTTATACGCTTATACGTTATACGCTTATAGTTTAGGCGCTAGTATATTTAAGTATAATAAGCTAGTAATAGATTATATAGCTATTTTACGTATACTTAGGGTCCCTAAGGGGTCGGGGGATCCCCCGACCCCTCGGGGGCAGGGAGGGTTAGGGGGGGAGTATTTAGGTCGGGTATAGAGGTCCCTAGGACCCCCCGCCCCGACCCTAAACCCGCTAGAACCCGACCCGATTAATCGGGGCGGGTTCTTAGCTAAAAAATATAACTTTTTTATATAGTTTTATTAATTACGAACGACCTATAGGTATTTTATATTATATAACCTTATAGACTTATAGAATAGGTATTTCTCTATAATTCTAGCTATTTAGATCTTAATAATACCTAGGTTAAGTATTAAAACATGTAACTTAAAAAACCCAACTTCCCCCTAATTAGCGGGTCGGAGGTAAAAGCTCCCCCCGACCTAAAAACCCGCCCCCTCCCTATTTCTACCCCCCCCGCAGCGGGTCGGGGGGGTACCCCTAAAACCCGACCCGACCCGACCCCTTAGGGACTCTACGTATACTAGAGGTTTCTAGATACTTCTCTCTTTAGACTTTATCGTTGTAGGAGTAAGATAATATCTTAGGGGGGGGTTATATTACGGTCTCGAGTATTCTCTTAGGAATTACGTAATATTACGAACCTCTTGCGATATCTACTTAAACGAAGAAACTCCCTCCTTTTATTCCTTATATAATATTAATTTGAGTTATACTATTACGTACCTATTAATCCGTAATAGCTAATTACTCTACTAGTTAGAGGCCTACTACTTTACCGTAGTAGCTATTATTATAGCGTAAGCTACTAATATATAGCTATTTATACTAGCCTAAGTCTAGATATATTATAGCGCCCGCGATTTTACTATCGATCTCTATACTATTACTATAGATATAGATACCGTATCTTATACTATAATCGTTATAGACTTTAAGTACCTCGTTCTTTATCTCGGCTATTACTACCTTTAGTAGGGGCGTCTATAGTACTCTAATAAAGAGGGCTCTCTTTTCTATCTAGGGGAGTAGGATATATTAGTAGTATATTATTTTATAGGCTATAATTAAGAGGGCTAAGTATTTATTTTTATCCTATATTACCGTCTAGAGAGCCTACTATCCTCTTCTTATAGCTACTATTTAGATAATAGCTAGCCTACTATATTCCTAGAGAGCCTATTCTACGGGAGGTAGGTAGAGTTTAATCTCTATTTCTCTAAAGCCTACTATTCTCTATACTCCTAAGATAATTCGGGCTACCGTACCCTAGAGAGTATTATATTTTATAATCCTAAAGGCGTAGTTACCTAGTCGGTACTATACTAATACGGCGTATATAAAGATAGGTAGGACTATTATCCTATAGATTTCCCGTAGGCTAATTAGATTACCTCCTCTTAGAGTATATATCCTAAAGTTAGGTAAGGCGAGAAGAGAGCGTTTTGCTTTCTCGAACTTATATTTAATATACGCTCGAAAGTTAAGTCTCGCGTTAAGTATAATCTCTAGGAGAATAAGGCTAGGTTCTAGGGTAATAACTATCGTAGCTTAAAAGTTACCTTTATTAAGATAGGCTATAAATCTATCTCTTTCTTTAGTAGTCTCTCTTGTACTAGGCCGAATATAGTAAATTATATAGTATTTCCTAGGGTTAAAGATAGTATTGTATTAGGAGGCCTAGGTTTCGAAGCGTTCGTATACTCTATATACTTTATAACTACGGATTTCTAAGAATCTAGTAATTACTACTCTAATATTATTAATCTATCCGACTACTACGTCGTCGTAATCTAGGATACTCTCCTAGTAGGCGATCTCTAGAAGGTCTGTATTAAAGATCGTAAAGAGTAGAGAGGATAGAGAGGATTCTTATAGAATACCGGTATTTACCGCCGTACGTTAAGTCTAGTAGCCTAGAATAGCTAGTATTACTTTCCTACCCGCTAGCTATAAGGAAATCTATTTAGTAAACTTATCTCCTAGACTACGTTTTTGGAGGTTATAAATAAGCCTTATATAGAAGACGTAGTTAAACGCGCCTAATACGTCGAAGAAGACTATAGTTACGCCTATCTTTATATTCTATACTTTATAGATAGTCTATAGGATAAAGTAGATAGTATCTTTATATACTATTCCCCGTCTACCCCTAAAGTAATTCTAAGGTAGAATTTCTAGTATAGTAAACTAGTATTATATCCGCTTGGCTATAATAGCGTTGAGTATCTTTCTAATAATATTAAGAAGGGTAATTAGCCTATATCCCTTTAGTATACCGTACTCCTTAGGTATCTTTCTTAGTTTTAAGAGTACTACTGTAGTTATAGCTCGGAAGTACCGTAGATAGTATACTAGATCTACTAATATATTATATACGTATATAAGACTATAAAGTAGCGGCGTATTAAGGTTCGGGGACCTAGATAGCGTAAGTATCGCTTTTCTTAGAAGATTATTAGCTATTCCGTCCGGCCCTAGGGCCTTACCTAGACTAGTATATCGTATTACGTTAGCCGTTTCTTCGAGGGTTATTAGTATCTAAAGGATAGATAGTAGGTAATTAGAACCTAGAATATCTTCTAAGCTTACGACTCTAGAGGGTAGGAAGAAGGCTTTGGCTAGAGCCGTAGCCTTTTTAGACTAGAGAATAAAGAGTTTCCTATTAATATTAAGATTATATATATAGGTTAGTATAATCTTCCCTCTATTCCGTAGCCTCTTTACGAGGGTATACCTACGGAGGAGCTCTCTATTATATTATTTAAGGAGTTTTTAATAGTTACCCTAGGTAGCCTTCCTAAGTACCTACTTCTATTTTACCTTTAAGGCCCTCTATTTATAAAGAAGTTCTAGGTTCCTCTCTTCTAGGCCTAGGGTTACCCTCGTTACTTATAGTTTATTATATAATTATCGTAAGGCTAGTAGTTATACGTTTAGCGTAGGTATTAATGCGCGTTTTATTCGACCTAGCTTAATTCTCGCCGTAGGTACTAACTCTACGATCCCCTCTTATATCGTAGTAAGTATACTTATAATAAAAAGCTTAAGGGCCGCTATATCTAGTTTATCTTTAGGAGGTTCGATAGTATTTAATACTACCGTAAGTTTATTAGTATCCGTATTATTCTATCTTTACTTAATTATATCTATTTCTTAGGCGGTTCCTTCCTATATTCTAAAGGTAAGGGGTATATAGTCTAAGAACTAGTCAAGCCCTTCTTTAATTTAGGGGGTAGTTACTAAATCTAAGATTTCTATAGTTATTATCTAGAGGTCGATAGTACTTAAGAACTACTAGTCTAGGGTCTATCTCGTAGGTATACCCGGGGCCGTTTTAACTATAAGGTAGTATCCCTTAAGAAGCCTAATTAGAGGGGTACTACCCGCGTTATTATTACTTCCCTATCTCTAGTAATAGTAGTTTATAGTCTCCTACGGTAATAAATTCTATAGCCTAGCTTTTCTAAAGAACCGTAGCTAGTTACGGGGTGCGGTAGTTTATACTATCTTAATATATACTAGTAATATAGATTCGACGGTTATTAATCGTTATTCGTATTATAATAAGGTCCCTCCTAATATAAACTAGCGACTATACTAATCTTATAATAGTCTTTCGAATATAAATTAACGTACGGGGGTAGCCTATTATTTTCTAGAGAAATATAGTATAGTAGGTTTCGTATCTCGCTATAACCTATCGGTTATACTTATTATAGTATTTACTAGGTTCCTATATAAGTATAATATCGATCCCTATTCTAGCTACTACTATAAGTAAACCGTAGTAGATAGAATAGTCCCTTCTAGTATTATACTAGGCGACTAGGATTTCTAAAGGGTCGTAGCTAATAGTACTTATAGGTACGCTATAAGGGGCTATTCTATAGTATAGGTAGAGAGATATAGGTAATAAGTCCTAGTAACTACTTCCTTATAGTATTACCTAGGCGGTTCTTACCGGCTAAAGTTACTAGTACGGTAGGTAGAGAGAAAGGAGTAGTAGGCCGTAATTAGAGTATAATAGTAGAAGTAGGTTTAACTCTATATCTTCTATTCTCCCCCTAACTCTCCGCTCGGTCTATTTACTATATAATTTAGAGGTTAAGATTAACTATAATCTTAGAGTATATAGCCGATTAAATAATAAAGAAGTTAATATTATCTCTAGCGGGGGGTAGTAGATAGTAATAATTATACTTTAATAGAGAAATACGCGTCCGTTAAACTATAATTTTATAAGTATACTTATAAATTATATTATCTACTAGAAAACGTATATAACCCTAGACGGCTAATCTAGGGAGGATAGAGCTCTTATTAGTAGGAAATTCCCTAGCGAATAGTATATCTTAGGCGATATTATTATTCTCTTCGTTATAGAGTAGATATTATTTAATCGGGACCTAGTTCTTAGAGAGAAGGTTAGGGCCGAGAGTATAGGCTATTAGCTTAATAAGGAGGCGCCTATTCTTAGACCTATAGAGGTCCTCTAGACTAAGCTTCCTTATTTCTAGGTTACTTCTAGTCTAGCTATATCGGCTATATATAATAGCTAATAGTATCTTAGATATAGTAGATAGAGGTATACTATAGTAGGGATATATATTTAGGAGCTATAGAATAGTTACGGGATCCGAAGGATCCTCTATTACTCCTAGGAACCGTAGTACGAATATAACAACACTACTACTAGAATAAATAGTATTTAAAATTAAACTATCCTTTCCCTTTAGTACTTACTTATTATTAATTAACCCTCGAATATTAAATATTAACTACTAAACCCTAAATACTAACTATATACCGACTAAATACTATCTATATCGACTAAATACTATCTATAGGTCGTGCCGCTACTAAGTCCTACTATCTATATACTAACTAAATACTATCCGTACACCGACTAAATACTACCTATAGGTAGTATTACTACGAGTCCTAGAGGCTAGCTATAAGTTAAGCGAAGAAGGTTAATATTAATCCGGATTTATATTACTATACTTAACCTACCTAGATTTTGGAGGTCGTACTAGGGAGCTATCTTTTATATATAAAAGAAGAAGTCCTAATATAATTTATAGTAGCTACGACGCACCTAGCTACTTAAAAGGACGTAAGTATCCTCGACTTTTAAAACCGTATTTATATCGTATCGTATCGTATTACGGCGTATACCTATATATCTCTCGAGATCCTACCTACGGGAAGCCTTAAGGGGAACTCCGAAAACGAATAGCCTTACGGTAGGCCGTACGAACATTAAACGAACGTACGTACGCTATACGAACTATTATAGTACTCGACCGTATCGACGCTAGTCTAGGCTAGATTTAATACTAATCGTATCTAGGCCCGGCCTAGCTATAGCTAGAGCCTCGCGACCTAGGGCTTAGTAGCGCTAGAACTAAGGAATAAGAAAGAGTTATAGGTAACGCTAGCCTAGACTAGTACCTAAACCGTTACTACTACTCTATTAGAGATATCTAGCTAGATAGGACTCGACTATATTTTAGGAGAGCCGGGCTCCCTCCCGTATATTTATATAGATTAAGACCTACCTACTACGGATAGTACTCGAAATCGCCCTTATTATTTATACGCTTTCTAGTATTCTATAAAAATTTCTCTATATATAATTTATTATTATATCTTCTTAGGGCTCGTAGACGGCGTCCTAGGAAGAGCTTATAGGTAGGAACTCTAAAGCTAAGGACCTACTTATATAGGAAGCCTAGAAAGTAGACTTTAATAGCTACCGTAACCCAAAGAATAACGATAAGGAGACTATAACTCCTAGAACCTCGGAGAGTAACTCGACTATATCTAGACCTATCCTAGCTTCTACTTCTATAACTTCGGACGTAGGCCTCGTTATAAGGAATAAGATAGCCGCTCTTATATAGGTACTTAGTATAGGCCTCGCCTAGAATTTATCTAGGGGTACTCGCCGTAATATCCTAGAACTTAAGAACTATATTCTATTAGCTAAGGATAAATTTCGGGGTAAGAATATTACCGACTTCCTTATTCGCCTTAAGGACACCTTTAATATATATAATATCTAAGATAGTACGTTTAGAATTTAAGCCCTACTAAGGAATATAGCCTTAGAACTCTTAGTCGACGTTAAGTTATTATTAGGGTATAAGACTAGAGACTATATACTTCTACGCCGTTTCTTACGAAAGGAATATAAGGGACTTAACGACCGTTAGCGTAAGAAGATAGTAGCGTACCTAAACGAGCTTACTACTTAGAGTACCTTAGAGAAGTTAGATACTAGAGGCTTTATTAAAGAGTTTAAGATATTCTAGCCCCTAGTCTATAGAGCTAATAAGCTTACTACCTTAGCGGGGAGCCGTATCTTCCTAGAGGGCCTATCTAGGGATATTAGGTACTAGCTTAATCTTCTACTTAATATTAACCTAAGAGTACGCTTAACCTACTCTAATATTAGGCGTATTATTACTAAGATAGAGAGGATAGTTATAGGGAATAAGAATATAGAGTATTTCTCCCTTAATAGTAGGAGAGGTATTAGTCTTAATAAGGTAGTTAAGCGGATAGTCTCTAAGAGGAATAACGAGAAGACGGAGGAGAAGCCTAGTATAGGGAAGCTAAAGCTCCGCTCCGATATTCTCGAAGCCCTAGAATAGCTTAAGGTCCTAGATACTCTAAAAGAAATCGCTAGCTACTCTATTTAGTATAGCGAAGACCCTATTATAGTTATAGCTAGAAAGAATATATACTAATTCGCGCTCGCTAGTATCTAGATAGCTAATAATATAAAGGATAATACTCTAGGTATAGTCTAGGTCGCTAACCTACCTTCCGTACCCCCGTAAGCCCCCTTCTATTAGAATTAGGTAGGCTAGGTAAACTTATAGCCTTAGTATACTAGGCCTAGTTTTATATCTAGTTAGCCTCGCGGACCTACTCCCTATACCTATAGCGTATAGGCGGCCGCTAACTAGTCTAGCCCTCTATATCTATATAACTAGGCCTAGTCTAGATACGCCTAGGGAGGCTAGGCTTAAGAGAGATTATATAGGAGCTATAGAGAGCTAGGCTACTACGAAAGGAACTACCTAGACTACGTTACGCTTATCGTTTAGAGTATCTACTTCTAGAATATAGACGCCTCCCCTCGCTAGTAGTATTAGGGTACTTAGGATAATCTAGGTATAAAAATTAGCCGGATTATTAACTTTCTAGACGCCTCTAATTATGCGCCTTAGATTATCGCGTAATATAAGAGGAGGACGGAGCGTCTATATACCTAGGCCTAGCCTAGGAACGTCGCTATATATAGATCTAGTATTAACTTCTTCGGCTTAGGCCTAGCCTTCGGTAGAATCTTAGACTTAGACTACGACTTAGACCTTAACTCGTAAACGGATAACTCCGCGTATAGAGATAAGAGTACGGTCGTAAATAATATTAGCCTCGCGGGAATTAGAAGCTACGTTCCGTCGATATATATCGCCGCCGCTACTCGAGATATACCTAGAAAAGTAGATAAAGAAAAGAGGAAAGAGGTAGCTTCTAGCGGGCCTTTATCCTTACGCGTATAGAAAGGAGTAGGGAAGAGGGTCCTAGCCGTAAAGTATATAGTATACGGTAGACTACGCGACGCTACGGAGGATTACCTCGCTAGGCGAGAGGGATAAGCTAATAGTAATAGTACTATAGATATAGAACTAGAGGATAACGTAGATAAGATAGACGACTTATAGGGTATATTATACGGTTAGTCGTAATAGTAGATACGAACGGTACCGACTAAGAAGCCTAAGGCCCTAATCTTACGGTAGTATATTACGAAGATAGATAAGTTAAAGGATAGGGTACGGCTCGCTAGCGACTTACTTAGGTAGACGGTCTAGATTAGTATATAAGATTATATTATATACCTACTAGCCTTTAGGGATATATTATATAAGTCCCTACCTAAAGACTTAGTAGAGAATATCCGATCTAAGATAGAAGAGATAGAGCGCCGTAAGTAGGAGAGAGCTATATAGAGGAAGCGAAAGGCTACTAAGCGAGCTACTACTCCTAGAGGTATAAATACTATTAGTAGCGGCCCTAGGGTAGCGGTCGTAGGCGTAGGTATTAATCTAGTTAGTAAGATAAATAAGATTACTACCGATATAGTCCTCGGTATTAATAAAGAAAATAGTAGATCTAGAGTCTCTACGAAGAGTCTAATAGTCTCTATAAGGATTAGAGACGTAGAGGCGAAAAGCCTCTACGATACTAGGGTAGAGGTAAATATAATATCCGAGAACCTAGCTTGGAAATATAGCCTAGCTATTAATAGCCTAAGTAATAAGGTCTAGAAGCTAATTATAAATAAGTTAAAGGTTATAGATAGAAGGAAGATTCCGCTTACTAGGTAAACTAGTTATATAGTACGTATAGCTAGAGTAAGCTTCGACTACTATAATATTATCTTTATAGTCTTAAAAGATAGCGCCTAGGCGCTTATTCTAGACTAACTATTCTCGATACGTAGTCGACTAGTTATCTTAGCTAGTACCGATAGTACCGTAGACTATAAGGTATATTCTAGCGATAGGGTTTCGACCGTTAGATAGTAGGCCGTAACTATAGAATACCTATATACTAGAAGCCTACGGAATATAATTAAGGAGGCCGTCTCCTCTAATAAGAGTAAAGACCCGACCGACTTAGATAACTCGGAAAATAGAGAGGCGGACTTCTAGGAACTAGCTAGGAGTCCGCCTATAATTAGGTCTATAAAGGCTTACTAGTATTAAATATAGGCCTACTAGGGTAAGAGACGGCCCCTACCGTTAAATACTTTTAGTATATAGATATAGAGTAGAGCTTACCCGACGAAGCTCCTAGGGAGATTTATACGACGACTAAGCTCGACCTTCTAATAATAAGAAATAAGATAGCTAGATAGCGGGCGCGAGAGAAGTACCTCTAGAGTATACGGGATAGGTATAAAAACTTTATATTTAGCTACCTAATCGGTCGAAGCCCTAGATCGGAAGTATCTAAGCGGTATATCCTATAGGTCCGGAACGTATCTAGGCCTAATCTAGATACGCTAGCCTCTAGGTTTATATCCGAGAGAGGTCCGTAGTCGAATACGCCTAGTCTAGTAGGTATATATAAGAAGAAGATAGATAAGATATTACCTAAAAATATTCCTCTTTAAGATAGGTCGACCCCGGGAGGCCGTATTAATTAGAGGGAGTATATTATAAAGGAGTAGATTAGCCTAGAACCTAACTCCTATTTTAATAAGTTCTTTAAAAAGAGGTACGCCCTATTCCTAAGAGGGTAGAGGCTTACTAACTTACGGTTCTCTAAGATACGTATTAACCCTAACCTAAGTACTAATAAAAGGTCTACCGTAAAGAAGATACTATACTAAAGAGAGGGGGCCCTAGTATAGGACTTCTCTAAATATAGAAAGATATATCTAGAAGTTACCCCTCCTTAGGTAATCCGAGTTATAGACTATAACCCGTAGTAGGCTAAGTCTTTCTATATTCTAAAGGCTTTAGGGAATAAGATTAAGTAGATATTCTAGGAGAGGATATCTACTAGTAGACTAGAGCCTAGTTACGCACTATACCGTAATCCCTAGTTCCTAGTTTAGAAGAAAAATAGGAAGTATAGGCTTATTAATAGCGCTACTAATATTAATACCGTAATAATTAGGGACGCTAATATTTCTCTAATAGTAGATAAGTTCTTAGACTCCTTTACGGGATATATATATATTTCTCTCGCTAATTTCTACTCTAGATATAACTAACTAGAGCTTATAGAGGAGAGTAGGGACCTAATATTCTTTTAGTCTTCTTTTAGCCTCCTAAAGATAACTACGCTACCCTAGGAAGCTACGAACTCGGTAGCCTAGTTCTATTAAGTTATAAAGAAGATTATATTCTACTAAGCCGATTCTAGTAACGTATACGTAGACGATACCCTCTATAGTAGCTCTAGGATAACGTACGATAGAGCTATATTAGTACTAAATAGAGTACGTCGCGCTATCCTCAAGTATCTAGTAAAATTAGACGCCCTACTTATAGATATTAAGCGTACTAGAGCGACTATCTTAGGCGAAAAGTTTAACATATATATAGAAGAGGTTAATATAGTAAGATACTACTATAATAGAGACGGCCGGTATCCGGTAGCGGATAAGGTAGCTACTATTATTAACTAGAAGACTCCGAGGTTACTAAAATTAGCTAGGGCGTTTATTAGAGTCTATATATACTACCGTATATAGATCGAGAACTTCGTAACTATCTTAAAGCCTATCTTTACGCTCTTTAAAAAGAATACCTCTTTTAAGTAGGGAACTAAATAGAAGGAGGCTATAACTATCCTTTAGAATACCCTTATAAGTACGCCCGCGCTAAAGCCTATCTATTATAATAAGGTGTTTAGATTCAGCTGCGTTTAATAGTATATAATTATATAGGGGGCTAGATTACTATAGGTAGAATACTACCTTAATCTATCTAGATCTAGCTACCTTAGCAGACATAGGGATTATATATATATATAGTCGATTATAAGTCCGCTTACAATAAAGAATTAAGTATTATATAACTTAACAACTGGACTAGTCCTTTATCTTTCCTTATTTCCTTACTTCTATTTTTCCTTATCTTATTTTATTGGTACTATTGGTTAACTACCTATTATTCCTATAGGATATTAGTTGATACTAATACTAATTAGTAGTTAGACTTGATTCAACTATAGATTCGTAAGGTTTCGCTAGTAAATAAGGAGATTATAACTGTATCTCCTAAGTTTTAGATAGATACTTACCTAAAATAGTCCGACAATCGTATTTCTACTATTATATACTTAAACCCCGACCCTACCGTTTATTAATAATATCGAACGACTACGTTAAGTAAACTTGTAGCCCTAGGAATAACGAATTTCTATCGAGAATCCTTATAGATTATTAAGATCTAGAAACTATAGTATAGCTAGAGAAGACGAGTAACAGAAATTAACCCCGAGCGTTATAACTACTAAAAGTACGAAAAGCTCCTAAGTATAACTTAAGGGATAACTCTTCTTTACTAATAAGAAGTATCTTAAGTTATCTTTATCTCTTAGTCCTATAACAACTAACGAAGAGCTTAATAGCTATATCGTATACTGAGCGTACCTATACGCATTAGTAAGTTTACTTAACGAACTCTAGAAGTACTTTTACGAGGACTTTTATAATTAGAATACTACTACGTAGCGGAAAGTCGATAAGGAACGACTAAGAGCGCTAAAATCGGTTTTAGGAGAGGCTCTTCTAGCTATAACCTAAAAAGGAACCCCTATAGAGTTATAATTAGCTAACGGTATTTAGGTAATTATATCGACTTACTAGTTAAACGAACTTATAGATACTATATCTATAGGTTATCCGAAGATCCCGCCTATAACCCTAACTCTAGACCGAAAATAACCTGCTACCTAGGAGATTTAGTATATATAACTAGAGTCTAGCAACGTAAGACGATTTTAACCTAATATTACTTAACGAAAAGGTAAACAACCTATTAATAATTAGCGTTATAGAGTACTACTATTAATAGTTTAGGAAGAACTAGAGGAAATACCAGCCTAGTAATAATCTTAGTAGCCTATATAGTAACTAGAACAACCTAGATCGAGACTCGAAGACATTTTTCGGAACTTTATCGATAGCTAAACTAACTTATAAGATCTATAAATAGTAGTTATACGAAGATTAACCGACCTTAATAAGTTATATACTAACGATATAAAATACGGCGGAGAAGAGGACGACGTACTCGAAACTAAGCTTAGGATCTTCGTAGAAAATATAGGAAAATACGGAATATTCGACGGAAAAGAGGTTATTAATACATTTCTAATAATGCTAAAAGGAAAGGCTAGAGACTTTTACTACGACGAAATAATAGTAAACCGACCTACTAGATAGATCTAAGGTTTTAAGTAACTACTACGGCATTTCGAGACTCCCGAAAGACGCTAAAGATAATTAATAGAATAGAGAAATACTACTCTTCTCTCTTATATTTAAAATTCGCCAGGAAAGTCAATTCTAGAATGTCTAGAACTATTTATTAATTAGTTAAATAAGCTACGAAGAAACCTCGAAAAGTCTTAAACGGAAGTATACGAATACTTACTCTTAGGCTATAAAGGTATTCGGGAATACTAGTATACCTTATTTACTCCTATAAGTACGTATTAAGGCTTATACGATTAATTATAGAATTCTATTATAATAATTACGGTAGAAGGATATGTAGTACGCTTCTAGATATTAGAATAAAGCTAACAAGCGTTTATTCTCGACGGGGAGAATAGTTAAACTAACTTGCAAATTATAGAATACGAAAATAACGATAATAAAGCGTACTATACTAATAGAACTTATTAGAAGAACTCCCTTTCTAGAGGTAGAGGAAGAGGTATAAGACGTATAATAGGATACCTAAATAGAGGGCAATCTTCTCGAGGAAGAGGAGGAAGATTTCAGCTAAGAAAAATAGGTTAGAAATACTATATATATAGTAAATAGGGCTATTGGTCCGTTTACTATACCCTAGAAGAACGAAAGGCTAGTATTAAACGATTTAAAGCCTCCTAACTATTATACTATACTATAGAGGAGATTATTGAGGCCTATATAGTTATAGTTAACTTCTAGGAAGGTACTAATAATGTATAGGATGAATTAGCTAGAGAAGAGGTATATTTTCTCTTTTAGGAGGAAGAAAATAATAAAGGCTTCTTTATAGTCGCCTAATAGCTATCCGATAATACTACTATATATTTCCTTACTTCGAAAAGGCTAGTAAACTAACTTATATATATTATACTAGAGATATTCTAGTTTAATTATCGGTACTCGGACTAGGTGTTTTAGGGTATCCTACCTAATATAGGAGTATTAGGGATCTCTATAGTAGGAGAAGGCTAATTCCGAGTATTATAAGTTTACTTACTACTTAATTTAGATTAATCTACCGCGGGATAATATAATATTCTATTTAGTAAGGGTTCTGTATTAAGCCTCGGAACTACTACGGTACCGATACCGTTCGGATCTATTAATTTCTATATAGTACCGGCCAATATACTATTCCTTATATATATTAGAGATATAGATCGCCTTAGAATCTATCTTAATAATATTCGAAACTAACTAGTCCAGGGTAATAAGTACTTTCCTATTACTAGGAAGTACGGTTATCTATAGATTAAACTACTAGTTCTTAAGTAAATTATAGATACCCCGTATATATAAGATGGTTTGATAACTAATTCGAGTTACTTAGCTACGTTATTAAACGGTTCTAACTAACGGTTAGTCCGTTATAATGCCCCGGAACTATAAGATACCCGATTTTTAACCCCTTACTAGCTGAAATAAGCTACTAATAATGTACTATTATTTACCTTCCTCTAATCATTCTTTTTAGACCTAGATAAACGTTAATTAAGGCAAATTCATCGACGTTTTAGATATCCTTCGGCTTAATATCTATTAATAATCCTTACTAGAGTAGGATTAAATAATATTAATACTAACGTTATTTAATTAATTACGTCAATTTGTAAGTTCTACTAGATAAATACAAAGGCTCTAACACGGTTCAAATTTAGCTTGAAAGATGATCTTATTTTTAATTTAGAGATTATTATAGATATCTTCTTTTTAGAAGGAAAACTAGTACTATATATTGTAGATATAGCAACTGCATTTTAAGCTACTAGATTTCTTAAAGGAATAACTACTAATAAGGTCTAGAAATGCGTCCGAATAATCTAGATTAATACCTATTTAGGTCCTCTAGATATAATTGTTGTTAATACCGGTACGAATTTTACGGCTTATAAATTTAATCAGGAGGTAAGTTCTCTTAATATATACGTTAAAGAGATACTAGTTAAGGCCTATTATAGTATTAGAAAAGCTGAAAGATACTATACTATCCTTAGGAGGTACTACTTAATTTTTAAGAATAAGTTACCTTTAGAAAACAGTGAAACCCTCCTCTAGTATACTATAAAAGCTATTAACGATATAGTAGGGCTAAATAGACTTATTCCTATACTTCTCGTTTTTAGGGTATACCCTAAGATTATAGGTTCTTACCCTCCTAGCTGTACAATTCTTCAAAGGGCAACTATAGTTAAGAAGGTAATAAAAGAGCTTAGGGAGATATAAGTAAAGGAGTAAGTAGCATCCGCCCTATTATAACGGAATAGTCCTACCCTAATTTCACTATATTCTATACTAATTAGGTTAGAGGTACTGGTATAGAGAGAGCCTAGATAATGGAAAGGGCCCTATATACTAAAAAAGATCGAAAACTATAACTATATAGTTAGAATTAACAATAGGGACGTAGTATTTCGGTCTACCAGCGTAAAGCCCTATCAAACTCGACTATTAAACGAACTTATAGCCGAAAACGATATGTTTTTATCAGATTCTAAGAATAGGGAAGTAGTAATTAGGGAGGAGGAGTAACTTCCCTCCTAAGAG
This sequence comes from Venturia effusa, assembly GCA_007735645.1. Taxonomy (NCBI): domain Eukaryota; kingdom Fungi; phylum Ascomycota; class Dothideomycetes; order Venturiales; family Venturiaceae; genus Venturia; species Venturia effusa. The sequence continues at coordinate 1,532,539 of CP042190.1, read as the reverse complement.
CCTAGGATAGGTAATAGTAATAAAAATAACAATCTAATAGCAGCAAGTCCGTTTGACAGCTAATTGAGAGTTTCTAGGATATAAGAAATAGTTATAATTAATACGGTAAGGACGAGATCTCGACGGCAATATCTAGATAAGTATACCTAGTACTTTATTTAGCCCTAGGAAGTGTTTCTCTCTACAAAAGAGAAATTAGACTATGTACTATATATCTAATTACGTATAGAAGGCAAACTCTCCTTAGATAACCTACTATTTCAAATTTTAATAATAACTAAGATTGATAGGTTAACAGGTAAAGAGGTTATAAAGTTTATATAGAAACCTATTACAAATAAGCGCATTTTTAACTCTCGAATAGTCTATAAAATTAAAGGAAAAGGGACTAATAAAACCTATAAAAAGTTACGGCTTATAGTATAAGGATTTAATAATAAAGGTAAGGAGGTTATTCTAACCTAATCGCCTACTATTTAGAGAGTAAGTTAGAGATTAATACTTGTAATTATAGCAACTTTACTTAACGTACGTACTCTCGAGTTTCTACGCCTTAAAGTTCCTAAATCTATACCTAAAAGATAACGAAAACGGTTCCTCTTAATATTAAGAGATATTTCGTAGGTATATACCTAATTAAAGACGATATTAGATAGGAGAATACTCGTAAATTTGCCGAAAGAGATTATTTACCTCTATCTACCTAGAACTATTATAGAAATCATTAAACCCTTATATAGTATTGCTGAAGCAGGTCTATACTAGTTTAATACCTACTATAAATACTATAAAGAAAACCTAGATATAACTACCTTAGTCTATAATCTATACCTCCTAGTTATAAAAGGAGATATATTTAGTGTCGTTAGTATATAAACAGATAATACTTTAATTCTCTATAATAAAAACTTTAAATTTAAAGAGGAGGAAGAAAGATTAAAGGCTAACTTCCTAGTAAAGCCTGTTAAGGAGCTTAATAACAATAATTAGCTTATTTTTAATAGCTGTATATTGTCTAAACGAGGGCCAAACCTACTTATAAAGTAGAAAAACTAGGGAGAGAAGCTATTCCCTATTAATCTTAGCTAGGAAGACTTTAAATAATCCTATATCAAGCAACGTATAAGAGGTATATACATTATATTAATATACTAACCTAAAGTAGCTTTCGACCTTTCTATAGCTATATAGTATTAAGACCTATTAGTTAAGGATACTAAGGCTCTAAACAAACGCCTTATCTAGTAAAAGGATAATTTAGACCGAGGATTGAGCTTTATTCTACTAGATCTAGATAAAGCAAAGCTATTTGTTTTTATTAACGGCTCTTTCGCAAATAATAAAGACCTAAGTAGCTAAATTAGCTCCTTAATTATACTTAGAAATAAGTCCCTATAAGATTTTAAGTTTAATCTTAAGGGAAACATTATCTATTAGTCTTTAACTAAAGCTAAAAGAGTTACTAGATTAGTTCTCGCCTCCAAAATCCTCGCTATATCTAATAGAGTAGATAAGGGCTATATACTAGCTACTACTCTATCCTAGATTCTAAAAGAAGTCGATTTTCTAGCAGTTCCTATTATTATCTATATAGATTTATACAGCCTATACGAATGCCTAGTTAAGCTAGGAATAACAAAAGAAAAGAGACTTATAATTGATATTATAGCTCTTAGAGAGGTATATAAGAATAGGGATATTCTAGAAGTCCGTTGGATCAATAGTCTTAATAACCTAGCTAATATACTTACTAAGGCGAAACCCAACGCTTATTTAACTAAGTTAGTATCTATAAATAAACTCGAAATTCGAGTAGAAGGCTAGGTAAAGCGGCTAAACGGAGTTATAGGCCAGAATACCTAGTAATTCTATTAGTTTTTATACCTATAACTTTTAAGAAACTTTTGCTAAGAAGGTAGTTAGTATTTAAAGTTCCTAATATTTTTATATATTTATTTATTGTAAGTTTACTTGCTATAGTTACTTCGTAATTTAGACTATTTTTTAGAAGTAGTTCTACTCCGTTTTTATATTTTAGCTTGCTTTTAGTATAGAGAAAAGAAAGAATCCCTAGAAATTATTAAAAACTATTAGAAACTTATTTAGTAATACCTACTATAGTATCAATATATATATAAACTCTATCCTAAATTTAGTAAAAAACTAGGAAAGTATATTAAATAAACTTATAAGCCTTAGAATACCGAAAAAGATTAACCTCTCTATAAACTATTACGATCTAGATCTAGGACAGGCCCCTTAGGTTTAGGGGTTATATTCCTAACCTTATTAGATCTATTACTATAATGCTTCTTACTAGTACTCTTGATCTAAGAGCGAGCTATAAAGTAATAATTAGCGCAAGAACTATTCTACTTAATTAGACGAATAGTAGTAATAATTATAGTAATAGTATGGTAACTATTGAAAGGAACTATATAGCTACTACGGTAATAGGTATAGGTACGATTTAGAGGATTAGTAATAGCCCCTCTCGATATCTAGCTAAAGACTACTACTATATAGTACTAGTAGTAAGTTCTAGTACTATCTCGATCTACCTTCGGCAAAAAACGAACGTCTTTATCTATATTTTTTCCCGGAACCCAGTTGGCTTCCTAAGTAGGGAAATTAGGACTATCCTAACCGCCTTCGTAATTAATAATATCTAAATAAGTATAGGTTAAGAGGTTTCGAGTCCTATTACGAGAACCTATTATAGAGAATAGCGAATAGAGTTCTCGTATATTCCCTAGGTTCTTTAGCGCTAAATTAAACTCTCTAAAGAATTTAAGTAGTCTAGTAGGCTCTCGGATGCCTAGGACTTTATCTCTATTTAAATAGATAGTTTTTCCTTCGAAATTCTAGAATCTACTAGGTATAACTTAATTAGGATTGCTAACAGGACGAGGAATTATCGACGTAGGATTACGAGGAGGTCTAGAACTATTATTAAGTTAACTTATAGGTTCTAGTTTAATAGAATTCTAACTTACGGGGTATTTCTAGCGCTGGAGCTACGACCTCTACTACTAGAGTTTCTACTACTAGAACTATAGCTAGAACTACTCCTACGTATAGTACTAGGACTCTTAGAAGGAGGAGAAGGAGTTCTAAGCTACCCTATAAATAGGCCTTATCTAGGAACTACTTCTCTACTATATATAGAAAGAGGTACACCTATATCCTAATACCTAGATATAAATTAACGACCTAGGGGCCTATTAGGAGTTCGAGGATTACTACGTATAGTAGGAGGAGTAGTAGGAGGAGAGCTATTATTAGAAGGCGATTTAGAAGAGACTAGTTAAGGATCTATAGGCGTTAAACTACGACCTCGACCTCCGGGTCCCCGGTTTCTACTATAGTTAATTAGTATAAATACTATCTTTCTACTAATATATTAGTAGTAAGTTAGTTTAACGGGCAGATTTAATTACCTTAAAGAGAGAGATCGAGAGTTTTTAAGAATTTAAAGGAGTAGGAGTAATCTCTATTAAGGAAGTTAAAGAAAAGTTAAAGGATTCCTACTAAAAGGCTGTTAATTTAAAAGCAAAGATTTGCTAATGTTTAGGGGAATAAAAGAGAGAAAGTAAAGTATAGAACGGCTACTTATTTAACTACTTTAACGGTATTAACCTACATTTAATAAAACAGCTAAAAACAGGCAATTCTAGGCGATTTTAGATAATTTACATATAATTAGGCGACTAGATCTAGTTGTATAATTAATAATTCATACTTATATAAGTTATATAGCTTATAACAACTATATATTAAATTACTAGTATATAAGAATACCAGTAACAGCCTTAGTAACCCGTTAGGAATAGTATAACCCGACCTTCAGTAATAGATATACTTATAATACGAATTTTAAGTATCCGAAGTATATAAGTTCGTTTAATAACCTATTCGAACAATTCCTAATAGAGGAAATTTAATTTGATAACCGACGGGGATAACTATAGGATAGTAGACGGACTTAATTTCTTGGTTTTAGGAGTACTTTCCTATAAGATAGTTCGGCTATCTATATACTTATTTCACGTAGTATATTTTATAAAGAAGAGTTACTAGTATTTGGATTTAGCTACGTTTAATAGTATATAATTATATAGGGGGCTAGATTACTATAGGTGGAATACTACCTTAATCTATCTAGATCTGGCCACCTTAGTAGATATAGGGATTATATATATATATAGTCGATTGTAAGTCCGCTTATAATAAAGAATCAAGTATTATATAACTTAACAACTAGACTAGTCCTTTATCTTTCCTTATTTCCTTACTTCTATTTTTCCTTATCTTATTTCATTAGTACTATTGGTCAACTACCTATTATTCCTATAGGATATTAGTTGATACTAATATAAGGATACTAGCTCTCTTATACTATTAGTTAACGCCTCTAGCGAAGGATAGGGTAGCGTTCTATAGTAAATAGATAAAGATAAGAAGAGATATCCGTACCGTTACAAAAGTAGTATATAGTCCCTCTCTAAGCGTAAGTATAATACTATAAAGTTAGAATACTAAGTACTACTATACTCTCTTAAGAAGCTAAGGCTATATCTTTAGGGAGCTAAATTTATTATTGAAATAGATACGCGGACTCTAATCTACTAGCTTAATAGGGTATCCTCGGACGTAGCTAGATTACTAGTTATACGCTAGTTAGTATAGATCTAGATATAGAACTTTAAAATTAGGTATATAGAAGGAAAGAAGAACCTTATAGCCGATAGCCTATCCCGCTAGTATAGCGACGTACCTAAGAAGGACGTCCCTAAGGAGCTAGAGTTTAATATAGAGGACTTCGTAGACTATCGATTAGGCGCCCTCTATTATAGCGGCCTACGCGTATATCTATATAGACTAGACTCGTACTTTAGAGTAATACCCTTATCTAGGCCCGGCCTAGATACGTCAGGAGACTTAGACGACTCCTAAGCTTCCGGTACTATATAGGAAGAGCCTAACTAAGAGCGAAATAGCGAGGTATAGAATAGGCTACGAGGTAATTCCTCTAGAGAATATAGCTAGATAGCGGAGTACCTCGTAACTTTACGTAACCCTAAAGAACTAAAGGGAAAAGAACTAACTACGCTAAAGAGAGCCGCCCTAGGATACTTTATATTACGTAAATAACTATTTAAGAGAGGTAGGCGAGGCTAGCCTTATAGGCGTATAGTAGATAATACTATAGAAAGATAGGCTATTATTGAGTCGCTTTATAACTCCTATAGTTATAAGGGTAGGGAGTCTACCGTAGCCCTAGTTAGGTAGCGGTACTACTAGGATAGCTACGTTAAGAACGTTAGCTAATAGATTAAGGAGTACCTATAATATTAAATAAGTAATAGAAACTATATAGTAGAAGGCCTAAACTCTATAGTTATCCGTAATAAAGTTCTAGGAGTAAGGTAGTCTCTTAATTATACCTTACTTCCGGCTAGGGACGGCTTTAAATAGATTGTCTAGGTAAGAGAAGAGCTAAGTAGCTAGTCGGAAGTATATATCTTTAGGACCTACCTAGTATCCTAGTAAATTACCGACTTTATTTTTAAGGAATTAATCTGTCGCTAGGGAGTTATAAGTAAGATAGGGTTTAATAGGGGATCTAAAAATAAGAAGTTTACGGATACTCTCTTAATACTATATAATATACGTAAGGTTACTATCTCGCCGTATAACTCTTAAGGCTAGGGTAGTATTAAGAGATAGTACTAGTTACTCCTTAATATACTAAAGAGAGCTACGTATAGTAATAGAAAATCTTAGAAGCCCCTACTACCTACTATACTCTAGGTAGATAGGACTATAGTAAATAGGACGATAGAGATAACTCCCGCTAGGATAATACTCGGAGAGGAATATGTCCTACCTATTAAATTAAGAATACTATCCTAGTAAAGTTTACTATAGTCCTCTATCTAAACTACGAGTTAGCTTCTATACTTATAAGCTAAGTAACTAGACTAAAGAGATAAGGACCTATAGGAGGTAGTAGCTAAATAGTAGCGTATACGTAAGAAAGCTAACGAGTATTAGAAGTCGTAAAGATAAGTCCGTATATAAAGGGAAGACCTAGTCGCTAGTTAGCTCGTCCTACTATATAATACTAAGGTTAATAAGAACTATAGTTTAAAGCTAGACTTTACCTAGCTTAGGCCCTACTATATCTCTACGACCTATATAGATAAAGCTACGAAGAGACTAATTAGAAGCTATACCTTAGAAGAACTAGACGGTACTCCTATATATAGATTAATTAGAGATAATAGGATAAGAGTCTTCTATTAAAGAGCTAAGATTACGTTACTAGAGTTAGGACCTAAGGCTCTAGACGATATCGATATACTAGAGCTCGATATAGGCGATATCTCTATAGACGAGAAACTAAACGCGGAGGACGAGGAGCGAGACGATAAAGAACTAGATACTAAGGTCTATTAAAGATAACCTATAGTCTAAATTCTACGACTAGCTAGCTTTAACTCTATAGACTACTAGGTTTTTAAGGAGCTTAGAAGAAGCTCTAGGCTCTAGGCTTAAAGTTAACTTATAGTAAGGAGCCTAAATATACGACTCTATTTCTAATTCTATTTTTACGTTAGCCTTCGAGTTCCCGGAGCTCTTAGAATAGATATTTCTAAGCGCTAGGCGATTCTAGGCCCGACCTAGATATAGAATAGGATACTTAGGGTACTTTAGGGAAGAAAGATACGTTATAGAGCGACGTATATAGGGCGGGGGAGAGAAGATTATAGATTATCTATTCTATAATTAGATTATTTAAAGGCGACCTAGATAAAGTTAAATAATAGAGACGTAAAATACTCGCGTATTAAAAACGGGAGTAGCCTTATATACTCCTAAAGCTTCGCCGGAAGTTTCTTAATAAATAAGGGTATTACCGCGCCCTTTAATTCTTTTATAACTTAAAAACTTCGATACTTTCGATAGCCTCGACTATATCTTAGCCTACTAGGATAGATATATATCGGATAATAACTTTAAGAAGTAATAGTTATAATAGACGGCGACGATAATTACTCGCGCTAGGTTAAGGCGGCCCGCGACGCTAGGAGGAATAAAGCTAATAAAGGCGGTTATACTAGGGTAGATAATATAGGCTCGCCTTAATCGACGGGAGCGTTATTAGGACGTATATAACCCGGCGAGCCTAATAAGTACTAGAAACGGGAGTAAGAGAGAGAGCGGGTATCTTTATAACTAGCCTTAGGTAGTAACTAAATAGAATAAGGCTTCTCCTTACGACCCGTCTTAGGTAACTAGTCTTAGTTAGTATAGATACGAGGTTTTAGTAGTATAAATTTAATACTAGTAGAAGCGAATATATATAACCTACCTAGCTCTTAAGGTAATTTTACCCTATTAGAAGCTTTTATCTACCGCGCTACCTATAGCTAGTATTAGAGAATTAAGGATATTACTACGGAGCTTAGGCTTTATTCCGTTTAGAATAGGCGTAAGGTTATTAGGGAGCTATTTAAGATTTAGAGAAGAAAGATAGAGAATACCGAGATAATAGCTACCTACCTCTTTATATATATAGAGTCCGACTCGGACTTATAGTAGAGCCTAAGTAGCTATACTACCTTCGCGTAGGCCTATAAGAATAAGCTTAAGGAACTTACTAAAGCTACTAATAATACTAAGAAGATACTTGATAAGAAGAACTCTACTATTAATAGAATCCGTATAGCTATCCTAACGCTACTCTAGAGACGGCCCTTCTAGCCTAAAGCTATCTTAGATAGGCTAATAGACGATAGACTATCTCCGCTAGTATATATAAGTAGAGCGGACCCTATAGACCCTTAGGATACTATAGTTAATAGACGCGATATACTATAGAACTTAGCGTAGTACCTTAATCTATATAGACTATATTACTCTCTTAAGAATATACTCTACTTCCTAGACCGATAGATCTTTATCCGAGTTAGTAACCTTAGGGGTAGTATACGTAATACTCTAGCCCTATCTACTAAAGATATCTAAACCGTTATTGGTAGGATTAAGGTAAATAAGAACCTAGTTCCCTTTAAATCTAGACCCGACCTAGATATAGATCCCGTTACCTAGGCGGAATAGGAGAGCCTCGGAGAGAAATACTATACTATAGAGTATTTCTAATATATCCTCCCCGTTACGGAAGGATATATAGACGTATAGAATATATAGAATAAAGTATAGGCGGGATCGCCTTAGTCGGATTATAGGTCTCTTCGCGACTACTCTAGCTAATAACTAGTAATTACTACGCTAATAGTTATTATTAAGATAACTCGTTAGGGAGTTATAGATATAATAAGCCTAGGGAGACTACGAGCTTACCTAATAGATAGCCCTACTACTATCGGCTTACGTCGATCGGTAGCCTCGCCCGGCTTAGTTATATTATAGAGCTAGATATTAATTACCGATATACCCGAGTACTCGGAAGTATCTATTAGCGCTAAAGATAGCCCTCCTACTACGGAGGATTAAGACGTCTAGGGACTAAGGAAAGCTAGAGCTACTAGTAAGGATTATACCTATAAGAAGGATAATAAGGGAAAGGTCTTTATAAAGCTAGTAGAGGAGAGAAAGATATCTAAGACTATCTACCTACGATAGCTTAAGGCTAAAGCCCTAAACGTAAACGTAGTCTAGCTTAGTAATAATAATTAGCTATTTAAGGTAAATATCTACTTAAAGTATACTAGGCTCGGCGTAGGGTAGACGGGGCTCTAAGTTACTTAGGAAACTACTACCGAGCTACTAGAGCGCCTTCGGGACTACGTATTATATAACTCTCCCGCTACTTACGTAGTAGGTAGAAATACCTATACCTAGTTTAAGAAGGGCGCGAAGCCTACTATAAAGACTAATAAGCTTAAGATCTATACCTTCGCTAGATCCCGTCTAGCTAAGCTAGCTAACCGCCTAAATACGCTAGCGTAGAATAACCTTCGGAAGGATATACTTAGAAACGTAAAGATAGCCTAGTAGGAAAAGGATAGATAAATTACCTCTAGGAAAGAGTTTTAGTACTAGGGAGTCCCTTATAAGGAGCTATAAGTTATACTCGAGAACCTTAATAAGATAAGCTAGATTACGAAGATCTATAAGAGTAAGAGTCCTACTATTAAGGAACTCGTTTAGCTAGAGTCTACTATATACCTATAGTACTAGCGTAAGATCCGTAGACGTAATAATCTAGGCTAGAATTAGGCTTTATACTATAGTCTAGGCTAATAGGTTATACGGTAATCTCTAGTATACTAGGCTACTTACGTTACTACTCGGCCTAACGATAGATTTTAGCTTATCTCCTACCCCTACTATACTAAGTATACTATTAGGGGCTAGAATATAGAGTTCGCCTATATTGATACTAACGTTTATAAGGCTATTATAACTAGTAGGGGACTTAACGTAATCTAAGATAGTCTTACTATCTTAGGTAAGAATAAGTAGGACTATACTATAATTATTCTAGGAATATATAAGCTAGATATATATAAGAACTAGATATAGCGTATAGAAGCTTAGGGCGCTCCTCTTAAGGATAGCTATATAGCTAGTATTACTCCTAAGCTATACTAGACTCTAGAGAACGCGAAGTATTTTAAGACTAACTAGACGAATACTATATATAACGACCTAACTATCCGTATTACTTATAGCCTTTAACCTTATAGGATATATAGGCCGGCTTATAGGGAGCGTATTACGTACCTACTATAGTTCTATAGTATTAAACTTAACTATAAAACTATAGAGATAGTAAAGGGCGGAATATAGAATTCGCTATCTACCGCCTATAGGGATATAGCTACTAGGCCCTCGACTTCTTTAGGCTACTCCGTTAACTATAGTCGAATCTCTTAGCTATAGTACGCCTCTATTCCGTACCGCCTTAAGGGGAATATTGTAGCCGCTCTTATTAGGTAGATAAAGTAGAGTTCTATAGTTACTAACTAGAAAGCTATACGCTTCCTTAATAATAAGTAGTATAGAGACGGGGAGATTAAGCGCTAGGAGCGAGAAGTTATAGATACCTTTAGGGCGAAGTTTAAGAAAATAGTTACGTTAGAGCGTACGATCTATAGGAAGGACTCCTTCTTTAACTATTTATATATAAAGGATACTTATACGGGGGAGCGACCGGTAGAGACGTATATTAAGGAGGATACTAGAGAAGGAGAGGAGGAGACTATTACTCCCGCTATTAAGAACCTCGGGTAAGAATAGTATAGTAGAGTAAGCGTAGATAATAGGGGAGAGTAGTTTTCTACTTCCGTCTTAGAATTCTATACTAGATTATAAGATTAAGGTAAGGCAGATCGTACAAATATAATTTATATAATAGAGAAGATAAGGTAGGATAACAATAGCTATAAATTAATATATTACTATACTAGTTAGTAGGTAATTATCTAATATCTATAGGCGCCGCGTCTCGCCCTTATACAGGGTAAGTAAACCGGGTTATACCGGCCCGTAAATAGCCGTCCCTACTATATTCTCTTCCTCTCCTACTATAGCGTCGTCCTATAACGCTATATAAAGAAAGTAGGTAATTAAAACCTAGGCTATTAAAGAAATCCTACCAGCTATAAATATACTAAATAAATTAAGTAGAATTAGAAAAACAAAATAGACGCCTTACCGACTACTTAGTCTACCTCCTCTCCGAGCTTCTTACCGTCCTCCTTATTACTATCCTTCCTACTATTATTACTATATCGGCCTCCCTATATTACTTCCGTCTTAACCTACTCTCTATCGTCTATAACGTCTCTAAGTACTACGTTAAGATCCTTATTATTCTCTTCGGTTATATAGTAGATCTTAGGCTTAATAATAGAGTCTTCCTAAAAGCGATATACGAAGAAACTCTTATTCCTAAAGATATAGATCTCCTTATTAATAAAATTAGCGAACTTCTTACCGATACGCCGAACGGCCTCTTTTATATCCTTCTTAAGGTAGGTCTTATACTCCTTAGTATCTATCTTGACAACCTCTTAGACCGCCTTAACGACGTCGTAGTTAGTCTACTTTATTCGACTAATAAGCGCTTAGCTAATTAGATTATCGAGGTAAAGAGAGATATAAGTCGGGAACGAGTACAGTAGTTTACTATAATTAATAGAGTATCCGGATAGCGACGTTAGACTAGTAAATAGATCGCGATATACCTTTATAAGTTACTCCTACGTACCTTCTTCCGGGATCTCTATTATAGTATAGTCCTTCTTAATTCCGTAGTACTAGGGCAATAGGGTTAGACGAGTCCTATCGGCCTTACTATATAAACCGTAGAAGTTTAAGGGATAGGTAATACGTATAGTATAATCGGGCGTAACCTACTTAGTAAAGTCGGTCTTAAACTTCTTAATATCGTCCTTAGTCTAGTACTACTTCTTAATCTTCGTAATATAGCTACTACTAATTAAAGTCCCTCGCGCCTTATTATTATTAATCTACGCCTATAGGTTCTCGTCCTTATATATCTTAGGTATAAACTAGGTATAGTTCTTCGTAGTCTCTCCGAATATCGTTAGACTACCTTAAATCTAGTTCTTACCTTTCCTAGTTATAAGTATATCCTTAATATTAATATCGACGTAGCGGAAGTTAATATTATTACCGACCTAGGTCGTCTTAGTATAGTACGGGTACGAGATAAGCTAAAACCGCCGGTTAGGACGAAGGGTAATATAGCGTAACTAGTACTCGATCGACTATCGTATTACCTACTAGATAACTCCGTAATATATAGTACGGTTCTAACTAAGGTTATACTTCCCGTTAACCTCCCTTAGATACTAGAGATAGTATACTAACTTAATACGTAAGAGCTCTTTAACCGTCTATTTCTTACCTACTTTCTTAAACTTCCTAGGAACGTACTTTATATATTTAACCTTATCGATAGGGTTGTCTAATACCTACTATTTAGTATTCTACTCCTTAAACGTACCTTTATAGAGAATACTACCCTTTTCTTCCTATTCTACTAGTTCCTCGTCCGTCTATATATCTTTACGTAGCTTCTCCTACTCCCCTTCGTCGAGAAAAGTCTTATTAAATAGGTACTATTTAGCCGGCTTATACGCGAAGACCCCGAGGTAGTTAGACTAAACGTATAGTCGGTTTGATACTCGGAACTAGATATAATACTCTCTACTAACTATAAACTTAGTAGGGTTAAGGTATTCTAAAAAGGCCTTAAGTCGGGTCGTAAGTATCTCCGTCGTCCTAGTACGAATTTGTAAGCTAGCTAGGCTATAGAAATAGCGAAAGTAATTATTATAGGTAGTTTCCCTTAATAGATAGACTATCTTCGTAAATAACTAGAACTTAGGTAGATTCTCGCGTATTCTATATTCTTCTACCTCCTTCTTCGTATCCGGACCGACTCGAGCGGGGAGTTTTAGCTTCTTAGACGCCTTATAGTTAGAGAGAAGAACTTTCTTAGCTTCTATACTATAGCCGTATTAAAGGCCTCCTAGAGGAACTACTTTCTTAGCCTTTATCTTCTTAGACTTCTACGAGGCCTTAGGAGCTAACTTCTTATTAGCTACCTTCTCGTTCTCCTTCTCCTTATCTTCGTTACCTATATTATCTTTATTAGGTATTCCTATCTATAGTAGCGCTTCCTCCTTCTTAGGTAGTAGTCCGAATTCCTCGAGAAGAGATAGCTTATTCTTTTTCTCTATTTACTTAGAGAGCTTAGTACTAGTTATACCTAATAGCCCTTCCTTAATAGTCTTAGTTAGAGGTTAATATATAAGGAATTCGTCCGTATCTTTCTAACCTAGAGGCTTCGTTCGCTTCTAGTATCGCTTATATATATTAAGGGTAATCGGTAAGAGATACTAAAGATAAAGAATAAAGCCCTAGGGAGACTAGTTAAGAGGGTCCGTTCTATAAGTCTTATTAAGGACCTCGTTAATAGCCTCCTCGGTCTTACTAGAAATTATCTTTACTAGATCTTTAACGTCTAATATCTATATCTTATTCGTCTTCCTACTCCTATTACGCTATAGACGTATATAGATAGCTCGAGTAAGGAACTTAAGGGCTAGGCGGAGAGGATAGAAAAGTATATATTCGAAATATTTTCTTAGCGCCTAGAGGGTTCCCCTAGAGACCTAGTATTACGCGGTTAAGGGAATACTTCCGTCGTTCCCGTTTAGGTTTAGAGGTAACTAGCGATTATTAATTAGGTCTACTATAAAACCGCCCGTCTAACTCGGTCGGGTACCCTCTACCTCCTTATAGCTATACGTTATAGGGTCTATATCGGAAATACCCTTATAGGTACTTAGAACCTACTTCTAAGTCTTTTTAGTCCTCGCTACTCGACTTATACTAAGACCTAGTTCTTCTAATCTTAATACTTTCTTCTTCATCTTAGTACTATTAGAGAGATACTTCTACTCCTCCCTATCGGAGTTCTAGACGTAATAAACCGCGAGCCTCGAATAGAGCTCTAATTAGGCCGCCTTTCTCTCTACTAAAGATAGAATAGCTCGTAGTTCTTTAACTCGTCGAGTAAGAGGTAGTTTAGCTAGTTTAGTACCCTAATCCTCTTTAGTCTAGGTAACTACTCTAGAGGCTCTAACTCCCTATAGTTGCGTAATAAAGCCTAGACTATTATTATTCTTAAGTAGTAGTATAAGAGCGCTATTATCGGCGCTTATAGTATCTCTATCGTTCGGTTTAGGTATATTCTTAGCGGAGCCGGCTATTCTTAAGCCCGACTAAAGGGTTCGACTTATCTTAGTTAAAAGTAGGAGTATTAGTAAAAGTCTAAGTATAAGGGTATAAGTATAATTATTCTAGAGTTAAGTACCGATTATCGTGTCTAAAACTTTTATTAAGAGAATAGAAGGCTCGGAGAGAGAGAGATAGAGACGGCTTATATAGGTCTCTCTTAGTATTTATTTACGATATTATACGTCTTTAGTATTTCTATTACTAATTCTATTTCCTATTCTAGTTAAGTTCCCCCGTAGAATCTAAATCCCCCGTAAAACCTTATTCTTTTTTAGTATTGAAAGAAGCTCTATATAAAAGAATAAAAGAAAGAGATACGTAATAAAGAAAATAAATAAAGAGACGTAAAAGAAATATAGGGAGTATCTTTAATCCTAATATTAGTTAAGACGTATACGATAGAAAGACTCCTAGCCCTAGTTATTCGAGAATATAGCTACGAGATTCGATTAGGCGTTAAGAGATATATCGAAGCGCCTATTTTTCTATTCTTTTAAGGACGATATATATAGGAGTAGTCGCTCGTAGGTATAGTAGTACGTCTATCTTCGTTCCTAGACGAGATTAATATCTAGAGCGGCCCTAGATATTATCTAAGTCCGTTTTACGAAAATTTTTCCGCTAGGAATCTAGTATACGGAACTTTTTAAACTCCCGTCCCCTCTAATATTTTTATAATATAGATATACTCGCGCGGTATTCTCCCCTAATATATAGTAGAGACGGAGACGCTCTAGAAGTAATAGGATTATTAGTAGATACGCGGGCGGCTAAATATCGGGCGGTATACGGTAGAACTCCGGTAGAATACCTCCCTTATAAGAAAACCTTCTAACTTTCGTATTCTACTCTTCTTTTCTTTCTTTATCTACTAGAATCGGAGTTTATCTATAAATACGGCTCTAGCCGTCTAGTTCCTAATAAACGGAGGCGTCGCGTAAGAAACCTTAGGAGATTTACGATATATCTCTACGTAGTCGGTTACGCTCTTCCTTTCGAATGTTCCTCGATTCCTATATAGTACGACCCGGACTAACGAAGAGGACCGTTATATCGCTTATAATTATTATTACTATCTACTCTAATAACCTATTCCCCGAGCTCTATCTCTATAATACGCTCGAACCGGCTAACCTATTATAAAGAACCTTAGGAGTTTAAATATATTCTTCCTTACGTATAAGTATTACTTTTCTCCCGGGTATTTTAATTATCCTATCCCCTATTACGAAAACCTACGCGTAGTCCTCCTTATCTTTATCTACGTATATAATGCTATACTAGAGGAAAATAGAAAATAATAGTATATCGTCGTTAAGTCTTATCTTCGTAGACCTAGGAGAAAGGATATACGTACCGGCCTATTCTATCCCCTATTACGAAAACTAACGCGTAGTCCTCCTTATCTTTATCTACGTATATAATACTATACGAGAGGAAAATAGAAAATAATAGTATATCGTCGTTAAGTCTTATCTTTATAGACCTAGAAGAAAGGATATACGTACCGGCCTATTCCTAGCAAGATTAGGGTCCCTAAGGGATCGGGGGATCCCCCGACCCCTCGGGGGTAGGGGGGGTTAGGGGGGGTATTCGGGTCGGGTATAGGGGTCCCTAGGACCCCCCGCCCCGACCCTCCCCCCGATAGAACCCGCCCCGATTAATAGGGTCGGGTTCTTAGCTAAAAAACGTGACTTTTTTGTACGGTTTTATTAATTACGGACGATCTATAGGTATTTTATATTATATAACCTTATAGACTTATAGAATAGGTATTTCTCTATAATTCTAGCTATTTAGATCTTAATAATACCTAGGTTAAGTATTAAAATATATAACTTAAAAAACCTGACTTCTCCCCGATTGGTAGGTCGGGGGTAAAAGCTCCCCCCGACCCGAAAACCCGCCCCCTCTCTATTTCTACCCCCCCCCCCCGCGGCGGGTCGGGGGGGTACCCCTAAAACCTAACCCGACCCGACTCCTTAGGGACTCTAAGCGAGATATAGGCCGCGCGGTAGAACTCCGGGAGCGTACCGGCGAAACTTCGGTAGTATAGTTCTCTTATAAGAATATCTTCTATTATCTATATCCTACTTTCTCTTTTTCTTCTTTATCCGCGCATCTTTAGTAAAGGTATATATATAGGATACCGTCTACTTAGACTCGAGGAGCGAAGGATACGCGGCGCGTAAGGGCCCCTAGGAGTTTTAGAATATCTTTCCTTAGATTTAAACGTCCTCTCCTTTCCGAATATTCCTTAAATCCCGTACGGTATAGTAGAAGAAGGTCGAACGGTAGAACCCTAGGAGTATACTAGTAGAACTTCGGTAGTACGGCTCCCTTATAAGAATATCTTTCGCTATTTATATTCTACTTTCCTTTTCTTTCTTTATCCGAATACTTTAATTATAGAGAGATAAAGAAATACTATCGCGCCGTTTCGGTTAGAAGATTTAGAGGGTATATCTTTATAAGCGAGCTCGATTATTATTTTAAATACGCGTCTAACCTAGTTATAGGGAAAGAGTTTCTATTCGATAGAGTAGAACTAGAGGGAGTTACTTAACTAGGACGTAAGTATTCTAAACGATAGTATATCTATTATCTTAGCTTATTACGAGAACTCTTTTTCTTATTAAGGTTAAGTCTAATCGGGTACCTAATAACTAGCTTATCTTTCGGCCGGCGCTTAATAGTTCTTTTCTTTAGCGTATAATAATTATATTCTCTAGCTACTATACTAGCTGCCTTTATAATAGTTAGAAGAACGAATACGCTATAAAGGATATAGAGTATCTATTAATCTAGGTTATCGTCGATAATTTTATAATTATTAGGGTTAAATCCTTTAGGCTATATAATCTTAATAAATAGCTCTCCTATAGATATCTTATCGGAAGGGTAATCTAAAAACTACTCGTACTTATTACGGTTAAATCCTTAAGGGTTTATAACTTCGATAAGTAGTCCTTCCTACTCGTAGTCTAGTTTGTAATCCGTACTAGGGAGTAGGCCTTTCTATTTATAATCTAGTTTACCTAGAGTAGTTACTCTAGTCCTCTCCCTCGCCCTAAAGTCTAAGTACCGATTAGACTTAAGAGAGTCGTCCCTTTAAATAAAGATACGTATACGATCTATATAGACTAACTTAAATACGACTATTCCGTCTAACTCTAATAACTTATAGCTCCTAATAGGTCTTTCTATACGAGAGTTAACGATAACCCTTAATATAATATATAGACCGAGCTAAATAAACTCTAGTTTATTTCCGAAATTTCGTACAATCTTCGTATTATATAGGAGAACTTTCGACCTAATATATAGTCGTTCTCGTCGTCGTCGGGACTCGTAAGTCTCTTCCTAGTACTTATTAGCCTTATACCTTATTCTTTCCTATCTTACTACTACCTCGCGAAGATCCTCGTTACGTAAGTCGATCTAACGTATTTATATAGCGAGAAGATCCTCTATTATTAAGATAGAGTCCTAGTTTAGCGTCTACTACGTAGCTATCTTTAACTTAATTAGAAGAACGTACTCCTCGCCGAGTATTATCCTAGCTAGAGTTATCCCGGTTATCCTCTTAGTAGTCGTCCGCTCTATCTATAGCGTAGTAGGTAATAGACGAACCTAAGACTTATTATTACCGTTCGTTAACTTTCGGAGGGCTATAATAAGTAGCCTATAGGCCCTCTTAATACCCTCTTAACCCTATAAGTTATACGGAGATATCTATATTTTCTAAGTCTAGTATAAGTATAGAAGGGCTAACGTAAATCGCCTATTCTTACTTTCTCTATCTATACCTATCTCTAGGGGCACGCCCTAGCGATAGATAATATATTCGAAAATAAAGTCTATAATCTACTTTATATTCGGAGAGCTACGGAGTACCTTCGCCTCTAACTAGCTACTTAATTCCTCTCGTATATATATAATATACTTAAAACTATCTCTCTTAGGTATTCCCGTATAGTTAATAGCCTACCGGACTCTAAGAATTTTATTACGAATAACTATCGTATTAAGGCCCTCGTTAACGTAATTCTAATTACTCTTCTAGTAAACTTCGTACTCCCGGACCTACTTAGATACATCGATATAATAACTAACCTAGTAGTATCTCTATCGAACGAGTACTATAGTCGATTCTCGTCCCTTATAGCTATATTTATCATAGAGTCTTTAAATAATACGGAAGCGTTCTTCTTTATCGTTAATAACGCGGCGGTAGGGAGAGCCTCTTTTTCCTTATCGGAATAGCTATCTATATAATACTAGGTAGTCGAAAGCCCTTCGTTAGATACTCCCGTATTCTTTTATATTTTAATAACCTTTAGGTCGACGGAGCGTTATTAGGTAATCCGTAATTATCCTATATTTAGTAGAGTAGTTACCCTTAAGACCCTACTATATATACCTCCTAATAGAGGATATATCTAATCCTTAATCTAAATCCTATTCCGTCGGAGAGGCGTTATTATACTCTAAGGAGGATAATAGAGAAAATATACGAGGCCTAGAATACGTAATAGCTCTAAGATCTAATACGACGAAGTCGTTAATATCGAAATCTAGGACGAGAGAGACGTCCTTAGAATCCGTATCCTTATATTAATATAAGAGACTATTAGTAACTATATTTCTCTTCCCCTCGATATAACGAACTTTAAAATTCTATATCGTAATCTAGATAAGCTAGCGAGTTACGAGAGCGCCGGTAATATCCGAGGCGATACGGTTTAACTAGTAAATAAGCGTCTTCGTATTAGTCTTAACGACGAAGCTAGCTCCCTAAAGATATATTTTAAACTTCTTAAGAGCGTTAAGTAAGGCACGGTATTCTAGTTTAATAGTATCGTATTTCCGCTTAGCGACTAACTAGATACCGCTCGTATATCGGTATAGGTACCGTTTCTTATTATATATCTATACTAACTCCGCTCCCTAACCTTTATTAGAGGAGTCTACTATAAGAATTATCTATCCCGCTTCCTCGTTATATCTTATAGGTTTAAGAGTAGGGGGATTCGTTAATACCTTCTAGAGTAGTTATATTGCCCGTTTCTACGGCTCTTCCTAACGGAACTTAGTATCCTTCTTAAAGAGGACGAATATAGGCTGCGTAATTAGAGCGAAATTAGGAATCTAGATCTAGTAATAAACGTATATACTAATAAATACTCTTACCGACTTTAGTATACAAGGCTTATTCTATTCTAGAATAGCGGTAACCTTAGACTCGTTAGGATAACGTCCGTTTCTATCGTACTAGTAACTAACGATATAGAGGCCTTCTATATATATATCGAACTTCTTTCTAGATACTATTACTTCCGCGCGTTTAACGTCGGCTAGGAGTACGTCGAGACCTCTAATATATTTAAGAATATTCTTACGGATTCTAGGTAGTTTACTTATTTATACTCCGTAGTCCTTCGTTAGCTTATTAAGAATATCGTTAATATAAACGTTACTTATATATATCTAATACCGGATAATCGCCTTAGTTACTCGATAGAATTACGCGACTAAGTTCGTAGCTCCCTACGATAGCGTCGTTATTCTATATAGTCTAAAAGGGTATTAGAAAGAGATTAGATCCTAGCTCTCTTTAGTAAGTTCGAGTTAGTTATATCTAGAGAATAAGTCCGCGAGTAAGACGTATAGACACCCTATAAAGGAGTCTACGAATTTATTAGCGGAAGAGGGAATATTTATATCCCGTATCGTTATAGTATTAATATTAGTCGTACTATTAATTAGTCTATAACCTTTATCTTTCTTCGAGACGAGGAACTATAGATTCCTATATAGCGTATAGCTAGGTTCTAGGCGTCCTATATCGATTCGTTCCTAAAATATCTTCCGTACTTCGTCCGTAAGAGCCTTAAGAATATTAAATAACTTCGTCTACTACGGAATATACTCGATAGTACGTATACGCTATAGAGGAGTAATCTTAGGCCGTATTCTACCGTACTCTAAGAAGTCCTACGCGAGAGAACCCTTCCTACGGTAGAGTATTTTCTTAACGAGCGTAACTTCCTTAGGGCTTAAGTCCAGATTAATACGTATCTCTCGAAATCTCTCCTCTATAAGTCGAGTACCTCGCGCGAATAGTATATATCTCTTCTTAAGATATATATCGAGTAGGGAGTCCGCTTCTAGGCTCTTCTATTTAGCTATCGCGACCTATCTCTAGTCGACGCGGCCGCCGGGAGTACTTCTATCTTAGAGAGCGATATTCTAAGGCTATACCTTATCCGCTTTTCTCTTATAGAGTATATTAGCGCTATTTCGAACGCTAGAGTCGTCGATCTAGCGAGATACGGGTATATACCTAACGATATTAATATCTAGGGCGGCCCCGGATATCGTCTAAGTCCGTTTTGTCTAGCGATTTCGTCGCGAGTCCGTTTTATTACCGAATAGAAATCTAACCCTCCGTATCCTAAAATTATCTACTATATAACGCCTATCCTATAAGAACTTCTCTTAAGCCTTCTTCTTTCTTATTTCGATCTAGAAGGTCGCGAGATTATAGTAAGTCGTCGTTAGCTACTCGCGATTATTAACTTCTAAGGCGGAGTCTTTCGTACTCTAAATATCGAAAAATAAACTAGCTAACCTCGCTCCTCCGGTAGAAAGTATACCTAGACTAATTACTACGGATAAGTCTCTAGGCTTTATAAATCCGTACTCTCGTTTCCCGAGTTATCGTCTAAGCTATTATCCTTACCGTTCTTATTCTTATCCTCCTTATCTTTATCCTTCTCTACTATTAGAGTTGCCTCTACCTCTAAGAACGCCTCCCTCGAGGCTTTCGCGATTACTATATAGTCGATCTCTACTACGGTAGCCTACTAGGTTACTATCTTATCTCTAGGAACGGAAGTCGCGATATAGTTAACTAAGCCGTCTAGATAGTTAAGGACTTAAAGAGAAGATCTCGCGGCGAATAGCTAACTAAGTATAACGGGCTAGGCGTATTTCTAGAGGACTATAAAGAGAACGTTATCGTAAGAGAAACCTACGTTAGCGAGGCGGATCTATACGGTTACCTACCTAATAATAGATATACTTCTCCTATCTACGATATAAAGACTTTAGAGTACCCGCTACTATTCTAGCCCTCTAAAACTATTAATTCTAAGTCCGATACGTCGAGCGTAATTCTCGTTAATTATATTTACTTCTATACTAGTATCGATTAGACTATTTATAGATATATTTCGAAAATATATATATATATATATAGGGACTTAGTAGATATATATCGTTTACCGTTAGCTCGGTCGATAATATCGACTATCTACGTAGTAATTAAATTAATACTAATAGATATATTAGCGAGGGATCTTAGGTATTTTATGTCTCTAGAAGCTAGACTATTAAGTAATACTATATTCGTTACGGGTTATTAAGCTATTCTCTTTACGGCTCGTTTAAGCCGCCTCTCTTTCTTCCGTTATTAAGTAGCTTTAAACTTAGGCGCGACCCTTTCGACTATATCTAGAGAGAGACTCTAAAATATAAACTTCGAGAAGTAAGAAATATAGATAAGGGCCTCGTTTAGAGTAAGCTAAATTCCGCTAGAAGACTATATTATCTTCTAGATTAGTCTTAGCTTATTAGACGACTTATTCTATACGGTAAGGTACTACTTATACGTCGGCCGCCTCCCCTATTTCTTCTTCTATACGACTATAGGTTCTTTATTACGTAGGGTAGAATCTTCGTCTATTATTTCGTTATTATTCTTATTCTAAGGGCTTCCCTCGATAGCCTAGTCTATTAAGTCTTAAAACTACCTAGGAATGATATACTTTACTTTTGTAGACTTCTTCGAGGACGGCTTTTAAACTCTATTATTTAATTTTCTAGGTATCTTTTTCTACGAGGACCGGGTACTAGTAGTAGATACTCCTAGACTTCCGATACTAATAAAATTAGAAGGGTAAGAAGGTATCTTAATCTCCTTATCGGACTTAAGGAGATAGGAAATACTAATAGAGTTTACTTTTACTAACGAGGGCCTAAGTCCTTTCTTTACTATATCGAGGATCTATAGTAGCTAATACTATTCCTAGCTTAGACGAAGTCCTTAGATTCTATTTCCTAGGTTATTAATAGTTCCCTAGAAAAGACCTCTCTGTCCCTCTTAACGATTATAGAAATATACTCCCTAGGCGTATAGATTCTTTATATAACTATCTACGTAGAATAGTATATAGTAAGGGTCGTTATATCTAAGGTATATTCGTAGCTTCTATAAAGCCTAATTATTTCTATTACCGATATTATTATTATAATAGGAACTACTAGGGTTATTTACGTAATTAGTATTGCGAGGAGCGGGCTAGCTATTATAACAGGGCTACTAGATAGGTTCCTAGACGTACTATATCTAAGACTAGTATTAAGGCTACTACTAGACCTAGAGTTAGTATTTACTTAGGAAGTTCTTATTAATATATACGGTAAGGAGCGTAAACTATATCGTATCTTTCTATATAATCGCGAAAACTAGGTTATAAGTTCGGCTAATAGTCGTATATAGGATCTCTCTACTTATATTATTAATACGGAGTTTACTAATAGCCTTAATAAGATCGGGATTTAACTTAGGAGGACCGGTAGCTTTCTTACGTCGGGTACCCTCGAAGTACTTATTACGAGTAACGACTAACTTATTAGCGATACGGCCGACTTCCTTATCCTCTTCCTTATTAATACGGAAGGTTTTAAGTTTCTTAGTAGTATAAACAACCTTCTCTACTATCTTAATAACTACGTTAATATCCTCGTATAGGTCGTCCTTATCTTCTTCGTTAAGGTTAATTACACGGTTAACCTTAGTTAGAATTATATTAGGAAGACTACTAAGGAAGATACGTACTCCGTCTACAGCCGTACTAGTCTTACGCTAACGGATACCTAGCTAGTAGGTCTTAAACTCCTTAATAAAGCTACTCGTATTTAGAATACTACTCTCGCTCTAAATAGCGAGCTTAGTTAGGTAGATTAAGGTTTCCTTCTTTCGTCGTTCGTCCTAGACGCGGTACTCCTTATAGAATACTTTCTTAAGGACTGTCTAGTCCTTTTTAGACTAGCCTTTTAGATGCTCGACATCGTTCTATAGGGTCTAACTATAGTTTATTAGAAGGCTATAGTACTTATACTCGTCCTCGGTAATATTAAAAAAGCTAAAACGCTTCTCTAAGTTCGAGATAAAGTTAGATACGTTCTTCCTAGTAAACGCCTTATAAGTAGGGAGGAGGAGGTTCCTAGGGTTATAGCGAATAGGACGTTTCTTAGATATACTATACTCTTCGGTAGTAGTCTACTAACAAGTTAAAGTATTACTAGGAGCCGTATTAGGAGCTCGGGAAGCTATATTCGTTATAAGGTTTAAGAAGTCCTTAATAGTAAATAGGGTTATCCCGTTCCCACTACGAGTAGTACCGCTAGGAAGATAGATCGCTCCGGAAGTACTTATCTTAGGAGGGGTAGCGGTATTAGGACCGGAGTTCTCTAGGGCCTCCTAGTTATAGGTTAAGCTATTAGTACTCGGAATAGGAGGAGGTAGGCTTCTTAGATCCTAAATAGTA
Organism: Venturia effusa; assembly: GCA_007735645.1. Classification (NCBI taxonomy): domain Eukaryota; kingdom Fungi; phylum Ascomycota; class Dothideomycetes; order Venturiales; family Venturiaceae; genus Venturia; species Venturia effusa. Next base: position 1,509,113 of record CP042190.1, on the reverse strand, counting down.
GGGTTAGTAGATATACTAGATATAGTTAGAATACTATTATAGTAATATCTTAGAGAAATAATTTCGTAGAAGTATTAAGATAGATAATACTAAAATATACGTAGGATCGTTTATATTAGTATTAGGAACTTAAGGACGGTACTTATAATAGTAGACTATAATAGTACGGATAGAGTAATACCCGAAGTCGGTACTAACGAGCCTATCGTCGTCGCCGTATAAGTCTTCGCTCTTTAACCGGATTAGAGGAAAAATATACGTAGTTACTTAAGTAGATATTCTTCCGAAATACGTACCGCGTCGCCTATATACCGTTTAAGGTAATTGCCTCGGAATAGGCTTATCCTTAACTAGATATATTACTATAGTCTCTTTAATCTTCGAGGCCTCGAGGATAATTATCGAGTTATTATTAGTTACGCTATAGTTAGTAGGATAATAAGAGAGAGAAAATTCTATATAGCGATACCGCTATATATAGCCTTTAACCTCGGTATCGTCGTCGTCGTCGGTATCGTCATTAGTATCGTCGTCAGTATATCGAAAACTCGAGGTAGATCGAGATATAAAAGTTCGCCGTCGTAAGAGCTCGTAGGTATACGCGAATAACTAGGTAAACCGACTCCTTCCTATAATATAGATAACTAATATAAAGAACCTATTATTCTTTTAACTTACCTACTTCTCTACTAAAAATATAGTAGAGTAAGCGTAGATAATAGAGGAGAGTAGTTTTCTACTTCCGTCTTAGAATCCTATACTAGATTATAAGATTAAGGTAAGGTAGATCGGATAAATATAATTTATATAATAGAGAAGATAAGGTAGGACAATAATAGCTACAAATTAATATATTACTATACTAGTTAGTAGGTAATTATCTAATATCTATAGGCGCCGCGTCTCGCCCTTATATAGGGTAAGTAAACTAGATTATACCGGCCCGTAAACAGCCGTCCCTACTATAATAGGAAGTATATTTAAGGGAGTAGGAGGAGTAGTCTACGAATCTAGGCCTAGCCTAGATATAGATTCTAGGCGTACGCTTATATTTAAGTACTACGCTAGCTTAAGGAGACTAACTTAGAGTTTAGGGATATAGCGATTTTAATTTTAAGAACTTTATTATACCCTAGCGTTCTTAGTTTTATAGTTTACGGCTTACTATCTCCTCCCTAAGGGCCCGGCTTATATATTTATAAATACGTTATAGAACGACGTATTAGTAGGCGGGGGAGAGAATATAGTAGGGATATATATTTAGGAGCTATAGAATAGTTACGGGATCCGAAGGATCCCCTATTACTCTTAGGAACCGTAGTACGAATATAATAATACTACTACTAGAATAAATAGTATTTAAAATTAAACTATCCTTTCCCTCTAGTACTTACTTATTATTGATTAACCCTCGAATATTAAATATTGACTACTAAACCCCGAATACTAACTATATACCGACTAAATACTATCTATATTAACTAAATACTATCTGTAGGTCGTGCCGCTACTAAGTCCTACTATCTATATACTAACCAAATACTATCCGTACACCGACTAAATACTACCTATAGGTAGTATCGCTACGAGTCCTAGAGGCTAGCTATAAGTTAAGTAAAGAAGGTTAATATTAATCCGGATTTATATTACTATACTTAACCCACCTAAAGTACCTCTATTACTATCTTTATTAGAGGGTAGAAAAGGGATCTATCTAGAACTATTCCGTTTTCCTAGTTTAGTTAGCTTTTAGCCTAACTATAGTATACTATCTCCTTCTAGCGTAGTATATTAGAGTATAGAGGCGTCGCTCGAGATCTCTATTAGCTATATTATTACTAGGCTACCCGCCTACTTATTTCCTACTTTAAGTAAGATTATCGCCTAATTATTTAGGGGGAAGAGGCGGTATAAGAGCCGTTTATCTAGAAAGCTACTTAGACCTAGTAGCTCGTAAGTATACTCTAATTAAGAGAGGAGTCTACTAAGGTATAGTTATTACGACTAGTTAACTATTTCTACCTAGAGGTATATAGGAGGGTAATATATTAGCGTAAGCTACCTTTATTTATCGATTAAGAGTAATTAGATAATTAGTTAGGGCCTATTCGTCGTAGGGGCTATTAAGACTATTTATAACTTATAGCTAATAGATAGCTTCGCCGTCTTATAGCTTCCGAGATATATTACTCTTATACTATACTCTATAGATATCCGACCGTAGTTAACTTTAGAATATAGTTATTTAGGTACCTTAGTTTAACTAGTTACTTATATTCCCCTCCTGTACCCCTAGATATAGGTAGTAATAATAACTTAGAAGGGAGCTTAATCGAAGTTATAGAGCCGTCTTAGCCTAGGCGGCCTTCGGCTATACCTAAGTCTAAAGTTACGTCTAATAACTTAGCCTACGAGCCGTTAGAGAGTATAAGAGTTAGTACGAAGAAGCTAGTAATTACTAAGGCGTCTACTAAAGCCTTAGTTAAGAGAGAGATTAAGATAAAAATAGAGTTACCTAGACGTCTAGGTCTGGGCGTACTCCCTACTAATAGAGGTTTAGTAGTAGTACTAAGTCTAAGTACTAATACTAAGCCGCCTATTAGTATAAGTCCTAAACGGCTAATTTCTTTTATCTTTTACTAGCCGCCCGTCTCTTCTCTACCTATTTCTTATAAACGGTCGCTATATACTAGTAGGAGTAGAAGAAGAGGGAGAGGTAGAGTAGAGTCCCTAAGGGGTCGGGGGGGAGTATTTAGATCGAGTATAGAGGTCCCTAGGACCCCCCGCCCCGACCCTAAACCCGCTAGAACTCGACCCTATTAATCGGGGCGGGTTCTTAGCTAAAAAACGTAACTTTTTTATATAGTTTTATTAATTACGAACGACCTATAGGTATTTTATATTATATAACCTTATAGACTTATAGAATAGGTATTTCTCTATAATTCTAGCTATTTAGATCTTAATAATACCTAGGTTAAGTATTAAAATATATAACTTAAAAAACCCAACTTCCCCCCGATTAGCGGGTCGGGGGTAAAAGCTCCCCCCGACCCGAAAACCCGCCCTCTCCCTATTTCTACCTCCCCCCGCGGCGGGTTAGGGGGGTACCCCTAAAACCCGACCTAACCCGACCCCTTAGGGACCCTAAGGTAGAGTAAGAGGTCGAGAAGAGCTAGTCTATTATAGGAATAATCTACCGCGGGTCGAGAGGCGTCGTAAGTATAATAGACTTATAGAGAGAATTTAGGAGTATAGGAGATTAGCCTTACGCGAGTTAGATATAATAATAACCTATAGTATAATTACGCGGGAAGATACGCGGAATCTTATATTAGAAGCTAAAGCTCGTATTAAGGTATAGAGGGTAGAGATAGACGCTAGAAGTACTAAGTTTTATACTATAAGAGTAGTTACTTATACTAAGAGAAGTAGGTTAGAGGTAGAGAAGAAAGAGCGTTAGTAGAGGGGTACTAAAGAGTAGTTACCTATTCTTTTTCTTTATTAAGTAGTTAGGTTTAAATTATATTATTCCCTTATATATAGTACTTTTAATCTCCCCTTATTTATAGATCTATTTTATTTTATCCCCCCCTAGGTCTCTTCTAGATATACTTTTCTTCTAGATTACGAAAGATTCTCTTCTATAGAAGGGGACTATCCCTTATTCTTAGTTCTAGGTTCTATAGCGGTTTAGTATAAGATATTTTTATCCTATCTTTTATATCTTTCGTAGTTAGATCTATAGTACTTCTCTAACGTTCGTAGTATCTTTCTAGTAGGTATACCCTCTTCGTATAGTAGAGGTATAGTTAGTAAGATTATATACTTTACCCGCCTCTAAAGTTCTTTCTACGATTACCGTCGTACGAAGGCTTTCTTCTATTTATTATCTTTTACTTTTAAGGACGCTTTTCTTACTCTCTTCTACGCGGTTACTAAGCTATTACTTATTTCTATACTTAACGTTCTAGTATTAGTTATAAGCGTAGAGGCTAGGTCTAAGTTCTACGTCCTACCTAAGTTCTCGTTGTCTACGGTAGCTTTACCTTTAGCGGTATTACCTCTAATAGCGTATATTATATTCTCTATAGTTAGGGCGCTAGCTAGCTAGTCCTAGGTATCTAGAGGTAGTAGGTTCTTTCGGAATCTCTTCGTAGTAGATATACTATTTACTTTTAATCTTACTTTTCTCTTCTAGGGGGTAGGTATTAGTATATCTTATAGCGGGTCTATAGTATCCTCCGTACTACTTAAGAGTTAGGCGTTTAGGTTACTAGTTTCTTTTCTTAGTTCGATAAGTCTTATTTCTCTATTCTCTTCTACTCTAATCGCGTAGACCGTCTTAGTTATATTATAAAGTTCCCTCTTTTTATTAGCTATTAATCGAACTATCTTAGTTACTCTTAGGTTAATTCTTAGGGGGTTAGACTTCCCCTTATTTAGTAAGTAGTAAGTAGGCGCCTTTCTTTTTACCGTACTTTTAGCCCGGGTATTATCTATCTTTTATAGAGGTAGTATAGATATAGCTATTAGGTTTATAGTCTCTCTATTAGCTAGTATAATCGTAGAACGGAGTAGTATTTCCGGCCTCGTTATTAGCGTATTTTCTAATAGTAGGCTCTAGCTATTTAGTAGGCTAGTAGCGTCTAGAATTACCCTTCTTTTTATCTATATAGTTCTAGTTAGTTTCTTATAGCGGGTATAGGGTCCCTAAGGGGTCGGGTCGGGTCGGGTTTTGGGGGTACCCCCCCGACCCGCTATAGGGGGGGTAGAGATAGGGGGGGGGCGGGTTTTCGGGTCGGGGGGAGCTTTTACCCCCGACCCGCTAATCGGGGGGAAGTCGGGTTTTTTAAGTTATATATTTTAATACTTAACCTAGGTATTATTAAGATCTAAATAGCTAGAATTATAGAGAAATACCTATTCTATAAGTCTATAAGGTTATATAATATAAAATACCTATAGGTCGTCCGTAATTAATAAAACCGTATAAAAAAGTCACGTTTTTTAGCCAAGAACCCGACCCTATTAATCGGGGCGGGTTATACCCGACCCGAATACCCCCCCCGACCCCCCCTGCCCCCGAGGGGTCGGGGGATCCCCCGACCCCTTGGGGACCCTAAGCGGGTATTAGTATATCTCTACGGCGCGTTAAGGTACTTCCGCTTTACCTTTACTAATACCTCTCTCTTTAGAGAGTACTTTACTAAGCTAGTAGGGTAGCTCTTATTACCGTAGAATACGTACTATATATTTAGAGGCTTCGTATACGCCTTAGTAAAGTAAGATCTAGCGTAGTTAGCGTACCTAGGCCTAGCTAAGTAACGGGTTCCTATATATCTAATATTTTAGTATTTAAAGTATTATACGTCTCTTAGAGGGTTAAAAAGTTAATATATATACTAGACCCCTTTCTAGGTAATCCCCTATATAATCGCGGTATTAGCGTCTTTAGGGTATAAGAATTTAGTAACTACTAAGATAGTAGTTTTAGTTTTAGCTCGTTTAGGCGTAATCTATTAAAGATAGTAGATCTATCTCTTAAGGACTAGGTAGTAGCTACTTTCTTTAGTAAGGGCTACTATAGTTTAGTCCCTACCCTCTAGTATATATAGTTCTATAGTATTAACCCTAATATTATATATTATAATTAGATATATTTAAACGATTAGTCTAGCGTTAGCTCCGTATATTTTAACCTATTTCCTATTATCTAAGAGGGCCTTATCTCTCTATAAGATATCTTTAAAGAAGATCTAAATATCCCCTAATAGTAATACGTTTACTACTTAAACTAGTAGGTTATAGCCTTTTCTACCCGCCTAGTCTTATAGATAGTCTCTAATACTAAAGTCTTTAGTACGTAGCAAGCGGAAGGTATTAACGTAAGTTTCGTTAGAGACCCTAATATGTAGAGTTACGTCTACTTTTAGTATCTTCTCTAAGTATTTAGAGTCTAGCTAGGGTCTTTAGAGTTCTTCTTAGAGGGTCTAGTATACCTATATAGTATAGGTCTTACTATCTTTAATTACCTTAAGAATCCTCGTATAACTATTACGCTCTAGTATAGTATCTTATTATTAGTAAAGTATACTAATAAGGTTAGCTACTATTATCGCGATTTAGGGGCCCTTAATAGATTTAGGTAGGTAGGTAGTTATTACTTATTTAATTTTCTTTAAGAGATAGTATATATTCGAGTATATATATATTTAAGTTAGGTTATAGGGTATATATTTACCTTATATTTCGTCTAAACTCTACGATAATAATAAGGGACTAGCGTCGGGTTACGTAATCTTAAAACTAGTATTATTAGTATTATATTAATAAGAGCTTTCGAATAGTAATAGCATTTTAATAAAAAATTATATATTTTAATTATTTAGGTAATCTCAGAAGTTGGTGTTTTTCTGTAGTGTCTTACTGAGCCGAAGCCGAAGAAGTTCGAATGCAAGTAATTGGTCTGCCAGTAATTTTGCTATTCAATGCAATCAAAATTTCCGATCTTCAGTGATCTCATCAATTCAAGATCCTCTCGCCTGTAGAAATGACGATATTTTCATTACCTTCAAACTTTACCTTGGGTAACTTAAATCGATCTCGAAAAGACTTCTGCCGAGTCGATTGCTCGAAGTCGCCAGAGTTTCATCGATATCAATTCCTGCGTGCGGATGATGAGGTTGCTCATATTTCACCCCAAGAGACAACGAATCGAGGAACAATAATTTGCTGAGGCCATTACGGCGACATCACACTGAACAACTCGAGCATACTGTACTCATCGTGAATGGGTCACATAGTCCGTCTTAAATCATCTCAACAGGGACTACATTGATTCCCATATCCTCACGTCGCAGGACACAGCAGATCATAAATCCAAGCGAGCGCAGCCTTTCATCTTATAACATCGCTGAGTCCTCGATGTATCTGTGTCCAAAATCTCCATAGACTCCAACATCACCCTTGACTCTTCCTCGCACGTGGCTAGCCTCGCACCTTCTTGGCCCATCCAAGAAACCCTTACTCGATTCCAAGAAGTACGAGTCCCGATGAAAACCCTTACTCGTATATATTTAAGGTTTGGCACGCTGAAAGAGACCCTTACTCAAAATTAAGGACCACGAGGGCTGATACATAGCCTAGATTCCTGAGTCCTGACTTTGAGCAACGGCGACGGTGCAGCCAGAGGGCGAGTCTTAACTCGGGCCGTCTACGCTACCCACCACGCCCCTCCACCGTGGCTGCCGAGAATCTCGCCGTCCGACGGGATCCCGCGGCTACCGAGTAGGTATGTGATCATCATCATACATAGCTCCAGACCTCTCCAGAGAGAGCTAGTGACGTGATAAATGCTTTTGACAAGCGGAGGGATTCCTATTTGCCGCGGCCGCGCTCCTGTTGACAGTTTCCCTCCCTAGTCGTATTCTTGAGTCACTTGCTCTAGTGTACCAAAGTCGTCGACACCACCTTCTAGACTCTCCCCTCACCACCATCCTCGACAGGGGGTTTGGGGTGGTCGTCGGAGGTTTTATGACTTGAAGAATTTGAGGTGGTTCGGTGTCGGGTGACGGGTGTCCAGGGGTAGGTGTGTCGTTGGTTGTCAACTGGCAAAGAAACTCTTGGCGAAGGCGTTCGCGAACCAAGAATTATGGATGCGCACAGCTTGCCCATGCCAGCTCGCGATATCGTATCCTTGCTCTTGCTGGTGTTCCCGCTCTGTGAAATCGAACGTGTCGCTATGGAATTGTCACCCGTGTTCTTCCTCGATGCCTCATCATGCTCCAGAACGTGAATGGGGTGGAGAGGACGGACACTACGCAGCGGCCCAATACCTGCGCGCAGCCAAAGGATTTGGGCAGGGAAGTGGAATGAAAAAAATGGGAACTCACGGGAGATGATCCCTAGGGGATTACTCCGTAGTAGGTAGCCCCTTCAAAACTCTAAAATCACAACTACGACATATCACCTCTCTGCAACAAGTATCCCAAACTCCGACAATCACATTTCGTTTTGACATCACCACCAACCTGTCAAACCCAAAATAGGAAGAAGGGTTCGAAAAGGAAAACCCGAGGCAACGGATGAGCTGGTCTCGATGGGGCGAACACCTCGCAGAAGCCGATGCATCATCATCGGGGATCGGAAAATAGAGTACATACCCAATACCAGTCTCACCCTCGTCCATGCCCATGCCATGCGTGCCCAGCTGGAGAAAAAAGAACCCAAAGAAAAGGAAAAGAAAAAACCAAAACATCATCGGTGACTTAGTTTTCCCTGTGGCCCGCTAGCTGAGTTGAGTTGAGCTGAGCTGAGCTGCTCGGAAGCATGTATGCATAATAATGCGTGTGCGCGCGCCGGAGAATTACCGTCGCCACGGAGCCACGGTAGAGTTAAGGTACGCAGACGACTGTGATCGGACGTATCCTCGGGACCGAACTGCGTCGATTCTTTTATTTTTTCTTCTCTTCTTTTCGCGATCATGGATGGTTCTGGTATGGGACTACCTACATATGTACCAAGGCCCAAGGGAAGAGAAGAAGAGGGCTCGGGTTTTTGGATATTGGCAGGGGTGTGTGCGAGTCTATATACATAAGTAGTTACGGTAGAAGTTGTGGCGGCGTAGGGGACAATCAAACGCGCCACAACGCCATCGTGGTTGTGGCCCCGTGAATCACGACCGGGGGGGCTTTGTATGAAGGGGAGCGTGAAACCAGACCATTAACCGAGTCATCATGTCTCGGTGTTTCGTGTTCGGGGATTTGTGATTGTTGCTATGAGGGATGAGGTGTTGAGAGACAGATAAGCGTTTTTTTCATTTTGGCTGGTGATGGTATAGAGGTGCACGTGTTGTTGTTTTGGATCCGGGAGAAAATTGTGTGAGGCGCGTCGTGATTATGCATGTTTTGGATGTTTAGCTTTTTGTTATCACTCTACTGTGCTACTGTCTTACGCTTTCGGACGAGAGCACTGCGGATATTTGGTATCCTGGTATCGTGAATGCAGTGATGTGCGAGACATCTAAAGAGACAGACACGCGTTCATCTCGCAACTTTGGCTTATTACGTGTGAAAAGATCAAGCAGGGATTGTTCAAGTATCTTCAATTCTCGTTGCAAGGTTTACCAAAACTCGGATCATCCACACACATAAATATATCATCTGTACATCATCAAGACAGTGTGCGTTCCTGCGAATATCTGTCGCCATAGACCCATGACACATCCATCACTTCATCCTTTCCATACCGATTCGCCATGTCCGAAAAGAAAACGTGCTATGCCCATGAAACACACTAGCAAAAAAAGAAAGGGTATTCGTATTGCATACTGCATGGAAGAGATGGAAACGAGAACAACTTGCACTCCAGGCCGCAGTGCGGGAGGCAACAAAAAGAGACTTGCAAAAAGAAAATCGTCGAGTAACATACACGGCAGTCGCGCTGACCTGCAGAAGTGAAGTCGAAAAAAGTCCAAGATGATAACAAATGTTTCGCCGTGTGGGTAGTCGTGCTTTTGTTTTCTCGTGAGAGATACCGTCTTTCGCCGTGCCGTGCCGTGCCGCGCCATGCTGATGTACCAATGTGTCACTGGACCGAATGTGAATAAGGAGATGATGTTGAGCTGAGGTCATGAGATGTCGTTGCCATCGGTAAATTGTGGTGGTATTGAAACGAAGCCGCTGGTCAATGCGGAGGGTCCATTGAGGAGTGCTCAAAGTTCTGTGAATGGTAGGAAGATCGCGCGCCAAATCGCGGCGCACAATACGGAAGAGAATGTGAACCAAGTGGTTCTCAGAGACCCCCTGCACGTCTCTCAAAAGCGTCGCGTTGCCTCTTCATCTCTTCCGAATTAAATACTGGCAATCCTGCGCCAAAGCGAAGACTGCTCTGGCTCGAATTGCTCTGCTTGAGATCGCTTAGTGCGCCGAGGCTCTTCATCTTGCGTAGCCGCGACATCGTTGTTCTCGAAGGTGCATTGTTGCCATTTTCTTGTTCCAAGTCGTCGTACATCCGTTCCGGTATGATTTCGTTGATTTGAACCTTTTGCTTTGGCTTCATCTTGCGAAACTCGCGTGCAATGCGCTCGAGGGTGCTGCCACCTTTGCCGATCGGAGTGCCGGGCCGTGAGGGTTGTTGTGAGTGATGTGAAAACGCTGACTTGTTACTACTCGTGGATGGTTTTTTGCTGTGCAGGCTATCGCCGCCCATACTGATACCGGAATCGACCTTGCGGCCTTTACGCCTGTCAGCGTCGATGTCCATAGCGTTCATGGATGCTTCACTTGGTGGAAGTAGTGGTCGAGTTGGGTTGTAGGGAACATTGTTGACGTCCCAGCATTCGTTGATCATGCTGTTAGCGAGGGTGAGATATTGGGTGAGCGTGCGCTTGACTGCTGGCCATCCCGTAGTCTCCCCTTCAAGCTTGTTCTGGCTGATCAAATTTTTCAAACAGTCTTTGTTGCCTCGTCGCTCCACTGTTTGTATGTACTTGAAGAATCCATCGCGCTGTTTCGTGAGGATTGGAATGGTGAGCTTTGCGGTCGGCTGTGTCGACATTACAGGAGGATACAATGTGTTCAACATGGCATGGCAGTTGTGCTTGTGGAATGGCTCGAGGCACATTTCGTTGATGAGTATCTGGGATGGTTAGCTTCATATCGCACTGCTGAGTCAATGATATCACATACCCATCTTCGTAGGGAGATGTACAAATTCGTGTACAGAGCTTCGACTTTGCGTTCCTTGTTCTCCAGGCTCTCTACCCAATCCGCCACGGATACGTTCCATTCCTTCAATTCCTCGAGACGTTCCGGTGATTCCAAGGTGCTCTCGTCGAGTCCTATCCTCTTCAGGGAACCGGCGATTTCTTTCTTTCTTCTTGACTCCAGATCCCTGAGGTAATCCAAAGCGGTGAGGGATTGAGGGAAGTCAACCATCTCCAATTGAACGGGAAAACACCTAGTGAGGAAAGAAGTCACAAAGGCTGGCGGTAACGACGATTGCTGAGGAGGCAGCTTGGAAATTTCACCCATGAGTGCAGACGTGAACTGCGTAGTGGCAGCTTGGTAGTCTTGTGAGAATGTGGGCGACACAGGAGAACTTTGATCGGACGAGGTAGGGCTCCCTGACCGGCTTTGGTTGGGCATTGGCTGTGCTCTGGGCGCGCAGTTGAGAGTGTACATAGTTCGGAGTGGTATCTCGTAGGTGCCAGGATACGACTGGAGGTGCTCGAGGATGATTGCGTATGACGCGCCGGAGTTTGCAGATTTTGTGGACTCGTTTGAGCTCTTCCGCGAGTGAGCGAAGACTGACATGTTCGAAGATGGACGGCTAGTGACTGGGTGAGAAAGATTTTTGAGATGCAGGTTCGGTTCAGGTGAACAAGTAGTGGTCCGACGGACCCGATTTTAGCGTGGCGGAGACGATGTTTGTTTGTGTTTTTGTTTATATGGGGTGGTGTTATTGTTGATGAGGTTTGATGTTGCTTGCCGGAATAGGTAATCTAGCAAGGTGCGTGCATGGACCGCGTCGAAGTTTGGTCCGGGGGAGTACTAGTAGTATGTGTGATCAACGATGCACGATCAACGATCAACGGAGCAGCGGACGGATGGGTTTGAAACTTGGGAGAAAAGGATTTCCACAGAAGACAAGTAGGAGTAGTGCCGGCAGGGTCGAGTTTTAATCAATCGCCGGTGCGTCGCCTCCTTGTGCAATGTGACTTGTTTGATTCTGGCTCCGATTGCACGCGGGTTCCAGACGTCTCACAGATGGGCCTCTGTACCAACGATGGGCGACGTCAGTCTTGTTGTGATTCAGGATTCAGGATTCAGGGCCGGGGCGGAACGAGGGACAGAGTGCTGGATGTATCGTGGGCGTGGGCGTGGGGTAGGGATGGATGCCCGTTAGTCTTCACCCTCTTCGAAGCTTCCAATCGATTCACAACTTCCGCGTCTGCATCGATTCGTTCCGACCGTTCATGAAGCCTCCAGGGACCAGGTATCGCGACTCGTCACTTATCGGGACGGAGCCTGTCGTTCCCAGGCCAGACGGACGGTAATGTGCGAAGCCGGCAGACAGCCAAGTGCGTGGGCGAGGCGAGAGGAGGCGAGAGGTTCAAGTTCTGGCCGTGTGGCCAAGATTCATGCAAACGGTGGTAGAACTATGGCTTTGAGTAATGGGAGGGCGAGTTTCACGACGACGAGTAATACGCGGACGGGCGGTGGATATGGGATATGGGATATGGGATATGGGCTACGGGATATGTATTCTTCGGTCGCTACTGTCAGTCCCTTCGGCCAGTCTAGCGTGGGTACTCCGTACTGGCATGGCACAGTGATGACAGGCAGTGCAGGCACTTCGAGAGAGAAGGCCTTCTCCCCATCTGTCGTCGTTTTTCACGACCAGCTACGCTTCCATCTCTCCTGCATGGCCGCAGCTAGGTCGAGGCTACCACCGCCTAGGGTTCCCTTGCTACTGGATCCCGTCAACCGCGCCGGAACTGCTCCCACCATTTCTCCCCAGCGGCCAGCCTGCATCCCTGGCACTTCGCTGCGAGCAAGTGGCTGCTACGCTTTTTACAGCAGAGCCCCCGCTCTCCTTCACGCTCGCGAATGTAATCAATAACAACCGCTTCGTCGTTGCTGCTCGTGAGCCGTGGCCGTGGCATGTACTGCCTATGCTACCTCCGTCAGGCGGGCATATACCCATGAAGACTCTCGGTGCTGTGCCCATCGCTGTCTCTCACTGTCTCACTGCCTATCTGAATCTGATGGCGTGTTCAAACGCTTCACTTCGCGTGTCTTCGTGCTTCTTTCGCCGCATTCAAGGTGCCGCTGTTCCTTCTCACGCCTCCATGCAGGGTGCAGAGGGGTCCTTGAGGCTATCACCAGTACATACGGCGTGTGGAGACTCGCTATCTGGCTGCTGACGGTGCCCTCTGCTAATTTAGCTGTGGGTTTTCCTCATTCCCCAGGAGATAACATTGGAGGAGCATACGACCAAGCGAGCGATTGCTTTGCCGCAGCCGCGCACTCTCTGCGGCGCCCTGTCACAAAGTTAAACAAATTGGGCCAGGTAGAGGTATGTCCTAGTAGTGACGGCCATCCGTCGTGCTGTCCGCGCCGCCGTTGATGTTTGCAATATCTGGACCAAGCACTTCTCAGACTGTTCGTTTGCTATGTGTGCATGGGAGGCCTTTCGGCTCCCTCTTCGTTCGACAGGGAACGGGTGCGGGTTTGACTTCCGCATTGACAACCGCTACGCTAGAAGGCATTTCGATCAGGCACCACGGACGCGTAGATCAAGGATTCGAGGAGCTTTCGAAGTTTGGGGTCCTGAGGCTGTGTGTGTGAAGGAGTCCACTCGACCCTGAGCCCTCCTGCCTGTGTGCACATCAACACAGATGACAGCTTGGTGAAAGGTCATGTCTCTGAGTTATGTTTCAAAGATGGCTTCGACTCGCGTTTCTGATCCAGTCTCTTCATCACCTCGTCGTCTCCATGCTGTGCCACCCATGGGCCGTCGATGTTGACCCGTCAGTCTGGCATTCTCGCCTGCCACCCATGTGCAGCCGTTGATCTACTCAAGCAATCCGATAGGCACCAGAAAATTTTCTTTTCACATTTCCCAGCACCAATCACAATCCCAATCTGCGCAATAATTCGGGAAAAACAAGTGCGGCGCAAGGTTCAGCGCGGCCAATATGCGAGCTGCTGAGTTCGCCTGGGATTCGGGATGCGCAAATTACCTGTTTAGGCTTAATGATCTGTTGCTCGCCCGTCGCGTATTCGAATCGGGTTGATGTCCTTCTCTCGTCAACCTGTCGCAATGCGTCCAGGATCAAGCTTGTAAGACGACCGCATTCGTCTACGGTAGAGACACGAGTAGAGAATTTGACCATCAAATGGTTCGTTGACCATAGAACTCCAGATATTGCAATCGATGCGAACGGAGTACAGGCCGTTAGTGCCTCTCGCTTGCCCATGCCCAGCCGATAGCGAGACGACTTTGTCTTTGTAAGATTATCTCGAGTCCTCAACAAAAGCCCGACAATATCCAGGTTCAATATCACGTCGTTGTTTCTTTTTGCCGTTTCCGTTGGCGTAGGTCTAGGAGATATGATCAATAGAGCATGTCCATCTAGCTTTACCAGTCAATCGGTTCCACTGCAGGACAACCTTTTGGGCCTTGGCTACGGCCCCCCGAATCCTTAAAAAGCAGATTCGATCGACGGAAGAGACTGCATGGTTTCTCTCCAACAGGGACCGCTTCTCGGATGCAACTCCACCGCATCACCCTGACTCCTTCTTGAGGCTTCACAGCCTTGCAAGGATGCATTTCCGAATCGCACGACCGAGACGACGCTTCCACATCAATTACGGAGCATATGCACCTGAAGGTCCCCAAGAAATCAAATGACGGATGACAAGCCAGTCACCAGGTTGAAACAATCACGCTTCACTGTGGTTGTGATGATTTGGCGGTTGGCTTCGGTTGGAAACAGAAGAGAATGCTCCCATCAGATTGTTGATTCCAAAATGACGGCTCTCGTTACCTTGATAGCGGATGCTAGCCTTATGGGTGGTGGGGATCTGTGTCCCAGATGGACGGTAGTGAGCGCTTAAAGGGTTGAGACTTTGAATTCTGCGGATTGAGCTTCTTCACTACTGCAAAGTTCAACTGACGCAACTCCAAGTTGAACTCTCTCCTGCGAGGCTTTGCTGCTACCACTGCAGTAGGTAATTTGAAGTCTTCCGATTCTCTCCTCGCGCTGTGCAGTTGCCCCACTTACCAGGTATCCATGTGAAAACATCATCACTTCTATGCATCTTCTCGGAGACATTACACCAACATACACAACAGCCTCTTGGATACGCAACAGAGTCTACTACCATCGACCTCTCAACTTCGCGAGGATTCAACAGGCTCCTAGACTCCAAGGCTCACTCCTTTGTTGCACACAAAAATAGCTTGACGCCTCACGATCTGTGCCACGCTGTCAAAAAACATCCGCTATCCTACGTGATACTACTGCAAACGTTTCCGCGTCTTGTTATGCACTCTGACGCAGAACCGTCGGTATCCAACCTCACAGTCTTCCGAGCCGCCTTCTCCTGCGCTTGTAGCGCTTGAAGCTCTTGCCCGCTCGCTCTCTAGGCAAACGTTCTGTCTACAGATAAAGTAGTGACCCAGCATTATGGCAAGGAGCGGACTCGCGTACGCCACGGTCGATGTTTTTACCAATGAAAAGTTCAAAGGCAACCAGCTGGCCATTGTAGAGGTTCCAAAAAGCGGGAGTGTTCTCACGCACGAGCAAAAACAAAACATAGCAAAAGAGTTCAACTTCTCGGAGACGGTCTTCGTGTTTGCGCAGGACGAGGCCGAGAAGGCAAGCAACGAGTGGAAGATCAATATACACACCACGACCGAAGAACTTCCCTTCGCGGGCCATCCAGTGATTGGAACTGCTTGCCTTCTCCTCGGCCGTATCAGGACCAACGAAAACGTCATCAAAGGGGCATTCCAGGCAAAGGCTGGGCGAATCGAATTGTTGTACGATGTCGTCAAACGCAGTGCGAGGGCAGGGATTCCTCATAACATCCGCGTACATCAGGGTTCTCTCTACAGTGATCAATTGCAAAGACTGCAGCCCAAAATTGGACGGTTCCCAGCTGTATCGCCCATTGTCTCCATCGTCAAGGGCATGACGTTTGCTCTCATTGAGCTGGACTCGCTAGATACGCTCACATTCGTAAATACGACGCCGTTCCGTATCGAGACGAAGCTTGATGAAGGCTGGGAATCCTCCTTTGTCGCATGCTACTTCTATGTCAGGCTTGGGCACAGCGAGCAAGGGGCCGTCCGTCTTAGAACAAGAATGATCGAGACAGATGTAGGTGAGGATGCAGCAACAGGATCGGCGGCGTGTACTTTGGCCTCGTTCCTGACGATCCAGGAGGGTAGAGCCCAGGAGTCCATCCAGTATGACATCGTGCAGGGGGTAGAGATGGGACGGCGCAGCGAGATTGGGGTGGTTGTCAAGCTTGGCCCTGGTATGGCAGTCGAGACTGTCCATCTCAGTGGCAGCTCTGAGCAGATGATGGAGGGGATCTTTTTCCTGTAGTTTGCACTTGCTCGGGCAGCGAGAGGATTGGCTCAGGTACTGCCCCAAGTGTTGGATGGAGATCCAAAGTATCTAACGTGGGTATTCTGGTTACGCTTCCATGCAGTCAGAAGCAAGGTCGAAGAATCTGCTGCAGCAAGGAGATCTACAGCAGAAGATCGCAGATCATCAATCGGCACTGACAGAGACTCAATCTTGCCCCACAGATCGTGAGGGCGGTCAAGGTATCTGAGATGGTACCTGAAGCTACGGCTCGGAAATCTTTCCACTGCACTCGGTCACTTTGGAGGTAAGGCAGCCACTTGCAGTGTCTGCATAGACCTAATTGACCGCCTTATGCTGGAGAGTGAAACAGCACCGCGTAGATTGAGGCTGGCACGGCTGGCGTAATCGATTCGAATGGTCATGTAGAGATTGGGATTCGGTCGGGGATATTTTTGTTGGCGCTAATGCATTGACAATGGCGTCCAGACTGAATTCCTTCTTCCAGATCGACACGGGCGTTACTAGCAACCTGAGAACCTCAACACAATCATCAACAACAGCAAATCGCTTCGTGACGGCTATGTCATGTTCCGTCGTCCGAAACTAAACCGTCATTCCTGATGTTTGCGGAAAAAGTACACCCTGCCACCCTTTGGCCTCGATCCTTTCATTTCGAGCCTCCACGGTTGCCGACGTGAATGTTTCCACCACCTTTCGTTCATCGCGGATGACTGTCATCGTCTTTGGATCGGCCAGAGCTCATCCGAAAGACCACAGGGTGACAGAGTGTGCTTCGTTCGGCTTCGCTGCTTCTACAACAATCGCCGTTCCACATTATGTTTGAAGGTATGCACGCGTCTCAAAACATCGGCCCAACGACACCAACCAAGCTTCTCGATCTGCGAAACAAGACACTCTGGCACGTTCGAGGCCCCGGTATACTAAACACGGCTCATATTTCGAGTACATGGTATGCTTTGGACTATGTACGTTAGGAATTCGGTGGACAGGAAGTGGTAAGAGCCGCTCAGTGTGAGCTACATATTGATTGAAAGCGCCCCGAGAAAGGTTTTGGCGGCTGTATCTCCTGTTGAATCGAAGCAACCTGCTCTCCGACTGTTCTACCATTCTCTCTCTGTATATATTCAATCAGTCTTTCCTGCTTGTGCTGGTCACTTCATTGCCACTTCACTCCATTCATTCCTTCAATTCAACAGTCTCTCCTTCAAGACCGCGCTTGACAATTGTAAATATCATCGCCACAATGCGTTTCACCAACCTTTTCTTCGGAGCCTCATTCGTTGGCGTTTCCTTGGCCAAGGCTTTGCCAGTTCCCTCTCCTTTCGAAGTCGACGATGTCCCAAGAGCACAGCCTGTCGCGTAAGTCCAATTCCCTCACAATCACCAGTCACACCGACAGTCGTTAACAAGAACAACAGCAAGAGAGTCATCCATCCAGGCCAGAATGCCCAACCCTTCCCCATGCTAGGCGTCAAGGCCCGCTTCACCGACCCCAACGACCAAGTCGTCTCCCGCGACATCCTCGATGATCTCACAGCCCTCCTCGACGGCAAGAAAGCAAAGAAAGCGGGAAAGAAAGGCACCCAGCCAGCCGCGGCCTCAAACTCAACGGGAGCCGCAGCCGCAGCCACCAACCCGAACGCCACGAGACCGCAGAACGGAACTGCCAACGCCGCCGGTTCGGCAAGGCCAACGGGAGCCGCAGCTGCGAACCCAAACGCCGCGAGGCCCGCCGGTAATGGGACCGTCGCTGCTGGATCTGCCCGTCCGACGGGAGCAGCCACCGCAGCGGGAAATGGAACCGCCGCCGCCGCCGCCGCGACCACCGGTAAAGGCAAGAAAGGGAGAAAGGGCAAGAAGGGCAAGAAGGCTGCTGGTAACAATGCCGGCAACAACGCCGGCGGCAACAATGGCGCCACCAATGCTGCCAAAAAGGCTAGGAAGGCGAGCAACGCTGCCAAGCGGCATCTCGTTACTTCTCTGGAACCGTTTTTGTAGATCACACTTCTACACGTTGGGAAACTATTTAAAAGTAGGCTCCGTGTGTGCTTATCAGCTCGGAATTCGTATATAATAAGACCGAAATAAAAAAAAGTTTTGATGATGAAAGTATTCATATCTGACTCTCCTCCATCATTACTACTACCCTCAACTTCCCCAAAATCCAATTCATCCAATGATCTTTCTTCCCGCCCAGAAAAGGAATTCCCGTCGTCAAGTGCAACAAGGATAATTATAAACCTGAGGTACAATACACATACACCCCAACCCTCGTAACAAGACGGAGCCGCGGTGACCAGAACATTACAGATCAGAATATCTCGAGAAATATGTATGGATGCTTTCCAACGCGTTGAAACGAATCACTATCCCTTCTTCCTCACCCCGAGTCTTAAGAAACCCAGACTTCAGCACAACCACAACCACAACCAAGGCCATGACTACGGCCCTTCAAAACCCTATACCTTAATCTCCGATCCGATCCGATCCGCACGATACCTTAACGGTCGCGTTCCGGAGTTTACAGTTTACAGTTTACAGTACCTAGTCGTAAGATATCATACATTCTCAGACGCTGTCACGCACAGTCACAGCACAGTCACAGTCTACTGTGGTATGAAGATTGGATCCACACTCGGAAAGGCGCAGGCGTCCCGCGGCGATCACTGTGCCAAACAAAGACAGAGCACCGAAGCGGAGGGATTGGGGAGTATTTTGATTTGAGCTTCGGTTGGGGGTACGGGGTATGGGACACGGGTACATAGAAAGCTCTGGCAGTTTTTCGAAGGTTGGATTTGGATTCATGTTTGACTGAGAAGGCGGATAGGAAGGATTTATTGATTCTTGCAGATGAAATGGGATGATCGATGAATGGAGAATATCTAGGGGAGGCCATAGTCGCAAATTTCTACAGCTTCGCCCTCTCTTCACTCTTCACCCTCGCTCTCCAGATCTGCACTTTGGGTATCCCTTCATACCCCTCGGGGAAATATTTCTCGCCCAGGACTTTCTTCAAAATCTTACCGCTAGCCGTCTTCGGCAGCTCACTCTCCACAACTCTAAGTAGCGTAGGCATCTTATATCCCGCCAGTCTCGCCCTCAAGTCCTCCCTTAACCCATCAATCGTCAGACCTTCCCCACTGTCCGGCCCACCGAAAGCCTCGGGATGCAATGTTAATATAGCACCGACTCTTTGTCCAAACTCTTCATCGTGAACGCCCACAACGATGGCCTCGGCTATATAAGGAAGAGCGAGGAGTTCACGTTCTATGTCCAAGGCTGAGAGTTTGTAGCCACCGGATTTGATGATGTCTTGCGAGGCGCGACCGATGATGAAGTGATGGTTTCCTTCGCGTCGGGCGATGTCGCCAGTCTTGAAGTAGCCTTCAGCGTTGTGGGCCTTTGCGGTTGCTTCGGGATCGCGCAGGTATTTCGCGAACATGTGCTTCGTCAATTGTTAGTGATGAAACCCAGAGAATGGATCGTGATCATACCGAGTTTCGTACAAGGACTTCACCTTCATCTCCATTTGAAAGCTTGACGTCGTAGCCTGGCACTCTCTGTCCAACAGAGCCGTCTGGAACATCCGTAGCACCCATCTGAACCTTGAAGATAGCCCCGAATTCTGTGCCTCCGTATCGCTGCACTATCCTCTCCTGCATCAACTCTGTCCAAAACTCGGCGATTGGATGCGGCAGCGCAGAAGTTCCGCAAAGGACGGCGCGAAATTGTCTGGCACCAAGGATGTACTCATTAACCCTTTCGGGCGGTAACTTGCTAAGAACTTGCTGGTAGTGCCGTCGCATTCGCATGTATATCGTGGGGACTCCAGAGAAGAATGTCAGTCGTCGTTGAGGATTGATGACACCTTCTCGCCAGCGCTCCCACATCCACACTTCATCGAAGCCGCCTGAGCGGAATTCTATCGTGGCGCCTGCCATGAGCAGAGGGAAGAACATGATGCCTATTCCTGTCGCGTGGTGAACAGGTAGACAGTGTAACAACGTATCATCCGGTCCTATGCCGTAGTGCTCAGCAACTTGCAGCGCAAAGTCATGCGTGAACGCCCGTCTCATGACTGCCCCCTTGGGAGGTCCTGTTGTACCTGAAGTGAAGATCACGACGCCTGGCGCATTGTCGTCCATGTAGCGATCCGAAGAGATGTATATATCGGCGGAGGAGAGAGGTTCGGCGCCAATTGATGGCTTGATTGGTATGCATTTGAAGTCTTTATTTGTCGAGAGGTTGATATGTCTCTGCAGTCCCATACCCAAATTCAATGCGCTCTCAGCAGCCAGCACAGCGACTGCCTGGGCTTTGTTGACAAAATACGAGGCCTCCTCCACAGGCAAAGCAGTGGTCATTGGTACCACGGCTGCTCCTGTTGCCAAAACTGCCAGTACACCTACGGTGAACTCATAGCCTCCTGGTGCCAGAACTGCTATGTATATTTCTTCTCGATTGCATAATGAATCCACAAGTTGCGGAGCGAGTGTACGCAGTATCCTTTCTCGAAAGGCAAGGACATCGGTAAGGAGTTCCAGGTACGTTCGTTCGACATTGGCTCTGACATCGTGTATGGCGACCTTGGGAGGTTTTCGATGTGCTAGTCTTAACAATCTTGTAAACAATGGCTACGTAAGATATTAGAACATTCCCACACACTTCTCAATCCGCTGAACGAAAGGAACAAGCATACCATACAAGGGAGGACATTTCTGCCACTATGCTGTGGTGTAAATTTTGTCCGATCCCATGTTTCGACGGCCATGTCGTATTCCAGCCACCACGCGCAACAACGGCCTTTCCTGGACTGATATCATATTGGTTTCCGCAGAGAGAACATCGCGCGCCCCTCCATCCTATCGCACAAAGACAGTACCGACCCCGCAATGCACATCCACGAAGCGACGGCTTTGCCGCCATCGGCCGAAGACGGAGATTCTCGGCGATTGAGGACAAGCCGATGCATGGAAATACTGCTAGGATAGCAACGCGAGAGAAATGCGGCCATGAGGCAGTAAGCATTGCCAAAGCTGGCGAGCATATGATTGCAGCATGGATTTGTTGGTGTTAAGTCTCAGCCTTGACCTGGCGAAGCGATTCCACGATTTTGCGACTTTCCCGTGACATCGAAGGTGATTGACGAATTTATATCATGTATAATTCGTTGCATTCACGAAGTTTGACGATTTCATCAGTCTTCCTGTTCAAGAAACAAAGAGGAGTAGTAGCCGTAATGCCAACATCGCTGTACAATTTCTCGGCGGGTTTAGATTGCGTAAAGTCTCGGGTTGTTGTATTTGAGAAGACTTCCTGCTCTCGAGACTCGATTGTTGCAAACAGCTTTGATCAAGTTGATTTCGTTTTAAACGAGGCTGACAGCTTCAGCCTTGTTGAAGCTGTACTCGCGTCCACCATTTGTAAAGTCGCTCGGGGAGAACTGTTGATTTTCCAAAGGAGGAGTAATGAAGAACATATTATCTCGAAGAATAACTGGAATTGTTGATCTCCATCTTTATTGTGTCCGACCAATACTCATCAAATCCACCTTTTAGACCTCTTTAGTAATTCCACGCTAATCAAACCTCTCATCTTCTACGCGACTTCATGACCAGCACCCTCCCAGAATTCTGATATATATGCCGATATGAGCGAGGGTATTCCCAAGCAAATAGCATCGATCGACACGCTCTTTCTGGAACTGCCTCCAAGTTGCATCGAATTTTGGCATCTCCATCCCGAATACTTCGTCATAGGAACATATTTTCTCAAAAACCCAGAGCAGCATCAAGAGCAAGGAAACCGTCAAGAAGAAAACCTCCCCAACGACGGACACTCATCGGCGAAGAAAGCCCAGGAGCGAACAGGCAGTCTAGTCCTATGCAAACTCAACGACAACAAACTCGAAATCGTCGATACGTGCAAAACCGACTATGCAATTCTCGATGTCCATTTCGCATACGCAGGAAATGGCAAAGAACGGGTCCATACGAGTACTTTCTGGACCGCGAATTCCACAGGCTCAATCGCGGAATATGAAATCATATTTCCGATTGCAAATGCGAGCCCAACCATAGAGCAAAGATCAATCCATCAGCTGTACGCGGAGGATATACTTGTTCTTTCCTTCTGCTGGCACCCCCACGATGCGAATTTGATGTCGACGACGCTGTCGAATGGAGAGGTGCACGTCATCAGAAAAAGAGCGCAAGCGCGTGACGAGAAGGAGACGATGATATGGGAGACCAGCGCGCAGAAACCAATGTCTCACGAACTCGAGGCATGGACATCTTGTTTCTCTTCCACGGGCGAAGAATTGCTCTTTTCCGGTGGGGACGATGCAGTCTTACAATACACAACCACTCCCACAGCATTCCAACACAAACAAGATGACGAAGCCGGTATATCCCCAACAACCACCCTTACCCCAAGCATCCGTGAGCTGACATAATCTCTAGACTCAGAAGAAAGCCCAACACCCAAAACCCTCCCCAAAAAATTCCACAACGCAGGAATAACATCCATCCTCCCTCTCCACCACTCCCTCCTCCTAACAGGTTCCTACGACGACCACATCCGCCTCCTCCTTACCCACCCCCGTCCCACCCTCCTCGCCGACCTCAACCTAGGGGGCGGTGTATGGCGTCTAAAACTCCTCTCCTCCTCAAACGAGGCCCCAAACGAGGCCTCAAACGAGGAAAAAGGCATCTACGACATCCTGGCGAGTTGCATGCACGCAGGGACCCGGATCGTGCGATTGACGATGGATGGAGTGGGGGAAACGGGGTTTGAGGTTTTGGCGACCTTTGAGGAGAATGAGAGTATGAATTATGGGAGTGATGTGCAACCAAGGCGGGAGGGGGGTGAGGAGGTGTTGCGAGGGTTTGTGGTGGTTTCGACGAGTTTTTATGATAGGAGGGTTTGTTTGTGGAGGTTTGATGGAATGGCTGATGGAATGGGTTGAGGACGGCTGTGGAGGAGTCGAGAGGATCAGATTGTGAGATCTAATCTTGCCCGACAACAAGCAAAATCGTAGAAGGGTCATTTTTGGTGTCGACGTATTGATTGGCACTCAGGGCTCGAGTATAAGCCATTCTTTCTTTGAATCTGCATCTCACGCGTCAAGATCCCCAGCACTTGGTCAAGAAAATTCAGTGCCATGTTTGAAGAGCCAGGTGGCATACAAGAGGAAATCATTAGATGTGTATATTGAAAGAGGGAGTCATGAAGCGTGTATATGCTTGAATCTCCGGCCATCCACGACCTGAACCATCTGTCCACACTGCCAATCGCGGAACTGAGGACTGGAGTGACATTACATATCATCCATTTCCGCGTATTAAGTCGCAGTGACATCGCTCGAATTCTGCACCTCTTCAAATGCACTCTCCTCCATTTTCTTCGCCGATTCACGAACAGCCTGTACCTCCTCAAACGCGCTCTCCTCTATTCCCTTGACCACATCTTTCACTCCCCCTGCTACCTCCTGCGCCTTATCCCCAACGTCATCACCAACCTCTTTCGCCTTCTCACCAGCTGAGCCAACCTTATCCTTAGCAAGTCTAACCAACTCGGACGGCTGCGAGACCTGTCGGCCATTCCATGCCATCATCTTCTTCTTCGTATCCTTACGGATACTAGCCTGCATGAAGATGGGCCATCCAGCCAGGCCACTGATAAGGGAATTGCCTTTCGGAAGACAGATATGATCACTCCTCCCTCTCAACACAGCCTTCACAATCGCCTCTGCCACCGTCTCTGGATCGAGAGGGTACTCCAAGAATCCATCTCCTTTGCTGAAACCCTCGAAAAGCGCAGTCTTAGTGTATCCCTGGCACACGACCACGGTGCGAATCTTGGGAGCGTCGAAGACAGTCGCGATCTCGGCTTGTAGACCTTCGTGGAAGGCGAGGGCCGCGGCTTTGGAAGCAGCGTAATCGACCAGTCTCGGCGCAGTCACGTAGGCTGCTAGACTGGCTACCGTAATGATCATGCCGTGGTTTTTTGCGACCATGTCAGGGAGGAGTTCGCGGGCGAGTTGATAGTGGCACATCGAGTTGATCTGGAACGTGAGGCGGAGGTCATCATCCGTCGTCTCGAGGATGTTCTTTCCCCGAGCGAATCCAGCATTGTTTATGAGGACGGTGGGGTTTCCCACGGCGGATTTGACTTCAGCGCACGTCGCGCGAATGGCGTCAGGATTCGCCAAGTCGCAGTGGAAGTAATGGACATTTGGTGGTGCTATATCCCAGAGTCATCAGCAATCTGTTTCTCTGCAGGCTTGACTCGATTGTCAATCGGAGCAAGGAACATGATTACCAGTATACTTTGGCGGTTGAATATCCAGAACCACAACTTTAATACCCTCCTCAGCCAAGAGCATAACAGCCTTCATGCCAATACCATCACTGCCCCCAGTGACAACGGCAATCTCTTTCTTCCAATCATACGTATCCGAAACCCAATTATTGCTCACGCCTTGATCAAGGAAGTTCTTCACCCTAAGCGCAATACCAGCATACACGGCGCGCAGCAGCCATTTTGCCAGACCAGGGTTCCTCCGGGCGATGTCGCGACCGCGTACAGTGTAGAGGGAAGCGAGGTAAGCAGGTATAGATTTGCGAGGATCGAGAGCCGTGTGCTTCAAGAGGGAGATGATGGTATCGACCGTGAAGCCTGGGTAAGGTTTAGCAATGACGATTTCGTACGAGTCGACGGAGTATACCTTCGCGGCCAATAGCCCAATCACTACGGAGTGGCATCCTGCGATTCACGGGTGGTTGTCAAGATTCAAAGAGCTGTAATAGTTCAGGGAAAGGAGGCAAGCAGAATAGAGGATGAGAGAAGCCAGTGAAGATATGGCAGCATCCTGCCAGCATCGTATCGCCCATGGATCGAGCCACACGGCACGCCCAGCATGAGACGCCTCGCCTCGCTCAGAGTGAAGACCATCGTTGAAATGAGTGGTGGCTTACCCCGGCTGGCCTGCCTAAACCCGTCGAACCGAACAGCAGGTGTGGAGTAACGCCTTTCAAGATGCGGGGGCCGGCCATGCAAAGCTCGGTTCCATTTCCGATCGAACCACTCGGACAAACTCGTGTAGGTCTTGCAACAGGCATTCGGGAATATCGCGATGGTCAATATGTATTTAGTACTATATACAATAAAGCTGATGTAAGGAGGATAGTATATCTCTAAATTAGCAGTGAAAGGGAATTCGTGATAGTCGTGATTGAGTGAGGTTCGTCCAACGCCAGAATCCAGTGCCACTTGAAGTCCACAAACAAACGCCGTGCCAATGCCCGCTCGCTATGCTAAAATACTATAAAAAACATACTTCGAAGTAGAGATTAGAGTGAGTAAAGGAAAGCTTCATATAGAAAAGAGCTTAGAACATGTTGGAGCTAGGAGCTTTGCTCAGAACAGATCTCCTGCCTTCCAAATCCATAGCTCCGCTTAGAACTCTCACCACCTTTTTGTTGCTCGATGGTTTTGCGATGAGCACTTGGGCAGGGCAGACGACAATCTCGTCGTCGCCTTCACCGAGATCATCGCCCTTCTTCACGACGAGGGGGAACAGTACAATCTTGACTACTGCTTGCTTCTCTTCGAGTTCCTCGTTCGTTGTTGCCTCGCCGCTGCGCTCGTTCATGAGTGAAGCGTTGAATTGAACTTTTTGGACCAGATCGCCGTTGGTGTCGTACTCTGGTCGTAGTGGTGGCAACATGATGTATTCGGCGCGTTGACAGCGCATGTCGATTGCCAGATCGACGGCCAATCCGACCACTTTGCGAAGAGAATCCTGAACTTGATTGGCAAGCTGTGATGGTGGTGGTAGGACTCTCGAAAGAGTGGCGTAGATCTCTTGCACAACTGCTTCTGTATCTTGTTTACGTTGTGCCATGAAAGCCTGGCGTTTGGCGAGAAGTGTAAGGGTAATTGCTCGCCACTGAGCAACCGCGCGTTGAGGACCTGGTCGAATTAATGCTTGTCCGGAAACGTTTTGCTCAGGACACTTACCACTCTCCAAGAGCGTCTTCTCTAGTATTTTGAGCTTCGATCGTTGCTCCCTGTCCATGCCAAAAAGGTACCTCGTAAAAACATACTCCCAAATCATCGACATCACCAATGACATGAAAATGTCTCTCCGCTTCACTCGATCGGACAAGAGCACATCCACGTCAGATCCATCCAATACCGCATCGTCCAATCGATCCCTGATCTTGTCATCGTTGATATCCGAAGACAACTTGCACATCCTGTTGTCTGAGAATTTCGAGAATCTCAAGACCCACTGCTGTACATGCTGGCAAAGTTGCTGGCATGCGCTGTCGAAATAATCCTCATCACGCACTGTCAAGAACGTCTCTCCTTGCTTCGAATCCATAATCTGTCCCTGCAGCAGTTTTATTTGCTCCATCGCGTTCCTCAATTCCTCTTGCAAGCGCTGTATTTCAGCGTCCTTGTCAACCATTGCATTCGCAATCTCGTCCGCCACGATCTGCTCCATCCCATCATTGAGCTTTTCATGCTTTTCTCTCAAATCTTGCAATTCGCGAGATGCTGTCTGCCACTGGGCATGTGCCATGGTATTCTCGGACTCCAGGCTGATGTGGCGTTGGTTGGCCTGGTTAGAAACCTCTTCATGCTGAGCTATCAGTTGGCTATTGAGCTCAGTCAATCGTTCCAGCTCCTTTTGCAATTGTGTTAGAGTCGCTCGAAGCTCCGCAATCTGGGCATCCTTTTCTTGAATACTCAGATCACGTGAGGCTACAGCTTCAGTTGCCTGTCGAATGGTTTTGGCGTGGCCATCGCGCTCGTGTGTGGCCTGTTGCACGGCCTGTTCAGCTCTAAGTTTTGCATCCTGAAGCATTTTGTTTTCGGATACAACAGTATCAAGACGCGTTTCAAGATCCATAATCTGCATGCTCTGTCGTTTGCGCACACTTGGTGGACGCGACGGGGACATTGGGGACTCCGGCCGACGACCATAGCCTTCCTGAAGGACTGTTAGTAAAGACACGTGAAAGACGCGGAATGAAGTACTGCGACTTACGAGATCGCCATCCATGCCGACTCCGCGAGACCTATCTTTCCCTCTGAGTGCTGACACAGCTCCAACAGCTGCCACGCCAGCGAGAAGTTGAGGTGCCATGTCTGAAATTTTAGCGCCGACGTTAGCCTCTTGGCGGCTGCTCTCGGCCCGAAGGTCAGCTGATGCCATCCGTCCAACTCTTCGCAGTGATCGATCAGATCGAACACTCGACAAGCTCATGGAGCTGAGCGGTCTGGAAATGTTGGGAGTCATTGGGCGTCCCACATCAAGGCTTTGTAGCATGTCGGAGCTTCGCAAGCGAGCAATACTGGCAGCACTCGAAGAGCGATCGCTGGTAGCGCTCGGTGATCTCAACTTGTCGTTAGGGGAAATCTTTCTCAAGCCTTGGTCTCTATCTGAGCTGGAAATGTAGCTGTATCCACTGCTGCGGACACGTCTATTTAGGTCGCCGTGGACGACAGAATCAATCCCAACAGTCTCGTTGCTATCGTCTACAGGTGGCCGGGACCGCCGGTCAATCACTTCGCCCGTGGAAACATCAGACGCGTGAGCATGAGTACCCGACCCGTAAGGTATGGTTCTCAGATTTCCTGTTGCCCTCTCTTTCTCTGGCATCGAGGAATGGCGAATTGATTGGACTTTGCTTTCGGAGTTTTCTTCACTCTGCTGGCGTCTCTTTTTGTTGGCGAGCGGAGACTCTGGCAAGGCTGAGCTTTGTTCCGGGATGGTGCGCAATCCAGTGCTGCCTCTCCTGCCATGCGAAGCTGGCGTTGCTGGAAGAGGTGTTTTCTTGGGATTTGACAGGTCAAATTCTTGATCACCTCCCTCCGGTCTCAGCAACTCCTCTTTGCGATTCTTGCTTGATTTCCTCGTTTTCTGTTTTGGCGGAGAAAGATCGCGACTGTTGAAAGCCTCTAGCTCCTGGCCATCTCTTGAGCTTGCCAGGTCGAATCGCTGCCGCTCCTCTACGGGGCTGTCTTTGTCAACTGAGACTTGCCAGTCTGGCGAAACCTCGACCCGCACTTTGGTAGGCTCTTTGTTGGAGCTGCGGCGCTTCCGTCTGCTCGAAGACGGGCTGCCTTCGTCGAAGATGATGGCTTCAGATTGCTCATGCATAAAAGGGGTCTGTGACACATCCGGCGTATCATGGTATCCACTATCGCGAGCAGTCTCGCGGACAGTAGGGGGGCTCGCAGGCGTGAAAGTTGATTCGGGAACTACAACGGCACTGTCGCGATCGGCAGGGAAAGACCATGTAGGTCGCGTGAGGTCCTGCGCAGACACTTGCTTCTGCAGACCTGAGGACTTAGAGGGAGCTTCGAGCATGTCTTGAGAGGTTGAATGAATTGGAAGCAGATTGTGACTATCCCTTGGCGATGCAGAAGGTGAAAGCATTCTTCCCAATGCATCGTCCCCAGTTCCAGTAGACACACGCTTTGATGGCTGTTCAATACTGTGCAGGCGTGGAGGAATTTTGCGCTTGACTCGTTCAAAGCTGGGATGTTCTTGGCTGGTCAAATCCTGCTCCTGCTGGGTCACTGATTTGAATGAGCTCGCCACGGCAGCAATACCGGCAGCAGCAGTGGCTCCGGCGAAGAGTAACGGAGTCTTGCTTTCCTTTTCTTCCATTTCGAAGGTCGCCTTATCAGATCCCTTTTCCTTTCTCTTCGGCGGTGTCGACCATCCATCCACTATTGTAGACTCGGTGGTTGCCTCAGATGTTGCAGGCTCGTCCAGATGTTCATTGACTTGGTCACCCGAAGTACTGCTCGTTGCGTCTTTGCTAATTTGCTTGGGGATCTTTTTGTCCTTCTTGCGGGACTTTTTCACTGGAAGAGCCCAGGCTTCGCTCTCGACTGGTGCGCTGTTTTCAAGTAAAGGATCGACAGCTTGTGAGTCAACTTCAGGCAAGAGTTCTGGCTTGCTTTCCTCCGGAGTCTCAAAGAAAGCCTCGACTCCGCTTCTATTTTCCGCAAAATCAATTGACTCGGTTTGAGAAATCTGTTGTTCGACTGGTGTCTGGTCTTGCGCATCAGGGGCTGTTGTCGGTCTAGTCCACGTTGTTTGTCCCTCCGCCGTGTAATAGTACATGTTGCCACTCGTGGAATCGACAGCGGAGTACCATCCAGCAGGAAGCGGATCTGGTGACTGTGAACTCGGTTCGCTTTCTTCCACTGATTCGACTTGAAATAGCTCGGCGCTCTCTGCATCCTCCTCTGTCGGAAGAGTTACAATTTGTCTAGCTTTTCCTTTATTGAGCTTGTTCGGTCTCTGGTGATATTCAGAAAAGCCGTCTAGTTCGTCCTCTGCACCATTTCCTGGTGAAGGAGATCGACGTTGTGCGAATGACGGATCCTCACGAACGATGTCTGGATCGAAGCCAGACCCTTGAAGACCGGCCGCGAGCACTGCTGCAAATTCGTTATCATCGGCCGGTGGAGGCTTGCTACCGATCTCTTGTTCAAGCAACGTTCGTGATGTTGGCTCGGCCGAAGCTGCTCTGCTTTGTCGTCTTGAACTTCTTCTTGATGACCTTCTGCTGGCTTGCAATGGCAGTTCGTCAAAGTCTGGCTCCTCAAGTTGGTGGGATCGAGATGATGGGCGATGGAAGTTGGGGTCATTGATGGCAAGACTTGGGTCAAACCCAGAGTCTTCTAGCCCAGCCGCGATTGTAGCAGCAAAGTCAATTCCTGTTGATGATGGTGTTCTCGTGGTCTCATGGTCAACGCGATTGGCTGCGAGCACAGGCTCTTGTGCTACACTTTGATCGTCTGTTCGCTGCCTATGCGCGGGAGGGTCCTTGTTCGGCTCGGCGGAATAATCGCTGCTAAGCTCCGGACTGAAGACTGATTTTTCAAAGAGTGTTTCTTCGACCAGCTCTGGCTCCGAGGATCGTGGGGGCGAAACATCTCGTGACGGAGACGCCTCGAAGACGTTCTTCTTGCTTCTCTTACTCTTCTTTTTCTCCTTTTTGCTAGACTTAGGCCTGGGACCAGAAGGCTCAGCCTCGAACGCTTCCTCAATCGTGCTAGGCACTTGTTCGTTGCCGATATCTGATTCATGCTGCGTTGGATTTTCCACTGCAACGTCTTTGTCCAGCACGACATCTTCACGGATCTCACCAGCAACCAATTGTTCAGGCTGACTAGTTGTTGATTTGACAGCTCCAGACAGCTCCAAAACCGGTTTGGCAATAAGTTGGTCTTGCGGGATTGCTCTGCCTTCGTTGTCATTCTCCTCGTCTGTCTTCGTGGTGACACGATTAAAATCCTCTTCTGCAGTGATGGCCTGAACCGACCCGTTGACAGTTTGAAAGTCATCTTTGTCGAGAATCTTTTCTGGAGTGGCGAGCTCGAGTTCCCGTACAGCGAATTCTGATCGAGGCTCTTCGCTCGTGGGAAGTTGATTTGTCTCAGGCTCGATAACATCGGGTGTGTATTGAGCAGCCCTGCTCTTCTTGCCCTTCTTCTTTCCCTTCTTGCCAACAAAGCCGAGTTCTTGGTCTGAATTGATTTCTGCAGCAGTTTCATCAACATTTTGAAGCGCCCCTTCCACCTGGGCTGAGCCTGGGGATCCTAGATTGAGATCGGGTTCTCTTGCAGGTGCCTCAGGTTGAATATCGTCCGTGGCAAGCTGATGAGCCGCAGCAATGGTCCCAAGTGCAGCAAGTGTGGCCAGAGCGCCTTTGCCTTTCTTTCCCTTCTTGTCACTCTTCTTTGAAGATTCTGGCTTGGATTGTTGCGGAGCGTTTTCGAGATCGTTAATAGACATGGTATCTGCAGTGTCTTTGGGATTTTCCACAGCATCAAGAACAGGTGACAGAACATGCGTGCTATCAACAGGTTGCATCGCTTCGGGTACGACTTCGTGGGAAAGTGCGATGGGAGCAAGTTCCAAAACAGACCCCTGATCGGGTTGCTTCAAGTGTCCTTCGTCCACGATGTCTGCAGGCTCATGATCACTGGAACCCTCCAGCATTTGCGCAATTTCGGCTGCAGTGGATGTTGAGGCTTGTTGCCTCTCATCGGTATTTTCTGGCGCAATCCCGAGATCTTTTTCAACGCCTTTCTCTGGTATGGACGAAGACTGTTCTTCTGGTGAGACGTTCACATTAGAGACTGGCGTCTGGTTACCACTCTTCTTGCCTTTTTTGGCCTTCTTGCCTTTCTTGATTGGCGCCCATTCGGCTTCGTCTTGCGCAGGTGCATGACTGATACCTTGCTCCATTGCCTTCGATTCGGGGACCGAGGCTAGAGCAACGTCTTCTTCGGCTGGCAAGTTGCGGGTGGCAGTTTCGAGGCTTCGAACGTCAGACTTGGAGGACTTTTTACCTTTCTTACTCTTTTTGTCCTTCTTGGTTGGAGCAGCCCATTCGTTCTCGATGGATGGTTCGACCTCGGCAAGAGCTTCTTCTGGGTTGTCATTCGAGACGAGCAATTGTTCTGCGACGAGCTGCCGGGGACCTTCCTCCTCTCTGATATCCTCTTCGCTTTTCTGACTTTTCTTTCCACTCTGTTCGTCCTCGATATCTGGTTCATTCTGGATGATGGCATCGCTTTGGATGGACTCTTGTTGTGATTCGAAGGCTTCAGCCGTTTGCGCTTGAGCAGCTGAATCTTGCACAATCGTTTCTTGCAGAAGTGGCGTTTGCGGGTCTGAATCCTGGTTGAATGGTTCTTCGAGTGGAATCGAAGCTTGCGATGGTTCAACATTGCCTTTCCCTTCTTTCTCTACTGTAGCTGTTGATTTGTCGTCAAGAACTGGATGACTGAGGACCACGGGCTCAGTTTCGGCAATTTCTCCTGTTAGCGCATTCGCAGACATGATTGGTTCTTGGACGATAGGCTCATTTTGGTCCATGACGACGGGCTTGAAGGATTCCGGTTGCGGCTCGTTGGCAGAAACGGATATATCTTGGACAACTGGTACATCTTGAGCTATCGGCAAGGGATCAACAAAATCTTGTTGACTCTCATTGCTTATGACTGTTGACTCTTGGGAGATTTCGGGGTGTTGGAAAGGCTCAGTCGGTAGTTCTTGAGATTCTCTTGCCAAGGGTGTCGGTGGTTGGGTTTCGTGCTCCGATTGGGCCCCGAAAAGCTGTCGCTGCAGCTCGTTGTCTTCAACCTCTGGCTTTAAGATACCTGCCTTTTCGAGGGCCTGACTGTCTTCCTGCATGGCTTTTTTACCTTTCTTATTCTTCTTGCCCTTCTTGCTAGAAGCAACCCATTCGTCCTCAACAACTGCTTCAGGCTCGACAATTGTTCTAGACTGGGAGAGAGGCTCGAGAGCAGCTTGGTGTGGTTCCGTTGTTTCGGCTATAAGAGTATCGTCGTCCTTCGCGCCCTTTTTGCCTTTCTTATTTTTCTTTGTCTTCTTGGCTGGCGCGGCCCATTCCTCGTCCAACGAAGGTTCAGAGACGATTACCTCAGACGCGGTAGTCGGCTGAGTGTCTTGGGCCTCCAATGAATCTTGTAGCACTCTTGGCACCGGGTCCGTCTCGATGTCTGAACCCCGAACATTTGACTCACTAGACTGAACGTTGTCAGCCTTCACAGACTTCTTGCTCTTCTTCTTGTCTTTTCTGGACTTCGTGGTCGACGTCCAATCTGGTTCTGAAGCTTGCTGGTCTGGAATCTCTAGCCCGACTGAGATCTTGTCCGCTTCCCTTGACTGAGCAACAAACTCATCCATCAGCGGATCATGTAAGGGCATGCTACTTTGGCCAGAAATCTCGACGGCTGGTTCCTGGACATTCGTTTGTTCTGAGGTCACAGGCTCTCCGAGAACGAGATTCTCGCTAGGATTGGTTTCAGGAGATAGACTGTATACAAGGGGTTCTTGTACTGTTGGTTGCTGTGGCACGAGCTCTTCATTGGCTACTGCTTGAGGTAGTGGCTCTTCCTCGATGGTCTCCGGTATGGTGGATCTTTCGATGGGGGCATCTTTGATGTTTGGCTCACTAAGAATACTTGGTTCGATGGCAGGATCGATTGTCGTTGGTGCTTCGGAAGTTGGCGCCTGAGCAATCAGGTCTTCGCTTATAGGCCCGGCAAAGGCACGATCTTGACCTTCGAAATGCTGATCGCTCGACTCCTCGATCATGGCCTCCGGCACGAGGGACTCGGCTAGAATGGATTCTTGGACGACAGGCTTTTGTTCGGTCGACTCCTCCAAGATAGCTTGCTTTTCAATTGGCTGATCCTCGCTAGTGCTACCTTCATCCAGATTTGGAACTTGGTCCAGAACGTCAGTGACAGTGTTACCAGTGTCGAGTGTCGGTTGCTCAGTAGTGGTCAAGTTTTGTGGCTCAGCGACAGGGGTTTGAGCACCACTCTTTCTTGCTTTCTTCCCTTTCTTGCCTTTTTTGGTTGTAGTTGCTTCAGCCTCAGGCATACCACTGTCTTGAGTAATTGGCTCTACGTCAATGAATCCTTGAGAAGGAGAGTCTGGAATGAACGATTCGTCGGGCATCATCGGCTGTGGAGTGGTGAGTTCGTGAGACTCTGGGATTAGAGTTTGGGTGCCACTTTTCTTTCCCTTCTTTCCCTTCTTGCCTTTCTTCGAAGATGCAAATTCATGGAAAGCTTCGCTTGCTGACAAGACATCCTCTTGCGCGGTGACTTCTTGACCAAAAGGTTCTTGGAGATGTTCCTGGATAACTGGCTCTTTGTCAATTGACATGCTCTCCTCGTCGAGGACATCGGTCTGCAATGGCTGAACTTTGAGATTTTGACCAGAAGATTGCGACTCGTCCAGAACGAAAGATTCTTGAACGGCCTCAATTGGGGTTTGAGCACCACTCTCCTTCCCCTTTTTTCCCTTCTTTCCCTTCCTTGAGGGTGCTTGTTCTTCCAGATTTTCGACATCGTCGATCACCTGCGAAATATTGTCATGGGCGATGGAGTTGACCGGAAGGACTTCTCGAGAGCTGTATACGTCAAGCGCCGGCTCCTGGCCAGCCATTTTTGTTTCCATTGGCTCGTCAATGCCGGATTGCAATGTTTGAGTTTCAACATCATCTTGACCATGCGACTCTTGCTCTTTCCCAATGACTGACGCTTCTGGAACAACATCTAGGGCCCTAGATATATCAACGCTCGGCTCGTTAGGCAACGATTTTTCTTGTTCCTGCTCAAGGATATCATCTTGGAATGGCCGAATGTCAGAACCATCTTGTCGGTCAGTGGGCGGTTCTTCTGCAATATCGGGAGTCTCAAGGGCAATGACAGGTGTCTGTTTACCGCTCTTTTTCCCCTTCTTTGACTTTTTCTCCTTCTTGGTGAGTGCCCATTCGTCAACAGGTTCAGCTTCGGCAGCGTCCTTGGATTGAGGGTGGTTAGCATCTTGGCTCGACCGCAGCCCTTCGGTGATAGAAAGCTGTTCAGAGGACTGAATGTTAGTCTGTGCACCACCTTTCGTCCCTTTCTTTGACTTTTTGTCCTTTTTGGTTGGTTCCCAATCTGCCAAAACCTCGACCTTCTCCGCTTCTTCCGCAATCTCGTGGATTCTCGATAATGGCGCTGTCTCCGAGGCGATTGCCTCTTGCTTCTTGTAGTCGTCACCCAAATGTACAGGCTCAGCAGCCTCGATAGGCAAGTCTGCTGGTTTGTTGGACGTTGCAAAATCATCCACCATATCTCCATCGTTGGAAGTCGAGGGAGTCTGGATGCCGCTCTTCTTGCTCTTCCCTTTCTTACCCTTCTTGGTTTGTCCCCAAGCAATCTCCTCGTCGATAGGAGAGGAATTCTTGACGTCCATTTGCTGGTCCCCAATTGCTGTGGCGCTAGACTCGATTGAGGGAATGAATGCATCTGCCGACTGTGATGCGTCGAAATTTGCAGGCGTAATGTTGCCACTATTCTGGTCATTCTCCGTCTGCGTTTCCTTCAAAGGCTCCGATGTGATGATTTCTTCGCTGATTAAAGATTTTGTTGGGTCGTGTTGATCGTCCCTTGCTTCACCTGACCCTGCCGATCGACCGGCCTCCACTATTTCTGGATCGTCAACAGCTGCCGAAGTTTGACCGCCACTTCTTTTTGCTTTCTTGCCTTTCTTGCTTTTCTTAGGCGCTGCCCAGACGTCGTCTTTCTCCTCTAGCTGCAACTCTGTCGTAGTATTTTGAACATCCGGCAAATTCTCTGTTTGGCTGGGCACCGTGGGCGCAGAGAGCTCGGTTTCAGAGACCACGTGATCCGCATATGGAATTTGGTCAGTTATCGGCACAAAATCACCAGGAACGACATCGAGGCGTTCACAGTCGTGGTATCCAACATCTTTGAACTCCTCCGTGGGATGGGATTCGACATTTTGGGCTGTTTTGTTGTCAATTGGGAGGGCACTGTCGACCGGGGAAGTAGTGATTTCCTTGGACGCTACGTTCTCTTCCGTGGCTATCGTCTGATCTTTTTGCAAAGGGTCTAGCTCAGTGACTGTGTCTGGAATGGGTTGAGGGAGTTCGAGTGATGGAGAATTGTCGGTGGCCACTATCAGGTTGGTGTCCAGATCTTGTGCTGCTGGGTGCTCCATCGCCTGTGTGTCAACTCGTTCCAAGAGTTCTGGCTCAGCTGTATGGCCAGCAGGCAAATCAGAGATGTCAAAGGATGGCGACGACTCTGCTGGAGCCGTTGAGACTTCTGGTTCCAAAAATGGCGCTGCGGTGACTTGATTTGGAGCGATCTCGCCATATTCCGAAAGTCTTGATTCCACGGTCAGATCAGTAGGCAAGGTAGGAGTCTCGAGGGACGACCTAGATTCCTCATTGATCATTTGCGCCTCGGGCTCGGAAGCTGGTGTTTGTGCGCCAGTCTTTTTGTTCTTCTTGTTTTTCTTGCCTCTCTTCGCTGGCACCAATGCCTCCGAATCATATTTCGACTCTTGCTTGGTCTCTTCTTCGATCGAGGCAATGCTTTGGACAGGTCCTGCTTCTGGCACGACCCCAGTCTCGATGATAGGGACATTCTCGACAGGATCTGTCTTTGCAGCAATTTCGTCCTGACTGATGGAAGCATCTTCGGTACCTTGCTGTTCGGTGGTGACCTCTTTGGAAGAAGACAGTTCGTCGAGAGCGTCTGACTGAACTTGTTCCTGGATACTTGGTGTCGCCAACCCACTTTTCTTGCCCTTCTTACCACCCTTCTTGCTTTTTTTGGTGGGTGCCCAAACGTCGACTTCTTCTTGTTGGGATGGTTGCACGAGCTGTTTCTCTTCGGCAATGCTAGTTTCGAGGGATTCCAGGGTCTCGGATTTGATAAGGCTTTCCACAGTGGGCGGTCCGCTTGGCAGGGGACTCACGTTAGACGTTTCCGGCTCATGTGCTTCCTGGTTGACGGGTGTTTGTGTTCCACTTTTCTTCCCCTTCTTATCTTTCTTCGCTTTTCTGATAGAAGCCGAATCATCAAAGCCGATTTGAGAACCCTGTGCAGACTGTTCCAGCTCGCGGGCGGCAGATTCGGCAATTGGTAATGCCTGGGGTAATTTAAGGACTTCTTCACCGTGCTTGTCTTCTTCTGAGATCTCCCTCGGCAATGGTGACTGGTCTGTAGTGACAAGAAAACTGGCTGCTTCTTGGACATCTGTTGCTCTGGGATTTTCTTCATGGGAATTATTCTCGGGAAGGTCTTCTGATAATGAAGGTTGGTTGGCGAAGGCCGATTGGGGGGAGATGGGCAATTCCTGAGTGTTCATTGGCTCTGGCAATTTATTTGAATCTACACTCTCGAAGCCAGGTGGCTTTTCATCGACAACTCGAGCTTCGCCGACGACGAGCTCTTCAGAAACAGCAGGCACGTCAATGGTCGGTTTTTCGGTGGCGGCAGATTCCACGAAGTTCGACTGCTTAGCCGTCAAGTCATCGAGGTGTTCCGGGCTCTCCTCGACGGACTCCTTGTTGTTCATTCCTGCAATGACAGACTCGTCCAACGCCTCACCTTGCGAAGGCTGCGCCACACTTTGCTTTTTCTGTCCCGTCTTTGCCAGGGTCTGTGCATTAGGTTCTTGAGGCAATAGCGCATGTGTGGCACTGACAGGCTCTGGGGAATCGATTACTTCAAGGCTCTCGCTGGCAGGTTCCTCGTTCGTGGTTACTGACCTCGTCGCCGACAAATCCGGGCTTCTGTTTGGACTTCTGTCTTGGTTCCCTGGTTGCGATGCTGAAGCTGCTTCAAATTGACCAATGAGGCCTGCAAGCTTGTTGCTCCTTTTGCCAGTGGTATTCTTGCCTCTCTTCGTTGGGGAAATCCAAGTGTCCTTGGGCTCTTCTGGAGTGTCCAAAGTCGTAGTTTGCATTTCAGGTGCGTCTTCAAGAGTGACGGGTGGGGCAGCTTCAGAGATCAGCTCTGGGACCTCCGTAG
The DNA here is from genome assembly GCA_007735645.1 of Venturia effusa. Classification (NCBI taxonomy): domain Eukaryota; kingdom Fungi; phylum Ascomycota; class Dothideomycetes; order Venturiales; family Venturiaceae; genus Venturia; species Venturia effusa. The sequence continues at coordinate 1,471,570 of CP042190.1, read as the reverse complement.
ATGTTGATGGTTCAGCGATGGGCAAGTCCGTCTCGAGATCTGTCAGTCGTTTGGTGGATTCATCAAAAGCGGCGGCCTCGGGAGTTTGTGTACCACTCTTGCTTCTCTTCTTACCCTTCTTGTCCTTTTTGCCTTTCTTGGTTGGTGCTGAAACAAATTCATCCTCAGCGTCTGGTTTTGCTTGAACTTCCGGAATTTGATCTATTAACTTTTCTTCCGCTCCCTCAGCTGACTTGGAGTCCTTAGAAACTTGGATCGAAGCATCATCTTGTTGTTGGGTGATCTTTGGCTCTGAAAATTCAGCCGACGTCTCTACAGTTGGCAAGTGTTCGTTCGGGATTAGATGTTCGTCCGGGACGTCTGCGGGGGTTTGTGCGCCACTCTTTCTGCCCTTCTTTCCCTTTTTGTTCTTCTTTGGCATAGGGGCCCAGGAATCTTCAACCTGCGTAGCTGATACTGGCGTTCCGTCACTGTTCAATTTCATATCGCGAACATCAGTGGAACTTCCATCGAACGTGTCGGAGACTTCCTCTGGGACGAGGTTGGTTGGCTTCTCGATCTTTTCCGGCTTGGGCAATTCTTCTTCAGACGATCTTGGGACAAAGGGGAGCTCCAAATCGTTTATTTCCGCATCGTGTTGAGCTTGGGGAACTCGAGCAGCTGTGTCGATTGCACTTGGCTCTGGTGTCTCGGTGGCCTTCTTCGTAATGGGAAGGGGCGATTCTAAGTCATCAGGCAAAGTTAGCTGTGTTTCGGGCCGAATCACCTCCGGTAGCTGCTCCATTTGCTTGTCTTCAGAGACGGCAGCCTCAAAAGATTGATCATCGTGGATAACACTTCGTGCCTCTTCAATGACTGGTGGTATCAAGGGAAGTGCCGCGAGAGCAGCAACAGCAGCCTTGGCCTTCTTGCCTTTCTTCTTTCTCTGATTTGGCGCCCGATCCTCGTCATTTCTCTCGTCCGTGGGCGCAGGAACCTCGGCGGACACAATGCGTTCAAGCGTAGTTTGAGCATCGTCTTTGGTGGAAATGGTCTCAAGCCCATGAGCGGATTCGTCAGTGATGCGCATTTCCTTGTCAGCAGCAGGACTGCTAGGGCCAGATTCTTGCTTTTCCTTCTCTGGTACCTGTTCCTCGCTTCCTTGTGGCTCAGAAGATGCGAGAGTCTTGAATTGTTGAGCCATTGTCTCTTCGTCCTTGGTAGCCTGATCATCCTGTAAAGCAATCGGGGATGCCTCTATCTCCACAGCAGGAGTGCTTGCGCCGGATTTCTTGCCTTTCTTGCCCTTCTTTTTCCCAGTGAGTTCCCATTCTTCGTCGAACTCGACTTTGGAAACGTCAACGATTTCAGACTTGTCTAACAACGTCTCTTTTACGTCCGGAAGGGCTGGATCCAGGTTACCCGTAGCCTGAAGGTTGACGGCGATATCTGACTCCAGGGCAGCAGGAGTGCTTGTACCTGATTTCTTTCCCTTTTTACCCTTTTTCTTCTTCATAGTGGGTACCAGTTCTTGTTCGTCCTGGGTGACAGACGTGTCAAAGTCCCGAGTCGTCTTCTCGGTCTCATTGATAGCTTCCAACTCAATCTCACGTTCAGGTTCCTGAACCAAGGTTTTCTCTTTCTCCATCAATATAGGCGTGGTAGATCCAGAAGACTTCTTTGCTTTCTTGCCCTTCTTTTTGGCAGCAGACGAGGCCCAGTCTTCGACTTCTTCAGGCTTAGGAATGGTGGAAGGCTCAGATTGATCTAAAGAGGTGTCCGCAAGATCAGTCGTCGCCATGGTTTCTGACTCGCGTGATAGCCCATCTTTTTCGACAACAGGCTCATCAGTCAATGGCGGAGTACTCGCACGTAATTCCCTCTTTCCCTTTCTGTCCTGCTTCTCTGTCCTCATCGCTGCACCCTCGAGACCGTCGTCGACAAGTTGGGTAGAAGGCTCAGCGGATTCTGGCGGAAAGACCGAGACGCTATCGTTTTCCATGATTGTCTCGCTTTCATCCAGAGCCAAGGCCTTAGGGTGAGGGGAGATCACAGTCTCTTGACCCGCTTTGGTTTCGTCACCTTTGTTCTCGCTGGCGATGGGTGTCAAATCGTCGCCCGAGACTTTTTGTAATGTCGCGCCATCGAGAGGCGCTCGCTGCTGCTCAAGTTCGTGATGATTCTCCTTGGTTGGCTCAACGGAAGTCTTTAGCAAAGCAGACTCTGCGGATGATGCTGGCTCAATGCTTGAATCCGCCATAACTAGATTTGGCGGGATTGAAGGCTCCGGATTTTCCTCAAAAGGAGCTGTAATGAGCTCGGGGACTTCTCGATCAGGCGGCGTGCCCGGCACAGACTTCTTCCCTTTCTTACCTTTCTTCTTGCTCTTCTTAACGGGTGCGGTCGAGCCAGTCTCCACTGGCCGCTCGATCTGCGGAGCATCTTCTGACGTAGGCAGCTGGAGATTCTGGCTTCCATCGTCGGATATCGTCTTTCCGGCCTGATGAGATTCTGGAGGGATATGCGAAGAGCGAACAGTATTGACGGATAGGCTATCCTGTATATCTGCGGGCGCAACTTCTGGCTGTCTCTCATGATAAGATATCTCTCCTCGCTGATCCGATTGAGGGATTGGATTTGCTGGCGCATCAAGATCGAGTTCAGGAATTTGTCCCGCAAGGTCGAGTTGCCGTTCTGGTTCGGCTTTCTCGCCCACCTTGGAAATGTGCTGGGCGACTCCAGGCTGTCGTGGACTTGCCACCGGATCAACATCAGGAAGGTCAAATTGTCCCTTGGCTTCGAGCATGTCCAACTCTTCCCCAGCATTGGATCCGAGCTCGTCGGGCAGAGGGACCGATCGAGGACTGGGTTGCTGTGCAACTTTTTCGTGCTTTTGATCTGGCTGGGTGCTTGCAACGACGGCAGGTGTGCTACTATCTGTAGTGAGCAGATTGATACCGAGACGCGGCGATGAGGCTTCGTCATCATGGCGAGTTGGAGCGTCGGCCGTGTGAGACTGGACGTCTAGATCTGTATCATCCGTCGTGGGCAATTCGATGTTGGCTGGCGAAACTTCGCTGAGTGACGTGATTGGATGAGAGTCGCGTGGCGCAGACTGATTGGTGCTGTCTTGTAGGTCTTCGAGATTCCCTAGTACTGCTTTGTCCTTACTTGCAGAAACCATAGGCTCTGCCTGGAGAGTCGCCTGCGTCTTGGGCTCTGCCACTTGGTCGTCGTCGAGTGCAACATTAAGCTCGGCTTCAGGTAAGGTAGTGAGTCTTGGATCAGGATCGCCTTTGTCGGCAAGCGCATCTCCGCCCTCAACATCCACCTCGGTCCAATCTGCCTTCTGCCTTTTCTTGCCCTTGCCTTTCATCTTTTTCGGTGTCTCCTTGGGCTCGGCCTCAGGTTTCTGGAGAAGTTCAACATTGGGTGACGAGGAATCGTCCATAGCACGGGCAATTGCAAAACCGCCAACGCCAGCTGCTGCAGTAGCAGCAAGCAAAGCCTTAGCCTGCTTCTTGTCTTTCTTCTTCTTCCCAGCAGTTGAGGGAGCCCAGTCTTCTTCAACTTCTCCCGACTGGTCGTTGGAGTTGAAGGGTTCAATTACACGAGGAATTCCCGAACCGGCAGAATTGAACTCGATAGGTGTAGACTCGGATATCAGTGGAAGACTTTCATCGTCGAAATTAAGAGAAGTCGTGTCATTCTCTTTCTCTTTCTTGCCTTTCGATAGTGTAGCAAGGTCTTCCTCAGCATTGGGTTCCGTCTGTGGCAACTGTCTAGATTTATCGTTTTGGGCAGAGTGCGGTGGCACAGAGCTATCTTGGCCAGCATTGTCGTCAAATTCTGAGGACTTTCGATTCTTCTTCTTGTCCTTCTTGCTCTTTGCTTTCGGTACAGGTACAAATTCGTCGATTGCCTCAGTGGGAGTAACCTCGGAGGCAACAGAAGTATTGTCGAAGGTCTGCACACTTGGCTCATCGTCAAAAGTCACTGAAGCACGCTTTTTCTTCTTGTCCTTCTTGCTCGTAGTGACCGGTGCAGACTCATCAATCAGTGCTTCGCCCGTAAAAGGTTCAACCTCGTGGGGGGCTTCTGAAATATTTACAAGGTCCACGAAAGGCTCCACGAAAGGCTCCACGACGCGCTCATCATCGAAGGATACGGAAGGTTGAGGATGTCGCACTTCAATTTGGCTCAAATCTGGCACTTGGGAAGACGCCTCAAATGGTGTGTCCTGAACCAGTGGCTCACTAGCGTGGCCGTCAAAACTAACGGAAAGACGATTCTTTTTCTTATCCTTCTTCTTGCTCTTGGCAGTAGACGCAAAGTCATCCCCAGGCTCGGCTTGAAGTGTTTCCAACATCGTAGGTTTACTATCGCGGGAAGATTCTGAGGTCATGGGCATTTCCGGCTCCATTTTCGAAACAAATTCATCCTCTGTGTCCCAAGATTGCGCCTTACTTTTCTTCTTCCTGTCTTTCTTCTTCTTGCCTACAGGGGAGAAGGCAGACTCGTTTTCGAAATTGCCATCCGATGCTGCGATGCGAGTCTCGACAACACTCATTGGCTCAATCTTGGATTCAAGGTCTTGAGTGAGAAGCTGTTCGACAGGCTCACCCTCGGCTTCCACGAACGCTGTCTTCTTCTTTTTCTTTCCTTTGCCTTCCTGGCTCATCGTGACTGCCGCCAGCTCGCCATCTTCTTTTAACTCGTTTTCTTGAATCGGCGAAAGCTCAAGTGTAGCATTTTCCAATGACGAATCCTCTATGATGGGTGACACAGTTTCGTCATCAGCCATGGTCACAGACATCTGTTCTGCCTTCTTCTCCGTGTCCTCGTTCTTGCTTGTTGAAACCGACCCAGATTCATTTTTTGGCTTTGTAATCTCGGGGCTGGTTGCATTTTCGGGGTCTCGAGAACTTTCTTGGTCAAGAGCTGGATCGAGCGATTGTCGTTCTGGCTGGACGGGTTCGATGCTGGCTGGAGCATTGTCGGTGAGTGTAACAGGTAATTCACTGGCTTCTTGAATAGCTGCCTGTGGTTGATTGACTACCGATGGCTCAGCAGGCTTCTTTTCCTTCTTTCCCGCCCAACTTCCGAACATTGACGCGAAAAAGCCCCCAACCGCTGCTTGCGTGGCTGGTGCCTCCGCCTTTGGTGCTTCAGCAACTGGTGCGGTTTCGACATCTCTTGTGGTTCCTTTCTCGGCTAGATCGTCATCAAGATCATCTGGGTCCACAAAAGGAGTGACATTATGGACAGGAACAGGTAGCGCCTTGAAGACATCTTGGGCCGAAAAGCCAGGAGGTTCAAAGATTCCACTTCCGCGACTGTTCTTTCCCTTTTTCGTTTTCTTCTTGTCACCCACGGGTTTCAAGTCATCTTCGGCTTTAGTTTCGGCGACAGCTACAGGTTCGACTTCTCCGGCATGTTTTTCGATAAGTTTTTGTTCGGGAACTTGGGGGTTGGTCGATTCTGTCCCAATCGCATTTTCCGCCGGGATTTCGGACATCTCGTCAGCTTCTTTCATCACTGTTGAGGACTCTGACGGCTCATAGAACTCAGCAATATCGCTAACACGATTTTTCTTGCCTTTGCGCTTTGACTTCTTCAAAGATGATGTCTGGTCCGAAGGCTTAGCCAAGGTCTCGACTTTAACAGAAACGTTTGAAGAGTCCAACACGATGTTGGAGTCCTCCGCTGAGCTCTTCTCGGTCACTGGTTGAACCTCAGACGTGTCTCGAGCAGTAGACTCAGTCATGGGAGATTCTGAGGGCACAATATCGGAAGTTGCAAAGAGTTCTCGGGGTTGAGCAGAATCTGCAGGATCCATATAATCAGCGGCGTGTGTGAGAGAATCTTGTTGTTCATCATCTTGTGAATGAGCTTTGTCGGCCTCAGAGTGAGGGGATGTAGAGGATTGAGATGAGATCGAATCCTTGGGAGCAGGCTCGACAGTCTGCTCACTCGTGTCGAGTTCTCGAGCTTGGTCAGATAGTGTGGGCTTGATTTCGATAGTGTCAGGTTCGGCGAAGATGGCTGGCGTTGACATTGATGGTTCGACAATTTCACGCTCAGCCAGTTCCAAACTGTCGGGAGACGTGTTGGAGTCCATCGTGTCTTGCTGGACAGGCGATTGAGGCCCAGACTTGCTACCCTTCTTACTCTTCTTCTTACCGCCTTTCTTGGCTGTTGATCGTTGAAGAAGCTGGCTTGGCACAATAGGTGTTTCGCTTTGTCTACGGGACGGCGTTGCGGACTCTGGCTCACTGGGGTCTCCTATCACTGTCGCTGGAGATTCAGGCTGCGTCGGGTGAGATGTAGCCGGTGATGGCATATCTTCAGACGCTGACATATCTGCGCTCTGTCTCGCAGAGACTCTACCCTTCTTACCCTTCTTTGGCGGGGTGTAGTCTGCAACAGCACTTGGAGTATCGAACCAAGAATCGATAGCATCAGCTGCATCCTTTTCTCGAATACGTTGCAGCTCCTCCGGGGTCTGCTCAACAACTGGCCCTGACGTTGAGACATTTTGGCTACCCCTCTTTCCCTTTTTGCCTTTCTTCGACGATCCTCGACTGGGCATTGAAGGTCGAATTGGTGTGGTCTCGCTTTTAAGAGGAGAAGGAAGTAATTCCGTCTTCCCTAGCTCGTTGACCTCACTTTCCAGCTCTCGCTGCGGAAACTTGTGGTCGTCATCAGAATCGCCGCCCCATACCTCGGAGTCGTATCCCTTGCTGTCCGAAGAGTGTAGGTCATGGGCTGCTATGGCTGCAATCCCACCCAATCCAGCAATGATAGCAGTGTCCTGAAATCGCATGGGAGATTTGGATCTAGACTTTGTTGGAGAACCTCGATCCATGACATTAACGGGAAACGACTCCGCTTTTGGTGTTGTCTCTTCTGAATCAAGGAAATTTTCGGGCACATCATCTGCGTCTTGGAATGCGGCACCCAGAGAAGATGTGGCAGATTCGTAACCTCTATCTGACTCGGCAATTGATGGTGTTGCACTATCTGGTAGGGGAGGCACATTGTTCTCGAAGTCGACAGACTGCCTGTGTCGCTCAGGGAGGTAGAGTGGTCGATATTCGGCCGTATTGAAGTCGGTTGAGTAAGACTTTTTGTGACGAGCATTGGGATGTAATGGAGAATATGGAGAGAATGGAGACATGGGGGACGCTCCGGCTGGCGAAGAGGGTCGGTCAGTAGATCCTGGGGTTGTGAGCATGGGGCGACGGAAGCGCAGCGGAATTGCGGTTGTGGACGCAGCCCGCAGACTGACCAAGGAAGGTCTAGGTGGTGTTGTGGGGGAACCAGGTGGTGTTTTTGGAAGTGTCTCCTCGTACGGTGATCCTGGGCGCGTTGCTGGCAGGCCTGGCAGGTCGTGAAGGGATCCAACTTGAAGCGGCGATGAGGGACGAGTAGCTGGCAAAGCGGGTAGATCATGTACGCTGATCATGTACACTGGCGATGTCGAGCGAGACCTAGGCAGTGGAGGCAGATCTGTTGTTGTTTCAGGGTTAACAAACTCTTTGTCGGGGCCAGAATACAGTGATTCACGATCTGTCTCACGTTCGATGAACGGAAGATGAGGAGGCGATGGGAAGTCACCAATGAAGCTGGCGGGCAGAGGAGCAGCCAAGTCAGCACTTTCATCCTCTGCCCGATCCCCTAAAAAAGACTCCTCCTTCTTGCTTCGCGAGGACCGCTTCGACATGCCATCGTCGTTGTGGCTGAGAACATCTTCGACTAAACCTTCTGGAGGTTGACTTGAGTAACGACTGTAAGGATGGTCATCATCTCGTTTCCTTTGAGACGAGGCCGTAGAGTTGTCTCTCGAAGAACGATGTTTTCTACGAGAGGATAATGTAGAGTCATCTCTTGAAGACCGACTTCTGCTCTTCTCCTTGTCATCACCAGCCCTGTCGGACCTTGACGATCGACGTGATTCACCATGCTCACCATCAGATCCGGCACGGCTTGAACTCGAGCGATGCTTCCTGTGACGGCGCTCTTTTTCTCCGTCTTCTTCCCGAGTCTGTGATTTCGAGGACTCCGACTTGTCAGGCTTGCTGGAAGATTTGGAACTGCTGAAGATGCCACCGAGGAAACTGCTCTTCTTGTCTTTTGCATCTTTCGGCGATCTGCTTGATGTCGCCGAAGCATCATCTCTATATTCACTGTCACGCTTCGACCGTCTGCGAGAGCCAGATGATACCATAGAAGCCGTGTCGTCAAAGTCTGCTGTGTCTCTTTTGGATCTCCTCTTTGAAGACTTGTCGTCATCGTAGAGCCTTGAGGTTGACGCCAAAGAGGCCGTGTCGTCAAAGTCCCCAGCATCTCTCTTTGACCTCCTTCTCGAAGATTTTTCATCGTCGTAAAGCTTTGAAGTAGACGCGGTCGACATGTCGTCTGGGAAGTCGCTTTCCTTCCTAGATCGATGTCTCCTGTGTCTTTTCTCGGAATCTCCCGGCTCTGACGTCGGGTAAGACTTGCTACGTTCACTTGTTGGGCTATCCATCGGAGTGGCCGGGGTGGAATAACCACCGAGGGCATCACTATCCCTTTTGGATCGATGTTTCTTGTGTTTCCTCTCCGAATCTCCGGGTTCTGAAGCTGGATAAGAGTTGCTGCGTTCGAAATAAGGCACACTCTCATTTCCCAGCCCATATACACGGGACGTGGTGGCAACAGATATGTCATCTGGGATGTCGCTGTCTCGTTTGGATTGGTGTCTCTTGTGTTTCCGTGAACTCTCAGTATCACCAGGTTCTGATGCTGGATATGAACTGCTTCGTAGAGCAGATGATTCAAAGTCCGCTTGCTTCCTCGAGCTTCGGCGTCTAGACTTGTTCTCGTCGCTGTATTCGCCTGATCTGGTGGATTTTAGGCTGGAAATTGAGGCTTCCAAATCTTCGTCATGACGATGGCTGCTGCGCTGCTCCTCGGAACTGGTCGTGGTTCTGTCACGCTTCTCTTCCTCCGACGTTCCGTATAACTTGGGCGTAACAATGGTAGCGGAAATATCGGGAATGGATTGATATCGTGAGAGATAACCCGAATCTTCGATTGGTTGGGTTCCACTAGCAGTATCTTGGCCATTTTGAGGAAGAGACACAGACACGGTCGGGTCGGCTTTGCGCTCCAGAATGGGCGTCGTGATTGCTTCGGGTTTGAACGGGTCTTTAGGTTTGCGGCTTCTGTTGGGCTGTGGAGGTGAGGGTTCTCGTGTAGTTTCCATAAAATCGAAAACATTGAAAGGTTTACTTGGCTCACCAGCCCTTCGGAGTTCTACTTCAGAAGGCACCGCGGAATCCTTCGAAAGAGCGTATCCAACACCTGCCGCAGCAACTGCAGCAGCAGTGGCCCCAAGAGCGACAGAGCTGGTAGGCTCAGCATCACGTATGTCACGCTCGACATCACGTTGCTTTGATTTCTTCTTCTTCGACTTCCCCTTCGCAACTGTCTCTGCTTCTACTTGCTCCTCGCGAGGGACAACATTATAGCCTTGTGCGATGGTAGGAGGCCCATTTGGTCTGAATTGTGGCAGGGTGGCGTCAATGCTATCGCGCTCGTCTGCCCTTCTATCGGCAATTTTGTTGGCTTGAGCAATTACTTCGTCGTCGTCAAAGAAGCCACCTGGCATGCCTTTCGAGAGATCCTTTTCCAATACAGGAGTTTCTTCGAATGTTTCGCCCTCAACGAAGCCCGGAGTACGTGGAGTTGGACCGAAGTCACGACTAAGATCATAACCAAGGTCAGAGACGGTGTCGTAGAAGGGGCTTTGATACACTCCACGACTGCGGTCTTCTCCAGGTGTGATGACTACAGGTGTCGCTTCTGGAGAGTAAGATCGGTAGACAGGTTCGTGGGGTTCTTGGACAGGCGATTGGAAGGTTTCGGCCTCTGGTGAGTATGTCCGTGGCAACTCGGGTCTGTAGGCTGTCCGTCTTAGATCAGAATCATGGTCATGTTCTTCAACGACGATCTCGTTATGCTCTTGAGAAATCGGTGTCGAATATGTTGCCGGTTGTGACGTCTCGTAATCGGCAATAAAGGTGTCGCGGCTATATTCGGGAGTCGAGTCGCTATAATGAAAGGTCTGATCTTCGCCCCATGTGACGGATCTAGGCCGCGGTGGCTCGCTCGTGATGTCTCGGGAGTCTGCAGGCTCAATGTAAGGTGAGATTGGTGCAGAAAGATCACCTCGGTTTGAGCTTGCCCTGCTCGCTGGTGGGCTAGGTTCAATGAGATTCAGTGATGGAACAGGCCAAGGCAGTCTGTTGGATGGATCGATGCCATCCTTGGTCGCAGTGAACATGTAAGGCTTCTCGTACGGAGGTCCACGCGAGCCGATAGCATCAGCTTGGTAAACATGAATGTCGGCGTCAGAATTGGGCCCAATAATGACATGATCTTTGGAGTGGTCCTTCAGCTCAGCGGGAGCAAAGAACTCCGCTGGGTCAATTGGCTTCTCATTATAGTGCTCTTCCATATCAGAAATAACCTTGTCGGCTGCTTTGCGAGCAAGTTCAAGCTTCCGAGCAGCTTCTCGCTTGTCCTTTGCCTTCTTGAAGTAGTCGGGATCAAAGACAAGTTCGTCATCGAAGGTATCGACTTCAACCTTGCTTGGCTCTGCCACGATTACCTTTGGTGCTGAGGACGCGATATGTGGCATCACAGTTGACGGTGCCACTTTTCGTACCGTGGATGCACTATGTTCGGAATTGGATAAACTGGATTGTCCTTCTTCGTGATCTTGTTGCTTCTTGTCTTCCTCTTTGCCTGATTTAACGACAGAGGCAATTGCCGCTGCAGCTGCAGCGCTGGCAAGTCCAGCAGTCACCCAGGAATCCGACTTGGATTCTGACTCCCGAGCTTCAGCCTCTCTGTCCCGCTCGCGGGTTTCACGTCGTTCAGTCTCTCGCGCCTCGCGAGCTTCCTGCCGTTCACGCTTCTTTCGCTCCCGCTCTAATTGGCGATCACGATTACGTGCCTCTTGCTCTTGCCGTTCAAACTCCAATCGGTGAGCTTCTTCCCGTGCAGCAGATCGTCTTGCTGCATCTTCGCGTTCTTGTCGCTCAAGCTCTCGTCGACGGGCTTCATCCCGAGCTGCAGATTCTCGGGCGGCATCTTCGCGATCTTGACGCAGACGTTCTGCTTCTCGCTCTCTCTGTAGTTGAAGGTCAGCTTCTCGGACGACGGCTGCTTGTCGAGATGCTTCGCGTTCCAAGGTGGCCTTTTGCTCGGCCTCTATCTGCGCCTCTTGCCGCCTCCGCCTGTCACGAGCAAGATCTTGCTCTTCTTGTAGGCGTCTCTGCTCTGCTCGCCAGCTTTCACGCTCGATTTCAGCTTTGGCTTCTGCTTCAATTCTTGCATCTTCTTCTCTTCGACGTCTTCGGGCGAGATCATCTGCCTCTTGTCTCCGGCGGTCTTGCGCAAGCTCCTCTTCTTCTCTCAACCGCCTCTCTTTTGCCCTTCGACTCTCATGATCTGTCGTCTCCTGGTCGATATCAAAACGAACATCCTTTGAAGGTGATTTGCCGCCAGCAAGCGCAAGGCCGGCGACAGTGCCGAGTCCAATCGCGGCAGCTCCGACGGCAGCATCTCTCTTCATCGAGCTCTGGACAGGAGACGAGGCTCTTCTTCTACGTGAAGGTGGCAAAGGTGGACGTTCGTTGTCAGAGCTCCGTCTCGAAGAAGACTCCTTCTCTCTAGTTGTAAATGAGATTGGGACGTTTGTAGAAGACGCCGAAAAGTCAACTGGAGGACCAGTAGGAGCGCTGTAAGACGGTGAGTATGGAGATTGGGCAGCATAGATGGCGCCGTTGACTTGGGGTAGCGGCTGTGGCTGTTGCAGAGGTAACATGGCTGGTCTGTTCGTGTAGAAAGGTTGCTGTTGAGTCGAGGATGCGGAGTCCGTGCGCCGGACAACGTCGAAGCGCGAAGGGTCAGTCGTGGGAATTGGGTAGACAGATTGCAAGCTCTGCTGACTACTACTAACAGTGCTCATGTTGTCATCTTGTCTTGAGTCAAGGCCTCCGAGAATTGCGCCTGTAGCTGCAGCGCCTCCGATGGTCGCAGCCTGCTTGACGGAAGAAGAATTGAGATTTTCTTGAGACTGTCTCTTCTCTTTCTTCCTACCCCATCGCCATCCCCATTTCCAAGTGCCCGAGTCGTTAGATGCCAGAGAATCCGTGCTCTTACGAGCCTTGCCTTTGACGTCAAAGTCTCCATAAGCAAGGCCTAGGCTTTCCATTGAGGTTGTCTCGTCGCCGGGGTCAGATTCCCAGCCTTCGTCATCATCTACTGAAGATATAGAAACATCGGAATGCTTTCGACTGTGGGAGCTGTGTCCTAGCTTGTCCTTTCGAGCCTTGACAGCCACGAGCTCGGTTTTGCTGTGCTTATTCTTGTTGTGTTGGGCGGCAGCAAGAGCAGCCGCAGTGGCACCAATGCCTAGCAAAGTAGCATTCAGTCTGTCGTCAGAGCTCTTCTTCTTGGCCTTAGTCTCGGTTTTGTTAATGCGTTTGGCTCTTGATTCTCGTCTGACATCCGTGCCATATGCCATCCCAATGTCAGCTGAAGATGAAGAGCCATTGCCGAAAAAGGAAAATCCGCTCTTCTTCCTGGCATGAGCTTTTCTGCGCCTCCCGCCACCAAAAAAGGAACCGAGAATGCCCCCTCCTGTCGATAGATCTTCCCGTGACGACCTTGATGAGGTGCCGAAGGAGCGACGAGATCCACGATTCCTAGCACTCTGTCCGTACATTGAGAAACTCTCCTCACTTCCGTAGGTACTGCCCCTGTGCGAACGCTCAGGTTTTTTCTGGGGTGAATTTGAACGACTACGGTACTTTCTTCGCTCATGAGCACCATAAGCCGCTCCAGTCAAAACAGCTCCGGCGCCTACTCCGAGGATCTTGGATGTTCGATCTCTAGAGGATGATCGAGATCTGGTCGAACGCTTGCTTTTCCTTCTCTCGATATCGTAATGGCCTTCACCGTGGTCCAGTACGTCAACGTAGCTTCCAGCGACGGATCCAGACACGCGACTCTTAGCCTTGCGATCCGTTGGACTGCTGCGTCCTCCAGTCACCCCATATGAGGTGTAGCTCCTTCGATCTCGGGAAGTGCTCCTGCTGCGATTGACTGCGCTTCGCGAGCGGTGTCCAGACTTGACGGTGTAAGTATCATCAAAATCGGCACGTCTATTGCCAATCAGAGCTTGACCAGCTTTCGCGATCCCATAACCAGCAAGTCCAGTGGTGAGCCAGGAACCTTTGCTTGAACGCTTGCGCCGGACCTCTTCGTCCGAAGAATTGCGACTGTAGCGTGATTCCTTTTCAATACGACCAGATCCAATATACTCGCTCGATCTTCTACCACCACGAAGGGAGTCGTTCGACTTCTTCTTTCCGTAATGGTGCTTTCGTGGGGCATCCCAAACTGTGGATTTAGGATCGAAGCAGTGTCTGCAAACACCAATATACTCAGTATATTCTTCCATTTTCATGACGTCTTCATGGTCTTTCCACCAATCGACGACCTTGTGGATGGGTCCAGTATGCTTGTGCTGCATAGCCATGGGTGAATGATAAGAACCACTTTGACCATTTCCGTGAATGGCACCGGAGGCATAGTAAATTCCGTCGCCAGAGGGCATTGATGCTGAATGTTGATGCTGAGAGTGCTGGTGGGAAGTATACTGATGAGAGGAGTAGTCTTGTGAAGAGTGCTGCTGTGAAGAGTGATGGTTGCTAAATTCGTTCAAAGCGTAACCTCCTGCTAGTCCAGCTGCACCAGCTACGTATGCTCCCGCATGAGACTTGTGTGGACGGGATGGGGATCCACCTGGTGAGGTATATGGAGATATTCTGGATGAGTGAGCAGGAGAATGGCCGGAAACACTTTCGATGCCGTAAGTAGCGTTTGGCGTAGATAAGGAATGGGTGTGATGAGTATTGGCTGTCGATGGAATATTCGAGCTTCCTTGGTATGACACTCCCGGACTGTCTGATCCGGTAGCATGCATTGAAGAATTGTTAGATGGAGAAGATTGATGCCCGATTTTATGGGCCGCAGCTACGCCCCCTGCAAATGCTGCTGATGATGCGATTTTGCTGCCTAATTTTGAAGAGCTGCTCAACTTGGAGCTCGGTTTCGGTCGACCTCCAGCTGAGCTGGGAAGCTTTGCTGGTTTTCCAGGAGTGGAATTTGTGGGGACTGGAATCGCGCCACTGAAATACTCGTTCGCTGTACCATGTCCAGTCTCTTCGGGTGGCTTCGCTTCTGCCGAGGGGGTAATAAGATGGGGTTGCGCGTTGATCGTAGGCTCTTCTGGACGAACGCCAGGCTGATGCGCAACAGATTCTCCCTGATCACCGTAGTAGGCAGCAGCCTCTCCTGCTCGGAATGGTGCCTCGTAATTTGAAGGGTTTTGTCCAGGGAATTGATTGCCAACATGAGAGTCCATAGTAGTATGCATTGGTGTGGTCGATTCGTGGGCACCCATTTGTCCAGAGAATTGCGAGAAGCCAGATGAGCCCATGTCCTCACCAGCTTTGCTCCTGGTTCCAGCATCTGCCCTGCTCACGCCTCGCTCACTCTCACTTCGACTGCTCCTTTTCCCTGACTTCGCCCTCTCCTCCCGTCTCTCCTCCCTCCTCTTGTCGCGATCAATCGATGCGCGCTCAATTCTATCGCGAATTGGTGATTGTTCGCGGCGCGACATGCTCTCCTGATCTTCGTAATAGGATAGCACGTCATCTGACGGTGCAGTTGATCTCCTTTTTGTTTTATCCTCGGCGCGCGCTGACCTCGAGTCTCGCACGGTTGAGGATGCTGTCGCATAGCTCGAGGCTACAGAATCTGGGGCAGTAGGATATGTATATGTTCGTGTTGTTGTTTTCTTCGGTCGGTCGCGTTCGTCTTCGTCATCTCTGTGTCTCCGGCGCGAGGAACTTGATACTAGGGATTCTGCAGGCCTCCGAGAAGAAGTCGACTCGCTCCTTTTCCGACCACTGGTGCTCTTGGGCGAGCTTTCGCTATCTTTTCCTGTTAATTTGTTCCACATACCTACCACCTACCCGCGATCCTCGATCCTCGTCGCGCGTTGGGTGATGGCCTTATTTTTCGTGTCTCTGGTGTGGCGTAGTTCGCTGAGTTGGCAGTCGATCTCGGTAAACAATTAGAGTGGCTGGCGGGAATGGGAATCATCAATGGCAAGCTAAGTCGTCGTCGTAAGTCGTGATATAGTACATTGGGTATATTGCTGTCGATGCGCGATAATGTCAAGACCAAAGGAGAGGATGATTCCGTGCTAGCGGTGGTAGGAGGAGTAGGAGGTATTATTTGTGATGGGAGTCCGTTGGTGTCACTGCATGAGCGGCCCGAGAGAGCTTTGGCGATTCGCGAGTCAGGAATCGCTACCAAAGAATCAAGATCAGCGACGGGAGCACCATTACCACCTCTCTCAAGATCAATTATGCGCACCCTTCAATTTCTCTTCCAACTCACTTTTACGTGAGAAAGAGTGGTGACTCCATTCTCCGAAACCAGACTGGTACATTGCCGTTCTTGATCAACAGTCTGAGGTTGCAACCCAAAAGCCCTTAGATCCGATACTGTCTATGCCTGATGCAACAGGCCGGATCTGGCAATCTTCCAAAAGCAAATTCACTCTACCCGTCAATTTCCGGGCATCAAGAGCTTGGGATATGAAGGTGATAGGATAGCTGAAGATGAGACATGCTACCCAGTGCAACGATACCTGGTCGTTGAAGCTGGCAATCATCTTCAGATGACAGTTGAAAGACCCATGTATACCGTGGCTGTGCTTGCTTTCCCTTGCTTTGAGGTGAAGACTTGGGACATGGGACCCTTCTAGTTCAAGGGCGCAAACCAAGCGGGCGTCTCTGAGATCTCGCATTGTTGGTTTCAACGTGCTTAATCTATCCATACTGAAACTCAGTTCCTGCCCATTTCCATCGTGCGAAACTGTCGACTGTCAAAGGCGTTTTAACAAGGTACTGTATACGAAAGTCTGTCCACGGCATCTATCGGAACAATTCTTTCATAGCCTGATGTGCCTCTTCATTACTCCGTTTTCCAGATGACTGCTGTACTGGCAGCTCAGACTTTTACAGATTGGACATTCATTATCTTCGCCATGTCTTACATCACTCTTCAAATCCTTTAATCTAACGGCTACGGGTAGAATCAGCTTGACACTGCTCAGGCATGACACAACTACTTCGATGTCAGGTCTCGAAAAGCAACACCTGAAAAGGGACAGAAAATGAAGCATCGTGTAAGGACTTTAGTCAAAGAATAGAAAGAGGTGTCGTTCATAATAATACTACACAAACTACCACTCTTCCCACCAAAAGACTTGGCTACTTCTAGGAAACCCGCCTAAAACAGGGAAGTAGGAGAAGCATCGACACCAGCAGGGTTTCCACCAGCACCAGCAACAGCAGGATTCAACACTTTCACAATATCAGATCGATGCCATGTATACCCCAAGAAAGCATTCCTCTTCCTCACCTCCAGGGCAATCGGTCCAGTCACCGGATCTCTCAAAATCTTGTCCCTAGCCCGCTTAGGCGGCACCCTCCTCCTCTTCTCCTGCTCTTGTTGTGTAACATTCGCCTCCACCCCAGGGCCGACCTCTTCGCCCTCAGCAACTATATCAGACGTTCCTAGAATTTGGTCTTCGCTCTCAAACCATTTGGCAAGATCTTGGTCGCGCTTGACCGTGGGAAGCCAGGGTGGAATAGTTTTGTGCATGCTATCCCAAGGGACGGTGTGGAACCAGATGTCATTCTTGATGTCCTCGGCATCAAGAGCGTGGACGAAGTAGGGGGATCTGTGGCCATTACGCCCATTACGCCGACCGCGGATGTCGTTGTCTCTGTATCGGCGACAGGATAGGCGATCTTCCTTGTGCGTCAGGAGTCTGGAGATGAGATTGATTGCATTATCAGAGACCGGTGGCAACAGCGCGGGGTTGGCAGACTGGGGACGGTGATATCGATTGTGACTTGGAAAGCGAAGATGAAGGTGATGCTCCAGGACTTTACGCTTCGTATCATCACGTGTCTCGCAGTAGAAAGGTGTACGACCGTACAAGCACTCGTAGGCAATGACTCCAACCGACCAGTAGTCGCACCTCCCGTCGTAATAGTCGCCACGAATGACTTCTGGGGCCATGTATTGACTCGTTCCGACGACACTCTTAGCCAGAGATCGCTTGCATTCGGTATTGAGGTGGTCGATGACTAGATGGCCCTCAGCGCGGATTCCACTTGTCGAAAGAGATCTATTGTTGGCGGCTTGACTAATGCCATTCATGCAATCGGCTATTTTCTGCGCTGTGGATGTACGGATATCGTTTTCAACGTCGTCGGCATCACCGACGACCTCAATGCCTAATCTCTCGCATAGCGTCTCTCGTGTCTTGTTGTAATACTGCTGATGATGAGACCAATGACCGTCGAACGCAAGACCAAAGTCAGAAATCTTCAAGTGTCCTGTGGAAGAGATAAGAAAGTTGTCTGGCTTGAGATCTCGATGGATCCATTTCATCTTGTGGACTTCCTCAACGCAAAGTATCATTTCGGCAATATACCATCGAGTCGTGGCTTCAGGCAGCACATCCTCGCGCAGAAGCATGGCCAGAAAGTCTCCACCGACCATAAATTCCATGACCAGGTAGAGAAAGCTGTCGTCCTGGAAGCTGGCATAGAGTTGCACCACCCATCGATTATGAGCAGATTCGACGAGGAAATCGCGTTCCGCATGGAGATGGCCTTCCTGACTATTGCGAAGATTTTTTGACTTGGGAATGACTTTCATGGCAAACAGCTCTTTCTTGACCTTGTGCAGGTCAACAACGGAGCGTCGAGGCGACATTGAATCACCCTGCCCGCTCTCACTGTGTTGTTCCGAATCTAGGCGTGGATGACACTTCTTGCGGACCAGCTTGACAATACCGAAGCTGCCTTTCCCAAGGACTCGTACAACCTCAAGATTCGCTGCAGCAATCTTGTCTTTCTTATTGGGTCTTCTGCTGCTTTTGAGTGCTCTAATCTGGCGCAGCTTGGATGCCTGACATGAGGTAATAGAGCGCGCGAAAAGATGGTTGTCCTCGTTGAAGCAGCGTCGCCAGTATGAGTCAGGGCTAGTCTTTTCGGTAAGGAGCTGGTTGAAGTGAGTCTCTAAGAAGATTTTCGCTGTAGAAGCTCGCTCGACAGTCTCGATACTGCATTTCATGATTTGGTCAGGTACATCGATTGGAATCTCCAAGACGCGATCGGGCCATTCGGGTATCGATGTAAGGGAGACTAGTGGTGTCAATGGAAGGTTTTGTGTGTCTGATGTCTCTGAAGGTGTACCTTTCTGTTGCAAAGGCGGCTGTGCGAATCCTGAGAACCGACTGTCTCTAGCCGAAGAAGCAGGCGAAGTTGGATCTGTCGAGAGATCGAGCGGCATGCTAGAGCCGCGATACGAGGGCATTTCGGCAGTGCTGGTCGATGTGTCGATGGGCCCGAATGGCGGACTCGGAGTAAAGGAGTCTTGGGCATTATCGCCGGTCATGAATGAAGGCCTACGGAAGGGAGTGGAACGGCGAACGATGGTGGACTGGCCACCTGCTGCAGAGAAGTCGTATTCGCCATCAAGCATAGGCACGCCATTAGTCATAGTCTCCTCGACCACGCACTCGCTGGATTTTTGGAGTCGGCGTGCTTCTTGGTACATGTCGATTCTTGTCTTTTTGATGCGAATCTTCTTCAGAACTCTGCTGACTGTTCGGTGGATTCTTGAGGTTCCACAGTAGGTCTTCTTGTTCTTCCTGGTAAATATGTTGGGGAAGAGCATGGTGCAATAATGGATGATGAGATGTTTTGAAGAGCAGCGGATGGTACTCACGAAAGGAAAGTCAACGACCAGCCCAGTCGAACGTTACTGCCAAAAGAAGACATACAGGCCAGGAAGGTACTGGCTTGGGTGATAAGTGGTGAGCAACTTCAAGGCGCCGTCCTTCGACAATTCGTTGCCTATATCATCTGAAACTTAGCAAACTTGTGAAGATAATCGCCAGAAAATTCCCAACCTCCATATATGATCTCAAACGAGCGAAAAGAGGTAGCCAGCTTCAAGAGTTGGACACCTGCTTCAACCTAATAGAAGTGGCCAACAGATCTAGAGGTGTCGCACCAACGCCGCTCTGTTCGCTACTGCTGGATTCAATGGGCTCAATATTTGAACAATCCAAATTTCGAGGTTCAATTTTACCCAAAGGCCACACTTCGTCAAAGCCGTATCTATCAGCTGCCATTTTTGTACTCGAAAGCAAGAGAGCCTGAGGAGGCTCTCAGATGTGTCTTCTGCAACCAGTCAAAACTACACTTCGTAAGATCTATCTCCGTCATAGTCGCTTATAGTAAGATATTCGTGATATCACGCGTGGACACGTTTGTGGGTATTCTAGAACTGGGAAATGATCAGCATGACATAGTTCTCATTGACTCCAGTGACAGAATGACCCATGAGGTCTGCTGAGAGTACGAAGTGTCATCTTACAAACAATGATCACGGTAAGCGCGCAGTACTGCTTCATTACTTGCTTGAGGTGAACATACCATTCACTCCCGGGTATCATTCGTGTCCATGGCCGCTTCGGTTGACCCTTCAAAAATCAAAACGCCAATCATGTCCATGGAATCAATCTGTCAAAATGGCAAGGCAACGTAACGCCCCTACACCGTCAAAAATCAGGATAGTCATCAAATCGTCCAAATGTCGCACCAGGATCTCGAAAGTGCCGTTGTCAATCTCTTTCGTCGCCCCACAGCTTGTTTCTACGTCTCTTCTTGGCCAGACTTGGAGACCAGATCCCCATGAATAGGTCCTCGCATTCGTCTTCATTCTGAGAGTCGAACTCGATAGGATCCTCTTGCGCCATATCGAAGCCCATATCCACGCCACTGTCTTTGCGCTTCTCTGAGCCCGAAAGACTACCTGACTTGCACGTCACGTCCTGCGTGACTCCGGTAGAATCGCCACTTTCCCAATCCATGAACTGGATGACCCTTTTTGTCTCCAGAATGAACATGCCCACTTTGTACCTCTGTGATTCCTCCGCAGCACTCACGTATTGCCAACCTAGAACGGAACCACAGACTGCACAGCTTATGTCTGATACGGTATGTGCACCGGTCACTAGCTGACGGGGTACAGGCTTGTGTATATGCGTGTTGGGAAGATTGCCTGGGTTATGATGTCTGGGTAGATTGATGGGAGGAGTAGCGAATCCCGAGGCGGAACTGGGAGGAGCGACGAGATACGCTCTGCCATGACGGCCTGTGAATCCCTTGCTTATTATGGAGTGCGTGGGAGCTATATGCGCGAGACAGCGACAGCAACGAAGGAGAGCCTGTGAGTTCGTCAGGTAGCCGGGAGGAATCGATTCGTGGCTAAGGGCCGTCTCGAGGGACGGAGGAGGAGAAGTAGGAGAGGCATCAGCAGCGCAAGTGCTGGCTCGTCTGCGAAAGGGTATGCCGGGGAGAAGATAGAAGGGAAATATGGAAGCCGGTGGTGAAGAGAGGGGCATACTGCCGGACTTGAGTATGGTGTGTATGTTGATAGGGAAGAGAAGATGGATGCAGAGGGTCAGATAGCGGTCACACGGAGTATACGGCCCTATAAAAGCCCTGAGGTGATACGACTCCCAGATATCTCGTAGTCATGTGGTAGGGTGAACAGTGAGCTGTACAATCTGCCTCGCGTAATGTTTGGCAGCAGGACCAATTGTTCCCCCACCACACTAGAGGTAGCGCCCTAGAGTATTCCTCCTGATAAGTAATTACCAACCTATGCACTTTACATACGGTATTCACGCGAGCCGAGAAAAACTTTTCACAAAAATGTCCCCTTGTGACTACACTCGGGTCGAAACAAACGGTATGGTCAAGGTTCAAATTTTGCGAATCATGACTGCGTGGATCTTTCGACTTCTGATCGAAGTCTTGGGGCCATGACGTAGGTCTCATTATGGTTCTATTATCCGACTTCGAGGACTGAGCTTTTGAATGCATCTGTAAGTAGCAGAGATGAGTCCACCGTGTTAACTCAGTTCCAGCCTCGTCAATCACGTGAATTTACTCCGAGTGCTTGTAATATATATTCGAACTGGCTACGCAAAAATCGAAATAGCTCTCCAATGGCCGTTGATCCGAACTTGGAAGTATGATATGATATGGTCCATATGTGCACGTGACCTTTACTAGCATCATGAACTTGAAGTTGTCTCCGTCTGCAGGCTGCGAACGGCCTCATCTTCACAAGTGACCCATCATTCATCTGCACGATAATCAGCAGGGAGATCATCCACACAATGCTTTCTAGGTAGCTGCAGACCAATCATCAATGCCATCACAATGTTCAATTTCACTCCACTGCTTGGGGCTCAGTCCAGCGAGGCCGCGTCGCAGTCGTTGCTGGAACTGGATGGCGGCATCAAGATTCTAGTCGATGTTGGTTGGAACAACGACTTTGACACCAACCTTTTGAAGCAGCTAGAAAAGCATGTCCCGACTCTCTCCTTCATCCTCTTGACCCACGCCACGAGCTCCCATCTCGGCGCCTACGCCCATTGCTGCAAGCATATCCCTCTGTTCTCTCGTGTACCCGTCTACGCGACTGAACCTGTCATCGCGCTCGGGAGGACTTTACTGCAGGATGTCTACGCTTCAACACCCCTCGCAGCGTCAATACTGGCTCCATCGGTCCTCTCGGAGGCTGTGTACACCTTTCGCGACAATCCAGCACCTTCGATACTGTTACAACCTCCCACCCAAGTCGAGATAGCTGGCTACTTCAACCGAATACACTCCCTCAAGTACTCCCAACCTCACGAGCCATCGCCGACGCCCTCCACTCCCCCTTTGGGCGGCCTCACAATCACCGCGTACAGCGCAGGCCACACTCTGGGGGGCACAATATGGCACATTCAGTACGGGCTAGAATCGGTCGTTTACGCTGTGGACTGGAATCAGGCGAGAGAACATATCCTGTCTGGTGCTGCGTGGCTCGGTGGGATCGGAGCTTCAGAAGTAATCGAAGGCTTGCGGCGTCCCACTGCTTTGATCTGCAGTAGCAAAGGCTCGCAGCGGGTCGCCTTAACTGGTGGTCGCAAGAAAAGAGATGAACTGTTGCTACAGCTTATCAAGGAGACGATTCAAAATGGTGGCACGGTCTTGATACCATCTGATTCGAGTGCCCGGGTGCTTGAGCTCGCCTATCTTTTGGAAGATGCGTGGACACAGGCTAAGGGAGAGGATGATGCTTTGCGACAGGCGCAACTTTACATGGCAAGTGCGTCGGGGAACTCGACCATTTACAATGCACGCCGCATGCTGGAGTGGATGGACTCGGATATTGTCAGGGAGTTCGAGAATCAAGCTGCGCAGATGGGCAAGAATGCAGATGACAAGCAAGTACACAAGACCTCAAAAGCGCCGTTTGAGTTTGCTTTTCTCAAGGTTCTGGAACGAAAGTCTCAGGTCAATCGTGCTCTCTCGCGTGAAGGACCAAAGGTCATTATTGCCAGTGATTCGTCTCTGGAATGGGGATTTTCCCGCGCTTTTCTCGAGTACATTGCCCACGACGAGAAGAATCTAGTCATTCTCACCGAGCGAACCAGTCCCATTTCCAAATCGCACCAAGGGTTGGGAAGAAAGCTTTATGAAGTTTGGAGCCGAAAATCCGGAATCAAAGGCTTGGATGACGCTTCAGAAGATCCGCCCGCAAAAGCCTTCGGAGGGGGAGGTGCAGAAATCACCGGAAGACATGTGCGAGTCGAACAACTGGCAGGACAAGAGCTGTCGGTGTATCAGCAATATCTGGCTCAACAACGACAGATTCTGACCACGCTGAACGCGGATCGGGGTGGGACTGCCTTAGAGGTCGCAGATATTGTCGAGGACGATTCATCGGAGTCTTCAGAATCAACCGAGGACGAAGATGAAGAGCAGCAGGGGAAAGCACTCAATGTCACCGCTGTCATGGCTCACGGGAGGCACAAGTTGGGATTGACGGACGCCGAGCTTGGCATCGACATCCTTATCCGACGGAAAGGTCATTATGATTGGGATGTTGTTGCCAAAAAGGGGCGTGAGAGGATATTTCCCTTCATCACTTCGAAGCGCAATCAGCGAGCGGACGAATATGGTGATATAATTCGACCTGAGGATTATCTTCGTGCCGAGGAAAAAGAACGAGACGATGCGGACGGTGTTGAGAACACTCAGCATGGAGCTACGAAAGAGGCTGCAGTTGGAGAAAAGCGGAAGTGGGACGAAGTTGGAGCGGATTCCATGCCTGGCAAACGGCTCGCAAATGGCATCAGCAGACGGAGACGAGCAGACGAAAACCGACCTGAGCCTATGAACGGTGTTCTCATGAACGGGGATGCGGAGAGCGAGGCCGATGAATCCGAGGATGAGGAGGATGAATTCAATGGCCCCGTGAAGGCCATATTCAGCACCAAGTCGATCTCCTTAAACCTTCGACTAGCCTACATTGACTTCAGTGGAATCCATGACAAGCGAAGTCTCCAGATGCTCATACCCCTGATACGACCTCGGAAGCTCATTCTTGTCGGCGGAGAGTCCGATGAAACCATGGCCTTGGAGTCAGATTGCAGGCAATTGTTAAGCCTCGATACTGACGGCTCCGACCACAGTACCGATATCCTCGCGCCGGCCATTGGTGTTTCGATCGACGCCAGTGTAGATACGAATGCATGGTCAGTCAAACTGAGCAAGTCATTGCTCAAAAGACTTCACTGGCAAAACGTACGTGGTCTTGGTGTCGTAGCATTGAGCGCGTGCCTTCGACCAGGTGAAGACGATCCTGGTGGAGAAGAGGAAAATACCAAAAAGAAGCTCAAGACTGGCAACGATTCCATTGAGGGCCAGGCCCAGCAGAATGGCGTACAAGGAACGCCGATTCTGGATACAGTCGCTCTCGGCATGAGCTCCATCACACGCACAGCAGCACAGCCGATCCACGTTGGCGACATCAGGCTTGCCGATCTCCGAAAGGCACTCCAAGCCGAGCAGAACACCGCGGAATTCCGCGGCGAGGGAACGCTCGTCATTAATAATACTGTCGCCGTAAGGAAAAGCGGCACAGGGAGGATCGAAGTAGAAGGCATGGTAACACTGGGAGCCATGGGACGCTTGGATGGCACATTCTACGAGACCAAGAGGAAAGTGTATGATATGTTAGCCGTTGTCTCTGGTGCCTGATAATTCTTGCGGCGGTTTGTATTAGTATTCACGAAGGATCTAGCAGAAGCTTGGGAAATTGCAGTCCTCATCACTTCATTCTCATCACCTGCACCGTTCTGAGCCGCCTAGCATGTTATCCCTTCACAAGTCGTTGCCTATGGTTGACACCTCAGGACGTGACGGCTTTGTTGTCGGTTCTTCTGTCCATTGTGGTCATGCTACACCTCTGTGGTCACAGTTGGGCGTCCGCGGTACGTCTTCTTACTGGACCAGCATGCTCTCTTCGTACATTCACCTTTTGACTCAGTGGCCACATGCTCTGCCATGATGGAGGCCTTGCCTTGCCCAAAGGTGAATATAAAGGGCATTTCTTCCGCAATTTTCTTTCCTTTCTTTGCTACCAAACACTCGTCCTGATTGCTTTTCTCTATCAGCTCAGCCTCCCAGCAAGATCTTCTCAGCCAGCCTTGCTCTTCCAGAGCTGACCATCCTTCTCCTACACCTCTATCCTCCCCTCTGCCACCCTCTGTCCTTTCGGCAACTCTTGTAGCATCATGTCACCCAACATGAAGCACCCACCAATTGCCTGGCGCCAGGGCGAGGGCTATATCCACCCTGAAGAGTTACCGCCACCTCCCCCCACTCCAACTCCCATGATGATGATGCCTGTTGGATTCTTTCCCCCGCCAGTAGGCTTCTGGGGACCACCTCCGCCCCCTGGATGGTCCGGCTTCGCCGCTCCTCCGCTGTCTCCCTACTCATTCGGTCCGCCTGGTTACTGGGCACCTCCCCCATTCCCTCAAGGCCAAGCTCCCCCACTTCCCCCAAAGAAGGCCGGAGACGACAAGAAGAAATCCCCCGCCGAAACACCCGACGAGTACAAACTCCCCGGCGGCCACCTCCCCGGCTCCGTCTTCCACTACCAAGAGGGCAAACACGTCGTTTTCCACGTCCTGGGAACGCCCACCACGGACATTGATAAAGTCATCGCGGGGTCCCACGACGGCTTCATCTCCAAGCACATCCACAAGTTCAACGAGAACACGAGTATCGAGGCCGTGATGAAGAAGTTGAAGGCTGGGGAGGGGGGGAAGATGACGCAGGTTTTTGAGAAGGGGGGTGGGGCGTTTACGAGGGGGACTACGTGGGAGGTTGGCAGCGAGAAGGCGAAGAAGGGGTTGAAGGAGTATGGGTGGGGTGGGGCGGGTGTTGAGGTGGATGTGGAGCCTATTTGGGTTGTTGTGCAGAAGAAGAAGGAGGAGGGGAAGAAGTGATTGTTGGGTCTTGCGGTTGGCTTCGGTTGTGGCGTGTGCCAGGAGAGTTGTGGGTTCTGCGGTGTGCTGGTTTTGGTTGTTTGTTTGGGAGTCTGAGATGGAGGCGGTTGTTTGGATCATGTTGGCGGGCGGGATATGGAGAGGGTTATCTGGGTGATCTTGTAATACTCTTTCTTTATGGAGTCTGTCGGTTCGAGATCGAACTCAGTGCAATGATGAAAGATCTATACCACGAGTTAACGGGGTATTTATCCGCTCCTGCCTCCGTACTCAAAATCAAGTGTGCGACATTTAGAAGTCTACACAAAGTAGATACGAGCAAACTTGATGTGAATTGCAAAGAGAAGCTGTAAATATTCTCTCTGCTCAATGTAGATAGCACTTCTCGACATGATTATTCTTCGATCTCGAGGTGAGCCAATGGCAGTTTTGGTCTCCTCGCAGCTGATCTGCCTCTACCGTAAGTACCTAGGTAATTTCACTATCCCCACATCCGGGCATCTCCTCAAGCCATCTTGCTATTTCCATTCAATATCTCTCTCTACCAACCGTGTCGAAAAATAGGTAAATCCTTTTTTGCGGAGAAGTGTCGGCCAGGGTGCGTTCGAATAAGAATCCGTTTCAGAACCGACAAGGCTACGTTTGTTTTTAAACTGGCTGTTAAACAGAGGACGTGATCCTTGTGTATAGGCACATGATGAGATGGAACATTGATGGGAGAGGAATCGGCAGGACTCAGCAACTAATCCTCTTTAGGTTGCTAAATTGAGATTTTGGACCCTGAGATAACACCTGGGGATTGGAGGTGCAGGTGCCCTGCTGCTTATGACTTCCTTGTTGGACATTGGCAGGATGATCGATAAAAAGATTCGTGGACGACTGGTACAAATCGGCGAAGATTCATCTTACCTTGCAATTCAACGCTGATCACACCGAGGCCTGAATGCCTTATGTCTTATGTATCGAAAGCGAAACCGCACAAGCGTATGATATCCGAAAAGTGAACCCGGAACATTTCTCGCGCGGTGACGCCGCTAGTCCTGAACAGGCAGTTCTAGCCGGCCGAGCATCGAAAAGCAGACCCAACTGAACGGCGGAACCCAAACCACAATGGGGACCATACAGCAGGATACATCGGCCCACGGTTCTTTGCGTTACTCGGCTGCTGGCAACCTTATCACGGTGATGCAGCAGATTAGCACGCCGGGTTCTTATTAGTTACCAGACCTAAGGCGGAGACATGCTGTACCCAGCTATAGCCCCGGCCGATCAAGATATATAAACCTTTCTGCTGCACCACTTCTTGCTACAGCTTTCTCTCTTCTTCATTGTTAAAGAGAGTAACATCTACTCCGCTGGTGCCTATTCTTTACATCATCATGTCTCTACAGATCGACACCCCGCCAACTGTGGTGCCTCAAAAGCAGATCGCCTCGCACTGTATCGCTCCTATCACCGGCGATGAGATCAGCCATGCTTCGGCACTCGTGAGGGCGTTATATCCTTCCAATACTTCATTACAGTTCAAAGTTGTTACACTACAAGAGCCTCCAAAGGCTGAAGTACTACGGTATCTGGAAGCCGAACACAGCAAGGGCCCTCTTCCCGCCATCGAACGCAAGGCTTGGGTGAACTACTATATCAAAAACACAGTAGGCTTGGCCGTGGAATGACAAGCATGAAGATTTCTGACTTCCTGAGCAGAACAAATTTCACGAAGCGATCGTCAACTTATCACAAAACAATGTTGAGCGAAATGTACGGTTGGGTGCGAATATCCATGGCGCAGGTGATGGAGAAGAAATCATTGCAATTGAGACCATCGCTTTGGAGGATGAGCGAGTGAAAGCCGAGATTGCGAAATTGGAGCTTCCGGAAGGCACAGTCATCGTGTGTGATCCTTGGATATACGGTATAGTTGCTCACCTCATCCTGATGGAAATCGTCTCATGAAGTTCTCAGGATCTGACGGCGTCGACGACGACGAACGCATGTACCAGTGCTTCCTGTACATGCGTGATCCAGCGAATCCATCAGACCCAGATGGATGTCACTACTCTTTTCCACTAGCAATCTCCCCGGTCATCAGTTCCGAGACGATGAAAGTCATAAGAGTTGACCTTATGCCTACGGGAGCCGACAGCACCATCAAGCCAACCACGAAATGGCAACCAGTGCCACCAAATGAGTACGTTTCCGAGTATCAGCAACTTCGAACGGACGTCAAGCCATTGCACGTCGTCCAGCCCGAGGGCGCGAGTTTCACAGTGACTGAAGAGGGCACATCCACCGTTCTGGAATGGCAGAAGTGGAAGATGCGGGTTGGCTTTAACCAGCGTGAAGGCATGGTATTGCACGACGTCCGATACGACAACCGCAGCCTTTTCTACCGCCTATCTCTCTCCGACATGAACATCCCATATGCAGATCCTCGTCACCCTGTTCACAAGAAAGCAGCCTTCGATTTGGGTGATGTCGGTGCGGGTCTGATGGCCAATGATCTCAAACTCGGCTGTGACTGCCTGGGCTCGATCTACTACCTCTCCTCAGTCCTGAGCGATGCTTCTGGTGAGCCAATGTCCATGCCAAACGTCGTCTGCATCCACGAGCAAGACGCTGGTATCGGATGGAAGCACACAAACTACCGCACTGGTCGTGCTGCCGTAGTGCGCAACCGCGAATTCGTTCTCCAGTCCATCATCACAGTCGCAAACTATGAATACATAATGGCTTTCATGTTCAACCAGGCTGGAGAAATGGACTACGAAGTTCGCGCCACAGGTATCCTCAGCACCCAGCCCATCGATCAAGGTGTCGAGGTCGACTTCGGAACTATTGTCCACCCAGGTGTCCTCGCCGCCCACCACCAACACATCTTCTCCCTCCGCGTCGACCCCTTCATAGATGGCAGCATCGCCAATCGCGTCGTCTACGATGAAGCTCACCCAATGCCCCGCAGCGACTTCAACCCGCACGGAAACGGCTACTCAACGCGCGAAACCCAAATCACCACATCCGGCGGCTACGACCTCGACTTCACCAAGAACCGAACGTTCAAGATCCAAAACGCCGCCGTCAAGAACCCGATCAACGGTAAATCAGTGGGCTACAAGATCCACGCCCCACCGTTCCAATACATGCTCTCCGACACCGACTCCTTCAACCACAAACGCGCCGAATTCGCAGACCACAACCTCTACGTTGTCAAACACGTCGACGGCGAACTGTACGCGGGAGGGCAGTACACCAACCAATCCCGCGGCGGCACGGGCGTCCGTTCGTGGGCCGCGCGCAACGAAAACGTGCTCGACGACGATATCGTCGTCTACGTCCAGTTCGGCATCAACCACGTGCCCCGCATCGAGGATTTCCCCGTCATGCCCTGCGAGATCATGAAGGTGGCGTTCAAGCCCGTGAATTTCTTCACCAGGAACCCGGCTATCGATGTGCCGCCGAGTTCGCAGGCGTTCAATAAGTCTACGGCGTTGAATGCTGAGGCTGCTGAGTTGCATCAGCAACCCGCTGTGGCTGGTGTTGTCGGTGCTAAGGGTGAGGTTTGCTGTACGTCGAAATTGTAAATTGGGGGTTTTGTGCTTAGTGATGTTCGAATGGATGATGATGATGATGACTTGGATAGGCGTTTTTGATGGGTTTTGGTGGCAGGGTGCGGTATAGTGGAATGATAAGGCTGCGATTGCGAAGCTGTTTCGCACCGACGGAAAAAGATGTGGCATTTAGGGTATGCTACATATGGGCCCAGAGAATTGCCATTCAAGGAGAATATACCGAAGATGTATCTCAATTCAGCATCTCGATGATCTGCAGCGAACGTTGCGCCAGAATATACGCGTGTGTTCCTTGTGGTATCAAGTAACGGTTTTCGTAAGATACTAGTACAAAAGGATAAGTACATTTCCACCCACCATTATCATCTCCCTCATATTCACGTACCGGTAGCGTATCCCCTCATTCCCCCCATTAAATATCCAGATCTAGAGATATCATCATCATCACTTTCCCTCCCAAGAGCACACCTATATTTCACTTCTACTTTGACGAGAAGAAAGAACCAAGAACCCACTACAGGCACGTGAAGATCAGGACTATACAGTGTCGATGAAACGTGCCTGAGTAGCTAGGTACTTAATTATAGTAACATTATCTAGCTGTTTGTAGATACCATACCATACCGGCTCGGAGGAGCGTATGGAATCGCGTACCTGAGTTGAAAAGCCCTCGGGTTTTTTTTTACAGTTTTCTTGGAAGTGGATTTCGTGGCCTTTGCATTGGAGTGACATCGACGACACTGTGTATATGTGTGTAGTGTGCCTCGTATCTCTGCATCGGTACGAAGCCAGTGGAAAAAATGTCCACACCTACGTCGATCAATGCGCCACAGCACAAGGCAGGTAGAGATGGGGAAACAGGCATTAAAGAGATAAGCAGACCCGACGTACGAGGTGAACATGAAATTTTTTTGTTACTACAAGATATGGAATCATCGTCCTCCCATCCTCCCTGCTAGCCTCCACAGCATCTTCCACACACCAAACACCTCCGCCCGAAATTCCCGGATTAAAGATTCTCCGGAAGCGAAAGGCCAAATCACCCCCAAAAACCTCCGTCTATACTAGTAGTGACAGGTACGAGAATAGCAATTCGGGATGATACGGAGGCCCCCCCCCCCGCTCTGATACCAAAAAGCCCTAGTACATGACCTACGTATTGTAAAGCGCACTCAGTCGCCAAAAATAAATCGAGTGCATGCGTTTGCGACAGCGTCGAACCTTTTTTCTATTCGTTCACCCCCAGATATCCTGAGAATCCCACCGGGAGCACGTCATTCACCACTCTCAAAACACCTCTCGAGTCTCCTCCATTGATCCTCCCACGACACATACCAAATCATGTTTCCTACCGCCTTACTGGTCCTCCTCATCACACTTACCACGCGAATCCTTGCGCAACAAGCCCCGCCGACGTGCCACTTGGGAACCTCTGTGCCAGGTAGAAAGTGGTATTTCTTCGGAGGATGTCAAGCTCATGAGGAGGTGAGGGCGGGTAAAGTTCATGGGAAGGTGTTTCTCTGTTACGAAGGAGGTTCTGTCAGTAAGTCCAATCCCAACCCCGTCTACCCTACCCTACCTTCCAACTTGCTCGCCGTACCTCTGACCTATCCAAAAAGCGATCAAACAATCTCAAATCACCTTCCGCGCTGGTAACTCGGACAGTACTGTTGCTATATACTGCGGCGATCCTTACAAACCACCTACCATTATTTTTTGTCCAAAGCACCAGACGTGGAAGACTCGGCTGATTAATTGCAAGACGGAAACATTGGACGTGAGAAGGATTAGGGAGTCGACTTGAGGAGTGTACCTTCTGTTCGATATTAATCGTTGCAGCGACCGAGGTCAAAAGGAGATGTATCGATTCAATCAAAAAGTCAACATTCAGCAGTACATGTCTTCTACTATCCTGCTTCATCAGCATTGATCGGGCAATAGCCTCATGACGTTTGTGATCCCGTGTCTTACCTACGAGAGCTAGTCTATGGTCATATGTCCGCCTCAAATTGGCGCACGAGCAAGCCTTTGCCTTGCAGAAAGTCCTTTACATCTTTCACCGTATACTCGCCTCTGTGAAACTGAGGCAAAAGTCAGCAATCTATACGGTAGTACAAGTACTGGACGACTTACCATGCCTGCGCCCAGGGCGGCATTCGTCGTCGTCTTCGCAAAGACCTCTTCGAAATGTCCTGGGTTGCCTGCCCCACTGCTTGCGATGACCGGTATCGTGCATGCCTCTTTGACAGACCGTATCAGTTCCAAGTCGAAGCCGCTATTGCTCCCGTCCTTGTCTATGCAGTTTAGGAGGATTTCACCACATCCTAAAGCTTCGACCGCTTGTACGAGCTGCACCACATCCATGTCTCGTCCCTCGCGGCCACCTTTGATCGTGCATTGGTACCAGCAGTATTCTTCACCATTGGGTCCAGGGATCGATGTCTTGACTGTGCTGTGAGTGGTGTCGGAAGGAGATTTCAGGTAAACACGCTTTGGGTCCACGGAGACGACTACAGCTTGATTCCCGTATGCCTGGCTTATAGACTCGATCGCTGTTGTCCCTGCTAGCTTTTTGCCGCGTGCGTAATATTCCTCTGCTGCAATTACTGCATCTGATCCAATTGACACTTTATCTGCGCCACTCTTGAAGTATAGTGTTGCAATTTCCAGCGCAGACACAGTCTTGCCATCGGGATCAACAGTGTCTCGGATTCCACCGCCGATTGTCAAAGGTACGAACACAGTCTCGGAAGTCCGCCGCAAGATCTCGAGCATGGGCAGGTCGGCGGCAGGACAGTTTCGAAAAGAGGTGATGTTTAGGAACGTTACTTCGTCGGCGCCTTGTTCGTAGTATTTTCGTGCCATCTCTACAGGTTTGCCTAGATTTCTGACTTGGCCACCTGCGGCTACACCATCTCCTCCTTTTTCTCGGACATCGTATTGATCGCCTTTCGTGACCACGAGATCGCCTGCGTCGTTTGTGCGCACGTCTAAGCATGCGATCACACGACGAGTGAGCCCTTCTTGTGACGAGGCTGTGCTGCCGCTCATCTGCAGGTCTTTTGGCAAAGGAGAGAGCTTGTTTCCGTCCAAAAAGGCTTTGATAAGTCGCAGTCCAGCAGCACCAGACTTCTCAGGGTGGAATTGTGTCGCCAAAATGTTGTCCTTTGCGATTGCGCCAACAAACTCCTCAGTCCCATACCGAGCAGTAGCCACACTCCAGCCCAGCTTCTCCAATTCGCCCTCAGTATATGGCACGGCATATGAGTGGACGTAATAGTATTTGCTGTTCGGCCTCAATCCGTATAGACTTTGATCTGCACGCCCATCCTTGGGAGAAGTGTTGGCCGAGTTCCACCCAATGTGCGGAACGCTCTTATCTGAATCCTGGAACTTCTTCAGGTGTCCTGGTATGAGGCCAAACCCAGGAACCGCTGGATCCTCCTCGGATCCTTCAAATAGGACCTGCAGGCCAACGCATATGCTCAGAAATGGCTTTCCAGCACGAATGTGCTTGACAATAGGTTCGGTGTACGCTGCCTTATTGAATTGATTCAGGCAGTGGCCGAAGTGGCCGACGCCAGGCAGAATAAGTTTCTGAGTTCCTGGGTATCAGTTAATGCTGTATAGTATTGGCGTGCTCCTGATCAAGCACACACATCTGCTTTGGCGACATCAGCGGGCGTCTTCACCCACTCGACAGTATAGCCCAGCTTCTCAATGGCATTGACGAGAGATCGAACGTTGCCCGCGACGTAGTCGAGCAAGTGCACGGTAGGCATATCGGGTAGCTTTGGATATATGTTGTTGTCAAGTGAAGATGTACTCCGGAAATACAGTCACTGGGAGAAATGTTACAGGGAATGAATGGGCTCTTATCGATTAGTAGAGGTGGCTCGCAAGGCTGGATCGGACTTGATTCTACGACTCGGGGAAGGGAACTACTTAATGAGCGAGTAGTATCTACCTGGAGTATCGTTACGGCCAAGGTTTCGGTCTTCATGGCTTCAGTTGAAATGGATCGAGTGTCTCCAAAACAGGTCCAGAAAGTTCTGCTGTCCTGCTCGTTCAGCAACCAGGGGAAAATTCCGCAGATATATTGGACATGGAGCATCTTGCAAGCCCCATGGTGAACTGTGAGACAATCGATAACAAGAGTCAAGCCGGCTTGTATTGCAAATGGATGTCAAGTGTTGAATGTGAGACTTGTCCACGTGACCTTCAGACCCGAGCGAGACAGGCCCGGCCGCCCGGGGCTCTCATAAAGCAGCCGCGCCCTCCTCTCCAGCCGCTTCTTGTCTCACTCACTCACTCACCCACCCACCCACCAACCTCCCTCACCCATCAACCAGCCACTTTCACCCATCAACCGGCGACTGTCCCCCATCGATACTCCATCTACGTGCCATCGCGCCGACGACCTTTCTTTTCTGCTTCTCACAAACCGTTTCCCGTGTAAATATCCAGTCTTCAAGTTTCTGACTAAGTTGATTCA
This sequence comes from Venturia effusa, assembly GCA_007735645.1. NCBI lineage: Eukaryota > Fungi > Ascomycota > Dothideomycetes > Venturiales > Venturiaceae > Venturia > Venturia effusa. Next base: position 1,437,948 of record CP042190.1, on the reverse strand, counting down.
CGGCTTCGGGCACAGACACGGGCAGACCTTTGCGCTTCACCTTTGGCGATCCTTGGAAAGCTCAAGTAGGTTTAATACTGGAGAGAGGGGATTTTCAGGCAAGCAGGACGCTGCGAAGGAGGAGCTGGCTCGCTTGGTGAGGCGGAATAGTGGTCTTGCGCTTGCACCCCTTCTCTGACCTGTTTGTGTAATCAAATCACTTTGATTTTCTCTTCTGCTTCTAGCATCTGGGGCTTTCTTCAGCTCTTCAGTCTTCACGAAATCAATATCAGTTGTCCTTCGTCTCCGGAAGATCACACTCTCGTGCGCAGTTACCCTTCATTTGGGAGCATTTCTGCACTTTGAGTAAGCTCAACTTTTTGAACTTCGAGAAAGCTCACACGTTCAACATCAGCTTCGTCCGCCCTGCGCCTTTACCGACCTCGAACAGCCCCGGCTTTCGAGTTTTAACACCTCACCTTCTTACGAGCTCGCGACAATGAGCTCCTCTGTCTTCTACAAATTCAAGTCGTCTAAGGAACCACAGCGGATCACATTTGACGGCACTAGCATCACAGTCTTCGAGCTAAAACGAGACATCATCAAGCTCAGCGGACTTGGTGACGGCACAGACTTTGACCTCTCCATCTATGATGAAGCTTCGAACGAAGAATACACAGACGACACCACTACCATTCCCCGCTCGTCATCAGTTGTCGCGCGTAGGCTACCCGCTGCCCGTCATGGCCATGGAAAGGCCGCTCGTTACGTTTCCGGCAAGGCTCCCGTGAATGCGAAAAACAGCTATCGCACAGAGGCCTCGAAGTCTGCCGTGCAACCCAAAGCCACTGCGCAGCTTACCAGTACAGCGGACTTAGGCAGGCCACAGACTGAAGAGGAACGGATTGCCGCCATGTTTGCAGCTGAAGGCAGCCAGTGGGAACAACAGCAGCAGGAAATGGCAAACGCAAAGCCTGTTTGGAACAACAGCAAAGGTCATAACAAGCGCCCGGTGAATGTGCCGGACCACGAGCCACCCGCGAAGTATATATGCCATCGATGCGGCCTAGCAGGTAAGTAAACCAAGTGACTCCGCTCACGATGTACACGCTAACTTATATATAGGACATTGGATCCAACTTTGCCCGACGAACGACGATCCAAACTTCGAACAGAAGCCAAAGATCAAGCGCACGACTGGTATTCCACGGTCATTCATGAAGAAAGTGGAGAAGCCTGTTGGCGCGACGGAGGATGGTCTAACGGAAGAGTCGAACCAGGGTGGAACAATTATGCTGGATGCTGATGGCAATCATGTAATTGTGGCTCCCGACACAGCGTCTTGGGAGAAAGAGCAAGCCAAGCTCAAGGCTTCGGCCGCTCAACAGGAAGCCTCAAAGACGGGCAGTAAAGAACTTCAGCAGCTGGGCTTGGAATGTCCCATTGACAAACGTTTATTCGTCGCACCAATGAAGACACCTTGTTGTGGCAAGACTTACTGTAGTGACTGTATTGAAAATGCACTGGCCGACAATGATCTCAAATGTCCCAGTTGTGGCACAGAGGATGTTATTCTTGAAAATCTTACAGCGGACGAGGAGATGGTAGCTAAAATCAAAAAGTACGAGGATGATAAGAGTGCAGCAAAACTCACCACGGAGGAGGTGAAGTCACCCAAGCCACAGAGTCCCGGTGCTACAGAGAAAGCAGTTGTTGCAGATGCAGGTGCCAAGGCAAAGTCAAAGTCACCAACTCCAGAAAATACATCAGTGGAAGTCAAATCACCAGGTTCAGCAGCCGAGTCCACTTCGAAAAAGCGACCGGCTTCAGAAGAACTCGAGAACAAGCGAAGCCCTCCAAAGGCTCCAAAGGCTATGTTACGAGAACAGATTCAAGCTCAAGGACCAGTGCCACCTGGTTTCGACCAGAACTTCATTGAACAAATGAACAAGTTCGCCCCCATGAACAGTAGTCAACAAACGGCCCCGTTCTTCCCACCTACTATGGGTGCTATGGGTATGAATCCGATGACGGGCATGATGGGCATGCCAGCGATGGGAATGGTGAATCCTATGATGGGCATGGGGACGATGATGGGGATGCCAAACAATATGATGAATCCCATGATGATGGGTCGTGGTATGAACGCAGGGATGGGGGCATTTCCACAAACTGGCATGCAGCAGCAACCAAACTTCAGCAACGGCATGATGAACGGAGGAGGGTATAGTGGGCCAGGATGGCAAGGTGGACAGCAAGGCTGGACCGGACCTCAGCAACTGCAGATGTCGAACGGTATGGCAGGCAGATTTGGGAGCTTCCCTAACCAGCAGCGACAGATGTTCGCAGGCCAAGGGGCGACGGACGAAGAAAACGCATATACGCGTAAGCCGGTGAATCCTCATCGGGCACAGAATCGCCAGCGGAGACAGGCACGGCATAACGACTACAACACTCTTTGAAAGCGAGGAGGGGCGATAGATTGATTTTGTTGATGCGAGGGTTTGATTCCAATTTCATCCGTACCATGGGGTTTGGCGTACTAGTCAACAAGCGGCCAAGTGCTGGTCGGCATATGCATGGCAAAGACATTTGGGACTCGGTTGGATGGTGCATACTACTATTATATCAGCTTTGACGATCACGGTCACGGTGCCATAAAACGAATAGACTTGATTCTACTACAGTGGACCGGCACGATTCTATTTCATCCGACGTGATTGATACTGTAACATCTCTCGAAGGTTCGGTGAGATGGGCCGAAGTATTCCGTATTTCCGTGCCAGTAAGATACACCGCCAAGCTTGCCCTTAATTAAACACGTGTCTCTGAAAGGTGGAGAAGCTTGGAATTACTCAGGTCTATATATGCAAGTGCGTTCCCACAGCCCATAGCGTTACCGTTTTTCTCAGCACACCGAAGGACACACTGCAACCTCGCGAAGTCTCTCACCTATCACCGTATACTTAACGTATTAACGACAATCAACAAGCAACCATTTGCCGACTTCTACTCCCGGCGATACCGACACACTATCCAAGCTTCACGTCCGCACATTTGCATCCAAACCTTCAAAAACAACCACACCTCAACCACTTACGGCATAACCCTGGCACTGCAGCATCATGGCGGGATTTATAACCAATCACAGAAACAGTAATAGTAGTAATTACTCCGACTCCGACGAGAGCAGCTATGATGGCGCCAGCACCGTTGTCCGCGCCAGCTGCTACGTCGTGAAGAACGGCACCGCGGCGGTTTCTGGATGCCACTACTCCACTACCTTCTCGGGCGGGGCAGAGTGGTGCGGGTGAGGTCCCTTCGGTATGCTTCCATGAGAATTTCTTTCGTTGTTTGCAATCACTGACACTGATGTCAGGGGACATCATCACCTTCGAATAGTCCCCCTCTCACTGCCTACGACAACAAGATGTATTTTTCCACGCCGGCGAAGAATACCAAGGCACGTAGGGAGGGGGCTGCATACCACATCACGGGAGAGTGTGAGAGACTCTTCTGCGACACACTGAAAGCCGTTTTTCATGGTGAGGGAAACTTGGCTTCACAGGAGTCGCTTGTGATGGATATGCACACGCACGGCACAAATAAGCAGGACTACTTTGGTACATCAAATCATTCAAATGGCCTGAAAGGCAACAGGTCGAGAATCGATCACAAGGCCTATGTCACGGATTGGTTAGAGATTTGGGACTATGTTGGTGGGGCGACATTCCGAGGATTTGTCGCTGAGCACCAGGATGAACGCAGCATGTTCGTTTTCTTCGACAGCGGTGTTTTGAGCAGTGACCTGAAGCCCGGGTAGGTTTCATGATCTCACAAGTTTCGTGTATATTGCTAACAATCGAACAGGCTCATGGCTCTGCTCGAGTTGTGCGAGGTTCCTGACTTCGATTGCTCGCGGTTGGTCGTCTGCCTTGATCGGCAGGCTGATCCAGAAGCCAGCAAAAGTCTGATGAGGGATTTAGGCTGGGTAGGTTTCGAGGCAGTGACATTGGCGGATTGGACGGAGAGTGACGCAATCGTTAGCGATCGATGGATGTTCTTGTCTATGGATGCTTAGCCCAAGGTTCGATTGCGAAGGCGTTGGATGGTGGAAAAGAGTCTGTAATTTAAAGCTTGGAGTTTCGAATCGGCGAACTCATGTTATGTTCTGATACGAAGGCTTTGCATTTATTTTCTCGAACTGAATCGAATTGAATTGACTACTCAATTACAGCTTAAAAGGTGCATTCTACAAGAGATCTATACTAGTAGCTACTTCTTTTGAGTTGCGAGGGCGCCATGAATACCAACTACCTCCGCATTGTCATGAGTCTCATGATATTCTTGATCTTTCTGGCCGACCAATTGTAGCCTTCAGATCGACTATTAGTCTACAGCGGGCGTGGACGGGGACGTGTCCGACTACAAATATCGGCCAACAAATGTGGAGGCTCTCAGTTGCAGTCTGTTGAAACAGGGCCCGTATTGTTCCTTTAAATGCGCAAGCCTAGTCGCTGTCGGCGGATGAGGCTGTCACCTCCGAAGAACTCCACGTAGCTCGACTTGAGCTTGTACCCTCGACGCGAAAACACGCCAGCATAACTCTAGTAGCCCCTACTTGTCCATGGGCTTCACAAGCTTGACTTGAGGCTCCTGTTCATCCTTCTGCCACATCATCAGCTTTCTCAACATGCCATCGCCGACATGTCGAGGCGCAACCGCCTCTCAAACACCTCTCCTCCTCCTCCTCCTACAGCTCATGCCCTCCGTCACGGCCTTCTACCTTCCTGGCGTGGTCCCTACGAGTTACAAGAGAGGAGATGTGGTTCCGCTGAATGTCAATCATCTCGCACCGGGGGACTCGGAGCAATTTCCCAATATTCGCTCGCTATACTCGTACGACTACTATACCCCGGAATTCAACTTTTGCCAGCCTAAAGGCGGGCCCAAGCCTGTGTCTGAGTCGCTCGGAAGTATCCTCTTCGGCGACCGGATTTACACTTCACCGTATGAGCTCAAGATGCGAGAGGATGAAGAGTGCAAGGCTGTATGCAACGAGGAGGTCTCTTACGACGGCGAGGAGGATGGGATGTTCCTGAACCAGAGGATCCTGATGAACTACAACATGAACTGGCTCATTGACGGGTTACCTGCCGGGCAGATGAAAGAGGAGACCAATACTGGGGCGCAGTTCGAGAGCCCAGGCTTTCCGCTAGGCAGCGTGGACGAAGCTGATGGGTCCCCCATACTCAACAATCACTACGATATCAATATTCAATACCACGAAGCCGGCCCTGACCAAAATCGCGTGGTTGGCATCATAGTTGAGCCCTCGTCCAGAGCCAATTCAAAACTGGTCGATGGCAAGGCCGACTGCGGGGACACGAGTACTCCAATGAAGGTGGGTTTGTTTGGGAGGACCAAAGTATTGTATACGTATAGCGTGAAGTGGACGCCTTCCAAAACGCCGTTCGCAACCCGGTGGGACAAGTATCTACATGTTTACGATCCCAAGATTCACTGGTTCTCCTTGATCAACTCGGCCGTCATCGTCTGCTTCCTGGTCGGTATGGTCTCCACGATCCTCATCCGTACGCTCCACAAAGACATTGCGAGGTACAACAGACTAGATGACGTTGCATTGGAGGACCTTTCAGGCACAGGTGTCATGGACGATGGGGTTCAAGAGGACTCTGGTTGGAAGCTTGTACACGGAGATGTCTTCAGGCCACCGAAATATCCACTGCCGTTGAGTGTATTGCTCGGAAATGGAGCTCAGCTATTCATGATGACTGGCTTCACAATTGGTAAGCCCCTAAGCCAGGTTTTCTGTTCCTAGCGTTAACCCATGTCAGCATTCGCTCTTCTGGGATTCCTCTCCCCATCAAATCGCGGCTCTCTCGGCACTGTCATGGTGCTATTCTATACCGTGTTCGGCTTTGTAGGCGGCTACGTCTCGGCTCGAGTATACAAGTCATTCCAGGGTGAAGGGTGGAAACGCAACTTCATCTACACGCCCGTCTGTCTCCCTGCGTTCGTCTTTGCCATCTTCTTCTTTTTGAACCTCTTCGTATGGGCTCGCGGAGCAAGTGGTGCTGTTCCCTTCGGCACCATGCTGGTCTTGGTCCTGATTTGGTTCGTCATCTCGCTTCCCTTGTCATTCGCTGGATCATGGCTTGGGTTCAAGAGTCCTGAGATAGCCGCCCCCGTCAGGACCAACCAGATCCCGAGGCAAATCCCGCCAGCAAGTGGTTATATGCGACCTCTCCCTAGCATGTTACTCGTGGGTGTGCTGCCATTTGGCGCCATATTCGTCGAGCTCTATTTCATCATGAACAGCATCTGGACCAGCAAGGTTTACTACATGTTTGGCTTCCTGTTCATCTGTTACGGCCTCATGATCATGACCTGCGCTGCTGTCACCGTGCTGATGATCTACTTCTTGCTTTGCGCGGAAAATTATCATTGGCAATGGCGAGCGTTCTTTACAGCTGGTGCGAGTGCCGCGTATGTGTTTGCCTACGCGATGCTGTACTGGATGCGGACATTGAGTTTCTCGAGCTGGACGAGTGGCGTTCTGTACCTGGGGTACAGCTTCCTGATCAGCTCGCTCTTCTTCATTCTCACCGGTAAGTTAACTCTCGGACCTATTCTTTTGACATGGCCACGATTGCTAAATACGTGCAGGTTGGATTGGCTTCTTCGCCTCTTGGCTATTCGTTCTCCGCATCTACAGCTCCATCAAGGTGGATTAAAAAACACAGGAAAACTCGGGCCATGACAAGTGATGTTGTAAGATTTTTTTTGCTCGCTTCTTCGCCACCATCGAATCTTTGGAATTGGAACCGGAATTGGAATCGCCTAGATGGTGTCTTCATATAAAATTTTGCGAGCGAGCGAATGCGAATGTATGATGGGCGTGCGGCGAGATTTGAGCGTCGGTGTATTGTCCTTGAACATGTATTGTATTAACAATAACAATGTTTATACCACCACCGTCGATTTTGATTGTACTTTTTTTTTCTCGTGAAAGGTTTTGAAGCTGGACATTGATATGTGAGATGTGCGATGTTTTAAAATGCAATATTATGGGTTACTTATCTCGGTGCCCCTGTTGATGAATATATTCTCACGATTTTTGAAGAAAAAGTTCGGTCCTATATTTTTTTCCTATCTGTTTCTAACATTTATACCACCACCAATCTTGATCACACTTCCTTCTCTATAAAAGTCCTGAAGCCGAACATCGGTCTGTGAGATGCGCGGTATTTTAATCGCGGTTTCGTGTATTACTTGTCTCAGTGCTGATATCGAATATCTTTTTAGTATTTTGGAAGAAAAATTCAGACGAGCAATTTTTGTCCTTTCTTTTTTACAACCTGTACCTAAGACTAGACCGACTTTACTCCTCAAGTCAGAGAGGTGCCAATCTACATGCCATTAAGCTATACCTCGGGCTAGTCCGCTGAACGTAGGAATCGAAGATTCTTCACATGCGATAGGCTTGCAGCATGCCCAGAGTTTTAGGGTTTGCGATCGTGCATACACTAGCACTTACGGCAGTCCATTAGCCGAGTAGCGGACACTACGAAAAATAGGAAAACGAAAATTGAAAACCTGAGAATAAATATACGTACCCTAATATAATATACTTAAAACTCCTAAATATTACCTTAATTTATAGCTTAAGTAATCTTTATTATACGTATATCTATTTATCTTATTATTATAGCTCGCGCGTAATACTAGAACCTTACTACGCGCGAGATTACTAGTAGTATCTATATTACTACTTCGTATTTACCCGTATTATTTAACTATATAGCTACTACCCGTATTATCGCTTAACTAGTATAGCTTATAGCTTCGCGCGTAGTATAGTTCTTATACTACGCGCGAGACCTCGAATACTAGTATCTTTATTACTACTTCGTACTTACCCGTATTACTTAATATCGCTTAATTAATATCCTTATCTTCGCTTAATTACTAACTATCTTATAGTCCGTAAGCCTAAGATTCCTAATAGTCTCCTACCCTAGATTAAGGAGCTATATATTACCTAAACCTAGTAGTCTATTACTTAATAGCTACGTAAAGCCTACGGTATCGAGTCTAACTATAACGGCCGTACTATACGGCGATACCTAAGGGCCTACGATATCTAGAAGAAGCCTTATATTAGGCTTACTAATAAGCCTAAACTAAAAGAATAGATATATACCTTCTTCTTCGAGAACCTCCTTATAGATAACTAAATACTACTAATACTTACTACTAAAGAGTAGCTATTAAAGAAGAATATATTAGAGAGGTTACGGCTTAAGATTAGTCTAAGGCGACGGTAAGGACGTCGTATAGTAGATATTAATAAGGCTATTCTCTCTATAAGACGTATAGTAGTAGAAGAGATAAGGTCTTTAGGTAGTATAATTAATAGCTTTAGGAGTATACTTCTCTATACTTACTTCCGTAATAATAGCTACTTAATCTCGAAGACCTTATTATATTAAGTATATTTAGAGATAAACCCTAAACTTATAGAAGCTCGTCGTAAAAACTACTAACGCTATTAAGAAGAATACGTAGTTCCTAGGCCTAATTAGCTATAGTTAATCGATAGTTATAATAAACTAAAGCCGTACGGGATATAGATCTACGCCTATATTAATATATATTTACGATATATTATATAGATCTACGTAGGAATCTCGAACTCTATAGCTATTAGTATATTCGGCTAATTTATTAACGTACTAAAATCTATTTAGCGAGGCCTAGTATAGATTCGATCGGATAAAGAAGGTAAAACTACCCTACTTATATAAGTATATTATAAGCTCCTTCTCGCTTATAATCTAAGCCTAAGGTTTTAAGATACCTATATATATAGTACTAGTATAAAGAACTAGAGGATTAAGGCGTAGTAGATATAATTTACTAAAGACTATATCTTTTAATAGCGAAAATTCTTTATATTCCTAGCTTATACTTATCAATTTAATAACGGGTTAATTATTAACCGTATCGCCCTCCTCGTACTATATATTTCTATACTTTATAAGGAGATTACCTTATTTATATAGGTATATTAATTCCTACGTAAAGAGATAATCTTATTTATACTTAGTAGGTATAGAACAATTATTATATTCGGAGGTAGAAAAACCGCCTAAATATAGTACCCGGTAGGCTATTTATTCTCTATAATATACTACCTACTAGTACGTATAATTACGCGGTTAATCTTAATCCCGAGAGAATAGTAATCTTCTCGTTACTTATAGATTAGTATAATCTCGATAAATTTATACTCTAGGATATATATAATCTATATACTTAATATCTTTATACTAAGGGCTATCGTCTTATAGAGAGACCCCTATTAAATACCCTTAAAGATCGGTCTAATCCGTATATTCGCTATTATATTAGTCTCCGAGTAATACTAGGCTAGTATTACGATTCTAGGCGAGAACCTTAACTTATAGAACTCGATATACTAACTAGGGCTCGCTAGTAGTTTTAAGATCTAGATCTCTTCCGTTATATAGGAGATATAGCTATAGATATTAAGATAGATAAAGTCCTAGGTAACTATAACTACGAAGAGAATTATTAAGATAGAGACGGTAAGGGCGAGTATAATAAGAAGTTTTACGGAGAGTAATAGTAATATAGGCTAACCGCTTTCGAATAATATATAAACTTAAACTTATTATTTTTAAATAGATCTCGTTAAGTTAGTAAAGTTAGTATTTCGGTAATCGGTTATTTAGGTTTATAGCTTATACGCTTATTAGTAGCTTATTCTTATACTAAGATTTTACCCCCTAGTCCTACTATAACGCTACTATATTTCTTTATTCTAGGTATACTATTCGAACCGCCTTATCGAGCTTATTATTTATTATCGTATAATTAAATTTTTCTAATTATTAGTTAGAGTTATAGATACCCCTATCGCCTTAATTTATTGAAATACGGGCTAATATCGGTATTACTAGTATTACCGTACGACTATATAGCTAAGGTTTCGGTACCCCTCTCCGAGATACTAACTCTATAAAACCCTATAGTACGCTATATATTCTAGTAAACCTCCTATCCTACGTACTTCCTTCTTATCTACCTTTAACTAATATACCTTTATAATACTACCTAAGACCCTCTAGTACGAATAGGCGATTAGGAAGCCTTATATAAAGAACCCTATAATACCTAGTAAAATTACTTACGGCGCCTATAATAGTAAACTTTACGACTAAAGCGAGTTCCCTCTTAGAACCTAGATACTAGGTATAAATAAAAATACTATAATTAAGGTCGTTGATAAATCGCCTACTCTACCTCTAAAAAAAAGTACTAATATCGGGGTAAAGACTTCGAGATCTTCGTCTATAATAGTATCGTTTAGCTTACTATAGAAAGCCTAATTTATCTCTATAGATAGCCGTTAGTAATAGAGATCTAAGATTTAAGGCTAGTTAAAGGAACCTACCGATTCCGAGTCTAATTATACGAGAATAATTCAACGGTAAGCGAGTATAAAGTATAAGGCCCCTCTTAATAAGTAGCTCTTTTAATACCGTATTATAGCCTATAGGGTAGATTATATAACCGACGAGGATAGTATACGGTAATATACGAAGTCCGTACTTATCTATAAGTAGTAGGTATTCCGCTCGTTCTATATACTTATATCCTAATTATACCTAGATAGATAGGATTATACTATCTTTCCTAACGACGTTAAAAGTATAGAGAAACTCCTTAATAAACTCCTTAGTACGTAAAATCGAATCTCTACTTTATATACCTAGATATATAAGCCTAACTTTACGTCGGAGCTACTTAAGTATATACCCTATACTATTAACTTAGAAGTAGCTAGTAGTAGTAATATAGAGACTATATTTATAAGCGAAAGAGCTATCTTCCCTCTTACTACTACTAGGACTAGTAGTCGTCCCTAGTACTAGATTACTATCTACTTTAAGAAGTATATAGATAATATCCCTATCCCGTTTAATAGTAAGGCCTTTAGGGATCTCTTAGTATTACTATCTCTAAAAAAGACTTTAACCCCGAGGAAGAAAGCTACTCCGAAGATTAAGAAAGAGATTAAGAAAGAGAAGGTTACTAAGTATATCCCCGCGAAGAGATATAGCCTAGGAGAACTAGTTATTAAGAAGGAGCCTTATAGCTATATTCCGGCGAAGAAGTATAGCTATAAAAGGATAATTTTAAAGGTTAATAGGATAGCTACTAAGGAGTAGAGAATCTTTTAATAGTATATCGGTAAATAGCGAGTTATAATACTATAGAATAACGAAGAGCGTAACGAACTCGATAGGTTACTCGAAGAGTAGAAGTAGGAGTAGGAGTAGGAGTAGGTAGATAGTAATAATAAGCTTCCTCCTTTTAAGGACGTAGTAGCTTAAAAGGTACTAGGTAGGTTAATCCTTCGAACTAAGCCCTAGATAAACTATAAAGAGTAGAGTTAACTAGTACCGAGATTAATCGATTAGTACTATAAAAGAGAGTAATATATTATCTAAATCGGGTAAAGTATCGTCGTACCTTCGTACTCTATACTAACCCTATATACTATATATCGAGCTATAATTCGATACTATAGTTTAAGTTATAATAAAGCTATATAGCTATATATATACCTCGTTAGTCCTACTTCTCCTTCTCCTCGCTAATAGTCCTTATAATACTAATTTAATAGTTCCCTCGTTAGCCCTACTCCTCGCTACTACTACCTCTACTACCTAATATAGAGATACTAAACGTGTAGCTTATTAATAGAGGAGAGAAGGGAGGCCGGGGTAGTTATTATATATACCCCTAGCCTCGCCTCTGCTACCCCTAACTCCTAGTATCTTAGTATCTTATCGTTTTTCTATAAACCCGGTAAGACGCTAGGATACTAGGAGTTAGTAGTAGTAATAGCGAGGCCGGGGGTATATTATAATAGCTACCCTAGCTCTCCTCTCCTCTATTAGTACGTCTAGTATCTCTATATAAGTACGAGATAGTAGTAGTAGTAGTAGTAGTAGTAGTAGCGAGGCTAAGGCTAAGACTAATCTTAGAGAATAGAAGAAACTATAATCTCTCTCGCGCGTAGTATAAGAACTATACTACGCGCGAGATACTACTATATATAGTAATATAGTAATAGTAGTATATTTCTAAGATCTTACGCGTAGTATAAGAACCCTACTACGCGCGAGATACTACTATATATAGTAATATAGTAATAGTAGTATATTTCTAAGATCTCGCGCGTAGTATAAGAACTCTACTACGCGCGAGATACTACTATATATAGTAATATAGTAATAGTAGTATATTTCTAAGATCTCGCGCGTAGTATAAGAACCCTACTACGCGCGAGATACTACTATATATAGTAATATAGTAATAGTAGCATATTTCTAAGATCTTACGTATAGTATAAGAACCCTACTACGCGCGAGATACTACTATATATAGTAATATAGTAATAGTAGTATATTTCCAAGATCTCGCGCGTAGTATAAGAACCCTACTACGCGTAAGATACTACTATATATAGTAATATAGTAATAGTAGTATATTTCCAAGATCTCGCGCGTAGTATAAGAACCCTACTACGCGCAAGAGGCTACTATATATAGTAATATAGTAATAGTAGTAGTTCTTAAGATCTCGCGTATAGTATAGTTCTTATACTACGCGCGAGAGGCTACTATATATAGTAATATAGTAATAGTAGTAGATCTTAAGATCTTACGCGTAGTATAGTTCTTATACTACGCGCGAGAGGCTACTATATAGTAAAGTAGGATAATAATAGCTTAGTTTATAGTCTCGCGCGTAGTATAGTTCCTATACTACGCGCGAGAGGCTACTATATAGTAAAATAGAATAATAATAGCTTAGTTTATAGTCTCGCGCGTAGTATAGTTCCTATACTACGCGCGAGAGGCTACTATATAGTAAAATAGAATAATAATAGCTTAGTTTATAGTCTCGCGCGTAGTATAGTTTCTATACTACGCGCGAGAGGCTACTATATAGTAAAATAGGATAATAATAGCTTAGTTTATAGTCTTACGCGTAGTATAGTTTCTATACTACGCGCGAGAGGCTACTATATAGTAAAATAGAATAATAATAGCTTAGTTTATAGTCTCGCGCGTAGTATAGTTCTTATATTACGCGCGGGATTAGTTATAGATAATTAACGAGGCTAAGGCTAAGGCTAAGTAGGGTTAATAAGTATACTATAACTATTCTCGCGCGTAGTACTATAACTATACTACGCGCGGGATAATAAAGCTACTATATTTATAGATTTTTAAAGCCTCGCGCGTAGTATAGTTCTTATACTACGTACGGGATTAGTTATAGATAATTAACGAGGCTAAGGCTAAAGCTAAATAGGGTTAATAAGAGTACTACTACTATCCTCGCGCGTAGTTCAATAATTATATTACGTACTAGATCTATAGGTTATATATTATATTAAGATAGAGATTATGCTACTAGCCTCGCGCGTAATATAGATTCTTACTACGCGCGAGGTTAGCTATATAGATTATATAGGTAACTATTTAAAATAACTTACTTAGCTACTAGTTTTAACTACTTATAACCAAATATCTAGTACCGTAACTAAATTAAGCCGACGCTAGACCTAATTAGGCCGCCGTACTTTTCGAGATATATTTACTTTTAAACTACTAACCTTATAACTCTAGGCTATACTACTATAACTATAGCGTAAGTAGCTTATTCCTTCTATCTATAGCCTTATATTATATTCTAGAATAGCTTCTAGGTATTCTTCCTTACGCTACTAGTATATAGAGTAAGGGAGAGCCTTATAAAGCTAGATTAAGATAAAGTTACGATATTTTAGTATTATAACTTTAACTTCTTACCTTACCTTCCTTTACCTTAGATAAGTATTAATAAGCTATACTAACTATATAATAGACCTAAAAGAAAGCTTACTACGCGCCGCGATATCTACTCTATTCTAAGTAACGATAAAGAAGAAGTCGCCCGCTCTCGTAAGATTCCTCGCCGCCGCCTCCTACTACTATAGGCTAGCCCTCTACTACTATTACTACTACCTCCTCCTCCTCCTCTAGCTTAAGGAGCAGATATTATAGCTTAAGAAGTAGATTTAGTAGCTTATAGAGTAGATTTAGTAGCTTAAGGAGTAGACTTCCCCGGCTAACTACCTAAAATATATAGTAGCTCTAGTAATATTACTATAGGTTTAATACCTCGACTTTCTAATAGTAACCTAGACTTTAATACTCTCTTCCGCGTATCTCTATACCCCGCCTCGTATAATCGTAATAGTAATAGGGTATAGTACGATATCCGAGATACTATCTAGAATAGTATAAGTAAGGCTTAGCGGCGTTAAGTCTCCTATATTACCTAGCTCTAAGAGACCGATCTAGGGGTAACGATAACTAGTCCTAAGAGGTATACTTTATATAAGAAGGGTAAAGTAGTAGAGATTAACAGGAAGATAGAGACTATAGAGTTTACTTATAGAGTTTTCTCTAGAGAGGCTTATAAAGTTAGTAAGAGATTAGGCTCCCGGTATTCTTATTACTAGCTATATTTACGCCGTTACGAGATACTTACTAATAAGTATACTTATACGTAGAAAGAGATAGCTACTACTATAGTAAAGAAGCCTATACTAAAGTAGAGGCTAGCTTTACGCGTAGCTTCTTTAGAGAAGGCTTTAGCTAGTAAGCGTCGCCGTCGGATAAAGGCCTTAAAGACCTTACGTAAGAAGATAGCGCGTAAGGAAAAGATAATTCGTACGCTAAGGAAAAGATTAATAGCCGCCCTTAAAAAATAAAATTACTAACTACTAAGCTCTTATTTTACTATTTAAGTAAACTTAGGGTCCCTAAGGGGTTGGGTCGGGTCGGGTTTAAGGGGTACCCCCCTAACCCGCCGTAGGGGGGGGGTAAACGGGGAAGGGTTAGGGTTTTAGGGCGGGGGACAATTTACCCTCCGACCCGATAATCGGGGTAGAATTAAGGGCGTACGTAATACTTATTAAGATATAATATCTATATAAAGTATTATATAATATTATTAAGAGATAAGGTATTCTTATAGAAAGTAAGAGTAATAATTTAGTAGAATCTAGGTCTTAAGTTATAATATTTATATATCGAGTATTACTAATAGTCTCCTAATAGTTAATATAGAGAGAGAGCTATTTATTTAGTACTACTATATAGAGAGAGAACGGGTATAATATTAGATACTATCCTTAGACTTATTATCCGATATATCTCGCTTATTAATAATACTATTATTAGTTATAAAACTATCTAGATTCCTATTATTATTATTATCTTCTTCTTCTATCTCCTTGTTATCCTCCTTATCCTTATCTTAAAGCCGACCTCGAAATATAGAGGCTAGAGTACCCTTATTATCTACTATATCTATTTTATTAAGATAATTACTATTAATATTAGTCTTCTATTTAGCTAATAGTAATATTACTAAACGTTTAAGATCTATATTACGAACTCTACTATATCTCTAAGTAGTATCTCTCTTCGAACTAAATATAAGCTCTTATACCTTATTTACTAGCGAGGCTTTAGGTAGATTAGCTCTTAATCTAGCTTTATTAATAGGATATACTATCTACTAACTAGTAGGACCTAGTAAGGAACGGCTAGTTATAAGTTAATTACGTAGGATCGTAATTTCGTCTGTATTAAAAAATTAGTAAGGAGAGATAAAGGGAAGGGAATTAATAGTATAGGTCCCTATAGTAATAAGGGCCTATATAAGCGTTAGAGACTATTAGTAGACTATTAGATAAGCGGAATACTAACCGATAGTTCTTCTTTATAAAGATATTTATAGATCTTCTTATTTTAAGTAACGAGCACTAGACTATTTGCCTTAGTATTTAATAATTACGCTATATACTACTATAATCTCCTTATAAGTCTAAATATAGTTTACTAGTAGTTTAAGTAGCGAGCGATAGTAGCTTCCTAGAACTTTTTAATTTACTTATCTACTATAGGGGACTAGATTTTAGTATCGAGAAGTACGTCTAGATCTTAATTAAGGGATTCGTCGTTATCTTCGTCGTCCTCTTCGTTATCGTCTTCGTCGTCGTCTTTATCATCTTCGTCGTCTTTATTATTATTAGGTTCGAAGGCGATAATTTTATTAAGAGGGCGTTTAAGGATATTAGGATAGCTACTAGTAGTAATTCTAGAGGTATTAATTAGTTAGAGGACTAGTAAAAGAGTAAGGAACGTTAGTATAGATATACCTCTTATCTATAACTTCTTAAGTAGCCGCCTATAAAAGCTCCTTTTAACGCGCCTCTAGTAATTTATTAAAGTCTAATAAGTTCTTTACTTTCTTACGCGCTACCGATATTATAGTATATAGGTACTATCTAGCGTAATCTTTTATCTTCTTAAAGCCTTTAAGACCCTTACGGCGCGTAGTCTCTTTCTATATATACTTATTTATAGATCGCTACGCAACTAGTTTAGTAGGCGCTATAGTAGAGAGCGGCTAAAGTAGGAAACGGCTAATAGTCTACTAATAGTTAAGGGTGCGATTAGAAAGTAAAATACGCTAAAATTACTTTTATAGATATAATAATATTAATTAGTAGAAGGAGTTCGTCCTAAGCGCGAAAAAGTAAGTATAGGCCGATAATCGGCGCCTAAAGCGGCTTAGCGTATAGAGATTTTAACGCTAGTCTATCGTATATTAGAACGCGCCTTTACTAGTTACCTCTACAACTATTATCCTCGTATTAACTTAGCTAATTATATCTTATTAGGCCTATTAAATTATTCTTATCGTTATTTATTACTATAGTATATCTTTATTTTAAATTTACGCGTACGCGTATTCAATAATACTAATTATAACCTTAGGCGCGTACTAAGATAACTAGCGTAATTACTACTAGTAGCTCCTAGATCGCTCGAAAGTCTTTAAAAGGTTTAACTAGTACGCCTAAGTTACGTTTAAGAAAAATAACTACTCGAAAGGCTCCTATAAAGAAACCCTACCGTTATAAGCTAGGAAGTAAGTAAAATACCTATTAGTTTACTAATAGTCTATTAATCCTTACTAACGTAAATTCTAGCCGTCGTATTACGTAAGATTCGTCGCTACTAGAAGGGGACTAAACTCCTCCTACGTAAGTTACTATTTACGAGATTAGTAAGAGAGATTACCTAGGATTTACTTATTATTAAGGATACGCGCTTTTAGAAGACGGCTATCGATATAATTTAAGAAGCGGCCGAGGCCTTCCTAGTTAGCTTATTTAAAGGTAATATTTAATATATACTTAATTATCTCTAGTCTACTAATCTAGAATAGATACTAATCTATACGCTATCTATACTAAGCGAGTAACTATTTAGTCGAAGGATATATAGTTAGTAAGATAGCTTCGTTAGGGTAGGGGTAGTAGCGAGTAAATTCTAGGCTAAAAATATAACTAAATAATATATTTTTAGAGTTATATACTATGGGATAAAGTAAAGTATATATTAGGCGTAGAATATTAATAATACTAGTATTTACCTCTCTTAACTATTAGTAGACTATTAGGATCTCTCTCTCTATCTTTCTTTATCTAAGCTAAATAAGAAACGGTAAATTTAACCTCTCTTAATAATTAGGAGACTATTAGGATCTCTCTCTTCGTCTCTCTTTATATAAACTAAATATATTATCGTAAATATAGGCTCCCTCGACTATTATAAGACTATTAGGATATCTCCTATCGTCTTTCTTTATCTAAACTAAATATAATATCGTAAATACAGCCTCTCTCGACTATTACGAGACTATTAGGATATCTCCTATCGTCTTTCTTTATCTAAACTAAATATAATATCGTAAATATAGCCTCTCTCGACTATTACGAGACTATTAGGATATCTCTTATCGTCTTTCTTTATCTAAACTAAATATAATATCGTAAATATAGCCTCTCTCGACTATTACGAGACTATTAGGATATCTCCTATCGTCTTTCTTTATCTAAACTAAATATAATATCGTAAATATAGCCTCTCTCGACTATCAGGAGACTATTAGAATCTCTCCTATTATCTTTCTTTATCTAAACTAAATCCAATATCGTGAATACAGCCTCTCTCGACTATTAGAAGACTATTAGGGTCTCTCCTATTATCTTTCTTTATATAAACTAAATATTAAATAGTGAATTTAACTAAATATATATCCTAATACCTAAGATTATACTATAATATAATATAATATTCTTCCTATTAACTCGAACCCTAAGGAGACATTTTATTAAGGTTCGAATAAATTAATACCTTTCGTTACGTTCTTTAAGATTATAGCCTCTTAGTACCGTACTAGATTTTCGTCTTGTTTCGAACGAGAAAATAGGCTCTAGTCTTTATCTATTATACTATATTAGTCTACGTCCTTATCTATCAATATTTCTATACTACTATAGCCTTATCGTTATCGTTATCTACGTCTATACCTACGCCTTATAATCTATTCCTACGAATTAGCCTTAATAAAGAAGTCTACCTTTAGGTACCCGAATATACGGACGAGTTCTAGGACTAGTTTATCGAATAAGTATAGTATAAGACCGAGTTCAACGAAACTAGTAAAGTACGTAAATCTAAAATAAAGTTTCGTAAATTTAGCGGTACTAAGTAGGCTGTATACTAGATATACTTCTAGGAGGGGGCTTATCGAATAACTAGCGCCCTAAAGATCGTATACTTACGATGCGATAAGGTTATAGTCTACGGGAATTACTACGGTATAAAGAGTCTTACGGAATATATCGATTCCGATACCTATAAAGTAATTTCTAAGAGACGAGGTTTGAAGTAGCTAACTATTAAAGAGGGCTTTAGGGTATCGGTAAGACTATTAGTAAACTATTAGGTCTTCGAAATACTAATATCTACTAGAAGTACCGTACTAAAGTAGAGATTATAGAGGCCGGCGATATTAAGATATATACTAGTAGCTTTAACTAGTAACTTATTAGGACTATCGTCTTATATAAATAGGTAATAATAGCGGTCGATAATATCGAATTCTTTCGTCTTATACGATGCGCAAATCCCGAAATTACTATAATATCTTCGTCGACTATTACTAACTATATTCTTAAGCTACGAGAGGCTACTAAAAATATAATCCGTAAATATCTCCCTCTATCGCCTTAGAAAGTCGTATACGTCTTAGATAGATAGTCTACGCCTCGCCGGGATAGCTACGTCGTAATTAAGATATACTAGATTCGTAATAATTAGGTACTCGAAGACGTACTAATCGGTTTTAAGCTCTATACCGGTACCTATAGCGGTACTTATCTCGCTAAACTTATAATAGGGCGGCTATAGTATTTCGACCTAGTATAGAGGGTTATTACGTTTACTACGGATAACGCGTCGAATAATAAGACTATAGTATAGTCCGTTAACGCGTTAATTATTAAGCTATATAAATATACGAATATTTAAAACGAGATTACGCTCTATCTCTATATCGCGTACGTAATATAGCTTAGCTATAATAGCCTTCTCTCCGATATTAAAATACGACTAATAAAGGATGAGCTTATAAGGAACTAGTTAGAGAAGGAGGAGAAAACTACTATAGTACTTATAAGGGGCGAAATTCCTATAAATACTTAAAGAGAAGTAAGTTAACCCCTAATAGTCTCCTAATAGTCCTAGAGTTCTATAGCCTACTAATACTATTCTTTGCCTAAAGCTTCTATATACTATAGCTAAAGCGCGTTAGATTACTATCTTTATTAATTCGAGCGAAGGACGCTAGCTTTCGTTCTAGAGAATTTAAGCCGTATAGCTTAAGGAGTACGATACTTATTCGATAGCCTAATATCTTCGCCCGATATAGGATATTAAGACTAGGTAGAATTCTACTTTCTATATATTAGTACATCTCCTTAAGTTAGGCGAGCCTATTATAACGTATACGAAGAAAGAATACGCGTATCTCTCTCTTAATAATAATAAATAGGGCTAAGTTAAATACCTCGTTAATATCCTTCGTCCTTTTACTATATATACCGCCCTTATTAGTACGTCTAAAGAACCGACTATCTATTAGGTCTTCGAATTCTATAATCGTCTCTTTATATACCTTAAGAACGCGGAGGAGATACTAAAGAGTAAGACGCGTCGATAGAAGGTCGAGATTAGGAAGGTATACGGTAGAGTAAGAGAGAAGATTAAGGTCTACTACTCTACTACGTTATATAGCTAGGTAGGTAAGCTCTACGGAATAGCGATCCTTCTTAATCTACGCGTAAAACTTAGTACTTAGCTAAACCCTAAGTAGGTACTAACTGAGGATAACGAGTTCGATTAGTAGGCGTATTATTAGGAGGAGTTAAAATAGCTATACGATAGTAAATACGTAACGTGAACTCTAACTAAACGACGAAGGGCTATACCCGATAGCCTTAAGGATATAGAGATCTTCCTAGATTCTATTAAGATATAAATAGCGATAGCTAAGGCCCTAATACCTTTACTAGTTATAGGTAGGCTAACTAACCGGATAATTAATAATAGATAGAAAGAGTTTAATAACTATCGGTCGTAGAGTAAGTCTCCTCTTATCTAATAGTTCTCTAATAGTCTCTAACGCGTAACTAGACGAGGCGTAAACTTACCTAAAGAGACCCTTCTAGTAATAGAAGCTTATCGAGCCTCGCTTCCCTCGTATTACTATAATAGTTAAGGATATTTTCGTAATTTAGGCGGCTAGTATTAGTATTAAACGAGACTTTAGTATTATAAGCGCTTTTAATACGGATAATAAGACGTATAGTCTAAATATTCTCGTAGCCCTAATAATAAATAACTATAAATAGAGAGTACGGTAGAAGTAGAATCTCTAGGATTACTACTTAATTTATACGCGTAAGGATATAGTTATATCTAACGAGATTAAGGTAGAGCGTTAGATATCGGAGGAGACTATTTATTATTTTATTCGCGACTTACTTAATCTCGATAATATAAGTAAGACGGAGGATATACCCGATCCTAATAACTTACTATTTAAGGGAGAGGAGATTAGAATAGAGATAGAGATAATACTTAGTAGCTTTAAGTAAGATAAGGAGGGTTTATTAGGCGATAACCTCGAGATAGTTCCTCGTATAGTAGATCGTATAAAGGGTCGTACGAAAAGACGCGCTTAAAATAAGAATAATAGAGGAAAGCGTAAGGCTTATAAGTTAACGGTTCCGGGGTTACGAAGGGCTAGTAGCTTAAGCCTTTACGTAATAGTTAATCCGGAAAGTAATAGTAATAATACGGGCCCTATACCTAAACGAACTCGCTTAAAGATAGACCTATAATCGTAGTTAGTAGTATTGGTATTAACTAATATTCTATAGGAATAATAGGTAGTTGACCAATGGTACCAATGAAATAAGATAAGGAAAAATAGAAGTAAGGAAATAAGAAAGGATAAAGGACTAGTCTAGTTATTAAGTTATATAATACTTAATTCTTAATTGCAAGCGGACTTACAATCGACTATATATATATATAACCCCTATATCTACTAAGGTAGCTAGATCTAGATAGATTAAGGTGGTATTCCACCTATAGTAATCTAGCCCTCCATATGATTATATACCATTAAACGTAGCTGAATCCAAATACTAGTAACTCTTCTTTATAAGATATACTACGTGAAATAAGTGTATAGATAGCCGAGCTATCTTATAGGAAAGTACTCCTAAAACTAAGAAATCAAATCTATCTACTATCCTATAGCTATCCTAGTCGGCTATTAGATCAAATTTCCTCTATTAGGAATTGTTCGAATAGGTTATTAAACGAACTTGTATACTTCGGATACTTGAAATTCGTATTATAATTATATCTATTACTAAAGGTCGGGTTATACTATTCCTAACGGGTTACTAAGGCTATTACCGGTATTCTTATATACTAGTAATTTAATATATAGTTATCATAAGCTATATAACTTATATAAGTATGAATTGTTAATTGTGTAACTAGATCTAGTCGCCTAATTGCATGTAAATTGTCTAAAATCGCCTAGAATCGCCTATTTTTGGCCGTTTTATTGAATGTAGGTTAATACCGTTAAAGTAGTTAAATAAGTAGCTATTCTATACTTTACTTTCTCTCTTTTATTCCCCTAAACATTAGTAAATCTTTACTTTTAAATTGATAGCCTTTTAGTAGGAATCCTTTAACTTATTCTTTACCTTCCTTAATAGAGATTACTCCTACTTCTTTAAATTCTTGAAAACTCTCGATCTCTTTCTTTGAGGTAATTAAATCTACCCGTTAAACTAACTTACTACTAATATATTAGTAGAAAGATAGTATTTATACTAATTAACCGTAGTAGAAACCGGGGACCCGGAGGTCGTAGTCGTAGTTTAACGCCTATAGATCCTTAACTAGTCTCTTCTAAATCGCCTTCTAACGATAGCTCTCCTCCTACTACTCCTCTAACTATACGTAGTAATCCTCGAACTCCTAATAGGCCCCTAGGTTATTAATTTATATCTAGGTATTAGGATATAGGTATACCTCTTTCTATATATAGTAGAGGAGCAGTTCCTGGATAAGGCCTATTTATAGGGTAACTTAGGACTCCTCCTCCTCCTTCTAAGAGTCCTAGTACTATACGTAGGAGTAGTTCTAGCCGTAGTTCTAGTAGTAGAAACTCTAGTAGTAGAGGTCGTGGCTCTAGCGCTAGAAATACCCCGTAAGTTAGAATTCTATTAAACTAGAACCTATAAGTTAACTTAACGATAGTTCTAGACCTTCTCGTAATCCTATATCGATAATTCCTCGTCCTATTAGTAATCCTAATTAAGTTATACCTAGTAGATTCTAGAATTTCGAAGGAAAAACCGTTTATTTAAATAGAGATGAAGTCCTAGGTATCCGAGAGCCTACTAGACTACTTGAATTCTTTAGAGAGTTTAATTTAGCGCTAAAAAATCTAGGGAATATACGAGAACTATATTCGCTATTCTCTCTAATAGGTTCTCGTAATAGGACTCGAAACCTCTTAACCTATACTTATTTAGATACTATTAATTACGAAGGCGGTTAGAATAGTCCTAATTTCCCTACTTAGGAAGCTAACTAGGTTCTGGGAAAGAATATAGGTAAAGACGTTCGTTTTTCGCCGAAGGTAGATCGAGATAGTACTAGAACTCATTACTAGTATTATATAGTAGTAGTCTTTAGCTAGATATCGAGAGGGGCTGTTACTAATCCTCTAAATCGTACCTGTACCTATTACCGTAGTAGCTATATAGTTCCTTTTAATAGTTACTATACTATTACTATAATTATTACTACTATTCGTCGAATTAAGTAGAATAGTTCTTGCGCTAATTATTACTTTATAGCTCGCTCTTAGATTAAGAGTACTAGTAAGAAGTATTATAGTAATAGATCTAATAAGGTTAGGAATATAACTCCTAAACCTAAGGGGCCTATCCTAGATCTAGATCGTAATAGTTTATAGAGAGGTTAATCTTTTTCGGTATTCTAAGGCTTGTAAGTTTATTTAATATGCTTTCCTAGTTTTTACTAAATTTGGGATAGAGTTTATATATATATTAATACTATAGTAGGTATTACTGGATAAGTTTCTAATAGTTTTTAATAATTTCTAGGGATTCTTTCTTTTCTCTATACTAAAAGCAAGCCAAAATATAAAAACGGAGTAGAACTACTTCTAAAAAATAGTCTAAATTGCGAAGTGAGTATAGTAAGTAAACTTATAATAAATAAATATATAAAAATATTAGGAACTTTAAATACTAACTACCTTCTCAGCAAAAGTTCCTTAAAAGTTATAGGTATAAAAACTAATGGAATTGCTAGGTATTCTGGCCTACAACTCTGTTTAGCCGCTTTACCCAGCCTTCTACTCGAATTTCGAGTTTATTTATAGACACTAACTTAGTTAAATAAGCGTTAGGTTTCGCCTTAGTAAGTATATTAGCTAGGTTATTAAGACTATTAATCTAACGGACTTCTAGAATATCCCTATTCTTATATACCTCTCTAAGAGCTATAATATCAATTATAAGTCTCTTTTCTTTTATTATTCCTAGCTTAACTAGGCATTTATATAGGCTGTATAAATCTATATAGATAATAATAGGAACTACTAGAAAATCGACTTCCTTTAGGATCTAGGATAGAGTAGTAGCTAGTATATAGCCTTTATCTACTCTATTAGATATAGCGAGGATTTCGGAGGCGAGAACTAATCTAGTAACTCTTTTAGCTTTAGTTAAAGACTAATAGATAATATTTCCCTTAAGATTAAACTTAAAATCTTATAGGGACTTATTTCTAAGTATAATTAAGGAGCTAATTTAGCTACTTAGGTCTTTATTGTTTGCGAAAGAGCCGTTAATAAAAACAAATAGCTTTACCTTATCTAGATCTAGTAGAATAAAGCTTAATCCTCGGTCCAAATTATCCTTTTACTAGATAAGGCGTTTATTTAGAGCCTTAGTATCCTTAACTAATAGATCTTAATACTATATAGCTATAGAAAGGTCGAAAGCTGCTTTAGGTTAGTATATTAATATAATATATATACCTCTTACACGTTGCTCGATATAGGATTATTTAAAGTCCTCCTAGCTAAGATTAATAGGAAATAGCTTCTCTCCCTAGTTTTTCTACTTTGTAAGTAGGTTTAGCCCTCGTTTAGATAATATATAGCTATTAAAAATAAGCTAATTATTATTATTAAGCTCCTTAATAGGCTTTGCTAGGAAGTTAGCTTTTAATCTTTCTTCCTCCTCTCTGAATTTAAAGTTCTTATTATAGAGAATCAAAGTATTATCTATCTATATACCAACAACACCAAATATATCTCCTTTTGTAACTAGGAGGCATAGATTATAGACTAAGGTAGTTATATCTAGGTTTTCTTTATAGTATTTATAGTAGGTATTAAACTAGTACAGACCTACTTTAGCGATACTATATAAGGGTTTAATAATTTCTATAATAGTTCTAGGTAGATAGAGGTAAATAATCTCTTTTAGTAAATTTACGAGTATTCTCCTATTCAATATCGTCTTTAATTGGGTATATACCTACGAAATATCTCTTAATATTAAGAGGAATCGTTTTCGTTGTTTTTTAGGTATAGATTTAGGAACTTTAAGGCGTAGAAACTTAAGAGTACGTGCGTTAAGTAAGGTTACTATAATTATAAGTATTAATCTCTAACTTACTCTCTAAATAGTAGGCGATTGGGTTAGGATAACCTCCTTTCCTTTATTATTAAATCCTTATACTATAAGCCGTGACTTTTTATAGGGTTTATTAGTCCCTTTTCCTTTAATTTCGTGGACTATTCGCGAGTTGAAAATACGCTCGTTTATAATAGGTTTTTATATAAACTTTATTACCTCTTTACCTATTAACCCTTCAATCTTAGTTGTTATTAAAATTTAAAATAGTAGGTTATTTAAAGAGAGTTTGCCTTCTATACGCAATTAGAGATATAGTATATAGTCTAACTTCTCCTTTATAGAGAGAAATACTTCCTAGGGCTGAATAAAGTACTAGGTGTACTTATCTAGATATCGCCGTCGAGATCTCGTCCTTACCGTATTAATTATAACTATTCCTTATATCCTAGAAACTCTTAATTAGCTGTTAAACGGACTTGCTGCTATTAGATTGTTACTTTTATTACTATTACCTATCCTAGGCTCCTAGGAGGGGAGTTACTCCTCCTCCCTAATTACTACTTCCCCCTCCTTAGAATCTAATGAAAATATATCGTTTTCGGCTATAAGTTCGTTTAATAGTCGAGTTTAATAGGGCTTTACGCTAGTAGACCGAAATACTACGTCCCTATTATTAATTCTAACTATGTAGTTATAGTTTTCGATCTTTTTTAGTATATAGGGCTCTTTCTATTATCTAGGCTCCCTCTATACCAATACCTCTAACCCAATTGGCATAGAATATAGTGAAATTAGGGTAGGACTATTCCGTTGTAATAGGGCGGATACTACTTACTCCTTTACTTATATCTCCCTAAGCTCTTTTATTACCTTTTTAACTATAGTTACCCTTTGAAGAATTATGCGGCTAGGAGGGTAAGAACCTATAATCTTAGGGTATACCCTAAAAACGAGAAGTATAGGAATAAGTCTATTTGGTCCTACTATATCGTTGATAGCTTTTATAGTATACTAAAGGAGGGTTTTACTATTTTCTAAAGGTAACTTATTCTTAAAAATTAAGTAGCACCTTCTAAGAATAGTATAGTATCTTTTAGCTTTTCTAATACTATAATAGGCCTTAACTGGTATCTCTTTAACGTATATATTAAGAGAACTTACCTTCTAGTTAAATTTATAAGCCGTAAAATTCGTACCGGTATTAACAATAATTATATCTAGAGGACCTAAATAGGTATTAATCCAGATTATTCGGACGTATTTCCAGACCTTATTAGTAGTTATTCCTTTAAGAAATCTAGTAGCTTAAAATATAGTTACTATATTTATAATATATAGTACTAGTTTTCCTTCTAAAAAGAAGATATCTATAATAATCTCTAAATTAAAAATAAGATTATCTTTTAAGCTGAATTTGAACCGTATTAGAGCCTTTACATTTATCTAGCAGAACTTATAAATTAACGTAATTAATTAAATAACGTTAGTATTAATATTATTTAATCCTACTCTAGTAAGGATTATTAATAGGCGTTAAGCCGAAGGATATCTAAAACGTCAATAAATTTACCTTAATTAACGCTTATCTAGGTCTAAAAAGAATAATTAGAGGAAGGTGAATAATGGTATATTATTAGTAGCTTATTTTAGCTAGTAAGGGGTTGAAAATCGGGTATTTTATAGTTCCGGGGTATTATAACGGACTAACCGTTAGTTAGAACCGTTTAATGACGTAGTTAAGTAACTCGAATTGGTTATTAAACTATCTTATATATACGAGGTATCTATAATTTACTTAAGAACTAGTAGTTTAATCTATAGATAACCGTACTTTCTAGTAATAGGAAAGTACTTATTACCCTGGACTAGTTAGTTTCGAATATTATTAAGATAGATTCTAAGGCGATCTATATCTCTAATATATATAAGGAATGGTATATTGGCCGGTACTATATAGAAATTAATAGATCTAAACGGTATCGGTACCGTGGTAGTTCCGAGGCTTAATATAGAACCCTTACTAAATAGAATATTATATTATCCCGCGGTAGATTAATCTAAATTAAGTAGTAAGTAAACTTATAATACTCGGAATTAGCCTTCTCCTACTATAGAGATCCCTAATACTCCTATATTAGGTAGGATACCCTAAAACACCTAGTCCGAGTACCGATAATTAAACTAAAATATCTCTAGTATAATATATACAAGTTAGTTTGCTAGCCTTTTCGAAGTAAGGAAATATATAGTAGTATTATCGGATAGCTATTAGGCGACTATAAAGAAGCCTTCGTTATTTTCTTTCTCCTAAAAGAGAAAATATACCTCTTCTCTAGCTAATTTATCCTATACATTGTTGGTACCTTCCTAGAAGTTAACTATAACTATATAGGCCTTAATAATCTCTTCTATTGTATAGTATAATAGTTAGGAGGCTTTAAATCGTTTAATACTAGCCTTTCGTTCTTCTAGGGTATAATAAACGGACTAACAGCCCTATTTACTATATACGTAGCATTTCTAGCCTATTTTTCTTAGCTAAAATCTTCCTCCTCTTCCTCGAGAAGATTGCCCTCTATTTAGGTATTCTATTATACGTCTTATACTTCTTTCTCTGCCTCTAGAAAGGGAGTTTTTCTAATAAGTTCTATTAGTATAGTACGCTTCATTATCGTTATTTTCGTATTCTATAATTTGTAAGTTAGTTTAACTATTCTCCTCGTCGAGAATAAACGCTTATTAGCTCTATTCTAATATCTAGAAGCGTACTATATATCCTTCTACCGTAATTATTATAATAGAATTCCGTAATTAATCGTATAAGCCTTAATACGTACTTATAGGAGTAAATAAGGTATACTAGTATTCTCGAATACCTTTATAGCCTAGGAGTAAGTGTTCGTATACTTCCGCCTAGGATTTTCTAAGATTTCTTCGTAGTTTATTTAACTAATTAATAAATAGTTCTAGATATTCTAGAATTAACTTTCCTAGCGAACTTTGAATATAGGAGAGAAGAGTAGTATTTCTCTATTCTATTAATTATCTTTAGCGTCTTTCGGGAGTCTCGAAATACCGTAGTAGTTACTTAAAACCTTAGATCTATCTAGTAGGTCGGTTTACTATTATCTCGTTATAGTAAAAGTCTCTAGCCTTCCCTTTTAGTATCGTTAGAAATATATTAATAACCTCTTTTCTATCGAATATTCCGTATTTTCCTATATTTTCTACGAAGATCCTAAGCTTAGTTTCGAGCACGTCGTCCTTCTCTCTACCGTATTTTATATCGTCGGTATATAACTTATTAAGGTCGGTTAATCTTCGTATAACTACTATTTATAGATCTTATAAGTTAGTTTAGCTATCGATAAAGTTCCGAAAAATATCTTCGAGTCTCGATCTAGGTCGTTCTAGTTACTATATAGGCTACTAAGATTATTACTAGGCTAGTATTTCCTCTAGTTCTTCCTAAACTATTAATAGTAGTACTCTATAACGCTAATTATTAATAGGTTATTTACCTTTTCGTTAAGTAATATTAGGTTAAAATCGTCTTAAGTTACTAGACTTAGGTTACGTATACTGAATCTCCTAGGTAGTAGGTTATTTTCGGTCTAGAGTTAGAGTTATAGGCGGGATCTTCGGATAATCTATAGATATAGTATCTA
Source organism: Venturia effusa (assembly GCA_007735645.1). Lineage (NCBI taxonomy): Eukaryota > Fungi > Ascomycota > Dothideomycetes > Venturiales > Venturiaceae > Venturia > Venturia effusa. Next base: position 1,408,992 of record CP042190.1, on the reverse strand, counting down.
TAAGTTCGTTTAACTAGTAAGTCGATATAATTACCTAAATACCGTTAGCTAATTATAACTCTATAGGGGTTTCTTTCTAGGTTATAGCTAGAAGAGCCTCTCCTAAAACTAATTTTAGCGCTCTTAGTCGTTCCTTATCGACTTTCTACTACGTAGTAGTATTCTAATTACGAAAGTCCTCGTAAAAGTACTCCTAGAGTTCGTTAAGTAAATTTACTAATGCGTATAGGTACGCTTAGTATACGATATAGCTATTAAGCTCTTTATTAGTTATTGTCGGACTAAGGGATAAAGATAACTTAAGATACTTCTTATTAGTAAAGAAGAGCTATCCCTTAAGTTATACTTAGGAGCTTTTCGTACTTTTAGTAGTTATAACGCTCGGGGTTGATTTCTATTACTTGTCTTCTCTAGCTATATTATAGTTTCTAGATCTTAATAATCTATAAGGATTCTCGATAGAAATTCGTTATTCCTAGGGCTATAAGTTCGCTTAACGAAGTCGTTCGATATTATCGATAAACGGTAGGGTTAGGGTTTATATATATAATAGTAAAAACACGATTATCGGACTATTTTAGGTAAGTATCCGTCTAAAACTTAGGAGATATAGTTATAATCTTCTTGTTTACTAGCGAAACCTTACGAATCTGTGGTTAAATCAAGTCTAACTACTAATTAGTATTAGTATTAACCAATATCCTATAGGAATAATAGGTAGTTAACTAATAGTACCAATAAAATAAGATAAGGAAAAACAGAAGTAAGGAAATAAGAAAGGATAAAGGACTAGTCTAGTTATTAAGTTATATAATACTTGATTCTTAATTATAAGCGGACTTGTAATCGACTATATATATGTATAACCCCTATATCTACTAAGGTAGCTAGATCTAGATAGATTAAGGTAGTATTCTACCTATAGTAATCTAGCCCTCTATGTAATTATATACTATTAAACGTAGCTAAATCCAAACAAGTAGTAATAACTAACTTTAACTATTAGAAGACTATTAGTATTCTAGGATTATATATTTATACTTCGTATATATATAGTTATAAATAATTATAAGTTAAAACTTAGTATTTCGACTCTAGATAGATTAATATTTAAAGCTTAGTATCTCTACCCTCTATTATATATATATTATACGATATATTATAAGACTAGTATTACGTACCTCCGATCCGTTTAGTTAGGTTAGGATTTATCGGGGTAAGGGTTAGGGCGGGGTCCTCTTAGAGGGTACCCCCCCGACCCGAACCCCCCTCCTAACCCCCCCTAACTCTAAGGGGTCGGGGGATAACCCGACCCCTTAGGGACCCTAAGTAAACTAACTACTTTTAGATAATATATTAATAGCTTTTATAGCTACAATCGACTACGATTAAGGTTACTAATATACGTAGTTTCAGTATACGACGGCGAGGGTTTTACGGCTAAAATAAGTATATTACGAAGGTAAGAGACATACGTAATAAATAATTAAAGCTAACTACTATAATCTAGGTTATTGTAATACCAAATAATATAGTAATACTACCATATTAAGCTTCATTCATTAAGGTTTATAGTTTATGGTTTTTCGTTTTCCCATTTTTCGTAGTGTCCGCTACTCGGCTAATGGACTGCCGTAGGCACTGGCCGCCCGGCCGCGGTTGCATGACCATGACGTATCAGGGCCAGACCAGCTAGGAGGGACGGATACAACAAACAACAAAAACACCATGCCACGAAAAGACAGACTATCATTGCTACTGAGCAAACCCATACGCGCTCAGAAGCGAGGAGAGGATAGAGACGATAATGGATGATCCGGGTACGCTGTATCCTCCACCACCCATCACCCATCACCTATCACCCATCTCCTACAACCCTCCACCCCAAAACCACATCCCAAAACCACATCCCACACCCACCAAAAACCCCACAACTAACGCCAACCAGTCCAAAACCTCCCCTCCCTAATCCACTCTCTAACCCAAACCCCGCCCTCAACGCAAAAAGCCACGATCGAGAAATACTTCACGCGCGATGCCTCCCTCACCCACCCCTTCTGTCGAACAGGCAGTTTCGACCTCACAGACACGCTGTGTTCGCGGACGTTGATAGGGGTCGTTTATAGGTGGTACAAGATCATGAGTCCGAGGGTTGAGTTGAGTGTTGATTCTGTTGGTTAGTATGCGTTTTTACATACACTCCCTTTCCCTTTCCCCTACCTTACCCAGTCCTCCCCTTTCCCTTCCCCTCCACAATCGTCCCTTACCCGTCCTCCCTTCCCCCCTCCATTCTCTCCATTCTAACCTCTAACCCACCCAACACAGCCCACGACCCCCAAACCAACCTCTTCTACGCCTCCATAACCCAAACCTTCCACATCTGGCCCATCCCCTTCTACCGCGCCCGCGTCCGCCTCGTCACCGTCCTGCGTCTCGTCCGGGACAGTCAGACGTCGAAACATAGGATAAAGAGCCAGGACGATCTGTACCAAGTCAACGAGTTCGTTAGGTTCTTTTGGTTCGGTGGGTGGTTGGTTGTTGGGGTATGGCAGTTTTTGGCGACGTTTTTCTGTGCGGTCGGGGCGGTGGTGATGTGGCCGCAGACGTGGTTGGAGGAGAATTGGTTTAGGGATGGGTGGAAGGGCGTTGGGCAGTGAGGTTGGTGGTGGTGGTGGGGCGTGATGTAGAGTATGCTGGGTTGGTTGGAGTCATGGATTTGGAGGCGCATGGGACACGGATATGGAGAGCAATTGAGCGTGGAGGATATGTCAATAGCACAAGGATCTGGAAATGATTACATCGCTATATTTAAAGAGCTGGGTACAATACAAAGGACGAGGGTATCAAATGTGCGATGGTGAAAAAGTGAAAAAGCAAGGCAGCAGCATTAGAACCCCAACTCGCTACAATACCATCGCGCCGAAAGAAATTGTTCCTGAACCCAGATTCTTCCATTTCCCCTACGCATTGCAAGAAAGGAAGCTCCAGAGTTCGTACATCTCCGTCTAGCCCCAAGAATCGAGAGCCGAACATCAGCCTCCTCGGGCAGGACAAATCACCACTCCTGTCATGGCTTTCACAGTAGAAAGCCCAAAATCCACAGTCCGACAACTGCTCCGCGATTCGCCTGAAGATCAGCGGCATCATTCTTCTTCCCAGCCGCGGTACCAGGTACCGTTGTAGCAGCCGCCATCGACCCAGCTGTAGTTTCAGCCGGCAAAGTAGTCGCCTTCACAGTTGCACCCAGTATCGTTGTTGGACCCAAGTCAGTTGTGACAACAACTCCTAGCAAACTCGCTGGTATGGCGGAACCGACACCTGAGCTCGTCCATTGAGGGGGTATGGCCAGGGTCGCCGTGTTAGGTTGGGATCCGTTTTTGCCGGAGTAGATGTTGCTGTGTGTTCCGGTTGCGGCAGAGAATTCTCCTGTGATGAGGTTGACCTTGTTACCAGAAGGCTTCATTGTGTAGTCTCCTGAATGCAAGGTGCCGTATGAACCATCTAGAAGGAAAAAGGAGGTCGTGAATTTATCCTTTCAGTCTTAGTGCACGCCCTTGACAAGCAGAACGGAGCGCCTACACAGCAGAAGGGCAACCCGTAGCCTGATAGAAGAAGACACTGGCTTGATTGCGCGCCTGAACATGTTATTTCATGAATCTTCTGGTGGTCTTAGATCGAGAACGTACAGCAAATGGGAGCAGATGCGCGTCGATGATTACCTTGATCATCCAGAGGCAGATGTCGGGCGGAGAATTGGATACCCTTTATCGATGCAATAAGGCTCTCATAGAAGTTCCCCAGATCTTTGGTCCCTGTCGGTGGAGCAACTGTTGTTCTAACACCTCCGGGATCACAAGGTGCACAGTTGTCTCGGCCTCGGAGAAGCTTCGAAGCTGTGATGCCTAGAATGCCGTATGCGGCGAGCAGTAAGAACGTAGCGAACATCTCGTGAAGATCCTAGATCAACGAGACAATGAACATAGTCGAGGAAGAAGTCCTAAGATGGTGTCTAGGATGACGAGATGACGTAGCACTCGTCCCGGTCACACAACAGCTCTTTCCCAAACAAAGTACATGTGGAAAGAGCAAAGAAGATAGAGAAGTAACGGAAGCTTCGTCCAACTCAAACCGGTAAACCTACACGTTGGTAGGTAGTGAGTGACATAGGAAAATGAAAGATAGCACAGATAGAGACCAAAGCATCATGACTAGTTCAGCAGGCTAAATGTGCACAACGAATACAGCCTCCATGTATAACGAGTCGCAGCTCTTCCCTTGAGAGGATTGGTTGGACGAAGTACTTGGCAGAAAGATATTCGTGGTATAGATAGAAGCTGCATGCGTACTGGCTCTGTGCGGCCTGGCGAAGGACTAACAGATCAAATTTGCCCAAGGACCAGCCATGGTTTTGACTTTGATATATTGAATTGGTTCGCTTCGCATATAGCACACCCTCGGCCTTGCCCGCCGTCTTCTGGCAACGAAAAGAATCTCTCCAGAATTGCGAAAAGCAAGATTTAGGGCTAGAGAGTGCCTGAGGGATTTGTACTTTCGGTTCTTGAGATGAAAGAGTGAAGGAGAATGGAGACTTGAGACACACTTAGGAAAGAGATGTTTCCGTATGAGCCAGTAACTGATTTCTGTGAATCATGTCAGATCCGAAATCCGCAAGGGAACCCAGAGGATCGTGAGCGCAAAGGAGCGGGTCTGCGTCGACACAGAAGGAACGCCAAGCCGTAAGCTGCTCAGTCAAATGCATCAATAGAGACAGCAGATGTGTACCGATAGACACTGAACGTCGTCGTTGCTAAGAGAATCGGTTCCGTCTCATGCTCGTTGAGTGACAGAAGCTGGAAAAGGCGTCATCCGCCGGCACCCATTGTCCAGCCGAAGACCTACGGCAGTCCATTAGGATCGGGGCGGACACTACGAGAAAACGGAAACCCATAAACTACAAACTTTAATAAATAAAGCTCAATATAGCAGCATCACCACATTATTTGGTATTATAATAACCTAGATTATAGCGGTTAGCTTTAATTATTTATTACGTATATCTCTTAGCTTCGTAATATACTTATTTTAGCTATAAAACCCTCGCCGTCGTACCTATATAATACTTAAAACTTAAACTAAAACTACGTATATTAGTAACTTTAATCGTAGTCGATTATAGCTATAAAAGCTATTAATATATTATCTAAATATAGTTAGTTTACTTATATATAAAAAAAAGAGCTTAGAGGTTAGTAATTAATAAATTAAGCTTATTTTATAAGAGTCTTTACTAATCTCTTTCTTAGCGTAGTAATTAACTTCTCTTTACGCGCTAACTTCTTACGTAAAGCCTTAATAGCCTTAATACGCTAGCGACGCTTAATAGCTAAAGCTTTCTCTAAAGCCGTAATATACGAAGCTAACTTTTACTTAGGTATAGATAGTTTTATTACTATACCGCTAGTAGCCCCTAGCTCTTTCTATATACGAACGTACTTTTAAGTAATAGTTTCGTAATAATATAAATTTAGCCGGTAATAAGAATACTAAGTACCTAATCTCTTACTAATAGAATAAGCCTCTTTAGAGAATATCTTATACGTAAACTCTACTCTCTCTATTTTCCCGTTAATCTCTATCTCTTTACCCTACTTATACCTAGTATATCTATTAGAACCTTTCCGGGTTACTCTAAGATTAGTTATCTTAATCTATATAGTATAGAAGATTTAACGCCGGCGAGCCGCGCTTAGACCTTACTAGATAGTTTCTCGGATATCGTAAAATACTAGATTACTATAATAATCTTATAACTCCGGATATAGAGCTACGTAGAAGTAGGTATTAAAATCTAGGTCGCCGTTAGGGAGACGGGGTACCCGACCGATAGTAATATTACTAGAGCTACTATATATTTTAGGTAGTTAGCCGGGGAAGTCTACTCTATAAGCTACTAAATCTACTCCTTAAGCTAGAGAAGGAGGAGGAGGTAGTAGTAGTAATAGTAGTAGCGGTAGAGGGCTAGCCTATAGTAGAAGGTAGTAGCGAGGGATCTTACGAGGGTAGGCGACTTCTTTATTATTACTTAGGACGGAGTAGATATTGTAGCGCGTAGTAAGCTTTCTTTTAGGTCTATTATATAGTTAGTATAGCTTATTAATACTTATCTAAGGTAAAGAAAGGTAAGGTAAGGTAAGAAGTTAAAGTTATAATACTAAAATATCGTAACTTTATCTTAATCTAGCTTTATAAGGCTCTCCCTTACTCTATATACTAGTAGCGTAAGGAAGAATACCTAGAAGCTATTCTAGAATATAATATAAGGCTATAGATAGAAGGAATAAGCTACTTACACTATAGTTATAGTAGTATAGCCTAGAGTTATAAGGTTAGTAGTTTAAAAGTAAATATATCTCGAAAAGTACGGCGGCCTAATTAGGTCTAGCGTTATTAATTTAGTTACGGTACTATTTAGTTATAAGTAGTTAAAACTAGTAGCTAAGTAAGTTATTTTAAATAGTTAACTATATAATCTATATTACTATCCTCGCGCGTAGTAAGAATCTATATTACGCGCGAGGCTAGTAGCGTAATCTCTACCTTAATATAATATAGAATCTATAGATCTAGTACGTAATATAGTTATTAAACTACGCGCGAGGATAGTAGTAGTACTCTTATTAACCCTACGTAGCCTTAGCCTTAGCCTCGTTAATTATCTATAAGTAATCCTACGCGTAGTATAAGAACTATACTACGCGCGAGGCTTTAAAAATATATAAATATAGTAGCTTTATTATCCCGCGCGTAGTATAGTTATAGTACTACGCGCGAGGATAGTTATAGTACTCTTATTAACCCTATTTAGCCTTAGCCTTAGCCTTATTAATTATCTATAACTAATCCCGCGCGTAGTATAGAAACTATATTACGCGCGAGACTATAAACTAAGCTATTATTATTCTATTTTACTATATAGTAGCCTCTCGCGCGTAGTATAAGAACTATATTACGCGCGAGATCTTAAACTAAGCTATTATTATTCTATTTTACTATATAGTAGCCTCTCGCGCGTAGTATAAGAACTATATTATACGCGAGATCTTAAACTAAGCTATTATTATTCTATTTTACTATATAGTAGCCTCTCGCGTATAGTATAAGATCCTTACTACGCGCGAGGTCTTAAGAACTACTACTATTACTATATTACTATATATAGTAGCCTCTCGCGCGTAGTAGGGTTTTTATACTACGCGCGAGATCTTAAGAACTACTACTATTACTATATTACTATATATAGTAGCCTCTCGCGCGTAGTAGGGTTTTTATACTACGCGCGAGATCTTAAGAACTACTACTATTACTATATTACTATATATAGTAGCCTCTCGCGCGTAGTAGGGTTTTTATACTACGTACGAGAATCTTAGAATTATACTACCGTTACTATATTACTATATATAGTAGTATCTCGCGCGTAGCGTAGTTCTTATACTATACGGGAGAGAGATTATAGTTTCTTCTATTCTCTAAGATTAGCCTTAGCCGTAGCCTCGCCGCTACTACTACTACTATCTCGTACTAATATAGAGATACTAGACGTATTAATAGAGGAGAGGAGGGCTAGGGTAGTTATTATATACCCCTAGCCTCGCCGTCGCTACCTCTAACTTCTAGTATCTTAGCGTCTTACCGGGTTTATATAAACCTAGTAAGACGCTAAGATACTAGGAGTTAGTAGTAGTAGCGGCGAGGCTAGGGGTATATTATAATAACTACCCTAGCCCTTCTCTCCTCTCCTCTATTAATAATAATAATATCGCCTTTACTATTATAGTAGAGAAGGTAGTAGCGGCGAGTAGTAGGGCTAACGAGGGAACTATTAGATTAGTATTATAAGAACTATTAGCGAGGAGGAGGAGGAGAAGGAGAAGTAGAACTAACGAGGTATATATAGCTATATAGCTTTATTATAACTTAAACTATAGTATCGAATTATAGCTTAATATATAGTATATAAAGTTAGCGTAGAGTACGAAGGTACGACGACGCTTTACCTAATTTAGATAATATATTACTCTCTTTTATAGTACTAATCGATTAATCTCGGTACTAGTTAACTCTACTCTTTATAGTTTATCTAGGGCTTAGTTCGAAGGATTAACCTACCTAGTACCTTTTAAGCTACTACGTTCTTAAAAGGAGGAAGCTTATTATTACTATCTACCTACTCCTACTTCTACTCCTACTCTTCGAGTAACCTATTAAGTTCGTTACGCTCTTTATTATTCTATAGTATTATAACTCGCTAAAAGATCCTCTATTACTTAGTAGCCCTCTACTCCTTAGTAGTATTAACCTTCGAGATTATCCTCTTATAACTATACTTCTTTATAGGAATATAGCCCTTAGGCTCCTTCTTAATTACTACTAGTTCGCCTCGGCCGTACTTCTTTATAGAAATATAGCCCTTAGGCTCTTCCTTAATAACCTTCTTTTTCTTAATCTTCGGTAGAGCTTTCTTCCTCGGGGTTAAGGTCTTTCTTAGAGATAGTAACTCTAAGAAATTCTTATTCTTAAATAGGGCGTTACTATTAAAGGTAGGAATATTATCTATATACTTTTCGAAGTAGATAGTAATCTAGTACTAGGGCTAACTACTAGTTTTTACTATAGCGAGAGGGAAGATAGCTCTTTCGCTTATAAATATAGTCTCTATATTACTACTATTAGCTACTTCTAAGTTAATAGTAAGTAGTATATACTTAAGTAATTTAGATATAAAGTTAGGCTTAAATATCTAGGTATATAAAGTAGAGATTCGCCTCTATATACCGAGTACTTTATCGAGGAGTTTCTCTATACTTTTAACGTCTTTAGAAAAGATAGTATAATCCTATCTATCTAGGCATAATTAGAATATAAGTAAGTATATAAAATAGATTACCTACTACTTACGGAGAAGTATAGAGCTTACGTATTACCGTATACTATCCTCGTCGGTCTTATAGTCTACTCTATAGACTATAATACGGTACTAAAAGAGTTACTACTTAAGAATAGAAGCCTTATACTTTATACTCGCTTACTAATTAATTATTCTTATATAATTAGACTTAGAATCGGTAGGTTCCTTAGACTAGCCCTAGATCTTAGATCTCTATATCTAACGGCCGTCTATAGAGATAAATTAGGCTTTCTATAGTAAGCTAAACGATACTATTATTAATAAAGACCTTAAAGCCTTAACCCTAATATAAGTACTCTTTTTTAGAGGAGTAGGCGATTTATCGACGACCTTAATTATAGTACTCTTATTTATATCTAGTATTTACGTTCTAGGTAGGAACTTGCTCTAGTTATAGAGATTACTTAAATAGAGACCGTAGCTTAGTTTACTAGAGGTTATTAGGTTCCTTATATAAGACTTACGGCGTATATACTCGTACTAAAGAGTCTTCTCTAGTATTATATAGATAAATAATAAGGTTCGAGAAGTAAAAGATACTTAGTATATAAAGTAGGCTATTATAGAGATTTAAATACGAAGATCTTAGGGAGGGGAACCGATACCTTAGCTATATATATAGTTGTATAGCGATACCGGTAATACTAATATTAGCCCGTATCTTAACAACTTTAATTAATAGGGGTATCTATAACCCTAACTAGTAATTAGAATAATTTAGTTATAAGATATAAAATAATAAGCTCGATAAGGCGGTTCGAATAGTATACTTAGAATAAAGAAATATAGTAGCGTTATAGTACGACTATATAGTAAAATCTTAGTAGGTAAATAGATTAATAGCTAAGCTAAGCGTAAAAGCCGTAAAGAACTAACTAATAAGTAAATACTAACTTTACTAACTTAATAAGATCTATTTAAAACTAATAAGTTTAAGTTTATATATTATTCGAAAGCGGTTAGCCTATATTACTATTACTCTCCGTAAAAGTCCTTATCGTACTTAGGGTCCCTAAGAGGTCGGGTTATTCCCCGACCCCTTAGGGTTAGGGGGGGTTAGAGAGGGGGTTAAGGTTAGGGGGGTACCCTCTAAGAGGACCCCGCCCCGACCCTTACCCCGATAAACCCCGACCTAACTAAACGGGTCGGGGGTAGAGTTAGGGGGGTACTCTCTAAGAGGACCCCGCCCCGACCCTTACCCCGATAAACCCCGACCTAACTAAATAGATCGGGGGTATATAATACTAGTCTTATAATATATCGTACAATATATATATAATAGAGGGTAGAGATACTAAGCTTTAAATATTAATCTATCTAGAGTCGAAATACTAAGTTTTAACTTATAATTATTTATAACTATATATATACGACGTATAAATATATAATCCTAGAATACTAATAGTCTCCTAATAGTTAAAGTTAGTTATTACTACTAACTACGATCGTAGGTCTATCTTTAAGCGAGTTCGTTTAGGTATAGGGCCCGTATTATTACTATCGCTTTCCGGATTAACTATTACGTAAAGGCTTAAGCTACTAGCCCTTCGTAACCCCGGAACCGTTAACTTATAAGCCTTACGCTTTTCTCTATTATTCTTATTTTAAGCGCGTCTTTTCGTACGACTCTTTACGCGATCTACTATATAAGGAACTATCTTAAGGTTATCGTCTAATAAACCCTTCTTATCTCGCTTAAAGCTACTAAGTATTATCTCTATCTCTATTCTAATCTCCTCTCCCTTAAATAGTAAGTTATTAGGATCGGGTATATCCTCCGTCTTACTTATATTATCGAGATTAAGTAAGTCGCGAATAAAATAATAAATAGCCTCCTCCGATATCTAACGCTCTACCTTAATCTCGTTAGATATAACTATATCCTTACGCGTATAAATTAAGTAGTAATCCTAGAGATTCTACTTCTACCGTACTCTCTATTTATAGTTATTTATTATTAGGGCTACGAGAATATTTAGACTATACGTCTTATTATCCGTATTAAAAGCGCTTATAATACTAAACTCTCGTTTAATACTAATACTAGCCGCCTAAATTGCGAAAATATCCTTAACTATTATAGTAATATAAGGGAAGTAAGGCTCGATAAGCTTCTATTACTAGAAGGGTCTCTTTAGGTAAGTTTACGCCTCGTCTAGTTACGCGTTAGAGACTATTAGAGAACTATTAGGTAAGAGGAGACTTACTCTACGACCGATAGTTATTAAACTCTTTCTATCTATCGTTAATTATCCGGTTAGTTAGCCTACCTATAACTAGTAAAGGTATTAGGGCCTTAGCTATTACTATTTATACCTTAATAGAATCTAGAGAGATCTCTATATCCTTAAGGCTATCGGGTATAGCCCTTCGTCGTTTAGTTAGAGTTCGCGTTACGTATTTACTATCGTATAGCTATTTTAACTCCTCCTAATAATACGCCTACTAATCGAACTCGTTATCCTTAGTTAGTACCTACTTAGGGTTTAGCTAAGTACTAAGTTTTACGCGTAGATCGAGAAGAATCGCTATTCCGTAGAGCTTACCTACCTAGCTATACGACGTAGTAGAGTAGTAGACCTTAATCTTCTCCCTTACTCTACTATATACCTTTCTAATCTTAACCTTCTATCGACGCGTCTTACTCTTTAGTATCTTCTCCGCGTCCTCGAGGTATATAAAGAGACGATTATAGATTTCGAAGATCTAATAGATAGTCGGTTCTTTAGACGTACTAATAAGGGCGGTATATACGGTAAAAGGACGAAGGATATTAACGAGGTATTTAACTTAGCCCTATTTATTATTATTAAGAGAGAGATACGCGTATTCTTTCTTCGTATACGTTATAATAGGCTCGCCTAACTTAAGGAGACGTACTAATATATAGAAAGTAGAATTCTACCTAGTCTTAATATCCTATATTAGGCGAAGATATTAGGCTATTGAATAAGTATTATACTCCTTAAGCTATACGGCTTAAATCCTCTAGAACAAAAGCTAGCGTCCTTCGCTCGAATTAATAAAGATAGTAATCTAACGCGCTTTAGCTATAGTATATAGAAGCTTTAGGCGAAGAATAGTATTAGTAGGCTATAGAACTCTAGGACTATTAGGAGACTATTAGGGGTTAACTTACTTCTCTTTAAGTATTTATAGAAATTTCGCCCCTTATAAGTACTATAGTAGTTTTCTTCTTCTTCTCTAACTAGTTCCTTATAAGCTTATCCTTTGTTGGTCGTATTTTAATATTAGAGAGAAGGCTATTATAGCTAAGCTATATTACGTATACGATATAGGGATAGAGCGTAATCTCGTTTTAAATATTCGTATATTTATATAGCTTAATAATTAACGTATTAACGGACTATACTATAGTCTTATTATTCGACGCGTTATCCGTAGTAAACGTAATAACCCTCTATACTAGGTCGAAATACTATAGCCGCCCTATTATAAGTTTAGCGAGATAAGTACCGCTATAGGTACCGGTATAGGGCTCGAAACCGATTAGTACGTCTTCGAGTACCTAATTATTATAAACCTAGTATACCTTAATTACGACGTAGCTATCCCGGCGAGGCGTAGACTATCTATCTAAGACGTATACGACTTTCTAAGGCGATAGAGGGAGACGTTTACGAATTATATTTTTAGTAGCCTCTCGTAGCTTAAGAATATAGTTAGTAATAGTCGACGAAGATATTATAGTAATTTCGGGATTTACGTATTATATAAGACGAAAGAATTCAATATTATCGACCGCTATTATTACCTATTTATATAAGACGATAGTCCTAATAAGTTACTAGTTAAAGCTACTAGTATATATCTTAATATCGCCGGCCTCTATAATCTCTACTTTAGTACGGTACTTCTAGTAGATATTAGTATTTCGAAGACCTAATAGTTTACTAATAGTCTTACCGATACCCTAAAGCCCTCTTTAATAGTTAGCTACTTTAAACCTCGTCTCTTAGAAATTACTTTATAGGTATTAGAATCGATAAATTCCGTAAGACTCTTTATACCGTAGCAATTCCCGTAGACTATAACCTTATCGTATCGTAAGTATACGATCTTTAGGGCGCTAGTTATTCGATAAGCCCCCTTCTAGAAGTATATCTAGTATATAGCCTACTTAGTACCGCTAAATTTACGGAACTTTATTTTAGATTTACGTACTTTACTAGTTTCGTCGAACTCGGTCTTATACTATACTTATTCGATAAACTAGTCCTAGAACTCGTCTATATATTCGGGTACCTAAAGATAGACTTCTTTATTAAGGCTAATTCGTAGGAATAGATTATAAGGCGTAGGTATAGACGTAGACGACGATAACGATAAGGCTATAGTAGTATAGGAACATTAATAGATAAGAACGTAGACTAATATAGTATAATAGATAAAGGCTAGAGCCTATTTTCTCGTTCGAAATAAGACAAAAATCTAGTACGGTACTAAGAGGCTATAATCTTAAAGAACGTAACGAAAGGTATTAATTTATTCGAACCTTAATAAAATATCTCCTTAGGGCTCGAGTTAATAGGAAGAATATTATATTATATTATAGTATAATCTTAGGTATTAGGATATATATTTAGTTGAATTCACTATTTAATATTTAGTTTATATAAAGAAAGATAATAGAAGAGACTCTAATAGTCTTCTAATAGTCGAGAGAGGCTATATTCACGATATTAGATTTAGTTTAGATAAAGAAAGATAATAGGAGAGATCCTAATAGTCTCCTAATAGTCGAGAGAGGCTATATTTACGATATTATATTTAGTTTAGATAAAGAAAGACGATAGGAGATATCCTAATAGTCTTCTAATAGTCGAGAGAGGCTATATTTACGATATTATATTTAGTTTAGATAAAGAAAGACGATAGGAGATATTCTAATAGTCTCGTAATAGTCGAGAGAGGCTGTATTCACGATATTATATTTAGTTTAGATAAAGAAAAACGATAGGAGATATCCTAATAGTCTCGTAATAGTCGAGAGAGGCTGTATTCACGATATTATATTTAGTTTAGATAAAGAAAGACGATAGGAGATATCCTAATAGTCTCGTAATAGTCGAGAGAGGCTATATTCACGATATTATATTTAGTTTAGATAAAGAAAGACGATAGGAGATATTCTAATAGTTTCGTAATAGTCGAGAGAGGCTATATTCACGATATTATATTTAGTTTATATAAAGAAAGACGAAGAGAGAGATTCTAATAGTCTCCTAATAGTTAAGAGAGGTTAAATTTACCGTTTCTTATTTAGCTTAGATAAAGAAAGATAGAGAGGGAGATTCTAATAGTCTACTAATAGTCGAGAGAGGCTATATTCACGATATTATATTTAGTTTAGATAAAGAAAGACGATAAAGAGATTCTAATAGTCTCCTAATAGTTAAGAGAGGTAAAGACTAATAGTATTTATATTTAATAACTAAGGTATACTAGTTTTACTAAACGCCTCTATCCTATAGTATAAAACTCTAAAAATATATTATTTAATTATATTGCCTACTATCTATTACTATCTCCCTAAATCCGCCTTACTAATTAAATATCTTTCGTCTAGATAGTAATACGTTTAGCGTAGATAGCGTATAAGTTAGTATCTATTACTTATTAATATATTAGATAGATAAAAGATATACTAAAGTTTACCTTCGAAAAGGCTAATAATAAAGGCTTCTATAGCCTCTTATAGGGCCTCGAGGGCCGATCTCTAGAAACGTAGATCTAATTTATAGTTCTAGGTAATCTCGCGAACTAGTCTAGTAAACGGCCTAAACTTAGTAAGTATTTTAGTCCCCTTCTAGTAGCGACGAATCTTACGTAACGCGACGGCTAGAATTTACGTTAGTAAAGATTAAAGAACTATTAGTAAACTATTAGGTATTTTACTTACTTCCTAGCTTAAAGCGGTAGGGTACCCTCTTCTAAGAACCTATAGTTTTCTTTCTACCTTATTTGCGAGGCGCCTTTTAAGTATAAGACGCGGCCGTACTTACGCGATTAGCACTATTTAGTACTTTAGTACTACGGGATAGATAGATACCCGTACGCTTTACTATAGATCCTAAGTTATAACTAGGCTTATTACCGCCTATCGTAATATCTCTAGTTATTAGATTGGCCTTTCTTTTAGGAGGTTATTTATAAGGAGGTTAATTTTAAGGCGGTAGAGGTATTATATCTATCCCGGCTTTAATACTAGGGTCTATACTCTCCGAAGAATATAAATTACTTAAAGATTTTAATAGTACTAGTAAAGGTTATAGACGTTATAGAGGCGGTAAAGGCGGTTTAGGCGAGAAAATCGAACGGCCTTCGAAGTTACGAGGCGGAGGTAGAGGTACGGACGAACTAGACGATCTATCTTCGAAGATATAAGGCCGAGGCGAAGGTACAGACGAGCTAGGGCTAGATTAAGGTATATTAGGGTCTTAGCTACTATCTTAATTAGTATCTTTATTACTAGTATCTATATTAACGCTATTTATAGGCTCGTCTTCCTATTCCCCGAGTTATTTCTATAATTATCTTCTCTCTTTAGCTCTTTACGCGAGGTTACGTTTATATAGTTTATCTTAACGAGCGCGTATCTCTACGCGAAGCTAGTCTTCTAAAAGCTATTACTTAGTTTTCTTTCGCGGTTCTAGCTCTAAGACTTTTAGGATAAGTTTTTAGAAAGGTACTCGTTTAGGGTTATCCGCCTAAAGTAAAGGTTAATATTACTAAATACGTATACGATCGAATTCCTTATAAATATATACTATAATAAAGATTAATAAAAAGAATAGAATAAGTAGGGTAGAATTAATATGATTAGCGGAATTAAAGCGGGCGTAATAGTAATATTCTAAATAGGAAATAGTTACGGAGGCGCGTCTTAGAATATAACTAACTAGCGTAAAAAGTCTATACGCTAAGCTAAATTAGGCGCCGAATATCGGCCTATATATAATATTTTACGCTTAGGACTAAGAATCTCTACTAATTATTTATATTATCCTAGTATATACTATTCTATCGTCTTTTAGCCTCTATTTATATCCTTAACTATTAGTAGACTATTAGCCCTTATCTATAGCGCTATCTAAGCTAATTACGTAGCGATTGTCGAATCCCTATATACTAAAAGAGACTACGCGCCGTAAGGGTATTAAAGGCTTTAAGAAGACGAGAGATAAGGTAGTTCGAAGTCTAAACTTATAGATAATCGGCTCGTTAAGCCGGCTTATAAAGAATAGGAAGAAGCGGTATTATAGTAGCGAGAGGTTAATTTAGGTTACTATCGGGATAAGGGTTTAAACCTAGAAAGTTTAGGTATAAAGTAATACCTACGCTTACTAAATCTCTTTCTTTAATAATACTATTACGAATCTAGCCGGTCCTAGGGGGTAGTCCTATTACTCTAGTTTTAGAGTAGTAAGATATATAGTATTCTAGAAGATTTTAAACCTACGAAGCGTAAATATTCCGATTAAAGGCGTAGATATAAGGTTAAGAGCGTAAAGATAAGGATGATAACGCTAGTACTAAAGAATAAACCTATTAATATTATATTAAAAGGCGAGTCTAGGGACGGGCTACGGCGTCTAATATTATACCCGTTCTCTCTCTATATACTAGTACTAAATAAATAACTCTCTCTCTATATTAACTATTAGAAGACTATTAGTAATACTCGCTATATAAATATTATATCTTAAGACCTAGATTCTACTAAATTATCCCTCTTACTTCCTCTAAGAATTTATACGACCGTATAATACTAAGTAAATATTAATTCCGATATAATACCGAGAGTTATACGAAATTATTTAAGCGTATATAGCTATACCTAAGGTAGATAAATAATATATATCTAAATACGTAGATCGATAGTATACTTGTTGTTCTTCTTTATAACTAAGTATTATTTTATTTAAACGTATTATGGTATATATATATTAATTCTTACGGGAATTAAATATATTTATTAAAATCTTAATAAAATATATCCTTGGGGTTCGAGTTGATAAGAAGAATATCGAATTATTACGTAGTATAACCTAAGGTACTAGAATATATACTTAGACGAATTTATAACCTATTATTAAGCTTATATAAAGAAAGACGATAGGAGAGATTCTAATAGTCTCCTAATAGTCGAGAGAGGCTATATTTACGATATTAGATTTAGTTTAGATAGAGAAAGACGATAGGAGATATCCTAATAGTCTTCTAATAGTTAAGGGAGCCTATATTCACGATAATATATTTAGTTTATATAAAGAGAGACGAAGAGAGAGATCCTAATAGTCTCCTAATAGTCGAGAGAGGCTATATTCACGATATTGGATTTAGTTCAGATAAAGAAAGATGATAGGAGAGATCCTAATAGTCTCCTAGTAGTCGAGAGAGGCTATATTCACGATATTATATTTAGTTTAGATAAAGAAAGACGATAGGAGATATTCTAATAGTCTTCTAATAGTCGAGGGAGCCTATATTCACGATAATATATTTAGTTTATATAAAGAGAGACGAAGAGAGAGATCCTAATAGTCTCCTAATTATTAAGAGAGGTTAAATTTACCGTTTCTTATTTAGCTTAGATAAAGAAAGATAGAGAGGGAGATCCTAATAGTCTACTAATAGTTAAGAGAGGCAAATACTAGTATTATTGATTTTCTACGCCTAATATATACTTTACTTTATCCCATAGTATATAACTCTAAAAATATATTATTTAGTTATATTTTTAGCCTAGAATTTACTCGCTACTACCCCTACCCTAACGAAGCTATCTTACTAACTATATATCCTTTAACTAAATAGTTACTCGCTTAGTATAGATAGCGTATAGGTTAGTATCTATTCTAGATTAGTAGACTAGAGATAATTAAGTATATATTAAATATTATCTTTAAATAAGCTAACTAGGAAGGCCTTAGCCGCTTCTTAAATTATATCGATAGCTGTCTTCTAAAAGCGCGTATCCTTAATAATAAGTAAATTCTAGGTAATCTCTCTTACTAATCTCGTAAATAGTAACTTATATATAAGGAGTTTAGTCCCCTTCTAGTAGCGACGAATCTTACGTAATACGACGGCTAGAATTTACGTTAGTAAGGATTAATAGACTATTAGTAAACTAATAGGTATTTTACTTACTTCCTAGCTTATAACGGTAGGGTTTCTTTATAGGAGCCTTTCGAGTAGTTGTTTTTCTTAAACGTAACTTAGACGTACTAGTTAAACCTTTTAAAGACTTTCGAGCGATCTAGGAGCTACTAGTAGTAATTATACTAGTTATCTTAGTACGCGCCTAAGGTTATAATTAGTATTACTAAATACGCGTACGCGTGAATTTAAAATAAAGATATACTATAGTAATAAATAACGATAAGAATAATTTAATAGGCCTAATAAGATATAATTGTTGTAGGCTGTAGCCCTTAGATCTAGAGATAGGATATCCTATATCTCGGTATAGCTCCCGTATAAGATATAGCGGTTGCCGTAGAAAGGACTATAAGAGTCCCCCCTCTCCCCTCTTATAGATCGGTAGTTAACTTAGTTTACTATTCTACCTTTAACCTCTATATACACGGGGTCTTCCTATAATATTAAGTTAACTCGTATTTTTTCTTACGCCCGCTTACGAAGCGTCGGCCTAAGCTACTATTTATACGGATACTATAGTAAACTAAGGGGACTTAGCTACTACGAGTAACTTAGATACTTTATAGTCCTAGCGGCCTATTAGGCTAGAGGAATACGGAACCTTTATTATAAATCTAATAGCCGCGCAAAATATAACGGAGGCCCGATTAGAAGAGGTAGTAAACATTATCCGCGCCTAAAATACGTAGAATAACTAAGTCGTAGGCCTTATTACGGCCGTCCAATAATTAGCGGCCGCCGCGTAGACGGATAGGGACTCTACCTCCCTTACTAGACCTCGCGACTAGAAGCCTCTATTATAGGACGGTACCGCCGGTATATTTTAAGACTATCTTCTACGGATAATAAGCTCTTATAAGGCGCGGTCCGCCTTAAAACCTAAGCTCTCCGCGGAATACTACTAGGACTATATTAACGATACGCTACTAACGGATAAGCGTATACGTATACGAGGCTTCTAGATAAAGGGAGGTATAAATAGGAGTAGAGACCCTAAGGACTTCTTTGCGGAGCTCGAGAGGACGTTCTTAGACTCTATAGAAAAAACGAAGGCCCTTAAAGCCCTAGTCCGGTTAAAATACTAGGACGGCTAGCCGTAGTACGACTACTAGCTAGTTTTTAACGACCTCCTCTACGCTTCGTATAGGGACCTCTAGGACGACCCTATTAAGATTAAGTAACTAAAGAAAACCTTCTCTAACTAGGTAACGTTATATACGGTTACTATAGTAGATCCTATAGGATATAACGAGTTTTCGGCGGAGGTCGCTAGAATTATAGCTAAATATAAGACGATGTCCTAATTCTTAGCTAAGAATAAATAATAGGCGTCTAGAGGTCTCGGAGCGGACTCCGCGGCGAAGAGGGCGGTAAATTTCTCTAGGGGCCTATCGTTAGGATATACCGTAGACTTAATAGGGGATACGGTTATAACCGCGACGAGAACCGGCGTTAGCCGCTAAGCTAAAGGCGGGTCCAATAGTAAGGGCGGTAGGAAAACTATACTACGGGCTAAATAGATCTCTAAAGAAGTATTAGCCGCTCGAAAGGAGAAGGGCCTATACTTCCGCTACGGAGGAAGCGGGTATCGCGTAGATAAGTACGTCTATCGCTCTACGACGAACCCGAATAAGCTAGAGAAGACGTTAATAAATTTAACCTAAACCCTTCTACTAACTAAGGATACTATACCTCTTCTTAAGGAATCCGAGTCTAAAACGTTAGGAAAAGAGTAGGTCCCTCTCGAAGGTAGGAGATAGGAGCCCGGACGGTACTTAAGAACGGCTAGCGATTATACCGATAGAGAATAAACGGAAGGAGTATATTTATAAGTATAATCCTTAATAATAATAAAGAAATCTCTACTCTAATTAACGAAGGCTATAAGTACTATACTATAGTTAACGAAAACCTCGCTAAGAGGCTTAGACTCTATACGGTCGACCGTATCTCGCGCTGAATATTAGGCGCGATAGGAAATATAAAGGATTCCACTATTCGAAAGGTAGTAGGCTTCCGTATAGATATAGGCGGCTTCCCGTAAACCGTATACATATATAGCGTACCTAATTTGGCGTACGATATAATCCTAGAGAACCCGTAGAAAACTTATAATTACGTATAGACCGCGCCTAACGAATGGCGGGTATTCTATAGGAGGGCAAATATATAGGTCGAGAAGGAGGGGGACGCCCTAAACCGTATAGACCCTATAGAACCTGCTACGGCTACCTACGCCGCTAGGGAAAGTAGGCGAAAGACGATATAGAAGAGACGAAGAAAGATAGATAACTTCGTAGTCGCGTTCGTAAATATCGAGCTTATTAAGTAGGGGTCCGCGTATAAAGTACGGATAGCCGCGATAAATATAGCGGATATTAAGAAGGCGTTAGAAGATAAGCTACCTAATACGGAGGAGGAGCTTAGAAAATAGCTACCTCCCGAGGTTTATAATCTTATCCCGCTATTTCTAACGCGGGAGGCCGAGAAACTAGCGCTATATAGACCCGGGCTAGACTATAAGATCGAGCTCCGTACGAAACCCGATAGTACTCTCGAGTCGTTACTATAGGGCCCGATCTACGGTATATTAAAGGAGGAGCTTCTGGTACTAAGGAAGATATTAAACGACTTATTAAGTAAAGGGTTTATACGACTATCGATATCTCTAGCGGGGGCCTCTATACTTTTTGTACGGAAGGCGACTAGCGGTTTACGCTTCTATTATAATTATCGGGTACTAAACGCCGTAACTACGGAGGATCGGTACCCGCTACCTTTAATATCGGAGACCCTACGGAATCTTACGGGGGCTAAGTAGTTAACGAAGGTAGACGTCGCGTTAGCCTTCTAGAAGCTACGCGTAGCTAAGGGATACGAGTATAAGACCGCGTTTCGGACGAGATACGGCCTTTTTAAATAGCTAGTTACCCCGTTCGGTCTCGTAGGGGCCCCGTCTAGTTTCTAGCGGTATATTAATTCGGTACTACGGGAATACCTTAACGACTTTATATCGGCGTATATAGATAACGTCCTAATATATATATTAGGCTCCCGGGCGGACTATTTCTATAAGGTAAAGTTAGTCCTCCGTAGGCTTTTAGGCGCGGGCCTATATCTAGACGTAAAGAAGTATGAATTCGCGAAGAAGACGATTAAATACTTAGGGTTTATCGTATATACCGATGGAAAAGAGTTAGAAACCGATCCGGAGAAGGTAGAAGCTATCCGTAACTAGTAGGCCCTAAGAACTTAAAAGGAGCTACGTTATTTCCTCGGGTTTACTAACTATTATCGCGTATTTATCCTATAATACTCCGCGGTCGCCGCCCCGCTTACGGCGCTAACTAGGAGAAATACGAGCTTCGTATAGAGCGAGGACGCGGAGGCGTCGTTCTAGGCGTTAAAAGATCTATTCTACCGGGCCCCGATCCTTTAGTAGTAGGATCCGTAGCTTTTAACGTTCGTAGAGACCGATTATAGTAGGTTCGCGCTTAGAGGCGCGTTAAGCTAGGAAGTTAACGGGGTCCGCTACCCGGTAGCGTATTACTCCGAAAAATTGAATAAAGCTAAAATAAACTACGATATCTACGATAAGGAGCTGCTAGCCGTTATTAAGTACCTCGACTAGTAGGACGCGGAGCTAAGGAGCTATAGCCCCTTTATAATCCTAACGGACCATCGGAATCTAGAGTATTTTATATAGAAGTAGAAGCTTTCTAAGCGGTAAGTACGGTAGGTAGAAAAGTTAATGCGATATAGATTCTCTCTTATATATAGGCCGGGCTCCGACGGTATAGTCCTAGATACCCTATTGAGAAGATCGTAGGATATACTAGGGTAAGAGGACTACGAATCTAGGATCCGATAAGTTATCCCGAACGAGGCGCTATATAAATAGACGCGAGCCGCGCCGGTTAGCGTACCTACTATAGAGGACGTAGCGGGACCCCTAGAAGATAGCGAGCTAAATAAGTTATAGAAAGAGGCTTCTAGGACGGATACTACGTATATAGCGGTAAAGACTACTTTAACGGATAGTTCGCGCTAGCTCTCTAGCGGGGTACGCCTAAAACTCTAACTATCTAACTATCGTTTGGACGCGTAAGGGTACGTAAGGTATAGAGGGAAGCTATAGGTTCTAGGC
Organism: Venturia effusa; assembly: GCA_007735645.1. Lineage (NCBI taxonomy): Eukaryota > Fungi > Ascomycota > Dothideomycetes > Venturiales > Venturiaceae > Venturia > Venturia effusa. The sequence goes on along the minus strand of CP042190.1, from coordinate 1,386,688 downwards.
TCTCTATTTACGTCTAAGGCCGAGCGAAAAGCTACGGACCCCTTAACGGCGGAATAGGATACCTTAAGGACGAAGATAATTTAGAAGTACTATAACTCGCCGTTGTCTAGATACCCCGGACGCGAAGGGACGATTACTATTATATAGAGGAACTACTACTAGCCGTTAATATCCTACTAAGTTAGGCGGTTCGTACGTAATTATAACTTATACGGCCGAAACAAGTTATAGCGAGATAAAAAGTATAGTCTTCTATAGCCTTTAGCGGTCCCCAATCGTTTCTTCTCGGATATCTCTATAGACTTTATCGTAGACTTACCTAAGTCTAGGGGGTATATAAATCTATAGGTTATTAAAGATCGGTTAAGTAAGACCGTCGTTTTCGAGGCGATACCTACCTAAAACTCTAAGAACTACGTATAAAGGTTTATAGAGTACTGGGTGCGTTACTATAGTTTCCTAAGAAATATTGTAAGCGACCGGAGGGGTAGCTAGGTAGGGTCGTTCTAGAGGAGGTTTTATAAACTTAACGATATAACCTAAGGTATTAGTAGCGCGTACTACCTATAAACCGACGGAGGCCTAGAACGAATAAACTAGGAAATCTAGGCGTATCTACGCGCGTTTATTAACTATATATAGATAGACTAGAAAACGTAGCTCCCCGCCGCGTAGCTAGCGGTAAATAGCCGATACTACGCGGGGATTAGTATAAGCCCGTTTTTCGCGATATACGGATACTACGTACTAACCCCGGTCGCCCCGAAGGAGGAGCCTACGCTACCTTCGGCGGTGTCCGTAGAGGTTCGAGCGGAGGTATTCGTAAAGAAGATTAGGGATATTACTAAGCTATACTAGGCTTCTATAGGGGCGTCCGTATAGCGATAGGAGGAGTCTGCTAACGTACGCTAGTCGCCCGTACTATAGTTTCGGATAGGCGATAAGGTATAGCTCGACTTAAGAAACTATATAAGCGACCGTCTAAAGAAGAAGTTAGACTATAAATACGTAAAATATACGGTCTCCGCGGTAATATCGCCGCTCTCTATCTAGCTTAAGGGAATTCCTAAGAGTATTTACCTAGTATTCTACCTAGATCTTCTACGGATCGCGGCGGATAACCCGTTACTAGGCTAGGAGACTAACGACTCCTAGCCGGACTTAGTACTAAGGGAGGGGTACGACGAGTAGGCGGTTAAAGAAATTCTCTATATAAGGAATAGGGGCCGCGGGAAGAAGTATAAGGTCCTTATAAAATAGAGCGGATACTATAAGCTTACGTAGGAGCCGCTAGAAAGTATAGAGGATATAGCGGCCCTAGACGATTTTAAGAGGAAATTTAGGGACCCTAGGACGAACGATAGACCCCGTAAGGAATATAGCGGTAGACTAAGAAAATAAAGAAAGAGCTAATAATCTTTCCTATACTACCGTGCGGCGGCGGATAACGATATAGAGGCTATAGTAGGGGGTATAGGCCCCGCGATAAAGACGATGAGGTCGGTAAAGATAAGAACTAAGAAACGCTAATAACTTTTCCCGTACTATCGCGAGGCGGCGGAAGACGATATAGAGGCTACCGTAGAGGGTACGGAACCTATAATAGAGATAACGAGATCGGTAAAGACGAGGACGAGGGAACGCCGATAATCTTTCCCGTACTATCGCGAGGCGGCGGAAGACGGTAGGGAGGCTACCGTAGAGAGTATAGAATCTACGATAGAGATAACGAGATCGGTAAAGACAAGGACGAGGGAACGCTAACGACCTTTCCCGTACTATCGTAAGGCGGCGGAAGACGATGTAGAGGCTACCGTAGAGGAGGTAGAACCCGTAACGTACTAAGTAGGAAGCGGGAGGATTAAAGTCGGGACCCCCGGTCGCTAGAGAAGAAAAAAGTTAAGCGACGAATAAGAGAAAATAAGAGTCGTCTTAGTTCGCGTAAGAACTAGAGATAATAAACGTAAGGCGCTATCCGCGGAAAAAGAGGTAGGACTCGCGGGATAGGAGATAGGAAAACGAGAGAATATCCGGGTTCGAGTAGGGGCTAGGGATAATAAATAGAAGGCGTAGCCCGTAAGAAAGAAGGTAGAACCCGTAGGATAGGAGATAGGAAAGCGATAGAATAGGAGCGCTAGAGAAGAAAAAAGTAACGCGACGACTAAGAGAAAATGAAAAGATATCTCGGTTAGTAATAGACTAGAAGGGTTACCCGGTAGACGAGGGCGAATAGATACGGATTCTAAAACGGGATCTACTACTAGGGAGGCGGACCCCGCGGGGATATTAGTTCGAAACGCCGCTATATCGTCGGATATAGAATAATTTTAAAAGACGGTATTACGCGCGGTCGCGTAGGCGACCCGCGTAGGGAAATACGCGGGGGGAGTTAGGAGGCAAAAGGTAAGTAGCTAAGTATATCTAGTAGAGGTAGCTAGAATATACGAGAGGGATACCGCTAGACTAGAGGTAGTAGGTATTAGAAAAAGTATAGATAAAGAACAATAAAAAAAAAGAGGGAAGGAAGGTATAAGTTAGTAGAGAAATTATTTTATAGTATTTCTCTATATACTAGGCGGGGGCCGCGAGGAAGCCGGCGGGCACCGCGAATTCCTCTAATATTTAAAAATTTTTTTTTTTTTTTTAAGGATTAGCGCGACGAAGTCCTATTAACTAGGGGGGACCTAAAGGGCCTCCCTAGAGCGCCGTTAAAATAGCGGCCTCTATAGTAATTAAGATAAAATTTAGAATAGGGCTGAAAAGCGGTTAGCGCGGAAAAAGAGGCGGGAGGAGCCAAGACTTACGCGGGCAGAACTCTATTATTATAGTTTATCTTTATTCGGGTAATAGTCCTAAGGGTATAGATAAGAATCTAGTAGGTCCCGGTACTTTTTTAGCGGTTAGCGCAAATCAGGGAAATTTCGAGTTTTTTTTTTTTAGGAAGATACTTACGTATTAGCGGCATTAGTATTAGTCTAGGCGGCGTAGGCGAGCTAGGTATATAATAGGCTAAAAGGGCGGTTAGCGCGGGAAAAGCGGCGGAAAGAGTAGAAGATATATATATCTTCGTAGTTTTTATAGAGGCGTTTATACTTCGAGTAGGCTCTAGTCTAGTAGGTAGTCTAAAATAGATGTTAGCGGCTACCGCGAATAAATAGGCGGAGGTAAAATACTACTTAGTCGATATAATTCTAGCCTAAGAGGGCGTAGTAGATATAGTAATATAGACGCTAGGAGACCGATTAGTTTCTAGTAGAGACTACTAGAAAGGGAAAATATATATTAGATATAGTAGTAGTAGTAGTGGCTAGTAGTTACTAGCGGATATTAGTTAATTCTAGGCGGAGCCTATAGGAAAGAGTAGGGACTATTTAACTTATAGAGAAGTTAAGTAATTTAAAGAAGAGGATTAAGGCGGAGGGAGGACCTTATTATATAGCCTTAAGGCTATTTACGAATAATAGCTAGATCTAGTAATTATCGGCCTCTATAATAGCTATAGCGGGATCAACAGGAAAAGATCGGTTATAATAGGCTGCTATTATAGTAAATAAGGATAATAGGAATTTAGGTATTATCGGTATCCTTAAGGATTATAGCGGAGTAAATAGGAAAGGTACGGATATAATAAGGTAGTATTACTATTATTTACGGCTATTGTCGCTAATAGTTACCGTTTATAATAAGGTAGATACCGAGAAGGATAATAAGGATAATAGCCGCGAGGTTAGGTATAGAGGACGCCGAATTTAGAGTAGAGAGGAGGGAGGAGATCGAGGGATAAGATATCGGTTAGAGTAGAATTTTTTTTTCTACTAGCTAAGGGAGTCCGCCGAAGGAAGGGCGGAGTCCTAGGGTAATATTATAGGCTATAGCCCTTAGATCTAGAGATAGAATATCCTATATCTCGGTATAGCTCCCGTATAAGATACGGCGGTTGCCGTAGAAAGGACTATAAGAGTCCCCCCTCTCCCCTCTTATAGATCGGTAGTTAACTTAGTTTACTATTCTACCTTTGACCCCTATATATACGGGGTCTTCCTATAACAATAATTAGCTAAGTTAATACGAGGATAATAGTTATAGAGGTAACTAGTAAAGGCGCGTTCTAATATACGATAGACTAGCGTTAAAATCTCTATACGCTAAGCCGCTTTAGGCGCCGATTATCGGCCTATACTTACTATTTCGCGCTTAGGACGAACTCCTTCTACTAATTAATATTATTCTATCTATAAAAGTAATTTTAGCGTATTTCACTTTCTAATCGTATCCTTAACTATTAGTAGACTATTAGCCGTTCCCTATTTTAGCCGCTCTCTACTATAGCGCCCGCTAAACTAGTTACGTAGTAATCTATAAATAAGTATATATAGAAAGAGACTACGCGCCGTAAGGGTCTTAAAGGCTTTAAGAAGATAAAAGATTACGCTAGACGGTACCTATATACTATAATATCGGTAGCGCGTAAGAAAGTAAAGGACTTATTAGGCTTTAATAAATTACTAGAGGCGCGTTAAAAGGAGCTTTTATAGGCGGCTACTTAAGAAGTTATAGATAAGAGATATATCTATACTAACGTTCCTTACTCTTTTACTAGTCCTCTAACTAATTAATACCTCTAGAATTACTACTAGTAGCTATCCTAATATCCTTAAACGCTCTCTTAATAAAATTATCGCCTTCGAATCTAATAATAATAAAGACGACGAAGACGACGACGAAGACGATAACGAAGATAATAAGAAAGAGAATAACGAAGATAATAACGAATCCCTTAATTAAGATCTAGACGTACTTCTTAATACTAAAATCTAGTCCCCTATAGTAGATAAGTAAATTAAAAAGTTCTAGGAAGCTACTATCGCTCGCTACTTAAACTACTAGTAAACTATATTTAGACTTATAAGGAGATTATAGTAGTATATAGCGTAATTATTAAATACTAAGGTAAATAGTCTAGTACTTATTACTTAAAATAAGAAGATCTATAAATATCTTTATAAAGAAGAACTATTAGTTAGTATTCCGCTTACCTAATAGTCTACTAATAGTCTCTAACGCTTATATAGGCCCTTATTACTATAGGGACCTATACTATCGATTCCCTTCCCTTTATCTCTCCTTACCAATTTTTTAATAGAGACGAAATTACGATCCTACGTAATTAACTTATAACTAGCCGTTCCTTACTAGGTCCTACTAGTTAGTAGATAGTATATCCTATTAATAAAGCTAGATTAAGAGCTAATCTACCTAAAGCCTCGCTAGTAAATAAGGTATAAGAGCTTATATTTAGTTCGAAGAGAGATACTACTTAGAGATATAGTAAAGTTCGTAATATAGATCTTAAACGTTTAGTAATATTACTATTAGCTAAATAGAAGACTAATATTAATAGTAATTATCTTAATAAAATAGATATAGTAGATAATAAGGGTACTCTAGCCTCTATATTTTAAGGTCGGCTTTAAGATAAGGATAAGAAGGATAATAAGAAGATAGAAGAAGAAGATAATAATAATAATAGGAATCTAAATAGTTTTATAACTAATAATAGTATTATTAATAAGCGAGATATATCGGATAATAAGTCTAATAACGGTATCTAATATTATACCCGTTCTCTCTCTATATACTAGTACTAAATGAATAGCTCTCTCTCTATATTAACTATTAGGAGACTATTAGTAATACTCGATATATAAATATTATAACTTAAGACCTAGATTCTACTAAATTATTACTCTTACTTCCTATAAGAATACCTTATCTCTTAATAATATTATATAATACTTTGTATAGGTATTATATCTTAATAAGTATTACGTACGCCCCTAATTCTACCCCGATTATCGGGTCGGGGGGTAAATTATCCCCCGCCCTAAAACTCTAACCTCCCCTCGTTTACCCCCCCCCCCGCGGTAGGTTAGGGGGGTACCCCTAAAATCCGACCTAACCCGACCTCTTAGGGACCCTAATCGTACTCGCCCTTACCGTCTCTATCTTAATAATTCTCTTTATAGTTATAGTTACCTAGGACTTTATCTATCTTAATATCTATAGCTATATCTCCTATATAATAGAATAGATCTAGATCTTAAAACTACTAGCGAGCCCTAGTTAGTATATCGAGTTCTATAAGTTAAGGTTCTCGCCTAGAATCGTAATACTAGCCTAGTATTACTCGGAGACTAATATAATAGCGAATATATAGATTAGACCGATCTTTAAGAGTATTTAATAGAGGTCTCCTAGTAAGGCGATAGCCCTTAGAATAAAGATATTAGGTATATAGATTATATATATCCTAGGGTATAAATTTATCGAGATTATACTAATCTATAAGTAACGAGAAGGTTACTATTCTCTTAGGATTAAGATCGACTACGTAATTCTCTATACTAGTAGGTAGTATATTATAGAGAATAAATAGCCTACTAGGTACTATATTAGGGCGGTTCTTCTGTCTCCGGATATAATAGTTATTCTATACCTATTTATACGTTAAGAAGGTAGTCTCTTTACGTAGTAAATAGTATACCTATACGAATAAGGTAATCTCCTTACGGAGGATAGGTATATATAGTACGAGAAGGGCGATACGGTTAATAATTAGCCCGTTATTAAATTAATAAGTATAAGCTAGGAATATAAAGAATTTTCGCTATTAAAAGATATAGTCTTTAGTAAACTATATCTACTACGCCTTAATCCTCTAGTTCTTTATACTAGTACTATATATATAGGTATCTTAAAACCTTAGGCTTAGGTTATAAGCTAGAAGAAGCTTATAATATACCTAGGTAAGTAGCGTAGTTTCTCCTCCCTTATCCGATCGAATCTATACCGGGCCTCGCTAAATAGCTTTTAGTACGTTAATAAATTAGCCGAATATACTAATAGCGGTAGAGTTTAAAATTCCTACGTAGATCTATATAATATATTGTAAATATATATTAATATAGGCGTAGATCTAGATACCGTACGGCTTTAATTTATTATAGCTATTAATTAACTATAGCTAGTTAGGCCTAGGAACTACGTATTCTTCTTAATACTACTAGTAATTCTTACGCCGTACTTCTACTATCTTAGGATTTATCTCCGAATATACCTAGTATAATAAGGTCTTTAAGATTAAGTAGCTATTATTATAGAAGTAAGTATAGAGAAGGCTACTCCTAAAGCCCTTAATTATACTAGACTTTATCTCTTCTACTACTATACGTCTTATAGCGAGAATAGCCTTATTAATATCTACTACTAGACGTCCTCGTCGTCGCCTTAAACTAATCTTAAGCCGTAGCCTTAATAAGGTTCTTCTTTTTAGTATCTACCCTTTAGCCTTAAGTATAGGTAATATCTAGGTATCGGTAAGGAGGTTTTTAAAGAAGAATACGTAAATCTACTCCTTTAACTAAGGCTTATTAGTAAGCCTAATATAAGACTTCTTCTAGATATTATAGGACTTAAGGTATCGCCGTATAGTACGGCTATTATAGTCGTACTTAATTTCGTAGGTTTTACGTAGCTACTAAGCGATAGACTACTAGGTTTAGGTAATATAAAGCTCCTTAATTTAGGGTCGGAGACTATTAGGTATATTAGATTTATAGGCTATAAGATAGTTAGTAATTAAGTAATAGTAATTAAGCGAAGGTAGTTAAGCTATAAGTAATAATAAGCTATAAGTAATAATACGGGTAAGTACGAAGTAGTAATATAGATACTAGTAATCTCACGCGTAGTTAGGTTTTTACGATACGCGTAAGGCTAGTAAGCTATAGTCTCGCGCGTAATAAGCTATAAGCTATAGTAGTTAAGCGATAATACTAGTAAGTAGGAAGTAGTAATATAGATACTACTAATCTCGCGCGTAGTAAGAGTTTATACTACGTATAAGAATATAAAGGAGATGGACCAATATACGTATAATAAAGATAACTTAAGCTATAAATTAACGTAATATTTAGGAGTTTTAAGTATATTAAGATAGTTTATATATATTTATTTTTAGGTTTTCAATTTTGCGTTTTCCGATTTTCGGTAGTGTCCGCCCCGATCCTAATGGACTGCCGTAAAGACCGGACCAAAACAGTCAACCAAACTCAGCTTCCGTCCAAACAAAATATGTACCCAACGCGCCTACACTCTTCCGCTTAAATCCAATGATCGCCTTCCTCCAACTCTATGTTCCTCGCTCGGCGACTCCTAAAGCGCCCTCCTCAATTCGCAGCCAGTCGCTGGAATTCCACCCATGAGCAGCCTCCCGCTCCAAAACAGCCGACAAGCACAAACTTCAATCAACATGGACCCACGACCACGCCTACAAGCGAGCAGAAGACCATCCCAGGCCCAATATGGGTCTGGACGCAGCCCTTGAACTCGTACAGTCGCGTCCATAAGCGGCGGCCCTACACGGTTCAAATCGTTTCCACGCTCATAATATACTTCTTCGGGGACATGGCTGCGCAAAGCATCAATCCCACCCTGCGCGACGAAATCGACGGGACCGCTTCTTCCTCTTCTTCCTCTTCTCCCTCTTCTCCAACAGCAGCTTCTGCGTACGATCCACAACGAACCGTCCGAGCCCTCCTCATCGGCACAATCGCTGCGATCCCGGGTTACCACTGGTTCCTCTTCCTCGCGCGCAACTTCAACTACTCTTCCAAACCAGGCAGTATCCTAATCAAAGTCATCGTCAACCAAATGATCTTCACGCCCGTCTTCAATTCATACTTTTTCGGCATGCAGAGCGCGCTCAGCGGAGCTGGTCTCGAGGAGATCGTGGAGAGGATTAGGAATACCGTGCCGACGAGCTGGAAGAATAGCTGGAAATTGTGGCCCGTGGTGACGGCGTTTAGCTTCACGTTTGTGAGGGTGGAGTTGCGAGGGCTTTTTGCTGGGGTTATTGCGATAGGGTGGCAGACGTATTTGTCCATTTTGAATCAACGCGCTGCGAAGATGGAGAGGAGTGAGCATACATTGGGCAAGGTTGAACCGAAAAGTGGGACACAGGTCGCTGCGAAAGCTTGAGGCCATGCAATGTAAAGAGGCAGAGTATACATAAACTTGACTGTATATAGAGACGTAGATAATAGAATGTTGATGGCTTTCTTCATTAGCCACTCAGTTGAGGATTCGCCGCAGCTTCGCATCGAGACACTCGGGCAAGCAGTATGAAAGTCAAAGCAAGAAAGACGCGTTCAGAAAGGATTCAAAATTCGCGGATCGTTTAGAAGTACGAAGGAGACGCTACTGACTGACTGAACGCGTCGACAGGACGCGCAAGGCGAAACTATGCAGAGAGGCGATCGCGACAAGTGGCGATGTAGTGTAGCTGCCAAAGGTACCAGGATGATCAGTGGCGGGCAGCAGAGTAGAACCGCCACGGTGGAATGAGTCACAAGAGGCAGTGGAGATTGAAGTGGAGTTTGAACAGTTCATTTGTCCGATGGGTAATTAATGTACACCCAAGCACCAGATGTCGGCGCCATCATTGATATGATAAATCCCAAAACCGTGTCATCCCATTGCATATCAAAGCAAGCCGAACTCCAAAATGATCATCCTGATCAGTGATGATCGCAACCGTGAATCATCCATCAACCCAGAACCAAGCCGAAATCAAAACATCTAAGAGCGCTCACCACGGAGGCGGCGGGCAAGCTGGATGTCCTTCGATTCTATGAAATGTTAGTGTGGATAAGAGAAGGCGGCAGTGAGCAAGAACATACGGATGGTGACACGCTTGGCGTGGATGGCGCACAGGTTGGTGTCTTCGAAGAGAGAGACGAGGTAGGCCTCAACGGACTCCTGGAGAGCACCGATGGCGGAAGACTGGAAGCGGAGATCCGACTTGAAGTCCTGAGCGATCTCACGAACAAGACGCTGGAATGGCAACTTGCGGATGAGGAGCTCAGTCGACTTCTGGTAGCGACGGATCTCACGGAGGGCGACAGTTCCTGGCTTGTAGCGGTGGGGCTTCTTGACACCACCGGTTGATGGCGCGGATTTGCGGGCGGCCTTGGATGCGAGAGCCTTACGTGGGGCCTTGCCACCAGTGGATTTACCTAAGAGAGAAGTCAGAATAAAGTTGTGTGAAGGCGGTTGTCGTGGTGGAGTGTCATGGTGCTGAAACACCAAAGGTCGAGGTGAAGATTGCGACCGATGGCGGGTGACCGAGGCGCAAAAGCGCGACGATGCGGCCAACGGCGCGATAAGAAAGTGAAGAGGAGAGGAGGGAATACTCACGGGCTGTCTGCTTGGTACGAGCCATTGTAGAAGATGTTGTTGATGGAGTGTGGTGGTGGAAGTTGTTTGTGGATGGTTGTGATGATGAGAAGATGTGGGTGGTGGAGTTGTTGATGAGTGGAAGACGGAGGCGGGCGGGCAAAGGATTATATCCCCTCGTTTTGCTTTGATCGATTCTTTCCAGCATTCGATCAGGCGCTAAAGAAACACAGCACTTGGCATTGATGGCCTTCCAATCAGGCTTAGCGCAACTCGAACACATCAGACCCGCTTTTCATGCTCTGTTTTGGAAACGCGAGCAATCGCCTGTCATAAGTACTCGCGTCTCCTCCGCCAACAACTCCATTATCCACCAACAACTCCATCTTCATCAATCCAAGACAACCCAGTCACCAACCACAAAACACCACACTTAACAACTTCTCTCCTCAACCACATCAATCAACATGACTGGACGTAAGTTTCTCTCCTCTGCTGCCTGGCTCATTGCATCAGCATCTCCGCACTACTTGATCTTGTACTGACTTCTTTCTTCAGGCGGAAAGGGTGGCAAGGGTCTCGGAAAGGGCGGTGCGAAGCGCCACCGAAAGATTCTTCGAGACAACATCCAGGGTATCACCAAGCCAGCCATTCGTCGTCTCGCTCGTCGTGGTGGTGTCAAGCGTATCTCAGCCAGTATGTTCCTCGCTTCCTTCCTTCCCCCACTTCTCGTGCTAATGACTCTTCAGTGATCTACGAAGAAACCCGTGGTGTTCTCAAATCTTTCTTGGAGTCTGTCATCCGAGATGCTGTCACATACACTGAGCACGCCAAGCGAAAGACTGTCACCTCCCTCGATGTTGTCTATGCGCTCAAGCGACAAGGCCGCACTTTGTACGGTTTCGGTGGTTAGGTGTTCTATTTTACGGATGGGTTTTCACGATTTTTATTTGCACTGCCTCGGACTTACTCATGGGATTTGAGGTCACGATCGGCTTGGGATGGGTTATGGGTTGTCTGTCTCTGTGTATCATACATGGGATCTTGGAGTCATCGGGGTTCTTGTGTCAGGAAATGATACCAGCATAATCCAACGCGTTCTGAACATGATCTTTTCGTGCCTCTTTCGTCCCGTGTGGCACGTCCTACCGTGTTTTGGTCTTCGTGCGTCTTTTGTTGTTTGCTGCTACGTCTCTCCTATCGGCCGTGCCTTCGCTCTTGCAATGGCATTTGTTATGCTTTGCTATCTTGCGTGCATGTTCCTGTGGTTCATCCTTATGGCACGCCTCCATTCCTCTCTCCATGCAAGTGTGACTCTAACCTCGTCGTGTATTACCCCACGATACATATCTCTGTATGGGCTCCTGACTTAGATGGCATCGTCGTTGGTTCATATTAACATTATTTGGGATGGAAGTGGAGTGTAGATCCGACATTTGCACAAAGGCTCGATCGTCGAGAATGATCGCCTCTGTACCCATGTGCTTGTTATCTTTTTTGAATGTCCTCCATTCAGGTCCGCTCCATTGTGCCTTCTGCGATCTCAGTCTTGTGCGCTGGAATTCAATTTCTGTGCTTGTGGGTCTGGTTTGATATTGCGTTGTTGACGTTGGCGTTGGTGTACAGTGCCCGTTACGTGGTGCCGTTATGGCGGTTTAAGACAGAATATACCACGGTCAGGCTGTACACAGGTTGTTAGGACATGTCGCTCGACTTCGAAATATGCGAATGTAATTGTGACGGCAATACTGCCTGGTCGCTGAGGCAAGATGCTGCACCTTCAGGCATGTCGAGGGCAAGTTTGTTGGTTGTGTTGATGGGATTGTACGGAATGTGATGATTTGATTCAAATATTGATCATATTTATTCATTTCGCACAACTTTCACAACAACACAACCAAAACTCGATAAAATCGCCCGAAACTTCCTAGACCACATCAGAGAGGCGATCCAATACCGTGAAAGAAGATTCATCCAATCAAAATATGTCATGGTGGAGTTGTCATCTAGGGCGATGCGACATCAACCGGAATCGGATTCACTGTAACTTGTCCCGACAAAAGTAAATACACTGCGACAACGATGAAACCAATAAGCACATACACGAGTGCCATCTGAAATTCGGCATATCACGGAAAAGGCCCACAACCATGAAAGATCGAGTGCTTGCGAATAGAGTCTTTCTCGAACACTGATAAAGGAGGGCCGATGCTATTCGGATACCATGGAATGGCTGGTCTGCAGCAGGATTCACTCTCCCAAGTGCTTTACCCGTCCCAGCGAATTTTGAATCAATCTATACGAATGCACTCATGAACAGCAGCTCACACGAGTCCTTCATCCTTCAGCCTCTCGACAGCTGCCAGGAAGCCATTTTCGCCCTCTGTTATCCACAGATCCACGAACCCGGCGGTTTTCGACTCTTCCACCTTCTGGGCACTCCAATCCTCCTCCAAGTGTCGTTCAACGTAGATAGTGCGGTACCCACAACCCTTGGCGGCCTTCAGATCTGGCAAATGTGCTGCAACCATGAAACACTGCGAGGGGGAAATCCCCAACCTGTCAGCGGCTCCAAGATACACGGCCTTGTTTGGCTTGAATGTACCGAAGTCTTCAGCACTAAAGAGGTGTGAGAAATTGAGCTTAGCATGACTCTGAAGATCGCGAAGCAGACTTGTATTGCCATTGCTGAGAGTGCAAGTCCTGCCCAACCCATTGAAGCCTTCAATGCCCTTTTCAGAGTCTGCCCAAGGCTCTAAGCGGTGCCAGACGAAGCTGATATCCTGCAATTCTTCAGCACTCCAGAGATCCGTCAAATCCCAAGCAGCGAGCAGTTCCTGAAGCGCATCCAAATGGTGTTGATCTACCGTCTTCATTGGCAACGTATCATCTTCGGCTCTTGACTTCGTGAAGACCTTGTAAGAATTTCGCCATTCTTGAGCGAATTTGCCCCATTCGGTTATCGTCATGGCTGAAGGAGCTCTGCGATGCAACTCGTTCGTGACTGTAGTTCGCCAGTCCACACAAGTCCCGAAGACGTCGAAGAGGAAAGCAATTTGAGATGAGGTCGACATTTTGACACCCAAGGGAAGGAGGATCAATGTTCAGGTTTGGTCCTAGAGAACTCTTGCGAGAGATGATGCAAATGACAGGACACGTCTACTAGCAGTAAAGAAGATAAATGATCACAGTGAGATGAATGTACGGCTTCTCAAGGTCCGTTCATGTCAACAACGGGGGATTACCAACCGTTATCAGTTTGCATTGTGAAAGGAAATGTCAGAAGCCCATGGAGGGAATGACTCCGATACTTACAGTTGACGAGGAGGGCATCTTGAGATGAATGACAGTAGTAGTTTAACGTGAAGTGATTCCTGAGTGGGTCGTCCAAGATATCTTACGATATCACTGCAGCCTTTGCCGTGGAACTACCACTACCCTGCTTTCCGCCGCATATCGAATTCGAGCTACAACACCAACCGCGCAGCATGACACACTTCACCCGGTAAAAGAAAATCGAAGTGTGCCAGTGTTGCGAATTTTCATCTGCGCCAATTCATCTTCGAAGTGTCTCCGGGCACGCCCGCTCCATTCCGGTCCCTACAATCGCGTCAAACAGCTTCAAAGGCTCCATCTCGCAGGCTGAACGCGCACTCAACAATACCACTTCCTCTTGCCAGATACCTTTGAGCACAAACTCTCCCACACCATACCGTAATTATGTCGGACGTGGCTTCTCAGCTATTAGAGTTTCCACCAGAGCTCGCCAGTGGGACGCAGCTCACCCCAGAGGATTATGACATGAGAATCAATCACTTCCTGGACACGACACTGGCCAATATTTCCCCCAGCAAGCTTCTAGCCGCGGATAAGGAGCAAGACCTGCTTCAGGTGTGTACCAAAACTCAAGGAGCGCCTGCTATACAGCTCGCTGACCTCTTGCTATTTAGATTGTAGATCCCTCTCTAAACAGTCTATCATACCTTTGCGTCCTCCGAACACGAGTCTTCGAGCCTTCCGGCAAGGTCAGACAATCGATCTCGCCAGCAACATTTACACACTCTCTTGAGTTCTTAACCAAGTTCGATGGCGTGCAAATGCGCTATGCGGGATCGAGTTTTCGTGTTCTCGTCGAGTGGGTACTGTCAATGGCATCTCGCTCAATAAACAATGTGGGTGTCATGATATGTAGAAGCACCGACGACTCTGACTGAGTCATCTAGGCTCCGGAAATTCTTGCTGCTGTGCGTACTGCAATATTCCGGTTGGATCCCTCTGCAGGCACCATGACTTCTACACACCTCCATTTCGTTCGCGCATGTCTACAACTACGAGTAGCGGCGGAGGCTGTGCCTCTTCTACAAGCCACCATACATAGCTTCCCTGCAGCCAAGTCATCCTCTATTGATGGCATATATCCATGCATCTCGCACGCAGACAGCACCGGCTACATCTCCTATGACTCAAGCCTTACCGCCAAACTCTCGATCGCAGATGTCCAAGAATACTTCCTCCTTAGCGCTACCATATGGATTGCCCTTCGCCGATGGGACGACGCGCTCTTGAATCTGGAGCTAGTCCTGACGTCTCCCACACAAGGCTCGCCCAGTGGACTTATGCTGGAAGCATATCAAAAGTGGACCGTGGTTGGAAGCCTGATCAATGGTCGTGTGAGTTCATATCGCAGAAAACGCATGAGAGCAAAGATTAACGGTACACCATACAGGCAATCGACGCGCCAAAGACGATCGCCGGAAGTGTCCTGAGATCGTTAAAGACGTGTTCCAAGGCATATGAAGCTGTTGTTGACGCGTTCACGACGGGCAACCTGCCCAAACTGCAAGCTGAAATCGCAGCTGCTTCTCAGGATTTCTCAGCTGTATGTCCTTGTTTTGAGAGATTCTTGAATAAAGATGCTGACTGCTACTAGGACGGTAACATGGGCCTTGTCCAGCAACTACCGCAATATCTACCGCGTTTCCACTTATTGGCAATGCAGAAGACGTATTCGGCCCTGCCATTGTCAAAGGTAGCTAATTGGCTCGGACAGACGCCAGATGCTGCCCACTCTTTCATCGAAGCCGTGATTGCTGAAGGAGGAGTCAATGCAATCATAGAGCTCCGAGACGGCGCACACCAAGAGCCCGTGTTGAGATTCTTCCCAGACCGAGCCAGCGGACCGCTCGCAAAGTCGGAAAAAGAGTACAATGCGGAACTCATCAATCAAGCAGCGCGCACGAATGCGATGGTGGACTTTGTGAAGATGGCAGACCGGCGGTTGGTTCTTACCAAGGACTACGTGGATGGGATGAGGAAGCGACTACGCAACAAAGACGAAGATGTCGGGTCGTTGGCGATGATGGAGGGAAGCGATCCTTCGTGGGATGCTTCTGGGTACCAGGATGAGGACCTCATGGATGCATAAATCAGTGTGAAAGGGTTTACGAAGCGGCATGCATCACGGCGTCATTTGCTTTCAATATGGAATGGAGCGTAGGCGTTTGAGCAGCAGCCATCGTCAGAGCGAGCGTTCGATTCTGAGGATTATCCAAGGATAATAAGTTACGTTTCGAGATTCGACCTGGGTGCTTCTGATGGATATAGAAAGAACCTAAAGCGGTGGTTAGGGATGACCCTCGGACTTGATAGCACGGTCAAGGAAGTGAATGTTTAGGCATGGTCGTCAGCCAAGATAGTCCTAGTTGTGCCTCGTATGTTTCGATGCCGATTATTAAAAGGTTAATTACTGCCTCCATCCTGAGGTACAACCTATCAGGGGAAATAAAGGTTAATTCGCACCCCCCTATTACCTCCCTTACCAAGCCACGCCCAACAATCTATAAGTATAGAGAAAGTAGACTTATTCGAAAGAGAAAGAAGAGGAGAAGAAAGTGCTCGATATCCGAGAGGGAATTACCGGAAGGGTAGAGAGAGAAAACGTAAAGACGTATCGATGTACGGGCTCTAGCTAGGGTCACAATTAACCTTTATTTCCCCTGATAGGTTGTATATTGTAAGACGTATGTTCCGCCCAAGGATATGCAGATATGATCGACACGAATCCTCGAGCATGGGCAGCACGATCGACACCAGCAGGCAGACGCGGACAGGCTCTTGATGGTGTGGTTATTTGCCTATGCCTGAGACCATCGCGAGATCGATGGCCAGGATGGCAGCGACCAAAAGAGCCGTGGTGGGGCTCTATACTTTATCTGTAGACATGTAGGTACATAGTAAGATACCAGCGACGACTTCTGAGGCGCGAACGGCGAAGGAATGTGAGAAGACGAATCTGGTGTAACGGATCCGGGAAACCAATCCGACGTTCGCATGGATCGGAACGAGTCTGGCCATGAAGCACAGCGTGCTGTCGCAGCGACGGTGCAACCGCGTCGCATGGAGGGAGGACACGAAGAAGATGGACATCAGCGATAGGGTCCCCTCGGCGGCGTACCTTGCATAACAATTTCGATAACTTTCCAATTGCGAGGTTGGGCGCGTCTAGGTAGGGCGGGCTCGGCAGTATTGCGCACAAGGGACAGGCCGTGGCTTTGAAGCGTCGCGTGCGGCACTTCATTGTTCAGGTACGGTACGAGTGCTAGTCGGTCGATTAGTAGTAGGTACTACCGTACGTAGTAGCTGAGGTGGTGCATCGATGATTGCAGGTGTTTGTCCATGGCCATGAGAGGCTGCCGAGTCTTCGCTAAGTGAGATACTGAGATACCAATACCTCGACGTCGACTCCTCAGCGACATTCGGTGGTACACTAGAACAGTAGTAGCTGCCACCTCGTCGTCGTCTGCGTATTCCATTCCATTCCTGAAGAATGCTCACCTCTGCCTCTTCAACGACCGCCTCCCGGCTTTCCACCAGAGTCCAGATGCCACAGCTGCGAGTCTTGGCCAGTATTCCTTCTTCCTCTTCCTCTTCCTCTTCCTCTTCCTCTTCCTCTTCTTCTTCAGGGGCGCCCGATATAGACACCTCCCCTTCCCCCTAGTATCCATGCTCGAGCAAGGTCTGTGAAACTCGCCTGCACGCTCCCCAAGCCACGGCCATGTTCGACTCCACACCCGCTCCCCATTCCAATCCCTCCACCGCGACCCCATCTACAAAGCTTAAGCACAGGAGACACTCCAGCCACGCCAATAATGTCTTCTATCAAGCTGCGGGAGAGACTCGGGACGGACACGACAACCCACTAGATATTCCGTCGCACACGGCCTCCTCGCGTCGCTCCATCAAGGATAGACGACTAAGCGGATCTGCGCGCTCGCCGAACGCGCACTCCAATGGATCCCCGTCAAAAAGAGACAGCGGGAATCCAAAACGTCTGAGTCCCAGGAAACCTTCACCACCACCAATACCCGCCCTAACCTTCGACGCTGCTTCCGCTTCCACCTTGGGCCCTCCAGCGACACCACGCCTGTTCACCCCTGGAAGCCGGACTGCAACTCAACCGGACTACTTTGCACACCCAATATCCACCATTGCTGGCCAGTCTCCAACAAGGAGCCCGAAACCTGTACATTCGCCTGCCTCGACTTCTCCTGCGAGATTGGCTAGGTCTCCAAGAGCTTCGAGGGATAGAGAAGGGCGGGAGGTGAGACGAGCTGGGGAGCATACAATGTCTAGCAAAAGGCATTCGATCTCGCGAAGTCAAGATGCGACTACAGAAAACAGACGGCCGGTTGAGACCGAAGGCTTGGACGCTGTCAGACAGAAAGACCGCAGAGAGCAGGATAAGAAGACCATGCTATCGAAAGCCCTGCAAAAGGCACACACAGCCGTTCTCCTCGATAACGCGCAGAACTTTGAGGGTGCAATCGAAGCATACAGCGATGCATGTAAACTACTGCAACAAGTGCTACTTCGTAGCACTGGGGAGGAGGACAGGAGGAAGCTGGACGCAATTGTAAGTGGCTACCCTTCGAGAATTCTGTTCAATCTAATAGAAGAAAACCAGCGTACCACGTATACGAATCGCATCACGGAATTACGACAGCTCTATGTCGAGTCGCAAACGACGACCGGCAAGTCTCTCCCTAGAACACCCACCTCGCAGCCCACCAATCCCGTAACCGAAATACCCGATACCTCAGAAACCGACGACGATGCAGACGAATCCGAGGAGGAAGAAGCCGTGATCATCGAAACAGCCACCCTCACACGTATAATACCTGACCAGCCGCCGGAAAAAGAGTCCAATGATGCGACACCAAAACCCTCGGATGCTCAATCGTCACCAAAACGAAGCCTACCACCACCCCTGTTGAAGCTTCAAGATCCATTGAATGCCGCGCCCAAATTGTCGGAGAGGTTTCTTTCAATAGAGTCCCCGATGGACGCAAGCTATGCACCTCCCCCGCTATCACCAAGGCGAAGGCCAGCAGGCAGTACCGAGCCTCATGTAAGCGATCAATTGCAGCCTCCTCAACATGCTCGAGGAGATAGTGGCAATTCAATCTCCTGGCTGGATACAATTGATGAATCTGGTGGATCCTCCTCTGACTCATCTATCCATTCGCGAACTAGGGAAGGTCTGTACCGCAAACATGTTAGAATGCCGAGTGGAGATACAGAGGCCGAATTCGACGCAGCATTGGATGCTGCAGTAGAAGCAGCTTACGATGACGGTCTCGAGCCATACGATTATGACGAGAAACACTTCCGTTTCAATGACACTCGTGCTCCCGAACCAGTAAAAATAATGGTTGACAATGAGAGGAAACGGCTATCAGATCGAGAGCAGCTTATACAGGCCGCCCATTCGCGAGCACATGAACTAAGAAAAGACCAAGACATGTCTGCGCCGGAACACGACTCAGATGGACTATATGATGATGCCGAAGAAGAAGAACGCATGTTGGATGAGATGTCAAAGGATTTTGGTTTTGATTTTGGTCTACAATCGAAATCAGCGCCCCCACGAACATCGGACTCCAGTGGATGTTCCGGAAACACGTGGCACAGCTCTGTGTCTTCGAATCTTACTACTGCCTTGAGCTCGTTATCCACGGTGGCGGAGACAGCAGACCCGGGACTTACAGCAGCCAAAGCAAGCGATTTGCCGCGCCTTAGTGAAGAAGGAAGCCAGACTGAAACACTTTTATCGGACAGTGTCTTTGCACCTCCAAAGAACCAGGCACCGAGTAGTGTTCGCAGCAGAAGGATGTCTGGCCAGAATACGAAACAGCTGAAGATCGAGACATCGATCAACCCGGTTGCGAGAAAACCAGTAACACTTCCAAGTGAAGCGCAAGCAGACCCATTAGAAAATACGCAGCCTGCTGCCAGATCAGATTTGCAACTACTGCCTGACACGGTGTTCAAACCCCCCGGCTCCGCTCCCAATCTCGTTCCTCCGCAAAATTACGGCGCACAATCTTCTCCACATCCCGCATCAAGCCCGACAGTAACGGCACAGTCAGCATCCTCCGCCACACCTACTCTTTTGCCTGTTGTTGCGTCAGATATCGAAACATCAAAGGCCGAGCCTAAACCCCCAGCCCCGAAACCGGCACTTCTCAAAAAGAACAAGTCCTCCATCAGTTTGAACACGCGGACCCTGACCATGTCGAGCCCAGATGGCTCGGAGGAGGCGTCCATCGGGACTCCACTGAGCACAACTTTTTCGGCGTTCTCGACTCATAGCAGGAAAGCAGCACTGAAAACGATAGAACCCACGCCTCCCACACCCAGCATTGTCGCTAGCTTCAGTGATGTACCAGGCACGACCACCAATATCAACATATTTGAAAGCGACATCCACTCTCCATTTGCGCCAGGCTCGCCCAATCCGCAAGCAGCGAATGCTCCTATTCCCCTTGAGGCTTGCCCGGATAGTCACCTTCTGCGGCCTTTCTGGCTAATGCGATGCTTCTACCAGACGATTGCTCATCCTCGAGGAGGCTACCTATCAACCAAACTTTTCGTTCCCAGGGATGTCTGGCGCGTGAAGGGAGTCAAGATAAAAGGCGTGGAAGATAAGATCGCAAATTGTGATCTTCTCACAGCCGCCTTGCAGAAGCTTGCCAGTGTTGATACTCTGGACGCAGATGCGGTACTAGACGAGATGCAGTCTCTCGAACAGGTGCTAGACCACGTCCAAGGCAACCTTATCAAGAAGCTAAGCGGCGAAGTTGGTGTCCAGGGAATAGGCTCATTGTTCAAAGATGCGCCAAATTCGGGCGCAGATGGGAGCCATAGCAACGAACCAATTTCGGCTTCGAGTCGTGCCGTGTCTCAAGGGAAATCATATTTTTCTTCGTGGCGTAAGCTCCGGTCGAAGACCTCGGCAGTGAACTTGACAGCCACGTATTCTCCGCCAAAAGACCACGCAAAGGAGACGATTACTCTGAGTACTTTGCCGATGACGTCGCTACCCAATCCCCGGTTTGCAAAGCGCGATGTCTCCCAGTTGGAATTATCTGGCCCGCATGCAGCCTACATGAGCTCTTTATCCCGCCTGTTCGACGCTGTTCAGATCGTTGGTATGCAATATTGTTTTCTTGACCAGTCCGGACTCTGCTGACACGTTCCCAGATCAAGTCGCCCGACAGGTAGAAGATCCAGGGCTCAAACTTTCCTCACCCACGCATGTTGGCCTGGAGCTCTGTACGAGGCATGCATCGGAGTTCTTCGGCTTCTACATCTGCAGATTCGTCCTCACGGACTTGACCATGTTACTAGATAAATTCATCAAGCGGGGCAGCGAATGGGTCCTGGTTTGACGCTTTCTCTCCCTCCCCCCCCGCTCCTTTCATTTCCATCGTTTGGGTCGGGTGGTTCGATGTGGGCTGTGTATGTATGTTGTATGGAGTTTTTCTCTGGTGCGCCCACGGGCGGACCCCGGTACGGATGATGCCAAAGAGGTTATGGATGACGGCGTTTTTTTGCTCTGTCATGTCCGCGGCACGTTGTGGGTGATGTCCGGTCGGTGGTATGGGTGGTACCCGAGAAAGCAGATTTCTTCGCCTCGATCTCTGCCTGGGACCCTTTTTTCTTGGATATTTAGATACCAGACTAATCGATATCAAACCTTGTTGATCTGCTCAGGTCGTGCTGCCATTGTGGATGATAAGCGGCCGGGGGTTTTCCCAACCTTTTTCATCAAACAGGCTTTTCACAGTAATTACCCCGGGCTCCCCAACTTCGGGTCTGAAATTGGAGGAGATTGATACCGAGAGTAAATTGATATTGCGTTTTGATTCTGTCTCTTTGGAATATATCTGTTATGGCGGTATGGAAAGGCGGTAGAGAGAATTCTTTACGGAGAGATGATTGAAGATTTGGGATGAGATGTGGGTTACATCCTGGCCTGGCCTGGCTGCTTTTTAGCCACGTTGATAGGTCGTGTCTTGTGCTTCTTTTTTTTCTTTTGGAGTGGAGTGGATTGGATGAGGTTGGGCTTTTTGTGGTTGATGGTGTTCTGTTCTGTTCTGTCTAGATTTATGGGGATGGTAGGTATTGTGGGAAGAACTTGAAGTCACGGCAAGGTTTTGTTTACTTAGGGGTACTATGGAGTAGAGTAGATGAATCATCAATAAACTTGTAGGTACCTAGTCTCCTCAGGCGGGAAGTCTATAGCTATAACTATCCATCACCGTATACAAAAAAGACTTCCCTCCCTCCCAATCCAACCCTACTCTCAAACCGAAATCGGCATTCCAAAAACCCCCCTCCCTCATTCATTCAAGCAGAGGCTTCCGCTTCCGCCTGTCTCATGGCGATACTACCCTGTCTCCACGCGTGCTTCGGATCCCGTTCCCGTGCTGCGGGCTTGACGATTCTTGTACTCTCGTCACCGCCGACTCGGCCCCATCCACCACCGCCGGGTGTGTGGATGATGATGCGTTCTCCGGCTTGCATGCTGGCTGTGTTTTTGCCGCCTAGGTTTATGGATCTGTATTCGAAGTGTTCCTCGAATTGTTCCTTCTTTGCCTTGCCCTTTCCTTCACTACCGTCCTCAGCCTTGTCCGTTTCCTCCTGCTCGCCGTCGTGCCCATCAACAACCCCATCAACACTCTTCGGAACCTTCCTAACCCAAATATTCAACCCGCACTTTGCATCGCCACCGCCCTCGAGTCCATACGGACGATACACGCGCCTCTCACTCAAAATACTGACCAACACCGGGATCCTGAACTCGATATCGCGCACGACGCCTTCACCACCGACATGACGACCCTCTCCACGACTGCCGTTTCTGAGGCTGAATTCCCGTAGGAGGACGGGGTACCGCCTTTCAAAGACCTCGGCGTCCGTGATACGTGTATTCGTCATGTGTGTGTGGACGCCGTTGGTACCGTCCCACGACGGCCCGGCGCCGCTGCCGCCAGCGATGGTTTCGTAGTACCCGAACCCCCTGACCTCCTGCTCGCCGGTGACGTTGCCGCCGAAGCCGAAGGTGAGGTTGTTGCAGTCGCCCTGGCTGGCGGCGCAGGCTTGGAAGGCCCTTAGGACGACGTCGGTGACCCGTTGCGAGGTCAGGACGTTGCCGCCTACGACGGCGGCCTTGTCGGAGGGCGAGAGGAATGAGTTCTTTGGGATCTTGATGCGGATCGGTGCGAGGCAGCCTTGGTTTAGGGGTATGTCTTCGCTGATTAGGCAGCGGAGGCAGTAGATGATGGCGCTGTAGGTTACTGCTTCTGGGGCGTTGATGTTGCCTGCGTTTGGGTATTAGTATTCATGCTGCTGGACGGGAGGCGGGTCATGGTATCTTACCGTATACTTCCGGGCCTGTGCCCTCGAAGTCGAAAACTGCTTCTCCCTTTTCGGGGTCGATGGTTACCTTCAATTTGATGGGGGAGCCATCATCCATGAAATCCACGGCGGAAAGATCCTTTCCTTCAAAGCGCTTGTAGACACTCTTCAAAAGTGTCCGCACGCTCTTCTCGGCGTTATCCTGGATGCTGTGCATGTAGAACTGTACCACTTCCTCGCCGTAATCTTGGATCAGTGTGCTGATGAGATTGATGCCCTTCTGGTTTGCAGCGATCTGCGCTTTCAGATCGTTGATGTTATCAGCGAGGCATCGGGTTCCGCTGCAACCTGGGTGCTTTGCTGGTTCATCGTACAGAAGCTCCGTGATTCGCTTTTCGTTGAAATTACCTTCCGACACCAACTTCTCGGATTTGATGGCTGCGCCTTCTTGGTAGAGTTCTCTTGATTGAGGCGGCATGGAGCCAGGGAGGATGCCACCGATATCTGCATGGTGGGCTCGCGAGGCAACATAGAAGACGATATTGTCGCCGCTGAAGGCGGGAGTGATGACTGTGATGTCTGGCAGATGTGTGCCACCATACATGGGATGATTCGAGACCAAGACGTCCCCTCGCTTCAGCTTGCCCTTCCATATTTCTGCCTGCTTCCGCACGCAGGTGGACATGCTCCCGAGATGAACTGGGAGGTGAGGCGCATTCGCGACCAGCCCTCCCTCGGCGTCGAAAAGCGCGCACGAATAATCGAGGCGCTCCTTGACATTCGTGCTGACACTTGTCTTCTGCAGCGCTCTGCCCATCTGCTCAGCGATGGCCATGAAGCGGTGGGCAAAGATACTCAGCATAATGGGATCGACCTCCTTCGTGTCAATCTTTTTGTCTTGCATCTCGCCCTCTCCGATATTGATGATGACATGAGTATCGATGAGAAGTGCAGAGGCCCCAGGTGTGACGACTATAGTTTGCGTACCATCGGCCAGCATAGCGGGCCCTTGAATACGGTCACCAACTGCCAGATCTTCGAGTTTGTAGATTGGCGTCTCTTGTCGTCCACCTTCAAAGTAAACTTGCTTTGTGCCACATTTCTTCTCGCCTCTAGGCAGATCTTTTGGTTTGATCTCTTTCAGTTGTTGGTCCACCGTCTTTTCCAGGCCTTCAAATGTCTTTCCGATGCCTCGAGCTCTCACGTCGTCGACTATAATGTCTCGGTCTGGTAGTGTGAAGCCAAATTCCTGTTCGTGTTGCTTGATGAATGCCCGACCAAAAGCGAATTCCTCACCATTGAACTCATCCTTTCCAGGCTTGACAATCATGAGGGCAGACTCCGTGCCGCGGTATCGCATGTTGAGATACTCTTCAAAATGGATCTCTTTCTCGCTGAAGCCCTGATCCTGCAGCTTCTCCCTCGACTTCTTCTTCAAGTCTTCCATCTTGGCTTGCAAATATTCCGGTACCTCTCCTTTGTCGGCCCATACTTTGGATTCTGGCTCCTGTCGTTCATCAACAACATCAGCTAACGCCATGCCATATGCTGAAAGTACCGAAGAGTATCGATGAATCAAGATCTGCCGTATTCCAAGCGCTTCGGCTATGGCTACTGCATGTTGACCTCCTGCTCCACCAAAAGTGGCAAGCCTGTGTTTGGATGTGTCATGCCCTCGAGCTTCAGTCAATGAGCGAATGGGCCTTGTCATCGTCTCGTTCGCAATCTTGATGAAGCCATATGCGACCTCGTCCAGCGATTTCTCCTTTTCTTTGTTGTCGCCAGCAACATCCTTGTTAATCTCTTTCGCCAGTTCCTGGAACAACTTTTCGCTCGCTTCAGGATCTAGGCCTTGATCTTCCTTTGGTCCAAATATTTTCGGGAAGAATTCTGGTAGGAGTCTTCCGAGGACAAGATTCGCGTCTGTTATGGTTAGGGGGCCTCCCTTCCGATAGCAGGCTGGACCTGGGTGGGCACTCGCTGACTCGGGTCCAACCACAAATAGGCCGTTCTTCCAGAAAAGTCGCGATCCACCGCCTGCAGCGACCGTGTTGATATCTAGCTGGGGCGATTGAATGGTGACGCCTGCTGTTGTGGTTTCGAAAACGTGATCATATCGGCCTGAGCCATATCTGCTCACATCGGTACCTTAGACAACCTGGTTAGAAGATGAGTGGATTACAATATTGTTGGACTGACTTGTGCCTCCCATGTCAAATCCAATTACTGGAGTTCCCGTTTCTGGATCGTAAGATGTAAGAGCGTATCCTACAACTCCACCCGCTGGTCCAGATAGAATTGCACGAAGACCTGAGAAGCTATTCACATCCACGAGGCCGCCATCAGACTGCATGAACTCGCATCGCGCACCTTTTGCGCCATTCTCTTTTTTCACGCTCTCAGTGCCCAGACCACCCTCAAAGCCTGCACTGAATCCAGAAATGTATTTCTTAATAGCTGGAGTAAGATATGCATCGGCACACGCTGAAGTCGCTCTTGGGACCAACTTGATCATGGGCATAAGCTCGTGTGACAAGGAAACATGTTCAAAACCAATGTCCCTTGCAATCTTGCCTATCAGAGCTTCGTGCTCTGGGAATGTATAGCCGTGCATCAAGCACACGGCTATGCTCTTCAGGCCCGAATCAAAGATTTCTTGTAACTGCTTTCTTATCACATCCTCGTCCGGTCTCTTGAGTATCCTGACTGCCTCCCCCGACAACCCCTTCACCAAGACCGACTCTTTGCCGCCGTTTGAGTCTACCTTTGTCTCATTTCTTGTGGGATCTTCTGCATAATCCTCTAACGTCACCCTCTCTTCTACTTCCACGACTCTCTTATAAAGAACCTCTGGCTTCCGGATCGCCAGGTCAAAAATATTGGGTCTGCTCTGATTCCCAATTTCCAAACAATCCTTGAAGCCCTTCGTCACGACCATAGCTATCTCTTCACCCTTTCTCTCCAGCAGAGCATTCGTAGCCACCGTCGTTCCCATGCGTATTGAGTCTATCATGGACGTGTCCAATGGTTCACCACGAGGTATCTCCCGGCCAGAGAACTTGGAAAGCAGACGGCGGATGCCTTCGAGAGGGGCGTCATCGTAATTGGAAGGGTCTACGCTGAGGAGCTTTATGATCACGTCGTCTTCCATGCGGCCTGAGCCTGGGTTGCCAACGCAATCAGTGAAGGTTCCGCCTCTCTGTTGAAGTAATTAGCTCGGAAAGCGTTGGTCAGTTGGAGTACCCACGTCAATGGCTATACGGATGCCCCGTATATTCTCTTCTTTGGAGCCCATGTTATAGGATGGTCGACTCTAGCGCGTTAGCAGGGAGAATGGCAAGGGAATGAGAGTGACACAGGCACGATAGGACGTGAAGCGATGAAGGAAGAAAGCTGAACTGGACTGGATTGTAATTAACTCGTAATGTACAGTGTGCTTCACCCCACTCTCGAGTCGTGATTCCCATGTTGCTACCTATGATGGAGCTCCACTACGGCCACAACCGGGGACCTCGAAGATCCTAAGAGAGAAGCTTGGACCAGATACGTTCTATCGTATATGTATTACAGTAGCTGTCCAAAAACTCCTCTTTCTCAAGAACCAACGTCGAGATTCGAGAAATCACGAGGAGAAGTCATTGTCGTTTGATGTTTCACACTCATTTCTCGCTCCTTTCTGTCCATGTATCCGACTGTCCTTGCACCGACGCGAGTCAAGGACTCGGCGCAAGTTTGGGAGAAGCTCATATCCATCCTTCGTTTTCTGGCATAGAGCTGGAAGTGCCCTATAGCTGTTGTTTGCTTGCTACTCGTAGCCGAAAGTAAACTGGTGAACTAGGTGATCCTCATGATCCCTCGATGAGCCCCTAGTTCTGTACTCCCGCTTCATCCATCGCTACCAAGTCTGTATCTTCATCAGTCAAATGGCCATGTTTTCTCCCTTCACTGCCTCAAAGCACTTAGCGACTGGCAATTCGTCTAACTTGACAGAGAGCATGGACCGTCTTTGCCTTGTTTGGCATGCAACCTATATCTGAAGCAGTACATGCCTGGGATATGACCGATATCTGTCCCAGCTATGTCCTCCATTGTGTGGCACACCATCAAAACTACCTCTAGCAAGCGGCGTCTGTCTTACTGGTACTGCCTTGTGCTGACTTCCTCCCTCATGTCTTTCCTAGCATGAGGCGTTACCTAGACAGGAATGTATCCGTCATTACTACTTTAAGAGCTGGGATAGAAGCTTCGTTGGGAATCCTTTTGCGCATACTAGGTGTGCTGGATGGATTTGTTCAGCACGTTGCTGCTTCAGTCGGCATACCTAATATGCCTTTCTTCCAGGCGCGTCCACAGTTCATTCGGAGAAGATGGTCTAGGATTCTTCTTGTCTTCATTTGTCTGTTTATCTTCTTAGCGACGCACTCGTACCGCGAACGAAAATGGAATATCTCGATGGATATCCCGATCATGGGTGCGCGGCCCTCAGAAATGTTCCTCTACTTTCCTCCGACGGGAGGCCCATATTACCCACAAGTTGCTAGCTACAATGTATACAAAGCTACACATCCTCGGACGCCACTCTTCATCCCCTTTACACGCAACAATACAATACTTCGGCAGGCCGTACTGAGTTACATCGCCGGAGGCTGGCCACGGAGTGACATCGTGATCGTGGACAATACCGGTACCATGGACGCGAACAATAAACGCACCTTACCCTCGGACAACCCATTCTTCCTCGATTACGACCTCTTCCGCCGACGGTATGGTGTCGCCATCATACAGACACCAACCCTCCTCAACTTCGCGCAGCTGCAGAACTTCCTTCTCAGACAGGCCGTGGCGCGGAATTGGCAATTCTACTTTTGGAGCCATATGGACATCGCCGTGCTGAGTGCAGAGGATTTTACACCCTTCAAGTCCTTCTACCACCGTATCATAGACGCCCTTGACGCGTCAGACCTTGACCAATACTCGATCACACCTCCCGAGCCAGCGATATCAGAAGAAGAACTAAACGAGGGATACGACTGGAAAACACCCTCAAGCCCAGACCTCCCCAAAATACTGAAAGAAGAGACGACAAAACTGAAGAAACGACTCTTCAAAAAGAAAAGGAAATGGGCCATCAAATTCTTCGACTTCGACAACCTCGCCCTCGTGAACGTGGAAGCGTGGCGTCACATCGGCTCCTGGGACGTCTTCATCCCCTACTACAACACCGACTGCGACGCCTACGCCCGCATAGTCCTGAACGGGTACACAAAGGACGAGGCACAAGCAGGCTACATCTTCGACGTAGCGGGAGCGATCCAAGACCCGGAAATCCGCTTCTTCCCCGGCCCTACCGAGACCGCCCGCTCGAAATGGGGTCTCTCGCCCTCTGGCCCCGAACCCGCCGGCGGCACCCTCCGCTCCCAGCGCTACCAGTACCTCAAATCCGAACTGCAAGAAATGATGGACCAAAAAAACGCAAACGAGGAAGGCCGCAACACATGGCAGACCCGCAAGATCGAGGGACGGCCCAGGAAACTGCCGGATCCGTGGTCGTACGATCCGCGCGCGTTTCAGACCGCTTGGTGGGCCATGGCTGATTACGGGAGGGCCATGTATATCAAGAAATGGGGCACGTTGGAGTGTGATTTGGGAGGCGCGAATAAGACGTTGAGGGATCTGTGGTTGAGCGAGTATTTGCCTCAGGATAGTGAGGCGTGGGGACAGAGGATGGATGAGGAGGATTATTGGAATGGGGTTTTGGCGGAGAATTCTCTTCGGTGAGTGGATGGTTCGTGGGACTGGGCGATTGTGTATGGAACTTAGCTTCTTGGTCCGCGGAGTGGGAAGATGAGGTTTCGGTTTGATAGACAGTCTGCGGGCCTTGCTCGAGTCGGAAAAGTGTATCGTAGACCCATCGACGATGCTGAAAAGGGGACATTATGTACCTTCAAAGGACGGGCTCGTTAGTAGTGGAAGCTCGTGTACTGTAGTTGAGGGTCTCTTTCAAAGATCGACCAGGACCTTTAAAATCAGCAATTGTCACCACATTTTCTGCATCACTGAAGATATCCGTAAATGTGTAATTTTGATTTTTGTGGCTACATAGGCCCCATCGCGAACTAATGTGTACACAATCTCGAACGCCCAAGCAAAGCGACACACCACAGCAACGACCTCTTGATCAGACTTTTTAGAAAGACGCCCATTCCACAACTTACTGAACGGGGCGGACAAGCAAGGCAAAAGGAACAAAGAGAGCAAAGCAAAGGGGTATAAGTTATCCTCATTCCTACACAAGCCACGCTTTAAGTCCGCCAAATTCCTTCTCGCACAATGCGCAGAGAAAGATGCAATGCAGACGGCAGATGCAAGTCGGATATCTCAGTCTCCGAAAGACAACATGAACCTGACCCTCATCTCCTCGAGGACGAGGTCGGCCAAATACGCGTAGAAACAATAACCCGGCCTCCAAATTCGTGACAGCCGTAAAGAGTTGAGTGACCTGCGAGAGCGGAGTGCCGGGACGCTCAGAAGGGGAGTTTTTCGAGCCGGATGATGTACAGGCTGAATTTTTAGGTTGCGTTAAGATTTATGCAGAATCAGCCGATACCACTTAATTCAGCGAGATGAGCTTGAGGTCGAAGGTGAGCTCTGAGTTCGGCGGGATACCGGGCAGCTTCTTGTTTCCGTAGGCGTGTTGCGGTGGCACGATGATGCGTCGCTCAGCACCGACACACATGCCCTGGACACCGATGTCCCAGCCCTTGATAACCTCGCCCTGGCCGAGCTTGAACTTGAAAGGCTCGCCCTTAGTGTTCGCTTTGAGAATGTATCAGCGACGGGAGTGTAAGAGAATTGGGAAAAGTTTAACATACCGTCGAATTGCTTGCCATCCTTCAATTTGCCGATGTATCGCATACCGACCTTGTCGCCCTTCTTGGCGCCAGGTCCTGAGCCAGGCTTACGCTGATCGATCTTGACGCCGCTGACGGTCCAAGCCTTTGGGCCTTTGTTGCTGTCAGCTTTGGTGGGAGTCGGTCCTTGCTCGAGCTTGTCGGCGAATTTAACCTGCTTACCAGAACCATTGGCAGAAGCAGCGTCCTTCTCCCCCTTAGCCTCCTTTGCAGCCTTCTTGTCCGCTGGCTTGCTCTCGACTTGTGGTGCCTCGCTTGCCTCGCCTGCGTTGTTCTTGAGCTTCTTCTTTTGCTTTTTACTGAGCTTCTCGCCATTCTCAGTCGGCTCTTCGGGCTTCAAGAGCTTCTTGATGGCATCCTTGCTAATCTCCTCGTCAGAATCGTCAGCAGCACGCTTCTTGTTTTTCTTCTCATCCTTCTTGGACTTCACGAGCTTCGGGGCCTCCTCTTCCGAGTCCACTTCCATGACACGTGGGTCCTCGAGGTCATCAAGCTCATCGCCAGAGGCATCACTCTCGTTGCCGGCGAGCAACTCGTCCAGGCTGTAGCCACCCATTTCCTCCTCGTCGTCAGAATCCTCATCGTCAGAGCCCGCAATCTCGTCCTCGGGAACAACGAAGTTTCCGGTAAGGTGAATGTCATATGCACCAGTGACCTTGAAAAAGATACTCTCTCCAGCAGTGACGAGAATGTCGAGGGGTTGTTGATAGGTCTGTACCAGGTTAGCCGTTGCAGATTCTGGAGAGAGTGAAAACTCTGCTTTACCTGTTTAGAGTCTAATGTGCAGATTACGAATTCTTCGATGTCGGAGAAGCCGTCGTCAAGGTCCTCGGACTCGCTGTCTTCCTCAGACTCGTCGTTGGATGCCTTGGCCTTGCCTTTACCGGGCTTGATTCCATTGACAGCCTTTGGAGAATCTACGTCCATACCTTCCTTGTTCAAAGTCTTCTTTAAGGCCTCCTCGCGTGCCTTTTTCGTCTTTTCGCCTGGACCGCCATTGGTCTCCTCATCTGAAGTCTCGGCTTCCTCGTCCTCGTCCTCGTCCGTGATTCCCAAGCGACGGCGAATAGACTCGATATCATCGTCTTCGGAGTCCTCGTCGGACTCGTCATCTGAGTCGTCGACTGGTAGACGGATCATCTTGAGGGTCGCGCGGGGTGGAGCGGCTGGGTCCTCGATGTTGGGCATGGCAGTCGGGTCAATGGCGGCCATAGTGATTCGGTACTATCCATAGCACATCAGCAAGCGGTAACGAGGGATCTTGAAGGTGCTGTAGACATACGCTGGCGTTGAATTGCGCTGGATTACCACTGACAGCCATGTCGCTGCAAGGAACCTCGAGGCCGTAGACGGCGACGGGACGGAGGGCAGCAGACATGTTGAGAGATCAGACTCGATCAATATAAGTGGTTGTTTTCTGTTATCGGTACTTTAGTAAGAGTCGCGTAGAAAAGTTGTTGATGTTGATTGAAGCCGTCGAGAAAGTGAAGAGCTTTACTTCACCGAACTTTTCTGAGCATTTCGCGCTAGTCATGCCAGGGTCCAACGACACAGCCTGACGATAAGAAAAGCCTCGACCAAGAAACACCACGGTCTGAAAGCCTGGAAAATTGGCATTTTCGCTCTTTGATTTCAAGAGAAAACCAGTGATGGAAAGTTGCGCGACGATAATTCCATCACAGATTTGGAATCACGCGTAGTGGCAAGGCTGTGGCAACGACATACCACGTGCCGAGGCCATACCGCTTCCCCCCTTGTGCTGCAATTGCATGGCCTGAAAATATCCCGAGAGCATGTTCACCTTGTTAAAGACTGTTTCGAGCATCAATACACAGCACTAAAGTCTACATTTACGAGATGGGCTGGAGCTCCCAGAACCTCGCCGTCTGGATGGACTTCAACATGATCATAGGCGATTTCTCTCCAATCTTACTTTAGTTGTTGATATATGCAGCGGCGGTACGTACAGCTTCTGCGATCCAATACTATAATTCTATCAATATTTCGACGATCTATTGATCTCAACGTTTGGAGTGCTGAGAGAACCAAAAACATGGCTCAGACACAGATCAATATAGCGTACTTTCGATGCGCTCTCACTGGACTGGCTAAAATTTATTTTCGGCGTAATGGGCCTTTCAATGGTGGCTTGGCGGCAATGTTGATTCGAGCTGCCTGGCGTCTGCTCGAACTGTACTCCGTCATATTATGCGGGCACTGTTGATCAGTACACATCATTGGAAAGTGCCATATCTGTTGTGCTGACAGCATAGAATACTAGGCCAGGCACACCGTAGTCGTAATGCTTAGATGCACACTCCTTGAAATCGGCATCGATCATCAAGGAACATGAGAAATGCTAAGTCTATGAAGTGGAGGTTCTGCATCGCAGAGATGAGGAATTCTGCTCCTTTAGGGTTGGTTGCTGGCAAATACCGAATTTTGAAGTCGAAAGGGCGGTCCTGTGCTTCTCGATTCAAACAGGCCGCATCCATAATGAGAGCCGGCTGGAATAGAGACC
Organism: Venturia effusa; assembly: GCA_007735645.1. Taxonomy (NCBI): domain Eukaryota; kingdom Fungi; phylum Ascomycota; class Dothideomycetes; order Venturiales; family Venturiaceae; genus Venturia; species Venturia effusa. The sequence goes on along the minus strand of CP042190.1, from coordinate 1,354,318 downwards.
TCGCCTGAAATGAGGGTTTGACGAGCTCTTATCGTGACATCAGGATAATGAGTAGTATATGTGAGAGAAGTGTTCCATTATTAGACTGCCATACCTCGAGCACTTCCAGTAGAAGTCTTTGTCTTTCTCGTTGGTGTGGTCCCGTGGACAGCTGACCTCGATTGCGAACTTCCAGGCATGCATGAGCTCTGTTTCGTTGGCAACCTCCGCCAAGGACCATTGCTATCTGCGTGTTCCCTGATCATAGCAGTCGAACAATCGGTATTGGCTGTGACTCCAAGCCACCCCAAATCCGATCGATTCCAGGTTTTTGGCAGCGACAACTTGACGTCATCTGCCTTTACAAATTTCGTGTATATAAGCAGTCGGTTCGGTCGGTGCTGCTCTGTCTTAGAACCACAAAAGACCACCAAAATCCATCTCAATAATAAGAAGTCTTACATCATACCTTTCATCATACATCTACGTTCCAATAAATCGGCATGTCCCAAATCACAGACACCCTCGGCTCTGCCCTTCGCGCCACTGGCGACGTAGTCGCAGACACAGGAAAAGCGATTTCGAACACAGTCACCGATGGCTACAACAAAGCAACCGGCAATGAGAGCAAGACGGATCGGTTGATGAAGAACTCGGGCTTCTCCAAAGACGCCAAGGACATCGCCAGAGAAGCCGAGAGGATGAAGGATAATGCGCTCAGGGATGCTGATAGACGGTTTAAGTGAGGAGAGTTGGTGTTCTAACCATGGACGAAAGTGGGACCTTGATGTCTGGTAGCTCTTTGCGCGGAAGTTCGTTAATATAAAGGGACGGAGGAAACATATGGACTGAGTGCGGAATTGCAGAGCATAAGACCTACCTACCTCTTTCGCTTAACCGTCTTGACATGATTTCCCCATTTCTCTCTGCACCTTTTCCTGTTGAGTAAGATCATTCGACTTGTATTGTTCTTGATGGTTGCCTAGCAGAGGTGATACTCTCCTCGTCACCTATGTAGTTATATCCCGGGCCACAGATTCTTGTACGAAAGCTTCGTTGGAAACAATGCGATACAATGTCCTGAACGGAAGACTACCAACCTGTCTTTGCCCATCAAGCCAACGCTGAACCTGAGGATCGTTGGATTACGCCTTGTTCAGTTAGTGACCACGGCATGTTGAACGAGTGCTGCTCGACTTCGAGTGACAGATGAAATCGTAATATGATTCCTGCCATTGTATCTACGCGTCTAAGCCGATAAATGGTTCGCTGGTCTCGAATCCAGATGCCAATAATGCCCGCAGGAAGGACTTGCTGGAATCAGTGATACGGAAAGCATATTTTCGCCATGGGGTCGCCTGATAATGGCCAGCAGAAGAGAGCGGCAAGTTTGAGGGACAGGGCAAATAGATGTAGAGGAGAGAACTAAATTTGGTGTAAGGCTACGGCTACCTACCTACCAGCGGGGTTCGTCATGGCTTCAGCCACGATTGTTACAACACCCCTCCAACTACCATAAGTTCAGAAGTGCAAAGCAACAGACACCGAATACCTACCACAACTATCATACAATTACCATGGCCGTCAACGGAGATTCCCTCTATCGCAAGGCAGAGACTACCCTGAACTCAAAGACAGGTTGGTTCTCTGGCGTCTCCAAGGAAGAGAAGCTTGAGGTATACAAGACACCTCTCCCTACCTAGCACGCGACCTAACAATTTGTCAGAATGCTGCCGAAGAATTCAGCAAAGCAGGTGCCCAGCTACTCTTCCCATAGCTTAACAAGAACTCAAAAGCTGACACCCTCAATAGCGGATCGCTACAAGCTTGAGCAGAACTACAAACGCGCCGGTGAAGTCTTCGAGAAATCCGCTGCCATCTACACCCAGCTCGCCGCCGCCGGTGGTTCGAATCAGGAGAGCGGTTACTCGGGTGCTGCCCGAGCCTTCGACGAAGCCCATGTCGCCTACAAAATGATCTCTCCCGAACTGGGAATCCCACCGCTCAAGAAATCTATCGAAGGCTTTCAGAATGCCTCCAACCTCCGAAGAGCTGCAACAAAGTGGGAAGAGCTGGCAAAGCTATATGAGGGCATGGGCGACTTGCCCAACGCGAATGAGGCATATAAGACGGCAGCGAGGTAAGCTGTCCTCCTAGATTTGAGGGCCTTGTCTAACCTAGGTAGACTTTATATGGGACAATCACAGGAAGCGATCGCGAACAAGTCTAGAGTGAGAAATGCAGAGTTAACTGCGGTTTTGGCAAATGACGACTTCAACGCTCTGAACGAGAGCAAGGAAATTTATCTCGCTGTTGCGAGAAGCAACTTGGCCAACAACACCTTGAGATTCGCAGTGAAGGATCACCTTTTCCACTACGGCCTTGTCAGCCTGTCCTTCATGGATGAGCCCACGATCGCAAATGACTGTAGGTCTCCTCTCTACTCGAACTTGAAGTTGTTCAATCTAATCACTACTCTAGTCGCCATATTTCCACAGATCGACAAGCAGTTTCTGGCCACCAGAGAACACAACCTGCTCCAGGAGATATTCCAAGCCATCAAAGACCAAGATCCGGACCAACTACAACAGAAAGTCAACATATACGCCAATCTGAGTGCCTTGAAGCCTTGGGAAGAGACAATGATTGGCAGGATCGAGGACAAATTGCGAGCAGCCGAAGAAGACTTTTCGTGAGCAGACGCCTAGGCGTAATGACGATATGGACTGGCACGTATGTATAGGAACGGAGCATTGTTTGGATTACCCCTTGACTTCACATATAGAAGAACACGATTACTATTCCCACATGCCAATTTGCCCTGCTTCTCACATCCTTGAGATAGCTCTACCGAAACGATTTGACCTTGAGTGTAAGCTTTGACAGGTTTGTGTTATAGATCGAACTAGGTAGTCGATATTGTCGATCCAATTGTCGGAAACCCTTTCCAGGACGCCAGAGGCTTTACAGCACTACACCCACCCACAGACGAAGCCGATGGTGCTTCATAATTTCACCTTCACACATCCATTTCCATCAACAGATTCTCATCCTCCTCATCCATACCAAACTCATCAACTACCTTCCCATTTTGGCCCCCCTCAACGCCCTGCATTTCCTCCGCCTCCAGCTCCGCTGCCCTCAACTCCCTGATCTCTTCCTCAGCATGCTTTTCCTGATGTCTCTTCAAATCCTCCAAACTCCACGTACTAACGCCTTCCTGATGCTTCGCCTCAAAAGGCTTACTCATCTCCTTCAAAAAGTTCTTGGCCGTCGCCACCGCCTGCTCCACACTCAACCTCGATTCCGCCTCGGGGATCTGCTGCTCGATCCATTTGGGAAGCTGCGTTCTTTTCTTCTCGAAACGACGATCGGCCAGAACCATGATGCCGTAGTCGTCTTTCCCTCTCAGCACGCGACCGAGACACTGCGCTGCGTGACGCATGGCGTCGAAGGATAAAAAGTCGTTTTGCTTTATCCTGTATTCTTCGGCGAGGAATTGGAGACGGGCTTTCAGGATGCGGGATTCTGTGTATTGGAAGGGGACGCCGATACACAACACCGTTCTCCCATAATGGTGATCGAAATCGATTCCCTCACTCACCTTTCCGCGGGCGACGCAGAGCAGGACGGCGCCGCGGCCGTTGTTGCAGGCTGTGCGGTAGGTTTCGAGTGCCAGGGACGTCTCTTGTGAATCGGGCGTTTCGACGAGGATGAGTTTGTATTTCCAGATTGTGTCGAGGATGAGCATGCCTTGCCACATGGATATGATGCTTTCCATGTAGAGGTAGGAAGGGAAGAAGACGACGATGCCGTCCGGGGTTAGCTTGCAGAATTCGGTCAGGAGGTTGCCGTAGTTGCGGACGACTTGCGGGTCGTTTCTTATTGTGAAGGAGGAGGAGAGGGGACCCTGATCTGAGCCGCGGGTTACGATCATTGGGAGGAAGGATTTTCGCGCGAGGGTCATTGTGTAGGATTTCATGACTACGGGTTCGAAACCCAGCATGCGTGGGTACATGTCCAAGGGGGAGATGGTTCCCGAGGTTATGATTACGGAGCTGAAGCGGTCGAAGACTGGTTTGATGGCGATGGCGGCGTCGAGACAGGTGAAATGCCAGATGGGGTTTGGGACTGTGGCTGTCTCTGTTTCGAACGGCTCGAATATCAGCTCGAAGCCTTTTTCGTAGGTTGCCACCAATGTGGCGAACGTGGCTATATCTTGAAGCGGTTGATAGTCTTCGATATTGCTGAGCTCGAGAGTGCGCACTAATGAGGTTAGCCGTTCAGCGCAGAAGCGTAGCGGTTTCCGCTCGATGAAGGTGGTCTGTTTGAGGTCGGCGAGGAAGGTTTCTGGGACCTGGGAGTGGACGACGAGGGATTTCATTCTTATCTGCCCTTTTGTCAGCGAATCTTTGATGCTTCAATGTTCAAGTCTCTGACCTTCAGAAATTCTATGAATCGTTTTAAGAACGATATGAAGTGCTCCGCCCTACGAATATTGCCTGGCACAGCTTCCGTGAGAAGGTCGTCCGGTAACGCAGGATTCGCCATGAAAGAATCTTCTTGGCGAGCTTCATCGGCCTCTCTCAGACCTTCGACTAGCTTTGCATACTCATCTTGCAGTTTTTGAGCATCTGTGGTTTTCATGTCGGAGACCTTCCTTTCGAGGTTGTTTGCACCTCTTGCCGCTTTCCTCAACGAGTCATCCGTGATGTCTATACTCAGTGATTCGATACACACATTATCGATGTTATGGGCTTCGTCGAAGACGACTATACAATCTTTCGAAAGATCTTTGGACACGCGCTCTGCAATTTTTGGGTCAAGCAAATAGTGGTAGGAGTAGATGATGACGTCGCAAAATGGCATCTTTGCATGTCAGCATCTTGGAATGCAATCTGATAGGAGAGCCTACCATCCGCCGAGCAGTGAAGTACGGACACTGCTTTTGTTGTTCTCCATATTGCATAAGTCCGTCCAAGGTCCAAACTCCTGGTTGGATCAGATTATGAGGCTCTAAAAGATCCAGATTCTATCGAGATTTAGCACGAGACATATACACATGTAGGTGGCACAAACATCGTGGTAGACGCAGAGCTCAACATCTTCTCCCCTCTCTTTTTTCTCTTTGACGAACCCAGCAGTCAGGCTTCGGCATCGAGAATCAACCACGTTCCCGCTCTTTTCTCTCCTTACAGAGGGATGCAAACACAGATTTTTTCGACTGGTCAATCCTAGTCCCCGAAACTCCTCTTCATACCCGAGCTCCTGTTTCCGATACTTCATGAGAGCCTTGAGTTCTGCCAAGGCCTTCTCGATCTCGGACATGGTACCTAAGACATACTCAGTACCTCCGTCAGACTTCTGCATTCACCGCGGTAGCCTCACGTGAACAGTAGATGAGTTTCCGCTTCTCAGGGTGATGCATTTGGTATGCCACTATAAGTGCCAGCAGAGTGATTGTTTTTCCTGTGCCCGAAGGCATTTCCAGGACCGCTTTGCCTCCGACATCGAGAGTCTGCTTCAGAGCTGTCATGTATTCATATTGCTCTGGATATATGCGCGGGTATGGAAATAGAATCTCCAATTCTCTAGCAGACAATGTAAGCTACATCCTATTGATGGAAAGAGTGACCTACTCTATGAAGAACCTCATGGCGTTTTTCAGTGCGACTTGTATTGGAGATGAAACTGAAGCAAGAAACTCTTATTTGATGCCTGGCATGGAGTAAATGATGTATGAGACGGGTAAGGCTGTAAACCTTAGGCGCTACCCGCTGGTACCTAAGGTATCAAACCGCGGCGGCGTCACTAACACCGACAGGCACAAGGATGAATGCGTCATGCGCAAAGCGGAATTGAATGTCACAGTGTCTCCGTTCTGGACGTCGCTTTGACTTCAGGTCACCTCCACTTACTATCTCCTACAGAATGCAGAAAACTTTGGAGTTGTGAGATCTTCGCCGTTCGCCGTAACCACCGTTCCAATCTACTTCCACACGTTCTCGTGGCTCCATCCCTCAATCATGAGCAAACGGCAGTTCAAAGCCCAAGCGAGCAGCAGTCGTGTAGCCTTTGGAAGCCCAGCTTCAGCTTTTGGATCTCCAGCTTCATCGACCTTTGCCACTTCCTCTTCGAGTCTCTCATACCTGAATGAGCTTCCCGCGCTCTCGTCCATATCCGATGCGCACACAGTCGTCGCCTTCAAGAATCTTTCCAAGCGAGACAGTACAACGAAGGCAAAGGCACTAGAAGATCTACAAGCTCAGCTCTCTTCCTCGGAACAGGAAATAGAAGATGGCGTGTTGGAAGCCTGGATTAACATTTACCCGCGCACTTCTATCGACAATTCGAAAATTGTGCGCCAGCTCACGCACGCCATTCAAGGACAAGTCTGCATCAAATCTGGAAAGAGGATAGCCAAACATATGCCAAAAGTGATCGGACCCTGGCTGGCCGGGTTGTTTGACAATGACAAGTCAGTTTCCAAGGCGGCATCAGAAGCATTTGAGCAAGTCTTTGCTACTCATGAAAAGCGTCTGGCTTTGTGGAAAGCGTATCAGGAACCAATTCTGGCTTACTGTCAGCAGGTCTTTGACAGTGAATCGGCGAAAACCCTTAGCGACGAGCGCAGTGTCAGCCAGGATGATGCCAACGCCAAATATCACAGAGTCGTGACAGCTGCCCTGGGATTATTGTCGAGTCTCATTTCACACGTGAAAGAGGAGGAATTGGGAAAGCATAGTGAACAGTACACCGAGATTCTTCAAGACAAAAAGCTCTGGGAGAAGTCCCTGAGCGACGATCCGGCTGTCCGTCGTGCTGTACATAAATTGCTTCGAAGCCTACTACAATCTCACCATGCCAAAAACACACTTGATCTTGAGACTCTGAGCTCTGTGTATCTTAACAAAGGACTGGAGTCTGACCAAAATGGATCCGCCTCTGAGTATCTTGAGACAGTTTTCAAGTTGACCGAGTTCAACAATTCTGTATGGACAGACAAATGGGCAGGGAAGAAGCCAGCGAAGTCGCGCCTGAGGCACTTCGTCAAGCGTGGATCTCAGGGCTCCGCGCTTGTATATTGGTCGAGTGTTTCCAAGCTGTTCACTCTGATCCCAAAGACAGCATTACCCACTGAACTTGCCGAGGCAGGAGATATCCTCAAGGCACTCCATGGTGGCATCACAAAGAAGGATGAACCTCGTGCATATGTTACCTCAGGCCTTCAGGCATACGTACAAGTTGCTGACGTTTTGTGCGCCAACTTAACAAGTGGAGATCAGACCACGCTCCTGAAGGAGCACGTGCTGCCGCTTATCTTACAGTACATCAAACCTGTTGCAGAGAATTCGCGCTGGGATATCCCAGGCGCGCGAGCACATCAAGTTATACAAGAAGTAGTAAGAATGAAGGCTGATGTAGATACTGCTCTACTGCACGAGTGGCCCATCTTCTCTTCCGAACTGGTCAAAGATATCAAGGTCTCACTTCCGGAGCAATCGAGCGAATACAGGAAGTCACAGGATGAGTTGAGCATAAAAGGCGAGCGGTATGCTACGGTCTTATCACTCATCGTTGCAAAGCAGGGAGATTCATCAGCGGAAGGTTCGCGAATTGAGGAGCCAACGAAGCCAATAGAACTAACCGCGATGGAACTCGTGAAGGAAGCTTTGCAAGTTTGCAAGAACCGCAACGGGAAACCTTACGGAGCTGCAAATGTAGCTTCTGTGGTCATCCAAAGCTGCAAGTCTGCGCCTTCATATCCCAACATGCTGTTAAATCTCTCGGATTTCGTTATTCAAACTCTCCCAACGATCTACGCGTCACCATCCTTCAAGCCACTGGCGTCCATACTCTGCCTATACAAGAACCATGAACTGTATAGTGCGTCTTGGTCTGCTGCCATTCGTTCTGCTGTGGGAGACAAATCAGATCGACAATTTCCTGCTCTGCAAGAGCTTCTTATACAACGCGAAGACCTTGACCAGCCACAGATGGAGATCTTATTATCAGAATTGGCGCCGGTTATTCTCGGAAAAACTGACGAAGTGCTGAGGAATTCGGGCAGTTGGGATGCCATTGTCGAGCTGTTGAGTCGGTCAGAGATTGTTTCAACACTTTTTGCTACGCCGATACTGGGAGCCATGACCCACGCCTTGACAAGCGCGACCTCAGAGGCCCCGACAGCACTTACAGGGCTACAGCGGCTTGCAAATTCCACCCCGACCTTGTTAAAGTCGTTCATCGAAACTTCGGAAGGGAGGCAGCTTCTACCAAATATCCTTGCTCTGACCGAGTCCCCTGATGACCAGATTGCCCATCCCGCCGTCGATCTCAATGCATCTGTGCATGCGATTGTCAGTGACACTATACCTGCTGTCGGATCCAGACATAGCCTGATTGATGTGATCCATGATGGCTTGAGCCGCGCGGCCGCGAACTCCCTGTCCATCGACACTCTGGTAACCCAGGCTCAGCATCTCGCCCAAGCTAAAAAGCTTCACTCGATGGCTGTTCTTTTGCCCCCTGCTGCTTCTTGGTCGTCAGCCTTGGAGCCTTTGCTACAGCGCCCGTTCGACAGGAGCTTCGCGATCATGAGCCCATTGGCAGGAGCTAGCTACCTCGTTCAAACAGACACATCAAAGCCACGCACAAAAATCGAAAGGGACTCTGAAGGTCTCTCTGTCCCTCTTCGGATGGCAATGTATACAGTCAAACTTTTGCATTTAATACCTGAGATACGATCGGAGCTCCGAGCAGAGATTTTTCAATCGCTGGCCATCTCGCTGCAGCTTGCAAATGAGAGTTTGAGTATTGCTGGGTCGACAGCAATTCGATCTGTATACACTACAGAGTCAGATGCAGAGATTGCAGACTTTGTATCTCAGTGTCAAAATCTCATCACCAATTGGCTGGGTGCCATGAACGATTGGGAGTCCGAGAAAGAAGAGCCTAGTAATGAGACTGTCAAAAAAGCCTTAGATACTCTCTTTGCTGAATCTACAGGACAATCACAAAAAGCATTCTATAATGCGCAGTGTTATTGTATCCTAGTTGCAGAGCTGATTGAGTTGCATGGCTGGCATGCTCGCAAAACCACCGATCTCGAAGCCAAGCTGAGAGAAACTCGTAAAGCAAAGGACCCTCTGCAAACGACAACATTCCTCACAGCCTATCGGGTCCCACTGTCAGCATCGACTGTCGCCAGCCGGTATTGCAACGAACTTCTGGCTGATCTCGATGCACTGAATATTGTCGAGACCCCTGAGGAAGGATTGCATATGCTGGTTATCCTTAATTCCATTTTGCAAAACCAGGACGCAGCTGTGGAAACAATTGCGAAGCAACGATTGGTCCGGTATGGACGGCGATTTGTCGGCTGGCTAGTAGATGATGCAATGCCAGAAGCGACGCAAGCAGAAGTGTGTCGGGTGCTGTGCATTCTTCTCCCTCACATGAGCGATCTGTACGGCAACCATTGGTCAAGTATTCTAGCCTATCTCATGCTCCTATGGGATCAAGCCAACGAGTTGCCTGACCAAACAAGACCCGCTCTCGTGCCTCTCATCCACGTGTCTCTTAAGCTTTACACGGTCCTACGCCGCATGGTGATGGCTGAAGAGCTGAAAGCTGAGGATGAAAAAAACGACGACATCATAGAAGCATGGAAAGAAGCCGAACCAGGCATTGGAGAGGGGTTATTACAACTTCTCAAACTACCTCGAACTGCTTCCGATGAGACACACCAGGCTCTCCGTATCATCGATGAATTGCTTGCGCGGCAAATTTCTTCCATTCCACTCAAACATCTTAACAACACTGAAGAATTATATCCTCAGCTTTACTCGCAATCTCGGTCTATCCAGGAGGCTGCGTACTCGATTTTGCATAGAGAAGTTCCTGAAAAACAGGAGCACCTTGCTTTGGAAACTATTCTGGAGAAGACAACTGCGAAACTGCCAGATGAATTATTATCGCTTATCCTCGAGGCTCCCTCGACTACTGGTTTATCTGACGGAGATTTTGAGCGGGGCATTCCTCTGCAATTGCACGGCTATCTGTTCAGCTGGCTCCTTCTGTTCGACCATTTCCAACATGCAGTAAGTCTGCCCATTTCATCCGCGGAGTTGTATGATAACAAGTGGTAGTCATACAAAGTGAAGAACGACTATATCGAAGGCATCAAAGAAGGAGAGTATGTGACCAAGTTCCTAGATTTTGCGTTCGACTTCCTGGGTCATGGTCAAGGGAAGCCTGTAGATGTGTCCAAGGTTGACATCGTATCATACAATCCCGACACCATGGACTCGCCCATCAAGGATACCCAATGGCTGCTTACACACCTCTACTATCTATGCTTGACACATCTGCCATCAGTCTCCAAAACCTGGTGGATCGAGTGTAAGTCACGCCCTAAGTATTTGTCTGTCGAGTCGTGGACATCACGGTTCATATCTCCTCACGTCATATCAACAATGTTCGACGTGGTCAGCAAGTGGACTGCAACTCAGGATGCAAACCCAGGGCCTGACGAACCACCACCTCTTGTCATAAGAGTGAACACGCGTGCTGCCGAACTGACAGCGTCTTATCCAATGGATGACGAGCAGTCCGCATCCATTGTGATTACCCTTCCACCTTCCTTTCCGCTTCATCAAGCCACCGTCTCGTCTCCCACCAAGCGCATGGCTGTCGAAGAAAAAAAATGGAACATGTGGCTTCGCAACGCCCAAGCCGTCATTGCGTTCAGCAACAACAGTCTTGTCGATGGACTTTTGGCATGGCGACGGAACGTCTACGGAGCTCTCAAGGGACAAACAGACTGTGCAATCTGCTACTCCGTGGTTGGTGAAGATGGGAAGCTTCCCAACAAGACGTGTCGGACTTGCAAGAACAGTTTCCATGGCAATTGTTTGTTCAAGTGGTTCAAGAGTAGTAACAACACTACTTGTCCGCTTTGCCGGAATCCCTTCAATTATGGTTGATCAGTAGATTTGGTTTAGGTCAGGGTTTCACGGGATGTGGAGAGGAATAGATCATTGGCATTGTCAGGACGCATGGTTGCAGCATATTGGTACGAGATTTCATGCTGTTATGAAATAAAGAGGCTACGATTGCGACAACGAATCGCATTGCATTTTGCTTCAATGTTCTATCTATATACAAAAATTGGCTCGACGACGCCGTGGTCTAGCCTGACACCAGGGTTTGCCACCTGCACTAGGTTGTATAACACGAATCATGCACCGGTTATACTCTCACGGCTACTTAAGCTCGGGCAGGCAGCAGAAGTAGACACTTATAGGTCGTCTGTACGATTTGCTCCACCTTGTATAACAGCGACCAATGATCTCCGCATAATACACCCTCCCGGGTGATCATCATACTCCCGTAACAAAGTGTGGACTACCTCCTTCAATTTGGGGCCTCTCGAAAGCTAAAGGGATAATTTCATGTCGCTGAAACTCATCAGCGAGCGACACTCTCTCATTGCACTCGAAATTCATTGAACGGGACTATTCATCGATTCCTTGATTTTCGTCACTTTGGACTATTCTTCGCGGTTAAGTATAGATCTTCAGACGGTCTTCTGTAGGATCTTGCTTGCAAACCCTCCTGTCAGGCAGGTACAAACTCTGGAGGCCAATCGATTTTGTTGAAAGTGGGCCTGAGGCTGTTGAAGAATAGTTTGCGTGTATTGAGACACCTTGGAAAATTCGACTTCGCATCACCTAGAAAGACAGCCATACAAAGAGAAGCACTTTACACAATCATGGGGAAAATATCAGCTTTATGTTTAGATGTATAGGTTCACGTTATACATACCCGCTGAGATTAGATTATTATCTGGTACAGTACTCGACCTGTGTTTTCTCGGTGTAAGCAGGGACATAGTTCCAGTCTCCGGACTGTCCCTGTGCAGGAACATCATAATCTTGATAGCAGCATTGATGGTTTGGTCGCCCCTTGCATGCCCCCATTTGGCACCAAGCGATAGAACACTGAGGATTTCAGCAGTCAGCCTCGACGTCGAGTTGTAAGATAGTGGCAATATACCTACCGCTTGCCAAGTGGTGGGCTTCGCACTCATTTACAGGCATCGGGTGGATCTTGGCATAGAGTCGGGGTTATGGCGTTGCCGAGGGTAGAGAAGTTAAGAAGTGAGGAGTTAGAATTCTGACTGCAGACCGTGTAAAAGTAAACCGACTGAACGCCCTTAGATAATATCGAACGTTTGCATTCAGTACCTTATATCCACCCCCTTACGAAAATACTGTAACAGAGCATCTCAACTCTTATAGAGACAAGACAGTCTTACCATGTCTCACTTCACTTCTTCTTGCTGTTGCCATTTTTAATCCTGCTCTCTCTCCATGCTCTTCGGATAGTCCGGTAGGAACGGTTGCTTCAGAGCTATCCTACCATGGTATCTGGACGAAGAAAGATTATCAGTGAGTCCACCGATGTGAGGCCGCGGGAGCATGTGAAGCTATATGTTGACTGTAACCTCGGATCCTTGGTGTTTAGATAATGTAGCTACGTATACACTCAATTTTGGTGGCATACTGAAGCTATATTGAGCGATCTTTGTAACCGTATTTAAACTATCGTGGAAGCCCTCTCATCAGCGGCTATACGGGTTGTCAGAAACTATACCTTGAAGGAATAAGGGCCTCAAGGGCGCAGGAGTAAAAAGATCAGCGTACTATCATAGTAATGCTTATTTATCCGGATATTGTAGTATACTGTAGTTGCAGGACAAAAGAACGTTGATTAGCGGGTCTTACCACATCCCCCGTCCTCTTCCACCCAACGTACAAGAACAATTATGATTAGGTAGCGGGAAACGAGAACAGTACGTTACTTTTCAAGCGAAGAGAAGATTGCAAGAAATCGTGAAGGGAGGAAAGAGAGACGATCGTACGCACTGGCCAAGACAGGGGGTCAAAATTCACGTTCTTTGGCATACAAACACAGTAAATTTCCGCCGAGTTCTGCAGCGTCCTATCGGTGTGGATAAAAAGAGGCGGACTTTTCTCAGCAACAGCTTTCATGTGATATCAGCCCCAGCTTATACCCAGGCTTGCAGAGATTAAATACTCTTAATAAGTCAAGCGTGCTCTTTAATTCTATAGCTTTAGAATTTTTATTATTGCAGTAATGAAGGTATCAGAGAAGATGATATACGGGAAGTCGGTAAAATTCAGGGTACAAACTAGGCCAAAAGTCCACCCCTTTTTATCCACACTGATAGAGCGTCACTCTAGACTTTCCGCAGACTTGTCCGGCTTCATTGCGGCAGATCGACGTACTAACATTCTTTCTGCTGGCTACCACGTTAGATCAGGATCTCCATACTATGGTAGCCGGCCGAAAGAAGGTTGATTTTGAACCTGTCTCGGTCCTTGCGTCAGGTTCTCCTCTACGGATCTCTCCACCAAACATAGGTATCATTCAACCAGTTAAAAGGTATCCTATTGTTCTTGTAATCCGCTTGCTGAAGAGATTTAGATGTTGACAATTGTTCTACGGTAGGGGAGAGAAGACGGGGTTGTGGTGAAACCCCACCCATCGACCTTTTTTGGGCCGGGTACCGTAGTACTGTGGTAAGATTGCGACCCTGATTCGGTTCTCAGGCTGTTTTGCTAAGCCTCATCATTTCTATATATACAACTGTATGGAGTCACAGATTCACATGGCGTGAATTTAAAATCAGCCTCGGACGTGTTCAAGTACCTGCTCAGCGCGTCTATGCTATTTCATCGTACAGGCTTCCTTAGGGACTCAATTTCAGCCCAGTTGTATTTGTTCTCATCGAGTACAGAACAACGATACGTCGATAATGGATTCTTCCCAACCTATAGTCGCCTTGCAACTACTGATTCGTGTTGAATACGAGGTAGGCTCCGCTGAGATCCCTCAAATCTCCGAGGACATGGAGATTGAACATGAGTGGATTCGGGAGTCTATCCATTTAAGACGGTACAACATGCCGAGATCTGTCGCAATTCTGTACAGCATAGAATAGCAACTGTGGTCGAGAGAGTACTCGAATGTTTGGTTTGCCCAGAGCCTCAGATCAAAGCTGTTCATTCAACCAGGGCCCCGGACAAAGCTGAGATCAAGCAAGAGTGAAGCCTTTTCATGTTTGGATCGCAGTTCTCAGCCAAGCAACTACAAGTACCAGTGGCCGGCATATCGATTGCCACGTTGAAATTTCGATCGGTCTAACCCACCTGCGTGTTTTGGCGCCAAAACATAGTAGGCTCTTTGGGATGAACGCAGTGACGAGGATTTCTGCAAGCAATCAACGTTCACTATTCAAACACCCTTGTTGGCAATCATGCGAACTACGTAGTAATTCATCTAAAATGCATGTATCCAACATGAAAAGTGGATTAGCTTCCGTAATTTTTCCGAAGAAGCGGTATCAGTGGAAGATGGAGTCCTAGTACCTGCCTTTATTTCCACCTAATGCTCGGAGGATATTTATGGTGTGAGTTAGGTGTATATATGATCTCCCAACTGCCCCATAGAGCAACTCCCTGCCGATCTTCGTCTCTCCAAGTCTCCGCGTCTTCATCACTTCGATGTCATACGACAATTTCACAACTCCCTCTTCATAACCATGAGAATACTCGACGTCCGCTGCCTCCTCTGGCTTCTCTACTTTGTGCTTCCAGCCCTAGGCAACCCGGTTCCCCAAGCACGTGACGACCAACACGAACCTACTCCACCAGACGGCGACTGCCCTATTGCGGACCAACCACTTTGGGTTCATCAAGAAGACGAGCAGATCAACATTCATGTTCATATAGGACCCGACCGCGAACACTGGACCGGTGAACAGGGTTGGTTCTCCATCATGGTCAACCCCGTACGCCACTCTGTACGCCCCATCGCCGCTGTGATTTTTGAACCACGTTATCGACAAGCCATCTCACCGGGTTTCGAGGCGTACATTGAGCACAGGCCTCGGTTACCAGGGCAGGCTCCCACTGCGGACAGATGGGAAATAGGCATCAACTCGAACAGCTCGATTATCACCGGTACCAGAGAACATAGAACATATTGGCGTGGCGCAAATCCACGCCTGGATATGATGGTTTCACGGGAGATCGACCAGAGGGGAAGGATGGTGAACAATTGGCACATTACTTGGGAAAACCTCCGGCAGTGGTGCACTGCCGTCTTCTTGCGCCCTGATGACACTCACCACTGCGGACCAGGAACGTGATGATGGACAACTCTAATCCGTTCGCGGTAGTAGGGTTTGGCGGGGACGGGCTAGCACAACAATACCACTTCTGGTCATGTACTCTTGGTTCATGTTGTTTTACATAGAATTTTCTGCGGAAGGTCCAGTCCAAATTGCACCAGTTTGGCCGCTACCTTTGAGATCTGTTCATCGTCGCGCCGCTGTAAACAGCATGTGAGCAGCCTTGGGAACACGAAACCAAGAAATCGACAACTGGAAAACCGTAAACTGGACTTTCGGGTTTCGTCACTTTTCTTCTGCAAGATCTCTGGCCCTAGATATTTCATTGACCTTCGCATGTGTCCATGTAGGTCGTTCAGGTTCGGGACCAGGAAGCATTTTTCTGAGCGTCGCCACACGACTGTACAGCGCCAGAACAATAAGTATAGAGACTGTGTGGTCCCCATCCTAGGGCCGTGTGCGCTTGCTCCTTGGCCTCTTCTCAACGTACACATCCTTGATGGTGGACTTTCATTTTGACTTCGACTTCCAAACTAGATTGGAACAAAGGAAGATAAGAACTTCGAAGTAGATGACCAATGGATGATTTGTAAGAATGTGGCGGCCGTATCTCTGTTCGAACATGTCAATTGTTTGAGACAACATGCTGCTCATTCCTGCTGCAATCAGCTATGCATCACTCCTTCTTTATTATTTAGTGTGTAAAGTTGGCTACAATGAATAGTCCCTGTGCCATGGAAGAACAATTACTGGCCCTCTGCAAATGTTCGATCGGGGGTTACGGAAGAGCCGTCCGTTCATGGCTCAGAGCAGATTAACGACTCTCGGTTGAGCTCAGCGCGATCATTTCATTTTAGAGACAGTGAGACCTTGAGAGAGGATGATCCTCGCAACTCTGCTTTTCTTTTTTCTTTCTGGCTACAGAGAAGGCGATTCAAAGTGTAGAGTGTTGCGTTGAGAAAGTGTCCATAAGCAACTCCATCGGATTTCGGCTTTTCTTACTCCTGACTTGTGGTTCCGGAGCAATGATTCTGCTGAAAATTGATGAGCGACATCGCTTCGATGCGAGTAAGATTTCTTAGGCTTCTAGAAGCTTTGTTGGGAAAGCTCGTGTCGAGCCTTTTTCTTTGACACGTCTTCTATCGGCGCAGAGATGGTCTGGACATTGATCCATACCAGTGCGTATCTGACGACTATCGGGACCATGCAAGAACGTTGGCACCTGGAACCCTGCAGAGATCGATTCGAGCATGCTTTCAGGTTAACGGTATTCATGCCGGCGCAAACTTCTTGTAAGTGACACAATGCTTGCTTGCCCGGCCTTTCTTGTCAGGATAGTAGAGAACGGCAGCAAACGAGCTGTCACATACCCTGCGTTCGGGCAGTATGCGAATCGGGGCAAGATCGGGCCCTTGCGGTGATTCTCTCTCGCTTCGTCTTCTTTGGACGACTTTCTCGACCAGAGAAGGGCCGCGAGTTGGCTGGAGGAGTAGGGATGTTGGGTAAACTGGGTTTCCGCTTACATGTGTTGAAGTACCATGCTGCTGAATGACGAGGGCTGCAGACGGTTGTTAGCACGAGTCGATCCCTGGCGGTTCGCTCCTGGTCCTGGACGATTCGCTCCCGAAGCCTTGACGTGCGCATTCTCTCCTGAAGGAAGCGAATTTCCAGGGTGATGGAGCCTGGAGGTCAAGGTGCACGCCGTTTTTGCTCGCCAAACACGAGGACAGACGCCGTGGACCAGGGTGAGCAGCTTCCCCGCATTTGAGATTGAAGAGCAGAGGATGTCTTCGGCGATTCGCTTCTGACTCGCGGTGATTGATTGGTCTAGGCCTGCTCGTTTTGTGGTTGGTGGAAGACTGGAAGTGGAAAATTTCGGAATCTTCAACAACGCCGAGCGGATTACGCATTTTCGAAAGGAGTCTATAAAACGCAATACAGTTTGCGCGTTTTGTCGGTATAACTACGCTGCCTGCATGCACTGGTGGTATTGGCTGGATATCGTTGCGAGAAAGAGTAAATCCGTTCATCCAAATTTCTGCCGAAACTGTTGCGACCGGTCACAAAGTCAAAGTACGGCGAACAACGTAAATTACTCAGCTTCAGATTCAAAGAGAAGAAAGATGCAAAATGCTGCTTTTCAGACTGTCAGTGAACGAATCGGTCTAGGAGAACGCTGCGACCTCGTGAAACTTGATAGGCGATTCATGCATAACCATGACAAGTCAAGTCGGCAGCGAGGAACAGCGGATTCGGTGGAGGCTGGCGGGCACTTGTGTGTTCCTGTACTGGGTTGTCGGTAGTAAGCTCTTTTCAAGCTAGGACCGTGAACGAGCTCTCTGCGCAGCCCAAAGGGTGGGTGAGCCGTGGAAAGTCCAGAGACTTCACTGCATCGCTTTTGCGCCGGGGTCTCTAACTTACCCGGCCGCCAGGTACGTTAGAAGCTAGCTCGTAGGTATGATATGCAGAGTCTAGCTAGCAGAACATACGACTAGACTCTGGGCAGTTCAGCAGCTGCCTATAGAGGCTCAATGCTGCTAAAGCGCAGAGATCTCTCTCCACGTAATCAGCGCCAAAGCGATGAAAACATGTAAGAAACAACCGTAAATAGTCCTGGAAGCCCTCCCCGTTTTTGAAAGCCCACCCGCCGGCTCGCATATCAGGATTCCTAGAAATAGACCTAGCTCCCATCCAGTACTCTTGACTTGCCGACTCTTTGCATTTCAACTTACAATCCAAACAATAGAATGCCCGGACAACGGAGCAATAACTGTAAAGTGCACTGGCATTGAGATTGCAACCTGTAGAACAACCAAGGCTGTGAGGGACTTGGTCGGATGAGCCTGATGGCATGATCTACTACTCTAGAACCGCTGTGTCACGTGGCTGAAATGCATGCGGGTCAAGTGGGGGCTGTGTGGGAACTACTGTGGCCCGCGGCCCGGGCTACATTGAGGACTAGGTCTCCCTTGTTCGTGCTCCAAGAATCGTTGATATTGACTTGCAGGGAACCTTTGAGACATGGAGGTATTCGGTTATGGGATTAAGATGTTTGCACGCTGCACAATAATAATTATGACAATGCAATCGACGGAGACTCGGGCAAAGCCTTCGCCGTGAGTCCAGGTTAGCCTAGCTGCAGTATATCTAGAGCCGATCATGCGAGTTGCTGCATTTCTTTTTGGAATACCTTCACCCAAACGTTCACCCCAATTTTCTGATAGGCCTGAGGTCCGAATTCTCGCTGGCTAGTTTGCGGGACTTATTCCCGACCTTCCGACCGCTAGGTGCTCGTCCTCTGCCCACAACCTTCAAACTTTGAGCTACTCGTAAAACCAAGGAACTAGTTCAACGAAACCCATGTACTCCGTACGCTTCACTGCAATGCTCAAGGCTTTTCATTGGCAGGACATGCAATTCTCCGTGAGAAGAGTTGCGGTCCCATAGTAGATTTCGAAGATACATGCCCACAAGGTGCGCTCGCTGCGCTGGCCACAGGTCGAAGCAGACGCATTTGAGCGCATCGCCGCCGGCGAGAGAGCGCGAAAGTCCACAATGCATATGCGACCTGCTCACTATCGGCGACTTGCAAGTTTTTTCGCGGAGAAATGAGTGTTTTCAAGCTGTCGACATGCTGTCTAGCTAGTATCGATTGGGTTAGGCTCGTTGTGCACTCTCGAGATATCAAAATTCACCAAATAATAATGATCTTGTTGGAGAACGGACCGGTCGTATCCCACAGCAATCTAATCCATGATTCTGTCGTATATCCTCTCGGCCGCAAGCCAAAATAATCAGCCCCAAAATCCCCCAAAAGCTCATCCTTTAGAGACCCCAACAGCTCAGCCGCGTCTGCGGCGCGTTCGGCACGGATCGAAGGGCTTTGCCCGCAGCGCAGGTTGGTCATCTTGGTTGAGTGATATGAAGGTAGGTTTGGCGCAGGAGCCTGGTGTTACGGTGCGCCCAATAATGGAGAAATGTAAGATACCCCCAATAGTTGGTCGCAGGGCGCAAAGTTGCGCGGTATCGAAGAAACGAGCCGCAAACGTGCTTGCTCCCCCTTGCCAACACGGTGTAAAACATGCGTGCGGCAACGAGGTGATGTCCACAATGTTGAAGCCACACAGCTCGCCTCAGAACCCATACGCGGCAACAATAAGACAGCTAAAGTCACCCCAAGCAAGTGCTCTTCTTAGTCTCCGCCGCAAGGACGGAGGATTACCTCAAACATCATTCCTGCATAGCAGAGTTGAAGCAAACTGTGGGCGAGGGCGAGCAGTTCTGCACTCTTACCAAGGGTTGTTTTGGCCACGACGCGAGGCAGAAGTGTGTGTATTTGCTTGTCAGAAACCATCTGGCTGTAGGAAACGGAATCCACGAGAGCCTTGGCTCCCGGTGCACTCGAACGAAAAGCCACATCAAGGTGGGCTCGGTAGCGAGCAGCATCCCATCTCCCAAGTCCACGGACAGGAAACACCAGGGCTTGTGCTAGACTGGATATCGAAGCGCTGGCCAGTCCGGCTGTAGGTAATGTCGTGCAAAAGCTGCCCTTGGACACGGCCCTCTGAGAAGGCTGTTGATCGAATCACTGCCAGATGCAGCCGAATCCAAGTCACTGTCACTGCGGCGCGTTGCATGCACCGGACCTGTCTCGATATCCTCTCTGCCGACGAAGACGCAATCCGAGCAGGGTCTTCACAAGACAGGGGCGGTCCTTTTTCTCCGACCTGATGTTGACAGGGTCTTGTAAGGTAGGAGTACCTAATCTAGGGCGCCGGCGCCTACGGAGGCACTCGGGAGTCTGGGTCCTCTGGGAGCAAAGAGGTGTGAGAATCGGCTCTGATCCATCCAAAGATCCAAACTTTGGCTCGCCAGAGGGAGAACCAGCATGCTTAGCGGCCAAAGGCTGAGACTAGACGTATTTAGAAGTCAAGCAGCAATTGCCCAGTACCCAAGATCGTGAGGGAAGCCGAATCCATCTCAATGTGACCTAACCCTGTCGTCGCGACCTTCTCTCCATAGTCGTAACCATTGCTGCAGCGAGCTCCTGCAGTCGTCCCTCGTCCACGTCCTCTGCCCGTCCTTGATCTCACGCACTTCAATTTCACTCCAAGCCACAGCTCTTGCTCCTGTTGTACCATCACGTTCGCATCCTACGCCGTCTCTTCACTCTGTCAAGACCCAACCTCTATCTACAATTGCTTGTTCGTCCCGCAAGTACGGAGTAGTGACCCTGGATTTCTGGTCAATCAATCACGACGACCACACGGCTTCCCCCACGACCAGACCACCACGCAAAACGCTCCATTCTGATAGTCCGTGCACAGACTCCCATACCTGAGCTTTTGATCGCCGCTCGTCGAGGTCGTTTGTTGTGATACTTCCTCCGAGTCCTCCCAGAGCACCATACACACGTGCTTGTGGGTCAACAGAAAACATTGCATACCTAACTTACCCTACGCAAATCCTACCTTCAGACACACAACGGCAACCCTGTTATTCCTCGCTCGCTGCCTGCCCCTCAATTGCACTGCACCTCCGGCTCGCCTCTCTCCAGCGATCCTCAAACAGCGACCCCTTCGCTATACCCTTTTGACAGGGCCACCTCGCCAGCAATCGTTCGCGTGCTACTTCAGATAGCTCCTCGACCAGGTTGAGAATCGGAGAGCACGACAGGCTGCGGGCTTCCACCAAAACTCGCAACCTTCGATTTCCTCGAGTCCCGGACAGCTCATTCATACGTTCTACAGACCACAGGTGTATCTTTACGCAGCTGCCTCCGTCTTCGTGGCAAGAGCATTTCAAATCCCCACATCAGGTGTACCCATACCCGGTCAGATTGTCACCTGCTTGACCCTTTCCGGACTGCTCCAAGCCATCGACGCAAAGCTACACGGCTACCCTACGTGCTTGTGTGCCCGGTGGTGCTGTCCCTCAGCTCAGCATAAAGACCGCCCTCTTTCCCTGGAAGACAGTACCAATCCATCTCCCCTCTCTCATTCGTCCTATCTCACGAGGACAACCGTCCGACACAATGGCGGGGAAAATGACCTTGTACAAACTGGTGGTTCTAGGCGATGGCGGAGTTGGAAAGACCGCATTAACAATTCAAGTTAGTACTACCGTCTTGAAAACACAGCTTCTTCGTTGCTGACCAGCACCACAGCTATGTCTAAATCATTTCGTCGAAACATACGATCCTACCATCGAGGATTCCTACAGAAAGCAGGTCCAGATCGACGGCCAATCGTGCATGCTTGAAGTGTTAGATACTGCCGGCCAGGAGGAATACACGGCTCTGAGGGACCAATGGATCAGAGATGGCGAGGGCTTTGTGCTTGTCTACAGCATTTCGTCCCGCGCTTCGTTCACACGAATCGAGAAGTTCCACAGGCAAATACAAAGAGTAAAAGAGTCATCACAATCCGGCTCTCCGTCATATCCAGGCTCGCCATTGAGCGCCACCTCCAACGGTTCTGGTAGCTGGGGGCCAGCACCTGTCATGTTGGTGGGCAACAAATGCGACCGAGTCACGGAGAGAGAGGTGTCGACACAAGAAGGCAGCGCTCTTGCACGAGAGCTTGGATGCGACTTCGTGGAAGCGTCCGCGAAAAACTGTGTCAATGTAGAAAAGGCCTTTTACGACGTGGTGCGCAGTCTAAGACGCCAAAAACAGCATCTGTATCGCACCTCCGATAGAAGAGGCACACATACATCGGACAGAGGAGAGCACACACGGATGCCACGACATGACCGGAGTTACGGACGAGACAAACGAGCAAGACGCGAGAAGAGAGAAAAGGGATCCTGCACTATTCTGTAAGCCGAGCAGCAATTTGTCGTGAGCTGGGATGAGTTCAATGGCCAGCCCAAATGTCCTGCGCGCGTCGCAACTCTCTGCCAACCCCTCCCACGTCATTAGCGCAGGACTTCACACAGAGCCGAGATCCAGAGTGCGCAACGGCGCGAATTGAAGGCGACAGCGTACAGTCCTTTTCCGTACTCATGAATGGAAATCAGCTCTGTCACTCAATTGAGCAGAAGATGTTGCCTGTAGGGAGGAGATTGTCAAGATGAGACTCAAGATATGGACGACGTGATATTTGGATCCCTGATTTAGGAAGAAAAGCCGACATCTTTTGAGAGATGCATGTACATGTACATTTACTGAAGTTAGACATTTGATGATGAAATCAGTGCACGGTGGAGTAGGGCATCACCTGCCTCTGCATACAGGCTGGGCGAAGGCTGTCAGGCGTACGAGGCGCACTACTGGCACGGTTTGGATTCGAAAAGGGTGCCCATGTTGGGCTGTGTATTGCCGTTACGATTTCCGTGCTTACAGGCGCACTGGACAGAAATTTTTGTCCGCAGCAATTTTGGATACGACATTGGAGGAAATCAAAGTATCCCAGTACTGTGTCATTACGAGCATTGGCTGCATGATTTGTCGGCCTGCTTGTCGTATCTGCCCATTCCATCTCCTCGGAACGCCGATTGATCTTCGATGCATACACCAGCACGAAGACGTGAGTCCCAAAGCGGTAAATGCATGACCATCATCGAGTTCTCTGCTCGGCTGTTCTTGACATGCTGAGAAGCGAGCAGCCAGAGCCATAATTGGACGTTGAAATTGCCGTGCAAAACCTGCAGCCACAGACGAGGAGAGCCGTGTCGAATATCGGTTCGAACTTTGTGTTATCTTGGATTTGGCGATTCGTAACCCCGTGGCGCCATTAGATATCTTAGCACGGTCACGCTTCTAAAGTAAGAACACAACGGCCGCCCTTGGAGTCCATCACGGAACTAGTACGCTGGGCGAAGGGAGAAGAGAGACGACACGTCTTCAGGATGCGACCATGATGGATGCAGGTGGTGGGTCAACTGGCCAGATGTGTCGCTAGTATGTCTCTTTCGGCCAAGGCAGTCTTTGCCTACCCCTCATGGTCTTCTGCTGGCCTCATCGAATTGACCATTGCCATCTCGAGGCCGAGCCAAGACCAATGGCTGAACGCCTGTCATGTGTCAGATTGTTCCACAGACAGAACCGTTGAAATGTCAAGGTGTCAAGCCCGGGTAGTAGGGTCCCCGCTATCGAGTCTCGACTGCTCCAACCAACATCCGTCTCTCTACTTCCATCGGCCCTCGTCGTTGGCTCGCAGGAATCACCGTCAACACCCTTCCAAATGGCTATCGTTTCCCACTCATCTCGCAGCACAAGCCGAACCCACTATCCCCATTCCAAGCACACGATCAACAATAAGAAAGCCTTGGGCACAGGCACCCGCTCCCTAGTACATAATCAACGATGAACTTCTTTTTCTCAACGTCCCGCCTCCCCGTGGGCGCCTTTACCCATCAAGTAAGACTGTACTTGGAGCTCTCGCAACCTTGTGGATATAACTGCACAGGAAGCTACACTCCATGTGTCACGATTCCAGCCTGCTATTGACCGCGACGCTACCATGCATGGCCTGCACTTTTTGGTCCCAGAGCCGCCTCCGATCATGACTGTCTTCCCAGGCATTCGTCCTCGGGACGCCCAGAAATTCTTCGTCGAGTACCACGGTACAACTGATCTTCAGCGCAAGGTCCCTTCACAGCCAGATGTTGTCTCCGTCGTTGAAGCGATGGTATGCCGACCCTAGTGTACCACGATACCCTTAGCCGTCGTTAGGCGGGAGGCAATCCATTCTCTTCCAGTCTCTTCGTGATGCACTAATCTCTTCAGCGGTCGTCTAAGTCGAGTAACCAACAAATCAAGTCGAGTCGGAGAGTTGACGTCGGACCGTCAGTCCCTGCCTCGAACCACTCCCGACCTCTTCAACCTCGTGAATGATCACAGCATCGGAAGTGGCTGGACCGAACCATTGCTTACTATCTTCACGCTCTGGACATATGGTGAAGGGTCTAGAACGTGCGGCCTCATGCCCTCAAATAGAGCCGCTGTACCAGCACGGAGCCTCTTCGGAACCAAACCTGTCCACGATCCAGAGCCATGTCCTCGGATACAAGACGTTTTTACCGGTTGAACGATTGCCCATTCGAGCAAGTGTAACATTCCCATTCCACTAAAGTAATCAGAGTCGAGACCCTCGGGTACTTGAGCTATTTGAGGTAGGTTCTCCAACCTTTGTAAATTTGAGGGATCTTCAGCCACGTGGAATATGACATCGGAGGCGACAACCAGAAGTCTAGACACCCTCAGAGAACGAACTCCAAGCCATAGTCAAAACCGATTCACGGCGAGTCCCAGATCAGGCAAATCCAAGCCTTCCTCCCGGTATGCAGCGATGTTGGCGTGTCTGGCTCCTGCTCACACCGATGGCATCATCGAGTGTCCGGGCGTGACGGAGTGTGTATTCTAGATTTATAACAGACCAAACCATTTCAGGCAATTTGGAGACACGTTGAAGATGTCTTGTTCGCGGCTGGTACCATCTCCACTTATAGCAAGACTTGCTAGTTTGGAGAACAAAACGAGCTGCTTTGGATTAGTACGTCCGGATGTTTTGATGTGGGGTGGGGTGGGTATTCCCGGACTCGGACAGGTAGGAGAGGTCGAATTACCGACGTCACGTTTTTCGATGACCGTTGGCCATTTTGGAAGTGAGTTCACAGTTGTGAGTCAAAGTGTATTGATCTGCCATACAGAATTAAGGTAGGGTTACATTATAGGATCATCCTCCCTGTACCGGCACGTAGACATACCTCGAGGGTATTAGTGCTCTGCGCATGTAGCATTTTTATGGCAGCCCTTGAGATTCTCAGTATCTTGCCCAAAAATTCTCTTACGAAGACGACTTTGGAGGTATAAACACACTTCATCAAACACCAACCATATCCCCTTTACCCGCAAAGAACGCCCTCAATCCCTCCTGCACCTCTCCCAAACACCCCGGTCTCCTCAAACTCCCCTGTATCCACCCAGGCAATTTCCCCCTAATCCTCTCCCCAGCATGTCTCCTATCCAGCAACAGAATAGCAGCATAATCATCCTTATGCCTAATCGCCCTCCCAACAGCCTGATTAACAGCCCTCATCATCGCATTCTCATAAAACCCCCTCGCCTCCGCCTTTCCCCTTGCCACCGCCTCGCTCCTGCCCATCATCCCCTTGTCCAGGGCCGCGGCGGCCGCTTTTCGGGTTATGTACTCCGTCTTCGCTTTCCATTCGGCGCTGTGCGGGTTCGGGTAGGGGAGACCTACGACGATGACGGCGCGGCCGAGACGGTCGGAGAAGTTTATGCCTTCGGATAGGGAGCCGTTTATGACGGAGAGGAGGAGGGCGCCGCGTTGGGTGGGTGAGGTGGTTATTGTTGTGCTGTAGGATTGGAGGAGGGCTTCTGTTGTTGCTGCTGGGCCTGGTTTCGGGTGCTGGGTTTGAGGCGTGGTCGGCGATGGTCCTGCTTGCTCGCTGCGTGGTTCGAGGAAGATGGGCTTGCGTTCTTCGAGGAGTTCGTAGAGTGATTTTTTGCTTTGGCCTGGTGGAGGGGGGTTTTTCCACGTGGCGATGCAGGTGTCTAGGTAGGCGTAACTGGGAAAGAAGACAACGACGCCGTCGGGGATGTTCTGGATCAGGCGGAGGAGCGTATCGCCAATTCTGTCTATCATGGTCTTGGCTTCGCGGTTCTCGAAGGTGAGGTCGAAGTCTACACCGTCATCTCCTTGGGTGACAGGCCAGGCGAGGAGATTGGAAGGCGGAATGACGTGTCCGCAAGATAATGTCATGATACGTGATGGCGAGGTGTAGGAGAAGAGATGTTTGATGTAGTCGTCCATTGGCGACATGGTGCCGCCTGCGAGGATGACCGCTCGAGCTTCTTCGACGATTTCCTTGAAGTGGAAGGTCGGGTCGAGAAGCATGTATTTGAGGGTGATGTCGTTATCTTCTTTGGTTCTGGAATAGAAGAACCTGCCTTCTGCAGAGGGGTTCATAAGGGCAAGTAGGAATCCTTGGATGTGTGTCAGGACAGGCACTGAAATTTCTCGTGGTGCTTTCGTTGCTTGGCCCCGAGAAACGTTTGCTTTGGCTGCTTCTTGTGCCTCTTGTTCTGTGTGCAGAACATAGCCGTCCACTTTCCTGGCTAATTTGCTGTCCTGCAGATATCGTGTGAGCTTGAACAGATTGATTTGATCCACGCCTTTGCCAGTCATGAGCTCGCCGAGCGCTACTTGCCCTTCCAGTGCTTTACCACTTGACACCTTACTTTTCAGATAAGCGACCAGGGAATCAAGCATGCGAACTGTCTGAGTCACATAAACTCTATTACTGCCTTTCAGTCGATTACGAAACTTCTGTAGATAGACCATAAGCTGGCCCCGTCCCCGCTCGAGTTGTGCGAGTGAGACCGAGATCGAGTAAATGCCAGCAATTGCGTCCATGAGATTATGGGCCTCATCGATGATGATTACATGGCCTTTGAGAGAGAGGTTCAATGCTTCCCGAGCCGACTTTTGCAAAAGCAGCGGGTACGGAAGTGTCACAATCTGACACTCAATTAGTTGTTGACAGCCCACCGATAGCGTCTCGACTCACTTCACTTGGTCTGATGGCGGGTCGAGAAGCATAGTATGGGCATATCCCAAGTTTCTTTCCGATTGCCCCTAAGTCCTCAATATCTCGGATGCGTGCAAGAGCATGGTCTCGAAAATCATGGACCAGCGTCTCGTTCTCCTTGTTTGGTAGGTGTGGACATTTGCAGTCTGCCGACGTCCCAGGTTGCTGCAATTCCAGACATCTCTCGTTGATAGCGGTCGCACTAGCAAGTTTGTTGACATTGGCGTTGATGCAAAGATTTTTCCTTGAACCAAGCGTGAGGTGCTTGATCTCTTCGGACAAGTCTTGTTCTTCCGTCGCTGAAGGGTCAGGAGGGTCTGGTTCGATAGCTGGAGGCATTCGGACACGGCGTAGCTCGTTCGAGAACTGCGAGAGCTGAGAATGTGTTCTCGAGCAGAAGAAGATTTTCAACTCATCGGGCATTTCTGTATCTTCTTCCGTGGTGGGTGATCCATAATTCATTCCTAGCTTTTTCAATAACGCCTGTGTCTCTGCAGAGAGTCCATCTGGGTTTCTGTTTCCTTTGCTACCATCTCCGTCCTCTCTTTCGCTCTCATAGTCATCCAACAGAAATTGCTCATCCCGTGGCTCCTGATTTCCGTCTCTATTTGCAATTCTCCTCCTTTTTGCTAGCGGCTCACCATTTTCATACAGCTGCTTTACTTTCTTCTCCCTCGCCCGGACCTTCGCAAGTCGACTTTCGAGATCCTGTCGATGTTGCAGAGCATTTCTCCGCCTCTCATTCCGGGCATGTTCTTTCATCCACTCGGGATCATCGTCGTCATCATCAGCACTTCGTAACAAACTCTCGTCGAATTCTTTCCGCTTGTGCTCTCTCAGCCATGTCAACGATCCACAAATCAGACTGAGCGACTTGCCTGTCCCTGTCGGAGACTCGAAGATCCCAATCTTGCCTTCTTCGATACATTCGTACAGCGCGTTCATAAACTCCTCTTGAATAGGATATGGCTGGAACGGGTGGTAGAAATTCTTTTGCGCCATCCTGAGTATGCCGGGAAAATTTGTGATATATTTTCCTCATGGTTGTTGCAAGGGAGAGAAAGGCTTGGATGCAGAAGAACGCGTCAAAATTAATGCTGGTCGCGTCACGTAAACATGTGATCGAATTGTAGACAGGCATGAATCTTGCCGACTCGAAGAGGTTTCCTCTCCAAACAAACACTAACAGCCTCCAACTATTCACGTTCAGATACGATAGAGCTTTTGTGGCTCGCCCAATGGCAAACTTTAACAGCGCAATCCCCTGCCCGACGCCACCCAAGGCCCGCCTCGAGTCTAGGAAATCACGACGGTTACTGTCCATACAGTGGAGATCTACATTCATACGGGAGTACAAAATAAGCAAGGTCTCATCAGATATTGAGGCAATGCGCATATAAGAGGTGGTTGAGGTCTCTGGTTGCTGCATAAAAGGAAATATGCTAGGGGTACGGACAAAACCTGAAGACTGAATAGGCCAGCATGCTGTGCAATCGGGGCATGTCCACCGCGACTCGATTTGTATCTCGAGAGGGACCAAATGACACGAGAAATAGAAACCAGAAGTACGGCCACGCGATCACGAACCGCAGCATTCTCTAAGCCAGTGTACACTGTTTGCCAATTTCTCGTACAGTCCACGACAATCTTCATGACGTCTCTATCAATAGCCAGTCCGAGAAGGGCATAGACATTATCGCGTGGCTTTGCAGCGTCGAAGTCCTTGCCCAAACCAAGATCCAGAACCTCAAGCATGGTTTGATCTGCCACTGCGAAGAAGCTCCGTCGAAAGACTAAGAGGGGAGTCACGGCTTGGACAATGGCGGGAATTTCAACAGACTCTCTGTTTCTAAATGGCTTGGGACCTACTCTTTGATATACAGGCTGCAAGAGTTCCATGGGCTAGACCGAGGGAATAGTACGAGATCGTGTCGGGACCCGATGGGAATCAATTGAATCTCATTAACGGATTTCTCGAAGGCTTATACTTGTACTGAGCCACTCCTCCGATTGTGTTCGTATATTGCTTTCTGTTGGCATCATTGCCGATGCGGTCCCAACACAAAGTAAGAGACTCGGTCACAAAACTTTGCTCAAGAAACAGTTGAAGCGATTCTCTTCGAGCACTTGACCTGATTGTCCGAAGGGAGTTTGATGTGGTCAAACTGTTGTCTGCACAAGTCGTCAAGAAATTTGGGATGCAACATCAAGCACTAGATCGAGCAACATCATTTCGTGTTCTGACTAGGTACTTGTAATGTAACGATTTCTGGTAGCAGTATTCTCGCCAATCTGAATGATTACACCTTTGTTTCGATCTTGAATGAATATCTCGCCATTTTGCTCCATCAGAATAGCCTAAACTCGAGTCCTGGGCCATCGGTCCATCTGTCTTCGTAGAAAGTGTCGCCAGCTCCTAGCAGATTAATATATGGATAGATCATCAAGGCATCTACAAGGTAAATAAAACGTTCTCGAAGACGAATGAAAATCGAAACTCGAAATCCTATGTATATGTACCTGCTTGAAACCTCGCCATCCTGAGTTAAGAAGCCATGAAAGTAGGCGCTTTGAGTATGAATGTTCATAGGCTATCGCTCATCAGTTTACTCTTCGTCAATAACATGTTCCCAAATAGGTAATTTGTCGTGCCAAGAGCTCTTGCATTTCAATTGAGTAGAGCGCTCTCACTCTTCGAAGGTAAACAAGGTAGCAATCATTTCAGCCCCGAGGTTTGGTTAGTAGTAGCAAGCACGATTGTTGTCCAACTTCAATGTTGTTGTCTCAAGGACAACTAAATGGAAGAGGATCGAGACGAGAAGAGCAACGTCCCTGGATGTCACTGCAAAATAAATCTGCGGTGTGACGTACCGCCATACACTCTCCCACCTCCACCAGACAAGGGCATCACCAAGGCCCAAGAACCCCCAACCATGTCTCCTCCAAACCCTCCAGACATCCCCAAACTCCCCATTCCTCACTTCATCCTCCGCCAACCACCTCTCTAACCAACCTCCTCTACCTACAAAAACCAGCTCAGACTCCAAAAAACCTCCCCACCCACCAATATCAACCTTCCAAAATGTGCCTCTTCACCACAAAAAAAGAAGCCTACGTCCACCCAATAAACGACCCCCACCCACATTCCTCCTACTACTCCACCGATCCCTACAACCCACTCGCCACCGAACTGCGTCTCCCGCGTGAGTCCTTCCACCGCCGGTCCCGCGACTACGACACGCACTACGAGCGGAGGATCGTTCTGGCTGACCGGCCGAGGCGGTCGAGTAGGGAGTTGATTGAGTATAGGCGGAGTGAGGATAGTATTGGATTGCCGAGGGGGGTGGAGAGGAGGAGTGTTAGTCGGAGGAGGGTTGAGAGATTTTAGGTTGGTGTGTTAGGGGAGGGATGGGGGGGAGAGGAGGAGTGGATTGATGAGTTGGTGAGTTGATGGTTAGGCGTTGGGATGGGAATGGGAATCAATGATGGACGTGATACGTGCTTCTTACTAGACGGATACAAAGGGTGGGCTGGCGTTGTGAAGGCTTTTAGGATTTTGGGTATGAAGAGATGAACTTAGGCCAGTCGAAGATCATCTTCCAACTTGAACCGCAAATCAAAGACCTCCAAATCACACTTCAAATAACTACAAATTTCATCAATGCACCACAACTGAAATCCCAATATAGAGCAGTAATACCAGATCGTTCGAAATGACGAAACAAAGGAAGGAACAAATCACAGATCGAACCAGAGAAAAAGAGAGCATCAATATTCATTGAGAGAGCTGTCCCTGCGAACAAACTCAGGTATCCGCTTCGAACAGCACTAGTGCGCCAGATACCAGGCCTCCTCCCAAGCAAGCCAGCCTCCAGACTCCATTACTCCAACGGAATGCACAATATCCACCCATAAGATAGCTGTGAACGAGTTGGTATTCTGAACCCCGACAGCAAAGCCATTAGATTCAAAGGAGGGGAAGGAGAAGCCCATCACTTCTTACTTCCTCGTCAGCTCCCTCGTTCCTCCCCCGATTGCTTCGACCCAGCCCTGCGCCAGATCTTAGTAAACAACCAACTCTTAAGAAATGAAAGATAAGAGCATCACTTCTTCTTCTCCCCAATCTTCGCCTCGATCCTCTTCAGCAGAGCCTTCAATCCCGTGCCCTTCTCACAATTTTCCTCAAGGTACACCTCCATCTTCTCTCTAATCACCTTCATCCCATTCAAGACAGGCAACTTCTTTCCCTCCTCTTCTTCAAGGTGCAAGCCTGGATTCAGCAACAATCCAAAGACCTCGCTCCAGATCCCAGTCTGCCAGTATCTCTTCAAGCTCTCCCTGACACGGTACGTCTTTGTCGCTCCGAGAGCTGAACTCTTGTCCGCAATCGTCTCTAGGTACTTGCCATAGAGAAGACTGTGCACGACACCGGCAAGACCGTGATAATCGACCTGATACGTCCAAGGCCTCATCTCACGCATCTCAGCACAATCAGCATCCGAAGTCTTCCAATCGGCTATGAATTGCACTGAAGGATCGAAGGCTTTCATATCGATGCCGCGGCCGAAATCGATGAGGGTGACGCCTTTTTCGCTCCAAGAACCCATGCCGGTGGGTGAGTACTGGGAGCTCAACATTGCATCATTAGCAAGATTGTTGAGGCGGACGAGGACGTTGTCGACTTTGATGTCGCCGTGGATGATCCCCTTGGCATGAAGTGCTTCGACTGTGCGGAAGAGTTCGATGGTGAAGAACATGACCAGTTGCTCGTCCATAACACCGCCATTTCCTTCCGAGCGACAGATGTTGACGAGATCGAGTAATGTGCCTTGATTTCGAAACTCCTCAATGAGGTAGCATTCATCATCGAACAGATGCATCTCATACGCACTGACAATCGATTCAGTTGGCCTCGTGGATCCAAGTCGACGGCGCGCTTGTTGAATAATGTAGAACTCCCAGGCCGAGGGCGGATCTTCCATCTTGATGGCTTCTTGATCATTCCGTTGAATGCCGAAGTCACCTTGTCCCATGCACACGGGGCTGTTCTCATCGTCGGAGGTGACCCGGACGCTATCAACCAGGTACACAGGTGCAAAGGCGCCCTTGCCCAGCTCTCGGCGAATCGTATACTGTCTTGTGGCGCCGGGTAAGTTCACAATCGGAGGAGCGACTAAATTCATCGTCTTCTCGCCCTTTGCCCGGGCCGTCTTGGTGTAGTTGCGAATCTTGCCTCCCATCTTGAATGACTGTCCTCGGTGGTCAAAGTATCCGTTGTAAGACTCGATGGGCGGCTGGACATTCGAGAGTATCTGCTTGTGGATGCCTGGATCGATAGGGTTGCATTGGAAATCCTTGATGATAGGTCCAATCAATGCTTTCGTCGGTGGAATTTCTTTCCTGGCGTATGGTATACTCCTTAGAGGGACCCTTGGCTTGACGAACTTCGGCATCGCGGGCTGAGGGAGGTTTTCTTTGTCGTCCTCGTTGTCGTTGTCAGCAGAAGTGGGAAGCAGAGGACTGCCCCAATCTTCGAGCTCGGGGATGGCGGAGCTGTTACCCTTTTGTCGACTCGGCGTTTTTGTTGTGAAGTAGACTTTATCTTTATCGGCCAATGCGTCTGCCTGGGTCAGGGCTCCTATTGACGACTCAGTTTTCTCAACAATAGGAGTCATGAATGGGAGTCTGTTTTGACCTCGATGAAAATTCCCGTAAGAATGTGAAGATCTATCAGGCTCTCCCATTGTTGGAAATCTATTGTGTGACCCTCTGTTTTCGGCATCGTTGATCGGTGATGTTGGTGTGGTAAGGTCCTCTGTTATGTTTTCGGTTCTTTCTTTGTCCTCTTCGTCGACTTCTTCGTCTTCATTCCGCGGTGGCAGCTCTCTTACTTCAGTGAATTCCGACCATGCAGAACCTTGGGTATCGTCAACACTAACAACAGTGACATCAAGAGTCTTGGACTCGGTAAAGTTGGCTTCAGTTTCATCATAACCGTATTCGCTCTCAGCGCCAGATATCCGACCAGTGCCAGTACTCTCGCCTTCGCTCACGTAGTCTTCGTCGTCGTCATCGTCGTCGCTGTCGACCTGACTCTCGCCGTCTTCGGATTGTTCTTTCGTAACATCGGTAAGTGTTTGGTTGAACAGATCATACACTTCGCTCATCGCTTCCTTGGTGTTGATGGTCATGGTTGGCTCGACAGATTTGGTTCGTCTCAATTTCTTGGGGCCAGATGGAGAATCGAGATTGGTTTGAACTAAAATGGTCAGTCCACGGCTATGTAAGCGCATAGCAGGAAGGCTTACTGGTTTGAGGCTCGGCTTTGACTTCCAAAATCTCTAATTTACGAGTGCGGTTTGCTTTCTCCTCTCTTCGTGCCTTTCTTTTGGCTCCATCTGGACGAGGTTGTGGAGCATTCTCATCATCAAATACTGGGATTTTTACTGGAGCTTTACTGTTCTCGACGTCCTCAAATATAGACATCTTCTTGCTAGGCGGTTTACTCGTCTCAGCATCTGCAAAAACTGACATCTTCTTTGGTGGTGGTTTCATTGAATCCGAACCTGCGAAAACAGGCATCTTTTTCGATGGAGGTTTCATCGTTCCAGGGTCCGCAAAGATATTCATTTTCTTCTGGGGCTCTGACCTAACTGGCTCGGCAATCTCGAAAATCTTGACTTCAGCAGGGTCCTCGATTTCAATGAGTGTTTCTTCGAACGGAGTGGCCGCAGCTGGCCTTGATGCCAACGGTTTTGGCTCTGCAACTTGCGCTCGAGCTTTTCTCCAGTCCCGATTGAGCCATCCACGATGCCTGGCTCTAAGCTCTTCTACACAGTATTCATTTCCGGTTGTATCATCACCATCGGGGTACATCGACTCCAGGTCAACCACCAGCTGTGTTCGTCTGCCATTGTCAGGGTTCACTGTACGCTGTTGTTCGTGAACACGGGTTGAGAAATAGCTTCTTCCATTATTCAAAGCGCTTGAGGCCTAAATACATAAACGCCGAAACCATTCATTAGTCCTGTGTTCGATTCGTGAGAAATTGGGGTTTAAAGGATGTTCTAGGGACTTACCTTGAATACCATTAGTTTGGGTCCACTGGCGACGCGTTTGCCTCCATCCAGCTTCTGTCCTGCCCAAGGTTGTGCCTCATATGTGTTTTCCTTTTTTCTTTCGTGCAGCGATCCGATACTGTCCCATCCCTGGTTGCTGCTTGAACTTCCTGGGGCAGAGCCGCCGTCTTCATCTGAAAAAATGGCCAGTTTCTTGCCAGACTTCGACGGCTTTGGCGCACGATCGCGTGCTTGTGGGTCATATTCTGCTGGTGCGCTTGCAAAGGGATCAACTTTCACTCCTAATGCTGCTCGTACCTTTGGAAGGGCAGGACTCGAAGGTCCGTCTTCCTGCTGCGCCTGCGTCTCTCTACGGTGTTGGAATTCGCCAAACTTTCGAATAAGGCGTTCCTGCGGTCGTGCTTCCCTGTCTATGCCCAACAGGTACACCTCCTCAGCCTGTGCCCAGCGTCCTGCAGTTTCCAACCATGCCGCGAATTCCTCGTAGAACAGCGCAAGCGTCTCTCCAACACCGTGTCGAGCCAGAAAAGCGTACGTCTCTCGTGGCGCATCTGCGAAAAGGCGAATATACAGCAGCCACATCTTCAGATATCTCGGATCGGACTTGTAATGCGTGGATGTGAGATAGGTCTTTGTCGCTCGTTCGAGCAGAGGCAGAAGGGGCGACTCCTTAGTTGCTTGAGCTGTGGGGTATGCGTCCATCGTCCATTTGATATAGCGGTCGTAGATGTCCAGAGGATCATCCGACTCGTCTGCAGTTGCCAGCTCTTTCTCAAATTCGTGGGCCATGGCATCTTTGACATTCTGGGTTTCGGACAGAGGCGGCGACTTTTGTGCTGCTAAGGGTGAAAGAATGGCATGTAAGTTCTTCGCCGATCGCCCACCCGGTAAGGACTGGATGTTTTCTTTCTGGGTCTCAATTACGGTGAAATCAATAAGGTCTCCATTGTCAGCCATAGTGGCGGAGAGTCGTCTTTGCTGAGATATTGCGTCGAGGCGTGAGTTTGACAGGTAGAAGAAGTTGGCAGCAAAGGGCTCTGTTGTTTGTTCTATGTTTACATCCGTCCAGGCATGATCAAAACACAAGGCTAGCTGGCGCGATAGGCACAACCGCCACCAATCAAACACCCCTCTATTATCGACATATGCTCGCACACCCGGCTTCACCAGTCTCAGATTCCTGAAGACACATCTAAAGCATTATGTTCACCTTTGTCCCAAGACGAAGATGGAGAATTTCTGGACCAATTCCTCTTCAAAGTAACAAACAATTTATCAGTATTGATCTCAAGCTAGTAGCCGCCAAGCTCACATAATACATCGCGATTTTGTGGAGATGGAGGGATATAGAATTATCGAAGCCATCATGCCCGCTCGGTCTCATTTTCTCTGATTGAAAGATCTCTATCGAATGGTTACAAGACGATCTCAGTAAAGGGCAATGCTGCTGAGTACTAGATGATTTGTGAATCGAGGGATTTAGCCCAACTTCTACTCACCATGTATTCTGCATCTGGATAGCATTGAATTCTATTTCAAAGAAGACACCAACGTATCTCCGTTTGCTGAGCAATCTCCGCATTCCAATCTAGCAATGAATCGAGCACGGGACGAAACAAGTGAGCCTTGAGTGCGGCACCGGGCAGCGTTTGGTGCAGAACGATACATATTGATACCAAGGGAACCTCATTGAAGAATACACATCTTATAATCCAAAATCCAGTCTCGTCGTGATTGTGACTCAGCCTCTTGACATGAGCCCAGGATATCGACTTCGGTCGAGTCCTGCTCCACCCCTACCACTCCAACCATCAAATTCAATACTCACAACATTAAACTCTTCGCCTTCCGTGAACGAGGTTTCTTTTCCTTCTTCGCCTCCTTGTCCTTGCTTTCGAAAAATCCAGATAGCGATCCCGCTGGCCGGTAACTCGTCTTCTCTGCCCTTTTAGCCTCTCGCTTCGCCTCCCGTTTCTTCTCATCCTCCTCTTGAAGCTTAGACATCTTAGCTTCGTGCTCGGCTCTAATCCGTGCCATTTTGGCCTCCTGTTCATGTCGGATCCTGTACTCCTCGACCTCTCGAGCCCGCCTCAAGGATTCCATTTCATATTGTCGTTCCCTTTCCCGCTCGGCCTCATCGTCGACTTGGTACGGTGGCGCCCATTTCAGCCACCTTATCGCCTCAATACTCGTCCAAATCGTCAAGCCTAATACTCCTATCAAGCCCATCGCATCCTTCAACTTCATGGCACCTTCAAGCTCAATTTCCGAAATGACATTGGCGGTCCAGGCCACGTTAATGATGCCCGCCGTAACAGCCAGACCACCGAAAGTCGTAGGCAAAATGTAGGTCTGAGTCAATTTGAGTCCCAAGTCGAAGATTGATCGCATTCCTGTCCGCTTTTTTATTCTTTGGATCTCATGATTCAAGTTCTGAACTGGGAGGAAATATGAGATTCCCGGGCCCATTGCAGTGGCGGTGAGCAGGATTCCGGCGCCAATCGTGAACCGATTCAAATTTGGAGATGCGGCGAGCTGATTGTGCTGTTCAGCCTTGAAATAGCCGGAAAGACGATTCATGATTTTGGTGATATTTATTCCGGGGCGAAAATAAGTGTATTCAGGATTGAGAATGTCGTCGACTAGACAGAGAAGCAAAAGGAAGGGTGTCAGGGACTAATCTGTACGACTATGATTTGTTTTTCCTGGAAGAGTCGGTGAGGCTTGACACAGCCCTTGCAGAAATATCCTGCAGCCAGTTTGATTTCAGCAAGTCTGATTGGGGCCAGAGGGGTCATTCGTATGCACGTCGGGAACCCTCGCAGTATCGCTGACGCTCACTGTGCGCTGAAGATTGTGGCGGCAGCGCACAATCTCAAGGCACTGGCAATGATTGCTCCAGGAATCTTGCAGATACGACGCCACAATCCACTTGCAAGAGTTTCAAGTCTTGTAACCATACCCGGGCCCTTTCGATTTGAAGTCTCGATACACCACGGGTACCGTACTTCTGCATTGCATTTCCCGAGAGGGCCGACAGGGGGATTTGTGCCGTATGGACCAGCGCCATTTTGTACTCAGCCTTGTGGGTTGCTTCCAAAGGTTCTCAACCAATCCTATCATGCCTATCTATCCCCGCTCCCGCTTTCCCCAACGAACTCGCTGCCTCCATATTTTGAAGCGCGTCACATGAGAAAAAAGCTCCCTTGTTCGCGATGTGATCTGTTCGGTGTATACATCGAAGGATACAAGATAGTATTAGTAATGCCTAGTAGTTGGTTTCTGGGTCTGCCAGGTGTCTCTCATTATCAATAGATAGGTGACGAGACCAGCGCGAAAGGTACCTTTGGAGATGTCGGCCACGTAATGAAGACTGTGCATTGACATGAATTGGATGTGGTAGCCGTCTTAAACTCACGTAGATGGGACGAATGAAATAGAAGAGGCTGACTTGCAAGCCGTTGATTAATGCTTCCAGGTGACATCATGACCTCAAATTCCAAAATGGCACCACCACTCGATGTCAAACAGCGGATGTCAACTCTGAGGTGCGAGATTGGTTTCACCAACGTGATCTAGCCACAAGAAATCATGGCCAGTTCCGAAGTCCCGAATTACGCTTATACGACACTGATCACAAGAGCATCCTACCTCGCAGGCGTGATCATCCTGGCCCATACTCTCAAAAAACATGGATCAAGATACCCTCTGGTGGTACTCTATACATCCACACTTTCCCCGAATGCCGTCCGCGCCCTAGAGCTAGAAGCATCCAAATCGAACCTTGTTCTCCGCAAATGCGAGCCATTACTCCCTCGCAAAGAAATCAAAACTCTGTTGATCGCAAAACGCTTCGAAGACACCTGGACAAAACTTCGCGTCTTCGAATTGACAGACTATGACACCGTCTGCTATCTCGACGCCGACATTGCCGTCTACCGCCCCATAGATCAAATTTTCGACTTTGTCTCAAGCCTGCCTTCAGACTGGCTAGCAGCAAATCACACATGTGTCTGCAACCTCGATAATGACTCCTGGGCCCCATCAGATTGGACACCACAAAATTGTGCCTACAATGCCGTCTCTCATCCGACCGCTTTGACAAACCCAACCCCGATCACACCATCTAGTCCAGCGACGCATCATCTCATAAATGGCGGCATGTTCATATTCCATCCTTCATCTGAACTCTGGAAGTCCATGCTCGAAATTTTCAACACCACTGAAAAGTTGTCGACATACCAATTTCCAGACCAGGATTTTCTAGCCGATTACTTCCGTGATCGATTGATGCCAATGCCCTGGCAATTCAATGCCATCAAAACAATGAGGAATTGGCACACTAATATCTGGAGAGATGACGAAGTGGTTTGTCTACACTATATTGTTGATAAGCCGTGGGTGAAGAGAGTTGCAGAGGATGGGATCGCAGGATATAAGGGCTTAGACGGGGAGACGCATCGGTGGTGGTGGGATAATTTTGATGAATGGGAGGCGATGAGAAAAAGTGCAGGAGACGAGGAGGTCTTGGAGTTGGTTAGAGGATTCGTTGCTGGACCGTTAGGTGAGAAGAATGGTTGGGAGGGCGACAAAGACATGGAGGCTATTGGGAGCCATGTGCAGGGAGATTGAGCCATCGGCACAACTAGAAACCTGCTCGATCTTCTCGCCGAGGAGTGGCGTTCCGGCTCCAGGTGTCACCACTACAGCCTTCTTGATTGCAAATCCTCTAAGTCCGCTTTGATACTGATTATCGCTGGCAGTTCTGATGAAAATCACACATATTAATTCCAAATCAGCGTTTCTGATTCAAAGTCAGTATTGAGAAGTCAGCAAGAGCAATAAATCGATACTTTTGTCAAATCTTCTTCAGTGGTTTGGTGTGACTGGGACGAGACGTGGTGCTCATCTATCGATGTTGTATACCAGGTACCTTAAATCATAAAGAGAGACGAGACAGCAGGGTTTCTGCTTTATGTCTTCTCCTGTATTAGAAGTCGAAAGTACACCGTCAAACAAGGTCACCTGGTTCAGCGTTGATATTGGTCCTGAGTTGAGATGGGCAGAAGGTGTCTCCTCCGAGTCTTTTCGGCTTATTTTGATAAAGATGTCACAAAGATAGGGATGTCTCCTGCCGCTTGTTGATAAGATGACATTGAAGACTGTTTTATTCCTTGAGTTTTCTTTCGAAGAGGGAGACTGTATTTCGGAGCCTTTGGTGACTTAGGACGAGTGATGCTTCATTACAGGTTCAAGGCGTGAATGAATGATGTGAAGCAAACCTCTGAGGCTGCTAAACCAGTAACAAAAATCACTTGACTGGCCAAAAACAACTTTGTTTGAAGGTTGAAGACGGGAGAATGAACAGGAGGAAATATCGGGCTTGACGCTAGCAGGGGTACGGGCACACGCCAAGATTTACTCTCACGAAAATCGATTGCGGCCTCTCGAAATCTTCAAACCACAATCCTCGAAGGGCCGGAGCACCATACACCTAGTACTTCAATTTCGATATACTAAACGCAACGATGGCCCCAAAGAAGTCCAGTATGTTTGCGCTTCAGCGACCCTCACTTTGCGCAACTTCTGACATAGTCCAACAGAGAAGACCGCCGACTCAATCAACTCCAGATTGGCTCTGGTCATGAAGTCCGGAAAGGTCACCCTGGGTTACTCCTCTACCCTCAAGGCCCTTCGATCTGGAAAAGCCAAGCTAGTCATCATTGCGTACGATTCTCTGTCCTCATCAATCCTGCATGCGCCGGCGACATTGCGACCAGAAGCATAAACAAGAGCAATGGCAGCTAACACTCAAGCAGCGGCAATACCCCACCCTTGAGGAAGTCTGAGTTGGAGTACTACTCGATGTTGGCGAAGACCCAGGTCCACCACTTCTCGTAAGTCTTTACGTGTAGGTCTCAAATTCTAGCAGTTCGCTAACTATCTTTCCAGTGGAAACAACGTAAGCCAATCTTCCTTCTTCATACCACATGTTCGAGCCCAACGACCAGATACACAAGTATCTCGAGGGTTCTGCCACAGTCGGATTCAGCTGTCCTGCCTTTACAAAGGACTAGACGTGCTGAATCCACTGTGCGTCCTGAGATAAAAGTCCTGGGCACAAGGCTTTTGGAGTAGGACCTGTGCATGTGCTAACCCTCTTCCCCTTCAGATCGAACTTGGAACTGCTTGCGGTAAATTGTTCCGATGCTCCACCCTTGCCATCATCGATGCTGGTGACAGTGATATCCTCTCCACCAACCCTGCTTAAGTGTATCAATTGCTATTGGTCGGTTAGAAACAGGGGCGTAAGGCAGGACTCAGATTCGTGGATTCTATAGCCAGCGCTGTACGCGATTTGGAAGTCGAAAAGGATACCATTTGTGTCGTAAAAGGCCTGATCAAGGTCAAAGGCCGCTGAGAGCAGAGCGCTAGTCAGAATCAATCAACTTTACTAGTCTCAAACAATGATCATCTCATTCAATGTGCCTCTTCACGTCCGTGACTCTAAGCATGTTCCATGTTCTATAATTCGCCGCCGTGTTCAAGTTGATTTCCAATCTCCGAATCACGTGCGCTTAGAAATCCATTTGTGGGCGCCCAAATTGACTTGGAACTTCACGACTTCCTGGCTCCCTCTTTCCTCCTCAACACCACTCACCATATTCCCTCTTCAAATCCGAAAAAATGGCCCGTCGTCCAGCCAGATGCTACCGGTACTGCAAGAACAAGCCGTACCCAAAGTCCAGATTCAACCGTGGTGTTCCAGAGTGAGTTGGATTGCCAGATAGGCGACTTGTGGACAATAACTGACGCTACACAGTCCTAAGATCCGAATCTTTGACTTGGGCAGAAAGAAGGCCGGTGTCGACGACTTTCCAACATGCATTCACCTCGTTTCCAGTGCGTAGAAGCTCTCAACACGCAGTGGGGAAACAATGCTTATGACGTTCGCAGACGAATACGAACAGGTCTCCTCAGAGGCTCTAGAAGCTGCCCGTATTTGCGCCAACAAGTACGTTTAATTGCTCTCGATTGCGACAATCAGCGAGCTAATAGATATCCGCAGGTACCTTGTCAAGATCGCCGGAAAGGAAGGTTTCCACATGCGCGTCCGCGCTCACCCATACCACGTTGTCCGAATCAACAAGATGTTGTCGTGTGCTGGAGCCGATAGACTCCAAACCGGTATGCGTGGTGCTTTCGGAAAGCCCAACGGTCTCGTCGCCCGTGTCAACATTGGCCAGATCATCCTCAGTGTCCGTACCCGTGACCAGCACCGAGCCACCGCCATTGAGGCACTCCGCCGTGCGCAGTACAAGTTCCCAGGACGTCAAAAGATTATTCCTTCCAAGAACTGGGGTTTCACACCTCTCACACGGGAGGACTACATTGAGAAGCGTGGTGAGGGACGATTCAAGCATGACGGCGCCTACGTTCAATTCTTGCGTAACAAGGGCAACCTCGAGAATAACATGCGTCGTTTCCCAGATGCATTCAAGGCTGAAGAGTAGAAGGTCGTTTGTGGAGATGGAAGATAGAATGACAGGGGCATGGAATGGGGCGTTCACTGGCTTCTGCCGCATGGCAAGGACTGACTTGTGGTCTGATACGGGTCGATATGCCTGATATATGTGCTCGGACATCACGCTTGGTTCATCAAATGTGCGCTTGTACCGATTGCGTGCTTTCAAGTTCGATCATGGCTAGGCATAAATTCTTCCAACCACACTTGTTATTCGTACATGACTTGTGACTGCCTAACAGAATGGCATCTATCCTATAGACTTCTGTTCGATATTTCTTCCGTCTTGATAGAACCATCCATGAGGAACGACTAAGGTCGAAAATACGACCAGTCCGAACTCGAATGAACAACGAATAGTCTCCACCAGCGGAGCACATTCGATCTTTTGAAAACTCGTTCTCCTTGCTCCAAAAATACCTGAACACCTACGAACGACATGACATGCTATATGAAAGTACGAAAGTACAAAGTTCCCCATACCCGCTTGACCTGATATCACCGCCTAACATTTTCCCGCTCAAAGTTGATACAAATGCCCTCCCCCATCGAAACTTTGCACGAAGTTCAACATGAACCAATCCCATATTCCTAGTCGATAACACTCGCTGAAAATGAAAGAGGCCGATGCCTCTACACCGCCTCTCGTATCCCTCATCGCCGGGGGCACCGCCGGCGGGATCGAAGCTACAGTTACTTATCCGTTTGAATACGCAAAGACGAGGGTGCAACTGAGGGGCGAACATGCAGCGAAGAACCCTTTCGCGGTTGTGGGAAAAGTCGTTAGGGAGGAGGGTGTCAGAGCGCTCTACATGGGCTGTGGAACCTTGGTCGCCGTGGGTGCTCTTCTCTTTCTTTCTACATTGTTTGGCGACAATGGCACGGAAAACAAGTGTCAGAGACCCGGATCGCGATAGAAGAGCTGGGATGAATTGGTACCTGAGACCCGAGCTGATGTGCAGCAATGCATAGGGTACCATAGCCAAAGACGCA
Source organism: Venturia effusa (assembly GCA_007735645.1). Taxonomy (NCBI): domain Eukaryota; kingdom Fungi; phylum Ascomycota; class Dothideomycetes; order Venturiales; family Venturiaceae; genus Venturia; species Venturia effusa. Next base: position 1,311,960 of record CP042190.1, on the reverse strand, counting down.
ATCCGCTTCATGTCCTTCGACGCCGTGAAGGAAGCTTTCAAGGACCCAGTGACCGGTACCCTCTCCCCTCTCCGCAACATCCTCGCCGGCATGGCTTCAGGCATCGTCGCTTCCACTTTCGCAGTCACACCCACCGAGCGTCTGAAGACGGCCCTGATAGACGATGCGCGAACAGAAAAGCGCTTCAGATCCGCATGGCACGCGACCAAACTCCTGGTCCGAGAGAACGGGCTCGGCGCCCTGTATCGGGGTTACATGACCACGACGGCGAAGCAAATGGGCACGACCAGCGTGAGGTTGGGGAGTTACAATATCATGAAGGATTACGGCAAGCTGCACGATTGGCCCGAGAATTCGTTTGTGGATTTTGCAAAGGGCATGGTTGCCGGTACGGTCACGACGTACGCTACGCAGCCCATTGATGTTGTCAAGACGAGGGCGCAGAGTGTCAAGGGAGCGGGTGTGGTGGAAGCCACCATGTCTGTTTGGCAGGATTATGGCGTCAAGGGGTTTTGGAGGGGCACTGTTATGAGGCTTGGGAGAACGGTCATGGCGGGTGGCATTCTGTTTACGAGTTATGAGCAGATTGTCACGCTCGTTAAGCCTTTTGTTGTCGCGCAAGAGCAGGGAGGGGTATAGTCTTCGTTGTTTGATCAAATCAATTGGATGGTCCTGGATGCTCGCGGAACAAGTTTGGCGCTAGAAGATAATGGTCGAGACAGGAATATCAAGACAGCATGCTCGAGCTGCAGGAAACTCTCTGGCTGTAAGCTTATCTGCAATGATAGACGAGAATGCTCCTTGGATACCGATGCTCAAGAACCTCTCTGTCTTGGGCAATCCAACTACGGTTGACACTGCAGACAAGGAACAGCATTTCTCTGTGACTAACACTTATCCACTCAGGCCGATAGAGTTACATAGTCGGATCCTTTCAAAGAGCTGGATTTAGCATACAAGGCCCTTGTGTCAGTGGTCAAGAGCAGTGAAGCGGTGGATAGTGTGGTCGTGAAATCGACATTTTAGTGCCTTCTCCATGAGCTCTCTACAGTAAACTAGGCTCGTTGGCTGCAGCTTCAGTGGGATCTCAGGTTCGTGTCACTTTATCAAGCCTCCTCATTTTATATTTTTGCCAAAGTGCCCAAGTCGAAATTGGCAACGATAGAACAACGGGCAGCATCTGAGACTATTCTGTCGAAGAGATAAGTCGACATGGATATCGAGTCAAAGACCGCTTTTAGTCAGCTGGACTGCAGATAGGTTAGCAACGGAATGCACGGGTGGCATAGGCGTGGCGTGGTATGTGTTATTGAATCTGGCAGGTGCGATCTTGACTGCAAAATGGAAACGAGATGTCGATGTGGACAAGAAAGAGGAAGGGTCAACACGAAAAGCTCACGTTTCATGCCGGGTAACACAGAATATAGTACCTTTCAGCTCGAGGTGACACATCAACGCCATTTCTGGCCACACAACTCCTCAACCACTTCTTCAGAACCAGCCACGGATATTCACATCTTCTCACCCTCAAAATCTGAACCACCACCGAGATGAAGTTCATCTTCACTCACATCCTCTTTACCAGCTTAGGCCTCAAGGTCCTCGCTGCGCCTCAGCTGGTCATTCCACAGGCCACAATATCCTGCTTTGGCAGGACAGACCACACGACATGCCCACCTCGTCAACTCTGCTTCCAAGAAGCAATCAACAACCCAAGCTCTCCCACGCAGCCGGGTATTTGCATCGGCCAGCCATGCGGTGGATTCACGCCTCATCCTCAGTACTGTCCCGAAGGCCAAGCATGCGTTCGACCTGTCAATGACGATGCTTCGACTGCTAATCTGCCAGGCCATTGCGTGCCGATGAACTTGACTTGCACAGCTACCAATGGAGCTTGTGAGGAGGGTTGGAGCTGTGTTGTTGGTCCGAAGAGTGAGTGCGAGATGGGCGATACGGGTTGTCAAGGTCTTTGTGAACCTGATTCTTGGGAACCTAAATCTATCGCCATCCGTCAAGCATCTTCTACCTCGACGAACAAGTCCGCCGGAGCAACTGTGACGCCATCAGCCAATCCTAAATCTCTGCATTGTGGCGGCTTCCTCAACGACCCTCCGCTCTACGGTCTCTGTCCTCGTGGTCAGATCTGCGCTCATCCGTTCTGGAGCGATCAGTCACCAAAGCACGAGAGTACTTGTATCGGCCAACCGTGCGGCGGACTGACTGTCGTCGGTTCTCCGTGTCCGGATCAACAAGTCTGCATCACTCCCACTGGCCATAAGTCCTTTTCCAATCCTTTCACGGGCACCTGTTTACCAGAGATGTGGACCTGCTCGGATAAGCAGGCTTGCGGGGATGGATGGACGTGTGTTGCTAATACTGTTGATTCGAACTGTCGGTTTGGGGTGGATGCGGATTGTCCTGGGATTTGTCAGAATTCGTGGGTGTTCTGGGAGGCGCAGACGGCTGGCGTGACGGGGAAAGGTGGTGTTTCTTTGACGACTAGTGAGTAAGGAACAATGAAAGACTATCAATGCATGCGGATTGACTGCACCGAGAGCTGTGCGCCAGGGGAGTAGAAGTGGAAGCGACGGAATAATGGACCTACTGAAGAGATGCCCGATCTGACAGCTTGCAATGATGGAAAGAAAATCACACAGCATAACAAGTCAACCCGATAAATCAATCGTGGAGAATAACACTAGGCACGTAATCATGCGAAAAGTGAAGGCGATAAACCAGAGACCCGTCAGCACTCTAGGGAGATGGCATCCTCTACTCTTTTTCCTTCTCAATGAGAGAAAGTATTTTGGTCAAAGGATTATCATCTAGATTCTCTGACACCGCTGTTGAGTATGTAATTTTATTCCGAGCGGCCTAGCTTCTTACTTCAAGACTGGTTTTGCTGAGTGGTGGGGGTTGTGCAGAATGATATTGCTCGGGACTCTGCAGGATTGGAAATGCCGGAGATTAATACGAGATGGTTGGTTTGAACGTAAGCTTGATGGGTCTGACTGCTACAGAGATAAGCTGTAGTCCTGATCGTGGTCTTGTGCTGTCCTATCAACTCTCATTCACTCATTCATGGGGATGGTGGTGGTGGTGGTGGATCCCAAAATCCCGTTGTCGTTAAGTCTATTTATAACTTGGATGATTGATTAGGGCGCTCGTACCCTCTAATGGGGAGTACGATATTAGTTATCGTGGATCACGACAAGGGGTGATTGTCCAGCTGGGGATAAGCGTAGGCATTCGAGGATCGAGATTTCCATCGATGTTGATTTGCAGAAGAAATGTCTCCTCCGTTAGATAATGGTATCGATGTGGGTTCTGCGTTCTCTAGTGATCACCCAGGTATGGATAGAAGAGTCCCCGGGCGGATGTTGTTTGGAGAGGATTGCTAATGGCCGCTTTCTTTATTGGGGGCGGATCGGTATGGACTCGCGAGACTGGCGGAAACTTACAAAGGTGGTAAAGGTTACTAAGCTCATAAGCATGGGTGTGACTTGACAAGAAGGTCGCGTAGCCAATCTAAAACCCTGTGTACTGACATGGACGCCGATCAGCATCGAGCGATACGTTGACTTCGATCGCCCGCAGCCTTGCGCGTGATCTACACCAAGTTAATCATACAACCATAAAATGAGACAGAGTTCTATAAGCATACAAGTCCCTATGAGACATAAAAGCAGTGAGTGAAATGATTGTTCATATTGGTATCGGCGAGATGATGAGACAATGTACAATGGTACAGTGGTATAGTGGATCGACATGATTTAACTCCGAGCCTGCGAAACGCCATCGGTACATCATCGTAATAGGCGTGAATCTAAGGGGAGCAATTCAAGGCATGACCGAAAAGGGTGGTGCCGTCGCAACAAGGTCGAACCAAGAAAGACCTTCTCTTTTGTCCCGCGCCTGCCATACATATTTGCAAAACTCCTTCATCCTCGAAATCGGCAAGGCCATGATTTCGCGATCTTCTGCAGGCACCTGGGCAAGAAACGATTGCCTTTCTTCGGGAGTGACAAGCTCCACTCCTGCGATCATCCAGGGGAACAGTGTTTTCGGAATGGTATTGGGAGCGCTGAGAAGGTCGACGCAAAGCGATGATTCTGAAAGTATGAAGAACGACATTCGCCTCCCGAGATTGTCGTCATCGCCAAATGGATGCTGTAAGCGGTGGAGGATCAACAGACCCGCAGCTCTATAAACGCGTGCTTGCGTGAGCAAAAAGATGGAGTCTCTGGTGTTGAATTGACTGGCGAAGCCCGGTGGTGGCAATGGCCTCCATGAACTCAGTCTGTTATCCAAGCTGTTAATGTGATCAGCCAGGAGCCTTTTCTCTTGCTCGTTCTTCGGGCCTCCTAGTGCGTAGGTGTTGCCGATTTCGCAGAGCTCGTACAGGACTGGTAGTAGTGGACAGAGCAATCCGGCGTAACGGTCAATCAGAGTAGCGCTCTCGACAGGAATCTTAATGACAGGGATCTCGCGTCGGACAAGACATTCCACGGTATCCACGAAGCAGAGACTTATGAGTTCGGTTGGTAACTTGAGAGATGGCTGAGCATGGTAAAGAGGTTGCACTAGAGACAAGGTGAACCTCGTGATTGCGTGTGCGGTTTGGCTTGACGTGAGGAGCTCATATGTAGCAAGGAGGTTGCCGAGTGTCAGTATGGCTTCGAGCTTGTCCACAGAGACGGGTGCATATCTGAGCTTTCGTAATGCTATGGCACTCCTGGCCATGTCCACATCATCGAACCCTGTCAGCTTGTTGCGACACCGAAATACGGCTCCCGCGCAAGCAAGTAAGCCCTCATTGACAAGGTCTGGATACTGCGTGACTCTCTTTGAGACAAGATCTCCCAAGCTTGGGACAAAGTTGATTCCATGGACAAAGTATTTTAGAAACTGCTCGGTACTACGTGTGCTGGCGTAGAGACCTTCGTCGGACGGGCGGGGTTGAATGAAGGACTTGGGAATAGACGGCTTCATTGGCATTCCTGACGCCAAACCGTTGCGGTTGTCAGTGGCCATCATGGAGCTACTGGGTGGCGGAGTGGGATAGCTGGCGGCTGCGTCAGTCTGGAGAATATAAGCAGGTGCAGGAGCATCTGCTGGACCTGCTCTAACCAGTGCTTGATCGTTCGTAGCGAGGGCTGACTTGTTCGATTCCGTGGAGCCTGCTTTGATGGTGTTCCTACTGTTCGAATTGTTCATGCGCCGACCAGGTCTGAAGGCGTCTCGCGTCGTTGTACAGGAGTAGTCGAGTCGTTGACAGCGTTGGCAAACACTACGACCATCATTGCGGCGGCAGCGCTCCTTGGTCGCGTAGCATCGATCACAGGCTCTCCATGCAGCAGAATCGTACATCGAAAGTAGGTGTTGCAAAGATCATAACTGAGTACAGCTTGGGCGAGAACGGGTGCCTTTGAGGCCCATAGTGCCTCAGAAGGCTTGAAATGAATGACAAAGGCGGCCTGGAAAGCCTCTGGAAGGAGTGAAGAAAGTTACGACATGCCAATCGAGATTGCGGGCAAATAGATGATTCGACATGGAAAACCCTCGTCCCTGGCTCCATCTCGGTGTTTCTCTGGCCCTTCTCCCACACAGCGTGATTCGTAGCGAGGTGCCCCCTTGGTCTGAGAGTCCCCTGGTGCCGGCCATGTCGTCGAATCACAGGCTGAGCGGAGGTGTCTACGGTGGCAGTCGTCGTGTCATCTCCTCAGGGTCTCTGGGTTGCCATCGGCTGTGTGCACTTGATGCCGTCGGATGCTGTTCATCAAGTCGATCAGTAGTGTTGGTGAGAGGGTTTGGGTCATCGTAAGTAGTACTGCATAAGGTAGTCAGCTTACCACAAGCGGCGTGCGGGGGACGTTCAAATGAAGTTCGCTGAATAGATCCGACTTCATGCTACAAGCCTCATCAACATCGAAATATTGTCCAGAATGGCCTCCTCGGCATTTCCTCCAGAGTCCCTTGCTGCTATCGCGAAAGAGGTCAGCGATCTGCTGAAGGAGAAGGGCGAAACTGTGGCCGTGGCCGAAACTGTATGATTGTCCGATCGTGAACGCACATCCACGATCACGCTGTCGTATATCAGGTTGCCATTGATCAAGCACTGACGATACCCTTCTCTGGTTTAGGCAGCTGGAGGGTTGACCTCTGCCTCTCTCTTAGCGACACCAGGAGCTTCCAAGATTTACAAGGGAGGAGTCACAGTAAGTTGAATCTCATACACATTCTTTTCATTGTCACAATCAGCCTTCTTCGGGTTTCTTATTATGTTATGCGGTGGCCCTTAAAGCATCTGCTACTACACTTATTTGGAGCCTTTGTCGCGTCCCGTACTGTTTACACAGTAGAGATTGCAAGTCTCATGACCTTGGCTTCGACAATATGCGAGCCAGTCGCTTCTCTCCCTAGTTGCAGGCTAACCTGCCCACTTCAGCTTTACACGCTCGAGTCACGCATCGCATACGCAGGATGGACCGAAGAGAACCTGAAAGACTACAAGGGCCCAACCCCAGATCTCGTGGCAGGCCTCGCAGATCATACTCGAAAGACTCTCGGTTCGACCTACGTTATTGGTGAATCGGGCACAGCGGGCCCCACTGGAGGCACGACGAAAAATCGTATTCCGTGAGTCAGTCTTTACTTGCTCACAAACTCATCCTGACATTGTTTTCTTCCTCCATCGATCGTTCTCATTCCCCCTGTCCACGGCCTAAGATGGTTCTAATGCCCGAATCCAGAGGCTATGTGGCCCTTGCTGTGAGCTCAGCGAAAGGCACTTATAAGCGGGAGCTCGACACAGGTTTTGGGAAAGACAGACAGAAGAATATGGTGGCATTTGCTGTAGAGGCTTTGAAGTTACTGAGGGATGTGTTAAAGGGGGAGGCGAAGCTCTGAATCCAGCACCCGTCCTACGGCACCAGACCCGATCATCTCGTCCAACCTGAACCCTTAGGCCCATGCATTTTCAGATGTCAAGAACATACGATGCTATCCGGGGAAGTCTGCGGGAAGTCCTGCCGAACTTGGAAATCCTAGCGTGCTTCCGTACCGTAATTTCTTATTCGAAAAGGCGGTACCATTCGCCGCTGCGAATATCGATATCGTACAAAGATACGTACGTCCGAACAGTACAATCAATCTGATCTTGAGCCTGATATGCTAGAATTCGATCTGCAAGAAATAGTGATTCCATTGAAAATCAGCGCGCTGGAAATATAGTACGCTCCACTTCGTTCACATCAATAATGACCCATCAAGCGCGTTACCCTACATGCTACTAAACTTCAAAGTCAGCATATCGGTTATTCTTAGAGAACGACAAGATGGACAGCGGCTTATCCACGGTATGCCCTTGACCTGCCGAAAAAACCCCAAGCCTGGCGTCCCGAAAATTTGACGAAATTCCCGGGTTTTCAACCCTTTCATCCATACACTCGCGGACCCAAAGTCTCGAGTTTCCAACTGGCCGGGACCTGCGGGGGCGCCACAAGAACAAGCCTTAGGAACACTCTGTAAGGCTTGGTGTAGACCTGATACCCTTTGCAAGTGCTATAACATTCCTAGACACCAGGTCAATACGAAAAAAGACCAAAAAGCTTGATCCTCATAAAGTGTTTCTAGAAGATCCAATATATATTACTCCGAGCAAGAATGACCCAGGCCCAGGCCCTCGGGACATCACCGGGCTGAGATTATACAGGCCTGCCCTAGCCCGGACCGGAACGGCCTCTGAAGGTGGATGATCGTACTATGGTAGGATCGCGAGGTACTGGGAAGAGAGGTACCACAGTAGCCTAGCTGCCGCACGTTTCGGATAGTCCGACTCTGCCATATGTATATGCGCCAGCAGTTTGACGGGCCAGGCGATGGCCTCGAGTTTTAAGGAGCCACATCCTACTTGCCAAATGTGGGCTCTCCGTCTGTTCAGGCAAGAACCGGTGAGAACATCATGCGTTACTATGCATCTGACTTGCCGGGAAGTTTGGGAAGGCGCTAGGATTTGGCACGGCAACTCGAATTGTAAGACGATGGCGGAGGCGAATCCGGATCGATAGATCAAGTTGCCAACGGCGACGTGCCCGTCCCACGTTGTCGAAACGGAGTAGTCCCGGGATGCCATTTCCCGATCCAAGGCTCAGCTAGGGACGAGTAGGCTGACGACAGGGCAATCGTATTTCAGTATATCCGTCAATATTTCCACGCTTTGCGACACGGGCGAGTAAGGTTTACTCCAGTACCTTCTTGTGGTAGACTTTGCATTCTCAATTGGACAAAGAAGGGCAAGTGAGTCGTAGAATTGAGCCTGAAAATAGTGAAAACGGACGGAGGCGTTGGATTGGGATTGGTGGAATGGAAATGGAGTGGCGGTGTCTGTAGCATGGGTTGGTAGACATGACAGCCTTGCTGCTCGTGGCATCGGGGCCCCTTTCTCTCCCTGTGCTGAATCGCGGCATTGTTCACCGACTCCGAACCCTGCTCGAATGGCTCTGCCTGACTTCCATGCATAGGCCCAGGGTGCTAGCAGTCTTTTCGCAGCTGAACTGATCAAGCAATGGGCGTGGCACGTGGTTTTGACGGGGTTATTGGAGGCGACACCTCGAAATGAAATTAAACTTGAAGGTGAAGACGGCCCACAGGCATAAACAGTCAAAATGTTTTGGATCAATGGCAATTTTGTCCCACATCAAGGCGACGTCAGACCTAAGCACACCATTATCAACGAAAGAAGCTGCTAAGGAAGCTATTCTGCTGTCCAAGGGTTACCAGCGTAAGAGATCGAGAGCGTAAGAGCCATGAGGGACTGCAAAAGCCGTATCACGCGTTGAAAATCGTAAGTCGGTCAGCGAGAACACCTACCAATTCCTTGCCGAAAGCCATAATCTATCCACGACCAAGCCATCAAGCAGGATCAGGCTCTGTCTGCATAGTACCGTCATGTTCGCCATTATGCTGATCTTGCCACGTCTGACTCGGAGTCGGATGTTTGCTCGTCGCAGGCGACGAATTTGGACTTGTGTCTGGCGAAACAATGTACAGGTCTTTGTGCTGGTTGAAAAGCATGCGTCGGATACGGACGGTGAAAGGAAGCATTATCGACGCGACCGAGGACTTGAAATTCGGTTTGTCTCTGACCAAGTCGCGTTGGCTTTCTGGAAAGAGGTCGCCGTGGTGCACTTCGACGCGTGAATTCCCGCGCGGTATTGAGATTTTGGAACATCGAAGACCTGGCTCTATTGAATTGTTAGCTGTGTCTACGGCAATCTGGTTAGGAATTTCCGAGTGTCTTGAAGTCTAGAATTGCGGGCGTTGTAACTCAGTCCAAAAAACGAGTTCAAGGCTTCATTACTCCCGACGATTCCAAGGTAGAATTTGCCAGGGATTTGAGGCGCTTGACACGCGTCTCGGCATTCATTTCAAGATTTAACATACGCAAGTCTCCAAAGCTGCCATGAGAACAGGCAGCAATACGATGAAAGTGAGGCTCGTCAGAAGAGTCATGAGCGCGGCCTCAGCTCGCAAGGGTCCAATCAGAGGAAGTCCACGTACCTTTATCCAGCTCTTTGCAGAGTTTCTCCTGGGAGGAGGTCTGGATTCCCCCTTGTCTATATCGATAGACCAATATATCAGACTTGTCCTTTTCGTCCAGGTCGAATTTGACTGCGCTCCGTAGCGACGAGTCGGTTGAAGCTTGCGACATGCTGGATGTGGTAGGTGAGGTTCTGAAGTATGGGGTGCCTAATGGGCGTAGCGGAGGTTCGAGCGTTTTTATGAGTATGAGTGTTGTGGGCGCGGTGAGGGAGTGATGTCGTGTGTGAGACAACAGTAGGTAAGTTGGAGAGACAATTGACAGTCTTGTTGTTGATTGACGATTTCAACACATCAGCGTCACGGTGGCTGACGAAGAAGCTGGCCCGCGGTGAATCTCGTGATTTCACAACACTCCATTGGTTCGACTTTGCCGTTTGACAAACAATTGTACAATTGTATCGCCACCGTGGACGTAGCCAGCCAAGCATACCGTGTCAGATACTCTCAGCCGGGTCAGCCCCATCATCCATGCTTGCCTGACCTTGGATTCCAGGCTCCAGGGGCCAGGGCGCTTGCTCAAGGGCATATCAAGCCCATCAGAGTCTTGTCCCTTTGAGGTTTGTGAGGCCTTGATTCCCTCACCGACACCTCACAGCATCTCGTTATATCCATCTTCAACCCCCAGATGTCATACTCCGCCCGGCGGTCATGCGGCGATACTGCTCGCTGCTGCAGATCACAGCAAAATGACTCGAGCGGCCAGGCACAGCCTTTCAGGCCGCGCCCTACCACAGAAATCTAGTCAGAAGTCAAAGCCAATCGCGCGAAAGCAATCAGAAGCAATTGCCATCGTAACATCGTGCCTTGTCGCCCAAAGAGATGCTCAGCGAGCGCCTTTCTTGTGGCAGATCCGCAGCACAAGCCACCTCCCCCGGTCTGCTTATACGCTCAGGGGGCGCTGTCTAGCTGAGCCGCTCTAGCATTTCTTTTGAAGTCTAGCGAAGACGAAGTTCCGGCCATTTTGTTCAGATCTCTTTGATCTCGGATTAGACGCGTGAATAGCGCCGTGTGATTGCTTGTCTATCGCTTTGAACTCTTTGATCCTTCAGCATATCTCATACATTTTGACTAGGTCTCAGTGCTTCGATTCAGCTTTCTACCTCCTGCCTCAAAACCGTGAATGAGATGCAAATTGAAAGTCGATATCTTTTGGCCAGATCAGAACGTTAGGTCTGTATAGCACCTCTACTCAATCGTGTAAGTAGGAGCCTTATCTTTGACAGCTTCGTTCTCGCGGATTGTCAAGGCTATAGTGGTTAGCCATAAAAGTCTTGCGGCGGCCTCATTTGCGAACAAATTCATGGAATGCTGCGAATTGACATCACTCATATATTCTTGAGCACTTCATGCCAATTCTGTAGAGCTCGGCTAATTATATCGTAGAGCGATCGCTGCTTCGGCCCTCGAAGCCAGGATCTGATCACGGGATGTCCCAAAATCTTCCTCGCCGTCCATTTATTGTCGAACACACCTCCAACTCTCCAACAACAGAGAGTGGTGACATTGCCCCGGCTCCGCCTCCAACCCCGGCTCAACCGCATCTCCTCAAATCTCGACGACCTAGTCTCGCAATAAGTACTGTCAGTGCGTCCTCTCAAGGAGATGTTCACACGGGAAAGAGCTGGGCGGAGAGAGTAGAGGATCCTTGGTTACCTCTGATCCTTACTTTGGATGGAGGAGGTATCAGAGGCTATGCAAGTCTACTGATTATCGAGAGGCTCATGGACGAAGTTGCGGTCTGGGAGAATTACTTTGAACAGCTCGAGCAGCCTAATCAGGCAAGGAGGTATGCCTTTCTGTTCACGTCGTTCTTTACATGCGAGGCTGCGCAGTGCCAGGGATTAACAAGGGCGCGGGAATTATGAGTGCTTTGAAACGATGATTGCATCAGCAAGCACCTTGGGAGCGTTCAGTATTCCTGACACCGATCTGTAAGAGATTGTCGGGAGTTCTTTCCCTCCGTGCTGACTTGGACGCTTCAAACTGCTTGCAAAGTGCTCGGATCTCGCGTCACAAGCAAATCTGGACCTCTCGCCAATACCTAGTGCAAGACATCTAACGTAGTCTAGTCGCTAATGGGCTTCTTTAGAAAAGTTTTCGAAGCCAAGGATCTTCTACCAGCGCATTACTTTGATTTCATGTACGGCACGAGCACCGGTGGATTGATAGCAACGATGCTAGGTCGACTACGGATGAACGTGCCAGATTGTCTTGCTTACTATAAAGTCGTTGGCAACAGCCTCTTTGCACATAGGAGGAATATACTACCACTAGGCACAAAGTACAAGCACAAACCTCTGGAAAAGGCGGTCAAAGAGATTGTTAGAAAGCACTGTCCTGTCCACGTCGATCAGCCGTGTGACGGCGAAGACTGGTTACCGTGGCATCTCGACGAGCAAGGAGAAGAGCCTGTTTACCTCGAGCCTTACACCGCAGATTCGACGAAACGAATCTGTCAGAGCATTTGCCTAACAGCAACGCATGGTACTGCTGTCAACGAAGCATATCTCCTACGCTCGTACAACCACTACTACGATGCACACGCACCGTTCTGGCTTACCCAATACAACATAGGGGCTGACAAGCTAAGAATATGGGAAGCAACAAGAGCCACTTCCGCTGCGCCATTCTTCTTCAAAGCATTAACTGCAGATGTCCTTGACGAAACCCGAACCAAGACGACTCGTACCTCATTCAAAGACGGCGGGATACGACAAAACAACCCATCCGTAGCGGCGTACACAGAATTCCTAAGCCTCTACGGCGACGACAGGAGACCTGCATTATTACTCAGCATCGGCACAGGCGTGCCTAGCAAAGAGAACGACGGTTTCGGAGAGACTTGGCCAGGTCCGCTCGGCCACATCCCTGCGGTCAAGAAGCTGGCCGAGACTTTCGCCGTCTTCAAGAATATGCTTGTCAAGTACACACAGGGTGAGCAGACGCATCAGACCATGGTTCTCGAGGCGAAGGGACAGCATACGTGGTACAAACGCCTGAATGTCGATAAAGGGCTTCAGAATATGAAGTTGGATAATTGGGTGGACAGTGAGGAGGTCCAGACCACGACTGATGGTACGTATTCCTCTTATTCCTACTCTTCTCGCACAGTTTTCCGCGAGAGATCCGGGATTCCTTGATATGTCTAAACCTCTTATCACGCCCAACATGAAATCAAGCTTCGATTATTCCTGGACTTCAAAATCCATCACCCCCTTCACCCCAAAACCCACACTTCCCCACAACCTCCCCAAGAAACCCACACTAACACCCCCACCCACAGCAACCAACAAAAAGTCCACAAAGAAAACAACCATCCCAGGCGGCCAAACCCTCAGAAGAATGGAAGAAGCAACAAACACCTACCTCCACCGCACCCAAGATTCACACGAACACGCCCCGCCGAGCACGATGCTTGTACAGGTGGCGGAGAAGATGGTGCGGCATAGGAGGGCAAGGGAGGCGTCGGGGGAGACGGAGAGGTGGGAGTATTATATGGGATTGCGATTGCGGGATGGTGTTTGTTTGGGGAGGGAGGAGGAGGAAGAGGTTGGGGTTTTCAAGGTGGTGGGCGGGAAGTGAGGATGGTCCTCTCTAGCGGCGATGTGGATGTGGATGTGGGGTTCTGGATGTGGGTTTTGTCTTCTGTGTGTCATTTGTGTGTTCGGTCTCAGGAGTTCGATTGATACACTAGCGATGAGGTTAGTGAGGAGTTCTGGCGCGCCTTGCGATCTTTCTCAGGTTGATAGCATCATAGCGGATACCCCATTGCGCGTACTCAGCATAGCATTATTCGTACATTTTTGGATTGGCTTTGCATAAATAGCTGGGTGGCATTGATCATGTGACTTTCGTTTCCTGGCTGAATTTCTAGAGCAGTCAAGTTACCTTATGGCCCTGGCTATTCAAATCGCAAATTCGGACTATGTGGACTCAAGTGACGAGGGCGAAGTTTCTGGTAAGAATAAGAAGTTATTGAGAAAGCCTTGGATTACATGGCGTGTCAAAAACAGATCTATCGTCTATCGTCTATAATTTTCAACTCTGACATCAAGTGCGCTTCCATATCCAAAAGAAATTCGTATCTGTCATCATAGCGTGTTCGATTGTGTCATCTTGAAGGCCACCGGTGACTTCGGCGACCCTTCCATAGTATTGGCAACAGAGTTGGCCCTGCCAGAAATTGTAAGGTTCATGAAGAGTCAATCGTCCGCTTCCCAAGTCCATTCCTCATCCTATCCTCATGTTCAACAACTTTCAGTGGCAATGACTTACCAATGCCGAAGAGAACGAAGAGAGCCCATTTCCAGCGGAAAGTGTTGATGACGAGCGTGAATACGAACCAATAGATGAGTTCGCTGTAGGTGAAGAAATCGAAGGCGCCACTTCAATTGAGTCAGCAGCTGCGATTTAGTTCTTTTCGTGGAATGTTCTTACCCTGGTGCCTTTCGCTTGATCCAGCTGGTCATATCAATCCATTTCTTCATCCATGCCTCTTGCGGTCTTGCCAGAGGGTCGACAAGGTACATCAGTAGGAATCGAGTGTAGATGCCAATGTGGAAGTTTCCGACAGCTCCGATTCCATTGACATAGGTGCAGTTGTTGGCGCAGATGTCCATGTGGCTGGGTGGGAATACTTGCATTTACCAATTGGGAGGTGCGTAGTCGCCTTCGAAGCAATCGTCTGGCAGGAAAGCCAGACTGGGTCGTTGATAGCCGGTAGCCATGATAACGATGTCGGCTTCGATCAGTTCTTCCCTTCCTGGTCCACCTTTGGGCACCCCTTGGCTGCGATGGTTGAATTTAACGCCGTTTTCCTCGAAACTGATAATGTCACCACGGAGCCAACTTGCTTTTCCGGAGCGGACTTGGTCCAATACATCATCATTAACCATGGGGGTTTCTGTGAAGAGACCGCTCTTTGCACCCTTTGCAGGTGCCAGATCCTTGAGATCGCGATAGAAGAAGACGCGGAGAAGAGTCTCTGGGATCCAGGAGAAGATAGTTTCCATGCCAAAGATGTTGAGGGCTAGAAGCATGTCGATAACGGGGTTTCGAGGTATGATCCATTTCTCCGATCGCGCGAGGACTGATGTGTGGGCAGCGTCTTCGTGAACTACGAACTCAAGAGCTTCGACGGCTGACGCTCCTCCACCAATAACGACAACCTTTTTACCCTTTGCGTGTTTTCCAGTAAGCTGAGAGGAATGATATACTTGTCCCTTGAACTTGTCCATTCCTTGCATGTGAGGCATCTTGGGATCTCCGCATGAACCAACAGCAGCTAGAACACCGTCGAACTCTCCATTGGCCGGGTCATTGATAATCCAACGACCTTGTTTATTTTTGTAAACCTTTGTGACCTTTGTATTGAACTTCGTCTTCTCCTCAAGGCCATATCGTTTCCACAATTCAGTGACTTGGCTCACAATTTGCTGGCGATCGGGGTATCCTTTGCTCCATTTGACCGATGGATGGAAGCGATACATGAGATTATGAATTTGTAGCCCGGAAGTGTTGTTCACTTTCCATCCCCCTGTAAGCCTATTGCGATCATTCAGTGACATGTTTCCCTTCGTAAACTCCATATTCCACCCAAAGCTTTTCGACTGCCAGATTCAAAAATGACAGCATCGAAGCCATGTCCCACGCAATGAGAGGCGGCAGAGACTTCAGTGATGCCAGCACCAATAATGGCGATTTTAGGTCTTCTCAGGCTAACACCTGGTGGAGGAGGGTTTAGAGAAAGAACTTTGTCTAAGACGAACTGATATATATGATAAAGAAAGAGAATTGGGCTCGTGATGAGCTGCTGGAGTATGCTTTCGATGGACATATTGAATCCAATCGACTGAAAATCAGATCAGAGGCAGAGTTGGCAGTATAGATACTAGTACTATATCCATTTGAATAGCCAGGGAAGCTCTGAAACGCCAGCCGTAGCTTTCTGACCATGACGTCGGATGCGTTGGAGCTGTTTAGACTGCAAGCCCGAGACGGGAGGCGGCATGTGAAAGTCGCTTTCATTGTTTGCTGGGAATGCGAACAGCCAAAGAGCATTGAGAGGAATGACTGAGAGTATCGAGATATATACAAAGTCTGCTCTCACCATGGACTCCCATCCGTTGTTGTCGTCGGCGCAATGGGGAAGACGACGGACAGAAGAAAGCCCGAATCGCGAGACAAGTCAAGAGCTGAGAAGTCGCGTAAACCTTCCATCGCGTACTCAAAGCAACACAGAGACAGGTTCAAGCCACATAATCCCTCACCTCTGTCCACTTCAACCACTATCAGAGACGATTGGTCTAATCACCAATCCACCAAGAAACCAAAGAAGAAACAGAATCCGAGACCGCCAACTGCTTCCTCACCTCCACCACCTTGGGCAGACACGAAAGAGGGCAAGGTCCGAATACTCCAGTTGCTACGAGCTGCGGACCCAGCAGCAACCTTCGGGAACAGAGATCTTCTCGACATCTTCCACACACTGAGGGCAGAGCTTGGGACCGAGAACGAGCAGACACAGGACGACTTTCTCCACAAGTACATCGAACCAAGAGAAGGAGGCTTCGGCAGTCTTTGCCAGCGAGTGTTTGATGTGAGGAGCGATTGGGCAAGAGACCAGCAATTGTGGGATGCGATGGGCATAACAGTGGTGCAGGGCTTTCTGAAGGACATTTCTACCTTCATTCAGACCCAAAGAGATGGTGCTCCACAGCAGGAGAGGGAAGAAGGTCCGAAGAGACTGGCAGCTTGGCTGATCATTGAACCTCCGTTTCCCCAGCACTACAGCGACTTGATAGCCGATCTCAGGTCGAGTTTTCCGCAGGGCCAGGAGGAAGAGCTGGACAAGCTTTGCACGAGACTGCTACCCGAAGCAAGAGAAGGTCTCGGCGGGAACAGCACCTGGGTACCTTTTATCAAGTTCATGGTGCAATACTTGATCTTCTTGAGAGATGTCGACCCAAGCAACCTGCTGAGAACCTACGACCAGCTGAGTGAATTGGTACAAAAAGCCAGCAGCGCCTTCAAAGATGCTACACTTGGGCACATGTTGCTGGGATCCATGCAATTATATTGCAAGCTGCTTGCGCGTCTTGCTATCGGCTTGGATAAGCAACCAGAATTGATTGCTAGCCATACTGAACAGTCTGTAGAGGAGGACACTGCACCAGTCACCTTGCCCGAGCGAGCTGCCAATACCGTGCGAGAGGCCTTAGCTGCCTGTTTACAGGACAAGAGCGAAGGAATGTCAGGAAAGAGAGGGGGAATATACATATTTGCAAATTTATGTTTGAAGATCCTGTTTCAGTGCAAGAAGATACGAAACTGTAGCCATACTTTCAACAGCATTGACACACTTTCGCCGCCGCTCAGGATGTACCCGAAACCCCAGCAGGCGACGTATCTGTACTACCTAGGCCGCTTCCATTTCTCCACGAGTCATTTCTCCCGCGCTCAGCTTACATTACAACACGCCTACGATCTGTGTCCTCGCTTCGAGTCGTGTCGAAAGCAAAAAAGGTTAATCCTTATTTACCTCCTCACTTCCAATATCATTCTTGGCCGGATGCCTGCCGAATTTCTCTGGGACAGACCTGAGGCTCACGGCCTGAAAGAACGATTCAATCCCATATGCGGCGCCA
The DNA here is from genome assembly GCA_007735645.1 of Venturia effusa. Taxonomy (NCBI): domain Eukaryota; kingdom Fungi; phylum Ascomycota; class Dothideomycetes; order Venturiales; family Venturiaceae; genus Venturia; species Venturia effusa. The sequence continues at coordinate 1,294,711 of CP042190.1, read as the reverse complement.
TCAAGAAGGGAGACATGGCTACCTTCCGACGGCTCAGTAGTTTCGAAAATGAGCACGCTTCATGGTTCCTCCACTTCAGAATCTTCCTGCAAATACGAAACAGATGCGAAGTCCTCGTCTGGCGTACGCTGGCCAGGAAAGTCTTTGCATTGAATGGAGACCCAGGGGACCCGAAAAGTGGAAAGGCGCCGAATCTACAAATCTCGGATCTGGTTCACATATCACAGTATCTCGAGAAAAGAGCCCTCAACCCCATCCTGGCTAATGACTTGGGCCCAGGCAGGAGTCATACGAATATGATGTTCGTTCGAGACACTATCCCCAAAGCTGCGTACTATATCGATCCCGATTTCGAAGACGCAGGAGATCTACCGGATGAGGAGGATGACGAAAGAGTACTGACCACCGATGATCCGCTTGTTCTTCCTGACATGTTTGAGGTGGAGTCCATTGTGACTAGTCTGATCAATCAAGGGCTGCTGAATGCATTCGTCGCCCACAAATTGAAGAAAATCGCCATCAAAGATATGAAGAAGGCGAACGGACGGACAGCACTGGAAGTTGGCTTTCCGAATGCTTGGGACGTTTTCAAGAGAGCTCAGGCAAATGCAGGAGTTCCGGGCTGGAAAGTGACAGAAGGGAGGGCTGGAGGGCAGACTTATCACTTTGGGCCTGTGAAGGAAGTTGGAAGTTGAGTGTGGTGAGAGAGATGGTCATGTGCTGTCAATATTGGAAGAGAACTGGAGTGAAAATGACGTGGACTGGCGATGCCCCGTTCTGTGCGAGAGAGGCGCATGGAGAGCTTCAAAGAATATACCCCGGCCAGCCCAATACAGCACTCCAGCGTGTCCATCTCGTTGAACAGTTCGCGCCATCCGTCCCTTGTCGCAATGCGTACCCGGACGAGTTTTGAGACTAATTCCGAAGGCGACGATGAATCTTGGTGGATGTAGATGAGGTGATGGTCGAATTAATGGGGGAACGAAATCGAGCAGCACCGAGTCCGAGTCAAAGCAGGGCCAGCCTTCGTAGGAACGGTAGGATTGCGGGTGTCTGAGGGTTCAAGCTCGGCAAATTATGTACCTACTCATAAGTATCCACGTATCGTAAGGCTAACGCATCAACTCAACGCTAGTAGTGGGGCTTATCTCAGCTCCTCAGCCCCCAGCGTTGACGCAGCAAGTTCTCCCTTTCACATCCATTTATCTAGAACTTGTCCACCATCGCCGAACAGCAGCTGCTCATCAAGCCTTGAGGAACATAACACTTCCACATTCATGGCATATTCAACCACTCCGCTCGACCTTTTGGCGCGAGAGATCAGGCTCCTCTATATTCAGCCTGGTGTCTGGGAAGATGAAATTTTTTGCTCCCTCAGCGCTGTCCCCCTCGAAGCAGAACCTCGCTACGATGCGCTCTCATACGCCTGGGGCGATTCGAATATTACCTTGCCTGTCATGATCAACAACAGTCCTTTCAAGGTGACCACGACGGTCTGGTCAGCCTTGAGACGACTTCGCCAGAAGAGGGACACCCGCGTCATCTGGATCGATCAAATCTGCATCGATCAGGGAAATGATGCCGAGAAAACCCATCAAGTCAACATGATGGCTGAGATTTACAAGTCTGCCCAACATGTTTGGATATGGTTTGGGGATGAAGAGGAAACGGAAGAGCGTGGATTCTATGAGCGTCCTCTTACTGTTGAAGAAGCTTCCAGCAACTTCAAACTTCATGAAATCAGGAGGAAAGAGGCTCAGCGTCATTGGGCTCACCGACTGTGGATGAAAATGAGAAGCCAGACATGTCACGACTGGGAGGCACTCTCCCTCGCTTTAGATTTCATTACTTCTGTAGCTGAGGACAAACATTTTTATGAAACACCGCACTTCAAGCTGAATGGAAGAAAAACAGGTGTCTTCCAGGATCTGTTTCGGGGGCTCAGATTATTGGCAGATAGAACATGGTGGACACGAGTATGGGTCGTCCAGGAGACATGTCTGGCGTCGTCTGCTACAGTTGTACTGGGTTCTAGAGCTGTTCCGTTCGCGTTGCTTGAACACTGGTGTCGAAATTGGTTACACCATGTTAACAGAAACTGCTGTCGATCTATTTGGCTCAAGATGCGGCGTGATGTAGCAGATGTAACAGCTGGAGCCAAACTTCATGACTCAATCCGTACTATCAGCCGGTGCAAGGGCAATGAGGATCGATCTCTATTAGGCTGCTTGTGGATAACAAGATCTATGAAATCGAAAGATCGACGCGACAAAGTCTACGGTCTCCTCGGGCTACTGAACCAAGAGTCTTATCCAATCAGCCCAGACTACTCCCTCCCTGTTCTTGAGGTGTACACAAAAGTGGTCAAAGCCCACATCGGAATGCATGCGAACTTAGATTTCCTGTCCAATTTGGTTCCTGGACCACCAGAATTCCCATCATGGGTTCCAGATTGGTCACGGAGGAGTCTGAAAGCAATCGGTTATGGATGGTTTCACGAGGGATTTGGTACCTGGGAGGAAGAGACAAACGCCGCCATAGATGAATCTGGGAAAGTCTTATCGGTCGACGGAATCCTCCTCGACACTGTGTCCTGGTCTAGCATCAATCATATTGGTAGAAACAGTTCTTATGGTGACATTTTCCTAGCCATTGAAGAGTTTCATAGAGCTCTGGTTCGGAGAGGAAGTCTTGACTGTGAATACATCATGGGTAAAAAGGTACGAGAGGCATGCTTTCGTACTTTGACATTCGACCATTCTTTGAAAACAGGATTTTTCACGCGAGCGAAGTCAGAATCTTGGAAGCTTGTGGAGGATTGGTGGCAGAGAAGTATTTCTACCGGAGGGCTGCTTGGTACTTCGGAGTCGGACCGTCAAATTGTTGACTCAATCATTCACACGTATGGAGAGTTGTTTTTCACACGTATGGGGAGTGGCTATTTCATGACAGAGCAAGGCTACATTGGCGGAGCACGGTGTCACCCATCGGCAGGAGATCAAGTTTTCGTACTGAAGGGAGGTAGAATGCCAGTCATTCTTCGACCAGCTAGAGAGCGACAGATTACTGGACCCGATGGAACATCTACTCGTTCTAGATGCTTCGCCTTTGTTAGTGATTGCTACTGCCACGGCGTCATGGATGGAGAGGCGGTTGAGCGTTTCTCGGATCGTATCGAGTTGATCTCTTTGGTCTGAATGAGTAGTTGCCTGATCGATATGAAGTGTAGACCATCGTCAGGATGGGAGCCATGATGCGGATCAGGAGCAGAGAGCGACTTGGAATGAAGAGTTGGATTGGTGGGTTATTGGGCTATGAAAAATCATGGATCGACCTCATGCCATCGACTCAACCACCATTTCGATCAACGTTTACTCTCAACTCAGATAGTTTCCGCAGCCGAGACCTGGACCTCCACCATTGATCACCTCATTTGGAAACAGGGATTCCAGCCCGCCATAAAGCCACTCAACACTGGAAGCTTTCCCACCTCCCGATTAGTATCAAATCGAGGCTCATACCTTGCTCTCGGACAGGAGCAGCCAGATCTCGAGGAATGACTATTCAAACCAGGCCAAACTCTTCCCAAGTCTACAAGCGAAATCCGAAGTCTCAACGACAGCTATCTTGACCAGGAAAGTCAAACTCCATCACAACAATAAACCAGCTCTCCTCCACCATCCCCAACCGCCCTCCTAACAACCAACTCCAAAGTCCCCGTCTCAGTATTGAAAAAAGCCTCCACCGTCCCCGCCCCACTCAACCCCGCCAGACCCAATCCAACCGGCGGCTCAGCTCCCTCGTCCAAAAAATGCGCTGGCATAACCGATTTCCCCTCTAACAATCCATTCCATGGTGCGATTTCAGACACAATGGTGATTACTTTATTCCCAGCTCGGAGGCTTCAGAGGCCCGCTGGAAGGCAAGTTGCGATTCTGGAGTGTGGAAGGAAAGAGCCCCGAAGGAATTTGGTTCTTGGGATGAGGGCGAGGTAGTGTAGGTTGGTAAGACTAGGAGACTCTCGTCTGGGACACGCTCAGAGGGATCAACGTTGTGCTTCATTTTCCGAATGAAGAATTGGCCTGGGGGATGATAGCCGTGGGAGAGGTCGGCGAAGGGGTTTGGGGTTTCTGATGGTGATGTATAGGAGTCTTCGATGAATGGGTTGTTACTTGGGATGTCTTCTTCGGTGTCAAGGAGTTTTTGGGATTGGGTTCGCCAGGCTGGGATTGGACTGTGGGGAGATGCTGGTGATGGAGTTTTCGGCACCTTAAACTGGTCTTCCTCCCGAGTTCCAAAATTCGCTGGAGCTTGAGGCTGCGAAAACGCCTGGTTGGCTCGTAAGCTCACATTTGACGCCTGTCCGCCTGGTCGTCGAGACTTTGGCGAGTTGATTTTACGTCCGGGATTCATCGTTATTGGTGTTTGATAATTAAGCATTATCGATATCACGAAGTCATGTCTATATAAATCACATTTCCAGTGTTCAAAAACGGAGATGAATTATGTTTTCAAAGCAGTTAATTGCTCAATCTATACACACATGCTAATCCCTCGCAAAGACATACACGTATTTCAGTCACAGAAATTTTTCAATTCGCACACATTCATGTGTCTAACTGCAATCTATGTAAGATATGTAATTGTAAGCCCGCGCCTGTCGCCGTAAAGAGGAACCGCTAGAGCAGCGTGTAGAAAGTAGTAAGACTAGGGTTAAAAGGGATAATTGTATAGATATTATTTCGGTGTTTTCGAGCGATTTAGCTAGTGATTACCTGTATTCAGTAATTTTAAATATATTCCGCCGCTACTAGGTCGTTACTACTACGTCGCTACCGCGTAAATCAACTATTCTATATCCAAAAAGGTGGTCTAATAGTATTTATTTAGGATACTATAAGCCTGTAATTGAGCGATGAATTGAGCGATGGTTTCAGCAAAGAATTATACAATAGATTAAGCGCTTAATTCTAGGGCGTACCTACGAAGGCCGTATTCGGTTTAAAAAACCTCGGATATGTAAGCTCTAGTTTTTCGAGGTTTTTAGTATAGGGATCATCTATGTAGGGGTTAGGGCTAGATTTAGTAGATTAGTAATCGCTATATTCGGTTTACTCTATCTTCTTCCCTCCTACCTCCTTCGTACTTAATCGTACTACTCTTGCCGTCGTTCTCGCCGTCGCTATCACTCTCGTCGTTCAACGTAGTTTCGCTGCTTAAACCGAACACAGCCTAACTTGGCAACTCAGTTTATATTATCGAAGTACGATGAGCAAAAAGTAGCTTCATCGCACCAGTTGCAAACGATTTAAGCTTATGACAATTAGATCTAATAAATATAGTAACCTTAAATCTAAGGAATATTACAAAATATATACGTTATTGGCACGATACGTACGCCACCTAACTAATGTACCTATGTAACTACAATTTAATGTATGTGACTGCAATTACGCCTACGGGATTGTATGTTCATGCAACGTTTTTTCCTTCTATGTACCTGCAAATACGTATATATGGTTGCAAGGAACTGGCATGTATGTATAGATTGAGCAATTGACCGGTTTTTCAAAGTAGCTGCCTAATGTGAACACGAGCATGATTTTCGGCTTCAACACGACTTCTGGATAGAATTTTTGAGATACGGGGGTTCCCGTGGGAAGGTCGGTGTGAATATTTGAGATCGACGAGTTTCCAGGATGGTAAATTTTTTTGGGAGACTTGAGGAGAGGTGTAGGTAAAGAAGGTTTAAGGTAAAATCACCATTGGTCAATCCATCGCAACAAAATGTATGAGGAACAAGATCATTGGCTTCCGGCATGCGCCCATTTCGTACTGATTCATATATTCTTGACATGATCATCAAGGCAGAACAGCCAAAGCAGGTTCTGTCACCGTTAAGACGATGCATTACCGACCAGCCTCCCTGAATCAAATCCGAAAGTCCAATCTCGCGAGCTTCCACATCGAGGAGCATCAGCGTGGTTTAGTAGACCTCCCACACACCATTCCGAATCTCCGCCTGTCTACATACCACCAAGGTTCGGCCCGACTCTCAGCTTCATCGTCTGTGTACTACCATCCCAAACAGCCTGCACCGTACTACTACCCTCACTGAACGGCACATCCAACTCCATAGCACCATACCCATCAGCAGGAACTTGAAGCGCAGCCTGCTGCACCGATCCAAATGTCAATTCATGAGGCGGAACGACCGGGCCAAAAGGAAGAGGTTCCTCCGTCTCCATCATATCGCTTCTCTCGCTGCCTAGATACCCGAATACACTCGGTCGTCTCGGCGCTTCGTTCTCCGCATTATTGAACCATGGGAGCACGAATGGGTTGTCGTTGTCAGGGTTGAAGAGATCGGGATGGACTGACCTATCTGTGCGAGAGAAGTTTTCTCGGACATTGCGGACGAAGTGTTGACCTGCTGGGGCATAGGTATGTGGAAGATGGAGGAAGGGATTGGGATAGTGGTAGACGTCTTCTGGATCGCCGGATGGAGGTAGTGGATGTGAATTTAGATTTGTGTGGTTCCATTGGCCTGGTGGACCTAGTGTTGCTACAACTCTGTAGCGATGTAACCCTGCTGTGTAGAGCGCCTTTTCGATTAATGGGACCGAGAAGTGGCTATTATTAGGAGCGGATTTGTGTGTTGTTTCGTCCACGTTGATAGCTAGAGTGCTTGGTCCAGATGTAGCTGCGTGTTGAGTATACTCATAGGTAGGCTCCAAACTCGTCTCTCCATCGAACGAGGACTCGCGATACCCAGAACTCAATTGCGACAATAGTTCATGATGAGACAGTCCCGACGAGTGGATGGTGCTCGTGTGCTGTTGACAGCAAGAATCCCATCGCGATAGTGATCTATAAGTGGTTCGATTCTGCTCCATGGGCCCAGCATGCTCAACCCTGGTTGCCGGACATATTGTCTCATCAAGGAAGGACTGTTGCGATCTGCAATACTCCACCTTGCTACAGTCGCCATTTTCCTCTTGTTGATATGGAGGGGAGGTGGATGATGAGGATGTCGGCTCCACCCAATCTCGCTCGGGCGACCCTGGAGGTGACGGTGTGGGAGAGGGTACTCTGAACGTGCCCATGATGGTAAGATTGTAAGAAGATTGTTTGACAGCAGAAAGACGTACTTCTGAGCTCATATAAGCCTTCTGCTTCTGTGCGTGTTTAAAGAAGCCGAAAGAATGACTGAGACAATATTGATCGTCTTCTCAGCGTGTTCCAAGCCCATTCACTGTTGAAGTTCCTAACTAGAGGTTAGTAGAGACTATTTCAGGCACTCCCTACACAACCTCAATGCTCAGCAAGACCATCTAGATGGGCATGCACCTGGTTCGCCCATCCTTTAGAGCGTTGGCCACGAGTAGACTATTCTCACAACTGTAAATCATGGGGAAAGCTGTAGACATCTTCTGTTTCAGATGGCTGCAACTCGTGCCTCAGAATCCGAGAAGAGGCGATCTCTTCTTCCAATTCTGCTGCGCCGAGCTTAATCAAGGGGACTGGCTACAATCAGGCGGATTACGACAACGATCAAGTAGACAGCTCGATTTGATGCCATGTTATCGTAGGCCCCCAATTTGCGGCTGCCTGAAGAATATCCCGTCATCCCGCGAGTTGCCTAGAAGGAATGTGCGTATCATCTTGCGACATTCGATAGACTCGATCGTGATTTGAAGAGGCGTGAACGGAGAAGCCTCGAAGATCAAGGGCTTGGAGAAGCCCACCAACATGTGATTGTCGCAGATGGGACCTTCCATACCATCCTTCTGTATGCAATAACCTATGCAGCAGTCAATCAGGGGCAAGCATATCTAAGGGAGCGGTTTCTCGTCAGCTTGCCATGGTGAGGAAGGCTTTCGTGGTGAAAGAGGGAGCTGGAGCGGAGAGCGGATGAAAACTGAAGGACCTTGAGCCCCACGCCCCACGGGTGTGACAAAACTGACCGCGCAGGCGCTCAGACCCTAATCCTTACCAAAAATCGACTTTTCACGATAGGATTTCTTAACGACGGGTGATTCGATTTCTTTAAAACTTATAATATAGATATACCTCTATCTTCTTAATAAGATCCTAAGATCTGCATACGAGAAGTAGAGGTTTAGGTAGATAGATCTAAGCTAGAAGTTTCTCTCTAGGAAATTCTTAGTAAAACGGACTCGAATCCCTAAAAATCTCGCTAAAACGGTCTCCCTACGGTATTCTCTATATTACGCTATCTAAATCAGAAGCAGATCCTTAGAAATTTCTTCCCGTAAGAGAGGGAGTAATTCCCTATCTAAAAATTCAAAAATTATTGAAATCCGTGAAGAATTGATGTCGTAGCGTAGCCGTGAAGATAGCGACTTTTAGTAAGGAATCGAGAAAAAGTGGTTCCCGGCTCCTGCGCGGTCAGTTTTGTCACACCCGTGCCCCACGGAGGAGATGACTAATCAACTCAATCGATTCCGTCGGAAGTCTCCTACCTAGAACACCCATAATGTATAGAAACCAACAATCTGATATCTCTTCGTCCACACATTTTTCCGTCCAACCTTTGATCCATTCCACTCTCGATCTCTCGGCCATTGCTACTGAACGTCCCATCGCGTTGGATAGATTGCCCATCGCTGGCATCAAGATGCTCATTGGATTAATTTGTGCACTCTGGCTGCATCGTCTCCAAAGGGACCGAGCATGACGGGGTCAGAATTAACCTTCTTTTGGCAGGCTACCAACACTACGAGCAATTCGAAGCCGTGATGATCTTGCCGTACAGAGGTAGATTCCGTGCTACGTATCCACGTCAATTTCGCGTATACAATATCTGGCGGAGCCTTCCGACTTCGTCCCCTCCCGTCTGTCCTACACCTACCTATTTCAGCAGTCTCGTCGAGGGCCAATAGTTTTGATGCCCGACTGTAGAGATAAGACCATATTGCTCACCCGATAAGGGTCTTCTAATACTGTGGCAGCCGGCCAAAAGAAGGTCACTTCTAACCCCTGTCTTGGCCAGCGCGTATAGTCGTCTTTCTTCTATTTCTTCACGATGTCCAGTAATTTTCTCTCCGGTCTAAAGGTCTATACTATTCTTATTTCCCGCTGCTTGGGCATGTACATTTCATCATTGTGCTTGTACGTTGAATGGGGAAGACGGGGGACGAAGACGGGGGACGTGGTGAAACCCGTCAATTAATCTTCTTTGGGCCGGTTACCACTGTAAAATTCACGAGCAAGTCCAGGCCGTGGTGATCTTACCACTGATCTACTGCCTATGTTACTAGTATGCCCGTTGTCATGTGGAAGGCTGAGAGACGTAACCTTCCGAGTTCGTCCCTTATGGGACGAATTCGGAAGGTTACGTCTCGCCGTAGTAATGATAGGCGCGTCTTTCAGGAAAATTCTTTCTGGCCTTCTATTTGGCCCGATAGGAGGTGCCATAGCATAAAGGAAGCCAGAATCTTTGCTGTACTGTGTAGCTCAACCAACCTCTCACTTCAACCTATCGAAGTCCATCAAGGAACCGTTACCACAATCCCTACATTATCATGCATTTCACTTCTTACCTCGCCGCACTTCTCACCTTGGCACCGGCTGCACTCTCTCACAAGAAGGACTGTGTACAGCTCATGGTTTCCTACGGTATTCCATGCGACGAACATACCAAACATTGCGACGCAGGCTACTCTGATCTCTCGCCAGCGGAGATCGCGGCTTTCGCTAAGGGTGCTGAGGACTTCAGAAACTGGGTTGCGGATCCCTCCAGAGGAGGCACATGTGGTGGTGAATGTTACTCGGCTCGCGCAACTAAGAAGAGCAGATATACTGGAACTACCTGGATGATGGACTGTTACGGGTCGCGTGTGACAAAGGAATGGAACGACAATACCATCAAAGCGCCACCGGCCCCGCTCGCTTTTCACTTCATCGATGATTCGTGTCATGTCTACTGTGACCTGAAATCAGAGCGATCCTGCAAGTTCTCGTACAACCATTGCTAAAAAGGAAGAAATGTACCGCCAACCTTGCAGCCAGAGCAGAGTCTTGGGTTGGAGGGATTGTACTCATTCACGCTTCATCGAGCTATTGCCAGTTGGAGGTGTACCACCAGCCTTGCAGTAGAGCCTTGGGGAGGAGGAATTATACTCATTCACGCCTCATCGAGATGCTGTCAATCGGGAGGAGGATTTATACTCATTCACGCTTTATCGAGAAATTGTCAATTGGGGGCCAGGAATTGTGCTCATTCACGCTTGACCGAGATATTGTAAATCAGCGAGGATGGGGAGGAATCCATATAGGTTTAGGACGTGTTCGTTGATTCGATTTCAATGTGTTTAGTATCCTAGAACATATAGTACTCCCGCTTCCTATATTGCTATCTCTGTGGACTCGTTATATACGGCTTTGAGGTCTATGGTAGCAGTAAGCAATGATGAATTCAAAGCCGAATCCGGGCTGCGCTGGCTGCGACAAGACTCGAGATGAATGCAATTTTTCACTTACTATCCAGCCTCTAGATGCCAGAAAAGACGTGCGAGGCCGAATAACGTCGTCTAATGCCAGACAGGCAGCTGCCCACATCACCATACGAATCCCAAATGAAAAAGAGGGGCCGGCCCGAACGGAATCAACATGGGTGTTTAGCAACCCAAAACCCATCAGTGGATACACTGCTTCATTCTGGGCTACCGAGACAAAAAGTCGCTGCACGGCCGTATGCAGACAAATGCTCCCCTTCCCCCGGCGGAAGCTCGCAATACGCCTGCCTATTCAGTACCACCTATCAGGGGAAATAAATGCAGAGCCCTAGCACTTCAGCAGCCGATGGAGAATCAATCACACATCACAAATAGAGATGCCATGCTTTAGGACGGGCCGAGCGACTCTGCTAACTGGCTGGTGGAGATGGGAATATAGTGGTTTGAGGTATTTTGTACCTCTGATCAACCCATACCTGCAGCCATATAGACCGAGGAAGCCCAATTGGCACTGACATACGAGGTAGCACGATACCAAGATCCCTCAACAATGCCACACAATGAGACACGTTTGTCAGATGTCTCCAAGGCGCGATATGCATCGCATTTCCTTTCATTGGCGCGAACATGAGGAGCCCATGCCGCTTTTCCCTCTCCGCCATTCAATTGCAGTCGTCCACGATTATCAACTAACTTGATCTCGTCTTGCCCACAGCCGACATGGAGCATCACAGCCTGATACCAAGGCTGGCACAACTTTTCGCCCCACGATTCTCGCTTCCTTGCTTGCCTCATCCCGGCTTAGCATGCATAACCGTCGGCTGGCGTGGGAAATGCCCCGTTTGACAACACAGCAATTGCTTCGTGCGTTTTGCCGTTGATTTCTTCCTTCTCCATAACAGCTACCCAAGGACATGGTACGTCAGACCTTCGACGCGCAGTGCAGTGCCTCTGTATAGTTTCAAGTCTACGCAGCCGCTAATTGTGTGCTCCCACCTAGGTTTCGAATGATTCTGGCCGATACGAGCCCTTCGCGGAAAGTGGAGCGAGCCTCAATCTCCCACCTTCTCGATTCCTCCCTGCACCTTATTTGGAAGTCGACGAACCCGTCACGGCAGATTCTGAAAGTCCCAAGCAGAATCCCTTGCGTTTCAGGGCTCCTAAAAGATCTTTAGCTGATCTTCCACCGACTTCTGGGGAAAAGTACTCAACTGACAACCTTGATACGCCAACCACTCGTCACCGCCATCGGCGTAAAAGAATTGACCACTCGTCAAACACCAATCGCTCTAGTACGCCATCTCATGCTGGAGCCGCTAGGCCGAAGAAACCCGCAACCAACCCGCCGTCCTCGGAATACCCTATTTCTGGATTTTTCCCCAGACTGACCCGCATTCTTGAGCACAGGGACGAGGATACCACTAGCCGTTTATCAGGGTCTCCGGTAAACACCAACCAAGAACCAAAGAGCCGCCCTCGCAAACATAATGCTATCAATGTAGATCGCGAACGTACCGCAAGGTACAGGACTTACTTCCTGCAGCAAGAACTGTCCAACCTCTCCAACCCCTCTCTGTCGTCATTGTTTTCTACTCTCACCACCTCCAGTGGATCGAGTGGGAGCTCGACCGTCACTCAAAAGTCTTATGATAGATCTGTAGGGGTACGCAGGAAGCGACGCCTGAGACACAGGAGCAGGAGGGAAGAGACACCATCGGAGGGCCGCAATTGTTCGAAGCTGGAAAAGGGTCGAAGAATCGGTTCTATGGATTCAATGGACTACCAGATCACGACGATCGAGGAGGAATCTGCAACTCAAAGGTGTTCAAATCCGCTGTCCAAAGCATCGCTCAAGACTGCTTCATTGGCCAGTCGTGGCTTCGATGGAGGTCTGAATATCGAAGACGCGGAAATGCAATCACGACACTCTTCTCAAGCCAACAATAGCCATGACAAAGACACGGAGATCGAAAGAATGCCCAGATCTGTGTCGAGGGCACCGTCCCTGGCCTCTTCGTCTTTTGGCGATGGCCACAGTGAAGAGACTCTGGTCAAAAGCAGGCGGAAGCCGCCTTCGCGAGGCAGGTCAGCGGCCTCGTCGTCAGAAAGTAGCAGCGAGGCAGATGATCGACCACCGAAATTGGCCTCGACCGGCAAAATAAATTCTTTTCCTCCATCTCCAAGCAGTAACCTCATGAGCAAGAATGTCTGGAAACGCCAAGAAACTTTCAACTCTGACTCTGGTATCTCGGTGAGCAGTAGTCCGGAGTTTCATACGCGACCTGAACAAGAGCCTGGTCAGCAATCAGAACCTGAAGAGAATGATTCGGACGATGAATCCTCAGATTCTTCGGATGAAGATGAAGAAGAAGAAGAAGAAGCGGAGTCAAGTCGTCCCAGTCTGACGGCGCAGTCATCCTCGGCAGCAATCCCAAATGCCAGTGCTCATCCAAGAGCACTGATGGATAATGACCCACTTGTACAACGCCTCCAAGAACAAGAGGAGGAATTGAGGGCACACATGGATCTCCACTCTCCACAACCTAAACGGAAGTTTAGACCCCCCGTCACTTCACCATGTGAACCAAGCCCTGCGTTACCTCTGTTCGATTCTAGAGGCTCAAGCACCGCACCTGCTCATTTCGCTCTTACACCACAGACACCAGATCTCCATCATAACGGGAATGCGAGTTACTTACATCCACAGTACCCACATGCGATGCCGCCCCCTCCGCCGTTTCATCCCGATCCAACACGAAGAACAGTCGCAGGCTACGAACTGCTGGCTGAAAAGCTCGCCTCACAAAGCCAAGAAAATGAACGAGGGGAGGAGATGTGGACACCGGTCTATCGCAGATTCGCTCAGCTAAACCATCGGATACTCCTGCATCTCCAAGACGAAATCTCGCTTCTGGAAGAGGAGTTGAGAATGGTAGACGAAGGTATTGCGCAAAGGGCTGAGATGATGGAGGGCGAGGTACCACCAGCGAGTCGGAGGATGGAGATGAGGTATGGGAACGAGCCATATCATCGGCGGACAGAGTTGCTGGGAAGGATATTCCAGAAATTGGGCCAGTACAGTATGTTTGCGCATGTTCATGACCCGTCCGCGCTCGATTGGTCGACTAATATGCTGCTGCGATAGATCAAGCACTCGCTTCCTACGCCTCGGCTTCGAAGAACTACACACCTGCTCAGAGCGACGATATCTCGGCGTATCGTGCGTGGATGGACGAGCACGAACCAGTCGATGAACCGGAGTCGCGCTTTCTTGGACATGAGAAGGACCTTATGGCTCTCAAGAAAGAAGCACCACTAAAGCCAGCTGCTCCAGCAAACTCACCTGATCCTCGAGAGGAAAAAGTACTGCTGATCGCAGCACTCCTCATCCCCCCGATCGCCATCTCTCTCGTTCCAGGAATCATCGCAAAAATGGTCATCATGGCTATTCTATCCTTCAGCGGATTAATCATCCTGAACTCTCAGCCGAGAAGTGTCGCCATTCCTCCCATCGTCAGGGTCGCAGAAGAAGGCGTAAGCGCCAGAGAAAAAGAACCGAACATCGAACAATGTATGTAAGAGCTTACTCCACCATATCATATCTACACGGTCAATCTAACACAATCCCAACCAAGCTCTCACCCACGCACGATCCAAACACCGTCACGAGCACATATTATGACTCATCTGACCACACCCATCCATCGCGTCGCCCGACCTACGTAAGATACCTCGGTTTCCGACCTCCGCCCATGCCCATCTCGGGGAAATATCTCGATCCCCTCACACAAAACGTTTTTTTCCCCTGTTGACGATCTTTCTCCCGAAAACGTTGAAATTTCATCTTCACACGTATCGCGCATCTCGGATTTAGCGCTGTGAGTAAGCGCTCCCGTGGGCTTACTATGTACATCAGCGCTTAATAGTCTGGTTTAGTCTTGTCTCGTCCTGTTTTTGATGGGTTTAGGGGATTATGTATTTTTGAGTTTGAGTGCGCCCTCATATCGGCGGTTAATCACAGCACAGCGCCAACGGCGCGAAATATATACCCTTGAGAGGGATAATAGTGCAGCCGCCGTTGATGATGATGATGATGATGATGAACTTGCTCGACTTGGGCGCGTCATTAGACGTGAAGGTTTTGTATAAATAATCAACCACAGGAACAAGGAGGGACTATGATGATTCCCATTTTTTTCCGTTGGTCGGATCTTCTTTCAATGGATCTTTCTATTAGCATACTCATTTACCATTTTGGGCCTTGTACTTTTCTGTATATGTACTGTTCTCGCATGTATGTTTACCACTTCTATCCTTCTCATCCTTCTCTTCTACTGTAGTACTCATTCCCATTTCAACTAGTATGCAGTATACACAACTCCAACATCGCGCATTTGAGTATCATACTGTTCATACAAATACTAGGGAAAAGGGTTTCTCGTCGTCGACATGTTTTCGATCTCTAGATTCTCTACGATTTTATTTTTTTGAGTGGATTCTGCATGCTGTTGCTGTTGTACGTGTATGTTATATTGATATCCCGTCTCCGCCAGATGCTAGGATTAAATATTATTGTCGTCGTCGTCGCCGTCGTGAGGGTTTTTCTGTGCAATCTGATGTCGGTTATGCATTCGATCACGATGATTTTTCGTATGTAAATACGCTTGCATCAGTATAAAAACACCAAAAAACCGGCAGAGTGAGCTAGTAGCTGATTTATTTTTGTTGATTTTTGTTGATTTTGGATGAATGGTAAGTCGGGCCCAATTACTACTTCCCACGATCGAACAGCAAACTAATTACAAATTCTCTTTCCAGCTTACAAGACGAATAGGAGGGTAGTAAGATGATTATCCCGCCTTCGAACTAAATCTCCCTGCATTCCTCCTTTGGCATTCATGATTGATGTATACCTCAAAGACATCCATACCACGAGTCCCGACCCTGCTCATGCTCAAACGAGAACAAGGCGCATATACCTCTTTCCGATTCCAATACGTAAACATCTTCATCCCCTTCATCGGAGGGAAGCATAGTGATTGAACCAGCCCATCACAGAACGTACCGTGATCGATACCTATGAACAAAAGATGGACGCGATTCTAAACGTGTACCTTAGCCTTCCCTGTTCTGCTCTTGCCAATTCTGCGCTCGGCCATTGGTGAGACCCATCACGTATGCTACTACTTAGGCGAAGGAGCGAGTCCGACGTAGTCCCTTTTTTCCAAAAAGTGCCATTGTGCGTACCCTCTCTTCAGAAGCCAATCCATCGCCTTCGCACTCGTGATTCATTCTCCTTGACGCGTTTCCGGTGATTCGAACACGCAGGACAGTGTTGGTATATCGCAAAATCTCCACCTCACTTTCAAAACCCATCGTCACTGCCAGCCAACCGCCCAGATCTCTCTCCTAGAAACCAGCGGGACTGTAACCCGAACTAGCAAAACCATAGCGACCGCAATCACCGCCCATCTCCTTGACTCCTATATGACCATCGTCCCAAGACCGTCCCTTAGCAACCGCCCAGCAGCCTGAGTGTCCGCATAAGCAACGGCACGACGAAGACGAGAATGGGGGTAGGAGTAGAAGTATCATACGACTCACCCCGACACGGGAAAGGGGCGCCTTCCTTCCTAGTCCACAAACCGGTTGACATGTCCCAGGCTCCGTCTGGCGCTTCTCCATAAACTACGAGCATGATTGCCTTTATGTTGCAGCTGTCTTTGTTATTACTGCAGCACAGGCGGTATTTGTGTGTTGAGACGGAGACGATGGCTACAAGGAAGGCGAGGAGAGCACTAGAGAGTCTCATAACAACGCTAATGTAGGCTGACAGTCGTGAATGATGGATGGATACGAAAAGATTTATTACCTCTGTTACTCATGGCCTACTTATCCGATCGAAGAAGCCGGCATCTACTGTGTAGGGCGGCGACTCAACAAAAAGCGCTTTGGGTAACGAGCGATCATTGAGTAATGTTAATCGGCGAGATCAAAGCTATTGTCAAGACAGGTAGTGATATGCATTGCATACGCTTGGAACGAGCAGCCGCTCGTGTTCTAGTCTGTTCGGCTGATTTGGCACTGTATCCTCGTTAGATTGTTGACATACCACATAGAAGTCAGGAACGCGACCGCAAGTCACGCCGAAGTGATGGATAAACTAGGCGGTCTGGTGGCAAGTCCGAAAATAGGATTGGTGTTGGGTCCAAAAGATTTTTGAGCGCAATTGAGGAGGGTTTTGAAAAACACCAAGGCCCATTCGGTGACGGCCATCGAATTTGTCAAGCACAAGGAGAGGCCAGTGATCAATCCCACGAACAAATGCGTCCACGACGGGACTCGCATGGTAAAGTCAACTTGCCTCCTAATTTACATGGCCAAGATCAAGGACGCCTGTTCCATGCTTGCCGGATCCGAGTTTTGACGTGATTGAGTCGAGGAAGGCTGAATCTGGCTTCTGGACAGACATTTGTTGTGGTAGGGAATATACTAGTACTACGTACAACCTATCAGGGGAAATAAACGTTAATTATGACCCCGGCTAGGGCCCGTGCATCGATACGTCTTTACGTTTTCTCTCTCTGCCCTTCGAGTAATTCCCTCTCGGATTTCGAGTACTTTCTTCTCCTCTTCTTTCTCTTTCGAATAAGTCTACTTTCTCTATACTTATAGATTATTGGGCGTAGTTTGGTAAGGGAGGTGACAGGGGGTGCAAATTAACGTTTATTTCCCCTGATAGGTTGTAAACATACTGGGGGGATGGGGAGCTTCCCTCGGGGCGCGTTTACCGTGTATTTATTTTGGTCTGACGTCTACAACGTCTCATGAGCATTCCTTGCACTTGTTCCTTTTTTGTGCGATAGCCGTCGTGGTTGTACGGAGGATAATCCAGACCTGGTCTCGGCCTCTATGTTTGCGCCCGGATTCAGCCTTGGGACAGCTCCGAGCTCCACAGCTGGGGTTCAACTAGATGAGCGGGCGAGCATCAGCTCGATTTTCAGGCTCTTGTCGGATGCGGAGATCGTGGATGTTCCCTGCATGTACATCCATGTAGGCTCTGCCGCATTGAAAGCGACGAGTCGGGCAATTTTGATGTATCCAATGATGGATGAAGCAGGCTGCAGCGGCGCGGGCAGATCTCCGGCTGGATGATATCAGATCGGATGCGGCAGGAACCTTGAATTACAGGTCCGAGCGTGAGCAACCCGAGTCCAGGTAGAGCTTGAGACGCATGTTTTAGGCGATGTTGCAACGGCGATGATTGGATTTACACAATATGGTGTGGACGTCGGCGTCGGCCTCGAGTCTTGGATGCCCAGATTGATACTCGGGTGTCGCAAGGCGACAAGGAAGCAGCAATGCTGTGGACAGGTTTCAGCTTGAAGACGATGGAGGATAGCAAGTCTGGGGAGAGACAGGGGCCAATGAATCCTGGTTCGGCTGCGACATGGTCTCCAAGCATCGGATCGTTCTCCAAACAAGTTTTCCAGGAACGGGCAATGAAATTGATTGACATGCAGGCAATGAGTGTGGGGTTGTTCGGATATAATTAGCCCATATCAACATGTGCCTAGGTGGATAGGTGAAATGTGCGAGAAGCCGAATTCTTGGGATGGTATACTTCGTATCTGCTTGAGCGGGCGGCAAGGTGAGTGTGCAGCGTACCTGAAAGTGGTGGCCGGATGCGTAGCGAGAGCGCAGGGAACCTCAACCGGCGAACAGGTGGTTGCACGATTGGAGGCGCAAGGGCAGCAGGCGAAGATAATAGAGATGCATGCAGCAATAATAATATGCTCCTTTGTTCTTGAAGAGCTTGTCAGATGATGTGGCGGCTGTTGGGGGAACAATAGCTCAAGCCACGATGGGAGTTTGACGGATTTGGCGTCGCGAAGATGGGATCAGGCGGACGGGAGAGCATCGTGTGCGACGGCAGCGGCGATGGACAGTATGGCGAACAGGTGGAGGCAGCACGGAGATGCAGCGTGCGTGGAGGAGTATGAAGAGCCTGAGGGTGACAGTACCTAGTGTACGGAAGGCGACGCGGTGTGGTGGGCAGTGGGCAGTGGGCAGTAGTGGTGGGCAGTGGGCAATGGGCAATAATGGGCAATGGGCGCCCAGTGGGCAGTGGGAGTGGGCACCGTGGACTGGACTCGCTGGACTCCTGGAGTGCTCAAAGCGCACTCCCGGCCTCACTGGTCTCACGGGCAAAGCGTGTACCTGACACTAACCCGTCTTGTGGCGACCATCAGGAGGGCTAGGGAGGGGAAATAGGGTGACAGTGTGTATCTTGGGTACTACTACTAACCATTACTATGTAGAGCACAGATGCATCATCATATCAACCTCGTACTGTACTACTACTGCTGAGCTGAATGAATTCTTGCTCGTCCCGGCCCTCTACTCTCCCTCAGTCCCTCTCCCACTGCCTCCCACCTCTGAAACACACGCCTCTAGCCGAAGCCTGAGCTGCTCCATTTCCATTCCAGGGCCAATCCCAGCCGGCCTTCCCCCTCTGCCCATCCATCATCCATCATCCATCATCCATCATCCATCATCCATCATCCATCATCCATCATCCATCCCAACCAAGAATCTCCCACTGCTTGTTCAGGACTCCAGCGCCGGCTTTCCAAGCACAACCTCACAGCCTTGCCCATGCCGATGTTGCGACTCTGAGCTTTTGTCAGCACGCTCAGGGTCCCACCGTCGCCCAAGTTGCCCGCCCGCTCAGCAAAGGTTCACCTGGGTACGTTTCCTCAATCTGCAGGCAATCGGCCCGCCGACGTCCATATCCACCCCAATACCCACCTCGACCTGCGAGCAATCGCGACCAACTCGCTGCTGCCTCTGTCTCTTCCGATCAACTCCACGTCGCTCTTCGCAACCCGCGCCGTCCATCACCACACCCACCACTGCGCATCCTCGAAGCGCCCGCACGAGCACCGCCTGCGAGCGGCTGTTTAAGCTGAAGCCTTTCGGCCAGCAATGTCCGTGGCCATGCTCCACGCACCCTCGAGAGCCTCGACTTCCTCTTCATCATCATTCATACCCGTGTCGCGCCAAAACACAATGTCATCCCAACACACCATGGACGGTGCTCGCTCCGTGCGCCAGTCCAAGAGGTACAGCGTGACCGCTCTGTACCTCTCCATCTCCGCAAAGGAGAGGGACCTCGAGATTGAAGACGATCTGGCCAAAGGTACGCCGGCTCCAGACGATTCTTTTGCCCAAGACGTGAACTGACATGGTGGGGTACAGCCCAAAAGATACTGCGAGAATTGAAAGCCAAGATTTCGTCGCAATCCAAAAAGAACTTCGTGCTGGAAAAGGACGTGCGATATCTGGACTCGAGAATTGCCTTGCTGATTCAGAACCGCATGGCTCTTGAAGAGGTAATCCGAGCAGCCGACTGTGCTCATTCACACACACTCTGACATCACAACAGCGCGAAGAAATGGCTAGCCACATGGACGAAGGCGCCGAGATTCAGGAAGGCTTCTTCCCAAACGACGAGAAGACTCAGAAGTACGGCAACTTGCTCTTTCTGCTGCAATCCGAGCCGCGGCATATTGCCCACCTGTGTCGCCTCGTCACCATGGCTGAGATCGACTCCCTCCTACAAACAGTCATGTTCACAATCTATGGAAACCAGTATGAAAGCAGAGAAGAGCATCTTCTTTTGACCATGTTCCAGGTAAGGAAGGCTCTTGAAGTGACCACAACATCAACTGACAGCGTTAGTCTGTACTCACCTACCAATTCGATCACACTCCCGAATATTCCTCGCTCCTCCGCGCAAACACTCCAGTGTCACGAATGATGACAACGTACACCCGAAGAGGTCCAGGCCAGAGCTATCTCAGAGTGGTACTGGCTGAGCGCATCAACGCTCTCGTTGAGTTGAAGGATCTAGATCTCGAGATCAATCCCTTGAAGGTATACGAGAAGATGGTGACGGACATCGAGATGAGGGAAGGACAGCTCCCCCTAGACTTGCCCAAGAGCGTGACGGCCGAGCAGGCTGCAGACAACAGGACTGTCCAGCAGATTATCGAACCACGTCTGAAAATGCTCATGGACATTGGCAACAGCTTTTTGGACACCATCATCCAAGGACTTGAAGAGACACCGTACGGCATCCGCTGGATATGCAAGCAGATTCGGAGTTTGTCCAAACGAAAGTATCCCGATGCTCAGGATCACACCATCTGCACCCTCATCGGCGGCTTTTTCTTCCTTCGATTCATCAATCCAGCGATCGTCACTCCGCGGTCGTATATGCTCATAGAGAACAATCCTGGCGAGAACGCAAGACGCACGCTCACATATGTAGCTAAGATGCTGCAAAACCTTGCCAACAAACCTTCGTATGCGAAAGAGCCATATATGGTCAAGCTCCAGCCTTTCATCACTCGCAACAAAGATCGCATCAACAAGTTCATGCTGGACTTGTGTGAAGTTCAAGACTTTTACGAAAGTCTCGAGATGGACAATTACGTGGCACTGTCGAAGCGTGACCTCGAACTCTCCATCACTCTCAACGAGGTGTACGCTACCCATGGCCTGCTCCAAAAGCATTGTGCCGAATTATCCAAGGAGGAGAACACTCACCTCAGTCAACTTCTCCAAGAGTTAGGTCCCTCGCCGGCCCAATTACCCAGGAAAGAGAACAGGACGATTAACCTGCCACTTTTCAGCAAGTGGGAAACACCGCTTGACGATCTCACAGCCGCCTTGGACATCACTCAGGAAGAGATCTATTTCATGGAAGCCAAATCAACCTTCGTCATGGTCATGCGATCTCTGCCATCAGGAACATCAGTCACCAGAAGGCCTCTGCGGTTAGAACGAGTAGCAGAGGCCGCCGCAACAACCAAAAACGATTCGGTCATGGTAAAGAAGGGCATCAGAGCAATAGAGTTGCTCAGCCAGCTGCAAGAGATGGGCGTCGTCGATAGGGAGGATGGCTATGCACTGCTCCGGGATGAAGTGGAGCAGGAGCTGGTCCATCTTGGATCCATGAAAGAGAAGGTGGTTGAAGAATCAAAGAAACTCGAAGAGGTGTTCCGGACGATCCGTGACCACAACGCTTATCTCGTCAGCCAACTCGAAACGTATAAGTCGTACCTGCATAACGTCCGCAGCCAGGCTGAAGGCAAGACCAGGAAACAGACCAAGGTGCAGGTGCTTGGACCCTACAAATTCACACATCAACAATTGGAAAAGGAAGGGGTCATACAGAAAAGCAATGTACCAGAGAACAGGCGGGCGAATATTTTCTTCAACTTTACGAGCCCACTGCCGGGGACATTCGTCATTTCCCTACATTACAAGGGTAAGTTCAGACTCTATTCATGTCGTTTGCCCACGCCGTCTGCAAACACTGACATCGTTATCTCAGGACGAAACCGCGGTCTGCTAGAACTCGATCTAAAGTTGGACGATCTACTGGAGATGCAGAAGGACAACCAAGAAGACCTGGACCTTGAATACGTTCAGTTCAACGTCACCAAAGTCTTGAACCTACTCAACAAGCGATTCGCCAGGAAGAAGGGCTGGTGAGCGACGCAAACACTCGGATACTCAACACACAAAGCACACACACAGTCCCTCTCCTGGCCTCACCACGTCCCGTTTCCTGCTCTTATTGTAAATATTATCATGTTGACTTAGAATTCGCCCAGCGACAGCAGCGAGGACGGTCCTTATCCACAGCGAGGCTCGTTGAAGACGACGATCAAGCGAGCGGTCTCGGTGGCTGTTCGCCATCGACCCTGAGGGGCCGCCCGTCGTTTTCTCGGCACTTGCGACTGCTTTTATTCCTTTGACTGTTTACAATTTGGAAAACAGGATTTTTGATGATGAAGGATACCCAAGAGGACGACATTCGAACAGCGCGGGAGCGATTGCGCGGCGACGACTTCAAATCTGCGAGTCAAACCCGAGGAATCATGATGGGTATGCTGTGCGCCACCCATAGACCGATTTTTTGTTCTTGGGGGAGTATGGAGGCATTTTCACACTCCTTTAATACCCCTTCTCTGCTGTTTTCTTTTCTCTTGATCCTGTTCTACTGCGTAAGAGGTGGTTCCCGGGGCGGCTCTTTTTGGATCTATTCTCTTTACACGTCATTTTTCCTTGCTGGGACCATTGTCTGGGCTACGGTCTGCGGGCGGGCGTAGCGATGAAGGGAGGCACTGTCCATTTCTCGTTCCTGCATTCTCTTCTTGGTTTTTCACTTGAGCTCAACAGCTTAGGTCGGGTTTGAGTGGCATGATAGGTTGTCTGCTTGACAAGGCGCATGGATCGGTCAACAGGAGGACAGCATGCGGAGCTGACGAAATCTTATGATGATGCAGAGGGGGTATTTCAATGGATTGGTGAAGGTTTCGTGCGGCTACGAAGCTCGTTGGAACGAGATACTTGATTAATAAATACAAATGCTTTCCAAATGCCAGCCTTGTGCTCCTTTTGCTTGTGTTTAGTGGAATGATTCCAAGGCTGGATATGGCGCAGCGGCAACATGCAAGGCGGTGTTCGGATCTCAGCATTGCCAGACTCCATTCTGTCACCTTGTACGACTACACAATGAGGCCGTGGCCGTGTTCATGCAGTGCCGACCTATGCAGCGGACAGCCCCATCCGCCAATGGTGAGTCAACGGACCAGTCATATCCGCCAATTAAGTGGAGCTTGAATCTCCCAGGCTTGACAACAGTATCCTTCGCAGCCAACACACCTCTTCACATTCTCACTTGTCTTCCTCCGCTTTCCTTTCTCTGCAACCAGTTAGTGCCTTTGAACGGCATATCTCCACACACGCTTCCATCGTCATGTCGAGCTCCATTCAGATACCCCGCCGTAGGAGAAAGGTCACGGACCTGGAGCGCGATCAAGCTGCCAGCGGCTCTTCCAATTCTCCGAGCCCTGCTTTCTCGCCTTCTACGCCGACGTCTCGGTTCGGAACGTCATACGAGAGCTCAAGTGGCTCGTCACCCAAGAACGAGGGGGAGGTCAGCTTGCCTGCTGCTGCTCAGCCTGCTAGGAGATCGAGCTTGTTGAGTATGTCGACATGACATTGTAGAAGCTTGGGAAGGACTGCGCTGATTGTACGCAGGCTCTTCGCTGGCGAAAGCCGAACACACCGTTGTGAATGTTGGCAGTCCTGATGCTCCTCGATTGGTGAGTACCTGCGAGACCCGGTGGGAGGAGTCGAGGCTGACTACGAAGTAGATAACTTGTGTGAAGGCTTCGCAGGGATTCGACTGGAACCAAGGTATGCAACACCATGAGATGCTTCCTTCACAGCTCCACAGGCTCGTCAGAGAAGATGGCTAACTACTGCTACCCGTAGATATTTTTCTCCCTTCCTACCTCGAACACGATTCCGAGGACCTCGAGCACCGCCAACAGCCTGTCCAGGACATTATCCTCACGGACGAAGAAGCGGCGGCATTGCTTCCTCAGTAGACGGCTTCCCGCGTGACATGGTCACGATCACGCGATTATGATAGACGATAATGGGGCATTCTGATGGTGTCATTTGCTGCATACAACACACGGCGTACTTTGGATTTGGATACACGGCGTACATGCTGGGTAAGGGCAAGATGACGACACTAATACAGATGCAATCACGATTCAATCGAGCAATGCTGTTTTCGGGTGTTCCTGGACGGGGTGTTTTTGGCATGCTCTATTCATCACATCCATATGAATCGGTAAATTCACCGACGGCCAGATCCTGCTATCGTCGCTTTCTACCTAGATACCTCCTACGATGGAGATTTCACATCTATCGTCATTACATTTTCTGGAAGCGCGGCACGCGATTGCTTGGCGACTTCGAGGATAAATGTCCGAGGCTCGCGATAAGACGGGATGAGGGACGTGGACCCTGGTGGTACACAGTTACGTCATGGCAAGATACCACTGCAGGCACAGCATTCCAATTTCTTCCGATCATCCTTGATGACCACCGCGTCAACTTAATTCACCGGCGCTTAGCGCCGGTCCTTTTCTTTCCATAGCACTAATACAGTACTCGAATTTCTCCCAAGACATCTGAAACTCCGACCTCTGCAATCCCTCACCACGTGATATACATCTCCTGAGCTCGATCCAGCACGAGTTGAAGTCTCACTGGCATTTTCCATTCTGCCGTGACTGGTATCTGATCAGCGCCGTCTGCGGCTATCATTAGTCGGTAAACTTGATACCATCGATCTTCCATCTCTGTCCTTCAATAATGGTTAGTGATTTTCTACCTAACAGGCAGTGTGTCGCTGCCGGTCTGAGGCTCTTGAAACTGGAGCTGGAAGTGGGGAGGAAGATCTTTCGCCGTCTGTTCTTGTGGCGTGGCGTGGTGTGGAAGCGCGATGTGAGAGAGTGGGGAGGTGGGAGTTGCTTTACAGATGTTTCTTTCTTTGGTGCGTTTGTCTGTTTTCGAGCTTGCTTCCGCGATCGAAGAACGAGGGAAGCGAGGGAGCATCGAGGTTTATAAGTAGCTGTTGAATAGGTAGGAGAGATAAGTAGATAGGTGAACTGCTTCTATATGTATATGAAGAGGTATTATAAATCATAAATTACTATCCTGGTTAGGTAGGTAAGCTCTTTCATTTCAGGTTCCATTTCCATTTCCATTTCCATTTCCATTTCCATTTCCATTTCCATTTCCATCATTTCCATCATTTCCATCATTTCCATCATTTCCATTTCCATTCCACTTTCCTCCCATCTCTCCTCCCCTCAAACTCAAACCCCCACACATTCAGAGACCTTCCCCCCCCTATCCAACCCCACCACAAAAAACACAAACACAAACCACCCTCCCAACCCCCCCACCCACTCACCCCCTCTCATAACAAGCCCACCCCCTCGCATTCCCCGTCCACCACACGGGCAACGGATCCAAATCCGCATCCCCACCCTCAAAATCCCTCGGCGTACCGTGACACCACGCGTTCAACGTGTCCATATCCCCGGCGCCGCCCCGGTACAGCGTGCAGACGGTGGAAGGCGGCATGCGGAAACGGACGGGCGCTTCGTCCCGGGACGTTATCTTTAGACACGTGTGGGCGGGGTTGCAGAGGCGGTCCCAGGTTTTGCCTGAGGCGAGGGTTACGCTTATGCAGGAGGGTTTTGTTTTGGGTTTGGGTTTGGGGTTGGGGTTGGGGTTTGGGTTGGGTTTGGGGTTGGGGTTGCGCGGGTGAAGGGGGGTGGTTGTTGTTGTTGTTGTGGTTGTGGTTTTGTTTTGGGAGGAGGGGTGGGCGGTGAGGAGGGTGGTGAGGGTTGTGAGGGCGAGGGCGAGGGCGAGGAGAGTGGATTTCATGGTTGGTTGGGTGGTTGGTTGGTTGAGAGGGATGGGATGGACGGAGGGTTGGCTGGTTGGTTGGTTGGTTGATTTATGTTGATATGGTAGTAGAGCTAGCTGGAGCTGTGAAGGCAGTGTGATTTATTGTAAATGCAGATCAAAGCCCTTTTCTCACATCGGATTATATGTCTTGTATCAGAGCTTGATGGTAGGATTCGCATTCGTCTAGCTTGCAGAATCCGGACGGAATAGTCAGAAGGAAGAAGGATTCATTCCATGTCTCGGGAGGACACCGAGCAGGTCTATTGTGATCAACATTCGTCCGTTCGTTCCAAGGACTATTGAGACCGACTTCCGGTAGTACAGTAGAAGGTATGCATACATACTGCAATCGTTCTTCGTGACGCCGAGCCATTTCCACAGCAAAATCGACACCATGCCGAATGCAAAAAGTCTAAATTCGTGTGTATAGCTCATGGAAATTGCATTCTCCTGATACCAGGTCACATAGTAAAAACGGGCCTGGAATGATGGAAACGTGAAAGGGAATGCTCTGCGAGTAGGAGATAGTGATCAGCCACGATGGCTGGATGCATACATGGTAAGAATGCATGGTACCTGTGTCGGCGGATAGTGATTATTTATTGTTCCCTTTGTCAATGGAAGATCATGAATTTAGTCGGCGTAGTTCACCATAGGTTTCTGGTCTTCCGTTGACAAGAGGGAGTAAAGGATCGCAGAGATCTGTGTGCAGTACGTCCAGAAAATATTCATGAATGACGAAGCCAGACCACACTTTGGACGGGGCGTGCGATGTGTTACCTCAACGTAAGTGCGAGAACCAAGCTCTTCAACTCAACCCACCTGCCTGCCATTCGGGCTCCTGATGATGGCGTCCAGGGTCATGATACAAAAGGGATCGAAGTGACAATAATTGGGAACTCCCGTCTATCGCTTCCAAATCAAATATACAACAACGCCAGTCATGCTGCACCAAACCGTTGCATTGGATATACATGCAAAGCGCTCATTACCAAAACCCCGTACATAGTATCCTACAATTAGCCACCAACGCTTCCATTCGACCTGACACCACCGCCGCACCAACACCTTATATCTCCTTCTCTTTCAACATGCACTATGACATCCATCCCCCTACCTACAAGATACATTACGACTCTCTCCCTCACATCTTCCAGATCAGCACCGTGGGCGGCGATGACATGCATTACTCCCAAAATCTTCTGTCCCTGCTGCTCTTCATGGGAATGAGAATGGCCATGATCGTGCCCATGATCGTGTCCGTGTGCCTGTGCTTCGGCAACCTTGTCCTGAAGCCACAGTCGTACACCACTGTATCCGAGCACACCCCTCAGCTCGCTGATGCCTTGCAAAGCATCGCGACTCGTCCATTCCACTTCGGTCGGTAGCGCGAGTAAAAGCTTCATGCCACTCGTCTTGACAAGAGGTATTGCAGAGACGAAAATCATAATCGCAATGATGCATGAGGCCAAGGGGTCCCATCCAGACCAGCCGTCTCGTTTTGCGAGTATTGTACTGATGATGACAGCAACAGATCCAAGAGCATCGGCTAGGATGTGAAGGAAGATGCCGGTCATGTTTTCGTTCTCATGGCTGTGTGCATGAGTCACTTTCGTCGCAGGTGGGGATGGTGGGGAAGGGGATTTCGGCATCGAGAACGGTGTTGAAGGAAGTGATGGAAGAAGTGAAGACTGCAGCCCCAGTCCTGCCAGTTGGTTAAGTTCTTCGCAAGCTGAATGATCATGGTCATGGTCATGCTTATGCGAATGATCGTGGTCATGGCTATGCTTGTGTGAATGATCGTGGTCGTGATCTTGATGTTCGTGAGAATGGTGATTGTGGGAATGGTTTTCGTGAGAGTGATCGTGGTCGTGAGAGTGTGGCGTGTGATCCGCATGCGAGTGGCTGTGATCATGACCATGATGAGCGTGACCAAATGCTGCGAGCCCAACAATGTTGACCAAAAATCCAAGCGTGCTAACCAACAGGAGCTCGTTCAGGCGACGCAATTCGTGGCCATCGTTCAGTCGATGAATTGCGTCGAAGATGATCTCGATGCTGACAAGAATCAGGAAGATTCCGTTGGCAAAGCCCGACAAAATGTTGACTTTGCCATAACCATAAGGAAAGCTCGTTGAAGCAGGCCACTTGCTCATAACGGCTGCTGCGAGACCCACAGCAAGGCCAAGGCAATCGAAAAGCATGTGGATGCTATCAGTGAGCAGACCTAGCGATCCCGTCACAAAGCCATAAAAGAGTTGTACCATCATAAAGGCCAGATTCAAGCAGCCGAAGTACGCGATTCGACGCGAATCGCGTTCTCGAAGAATCGTGTCCATCATAGAGCCAGAAGAACAGAATTTGAGTAGAAAGATAGTGAACAGGGACGAGCTTGCAGGTTTATGATCGTGTTCTTTATGGTGTGCGACCTTGGATCCCGATGTGTCAAGGAGAACTGCGAGCCACGCCACAGCACCGAATGCCCAGTATGCATAGGGCGACATTTCCATTCTGTAAAGCCGAAGGACACCAAATAACGAAGTCAAGGCAAGCGCAGCGGTGATTCCTGGCTGGGCTTTGGCTTGTGAAGACAAAGGGCGAACAAAGAACAGCATAGACACGGCAGAGGCCAAAGAAAGTGCGCCGGAGTATAATGTGTTGGAGGAAAGGGCAGGACTGGAAAATAGTACTGACAAAACGATGCTGAGCGAGCCAAGTCCGACTCCAGCGGCCAATGTGATGTCTGCTTCTGCACGTGAAGCAAAGATGGGTAATCCCATGCTTGCGGCACCACTGCCATTGAGACGAGGCGTAGGGGGCGGCGTGGATATCGAGTATCCTTTCGGGTTTGACACTGTTCTCTCTAGAATGTCTGGGCGCTTGTCAAGCACCGCTAATGGCATTGGAAAGACCAGAGCTGAAAGGGCAATTGCAAAATAGCCAGATAAAATCGACCTCACATCTGCGCTGCTTGTTATACCGAACAGATCACTGCAAGCAAAAAGTAACACAGCAGCGCAAGTGAATTTTCTTGCCCTCGTTACCTGAAGCATACCGCCATGTTCATTCGAAATCTGGCTTGATTGAATCACGCCGGAAAGACCAGAAAAATTGGTCAGCAAAAGTATGATTGCTGTTCGGAGACCACCAAATTGCATCGATGCAAGGTATGGAAGGGCGATGCTCAGTGTTCTAGCCACTACCGCTCGAATTGTCCTCAGCTTCACCGGACTTCTCGCAGAATTGCTGCCTTCGTTCTTTTTCCGCCGGTCCAGGTTCTGGTTGGATTTTTGTAATCGTGCCAAGCTCCCCGCAAGTAACAATGTCGCAGCTGTGAGAGCGCATGTCTGTATGAATGATTCGTAGAACGTGCCCGGCGTCGGAACTTCCTCCTTTCCCTGGCTCTCCAGTGTTGTAGTATCATAAGGATGACCGCTCGCACTCGAGCTAGCGATTCCGAATCCGGACGATCGTTGTACTGGAAAGGCGACCGCAGCAAGGAGGAAAGGTAGAGGGATCAGTATTCCGTTTACGATTTCGCGGGATATTGACGAGGGTTTGGATGCTCTGAAAAGAGATCTGGTTAGCTTAGTTATAGCCATATGCCATAAAAATCTGCACACACCTCGTCTTGCTCGTCGTTATTGGCGATGCTGGTACTGAAGCAAAGGCAGTAGCGAAGCCATTGGAGACAGGACGCAAAGGTGAGGGTTTCCCAAGGTCCGACTCGCCACGAGGGCGAGCCTGGGTCTTCCCTTTCATTGATGGGCCCAAGGCATGCGAGTCCTCGAACGTGTATCTCGTGCTTGCTAGACTATGGATAGGTGACGCAGAACTCGAGCGCGCAGTCGCCCTTGACTGGCCGGCGTTGCTGTTGAGCGAGTACGAGGTAGACCGACTGAGAGGCTTGGGAGCAGACAATTGCTCTGTAGGATCGTGGGAGGGTGAAGTCGAAGCTGCATGTTTATGCAGCCTTTGAGCATTGATAGCAAAGGTCGAGGTCGCCATGATCAATATGCAGCCCTAGGTATAGGCACGTAGATCATGGGTTCGTATCGAGAATAGCGCAGCAAGCTACCTGCACCACATATATTGCAGGGAGCACAAGCAAAAGTTTACTAGGTCGTAGTAGAACAGCTTGAGACAGGAAAGAGAAGAGATGTCTCTTGAAACCAGAAAGATATGCGTCCATAACGGCGGGGCCGTAACCACAAGCGTCCATAATGGGTCTTGATTCGTCGCCTGTCCGAGTGAGGTCTAGTCTGGAAAGGGAGAAAAGGGAGTCTTGTGGCTGCTGTGGCGTTGACAGTTGAGGAGGCTGTGGCTGTATATATATCTGCCACCAAGAATTAAACGTCCTCTCTCCACCAAGGCACACAATAGTCCGTCATGATATCTGAGGTGCTGGACAGTACCTGGGACGTCCTTCTTGCCATCGCTGTCTTTTGCTCGACTGGGCTAACGATATTTCTCCTGACTCTGCCTACGCGCTATGATCCACGTCAGCAACTAGCCAAGGAAGGTGTCCCTGAAAAGACCGGCAAGAATGTTACGGTCCAGATCTTGGTGCTGGGCGATATAGGCCGGAGTCCTCGTATGCAATATCATGCTCTTAGTATTGCAGAACATGGAGGCCACGTAGACTTGATCGGATATAATGGTGAGCTACCTTCATTTTTGGCGACAAAGTAGAAGGAAGAGCCTGGATCTATCTACCATACGGATATGGTAATCGTGATTTCAAAAAGAATTGCCAATACTTCAGTGGTTTAGCAGAGCCAGTATCGCTGGTTGCGAAGGTTGAGAATGACATAATGCTAATCAAGATGATCAGAATCCGACGTCCATCCCGAAATAAGGAGAAATCCTCTCATCACCATAGTGCCTCTTGCCCCGTCACCAAGGATATTTCAGGCGTCAAACAAGCTTCTGTTTTTATTCGTAGCTCCCTTGAAAATCCTTTGGCAATTATGGGGCCTATACAGTGTCCTTGGGTACCGAACAAGAGCTGCCCGGTGGATGTTAGTCCAAGTACGTTGCTCAGGGTTTACTGTGTTAAATCTCCAGATATGAGAGTATCTGTGCACGATTTCCAAAGGCTAAGCTAAAGGATATGAGCAGAACCCTCCTTCAATCCCAACCCTCGCAATCGCGAGGTGGATGTGCCTCACTCGGAACACGAGACTGATAATCGACTGGCACAACTTCGGCTACTCAATTCTATCCCTCAAGCTTGGCGAAGCCCATGCATTCGTCAAGCTATCAAAATATTACGAGAAATTCTGGGCCACTTCTGCGGTTGCTCATTTCACAGTAACAAATGCCATGGCCAGAGTTCTCAAGAACTCCTTCGGCGTCAATGCATTACCACTCCATGACCGTCCACCAAAGCACTTCCAACCCCTTTCGCAAGAAGAAAGATCGTCATTCCTAGCTCGCTTAACGGAGACGAGCAGATTTGCGGCAGAACTGCAAGCAGGCACACGAAAACTCATAGTCAGTGCAACATCGTGGACACCAGACGAAGATTTCTCCCTGCTGCTCGATGCGCTAGTCACCTACTCCACTGCCACCGCTTCGAATCCAGCACTCCCAAAACTACTGGCCATCATTACCGGAAAGGGACCGCAAAAAGAGCATTATCAATCCAAAATCGCGGAACTGAACAAAGAAGGCAAACTCTCCAACGTCGACATCAGGACCGCCTGGTTGAGCATGGAAGACTACGCCTCCCTCCTCGGAGCCGCAGACTTGGGTATCTCATTGCACACATCATCGTCGGGCGTCGATCTGCCCATGAAAGTGGTCGACATGTTCGGGACCGGCTTACCAGTCCTAGGTTGGAGCAAGTTCGAGGCCTGGCCCGAACTTGTCACGGAGGATGTCAATGGCAAAGGCTTCGGAAGTGCATCGGAGCTTTCGAGTCTGCTTGCGGAGGTCTTGGGATCGAGTGAGACTCTGGAGAGGCTGAGGAAGGGCGCGCTTGTGGAGTGCGGTAGGCGGTGGGATGACGAGTGGGATCCGGTAGCTGGGAGATTGCTGGGATTGGTTGGATAAGATCTGTCAGATATACCCTCCATCCATATGTCGAACATGGTATCGGCTTTCCTGCCCATCCAATTCCCAAAACCTGCCACGGACATAACATACATATCTACGTCCCAATCATTAAAATGGGGAGTTCATGTTTATGTTCCGCATGGATTAGGATGGGGAAAGATTGTCAGGTAGAACGGTGGGAAATATAGGTACCCAATCCAGGGCTGGGAGGGATCTGGCTGCGAGGAAGGCGGCATACAAGTGCATAAATGAAGATTGAATCGTGAGTAATTGAGCATTTACGGTACGCGCCGCCAAAATGCTGTCTAACAACGCCCACTACTATACATCAGGTTCTCCTACCGTGACCTGAACAGATGAAGAGTATATCAGCGCCCCTCCATTCCATCACCCAAAGTAAACTTCATCTTGACTCCCATGCTTGCTAGCTCGACGTCCAAGTATCGTAGGACGCCGGGCACAGCAACAACGGTAACGTCCTCTCCGCCAACCCACCTCTCTCCATTTCCATCTTCCCAGATCTGACTCTTCAGCTCAAATCCACTTGCTCTCTTCGCACACCTCCTACATCTCGCATGTCTCTGCTCCATGCCACCCCGCCTCTTACCCAGCCCGTTCGGCACAGGTAATGTAGCAAGGAAAGAACCGCACTCGCGACACAGCCAACATTTCGTATAATCTGAACAATTGAAGAGACGATCTTGAAGGAGGAAAGCCGTACCATGGGCGAGAAGGGCATCTCGTTCCATTTCTCCGACACGGATACCACCGCCTTTTTTCCTACCCTTGATGGGTTGACCAGTCAGTCTGTTGTTCTGTCCGGTCGTTCGCACCTGGTATTTATCGTTGACCATATGTCGCAGTCGCTGGTAGTAAACAACACCGATGTAGATATCCGCTGCGAGTTCCTGACCAGTGATACCAGAGTACAT
Source organism: Venturia effusa (assembly GCA_007735645.1). Lineage (NCBI taxonomy): Eukaryota > Fungi > Ascomycota > Dothideomycetes > Venturiales > Venturiaceae > Venturia > Venturia effusa. The sequence goes on along the minus strand of CP042190.1, from coordinate 1,261,881 downwards.
GGGTTCATTCCCATAATAGTTGTACCCAGCTTTCATGAGCTGATGTCCAAAGTAATCCACTGCAGTATCCTTCTCCGAAAATCTGAAAGGCGTCGAGTCCTGAGCAAGACCATGCATGGCGCCGGCTTTGCCGGCAAGCGACTCGACGAACATACCAATCGTCATTCGGGACGGGAACGCGTGAGGGTTGATGATAACATCAGGTTGTATTCCGCTCTCCGAGAAGGGCATATCCTGCACAGGCCATTTTTGCGAGCAGACACCCTTCTGTCCATGTCTCGACGAAAATTTGTCGCCGATCACAGGAGAACGCGGAATACGAAATTTGATACTGATCGCTTGGAGCGGTGCATTGCCTTCCTCGGAACCGATCAGTCTGACTTCCTCGACAAAAGCCTCTTCGTCGTCCTTGTATTTGACGAGTTCGGTCTCGCCATCGCGATTCACGTATTCGCCCGTTGCTTGGTCGTAGGAGACCTTATGCATGGCACACATGACATCGTCACGTTTGAGAAGCTGACCAACTGCTGGAAGACCATCATCGTCAAGCTTAGCTTTCCATTTTGCATCAACGAAGCCGCCTGGGGCAAACCCGAAAAGTTTTGTGACGTTCTTTGTTGATGTACGTCCTCGCGATGACTCGACAAGATCGACCTTCTTGGTCTTGTAAATTGTGCCGTGACCGAAACCACGTTCGTGAGCAGATTTGTTGATGATCATAGCGTCATCCATATCGTACCCTGTGTATGAAATGACAGCAACTACGGCGTTCATACCATTGGGGAAGTTGTCGAGACCGTAGGCATTGTGGAGTGGTGGCCTGACGATAGGTGTTTGGCCTGTCTGCAGTCGATATGACTTGTTGTCTGTCCGATATCGAGTGGCTGTACCAGGTGTTCCCATGGACTGTTTCCCCATCTGGCACTGGTACATGTTCCTGGGCGACTGGTTGAAGTCAGAGAATGGAGTCTGATTAGCGACGATGGAAAAAATATTCGTAGGGTCGAATTCCACATGAGTAGATTCACCAGCAATGATTTCTGGATCTGTACATGCGATGGACATGAAGGGCTGTTCGAAGGGACCAATATAATCGAGTTTATCTAACGACAGGTATTGTACTGGCCTGTACAGCCTGGCTGCTCCAGAAAACATGTAGACACCTGGGTATTGTCCACCATTTGAATTCGGAATGTATCCAATTTCGAGCTCCACAGGGACGCCGTGGTCGCCCTTCACTTTCCAGAATCTCAACGAGTCATGTATCAAGACGGCTTGTTTCGGCGAGCAGAATCCGAGTACACGTCCGTCTAGCTGTACGACCACGCTGTCAGAGAGCAGAGCACCAGAGTTACTCGTGACACCCATTTCAGCAACTAGTTGCGGAACCTTTGAAGCGTCGACACCGTGGGTTGCAACCTTGCACTGATGCGAAAGATGGTTCAACAGTCCACAAGGACTTCCATCGGGAGTGTGCACAGGACACAAGAATCCCCAACTTTCGGGAAGAAGTTTCCGAACGGTTGTCGTCTTCAGTTCCGCGAAGAAACTACCTCTGTGGACCATTCGGAAGTGGCTAATGAATCGGTAAAAGTTGATTTTCTCGGCCACAACCGTGTAACCAGAGACTTGCTGCAGGTCTAGTCCACTGGAGCTGACAAGGTTGCCGGTGGAGAGGAAATAGTCGAGCTTCTGGCCTAAGTTCTCCCTCGTTCGTTTGAAGATTTTTGGAATCAAATCTTTGTCGAACTGAGGCGATGTGAATGGGGTCCAGCTGTTTGATCGCCCCCATTCAGAGATAGCTTGTCTCAGCTCACCCAGCCAATCCTCCAGGTTTTCCTTGAGTATCATGCCGTAAAGAAAGCCTCCAAGTAGTACTTCTTGATTGGAAACCGCATCCGGATTGTCAATGGCGCATTCGCCTTCCACGAGCGCGTATAACTTCCTCACCATGAAAAGCAACATCCTGAATTTGTCGCGGTTCTGAGTCTCTGTCACGTTCTGTGAGCCCAAATGAGGCAGAACAATCTTTCGCAGGAACTCTGTGCCCGCATCGTAATCGGAAATGTCCTCAGGCACAGCAAGGACCGGTCTAAATTTGTTCCCAAGATGCTCCCGTGTTTTCTGTATGCCGTGCAGACTTTGCGCCTTGTACGTCCGGAGCAGGAGCTCAACTCGGTCCATAACGAATTGCTTTTGGTCCAATCCTTTTGAGCCTGCGGCTCCTACCAGTCCTTCGAAAATCTCCCGGTCGTTTGTTTCCACCAATGCCTTCAGTATCATCACTACCGGAATCAGATATTCACTTTTCCGCCATGAGAATCTGAACGTGACATTTCCGTCGCTCAAGTAGTGCAGCACATTGGTTTGCGAGGTCTGGTCTGGACGCACCGACCGAAGCTGAATACCGAATTTGGTGTAGGTATTTCCGCGGTTTACGAATGAAGGTCGTATAATAGCCATGGGATAATTTCGCTTTCCGACGATCAGCATTCGAATGAGCTTCTCGTTACCGTTGACCACAAAGTATCCACCAAGCTCTTCCGTCTCCTCCTTTGCCTGAACGAGCTCCGCAGGTGACATTCCCTCAAGATGACACCGATTCGACCGGAGCATGATCGGCAGCTGTCCCAATTCTCGCGACAGCTCCTTCCACTCTGAGCCATTGACTCGATATTCCAGCCGCGCCATGAGCTTCCCTCTGTATGTCGCATGGCGTTCTCTGCATTCCGAAGGCAGAATCTCTCGATGTGTCACTTTGAACTTGTTGATTGGAGGAAGCTGGGCTTTCTGCAGGAAGACCTCACGTATCCTCACGCTGAGCCTGTTCCTTGCTGGCGCATCTTCAGAGACGGCGTTTGGGTTTCCGTCCAAGAAGACCTTTGTGCCAATGTCCCTGATGCCGTGTTCCAGCAGTCCGTTGGGTTCCCAGATGGCATTGAAAGACTTGATGTGAGGTTCTATTGTGGCTTGGAGCAGAGGGTATGCGGATCGATCGGTAGGGGGATTGGTGAAAAGGTTCTGGCGGCGGACCGTCTCGAATTCGGTGGACCATTTGGTGTTTGTCTTTGCCGTTCTGGTGGTAGCCGAAGGCATGGTGTGGGAATGGGAGGTAGGTGTGTCTAGTCGCGGCGATGCATGTGGAACCACAGTAGCAATCGATACACTGTTTGGGCAATTGTTACCTTATGCACAGTATGTTTGGGTGGTGCACAATCGACCAAGGCTGGTTCAAACTTTTTATTCGCGATATCGATTATCGACCTGCTAACAAACTTCCAGGTTCCCTGTCGGGGAGCGCTAAGCAGAACTGGGCGGGACCCGCAAATCCGGCCGTCCCTCTTCTCCCAAAAGCACATTTGCAGTCTTTATTAGTGCAGACAAGCATTCATTGTCATATGTTCGTCTTCTATAAACCACCCGATCTCCCGTCTTTCCCTTGCCCATCTGGTGGTGCCTGTAGAAGTAAACCTGCCCGCCCTCAGTTCGGTCTTCGCCATAGATGCCCAAGAGCTGACCCCACAGCCGCCTCCAGCATCAATCATTCCCGACCCTCCACCCGCTGCGCATCAAACTGTCCTGTCGACCTGCAAAAGTGTGCCACTTCTTTTTTTAGTGCTCTCTTCCGGGAACGCCCCGCACAGCCCAGGAAATCCCTGGATCCTATCGGCCTGAAGTTTCTCTCGAACCATTTGTTTCCATCAACTCTGGTCATAGCCATCTTTCTACCCAGACAGCGCCAACAATTCCCATCACCAGCCCGGCACCATGGCAGGTCTGTTTAGGCGCCTCTACGATTGGCTTCTTCGTCTCTTCTGGTGAGTTGGAGCCTCATCACGCCTCTGCGCCTTACACGCCCAGCAATAGTTCGTTGCCTTACGAAGATGCCTACTCTTGCCCTTCCTCATGCATATGGCATACCACTATCTGATAAGTGTCCTGGCTAACCCGTTTTTCTTGTGTGTCTAAAGGGCGACCGAGATGGACATTACGATGATCGGATTGCAAAATGCTGGCAAGACTTCGCTGCTGAGAGTTCTGGCGGTGAGTGCTTGCTTGCTTGTAGCGCACGTACCCGATCGTGGAGGGTTCATTCTGACGATTTCTTTAGGGCGGCGAGTTTACTATTGAGTATGTCAATGATCCAATGAATGGCCGAGACTTGATACGTTCATGGCGACAAAGTCGGCTCATTGATTCATGCCCACCAATCAACTTGCTGGAGATTCTCGAATCAGGATCGACATCGATGAAGTTCTGGCAATTTGAACGACTGATGTCGCTAGAAATCTATCGATTTCGATCCCGAGCTGAGAGACTACCGTCTAATCGCACGACTGTGGTTGTCCGCTGAAAGAAGCGGGCATGAATCGATGAGAAATCTGCGACGGTGTTGCTAATATGTTCGAAAAAGAAATGCTAATCGGGTCCCAATTTCACAGCTCTATACCCACGGTCGGGTTCAACATGAAGCGCGTACAGAAAGGCCATGTGACGTTGAAGTGGTACGTTATTGCACAAGTCGATCTAGATATGCCATTCCTGTACGCTGAACCTAATTGTGATAGCTGGGACTTGGGCGGTCAGCCTAGATTTAGGTCAATGTGGGAGCGGTATTGTCGGGGCGTGAATGCTATCGTGTATGAAGTCTTCAATCCATGTTGGGTTGGCCATCAGCTGATCATCGTGATCAGATACATTGTCGATTCTGCTGACAGAGAGGCGTTGCCCGTTGCAAAAGAAGAGCTTCAGATGCTGCTCGAAAAGCCAGCGCTTGACGGCATTCCCTTGCTTGTGCTTGGAAATAAGTCTGATCTCCCGGACAAGTTGTCCGTCGACGAGCTGATTGAGGCACTGAACCTCAAAGCCGTCTCGCACCGCGAAGTAAGCTGTTACGGAATCAGCGCGAAGGAGGAGACCAACCTAGACGCCGTGTTACAATGGTTGATTGCGAGATCCAGCAAGTAGTTGTCACTAGAGGCTGCAGTGGTGCGTGATTTCAAAGGATCTTTCAGCTGGTGAACCGCTAATCAGCCTATTCAGCCATGACAACGACTTTACGAATCATAACTCATGCGCCTAATGTTGTCAACTTCAAAACATGCTTTACGACCTTTACGATTGCAGAAAAGAACAAGCAATGGCTAGCGATGGCCACCACAAAGATTTCCCCTGCTCGAAGCACCCTTTCATATGTTCCTAGCGTTACTTTGTGTGTTTGATGGGCCCGAGAGGAGAGATGTCGTTCTGATACAGGTAGTTCTATACCAATCCTTTGGCGAGCGGTGTATTTCCTCATGCGGTGTATCTGTCCTAAACTTGACAGTATGGCGATCATGCGGACGCGTCGATCTCGGAGATTGTCCACTGGCAGTTCCTCGATGTCGCATGAGACGTCTCAGTCAATAGTAAAGAGCCATGCCATAGATGCCATAACTCTGAAATGTTATTCGATTTCCATGATCTTGACAACTTGCGCGATGTATGCAAGCATGGATCTAGGGCGGCGAACAGATTGACGTCCCAGATCCTGCAATCGCTATAATAATGTTCCTAGACTGGATCGTTTTGGGGGGAAAGGTTAGGTCGAGCTTGAGTACGCGTGTGTGACTGCGACGACAGATCGTCCAATGTGCTACGATTAATATGAGAGAATGCAGAACGAAAAAGAGAAGAACTTGGGGACGAGATACAACGGGAGAAAATGTTGAGAGGGGAGGGAGGAGAGAGACAGGTTGCTGTCAGGCCAAAAATATTCCCGTTCAAAACGAACAACTCATCGTGCATGAACCAATCAGATGACGCCAGGGTAACCATGAAGCGATGAACGCTGCCAGGGTCAGGGTCAGAAATGAAATTCGAGGAGAAGTTTTCGAATCTTCGAGAGCAAGGTACGGAGATGGATTCGATCGCGAGTCAAATCGGAATCTTAGATATTAAATTCATGAGAAACAGAGAGGTGACTGCCAGAGTTTGGGGGATTTTATCACGTGATTGGTTCTGAGAAGAAACAGCCCCGGCTCGGGGTAGCAGATTCAGGTGTACTAGTAGCTGAATACTCGTAGCATGAGCTGATGAAGCTGGATAGAACATTTGGCTGAGAAGTTTGCAGATTCTTCTAGATCTTCCTAAGCTAACGCGAAAGATCTGCGTCTTCTCAAATTGGAGTCGAAGCTTCAAAATACCTAGTATAGCAAATGGACGAGACCTCCAGGCGATTTTAGAACGGGAGCTGCCAGGAACATCTCGGTGAGCGTATCATGTATAAAACCCTTTGCCCTCAAAACTCCCATGACAAGTCTTGATACTGAGACGGAGATCTCTGAATCATGTAGTCATTCGTCGTTTCGACTTCATAGTCCATACCATCCTACCTGGCACGAGACAGTCATGGTGTTTCCAGTAGTAGGCACGGGCCATTGATTCCCGCCTCTGAAGCTCGTCCGCAATCGTCATCCTTCCCAGGTAACCACCTGCGCGTCTTAAGGGCTTAGAGCTTCCCTTCTCATAACAACAAACACCAACCATCCATCTTCGACAACTTCATCTCTCATATTCATCAACCACTGCTTGCGACTAGTCAAGCACCGTCAACATGAAGACGAACTCCGTCCTCGCAGCAGCGCTGCTGAGCGTATCAGCTGCGGATGCCGCTGTTCACTCCATGAAGCTTAAGAAGATACCTCTTTCTGAGCAGCTGGTTGGTCTTTCCAAAGCTTTGTATCTTGCGTACAAACTAAATGTCCATAGGAAACCGCCAACATCGGCAGACATGCAAAGGCTCTCGGCCAGAAGTACATGGGCATCCGACCAGAGGGCCATCGCGACCACATGTTCCAGGACACCACCTTCAAGGGCGATGGCGATCATGCAGTCCCAATCAGCAACTTTTTGAACGCTCAGTGTAAGTTTAAACTGCTCCATGCTGTCAACTTGATTCACTAACCAATCACAGACTTCTCGGAAATCTCCGTTGGTACGCCACCCCAGGTCTTCAAGGTCGTTCTTGATACTGGAAGTTCCAACCTTTGGGTCCCATCATCAGAGTGTGGCTCCATTGCCTGCTACCTTCACCAGAAGTACGACCACTCCTCGTCGTCAACATACAAGAAGAATGGATCAGAATTTGAGATTCGGTATGGCTCGGGCTCGCTCAGCGGCTACGTCTCTAAAGATACAGTCACCATTGGTGACCTAAAGATTAAGGACCAATTATTTGCGGAGGCCACCTCTGAGCCCGGTCTTGCTTTCGCTTTTGGCAGATTCGACGGCATCTTGGGTCTCGGTTATGACAGGATTAGTGTCAACGGAATCCCACCCCCATTTTACAACATGCTCGACCAAAAACTGTTGGATGAGCCAGTCTTTGCTTTCTACCTCAGCGACACTTCCGAGGGTGAGGACGCTTCTGAGGTTACATTTGGTGGCTTGGACAAATCCCACTACTCCGGAGACATCACCTATATCCCATTGAGGCGCAAGGCCTACTGGGAGGTCGAGCTGAACGCCATCACCTTCGGTGATCACAGTGCTGAGCTTGAAAACACTGGTGTCATATTGGACACCGGCACTTCCCTCATTGCTCTTCCAACCACCATGGCTGAACTATTGAACAAGGAAATTGGCGCTAAGAAGGGTTACAATGGTCAATACTCTGTCGAGTGCGACAAGCGTGACAGCCTCCCCGATTTGACGTTCAATCTTAGCGGCCACAACTTTACGATCGGACCATTTGACTATATCCTCGAAGTACAGGGATCTTGTATCTCTGCATTCATGGGAATGGACTTCCCCGAGCCAACTGGCCCATTGGCCATCTTGGGAGATGCTTTCCTCCGCAAATGGTACTCGGTATACGATCTCGGCAAGGATGCTGTTGGGCTTGCAAAGGCAAAGGCTTGAAAGTAGTTGATGAGCAGATACAGATGGATGAGGCCGGGTACGGGGTGCTGGGTTTGAGCTGTCTTAACATGGAGCCGTGAGTAAGACCTTCAATCTCCTTTAGGTTGGCGAAATTTGTAAACTCTCTGGGTTGGCGCAGTATTGTTTTTGGCCTCTAGTTTAAGTCTGAGTTTCCTTTCCTTGTGTCATCAGGTAGCAATCTTGGAATAACAATTGTGAGAACTTTTTCTACGTGTTGGTGCTCTTTGTGAATCCGGTAGTCCGGGGTGTGAATCATCTCCCCAAAATTTAGTTGGTCACAAGGGACATATTAATAAGGCTTGATCGACCTGCGTGTTTATCAGGACTTTAACACATCCGTTCCGACAGGAAGCAGGGGAAATACCTAGGGTCAGCCAGTATGTCAAGAATTCTTGTTGATGTCATTAGCATCAAGTAGTAAAGCTTCATGACTCTTTTGCGTTTTCAAGTGCCCGCCATTGTTTTTAATGATTGGGTCTCCGCAGTTGACACGGCTCAGTGCTCGTAAGATACTTTACTTCGAAGACTGAAGAGATCTTTACAAGGTTCATCCCAAAATGTTATTTGGGCCAATCGGCATTTCAACCACGTCCTTTATCGTGAAGTCGTGCTCCATCGAGCTCATGATAATCGTCATTTGAGGCGCGCATAAGCCTCAGAGTAGGCTGCAGCGCAACCCTAGATAGTGTTTTCGCCTGCAAGTAGAACCAGAAAGCGTCGACTGACTGAAAAATTGAAATCACAAAGTTCATGGATGAGAAAGAGGACCGTATTGATGTGTGGCGCGAGAGCACCGATACTTGATGGAATCTTTTGTAAAACACGATGATTGCCAAATCCAGTCATGTAGCAGCGATCCTGACCATCCTATCAGATGCCCAGTCAACTGACAAACTGAGTTTCTGTATGTCTGAGGCCAGATATCCGAATAGTCACGTTGAGGGTGTGGCTGATGCTAGGTAACCGTGGGTTCGTGAGCGGATAAGGAGACTTGCGGAATACTCCTGCAGCTCCATCCGCATCCCCATCAAATAAGATGCTATGGCACGACATGTGATGTTAGATGGTCATGCAACGGGTTCCATAGCCTGCGGATAGGAAATAATTCCCCGACCTGCCATTCATCAAAGGAATCTTGCGCCTGCGTTCGCCGTGTTACACGCTCACCTGCAAGCCGCATCTGGCTTGCTCCGGCAACCAACAGCAACAAGCAACAAATGGCTCCTCCTCCTGAGGCCTCCAAATTGAGGGAGAATTTAGGCCGCAGACTGACCAAAAGGAGGAGTGCTCCCCGAAAAGCATCGTTGGATATACCAGAGAGACTGAAAGAGGATGACGATGAGCCCGACAATGCCACAGCTACTCATATGAACCAGAGCATCTTTGCTATGGTATCGGCAGCTTCTAGAGCTTCACAAACAGATTTCCAATCACGATTCGACGAAGCTTCCAGTGAAGGCGAAGACGAGGAGTCAAAACACCTCAGCCAAACCACACCTGTCACCGGTTCGCTACCAAAACTTCCTGTTCGTTCCGACCGCAGTTCTCAAGAGCCTAGTTACAAACACAAGCGAGATTCTTCAGTTGGACGCCTCTTCAAGTCCATGCACAAGGGGTTCAGCAGCAAGAGAAACAGAAGCTCCTCCAAGGATATGATGTCCTCCTCTCAAATTCTGGCACCACCACCGCCTGCTCATAATGAAACCGACGAAGAGGATGACTCGCAGCAGGACGCCGCCCAGTCCTCGGGGGCACCAGTGATGAGCAGGATACTGATGGGGGAGGCAGAGATGGCTATGTCGCAACACCTACAACCTGTAAGCGAGCAAGAGGATGGAGAATCTTCGATGGTACCGAAGCTCGCCTCAGGAGACTTGGAGCAGAGGCTCATGGACATTTTCAGCCACGAGCAACGAGAAGCCATCATTGGAGAGTATCCCTGCTGCCTGTTGCAGAGCGTTCTTGTGCAAGGCCATATGTACTTGACACAAAAGCACATCTGCTTCTACGCCTATCTCCCCAAAAAGGCCGCCAAAATTGCGCTGTCCGGCCATCTAGCGAAGCGTGGACTCCATAACCCTCGGTACAACAGATACTACTGCGAACTAAAGGGAGACATATTTGCCTACTTCGACAATCCATCGACGAAGTATTTCCCGAGCGGTCAAATCGACCTACGAGCCGGCGTCTCCGCGAACATTGCGGATAGAGAGAAGAACAAAGACGGGACGCACTTCACCTTGGTTACGGATAAGCGAGAGTATATGTTCAAGGCAGACACAATAACAAGCGCAAGAGAATGGGTCAAGGCACTGCAGAAAGTCATTTTCCGAGCACACAATGACGGGGATAGCGTCAAGATCTCACTGCCCATTGATAACATCATGGACATTGAGGATGTCAAAATATTGGATGTAGCGCAGACGATAAAGATTCGCGTGATTGATAATGATGAGACTTATGCCATAGACGAGGTAAGATCATTAGGCTGTCCAGGCGCTACTCGACATTGGTTACTGACATCTGGTAGTACTTTTTTTCCTTCTTCATGAAAGGTGAAGAAGCAATGCGAGTGTTGAAGATAATGATAGAGGACAATGCTTTACACAGACGTGCCGATTCCGACATGCCAGCAGATAGTGATGCGAACGATTCCGATGCTCCTGACTCCAATCGACCAAGTCTCTCTCTAGAGAGAGTCTCGATGGCACCTCAACGGTCACCATCACTTCGTGAAACTGTTCGCGCTACTCTGCTACCTCACGCGCCTGTACCTGGTCAACGCGCTCTGTCAAATTCGAGGCTGAGTACTGATTCAAGGCGATCAAGCATCGATAGGAGACGAAGTTACGATTCACGACATAGCTCGGATGGAAGACGAAGTCTTAGTTTAAGTAGACACCCTGATCGGTCGCCGCTGTCTCCCATCTCACCCGTACCGCAAGAGTCATTTGGATCGCCAACAACAACTTCCATGGACCGTGATACCGAATCCTCTGCTGCTGTACAGTCGCTTGATGAGACGGATGCCTCTGCTAGCCAGATTCTTAACCGCAGTGACGTTTTCCAAGCCCCAACGTTATATCCACCTCGGCGCTCGGAGTCGGTGGATAGATCACAGCGAGTGTCACAAGACACAGCGCGATCCACGAGGGCGTCCCAGGTGCCTCGTACTTCTACTGAACAAGGCAGGAATAAGCTACATAAGCAAAGTTCAGGCCCAACACCGATAACCACAGTTCAGCCAACAGTTTCCGAACAGGATATGGCCGCGGGCTCTTCCTACAGCTTTCAAAACCTTGTTCGAGCCGGTACATCTCCTCTCCAATCAGCTGGCGCCCTGGGCAACTTTCTCCGAGCACGATCGAAACGTATGAGCAATCTTCTTGCTAGTGAATCAATGGGATATTACGAGAAAGTGTCTGGCATGTGGGCAGGCGGTGGCCAGCATTACGGTCAAACGGATGGAATGCCAGACGACGACGACATCCCAGGTGGTAATGAGAATAAAGAGGAACGTGACGCTTTCCATGCTCAGCGCTTCAGAGAACACTTTGCGCTTCCCGATTCTGAAGAGTTGAAAGCCACCTGGTATTGCTTTCTCCACCGCGTGCTACCCCTGTATGGCAAGATCTATCTTGGTTCGACATTTGTCTGCTTTCGACCTTTGTTGCCAGGCGTTCGATTGAAGGTATTTTCAAGGACGAAATCCCTACACTTTTTCAACCCAACTAACTGCTCAATCAAGCTCAAACTCCCTCTTTCTGATATCGAAAACGTCACCAAAGAAATGGGCTACCGCCTGGGTTACAGCGGAATGGTGGTAGCCATTAGAGGTCATGAAGAGATCTTTTTCGACTTCAGAGAACAGAGTCACCGGGATGACTGTAACGTAACCATCCTGAAGAAGGCCGAATCAATCAAGAGAACTCGCCTGAAAGAGTCCGGTTTTCTCAATGACGAGGATCTCATCGCTGCCGAGGCTGCCAGAGCTGAACATAAAGCACTTCAAGAGGCGCGAAAGAGTGGTCAACCTGCCGGTGATCATGAAGTTGAGCTTCCCCACAACCTCAGCTACATCGGTACGGACCCCGTGCTATCCCTCCTTGACATCGCTGATCTCTTGTCCGAAGCATCTGAAACTCGTGGTATCTTCGTTGAAGATCCAAGAGCAGACCTTGCGAAATCACCCAAACCAATGCAGATCACATGTTTGACGATTGGGTCCAGGGGCGATGTTCAACCATACATTGCGCTGGCTAAAGGTTTGATGAAGGACGGTCACAAGGTTCGAATTGCGACGCATAGTGAGTTCGAGGATCAAATCGTTCGCCATGGCATTGACTTCGCGCCTGTGGCTGGAGACCCTGCTGAGCTCATGCGGATTTGTGTCGAGCATGGCATGTTTACCTTCTCGTTTATGAGAGAGGCTACTGGTCACGTAAGTGCATGCGCACAATCCATCCATACTTTCATGGATGCACTAACAGGAATAGTTCCGCGACTGGTTAGACGGCCTAATGGCTACTGCTTGGGCAGGATGTCAAGGCAGCGACTTGATCATCGAGAGTCCAAGTGCCATGGTCGGGATCCATATTGCAGAAGCGCTTGAGATACCTTATTTTCGTGCGTTTACGATGCCTTGGACCAAGACACGCGCGTACCCACACGCATTTGCCGTTCCGGAGATCAAGCGAGGTGGCAACTACAATTACTTATCCTATGTGATGATCGAAAATGTGTTCTGGAAGGCGACAGCCAACCAAATGAACAAATGGCGGAGAAAATCACTCGGTCTTGGAAACACCAGCTTGGGCAGAATGCAGCCCAACAAGATTCCTTTCCTGTACAATTTCAGCCCCTTCGTCGTACCGCCACCATTAGATTTCAGCGACTGGATACGTATTACCGGTTACTGGTTCCTGGACGAGGAAGATTGGACCCCACCACCACAATTCGCTGAGCTCAAGGCTTTTATCAAGAAGGCTCGGGATGATAACAAGCGGCTAGTTTACATTGGTTTTGGATCCGTGGTTGTGGATAATCCCAGGTCCATGACCGAGGCCATTGTTGAAGGCGTGGAAAAAGCAGAGGTTCGATGTATCTTGTCGAAAGGATGGTCTGACCGTCTCAGCAAAGAACCTACAGATGGATCCATCCCTGAAGTGCCCCTTCCGGCCTCGATCATACAGATCAATTATTCTGTGCCACATACCTGGCTTTTCGCCAAAGTCGACGCAGCCGTCCATCACGGCGGCGCAGGGACCACTGGTGCCAGTTTGCGAGCTGGGATCCCAACCATTATCAAACCTTTCTTCGGAGATCAATTCTTCTTCGGCGCTCGTGTGCAAGATTTGGGCGTTGGTATTTGTATGCGCAAGTTGAGCGGTCCATTACTCTCTAAGACGCTGCGAGAAGCGACACGCGATCAACGTATGATTGAGAAAGCCAGTCTCATCGGCGAACAGATACGTGGCGAAAATGGTGTTGGCCAAGCTGTCAGAGCAATCTACCGCGACCTTGACTATGCCAAGTCGCTGATCAAGAGGAAGACCAAAGAGAGTAGGGCTGGAGGTGTGAATCTGGATGAGGAAATTGAGGAGACTTGGACGTTTGTTGGCGAAGAATCTGACACTGAGGAGCGGAAGGAGACGGAAGGGGGAAACTTCACCGGCGGGGATGGTGTCATGGAGAGTTCTGTGGAGGAAATGATGCAGGATAGTTCTGTCTTGAGCGAAGACAGAGACGAGACTGTCCCATTCGATGGATTCGCCAGTGAGGGTGACGCTGCTGCTGCTACGTCTCCCCCAAGACCGATTCCTATGAAGGCGAAGGGGAAGATGAGGGCATAGCGCGGCGTTTTCTCCATTATTGCCGGTTGTTTTCGAGGTAGGAGTACGATACCATATTTGAGCGCTGGATACTGTATTGTGTTTTGTAAATGACTAATGGATTGAGATGCACGACGCTACTAAGTTGACGGGTATGGCGTTCGATAGAGTTAGAATGGTCATGGATAGACGCTTATGGGATGAAGACTCTGCTATCATAGTCAAGAGTCTGTAATATACGAACGCTTGGTTGACTTGGTTTTCTCCTGAGCTGATATTGGTTCGCTCAAGTGAGCTGGGCCATCTTCGACTTCACTTTCCTAACCCAAGTATTTCGTGCAGCGTGAGATTAAGTCACTTCTTTTGCTTCCTCCACATCGCCATTTGCTTCAACCCGAGCCATATCTTCACGTATATCATCATAGCCGTTCAATTGTTTGGCGTCTTTCGACACAACCATCAGTACCCTTTGTTTCATTGTGCCCAGGAATTTCTCCCGGTCATGCTCGTTTTAGTTTTCGGAATCGGCCAAACCCTACTTGACCCCAGCGACAGGCTCTCGCGCCGCGATGCAATATACAGCCATTGGAAGGACGCTTAAAGCGAGTCTGAACCTTGTAAAAGTACACCGTTACAAATGAATTCCAGGAAATTCAGAAATTTAGAATGAAGTTGATTTTCCGGTGTGGATCTTCTGGGCGATGAGACTGAAGACGGCGACGGAGGACATGAAGATCATCAGGTTGTAGAACTGCGATCATGATCAGCCGAAAAGGGCTGATGTTAGAGAGATTTGTTTTGGCTTTGGTGATCTTACGGCGGTCCTTGAGTAGGCGCTTTCTTCAGCTTCAGTCCGGGCCTCGACGAAGAGACGGCGGAGGTTTGGGAGATTCCAGGCCTGACAAGTTATTCTTGAGTCGCGACATGAGGGACGGGACAGAGAGAAGTATCTTACCATGTTGAGAGTCTAGCTCGTGGAGACTGTTTATGGTCTCGGCTAAATTTGATGAGATTGATTTCTTTCCCCAGCTTGGAAGAAACATCTGGTGAGTGTTGCTTTCGGCGAGCGAGACATCTACCTGTCCATATGATATTGAGGATGGCTGATTGGAGACCTTCGTCGACACAGCGTCACGTCCAATATTAGAGAAGAATAGGGTTGCTCCTTACCAACGACATATTCCGCACTAATTAACACACCTCTGTCAGGCCGCCGATTTCGACCTTAACATGTCGCAAGTCCAATACATTGTCCATAGCCCATCCTGCAAATACTGAGAAGCCTCTGGATTTCGAATTGCTTTCAAACTCACCCGGGCATACAACGACGAGAACGATCTTGCCTCCATACCACCGACGTCCCACCAGACATCCCACAATTCGATTCGCTCTGAGACAGCACATGAGGGGAGGGCCCCAGGACTGCACCGTTACTGAATGATGGCTGTAAACAGGATAAGAGGAGCCTTTGCAGTTCCCAGAAAGGGAGAGACGTTTGAGCTCAGGGCTGGTTTGGTGTAAGGATATAGGCTACAACAAGTGGTGTCTCCAGGCGATGGACTGACGGGAGTACAGCTCACAATATGCATACGAACGCAAAGAAGCTATCCAGAAGACCATCATGTCCATGACATTGGGCAAAGATGTGTCTGCTCTCTTCCCAGATGTCCTGAAGAACATTGCGACCACCGATCTCGACCAGAAGAAGCTCGTCTACCTGTACCTCATGTATGCATGCCATCACTATTTGCTTTGATCGCTTCGAGTCTTATATCGAACAGGAACTATGCCAAGTCGCATCCCGACCTATGTATCCTCGCCGTGAACACCTTCGTTCAGGACTCGGAGGATCCAAACCCCCTAGTACGTGCTCTGGCAATAAGGACAATGGGATGTATTCGCGTGGATAAAATGGTTGATTATATGGAAGAACCTCTGCGAAAGACTCTGCGCGACGAATCGCCGTATGTCCGGAAAACAGCTGTTCTGTGTGTGGCAAAGCTGTTCGACCTGAACCCCACCATGTGTATTGAGAACGGCTTCCTTGAAGTTTTACAAGAGTTGGTGGGAGATCCGAACCCGATGGTTGTGGCGAATTCGGTTACAGCACTTGTGGAAATTCAAGAGGCAGCACCTGACACCAAGGCATTCTCCATTTCTCCTGCGACCCTGAAAAAGATGATGTTGGCCTTGAACGAATGCACGGAATGGGGTCGAATCACAATCCTAGCCAGTTTGGCTGATTACAAGGCAAATGATGTCAAGGAGGCAGAGCATATTTGCGAGAGAGTAGCGCCTCAATTCCAACATGCAAATCCTGCTGTTGTACTTGCAGCTGTCAAGGCTGTGTTTTTACACATGCGAGCCATCGGCCCAGAGCTGAGCAAATCGTACCTTCGGAAAATGGCCCCACCTTTAGGTCCGTGATACACGCGGTGCTGCTGGACCTTGACTAACTATTGCGTAGTCACACTGGTCTCATCGCAGCCTGAAGTCCAATACGTCGCTCTGCGAAATATCGATTTACTATTACAAAAAACTCCCGACATTTTGAGTAAAGAGATGAGAGTCTTCTTCTGCAAATACAACGATCCGCCGTATCTCAAATTACAGAAACTGGAGATCATGGTTCGCATCGCGAATGAGAAGAACGTCGATCAGCTGCTTGCTGAACTCAAAGAATACGCCATGGAAGTGGATATGGACTTTGTCCGGCGAGCAGTCAGGGCGATTGGTCAAGTTGCCATCAAAATCGAAACCGCAAGCGAGAAGTGCGTTAACACGCTGTTGGATTTGATTGGCACGAAGGTCAACTACGTGGTTCAGGAAGCCATTGTAGTAATCAAAGACATCTTCCGAAAATATCCAGGATACGAAGGAATAATCCCGACCTTATGCCAATGTATCGACGAGTTAGATGAGCCGAATGCTCGTGGATCTCTGATTTGGATCGTAGGAGAATATGCCGAGAAAATCAGCAACGCTGGCGACATTTTGGCTGGCTTTGTAGAGGGCTTTAACGAGGAGTTCACACAGGTAAGGAGTTGGCGTTCGATTGGGCTGAATCCTGTACTGATATACGTGTAGACGCAGCTCCAAATTCTCACGGCGGTTGTAAAGCTGTTCTTAAAAAAACCTGACCAGTCGCAAGGACTGGTCCAAAAAGTGCTACAGGCAGCGACATCACAGAGCGACAACCCGGATATAAGAGACAGGGCTTATGTCTACTGGCGGCTTCTTTCTAGTGATCCCCGGATCACTAAGAATGTTGTATTGTCAGAGAAACCTCCAATCACCACGACCATCCAGTCGTTACCTCCGGCGCTACTGGAAACTTTGATCGGTGAACTATCGACACTTGCTTCAGTCTATCATAAACCACCAGAGACGTTCCTCGGTCAAGGTCGGTTTGGTGCTGATGCTATGCAACAAGCTGCGATCGAGTATGTACAAGCAAGAATTCCTCGATCACATCTTATTAACATCTTTGCAGGGAGCAAAAGGAACTCGCACGTGAGAACCCTCTGGCAGCTGCGGCGGCCGCAGTCGCCAGTGGGGCAACACCCCAAAGCAACGTCGAGAATCTGCTAGATATAGACTTCGACGGCGCGGCACCAGCGTCGATGCAAAAACAACCACCGGGCGGCTCAAACGGTCTCGAAGGTCTCGCAGGTACACCGCAAAGAGTCGCATCGCCTGCCGTTGCACAGCCCACGAATAACATGGACGATCTGATGGGCATATTTGGAAGTGGACCGGAGCCAGCGAATCCATCAGCAGCGGCAGACGATTTGATGAATGGGTTTGGTGGATTGAATATGGGCGGTGCACCAGCTGCACCGGCCCAACCGCAAAAGCAAACCAATGATGATATTTTGGGGCTGTTTTAAAGATCATAGACTACTGAGAGCACAATGGGCATTGCGTCGTGGTTGGGATTTTGAGCATAGCAGTACTGCAAAGAGGCTAGGGCCGTACCTGCAACCACTAGTTGTAGCGGTTGTTTTAATTGCAAGATTACGAATGAGTGACTCGATGCATGGGTAACACTTTTGGCACTTCAACCAAAGTCCAGTACAAGAAGGTACAACCACACATGAATCGACACGTCACGAAACCCACCCATCCACCCACTTCAACACCACCCGTCCCTCTCACAGCCCTCAAGTCCTTACAGCTCCGATTTGCCTCTTACAACCGGTCATCTAAAGTACCTCCCACATCCGTGATCCCGACCCATTTGTTCCAACGTACATAGCACTTCACCACCTTAACACGGCTGATAAGGTTGCTCTCTTCCCCTCTCCTCCCGCATTCTCACGCATCATCAACCTTCAATTCCGTAAACCCCCGAATCATGGCATCCGCCCGAGTCTGAATCCTACCGATACGGATCCCAGAGGATCTGCCTCGAAAGCTCTTTCCCGCGCGTGAAAATCTCATTTTGCGGTATGTCGTGGGTTTGGTCCACTGGAAGCGGATTCGTCTGGTGCGGACCCGTTTGCTGAGGACTGTGCGGGCTTTTTGGGGTTTCTTGCTGCTTGGGGAGTGCTTTGTGGTTGTCACTTATTGGTGTGAGGAATAGAATGCTGCGATACGTGTGGTGAGAAACTTACTTGGGAGAGTGATGTGCGTGATAAAGGGTTGTACGTGTGGGTGTCTTGGTTGGCCGGGTTGAGGCGAGGCCTCGGGTGGACTGGGACTGGAAATCGATGTGAAGGTGGAGGGGGTTTGGCTGGAGAAATTGGTGGATTTCGAGGTATGAAGCGAGTGATAGGCATACGAGTTACTTGCGAATGATTCTGTTGAGAAAGGGGTGTGAAGTGTTCTGTGACAGTGCTTTGAAGCATTGAGTGGACTTTTGTTGCCTTCCGTTATAATAATTATGTCGTATTGAGTTGAGCGCTTTGTCATACTCTTTACGTCCTCTAACTCTTCTTTTCTGCAGGGCCTTTCCCCTTAGGACCCACAGGGCGCAGTGTACGATAACAGTAGAGGATGTAGTCGCGCTCAAAGTAAAGCCTGGGGTACATTAGCAAACGATTTAGAGGCATTGACTCATACTCACAACAGAGCTCCGAGGACAACAGAGACAACTCCCGTACACACGAGATTGGTCAGAAAATAGGTGGTGTCCCATAAGTGGATAGGGGATCGGAAGATAGAGACCACAGCGACGCCAGCCGCAATGCTGGGAGCGCTGGGCAATGTCGAGCTGAATTGAAATGACTACCAATTTATCAGCGTCGCAACTCTGGCTCCGGAAAAACAACTTACGTCTCCATTGCGCTTAAAGAAAGACTTGATGAAATTCAGGTTGAAGATGATTCGAAGAAGCATGTTCACACAATTCGCATAGACCAGTCCCGAGGCTCCCATCTGCCAGACATGTAAGAAGAGATAGGATGCGACCGCGAATCCGGCGAAGAAGACGCCCATCAAGACAGACTGGGTGTGCAATTCGTGATTGGTAGCTACTGCAGCGACGAAGGCTTCTGTTAGCCCATTGATTGCCAGGAAAGGAATGTAGAAGCAATAAGTCGACAAAACTTCTCCGGCTCCGGTGTCAGCCCACTTTGATCCAGCCACGATTCGCAACAGAAGAGGGGCCACAGTCGGGCCAATACACAGTGCAAGAAGTGATATGATATTGTAGAGCTTGAGAATATTCTGGAGCAGATTCTTGGATTCGCGGAGCCCTGTTTGAGACGCGTTACCAGTGGAGGGATCAGCTGCGCATGTTTTGGCAAACATATTGCGACTGCTCTCTTCTATGGGCTGGAACAACATTCGGGCAACGAGCCCTCCATAATTGGATGCCAGAGCATAGGCTCCTTGATCCCTCAGTGAAGTCAGTGCAGCAATCAGGATGCCGTCTCCTTGAGTAAGGATGAACTTGAAGCTATTTTGGACCAGTAGACTGATACTAAGCTTGCTGAGCGTTTGCGAGAAGAAGCCCAGGATGTACCGTTCATCTTTCCTGCCACAAAGATTAGTGAATTGATATTGTTCAAGGTTTAGAAGCCGTACTCTGCCTCAACTTGCTTTGGAAGCAATGAAAAATGCCCCTGGCTGGTGACACTCCACATTTGCAGAAGGTAAGCCTTCAGCAGAACAAAAGAGTATGCTAGCTGTCCCAGAGCGAATGGCAGCACACCAATATCAGCTCCTGATCTGTAAGCCCAAAAAGCTGCTCCGCAAGTTGCCAGGCATCGAGTCAATGTCGCCAGAGCTTCAGTCGAAGCGCGAATTCTGTAAAGGAGCTTTTGCTGAGCAGCAACAAATGCAGGCTCTGAGAATAGCTCGATGATGCAGCTGAATCCATAGATTCCCAACGACTCGACGAAGTACGGAACAGGCGGAAGCTCTGCACGCAAGTAGAGTTTCGCAAGCACATAAGCGAGGGGGATGCCCGAGAAGATAGAAATGTATGCTAGATTGACGACGACCTGGCTTTGATCTGGGTTACGTTGTACCGCAACTCGAATGCTTTCCCGCGCGAAATAGAGGACGGTGATGGAGTATAGTTCGAGCTGCGAGGAAAGCCCAAGGAGTTCAGGGGAGAGAAAACGGAGGAGGATTTGATTGACAATGAATGTAAACGCCCGGGACGCGACTTGAAGCAATATGAGGAAAGAAGCACCTTTGGCTGATGCCGCGAGTGCGGACATGATGTCCTGGGGGTTTGTGATTTAGAGTTGACCTCGGGAATCTGGCATCAATCCTGATGTGGTCTCGAGAGGGAAAAGTGGGTCAGTGCTTCCACTCAGCCATTTGAACCTTTCTGAGTACTACCTCTGTAGCGCTGAGGTAAAGCTCTTCGAGCAGTCACGCCCTGGCGGCTATGTCATGCGCCATTCCATCAGGCTGTCTGCATGCAGCATATAACCAAACTCGTACGAATCTTATTATTCATGCTGGTAAGGCCACTTCTCCTGGATTTTTGGCAAGAACGGAAGACGAATTTCGCTGGAAGTTCTTCCATATTGACCTCGAACTGGAAGTTTTGCGATACTACCAAAGTGCACAGAACGGCGTTCCATTTATCACTAGACGGTTAATGACAGACTCGGCTGATCTCATTTTAGAATTCGGAAAATTGATATCGATCCGTAGTGTTGTCACAGCTGCTGCAGATGGTCATGGTCATAATCGATATGCAGGGTTCATCGTTCCGAATCGGGCAATTGGTCTAGTGGTATGATTTCCCCTTAGCAGACGCGGACATCCATGTGTAACGTGTACGCCTGGGGAAGGTCCTGGGTTCAATTCCCAGATTGTCCATCTGATGATTTTTTTTGACTTGATGTTCTCCATGAATTGTATACACCGCATTTGTCTGCCGGGATTGTCTTTTTGTGTTGCTCAACCTCGGTAACACTTGGTCTTCTATTGCCAACGCATATCAGGGTATACACATTGAACTCCCTTGTTGAGCGAGGTGCTTGTGACGAAGGTCAGTTTAATTCCCTCAGCTACGTATTTTGTGACTCCGGAGTCCGCATGGTCAGCCAGGCTACGGTAGATGGAAGATGAGCTTCCGCTGCTCTTGGTGACAGGCGTCGATGGAACGACAGGGATCAGCTCCTATTTAGCGCCTGATCTGGACTAAAGGATTGGATGATCATTTAATCTTGGTATCACGCGTAGCCACAGTCAACCTGGAGCCACTTTGTGGCCGAAACCAGACGTGATAGATCTGCAGCCTCAGCTGTATCCAAATACCAAAAGTTCTACGATATATTACAGATTTCTACGCGAATTCCGGAGTTGCAAAGCCCCTCGCTCAATCCGGGCCTTCAAATCCAAAACTAGCTGGACTGACGGATCTACGTAGGTAATACAGTGAGAAAATACGCGTGTAACAACGATAAAGAGATAAAGAATGTCAAATTGCTCTGGATCCGTGGTTGTCTGATATCCTATCTACCATCTTTCCCGACCCGTACATATGCAGAGATTTCAAACCCCTGCTTTACCATGCCATGAACACGACAGATACCTCTCGATCTACCTGTTTCAGAGGGAGATATGCAGATATTCCCTCTTGCCCTGCTTCATCAATGATGACCTAAAGCTCCTTCCCAACAGCAAGCTTGAAAGCCTCAAGGCCTGTCCTTTACATCTCTGCCTGCTCAACTTTTCTAGGCTCATAAACATACACCGGTGTCTTGATACCAGCGAATTAATCACGGTTCCCCTGTACCTACTGCAGGCAACTATTTCTACTATGCGCAGTCCGAGTTCCAAATGCTCTCGCTCAATTCGGTCCGTTCAATGAAAATTCACCATGACCGATAGATCTACTATTCGAAATTGGGAAGGATGCGAGAAAGAAGCTAGTGAAGTGTCGTCTAGACATGTGGAGATGTACT
This sequence comes from Venturia effusa, assembly GCA_007735645.1. Taxonomy (NCBI): domain Eukaryota; kingdom Fungi; phylum Ascomycota; class Dothideomycetes; order Venturiales; family Venturiaceae; genus Venturia; species Venturia effusa. Next base: position 1,239,752 of record CP042190.1, on the reverse strand, counting down.
GCCTAGATTTTGAAACTTTGGAAGGTCAGGCTCGTAGAATAAATAAATATCTCTCTCCGTAGGATAAGTTCAAAAGTTTGTCTCCTCATACCTATTCAGCGTCCACCGTCATGCATACTTTCTATTTGCTCGCCCCGCTCCTTACTGTGGTACCAGCTTCGGTCTACGCACACAAATGCCACCATCTCCAATCAATCTACATGTCTCTTGCGACCTAGGAAAATGCAGCACGACCTTGCCTTCTTCAGCAAGTTCTACGAAACCAATACCTCAAACCCACAGATTCCAACTCCACAGATGCCCACAAGGCCGACATGACCAAAAACAAGGACGCGTGGGAGACTTGGGCCAAGGAAGACGGCAATGGAGGCGAGTGTGGCGGCACGTGCGGAGAACCTGAAGAGATTACAACGCCGGGCTCTATCTCTGGAACCTCGTATGCGATTACTTGTTCAGCGGCACGGATGCATAAGAAAACCGAAAACCGACATACCGGCGCTAATTGGGAACATTCAACGGGCGAACAGCCACAATTGCAATGTCCATTGTGGAAGACTAAGATCCTGTGAATTCGTGGTAAGATATCATTCGAGGTTTTACTCATTTCCTACGGTACTAATTTGCTTGATAGTTTGGCGTGTGCCACGCGGGGAGGCCACATTACGTTGGTCGGTCTTGACCTAGGTGAAGCCACTCTGTGGTGGAGTCAAGGCAGAGAATTGACAGCTTGGCACGTGCTAGAGTCTGCATATATCTAGACTATACCTGTCACTGAGGCTGTCAATAGTCTAGCGAGCCTGCGGAGAGTGAGACATGGAGCTGTGATCTTTTGGTGGATCGTGAGCCAGCACAGCGGCTTCAACTAATTCTATGTCCCTCCAGAAACTTCTCAACCATAGTTCTCATCTTCATCTCAAGACGAAGACGGAACAGTTCCTAGTCAGAATACTCTTCGAGGTCTCCAGAAAACTATCAGTATTGGCTTTAATTTAAAAGTTACCATAGTCTCAAAACCAATCGCGCTTTTCTGGAGGCGGAGAGACACGGAATTACTGAAGCCACTGTGCCAGTGCGAAATACTATCCAGCAATCCAAGCTCTTGTCTTTCACTACTGTGGAACTGTCATTACAAACCATGCCTTGACCAATGAGCATGAACAGGTTGAATCGCCCCAGAGCTGGATAAACACTGTTCAGATCCTGTCTCATAGAAGGGGAGACTGATATTATGTCAGAAGATACGAGTAGGTTAACGAGAAACAGAACAAATAAGACGGAATCCAAACACCATCCCTCCCACCATCTCAATATCAATCGCCCTCTTCCGACTCGGGATCCATCTGCAATTGCGCCGAAACCTCTTTCACAGACACACTCAATGGTTTCGCTCCACGTCTGAACGTGAGTACCTCAACATCCTCGAGCTCGTCTTCTTCACTGCTCTGCTCGTGATTGTATATCTCAGTGAAGATGGACTGCAACGCATACCAATCGTTCAAGATATCCCTCTTGGTCTTCTCCAGTCGCTTCCTCTCGTGTACAACCATATCATCGGAGTCACAGAGCACATACAGGTATTCACGATACTTCTCATCCTGCAGCAAGGGGCAATTCGCATCCATCCTCGCAATGACCTCTGCAAAGTATAGGGCCCTCTGCTCATAGATCTTTTGTTGCTGGCGTCTGGCCGTCATGGCCATTTCAAAGTCCTCCAGGGAGCTCTCCATTTCTCTCTTCTCCTGGTCCTCTTTGAGGATTCGCTCTGCCTCTTGCAGCACTCTCATCGACTGTCGTTTTTCCGCCTTTGTCATTTTGAATTCGATAAGTGATTTTCTCAAGGCCCGCTCCTCCTTGGCTTTCTCGACGGCCTCCACTTCTCGTCCGATCTGTTGCGCCCATACCTCATAGCGCTGTTGCCTGTTCAGCAATGCATCACGGCTGAGTCCAGGACTAGGGCGTTCCGTCAATAGATAGCTCGAAGAGCTCGTGGGTTTGGCCACCATGGTGACTGGGGTATGATGTACTGGTGTGTCATTTATCCACGTACATACAGATCTAGGAGGCGCGATCTCTGGTCTGGAAGCAGCATCAGTCTTTTGTCCGTGAGGTGTTCGAGCTTGGAACTCACCGTGGTCCGGCATCAGGTAGCTGACGAGTATCAAGCGGGTGAGATAATTGAAGTGCGGTATTTGTCAGGTCCCCTTTAGAAAACCTATGTAAGCTCAGGTCGAGCATTGAGCTCTTGCCTTTTGGACGTGTCAGGAAGGTATCATCCATGTTTTGCTGCCAGATTCAGGCCTTTCTCCTCAATTGGAAAAACCAGTCACCGCGAAGTTAAGAGTTTTGCGAAGTGTGCTTGCGTGACTGAAAGTTGAAGTGACGATTCAATATCACGAACTATACGTTGTATGTTAGTAGTAGTACTAGTGGATCGAACAACTGTTCGGCCATAGATATCCGCAATATCGTTGGAAATCTTGCTCATGGCCACGGCGCTGATGATATAGGGACAAGATAAACTTACCTGTACTCCCATGCTGGAATGTGATGAAGCGATAAGGGCAGATCTGTAGACTGAAGAGCTATATACGCTCTGTCCTTGCCACCTGCCCTGCGAGAGAGAATCAATCATATGTAAGAATGCACTTCTGATATACCGTGCAAAGCTCTTCCTCAATTCAGGTCTCTCCAGAACATCCTTCAGCGTTGGTAACGTCTCAATAAACCGTTTAGAATTGGGCGGCACCACCCACGATGAGTGCTTTGGCGCATGGTCGGGGTAGAATGAGAACAAGGTTGCACTTCGACGTCGGTCAACCATGGTATTTCTCTGCAAAATAACGTTGTTCAAACCATGTGCATAATGAGTAGTGCAAATCGAAGACAGCCATCGTTGCGACCGCAACGCAATGAAGACATCGAGCTGAGGAGCTTTAAAGGCGAGCATGTACAAAATTTGGAGCATGCAGAGAGGTTGATATCAGCGAAGTCCGCAAACCAAAGATGATCATCGGTGCTCTTACAAGGTTTCTGGTCTAATTTATCGAATCTCATGATGTCAGTAAACGGCCAATGTGTCTGGATGAGGTTGTTGCCTTTTGGCCGCCCGTTCTATATTTTAAACCAGATCATCTTCAAGTTGACTCGCTCGGTCATGCTCGGTCTCCCAGGAAGGTTTTGCGATTAAATCTATTGCCTCGAAACTCAGTCGAATGGTAATGGTTGTCGATATATCTTTGTTCGCACGTTGAGTTCAGCAATCAAATGCCCTTCCGCTTCCGAGAATCTTGGTGGTAACTTCTTGCTTGAACTCAGCCGGTGCCAGTTCAATGGCAATCTCCGTGAGTTCGAGTCCTTTATGGCATTGAGAAATGACTCTTTAAGAATTTCATCAACATTACCCGCAAGTTGCAAGTGTTGAATCCAGAGTAGATATGCCTCAAAGAGCTTTGAAATGATGAATATTAGTGTTTCCGTTGGCAAGTCCGATGACGCTCAGTCCAGACCAGGCAGGTATAGAAAGCTAGCATTCACTCCACTATGGCCATTGTTACTAGATATGCATGATGTATGTGATTGCAGATGGACAGTTTATCAGAACCGGCTTGGTCGAGTCAAGCTTGGGCTTAGGATAGTTCTAGAACCGAACTGCGTATATCTGAGAACGGAGAACCCAACGTTCATCTTGAGTCTTGAACCTTTTGAGGTTAAGAACTATTTCTGAATCGCGCTCCTTATGCTCACCCGCCGTGTTTTTCAAGAGCTGACAGACAGTGTCTTGTTGAATCGCCCGTACCAATTGCCGTGTCTCAGCGCTTCTCTATCGTCATTGCGCCTCTCACAACGACGAGACCATGTAATATCTCACTGCCGTTATGCTTCCTCATCCTCGACCCGCTGGAAATCACGCCAGTCTAAAGATCGATTCTCCAAAGAAGCAAAAGTCCAAGGCTTGAAATCTAGAGCGGCGTTCAAACTCCTCCAAGTACAATTTGTCCCAATATCTTAAGAAGACTTGTGGCTGACATGACCATGACTAGATCAACGACAAATACCATATCTTCTCCGCCTCCCAGACTGTCGTCGATCTCGGCTATGCACCAGGCTCTTGGTCACAAGTCGCAATTGCGAAAACAGCACCTAATGGCCGTGTATTAGGCATAGACGTTCTACCCGTTCAACCACCAAAAGGCGTCAGTACAATCCAGGGCAACTTCCTCAGCCCAGCGGTTCAAGAAGAAGTCAGAGCATACGTGCAAGACCCAACCCGCGGTCGATTGAAGAAACGGTCCATTGTCTCCCAAACAGATGACGAAGCCGACGAAGAACTTGAGGAAGGGGAACTAGAAGAGGCAGAGAGGAGTTATCTCGAGTCAGAACGACATGCACATCTAGAAACCTCCACGACTACAATACCATCGGATGAGGAAGCGGGGGTCGATGTCAAGAAATTGACTCTCAGGCAGAGGGATACACAGAAAGGCAGGGTTGTGGATGTAGTACTGAGTGACATGTCAGCACCCTGGGAGCAGACGACTGCATTATGGGTCAAGAGCGTCAGTAACCCGTATCATAGGATGATGAATACGAGTGGCATTTCATTTAAAGATCATGCCGGGAGTATGGTATGCCTTAAGAACATCCTTCTCCATACTCTGCGCTAACAGTCTTGTTTGTGTGAATAGGATCTCTGCATGGCTGCCCTCACGTTCTGCTACGATACCCTACGGACTGGTGGGCACTTTGTTTGTAAATACTACCAAGGCAACGAGGAGAAAGACCTTGAATTACGGCTCAAAAAGCTGTTCGAAAAGGTACATCGAGAGAAGCCTGAATCATCAAGAAATGTACGTTTTCCGTCTTCTTCAATTCCGATCCTCCTCGACATGGCTGTGTTGCTTGTTCCACCTCTCTTCACAATACGCCCAGAATCATCACGGTCAGAAAGACAAGCTCAACATTTGACTTCAAGACTTAAGATCTGAGGACAAGAAGGATGCCAGCAGCAAGCTCGAGATGATTATGTCCTGCCTTGATTAGTGCCATTGAGCCTTGAGATCGACTTCAATGCTACATGTCATTCTTTCTAGCATGAGTCAACCAAATCCATCACATGTACTCTACTTGCTGCAAATCAGAGGTAGCAATTCGCCACGTCAAGATGATCTTCCCCTAGATCAGTCAGACACTAAGCATATCATTTTGATAAATCATTAGCTCGATACTTTACGCTCACGATGAACAATCGCGCTTCTTGCCCATCAATCAACCTCGTCTAAAAGGGAACCACTAACAACCATTTCACAGGAATCAAAGGAAGCATACTTCGTAGGCATTCGACGCAAAGAAACGCCAACACGACAAGAGATATTAGAATAATGTAATTCCAAATCGAGATATGACCCACTCCCAGCAATGATGTGTATATCCAGACAGTATAGGACGCGCTCAAGACTCCTCATGCCACAAACCAACACTCCTGATCAACAGTATTCAATTCAGAACCAACGGCCCTGACAAGTGATGCTTTAGACTGCCGTCGTTTCCAACCTCTCAGTCTCCAATCATCGACTGCGCAAGCGCCATAGCCTTCCTGTCCTTCTTCAACGGACTGAACTGAAACCCCTCATCCTGAAGCATGACCTTCTGCGCCAGACCCTTCTTCAGACCAAACGCCCCGCCACCAGCGAGTCCCCTCGCCTTGAACAGTCCTCGTCCAGGAACGGGTTTGGCGGGGAGTCTATCTTCTTCCTCTTCGTCGAACAAAGTCTTACCAAAACCACTGCTCGAATTCGCAAGCAACTTTCTCTTCTTCTTCTTTTCGGGAGCAGGCTCATCGGTGAATGTTGCGAATGACATGAGAGATTTTCTCGGCTTATCCTTATTGCTTGAGTTCTTGGGTTTGAGTGTCAAAGCGACTTTGGTGGTTGTAGTTTTCTCCTTGTAATTGGCTACAGGTTTGGGAGGCTGTTCGTCTTCATCCACGACTTCTCCGACATCTTCAGGAATCGGATTGGGCTGTTTCTGGCTCGCGTTCTCTTCTTCCTCGGTAACCTTTTCTAAAGTCGGGACCGCAGCTTTGGGACGCTTCGGCTTGGCCTTCGAATTCTGTTTGTCTGAGGATGCCGGTGCGAGGGGTTTCATTCTCGGCTTCGGTTGTGCCTTTTCTTTCTTGGTTTTCTTCGTTGGGACTATTGGAGATGCCTCTGCGTCAGCTTCGGACCCAATTGCTGGCGCGACCTCTTTCTCCGCCTGTTCTTCGTCGCTATCCGCTCCGTCGGGCACTAGACTCATCGTCCGATTCAGGAAAGGTGTGATTGAGAAAGTCGACTTGTCACCTGGAGCTGTCGAAAAGCTACGCTTGCCTCGCTTGGCCTGTACAGCATCACCAGGAGTTCCAATGGCTGCATCTGGATCCACTTGAGCTATAGGCCGCTTGCGAGGGTTCTTCATTCCTATGGTTCCTGTTGGGTTAATCGCGGCAGCCTCTTCAGCTTTCTGCAATTCCATTTCCTTCTCTTTTAGCTTTTCTTTAGTCGACTTGAGCTTCGTGCGGAAGGTGGCAAGCTTGTCTTCCAAGGTTGCTCGCTGTGCTTCTCCAGCTGCTGTCTCCTTCTCAATAGCCTTCTCCGCACGTTGGCGTTCCTTCTTTTCGGTGGCTAGTTCTTTGCTTAATTCCTCGAGCTGAGCTTTAAACTTGTCATTGAATTCGACCGCAGCTGAGTCTTTAGATGAAGCTTTCTCGGCGCGCTGTCTTGCCTTCTTCTCCACGGCGAGCTCTGCGCGAAGCTCTTCGATCTGAGCCTTGAACTTCTCGCCCAAGTCGCTAGCATGCTTTTCCTTAGAGGCGTCTTTAGATGAGGCTTTCTCAACCCGCTGGCGCTCCTTCTTTTCCGCGATCAGCTCCTTGCGCAGCTCTTCCAATTGCGATGTCAGCTTGGTTTCTGCCTCCTCGGAAGCGCTATCCTTCGCCTCAGCCCTCTTTGCAGCCTTTTTGACTGTCTTCAGCTCCTGTCTCAACGATTCCACCTCTTCCAAGTGATCATTTGCCGTCTGTTTGGCTTCACGAATCTCTTTCCGAAGCTCTTCGATCTGTGCCTCATATTGTGCATGTTGTTCTCCTGATTTGCCCGACTTTGCAAAAGCACGCTCGGCACTCCGCTTCGCATTCTCCAACTCGACTTGTAATGTGCTGAGTTGTCGTTGTAAGGATAATTTCTCGGCAAGAAGGTCTTGGTTGGAGGCAACTTGAGATCGCAAGTGTTCGACTTCAGGCTTAAGATTGCCCAGCTCTCGTGCAAGCGCGAGCTTCTCGCGTAGGACTTTGGCGCTGTCGTTTGAGAACCCGTTCATGACCGATACTTCCGCCTATTCACAGTGATTAGTGCGGTCGTACACCAGAAATATCAGTGTAACGAACCTCCGCAGCCTCCAATTCTCGTGTTTTGAGACGTAAGTCGTTTGTTAATTGCTGAACGGTAGCTTCTAATTCTCCAGTCTGAGCAACAGCGTCTTCTAGATCCTGGGCGATTCCATCGGCGCGTTCTTCCTCCTTGGCTAGTTGTTCGTTGAGCTCTTCGATATCGTCTTCCATGACTGCAATCTTGAATCGTAGCTTCCGAATATCCTCGTCCTTGGCGACTCCTTCTACAATACGCGAGCTGCGCTCGTAGTTCAGTTCGAATCTTGTGGTTTGTAAGGTCTGCATGAGCTGCGTTGTTGGTAAATAAATGTTTTTGGAAACAGAAAGCGCGTCGTCTCGTACCTCTTTTGCCTCTGAAATGTTGGGGCCAGCGAAAGCCATAGTGACCTTTGCGGCCATAGTGATCCGTTATCACTGTTCTCTCATAGGTGTATGTATGTATGTATAGCGATGTCTGGTGTTTGGGCGAGCAGCAGTAAACAAAGCCACAAGCCACGCTCCCCCGTGATGCGGACAACCCACTTAACCGGCGTACCCCTGTAACCACGTACTAGTACATTGTCGAAGCCGCAACGTGGAGCTTACGAACCAGAACCGCGAAGCTCGAATACCCAACCACATATTCACAATGAGGCTTTCTCAATTGCTCTCAGCACTGCTGCTGCCGCTAGCCTCTCTCGCTGCCAAGAAGCCAACAGATCCCTTCGAAAGAGCCTTCGCGAAGACGTATCCTATAAAGCTCGACGACGACAAGTTCAACGAACTCACAAAAGCACCTAGAGACTATGCTACTGTCGTCCTGTTGACTGCTTTGGAGCCGAGATATGGGTGTGCTGCTTGCCAGATGTTCCACCCTGAATGGCAATTGCTAGCTCAGAGCTGGAAGAAGGGGGACAAGTCTGGATCCACGAGAACGGTTTTCGCGACCTTGGATTTTGCTGATGGCAAGAGGACGTTTCAATCCGTATGTCATGGTCAGAGGTAGAGAGATTAGATGTATATACTCACTGGACAATCAGCTGCAACTCCAGCATGCGCCAGTACTATTGGTCTATCACCCAACCTCTGGACCAAATGCAAAGGCTGATACTCAGCCCTCGCGGTTCGATTTCTCTGTTGGGTAGGCTGAGGCTCTTATACGGCATTGATCACGACTGACAGACAACAGAATGCAGACGGCCGATTCTATCCACGCCTGGATTAGCAGAACACTTCCCGAGGGCAAGAAGCCTCCCGTCTCACGACCATTCAACTACGTCAAGGTTGGGGCTATTTCGACCGCTATCCTCGGTTTCGTCTCTTTCCTCGCCGTTGCCGCACCATACGTCGCTCCTCTCATCCAGAACAGAAATCTCTGGGCAGCCATTAGCTTGATTGCCGTTCTTCTCTTCACGAGTGGACACATGTTCAACCACATTAGAAAGGTCCCATACGTGTCTGGTAATGGAAAGGGCGGTATCAGCTACTTTGCTGGAGGCTTTCAGAATCAATACGGCCTGGAGACCCAGATCATTGCTGCAGTTTGTGAGTGCTGGGACTTTGTGATCTTCAGGCATGAAATACTCATAGTCACGCAGATGGTGTCCTTTCTTTTGCAGCGATTACGCTCGCCATTAAGGTCCCACGCATAGCTGATGCCAAAACACAAGGAGTCGCCGTCATGGCTTGGTCCGCCATCATCTTCCTGATGTACAGCTTTCTGCTCAGCACTTTCCGATTTAAGAACGGAGGATACCCGTTCTACCTCCCACCCTTCTAGACGCGGCAAGACTACGAGGTTAAGATCTGGAAAAAAAAATTAGGATTCGAAGCGGGCGTCAACACTGCTATGTATCATATGTTACAAAATAGATCGATCGGGTGGGCGCAAGCGTCAACGCTGACAATGGGAATGGAGTATCAGTTCAAGACAAAGAAAACAAAAGGATTTGTCAGGAGGGCATGATAGCATGTTAGTACGTGTACGCAAGACAAGAGCAAAATGAGAACCGAACCTTTGGCTTGAACAAGACTCGCACAATCCCGCATTGATATCGCTAGAGCTCGAAATACTCCCAGAATGACAAGCACAATCACTTTAACTTTGTAGCACGGTGCTGTATCTTATCAAAGGAAAGCTCTGACGCGTATACAGGCCGCCTCAAGGAAACCCACCTCAACTTGCTCCCTCACTCTCTCCAGCAATCGACCATTGAAAATTGGCTAACCTGCGAAACAGCCGAAGTTGAAGTTCGGAGGGCATTCGTTCGGATCGAAAAGGAAGGAACTTGCTTGTATTTATCAGATATGCCTTTTCCTTGATTTGCGTCGTCGTCGGGGAGTAGGGAAACATATATATGCTTATTGTTAGGAGTTCACTACTTCACAACTTGGCGTGATCCACGGAAACTTGGCTGTGCGGTCGTTTTACTCAACGGGTCAAGTTCATTCCGTAAATGGTTGTTTTGAGGATTATGTGTGTATGTATGCTTTACAATCAAGCAGAGGGTAGGGTATGTTTATGGTGGTGGAGCAGATATGAATGGGTGGAGACGAGGGATGGTACTACCGAATTGAGCTCTGCTATTCCTTTCTCTCTGTGCTGGATTGGCGTGCGGTGGTTTTCTTGGGCGTATTGCTGGGGTTTCTTTTCGCTGTTCGCTGATGGAATGTGAGGAGTGTGCTTTATCCTTCCCAATACAGAAATCTCCATGCTTGAGCGAGATGATAATCTGCTGCTCTCGTTTTTCTTTTGTCAAGGGATTGCTCGTATCTTACTTCTTTTTGTTCCGCCGACTACCATTCTTCCAATTTTCAATTTCTCAATTAACATTGACTCTTTTTTTTTCTTTTTCTTTTGACAGAGGAGATAACGAGTTCAACATAAGATCTCGGAGCAGGGTATTTGCGGGACGTAGCTCCTCATATATTATCATTATATCTGTGCCAGTGAATGATTTGATACGTAGATAGGGATATCGAAGAACGAAGCTGACAATGCACGAGTTGAAGTATGTCATGGATTGAATGCTTATGTAGCCATGGAGTGACCTCGGATTTCAAAAGAGTCGAGATGGATGATGGTTATCCAGTTCCCGGGCGCGATGTTTGGATCGACTGACCCGGATTTCCCCACTGTCTCTGGGAATTCGAGGCAAAGCGGAGCGTAGGAAGACCTCTGACAAAGCAGTGTAAATAGTGAAATATCCGTGCCAATTAAGGAGGGTGTCATTCTTCCTTCCTTTCTTCCCTCCTTCCTCTCCTCTCCCTTCCTAATCTCAACCCGAAAAACCACCTAGATATTCCATACAAACCCCCAAACGCAACAGACAACTCCAAAGTCTAACCCACGTCGTCTCAAAGCAAACCACTACTCAGCTCACGACAAAACTTATTTCTACGTGTACCCTCACAATAACCCAAAAAATCAACTGTACCGGTCTCAAACTCGATATAGTATCTCGAAAAAGCACGATAATCGAGAAATCAGGGTGCACAAAACTACTGTAGGCTCTAGATGAAGTATCTGGTGTTTCGGACGCGGGGAGTGATAATTCGGCTTCAGCTTTGGGGGAAATGTTTAGGAACTTATTTCTGTGAGGGGAGGAATTGTGAAAGGGGGATGCTGCTACAATTGAAGACTTGTAATTTTATCATGCATGACAGAAAGAGGTTCTATCGTAAAACCTGCTAGCAACTGGGGTCTCGCTCTGCGCAACATCTAGGAGTTCGTATCAGAGAAATAGAACCCACGACGAGGGACACAAAGTCAACATCAGCGCCCCAAAGAACGTGATCGTATATCATATCATCTCCAAGACGGAATAAGAGGCAATGGAGTCGTAAATACATTCCCCGCCAAAAAAAGAATCATGCGAAATAGAATTAAAGGTAAGTAGAGGCGCTTTCCAAATTAATAAGACTACAAACCACACTCCATCCAACACTTGCCCCGTATCAAATCAACACTTTCGTCCGAAAAAGGGTTACATACATCCACAGACTACTCAACAACCAAATCGAGAGCCCATCATTAGTCAGTCAATACGTGAGTCCCAAGACCTCTCTGTTAAAGTCAAAAATTCACCCTAGCGCTTAGTCCTATTCCTATTCCTATCCCGAGGCGCGGGTGTGTTTCGTGCATAGCACCCACAGCACCTACATACAGCACATACACGTTTCCAAACGCAACGCAGCCGCAACGCAACATACCCGCTTCCCGCCCGCAGCGGCAGGCAGACAGACGATCCCTTTAATTCGTTTCGGCACCAAACATTTCCCCGGGTTTTGATTCCTGGCTTGCTGTATGTAATAGCTGAAGATCTTATAGGTATGGATTTATCGTTATCTGCTGTGAACTGAGTCAGGAACGTGCTGTTTTTGGGATGGAGTGGATGGGTTTGCTGCCGAGTAGTGTTGGGTTTGGGATGGGATGGGATGGGATGGGAGCGGGAGGTGCAGGGATGGACCATTGAGGTGAATTTGTCCACAGAACGACGTGAGGAAATGGATTTGGGACGACGTGATTGTTGGCGGGATTTTGTGTGTCTATAACTTGATCGTACTGTTGTCGTGCTGGATTGGTCGTCTCCATGGGACTTGTTTTTCTGTCTTTCGAGTGTTTTGTGCGGGGATGCAGATAGCGGTCCATCTCCCAGCTTGCAGAGTCTCGCTTTCACGGCAAGACCAATGATGAGCATTTGTACTCTAGATTCGGCCGCAGTCTTTCAAGAAATGATGTTTGAATCGTCGAATTCAAAGCTGGTTTGATTAAAAAAATTCCCACCGCCATGGTTCAGACTTATCCAGACCAATCCGGAAATAATGTTGAGATAGGAGTGAAAATGAAGATAGGTAAGAAGAAACTGAGAAACATGTCTGGCAGCATCACGGAAAGTTTGTCTTCAGTTCGCTGTTTTTCCAAGTGTCTTGATCTCTCGCCTGTAGCTCAATAACGGTGTCGATAATAAATCTCTGGCAATATGGATCTATAGAACGAGTCAGACCGAGAACAGGATTCTGTCGAGAGTCAGAAAATGAGCGATCCCACATTGAAACATAACAAGCTCAGACGACGTTACATCTATCATCATCCACGGCCGAAATGATCGACAGCAATTCGAACACCGCGTACAAGGTCTTATCTCTGGAGAGCGGTTACGCGAGCAATCAGAGCTCGCAGCTTCGAGAACAACAAGGCATTGATCGGGGCGGTCGTATGATGTGGTGTGGTGGGGAGAAAGAAAAAGTGGAAGTGGGATTTCCCGTCCTTCCCGCCACTTTCTTCCTTGCCTGACGCTGCAAGGCGCAAGGCGCAAAGAAGCAAACGCATCGAAGCCGACGCTGTGGTGGTGGGGGGATCCACATTTGCTTTTGTGGCATCTCGTGCTCCTTTCCTTTCTTCGCTCTTTTACCGAAATGGCAATAACGTGGTTGCGATCTTTCCGCACGTTGTTTTGCGCCCTCGCTATGGCTACGAAGCTGAGTGCCCACCGCGGCGCAACAAGGAGGTTGTCTTTGGCGTCCATTCTGAGATGGAAGTAGAATTAGCCAGACGATTTTTGGACGTGCGGCCGAGTTTGGTTGGTGAGGCAGGCGGCGCGGTTGGATAGAACGGCTCGTCGTCTTTCTTCTAATATCACAATTCAAAACATATATCATTCGGACAAGCGGTGAAGTGGTCGGGACTCAGGAACTAAGCGACCGCAATGTAAGGGCGGTTAGAATGTTCTGTGTATTGTCAGGCTTGAGCAACGTGCTTCGGAACCTGGGTCCCAGGAATTCTGTGTGCGTCGAATTCCGCAATAGATTCAGGTACTTCCAACAACTGTTCACCAAGGTGGCAAATTGCTGAACGTGAGACCGGCGTGCTACAGCCACCATGAGCATGGACTACTGTTGTCAAACGAGCTGTTTGATGAGTTGACGGTCTATTGTCAGACACTGACTTCTCGCAGGTCGAATGCTATTGGGTCGTGGAAGTACGATGAAATTGTTGGGTTCTTGCGAGGAGTAGCGGGGCAAAATATAGATTTGTTGCGGACCGGAGAAAGGAATTTGTGGAGTGGTGTCTCACTCCTACTCTTATTCCTAGGCTCGCGAGTGATATGTATTGCCATGTCTCAGCGCCTCGCGTGACCAGCTGATTGTATCGCTCTTCACAAACACAGCAGCTCGGTAATGTCAGGGTAGGTAGGGTGATTGTTGTACAGAATATAGCTGATGACGTCTGCCTGATTGATGCGATGCAACCCGGCTGCCAGCAGTAAGGTCCTATGAGGCTATATGCGAGGTTGTAAATACTCCGAGTGGAGTGCATCATGTACTGCGGAGGCTGGCATGAATAGCTCCCGCCGTGCTGCCCAGGCCAGCGTTCCTGGAGTTTGCGAGATGGAATGTGCATGTCGCAACGAACAACACATGGGCATAACCGTGGGTACCTACTCCATGCCTGCTGTCGATGCGGTGGCGGGAATAGAAGGGAAATCTACAAAGTGTGCATCACTTGCCACGCGGATCCTGTTCAAGCGGCTCGGCTGGGTGTTGGTGTGACAGCTGCCTAGGAGAAAATATGGTATCCTAGAACCTGGTAGGCCATGGTCATGCAAGAAATACCTGGTACCGAGAAGGCCATTTTCGACTGTGAATCTTTGATAGTGGAGATACTACGGAGGTACTCTGGGGCCTTCGGTTCAAGCTGACAGGGTGCGAGTCGGCAAGTGTCACGATCACAGGCAAAGATTGCAAACAGTAATGGACAAGGACAGGAAGTCCAGTTGGTAGTCGGAGTTTTCAGCTCTCAAGACATTCTCAACAAAGACCCTGTGGAGTCCCTTGTCCTCCTAAGAGTCAACATGATTCAAGCGTGTGTCGTTGGGCGCAGAGATGAAAAGAGCGGTGAAGCTCTGCTCGATTCAGTTAGGCTCTGGATCCGGGAAGGGTTATCAAGTCGGGGAGTGAGCGAATAGCAGTCCTTCACGGTCACGGGGCCATGCAGCGGAATCGTTGACGATGAGAACATCGAAGCATGTTTTTCCCGAGGCTCCACTATCTCGACCCAAAGAATTCGAGTCCATGAGGCGCTAGAAAATTGGAAGGCGACACTGGTGATACTCACGTCCAAGGTTGGAAAGAGGGCTCTCCACCCCTCAGGCCTATTCCTTAGAGAGGACTGAGGACGGCAAAACCAACCACACGGCTGGATATCGTCAGCCAATGAAGAGCCCGGGACCAGCAAACACTGGTGCAAGGAAGGCGGCCTTAGTTACGCAAGTCTCGGGAACAAAGTGGCTTGCAGCGATAATGGCGTGAAGACGTGGTTTCCGCTGATTGGCAATCGGGCCCCAGGGCTGCATCGCGAGTCGAGAACCTGTCATCTTGGAAATTAAGATGCTCTCCCTCCCTCTGGTTGAAGGCCGCAACATGGCCGAATTTGTCTGGCATGTCTCGCACAACTGGCTCTGATTTCACGCGAATGTATGGGCCACGAAAAGCATCGGCCCGGGTGGAGGCGTCATTCCCACTTATCGAGGTCGCCCAGGTTCAAGGATGACGCGATGATCACACTCGCATATGCACTCAGCCGCACTTGCATATGAGACTTGACGAATCAGATTGCGTGGCTGGAAGATGCCTGTTCGCTGCCGGCAGATGCAGGAACGGGTTCCGGGCTTCATCAACATGCCAGCGGGAAGATCTTGCTGCGGCTATGCAATCGGCATCAAGATGCTTTGCTTTGACCATGTACCGCGAAAATCAATATCTCCATATGAGAACTACTATGGCAAAGATATTATCCACAACTGTCACATTGGTGGTGGCGACGGCTTCCTGAGATGAATATCGCCATGAACGCGACACGCTCCACCAGGGAAGCCTGTCACTTCAAGGAAGAACTATAAATTGAGTTACTACGACTGGGGATCGATGGCTATACCACAGCCAAATCACTTGACATGGTGCCAATGACAGGGTAACCTGTGTCAAGAGTGTGACCCGCGCTCGTGGTGCCCTTAGATTATGCCGAGATTAGACGGCAGCCAGTTGTTGCTTGTTGGTGGCAATCAAAAAAAATCTCCGAGATGGTACTATACCTTGGCAGCCCTTGACTGTAGGTCGACAGCAGTACCATGACCAAGATTCCACCATGCTCTGGATGGTATAGCCGTGCGAGTAATTGCGATCCTGAGAATCGGGTTCCAAGTGGGAAAGCTTGAAGAGGAACGAAACACGGTTCGGTCTTATACGGCAGTCGACATTGACAAATACCGCTTCTCTCAGACGGTGCAATGTACAAAGCCAGCCAGGAAAACGCCTGATCATCTGACGTCCTCGAAAATGCTGGGACCATGTGACTCTCAATGACGAGGTGGAGCCCAAGTTGAAAGGCCATGAAGAACGAACGTGATGAGACTTTGTGTCAGTGGTTTCTCAGGAAGGTGAAACAATTTTGGCAGGCCACTGGTATCCTCCAATTTCCAAGCCCGTACCTGTTCCAATCGCCATGCTCGTTCAACTTCCTGGCAGAGTATGCTTTTTGGAACAACAATGATACAGTAAGTAGTAAGTATGGAGTGGGTCCTCACCAGCTCCCAAAAACATAGCACTCTTGCTTCTGAGCGCGACGAATGTTTGTTGGACCTGTGCAGCACAGTAGCGAAGCGTCCACGCGGACGTGGTGTCACCACATGTTTTCCAGAAACAGAAGAACACCAGAATTCGACGATTCGATCGCCACTGGGGAGTCGGCGATGCACGAAGTACAAATATAGAAGGTTTCGAAACGCTTGCCTGTGTGACTTTGTGAATACTATGCTCTTTTGATCGGTTTCTGAATCGCCGCCAGGATACGGTGTCCACAAGTACGACGACAGGGGCAAATATCGAGGGATAGATGGGCATGGCCATCGAAAACAATGGCTGAAGACTTCGCGTCACAGATTGCGGACGGTGAAACCGAACTCCTGTTCAATGAAAACGCCCGGCGCACAGCAACAACGTCGAGTCGTTCATGTGCAGCTTGGGCACGAGGTTGAGGTTTCAAAGTTCCACCTGCGTTTTTCGCTGGACATACACGCTCGCTTGCGAGCAGACGCAGAGGATGAGGTGGATGCATGAGGTCCTTGCAGTACTGTAGTGAGTTGACGGATCGCAGGCTGCATCATGATGATTTACTGCACGATCCAATCCAAATTCCGGTTTGAAATCATTCTACTCTTGTTTGGCTTTGGAGTCGAGTGACGGGATGTCAACCTGTACCTACTTCCCTAGCTCTAAGGCCGTCTTTCTGGACCTGGCTGCTGGAGCTGGAGAAGACGGAGCACATCATGTGTGGAGATGGAAGCACGAATTCACAACCTCCCGCCCTACACCATCGAGATGAATTGAGTGGGATCCATGTTGATCGAATCCTACACGAGTGGGCATTGCTACCTGTGTAGGAGAGACATTGTCGGCACAAGTTTTCCTTGACCACTCCAAGAGAGGTTTAGCATGGCCAACACAACACAACACAAGCTTGACCGCAACATGCAGCCAACCATACGCCGCACCTCTCCAGAACCGTGGCACCAGCACCAGCCCTCCAAGTATAAACAAAGTAAGGAAAGTTACCGACATCCCGTTCTCACTCGCGGCTCGTGCTTGGCAAGCATTTTAGACGCCCTCACAAAGTCGACTGTCCAGTGGACGTCGAACATGATTGTTGAAGGTGTAGGGACAGCCTCTTAGAGGCCAGCAAGCTGGAAGACAGCTTTGGCGGACATACACGTATCTCCAGCCTTGTCAGTCAGCTGTTTCGGTCCTCAATGCCTCGACGAGGAATCGTTCTTCCGTAGGCTTTGACCATGGGAACCACCACCATGGTCCATGCTCGTGTTGAAAGAACGAGACTGGCGGACTTTGTTGGGGATTTTTGGCTAGCCGCCAATCGCACAGATTGAATCAGTCCGAGGTTCTCCTCCTTTCGTTCCTCTATCGATTGTGTGGATGGCGGACGTAATCCTAATGCGGCGTCATAGTCGTGAAAGCCAACATTGGAGACTATTTATCTCGTGTTTCATAGTGCATGAGTCGTCGAGGCGTGTCGTGCCCCTTGAGCTCTGAATACAGAGTGCCTCTTGCGCAAATCAGGTCTACATCGTCTTACCACCAACCTCTGTCCATGTTGTTGCGCGCGAAGTGTACTGTATCTTCCCGGCCGTTGGTATCGGAACAGGCAAGCCTGCAAAGCAACTGACAACCGTGGACAGCCCGTGCTAACCTTGAGGCTTCTTGACGAGTTGCTTTTTTGAAGCTGGGATCGTCGTGGCAAGGAACCGAATCATCAGTCAGCGCGCAAGCCACCAGGCGGATCTGATACACTGGTGGACAGGGAGCGTTGTCTTCGAGCAGCCAAAAGGCTTGAGTAGCTGTCCAGGCCTTTTGGATTTCGGAATGCAGCCCCACAAATTGGGGGGATGGGTCTACAAATCTTTGCTTCTCCGCAAATAATGCTTCCGTCGCGCGAGATACCAAGCGCCGCATCGGGCAAAGAGGCTCGGTGTGCGCAAGGGAAGACAGGGCGAGAGCTCCGAGCGACACCACGGTTGCAGCACTACACTATCAGCCGCCGCCTACTCAGACTCGTGCCATCTATTCGCGTCTCAGCCGCCGCGTTGTCACCACTCACCACTCTTCGCCTGATCCCAGTCCGTGGTTCTTGTCGCGAGCCTGCGAGGTGTCTGGTAGTAGGTGGTCGGTTATCCAGTGGCCGGCTCTGACCGCGGAGCTCGCGCCCACACGCGAGCCGTGTGCATTCGCTGTGCTTGGACGTATCCTTTCCAGGAGCTGACCGTGACGTCTCTGCCGTGAGTTGGAAGGAGGTGGGATAATGGATTGATTAGATGTCCATCATGTCAGCCAACAGCAGGACAGAGCTGCTCGCGGGTACAGATGCTCTGATGCCCCAGGCTTGAAAGCCGGGACAGTCTGGTGAACTACGTGCCGGCCTTAGTACTCTACCAGACCCAGCGATCAGGCCAGTCTTCGCTTGTGCTCCAGCCTCCAGCCTCCAGCATCCAGGCGATGGATCATGGATGGGATATCCCTCGAGAGCCCTTGGCCTTCCATGTACCACGGGCGCATCCCTGTCCCTGTCCAGTGTCATGGATGGTGCTGCAGCCCACAAGAAAGCAAGCATCGGTGCGAAGAGGGAGACTGATTCGTTCTCAAACGCCACACCATCCCTCTCTTGTTTCCCCCGCCTACCCCGATTAGCTGGGAGATTGATGAGGAGCTCTGAGCTTTTCTGGCTGGGCTTCTCAATCCGGCCCTCAGTGGGAGCGAGTCTGTCGTCGCTGTTAGAGCGTAGTAAGCCGCAGCGATCTCCAACCGGCCATTTAGGCACAGCCCGTCTCTGCATTTGCTGGTCTCTCCACCGCGCCCGGATTCCTGTGCTTCCCCATCGAGTGGTGTCCACTGTCTACTATCCGATCATCCAGTGTCGAGTGCCCACTGTCCAGCTCTCAGCCTGCTGCTTGCTGTATGTATGCCCTTACCACACTCGCGCCGTTCCGCCATTGCATCCATTCCATCCATACTCTGAGACGTTTGTTTCCCCCTCGCAAACCCCTCCGCCTTAGCTGTCTGCAAACTCCCTACGGCGAGTAAGTGAGCTGCTGCTGTTCCTGCTGCTCGCTGCTCTGCTCTGCCAGTCTGCTCTGCTGCTCTGCTCCCTCCTGCAGCACGCACTCCACCCGTGGATCTGCCACGCAGCGGGCTGTGCTTCCTCTTCTCTTGCACTTCTGTCGGTCAGCAAGAGCCCTAGCCTCTCCGGGAACCTGAGTCCTTCAAAGCGGCCAGCATTTGCAAGCACCTAGCCGGCCTCTGCGTGTGGGTGGCCCTCTCTTTTCGGCACAGGATTCGTCGGTGCAGAGCACACCAACGCCTAGCAATTGCAGCAGAAGGCGACTTCTGTCCATACTCTCAAACCTCCATCTCGACATCCGTACTTCAGGAGACGACAAGAGCAACGTTTGTTTCATCCCATCACACTTTTCGCCAGCACGGGATACACCAACCATCCATATCTCTGCCCGACCCATTGTCAACCCTCCGATATTGTTTCCCTCGCCCCCGACCACCCACCAGGCAGTCCACGGCTCTCCATAAAAAAAAGAATAGCAGCGTCCGCCTGTCAGCTGTCCCGCGCCGTGTCTCTCCCTCTCCCTCTGCCTCTCCCGTTGTCCAGACCAAAGTCGGGCGGCCGTACTCAGCCATCCATCACAGGTCAGTCCCATGTTTTCTTGTCAATGACCCGCCATCTGTCTGTTCGCTCGCTGGCTGGGAGTGCGTGTGTGCGTGTGCTTCGTTTTTCCCTCATGCCAGCCTTCGCGCGGCGTTTTGACGACCGACCACTGCAATGCACGGCTTTCCGCTCTCGCCTATCTCCAAGAGGGCCTGGTGCGCCATGTCGTTCGTCCACCACAACCCGGCTTCCGCACCAGGCAAGTTCCTAGCAAGTCACATCCCAACCTCCTCCGCTTCTAAACCTCCGTTCCCCTTCCCCCTCCACCTGCCTTCGCGCCTACTCTCGAGAGCGCATCTGCAATCGCCCCAATTCTCTATCCTCTGCCATAGACTGGACGCATGTTCGTGCATCTCCTCCTGCAAGGCCATCATTCCAACCTTCCCATTCGCTAACATCGCTCCCAGGTGGTGGTAATCGGGTCTAGATAGCTACAAGACACAGAGCTACACGGGAACGAAACCAACGAACCAGTGCGACGACTCTAACGACCTGTCACGATACGTCTTTTTAGATCATCGCCATCTATTTTACTGCAATTAATTTTTGCGTCTCGTTGCCAGTCGATTGACGTTTGCGACCTTGTATCTATCGACTGCGTTTCATTTCACGGCTTCGCTCGATTGAAACAACTGACCAAAAGCGCTCGTCCACCTCACGGCCCTTGATGTTTACGACCTGACACGATTCTGACGACCGTAATTTCCTCCAATTCGCATTTGCAGCGTTCCTGTTGCCCGGAATATTCTACAATTGCTAAAAGCACAGCGACGCGTTCTTTGGATTCTGGCTTTGCCTCGTACGACCTGCAGCTGTACTACCAACATCCACCAATCCTCTGGTCAGCCCTCGAGCACGGCCTGCCTATTGCGGAGAAGCATCAATCGCGCGCTTACTCTCTGCCAATCGACTGTTCTTCTGTCCCAAACCAGTACAACACTCGCGCCCTAAAGCAAACACCCACTCCATCTACAAACTGCCTGCTCCTCCGTCGACTCGTCGCGATTCTCGTCGATCCGCTCCTACGGCTACCTGCACAGATCTCGCACAGTGCTCGGAAAGATCAGAAAACCTCGTGGCTTAATCTGCTCTGAAGGGTCTCGCTAATTTAAGGTCATCGATTCGGAACTCTCCGTTTTGAGACGACTGAATCTTGACCGTTGATACGCTCCTCGGACTGACGTCCATCACCATTACAAACGCAAAGCTGGAGCTCCCGTCGATATCCCAGGTACACTCCTCTCGAGGCCCGGTCGACGGATCGTGGTATAATCCCCATTACACACCACGCCCGACTGTATCGAGTGAGCGGTTACCTGCACTGGGACAGATTTCACAGCCCGCGCCTTCTTCGGCCTCCTCGTCACCCCGAGGTGGATCATTCAGTGGCTCATCCGTCTACAACGGCAGCAACGGATCTGCAACATCTTACACGTCCTCTGTGACTGGTCAGGCCAGCGGCTTCAAGACGCCTTCCCCAGAACAGACGCCTTCGTCGTACCCTCGAGATAGCCACGGTCTGAACGAGAGTCAAGAATCTCCGTACCCTCAGCAACCGGGATACAATTTTGGAGGCGAAGCCTCGTACAACAACATGAATTCAATCGCGCCCTACGCCGACGTACATCAGCAGCCACCTCATCTTACCGCGCACCACTCTCAAATGTCGGGTCCACCATCAGGATTGGGGCATTACGCGTACCATCAACAACCATTGCAGCCACAAACGTACCAGCCACAGCAGCAGCCATACGGCAGCTATTCCTATGCGTCTCAACAGGGACATCCAGTGACCTCGATGGGAAGCACGTTGATTCCGCAGCCGCAACCACTTCCACTTCCGGGTAAGTTTTTCCACTGCACGAAGAAGCTTAGGCTAACGCAATTTTTAGCGATGAGCCAAGGCGTTGCTTCGGGATTGACTGCATCGCAATTCCCATCGGGACATACATTTGACACCAGTGGACAGATAGCCCCTCCTGGTATGAAGCCTAGGGTCACCGCAACGCTATGGGAGGACGAGGGTAGTCTTTGCTTCCAAGTTGAGGCCAAGGGTGTTTGTGTTGCTCGACGAGAAGGTAGCAAACTTTTCGAGCCCATCCACTGAGAAGGCACTGACCATTGCACAGATAATCACATGATCAATGGAACCAAGCTGCTGAATGTTGCAGGAATGACACGAGGTCGCCGTGATGGGATACTCAAGAGCGAGAAGACCCGCCATGTCGTAAAGATCGGTCCAATGCATCTCAAGGGTGTTTGGATACCTTTCGATCGTGCTCTTGACTTTGCCAACAAGGAGAAAATTACCGAGCAGCTATATCCGTTGTTTGTCCATGATATTGGCGCTCTTCTATATCACCCTTCGAATCAGCCACGCCCCGGTATGGCCAACTCGAGCGCATTAGCAGCTGTAGACCGTCGACGATCTGATAGTACTCGCTTCATGGCTGGTCCTCAAACAACGCAGGCCTCATCGCTACACCACCACCACTCCATGAGTCAGCCAATGACTGCGCAGCCCCAGCACTCAATCGCCCCTCAACCGTCCCCGGGTCGTCCCGGTCTTGACCGCGCTCACACTTTTCCTACCCCACCAACAAGCGCCTCCAGCAATTTTGCGGTCAGCAGTCACGGAAACTCTGAATATTGGAACGGCCAGCAAGCCCAGCCAGGCCTGTCGATCAACACCGAATTGAGCAACACGCGCTCGGTGCCAACGACGCCAGCATCTACCCCTCCAGGACTGCAGCCATATCAGACGAGTCAGGCCTACGAGGCCTCCCGCCAAGTGTATACCGCCCCACCGAGCCAAGGACAGTATCCGTCGCAGTATAGAGGCCAGCAGCAATTTGGAGGTCCACTTCCCAGTAGTGGCCTCCCGAAGACCGAAATGGCTCCACCTCCACGAGCCGGCGACGTTGATGCTCAGGAGCCCAAATCGCAACCTTCCCACGGCGAGGAAGAAGCTGAGCATGAACACGAACCAGAATACTCACACTCGAGCAGTCAGTACAATGGTGGCAGACAGGGCTCATACAGCTACAATCCCAATGCAGGTGTCGCCCGCGTGTCCGACGATGTCACCTCGTCACCACACCAGAATGGTTCGGGTCGCGCCACACCTAGAACAGCCGGAGCACCAGAGGCGCAATGGCAATCCGGCTATGCTGCTCAGCCTGGTCCCCAGGCTTCTGCCAGTAACGTCTACCAGGTCATGGAGCCTCGTGCTACCAACGGCGAGCAACAATACGGCCAATATCCAAGTACGTACGTGAACGGTGGCTTATCGTCAGCGAAGCGTATGCGCGAGCTTGACGATGATGAGGTTGACGAAGGTCTGAAGCGCCAAAAGACCCATGAAGAGGGTGGGCCTGTAGGCGGTGGAAGCAGCCCATTCAATCCTGCAAATCGGTCTCGTGTCCAAGCCATCTCCCGAAAGGCGACTCGGTGATGTAAAAAGCACTTTCTGGGAGGTTTCATGACTCCTAGCGGCATTACGAAGTCCTGATCTTCACTAGACGGCTTCTGTTTGGATATTCGTTGCTAAGCCGGCGACCGCTGCCACCACCCTCTCTTCGCCCTTACATACCTACGCTTCGACCACACTCCCTCGACGAAATACCTTTCGCAAAACTACATTTTCTTTTGTTTAAAAACGACGGGATCACGACGCTTACGACCATTCTACAAACAACCTGTTTTACCATTTGTTCACGAACCATTTCTTGCCGCAACCACTTCTTATTCACGATGAACGCTGCAATGAAAATCAGACGTGGCCACGAGTCCCGGAAACGCACTCGGGACGCGGCTGTTCATGACGGAGGCTCTCATACGTAGCGAAGCGAGCGTTGATTTTTCACTTTGCTTGATTGGATTTTTTGATCTCAAACGGAGCACGAAAACCCGAACCGCAATGCCATCAATTGCGACAACGAGTCACATCCATATATGCGTATCGTCTTCACATGCTTCTTCTAATGATCAACATTGGCTTTTCCGAGCATCTCGGAAGCATGGGATGGATCTGCTTTGGCTGGGCAGCCAAGCATTGAATCGGATTTTCATCTTAGAACATATATATACCTTGTGGGGTGTTAATTCTGGACTGGCAAAGTCCCTTGCCACCCTCAATATCCGACACATCATTCATACACTCTTTCCGGCCCGAAACGCGCCTCTTTGACGATATTCCATCTCTGTAGCGCCAAACTTGTTCCTTTCCGTCACTTCGATCTCGCCGGGCTGGAAACTGGAAACGGTATGGGAGTTGGGGGAGAGGACGGAACTCAAAAAAGAGCGATGGGCGTTGACGATGACAGGGTGGGGATACGGGCCTGCCATGATTGATGTCCGGGGGAGCGGTGACGAGGTAAATTCAGTATTTCTATTACATATTTTTGGTGCTGCAGCAGCTGCTCTCCTGGCCCTCGACCTTATAAGCTTCACGACGATAATGATGATCTCCAATCCAATATAAAAGCTTTCTTCCAGTACATACTATTTTCCATGAATGAATATTTTGATCACCCGGGATTTTTGCCCTTCTTTTCCCCTCCCCTCCCTGTCGAAACCGTTGCTGTTGAAACGTTCGAAGGTACGGATACGGCTCACATCCCTTGGAAACCAACGGACACGGCTCATGTCCCTCCTTCTGCTTCTACGTGCTCTTCTTCAAGTAACCCGTTCTGGCGGCCTAGTAAGATACTTGTCAACATCCATGGTCGGTCGTAGGTAGCTCCATTATTCGTTCGTTCGGTCGTTGCGCGGTCTGTCTATACCATTACCTCCTACTTACCGTCGTCCATCTATCCACTCACTCACTCACTCACTCACTCACTCGATCGATCGATCGATCGATCACCATACGCGATAGACTGAGAAATGAAACCTCCCAACCCACGATACGTATACATATACACTCAATCGCGCGCGGAAAAAAAAGGATGGATGGAAGGATGATAAGGTATCCCCCCTTTTTATCGTTGTCGCTCTATCGGTCATCAGTCTTCCTTCTTCTCTGCCCGTTATCTGCCTGTTTCATGCTTATTTCCTGCTTATTTCCTGCCCGTTTCATGCCCGTTTCTCGCCTTACCTTCCCAATCCCAATCGCGAGTCCCCAAATCTCCAAATCGAGAGTGGTGAGTCGTGAGTTGTAAGTCTCATCCTCAGTTCTTGGGTCTCTTCGCTTCCATCCATCTATCTACTGTATCGATATTGATATTGATATCGATTATCGATAAGATGGAGGGAGGGAGGAAGGGAGGGAGGAAGGGTATCCTGATAGCTACTTTGATGCGTCATTGTGTCACTCGTTCATTTATGTGGCGGTGCGGTGGGACAGTGGTTAGGGATGGATGCATGGATGAATGGATTGGCCATGTCGCTGCGGTGTTTTTGGATTTGGGGTTTCGATTTGGGATTTGGGAAGGTGGGTTTTTGGATACACACATTTTGAAGGGGGTTTGGGGTGTTTATCATTGAAGATAGACAGATGTATGGATGGATGGATGGATGTGGTCTTTTTCTCTCTCTCGGGTTTCATGGTGAGATCGATCTCATTCCGCTTCCCTGCAGTGGGGGCTTGGAGGGGTGATGAGTTGGGAGGTGAATTGGTACATAGGTATGCATATATATATGTCCATGCCATTCCTTAAAAGGGATGTCGTTTCCTCTGGGTGGACAGAAAGATCGTGATGGGGTTTTTTGATTCCAGTCGAGGAAAGGAAAAATCCCTTTGGGCACTGTTGCTGCTGCTACTGGGAAGGAATGGTGTGTCTTTGTGTAGAAATGAAAGTGACGTGGGATTTCTATCCAGACAAGTCATCCTTGTGTGGACTGTACCTGTTTACATATTGGGTTGGATGCATAGTTCGACAGCGCTCTCTATCGAAAAATGACGCGTACCTAGAGGAGATATATCTACTAGTTAGTAGTTCTTTTTTTTTTTTTTTCTTCAAAAAAAGGTGAACGCTTCGATTGGAATCTATCAACCACTCGTGACAACAACGCTTCCCTTTTTCTCACTGCCCGTTCTACTCAACGGATGCCAGCTCCGTCTTTTCATGCTGTTGCTCTGCTTCTCTATCATATCGCCTACGCCCATCACAGGATTACTCGGCGGCAAAGGCAAACTTATCCGCTTACTCAATCTTATTCTCGTCCTGCCCGATTCTGAGGGGTTGTGCGACAAGGAAAAGCGATTCCCGGCACATGTAGAAGTGCCGTCCGAATCCTGCTCTTTACGACAAGGCGATGAGCGCCCGAGCCGTCGCCGTGACGAATTGGCGGTGACAGCGGCATTGTGCCTTTTTGAATTCTTCCGCGCGAGGAGGCCGGCGTATCCGGCCATCGAAAGATCCGGGTGCGTGGTGTTTTTGACGAGGTCGTCTGGATTGATCATGTGCTCCAACTCCCTGATCTCACTTAACCCGTACTCTCCGAGACACTCGGCGTCCTCGAATCTCATGTCCACTTTCCTCCCCAATTTCGTCGAGGAGAAGCGATAGGATCTGTCGCTGCCCTGCACGGGTTCCCACCGGAATGCGTCTTCATGCATGATTTCACGCTCGGACGTGGCGTCCTTTAAGATTTCGCCGCGGAGGAGGCGGATCAGACGCGGCGAGGGCATGTCGAAGAGGCCCGGAGTTGCCGACTCGTAGTTCACGATGCGGATCGAGGTGAGACTTGGCATGGAATACAGTAAATCCCTCAGCCAAAGACAGAGGCTCATTTCCAAAACGCCGCCGTAATCACTGTTCCGTGGCAATGGCCGAGGATAATGCGAGAAGACGACCAAGGTCTTCAACTGCAACCCCAAAGATGCCAGATCCACGCCCAGATGCCGCGAATTATAGCAGTCGTACGGGGCGCCACGGGGCAAGCGCAGGGCAAGGTGGTGGACTGAGGAGAGGCGAGCGCGAGGAAGGAGGGATATATAGCGTGCTTGGAAGTAATCGTGGTCTGCCCAGTGCTCGCTATGGAAGCGGAAGAGCGTCTTCGAGAAGGCTAGGTTGGACGCTTCTGCATTGATCTGGTGGCAGGCTTGCAGGAGCTGGAGTGAAGTCTTGTCTTTCCAATCGTCGAAGACGTAGCCATAGATCTGTAGACGTAATTCAGTTGGGAGGCCTAAGAACGAAGCTTCAGCTGGTGGATGATATTCCGCGGTCTGGAAGGAGGACAATGTGCTGCTCTCCTCTGCCTCCTCTTGATCGTCCGATTCTGGTATGCTAGACAGCATCCGTCTGCGCCATGCCGTGGGTCTAGTCTTGCTCAACGAGCGACTCTGGTGGATAGATGGCCGTCTCTGCGAGACATTCTCTGCTGGAACAGGCGAGATTTTGATGATGGAGGGTATCTTCGCCCTTTGGTTGACAGTTTCCTTGTGCTCTTCCCGCCAACGAGTCTTGCTGTCCAAATGCCTTCTCACATCCTCCATATCATTCCTCTGCATCTGTTTCCGTAAAGTCCTGAGCACGTCTCTCATCCCGCGCCACTTGGTAGGCGGATGCTGTTCGTTCGCCAGCGCGAACGAATGAACAAGAGGATCCATCTTGGAGAGAATAGAGAAATCGAGCGGGGAAATGTGACAGGTAGTCATGGCTGTAGATGATTTAACTTCCCTGGGACAATGAGGGTGTCAGGGTGATACGCAATGCTCGGACGGGGGATACGCAATGCTCGGACGGGGGATTGTAAAGAAGAAACCATGGGGGATAAACAGCCAACAAGGGAGCTTATCAGGCGCAGCTGGAGTCTGCTCGAGGGTCATGGCTGCTTCTGCGATTGGAAAGGTTGAGACCGGGATGGAGTATCGAGATCGAGCTCGCAACTCAGGTGGACAAAGAAATGCTCAGGGAGGCAGGTTTCGCCTGCACTCCCAGTCTCCCACCTGGCCTTCACGCCGGGGCTCTCGCGGGGAGCGGCTGGTCTGCCTCTGCGGAATTGGGAAGGCCCTGGACTGGAGTGGACGACCTGGTTGGACTCTGTCGGGGTCGGTGTCGGTGTCGGTGTCGGTGTCATTGCCGTCATTGGTCAATGGGAGGCTCACCACAGTTCCACCTCTGTTTTGCCTTGGGACCATGAAACAACAACATTCAAGTTTGAATGAGGTCCTTGCAAGGGCCATACACACCTCAGTATCGCTCCTCCATCATCTCGTGCGCAGAAACCTTGAATTGCCTCATCGACACTGTGTTATGATGCACTTGTGGCAATGAAGAGCCCGGAAGACATCTAGAAATGGAAACAACACGAGAGAAAATGGAAGATATCGGGAAAGATAAGCACAAAACCCGGCTTCGTCTTCTGTCGACTGATCCGCACGCAATTCGGGACTTTCCTTGCAAGTCGTCGGAATATGGACTTCACCAGCGATGATGATCTACTTCATCTCTCAAGATCTCCATGCGGCAAAACAGTCCTGTCACCACCTCAAATGTAGTAGGTAGGCAGGAGATGATCCCTGATTCCACCTTCGACACGAGGCCACGTCGCTCAAAAGTCTCTTTGTCCACTGTCGAAACGAGCCAGTCTCGCCGCTTCCCACCGCTGATGCAGAGAGAAAAGTCTCCAAGCACTTTTGCTCAACTTCCACCCATTTACCGGTCAATTCCACGGCCTATGAGTCAAAAGGCCGGGGAACCTGAGGAAGCTTTGGTAAGGTCTGAAATGATTCAAGTCTTTGGACGTCGGTGGTGATGGCAAGGCTACAAATGAAGAAGACGGGATTATCATCGTGTCCGAGTAAGATACAAGTCAGGCTCCCGTCTTGATGACTGAGAGGAATCAGCTAGACTCGAGATTTTCTTTCTCTCGTAGACGGATATTGATTTGTTTTGGTTACTAGCTATTCATATGGGACCATCTTTATGGTTTCCGATACTTCTCTTGGTACCACTTTTTGATTCCAAGACAGAGCTGTCAGGAAGTGAGTAACGCACTTTTTTTCATCATCATCAAAACATCGTGTCTGTTAACTGCGTTCGTCATTAACACCAAACCGACCTGTACTTCACAACCTCGCTCTCACTCGAGAAAAAGATGTATTGACGAACGTAAGACACATCCTCACGATCCGGATCTGGGATGGAATCGTGTCATGGTGTTTTACGGCTGGAGGAGAAATATGTATTACTAGCAAGTAAAAGATGATGATGATGGTAGACGATACCATGGATAGAGAATCGTCTTATGATGGTGGTGGTATTCACGGAAACTAGGTCATCTCAGCTACAAGAGATGAACGCACAACCCCACAAGCCCCACAAACCCACACCATCTCAGTATATCTTCCTTCTTACATGGACAAGACAGAATATTCCGCAATCTCCATAACTCCACATCGACCTTCCACCCTCCGCCAGCGAAATTTCGTCGCACACAAAATACCGAATCAACCCACGCCCAGTCGATTTCCCTGCGAATCGAACGAAGGGTGACAAGCGAACGCATCACATACAAACTCCACGACCTCAAAATGCCCCAAAAAATCTAATCTGTAATGATGCTATCGGATTAACCTAACCTGGTAAACAGACGCGGACGGGTTAAACACGACCTACCTGTCTGACTGACTGATTGATATCAAATATTTTAAACAGCAAATGGGCTAAACAAGCGATAAAAACAAATGTAAGCCGTTGAATACGTCATACATCGCTGGTCGTGCTCTTCTGACGATGCCGGTGTATATATATATATGCACATCTAAGATTTGCCAAGTACGCACGGTATAGATGCCGTAACGGAGCAAGCACCATACGTATCTTACTTGATATGAAAAGTCGATACCATACATCTCCGAACGGGGATCACTACTCGATCCAACAGACAGATCCATTTTTTTGTGTATGTGATGCAGGAATTGAGCAGAACGCGTGATTAACACGGAGAATACGAGGCTCGAGATGAGATTTTTCATGTGGGTGGCGGAATCATCGGAGGTCATGATTATTATTATTGGAGAATGGAGATGTTGATCATGATGACCGTTGAATGGAGCTAAGAGTCGGTTCTCGCGCGCGGAAAGGAGGTCGTTTGTGGGACACTCTGCTCAGTAGGTATCGATCCTTATAATGGTAGGATGGGGGGGGGGATTCATCACTTCGTCAAAGCAACATCAACTCATGATATCGGAATAGCTATACCCTCTTCTACTGCTAGAGTTTGCGTAGATTGATTTCGGCTCCAGAGAAGGGTACAAATGTATTTACTGGCATATTCTCCTCGGCATTTGTGATAAAGCAAGCCCGTCTGGGAGTTTCGAATCGTCGTTAGCTATCTCTCAAGAGCTCAAGAGGAATATAAAACGGCTGAGGGTGTGAAGTTGGAATATCTACAGGTTTCCGAGAACACATGAATGTTATCTTACCATACGGTCCTGTGTGGATTTGGGGGTGCTTGGTCTGTGTCAACACCTTTCTTCACGCTTCGATACGCATATTCACAACGAGCCGTCTGTCTCCAGATGCAGTAATGATGATGGTGATGATGCGCATGGAAAATCAAAGATGGTAGAGATGAGATTTCGTCGATGATGAAGGCAATCGTCCACTTTAGGAGGTCTCGATATCCTGCCGATAATTCACGCACCTACTCTTCATCTCTCACCTCCATGAACGAGTCCAACGGCAACATACAATACCATGAATTTCGTTGTGTCGTGGGTATAACGAAAGAGCTGGACGTGTATAGTTCGTGACGTGCTAGCTTACGATGTCTCGAGAAAGCACTACCAGTGCTCTCTCATCCTAGACGATAGATAGGATCCGAATCCGAGTTTCCGCCTTCTTCATCACCGCATTTAGTCTCTGAAACTGGCTCGCATATCCAATGATTGTAAATAGGGTTCTAAAGATTTGTAAAACCGGTAAACTCTTCCTCAGGTGCGAGTAGTGACCACGTATAGTGGCAAGGTCAGCAGTCGAGAAATGCCAGAAATGGTCTCTGTGTCGATGAAGCCTGCAGCTGGCCATGATACTCATCAAGAGATAATGCTTTTTATGATTAGAGGTAAAGACTACTTTGGTATGTTGATCCGCCTGAGGAGTGAAGGAGTATGTCGGGACTTCACCAATGGTCGTGTATGCTATCTTCAGTGTTAGCATAATGACTATCGTGGACGATGTAAAGGTCTGTTCATCGATGCAATCGTGAAGTTCTTACCTCATCTTTTACAACATACCTATCCACGGTAGAACAATCGGCACTTGTTGCCCATCCCATCTCCAGGTGCCACACTGCTGATGAAACTCGGATAGTATTAGTCGTGAAAGCTAGCAGTTCTTTACACCCGGACTGGCCAAGGCTCAGATGATTATCAGAGTTGTCGCGGAATCTCCTCTCCACAGATGAGGACACCCAGCTCGCGTAGTCGAATCTCGCACGTCATTTGGCTTTGTCACTTGCAACATATTTAGCCTGCGTTTCGACACGGAATGCGCAGTTGGAGCGAAGTGGCGAGGGAGCGCTGATTGTTGACAGCTTTCAGAAACTGAGAATGTAAGGATATGATGCTTCTCGAAACGTTGAGATACTAACGCCCAGGTAAGATACAGCCAGCAAAGTGATCCTAGTGATCAAGGCCAATTGACCAAGCCATCGTGATTTTGAATGATGCTTGACCTGTGACCAGCGCTCAGACCGCCTCCAGGGCCGATATCCCCTGCTCTAGCGATACATTGGCCATGTTGTTGACATGTCTTGCCCAGGTGTGCAAGAAATAGGCCCTTCGCTGAAGCCGACAGTTGCCTCGTGAGTCTTTGGACTATTTGCATGACTTGAGCCCTATTATTCGATCAACCGAGGCGGCGGCTAGATATTTCAGAGTGCAACGCATCCTTGTACTGAATGCTGCAATATATTATGGCCCGAAGACGTGATGGCAGGTTCAAATCTGGTGGTGGTGTGATCGGATCAGTCATGTGACAAAAAGTGGGCCCGATGTTTTGGGTTCCGATCAAGGTTGCACGGATGTTCCTTGAACGAAGTGATCGAAAGAGATGGCATTGAGGTCAGAACTGCTCTCCACTGACGGAGACTCGACGTGTGCAAACTATCGCCT
This sequence comes from Venturia effusa, assembly GCA_007735645.1. NCBI lineage: Eukaryota > Fungi > Ascomycota > Dothideomycetes > Venturiales > Venturiaceae > Venturia > Venturia effusa. The sequence goes on along the minus strand of CP042190.1, from coordinate 1,207,997 downwards.
GACACAGACATTGTGGCAAGTAAGGAAGACTTACGTCGCTGCGCAAATGCTGTTGCGGAGTCGGGTGATTCAATGTATACCTGTGAGCAAGATTGCCCGTTGTTATGCTCATTCCACGAAGTTCGTTGAGCAGGTATTGTAGTTCATAAATAGCAAGACAAGTTTGTGCCCGCGCTTCCGCCCCATATGCAAGTACTTCGACGTGGTTGGAGTTCCGCGCGTGTGCTGCCACGGGTTGTCTTCGGACAGTTCAAACTCGCCATTCAAACTCGGATGATCCGTATATGCGGGGTTGGGAGATTATCGTGGCGTAGTTACTGTGCTACACCTATTTTATTAGTGTAATAAAGATTCTTCCTAACGGTTTATACACGCAGTATTAACTATAAACTTAACTTACTACTATTACTACTTCCTAATTAGGCCTGTATACGAAGCTTCTTACCTTAATTACGATACTAAACTACTATTTGCACCGTAATCTCTAGCATAGCCGTAGCTAGGGTACCGTAGAGGCTCTAATTAACCTAATTACCCCCGATATAAGTATTATTAATCTCGATACGGATTTCTCGTTACTAGATATCGTATAGCTATATGATATTATAGGAGGGTCCGTAGTAGCCGGATCTCAGGCGGACCCTCCTAAACCGCCACGAGATTTATATCTTTTGAATAATGCTTAATTATAGCTACTAAACCGTGCTAAATCTCTCGAAATTAAGGTAATTAACGACTTTATTATACTCGAGGATTACTATCTTAAAAGACCGGGCTAGAGGTTACTTTATCTCGTGCTTAAAAGGCTGCTATTATACGTAAGCGTAATAAGAATGCGAAAGAGGCTGTAAAAGCGTAAACTACGTATGGTAATAAAGCCGTAAGGGTTGAGGACGTAAGGATCTATAAAGCCGCCGAGGGCTTAATTATAAGGCCTTGTTGCCCTTATAAGAGTTATTACTACAATAAATTAGCTAGAGTAACTCGGAAGAAGGTACGGGGGCCTATAGTAGAGGAGCCTACGGTAGAGGATTAACGTGGTAGTAGTAATATATAGTAGTTTAAGGGCTGTAGTTTGTAAATATACGGTTTTTACTTATTTAATTACTAGCTACGTAATAATATCCTCCCCCAGTTTATTATACCTTATATTTGAATATAGTGAAGGCGCTATATAAAATAGGTGGTAAAGTTATAATGTTCAAATATGAGGTACGTGCGCACCGGGAGATCCGAGTTTGAATGGCGAGTTTGAACTGTCCGAAGACAACCCGGTGCTGCCATGCGAGAAAACTGTAGCCTAACACGAGAATGCGGCTACAATAAGTGCGAGCCTCAGGTTCCATGGCCAGGAGTATACCCCGAACAACCTTGCTTATTCTTCCGTTCCTATCCCAAGGGCTCTGGTTCTAGACAGCACGTAAATCAACCCATCTCCAACTGCCAGCAAAAATGCCGAACATCAGGGGTTTCATTGTTTTGCCGCGGTGCAATATGCGCACATTTTCATTGGGCTTAATACGTATTATAAGCGACTTGGCTTGCACGATCGACGTTTGATGCGCGGTGGGGTCGACTCCGAGCAGTACGACCACGACCAGAAGTTCGTCGAACAAGCATAGAACGACAAGAGAAATTGCTCGACAAGACAATTGCGCCGGTCGTGTGACTGGCATGCTGAGACTAGTAAATTGCAAGTAGATTCGATTTTTTGTTTTGCTCCAAGTCGCCCTTCGCAGAGGATTGCCGATGAGCTGTGATGCAAGAGCGCAGTACAGCGTAAGTGGTATGGACAAGCTCATCAAATTGCGCTTTGCGGTTGACCTTACTGTTCGCGGATGCACCATGAAAATTGGAATCAACGACTTTTGATCGGACTCAGCGACAATGATCTTAAGCAGTCAGATTGTAAGCAATAGCGAAGCGAAGGTATGGCTATTCTCATGGCGTATTTTCATCTGCTCTTCGAGGCTAACAAGCATAAGGAGGAGGTGGTTCACCACACTAAAGCGACCGTGTAAGGAAGGGAGGGTACGCCGAACATGTTGGTTGGTAAGATACTCTCGGTATGTCGAGCTTCCGTTGCCAATATGGATATCAGCGGCGGCTTTCGGAAGATGTCTTCAAGTGTCACTTGACCTTGGTACTTCGTGGAGTATTGAGCAACATCTTCCGCATGTAACTTAGCTGGGGTAAATGTTGCATCTGACTGTGACTAGACGTCGAAATCGTCGACCAGGATTGCCCATGCCGCGAGACGGAAGCGATAGGTTCGAGATTTGTAAGATAAAAAGGGTTCTTTCATTTACGGTCGAACCACCAAGACAGCACAAGCTACTTGGCAACTTGCTTGCGTGTTCTCCAGAAAGCCATCAATTTCGACAGTATGAGAGCCCTTCCGATGACCAGGCACGTAACTACGGTCGGAATAGATTCCAGGAATACTGAAAGCAGGGAGGGCTTCGCGTACCTCTCAGTACAGGCACAAGTTGGAGGGCAATCCAGAGGCAGCCGTTGTGAGGTCCTGGGGTCAAGGTGGGGTCTGCGGATTGTCCGCCGGTCCGGTGGATAAAATCTGCGGCTTGATGATGATCTAAGACGAGGTTCTCCACAATGCGATATGTTGCTGGATGAGTCATGTGGGCATGCAAGTCTGTTGCTCAGGAGTCAGGACTGCCAGGAACTGAAGATGTCGCCAATACTGGAGAGAAGGAGCTTATGGGGCAGAACCTTGATAAGCAGAAGTTGATTCAGACAGATTTGGAACCAACTTCTGTACGGTTTGGTAGGCTGTGCAGTGGGAGATCAACGTTTTTACCATGAGGGACTTGGAGGATGTACTCGTCAGATCACAATGCATCGGGAGTCTGACTCCACCGGGTACCGTGAAGGGTACTGGCATCTGGATTCTGGAAGCCACAGAGTGCAGGTGGTTTGTATTGGTCGGAAAGTTTGAAGCCCTATCCCGTCCCGAAAATGCCCGGGCGCCCAATGGCAGCGAAAACAAACGGCCAATTACTCCCGGGTCGGTGGCCCTAATTGAGTCGACAGGGCAACTATGACCACATACAACGCTCATCCAGGCATCAAGGAAGGTTTCAGATGTCGGACGAGTGTGATGAGGTGGAGTCCGGACTGTCGTCCCGGGCCCCTGGGCGCTGCCCATTGATCCCAATCTGGCTTTACTTCGACTTCCGTTTTAGCACCACATGCACTCTTATCGGCTCTCCCTCCTGTCGGACTCGGACTGGCTGTGCGGCAAGACACGACGTCCGGACAGCTCAGCGAAGATATGAAGCTGCAGCACCTCAGACGCTGCCATGGCCCGCAGAGCCTCTTGGAAGTTGAGATGTACTCCTGGCTATGCTGCCAGGATCCTGAGGCGTGACGATCAAGTAAATCCTGTTGCACACGACTCGCACGAGGACATTCATCGACAGGCAGAGGCACAGACTCCAAGAGTCCAAATCAAAGTCCCTCTGGCTCAACAACCAAACGGCAAAAGCCCGGCAGCGATCACAGCCGCACAAGCAGGTCTTGGCCCTCTTGGAACAAGGTAGATCATGATAACAGACGAACGTCTTTCACCGTCTTTGTGATCCAGCGTGCGACTCTTTTATCGTGAAGGTCGGCTTGGAGGAGGGCACAGCCTTGGCTTTATGGGAACCATGTAGATCTGTCTGGACCCCTGTGCTGTTCAGGCTCCGTCAGGCCTCCAACGGCCAAAATCGAACCTCGATGATCCCACAACCACGCTCTATACACCAAACGAACGTCATACTTGCCAGATTTCTCCCACCACCACCACCATGGTTGATGGATTCTTCTGTTCCCATTCTAGAATCTCTCGCCATAACGCCCTCTACGTGCGGCAGCAGCTGTTGCTTCTGGCCGCAGGACACGTTGTGGGCCACATGTCTTGGGTTCCACGATATTCCGTCGTTCTACGGACCAAACCGAGCCCGCTGGAGAAAATCCATCGAGCCTGCTCGCATCGTGTTATCTTGTCTTGCTTGGCTGATGAGATCCCCCTTGGCAGGGAGCTCTCAGTGCTTGTGCTGCTGTACAAGGTGAAGGAACCCGACCGTTATCAAACTTTGTTTCCACCTTGGCAGTCTTGACCGCTAGCCTGATTGCGCTGTTACCTGCTCGGGGGGGAAGAGACGTGCAATTAGGGCGAATTAAATTGACCCAAGCCGGCAGGTTGGATTCGAGGTGGATTAGTCCTGTTGACCCAAGGTACACACAGCCCCTTCGATACGTCAGTCCAACGGTCTATGCGCCGCAGTTTTGAATCCGTTGATAGTATTACATACTCGGAGCTCCCACCTCAGTCTCCCTCCTTGTCCGCCTTGTACCTCCCCATCCCCTTCCACAGACTACAAGTCAAGTCATCCCTATCTCCTACCCAATTGTTGCCCGCAACAATACATACATTCACTAGCTTGTGATCGATTAAGCCTGACGAGCGGGCCTTCACTTTATGATCTCGACTTTTAGAACCGTGCCTTTGATCAGATCCCTTTCCGAACCGTTGGGCTGAACGCGCCTTCCATTAATTGCATCTCCCCCGCCAACAGTATGTCCTCATCCGACACTCTACCGGTCCCTGGCCCAGGTTCTAGTCCGCAGTTTTTTGAAAAGCCAGCAAACAATAAGAGGGAAAGAGCCAGCTCGCCCTCCGGATCCGAATCATCAATCCCTCATATGGCCGCTGTGGACGAGGAACCAGCATGGCCTAGAGAATGGCAGGCCTATCGCACGCTGATGGGATGTTTCTTTCTCATGTTCAACAGCTGGGGTCTGGTCAACGCTTATGGCACCTTCTCGAGCTTTTACATGGAGTCGCTCATGCCGGACATTCCAATCTATCTCCTCAACCTGATCGGCTCGACAGAATCTTTCGTTGTGCTCGTTCTCTCCTTCGCTGTGGGAAGATTGCTGGATGCCGGCTTCTCCCGTCATCTTTTGGGCGTCGGAACTGTCTTCGTTTCGCTTGGGATGTTCATGTTGAGCCTCACAAGTGGCAGTGGCCATAGAGGCGAAGGCAGATACTCGTTGATTTGGGTCACGCAGGGACTCACGCAGGGCCTAGGCATGGCTTGCTTCTTTGTTGCTAGCTCCCAAAGTGCGAACCTCACCCCATATGTTCACAAGATAAAAGACTGACATTTCTCGCAGTCGCAGCGACTTGGTTCATCCGTCGCAAATCATTCGCTATCGGTATCGTGGCTTCAGGAGCAAGTATCGGTGAGTTCCGAAGTGCAGCGTGTTCACGAGATTCGCGACGACCACATACTGATCGATTCTCACAGCTGGCCTCGTGTACCCGATCATGACCAAATATTTAATCACTAGTATTGGTTTCAACAATGCCGTCCGAGCGGTCGGCGGACTTGTCGCTGGAACAGCTCTTATCTCCTTCACGTGCGCCATCCCGAATCCTGCACACCCATTAAACAAGGAATCCGAGTACAGCTGGGGCAACGTGCGCCGCTGGATTGACCCAAATGCCTTCAAGAACGCAACTTTCAACTGGTTCTGCGCCAGCATTGCTTTCATGTTCTTCGGTTTTTACGCCATCTTTTTCAATCTTGAAGAGGTGAGTTCACCCGTTCATCGTTATGCCATGCGCATGAAGCTCACGTTGCTATAGTGGGCATACAACGAGAAACTTGGAGTCAAGAATAGTAACCCAACCATTGGGAACGATTTCGGTCGCTCGTCTGAGCCCAACGCAAACCTCCGAACCTGGATGTATCTCTCAGTCATGAACGCATCAAGTACAATAGGACGTATGCTTTCTGGCTGGCTCAGCGACAAATACGGCGCACTCGCCGTCCATTTCGTCGTCATGCTCGTCTCCTCCATCCTAGTATTTGTTTGGTGGACACTCGCCAACAGCGTCGGCGCTGCCTTCGGCTTCGTAGTCGTTTTCGGCGCCGTCTCGGGTGCCGTCATTGGACTACCTCCGGCCACAGTTGCAAACATTATCTCGCGCAGTCCAGGCGTAGACCATTCTCGCCTCGGCCAGTGGACAGGGATGATGTACACCATTGCCTCACCCTTCGCCCTCACAGGACCTGTCATCGCCGGTCACCTAATCACCAAATACGACAATTACCTGACTGTGCAGATGTGGAGCGCCACCTGTCTGTTTATGGCAGCGCTCTGCCTGCTCGCCGCAGGGATCAGCGCTGATCGGATCGAGAAGAGAAGTTCTCGGCTGACAGGGTTCTTTAGCAGCGCAGTAAACTCCGTCTGGAGCAGGGATGAGGAAAAGGCCGACAGCCAGGTACCGACACGAGCTCCAAGCATCAGAGACAACGCCCAGTCTTGATAGATTGCATCTTTTTCCTTAGCATTTCTTGACGTCCTTACGTTATGAGCATGTCTGATGATTCATATGCATACCTGCGGACATTCGGCGTTGGCGTTTCGCACCCTAGTGGGCATGTGTTGGTGTATGCTTCGGAAGTTGTTTCCCCAGTACGGAAGACATTGCTCTTCTCAATTGGGGGCCGGATGCGATTATCAGACCATTTTGACATTGTCCGATCAAAGCACCTCCTCGAATCGGCGCCTCGTCACCACACAGTCGAAGTTGTTCTTCACGGCCTTTTCAAAACACTAGAAATATACTCCAACGACTCTGAGTCTAGCGACCCGACATGATCTTACCAGAATTTCCACAAGGAGCATTTTCAGCTTTAGATATCACTGAATAGAAAATAGAGATGACGAATCAAATATCAACCAATCATATGCGCACCACCATGGATACGCCTTGGACTCTGAAAAAAAAAAAACCGCTTACTAGTAACTACTTACCCATTTTGTCGAAAGCCCATCACGCGCCTCCGACTCCGCCACAATCCTCAATTCCCTGCTTTCGAGCGCCGAAACGACCAGTTTCCAAAACCAGCTGGACACACGAGGCATGCTCGTTCCGTCCTTTTCAACAAACCCACGGCGATATATACCGACCATGCACAACCTTACTCCTCCGGAACTTTCCGTTTACTCCACTCCCGCCCAGTTTTGTCTTGTCTTGCCTTATTTTGTCTTGTCTTCCTGGATGTGGCCTAGTGGCTAGTTGCTTGTAGTAACCGACATCCCTGCTTACCTGTTCCTTCTTTCCTCCTTATTCTTTCTTTCTCCCTTGCCTGCTCCTTTTTGGCGGTTGTGTCTTTACAGTATATCACGCATACTACGAGCATGCTACGAGCATACTGCATTCATGCATCCCACAAGTATTCACGTATATAACATACAGGTTCTTGAAGTGGAAGTGCAGATTTCCCTACCTACCCATGTGTCAGTCACGAGACCGTGTCTAAAGGGGGAACCCTAAGGGGAATAACCGGGGTAGGGGGAAGGGAAAGGTGGGTTTGGGGTCTGGGTTTGGGGAGGGGGATGTAACGTTATGTTTTTGCTTTGGGGATGGGTGTTGTGCCGTTATAGCCGGTTTCGGGGGTTCGGGTGGTTCTTTGTTGATAGTGTGCTCATTTCTCTTTCCGTGGGCATGTACTGGGAGGTGTTAGATGGGGGGATTTCTGGGGTGTGGATCTTGTGTTTATGGAAGACGTGGATTTTATCAATCGGTTGGTCTTGGGGTTTGTTGTGTTCCAAAAGGGGTTTTTTTTCTATTGTGCGTGGCATGTGTGAATGCTACTTGCCCGGTAAGGATGTTCGTTTTCTGTCTTCGTCGATTGAATGAATAGATGGGTAGATGGATATAATTAATTCTTCCAAACCACTTCACCTCACTTCACCTCGTCAGTTGCAAGATCCAAATGTAAATGTGAGATAACTTTTCTGCGTCCGAGAATGTGTAAACGGAGTTTTGGTGACCCCTTAGATCGTTAAGAGCAGACCCTCTCGTGAACCATAAATAATCAAATCCCCATGAATCGTAAAAATCATCATCGTAGCCATCAACCTAAGTCATCCATCTAGAATCATAAACATGGAAACCATCCAGAATCACAACCATCAAACCCATCAAATCATGAAAAGTCATAAAGTCATAAAAACCCCCACTCTTTCCTTGCAAACTTCCTCTCTTTCCTCCATTCTATGAAACACCACCCAAAGCCGCCGCAAGCGCCAAATACCACGTCCGACTGGCGCCACCATCCAGATGTGCCGGATTAAAATTCCTGTCAGCGAAAAACCGCCAGCTAGTCTTGGGATCGATGAAGGCGAGGTTCGCCATCAGGACTCCGCGCCAGCCGTCTGTGACGGCGTTGACGCGGTTGTTGTCGAAGTAGGTTGTCCATTCTTGCTGGACGAAGGTGGGAGAGCGGGTTAGGCCGGTGTTGGGCATTACGGGAAGCATGTGGATTCTGTTGACGAGGGAGAGGTTAGTCTCTGTATAGCTTTGATGTGATGTGATGTGAAGGTGGGGTGGATGGGTGGGGGGATCTGGGATTGACGGACCCTTCGATGTATTCTGCTTTTGTGCCAAAGTAAGTGGTATGATCGACCTTGCCTTCGAACAAGATACCTGTTGCTTTGTTGTTAATAAAGTTAGCGGGATGGTTTTCGTTAGTCGACTGCATCAAAAAGTAATTGGAAAAGGAGCGGGCTTGGATGGCCAACATGAGATCGCCTCTTGCCTCCATGTTGCCATCCCCAGATACCTTACCCCACATCTTTACCGCGTAACTGGCGAAACTGTCTTCGCTGGAACTTTCCTGATCTGTGTCGCACAAAACCATGTTAGCACGTTTCTCCTTGCATTTCATCCGAGAAACACCCAAGAACGGGTGACAAGAGTTTGTGTTACCTTTTCCTGCGTCGGACTGAAATAGTCCCTTGGCCCAACTAAACACCCATATTAGCCACATGATCAGGAGAGTAGACAAGCGGGTCTGTGCAACAAGGCCACGTACCTATGTCCGTGGTACCAATCGAAATTACGCGAGAAAGGGTAGTACGCATCATTCGTGGCAGAATTGGCATAATCGCGGACCAGCATATTCACCCAAGCTCTGTTCTGGTTATTCTGTCTCCAAGACGGATCAAGGTACGTGATGACGGCGGCGGTGTACACAAAGTAACCATAGTGGAAATGGTGGTCGTTATATGCGGTCCCTGTGGTGTTGTCAGTTGCAGATCAGTGGAAAAAGGCGGAAAGTGGGAATCTGGGTTTACCTCCAAAATCGGCTCCGATATCTCTGTAGCCAGCACTGGAGACTGCACCTTTCCAGACGGTGTCGTACACAAGTCGGTTCTGTTGGTGATTCTGAACAAAGACGTCGTATGCCGCTTTCAGTTTGACCAGGCCAGCCGCTGCGATGCTAGGGGCGTTCGCCAAGTCGTGCGCCGTGTAGATGATCGCTGCGAATTTGGCAAGAGCTTTGCCGCTGAAGTACATGGTGTCGAGATTTGTCTGAGCGCTGATGTCTTCGCCAAGTTCCTCAGCTGCGGTTTGTGCGATCAGAGAGACCGCGGCAGCAGGGAGTTTGGTGACCGTTCCGGAGCTTGGGCTGTACGGTGCAAAGCTCATGTCGCTGGCCAGCTGTTCGATCATGGTCCAGCTATCCGCCAGCATGCCAGTGGCGATGCCTTTGGTCGTGGTCTGCAAGGTTATGTCCGTCATGAATGCTACCGACGCCTGATCCAAAGCCTGGATGTGGTGTGGTAGCGCGAACATAAGCAAAGTCTTGGAAATGTCACCATGCTTTGTCCATGAGAGCGAATAGCTTGCTGTAGTGGTGCCCGTGACCGATTTTGTAAACTGGGAAATAACGGTGCCAGATACAGCTCCAGCGACAGCATAGGCGCCAGCTGACGAATCATACACACTGGCTGAATTTCCACCATCGAGTTTCGCAACTTGGATTATGCCGCTGAAACCACTAGAGATCTGAACGGCATGGCTATTTCTGAGTGCGATCTTGGGCGAAGACTTGGAATCGTCTGGTATGACATATATTACCCATTGAGTGCCGTCTTGTAGAGTCGCGGTAGTTCTCGAAATGCCATTGCTGACCGAGAGTGGTGAGAGCGCCTTGAAGAAAACAGCGGATTCGATCAAGGGTGTGGCGGAAGAGTATATTGCGGTGACAAAGCCCATGCCTTGAACAAGAGGCATTGTCAGGAGCGGAATCGCATTGGCCGATGGGGCTAGATTGGCATTGACACTGAATGCCTGATGGCTATCCGAGGTGAGCACAGTAGTCGAGCCAAGTTCTTCGGCAGAGAAAATGAGCGAATCGACACCGGTGGGGTTGATGTAGTATGATGCCGGATCTCCTGGGCCATATGTGACGAGCGAGCGTTCAGTGTGCGTAATGGACATGCCCCAGCTCTTGACGTTGTTCAGTCCCTTAACCCATCGAATAGAGTACGGATGAGTCCAAACGGAGTCTGTCTGGTCCCCTAAGAAGAGATTCGCGTAGAACTTGTTGGTGGCAATTGGCTTGGTGACATTCGCAGCTATGCCGGTACGCGGAATGGGATGCCCGTCTTTAGGCCCAACCATATATGGAGCAGGATCAGTAGCAATCGGAACGAAGATATCTGTGCCGCTTGGAGTCGTGTCTCGAAGTGTGCTGGAGGCTGTCTCATTCAGAGTTATGGGAGAGACTCCCTCGCTTGTCGCATTGATGGCGCTTGGAGTTGTATCCTGAAGTGCGCTGGATACTGTTGCATTCAGAGTTGTAGGGGAGATCACTTCGCTTGTCCCATTGATGCCGCTTGAAGTTGTGTCTCGAAATGTGCTGGAGGCTGTTGCATTCGGAGCTACGGAGGAAACCCCCTCGTTTGTTGCATTGATGCTGCTTGGAGTTGTATCTCGAAGTGTACTGGAGGCTGTTGCATTCAGAAATATGGGAGAGATCTTCTCGCTCGTCGCAGTGATCACAGTGGTGGGGAACGGGACAACAGAGGAACGTCCTTCTGTCTGTAGAGAGGTGCAGACAGTCCCTTTGAAAGCAGGTTTCATCCTAGGAGTCTTGGTTGGCATGATCCAATGTGATCCCAGCGTTTGGCCATGGAATCTTGCCCGCGCTGCCGTGGTGATCATCGTGTTCGACATCCCTCCAGCAGGAGAAGGATTCGAAGTAACTCGAGAAGCAGCAGATTCAACCAATCTGAGGGCGTCAGTACCTCACATCACAACCGGAAAGGGAAATTCTTACTGAGTTCGGCGGTTGGGCGCCTCGTCTACCACGCTCAAGGTGGACATCACCAAGTCCGGACTCGAGGGACTCGTAGAGTCCAATAGGCTGGCAGTGTTGGTGAGGCTCTCGGAATCAATAAAGTCGGCGAGACTCGTAGAGTTGGTAACGCTCGTTGAGTCGGGAGTGCTCGTTGAGTTCGCGAGGCTAGTAGCGTTATCGAGGCTCGTAGAATTGACTATGTCGGCGAGGCTCGTAGAATTAGTAAGACTCCTAGACTTGAACAGGCTCATCAAGCCAGACCGGCGAACAGATCTTAGACGTCTCCTCGAATTCGGTAGGCTCGTCGAGTTGTCGGGGCTCGTAGCATTATCGAGGCTTGCAGAGTTATCAAGGCTCGTAGAGTTGATTGAGTCGGCAAGACTCGTAGAATTAGCAAAGCTCCTAGGCTTGAACAGGTTTATCAATCTAGACCGGCGCACAGATCTTGAACGGCCCTTTAAATTCGGTAGGCTCGTAGTTTCCGGGAGGCTCGTCGAGTTCGCAAGGCTAGTAGCGTTATCGAGGCTAGTAGCGTTGTCGAGGCTCGTAGGGTTATCGAGGCTCGTAGAATTAATCAAGTCGGCAAGGCTCCTAGAACTAGTCGGATTCGTAGAATTTGGCAGACTCCTAGAGTAGAACAGGCTCATCAATCTGGACCGGCGTATAGATCTTGAACGACGCTTCGAATTCGGTAGGCTCGTAGATTCCGAAAGGCTCGTCGAGTTCGCGAGGCTAGTAGAATTTGAAAGGCTCGGAGATTCGGATAGGCTCTCAGTGGAGTTGGTAGGACTAGTGGAGTTCGATGGACTGGGAGAATTCGTGGCGCTCGTGGAGTTCGCAGGGCTTGTAGAATTCGAATCACTCAAAGAATCGGATACATCTGCAAATAGTGTAGTGATAGTCCGAACGAAGAGTCTCTTGGCCATCGCTGGTGTGAGGGAAGCCGTCGTCGTCGTAGCATTCGACAAGCTCGGAGAGTCGGATAGGCTCGTAGTGGAGTTAGTAGGACTCTCAGTGGAGTTGGTAAGACTGGTAGAGTTCGATGGACTGGGAGAATTCGTGGCGCTCGTAGAGTTCGCAGGGCTCGTAGAATTCGAATCACTCGAAGAGTCGGATACATTTGCAAACAACGTAGTAACAGTCCGAGCGAAGAATCTCTTCTCCACCACTGGTACTAGGGAGGCCGTCGTCGTCGCGTTCGACAGGCTCGGAGCAGCATTCGTGAGGCTGGTCGTGTTCGACAAGCTCGGAGAGTCAGTAAGGCTCGAAGTGGAATTCGCAAGACTCGTAGAATTCGAATCACTCGAAGAGTCAGATACATTTGCAAACAGCGTAGTAACAGTCCGGACGAAGAGTCTTTTGAGCACCTCTGGTGTTGGGGCCGCGGTCGTCGTTGCAACGGGCACGACGGTCAATCCTGTCGATCCATCTCTCACCAAGGTGGAAAAGGAAACCGCCAACGGTGTTGGAGATGCTTGCGTAGCTAAGCTGACAGACGGAAGCGCTGCAACTGACGTTGCTTGAGAGGGGAATAAGAGGTTCATCAGAGGGACCAATCCAGTCGATGGCATCGAGACTGTTGTGAGAATATCAAGCTTGGGTGAGATCAAGGAGCTCGTAGGCTTGTTAGCACTATCCCAACTCATGAGGCTGATGATGTCGTCTTTTAGATCTGAGACAGACCTTCGGTCACGCTGTTCAAACGGCGCAGCGCTTGTCAAAGTTGTACATACTAGAAGTGAGATTAGCGCGGAAGGTAGGGTGTACTGCTTACCTCTCCCATAGTAAACCATGGTCAAGAAGCGCCTCCTACTTGGTGGTTGTGGTCAATTCAACTGTGATACGTCTGCGCTCGATACTGTTGTAGAAGATAAGTGATATTTGATCGAAAGCTACAAAAGTGTGTGAGCAGAGTGTAGTGAGTGCGTTCTGACTTCGCAATTCGCTTTGAAGGTGGGAAACAAGATATACTTCTTCCTTGGTAGACGGACTCCAAGCTCGTGAATTTGGTCTGGAACACCCATCTGTAGGTAAGGATATTTCTCAAAGTAGAAGCGTAAGATTGTCAGGGATTAAAGTCGGAGATATCATGATTCATGTCCAGAAGACTTTTTACCAGATGAAATGATGAGAAGCAGTGGTCCACCATGGAAGTCTCGACAAACTTAGTAACAACAATATGCCTCTTCGAGTCGCAAAGCGCTACAATCGCTCATCATTGGGTTGCCGCCTCTATAGAGCCGCTTCCAGACTTTGAAAGTTACATCGATCTGGGAAGCTAGCAGACCGTGTACGGGTCGATGCATCCAAGACTCTTTGCTGACTATATGAATTCATGATCGGCTTCTTGTCGAGTGCTACACACAGTGGTTAATTGCAGAGAGAAGACTAAGGAAGCGAGTCCATAACGTACCTCTCCACCCCATCGTACCTATCTCTGTCATGGTCTTCCATTTCTCGATATTTCTCCGCGACGGCGAAATCAATGCTCTTGTGTTTGAATGATCAAGATCTTGAGGTTGAATGATTGATATCGTTCTGGTACCGAGAAGGGCTTCCCGCTCCGTGCTTCCTCCAATGCAGGCGAAGCGAGCGCGTGGCATCAGAATACATATCTAGCCAATCACTCTACGCAACCTGGGAAACGCTCTGAAATCATTAGTGTCTGCCTCATTTCTATTCCAGAAAATGCTAGATAAGAGCCACCCAGCAACGGAGGAGCTATTATTGGATACAGCGCTAGCAACAACCAGGTCTGTAGGTCTTGATCGATCCGGCATAGGGAAACGATGCAAGAATTCGATGGTTCTGGGTAGGAGAAATGTTTGACAATTCTGGCTTGTCGGAGATTTGATGGATTTTTGATGGAAATTGCCTTGTAACTCAACCAAACAATAGGAACGCCCTGACATCTTTCATCAATAGCTTTTCGGGGAAAAGAGTCTGAGTTTCCCAGACAACAAGACTTTAAATGCAAACTATTCCTTCTTCGCTTTGGTTGCACAGCAGCCGCGTGCTGTCTACGTGATGACCGTATGGTGTCTGCCTCAGAAGGGCGGTTGGCTCAGCAGTAAGAAATGTTCAAGACCAGAGAAAGCTCGGTTGGAGGGAGAACAGCTCAAGCTTCGAGCAAGTAGCAGCTTATTTCAACCATGAATACTGATCCTTCGGAGGATGGCGATGCTTTGACAGTGGATCTTGACAGAGCTGTGAGAGACCGACGGAAGTGGTAAAGTGGATTGCCGACACCGTCACGTCGAAGTGCTGCTTGCCCGCTTTGCGCAGGCTCTACGAGTCCAGTCAGCAGCTGATCTTGGATGACTTGTACTTCCCAGATCCCTTAGTTGATGACACAGGCTGACATTGATCGAAACCCGATGATCTCGAGTGCGGTCAATGGAAAGTCGAGATCTCCTAGTTCTATAGCGCGTGACTCTTGTTGGACTCCAAGCATGCAGAAAGCCAGACCACAGCCGCAGTACAATCGCCTGGCGTTGTGTGTCAGGAACAGGAACGGGAGGCTAACACATGCGTGTGATATCTGCATTCAGGCCGTTGCTGGCATCCTCTTGGGGTCATGAAGTGTCCAGCGATTGATGCGCGACCAAGCCGAGAAGGTGATTGAACAACTGAAGGTGGGATGCAGTGAGAACATAGAGGAGAAGACTGGATGCTGAAGGACATAAGGACAAGGGTAGATACTCTAAGATGTGCTTTTTGAGGCAAATTATCCTCCCGGCTCGACATCGACCATCGAAGTGGAATATAAGTACTGAAACCTGTTCCTTTGCGAACAATGCATCAACACCGATGCTAACAGAGAGATATACAGGCTACCAGAAATTGGGTAAAGATAGGGATGGGATATGCAGCAAATCGAGTTCTCAGCTACATTTCTGCAGGCGGCATCTCAATACTACATCGATTTGTATTACCTCGGCCAGAAGAATCCATTTTAATCCTACCTCTTCATCAGATCTGCTTCAGAAGTACTCTTCTCATATCAGGAGAGAAACCCAACGTCGGAACCCAAATTCTCTCGAGTACTATGGCTATGACAATTGAGGTATTCTTGTTCAAAGCCTGAGCCAATATTAAGTTCCATTCTCTCAATCAATCCCCAATGGGAGGCACGCCATATCTATCATCTCCCAGATAAGTATCCCAAGAACTCAGGACTAAGCAAACACGTATTTGAAGAATAAGACCATCTATCTGTCCCGCCCGTCCAACCCTTTCTCTACTATCCGTACAGGTACGAGTATTTCGGCACAAGCAAAACGGCTCAATTCCGCCCTCCCCTCCACGAGCACACACCTGCATCGCCATTACATCACACCAGGCTCCCTCTCCTCCCAAACAAGCACCAAAAACACTCCCTTACAATAAGTATCCACCAACCTCACCCTACCCACCTCCCCCATCCTCCTCCTCCCACCGCCACCACCACCTCCCTCCCCACCTCCCCCCTCCCCCTCCACCAACCAACACAATGTCCCCCATCCCTCCCCCCACCACCCCCTCCGCCACAAGGTCCTCCAAACCTACAAATCCCTCCTCCACCTCCTGCGCGACTACCCGCTCGGTTACAGCTACGCGCGTCCGCGGTTGCACGCCGCTTTCAAGAAAAACGCACATATAGAGGATGAAGAGGAGATTAGGCAGGGATTAAGACGGGCTGAGTTTGTGAGGAGGGAGATTGAGGCGTTGTGAGTTCTTTCTTTTTTCTTTCTGGGTTTTGGGATTGGGGTTGAAGGGTTGGTTTTTGGGTGAGGAGGGGGGATGATGGGGGGAGGGGGATGGGGATTGTGAGATGGGTTGGAGATTTCTTAAAATGGACGGAAGAGCGGTAATGAGGAGATGATAGGTCTATACCATTTCTTCGGTTTAACGAGAGCTGGAATAGTTGTTACATGGTCTCATATTCCAGATGTCACTTGCAGCAGAACCAAGAAACATATTTACGAGATCGCGTTTAGGTATTACCTAAAACGGTATCGAGCTCTGCGCCAGCGCTACGACAAACTCTAGTCGAAAAGAAGAATCCCATTTACGCCCGCGGCACAATGCCAGCACAAACGCCATCACCATGTCCAAGATCCTGAAAGCAAGAAAGATATTGTAAGCGCCAGCCTCTAAATTTTCCGTGCCCAGTATGCCCCCATTTCCAGACAGTCTCCTTTGCTTGCACCGCCGTTCTCGTATAAATCAGCAACCATCCAGTTCCACCATCTCTCCCACTCTTCTCGATTCTTCCCGCTGACTTCCTTCAGCAGCGGCTCCAGACTCTCGATGAACTGAATCACAATCAGCAATGCCGTAGCACGCAAACTTGATTGCTCCTCCGTCAGGATGGAGTCATCTCCTGCCCTAGTCTTGCCCTTCGCTATTCCGCTCCTGGACCGCTTCGGGAATCGATCGAGAATGTCCTTCTCCCACCTCAGCTCGCCAAACGGGATGGCTATGCGTCGGAACCCAATATCCTTGAGGAGAGGTTCTTGAAGGAGAATCGGCTGCATCCTCGTGCAAGGTGTTGGACACAGCTTCCGCCTGTCCATTGCCTCTTGTATCCAGCCATTGGCTTCTTGTAGAAATTTGTTCTGCGAAAGGACGAAGGGTGTCGCGGCGGAGATGAGGAAGGTTCCTGTTCGGAGGGCGCATTCGTGTTCTTCAGGTCGTTTGCCTGGAGGCGAAGGAGGGTGAGGCTGTAGCGAACGACTGGTGTGATCAGTCTCCCATATTTCGAGGACACCGCCTGAACGCAGAATTCGAATAGCGTCGTCCAGCAGGCGCTCGGATTGCGGGCCGAGCTGGACTACCATGGACAAATCTTTGAGGAGGACCAGGTCGAATTGCTCGTCTTCAAATGGCAATGGCACTTTGCGAACATCGTGCTGGACAAAGTTCCAATTGATGCCTTGTTTTCTTAGATCTGGTGCGACACGTACTATATCAAGCCCCGTGAATGAGACATTGAGACATCCTAGCTCAGCCAAGTAGTCGTGACAAAGTGAGGACCAGTAGCCGCTCCCGCATGCTATTTCGAGCACCTTCCGTGGCGGTTGCTTTTCGACGAATGGCGAACAGAGGGCTCTGCCGAAAAGGTGCGTTGACAGGAACGTCTGCAGCGTCTGACGTTGCAGCTCAGGTAGATCGCAGGGTAGCGGATAGTTTGAGTGCCTCAGAAACCTCCGTTCGTGGCGCAACGTGAAGGGTGGATGCAGGTGCTCGTCCTTGGTGTTCAGATTGGAGGGACTGCACGGCAACGCGGCGGCAGAGCCTCCCAGTAACGACATTGTCGATGATTTTGCATCGTTCCGCAAAATATGGGACCTCCGTGTGTGTGTTTTGAGCGGGCTTGCTGTATTGCAGGGTACAAGCTGAAATGGGATTGCAGCCCCGCGCTGGGCTGATTCGGTACTGCTGAATATTTGACATGCTCCCTCTATCCACCAGCGAGACTGTTACCGACGAGCTCAAAGTGGTACCTCCATAGGAAGGGGACTGTTTACAGTCACGTCCACCTCCCATCTCTGCAATCTTGTCTGCTGCTGTTCCCGTGTCATTTGAGCCATCGATGCTGTGCTGTTGAATCGGGCTGAGCGATCGGGACTATGAATGTCGCGATCTGGGGCAGCTTTGGCGGGTGTGGTAGAGTCCCAAGCTCGCTAGGGAATGGTTGAAGGACATCGAGGGGTGGGTAGCAAGGTGTGACCTCATTTACAGGATGCCGGGATATTGCTGTGGATGCTCAAAGCAAAGCCGATGATAGGGATTTCAGGTGTGCAGGTGGGTGGTTCGAGAAGTCCAAGTATAATCAAGGGTCATGTGTATGAGCAAGGAGCAGATAAGAAGATGCTAACGAGGTTGTACGATATACGATGCCCAGCAGCCAGCTCCAGTACCTGCTTCGGAGCTTCAAGACTGTGCATCGACACCAATGTTCAGGCCAAGGTGACGACAGAGACTGTAAGCAATGTGGCTAGAAATGGCCAAGAAAGCATGGCCTTGACTTCTGAGTCGAGTTGGTCAGAAGGGAGGCAAAAGCCAGGGCTCTCAGGACTTGGCTGATCATCATCGTCCATGGGCAGTATCAGGTTGAGTAGTGTACAAAGCTGATATGCGCCTTTGCAACACCTCTGCGGCCATGCAACGATAAAGTACAATCATGGTGGGTTCCAGGGCAGGGACATGCAGGACAACTGAGCCTGTGTCGTATTCTTGGTGGTGAGGTCTCCAGCTCTAGTACTGCTAGTAGCATTCTGCATGTTAGAAGGCAATGAAATATAGTCCGAGAGGATAGAGCTAGTAGCGATGCGTAAATCGAAGCGTCAAGTCTCACGCTCCCAGTGGTACTGAGCTGTCAGAAGTTGTCATCAGAGTGGTTGTCGACCATACTTTCGTCGGGAGTCTAGCTAGGAGTACTAAGATGGTACCTAGGTAGTGGTCCGTCGCCGCAAATTCTCTTGAGGATCATGTGACAATCTCCAACGACTCGAGGTCTCAAACACCTGGGCACGAAGCAAATCCAAAACAACGCGACTTCCGACCCCCTCGACGAACTCTGAGCGACACGTATCCCACCAGGCTTCCATCCTACAACGACCAGGCCACTTGCGCGACGGTATGTGAATGCCGAACGTTCCCTACCCAGCCCCGGAACACTCCCTCCTTCCTCAACTCCGACGTCACAAACTCTCCCCACAACGAAGGAAGCCAGTATCGCAGTACCTCCTTCCTTACCCTTGATATCTTGGGTTGAGGATTGCTCTGGGGCTGGAACTTACTGCCTCATAGTCGCTTTGCACACTCTCATTACTCCTTGCCCAGCCGCTGAATGCTGTTCAACTAACACAAGTATTCATATCAGAACAGTCATCCAACTTCCAATTGATACTTCTGAGCCAGCTCAAGTCAACCCAACATTCAGCACGTCGCAATATGAAAGCAGTCGTCAGGCGATCATAGAACTCTTTCCATCAAACACAAAAAGGCAGGTATTGAACACGCTCCAACATTCCTGTCGCGTACTTACAGTTGGCGACAGAACAAGACGATCTCTGAATGAAACCAGAACAGATCAATTTCCATGTTGCGAAGAAGAAGGAATTGGATTCAGACAAAACCGATCACATAGACTTCCTCACTCGCTCCACCTCGCTCTCCTCGGTCCCTAGTTACCTTTTACTGCCCACTGTCCTGGAGTCTTTAGATGGCAGATGGTCCCCACCGGTTCCAACCAGGAGCCGGACAACAATTCTTCTCTCAGCAGCACCAGTACAATCCTTACGCCAATAGTAGGCACTTCGCCCCGCGGCCCACATCGCCGAGTGGCAGCGGCCGAGCTACCTTCGCCACGACCGACACTCCTTCTCCATCTCGATCGCCTGGGCCCCAATCGCCAGCTCAGCATAATCCCTATAACACCATGTACAATCAAGGACACAACCAGCAGCACAATGGCTTGATGAACTCTGGAGCTGCAAGATTCACGGGCATGATGACGAACATGAATGGGAATCGGCCGGTGCAGCATCACACGCAGCAGACGCATGGTCATCACACTCAGCACCATCAGGATCACAACAGTCATGCAACTCATCAGACAAACTACGTCAATCACCAGCATAACCAATCGGGCGGAACTCTTTCGAACACGGCTAACCACTTTACCCCATCCCATCTGCAGAATGGCACGCCGAACAATGCCTACTCAACCCCGACAAAACCGATGACGGAACACTGGCAGAAACAGGTCGAAGCGGCCGAGAAGGAACGACAGATGACCTCAGCACATCCCCATGCGCGGAACGCCTCTTCTGCGAGCAAGACAATAATGCCAGGAACGGCCAATGGTTTCACCAAGGATGGCGAGAAGGAAGAGCGGTATCGGACAGGCGTGGTGAAAGGAAGTGAAGCGGAAGATCAGATCTGGCACGACCTGGATATGGGAGGAGCGAATTTAAGGGTGATGGGATCGGCATTGTTCAACTACGACTTCCTGCACCGGCTGTATTTCAACAATAACAAGCTCAAGGTTTTGCCCCCAGCGATTGGAAAGCTGAAGCTCCTCAGCGTTCTTGACCTGTCGTTGAATGAGCTTACCGAAATTCCACCGGAAATCGGTATGCTCGTCAACCTTAAGGAATTGTTGCTGGTGGACAATCAGCTTGAAATCCTGCCGTTCGAACTGGGGAATTTGTTTCAATTGCAGATGCTTGCCATCGACGGAAATCCTCTTATTGACGAACAGCGAAACATCATTGCAGAGTCAGGAGTCGCAGGCATCATTGACTACCTCCGTGAACATGCGCCAGGTGAGCGCCAAACCCGATCATCCGACAGCGGTTTGCTAATATTGATGCAGTGAGCGATTCGCCTGAAGATCGCGAATGGGTAGTAGTCGATGATTCCCAAAATGCTGCGCAGGACAAATTCTCAGTCTTGAGCTTCAACATTCTTTGCGACAAGGCAGCCACGCAGAACCAATTTGGGTACGCCCCCACCTCGGCTCTTGAATGGGACACCAGAAAGGACATGATTTTGGGCGAAATCCGCGGCCGTAATGCAGATATCGTGTGTCTACAAGAGCTGGACATGGTCAACTACCATCATTTCTTCAGAGAGAAGCTCGCGCACGACGATTACAAGGGCATATACTGGCCGAGGACACGGTCGAAGACGATGAATGAGGTGCAGCAGAACACTGTGGATGGATGCGCCACATTTGTCAAGAACAGCAAGTACATCATATTGGACAAACAAATGGTCGATTTCGCTGGTACCGCGATCCAGCGACCAGACATGAAAGGCGAGCATGACGTTTTCAACCGAATCATGATTCGCGACAACATAGCAGTCATCACATTCCTCGAGAACCGAATCACGGGATCCAGGCTGATTGTTGTTAATGTCCACATCTTCTGGGATGAACAATACAAAGACGTCAAATTGGTCCAAGTTGCTATACTTATGGAGGCCATACAAAAGCACGCGGAGAAGTATTCGAAATGGCCAGCGACACCAGAGAAAGAAAAGGTCGTGTTCCGGTTTGCCAGTGGGGACAAGGACGGCGAAGAGACAGAAGAGGAGGTGATCCAAGCCCCCGTAGCGCCCTCGATGGAATACCCCGATCCAGCATCGATACCCCTGGTCCTTTGTGGCGATTTCAATTCCACGACAGCGTCCGGTGTCTACGATTTGATCACCTCGGGTCATCTTCCAGCAGGTCATCCTGATCTTGGCGATTTCAAGTACGGCAACTTCACGCGAGATGGCATGAAGCATCAGTTCAGTCTTAAATCGAGTTACAACCACATTGGCGAATTGCCGTTCACGAACTACACGCCAGGATTTACTGGCGTCATTGACTATATAATGTACTCGACGAACGCGCTCCAAGTGACGGGTCTACTCGGCAAGGTAGATCCCGAATATCTACAGCGAGTACCTGGATTCCCCAATCCTCACTTTCCCAGCGACCACTTGGCGCTGCAATCCGAATTCGTGGTGAAGGGCAAGAAAGAGCGGAAGGTGACGGAGGTTGACTTTGGACCGCAAAAGGATCGGCGTCAATGATTATCATGATCGTGTTCGCGGGAAGGTCTAAAGGAGTCATTGGCACATTGCGCGAGCACACTGAAGTTCGGATACTCTTGGATTCTCCTGGTCCCTCTCTGCTGTTCCAGGCGAAAGGGTCTCTGACTGGTTCTATACATATCAAGGGCGGGATGAGTTACGATATCAGGGCGTTTCAAGTTAGTGGTGCAGGTCAGCGTTGTATGTTTGGATCATACAACGTGGTGGTGTACTATGGGAAAGGGACAGCACTCGACTTTTACGGTTCTCGCGTTCGCACACTCGTCATACTTCTGAGCCAGTCCTTCTTGTTTGTCGTTGCTTCTGCGAATGGGATGCACTGTTAACGGCCAGGTCTCTGGCTATGGGCGTGCTGTGCCACGCTCATGGTCTTTTGATTCTCCTTCTCTGGAATGCTTGCAGTGGTTCCGGGAGCTTTGCCGGCGTTCTTTTCATGGGCGTTCACGTGTTGTGTTGATATTCGGATCTTGGACTTGCTATCTGGTTCGGGATGGCTGTGGTGGGATGTATAGTCAACAGGTAGTTAGTCTTTTGCTCTCTCGCATACACATTCAATCACTATGATGGACCCCCTCACTCCAATTGCTCCAAGCTACGACCGTTTCTGCCATTGATGCATTGCTAGAGGCGCAAGGCTGCGAGGCCCCAGCGTGCCCAACGGAGCTAGCCTCGTTGCGATATTGCCAAGATGCCCAGCGAAGATTGGACGGGTGCGCGGAAGTCGACGGCTTCTACGGTTGAAGAAATTTGCGAGCTTCTTCTTATAATTATAGCAGGCGTGCTTCCAACTCATACTTGCGGCAAAGGTTGATTGAGACGGGACTCGTCGTCAAGTCGTGCGTTGTGCCCTCCCCGGATCTGTTACCATCGGATCTCCCCACCCCTCCCAGTGGACTTGCGACAATGTGGGTACCTGGAGCTCCGATCTGCAGAACATACTTATCCGGACTGTCCGCTAATGATTTGAACAGCTTCAATCCTCGTCTTCCTTGAGCTGTACATAGTATCGCGCCGTTCTCGAGAGTTGCCTCCAATTGCCATTCAAAGCGGCGCATGTCTGCATAATCCTTCACCTCGATCCCAACCTAATCCTTCTGCGGTCCCTCCATTCAATCGCCCATCATGGGCTTGATGAAGATGCCGCGCGACCTGCTCGCCTTCCCGGAAGGCGACAATCAAACCGACACCATCATCAATGGCCTCCACTTCAATACCACGACCCTGAAACATTGGAACTACACCCTCTACAGCAACAACACTCTCTCCAACAACTCAAAATGCTACCTCGTCTTCGACCAATGGAAGCCGACCATCCTAAACAACGGCACCTGGGTGAACGGGACGACGTGTTATGTGCCCATCCAAGGCATCGCCGAGCGAGGGAAATTGGGCATAGCTTTTGCTGCCTTATTCGCCGTCTCGATTATGTTTACGCTTATCAATCTGAAGAAGCATGGCCAGCAATTCTTGCGTGAGGATAGGAGGTTTAGACTTACGGGCAGGAGGTGGCAGTGGTATTGGATGTTGGTCACGGCCGCTTGTGCCATTGTCAGTTGTGTAACGAGCGTGGATGTGGATAGAGACTATTTGCAAGATCTCGCGCTGGTGTT
Organism: Venturia effusa; assembly: GCA_007735645.1. Lineage (NCBI taxonomy): Eukaryota > Fungi > Ascomycota > Dothideomycetes > Venturiales > Venturiaceae > Venturia > Venturia effusa. The sequence goes on along the minus strand of CP042190.1, from coordinate 1,184,617 downwards.
GCAGAGTTTCTTCTACGTGCTCATGTTCCTCGGCTTGTTGGCTATTGTTTGGGAGGCTACTAGGCATTGGTACGATTCACATTCTCTTCTCTCTACACTCGCGTTCATTTGTGAGGCTGGTATTAGAAGCTGACAGAAGCATAGGGGTTCCTGGCAAGAACGTCAAATCGTCGATATCGATCCCTACACCATGAAACAAGACGACCGCCGTGCCAAAATCGAGTTCTACCTTCCCCTCGTCTTCTACGCGTTCTGGTGGCTGAGCTTCTTTATGGTCATACCACGCTCGTGGGGCAAAATTGAGAAACAACATTCGCCAGAACAACAACGTGCCATCGCTCAGCCAGCAGGCACGGATATCCGCTTCAAAGCCGGGGCCATACTGGCTTGTATCGCATACTTCATCATCCTCTTCGATCTACGGCATAACATGCACTACTACAAACCCTCCAAACGCCCGGGCATCTGGTCCGGCATCTCCAACTTCGTTCTCCACTGTCCCTTCAAAATCTTCCTCAGCATCATAATCCTAGGCATCAGGCTCGGGTTCAACGTCATCATGGCATGGTCGTGGGAAATCTCCATTTTCAAATTCAACAGCAACCCGGCTTGGTACTACGGATTGGGTTACGCGCCGACGTTGCTGATCATCATCGTCTTCAACATCGCAGGATACGTCGACGAGAACGAGGATAAAGAGCTGATGGCGCAGAGGCGGGTGAGGAACAGAGAGGCGGATGCGCAGATCGGCATCACGAAACGACCCGCCTGGTGGAAGAAGGGGAGGGCTCTAGACGACGAGGCGAGACTGAGGAGTCTAATGGAAGAAGTGGGTAGCGGAAGACCGACGCCCAATCGCCGTCCCAGCACGACGGTGGAAATGACGGATATCCCGCAGCAGCAAAACGGCATCACGAGTACCCTCCCAGCAAGCGGACAGGTGAGGGATAGGAGCCGCAGTCGACCGAGGGAGGACGGCGATCCCTTCGGCGATCGAACTAGTGACGAGACCCTGTCCAGCGATGATGGCACTAGTCACGATGGCGTCCGACGGACGAGGGGGAGAACCGAGATCAACAGGTCTCTGAGCGTGGCGACGGATGTATCTAATAGCAGTGCTGCCACGGGTCTCACGGGACGTACGTTGACGAGTGAGAATGCGAGACCGCAGCGGGTGAGGAGTATGCTTGATATTTAGATTTTGTTGTGTAGGTTAGGTTATATGGAAATGGGGATGAGGATGGGGAGTTTTATGTGTCTCGTTGGGTCCGAACCATCTCTGTTTCGAGCATTGGGTGTTTTTTTTTTGATGTGGTACGTGACTGTGATTGTGATTTTGATCGTGTGCGTGTCTCTTGCTTGGCTTGGAGTGGTTTGTTTCGCTGTGAGTTCCTCACTGGTTCGTTCTTTTCTTTGGATGGCTGCGATGTTGATTTTTTTTAATCGGGTAAGTGATTCTTTTGAGGCTTGAAGATTGATGTGAGTGATCCCGACTACCTCTACTCCGATGAGCTTCTTCGATCTTGTTACCTATAGAGATCCTCTTAAAGGGACGTCACCGCCACTGCTCTTAAATAAGGTAAGGTACTTGATTTCAAGGTTCATTGTAGTACAATCCAAATCCAATCAAAAACCCGAGAAAACCGCTACCTAATCATCCCAAAAAAAAAAGCCCCTGAAAACATAAGAAACAGAAACAGAAACAGAAACACCAATATCAATTTCAATAAACTCGCACTGATAATCTAATTCTTGAACCTCGCACCCCCCGACCCGAAATCACTCTGTATATCCCATCCCTACATGCAAATCCTTGGGAAAGATATATTTCGTGCAGTCGTCGGGATTTTCCCGTCTTCTTCTGTTTTAGGTTTACTTGTGTTGGTTGTGTTACTTGTGAGAGATGGAGAGGGTGGGGTAGGAGGATGGGAGGTTTGGTTTGTGTAGCTAGAACTGTAGCTGGGTAAGGGGATGTGGGATGTGGGATTGGTTGGATTGGGTGGACCCCCGTGGCTCGCTTGGGTGAATGGGATTTTGGGGCTTCTTGTGTCTTTGGTGGGAGATTGGTCGTAACTCGTTAGGTCAGTGATGGGAGAGAGTGATGGGAGTGAATGATGGGAGTGAGTGATGGGAGTGAGTGATGGGAGTGAGTGATGGGAGTGAGTGATGGGTGGTACGTTGGGTTGGGACAATGAGGGTGGTATGGGTATCTGCTACTGATTAAATCAAACGATCGCTATAGCGGCGAACACGTTAAAGCCAGACCAAGTTGTGCTCGGCTGTTGGAAATTATGGATATGAACTCACTTTTTTCCACCTATAGACTTATATGCAGGGGCTTAATTCCCTGGGTAGTTTCCAGGTATTTGCGCTGCGACGAATTTTTCTTCTCCGCTATATCTAGCGAGGACGTATCGCTGTTCTTGTGGGTGAGTGCCAGCTTCGGAAGCTTTTTCTGAATGGGCTCAATTATGAATGGGTGTATGAATGACCTTTCCATGTCTTCTTTTCGTGGCAAAGTATTCGGTTCGTTGGTTGTTCGTTGTTCAACCAACGAAGCGATACTCGACAGCGGGGTTTCTGCACTTTGCGATTGCAAGATAGCTAGGCTGGGTGAGGCGACGGACTAGGACGTCTGAATTCGTCTGTGGTGGAGAGTCACAAGATCAGTATAGATGGAGATGGAAACCGTGAAGTATAAGGCGAAGATCAAGATGGCTATGGACGGATGAAACATTTATCAATTCTTAAGAAAATTTCCTCAGACGATGCTTGCTAAACTGCGGAATTGAACTTGCGATAACAATAGTGTGAAGTTGAAGATGAAGACTCACTACCTCTAGCCAAAGCAGACATCTTCATCAGGGAAACCATCATCCTGATAGTTCTTGGCAGTAGTTTGTGCGCAGATCTGACGAGGAATCTGAGGAAGACCGGGTCATCCAAGAACTGAAGAGGAATAGGAACGAAGGCAGAGGGTTTTCGCAGTAAGATTGTAATCACCAGAGCCAGTCTAGCTGAGAACGTACGGAATAGAAGCTGAGTTGATATCGTTTCTGTGTGTCGTTATGTGATTAATATATCCAGCTGAACAGCCGTCCGGCCAAGTCTCCTCCCCTCTCGAGCTCTGTATAGCTATCCGTGTTTACACGAGCAGCTCAGCATGGTGGCTACATGTCCGTTAGCCTTGGCCATCTGAACATAAAATGGGGCATACATACAAATCCCCAACGTACTTGCTGAAAATGAAATTTGTTAGTTAAGATCTCGTGATGACGACCTGGAAGTCCCTTTTTCCATCGACAGTCTATGGGCGAAAGTGGATCTTCAGATCGTCTGTCATGGATTCACTTACATCTGCGCAACATTGCTGACATCGAGTTAGTGTCTGCTCCAAGTCTCCAGTCATGAAGGGACTTACATCGTAGACGGCTCTGTTAGTGCCTGCTCTGTTCAAGCATTCGACCTGTATGTCGGATGGCGGTCAGAAATCACTCTTGAGAAAACAGGGTCTTGACTAACGGCGGTTTCACTCTGACGAGCTTCAAGTGTGGCGGGGACAGCCGCAGCTAGTCCTGTAAATAGGACGACGAGAAGGGTTTGGAATCGCATCGTGGGTTGGTAACGAGTGTGGTGAATCGAGTGAGCGAGCGCTGGACAGACAATTCTGGGGGACAGAGAGTGGACGCCTTTATCTTCGTCCAGTATCACAATGAGATGAAAGCAATTGACCACATACTTTTTCCTCGCTCATTACCGCTGTGGAGTGGTGAACTTAGCGGGCTTGACGCACATATGTTGCTCAGCAAATGATAACTTGAGCTATTAGCGATTTGATAAAAGATCGTCATCTTTAGCGACAAATTTCGGCCGCAGGGCGTCCGTATCGAGATACTCATACGGACTTCGTAGCTCGATTCAGTGTTTTCTGAGGTCCAAAAAAAACAGAGGAGTTGGTCCTTCCATCTACAGGATCACAATCTCGCATTCTTCAATCAGTACTGGTTCAAGACTTGTTCCTAGAAGGACATTTTGATGATGCCATAGCTGTTACATTGAATATGTCTAGCCAATAATCATGACCAAGGACTCGCATGGGATATGCCATCCGAAGGACTTCTAGATCCTCGTTGTGAAGAATGTACATCTTAGTTGGAAACATCAATCCAGCCAACTGCATTCAGAGAATTTCCTGTGATTGGATTTCTCACGGGCGGACAGCGAGCCGAGAGCGGTCGTTTCGTAACGCGTACAGCGAGACCATCGAGTCTGTGCCAGCGCCACAGCTCCACAGCCGCAAGGATGAACTATGAGAACAGAAGAGAAGGCGATCACGGCGGTGGTGGAGTCTGGTGGGTAGTGTTGGTGTTTGGGAATGGTGAAAGTAAGAGTGGTGGTGAGGTAAAGGAAGTGAAGGAGACGAGAGACGAGACAGGGGTAGGCATGGAACTCCCAGCCTTGGCGAGTGTGAGCCGACGGCACGACAACAACAACTGTCGGATGTTGTTCATCGAGTACTCATCCCACTATCAATCGACCTCGAGGCCATCAAACTAATTCTCCTTCTCGACTTTCTATTTTCTTTGTAAACTTCGATGAACTATGCGGCATTGAGCAGGCAAGAACCAGCCTCAAGAAGTCGTCATACTCAATTTTAAAATGAAAAGATCAATTACTCTCGTTCAGAGGGCACAATCGAAAACACTCAGTCATGTCAGAAACATGGACGGCGTACGTCTAGGATGATATAGATCACGGTTAGATCGATACTTCGGATACTCAAGTACTCGAGATATCTGGTTCCTGGATCTTGATTTGATGGTGATGACCAACGCCAGTACGATCAAGCCTAGTACCATGCTTCACCTTGGCGAAGTGTTTATATCCGTCCCTTGCCTTCACCACGAAGGACGTAGATACAATAGAACTGGTATTCCTTCAGAAGTAGCGCGCCTTCCGGCGTCAGCATCGTCTGTTATCAAGCTACACAGCTTGCACGACCGGCGACAATTCTTTCGCATAAGAACGTATACATGCATGACGCTTATCTAATGGTGAAGAACATACTCACTACCGTACAACAATACCCATCATCGAAAGCGACGGTGCTCTGACCAGCAACCTCTCAGCAAGGCGACATTCCCCCTCTTTCACCCTTCACAATAGCATCGCAGTTCGTAAGGTTAACGAAACGAAGTCCGCAGGTGCAATGGGGAAGGTAAATGCTTGTCCTCTGATACCAAGGTTACCTTGCGCCGAACCAAATTTATACTTCACATGCAAGCGATGAGAAAATCGTGAACCGTCATGCCTGAGAATGATGCCAATCCGAGTAGCAGCACAGCGGTCGCTTGTGGACGGATACATTTCGAAAGGAGGCCACGTAATCACAGATACCAAGGTCTAACCAGAGCATGCAGCAACCGCTAGGAAATTGGTAGTCTGTCGACGTCTTTGGATCCTCGAAACGACGTGTATTTCCAGATTACCTCGATATTCGCGTTCATGTTTTCGTAATCTGCCTTCAGGATTTTTCATTGCGAGTATCGGGTTTGCGGTCCTGAGTGATTACAAGTAACGACGTTGATACTGACAATAGCTTGAGGATCTCAATCGCCAATGATTGACCTTAGGAAGACTGATGATTGTTTACCTCATCCTCTAAATTGAGTTTTTGAATCACCACCATACAGACGTGCTTCTAACTCGGGGCCCCACTGTGAACAACGTTGCAACTCGGTGTTTTGATTCTTCAAAGCTTGATTGATGTATGCCTCGCCCGCAACGATGACCGTGGCGCCACTGCACAAAGCACCAGTCAGAAAGCAACGGATGACCAGGAGCCTAATGGCGGGCAGGGATCTAACCTATCGGCCCTGCTCTTTCAACTCCTTCATTATCAATTCATATACTCATGTAATCTAAGTAGTGCCATCTGAGCGTTGGTCGTCAGGTTTCCTTCCTTGATCGTAAATGCCCTTGTATCCTCAAACGCAGTACCCTTTAATAACTTCTCCATCTTCGTCTCGCCTAACAGATCCATTAAGCTATAAACGGGTATGATGCGGTCTTTGTAGGGCGCCACGGGATATCGCACCACTGGACGACAGGCGGCAAGACTCATTGTAGGGGGCTGGCGGGCATTGCCATCGATGTTGAGGTTGTTGTGTTTCCTGATAGCCATTTCTATTTTCGCTACCGTTTCAATCATCGATTGGGCAAAATGTATGTGCTCATCGATTTGTGCCTCAACATCTGAATGACGTCCAAAAGTTTGCTGGTAGATGAAGCAGGCAACACCATCGATACTCTCAACACAGCTTGCTCCTCCGTCACACCGCACGACTAGTCCGGCCTTGAGATGCTTAAGACCCCATTTAAGTGATTTGACCACGGCATCTTGCAGCAATCCTAGCACGACCTCGTCCATGTCTTTTCTCCATGGCTTCTTACTCAAGTTTTTTCTTCGCTGGCCGTTGGAACTCGGGTCGGCAGCCATGAGCTGACCACTCTTTTCTTTCGCCGTGACATATTTGAGAACAGATTTACGACTCTGTACATAAGCGGAACCCCCACTCTTCTGATAAGAAACACCTGGTGTGACATCAGAGAACAATCGGGCCGGGACGATGGAGGTTCGATGCGGAGGATTTGGACTCGGGAGAAAATCGAAGGGAATTTGGAAGAAGGATGGGAGGTGGGCCATGGTGATCTGGCAATGGCGGACATGCGTGGCCAGGGCTCGTGCTGTACGCGATCAGTATTTTGATATCTAATAAGAAGTTCGTTCTGCTTACCATATGGATTGTTCACCATGGCCTTTTGAAAGGCAGTCAAATCGGCATTCTTTGGTGGTGGCAGTTTCGTCTTCTTGTGCCCACGCCGTTGCTCAATCTTCACGGGATCCATGAGAGGAGAGAGCGGTAAGGCTCGGTTGCCCCATTTTCGAGGTTTGACGGAGGTCGAACCAACATTGGTATCTGGTGATGCTGATAGAGTTGAGATGGGCTCTCTGGTGTCTTTCGCGTCGCTGCTGTAGAGTCTACATGGGTATGGTCGTCGTAGAATTAGCGCCTTAACCACCAGTAGGCGCCCCCTCATACCATCAAGAACGAGGAGTGGTGGATGGCTCCAAAGAAGGTGGTTCGAAATATTGAAAGTTTCGAGATGAGGGTTAAAACTCTATTGCGTCCGGCAAAAATGTCTGACGCATTTCGGCGGTAGCTAGCGTGTACCTACTAGGTACCGTACCCAGTGTGTAGTGTAAGGTTCTTACATAAGCCTAGCCCAAGCCTCGTCTGGACATGCTCTAGCGTGAAGGTCCAATTGGCACTTCGTCTCCTTAATCAGCAACACAACTCCATCTCGTTACTCGTTCTCTAACTTCCTATCTATTCAGTCAATCAAGTCCATATATATTAGGCTGCAATCCTTCGTCTTATCGCTTTGTATTCATACAATCATGCGGCACTCGATCCATCAATGCCGCGACAACGGCCATATTAACAAGCCTATTGACTCCTCTGTCAGTCTAACGGCAACCAATAGATACACCCCGCTGGATGTACCATTCCAGCGATTCTCTCATTTTGGGGAATCCGTAGAGGTCGATGACTCGTCTAAGCGCTGAGTTGAGTCTTTCCGATGTGCCTAATGAGCACATCCATCATCACTATCATCAGGCTTTGGCAATCGTACTCGACCCGCAAAAGCTTCTAGCTCTACAATATGAAAGTCTGTTCTTCCATATCGTTGTTCGAAATCAGCATCCCATCATGTCTTTTCTTTCATCCTGTCTTCTGTTGGCCCTAGCCGCGACCGGCACCGCAACATCTTTACAAAACCATGCCGCCAACTTGCGGCGATATGTCGACAGCCTGCCCCTCCACGAGCACTCAAAAATGAGCCACCAGGAGGCTATGGATCACTATCTTCCTAATCATCACAAAAGAGACTTCCAGCCAGCGACTTTCAAGGGTAATTTTCAGAAACGCAACTTCAACACTATCCAATCAGTGTACAATCTCACGGTCTTCCCAAAGAATCTCTTTATTTTCGCCAACAAGACAGAGATAGGTCACCCTTTCTTTGACCAAAAAGTGTCAGGCCGTGTTGGCCCAGTGGGAAATTTCTCCGGTTATGAAGATAACATCGAGTACTTCTGGGGCCTTGCGCCCATCCCACTTGGTGACACACCGAGTGCTTTCACCAAAGCCACAGTCACGCAATTCACCAGCGGCTGTCCGGAAGTGGCCGCCTCTACCGTCGAGTTCCGAATGGGTTTCACTGATGGTCCAGATGATGGAAAGAAGATTGCTGTACTCAAAGAGACTGCGTTCTGGAAATTTGGTCCGGATGGGAAAATCACAGCTTATGAAGCATCCATTCCCAACCTCAACAATTTCGTAGGAAAGACGACTTCTCCTCTAGGGACAATCTTCAAAGGAGGCTCTTTTGTTCCCACTACAGGTCAGAAGGATGTAATCTACGACAATCTCTGTGGTGCACACGACTTGCTATGTAAGGACGGTTTCGCGCAATGGTTTTCCAAAGACGAGTGCATTGCCGAATTGAAGAAGAAGCCTTTTGGCACGTTCGATGCTGTTTGGGGAGACAACGTCGTGTGCAGGCTTGTCCATGTCATGCTGGCGTCCATTAGACCTGGAGTAAGTCGTCAGCCCTCATGTCTCCAAAGATCGGAATGCTGATAATCGGAAAGCACCACTGCCCTCACGTGGGACCCACAGGAGGAGGAAAGTGCGTGGATGTTGACCCGAACGTGGTTTACAATGACGACGTAGAGCTGTATGGTCAGAAGCAGCTGTTCATGTGTCCAAGCACAGACTAGACCGCTTGTTGCTCTTCTCTTGTGAAGCGCGTCGTTGGCGGTTTTACATCCGCTTTACACGTTCTTTCGGCGTTCGGAGATCACAGGCTCTACTCTCCAGTGGCGTGGAATGACAACTTTTGAGGCAGGACCATCATGTACACTCTGGATGAGGATGGAATGAACTTCGTCAAGAGATCAACGACGTCCCTCACACCTTTCATCACGAACAGCCTCACTGAGCTGAAGACAGGCACAATTGTACTCCTGCCAACCGAACATCTGGATACAATGCGTACTTGCCTTGGTCTCTCGCTCGGCGGCACCGTAGCTTCAGTAACTCTGTGTCCCTCCTCAAACATCTTAACCGTAATTCTCACCTTTATTCCAAGATGAAAATAGATAAATTTCTAGAGAGAATACTCTTCGAGATTTCTAGGAATTTATCAGAATTAGTCTTGATGTAAAAGTTACCAAAGTCTTATAATATATCGCGACTTTCTGGAGGCGGAGGGGACACAGAATTACTGAAGCCACTGTGGCGTGTCTAGATTCCAGTAGTCCCACCTCATTCTTTCCTGCCTAAGATGTGATATTATGCTGCACTTGCCTCTTTACGCCCTTGTCAGCATACTCGAGTCTGAAGAATGTGCTAGCAACGCGAATGCTCCTGCTTTGATATGTTAGCACAGCCCATCAAGATTTTGAGACAGGAATTCGCCCTTATAAAGCGTCCTGCCCGTCGGTCTCTTTCCTCTCCGCATCTTTCTTCCTCGAGACCTCGTTGTGACAACTTTGACCTTAGCCGATTGGCAAACCGACAGCCTTCTGCACACTTGATTCATCTCCTGCCTTATCATATCTTCTCACCAAGTCTCAAAGACCGTCTGGACGTATTGTCCACATCATCGCTCTCGCTAGCATCCGCACCGCCGTCGACACACGTCAACTTCGATACATACACTCTCCGACCTCGATACAGACTGTTCCCAAGAAGCTCAGCACCAATTCTCGCAAGCAAGAAGACCTGTTCAGGTGGCTTTCATCATCGCTTCGGTCACGGCGACGCACCAAAAGCTGAGTAGCTCTGCGATGACCTAGGGGGAGGTGCCTTTGGACCCTCCTCTACCACGCGGCTGCTTCTGACCCATCGGAATGATGAATCAGGCGTCTTAAGGTAGCATCTGCTCAGTTGGCTTCGGCTAATCCGAAGTCTCCTTGAGCAAAACCTCCCTTTTGTGCGCGCCTGCTCGTGACCCACTGGTATGCTGACCTGCCCCCGCGCGCGCCTGCTTTATAACATGGGAAGAGAGCAAGTCCTTAAATGCTCGCAGGTTGGCGAGATAACGGGTTGTCGAAGCCAGGTGCAAGCTGCGAACCGCGGATCGGCCGAGTTTGTTGTTAAAACGTTCTCGGGATCCTGGTTCGGACAGAAAGTCTCTCTCATGCAGAACCGTGGTTTAGGAAAAGCTGTTAGCCACTCAAAGTTTTAGCTCTCAGTACCACTCCAAAACATGTACGATACCGGCTCCACTCGTAACATGGGAGTTAGAGATGCAAGAGCCGAGGTGCTGGCTTTGAGACCAGCTAGCTGTACAGCTGGTAGGTGTGAAGTCTTCTGAGATCGTCGAGTATGTTTCATGTGAATATGGCTAGTCTGCCTTGGCTTCGTCGAGAGAGACGGGGTGTGAGAAGAGATGGCCGTGGTGGTGTTGAGACGGTGGAGGCGATCTCCACTAAATGTTCACGACGTACTACGCTTGTCGTGGCCTTGAACTCTTGCTATCCACGCAATACACTGCTTCTCCTCTCGTCTTCATCTCGTACTCTGAGCCTATCGCGGATTTCACCGCTCTGAGGAAATGGCTGCGCATAGTTCGTTGCTATAACCACAGGATTTCACACATTCTGCATCCATGAAAAAGAAATGCGAAATCCACTCAGCATTGCCAGTGATGCTGGCCAGAGTTCTAAGAGAATGTCTTGTCCGAGTCATCGGGAGCAGTCGTTAGATCTTTGAAGTTTGATCAGTATATCCCCTTCGTGGCAATAGTTATTGTTGATCTCTTTCTCAGGACCCACGTACACCAGTCTTTGCCTTCTCCCTGCCGATCCACTTCATCGAAACCACCGATTTGACGCGGAGCCCCCGTGGTCGTGCTCGCCATCTTCATTGCGACGGGTCCGCGCTGTAACTTTCACTGCTGCCCAATTCTTCAGGATGCTCTGGCTCTGGTCACATGAACGTTCAGAACGTTTGTGTTGCCGTTTCTGAACCCGTCCGCATCAACTCAGTAGACAGGAGCTGCGCTAATTTGCTGGAGTGGGTGGCACAACGGCTGGAACGTTTTCACAGTCCGATCCATCGATAGTCCATCAGAAAACACATGTGCATATCCGAGTCGCGAAGCAACGATCTTCGCTCCAAAGTGAATGTCCTCTTTCAGCCTCTGATTGATTTAGCTACCTACTCTCGTGGCAGCCTTTTTTACGGATCTAGCGAGAAATTGTATGCTGATGCTGTTACGGCGTGAATTACGCAGCAGACTGTCTATACGACGTTCGAGAGCGTTGACAATTCAAGCTACCTGACAACAACAATAGAATGTTCTGATGAGGTTGGACAGCGCGAAGAACGCTACGAACTGGATGGAAATCCGGAAGATAGTCGGAATCAAAGGAACGGATCAAACTCCGACGTATGATTGTGTTCTGTTGACTCTCATACCGCCTTTTCACTATTCGGTGTACTGAGATTTAGGTGACATCATGTTTGATCTCCTCCAAAGTGCCTGTCCGCGCGACTGGCTGGCTGGCTGGCTTGGGTGGTACATCCGTTTGGTTGCACCACATTTCGCCACGAGCATTTGGAACAGCACGCCGTCTGATCGTCTTGCGCGCGACGCTCGGACTGCTGTTTGCCGCTTCGACGTGGATATACCATTCGCTGCTTCTTTTCTCTGTGTTAAACTTCAAGTCTTTTTTTGCGTGATGGTCTTTGACATTTCCGATTGCTCGAGTGGTTGAAAAATAGAAGTAGAGAGATCGATTGCGAGATGATCTAGCCTTGACCTCTTGGATGGTGGGTCAGCAGGCGGTTTGCGAGTAATTCCGCGAGACTTTGTTGTATTTGTCTCACTTTCTACACCTTTTCTCATTTTGTGTGTTCGAGAAAGGCCAAGTCGTATTCTGGACCGCACTCTTGTTCTGATCAGCTTCTTTTTGCCTTTCCTGCTTTTGTTCTCTCGCAGTTCAGATCATCCATGATCGGTCCATTCCTCTTCATTTTAACTCACCGCCGGCGACGGCGGTCCGGTTATCGGACCAAGATACATCGATCGATTGCAGCGTCCTTGATTTCACTTAAGGATCATTCGCACATCCTCTGGAGCAGGGCACCACAACATCCCGCTTACCTGCGTCATGCAGACACACGAGTTCAGTGTGGGTGTACAAGACATGGAGATGGCAAGCGACAGCTCGTTACCGTGGGCAGCCACATCGGAGCGGAGGGTTTTCTCCAGCCGCAGCCTCTACAGAACACGCAAGCTTCAGGTCAATCGAGTAAGTCGTCCTCGGCGATCACAACTTTTACGATCGCGTGAAAGTAGCATCCTCTTGACTTTTGGCGCTTTGAATAGTGATGCCATCCTTCCGGCTCGGCAGACATGCGTTACGGCTTGTGGTCTTATTCAGGACCCGCTCGCTCCCATTTCTTCGTTTCGTAAAGAGGAAGAAGGGTGGTTGTCACTATAGGCCGCCTGAACCGCTGTACCCGTAAATGTCAGTCTCTGCGAATTCTGGGCGGGACCATGAAGTCTCGGGTTCTCCTTGGTCTTTTGCCACCCTCCCTACTGTTATTGCGACATCAATGATAGAACAGCAAGATGAGGTGGCTCCTACCCTCTAGCCAAGAAGACGTGTAGTAGGCACTTGCGGCGAGAGCATCCTTCTCTAACCTAGCCTCAAGCAGTGTGAGGACAGGATACGTGGTAGACGCGACTGGTATGCAGGCCTTATTCATCTAGAATGTATCTTGATGAAAGTTAGACTTCTAGAGGTCTTCAACATTCATGCGTCACCCACGATGCTCAAAGTTCTGATTCGGATACGTCCGATAGTGCCTCCTCATTCAAGAATCCAAGGTACCTCTGGGCTCCACATGTCATAAAGCGGCAGCTCAGTGTACGCAATATTGTTTCCTCCCTGGGAACTAGTTTCACTGGCACTCTTCTTCCATTCTCTTTCCTTCAGAACGAAGATCGATTTTGATTGCATGTGCCGTGACTCATGCATGTTCGGCAAGACTAAATGGCCGATGGCGTTGTTTGGTAACGGGCGTACTGAAACCGGCAAGTCGTAGAGCTTTGAATCCAATTGGATTCACTGTTTCAGTGGGTATATGTTCCATCAAACATGGACCTATTCTTCTGCTTAAGATCAACCATTCCAGCGTGTCAGGCCCGTGTTAGACAGCCAACCTCACACAATCAGATTGCTATGCATCTGAGTCAGCGAAGAAGAGTGAGGGTGGTTTCGCCACTATGTCCAAGATTCTTTCGAGTTCACCGACCAGACAGCTGGTTCCTGGTAATGATGCCGAAACATGAAACTTGGGATACCGTTTTGTTAGTTCGATCGTGAGAACTTTGTGTTCATCTATCTGATGAAGAATTCCTGGATTGCAGTTGAATGTGCTGAACCAGATCAAACTGATTGAATTAAACGTCGACTTCGCGGTCGCCGTGCAAGCGTGACCGAGCTGTAGTTCATTTCCATTTCGAGGTGTAAGCTCTTGATCGTGAGACTAGCATATGACGCCCAGGACAGTCTGCATTGCGGAGACATTGGCAGCGTTGCTCTTCCTCATGGTCGATACCGGTAGAGATGCATGGAGATCTGAAGTGAAAGGAAAGAGTATCTCGGCATGTGCACCACCACGACCAGGAAACTTGAGCGCACGTTTCGAAATCCTAGCCCTCTTGAAAAGTCAGTACTTTCACCATGTTCTCCATAAATGGCGGTGGTTAATAGACTAGGAAGAACTGACATTGCTAGAGACGATAGGTCACCGCCCCACAGAGTATTCAGCTTACAAGAACAGATCAGTGCCAAGGTATGGAGCGATCAGTAAAAGCACCACGACCTATCGTCCAAACAGGCCATTCGCAGGAAAGATGTGGCCTTGGAGTGGTCAATGGAGGCCAGTGGATATGCTGTGGCAGAATTAGGTTGTGGCAAATCACGTAAGACAAGTGTGTGCTCTGAGTGACCGCTTTCCATACAAGTCTTTGCCTTGCGTCAAGTACTTTGGCTCCATACCGATACCATGTGTGAATTTAGACTTACTCCCCTGCGTGGCCGATCATTCGTCGTATCTTCGTAGACGCGAAAGATACCATTGCTGAGTTGCTGGACTGTCAAGGTAATCTACATCACATGTTCTTTGTCTACAAGCAATGAGTGAGATTATGAGACTACAACAAGTCAGCATACCGATGATAGATTGAGACCGCGCTCTCTCGAGCTGGCGTTGAGTTACGATGGCGATTTAACACAAGGCTGACCTGTAATGGTGCTGTCAACACGCAATGCCTCTCTATGGTCTGAGGAACGTTTCTTGATTGACGTTGAGAAGTGACTCGAGCATTGAAACTGCTCACATACCTGTCGTAAGACGAAGTACAGTCTGAGCAGAGCATGGGAGCATGCTTCGAACAGTTCTTGACGGGACTCGGGGAGTATCCGAGGTTTCTGATTGGAGCGTATGGTTAATTGGAAGCATCTCAGCTCACGGTTAGATGCTGTCAACAAAGGGCACGGATGAGAGGTACTATATTTTCCAACATATTGGTGTCGTGAATCGAGTATATGTGCGGGGGTCACCCATGAACAGCGAGCTGAAACCAGAATTGTTCTCAAGCTCTCCATTACAGTTTCAGCCTACGGATGGCGGCCTGGAGGTCCAAGCCCTAGCGTGATGGCTACTGAGCCTCACTAGTTTTCAGTTGGCGTCGAGAGTGGTCTTCTCGAAGCTGGATAGATTCTTTCCGAGAAATGTGGTTGGCTGGTGACACGGTGGCTGATTCTTTTCCACAATATGAAACTGCCGCCACCAGTGAAGATGGCGACTCCTGTTATGCATGGAAGGCGATTTCGAACGCGCTGGATGCGAAGTTGAGAGCCAGACGGGACAGAAGGTGTGTGTGATACTGTGGTAGAGGGGTGTTGTTTGGGGCAGATCAACAGATGGGCGAGAGATGTGGAGAGCGAACCTGAGAGCCAAGCTACTGACTAAGCAGCCACGGGGACCTCGGGACGGGAGAGAAGTGCTACAACGGAATCTTCACATCCTCCCCCATGGGCCATAAGCACCACCACCAAATCGTCAGTGTCGCCACGATCTGCCGAGTGCCCCGGATCACGCAGAGTAGGGGCAGTCAGAGCAAGCCTCATCCCAGGAGCGCCCACAGCGAGCCACGAACTCGCCTTTTCCTGAGCACGAGTGCCTTTGAGACGTTCACATGCTCACCACCTCACCACGGGCCGAAAGCAGGACCCGGCTTGCTGCCGGGTGATCTGTTTATCATATGGAGGGCATGGGCCAGCACTATCCACTGCTGTTCTGGACACAAACACCGAATGGACCTGTGAGCTGTGCCGGGGTAGTTGGGAAACCTTCTTACTCCAGGCAGGGCCCTGGAGTAAATCATCAGTCTCCATCCGCTACAAACTGCTGCTTCTAATGCTCCCACACGCCAAGATTCGCCTGTGTGTCTAAAGCGTTCCCTCAAAGCTATACTCTGATACGTCCATCGCCTTTGCACATCCCGAACTAATGATCTATCTCAGTGAGGCAATCACTTCATAAACTGCCAGCAGGCTCGCTGTAAGGATAGCATCTTCAAGAATTGTCATAATTTGAAGCTTGTTCTTTCCTCCCATCTGCCCTAGGCTATTGAGTGATCGGTCCCGCCACTTGATCCTCTCGTCTTCAGTCCATACACCTTCTGCTACGCCCGTAAACATTGCAACCACCAAAAAAACAACACCACACACAGCCTGGCGACATTCCAATGGACTCCAACGGGATGATTTCTGGCATGCACCACAATCTGCATCCATTCCAGTCGCAAGACAGCTCACAGACTGCCGACTCTGGTAATTTGCAACACCGATCGGCTACTAACCAACAAAGACTGGGGAAATGGGGCAGCGGACCTGGATCATCGCCTCCAAAGATTCGTCGACGCAATCGGTTGATCACATCATGCCTCGAATGCAGAAGAAGGAAACTAAAGTGCGACAAGTTGCACCCATGCAGCAATTGCACCAAGTTCGCACGCGACTGTGTCTTTCTTGCGCCTGCTCTCGATCCCGCAGCGCAATTAAAATTAGCCGAGATCAAGGAAAAGATGGGATCTCTCGAAAGAACTCTGGAAGATGATGTGGCCCGCGGTCGAGGACGATCCGACTCCATGAACGATTCTTGTGGCGAGCAACTTCCTGGGCTCGGTGATGACTCAAGTGCAGAGGATGAAGCTCCGGAACCCGACAACGAACGAGGTCTTGAACCGACACCTCTTGCTTTTACCGATGCAGCTTATTACGAGGATGCCGACGACGACATGTTAGATCTTGGCGTGACGATTGGAAAGATGAGACTCACGGAGAGGATAGGCGGGTTTGTCCGACCCAAATTCTCACAAGAGGTACGCTAAAGTGGGTTTCTCTGATGCAAGGGCGACTGCTAACCCGAGATACAGATAACCTATGTCTTGAATGAAGTTCCCAGCTTTGCATCAGGCCAAAAGCCAATTTCACCAACCTCGGTGCTCAGTAATGAGGACGTTATTCGACCCGGGAAAGAGTTCCTTGCTCCGTCATCTAATTTCTTCTTCTCTACTGAGCCACAGCATTCTAATTTCATGTCCTATTTGCCGAGTCAAAATGTGGCCGACAATCTCTTGAACCAGTACTGGAATTGTGTTCATTACATGTGCCGCGTCCTTCACCGGCCGACCTTTGAACGTCAATACATGTCATTTTGGCAACAGGTGCAAGGCGGAATCGAGCCACCAGCTTCTTTGCAAGCACTTGTGTTTTCGGTTTTACTTTCGGCCACCACGAGCTTGGATGAGGAGCAGATCGCCATACAATTCGGTGTGGAGAAGAAGCAGCTCATTGAAAGTTTCCAGCAAGGCACAGAATCTGCACTTTACCGAGCCAATTTCATCCGAACCACTAAGTTACAGACTTTGCAGGCTCTTGTGATGTACCTCGTAAGCAACCAAGAATCTGAGTCATACGTTCATGCTTAACACGGCTTTTAGATTCCCCTTTGCCGAACAGAAGTCACTCGAGCACATTCAGCACTTGCTGGCACTGCGATTAGACTCGCAGAATGTATGGGTCTCCACCGAGATGGAACTCACTATGGTCTGTCGCCGGTTGAAGTCCATGTCAGACGAATGATTTGGTACCAACTGTGCTTTCTTGACATCCGGACATGCGAAGCGACGGGACCCCGACCACAAATCCATAAGGAGGACTTTGATACCAGATACCCTCTTAACGTCAACGACATTGATCTTGAATCAGACAATCCGCCAACCGAGGATGCACCTCACTGGACCGATATGACATTCAGCCGGATGCGATTTGAGATCAATGAAATGCACCGTTATACTTGGCTGGAGCGACCCCGATTGGAACGCAAGAAGACCACTTTGACTGCTGTGCTGACTAAGGTCCAACACTTCATCGCTGCCACAGACAAGAAGTATCTCCCAATGCTTGACAAGAATCAGCCTCTCCACAATATGGCCTTGCTGGTATACAAGCTGACCACACTCCGGATTCACATCATGTTCCTGCATCGCTACTCAAGCAATCACGCTCGCAAGATGCCCGAGAGGTTGCGAAAAATAGTCCTCACGTCTGGTGTACAGCAAGTAGAGTGCGCGATCATGATCGAGACTATCCCTGCGCTGAAGCCTTGGGCATGGTATCTCGGTATGCTTGACTTGACCCATCATCCAAGAAAGATTGCTAATATAACACAGGCGCGCTGCACCAATATCACACCGCTTTGCTGTTACTGGCCGAAGAGTATGCAACAGACATTCGACACCATGAGGACAGAATCTGGAAGTGCCTGGACTACGTCTTTGAACTGCCTGATCATCTTACGCGTCGCGAAAAGGCCAGACTGGTGTTGAGCGAGGTGGCTCAGAAGACCGAGATATACCACAGCTTCCGACGTATGCGCGCACCAAAAGATGTCGAGGACAAGATGGGCCCGCCACCACCTACCACCATACGAGCACATGGTCAATTATCGCCCAGCGCGTCGCCTCCTCCCATGGCTGCACATAGTGTTGGTCGGATGGCAGGTCATGCCGAGTACAGGACTTTTCGCCCAAACATTGGAGACCAAGTATACTACGCTTCGTTGAATGCCAGTCCAATGACGGCACAGACCTCCCCGCACTCGACAACCTCAAATATGAGCTGTCATGACCCAAGGAGGAGAGGGGAAAGTTTTGGTTCCATGGCCAGTCCCGGCATGGTCGATGTCGATTGGGTAAGTTCCCCATTTGCTTCTGCAATGTTCCAGCCTTTACCACTGGCTGACCATGGAAACCAGAACGAATGGGACAAACTATTTCCCCCTGAAGCGAATCTTGCAGAGTTCGGACACCTACCAGACTTTCAGTTCACAAACAATTTCATCCACCCTATCCAGCAGCAACAGCAGCAACAGCAACAGCAACACCACCTGCATAACCAACAACTTCAGCTACAGACCCAGCAGTTTCAACATCATCATCATCAAGGGCATCACACACATCCAAATACTCCGTGTTGATGCTGTGCTACAAGAATTCAAGACGTCCAACGACTAATGACTTTCAATGATACTTGACGAGCCCGTTCCTTCATTTGCTTCACCCAGGCCTCATTCTAAAAGTTTTATTATCTTCATTGTCAGCGGGATCCGGAACTAGGACGGCAGGAACTTTGCCGGATTGGATAAGGGTGGAGATGCTGCAATGGCCACTACTTCTGGTTCCTTCACGTGTCTTTAGATATAAGATGTAATATTCGTTGCGTTTCATGCTTCAAGCTTTCCACTGTCGCTCCACTTCGTTTGCTAACCGATTCAATAATTTGTATTCGCAATGTATGTGCGCGCTGGAGCGGAACCGCGGGATCAACTCCGTGATTTGGCATGACAGATGTTTTCATGATATGTCGATGCTCCAATTAGTAGGCGTGTTATTGACGCATACCAATGCTGTTCAACTTCTGATCTATGTCTATGCTCACATCCCAATGCAACTCCAGAGCGCAGAGCCATCCGGAATACAAATATGTGCTTTTGAAGTTTTGACTCCCATCAAAACCATGTCAAAATATCAATCTCTTATTGTCTGAACCCTACATTTCTCTTGACTCCAAGGTTCTCCCACCATCCTCTTCCCTCAACTTCGATGAACCCCGAATTTCCTCTCATCCATCTTTGAAGGCGTTTACGCGTTACCATACCACTCTTCCTCCTCCCCCACCATTGCCTTTTCTCATCCCGTAAATTCAATCGCTTTGTAAGGCCAAACAAGCCTATCCTACCTACCCTGTCCACCTTCACACCCTCTCACCGACACCTCCTCTATTTCATAAGCAATCCTCGCTATCTCGCCAGCATTCCTCACAACGAATTAATAAGCGCGGCATCGACCGAGGCAGAGTGCGTTAATCATGGTGCTATAGCTTATCTTTTTGATGGTATTGTGAGCAGGATGTGGGTAATGTTGTTCGGTTGTTAGGACGGTGATGGTGATGGTGATTTGCCAGGGACAGAATCTTATTGATGTGCTTGAATGGTTTGATGATAGGAACACTTGTCATGCAGCAGAGCATTTTCTTGTATACGATTTCCTTTGTGACCTATTCATCGCGGCTATGCATATGAATGGTATGCACATAGAAAATGGGGTAAGGTGTGTGGTTACAAACGTGTGCGTGGTATTGATATCTTACGTAACCAATGGGTTTCTGCTGTAGCAATGTACACAATCGAAGACCTTCATCATGCATCAATCACACCAATTCCAGGTCAGACTTGTAACACCTACTTTTCCGATCATCTTATCATCTCGTTCTTATCTGTGCCTCTTCTTCGGAAGCGTTGTTTGCTATTGAGCGACGCGCTGGAGTCTGAAAACATTGGCGGAGATGTCTACCGCAATGCTCCGTCACGTCGACGACTTCAACAAAGTCTTTCAGACACTGCTTGATGGTTAAATCTGATTGGCGTTTAAACAGTCGAGATCCTTCTGTTCAAACGTGGCGCGTCAAACTTCTGAGAGTGCTCAAAATCACTGCATCTCAACAGCACGACGTCTACAACGGGAGATTTTCTCGCGTCAAAACACCTCTAGTTGGTAGAAATGTGGCGAGTCATCGGCATGACGAAACAGGTTCTGGTATGGCTGACCT
The DNA here is from genome assembly GCA_007735645.1 of Venturia effusa. Classification (NCBI taxonomy): domain Eukaryota; kingdom Fungi; phylum Ascomycota; class Dothideomycetes; order Venturiales; family Venturiaceae; genus Venturia; species Venturia effusa. Next base: position 1,164,288 of record CP042190.1, on the reverse strand, counting down.
GATACTGAGGTGGCGAAGGGACTGACTGTGGCTCAGCGGTACGCTGTGTCAATTCTAGGTCGAGTCACTCAACCGCCGTGCCCTACTATCCCCCTTGTCATCTCTGTTCTTTGGAGTCGTCTCCAACTCTCGAGAGATTTAATTGACTTGCTGACAGGCTAGGCATGTACTCAGCGACCCGACCCTCGTGTTGCCCTGGCCCTGACGACCCATACTGGCGGTTTTTTATTACTCATGGAAACTGGAATAACTCGGCTACAAGGCTTCGATTAGGATTTAATCATCTGTTCGGCTAGATTCTGCGCTAGAAGCAGGACGAAGAGTTCCTCCCGTCCACTTTGGGAATACATCAGAAGCCCTCTTGTAAGATACAACACACTAGTTGCGCATTTCCCTCTATCGACCTTTATCCTGTTTGAACCTCTCTGCCCAATTCTCATCGCCTCCCAGATAGCGATACACCACGCGCGAGTCCAAATCTTTACACCTCGGATCGTTCATTGCGGAGGTGTACACGTCCAGTCCACTCTGCCCTAATGCCAGATTCACACCCACTCGATCAGCTGTGTCGACGGCAAGAGCGAAGTCCTTGCGCATCAATTGAACGCGGAAACCTCCCTGATAGCCTTTGCTTGCAGGTGCATCAGGGCACACGCCCGGAACCGGACACCAGCTACCCTGGTGTGTCACTAGGCGACTCTTCGATTATTTCATGGATTCCTCGATGACTTACTCGTCGCAAATCGCACTTTGAGCTGTGCTCGAATGGAAAACACTTGCTAACACTCTCGGGTCCATACCCGACCTGATCCCGACGTTCATAGCCTCGGAGACAGCGATGGCAATAAGCCCTGAGCAGTAATTGTTGCAAAGCTTAGCCGTCAATCCAAGCGAGGGTCCTCCACATGCCACGAGAGTCTTACCCATTTTCCCTAGCAGACCTTTGAGTAATGGGAGTTTAGGGTCCTCTTCTGAGCATCCAATCATGAAAGTTAGCGTTCCCTTCTCTGCTCCGAGGACACCCCCAGAAACAGGCGTGTCAAAGAATGATGCTGTGGGACATCGTTTCAGTGTTTCTTCTCTCACGGTCAGAGATGTTGCCGTGTCGATGGTTGAACAGTCTATCAATATCTTTCCGGATATATCCGAGGCTAGGACTCCGTTCTCAGGTGTCAGGTATACGCTTCGCACATGGGAACCTTCTGGTACCATGGACAGAACGACTTCCTACTTACGTTGTCAGTTCAATCTGTTCTGAATGTGACAGGGACGTTCTACGAACGGCGCGTTCCGCCACCTCCCTTGAGCTTCTCATCGCCGTCACTCTCAATGGATGCTCTTCACAGAACGTTTTGAGAACATCATCCACGACATCGTAGACAAATAATTTCGTAGAATGCGAAGTTTTCTTAACCAGGTTTTGGGCCATAGGTAGACCCATGAGGCCGAGGCCAATGAATCCAATCGACTTGATCTGGTCTGCCATGAGATTCAGTGGCACAGTGCAGCTTTGAATTTCCGTGAAGTTCACATGATAACGAAGATCAGAGGTACGGGTATAACGAATTAACGGATAGAAAGGGTCCGTCCCGACCCAGCGCGTCATGCAATTTCCCGAATATTAGTTACCCCAGATTACCCCTCTGCCACATCCCCCACCGTGCATATCATCACTATTGCCGAAAGCGGAGGTGCATGCGCCGAATAGCTATCGAGACTCGGGCTCGAAATTGATAACAACAACTTCATTGCACACCAAAAGAGCTTCAAACGAAAGCTCAGAGCTGAGTCTTTCACAACCTTTATACCAAGCAAAAACCAACGTACAGTAACAACCAATTAAATCCACCATGTCATCCTCCCAACAACAACAACAGCAACCATCTGAAGAAGAGCTCAAAAACGCCCACACCCTCCTCTTCAATGCCGGCCTCCAAACCCGCTACGCCGTCGCCGGCAAAGAATACGTCGACAAATCCCTCACCAATAATGCCTCAGACTTCTCCCGCCCCATGCAAGAATACGTCACGGAATCCTGCTGGCACAGTATTTGGGGCCGCCCCGGTCTCGAAAAGAAGACCCGGTCTCTGCTCAACATCGCCATGCTTTGCGCCCTGAATAGGAGTACGGAGTTGGCGGTGCATGTTAGAGGCGCTGTGAATAATGGCGCCAGCGAGGTGGAGATTAGAGAGACGATTATGCAGGTTGCTTGTTATTGTGGGATGCCGGCGGGGCTTGAGGGGACGAGGGTTGCGGAAAGGGTTATCTTGGAGATGAGGCGGGAACGGGAGGAGGGGGAGGGTGGTAAGGGGGAGAAGGAGCAGGCGCAGGTGGAGGGCGGGCAGAGTTTAAATCCTTCTTGAAATGTTGCTTTAGCTCGAAGGCCAAGTGATGTTAGGCATACTCCGGCTTTAAAATCTCATTAGTCTCATGATCATCAAAACATACTGTACAGTAGTTCAAGTTTCGTCTTGAGCTGGATACAAGGCTGACTACAGCTGGTACCCTGCAGACAAAGTCACGTGCCTGAATACTTTTGCGCAAACGAGGACAAGCTGAACATGTACGGCTTGGTCGATCAAGCCTTGATCACGTAATGAGTCCTCAAAATCGCGTTCGCAAGACTCAGAAGAACTTACGGAGTCTCCTTCGCACTTCTCAAAGAAGATCAATTTGATGCGCAATCTCCACCCTTCCCAACTATTCGTTTCTTCGTACCAAGGACACTTCTTGAAAGTCAGACCATCCCACTATAGTGTATCTGCAACAAATATTGACTGCAGCATATCGTGCTCCATATCTTGTATGTTCGGTAATTACCGTATAGTGAAACTATATTGCCAGCATCAAATCGAATGGCGCCAATTCCCATCATCAGTGGGTCAGCCGATACATAAAGGAACCTGAAAATAAGGGGCAGTGGAGATCAGGAGGAGCATCCCATCCTATGTCCCAGTCTCTCGCTGTGAGCGGTAATAAAGGCACAGGTAATGAAGACAGCCTTTAGTGCGATGCAGCTAGCTTCAGCCATTATTGATACCAGTCGAGTCTCGCCCACCTCTAGGGAGAATTTGCGGATCTTGGAAGTCGTACAGCAAGGCAGTTTTCATTTCGAGGTCGTCGGCGATCTCCTAGGGCATCGGTTGTCGCCACCAAGCTTGTCGCGTGATTTTGACCCGATACCTTTGCGACCATCATGTAGACCTTTGATCAGATGATTGAAATGCCGATGGAGAGCTGGTCGTGCAGAATTTGGGGATTACTCAGAGGTTGGTGTTTGGAGAAGAAGAGAAAGCGTTCGTCATGCAGTTCTGAGGGCTCCACGCTAAGTGTGATAGCGTGCTCTAATATACCGCATATCACACGGGCTCTGACATCATGACGATATTTCAACCAAACGCATCACAATCATAGTTCTACTTCTACTAGTACTTCTCAAACATCAACCTTTCACACAACTTGAAGCAGTTCAAATTCTCTTTTCGTACCTATCAGCACCACCGGAAAAGCAAAGATGGCCCTCAACGGAGCTTCACACAACCCAATGTTCGTCCCTGTTTCCTGCACCCACTTTCTACATGCAAAGCTGCGAGGTCTTCCTTTCGTATCTATCTCAGTGTTTGATGAAGATATATTTTCTTCCTCAACACCTCGACTGGCGATTACAATGGACAAATTTTCTACGAATTGAGAAATCAGGTCGCTAGAAATTTCACTTCAGCCTTCCCCCAATGAAGCCACCTATTAACTCAAACCAATTCACCCAAATCCAAAGCCCAACTGTTGCTAACTAACAGTCCTCAGGGGCGAACCCACAGGCAATGTCTCAGGCCCTCCACCCAAGCTAGACGAAAGCACAAAATCCGAACTCCTCGATTCATCGAAGCAGCAACCGACAGCAGATGCGAGCGCGAAGAGCGATGATTCCAGCGTACCGCCTGAGGTGAAGAAAGCTGAGAAAGGTGATAAGTCAGAGGCACAGGTTGAGGGAGGGCAGAGTTTGAATCCTTCTTGAGTTGGCGAAAGGAGACGAAGGAGATTAAAAGAGCCAGGAGGGGCGATATCATGGTCTATCTGACTAACTCAGTCTTGATTGTAAACCTCTATATCCCAGTCTGATCCCTTGCTCGTTTTAGAGTAATAATCTCCAACCAATACCTCCTTCACCAACTAGTGTAATCCATAAGCGATTGAAATGCCATGCTGGTGTTGAACTCACTATCACGATATCCCAGATCTTTTGGGTATTGAAGATTGACATTCTGCCAATAACGCGTGGGCTTTGATACCACTCCGCCGGTTTGTTGGCAAGAAACGAGGCTGGTGAACGCTTATGCCCATGTTACTCCACTTTTCTCCTCTGATCTTGAGCCTCCCCAGCGCTCCAAGAAACGACTGATTCCATTTCACAGAGAGATCACAAGCAGTCCCGCTCGTTTCTTTCTCGAACCACACCTCCAATTCTCCCAATTCGATCTCAATATCAAGCATCTCTCGAACGTCAGCCTTCCATTGATTATTAAATCCATCTTTCTGACGGCATTCTGCAACAAAGAACACTTGCAACAGATGAACCGCGCAACCGGCGAGATATCGTCATGAACCATACGTCCAATCATCCCTTCCGATCACCCTCTGAAGCCACGATCAAAAAAGACTCCCAACACGCAGCCTTCAAGTAATGAAACATGAGAAAAGACTTTCGAATTCGCAATTCCGCCGAGAAAAACCCTAAGACACCTCACCCGAAAAATTCAAAGACGGAGGAGTATACATCTCCTCAACCCCCGGTATCACCCTTAACTTATAGTCGTAAGCGAGAGTGTGATATAACTACCTACAAACGACGATACTTCGATACAATTTTGCTTTGGATCGGGATGGTGTGGTGGCAGGGTCTCATTCTTTGGTCATGTAATAAAGTAAACACCAATTCAAGAGTGATCTGAGCTAGAATAATTTGAAGCGCTCGTTAGTGGAAGGACGGTGGTCGAGATGGGATTGGCTCGGGATCTGAGTTGCTAAGTAACCTTGCCAATGCTGGTGGGGAAGATTTGATCACGTGTGGGGTCGGTTATAAGATATCTGCTAGTACCCAGCTCGCAATACACGCACAGCTATACCAACAGCCACAAGCCGCGTTTTGGGTCTGACAGAGAGAGAACAACGTGCATTGCCTGTGCGTAGGATCAGCTGGTCCGACAATATATCGTCTTGCAGGGTCTTCTGCGTCGAGCTCCAAGAATCCTCGAATTGAACGACTATACGTACAGAAGGCAGGCGTCTTCGGACCGTCCTCTTCAAGAGACAGAAGGCAAGCAAACGCCCCTCACATGCAAGCTATGCTTCCACCCTATCCAGATCCCGTGGTATATACAATGCAAATGCCTGACTTAGCCCACTACCTCTTAGCGGTATCCGATGTATCCTCCTCCTCGTCATCGTGCGTGCATACTTTGCATCCCTCGCCCACGATGCTTCTCAGAACGTGTGCATGTGCCACTTTCGCGCCCACGCTTCTGGTAAATCCTGCATCTTCCAGAGCTTCGTCTGTTCTTAGCTGCTTCTTTAATCTCTCGGCGGCGGCGATGGTATCAGGGTCGGTGATGGCGTCAAGGAGGCAGGAAAGATGGTAGATGTGTCCGCAAGCGAAGCCAATCAGCGATTCGCGTTCTAGGCCTATGTCAGTGATTTTATGCGTCAACGAGTCGATCTCCTCACCATCTTGAACGAAGAGTTTTCGGCAGCCAGCGCAGTGCCCTGGCTTCACTTCTCCTTCGTGCTGTCGCGGTGCCATGATTTCCTCATCGGGCGGGGCGAGGTAAGTGTCCGTTCCATCAACCAGAGGCTTGACGACAGGCTCAACGAAAACCTCCACGCCTGCTTTCTTGCCTTCGGGTTCGTGGATGACTTCGAACTTTACCCCTCGCGCACGCCCTTTCCGCAACGCTTCCATCCGAACCGCCACTTCACCTCGCAGCACCTTTGCCACTCCATCTGAGATACTCGCTTGTATTTCGTACTCCCGGACCATCTTTCCGATGCCTTCTTTGAGACCTTCGATCTCTAGACCTTCGGGAATTCTCCGAACAAGCGTGATTGGGTCTAGCGTGGTGCCGACTTCCTCTAGCAAGCCCTTGATGAATCGCGGCTTGTCCATTGAATAGTCCAATAAATCATTCCACAAGTCCTTGTCGTCTTGCTCCTTGGCGAAATTTATTGCTAGGCTGACGTCTCCAAGCGTGTTGATGATGAGGCTCAATGCTCGTTTGGTCTCTCCTGTTTGCGACAAGATATAGACGAGCTCAGGCCAGTACTGACGGTGCTCACAAATGGCCGATGCTTTTTCAAAAGCGTACGAGCGAGATTGGCGGAGGAATTCCATCAAGAGAGGTCGATCGTATTCAGCGAACAGGCTTACAGCCAAATCGCCGAAAGAATTGTCTTCTAGCAGTGCTCGCCCTTCCGTCTCCATTCTTTGCCTCTTCTTGAGTTTAGTCTCCGATTCCGATTCTGCATCCGTGCCTTGGCCTTTCCACAACGCACGCAGATAGAAGAACAAGAAAGGTTGCAGAGTGGGTCCATGATTATCCAACTGTTCGACCACGACGTGAGGGCGAACTGTGCCTTGATATGCTTCATCAACGAGCAGATGAACGGCTTCCACGCTGGCTTCTTCGAGCTCACCTAACGTTGCATTTTGCAGCTGTTCCTTGGTAATTCGCAACATAAGAAATCCAGGCAAATCGTCCGAGATGGCGGAAAGTAGATGATGCTCTCGAATCAGTTGCATAGCAGCATCTGCATGCTGAAGACGAATGTAGCATCGCAGTGCATCCTGTGGCCTTTGATCGGCTTGATACAACCGCGCTAACGAGTCAACCAAGATTCTCCAGTCACGGCCTTGCTCACCACCCTCAACAGTCTCCTCGCTAACTTCACCGCGAGCGAGTTTGTCCTCAAGCGCAGAAGTGATTACGCCAATACTAAACAGATCCGTGTCCCAAGCGTCGAGCAGCTCTTTTACACGCGAGCTATCGCGGCCAATATAGTGCCCAAGAACAAGCTCATATACATAAGACTCAATTGGTGGCTGGAGAGGTTTCGATGGTACGTATGGAGTGATCTCATCAATGCGACCGACTTTTGCAAACTCCAAAATCCAGTGCTGCCATCTTGGCGATGTGTCAAGAACACGCCCAGCGACTCGACCCGCTGCTCGCCAATCTTGTGCAGTAAACAATTGTTGAAGCCACAGTTCACCAATTCGTCTGCGCTCTTTTTCTAGAGCCGAGTTGTATTGCTTTGAAGCGGAGATGGTTGTTGTCGATCCGGAGTCGTCAGCAAAAAAATCGACGAGACTCTCGCGCCGATCTTTCATGGGTGTGCTTGTCGTGCTTCGTGAATCCGATAGCGACGCCGTGTCCAAGGAAACCGTTACGACTTCTGGATGCTCGTCAACCAACTCCCACGCCTCTTTGTACTCTTGATGATCTAGAAGCCACGTGAGGTGATCTGATAGATCGCGTTTTACAGCCAGGACGCAGTCGAATGGACTTTGGATGAAGATTTTCAGCCCTGGCGTCGATGCTGTCGGGTGTGCATCGCTGTGTCTTCTGGTTGCAATCAAATCCTTGCCGCCACTGACGGATCCCGGAACAGCCATATCCCCTCCACTGTTGGCTGAGCCTCGAATGCTCGCACCAGAGCTGGTAAAGATACGAGCAGCACCACCAAAACTGACATCCCACAGTCCATCACCAAGAGCTGCTAGAGTACCTCGTTGAACGACGCCAGTTTCGGGAGCGGCAGGTACATATAAGGTACCCAGATGGTAATCAGCGGCGGACAGACCTTCGAACCGGCTCATTGTCAACGTGTCTACGTCGATTTCCTCTTTCGTAACCGCATTGATGAGTCGGAGCTCAGGGGACAGCCCAGTTTGACGTTGGTGAACACCTCTTCGCGGCGTGGTCTTGACAGCGCTTGGTATTGGATCATTATTGTCGTCGCGGGTCCGATATGCAAGAACGAGAAGCAGAGAAGGGGTATAAAGCGATAAGCCAGATATAATACAGTCGTCAAATAGCAAACTGAGTGTCAAATTAGTAATCCGATCTTGACCACAACTCATAAACTTACTGATGTACAATAGTAGCACTTCCACCAACCCGTTCCCCGGATTTCAAAGTGGTCTCCGGGGTCACTTGGAGAACCCATGCACTGTCGCCCCAGCCCACAACCAGCTTTTCAGCCTTCTTCCGATTAGATCGTCCATTTCTAGCCAGGCGGAGTGTATCAGATGCGCTTGCGCTTGATTGGGCGCCATTTGAATGTGGCACATCTTCTTCATCGGTTTCGAGACTGCTCTCGTTGATCCATTCGACGCGGGCTTTCCACACGCCAGCCATCTCTTCCCACTGTGCACGATATGGTCGATCGACATGCGCGATTCGTTTCCAAGCATAATCCCCATCCTCGCTGTCAAGTCTAATGTCCGACCGCATGATCTTGATCCCTTGCTCGTTCACCCAGGCCACGAATTTGCCTGAGAGTGACCATTTGATCGCACTAATGCTCCCTTCTCCCGAGTGTATCACCGTATCCCGACCTGTGTTTGCACCGATTCCGATTGAACTTAGCCAGCCAGATGCAGCAGCAGCAGCACTTGTGGTATTTGCGTTTGCGCTCACCCCAGACTTGCCACCGTTCGTCAAAATTAGGTTTCCAGCTAACCCGCCCGAAAGATAGTTTCTGTCGTTCTTATATTCTGGTGACAAGGCGACTGCTTGTACTGGTCTGGCGAAATTACGCAGCATGACATCTTTTTGGTCCACCAACGATTGGACACAGACGTGACCGTCCAGGGACGCCGTAGCTATGTAGATTGAATTTGAAGGGGTTGCTGGAACCTGGTACTGCGGTCGTTGTGGAGTTCGGGGTGATGCGGGAGCACCAGACCTGATTGAAGGAGATTTGGCAGGCGAGCTCGTAGGCATGTCTAGCGAAACTCTGCTTGCAGCTTCGGACCGCGTTGATGGCCATGGTGGAGGAAATGGAGACACTGAGACTGCAGTGACTGAAGCTGAATGGGCGTGGTAGACTCGCAAGGGCTGAAAGGATGGTATGGTGAGGATGTTCTATACTTGTCAATTGTGCTCGTTTGTGTGGCGTGCAAGCTACATACCACATTGCCATTATGTGTGCCAATGATCTAGACATATGTCAGCGACTTCCCGCAGATATTGAAGCTCCTCTAAGCTTTGCGCCTCAAACTTGAGATAGGGCATACCATCTTGTCTCCAGCGACGAGAAAGGCACTGCTCGAATCCCCAGCGCGATATACAGCTCCCAGACTTCCCGTAAGACGAGAGTATTTGAGTTTCGGCTCCTCATCTTGTCCTTCGTCCTCGTCCTCGTCGTCCTCGTCGGTGTCTATAGAGGCGGATTGGGGTCGAGATGGAGTAGAGGGCGCCTTGATGGTATTGGTTGGAGAGGAAGCAAGATTCCCATCTTGATCCTCGTCAGATGCTGTAGCCATGCCTCTGCGGCGGCTGTAATTGTTACCGCTCCTGGGCAGCTCTACACATTGGCTTCAGTTGTCTTCAGCTTTGCAGGCTGTCGGCTCTGTGACGATGCTCTTGCTTTGACGCGCGGGTGACTCGGGCCACGAGACGGGATTGATTTAACGCCTCAATTCTCGTATTCGTATCGAGATGTTTGTCAGGAAATATATAACAGCCAGCCAGTACACCAATTTACAATATCGGGACATCAATGGGCAAGTGCTCTTCTCCAGAGCCCAGACAAGGCAGCCTTTCTTAGTAGTCATCGGCTCTTCTGCCTACACGTCTGCCTGTGCCTGATCGATGCCTACAACGTCAAAACGAATATAAAGCCTGACAGCTGCTCATTGCGGAAACATCCATCTCCTCGAGCGTCTCTCCTGATTGATTCCAGAATGTCTGGCTTCAAGTCTACTGAGCTGTTCGGGGGTGCTCTCGTCGCCGATTTGCCTGCTACTTTTTCAGACATCAGGTTGGTATAGTATATGTCGATCCATTGATTCATGACTCTAACGTAGCCCAGCACAATCCGTCAGGTTCCTGACCACCAAGAAATCTACCTTGATCCGAACGGTTTCACGAACATCATCATTGAAGTTAACGAGCGTGTATCAGCTGAAGATGCTTGCACAGATATGGAGGCTTTGAAGTATCACTTCAAGGATATTGTGGCATCAGAGACCGATGAGGTAAAGTTCTGGAGCGAAGATGCTGCCAACTTGACGAAGATGCCGTATGCTCACAATTCTGTATAGTCGTAGTCCGAAATACTAACAAAAGCCTAGTGACGCGCCAGCACTCGTCCTTTTCGCCACCACCCATCCACTTGAAGGCGACAAGAGAGCCAAAGATGACTTCACAGGCATCATGCTCTTGTTGATCCGACTTGAAAAGCAGACTGCCGATATCCTCATTGCTATCAATGTTCCGCATGTTCCTGGCGAGTACGAAAAAGATGCCATCAATCTCGATCAGCAAAAGATCGGCCCTCATCTCGAGGCTGGCTTAGCCATCCGGAAGCACATTCTGGAGAGTTTCGAAGTCAAGGACTGGTCTCTCTTCGGTACTGATGAGTGAAGTTCCTCGTCCGATCAATTTCTTTGTCCTGAGGACATCACAGGTCGGATTCACTCGACGAATTTCTGACGCAGATGCTCCTTACGACATTCCATCATCATGGCGCCTGCTTTTGACACCGACGAGGCACCAACAACTATTTCATGGATCCAAAGTGCGACACCCATCTGCTGATGCCCATATTGCTTACCACTCGTGACCTGCATACTACCTCGAAGACGAGCCACGCAATAAATGCCTCCAACATTCAAATATCAACTCTTAGCTCGAATACTCCAGCTCTATCTATCTTCTGTTGTCTAATCTGCTCCACGCAATCAAAATCGTATTGTTCTTAAAAAGCGCACCGAGCTGACATCGACCTATCGAGCCAAATTCGCTGAATTAGCTGAATGGGCCGGAAGAGACCTTCAGTTGAATGTTTGGCAGCTGTTTTTGATTCTCGCTTAAGCCGCGTCGACTCGAGTCTTGTCGATTTGTGGGCTAATGCTGGAATTGGTGGGGGTTGGTTCTAAAAGAGCCATCAAACCATGGAGCACGTCTGAAACCTACTTTGGAGATGAAGAGTAGCTCTGGTTTGAGCCTCAAGAAAAGAACTCAGAACGGAATATTTGGATCGGATTTGGCTGATGATCATCCTCGTCTTCGCTTCTGAATAACAACGTATAGACAGGTACCTTTGTCTGGACGCCTGTTAGAGAATAGTCACGCACCTGCGTAAATTTCACGGGATGACGGACCTTTCTGAGAGAGCCCTTGCCGGTCGGCTGAGACAGATAAGAGGACGCGTCATTCATCCTTAGACAGGGACGCAGAAAGTCGGAAAGTTGAACATGGATGAAAAGCATCGTAGAGAAATACATCAAAACGGATACAATAGGGCTGTTCCTCAGCTCCCGAGAATTGCCGACCGGTAACGAAGGGGGGAGAAGGTGTATCAATTACATCGATGCCTGATCTTGGATAGCGACTCGCTTTCCGGTCATCTGACGTTCATGACGATATAACAAACCGTCGCAAAGCTTCAAGCTTATAGGCTCGGGAAACAAGCACAGCAATGAAGCCACCAAGACCCTGAAAATTCGAAATGTGGGCACCAAGAGTTGACGAGCCATATTCCAGCATCCCACATATCCATCCCGCCTTACAAGCCTGATCGGCATCAACTCCACTAAGATGTGTAAGGGCGAGCTCTCTCGCATCTCTCTCCACGTGTTCCTCGCCCTTACATGAAAGACACCTATGGGTCTGACCATGGATTTTTCCAGTCTGTAGTACAATCCTTATTCATTGGCTTCCCACCATAACATCCTCCCTTACACGCTATATAAAACTGCCTTCTCCCTGAATCAACGCAGCAAGAGACGATTCCGGGCCACTTAGACGCACACTACCAATCAGTATCAGCCTCTGTCACCAGTTGGTCAAGGGTTGATTTCCACAACGAAGACTACACTTACAGCTTGTACCTGTGGAAAAAATGTGCCACTTTTAGGGCAGCACGTCATACCGTATTTCGATCCTCCAGTTATTTGCCCGAACTTGTTGACACGGCAACAGCCCACGAAGAATGGGTCCGGATGGGGGAATTTGAATTTGGGATCCTCAGCGTAGGCGTGGTCGAGGAAGAGGAGGGGTACGAGGAGTAGGACTTTCATGGTTCTTTGCGATAGATGGGTTTGCGAATGTGTAGTCGTGGTGACGTTGGAGATGGAGGATGGAGCAATGTTCAAATTAAGAGAGTGTCGAACTTTATAGGCCTAGGAACAAAAGTAGAATTTACTATGGTAGAAGGCGTTCGGTGCGCTTTGGCGCCGTAAAATCGCGGAGTACTATCTGAAGCAGATACGATAGTACCCAAGGAATATACGAGGATAGTCCTCCTACGGTACCCAGCCAGATCAACGCTTTATTGGTAGATCCGCCGTGATGAGACCGGAAGCACATGAAGGTATCTCCGACCAACCAGTTTGTGCATATGAGACGTGTACAACGAACTAGGTATTTCATTGCTGTGGAGCGATCGCTCTAGATATTGGCTTGGCCAGGTACCACGGTCTATGGTACCTAGCCAAAGGACAATACAACTTACTAATTGGTGGATATGCGGCGGTAAGATCACAGGCAAGGGAACTTGTTCACGAACAGCCAGATTCTGGTAAGGTTGCTGGCAGAAAGAACGTGAATACTGGGATACGCCTCAGCACAGCGTGGAGCTGGACACAGTCTGCAAGCTAATCAGACTCTATGCATAAGCTGTACATGAATACTCTATCACTGCGAGATTAGCACCGTGGTTATATTCTTTCTGTCAGCTACTACAGCACTTGTGGGATGTGTACTGGGTATTTTATCGTCGTTCGTTCATCTGTGGTAGCCGGCCAAAAGAATGTTAATTCTGACCCCTGTCTTGGCCAGTGCGTACGGTCGTCTCTCTCTCCTCTCTTCACGATTTCTCGTGATTTTCTCTTCGGTCTAAAGGGAATATATTCTTCTTATTCTTCGCTACTTAGGCATATAAAATTTATACTTATTCTTGTATGTTGAGTGGGAGAAGACGGGGGACGTGGTGAGACCCGCCAATTAACCTTCTTTTGGCCGGCTACCACAGTATAGCTCCGGACGATCCTCCACGCTCGAGGGGTTGAATGAATAAGCCGACAGGGACATCGGAGAGGTCGCCCGCAATTCTAATCTATCTCAAACCATTTTCTATCCATTGAGAAGATAAGGTGCTTAGCTAAAATTTGAAGTCGTATTTTGAGGTGGTTAGTCTCCACACTGGCCGGAACGTCCTATTTGATGGTTAGCCGTCAATGCATTTACCTTAGCTCTCAGATTTACTGTTCATTCACTCACTCAATTTCTCCATCACATCCGAAGTCCTGCACAAACGGCAATATTGCTGTTGTCCAATTTCCGATTCAATGTTTGTTTGGCCAGATACCACAGCAAGACCATTTGTACTGGGATTCGCCTGTTGGCTGGGGGTAACTGTGCGATGATCTGTCTCAACATGTTATGCCCACGCCGTGAAAGTCTTTGTAGGCTCATCTGTGGCGCTCGTGGGTTCTGGGTCTTAAATCGTCGATTCCACTTCAAATGGCACGGTTTTTCATTGTAGTATTAAAAAGGAATCCTGAGATCCTACCGCTCCGGCCTACGCTCGATACCATAATAGTATCTAGAAACAGCTAGATTCTGCTGGTATTGGATAGAATTTGACCAGTACCTCTCCTAATTACGTAGCTAGGTAGGTTTCATCGGCACTATACAGTCCTGTACTTCTTATGCCCGCAGCGGGTACTTTTCTCTATAAAGTTCAACTTGAAGTGGAACATGTGATCTTTGGAGTGCAATCGACGATGATGCTGGTCTCCATTGAAGATGGCAGACGTATGGAAGCGGCAAGTCGCAAAGATCTAGGTACTGTTCCCATCATGGTAAGACGTGGCGTCGTGGACACTTCGAGTTGGTGTTAGTGGAAGATCGAAAGTCTTTCTGCTAAGCCATACGTGCGTAAAAATCGTCACGCATGCGTGTTTCTGAGAACGGGCTGTCCAAAAGGAGGAACATCACAATCTCGACTTTATTTACGTGATTAAAAGAACGCCAGGTGTCCAAGTCTTCTTCGGTAGTACTATAGGACTTGATGCTACGCGAATGATTTCGTAAAGGAGGAAACAAGACCATGGGCTAGCTGAGCAGCTCAAATGCAAAACCAGAACCAGAGAAGTTGCAGTAGAGAACCATATACCGAGCACTCGGCCTCGGCAACCCATCTTTCCTATAAAAAAGTTGACGACCCTCAATCCGCGATCAATGTTGATGTTATTCTGGCGACTAAAGGAGTTCATGGCTCCGGAAAATCGTTGATATCGATCTATACCACAGATAAACAAAGCCGCGACCCATGCCGGTAGAGTTCTGGAGTCTTATCGATGACAATCTCAAATCGCAGACGATAGAATCAACTTGGATGTACTCAGACCCGGACTTGGAGGAGGGCTGGAGAAATTTGTTTCGTGGTAACGAATTCACGTCTGTCCGCTCAAGGGTGACCCGCAGAACTCCAAATCGACCTCGAATTTTTTCGCCCTGCTAGGACTACTGTCGCATGTCAATACGGCGTTTAATCAATGGGCCATGACTTCGGGATGTGCTGGAGCAGTGGCATGACCCTCGCCCATCTCCATGTCCTCATCGGCTCCTTCGCCCTTCTCTGCGCCTTCTTCAGCCTCCTCTGCACCTTCCTCGTCATCTTCCTCGTCGCTATCGCTGTTCTCGGAGCCGAGCTCTTCGCTGCCAGCGTTCGAGGCGGCATCATCTTCCTCATCTGCGCCGGCGGCCTCGGCATCAACATCCATGTCACCGTCGCCCATTTCGACTTCCTTGCCGTTAGGAGGGGCGGACGGCTCTCCAAAGCCCTCTGTAGTGACGCCTTCTGCATCGACTTCCTCCTCTTCATCGGCGCCATAGAGGTCTTCGTCGTTAGGTTGGGCATCAGCCTCTGGTTGGTCTGGTGGGAATTCTGGCGGCGCAGTGGCCTCAGAATCCCTGCAGTTTGTTAGAATTAGACTTTGTCTAGCCATAAAGAAAAAGAGTCTTACCACTTGATAGCAAATCGAGTGACTCGGGGCTTTTCTGCCAGGATGTTGCGACGAATCTTCTCGATGACAGGCTTGCTAGGAGGGCTCTCTGCTAGAGTCTCGTCTGTGTACTCGTTGTTGACATAGTATCCCACACGCACGAACTCGCGCCCATCGTAGCTGCAAGTCAAGAGGATGACAGTGACACCGATGACTTCAGAGCTCGGGATGTTGGCAGTGTTTGGTGGGTCGGCTTCGAAGACGAATTTGTTCGTTCCTGGCGGGATGGGACCGACAAGAAGGGAATCGAGTTCTTGGTCGTGTTCCGAACTAAGTAGATTCATTCATTAGCCCGGTCGTGTACAAGATGGGGAACTGGAAATTATACCTCTGTGCACTTCCGACGTACGTCAACTTCCACTCCAAATCTTTGCTCAAGTTCTCCAGGCTCTCAAAGGTAATCTCGAATTGGTACGGCGCGTTGAATGGCGCGGGATTGTTCAAGACCTTGACATCCAGAAGCGTGACGACAGACATGATGGCGGTGGAATATAAGAGTGATGCTGAAGTAGCGGGCGTATTTCGATCGTTTGTAAGTACGCGGAGGCAGGCGTAGACTTATGTGTGGTGTAGATTGTTGAATGCAGAATGCTTTGAGTTCCGACGTGGTATGTTTGGCTGGAGTGTATTGTTGTTGACAAAGGTCCTTGCTCAGCGGTAAGAAGCCTCACGGCCAAATAGAGACTGGTTGGTGGGGAGAGAGCGAAGAAACACTTGGAAAAGGAAGTTGGCGCAGTCCAAGCGTTGACACGAACGCGACACGGTCAATATGCTGGTAGCTAAGAGAACAGGCCCGAAAATGCCAGCACGGCTTAAAGTACCCTATGTCATGTGATGGCTGAAATCCTTTTCCGGCTCTAATTACACTGCAGCCATACTACAATTTTCCTCGCATGAACGAACACCAACCCTTTCTCCTGTAGCATGGCCAAGAACCATCTCGATCCTGCAGATACTGTTGAAAGTCAGATTGATGGTGACGAGTTCCTGGCAGTATCCATTTCTTTGTCAAGACTGCATCGACATCCATCTCGAATCAACAGACAGCAATAACAATGCTCTGTTGATTTTTTTCAGCAATGAACAGCAGCAATAGACTGAACTGACATTTTTCTCTCTACTTCGTCTCATCTGGTGAGAGATGGGCGACAAATTCTGCTCTCCTCTAATACATCACACTTGTAGATTCACCATTCGATAATGCCCGGATGGTATTGGAATTGATTGACAGCTATGTCACACAAAGCATTGCCGCAAGCCTCCAAGATGACTTACACCCCACCCGGCGCGTGAGCACTCTTTGAGTGCAAGAAGTTAAGAAGAATTTCTCATCGGCGACCTTGCGACACAATTGAAGCTCGCCAGCGAGTGTGAAGCTTTCTAATTGCTACATTACGACGAAATTGCGTAGATCTACTATTTCAGATCGGAGGCGTTTTCGTTGGAAGATGGGAAGATCGTGTACATGATGTCTTGTCATGATTTGATCCGGCCGGGTTGTGCTATAAGGATGAAAAGCTGCTAGGTATAGGTATCTTCGCTGGTCATGCCGGAAGTGGTTACAGGCAAACTTCTAAACCAAATCAAAGAATTGATATGACTCCTTGCCATCCTCGATACGTTGTTTAAAATCCTTCAAATAACTATCATTCATATGGGCGGAGATGAAAAGATCTTGGCACTCAAGTCACTCCGAAACGAGGAGACTGTGGAAATGCCAGACGTACTCACATTGGAAAGATCAAATGACTGTCAAGCGCACACGATATCGCCTCCAACTTCATTACTTCATCCTAAGACCGGTACTGGCTCACGGAGCTGTATATCCCGTCGCCTAGCGTGACGAAAAGTCCGCCACCCTTGAGATTTTCCTGTAAGATCTTATCATCACGCCTCTTGCCCTACCAACAACATCATCTCCCTTTGCAACCGCAATCTCCTTGCATCTGCCCTCGCCGCAGAGCTGCATTTGCAGCTAGACTTATGGCCTGCCCAACATGATCGTTCCCGCTCCGATCCCTCCCCCTGAATCGTGACACAGCAGAACGAATCGGATTCCTGCCTCCTTGGGCACCTGGCCGCTTCAGTAGACGGCACCTTGTGCTATCATGACCACGAGCCGGGAAACTTGAAGGTAGCTCTAGGATTTGTCCCGGGCGAGGTTGAACACAATTCTCCTGCACGCGAGCGAGATCGTCGCAGTCGGCGTTGGTTCCATAAACTGTTTGTCGACCTGCATGGCTGGAATGCGACTTGTCTCCGGTCATCCAATGCTCAAGCATGGCACTGGGTGTTCGCTTGTCCTTCGAGTGGTCTAAAAGTGGTAAAATATGGAGTCTGTCTCCATTCGTGTAATTTCCTCTTCACATTCTTTGCTCTGGCCCTGATCCACATTACGATTTTTGTTCCCTCCCCATAATCCTGCTAGGTGCTGATTATCATGTTTCCCACCGAATCTTTCATTTGTAACACTAGAAATTTATGTTTCAGATCTTGCACGTCTGTGTGCGACTTCTCTGCAATCATGGCTTACGCTTTGAGTATCACACTCTATGTAGCATTGCGCGATAATCGTATTATGCTAATCGAAGACAGAAAACACAGTCTCTCAATCCCACAGCCTAGAAAAGAGACGGGTTAAAGCCACTATTCCAACCTCGCTCATGACTCTCCCAAGCGAGTTGAGGAACAGAATATGCGACTTCATCTTCGAGATTCCGCACCAGCAAGATGAAGACCCGGCAAACCTTAGCAATGACCATCTCTCGGAACGTTTCAATCTGTTGCTCTGCTCACGGCAACTTCGTCGAGAACAATTCGAAAAGCTTTTCGCCGTCGACCGATTTTTCCAAGACTTCGAGGCTCTGAACGCGTGGATCTGCAAAGGCGATGCCCTGAATCCGGATTTGCTGCCACACGTCCGTCATGTTGGCATCCAAACTGGTCGAACAAGAAGAAGAAATGAATGTAGCACAGCCTACCATGGCCTGCACATACGGACGGCATTTTCAAGATTGCCGGGCTTGCGGACATTACACATTAGCAGCCCCTTCACTCTTAAGTCCTTTGTCATGAACAATGAAGAAGTCTCGGGGATCATGGACAGCATTTCGGAAGCGTGTCCGAACCTGGAAAGACTCGCATTTTTGGTACCTAGCGAGAACCTTAACTTCCTTCACAATCTTCCCAACCTACATTTCTTAGCAATCGCGACACCGACCTTTTTCGATGCCGAACACTTCTTATCAGCCATGTCCGCTCTACCCGGTCTGAGCGCGTTTAGAATCAGAGACAAGAGCTGTTCCCTAGCCTTCACACCATCCATCCTTGGGCAAATGCCACCTTTGAAGGAGATTCAACTAAAAGATGACATGGCTCATGGTCGTGTGGTGGTTCCAGCGATGATGGGTGCCCTGCTGGATCGCCATGGGGCTACAGTCACCTCTTTGCATCTAGAAATTTCGCGGTCCGCCAAGGCAGGGACGCTCAATTCTATCTTTGCCACGCTGCCTCAACTGCCACGGTTGTCGATATTGAAACTTTGGTACGATCCAGATCGTCGAGAAAAGGAAGCCCTTGAGACCTTAACATTGTCGCTATCCCTGCTCCTTAGACTCGAAGATCTACATCTCTGCTTCAGGTTTCCCAAGGACGTAGGCTCGGCACTCGCATTTCAGGAGATCATGAAAGCACTCCAAGCCACTGGTTCTGGTTCATGGTTCGGAGAGTATTGGGTCAATGAGGACGGATATGTCATGGATGACGGACACTCCGGGTGGGTGAGAGATGGAAATACGGCGAAAAAAGATCGGTTTTTTGGGACTTCATGGCCGCCTCCCGGAATAGACGCCTGGGGTGGGAAGGGACGGTATCATGGGTGTATACAAGTCAGGGCATGGAGATGACTTAGCTTGGCTTACTCAAATTATGAGATGCTGATGTGTTTGTAGGATCAAGACCATTCCCATTTCTTCAAGTATCTCGTTCCGACATTCCAAAATTCTATCTTGTTCATCGTTGACCAGTCAGTCCTCCCTACTCCATCGGCAAATGATGATTGGGAGCAATTGAGCGAAAAGACGAATCTGCGGCCAATTCCTCCCTCTCCTCACTAACAACTATGTTTTGGGTTCCGTCGTCTGCTGTCAGTACGAAAAGGGAGAAGCTCTCCTTCCAGAGCCGTATCGAGTCTGATTGTGTAGCCAAGCTTTATTTCGTACCATGACCCTCAACTTACTTCATATTATCTTCTAACGATGTTACCTGTATGTGATCCCCTTTTTCTCCATTTCGATCGTCGCTAGAGTTAATCCCGAGTTCAGATTACCCGTGATGACAATCATTACCATTTCGCTGCCAAATCTCCGATGAGTGCTTTGTACCTAGGGAACAAAACTTGATCTTGACCTAAGGATGGCTAGGAGTGTTCATGACATGATGATTCTGCATGGGGCCCAAGAAATTCGAGCTTTCTCGTCTCCTCCTAATGCTCGCCAGCCGATTGCTGTTTTATATGTCAAAGACTTCAATCACGCCATTGTACGAAGGACCGGGATCTGCGCTTGATCTCCTTCCCAATCAAGGCGGGGTGACACACAATTACCAGAGCATGACATTGGAATGGTACGCAACCTGTTCACCTGAGAAGGAGGCCTTCAAGCCAAAACCCAAACCCATGCTCTGACTGGTGCTCGAGAATTGGGGATATCGAAGTAGCCGACGTGAATATTTTGCAATAAACCCTGACAAGTAGCCTTGTAATTGTCTTTTTGACAGTGCTCTCCGGGAGGTTTTCACTGGAGACGGTGTTGGGTGTTATCTGAATGCTGCGGTCCGTCGACGCGTCGTGGCATTCCAACAGCATCCTCTCGCGGACATGAGTGACGAAGAATGCCGTCAGCCCGAAGGGCAAGTGGACGGATTGAAAGTGATAGTACGACGTGGAACTTCGCAAGTCGGCTGCTGAAGAGGTAGAAAGGCCACGGGCACTAGACCACCAGACGTCGACAACTTCTCAAGCTACAACACGGATCAGGAACACCAGGTTGTTACTATGAAGACCAACGATAAGTAGTATAATGAGAGCTGCGAGATATAAGGCTTCGTCCAAGAGACAACTTCGAATTATCTTCCAAGGTTGTGATCCGGACTGTTGTCAGCTTTGTCAACGTCTTCTTCGTGAGTGCCTTGTGCCTTGTGGCCTGAAACCCGAGGCCCTGAGTTCCGTGTTCTCTCACATTAGCCAATTCACCACGACGGCCTATACCATCCACCAGCAGAACATCCGGCCAACGGACCCATCACGACTGGATAAACACAAAGTCACCACGCGTCAAACCCTCTGAATACGCGGCTGCAATCGCTCCTGGGGCACATCCCGCGTCTCTATACGGCGCAAACCTGCGCAATTTTCTAAAGCCCACGAATTATCGCGTACCACCATCGACACTATCCCAGGCACTTCACGCGCCATCCACCAAGACTTGGTAGTCATATATCATGTCTACCCCCGACCTCGTCGCCAATGGCGCACCCACACCAGCACCTCCGCCGCAACAAGAACCAGATAGCACGACACAACCAGCTAAAAGAAAGCGCGACTGCACAGAAGATGATGCGCCCCAAACCAATGGCACATCAGAACTCCCACAGCAAAGTCCGTCAGCCGTAGCCCAGGATGCTCCATTACTGGATACACTCAAAGACATATACATCGTGCTGTCTGAGTTAGTGTCCCCGACCTGAAACTCCCTTGCAGAACGTCACAAGTACTGATCACAGTTTGATTATAGCTACGATACCACGCCCTCGATCCTCGATTTCAATGTGGCCGCCGAGCTGAAGAAGACGTCCGCGTCCAGCGAGCCCTCTACCAAGCGCACCAAATTCAACCAGGATGCTCCGGCTACCATTGCGGACAAACTCCAACAGGGCCATTATACCAATCTGGACGCGCTAGTCAGAGATGTGGACACGGTAGTTGATGCAATACTTGCACCCATTCGGGCGAAGGAAGTGAACCCGTATCCCAGTCCTTATGGCAGACCAAACCCGTTATCGCCGGAGGAGATGCGCCTACGCAACGCAGCACTAGCCCTTCAGAAAGTCCTTGGGAACATGGTTGATGCGGAGGGTAGTAGGATGGCATTGATAGAGGATGCACAAAACGGAGCTGCAAAGACTGCGAATGGCCATACCATGTCCCCGGACGTGGCTGTCAAGGCGGAAGTGATCGATGGAGACATCTTACAGAATGGCAAATCTGTGCTGACACTTTTCGCAAACGCGCCGGGATCAAGGCAACTCTTCTCAAGCTTTCAGGAGCCAGTAACTGTAGAAGCGAAAAATCGGTCCAAAGAGAATGCATCAGTGGAAGTAATCGTCCCGCTACGGGAATCCGGCCTTCCGAATTTCCTTTCAACGACCAAGATTCCCTCATTACCCACTGGCGAAGATACGAAGAGCAAAAAGGCCTCGACTTTTGGCGCCTTATTCGCTCCGCCATCGTCACTGCCAAAACTCCAGCCTCCCAGACCTTCGAAAAAGCTGACAACTACTGGAAACACCATCGCATTTGTGCCTTTGGATCAACCTGCCAGGTCCGCAAGAAGAGATGGATATAACTACCCCGCTGCGAAACAATCAGTTGGAACTTGGCTGGGATACGGCGGTATCGATTCGCCGCAAGAACCGACATCTCCGCAGGCCAAGAGGAAGCAACGCGACAGGACACTCAGTACAGGAGAGGCATTTTCGGCACCGTCGGCCGATGAGCAGGAGGCACATAAGCGTGCTGAAGAAGACGCTCTGTTCCGCAAGGTTTATGGCAGTTTCGCTCCCAAATGTGACAATTCTGGTGCGGTCGTCCCGCAGGAAACGCGCAACGAGGTGTGGTGGAACAAGGTCACCGACCGCTTCGCTGCAACGAGTCTGGCCATCGACCCTGCACTACTGGATCTAGGAATCGAAGACAATGTCGACCCTGAGAAGGAAGATGCGGCCATCAAAGAAGCGGTCGACTCATTCGACCCTGTGGCACTTGGTCTGGACAAACTTGAGCAAGAGTCAAAAGAAGACAAAGAGGTGGAAGAAATGCTACAAGAGGTCTCGGACCTGTTGGAGACACTATCATCGCATCAACGCATCCGGAATTCTTCCCTTGCAACCAGCTCAAGAACAATGGTCGGCCAGAACAATCCACTGACAGATCTCATGGGCAGTCCTTCGACGCCATCCACCACCGAGATGGAGACCTACAAGACGTTGAAATCACAGCTTGCGTTCCTTGTCAATATGTTGCCACCTTACGCTGTGGCCCGTTTGAACGGCGACCAGCTGGAAGAGCTGAACATTAAAACGAGTATCGTCATCGAGTCTGATAACCCTCGCGGTGTAATGGCAGAGGACGGAGGAGCGCGTGCCCTCAAACAACAAGCCTATGCTGCAACAGCGGCCCCGATGGCTCCCAATCTCCATCGTGCCGGATCTGGCTCGTTTGGGAGCTACAACGCCACCCCAAGTCAATATAACCGAGCCGCTGCTCCCTCAAGCGCCAGGCCGGCGGCTCCAACTTTCTATCCCAATCAAAATCAACAGTCTCGCCCGGCTCCGCTCCCATACCAGCGTTCAGGTGGCATTCAAACATTTTCAGGTGGTTACCCAACGACCGCCCCGCGCCCTGGCTACAATCCCCAAGCTTATTCACAAAGTGCACCACGGCCTGCCACCTTCAATTCGTCTAGTTCCCTACAGAATATTTACAATATCGCAGGGCAGAAGACAAATTATGCACAGTCTCCACAGACGCAACAGCACCATTACCAAGCCACTCCCACAGCGCCACGACAAGGATATGCACAGTCGCCTGCGCCCTCGTCGGCGTATCAATCTCGTCCTCAGCCAGCTGCCCAAATGTACAACTATTCTTCGTCGCAAGCTCAGCAAGCACGCACATCATCCTCTCTTGGAGCGTCAGGGTCGATAGCGCCTCCGCAATTCAGCAGTCCCCGACCTTCCTATCAAACAGCAACAGCGGGAGCTCCACAGCAAAATGCGTCATACTACCGGCCGCCGCATGGCAGCCAGGCTGGGGGCGCATCGCTCACAGGTCAGCAATATGGAGCACAGCAACAGCACCAGCACCAGCCAAGGATGGGTGCGATGGGCACACCAGGCCGGCAAATGAGTGGCACGCCGCAACCAGGGACACCCGTGCAAAACGGCGGTTACACGGCACCTGCAAAGGCCAACTCTGGGCCTCCTCCAGTCTCCATTCAACAGTCGTAACTGCAAAGAGCTCATAATTTCCATAGAGATGTCGTTAACACTGTAAGATCCAGTCCGAATAGTGGTGGCAAATTCGGAAGAGCCAGACTTCCGTCGCTTCGGTGTTTTCCTTGCCGCTTTAGGAAATCCCTATGCAGCAAGCACCGTCCAGAGTGTGCTGAATGCAAGATGGCCAGGCTTGCAGGGACCGACAAGGGTGAGGTATGTCGTTACGATGTCGATGAGGCCAGATTGCTGCTTGGAGATGTCAGCACTGCCTGTCGTCGCTGTCGTCGGATGTTGCGAGAATGCGACGAAGGAACGCCGCAATGCTCTTATTGTCGCACACAGAAGGGAAAGTGTGAGTACAATACGACAAGGAAAAGTAGCCTTTTGAACAACAGCGATATAATGGAATGATCATGGGTCGTGTGTGGCATTGGACCTTTGTGTGGAAAGGTTATGTTATCGTGGGAAATGGGAGGACTATTGAATGTTTGCATTGCATGGGCGTTGGGGAGACTATGTCGCGAGTACCCCATTTTTAACGGTTCCTCTATTTTTTAGATGGTTGCTGGGTAGCCTTGACGTTGTACGAACAGTATTATCAATAGACTACATAATCCGACTGCTTATGCTCTATCTCCATTGCAGTGTTACTTGTAGAGTGCTCATATATCTTGGGTGATGGTGAGGTGGACCTGAGAGTGAATGATCTGTTTGTCATCCATGCAGGCTGAACCCTGGTTCCATGCAGTGCAGCCTTACCCGGCGCTGGGATCGCTGGCCAACCGGATTGGAGCTCATTTATACATCCCACTACTCCGTAAGGCAACGGTGTTGACACCCCTCACTTCGTAACTCTTCACCACCCCTCTCCACGTTGTCCGCGTTGTAACCTTTGCGTTCATCGTCACACTTTTGCGCGTCTACCGGCTCTTCTACCACTTCGCTCGATGGTTATAGTACACACGGAGCTCACTAAGCAATCACGAATTCCTGTGTCCAGCTACGCGTCTCGCCGGCGAGGAGAGAATACAGAAATCATCACTTCCTGAACTAGCTTATATTCGTCTGAGTCTTGGACATCGGGTTGCAGAATCCATTTGGAAAGAGATTGGGGCGTTGGAACTGCTGTATGGACATCTGCGATATCTTACTCAGGACGAGGACGAATGCGATGAAGACGATGTCTTCGCCTGGAAAACAATCGCCCATGCAAGCGCCGCCTCTCCCCTCTTCCCATGGCCAACATACGGAAACTCAGTCTGCGCAATGTTTACAGTTACATACCAATAAACCGGCATCACGACCACAGGCTCAAGATATAATTACGTCGCCACAGCTACATCCGCTCCAGACACAGGCGCAGATGGTAGGGAAGGGGATATTGAGGGGGAGTCCGAAGAGGAAGAGGAGGGACTCTCAGGAGGAAAATGGGAGGGCTTTTGAACCACAACTATCACAGGAGCTGGAAAAGGCAAAGGCTTTTGCGGAGATCAATTCGCACTTGAAAGGCGAGAGGTTCTCGCCGAAAGTTTTGGTTACGCCGAAGGTGGGGGGCTTGGATAAGTCGAAAACCCAGAGTTTGGATACGCGTCTGTCTGATCTTTTGGACACGAGTCTTCCGGCACGCTCGGATGTTGGAGAGACAGCAAGGCGGGCAGGATTGGAAGAAGTGGAAGAGGGTGCCAATTCTCCGCGCACGAACGTCGCGAAGAAATTGGGAAAGCTGGAATTGCATGAGCGCACGCTTGGAGACGTGCCGGTCTTGCGATTTGGAGGGCAAGCTGAACAGAAGGAGAGGAAGAAAATTAGGTTGGAGGGTTTTGAAGATGTCTCGAGTTCCCTCACTTCTGCACATACACATGGAGAGGCAGGGGTTGGAGCTGGCTCCAGTCCTCGTAGACCAGGAGGAACGAGTTGGCATCACTCCCTCAGTTTCCGCGAGAAACCAGACGATGAAAGAGTTATGGAGATCCCAGAAACACCACAACCACCTGCGCCGAGTTCACATCGTAGAAGTCCGCCACCGCCTATGCTTTCACCCAGTAGAACCCAGCCTCCAACGACGATCCTTCCAGCAATAGCCTTCTCCCAACCTAGATCTTCAACCTCCCCTCCTCCGTCGAACGAGATGGCAAATCTCACATGGCAAGACTCCGAGATCACGGGGCATTTGGCTTCAGATCCTGACGATGATGGGTATGGTGTCAACGGCATCGGGTTTAGGCCTACCCCCGCCATGGCGTATGCGCGGAGTCAGAGGAGGAGACAGCAAATCATGGAGTGGAAGAATCGTGAGAGCAGAGAAGCACGGAGTCGGAGAGCCGAGGAGAGGAGAAGGGGCATGAAGATTGGTGGCGGTGGTGCGGAAAGTGAGAAGGGGAGGGCTGTCAGATTCTTGGATTGAGACATAATTGAGAGGCGACTATTTGCAGGCGACCTTCTGAGTCCGATGGTGGTTCGGGCAAGCCTTCAACGTCATATCCCGTATGATATAAGCTGGGTTCGAAAAGGGATGGTTGTGAATCACGAAGGTGCTGATTCAAGACTTACTCCTTCATGATGCAGCTCAACATTTCGAAGACATCCATTGATTCACGATTTTCGGGCCTGGGGAACATATCGCGCTTCCACAGGGCTGTCATGAAAAACAATGGATTCATTAGGCTTTGCCCACGTTGGCTGCGAATTGTCATAACGTCATAATGAAGATGGCGCTGGGTGGATAGACTGCCCCTCGGAAATCCCGAGATGAGGATCACGATGGGAGTCTTGGCGTTTGGAGCAGGGTTTTTGAAAGCATATAAGATACATATTCTTAGTCCATGATTACCTTGGCTTCGGGTATCAGGATCTTCGGACGTGAAGAAGTATGATGTATACTTATGATGAATGAATGAAGGTTACGATGATTATGGGGTTGGATCGTTTGTTTGTTGGAATGGTTAAGGAATTATTGATGAGAATGGAGTTTTATTTTTGTGATACCCGGGTTTATGTGGTTGGGTGTTAGGGTTATGATGGATAGGTATGGATGCTAGGGGTGTTTTGTGGTGACGGTTTAGTGTCTTTGAATGGATTTGTCTTTTAGAAGAAAGCTGCACATGAGGCTTTTTGAAAGATATCATTTCGCGAGGGAAATGGTAGTTTGCTATCATTAAGATCTAGAATACTTCGCCATCGTAGGTGTAAGATGCTTTTGTTGACGGCTCTTATCTATCCAACAGATCAGAACACAATCAATATAATCCACAACCCGAATGTTGAAAGTGAGGAAAGCTGGGGCGTTCTCTGGTATCGATCCCTGTCGCTTTTTTTCTTCTGTATGTATATAGGACAGGATTGTTAGTGGACTGGAAGTGGCTGTGGTTTTTTTGGGAGAGCCGACGGACCGCGGTCCTCTATGTGATGGAGATTGTAAATTGGTATAGCTTTGACGGAGGGAGATGTCGAGATTTTGTCTACTATATATTTGTCATGTTCGTTTGAATGCGATTACCTTGCACGCTTCTTGAAATTGTCTGACAAAGTTTCCTAGGAATACATGGTGTTACAGTTGGCTATCATTTTCATGCTTCTCAATCGCCCTTTTCGCTCGAACTTCCTCTTTGCCATATTTTCCACCATCGGTTTTCGCTTTCTCTGCGTTGTGCTGCTTCTCTTTCTTCCGCTAGTCGTTTCTCTTCTTTAAGAGCCAACCATTTCTCCCTCTTCTCAGCCATCATTCTAGCCCTCTCCTCTTTCTTTTGCTCAACGATCTTGATAGCCTGTCTCATTCCCTCTTTTTCCCTCTTCCTTTGGTATTGACAAAACTGGTGGCCCACCACACTCGTTGGTAGAAATGCCCACCCGAAATTACTTACTGCCTTTCCTACCGGGCGCCCAGTGACAATTGTGATACCCGAGACGAGGAAACCGGCAAAGAAAGCTTGGAGGAGCGCTTCTCGTACACAGGGAATCTTGTGCAACGAGGTGAATTCTTCAGGTTTTACCATACGTAATGCATTGAGCACCGTCGCCTCTTCCTTCTCCAACGATCTGCCACCCGCTGTATGAAATGTGCCACCTGGCATCGTATTGATTTCCTCCTCTATCCTCGGCGCTGCAGCCGTATTCAGAATCTGACTCGTCCCGCTAGTCCTCCTCACATCCTGACCCAATTCTTGCGTTTGCGACGGCCGAGGAATCCCGGAAGAAAATTGTGATGATTCCGGGGGAGAGAAGTTGGGTGGAGGTGCTTTCATGGAGGATGTTCTCCTCGCTTCGGCATCTTTCGCATTCCATATTGCTTGGGCTTCTGAGGCTGTGGGTGGGTATTTTGGGTCGACTATTAGGCCCCGCATTGGCGGCTGTTTTTGCTTTGCGAATTCTTCGGTTGTTTGAGGGCGGTAGTCTGGAGGGGGCAAGGGCGGTGCCTCGTCTGTGTTCATTCCCGAAGCCATGGTTGGGGAAGTAAGCGGTCGATTCTATATGTGGGAGGTGTAGATTCGAGGGAAGGCTTTGTGGTGGTAAGATTTTGATCGCAGAAGTTGGAAAGCAATGGAGCGGTAGAGAGAGGTTCGAATTAGGTGGTAGAGACAGAACAGGTACAATTCCCGAGTTGAAAAGTTATATAGCGCAATTGTTCCGATTGAAAAAGATAAACTACAATTGTATTCATCATCGACAAGAGCACGTACGTCCGAGAAATCTCGAGCTTAGTCAGAAAGTGCGGCCTCAATTATCAGGCAATCTCAAATTGAGTCGCCAGCTTTTCTAGCGCGCCGACTCGCGTCGCGTCTTCATTCTCCGAACGCGTCGAAAGGAGAAATCAAAGAAGTACACGATCACCACCAAGGCCTCCCTTCGCACCACAAACCCTTCTAGTTGGGAGTAATACACAATTCGCCATGTTATCGACCTGATAGCAATTTTCTAATCCACATCAACACCACAATGCCTTCGAGACGAGCCGGCCAGCCATATCGGCGACTAGGTAAAGGCGGCCAAACCTCATACGCTGCACGAAAACCCCAAGCAGTTGCCGCTGGGAGCCTTTTATCCACAGAGAGAACTTCTCAAACAGAGAAATGGGAGCAAACACGCCTCGCAAACAGCATAGACGAGTCCATGGGCTTCGCACGTTACGACTCGGGCCCCAAGCGCGTCGGGTGGCTATGTAACATGCACCCCACCACAGTCGAAGACGAGAGTTACCCTGGCGGCCGCGCTGGCGTGGATTTCTACTTTATCGGAGATGGTGGCGAGGACGATACTTTTAAGGCGACATTGGAGTACGAGCCTTACTTTCTTGTTGCCGTGAAGAGGGGGAGGGAGGCTGAAGTTGAGGAGTGGATAAGACGCATGGCTGATGGTGTGGTGAAGAAGATTTCGAGGGTGGAAAAGGAGGATTTGCAGATGCCGAATCACTTGTCAGGGTACAGACGGACACTCTTGAAACTAGACTTTGCGAATGTGAGTGATTTGCTGGCTGTGAGGAAGGTGGTCATGCCCATCGCGGAGAAGAACAAAAAGAAAGTTAATGCTATGGACACTTATGCGGAGGTCGCGAGGTGAGTTGGCATACTTCGAGACGAAGAGAGATGCTAATGAGGTGCAGCGCGAACGCTGGATTTGACATTTTTGATGAGGATGAAGACTATGATAAACGACCTAATGCCGCCTCCGACCCGAGCGATTTTATTGTTGATATAAGAGAGTATGACGTTCCATACCATGTACGAGTTGCGATTGACAAAGGTGTGTTTGGCAAAAGTTCAATTTTGATACTTGTTGATCATTATAGATATTCGTATAGGACGATGGTACACAGTTGAAGCAAAACATGGCGTTGTTAGCTTGACTTGCATCGAAGATCGCCTCGCACATGCGGACCCAGTTGTCATGGCATACGATATTGAGACGACTAAATTACCTTTGAAATTTCCCGATGCGACCATAGACCAAATCATGATGATATCGTACATGATTGACGGTCAAGGTTTTCTCATAACGAATCGAGAGATTGTATCAGAGGACATTTCCGACTTCGAATATACCCCCAAGCCCGAATATGACGGCCCATTCATGATTTTCAACGAACCGGACGAAAAAGCTGTGATCGAGCGATTCTTTGAACACATCAAGGAAGCAAAACCCACTGTCATTGTCACATACAATGGTGATTTCTTCGATTGGCCGTTTGTGGAAGCAAGAGCAAGTGTGCTTGGAATTGACATGTACCAGGAGATTGGATTCCGAAAAAATAGTGAGGACATTTATCAGTCGAATTACTGTGCTCACATGGATGCTTTTGCATGGGTGAGTCGAGACAGTTACCTACCTCAAGGAAGTCGAGGTTTGAAAGCCGTCACTGTCGCGAAATTGGGTTATGACCCCGACGAATTGGATCCCGAGCTTATGACACCCTACGCCAGTGAGCGACCGCAAACGCTTGCCGAATACTCTGTCTCTGATGCCGTCGCCACGTACTACCTGTACATGAAATATGTGCATCCCTTCATTTTCTCACTCTGTACCATTATTCCACTGGGACCAGACGATACATTACGAAAAGGAACTGGTACCCTTTGCGAGATGTTGTTGATGGTTCAGGCATACCAAAAGGGAATCCTGCTACCAAACAAGCACAAGCCTCCGACAGAGTCATTCTACGACGGACATCTTCTAGAAGCCGAGACTTATGTTGGTGGTCACGTCGAAAGTATCGAGGCAGGTGTCTTCCGCAGTGACATTCCTTGCGATTTCAGAATTGACACCAAAGCAATTGACGAGCTACTTGTGGACCTCGATGCTGCTCTGAAGTTCTGCATCGAGGTCGAAGAAAAGAAAACAATGGACGACGTCGACAATTACGAGGAGGTCCGAGATCAAATCAAGGGAAAGCTAGAAGCGTTGAGGTCGAATCCCAATTGCAGCGAGAATCCTCTGATCTACCATTTGGATGTCGCGTCCATGTACCCAAATATTATGACGACGAATCGTTTGCAGCCGGATTCCATGATCCAGGAATCGGATTGTGCAGCGTGCGATTTTAATCGGCCTGGAAAGACTTGCGACCGACGACTACCTTGGTCGTGGAGAGGAGAGTTCTTACCCGCGAAGAAGGATGAATACAACATGATCCGGCATGCGCTCGAGAACGAGCGCTTTCCTGGTCGGTACCCCAATTCACCGCCAAGAACGTTCCAAGAGCTGTCAAGCGAGGAGCAGGCTTCGTTGGTGAAAAAGCGATTGCAGCAGTACGGCCAGAAGATCTACCACAAAATCAAAGAAACGAAGACGATAGAACGTGAAGCGATCATCTGCCAACGAGAGAATCCTTTCTATGTCAAGACTGTCTGTGATTTTCGAGACCGAAGATACGACTACAAGGGCAAGCAGAAAGTATGGAAAGGAAAGACGGAGGCCCTCAAGTCTTCGGGCGCCTCTCAGACGGAGATCGACCAGGCGAAGAAGATGATCGTTCTGTTCGATTCGTTGCAACTTGCACACAAGGTCATCTTAAATAGTTTCTATGGTTATGTGATGAGGAAGGGTTCCCGCTGGTACTCTATGGAGATGGCCGGAGTGACATGTTTGACTGGCGCTCATATCATTCAACTTGCACGTCAATTGGTTGAGCGGATTGGACGGCCCCTGGAACTGGATACCGATGGTATTTGGTGCATACTGCCTGGCACATTCCCCGAAGAGTTTGCGTTCAAGCTGAAGAACGGGAAGAAAGTCACCATCTCGTATCCCTGCGTGATGTTGAATCATCTTGTCCACGCCAAATTCACCAATCACCAATATCAGGAACTAGTCGACCCCAAGACGTTCAGGTATGAGACCCACAGCGACAACACCATTTTCTTCGAAGTCGACGGACCTTACAAAGCCATGATGCTACCGACTTCCAAGGAAGAAGACAAGAATTTGAAGAAGCGTTATGCAGTTTTCAATCACGATAACACTCTTGCCGAGCTGAAGGGTTTTGAGGTGAAGCGACGTGGTGAGCTCAAGCTTATCAAGATCTTCCAGACTCAACTGTTCAAATTCTTTCTCGAAGGGTCCACTCTCACTGAGGTCTATGCGTCTGTCGCTCGTGTCGCCAATCGTTGGCTCGATGTTCTTGAGCATAAAGGTTCGACATTGGCCGACGAGGAACTAATTGACCTTATTTGTGAGAACAAAAACATGGCCAAAACGCTCGAAGAGTATGGGGCTCAGAAATCTACTGCAATCACGACAGCGAAACGGCTGGCCGAATTTCTTGGAGAACAGATGATCAAGGATAAAGGTCTGAACTGCAAGTACATTCTGTCTTCGAGGCCGAAGCATGCAGCCATCACCGAACGGGCCATTCCTGTCGCTATCTTCTCTGCAGAGGAGAGTGTCAAGCGATACTACCTGAAAAAATGGTTGAAAGAGGACCCGGGAACTATGGATCCTCGAGATATCATTGATTGGGAATACTACACTGAGCGTCTGGCTTCTGTCATCCAAAAGATCATCACAATCCCTGCTGCACTTCAAAAAGTGAGCAACCCCGTCCCTCGTGTGGCACATCCGGATTGGCTCAGTCGAAGAATCCGAATCAAAGAAGACAAATTGCAGCAGAAAAAGATGACGGACATGTTCGGTGCTAAAGAAAAACCGCTTTTAGACGCCGACATCAACACCCTCGGCAACAGGGTCAACCTTGATCTTGAGGACTTCGGGACGTCTTCGAAATTAACGCAAATTGCGAAACGAGGCCAGGCCACGAAGCTGTCGCAGAAGAGAAAAGCACCTGAACCTGCTGCACCCGTCAATACAGATCCATATGCCGCACTTCCGAAGATCATGCCATCCATTGACAATGACTACGAAGCGTGGTTACAGTACCAGAAGCAGAAATGGAAAATTCAAAAGCAGCAACGGATACGAAGACGACAACTCTTCGGCGAGAAGAGGAACGAAGCCTCAGATGCCATCGGCAGTTTCTTCAGAAACCAGGCTGAGATGCTGTATATCAGTACATGGCAGCTGCTCTCGCTTCGTGAGACGGAGCTTCCGGGACAAGTCCAAGCCTTTGTTCTCATCGACAAGAAGATTCACACCCTTAAGATCATTGTGCCACGTCAACTGTACCTTAACCTGAAGCGAGATGATCTTCCAGATGTAGAGGTTGCGGGCTGTGAGGTTGAAAAGGTCACGAATTACACGCTGCCGAATGGGCACCCGTCTGTCCATCTCTTCAAGCTGACGATGTCGGAACAAGTATATGTGAGTGAAGCAAAAAAGCTGAGCGTGCTTTTCAACCATTCCAGTGTGGAGGGTGTGTATGAAAGGCAAGTGCCGCTGAACCTTCGCGCTGTCTTGGAGCTGGGCAGTGTCTGCACGTTTGACGAAACTCAGAAAGGTGTGCTCGGAAAGGGCCTCGATCATGGATTCGCTCTTGACTCTTTGAAGAAAGTCAAGATAGATCAGCCATACCTCACCAATGCGCCTCTTCGCTTCCTCTTTCTCTACCATGTCATTGCTGGTGACAGGCAGATTTTCGCTCTCTTCCCGACTTCAAAGGACCAGCCTGCTCACGTCGTCATCTGGAGTCGCTCGAGAGAAGTTCAAAGTATGCCAAACATCGACAAGATCTATAGGGACATGCTCGCGAAACGATTGCAAGACAATGGTGGAGAGCCATGGCAAGATTCTTTGGAGTATCAAGAAGACATCCACTTCAAGGTTGTCCAAGTCACGACCAAGAGAAAGGCCAACCTCGAGGTTGGAGACGCCATCAAGCGTATGAGGAATGAAGAGAAAGACAGGGCTTTGGTAATGGTGGTGCAGTCACAAGCGACCAGAATGCTTGTTCATGATATCCCGGTCATGAATGAATTCCCTGTCCTGCCACTGAAACCTGACGAGACCGACAAACTGCTCCCGCCACTTGGGTGGCAATCATTCATCGCTAAGAGAATGGTCACACACTATCTTGCTGTAGGACAATGGGTTACACATCTCGTTGAACTTGCGCGATACGGCGACATTCCGCTTTGTAATCTCGAAGGTCATGATCCACGATTCTTAATTGATGTCGCATATGCCAGGCGACTACAGAAGGACAGAGTTGTCCTGTGGTGGTCTGCTGGCCCGAAACCTGACCATGCTGGGTACGAGAAGGACGATGTCATCACGCCTTTGGAGACTGTTGAGATGACATCAATCAACAATCCCGGCACCTATCAATCCGTCTGTATCGATCTGAGCATCCGCAATCTGGCCATCAACACTATCCTCGCTTCGTCACTAATCAACGAAGCTGAGGGTAGCGAGTCGGTCTCGTTCAATCCTGCTGCGCCGGCTGAAGACGATAATACTGGTAACCACACCATCTATTCCGATAATGCCTTTGCAACTGCCGGTATTACTGTTCTTCGCGAGATGGTCAAGTCCTGGTGGGCTGAAGCTTGCAACAATGGAGAAATGGCTGATGTTATGGTTCAGCATTTGGTCCGCTGGGTGGAGAACCCAGGCTCATTCCTCTATGACAGAAACCTCCATTACTACGTACAGATGATGAGCCGCAAAGCTTTGCAGCAGCTAATGACCGACTTCCGCCGAGTCGGATCGCACATTGTGTACGCTTCTGCACACCGACTTCTCCTCCAAACGACGAAGACCGAGGTTGGGAACGCATTTGCGTACTCACAATATATTCTCAAGACTGTTAAGGCGAAGCCGCTTTTCACGTTCCTCGAGCTCGACATCAAGGAATACTGGGACTATCTTGTTTGGTACGACGCTTTCAACTACGGAGGCAAGGGCTGCACCGAAGTTGTCGAGGCTGAGAATCAAGAATTGGATACGATCATGAACTGGCAACTCGCCACGTTTCTGCCTCCCATACTCCAGCCAGTCTTCAACGATTGGGTTGTCGAGTTCATTGAGCTGATGCATGGGCGAAAGAGACCATCCCCGATCGCAGCCGCCAATGGCTCAGTGGCGCCTCGAGTGACGCAAATTGCTTTCAAAAATCTCACCAATACCCAGGATAACGACCACGACCTCGATGATCCGGAAATGGGTCTTCCCAAGACTTTCAGCAAGCCGTTGCAGAAGCAGATCTCTGCGCTTTTGAGAAGACAACAGAACGAGATGCAACACGAAGAACTCGAGAAGGATTGGGTTTTCCCTTCTCTACCTGGTTCACATCTCTCAGAGAAAGACTTGTCAAACCCGGTCCTCCAACTTGTGAAGTCTATAACGCAGGTCCTGAGTTTGGATAAAGCACAAAATCTGTCTGTGAGACAATTGCGAGCCCAGCTCTTGAATCTTTTCGAAATCCGTGAATTCAGCGCCCAAGCTGCCTTTCAAAATCCCTCTGCCTCGGTGGTGGTCAAGGGTCTAGTCTGCGAAGAATGCTGTTCTGTCCGCGATCTTGATCTCTGTCGCGACTCTGATATCCTCCCTCCACCGTCCACAACCAACCTCGACCTCGCTCAAATCCAAGCAATGCTCCCGAAGTGGCGTTGCCTTACCTGTCAAACACCCTTCAATCGTCTGAGAATCGAAGAGACACTTGTGGCGAGGGTTCAATCCTATCTTGTGTCATGGGCCACGCAGGATTTGAAGTGCTCCAAGTGCGCGAGGTTGAGAGGTGGGAACGAGTTTATGGAGCATTGTTCCTGCGCTGGCGAGTGGGTGTGTAGTGTTGATAGAAGGGTGCTTGAGAGGAGAGTAAGAGAGTTGGGCACTGTGGGAGAGTGGTTTGGTTTGGGGATGTTGAGGGCGTGTACGCAAGAACTACTTGCAGCTCTATGAAAGACATATGAGGGGACGGCGTTATGCGGTAATTAGTGGAATCGGTGGTTTCTTGCATAGCGCGCTCAAGGGGTATCTCGTCTTGTTGGAGTTTGGTGGTGAGTGTGTTGGATTTGTCGGCGCGAATACCTAATGTTCAATTGAAGTCGTTTCTCTTTCAGCCCTCATTCGGCATCAATCGCATCGTGGGTTCTCTCATTTTTTTATCCAATCATAAAATCATGCAAGTTGCACTCCAAATCTCGCTTCACATCGCTTTACCTAGGGACGGTGGGGACAAAATAATGATGTAAGCAATGCCGCCTGATAAGGCACATAAGGCACATCTTTCAGTGTGAGATTTAAAGCCGGCAATCAGTCAAACATCGATTCCAGCCTTCTTCTGGTCACCAATTGCCGGTGTTAAATTTCATCCTGAGAGGCACATCTCGCTACGTAATTGGCAAGGTGTCCCGTGCCCTGGTTCCAGTCCTTGCTTACATTATCTAAGGTATTTTGTCCCCACCGTCCCTAACGCGATGCTTCAAACCAAATTGTTTTCTCGTCGGCCTTGGAACAACAATGCCACCTTCAAGCTACCTGTGTTCTCTCCAATGCCTCTCACCCTCTCTCGACTCGTCGTATGGATCGATGTAATCTAGCAAAATACTGTTGATCCTTCTCTAATGTGTGGGGTTGACAGCATAGGCCTCTGCGTCACGGTTGGCTAGTAAGAGTCAGCCTGCGCAGTCTTGATCTTTGGTTCGTGCGGTGATTACCTGGATATCGTCTGTTCCATCGCCAGCGCAAGATGTTGTGCTGGTTACGCCAGAGATATCGTAATAGGGAAAGCAGGGATAGAAAGACTGCGAATAATCCGAAGGCTAGACCTATGATTGCCTCGGTGGACCAGGTACCTGGTTGCGAAGAGCTAGATCGGATTGTGATTGGCACTGGAAATACAATAAGCACACGCCTCAAGCCTAGTTGCCGGTCCAAGTAAGCTAACTGTTTGGAGGCGATCCATGACCGCTAAGAGAGTTTGTCATGGTGCCAGTATTGCGTGTTGCTCCGTCCTTAGTATCGTTGTCAGCCTTGTCACGTGTCTTTGTTTCAACGATAACATAGGGTACCCACCAACTAATCGACCCTTTGGTTGATAGAGAATGATAGCGTGTATATCTCGATGAAGGTTTGTCTTGATGATACAAAAATTGAAACACAATAGTTCAGAGGCACATGCCAGGTTCGTGGGGAAGAAGGACTGGAGATTGAAGGCGGAAGTTGACAGAGGTGAGAAAGAATCTATAATAGAGGCTGTCATAGTAGAGCGACCAATGAACGTGCGCAGCATCAAGGTATAATCGGGGCTATGCTCTGCAGCCCAGACGCTAGTTACACCATTCAGGGAAAATCCGCTAGCGAGAGCCATGCAGGAGGAGGTCCGCTAGTAAGCGTAGCCCATGCATGAGAACTCTCGCTCTCGGTAGGTAGTTAACACAAATTTTGGTGAGGCCGCGCAACCTCTGATGAAAACATGCCGCAGCCGCTCTAGCTCTTCTAGTCCTATCCGCTCGTTGACTTATCTCGACAACATCATGGCCCAGTCCGGTCACGCCGTCAATCTTGAAAGCCAAGAATCGATCGGAATCAATCAATCGTATTTGCCTCCTCCCTCTCCCATAGTCGATCCAGCCGTTCATCTGCCTCGCAAATTGCTAATTCAAGGTGCATAGAAATAGAAGATCAACCCGTTCTTATAGGAATCTAAGGTCACTCACAAGATGTAAAAGCCCTATGATTTCATGAGATGACCGTTCCATCGAGGTCGTGAAGATAGATGCAAAATTGATCAGCATCATCTCTACAGTAAGCTGGAGCGGAAACAGACGGACACAAGGGTAAAGCCGCTTCGATCAAAGACTGGAGCAGATTGAACCGAAACACAATATTCTCCACTCAAAGGTACTCGACAAGTTTTCCTCTGTCTGCGATTTTTACAGACTCTTCCGAGAAGGGAGCTGTCCAAAGATAACCGCCTCGGAAGTGTAAAATACCGCTGTCCAAAGTCTAGTCGGGATCCCTCAAAGGCTGCATAGAGCCCTGCCTATAGCCACTGACTGGGAGACGCCCATACCCCGTATCATGGTTATATTTGAGTTGGTTCTTTTTCTTGATAATATGTTGGAAAGCGGAATGAACAGACCAAAGAGAACCAGAGCAAGCCCCAAACACATAATGGTGGTTCGGAAGGAATGATGCGAGCAAGATTATAGAAGGACAGCATCGTTACTGGCCCAAGCTTATGTCTTCGTTGTCGAATGCAACCGCTGCTATACTCTGACGAGTATTTCATTAGGAACCAAAACAATACACCAAAGTGACCGATCTGGATCAGTCGGTGAACGCCTGTACATGGCGCTATTGATAAACAAAGATAGCCATATCTCACCAAAATCTATGCAACACCGATCGAGACTGAACAAGCTCTGCTGAAATATTTCCAACCACTTGCACCTCGGTGTATCCTTTGCAAAATTTCAAGCAGGCCCTTGAACCGGATAGAGTATGACTGTTACAGTCACCTATATTATCATGCAGATTTATCAATTGACTAGTTTTCCTCAAAACACGAACCAGACGAGATTCGGACTAGAGTTCACGACACCACAGTGGCACCAGTGTCCCCCTTCCGTCTCGAACCATGATTCTCTCTTTACAGTCTTAAACTCGCAAGCCTCAAGTCGATATCGAAAACACCTGGATATGTGAGAGTGATGATCAATTCAGGAAGCTGTCGCTATCGATCTTGAGCTGTAGAGAACGGTAAAGGTTCAGATGTGCGGAGTGGCACACGAATTGATGGAGCCACTATTACACCATGATCTCAACATCGTGCTGGAACATCTTTGACGTCTCATGGACTAGTTAGCATTTGAAGAGTGAAGCAGTAGGTCAAACTTACAAAGGCTTAGATCTACTTCTCATTTTCGTCAGGATTCTCTAATGCCATAGCTGGTCCGGGAAAAAAACACCCACCGTCGACTATGGGCTGGAACGCGGTACATTGTCAGCTTTTGCTCTTCTACAACATGAAGTCTTGCTTAGAGAAGCATCCAGCCCGACTGCGAAGGATTTCGATGGTCTCGAAGGACGAGACCGCGGCTTTTCGATATTGAAGTCGACACGGACGGACGCGTCAGCCGGGCCCGGGACCGGTATCGGGTCAATGATCCTCCGAGCTGAGAAGTCACGTGTATGGCTTGGTGGATTAGACCTCAAGCTTTGATCTTCTCAATCGATGAAGCATTATTTCCACTGCGATTACCTAGAACTACCTTCCCCCAAAGTTATTCCGGCCGGAAAACTTCCTTTCCGTCCAATTTGCTAGTCCAAAAGCAGTGCTCGATTCCCTTGCGCGTGCGTTCCAGTCCAGTAAGAAAAGAACAATCATTCTGAGAGGATCTTGCCAAATTCTTCCTTCACTGCTATCCTTACCATCTCATCAACGAACTTAGGTTGTGCCGGGTTGACAATCAGTCTGCAGACACTGATCACGACACCTAGCGAGAAGACCGCTGCGAGAGGCACACCGACGTACACAGTCAACTGCTTCCATCTTGGAAGGTCCGAGACTTCAGTAAGATCACTCATCAAACTCCTCGCTCTCTTGTACTCGGCATGAACGCGGTCAGAAGCATCTCGCGCCTCATCTAATTCGAGTCTATGCTTCGTCCAGGCGTCGCCACTGATCTCGTTGTACAACTCCCATGCCTTGGCCATAGTCGTATTGCATTCTAGTCGGATTTCCTCCTCTGCAGCCTCTGCTTCTTTCCATTTGGCATAACTGGCTACCGTGGCATGCAGCTTGTGGGTCCTTTCTGCGTCCACACGAAGCTTCTCATACTTCAGTTTGACAGTGTCGCAGCCTGACTTGACGGTATTATACTTGGCCCGCTGCTTGACGTTCAACCTATCCCAAATAACACGTCCCCGGCGGGCAAATCGCTTGTACAGCCGCTCAGCATTGTCCCTGAATCTAGCGCAAGCGTACAGGCTCTGTTCAGGAGTTGGACCGCCACGCTTGCTGTTACGAAAATGGCGAACCCCATCCAACTTGCGGCTGAGTGCTCTTGCGATGCTATCCACTTCTTGCGCAGAATCATTGGCCATAGAGTCGCATTTCTCCACCAACTTTGCGAGTTCTGAACTTGGCTCGGACATCGTAGGTACCTTATGCTTTTTCAACTCCTTCGTCCGTGTTCTCTCATGCATAAATACTTTCTGCAATACATTCGTGGCAAGGATCTCCGCGCAGGCTGTATTCGTGGAGGCGTCTGAAGATACATCGTCCACCACGAAACTTGTCGTGTTTTTCCTCAGGACGTTTTGTTTCGCTTTCTCTTTTATGGGCGCGCTGATATCGTTACCGCATTCCTGAGTGCCCGCGACATCCTCAGCCATGGCGCTGTTTGTGGCACTTGTGTTTCCAGCAGCAAAGTCGCAAGCAGGTACTGAACTTGGCAAGCTTTGAGAAGCCACTGGTTTCTCTTCGTCACTGTCTGAGGAAGCGGTAAGGTAAGAGTCCTCTTCGACGTCTGAAGGTGCATGAATGATCCAATCATCATCACTTCCTGACGCGCTGTCGCAAGCCGAGCGGCATCTCGATGGAAAGGAGAAGAGCGGCGTCATCCTCGTTATTGATGTCAAATGGTCTTGTCGTCGGGTGGGAGAACTTACGCTGGCTGTGCATTAGAAATTGGAATGTAATGAGGTATTTGATGTGTGAGCGAAGATAAGTGTTGGGCAAAACGGTTTTTGTTCTTGGCTTCTGTTCTTCTGGTACCATGCGCCCATTTTCCTGCGGTTCGGGCAAAACTACCTCTCTTTGACCGGAATTCAAACTGCTTGGCCGCGCAAACTCCATGGTACGTATCATCATGCCCCATTCGACAGCTACATTGTGCTCACACTTCCGAATTGTTCTCCACTTGCAGTTGGGACCATAACGAGGGAACCTTCCAAACAGTTTTAGGGCAGGGAC
This sequence comes from Venturia effusa, assembly GCA_007735645.1. Taxonomy (NCBI): domain Eukaryota; kingdom Fungi; phylum Ascomycota; class Dothideomycetes; order Venturiales; family Venturiaceae; genus Venturia; species Venturia effusa. The sequence goes on along the minus strand of CP042190.1, from coordinate 1,123,915 downwards.
CAACAGTACACACATCCGCTCCAGATGCGCATAAACCCTGGTGAACTCGAAGACTCAGAACTTTGCGCTTATGAGAAGACCTACGTTCGCGATACCCAAGGTTCAAGACTGCCACATGTCGTCACCGCACATCGACTAATTTCCTGTGCCATCCTTACACGAGGCTCTATCCTCACGACAGGCATCAGAGGAGTATTATTTGCAACGCATTATTCCAAAGCGATTCTCGAAACGGTTTACAGCATATTTTCGACAAGGATCCTCGACGTCGTGATCGAAAGGTTGATCTTGGGACAGGCCGCAATTACGAAGGATAGATTTTGACCTGTCCATTGTTTGATCGCGAATTGCTACGACAGTGTTGCTAGCAGCCTGCCTGTTGTCTGGCTCGAACAAGTAGATCTCTTAAATGCCTCTTCATTTTCACCTGGTAGACTGAAAGAGTACATTGATTATCATTCGTACATCTTACAATATACATTAGGCTTGAACACCAAAACGTGACTTCAAGGTGGCCCTATCTACGAATTCTGCCTCTTCCTAGGACGCAATTCTATTTCCAGGATTCGTTTCTGTACAGCTTCATGGTCGGCGCTCGGACTTTCATGTTTCTGCTCATACTCATAATGGAGATATGGTGAGTGCAATGATGAGCAGAATTGAGACAATTTTTTTATCAACACTCTCTTGATGCACTTCATCATCGCAATATTGCTTTCAAGCCTGGCTCGAGCATATTATCTATCGTGTGCGAGGGACGAGAATCTTCTTATCCAAGGTCCCTATTCCGGTAGTAAAGGACTCTCGCGTCGCGCCGATCATCTCCTTGGTAGTGTTCCGATGCATGGAAGACTTGTAATTCTATAATTTCTGATAGAAGCATGGTATTTATGCTTTTTCAGTATTCCGCGAGGTTGCAAAAGTGGAAGCTTTCGGAGTTCCGCCAGGACCGATTTCGGCCGTGATACTCAAGTATTCTGAGGACATGTGTATGTGTCTCTATGACTCTTACTGAATTCTTCAAGCACGCTGATACTTTGAGCTAGGGGGGACCAGCCGATAAGCTATATAAATGATATATTGCTTTTCGACATGCTAGCTTGTATCGTCTCAGAAATCGCTTTACATTGGAGACTCGGTTTTACCACAAAGCGCTTGATTCACAGTGTCATCAAACTTCTTGCCGGTTTCATCATCATCAATGGATCAGAATGCGCTATTCACTTTCTTTGCTGTGAGGTTGAAGTCTTCAACCATCCCCTCTCCCTGATATCACGAGATACGAGAGTATTTTTGGGTAGATTCTCCATGAGTTTTATATTACTTTTTGCGTCGATGTCGTTTCACTATCACTCTGTCACAGACATAATCGTTCTCAGATCCTCAGATTCGTGGGCTCCGGATATTCGTCAAAACTATTGCGGTAATATTCTACGCGTGGTCTCGACTTGCCGTTTACGATCTTTGTCTCTCTAACCTATCTTGATACTTCTTGCCCCATATATTTCGCCTAAACTCAATACTGAAGCTTACAGTGTCGATGAAGATGATAATCAGTGCATAGTGCGATGTGATACCACATAATAATAAATTTTTTTACCTCGATTGGAGAAGCGATCATTGTTTATCCAAAATTCTGAGCCTTTGTTGCTTAGGATGCAGTTTGTTTATGACGACGCACGCCGACAGGCATCGCAACTGATTCTTGATGTGAATCGCCATATTCCTCGCTGATCCGAAAATGCGCTGATCTTATACCCAAGTCACACAATTTTGTATCACGGAAGATTCGCATATGGAAGGTTGAAACGTTCTGATGAATTATGGATCCTCGTTCATATCGGGGGTCAATGCCGCCTTTAGCCATATTTGTCCAATAAAAACAAATGAGTCTCAAGGATGTTGTAGGCAAAGAAAGCGAAGGTCAAGAAACTTCGTAGGCGGCGTGTCGGTTGAAGGTCTGGTTACGGGATTTTATCCTTACGCAAGAGTGTTCATATTTAATCTTGGAAGGTGAGACATGCTTCTTATTGTTCTAGAGGCCATTCTATGTACTCATGATATCTGTCTACAGAACGCCATTTTTGGTAACAAGACTCATCATCATCATCACCATCATCACCGAGTAGGGAGAAGAATTCCTTATTTTGTGCGCGCAAGAAAACTTTCTCTTCCGCCGCTCCGAAGCTTTATCCCAATATCAATGCCCCAACCCAGTCAAGGGACAAACACGCATGTGATTCATAGCTTGCTGCTGTAGTTTTAGATATTATTATGTTTCATACCCGCACCATAGATTCCTGTCTCTGCTTACTCTCTGTTGCAATTCAGTAAATCCCTGCTCTGCGCCGTCGTGTTCACCGCACGGACCAACAAGGCTGAGACCTACAGCCGAGTTCTGGATAAGGCGATACGTAGTACAACGATCGGCATGCAATGGTATGGTCATCATGATTTTTGCTTAAAGGTTATATACATGCCTCCATATCCAGGTTTTGGTGAACAAAACGCCTATCGCAAAAAAATCTAGCATACAATGGTTCTTGGTCTAGCTCTCCAATTTCGCATTATGCTTTCCAGCGCAATATGCAGAACCTCTACGCTGAATTGAATTATAACGCACTTTGGAGAACTAGAAAAGTCTCGATGTCTCATGTACTTGTCATCGATGACGAGCATCACAATTCGAAGATGGCGAAACGCATCAGCGACCGACTCTGCGTTCAGCAACCAAATTAACCCCTCGAAATATTGAGAAGAAGTAGGCTTCTGAGAGTATATACAATACAACACGAAAGAGACTTATGTACATAAGGCAGAGAGCCGGAAGCACCCCATTTTTTCAATTCTCGGGTTTTGATTGTCGTCAAGCACAGAATACCATTTAGTCCATATTTATACCTCGCGAAACTTACCTTGCAAGCCCGATCCCGAGACATGTCGCTTAGTTTCGTATGCTGTCGGAAACAGCTATTCAGAGGCTATTAGCATACCAATAACCCCGATTGTAAGCCTATTAATACTTTTGCGGCCTTCAAGAATCGAAATGACAAGCACGAGCAAATACTGCATTCGATCCAGGTCGTGTCCGTAAGCCCCACTTTGTCAGTCGCCTTGCAAGAAAAACGTCCAGACCCTCCGATTCTCAGGCTGTAGTTGAGCATAAATATGGGGAATATGAAACAGCGACGACTGTATGAATATTTCGAGATGATAATCAGCATCTTACTTGATGAGATAGTTAGTGAAGTTTGAACACTATATCTTCACGAAACCAGGAACACGTTTCCTCAAATTCACTCCGACGATAATCTTCGCATGCAAGTCGCGGTGTCCGTTCACAATTTCAAAATGAAAAGGAGAAATCGAGGACGGCCACATAAAATTGGAGCGAAGGTGCATAGTCTTAGTGCTGCACATGACAACCATCGATGATATAATATATACTCGAAGATCTTATCGACAACAGATTCAATAGGGTCTTGCTGGCATGTCTTGACCAAGCTCTAAACCGGCTCAGTAGCTACGAAGAGCTCGATCAGCCAGTGAATAGATTTGCAGCTTCGTCGATAGGGCATGAAAGACATGTCTAATTTCAACATTGCTTCAACGACACAGACACAGATTTTGGGACAACCTAGGTTTCGTGGCGTTCTGGTTATTCAGTAGCCAACAAGCTTCAAGACAGAAAACAAGTACACAATCAGACTTACCTGCTTAGGACGGGACCCAACCTTTTAAATTTTAACGAGAAATCCCCGGTCAATTTCCAGCGAACGATGAAATGGATTCCATGCTGCAGGACTTCATCATCACTGCATCCAAGCGTGTTGTAATGGCGAATCATAGTAAGTACGCGCTTAATCTCTGATTTCTCTTGCACAACAAAACCAAATATCTGAACACGTCTAGAGGTGATTGCATATCTCAGACAGCCATGAAATGGGTTTCTCTCCCGAGCAAGCATGATAACATTTTATTGCTCTTGCATGAAGTTCATAGATCATGATTCGATGATATGACGTCGCTTCCGTGTTCGTACAGCGCTCTCAATAGATTTCTGAGAGTCAGAGTGAGGTATAAAACCACAGTTCCTCCCATAAATCACGTATCAAAGATCAAAAATCAACTAGAGTACGTATGTTGGGTCGTCGTCGTGCTCACCGTATCGCATCGGATCATTACAGTATCAGTTCCTCGTGAACTGCCACAATGCGCCTTACGAAATGCAACTGGTTCCAGCCTGCTCTATCAGCAATGATCGCGTTCTGATGCTGGAGATCACCACTGGTAACTCCATCACGCGGAGAGAAAGGTAGATAAGTCTGACCAAACCCAGCGCTTCCAAATCAACACACAGTCATTCCAATCAATGACGTGTGTGTTTGTTGCTGTCTCCACCATAAAGTTCTGTTATCTCTTTCGAACGTACACAGCTCAAGCAGTGCTGAAGCTCATGGTTTAGCGCTCTACACGATGACGATGATGATGATACAAACTCTTAGTAGCGACGAACACAAACAAATCGACACGATGTTCATCACCAAAGGCGGTTAAATGAAATCTCCCACCAACATCGCCACTCTATGAGATGTGCTCAATGGCGGTAGATATGCCTTTGCTTTGGTGACAATCGGAACATACGACTCGTATTGTTATGGTGCTTGTTTTGGCCTTGTGCAGAATGACTCATGGCTGTGTTTCATGTTCCGTTGCGTGCTTGAAGAGTGGGAGCTCATACAGTAACATGCATTCTTCAGTACAGTCTTCTCCAGGAATGTTTAATTTTCTGATTCCGCCAAAGAACTCAGTCTTTGTCTTCGTCTGCGTCATTTCGGCGAGAGTCGATGCTGATACCATTTCGAGAGATAAGTGCCTGAATATAATTGGCCGCTTTGCAAGGACCGATGGCTGCAGGTTAATGAAACATTTGTCTCCAAAGTACAAAACTCCGTCTATTACATCCATTAGTCTTGATTGTTTTTCACATAGCTTGTCCTCATTTCCCTTTCCTAACCCACTCCTCGGTCTTCCCTCTGACCTCACCAATCTTATCTTCAAGCATGCCCACACTCATCTTCGAATGCGCGATGCCTGTCTCGATAAAACTTGAAACTCTCTCTTTGACCCTCAAATGTGTGTCTGCGACTACCGGGAACTTCTTCTCATATCTCCATGCCAAATCGCCAATATTACCCATCGTGACCGGGATAACATACCACCCTGCCGCAACGCCGACAGCCAATGGGAATGTAGCTCTCAGCAGAATATTTCGATTGCGCACAAGGATGGAGGATCCCATCGCCGCTACCAAGACATACAGTCCGCCTGGCATGATTCTCTCGCCAGAAGTTTTCGGTGGTGCCAATCCAGCAATTGTAGAGGTAAAAGAGTGTTCCAAGTTGAAGGCTTTCGTGAGCAGGTTGTTTGTCGCATCTTCTGCTGAAGCAGCATATTTGTGTAGAAAGAGGCGAGAGTTGGCTATCTGTTCTGCAAGACGGTCGGTAGGTGTTCGGCCTCGTGTGGGTTCGGGTGTGAATGGAGTTGTGTCAGAGGGAGAGGTGTAGGAATCATCATAGATGGATTTCTTGGCGGCAATCTATTGGGTTGTCAGATGGGACCAGAGGTCTGTATTTAAGGCTACAAAGGCATACGGATTCTGGCAATTCCTCAGATGCTTCGGCGTAGGCAGGTGTAGGTCGTAGGACAAAGCCGGCAGCAAGAGCTGTTATTGGAATTGCAGTCCTCTGTTAATCGGTCAGCGGGACATGAAGCGAGTACAGTGTGAATACATACAGGCGATATAAAGCGCCGCGCAGCCATTGAATGTGATGTGGATGGGCAATGGGTTATGGCAACAAATTGTCGTTCCTTGCTTCCATGCTCAGATGTCAGATGCAGTACTGTAACGATCACCTAGCGCGCCGCGTTATTTTCGTTTGCACGTGATACATTCCCGCACGGAGACTCGGACCGTCAATCCTCCTCATCGCTTCATCCATGTTCCTCACAACTCCATCCTCTACCCATATGGATCCTCACTCAATCAATTATCAATGAACCAGTGATACTCTAATCTTCTCGCCCCCAAGCTGTATCGAGATCGTTAACGCCACTTCGTCCAATTGGCATGCCAAGGCAGCTTTGGGGTCGCAACGAGCCGCATCTCATATTCAGCTCTCGCCATGAGCCGGGTTTCGTCTTTCATGCTTGGACCGAACATTGTCGCGCACCAGAAGATCTGGTGCTTCCTGCCCAATCCCGCACGAATGTCTCCATGATTTAAGGCGAAAGCTGCACGCATGCTGGTGCATCGAGTCTGATGATGAACAACATCGCCGTGGAACAACACGACTCGAGGTCGGGACCAACTTGGTCTCATGGCTTCTAGCCATATGCCATTTTTAGGATCAATTCGTCCGTCTACACCTGATCGAGCGTGGTGTTGACAATCGACGAATCTCACATCTCAGAATTAGCCACCCGGGCACACGCCCACGCCTCCAACGGTTAACCCCTTTACATAGCTCACGCCTAGATGAAGCCTAGCTTGATGTTTGATCGTTGTTGATACCTCACAGATATTAATCATGGATGAGGCCGCGCCAATTTCTGCTGCTTCTGCTACTCTCATTCCCTCTTGTTCATAGTTCCAAGTTCTCTCCTTCATTCTTGCCACTATGCCGTCCTCCTCGCGTGCAATGGCTCTTTTCGCTTTCATGTCATTACTTCTTTTTTGGCCAGTAGGAGCTTCACCTGCTGCAAAGCCCCAAGTCACGCCTTTGGCACGCCTCGATGAGAGAGCTAATGGAGCAAATATCATAGGTTTTTCTTCGTCAGGAACTGGATGTATGTTTTGTGAAAAGGTGTCTTATGGTAAAGCTGACCATGACTGTAGGGCGGACGCGAAGCTGCAATAATGGATTTTTTTCGAGCTCTGGCACACTCGGGAACTGCTGTGTCAGTGCATCTTGCACGTATATTACAGCGTGCCGAAGTTCCTACCTCTATTACGCTGGCGGGAAATCCGCCTTCTGTGGATCAACAGGAATCTGTGGTACAGGCCTCGTCCTGAAAACTGTAGGCGACCTATCTCCGCTCTCTGTTTTCAACTGCGAATCGGACTGGCGCGTCACGGCAACATTATCAGCCTCGTCCACCACGTCAAATGGCCCATCCACTGTCACTTCAGTCCGCACTACAGCACTCACGTCTACCGTCACAAATTCAGTTACACAAGCAGTTGCTGCAGCCAGTGTTGGTGCCAGCAGCCCCACTGTACAACTGACGTCGGTTGCGACCACTTCAGACGTCACCACTGCCTCGCCCGTTACTCTCACCGTCACAAGTATGTTATCCCGTAGAATGATCTGATTATGCTCCTTACCCAAACCTCCCAGACTCCCAAGGTCAAGCAACCACCCAAGTGACTGTTATCAACGCAGTCGCCTCCACCATCTCCTCTTCATCCAGCACAGCGAGCGTCCTCCCACTTCACAACAACGCCAGCTCATCTAGCAATACTGGCGCAATTGCAGGCGGTGTCGTAGGTGGAGCGGCAGTCATTGCCTTAGCTGCCTTAGGGATCTTCTTTCTCCTTCGTCGCAAATCGAATCAAGCACCTGCAACGGCACCAGCCAACAGTGATCCTGGGTACTTCGCTCCTACCGTGGGTGGTCAACAACCGAACGACGGGCAACCACCGCCATTCAGCCAAGTGGAGTATATGAATAATCCACCGGCCATGGCACACAATGGATATCAATCGAGTCCGGCACCGACATATGGAGCGTATGCGCCGCCCATGGAGGTGGTTGGTCAACGACATCAGCAGGATTACAAATACCTGCCTCAGCAGGATGCAAAGGTGGACGGACAGAAGGGCGTGGAGACCAGTATTGCGCCTACTGGACCGCTAACGCCACAGCCGCAGGAGGTTGATGGGTCGCTTGTCGCTCCACCAAGCTCCATGCTTCACACAGGGCAAGGCCCACAAGAGGTTTACGGTAGTCCCGTGATTGCCCCTGTGGAGATGCCAGCGCATGCGAGATAGCACAGGAGACAGTATCGTCCTTGATCATTGACTAGCGTGGAAATAGCTTGGAGGTTCACTAGTATGTAATGTAATCCTATGATGACTAATGGTCCAATCCCTAAAAGGAAGATTCCGAGCTCAGACATTTGATTCTTGATATATCAACACAATCAAAGGACTTGTGAGCAAAGATTGAAGGAGAGCGGGAACTGTACACGAGAATAAGTGACGGTATGCCGTTGAGTCACTCCTTTCTGAATTTCTTGAAAGAGTGATGGCTTTCTGATGTCTATTATCGTCTACGCATACGAAATCCCCTGCGCGGCGGCGGCTTGGATGAGAAAGGCATCTAAAACATGACACCCATCATCGCTACTCCTGCAATCAGCTTACCATTATTTTACCTGCCTCCACTGTTTAGCCTACATCTACCGTCCTAGTAAATTCCTCACAATCACAAACCCCAAGCGCTAGTAAAGAGGAAAGGCTTTGGTAATCTAACGGAGCTCCCGTGAATATGGGCGGTTTGCTGTGTTATGTCGACGGACGACGACCATGCAGTGTGTGTGGTAGGGAAGATTTTTGTAAGATACCTCTTCAGGTCTTCGATTATTGTGGTAGTCTGCGCATGTTTATTAATTTTAATTAGCAGAGGACCAGTCACCATTCTTCCCTCTTTTTCTCGAGTGCGGCTGATAGTAGGGATATTCGCGGCCGTGATTAACCAATTAGCAGATCGGCTGTCGCTGAGATTGAAGTAGGAGATTTGCAGGTGACTCTGCTATAATATTTCCCTAATATTTCTCGACGTTCGAGAAATTTTGACGGATACCTAGGATCGAGAAAAAGGGTAATGGACTGTTGACTACTAATGTCTCTTTATATACTTAGAATACTTGTATTTTTCACGCGTATATAGACTTTTATGAGATCGACTTTCGTAGTAAGAATATAGTACTAGACAATAAAAGAAGCATTTCTAGAAAGCAATAAGCTAGCAAATTACCGAGGAGATCGACCGAAAGAGCGCGCGATAGTTACCTCCCTAAACCTAATTGCAATATAATTCTTACTACTAGCGTTTCGTTAAGGACGTAGTAAAGAATGGAATCTAGAGAAATTATAGTAATAAAGACGGTCTGTTCAATTTTCGAGATCAATTACGACCTAGTAACTATAAAGACGTATCGTTAATATTACGTAGGAAAATCGGCTAGTCTATAGCCTTCTACTTCCTTACCTTATCTTAAGTAAAGAAGTCTAGGTTTATCTATAGAGTAAGTTTTCCCTTTGTATCGAAACTACAAAACCGAGAATAATCGCACGATATTCACAATAATATTTCCTATATCGTTCCTATACCGTTCCCTATAATTATTCCCTCTTAGAGGTCTTGTCGTTATCTTTTCTTTTCTTTTTCTTTTTTCTTATTATTATTACTCTTCTACGGATTGTTAAAGGCTAAGCTATAGTAATAAGTATTCGAATATATCTATCTAATTATTTTCACTACTCGATATCCTTATTTAATCAAACTAATACTAATAGTTGTAATCGCTCATATCTCGAGCAAAAAAAATCCTGGCTATACAATGTAGAAAGTAAGAAACGTAATATCCGACATCGAAGCATTCCGTTATCATTCAAACACATACAAGCCAACAATTACCTGGCTCTAGTACTGCTGCCTTCGTTTTAGCCTCGCGCTAATAATTGCTTTTGCCTTTGTCTTTCGCACCCACCAATACCGTAGCCACTTCACATTCCCCCCTCTCAAGGCCCAAGGCTCAAAACTCTTATTTCATAACATTACTGAATTAAAAATTAATAACCCCAATTTCTGTGAAAATCTTCATGTAAGGTACATCCAAAACACAACCGATAACCCCTTCCAAACGCCAAAATCGCCCTCCCTCCACACCCTCCATCCAAACCAATCCTGCACAATAAACCCCCACAGATCCAACCGAAAAGTCAAGCCATTCCCAAGCCCTCCTTAAACCCACAAACCCAAGCGCGCGAATGCAACAACGAAATGGCTCCCCAATTCTCCAAATTTCAGTATCAAACACGCCATAACCTTACCATCACATTTTTTTTTTTAAAAAAAAGCAGAGCCCTTACATAACCACTCGATCCAAGATTCATGACATGTCCAACGCGCTCAGCTTCCTCATCATTCAACCAAAATTCAAGAGCCTGCCGACAGATCACATCGAGGCACTACTTGTCCCATCCCATCCCATCCTACCGGTTCGGTAATTGGCTTCCGTAACCACGAGCACCACATCGTCTTCGCTGTCCGTGTTTGCGCCGCTGTCGTGTCTGGAGTGACTGTCTTTATCTTCTGTGGTGCCGTTTGGCTGGTCTTTGTTGTCTTCGTTGTTGTTGTCTTCGTTGTCGATGCTTCCAGCATCGTTCTTTGCAGCATGGTTCTTTCCAACATCGTTCTTTCCAGCCTCGTTCTTTCCAGCATCGCCCTTTCCAACACCGTCGTCGCCATCTACAAATCCAAATCCCCCTTTATAAGTATGATGCGATCCATACCTAGAAACATCCGAATATCTGGTAACCAACATCAACCACACGGTTCGTTGCTCATGGATATCTTCTGCCGAGTACTGTTCACAAAGTCCAGTCTCACGAACCCATTCGATCCAACTATTCTTTAAAGCCCACTGTTTTTCCCTTTCTTCTTCGCCAATGCCGTCCTTGAAGATAGGTATTGAAGTGGCATTAGAAGTAGGGTCTTCGTCAATCAGGGTTTCGGGCTCAGTCGCATTAGAATCAATAGAGTCTCTTCTATTCTGCCTAGAACCCCAAGCCTTATCTCGTCGCTCTCGGAGCACCCCTGTGGCATCCCAGAACGTGTCTGCCGTTGTGGCATGCCAAAGTACACGATAGATCCACTTGATCAAGTCCATGTCGAGCCGGACCGCCTCGGTGGACCGCACTATTTCCCACAATTTACTGTTCTTTGTTATATTGATCCATTCCGCATAGAACCTCATCGTCAAGCTGATCAAAAAATTCGTTGCAAAAAGCTCCGTCATATCGCCGTGGCTTAGTCCATTAAGAACAATAGCTTCGATCTTGTCGAACTGGTCTTGCATGGAGGCGTAGCACAATCTAGGTCTGGGGCAGTCGCGGCAGTCGAGATTGATGGTGCCGAACTTTGAATCGAGGACCGTAGCATCGCTGATCTCAAGCTCTGTGTGGACGACGTCGCGCGCGAACAGCTGATCGGACTTCCCAGCATTTATCACGCTGGGTGCTGGACCATCGAATCGTTCTGCACACTCTGTCAATTTGATGCCAGAAAGAACGTTCGCAGCTCCCAAGATTTCTGGGCTCACCATGACCGATTCTGAGGATCGATCATTGAGGGAGGTTGTAGTCAGAACTTTGTCATCTTCTGGGGGACTGTCAGTTCGTGTGTCACTTCTATCATGATGTGTGGCGCCGTTCTGCCCCAGTACTGCCATATGCCAAGGGAGAATCTTCACGATCTTACAAGACGACGCACCTGGAGATGTATCAGAAGGCGTGACGGGTGTCGCTGTAGTATCTTTTGTGCCAGACGGTGTATCAGAGTCGCTGCCGGTTACAAACGTGCGGACGTCGACCGCTTCGGCGAAAGCAACAGACTTGTTCTTTCCGTTCAAGGTTATCCGTATAGAACCGCCATCACTCCTATCCGAGGGCGCATTTGCGGCGACCGTAGCTTCTTGTGGCGCTTTGGCGTCTACCACACAGCACTGCTGTGGCTTAGTGACTCTGGCGTTGTACATAACGCGCTTGGATCTCTTGGTGGCAAACCGGTCAAGCTGGGGCGGCTCGGGAATGGATGTTATGAAATTTAAATATGGCTGCTCGCGCGGTATTGACGGATTCGTTTGTGTAGGTTGGTGGTGCATCAAGTCGTCGAGGGACGGTTGACTTGCGCGTCGTATGGACTCGTGCTCACGCATGGTTTCTGCAAATGCCGCCTCCATGCGTGCTTGCTCATACTCTTCTATTTCTTGTCTTGCTCTAGCCTCCGCTTCTCGGTCTTGAAGCTTTTCTTCTCTTTCCATGGAGTGCCGCGTTCGAGTACGTTCATCAGCTGTCGCTCGGTCTACGTCTCCAGGCAGTTGCTTCGAGTGTGGCTCGGCGCCAGGTGGCGACGGCATGTTTTTCGAAGCTCTGGTCAATCCGCCGGAAGCTGCAGCTCCTGTGACGACCTCGACGGGATGTGTGGATGACTTGTCGTCAGAGTCCTTGTTTGATTTCTTCATCTTCTTGGACGGATGGCTTTTTTTGATCGCGATGGGTGCATCGACACTCTTTCTCTTAAGGCCCACCGATTCTGAACCCGCGCCCAACAGATCTGCCTTGGGAGAGGTATTATCAGACATGGACTCTGGCGTAGGAGCCCTTGTCGTTGATGAAGTTTTATCGGACGCCATGATGATGATCTATTTGATAGCAAATGGCAAGATTCAATCGTGATCTAGAAGATGGTTGGGGAAAAATTGGCGTCGAGAGCTTTGAGTGATGGAAACGAAGCGAGCGGAGGTCGGATGTTTACAAACCTAGTAGATGTCGGTCGAGACTACCGAATTTTGGGATCCAAATCCAATTGACGACTTTTCTGCCTAAATCCTTACTGCAGGAGAGCCATACATCCACTGTTTTGCTGTTCAGTTGGGCATGTAATCATTGATCCATCATTCTACAGCAGTGGCAGTTGAGACCATGCTTCAGGAGACTGACCATGATCGAACATTGCTTTGACGGCGTTCCAACCGCAGGTCCGTTGCGATGGCACGGAACAGGTCCGAACCAGCCGTTGAGATCGCTTTGGCAATTCATCCTTGAACTTGCCCTATCAACCGCTCGATGACATTCCTTGGCGGCCAGTCGCTTTGATGTCGGTTGGGGAGCAGGTCGCTTTGACCTTGCGCTGCTTTATCTTAACAGAAGCAGATCCTGCACCAGCTGAAGACTGTTATCAGATTCCTCTCCATTCTTCCTGCTTACATTTCGCGCTACATTGGACTGTCAGCAGAGAGAACTCCTAAATTGGTCAAATAGCCTCGTGAACGATCTCGCCTCGTTGACAACCACAAAAGACTTCGATGTCTCAATACCAAAATACAGTTCCTGTGCGTGGAAGCACGACGACAAACTCGGCTGACAGAAATATCAAGCCCCCAAAAGAGAATGCCAGGAACAGCGCGTTCATGTCCTCGAAAAATTGGCGCGTAAGAGACGTTGGCATTGACGAAGGAACAGTACCCGTGGCGACAGTCCCTGCCTTCAGACGCACGAGGACTAACTCGACTCGCTCGAGTTCCAGCAGTCCAGAGGACAACAGCAAGGCCTCAGCAAAGACGGCCTCAACAGATTGGCGCGCAAATGCTGGCCCTCCGCAAGGAGAACCAGTTCTGCCAAATGTCGCCGACGTATACAGGCCTGGACAAATTGTCTGGCTCCCGGCGCATGATGAAATCTCTAAGGATTCAATCTTGCATGGGCACGAAGACTTTGGGGCCCTCGAGACACCCTCCGGCGAATTTGTCTACCAACAAGCCTATGCACATCCAGCCTTGGTGCTCCGAGAGGACGACACCGATGCCTCGTTGCTCGTCTGCTTGAAAATCACAGCCTGGACCGATCTGGCAGGGCAAAAATGGGATTCTTATTTTTCCGGGACGAGTGATCGCCGGCACAATTATGTGCCTCTCTTCGTCGATTGCAGTGTCTCTCAGCCAGGCATGCCGACTTTGATCTTCGAAAACGGGAAGAGCATGCCCGACCGAGGAAATGCCGGCAAGAACAAATCTCACCTGAATGTCGAGAGAGTTTTCTTGGTGGAGAAAACAGAATTGAGGGGCTTTTGTATCAATGGCCAAAAGCATAACTTGTATCTCACCGCGGATTCGATGAAGAGCATTGAGGAGTATCGGAACTTCCTTGGTCGCGACGACTTTGTCGATCGGTGCACGATGAGAAAGCAGCGTCGAGACCATAAGGAATGGATGACGTTGCCTGTTGGCCCCAAGTCCACCGGTCTGTGCACCCTCATGCGCTACTCAATGGTATGAGTTTGCCGACTGCATGCAGCAAATAGTCGCCGGGATTCGCAGCAAATTGTGAGATTGAGACCAATGCGAGGATGGTGGGACTCGTGACTTGCAACTGAAGGCGGTCTGAGATTCCGTTTTCAAGCTCGACATTGCAAGCTTTATGGCGACTGCATCTGACGATCGAGTCCATCGAAATGGGGGTAAGTATTGCGAACCGCATTTCTTATTTCATATTTCGTTCTGAAAAGGTCAAGAAGATGCATAATTTGTGAGCCGCGTTTGACCTAAGGTCAGAAAGACATTGCTACATTTGTTAAGTCGCAGAGGAGAGGTTCACGAACGCTCACTCACCACAGATTCATGCTAGGACTGATTTGCTAAGAGTTCGAAGAGACTTTTGTTGGCCGGCCACGCAGCTACGACACAGCGCAAAATCTCAGCAGCTCAGTCACCCGGCCAGACAAAGCTTTGTCACAGACACTTCAGGCGTGGCGAGATAAAACCCAGAGAATGTTGAGGTCAAGGCATTACGCGTGGAATCTCATTCGGTGAGTGAGCCACCGCATCACGATGGCATCAATAATTCTGAGTCTCTAGGTTGCCGGTGTGGCAGATGTTTCGGAAAAATGTAGTGTAGTGACTGTCAAATAAAGGTGATGATCAATTGTTTTGCGGAGATGTTGTCTTTCTGAATCGCAAGGAGTTTATCGATGGCGATCTTGATGTACATAGATGACAAGACTGTTTTTGTTGTAGCTCGGGGGGCACAGGATTTTATCTAGGTAGTGAACCCGCAATGGCATCAGTTTCCCGAAGCATTGCCGTGGCTAGACATTGAGCGTTCGAGTTGGGATGTCGCATGGTAATGAGAATGATGATTCTGATGGTAGAGACCAGGCTGACACTTGCAGCGCGACGTTGGAGATGGGTACCATCAATTATTGATGAAAGAGGATGATGTTGAAGTCGTGGGATTGAGGCGGGAGTCCGAGTTCGTTACGAATACGAGGCCACGGGACAATAATACTAGTGACATGTCAGGAATATGCATTGAATACCGTCGAGATATAAGCAGTTGCTTATATTCTCGTCTTTTTGGCTTAGTTGACACGGTATTCTCTTTGCGTCTCTGACATGACACACCATTCACAACCTCAACTTCATCCAGTCTTACAATTAACCACAGAAAACCAAAAACCCGTCCATCCAAACCGCCTCGATAACACTTCCAACCACTGAATTCGAAGATGCGGGTTCTCTTGTAAATCCCAAAACCCTCATCCCTAGGGCCTTTTCACTTAACGACATCCAGGGACCGTTTTTCAAATCCGCATATTCAGTAACGATCACAACCAGAAAATCGGTATGCGGACGAACCCATCCTAAACAGAAACTCATATAAATTCACAAATCCATCTCCATCACAAACACGACTTTGGAAAAACATATCTGGATTTTATAGTCCAGACTACTTAGTCATAGAAACCCAACCACACCCCCACACCAACAATGTATCTTACAAACCGAGTCTGTGATATTTCCTAATCCAACCAGATCGTCTCCACAAACGAGATTCACAAAGACTCGACTGAGACCGAATCGCAGTAAATGGTTTCATGTCTGATGCTGATGTACATGTCGTTTATACATACATAAAGATATCTTACACCACTTAATACCACAAAAGCAGCATCAAACACATCAAGGCCTAGCAACCCAAATTAGCACCACATATCGCATACCACTGAAAAAGGAAGAAAAAATAAAGCCACTCACCGACTCAACAACAACCCAAAAACACCCCCTTTCCCACGCGCCTCCAACCACCTCTCCAAAACCTCCCTCAACCCTTCCTCCCTCCTCCCCAGAACATCAATCCCGCGCTGCTCACAAGCCAAAAGCAATTCCTCCCAATTCAATTTCCTCACACCCCCATCCCGAACCAACAACGCATCATCCCTCTCCAAATACTTGAGATACCGCCCAAGTCTATACCTCAAAATCCCACTCCCGGGAAACAGGCCCCTCGAATAATCCCACAACGCCGAATGCAATCCAAGACTCCTACTAATATGCATAAGCTGTCCCTTCTCACACTCCTCCAGACCCCTCACCCAATCACCTTCAGTACCGCGTCGAAGCGGTGTAGGCACATATCCATCAATCACGCCTCTAAAACTCTTCCTCCGCCGTTCCTCAAGCGTCCGCCGTGTTTTCTCGATTTGTCGCGGGATGCGACATGTATAGGGTACGATGGGCGTGAAGAGAATCACAATGAGCGGTAACCATTCCCCGACGATGGCGAATAGGAGCGCGAAGATGGGGACGCGTGTGAGATCATAGCGCACTCTTCTCAGAAACTGGAATTCGGCGCGTGTTAGGATGAATTCGGTGTACGCGTTCTCCACTCCTCCTCCTCCTCCTCCTCCTCCTCCTCCTCCTCTTTTCCCTCTTTTCCCATTTTCTGTCGTGGGACTCGGTGGTAACTGCGGCGTCCGCGTTTTCTCCAGTTTCGCCCTCAATTCCTGGGCGACCTTGTAGTTGAAGTAAATGTTCTTGATGCCCGTTTTGTAGAATCCCAGATACGCCTTTCCGGCTTTGAGCACGTAGGAGAATCTGGATTGTCCCTTTTCTCGGTCGGGGACGTCGAGGGGGGCGGGGAGGGTGGTGGGTGAGGCGTTGACTTTGTCGTGCTTCGATGCGAGGGCTTTGGATGAGGAGGAAGTGGTGGTGGTTGCGTAAAATCTAGTAGCCGTAGAAGTATGCGAACGCGATTTCACTCCTTCCACTCGTCTCGAACATCCCAAAAACCCAGACGACATCAAATCAACTCTTCCCAAAGAACACGATAAGAAACGCGCTTGATGTCCCAAAGGGGAGTTGGAGGCCACTCCTCGTCCTGCATCAGCTCGTCGTGAATCCGCTCCTCGTCCTGCAACTCCCACAATCCCCCTACGAACAGGACCCGTGAATAACAAAGTCCGAGTTCGTAAGCAAGTAGCAGCAACGGCGCTGCACGGTCTGTTTATCATCGCATTGGTTTGGTGTGGGTAGGTTTGGGTTGTTGCTGTGCTCGTGCTATAATATATTGACCCGAGGGCGGTCGAAAAATAAAATTTCCTGGGGTACATCGGAGTCGGAGTCGTGGCGTCATTGGGTCCTACAGAGGTAGGGTGGCTTTCGAGGATTCCCGGTCCCGGGCAATTGGAAACCTCACAACGGCCCAACACGGGATAACTTTTGTGTGACTACCACTTGCAGGATCAAATGTAGGAAGCCCTAGGGATTTCACGTCGCGGTATGCTAGAGAAGATTTGGCAATTCGCAGCAAAAATCTAAATTTTCCGCGTCAAAAGTCTACTTCATAGGTTAAAAACTCCATTGCCTGGATCTAATACTGCCCATCTAGGTATGCACCCTTCATCTCTGTACCAGTCGTGAATCTTCATCATCGATGTTGAAGCGCTCTGCCGTCATCCATCCATCCTCGTCTCGTCTTCCGACGGCGTCCCGAACGAGTTGCTCATACCATTCATTTCCTCTGAAAACGCTGTCAAAACGCCACGATGCCTCCTGAAAGTCAAAAGAATACAACGCCTGTATATGCTGCCGCCTCTTTGGTATTTGGAAAAGCGTTTCCAACTCTGAGAGGTCAAAAGAATGCCATGTCCCATCCAATCCAGCCGGCGGAGAGGGAAAGGAGCCCACCAAAATAAGCGCGAACGTGAAAGTATAAAATATATGTTTGGTGAAAAGCGGATCATCTGATATCCAGCATGAAGACCTTGAACTTGCCACCCACTGCTTCGCACTTCGGACAGCCCACGGCTCGACCTCGACTCTGTTCACTCCAAAGTGCGTCAACGCAGTCTTTGCAAAGCCCGCAGATACACTCTGTACACGCGTAGCTCTCCTTTAGCACAGAGAGCCTTCGACATCCAGCGCAATAGATCTGGATAGGGTGTTGGAAAGAGGGCGAGGAGTCTGACAGGCCTGTAGAGTTGATATGGAAGTTCTGACCGGAAGTCTTACTAATGCTGGAATCAATTGATGACTCGACCGAAGGGAAAGGCTGCAAGTCAGACAAGTCAGGCGGAGGCGGCGTTAGTGCATGTTGAAGAGGTGATGCCGTGTAATTGTTTGCTGAGTTGAAATGGTGATGTGCTGCCAACAATGGCGGCAAAGAATTCCTGCTCGAGAATTTGGGCGAAGGGGGCATCTGCATACCCTCATCAGTACAGTTGACCAAGAACGGATCGTAACATTGCCGTACGGGCGTCAAGTCACGGCTATCTTCCTCGGTAGCTGAAGCAGCTGCTTCAATCAGATCTTCCCACCGATTGCCGAATCTGGCTAGAGTACTAGTCGGCTCCGCGGACATTGCTTTCCTGTCATGGCTCACTCGTCTCGCATGGCCTTTTGACTTGGTCCGTTCATGTTTCGGTCTTCGAGCATTTTCTGTGATGGAAGACTTTCGCGGTCGATTTGGCTTTCCCGGTCGCGGAGCTGGTGGCAACGTCGATGATCGATGGTATGGAGGTGACCTCGCTAAAGATGAAGGCATTAGATCCCGACGACTGTCGTCGAAATCTGGATAGTAATCATCTCCGAAGTTGTGCTCCAGAACGGACGGACCGAAGTTGACTCGCGGTCTAGATGTGCCATTGAACGCTTCGTTCTCGGAATAGAGATCCTGGTGGTGATATACGTTAGCGGACGGAATAATAGGGCATCGAGTTACGCAACACGGGATAAGGTCGTGCGCTAGGTTGCGTGAGTGTTGCCAAACATGGAAAACCAGTGTGCCGAAACTCAGGTGGCAAACAACTTTTCCAGATCGGCAACATGAACGGACATGACTAACTCATGGCGCTAGTTCAGACGCAGGAACAGATGAGCTCTTCGCAGCGTGAAAACACTGAGACACACAGGCGGGCACTACTTTGTGACAAAGTGAGTGCCGTCTCCAAGCCGATTGATCAATGCTCTGGCCGATGCTTGGAGCTACACTTTCATGTCGTCCAAAAGGCCAAAGCGGATCTTGTCATATTGCTTTTACAGAGTGTGCAAGCTTGAGGTAATTTCACAAAACCTACCGGCGGTTCATTGTCCCAATGTATCTCCGGTCTTTGAGTGTGTAATTGTGCTAGCACTCCAGCGGCATCCGTAGCTGGGATCAGGGAAGGACGCCTATACTCGTCGGAGCTGCGGTCTGGTGGAGGATAAGTGTAAGGTTCGTTGTAAAAGCCTGCGCCGTCCAATTGATGTGCTTTTTGACGTCAGCGGACGATTACGATCTTGGGAAAGGAAGTACCCACATGGCGGCCCAACTGGGGCATGAGAGTTCGAGGACTGTGAAGGCTGGGAATGTCTTTCGGAGGGAGGGGTGTTGACCATCAAGGCGAAGCTCTCTTCAGTGGCAGGTAATTTTGCGATGTAATGCTCAGGATGAGCTCTGCGGATATGCTCCTGCATGGAGCGATATCGTTTTTCCTATTACACCATGACCAGGTTAGCAGTCGTCGGTGGGACAGCAATTGAAGCAGCTGTCTCGGATATGACGTGGTAGGTGAGACGCAGAGAGCTGGCAGTACTCACACCTAGGCAGCGCTTGCGACATGACGATCCGTCATGATTCTTCAGTGGACAGACAACCTCATTGTTTGCGTCCGAGGCTGAAAAGGAGCTGGTGAGAGCTGATCGCGGCGGCATTCCAGAGCCGGAGTGCCCAGAAGGGACTATCGCAGAGATGTGGTAGAACAATGCAACAATGCACTCCACGATAGGACTCGGTTGTTGTATGTGCAGAACAACAAATAACGGAATTGGTGGTTAGCAGGAATGTGCAGGTCAGAGAGACTCGGATTTGCGGTGCAAGGAGCAGCTCGGTGGGTGGAAGGGTTACAGCTCGTGGGTGGAAGCTTGCGCGAAGAGGGGTGGGAAATCGCGGGGGTATCAAGTCGACCAGGGATGAAAGCTTAAGCTGAAGAGCTCTTACTGACACGTCCACGTCCGACTTTCTCCTGAGCAGGGAACAGGCTCCAAGCTGACTGGCGAGGGGAGAAGCAGTGTTGGCCGGTTGTCAGAACAAGCAACAAAGTCTTGCCAATGAGATTCAGCAGAAGATTTGTGGACAATGGACATGAATTGCCCCTCGACATGGCTATACATCCAACAAGTTGAAGGGACCCGACCATGTGACGGCGATATAGCTCGGCTCCTGAAATAAGCTATGGTATGGGTCGACAGGGCTGCAGTGGCTGCGTGGGATAGAGCAGAAACTTGAGGCTACGAAGACGATTGCTGCGATTTCTCCATGCCGTCGTGCTGTCCCATGAACTGATGGTGCGTGTAGCAGTCGCTGTCATTGCTGTTGGCGCGATGCAGCTCCAGGCGTCGTGTGGACGGGACGGAGAGGAGATGGGAACAGGTGCTGCTGGAGGGAACGGCGGGCTTTCTCGGATCAAAGTTTGGTTGGTGAAGAGGCGGTGGCACAAGTCCAGCGGGACTGCGTATAGTAGGCTGCCAGCTTCCCCATTGAGGGATCGATATGACTTGTATCGAAGGTGATTGGTGTCGGAAGATGATAATCGGGTCGAGCTGAAAAGGGATCATCGATGTTCCCGACTCGACCACCATCGCAGTCCTTTCCGGCATGCCAAGACGTCGAGAATTGAAAAGAATCGACGGCAGTCTGGAAGCAGAACAGAGATATCTGCCGGAGAGACGCTGCTGAGCTGGAGGGAATACCAATCCAGGAACCATCAGAGTCCGCTTTGGGCCATCTCCTATGCTCGAATGACTTTGCCAACCTGTAAGAAGTAGAGGTACCTGCAGTCGTAGTAAACCAGGCATTATCAGCTTCGCTTGTCTAGGGTTGCCAAACTCTCTGGTTCCAACCAAGGCGCTCTAACAATAGACATCCAAAAATACCAGATGCATGATTGGCCGAGCCATTGGAATCCAACTTGCCATCCCAGTGCCTCATCTTGTCCCAGTCCCACCCACGCTCCAGGATGCACAGGCACACGTCTTGGGTAACGCGAGACGGCCTTGCACCGCTGGAACTGCTGCAGGCTGTCCCGTCTCGTCAGCTTTTTGGCACCAGTTGGCCCTTCTTTGAGCTTCACTCCGCCTTTTGGCTGCCACTATGTACAGCCGAACCGTATTCTCGGGAAGGATCTCCAAGGTCCCAAACCCGCTTGGAATGCAGGAGATCCCCCGTGCATATCCAGTTACTCTGCAACGTATCACGCTGGCTTTCCAACCGCTCTTCCAACATGGCATGCGGTGCGCAACATCTGTACCTGCAGCTGTCTGCTTTCCTGTCCAGCTCGATCCAACAAATCATCCATGCCCGAGTGCTGAGATACTAAGGTTCCACCGCCCTTGCTACAAGTACATCTCTCGGTTCATGGCAGCTGTTTCATTACTGCTAGTACTTTATCGAACCTCGACTCCATGTTCATACCGACCTGGTCCGAGGTATGGCCCTCACAATCAAGGCTTTGAACAATGATACCTCTTTCCTCCTCATCTTCACCCCTCCCATTGCCCCCAAGAAGAATGTACATCCTGAGCAGTTCCCCGGTGCATACACCATTCTCGTAGACCCATGGATATGTGGTCCAGCAGAGATAATAGGAAAGAACTTCTCTCGTCAGGAACATTCCCAACCATCATGTCTGGCCTCCTTAACAGAACTTCCAGAGCCAGATCTCATCCTGATATCCCAATCACAGCCGGACCACTGTCATGAGCAAACACTATGCGACCTCCCACCAGAAACGGGCTCCCTTATTCTCGCGCCCGCTGGTGCAGTGAAGAAGATCAAGAGCTGGAAGCACTTTGACGACGATAACATATACTGTCTAAAACCCTACAACCCAAAGAAAGAGCACTCCGTATTCCGCATCGAAATACCCTCCTTCTCCCCCTCAGGCGGCCCTGGCGAAGTCACAATCTCTCTCCTCGAACCGAGAAGAGATTTCACAGGCGTGCACAATGCGATCGGAATAACCTACAGACCACCCTACAGCGTCCTCTCTTTGAAGACAAATTCCTACTTCGACATCCCTCAATGCGAATTCATGCCTCCGTTACCAGCGAGTCCCCTCTCACCCACCGTCTCCCTCCCATCAAGTCCCCTTTCTCCAACGCTTTCGAGGGGCGGGCTACTACGATCCCTTTCCGCACGCACGAATACCACATTCCCCTCCTCTCACAATAACATGGAAAAAACCGTCTCTGTACTGTACTCACCGCATGGCGCACCATATTCCTGCATCAATCCCTGGGCTACCTCGCACCTAATCGCTCACTCCGCACTCCCGCTCCTCGCCCTCATCCATTCCTTCACACAGGTGGACATGCCTTGGTACATGGGCGGGAACATGGCAACAGGCTGCCCCGGTGGTCTCGAAATAGCCAGGAATCTGCTGCCGAGAGCATGGATCGGAGCGCATGACGAGCGGAAAGTGGTTGCTGGTCTGTTGACAAGGGGGATTGAACGCACAGATTTCGAGGCGGAAGATGTCCAGCGGAAACTGGATGAGGGACTGTGGAAAGGAAGTGCCAGGGGTAAGACGGATGTGCTGACTTTGGTCGAGGGAATGGAGGTTAGAGTTTGTTTTGGGGATAAAGACCCGTTGGAGCCGAGGAAGAGTTGGGTCAAAGATGATATCGGGAAAGCGGAGGAGAAGGAGAAGGCTGGAGAGGAGAATGCGTGTGAAGAGGCGGAGAAAGAGATGGCGAAGGAAAAGGACAATAGGGGAACTAAAGAGGAAGTGCGCGCAGAGTCTAGAGCTACAAATGAGTCCTCAGCGGCTGATTACAACGACATCGGGTCGTAATCAAGAAAGACTTGATATCACCTCCCTGATAATCCTAGCACGGAATGATGCAAGTACTAGTAGATGTGAGATACGACCACGATATACCCCCGAACACCAAAAGGAAATCATCACCAAATCCTCCATCAAACTTTCGTCACTTATAAGAACGAACCACTCCTGCATTTCCACCCAGACTGTGCAGAGTTCGGTTGGAGTTATATGTGAGATTGAGAAAGGGAATATGTGAATATAAATGAATGAGTTGAGTAGGTCGATAGGTAGAAATTATGACACCAAGATACCTATAAAAATCTACCTGATAATCAACCATAATTCCATTTTCAAGACGTATTGCATCTCTTTCTCTTGTGCTACTAAGGTGGGATATGGGTATGGATAAAGGAAGGAGATATTGTTACTGCAACTAATCCTGCTGGAATGATTGATTGATGATGATGATGCCAGTGATCCGTTTTGTCTGGGATAGTGATCTATCCACACCAAACCCATCACCCATCACCTATCACACATCACCCACGCCTACTACAACCCCGATCACCCATCCCCCACACCTATCACACATCACCTATCACACATCCCCCACACCTACTACAAACCCCACACTTACTACAACCCCCATCACCCACCTCCCATCACAACCTCATTTCCAAACCCCATCCCCATACCCCCAAACTCATCAACGCGATACACTATATCCCCATCTCCCTTTTCCCTCACCCTCACCCTCACCCTCACCATTACCCATCGAAACAAACCCCACACGTGCGAAATTTGCGCTGGTGAAGGTTCTAAATATCGGGAGGTGGGTTTTGGATTTTGGGGGTGTGTGGTTTTTTGGTTGGTTTTCTGGTTTGCTTGGTTTGTTTGGTTTGTTTGGTTTGGTTTGGTTTGAGGTTTTTGAGAGGAAGGGGGAAGGGGGATGGGAAAGGGGAAAAGGTGAGAGTGATTGTGGGTTGTGGGTTGTGGGTTGTGGGTTGTGGGGTGTGGGTTGGTTGGATGGTGGATAGATGGTTAGGTATGGGATTGAATTGTGTGGTGGATTAGGTTGTGAGTTGGGATGTGGATTAAGTTGTGGGTTGACCTGATTTCGAGTTCCGTCTCTGTAGGAGGGGAAGGTGTCCTCGGTTTCTATTTTTGTTTGTGTTTGTGTTTGTGTTCATGTCACGGTTCTAACAAAGTGTGTCTGACGAAAGACGAGACTATCATTTCTGGGGCATTGGTAGGGAAGGAAGGGCGATTCTTTTCGTGGGTAGCGGGTTCATAGGTAGGTCTGGGTATTCACATTTTCAAACCGGCACGGTTACGGTAGGCAATTTTTCGGGTGTACTACTCATTCCCACGAACAAGCACCGCCCCATCTACCATGTCCACGCTGGGAATTCCCGTACCGAGACAATGGGCAAGTATGCAACATCGAGGGAAACGTGGATATTGTATCGCGTATATACAACCCCAGCTCCAGCTCCAGCTCCAGCGCCAGCCCTTCATTCCCATGACCATCCAGATCACTCAATAAATCAATAAATCACATAGGTCCCCCGTGCATCCCATGCATCCCGCCCATATCATGTCCCCCACCACCACTACTACTACCGCCGCCAATACTCTTCGCGCCTCCTCCCAGCAATTCGGTCAACGAACTCAGACTCAGATCGGGTAGCTGTATTCCGGGGGGCTTTGGCACCCGTTTCGTGGCGAAGTTGATGAAGAAGACGCCCTGGGAAAGAGAAGTGTGGGTTAGTAAATTGAGTCAATTGCAAAGAAACAGATCCCAAACCCCTCACGGCAAGGAAATTTTCAGAGGGGAAAGGAAAGCGCTTGTGAAGCACAGGAGGAGATTCAGCTCACCATTTCATCGGAATCGCCATGTTGGCCGTCCGCAGCCATACGCGGCGGATGCAATTCGTTATCGTAAATAGACACCATCTGCAACACATCCCCCTTCTTGATAGGCACGGGTTCAACACACTGCGTCATCTCAGTGATGACCTGCCACGCCTTCCCATTGGGCGATAATTCCGTCGTCGCCTTGGGGTCGAGGCCGTACTTGGCCCTGGAATCGCAGACGGGTTTGCCGTTGACGGTGAGTATGACGTTGCTGCCGCCGTCGTGCAGGTGGCCCTTTGCGTTGATGATGGTGCCGTCCATGGGCACGGGCACGTTGGCGCTCGTCAGGTTGTACTGCGGCTTGTCCTTGGAGACGTGGTAGTCTGGGAATGCGCAGCCGGTGACGCTGAAGAGGCTGACGGAGGCGTCGAAGGTGTCTTCTTTGATGCCTGGCAGGTATTCGTATTCGGCTGTGATGTAGACTTGTTGGTCGACGTTTTTGTAGTTGACGAGCTCGGCTTGCATTGCCACGTTTGGTTTTTCGCCGAGGAAGTAGCCGCTGTTGAATTTGCCTGGGGATGGGGGGTTAGAAAGAATCGTCTCATCTAGGATGCGTCAAGTTCAGGAGTTCAACATACCGTCGGGCGTGGTGAAAAAGTTGTCAGCCTCGTCATTGCCTGCGATGATAAACCCAGCGGCCGGGAAGGTCCCTAGGAATCCCTTCTGTCCCTGACACAGGTAGAACGGCATGGAGGTTTTCGAGGCATCGACCATGACAATGTGATGGATGTACACTCCTGTTGTCACGCCGGCCGGGGTCCCATCCTCGTACATTAAGTTTGCTTTTCCCGAGAGGACTGTGCAATTTGTGCAGAATCCGTTCATCGCTTTGTTGAGCTGAACGCTATTCGGGTCCATCTATGAAAGTCAGAAATCAATTGTGTATTGCACGCGTTTGACCCCCACCTGCATTGGCATTTTAGGCATGCCAGACTTTTTGGTGCTCTGTTTATCATGCTTAGCACCACAGTCTGAAACCTTCATCACCACCAATTTGGGCGCTCACATTGAGAGATGGTAAGGTGTACGGTCCAAACCATATCTTCTCACGAATAGCGTCCTGCCTGATGACAGCGGTGATTTTCTCGCGTTTGACTGCTTTTGAGGCTAATCCTAGAGCCTCAGCAAGAGGCCCACTTGGGAATTGTCGTTTTTCTGTTCGCATTAGTCTAGTATTCCAGAAGTCGAGGCGTCGAGCAAGTGCCAACCAACGGCGAATCGTTCATCGTGAGGCCGGCAAAGCACCTCAGACACAGCGATGGTCAACAATAAGGCTGCATAAAAATGCATTTTCATGGTGAGTTCAGACAAATAGCGACGTATCTTTCATTGGGTCTGCACGAGACTTTGGTTCATCATATATGCCTACTCTGCGCATTGAAGTACGAGTAGCAAAGGTCTTTCCATATCTCCTGCGCATCTTTACGAAGCGGCCTATCAAGCTGGGGCGAAGAACAGATCCAAGGGCTCCATTATATTAAAGCGATTGAGACACTGGTAGCGGGAGTGTCTGACATGATCGGTATCGATGGCAACGGCTCTTTGTCCTCGTGACTCCTGAAATCAATCAGAATTTGAGGAGCTAGTCGTCGTGGTCATGAATGTATCCGACCCGACAAACTGAAGGCGCCTAAGATTAGTGGTTTGCAGTCCTCCGCTGGCGGCGTCGATTGTCTCCAGCTCTGGGAGGAGGTGAGGTGTGTGGATGTTTGAGGTTGAGAAGAAGAAGTGCTTCGATATGAAATATACCCCGTGCCCGTGCATCGACCCGGAGCTGGAGCCTCCGATTTAACGACATCGAGTTCGTCTCTTCATCCAATCCATTGCTCATCAAACAGCGCCATTTTACGAGCAGCGTCATTCGAAGACGCTTCATGAAATGCGTTCGTCCCTTCATTCATCCAACCAATTAGAATTTTGGTCCGGTATACGAAGGCAACCCCTCACTTTGTCGCTTCCTTCGAGTCGAGCTCCGAGCCGGATTCGAATATTGATAAGTATGGTTTCTCTTTCTTTGCATCCAAGTTGCCTCCAGCTGGTTGATGGCGTAGAATCATCGCAGCTGGATTCGGTTTTCGGTCCTGACATGGCCATTGCGAGTAACACATAGTTGCCTAGAACCTTTGCGCCATCATCTGGGCTTTGAGACCGCTGAATCGGTTGTGAGGCGATTGCATGACAAGACGCTTTTTGGTCCAGTTGTATACGCATCGACTCGTATCACTCGAAGTTGCTTTGGTGAGCTTTGTGGCCCCTCGGGTGCCGGCATATCAATGCGCGGTCGGTCTGGTATTCATTTCATCTGATTGAAAACGATGAAAGGTCAATTCGATCAGAGATAAGTTTTCGAGAGTCAAAAGATAGCCATTTGAATTTCAACTTCGCACTGGAAGCGGCTGATGATATGGTGGACACCTGCTCTAGCAATTGACTTCAATTGGTCCAACCCTACACGGGAAATTATCGGCCATTCGTCTACGTGGGACCGCTAGTCTTTTAATTCGCCGACATCGCTCAGCGAGCAGCATCGATTTTCGATAATAAATCGGCTGGCAGTGCCTGGTCAAGAAAACTACTGAGCGCTTCAGATGCCATGACAAGAAAGCCCAGAAACCTGTTTTCTCAGGATCGTTCGCACTATTCAGATCGAAAAATATCAGCACTTCCGACCACCACTCAAGCCCTGATATTCCATTACAACGTCCTCCAATCTGCTCATCCCATTGCAGTCCATTACTTCCTGCTGTCAAAACCCCACTCCTTCATTCACCATTTATTCTCCCATATGTCTCTTCAACTTCGCCAAAGCCAGTCCACACGGTCCAAAATTATCTCCAGCCATAATACCACATTCTCTAGCAACTTCTCTCGCAACTTTCTCCAACGCATCATACTTCTCCTTCAGCTCAGCATTACCGCTATCCTGGAGACCAGTCGAAGAGTTTGCAACCTCAGGCTGGCGAGATACACTCATCTCTTTCTCTTTATCCGCTTGAAAACCAATTGCCTGCTCTACCTTTGCTCGCTCCTTTTCTATCTCATCCCTCAACGCAACCTCCCTCTTCTCAGAAGCTTTCTTATCAGCCTTAGCCTGCCGGACCAGCGTCGATAATTGAATATTGAGATTTTGCACTTTCACCTGCTCGCCATGTTTCTCCTTCTCCGCCATCTCAAGCTGCTTTCTCAACCCCACGATTTCATCCTGCAGAAGTGACGACGAGGGCTCTAAGAGGGAGAGACGTGATTGCAATTTTTTTATCTTCCCATTTGCATCTTCGATTCTGGAATCGGAACTCTCGGCTTCTTTTTCCAGGCTTGAAATGATGCTGTCTCTTTCGGCAAGCGAAATGTTGAGATTGTCGATTTTAGAGATGAGGGTTTTGGTCCAGGTTGTGACGAGGGGAGCTATGTCAGTGTCCGATGTGGCGGGATCGGAGAGCATGGTTGCTAGTTTATCAAGGTTCGTTGACGATGGTAGCAGTGCTGTGTTGACGGAGAATTAGCATGTAATCAAAAAATTGAAAGACTTAACAAGAGAGAAATACCTTTACTTGTTCTCGCTGCAACGCCCGTTCTTTGTGATTTCTCGACCCTCACGTTCCGCACGGACTGGTGTCGCGCAGATACCGGACTGGATTTTCGTCGCCGCTGTCGTTGTTCCTTGGGCTCTGGTGTAAATGGTTGACGGAGTCCTGAAGGCTCAACGGACTCTTCTCTCTCACCGATTTCAGGAACTTCAGGAATTCCCGAACTTACTTCTTCAACCCAGGCCTCAATTCTGTCAGCAGATCGACGCCTCTTGTTGTAGAAATCTTGCAACTCGTCTGTAGTGAAGGGACTGATGTAGCGCGTATTTCTGACGCTTCTATCTCCCACTGGTGCGTTCGACAGAATGCGGCCTCGCAATGTTCGTCTGATGCGTAGTAGAAAGCCTCGATGTTGATGAAGTAGTTGTTCTTTCTTCGAAGGCGGTGAAATGACTGGGAAGTGGTCCAAACGCTGAGGCGGGCTAGCTTCTCTCTTGATTGCGTCTTGTGCCCAACGTCCGGTTCGGTCTGGTGAGTCCCCGGCCAGGAACTCTTCAACCGCGGGAGCTTCGGCGGCTTCCTCCTCGTCGCTTATCGATGGCTCTGATGCTTTAGAAGGAAACAAAACCGCTGCTGGTGCTATTGACGTGCCGGGTGGTTGATGGCGGGTGAATGCAGGAGCAGATTTTCGTGCCGAGTCAATATATGATGTTGGCCTCGATGGTGTTGGAAGTGAAGAGGCTTGGCCCGGTCGAGCGATGACTGCAGACTGGGACTGTCTAGTCACGAGCAGTGATGGCGGCGGAGTCGGCGTTTGTGCATCGGAGTCGTACTCGTCGGGATCCTGACGCTGATTGCGGCTCCTTACATGCGAATAAATTGAGAACATGTTGGTCATGATAGAGGATGGTGTAGATGGAGTTGGTTAGGGAGTTGAGAAGGTAAATGTAGTTGTTATAGTGCCGGTTGTGTTGGAACAGATGTTTCTGTTGTTGGAATAAGGTTGTAGAACAGTCGGGTGTTTAAGTCTGGACTCAGACACATTTCCAGTCGGACTTGAAGAACTTCGTGGCCTTTCGCTTACTCCCCGAGTCTTGTGAGTCCTAAGTGACCCGGGCTATGAGAACAGCGTGTGGCCTAGTAACGAAGCCTTAGATATAACTTCGAAACTGTCCGCCGAAAATGTTAAATTTGGCTTTGTCCTTGACCTTCCGTACCAGGTAGAGTTTGTTGAGACTTACTTGTCGAGGCGATTGTCCACTGACTCGAATACCGCATACCGAGTTAGATTATAGAAGCTCATATCTGTGCCTGCTTGCCTACGAATGCGCTTGCTTTCAAGAATGAACATCCTCAGCCATGGCGTGGGTGGTATTGCCAAAAGTCCCATGCATGGACTTCCTCGGTCCAAGCCTCTCCCTATAGTCCATCTGTACGGGTCGAACTTGCGAAGCCTGTTGGTCTAGAAACCACGTCAAATCGGATGATATTGACTTTCGCCATGCTCGTAGTATGTCCAGGATTTTCATCCAGAGCTATATCCTGATCATCGTTTTACATTATTAAACTCCCCCACATAAATATATATCAAGAGGAGATATTCAAGAAGATTTTGTTGAAGGCAATCCACCCATGTCTTCATGAAAGAACATGCACAAGCTCACTGTTAGTGATCAGTATTAGGAGAAACTTCTCCACTCGATATTGACTTAATACCCGTGATCCAAAACAATGTGGCGACGTGGACATTCTCTGCATTTTAGTCCTGAATTTCTCGCTGCAGTCTCATCCCGCTCGTATGTCGGAGTGGATGGGTATCACAACTGTTAACCAGATCTGGTAGTTCTGCTTCCTGACGATCCAAGAGAATAATATTTTAGCAAGGAGAGAGAGAGTAGATAGATATTGCTGGATGCTAAAGAGAAAAGATGTGGAGGAAATTGAAAATTATAATTGAGAAAATGTATGCGAGCGAATCTTTTCCGTCTATTAATATCAGAGTTTACAAGATCCATATCTTGAAAGCTGTTCAAAGCATCCCGACGTCTGCAGAGTAAGCTGAAAGAAGCTTGCAACGAGGCCCGAGTATAAGACGATGGACTTGAAAGAGAACAGCAAACCACGAAATACATCCCACCATCCCAAACCCCATCAACTTCATCAATTCGCGTGGTGAACTCACCATAGAAGCACCAAGACAAATAGAACTCTCTCTATCCGCATGACCTGAAGGCCTTCGGCGAACGAAGATGTTGTTACAACGGAGATCAGCGCTGACAGTCGTTGGAAACAACCTCCACCCCTCTACACTAACCCGATCCATCCAAGCTCAAAAACGTGAACCCCTGCCCTTCTCTTACTCCTCCTCCACCCCTCAATCCCTCGCAAGCACGCAATACGAGGATCGCATCGCGATAGACGGGCACAAATCGCGTCTTCTCGCGAAGGCGTCATAATGTAATCTTAATATCTAACAGCGCGGAGAGGAGGGATGGATAAAGAAAAGATCTCAATTCCCTTTCTTTCTCTCGAATTGTCTAACTTCAATCGCCATCTCTATCCTTCTCATTGTTCTATTTTCTATCCCTCTACATTCCGTCTCTACTATCGGAGGTAGATTTCCGCAATGCCAGGGATTCCCAACGAACAAGCCCCGCGCTCCATCTTCCCAGACGGGATCAGAACATCCGGGCAACATCCACCTCTTTACGATTTACTGAAGCCTTACGAGCAGTTCCCAAAGGAAATCACGGGTCCCACGGTCTGGAAAAAGGAGGATTATGTTGACAAGCCGGAGAAATGGGTTCACCGATTTACTAAAGAGGAGATTGAAGAGTTGAGCACGGCAGCCGATCAATTCATCGAACGCGGGATTCCATTGACTGGGATTTCAAAAGTAGGTAGTTCCAATTATCAGACTATCCAGATCTCAAACCTCTCCTATTCCTTTCGATACTAGGGAAAGCAAGACTAATCGTCCCCTTCACATCAAGGCAAACTTCCCCCTCCCCACCCTTTCGAAAGTCCTCACAAACCTCCGCGAAGATCTCCTAAACGGCAAAGGCTTCATCCTCTTCAAAGACTTCCCTGCCAACCTCTGGTCCCCCCTCAAAAATTCCGTCGCATACATGGGTCTCGGAACCTACTTAGGTTACTTCGTATCCCAAAACGGCCGCGGCCACGTCCTCGGCCACGTAAAAGACGTGGGCGACGACGCCACCCAGATAGATAAAGTACGCATCTACCGCACGACGGCGCGACAATTCTTCCACGCCGATGATTCAGATATCGTTGGGTTGCTCTGTTTGCATCGCGCTGCTGAGGGTGGGGAGAGTGATCTCGTATCCGTGCATGCGGTGTGGAATCAGCTGCAGGAGCAATACCCGCACGTTGCGCGAACATTGACGGAACCGATTTGGTACTTCGATCGCAAGGGCGAGACTTCCGTTGGTCAGGAAGAGTACATCAAGACGTCGATATTCTACCTCGAACCTACCGGCAAAGGGCGCGTGTATTGTAAATGGGATCCCTATTACGTGAAATCCCTCACCCGTTTCTCCTCCAAAGGAATCATCCCGGCGTTATCAGACGCACAAATAGAAGCCCTGGAAACACTGGAGAAAGTATGTAACGAATTGGCGTTACACATGATTCTGGAAGTGGGCGACATACAATTCTTGAGCAATGCGCATATTCTGCATGCGAGGACGGCCTACAAAGGTATGTGAGCCATGACGAGCGAAAGCGAGCCTCATCGGTCGACGAGTGAAAGCGAGCCTCATGCGTCGACGAGTGTGGAAGCGCGCCTCATCCCCAGACGAGCAAAAACAAGCCTCATCCATAAACAAGAAAGAAAGCTAAAATAAGTCAGATCACCAACCACCAACCCCTCGCCGCCACCTCCTCCGCCTCTGGCTCAGCACGCCCGAAGACGAAGGAGGATGGGCCCTTCCAATGCCCGACAGCAAGGAAAAGAAACGGGGTGGCATCCAAGTCAACGACACGCCACCGCGAGCGACGTTGGATGCCGAGTAAGCGCAAAGTGGATGTGGTGGAGAAAGTGTGGAGAAGCCAGAATGGGAGAGAGGAGGCTTGAGAAGTCGTAAGAACTGGAATAGATGAAAGTTGAGCGAATCATAAAGCCGCTAAAATTATACACCCGTGGAAATGTGACTCTTGAGATCGTTGTGATGAATTTATCCTGTGAGGTTTTATTCTCCTTTCACGACTTGCAAGTCATTCCGAGTCGCAATCAGCTGCGTCGGGCTGTCGATTGAGGGAGTCTCTTCGGCAGGCAATGGCGTTCACTTACGTCGATCTGTATTGCGATTTGTGACTGAATGCCAAGATTTCGCAAGGACTTTGACTTTGCTCCAAAAATCTCTGTAGATGTGGAACCTCATAGAGCCAGCTTTTGAAATGTGTTAGTGGGGCAAAGAAAGATATTTTCTAGACATTACTCTTGCCTAGGGAAAACCTCGAACATAGTCTGCGTTGCCCTCTTGAAGCCATCAAATATGGTCCTCCGCCAATTCTTCAACGCCGCAGCATAGTGCACCAAACGCGAAAACCCATCAATCGGGGAATCGGCCACATTTCCCGTGCTGACCATTTTCTCATACGAGCCCGCCGACAGTCAATGATTGCCTGCCTTTGTAGACTGTTTATGCCTAATTTGACAGTGGCTTTTCCGGCTCTGTTCGAAACTCCGCAGATTTGAAGGATTCCAAAGCATGCGCGACTAGAAACCCCTTCCACCGCCTCTGCCACGTCCTCGTGGACCGCCGCGCCCACGTCCACCCCCTCTACCACCGCGAGGTCCGCCTCGTCCACGGTCAGTGCCCGCAACTTCCTTCCGGGCTTTGTTCTTTGGTTTTGGTGTGTCATCAATGAGGAGCGTGTCTAGTGGGAGCGAGTCGGGAAGAATGTAATATCTAATGGTATTGCCGCGAATATTGATTGTGTCGAGGTTGACCGGTTCACGTCCCTTCGCAGTCATCTTGACTGTTCGGAGCGCCGTGTTCATTTGCGGCGATACGGAGGCAATGGTGCCATTGACAATCGTGCCTGTGTATTGTTAACGGTTGTGCTCCACCGCCATTTTGGAGTCTCAGGTGCTCAAGAAGGGTGAAGTACCATTTTTAAGCTCAATTGTGACGGTCTCGTTTGCGCATTTGGTGAGAAATCTACATTACCGTATCCGTCAGCCACTGTCCGTCGTCGCAACGAGCCTTGAGAGGGAGAGCTCAGCATGGGGCTTCCATATCAGTGGAGGGGTAAGAGCTTACCTGACGAGCTTCATGTTGGCAATTCGGTGTCGAAAGTTTGTGAAGTGCGCGCTATGTATTGAGGAGTGCCGTGTCTCGAGTGGTGAAGTATCGTGTTTAGCGGTGGTTGTGATACTGTGATCGATTTTCGAGGTCGGCGGGAGCCTCAGATTTAAAATCAGGCATCCATAAAGGTGCCTGGTTTCTGACACAGGGAACCTTGGAAGAGATACGCAAGCAACAGTGCAACACTCTCTGACAATTCTCGATCGATCGTATTCTATCATCAAAGCCTTGAAGCAATCCATAAACCGACATCATCGAGCTCTCCATGAACTTGTTCTCACTTACCACATGCTTATAGACCTCGATATTAATGCTCTTGAATCCAGGCATCACATGGTGGATAAGAGAAATAACAAAAAACTTGAATCATCATTGCAGGTCACTGATATTCACAAAAAGCACAGGGCTTAGACTTTTCTATTCATGAATCTCATTGAATTTCAGGACTAAACTCGGTATCACACTTTCCATCTCTCTCTAATTTGAAATCTTATCCGACACTTTCTTTCCAGTCGCCTTCTCGAACAGGCCACGAGCACCATCAGTCTGTGTATAGATTAGCCCTCTGCTCCATGTAAACCTCCGAGACGGATATATCTTGGGCTACTCACGATCTTCTCATTCATGTTTCGGTCCTGCTTCATGCCGAACTTCTTCTCACCCATGTCGAGAGCTACCCGTTAATTAGCGATGGCGATAACGACAATCAGAGGAACCACGGCATACCTTTGTCAACATAGTCTTCCTTTTGACCAGCAGCGCCGGCATTGGTGTTAGATTGGCCACCGAGGTTGTTCATGTTGATTGATTTGTGGGAATGGTTTAGAAATTGATAGATTGACTTTGAATGAAGTGATGTTGTTTGCTACTGTGGAAAATAGGATCAATGATGGCAGAAGGCTGCCTTATATGCTGCGAGGCTGCCCAGCCAGGGTCCGAAAGCTTGGTTTGAGTCCACGGATTTGTTTCCTTCGTGCGACAAGTTCCCCATGATACCATGACGTAGCAGCACGTCACTTCAGCTCGTTCCAATCAGTCCACCTCAGTCTAAACCTCTCAACTCCACACACGCTTGCAGCATGTAAGTGGACCTTCCCTCCAAAGATATGGTTAGTGATATGATTACTGAGCCGAAAAGCTTATCGTACATTAGTTCGGGATGGGGTCGCCAGGTTGCATAGCAGGCTGACTATGCAACAGAAGGTGGTACGGATGCTCCAGGCTCCGGAGACCAAACGCATGCAGCGAGCGAGCTATCAATGTTGTTGTTTGCATCTCCAATCACGAAAAAGCTTACTATGACTTCAGTCTCAACTTTCAACATGCAGACCGCTTTTTGTCACAGGAGCAGCCGCGATGCTCGATCTATTGACCTACCATTAGTTTCGTTAGAACAGCTGCCGTATCGAAGTATCAGCTCACTTCAAAGAATTATATCCAATCTCGATAGCCTCGCCCTCGAGCCTGTCACGAGTCAGCAAGGCAACATCATCAATCAAACAAGCGCATACGACTACTCTTTCGAATCATTGTGAGAATTTGTTCTGCCAACTATCTATGTGAAGAGGGCAAAGTAGAGAGACAGGCAGGACCTACAGAACAGCCTTGCTACTCAAGATCCACAAATCTTTCTCATCATTATGAGCGACCTTCCCTTCCCTTTCTAGCTTCTCCAAGATCTGCAGTATCCCTCTTGAAGCCGGAAGATGCAGACTCTCAGGAACATCCTTATAGATGATCTTCACAATCTCCATTACACTCAACCCCTTCCCCTCTCCCGCTGTTCCCAAGACCTGAATTACCTCTCTTTCACGCATCGCGCGATGGGCGATGTACTCCCTTATCTTCTCAGGACAATTCGGGATAACAGCGCCATGACCGGGATACCCGCGTCCGTTGGCGATCTTGGACATTGCTTCTAGGCTTTTGAGGTAAACGGTGAGATCTTCGAAAACAGCTGTGCCGTGGCCTAGGACGTTGTCGCCTGTGAACAATGCATCTTCTTCCTCTAGAATCAAAGCCATATGATCCGCGGTGTGGCCCGGTGAGTGGAAAGCTTTGAGCGTGGCGCCTTCGACCGAGAACGTTTGACCGTTGGTTATATCCTCCTGGCCGTTGTCGGGATCATGTTTGTAAATGGTTGGTTTTGGTGATAGAGTGAGGATGTCCTTTACGCCCCCAACGTGGTCGAGGTGCCAATGCGTAAGAATGACTGCTTCCAGGCTAGCATTTTCGGAGGATAATGTTTTCTTGATGTTGGAGATCCAAATTGGTTGTCCTTCGCCCGTATCTATTAATATCCGTTTCGGACCGGAGCCGACAAGGTAGGTATTTGTGCCTTATTGTTCAGTAGATTCCTGCCAGAACTTGCGAGTCGTATCACCTTGCAACGTGAACTGGAACAAAGTTAGGAATTCGGAACAGAATCGAGTACTGACCTATCGTGCCGAAATCGATGACAAACCAACATACCTTTCCCGGATTTCCACCCAGTATTCGTATAACACTCGGACTCAATCTCTCCACATCAGGGAGCTCAATTATCGGGGCAGACATTGTTCTTAAGGTTCGGTAAGGTATGGAAATGTGAGGCCTAAAAGCTAGGATCCTGTTCATGTCGCTACATGATGTTGTTTGTGTGCTTCACCAGAGACAGAGACCTCGGCAATTCTTACTCCGCTGGAAGTTTGGCGGCTTTGTAAGCATTCTCGCAGATCGTGGATTAACACTACGCCGGACCAGCAGCAGTCTACATCACGCTAGGATCTGGATACAGATAGAATCCGAACCGACAAAACCCTGTGCTTCAACAACAACACCAAGCCCATCAAAACCATCAGAATGTCGGATTCGGACTCAGAGCCGTACGTCCCACGCTTTCTTTCTTTATCCATCAACTAATAAGTTGAAGCGAACTTTCATCCGCCGCACTAGACGCCTTGAAACAATTCTACACCGACAAGGAGTCCCGCCAAAAAGCCTTTGAGGATCTCAAAGCCGTCGCCGAAGATGACTTCTCCTCCGGTAATCCCGCCAAGTCCCTCAAATATCCACTCTCAATGGAAGCCTTCACAGAAGATTGGAATGCCTCTCAATTTTGGTATACCGATTCTACCGCCACGACTCTTGCCAAGCAACTGCTCGAAAACTGTACCGCCGAGACCAATATATGTGTGCTAAGCGCACCGAGTGTGTTTCTGCAAGTGAAGAATCTTCTTAATGAGTGGGATGGGATTAAGGCAAGACCGGCGCAAATCACGTTGTTGGAGTTTGATACGAGATTTGGTGTTTTCGGGAAGGAGTTCCAATTTTATGATTTCAAGTATCCGACGAAGCTTCCTGCGGAGTTGAAAGCACAGTTCGATGTCATCATAATAGATCCGCCGTTCTTGAGCGAGGATTGTCAGACGAAGACAGCGCTAACAGTGCGATGGCTGGCGAAGAGATGGGAAAAGGAAGAGTTGAGATTGATTGCTTGCACTGGTGAAAGGATGGAAGGTCTGATCCATAAACTTTACTCGAAAGTTGGGGTCAGAACGACAGACTTTGTGGTTGAGCATGCGAAGGGGTTGAGTAATGAGTTCAGGTGCTACGCGAATTTTGAGTGTGGGGAGTGGGGGCTGTTGGAGTGAAAAGACCTGAATGAGATAGCTTGAGCGAGAGCGGATGGCACTGACAGAAGAGCTGAGTACAAGCTACGGAAGAGAGTTCAAAGGAGGGCAGACAACCTTAGGAAGAAGATAGTGCATAAGAAGAGCGACCTGTCTAATCCAGCGCCACGAGGAACCCATAGGCTATGACCACGATCGATGAGATTCTGGAAAACCCTAAGTTTAAAAATGCTTGGCTACTCCACTCTTGACACCGAACGAGCTATGGGAGTATGTCTTACGCATAGCTCATCGTCAAAGAACTCCTATCCGAGACCGTAGCCTCTCCAGATTCGATGATCACCTCAAGGATCTCAGATCATCTCTATTTGGACATCTCTTTGATGGAGCAACGAGCCGGAAGCCACCTTTCAAACAAGCACCTATACCGCCCACACGACATACATAACACCGTTTCCTCCAGAGACTCGCCAAGATTTGGGGTCTTTTCTGAATAATACGTTCAGGCTCGGCTTCCTCAATAAGAAGGGAGACACCCCATACAAAGAAGCAGTGAGCCCAGGGATCTATTCATGGGAGAGCACATGTGATAACTGAAGACAGATGTTTTCAGTAATTTGTTTCCATCTTTCTTGAGAAGATTGGTACTATGCCGTTTGTGTGCAGTCGGGTCCTGGATTTGAATGCCAGTAGGTCTTCTTCTATAGTGAGTATTCCTTTTAAATAGCAGGAATTGGAAGTATGGAAGATCTTCGGGTGAGCTGCTATTCGAAGAAGCACACTTTCCCCATGCTCGCCAGAACTTTGAATCACGAGATATACCCTTTGATGCTTAAAATGTGATGTCCTGGCCACCTTCGTGAAAGTATCGATATTTTCACGATCTGGAATTTCTTCAAAAGCCACATTGCTAAGCTTCAAGCTTCAATCGCAATCGCTACTGCTCGATGTTGTGGAATGAAGGAGACTTCACGCCACTGATTTGATTTGAGCACGCTATTTCGGAGCTACTCGAACAACAGAGCGATTGACTACCACATAAAGTTAGGCTTTGGATCAAGTACGATGCTATTTATCCTGACGGTCTCAACTCTCTCTCAGACCAAACGCAGTTCCTGGCCATCAGTTCCGTGCTGCTTGGAGATGGCCAGAAATTATCAGGAAATCCACCGTATTTACAAAATTCCATTGCGTGTGGCAATGTCCACAAAATAAACAACATAACACCCGGCCATACCCGTCGAACAGGAACTCATGACCAAGAAATGACCCGGGAACCATGATAATAAAGGCATAAAGGCACTCGACTTCGTGCTCATCTCTTCTTTCCTATTACACCACATCAAAGCTGCACGAACTTCGATAGCACAACGCGATACGACCATCGACTAATTGCCTTAGCTCAACGTCAGCTCCTCCAGAACTCAGCAACCATCCAAATCAACAAGGTCAAGGCCTGGTGACATGTCTAGCTCACCTAACTCCAACCAAGGTACCCATCATATCCCCATTCAATGCGCATCATCTCTACAACATCAAGTCTTCTAATCACACTAGACCCTAAACTACCCCGTCCAATGGACATAGGACCTCCAGAACGTCCAGAAGACGACATCGCCGCGTATCTCCGAAACAACAGAAACAAACAAAAAGCCTCTCGACGTGCGAACCCGAAACAATCAGCCGACAGGAATCAAGCAGTGACACTAGCCCATCAAGACGCACAACGAGCGCGTAAACAACAAGAAGAACGCGCTAGGTTGCAAGAGTTAGCTAGGCAGAAATTGGCAGGGACAGACCATAACTTACCAGCTTCAGCTCCAGCTCCAGCTCCATTCGGTTCAACGACTGCTTTTGGTTCAGCCTCCGCCACCATCTCTGTGAACAACAAGACTGAGCATAAGGCCACTGCCGCTTTTGACATGCACAATCCACCCCGTTCTGATGGCACAAGTTCGTCGACCAAAGTTGAGGATTTGAGTGAGGAGGCCGCTATTGCCAGTGCAATGGAGATGGAGTCACCGGAAACTGACGGATCCCTGTTCGTTCCGATGGCTGAATCTACTCAGCTTCATGACCAGCCAGACCAACCGTTTCATTCAGACCAATCGATCCACACAGCCCAGCCAGCCAGACTAGTTCAGTCAAATCGATCACTCCAGCCGAATCAGAACATATCTATCGCTCCAATGATGCCAACGCGACCATCAAGCCGTCGCTCCATTGGTCCCGTGCAGACACCACGCCAGCGTGACGATGACGGACGACAATTCGAAATCCGACACGACGATGATGCGCAGAATTCTGCTCTTATGCGTGGGAATACATCGCATACACACTCTCCCAAGCTTCCGAACAATCTGTCTGTACAGACCTTTCAAGTCAATGAGGCCAATCAATCCAATCACCCCTCCCACGCCTCATCCCCAACACCACTTCCTCCCACCTTCGAGCTCACAGCGTTCGAGTCGCGCAAACGAAAGCGGGAGACACTGTCGACCCATCAATCCATGGCTGAAATCCTACGCAGTCTCGAGCGTCTGGACCAGCAACAAGACCTCGACATCGCATCTCGCGATTCCGAGATCATGAGACTGAAATTACAGCTAAGCGACATGCGCTCTCTCACTCTCTCAGCCGAAAACAAGGAGGATAGGCAGGGTAGAAAGGGCGAGACAATCACGCAAGTAATGGCGTCACTCCGAGAAGAAATCGCGGGATTGAAGAAGGGAAAGGTAGAGAACGAATACCGCATCCGCGACCTCGAAGAATCCATCCTCGAAAAAGACGCCGAGATCCTCGCCGCCGAAGACTGGCACTCGGACAAAGAAACCCTAGAGGAGAAACTACGAACAATGGAAACCCAACTCTCCACCTCCCAATTCCAACTCTCCCGCTTACTCGAAGCCTTCGCGCGCGAAACCACTCTGCGCACCACGCTGCACAAGAACCTCGAGAGCCAGGAACGCTTCAATGTCAAGCTCTCCAAGGATCTGAAGAAGAAGAGTGAGGATGTGAAGATGATGGGTGAGGAGCGGGAGAAATATGTGCAGCTTTCGGGGGCGGTCAGGGGCCTTTTTGGACATGTGCAGATGGAGACGATGAGTAGTGAGAGTTTTGGGGACTGTGGACGGGCTTTGAAGAGGGTTAGGGATTTGGTGGTTGATGAGCAGGGAAAGGGCAATGAGGGTGGGAGTCGGAAGTGAGCTTGGGGAGAGTGGGATATTGAGACTGCTTTGGAGGTGCTGATGGATTTCGTGCTGAATTGTTGATTGTGTATCCGGGGCTGACAAAGATTGAGGATCTATTGGAGTTGTGTTCGAGCTATGGGTGAGTATGGGATTCCTGGCAGATCGATCTGGAAACTTCTTTTAGCAGTAGCATTATTTGACGGTATAGGACGGAACCAGATTCCGATACAAAAGCTGTACCATCCAACAATCTGGGTGGATCATTCCAACGAAATTTTGGCACCGGGATTTCTTGATAGTGCTAATGGGATCAAATGTACGAACTCGAGTTTATATAACTAGAAAGGCCTAGACTATTATAAGAAATCCTATAAGAACCTTATACTACCCTAAAGAATCTATTTATGTACTACTTTCTTTTTCAATCCTATAGACAATCCTGCTCTAAAAGGATTTCTATATCGTAATAGCGAGGGATTCTAATCCTATTAATAGTCTTACTATATGAAACTTAGCTATTCTATTCGAGGTATATCTTTCAAGTCTACGTTCCACTTGCCTGCCATAAGCTTCTTGTTATAAAGAATCTGTCGAAAAGAAAATACTTTCTATGAACTTTCTCTCTAGCTATTATTCTATTATTAGTCCTTTCCGTATATAAAATCTTACGTACCTTTTTCTATACGGATTAGGTTCATTATTTCTAGTAGTATACTTTACAAGCATTATCGATCTATTCTCTAAGCCCCGTATCTCGATTCTTGGCGCTTATTCGGGTCGAACAGGGTAACTTTAATAAAAATATAATCCTTAATATTTCTCCTATCTTCTTTGCATATCGTCTTTCTAATATATAATATTATTTATACAAACAATAGATTCCAGGAGCCGTAGGTATTACCAATACCCAAACTAAAATCAACCCCTCGAAGCCATCCGACAAGGAACCTCCTCCTCCTTCCCCAAAAACACACTTACTCACTTCCTCCATCGAACTCCCCAATCTAGCCTAAAAAACCAAACCAAGATCGACCCATCCAAAGAACCACCTACAAATACACAAACTCACCACTTCCCATCCCAACACCAACTCCACACCACCTTCACACCTCTCCCCCAGACGGGACACCCAACAGCCAACAAAACGCAACAGGCGCAGCCAAATGCAGCAATAGACAAACATCGATGATTAGTTTCTATATACTGGTGGATGTTGGTTGTATGTAGGATTCAGGGTTGGTGTTACTATCACGTGCAATTGATGTTTTTGAAGGTATTTTACAACGATGAAGCGCGCCGCCGAAACGAGAGATTGTTCGGATTCGATGTTCTTTTTCTTTGTCGTGACTTCATGTTTTCCCTCGTTGTGTATGGCGGACGGACGGCGCAGATGATATTGAGAGTCCGGAATTGGGACGAGGAGGGAGATTGGGTGAGGATACGGAAGACCAGGGTAACGAGGCTTGTGGAGGGATACATGTGGTTGAAGTTGAGTCTGGTGGTGGGCGAATATGTGTTGAGCGAATATGTGCGGAGGTGGTTTCCAGTAGGATGAGAGGTAATCTTCTGATTTCGTTCACTGCGGGTGGGTGCATGTTTCGGTTTTTTGATGTAGTGATGGGTGTAACGCATCGTTGGTTTGTGCATAGCTTGGAGAGCGATGTACTGACATGTCTGAAATATGATAGTAAGTGGTTTGGCTTGTTTTGGTAGTGGGGTTAATTGATAGGTCTAGATCTGACTGGAGATGTATAGAATGGTGCTAAACTCTTGTACTAGGCGCGACTCCTGATCTAATTCCCTACTTCAATCCCACCATCCATAACAACAACACACCCGTGAAGAATCTACTCATGACCAATTGGCTTGCCATATTTCTGTATCCCCGTATTAGCAACTACACAATACTTTACACGTGGCAGAACTTACAGCCCACATAATAGGAGCAGCGGCAGTGATGATGGGAGCAGCTGGGCCGGCTCTCGGATCATCGCCGACGAAGTTTCCGGGAAATCCAATGTCGAAGTCCTGAACGCTTTCAATGTACTCGATCTGCTTGTCGGTCAAATGGATCTTGAGAGCCTCGATGTTGGACTTCAGGTGCTCGACCTTGCGGCCACCGATGATGGGGAAAACGTTTGGAGTTTTCTGTACCGTTCGTCAGTTACCATATCCGTCTCGGTCAGGAGTTGACTGCACACCTGCATCACGT
This sequence comes from Venturia effusa, assembly GCA_007735645.1. Lineage (NCBI taxonomy): Eukaryota > Fungi > Ascomycota > Dothideomycetes > Venturiales > Venturiaceae > Venturia > Venturia effusa. Next base: position 1,081,193 of record CP042190.1, on the reverse strand, counting down.
AGGCGAGAGCAATCGACTGAATGGATTCGATGCCGTGTTCTCCAGCCACTTTCTCTAATGCCTCAGACGTCTTCTTTTCCTGCTCGCTCTGCTCATGACCACCCACCATAGTTCGCATGCCCTCGCCTGCCTTTTTTCTCTCCTCAATCTGCTTCGAACTCTGGAGACGGCCACCGCCAAGAACATCCCATGGGCAGAGAGCCATGCCGAAGTGACGCGCCATTGGAATAATGTCCCTCTCGAAATCGCGCATCATGACGCTCCAGCGTCCCTGGTAGACAGAGAAAGGTGTCTTCCCGTGTGAAACTGCGTAGGTATTTGCGGCGGAGACGATCCAGGCTGGTGTGTCTGAGATGCCAAGATACAAAACTTTGCCTTGCTCAACCAGCATGTGTAGGGAGTCCATGATTTCCGGGATGGAAGTAGACCAGTCCCACCAGTGGAGGTACAGCAGGTCGATGTAGTCAGTGTCCAATTTGGCTAGCGAGTCTTTGACCGAGTGGAAAAGAGATTTGCGGGAGTTTCCCGCGTAATTGGCGGTCCGCTGCTTGCCGATATCGTGGGACTTGTAATTGGCGGTGAATTTCGTCGCGATGAAAAGCTGGTCCCGGATCTTGCGAGATTTGGCCCATTCACCGATCCATTTTTCGGAGTCCTTCGAGTTGTTAGCCGTCGGCTTCTAGGCCATCCAGAAACCATGATGGGCAAATCCATGAAATATGCTTGTGTGCTGCAGTGAAGAGAATATGACTAACATCGTTCTGGTAGTTGTTTGCGGTATCAATAAAGTTGCCGCCAGCTTCATAGTATGCATCGAGCAACTTGAAGGAAGCCTCCTTGTCCATAGAACCCATGAAGCTCTTCCAGGCCTCACCGATGCTCATTGCACCAAGGCATAGTGGCGAGACGCGGGCACCGGCAGTGCTGGAGAGGATCCTGTAGCGACCAAGCGCAGTTGGTGGTTCTGGTGCTGGGTCGAAGAAGTCAGTCATTGTGATGTATTGTTGCGATTTTGGCCAATTGCAGTGTAGTGGAGTGGTTGAAGGTCAGTTGAAGCTGGCGAAGATGGCGTGCCCTTGGCCTGCACAAGGCAGAGGGATCTACTTATATTACATCCTCACCATTACCCAGCGTGAGGCTCGTGGGGCTGCTGTTATTTGGTCGTGACGTCGACGCGTAGTTTGTCCATAATGCCGCCGAACAACAAAGCCATACGGGGATAAGGGAGGCCGAGTTCCACGGAGGGCGACAGTGTCTCATCAGACCCTACCCATATCCGGCAGCCTATCCAGGAACCGGACGAAAATCATATTATCATAATACTATAATAGGTCGAAGTTAATCGGATTTAAGATGGAGTTTGTGGAGGAGGCTTTTGTGTGGGGGCTAGTACAACTGAGGATCCCTACCGATCCCGATGCGCTAGAGGTATTCGGACGTGCCAGAACTCCGAAGGTTTTCGGTATCGTATCGAGGTCTACACTGGCATTGGCTGACTGACAAATCAAGATACGGGCACTCGGGTATAATACAACTAAAACCTCCAAAGTGTGCTGTGGACAGCACGCTCATTTACGCTTTCTTCACTCCCCAGACGCCACCTTGCCCCGCGACTTTTCCTTCGGCCTCCATGCCCTCCAGAAGACCTCTGATTTCCTCTGTGCCAAAGGGAAAACCTCCAGGCAGCATCATCTTAAGCATCATCTCAATCCGTGGAACAGGCATATTCCCGCCGTTGGTAAGCATGCCCAGGATGAAGTTCCTGTAGAGCTCCGAGTTCTCTTCCAATATGTTCGCCTGTGACTTGACAGCCGACACACCTGCAGCACCCGACGCAGCGTCTAGTATGGCCGCTTGTTGCGCAGCTTGTGCACCGCCATCGTCACCCGAAGAAGTCGCCGTCGGAAGCTTTTCCATGACCTCAAATGTGTCCGGCAGACCAGCGACTTCCTGGAGAACCTGCTTGCTGACCCAGTACACCAGCGCGTTTCTCACAAGCGCTTCCTCCATGCCCAAACCTTCACGCAACTGCTCGACTGATTTGGCGTTACTTTCCTTCTCATCATCCGAGTTGAACGCGTATATCACGCTAGCCGTCCAAGTCGGCACAACCTCTTCAACCTTCCGATCTTCAAATTCAAGTTCAACAGTCACTCTACCGAGAGCAGGCAGCCAATCCAACTTTCGCATATCCTTGATCGATTCAAAAACTTTCTCGTATTGAGACTGCAGCTCTGTGATGGGTGCGGGAATTGCAAAATTATCGTCTCGAAGACTCGGCCAGAAAAACCGAGACAGGATCTGTGTGTTCAGCTTTATACCTTCGTGTCCCGTTACTGCTTCACTATAGGCTACGTCTTGGTGGATATGCTTGTTCATCGACTTCGAGGTCTGCACATCTCGGAGCATGACTTCGCAGGCTTGGAGTTTGTCGTCGCCGAGACGGTGTTTGAAGAGTTCGAGTAGTCGCTCTTCTTTTTCGTAGTGCGACTCTTCTTCATTCCGTAAAAGATGGTCCCCGAGTATGGTCTTCAGCTCACTGGTGAATTCTTCTTTGTCGTATAAGCTCAACAAAGCAGTCGTGACGTCCTGTGTTTTCGAAGCCTTGTATTCGGGACCGGCATCGATTGGATCTGGTGTCCAGGCCATGTTGTCCCAGTCCATGTCGTAGTCATGCTCGTCCAGGTCTGTGATTGGCTTGTTCATTTCTTTGGCGATCTCCACCGAGATCTCCCCGCCGGGATCATTTTCATTGCCATTCTCGTCCTCCACATCAAACAGAAGACTCGAAACGATGATGCGTGCTGTATCATCGCGGTTACGCAAGTAGCGTCGTATGGGGCGGGCAACGCGGTCTAGAAGCACACCCTTTGAGTCCAGCTCATTGAAAGCACGAATGATGGAAATGTAGATGTCGAGAATATGTGTGGTGGTCGCCCCTGCGTGTAGGAGTCTGCGAGCGACCTGGCTCGAGAATTTATTGGTCAGGTAGAGTCGCGCCTCTGGTGTGGTGATATGTTCTTTGATATCCAGCACGGCGCCAAGAGACACGTCCCATTGCACGATATAGTCGAATAGATTGTCAATACGAGCACGACCAAGTCGAGCAATTGCCATTTGTAGGTATTGTGGCACATCTGCGTCAGTATGGTTTGTCGGATTCGACGGCGATTCACCCAGACAGGCCACAACGCTTTTGCAAAATGGAGAGAAGCCATGATTGATCCAGCGTCTTAATTTGTGGGTCACCGACGACTGTTGTTCCCAATCGACTTTCATCCAATGACTGACGATGAAGTCGCCCATGAGCTTGTTCATTGCATGTGCAAAGGCTCTCTGGGCAAGGCTGTCACCCAGTCCGACTTCTTGCAGAGCTCTCAAAACGGTCATGAGCTCCTTTTCCGTGGATGACAGCCGTCCCAATCGCTGATTCGACGGACTTAGTGAGATCGGCACTTCTGGCTCCACCTGCAGTTGAAACATATTGGATGCGGCTTCGTACATGACATGGCTCATTGTGTTGGTGACGCGGTCGACCGGAAGTGCGTGGACGTACAAAGCGTGCAGCTGTCGCTGAAATTTGGACAATATGCGTCTGATCTGGTTCGTCGTTGTTTGCCGAGCGGATTCATCTCGGATCGTGAGAAGCTTCTTTTGCAGTAAGACTGGAAGAACATGCTCAATGAGGAAAAAGGAGTACACGGATTGTAGGACGGCCAGTCGTTGAGCAGTCTCCTTCAGGGCGTCTGATGCCTGGCTGCAAGGTATTTCCTTAGTCAATCAGCTATGAGACATGATTATAGCTCGAAATGATTGTCACCTTTGACCAGGCTTGTTCCATAGCTGGAGAAATTTGCTCAAGGAAGTGGTTTCTGACTTCAAGAGTATACCATTCGATCTGTGTCAATCAGTATCGATTGCGGATATGATGGCAGGGTTCATCAGCTCACCAGGTTCCAGTCCACATCGGTTTCACCAAAGGAACCATTTCCGGAGAGCAGAAAATCGATTGCTTCCTCAGCTTCTCTCGACTTTTTTCTCTGCGGTTTTCCATGTTTGCATGCAAGATTTAGCTCGTCTCCTGTGAGGCTGTTCAAGCTGAGGAATCTGGTGGCAGTACTCCAGGCTATATTTCGCTTGACATGCAATTGTGCCACGGACATGGACGAGGGATGTCCATGTTTATTCGGACTGGTGAGAGCTCCAAAACTCGTGCCGGGGCCAGAAAAGCCGAGATCAGGAGTGGCGACAGGTGTTGGCGATGTGTGATCGAGAGCGGCGGCGGCCGGAAAGACCGACGAGAAGACGGAACCATCCATGGACATGGCTATCATCAATCAAGTAGCGGTACAGACCCATCGGCCATCAAGCTTAGGACGCATGCCAGACGACTTCGGGTCGTTTGCGTCCGCCGTGATGGACTGCCCGAACCCGGTGTTGCCAGTAAAGTCAGACACGTGACCCTTTCCAACCATTTGCTCGCGAATGAAAAAGAGTTCATAAAGTTTGAATCCACGGGAGCGCAGAGTCGATTGTTTGCGTGTTTCCATAGCATCGATGGAGTGACCTGGCCGTCATCTCATTGGGTCGTCGTTGCAAGCCCTGTCCCCTGTCTCATCATTGGTCTGAGGCAAGCCACCGCCAACCTCCAGACCCGGACCCCCCAACTACAACGAACCTTTGACAATCGACATTCAGGCTCAAGGCGCAACTCACGCCCAGAACTCACCTTCTTGCTCCGAGTCCTGACTGCACAGACGTCGACTACGGCCTGGGAATTGTCAATTCACGGAGGGCCCGTACATGGCTCAACTTCCCTAGCAACGGTGAGCTATGGACCAAACTCACGATGCCGCACAGGGCGACGACCTCTCCAACCAGGATGCCCTCGACCAGTCTGAACACACTTCTCCTCAGTCGTTCCTTCGTCAGTCACCAGCCGCGATTCACAACATGGAAGTCCCTCAGTCATCATCGCTGCTCTCCCCGACCCTAAGATCAGGCCCGACCGTAACCGAGAAGACTGCTCTTTTGCGATCGCTCAAGGGGAAGGAGAAGGAGTGGACCGCTGTCGCTGAGAAGAAGCGACCTCTTCAGCTCCTGGACATGCCTGTTGACATTCTCAAGGAGATCATTGAAAAGGTACGTCCAGACCCTAAGTCGCCATGACCTGAAACTCATTTCTCGCAGCTTCCACATACCAATGATCTGACCTCACTATCGCTATGTCACTCCATATTTCACGCGCTCACTATTCCTCATATATACTCTCGTTTCGACATTGTATGGCCCGACGACACCTCGACGTCGGTGCAACGGACAGGTGTGGATGCTTTAACCTATGGACTTGCAACATTGGTCATGGCCGAGGAAAACTTCGGAGAGGCTCCATGGCAACGCGATCATTCGAATCAGATGTATCTGGAAACAGAATTAGACCCTTACAGAGTTGCACGCCGGAGAAGAGGCAACTACTACGCTCGCTATACGAAGAAGTTCTCTCTCGGCAACGGTCCTCGGGATTGGGTTCAGGAGTACCTCATCTCGAAAGAGGGAGGGAAAATGCTCGGAACCCTGGTCGCATTAGCCGTAAGCCGAATGCGCATCCTGGAAACCTTCATCTGGGACATGCCTACCGGTGTGCTGAGAGACGTCTGGCTTGCACTTTCGTCCCTCGCAGGCCGAGGCGATGGTCAGGAGTGCCGCCTCGAACGAGTCTGGATTCGATGGCACGATAATGCACAATTAGACAATCCTGACGGCAACTTGGGACCTGTTCCCCCACCTCCGATCAACAACATACCTCCGCCTGCTGTGAATAGCAATCCTGCCATGGCTGCCATTAACATGGGTACGCAACAGTCCATCTCTGGAATGCAAGCTGTGGATCGCATAGAGCATCCTACATTCTCTGTGCTGCCAGCGTTGAAGAGCCTGAGCGTCCTCGACATCGATGAGCTTCCATACCTCGACGAGATGAGCATTCTTATTGCGCGATCACAACACAAACTCAGAGAGCTCAGGATTGGCATAGCGAGACAGGCTGAGAGACGAGATTGGAATTTGGTTTGGGATGGTGACACTCTGCAGCAAGTTGATTACAGCACAACACGTCCCTTGGAGAGCAGACTCGGCGAGAAGAGGTTGGGAGGTGTACTGGGCATCCTACTTGGTCGCGTCTACAACATCAGGCACAATGCTGATACGGCCAGGCATTCTCCGTCAGGAAGCCGATCCATTCGCAACTCAGTCGACCATAGCGCCTCCCCTCCAACACTTCCAGGGGCTCCGCTTACGCAGGAAGTCGCCACACCACAGCAAACGCCGGCAGAGGCGACGCAACTTGATCCTGATAATGACGCGGTGGAGGAGACTTCTATACATTTGGAAGCCCCCAAGGACACGCCTTTAGATTCCAATCCTCCAGTACAGCAATCGACGCCAGTTGCAGAAACTGCTCCCAGACCTGAGCCACCTTCGACGGCGACAGGGCCATGGATTACAGGGAGACCGATACCTCTCCGCTCCTCGCGAAAGCACGGCCCATACCTCAACGGTCAATTAAGACTCGAGACTTTGGAATTGGAACGCGTTCCCTTGTCCGTCCAAATCTTGCAGAAGGCTTTCGATTGGTCAATGCTGACAAGCTTGACTGTTCTCCACTGTCAAGACCATGAACAGTTATGGAAGGTCTTACGTCGCAGCTATTCCCCGACGAGTCCTTACAACTCCGTCCAACAAGCCAAAGCAGGTGGGAAGGTCCGCTTGGAGTACGGTCTCAATATCAAGAAGATCCACACCAATACCGTCTCACCTTCCTTGATTGCTTTCCTCAAAGAGACCCTTGCGCCCAACAGCCTCGAGGTTTTGTTCCTTCAAGAAGCTCGGTCTTACAGCTCAGCTGTAACCATTGATCAAATCTATCGTGGTCCGATCCGTCGACATCGCGCTAGTCTCAAGAAACTGATGATTGATAGCGGAGAAAAGGGCGATGACCCCTTTACAGGCTCAACCCGATGGAGACGCTGGATGCTCACGACCGAGATCATCACCTACGTCACTAGTGGTCGGATGTCTAATCTGCGTGAGCTCGGTGTCTCCATTGACTACAGAGATTGGGTGAGTTCACACCGAGCAGATGACCAGTAAACTTTGCTAATCACGTTTCACAGCATACTTTCTTGCAAAGAATTCCTAATATTGCTCACGTTCGTTCTTTGTATATTCCACAGATTGCTGACCATCCACATGGCGCGAATCTGGACGTTCGCGACCTTGCTCTCCAAGTTGTGGATATTGTTACTCTCAAGCCAGAAGTCGAGCTTTGCTACATGGGCATCGGCGCGAAATGTTTCGAGATTCTTGAATCTAAACCAACGCAATACGAATATAGCGAATACCATGCTGACGGCACATCAGGTGCCGCCGGTTATGCCGCCCTTGTCGAAGGCGAAATCACCGACGATGATGAAGGCGATGTCGAGGACGATGGCGATGACGTCGTGGAAGGTGATGACGGCCTCGAGGATGAGCTAGATGATCTGGGTCTTGGAGGAGACGACGAAGACAGCGAAGACGATGAATTCTTTGAGGAGGTCCATGGTGGGAGGAGGGGAAACAGGCTGAAGCTGAGAGAGATTCTATTTTATGATGACAAAGTCTCCATATTCAAAGCGAGGCACGGCAGACTTTGAGGACGGACGAAGGAACGACGACATACCCAGGGGCGTTATGTGTTATATTATGCGATTTACTGATTCTGGTTTGAGGCGAGGGCTTGAGAACGCGAGCGGCATTGGGACGGTGTATTGACCCACGCACGAATTTCCACATACACACAATTGCTCTGCAGCTCTTACCATACATTTTACGCCCGAATGGCGATGGCGTTATGCGAATGCTTGGAGGTGTTTGGAGATATGAATGGGGTTTGGAGGAGAGCATAGTATAGAGATACTGTGAGCTTTGTAAAGGATAGCGCTGTAGCCGGCCTTTTTCGGCTGCGCTGGGCACAGGAAATGAATGCCAGTTCTATGAGTTCTTTTTCCGCGTCATCAACTTCATGCTATTTGGTTGTAACTTTTATCTCAATATAACATAGTATCTTACAAGGCCTCACTGCTTCTGCATGGAGCCCTCACGTGAGGAGATCAAGACCGTCCGAAACTGCTGTAATCTTATCTTACAATCCATATCTTCGACCTGCAATTTACAACCATCGACTCGGCAATCATCGCATGGGACTTTCTCACACTAATGGAGACAGTCGCCATGCCCTCGCCCATGAAATTCCATCATCCATAGCCCGCACTGCCTAAACCGCGAAAAAAAACCACGAGCACGACGAGACGCGTCCGGCCATATATCGAACATGTCCTCGATCCTCCAACGAACTGGCACGGACCGTCTCACCATACCCGAAAAGACACAGAAATGGCTTCATCATTGTAAAGGGTCTGATCGTGATTTTCGGAACTGCAGGAATGGAGTGGGCGCGGCGAGGCTGGAGGATATGGCGTTGAGGGCGTTTGTTAGGGGGAGGAGGGGGGTGATGGGTGAGGGGTTGGGAGATTTGGAGTGGGGTGTTGGGAGGAGGGTTTTGGGGATTTTGGGGAGGCAGTAAGTTTCCCACGTGCTTTTTTGTTTTCTGCTTTTAGGATGGGTATGGGTGTATGGGTGTCTTTGAGGGGGAGGGTGGTGGGGTTTTGGTTGTTGGAGGAGGAGCTTTTATCAGGGCATTATCAATGTTGTTTATAAGCTGAGAGAGTGATAGCTGATGTGGTTTGTGCAGTGACTTGTTGAGCGTGGCGCTTTGGAAGCACTTTGCGAATGCTTATAGCGATGAACGTCCCTGGCCCGGTGGAAATTCCTTCACAGCTGTCTCGATCTCAGAGCCGGATGTTCTACTTGATCTGATTCCTGGACACATTGGTTCGCCTGGAGGCTCTTTCGTGACCTCTTTGACGCTATGCTCGAGGGGAAAGCATCGTGCCGACCCCGGATTCGACAGTGACACCTCCGCCACGGACGAGCCTAGCATGGAACTCAGTCGCGCCCAGTGGATCGCACTGTCACATCTCGACAACCTGGCCATTCTGCAGGTTTATGGCTCTTTCGGAGGTTCCCTCGTCGACAAAGTAATTAGAGCGTGGGCTCACCGCTATGTCAACGACGGCGCTCTCTCCCGCCTACAAGTCCTTGCTTTGATCAACCAAGAAATCCTTACCCTGACATCGCTGTCTGAGCTGGCTGAAATCAAGTCCCTAGCTGTGGTACAGTGGAGTGGACAAGCTATTACAAAGGAGAGTATCGACACGGTGGGAAGCTATGGATGGAAGCGAGCGGACGACACTGATCATAAGAACTTCGAAGTCAATCTCAATCGACCACTCCTGAAAGTCCGATGCGGACCCAAGATTATAACAGATTCCTCGTTGTCGGTCACTCTTGTACCAGATCCTGACCGCAAAGCTACCAAAAAACGACGAGCGGGCGACGACGAAATTAGTATGATGAGACATGCACAATCTAAGAAACTCAATGTGCGGAAGAATATGAAGAAGGATGCTGCGGCATTGTTGGGCCAGTTTTGTGGGACGTGAGGATGAGGTGGGACGCTGGTGATGGCACCAGGCTAGGAGTCCGGAATAGCAGCGACTCAATCTCAGTCTTTGAAATTGAGCTTGGGATCGGTACTGATAAATCTCTGGCGGCTTTCGAAACCAAGTTCCCAGCAATCCCAGCGACATCGGTCTTGAGGAAATGTCACCACAACACCGGCTTTTCATTGGAAAAGACTTGAACTAGTCTCCCAATAAAAAATGGTACTGAGTAAGCAAGCACCACGTATTTCTTTGTCATCACGGCAGTAGTGGCTACAAAATCCAGCCTCTAGCGAAAAGTAGAGAGGACATCAAGGATCTCTCTCATTATCGCTCTTATGGTGCGTTCTGGCTGACAACACTCATAGATCAAGCACTCTTCAGATGACGTCTTGGATTCTGCGTCCAATTGCGTTATCCTCGTGAGAGCGCTGAAGTCGTCATTGGAAGCGGGAAGAAGTATTATGCCGTCTTTGATGATGAACGTGACCATCACGGACAGGTCGGCTTTTGGTACGCTAGGCTTTGGAGCATGCAATGGCTGATGTGACCAAAGGATGAGATTTGAAATAGCATAGCCATTACCAGAATAGAGAGAATGATGACAAGGAGAGAAGGCGTTAATGATGCATGACAGTATTTCGCGCTGTATATCTTTCTTACATATACCCTATCTCCCATCCAGCAGCCAACCTTTCCAAAATCCGCCAAACACAAGCGTATATCCCATTCTCAAACGTAGTCACGTCTGGAAATAGAAAACTGGTAATGATGATGGTAGATATCATCATCATTTCCACGACCTCAATTTCGCATGGATGAAGCAGCAAACTGACGTTCGTCCAGACGCTTAAACTCAGGATAAGGAGGTGAAATTCGGCAATGGGAGGGTACCTTCTAGTCGACTGTACGCTCCAAGACATCGTTGTTCTCGTTGCGTTTGGATGCTGTTGTATCAATGGAATCCCGGCGCGCGAATTGGTTTTTATATTTCCTCATTTACCTCTTCCTTCTTAATTTGGAAAGGAGTTGCTCAATAAAGATGCGCGCCGTGTTTCTGGGTAGTAGTATAAATACAGATCTCCGTGTGCGAGACCGCCTCCAAACAGCAACCACCGTTATCCTCTCCTTTCCAGGTGGGAGTCACGTCTTTACTGAGCGTTTGTGTCTTGGTTAAGATACTTGGTTGCCCCGTCATTTTGGCAACTATGATCCATCGCCTTTTTCGGTTAATTGTGACTTCCGGTATTGCCGGGGGAGAGTGGTGATGAGCTTCTTCACCAAGACATGCTCTTTCATCACAGCTTCTTTGCTCTGTCTCTCATGAATTTTGACCCTTGAGTAGATACATACGAATTCGAAAGTAACGACAACCGGCATGGAACGGATCAAGTGCCAGGTGAGTACGCGGTCTTCACGCCCACAACCGTGGAAAGGAGTGCGAAAAGGTTATTGTCTCCTGGATTTACGCCTTTGACGCGAATTTATACCTACTGGGCGTATCATCGGACTTTCGGACTCCCTGCTGTACAATCAGACTCGTGTTCAGACAATTTCATCGAGACGACCGGGTGGGAGAGTACAAGAGGCTCTGGACCAGTGACTCCAAGATTCGCAATGGTGGGAAGAATAAAAGTGTGATGGTTAGCGGAGGGTCCTTCGCCAGACTACATCGAATCGGGATATGCCCCGTGATACTGCCTTGTGATTGACGTTTTTCCAGTCTAGTCAGAGGAGAGAGATGGATTTCTTCATCACTAAATGAGTATCGAAAGTAGACCGCGTGTACACTGTATTCTGTGTACAATCTCTCCTCATCTCTTCCCTGATTTCAACATATAGGTTCCTTCGCATCCGATGGCTGCAAACACAACACACGGTAAGAACCTGGGACCTTTCTATCAAGGAGGAGACTTACTAACTTATGCTGACGGTTTACTTTCAGGCCTTTTATATCAAGAAATTCTGTTTATTTGATGCTCGAACTTGAACTTAGGACCACAAGGCTATTCAATCTTCAGCCTTGAATCGGCTATCACCCGAGTATAGGATTGGCTTATGATCAGGTCAAAATGCAGAGGTGAAGCCGACCTCTGCCGTCTTGGATGGTTTGTAGCGGAGTGCAAGCAGGTATTAAACCTCTTCCAATGCTCGGATTTTCGGATTTGCCAACAGTCCGCCGGATATATATTTCGACTGGGAGATGGCTGCACTAGCGAGGTTCTTGAGCGGCTTGCAACGTTCGACTCTCTTGTTTTCGTGTCTGTCGAGGCTGGTGATAGCCTGAGTCATCGACCCGGAAAGGGCGGGAAGGGAACAATTCTCTACAAGGGATGATTATGATGGTGAAGGTGATTTTACGAAGTCCAGGCGCTCGGACAGGCAACTCCACGACTTCTGAGGATATGCGTGGAGGGTCTGAGTATATCACTGCTTTGTTCGCCAGCTTGGTGATGTCTACATCGGGCATTTTTAGAAGAGAGAGACGGAATTGATGACAGAGACGAGATGGAAGGAAGATTGTGAGATACTTTCTATCGGAAGCTAACTAATGCCAGTGACTATACCTAGCGATAGCTATCTTTTGATATGCCCAAAGTGCTAAAATCAGCAATGGGGTTTCGTGGGGATGCTGAGTCAGCTGACACATCCTGATTGGGTCAAAGTGCAGGGGTTCAGGAGGCCGCCTGAGTCAGTCGTGACGATTCGTCGCTCAGGCGACACTGCAGTAGATTCCTATCGATCGGAAATGATCCCGTAGTTGTGTGTTGCCTTTTTGTGCAGATCTGCTTGCAAGTAAAGCCATGCATTCCGACTCTACTCTAATGCTCACTTCTCAAAACGCGTACACGAATCTAGGATTGCGGTCCCCGAGTTCCTCGATTTCTTCCTCACTGAGACCATTCATTATGGCATTCTCATCTCCACGTGCTCGGCTCTTGTTGGTCTTCGCGAAGTAGACAGTCATAAATGCATGTACAAGGCCAGCCATTGCCACGAGACCTATCGTGACAGCCTGGCCGCGAACGTAGCGAGGTCCTTCTTTCGAAGGGTAGAGCTGGAGAAATCAGAATGAACAGTGCTTCAGAAGACGAAGTGGGAAGCTTCGTTGTACTTACAAAGGGTGCCATAATGCCGGCGCAATTACCGATCATCAACAGTAACGCTATAGCGGTCGCTCTCTTGCCATAACGAGGATTATTGTTTGCGAGCCAGGCCACGGGAAGACCCGGACCAATATAAAGACCCATAGCCACGAAGAAGCAGCCAGCATAGTGAACACCGCTGCCGCCATTGCTCAGGAGCATGGCGTAACCTACAATAACGACCAACGATAGACTGACCAGCGGGAGGCCACGTCTTTGGTAGCGGTCGGACAACCAAGCCGTGGAAAGATAAGTGAAGGCTCCAACAGTGTAACATGGGATTGTTAGAACCTGGACCATGGGTGACGACCACTTCGGATTGATTCCTTTGATGATTGTAGGCAAGAAAGTGCTGAAACCATAGAGCATGGTGTCTACTCCGAATTGAGCAATACAGAATGCCCATATCTTCCAGTCCTTAAGACCGAGAATAACATCTTCCCAATCAAGCTCCTGAGCGGATGCTGTCTGGCCTGCTTCGCGGCTTCGGCGGGTAAGCAATAGTTGTTTCTCTTCTTCAGTGAGGTAGTGAGCCGTTTCGGGCGAGTCTGCCATCCAAAACCACGCAAAGATGCCGAGGAGAATGGTTGGTATGCCTGTATTTGTCAGCCTGACATGGTATCTGGTAGATTTGTTGAACTGGAATCACCTTCAAGAATCATAATCCACCTCCAGCCTGATTGTCCGGCTACGCCATTCATGTGCCCGATAGCAAAAGCCAGAAGTCCGCCAAATGCACCTGCAATTGCGGCACTCACAAAAAGATAACCTACTCTCAGCGCGAGCTCATTCTTGCGATAGAACAGGGTCAGATAGACTGCGATTCCAGGAAAGAGACCTGGTCCATGTATCAGTATCGAAATCGAAACCAGCTCTGTGAGATCACAGACCTCCTTCAAATAGTCCTAGTAAAAGACGGCATGCAACGAGGCCAGCGAAATTCCGGACAACGCCGGTCAAAGTGGCTATCTGATGTGAGAGTCAACGCATGTTATAGTAGGTCTGGGAAGATGCTCACAAGGCCCCAACATATACAAAGAAAGGGTACCCATCGTGAGGGGCCGATTTTCTTTATGATCAAGTTGGAAGGCAATTCGCCAAGAATGTAGGTTACGAACAATAGCGATACTGCAATTTGATACTGATTGCCTTTGAGCTTGAGGTCCCGCTCCAAGCCATACAGACTACGCTCTTTAGCTTTTGCCGTGCATCGTGAAATTGGAGTAGGTACCGAGCATTGCCAATATTAACCCTGTGGCGGTCATATTAGCTGATCTAGTCGTTCTCTTCGCCAATGGTGTACTTGCCTGTCCAAGAAGCTGAAAAGATACAGCAACGTTATAATCGGGATGATGTAGATGTCCAATTTGCGTACCAATCTCGCTTCCGCTTGCTGATCGATCTGGAGTGCCAAGGATTCTTCACATTTCTCGACTGGAGATTTTTCGACTTCGCGATCGGATTTGCCGTCGAGTTCGACGCGCTCGTTGAGTCCTACGCCTTCCATGGCGAAATGTGGAGCCAAGAACCCGGAGAACCTACGCAGAGATAGCAGTAGAACGATGAAGCATAAGAAGAGTGGTTCGCCACTGGTTTGCTAAATATTAGCAGAGAGCTTGAACGAGAGGGTGCACGCGTTGAGAGAAGGCATCGAAGCTTGATAAGGAGCGGCAGTCAAGAGCACGACTGCACGGGCACGGTGGGCTGTGCACGGGAATCATTATGGAGATAGATCCCTTGTTGTGGAGTTCAAGACGATCAGGCTATCTGGAGCTGCTGGGAAGCCATCTCAGTCGAAGTCCGTTGCCAGAATACGACTGATACCGTGTTGCATGGTTCCAAAAGTCGAAATCCGGCCAGATTCTGCCCGGTGGCTCGCATGTCCAGCTTGGCATTCTGCCTGATCGACATGTGGATAAGCGGCTTCAAGGAATTCGGCAACTGGTGGTGATAAGTATATGTTTTCCAAGGTGTGGTGGAGGTGGACAGACCGACAAAAGAGGTTACGAGAAGTTGTACTTGGAAGCTTATCGGACGGCAGGCGGGCTGGGTAGGTATCTCCATGCTTTACACTGGGTAGCTCCTTTGGCGTCCACAGCTTCTCCAGTGCACCAGGTTAAGCTCCAGAGGAATTGCTCCCCACACGATTAATGACGACCACACTGCATGCCCTCCAGAGCTCCGTCGTGCCGACACGTCGCGCGTTCCCTCTCAACCCAGAGTCTCTGGATCACAGACGAAGTCCTCGACAATGCTTTCAACAGATTCCTCAGTGTGTCACGCACAGCCAAACGATATGGCAGCAGTGTTCCCGGCCCAATGGAAGCACAGAGGAGACTGGCGAAAAGGAGGATGGCGGGTCTCACATCCATGGGTGGTCCGGCGGCATTCGACGTTGGTCTCCTCTTCGGTAGCGGACCTCCAACAAGAGAAGAGCTCAATTGGTATGCTCCAATGGAGAAAGAGGATAGGCGACTTCCGCAAGGTATCTGAACGTGCATCATCTCTATGGAGTGCTCGGCTCATGGTATGCAGAAATAGAGACCCCGTCCACCATAATCGAGACGTGGACCAGCATAATGCATCGCCTGCAAATTCACGAGGCGCAAAGAGCGCGGGATGAGAAGGTTCGAAAATATCTGGCACAATCGAATCCACCAAAGGTCATGCCCAAAGGGCAACTGCCGTTTGACACGCGCTTGCGTGGATTACACACCTTGGACGAAACTAGGACCCTCGCTCAGCAGGCCAGAGACCTCGATTTGATGAATCCTGCTGAGTTTAGCCGTCGTGCTTACAAGCAACTACTGGCGAATAGAGCTCCCGACACTGCGCTGCTGGAGTATCTGAAAGACCCGACTCTCAATCTGCCACAAGTTCACAACGTGATGAGATTTGTCTCAGACCGGAAAATCAAAGGCATACTCATTTCGCGGGACTTCTACGTAACGCTATCACAACTGCTGTCACTGGGCATGGTACAACCCAATGAGTTTTTGGAGGTTCTCGATGCTTTACCAAGGCTTGACTTGGCAACGATTCAGAAGATCTGGAGCGCGATGAAGGCGTGCAGGGTGGTGCCAGATTGGTCACATTGCGCCCGAAAATTACTTCTGAGACTCGACACGGGAAACGTTCTGGAAGGATCTGGGAATCTCATGGTGGAGCTTTATCAACATGCATTCCCCATGTCCCACTCTTGGACAGCAGAGACGCCAGATCTTGGCCATCACCTGGCATATTGGGTGAAATGCGTTCATGATCAATTGTCAAGCAGGGCGGAGAGTATTGAGAGATTGACTCTTATTCGCATCCTTGCAGTAATTGGACGGCTCAAAAAACAAAAACATCAATTATTGGCAGCCACTGCCAGTCTTTTGCAGCATAAGCCTGCTGATGATTCCAAACTTTCGCAATGGCATTCGCTGATCAGCAGTTGGCTCTCCTTGCTCTTAGAAGCAAAGGCTAGTGCAGCTCGAACGCACGCAAGGGATCCACGACAGCTCGACCAATTCTTTGAGATGATTTCCGAGCATCTCACACCCCGCAACTTGGTCACGTTTTTTGAGTCGCAGCCTGTAGCTTTCTCAGCTAGTGTCATTGCCCAAGCCTGGCTTCCTCGTCTATTTCCAGCAATCTGGTCGGTCGCCGATAGTGTCGCCATTCAGCGTGATCTGAGGTTGATACCTAACACCGACTTGCGATCGAGTGTTTGTACTCGCCCCACTGATAATTTCGCGGACATTATCATTGCACTGGCACGACGTGGGTTCGAGTATGAAACTGCAATGACAACAATCGCGGAATTCTGTCACAATTTGTATGGAATTGACGGCGTGTTTTGGCTTGTCAAGACTTGGAGGTACGCGCAAGTGCGTATCATTCCTGAAGCACTCGGGAGTATATTGCGCAATCTGGCGCGGGTTGACGCGCGGGCAGCATTGGCTCTTTATACCAGAGCCAGACTCTGGATCGGCAGCAGTCCAGAACTACTTCCCAACTTGATCACAAAGGGAGCCTCCGCGCACAAGATCATGACCTTGCTGGACCACAAAGATCCCACAAATTCGTTGTCACTCCACCTTCGCGAGAAGCCGAAGAACACTTTGCATCATACTAGGAACACACTTCTCCACGTCGTTGCAGATGCTTTCTCTCGATCCCATAGAGTTTGCAGATTAACTGACGGGAGAAAGTCCAAAAAGCTGCGCAATCGACAGGTGTTCCGCAACGTATATCGCGCCTACCGATATCTAGTCACTCGGCAGTCTCCGGTACGGCCACTAATGGCTCGAGCTCTTGTCCGAGCTGCTATAATTAGGCCCCTCGAGCAGTTTGAGTGGGTCAATACTTCTCGTGTCAAATTCATTCTGGGTATCGTCCGCCGTGTGGAAGGTGAACGAGTAGCGGATGAACTCGACAAGAGGATATATTTGTGGCGGGGCAAGTTGCACAGATACCTCATGTGTAAGGACGCCTACTTGCGGAGGAATAGTATCGATCCTGGAATGGAACGAGATAGGAGAGAGGAATTGCGAAGGCAATCTCGAGAGGGAAGGGCTCGGCGACGGCGTCGAGCTTTTTTCCCAGCTCTCATAAACGTGGAAACTGATTCTATGGACTCGCTAGCCAATGGCTTTAGCAATTCGTCGCAATTCGAGGCAACACTGGACGATATCATGGACCCCAGAGAGAAAGATGCATGTGCTTCTTATGAGGCATCAGCCATACGAGTCCAAGATTCTTTGAGCTCCGCCCCTGGCTCAGCAATCGATAAATCCTCTGCAGCAACATCACGAGAAAAGACGATTGACGGATCTGCCGATCTACGTCTTTCGCCACACATCCCGGTGGCACCTACAATTCACCGCGTGCCTTCCGCCTACTGCATTGGATCTCCTCGAGGTGGCATTCGTAAGGACTTAAAAGGGCATAATCTTGCCGAGGGCGGCATGCTGAGGTACCAATTCATTGACAGACCTGAAGAGATGGCCATCGCTGAGAATAATGGTCGTACGTCAAATGCGCTGATTCGCTCGATGACTACTCGCGGTGAACTGGCGGTGCAGGCGAGGTATCGACGGAGCAAAGATGGGCTTTTGGTCAAAGTGGATGGGTGCTTCCAGAGGTAAGTATGGCAAGTATGCAGGTTCGTAGTTCCGAGACGGCCCACCAGTATGTATACCTGCGGAGAAACATTTCTGTGACTTTCTTGTCTTCACGTGACTTGACGATATGGACCTCATAGGATCTTGGTCTGATCCCCCTCTCCTGCCAGCGAAAAGTATTTGGGGATGTGCGATACAAGAGGGAAGGGATGATGAGATTGAGATCTCGGGTGATCTTGGTTACTCTGCACACTGCATCTTCGTGGTTATGTCATCACCTTCTCTTGTCCTCTTCATCTCGCAGTCAGCCATGCTCATGCGGCTACGACTGTCGAGTGGTCATATCAACTCCGTTTCAGACCTATCTCTTTCTCAACTTGGCTTCTGGCGAGGAAGAACGCACCCAGAACCGTGGAGACCGATGGTTCCGTGTGTTTGCTGAAAAGTTTAGGTTGCAGAAGGATGGTTCTTTATACTAGTACCTTCCCGTCCTACTAGTCGCCAGGGTGTGAATGCGTCTCGCTTGGATGTTTATGGTGCGCTGTGCATTTGGGCCGCTGATTCCCGCGAATAGAACAGCAGCTACCATCGCTTTTGCGGCGGTGTCATGTAAATATCTTGCGGTAGGACACAAACCGCACGCTAAAGTTGCGGGAACTTCTCAGAACGCAGCGAAAGTTTACAGGACCCCGCCGCAAAAGCGATAGCTGCGGAGCCATGAGGCAGTCTCAGTCCGATCGATGTGGAGAGCGTTGATGCCTCCAAAATAGGAAACTGTTTTGCGGCTCTGCTCTTCATATATGGTCATCTGTGCTGCAGGTAAATCTGGAGCGTTGAATCCTATTAGATTTGACTAATGATAGGCCATACCGTCAAGGAACTCAGATATCCTTCATTATATCATGGCGTAAAGTCATCCTTCCTCGTGCTTATAAACAGATTCTATCGCCAGATTCTGGTTATTGAATTGCGTTTGTAACTTTCTTGGTCCAATTGCACCATACACGAGGACATTTGGCGAGGTTTCTCGTGTGAGCTTTCGTGGAGGCTTTGGTTTCCCGAGAAAAAATTCTCGACGATATCACGATGCCGAAGACGGATGTCTGCGGCAATCTGCTTCTAAATGCTGCTCTGTGCTGTGCCCCGACAAGCACCGCAGATTTTGAGCGTTCCAAAGCAGGCTTGGATCGATTTCTGACGATCGGGAATTTTTTTCTAGACATGATCCATTCCCGTGACTCTGGATTGACCGGGTGCCTCGTGTAACACTTCGCCGTTAGTATTTCAGGTCACAAGGCGACAACGTACTATGTACAAGTGTCGCCTGCAAACTATTCTACAGGGGGTTTTCTGGTGGGATCTTCGAGCGATTCGAGGCCGAGATGACCTAGCCATTGACTTGCAGCTACCATTCAACTGCGTTGAGGCCATAGTGATAATAACATATCTAGTGCACATCTTCATTATAATACCGTAAATTTAATCTAGTGACTCCTACGGCCTTCTCTCCGTAGATTCCCCCGGAAACATTTATTTGGCCGGATACTACAGTACGTTGGATAGTAGATTCACTGTAGTAAGACCATAGGTACGTTAAGGAAGTTGCAAATACCAGCTCATCGTTGTCGCGGAGCGATAGCCTTCATCATGTTTCTTCAGCCGGATACTACAGTCTAAGAGCTATATATCGGCCAGCTCTCTACGGCCTTTATCCCCAATCAGAAACCCATCAACTTCATTGTCGGCCAAAATCTTGCCAGCTTGATCCTCAATCGAAAACTTATCAGCTTCATCCGCCGTCGAATTTCCCAAAAGTTGTAGAGAACTTTCGTATTCCTCTCAGAGATAGTCATTTTCATGGCCAATTCAAAATTCAATACATTTGGCAGAGAACTGCGCCTCCATAGTATCCTTACCCCGCACGTACGGAACAACTGAGATCGACTAGCGAGTTTGAATTGTCCGAAGATGAACCGGCTGGGCGCTCCATAATCTAACCTCCACCGGAGTCAACAAATACTGAAACTCCACGCTGCGTCTGTCATCATCACCAACACCAACTTCAAGATATCATAATCAAGATGTTTCAGCCTTCGTGAATATTGTTCAAGTCACGGCGCAAGAAGCACGGCGCGACGAGTCATCCGCCCGATCGCATTCAATCCGTCAATCGAATGACCCGTCACGCTTTCAATGATAACGAATTAGTCGCAACGATGTATGCAGCACGCTGAAGCCATTCCTACAAAGACGACGCATAGGAATCCGGTGTGCAGAAGGACGGTAGTCATGTCTGAGATTCCACTGTTTGATAGATATCAACGTTCGAAACAAGCTAACGATATCTGGTGTACCCATTCAGGACGACAAACGATTTGTATTCCTCGATTCTCTGTACAGGACGACCCACGGAACCTAGTCGTATCCTACGTTTGTCTGCAAAAGCTTATTGTATTGCAGAATGCACATGCAATGTAGGCTTAGCGAAGGCACCATTGAATTCAGCATCTGGCTTGGCGCAACTCGATTGTTCCCTTGGAGAAATCCTATGGCCGTAATGTTTCTATGAGGGAATCTAATGCTGGACTCCGTTACACAGGCTGTCCGGAAAGGCCTTCCGTGTAGACTTCACTTCCTGAAAAGACTAGTGACCGGTTACGTTCCATTGGCGCCCAACTCGAATAAAGTTATTCGCAGCCCTAGCCTGGTGTCTTTCCCGTCTCTCTTTTACTATTCGCATTGGAATCATACTGTTATGTTCACTTACGTCCGCTCCAATTCAGGTTAATATCTCTCGGAAAGCGAACAGGGCAGGAGTTCACTGGAAAAGTTGGGACGAACTCAAAGGTAAGCTTTGGTTTGGGCTCACGTTAGCATGTTTCAAGTGAGGAAGAATCCATAACTACCTTCTAATGATGTTCAGCCCATGGAAATATCACCACACTATTTGACCATCATTCCATGGAAAGGTAACGAGCGCTTGAGATGACTGTACACAGAATAAAGGAGAAGACATATCCTTCCAGACAAGCTCGTCGTTACTCGAATAAATTCACGCCCCTCTCCACCTCCAAGTCCATCTCACTACAATCAAAACGATAGACACCATGCATTTCCAAATCCTCCTAGCCGTCAGCCTCGCCAGCCTGGCCACAGCCGGCGAAACCCAAACAATGGACGGGCCCGCCATAAAATCCTTCATCAGCAACATGTCAAACCAAGTCGCCACCATCGACAAAATCATAGCCGGCATGACAGACGCAAACATAGCCACCCAAGCACCGGCCCTAATCAAGACCATGGACACACTAAACAACGCCATGATGACGGGCGCCACGCAGATCAAATCCTCAAAGGCCCTCGGCGTCTTCGAAATCACCAGTCTAGGCTCCAGCGCCACGCCGCTCATCACCTCTTCCATGAGTCTGCTCAACAACATCATCGCCAAACGGCCCGTCATGGTCAAGGGCAACCAAGTCGATGCCTTGGCCGCGCAGTTGAAGAAGGAACAGGCTGGTCTCGTGGCCATTGAGGAGGCCATGCAGACGCAGATTCCGGCGTCTATTGCTGCGCAGATGCCCAAGGGTGCCAATGGTGGGGCGATGCCTGCCGGTCTTGCCAATTTGGATAGGAAGAAGTTGGTTGATGTGGTGTTTGATGTTGGGATTGCGCTTTTTAAGGGAGAGGATGTGAAGGTGGATGTTGCTGGGGCTAGTATTTGGCCTATGGCCGGGAAGAGTGGGAAGAGGGGTGTGGAGTTCGCGGCGTAAGTTGGGGAAAGTGTGTAGCGAGAGAGATGGCCGGTCGACTTGCGCGGTTCCTTATTTTAGAGGAACGCGTGTCTATCGAGGGCTTTTCTTACAGTTTCCGCCTTGTCAACTGGCCGACATGATTGAAATGAAATGTTTTATCCCTTTCGATGTCGGCTATGTCACGGTAGGAACTAGTAGTTCAAAACTTCCATACAAAATCTTCTTGGTCATGTAAAGCCCAGAAACTGGCCTTCACCTGAAGACTGCTATCATGAAGTCCATGATTTTAGATCCAGCGACTCGAGTCATCATATATCTAATTGGTCCTTATACCCAAGCAATTATATCCTCTGAGGTTCAACGCACGAGATTCGACATATACATGTAGTGTATCAGAGGTCAGTCTAATCAGAGAAAGATTAGCCGGTTCGTCCGCGATCCTATTCAGTTCCGTCTCCTACCTCATGTACTCATAGACGAGCTCATCCGTGGTATCATCCCGCATATCCCAAGCCAAAAATTACTCAACTGTCTAAACAATTACGACATCCTCCTCTTCCGAATGAATGCAACCGCCAAGCAGGAATCCAACACCCACCCTCTCATACAAGGTCTCCCCGCCGTCTGAAACAGTTGTCAACGCAATGATAAGTACGTAGTGTTTCTTGTCCACGATGGACTCCTCTGTACCTCTTGCCCTGCCAAGAACCACGCATTTCAGCAACGCATTCTGGGGCTTCTCTCCATAATCCCAAATGATGGTGTCATTTGGGACTGACAGATCAAAGGGTTTCCCAATGCCCTTGAGTCGCATATTACCATCTGTCACACCTATAGGCCACGATAGCCTTTTGGGTCCACGTTCCCAATCCAGAGAACGCCCTTCAATGGCGATGAATGAAATGCCACCTTCGTAGGCCATCCAAGACCACGTTGGCGATTTCTTTCCACGACCGTCATCGTTAGTGTTCAGTATCCTGGTCAGTTTCTGAATCGCACGACCTTCGCTGTCTTGCCCCCGACGCCACATGAGACCGCGCTCCAGGTGTCTCTGGAATACACCATGCTCTCCGTGATCATTGAAAGCACGAGCAAGTCTCTGCTCAAGTCCTAGGATAGCGACAGATCTATCGGCGGCGTAGGTGAAATTCAACGTGGAGTATTGCGCGTACAGACTTTCGTATAAGAATATTTGACCCCCTTTCGACACATCCTCTCCCTTCGTCGACTTCAACGCATAAGTGGGGAAATTCGAGTCTCCGAGAAACGCTACTTTGGAGCTACATACTGTAATTAGCTCAAATATCATGTCATCGAGAGGATGTACCAACTTCTTCAACTTGGTCAGTGTTTCGCAGCGTATCCCGTCTGCACATTCCCAATATACTTGGTTGTTGGAGAAGAATATTGTTCGACGGGCGAGAGCGCGCTCCTGCAAGACCCAACCTCTTTTGCTCAATGGTGCGTCAAGGACGTCTGCCTGGAAATCGTCGACGCTCTTGCGAATGTATAAGGAATGTTGGACACCATTCCTCGTGGCAGGAACAACCACAGTATCGGCAGCAGAACGACTCGAGAGAACCGTGGAAGAGGTGCCTACAGCTGATGCTGCCGCAATTACACAATAGGCAGAGTGAAAAACAGCATCCATAAGCTTGGATTCTTGGTCGAAGTCGCCGTCTGGGCCTTGGAGGATACACAAAGAGTCAATCCAGAGATACTGAATGCCTAGGCCCCTAGAAATCGTGACGGCGTCTTTAAAGGTTTGCGGCAAGTCTTCCACCAAGATACCGTCAGTCGTGAACTTGTCTATATTGCCTCTGTTAGCTAGAAAATGCTTGTTTTTGTCCTCCACTTTACCCCATGGATGCGAGAAGGCAGTGTATTTGAGTCTCAGATCTTCCTCTCCGTTCAGAAGAGCCTCGAGCTTTTCTTTCTCGACAATGTAGACGCTGGGTGATGGTGGATCAATTCCTACGTCAATCAATCTGGATGGCAAGACGAATGCGGCATTTGAAGGACAAGTATCGCCGTGGTTCTCATTACAATCGCGTAGCCAGCTGCCCATCAATCGGAATTGGGCAGGGCTGCCTACTGGTGGCAAAGTTGCAAGCCCCATGCGAATGTATGCAGAATTCGAAGGCGACAAGCCTGGGATTTCATCTTCAAAGGTTGTTATCAGGCTGTGGTCCGCGCTTAAGAGGTTTTGAGTCAAAACACTTACTGATGCGGCATATTGAAAGGATAGGAAGACCTGTGCCATCGAGCCTTAATCCCGAATTCGCGCGATCAAAGCTCAAGTTAGCGGCCTCCGGATACCCTCTCCCCTCGACGCACTGTGTCAATAACTTGCAAAGATCACAGCTCTGCGCTCTTGATCTGAATGTTGAGACTTGGGCACTAATTTTCAACTGCGAGGAGTAAAAGTCATGGTTGCAGCAGGAAAGACAGAGTCGACTGGGGGTTTCTGGGATCAGAGATTGCAGAATCGTCGATTGCTGCTTCAAAATTCTCCCAGCAAATGTGTCGTCAGGGGGATATTCCCAAGCGTCTCGGAAGGCATGTGTGTATGTATCCTTCATCGTTCTTACAGGCACCGCGAGGCGCCCGGAATCCGATGGTATCGCCAGAGTCGCTCCGTGTCTTACTGCAATTTTGGTCGTATTGTCTGGTGCCTGGGGAGGCGGTTTGACGTTTGCTCGATCTGCTCCTTTGAACGTGTAAGTAGTTTTAGCTTTCGTGTCGTGGTAAATGATATCCATCCGCTCCATCAAGATCTTAGCGGTTGCCCGACAAGTAGACTCGTCTTTGCCAACCTCTGGAAGGTCAACCACCAGAAGCTTGTCTCTGATCAAAACAAGCATGTCTCCAATAGCCGTATCAGATTGACATTCCGGATCATGTCGAATCATATGCGCTATGCAGTCCGTCGTAAGCTTATTCACTGTCGCCGTCCTTCTTCCGGCAGATGTGTCCCCGGGAGTGTAATACATCGTTTCTTCTGGAGTTCGCTGGGTAGTCTCGGTCTCGAATGAGAGCTTGACTTTGTTCCCGTAGAGCAACCACAGAATAGACTCAAACATGATACATCCCATAGACCAGATGTCCCAGAGTCTGGACCGCGCTTCTCCAGAAGCGGTGTATGCTTCAGGTGGTTCGTATTGCCTAGTGCTCCACTTCTCTTCCGTATTCTGCTGTTGTAGTGCTCTGAATTGCGTTTTATGCATGTGCTTCTTAGCTCTCCCAAGGTCCGCTAACTTCAATGTCCCTATCCATTTTGCCGGCTTCTTGAATACAAGTATGTTGTCTGGTTTTAGATCACCGTGGCGCCAATTGGAATCATCGATCGATGGTGCTGAAATGAGAGTTGTGCCAGAGTCGGTCGGAGGTACAGGTCTGATGGCAAGTGGAGGTGATGCTATGACGCTCGTCAGATTCAGATGTTGAGAGGATTCGTGCACGTGGCTCATATTCTTCCGGGCTTTCACCAAAGCTGGTATCGCGAGGGGTAGGCACACTCGGAGAGGCTGCCAAATATTTAAGCGGTATGATCGGAACAATGGGACCGTCTTCAGCGCCTGAAAGATTTGGGCTGGACAACCCGGTACGAGACCTCAGAATGCTTGGTTTTTGGGAGTTATGAATCTTGTCTAGGCCGTCGCACAAGCCCTTGAGTTGAAAGATGAACTCTGTAACTTTACTCTCCGTTAACTGTGACTCCGAATTCTCCTCCCAGAAGTCCCGTAGATTACCATCTGCCCATTCAAAAACAAGATAATACTTTTTGTTCTGCGTGAATGCAGCTAAGCCACGGGTAATATGTTCGTCTTCAAGCTTATTGATCTCTTTCATGGCTTCTGCTTCGCGCAACCATTCGGTTTCAACGTTGTAATCAGGTGGGTCTGTCAGATGTATCATCTCCTTGATAGCGACGGTGATGCGATCATTTTGCTATTTTGGTGATCAGCATGGATATTCTCAGCGAGGCCACGGACATTATACCACAGGAACATGATCTTGATGGTCTGCAAGCAGCTCTGCCCGATATACTTGGCTGAAATGTCCTCCTCCAACTGGTTTGGGATCTCGCTTAAGGATTGACAGGATACGATTCGGTTCAAACCGCTCAAAGGTCTTCATAGTGAAGTCTGGTACCAAAAGTCGCCATTGATATTCGCAGAAATGATCTCGATTTGTCGAGGTCCAGGGAAAATGATGAAAGGCGTCCAAGTCGTACTCATGGCTGCTGCAGTATGATTCGCCTGCTGATCCGCAAGGAGGGTCATGGCCTCTACGCCTTGGCACAGCGTTGCAAATCTCATTGATCTCGTCGATTGGTAGGCGGGAATCGTGTAAACCGTGGACTTTGAATTCCCTCATCATGGCAGTCACATCTGACGGAGGTATGCTGTTGATTGTGATGATGAATAATTTTTTAGCGTTGTTCACAATAAAATCGATGAGATCAACATCTGCGTTAGGAAGGATCTGTTCGAGTCGTCGTCGAGTGACGATGTTGAGGAGAGAATTCTTCGGCAAGTAGCGACAGACTTTGTCCAATTCTATCCTTGGCATGGCGCGGTTAAGCTCGGTCTTGAAGTCTTCTAGAAGTGTAGCGGAATCATCAGAAGAGATAGAGCTTGATCGCGTCGGCGTGAAAGCTTGGACTGTATTTCTGGCATTGCCAGTGTTATGAGTTGTGCGGTCTTGAGACTCGGGAGGACTAGCTGGATCATTACGTGAGTTGGTACTTCTACGGCCTCCAAAGTATTGTAGCCAGCCTGTCATCGTGATGGAGTTGGAAAGCAGCAGAGCGAGAACTAAGCAACATCGAACAGCAGGAGTCAGCTGTACCTAAATGGGAGATAAAGCAGGCAAGAAAGGACACGACGGGAAAGATCTCTGGCCTCGAGGCCTACTCTTATCTCGAAACATCAGGGGGCGTGAAAAACGGCAAGCCTATAATTTTGCTTCTGCATGGCATCAAGCTGTGATGCATATTCAGGTGTATCACCGACCAATGGCATGATAAGCCACAAGAGTGATCTCGCTTCACAACCTGTAACAGCTCAAGCAAGTCTCAATCCCACAGAAATGGCGTCGTTCAAAGGATGGATGAGTGGAGGATGAAGCGAGAGGCCGCTGATACGAGGCGGGGAAAGCGACGAGGCGGGGAAAACGGTGAGTCGTCGCAATCATGAGGCTCTGCCCAAGTCTTCCATCGAGAATTCGATTACGGTAACAGCTCTTGTTGTTTCAAAGGTCTCAGAACGTGATTGACGGTCTTCCTGGAGGCCATGGGCGACAATCGGTGCGACGACGCGCCAAGTGGTGGTGGGAAAGATGACAAAATCTTAGCTTGTCAAGGGTAGAACCACTGACTTCGATTCAAAATCGAGCGTGAAGGCTTGCTACGAGGAGATATGATGATCAAAAGACAACGAGTTGACGTGGCTGGGATGGGAAACTGCTGAAATTGTTGTTTGGTTGAAGACTCGCGTTCATCGTAAGATACGTGCCGGGCGTCGGCCAGCACGGGTGTCTCAAAACTTACTACTACGTAGGCGCTAGGGCCTTCTCTTCTACCTACTAAAAGTTATAAGTTTATGGTAGGATATATTGATAATAGGTAATTTAATTCTTCTAAATTATAGTCTAAGAGAATTCTATATTCTTAATTTCTTAATAAAATACTAAAATCTAAGATCTATATTTAAAAAGTAATAATTAAGCTAGATAGATACTAGTTAAAGCTTTTTATTATAAAATTTTAAGTAAATAGACTAGGATCTCTAGAGGTCTTATAAAACCAATCTTTTACTAGTAGTACTATTCTTTTAATTACTCTTTCAAAACAAAAAGTAGATTCTTAGGAAATTTTTTCTAATTAAAGAGAAAGTAGGTACCTACCTAAAGCTTTAAAAGGAATCAGATTCTACTAAGACTTAATAGTATAGTATAGCCGTAAAGATAGTAAATTTTAGTAGAAAATTAAGAGAAAGTAGTTCCCGGCTCCTACGCCGTTAATTCTATTATACCCGTAATCGGGTTACAATCATCGGTCAGTATACTAAGAGCTTATATTTAGGCTATAGTATATACTAGTAGTACCTATCGTATCTCACGTCGAATTTACACGTGATACATTGAAGTCAACGTATCGAAAATTGCTCAAGTAAGACAAGGAGTAGTGTGGAAGAGACAGGCGCTCGATTTTTCTGGAACTACCAAAACAACACGAAATACAACTTTCTCGGTCATTGGATCAATTTCAGCACGCCTAACAATTTTGAGAGGTTATCTCCCCCCTAAATCTCCAATTTTAATCATCCAAGCCCTTCCTCAAGTTATCGTACTTGCTCTCGGGACACGCAATGACATTTTCTCTATTCTCGATCCCCAGTCCACATCCAGCCAGTCGGTCATGAGTCAGTGCAATCAAGCTATCAGCTCCAGCCTTATCACCAGATGACTCCCACCACATAGCTCCACCGAGCTGCCAGTCGCGGATGAAGTCCGATTTCTGGTGGGCGACTTGGGGAGTGTCGTAAGTGACCATCTCTTTCGAGGTGGGGCAATAGGACCAAGAGGCGCCGAGATGGGCATTATGGTGTTCTTGGGCACCAGGGCGGGGCAGAGCCTGCGCAGTGTTAGATGCATTCGTGCGTGTGAGGATAGAGACGAACTTTGTAGTCCCACACCCCCTTTTCCCAGCTTCCATCGCCAATTCCGGAGTAAGGCTTCCCTGGCCCTTCTGTAGCCAGGAAGGATCGTCCATATAGTGGCATACCGATCACCATCTTATTTGGCGGCACTCCATTTTCGATGTAATACTTCACAGCCCCAGCTGTGCTGAAAGGTGTGCAAGCAGGCGAATGATGATCAGGGTAAAGATTGCCCTGATGGCCGGCACACGAATCCCAGGACCCAGCATAATCATAAGCCATCAAATTGATGAAGTCCAACAATGGAGCCATCTCCCTCAAGAGTAATTTTTCATAGTTTGTTGGACCAGCTGGCGCGGCAATCGTGAGCAGGAGGTGCGCTGCTCGTCCATTCGATTGTCGTGGAAGTGTAGCGGCATATGCGTCGAGCTCCTGTCGGCATGCTCCGAGGAGAAGTAAAAGATCTCGCGCTTCTTGAGCAGATTTGGGATATTCCCAATCGATGTCAATGCCGTCCAAGCCCAAGTCCTTTACCAACCGTAAAGCACTTTGTGCAAATTTCCTTCTTCCTGCATCGGTAGAGCACGGTGCGGCGAAATTCGCTGAGTACGTCCATCCACCGATACTCAGCAGCAGTTTGAGATTGCGATTTCTCTTCTTAAGGATATTGAGTTGCTTAATGCAGCCGTAAACATTGGTACCAGCATCATTCCACGAGTCGGTAGGATAGTGTTTCTCGATATCAGACCACGAATCTGTCATGTAGACTTCTCCGGAGTCAGGTTTGACATTTGCGAAGGCGTAGAGAATGTGCGTCAGCTTCTCCACGGGCAAGTCCTGAGGTTGGTGATTCCGGCCGTAGATTGCCTGTTCTACCATTAGTCGTCTCTCATCACAGACAAAATTGATAAATTCTATTACCCAGTTCACGAAGTAAGCGACGGTGCGGAAGCCATCGTGTTCGGCCATTGCAGTGTGGGGAGTCGTAGAAGTAAGGTTTGGGGTTGAGGGGGTAATGAGGTCGCTGAGAGGAAATTGGGAATTCGAAAAAGGGTTGAAGAATGCAAAAATCCCCAGGGCATTATAAAGGAAGATGAAGAGCAAGGAAAGGAGGTGCATCGTCAACGCTTAGAAGGCTCGGCGTATGTGGATTGTGGCGCAGCTGCAAGGTAGGCAGTGCACAGCTACTTGACGCGCACAGCTCAGCTGTGAGAATTATGGAAGTACGGGAGAGGTCAACGCGATGATAGAACTTTTACCGTGCAAGAGATGCATCATTGAGGTTCGGCCTAGCAATACTAGTAGGTACATCAGGCAGAGACTATAAGGTAGATCAAAACCAGGTGGCAGTACTAGTAGGCATATGACATCACGTCGTTGCGCGTTGCAATTGTAATCCATATGCAGCCATTTCCTGTCGTATTGGGTATATCCGCTCACGACAAAGCACACGTCGCTACTCCTAAATCAAATGTCCACCTAGAGAACCGTTCATCTCTTCCTTCCTTTCCCTTTCGGCTTCGCCTTCCCATTGCACTTTTTGATCGACCCACTAGCACCAGCACCATTCTTCTTCTTTGGATCGTGCAAATCTAGCAGTTCGTCCAGGACGCCTTCGTCTATCAAGTCCATCAATTGCCATTGGATGAGGGGGCCAAAATCGCGCCGCCTTAGATTCACCTGTGCCTGTCTTCTATCTCCTTCCGCCTTGCCTGATCGAATGCTAGACTTCAGCATTTTCTGTTGTGAGATCAGACTTTTCTTCATTTGTAGAAGCGAACCGACGCTCTTGGATGTCTGCAAATCTTCCAGACTCCCGACTGAGATTTTTGCTTCGCCAATCATATCGTCGGTGACGTTGTAATCATCTGAAGGGCCTTCTAATGATTCGTCTGCTAGACAATCCCCGGCATCTTCGTGTAGAGGCCAGTCTGGATCTACTGCTGCCAGATTCTCGTCTACTTGCCGCATCGTCTTGATGTTTGCTGCCAAGTCGATAACGTCGTTGTAGAGTGGATCCTGTACCACGGCAAGAAGACTGAAAGTATTGCTTTCTTCGTCCAAGTCTCTCATGCTCGATTGAATGAGAGGCGCGACGGCATGAATCCAGGTAGCATGGTCGCATGGACCTAGATTCAGTGGCTGATCATCCATGCCATCAAGTTTCCAAAGTTCACCATTGATGGGTAAATAGGCAACGTAGTGGTGTCTTGCCTTTGCCAGTGCATCAGCTTTCTTTTTCGCGGCAGCCTTAGCCATGGCTGGAGTTTCTTTCTTAGGCTTTTGAGGTGCTACCATCTTCTTCTTGGTGTTGGCGACATTGGCCTTTTTGGTTGGTGCCTTCTTGGTCGTTGCCACTCCAGGGCGGGCCGTGCCACCAGCCAATTTGCTAATGCTCATGCTCGAGCCTCGGGCGCCTTCGGGGGACAATTCACCAGAAGAAGCTTGTCTCGCGGCTCTGACAGCAACTCTCTGCTGTCTTCTAGCCTCCTTTTCTGCTGCTTTCTTTCTCTTCGCGGCCAAGCTTGCCTTGATCCTCTTCTTCGCTTCAAGGTCTGCTTTCTTCGCCCATGCCGCGTAGTCTTTCTCAGCAGCAAGGTCATCCTCCATCATTTCTGTAATGTGGATAAAGGAGTTGTGCACTGCTTTGATCGGGCGGAAATTATTGAGGTAATCCCCACGCTCGACTGCACTCATTGCCTGGGTCTCAGACCGAAAAGATCGCAAGGCTGGCCCAAGTTGGGCATTTGAGACATTGTTGATGATGTTCATCAACGCAACAGTTCCGCAAGCGTTCGTGCCGTCGACTTGGTTGGCAAACCATACGTGGTCTGGACACGGGTCCATTTGCTCGCTCCAATCGCCGTCGCGATAAGGATAACAGAAGATAAGGCCATGTACTGGCTGAGGCAAAACCACGAGGTGTTCTGGCTCGAGTGACCAAACATCGATCGCTTTCATGCCGCCAACCCCCCATTCTTGCATCATGACAGTAAGTGTTTCGGGGCTCGATTCCATCTCAAGCCATCCTTCCCATGCTTCGATCTCCGATTCGGTGGCTTCGTCGTATGGTAGCTCGACATCGTCAGGATCGAACTCGATGAATGTGTTGCCTCCAGTTTTAGCTCGCTTCGAACGTCGAAGAGGCTCTCCTTTGACATTCTCAACATTGTCCACAGAACCGGCATCTTCATCGCGCTTGGAGGCCAGGTCATCTCGTGATGAACTTGATAATGATTTGCTTTTTGTCTTCCGATGAGTTTGCGCGATGATCCTGGAAGACTTGGCCTTGACCGGCGGGTCCGAAATAGCTAGTTCATCAGCGGATGATATACTTCGTTTTCTGAGGCGGGTGTAGCTTTCAGTGCTGTTCGATGCAGAGACGTCCTTGGGCGAAGAAGATGCGCCTGGAGGTTGTTTCAGGGATGTAGCCAAATTGCCCACATCTGAAGTGGCTATCTCAAAAGACTCGTCCGACTTTGTAACGCCATGCGGTATGGTCGTGCTGGCCTCGGTGGTGCTTTCACGGTTATCGGGTCGATTTGATGTCGCTTCCACATCCCGAGGTTTCGGATCATGACATAAGCGTGACTGTAGGAGACTTCCATCGTTGCGGCCGTCTGATTCGACAACGGCATCAAAATGTGGAATCTGGACGAGACTTCGGGCATTGCTTGCAGAATTCGGTACTACTTTCGAGATTGCGACTTCCCGTTGCTCATCTCTAGGAGATTCGGGCCGCGAAACAACGTCATTTGGCACTTCAGTGTCCCCCCATGAACCTGAAGGATTGCCGACGGATTCAGTCGCGGAGACCTCGATCTCATCATGGCTGGATGGAGTAGACGGAGACTCGTGACTGGACCAATTGAAGTACTCATCGAGCGCCTCTTTCATAGATCCTGTTGGAGAGGACAAGGGTGATTCCGGCATTGCTTCGTCTTCGACGGAGATCTGGGAAAGTTCGGCTCTGGGCAGTTTATCCAAAATTGGTTTTTGACTTTGCATGCCAGCTTCGGCGGCTATTTGAGTTGAGGTTGGAGGGACTTCATTCTCGTTGCTGGAGGTCATCTGTTTATGTGATGCACCATTAGCCGTCGCCTCATCTCTGAGGGTCGGTAGAGGAGGAGTATTGCGTTGACTCGCTTTGCTGGCTGGTGTTTGAGATCGAGTCCCCATTCTGCTAGAAGATGGTGTCGGCTGTCCATGTTTGCGGGACATTCTGGTCTTTCCCTTGGGCGCCATTCTCAACCTTGGTACCTGGAGGTGTGACTTGGACGTGTGATTTCTGAAGAGATACCCGGTCGATACTGAATACGATGTAATGCGCTAGAGATGATGTTGTATAAGGCGTGGCGAAGCTGAAAAGGACAAGTTTGTTAAGGCGGAGTAGGGAGAACGATTCAGTTAGGATCAACCGGCTAAGGACTGACTGACTGCTGCCGATTTGCAATGATGATCAACCGAGCGGTGAGGAAGTGTTGTGTTGGGTATTCGACTTTGTAAGATACCTCAGGCCGGAAGCAGCAAGGCGAAGAAGGAAGGATTTGAATGACTTCGCACCATCATCTTCGTCGGCGTCTGCTATCTATATAGAGAAGAATGGCACAATAGCATTCGGACAATAGCAAAACCTGTATTCAAGCGTTCCGTGGGGACATGCGGGCGAAGTCAAGTGAAAGAGCTTCGAGGTCAGAGAGAAGTTGAAGTCTTATATACCGCACCGCGTCCACGGCCAGAGCAAAGGAGCCCATTCGATGGGCAAGGGCAGTGCGGATTCGAGCGGACTGTCATGGGAATGGAACAGAATGGAATGCGACGTGTGATTGGCATGACAAAGGCCGTCGCGGCTTGGATCTCCAAGGGTTCAAGGTTAAGGTTCCGTTGCCGCGATGTTTTTTCCATTGTTGTTTCAACAAACACCAGCGCGTCTTCCGTGCTTTCACCTTTTCGACAACCTCGACTTGGTCGCGGCCTGCTTTGATATCCTCCACGATGCAATGAACGGTACTCCACGATTACGCGCTGGGGCTTTCCCATCGACGCCCCAAACCCTCCCAGGTCAACCAAGTCAGTCTGCAAGATTGACTCCCAGTACATCGCCCTCAAATGGCACACCACAACGCCCGAGAAACAAGCTTCCTGCCGTACAGAAGCTAAGGAATTTCCCTCCCCCAGAACCGCCGCTTGAGCCTCTAATATCCTTGGAAACCGTGGATGCTGCTACCCAACGCTTTTTCGTGGTATCCTTTTATGCTGCCCTCTGGGCATATCGGATATACGACTTCTACACCCTGGTGTCTGGAGGAAACGACGAACAATTATGGCTGTTTTTGAAATGGGTACTCATGGATGGCATCTTCCTATTTGCAGTGCCGTCCTTGAGAATACCATGGTTGGAACCATCCTCGCCAGCGTTGGTAATCATGTTCTTGGGTCACGTCCTGATCAATGGCATGATGATGTTCCAGGTATCGGTATGTTGGGAACAAAGATGCTTTATAGGAAAGAGTGGACTAACGAACTCAGATTCCTATTGTCGGATGGTTAGCTTCCATAGGCAAAGCTCTTTACAATCCTGGCGAGGAGTCCCTAGGTGGACATACGGTCAAACGAGAGGCCTTATACAATGATCCTCGGTCTATCCAAGGAAAGGTTATTGTCAACATTTTGCCAGAAGGGTAGGACCTATCACAGTACACAAAGACAGGCATTCAAAGGCTAATGAGGGTACAGATCGGCCATCATCAATCCTAACCAGGAGTCGTTCTGCCTAGGCGGCTCCATCCAACATATCGATTTACCCATTCAGATCAACCAGACCGAGCCTACGCGTATCGAGCTGCAACGAATCGACTTTGACACCTCGGAACTTGAGACGATTACAATCACTGCCAAGGCAGCGAGGGCACTTATGGCCATTGCTAGGAAGAGCCAGAAGCCTCAAGACTCCAATGAGCCTCTCACTTTGCATTTCGCTGTAAAGAAGCCCGGACGATACACTCTGCAAAAGGTTGTTGACAAGACTTCGATGGAGGTTACCGGAAGAAATTCAGAGGCAATTGTGGTGCAATGTCCCTCAGCTCGTCTGCTCGCGACTAGCGGGGACAAATGCAAAGGGGAGCTGTCGGACATTTCGTTCGAAGTTATTGGAACGCCTCCACTGAAACTGAGGTATCGGAAGATGGTCAATTCCGCGCCCACGGAGGCATCATTCCAAAGCATCCAGCCTGAAGATTTTGTATCTCCATTCGTACGGCAGCAACAAGGTCTGGGCATCATGACCACGTCCGACGAGCAAGATGTCACCTGGGCACGCACAAGATCCATCAAAGTCCCTGTGAACGAGACCTTGTTCAATAGTGGCAGCTGGTGGTATACGATTGACCAGGTTGAGGACGCGATTGGCAATTCTGTTGAATACAAATCCGAATCTGAGGACTACGCGCACATTAAGAGTAAATACCCAGAGACTCAGCAGGTCTTTACTGTTCACGAACGACCCCGAATTTCACTTGGTGGTTGCGATTCTCAACATCCTTTGAAAGTAGCAAAAGGTAACACCGTGCAGCTGCCCATTTCCTTCGAGGCGGATGGACGTCCGACGGAAATCGACGCTCCTCATCACATCGAATACTATTTCACCCCAGAGGAAGATCTGAAATCACTGGGAGAGCACAATCCCGCCACGCAACAAGCACTACAGCACGACTTCCGAAGCCCGCGGGACACTCTCTTAATCAGCAGTAGCGGACTTTACTCTTTGAAGTCAGTATCTACTAAATTCTGCTCTGGAGATATAAGAGAGCCTGCGTCTTGTCTGCTGCAAAATCCTCCTGAACCAAAATTGGAGATTAGCGCCACCAATCTAACGGACAAATGCGCTGGGAATCCCGTTGGACTCCAAGTTACCTTGGATCTTGTGGGCACACCACCTTTCGAAGTTCGGTACAAGACTGAACGCAGAGGACAAGGTGTACAGACGAAGCAAGAGAGGATGATGTCACATCGTCAACAGGTTCAGCTCCAGCCCATTGACGCTGGAGACTACATCTACACTTTCTTCGAGATCAGCGATTACTACTACAAAGCTCAAAAAGTGGATCACCGTCTTGAGCAAACTGTCAAGCCATCCGCTTCTGCACACTTCGTCCGCGATGACCCTGACTCTACCAAAGCCTCTTCAACGCTGTGTCTCTCTCAAGCAGCGATGTTCAAAGTTCGACTTGGTGGCGAAGGTCCCTGGAATCTTGGCTACGAGCTTGTTCACGGAGGACAACGCAAAAAACAGACGAAGATTGGTATCGTTTCTGAGGACTACATCATCGAGACCGAACCCCTGGAAAGTGGTGGTGACTACACGATAGTCTTGACCAGCATCGAGGCAGGTGGATGCAAGGAAGACATGAAAGAAGAGATTTCATTCAAAGTTCGTCATCAACGTCCCAAGGTCTCCTTTGGTCTCATGGACGGCAAGCGCAGTGTCATCGCCTTGGCGGACAAACAGCTAGCTCTCCCAGTGCGGCTGTCTGGTGAACGACCGTGGAAGGTGGAATACCGCAACGTAGATGAACCTGCCCAACCCAACATTGCCGAAGACATGTATAACGAAAATTTCTCTCTGCTGGTCAAGAACAAGGGCACGTACGAACTGATCAGCGTTCATGACAACACTTGCCCCGGAACTGTTGATGAAACTGCCGACAAGTTTGAGGTCACCTGGATACAGCGGCCAACAATGCAATTGTCGGAAGAGAGTCGAGTCAGTAGAGATGAGAAGCGCAACCTTTGGGTCAAGAACGAGGTCTGCGAAGGTGACGAGGCATCTGTGGAGCTCTCTTTCACTGGTGAGCAGAGCTAAATCCCAATAGACGCTTGATGTTTGACTTTTGTGACTAATCGTATCGCAGGTAATCCACAATTCAGTGTCCGCTATGAGGAAACAGCCAAACCAAATCAAGGTCAAAAGAGCGTCCGCAAGCGAGACATCACCGCCGCTCTTCCCAAAGCTTCCATTCGACTTGATACTGAGAAGGCTGGAGAGTACACATACAAGTTTCTCGAACTGGCCGATGCCAACTACGACCCTGAAAGTCAACCACCAATTGTGCTCACTCAACGTGTGAACTCTCGTCCAACAGCTCGATTCGCCTCCCCTGGCAAAGTCTACAATTTTTGCGCAGTCAATGTTCCAGAGGAGGAGGTCATCCCTATTGTGCTCGAAGGTGTTCCTCCTTTCTACGTTGAGCTCGACGTCAAGCATGCCGGGTCCGCAAAGGGCGAGTGGGTCCCCTATAAAGACATTGCAACAAATAAGTACGATCTAAGGATAGAATCAAAATACCTCAAACGTGGCCATCAGACTGTCACCATCAAGCAGGTCACCGACTCCAGAGGTTGTCGTAGCAGACCGGAAATCGCTGCTGCCAGGCCTCGAGTACAGGTCTCGGTTCATGATCCACCAACCATCTCTGACTTGACCGCGACAAGTGATCTCTGTGTTGGGAATCATGTGGAGTTCCAGCTGGCAGGCACCGCGCCGTTCGTGGTCCACTACACGTTTGATGGCAAAAGTCGCAAGGCCAATGTTGGCGCTGGCGCGATCTTCAAGAAGCTTGCCGGCGAGTCGGGCATTTTCACTATTGATGCCGTGTCTGACTCAGCGTCACATTGCAAGGCGGCTGTCTCTTCGTTGCAGAAGGTCGTCCACCCATTGCCGCGTGGAAGATTAGCCAAGGGTCGCGTCTCTCACGTCGACATACATGAAGGTCATGAGACGGACATTACCTTCGACTTCGAAGGCACGCCACCTTTCGAGTTCACATACACCCGATCCACGGAACCCAAGCGAGGAGTCAAGCAAGTGGTACTCGAGACAAAGACGGAGACGACTTGGGACAAGCGTGTGGAGAGAAAGGTGTCGAGTGAAGGAGAGTACGAGCTGATTGGTGTCAAAGACGCCCACTGCTCGGTCAAGAAGAATGGAGAATCCGGGCCGGTCAAGAAGGGACAAAAGAGGTTGATGAGCTAGGTGCGCATGGATTGCTGGATGGAATCGGCGTTTTGAGGGGATACAACTTTGCATTGGCGGAGTATGGATTGGATGTCCCGAGGTGGTTCTTTTGATCTTGTCGTCGATACTGTATTTTGATTGTACGTTCTGACAGCGATGGGACAGCGTTAGGTTGAGATTGATACCAGTACCTCCTTGGCCGGATGAGGAATTCGCTTGGTCGAAACCCATTTTGGACCCATATACCGCAAACCCGAATGTAATGCTGATTTGTTCGGGAACACATTTTCGGTTCCATGTTTTATTTGGGATTATACCTAATCCTAGTTTTCTTGACGGGTATCCTTGTGGCGGACATTACTTGTCGCTGGCCCGGATTATATCACGATTGGTACAGAGATCTTGGGACTGTTGTGCTCGTAGGGTTGTTAGTCGAAGTGGAGAGGGATTACACAGAATAGTGTTGTGTGTACTACCTTTCATCGATACAAGAAAGTGTCCCGAGGTCGAGGGAGGTCGTGGAGAAATCGGGGTTAATCGAGGCCGCAGATTAAATTCCAGTCCTTATCTCTCTACATCTATACCTTCTTCATACTTCTACCGTACGGTAGGAACATGATCAGTTCATCCAGCGCCTCGCTCTCGTATACACTCGCAATCGTACAATAAGTAGGCTTTCTCAGTATTCGAGCGAAAGATTCCGAGATTGTATGGATACAGTGCAGACGGAGGGATACGGAATTTACTGCCGGTGGAGCTCTCCGTCTCTAGGAAATTGGGATGGATTAGGAGGGTTTGGGGAGTTTTGTAGAGGGAGGGAGGGATGTTGATGGGTTTCTGGAGATTTTGAAGACGATATATATAATCACCCGCTCCATCCATTTGACTCCCCGACTTATTCCTAAGAGCTCTAAAAAAAATCCTCCTCTCTTCTTCGAGCTCGCTCGCCTCTTCTTCTTTGTAGGCTGCACTTATGTTACGGATTGCTCCTGGAATCTGCACCTCCACGAGGCGGTCTTCGTTATCGAGAGTTCTCGACGCTTAGCCCGTTTTTACTGCTTTTATAAACTTGCTTTTCTTACCTTTTATATGGCGATTTCTGTGTAGTGAAAGATTTTGGTTCTGACGTTTTTGGCTTTCTTGCAGTAGATGGTTTCGATTCCGACTTCTGCTTTTGAGGCTTCGTCTTTGATCGCTTTGTTCTAAGCGACGTGAGGTCTAGAGGTCTGCCGTACACGCGCCAACGTATGCGGAAAGCGCCAAGCTTCCATACCTTTGGCAGGATCGAACTTCTACATTTCTTCGTCGGCCAAGAGCTGAGTGAGTAGCACGGGGTATCATGTCTATATCTGTCATAAATCCATACATTCGTGACCCACACGAGGATTCCTCATTCTCTCTCTCCTTTACCTTTCTCGATACCCAATTCCTTCTCCAAATACTTCCTCATCAATCGTTCCATACTCTCGGGATCTCTACCTTCCTTCATATGTCCATACATCCTTCCCAGCTCAAAGACGACTTCGATAGCGATGAGGATAATAATGATCCATTCCAACCTGAGGTTGTGCCGTTCAATCAGCGTCTCTCTCAACACGCTGGCGATTTCTTGGGCGTAATCAAGTTTGTCGTTGAGCACTTTTATCCTGACACCGACGTCCAAGGCCTTTCCGACGTGAGAGTAGTAGTCCTCCAAGCCCAGCTCATGTTTACTGTCCCAGAATAGATCTGGCAGCGAATCCGTCAGCTCGGAGTAGAGGTTTAGTTGGGCTCTGATGCTAAGCAGTTCGCCTGTTTTTCTGAGCATGAATGGGCGCGAAAAAGGTAGTCGAGAACCCAGACCCATCGTTTCGCATGCCTTTCTCAAGAACGCGGGACGCGTGAAGGGCAGAGGCGTGCCTTGGCTGAGGATCGTAGGGATCGTGCGAGTGGATGAAAAATATGCTTCTGTCAGTCTTTCCAAAACTGCTAATTTCGTTGATCGCGCGAGGCCAGAGGAGAAGGCGATCTTGGCAAGGACTGTGGAGAGTTCGGGGGATTCGATGTCGGCCAAGCTCGTTTCCGCCAAGCCTGAGGTTAAATCTGCGGCTGAAGGTGGCGTGGAGAATTGTTCAGAGGCGAGACGGGACTCAGACTTGGTACCCAAAATTATCGTATCGCCAACGATGGCAGACCGATCTTTTGTCGCGTCCACAGTATATTCCAGGTCCTCAGTCTCCATTTTTAAACTGCCTGAGTGTGAGTTTACGGCTGCTGGCGGGAGGACCCTTTCGATCAGCCGTAATGCAATTCGCTCGGGCACGTTCCATGCCACAACCGTGCCTGAAGGAAAAATGAAAAGGTCTCCATGTTCTTGGTGTCGAGGATCGGGATGGACGAGTGGACCGGATGGTAGGATAGGAGTTTGAATGTGTATTACTTGAGGATACAGGGTTGTGTTGTAGGGATCGAGGTGGTAACCGTCCGCTTCGACAAGACGTGCTGCGATGGAGATGTTGTACTCTTCAGCTCCACAGTAGGCTGTGATTTTCTGCCATTCATTTCAGCAAAATCATCAGTGATGGGAAGAAGGGAAGGTCACACCTTTGTCTGGACGTCTGGATCTACAACTTGCACGCCTCCTCTTCGTCTAACCACGACTCTTGATCTCTCTGCTTCCAGGCCAACTCTTCTCAAAGACGTCTTCCGAGGTGGTAGCTTGAGACCTCTGTCCTGATCGATCTGGGGGTCATCTTTTACCAATGGGTCCTGCTTCTTCCTCAAGCTTCGGGAAATGCTCAAATGGCGCTGGCTATGATTCTTTTGTACGCATCGCTGGATCACTCCGGCGTCTGTTCTCAGGCCATTCTTCGTCGCTATTTGTAGCCACATATGCGATCGTTCCGCTTCGATAACGAATCTCGGTGCATTGCTGGGAGCATGTCTATGATACTGTTTCCCCAGAAAATTCAGAGGGTTGGTCTCCAAATCACGTGCACGCCCCTGCATCTGGAGCTCGACGATCTGCTTCGCGAAACCGCAACGCGACGGACTCCAAGCGCAAGAGCGTCAATTCGCTACCTATAACCGCACCAAATACTCCTTTCGCTGTATACAAACCACCCAGTCGCCTCCTCCAACAAATTGCAAAGCCAACTACCATGGCGACTGACCGCGCCTCCAAATCACCATCGCCCATACCAACCACAGAGTTTGGCCAGGATGGCAGCACAGTTACAGACTCGCAATGGGCTGCCATGCAGACCGTCCTCAACTTCATATACCAATACAGAACCCCTGAAGGCGAAGATCCCTCGAAACTGTTCCAGCGCAAGGTTAACAAGCGCGTCCTGCCCGACTACTATTCTGTAATCAAAGAACCCATGGCGTTGAGCACCATCAAGGCAAACATACATAGCAAAGTCTACAAGAACTTTGAAAGTTATGTAAGAGATTTTGCCCTCGTGTCGCATAATGCACAGGTGTACAATCGACCGGATTCTGGGGCGTATCAAGATGCGCTGATTATCAAGGAAGTGCTGGAAGCAGAGCTGGCAAAGCTCGTGAGGGACAATGTGATCACGGCTGAGCAGGCGAAATTGCCTTTTTTGGGCGAGATCCCGACGCAAGAGGATATCATCATGGAGGACGTCGAGGAAGAGGATGATGTGGACCCTGAGGCCTCGGATGTTGAAGAAGAGGAGGATGAGGATGATGATGTTGACGATTCTGATGAAGAGGGTGGAAAACGCAAGCGTAGAAAAGGTGCCAGAGGTACCGGTGCAATTACAAAGCGTGAAAAGAAAAAGGAAGCTGACAAGGAAGATGACGATCCGGAGTCGAGGAAGAAGCGTGGGCGGCCTCCGCGTGTCGATACGCCGATGGAAGCGCGCATCAAGGAGATCCTCAAAGGCATGCGCAAGTTCAAGAACTCGAATAACACACTTATGGTTTACCATTTTGAGCGACTACCTGACAAGGCTGTCATGCCAGAGTATTATAACGAAGTCAAGACACCCATGGCATTGGACATGATCAAAAAGAAGCTGAAGAGGAAGAAGTATACAACTGTGGAGCAGTGCATGAAGGATTTGGAGACAATGTTCGAGAACGCCAAAAGCTATAATCAGGACGAGAGTCAGGTGTACAAAGATGCTGTATTTCTTCAGAAGGAGACCAGGAAAATCGCCGAAGAGGTGAAGGCCAAGCCAGATACCGATTATGTTATGGAAGATGGACGTTTACCAATGCCGGACGGTATTCTCCATAACGGCGAGCTTTGGAAAGTTGGTATGTGTAAAGGTCTCCCTCCTGCTAGCTCCGACTAATATGTTAAAAGGCGACTGGGTACATATTCAAAACGCCAACGACCTCACAAAGCCAATTGTTGCGCAAATTTACCGTACCTGGCAAGACCAGGATGGGGCGAAGTGGATCAATGCTTGCTGGTACTACCGACCTGAGCAGACCGTCCATCGATACGATCGCCATTTTTACGAAGACGAAGTCGTCAAGACTGGGCAATATCGTGACCATCCAATAGATGAGATTGTGGACCGATGCTTCGTCATGTTTTTCACGCGTTATAACAAGGGGCGACCTCGCAATTTTCCAGCTGACAAAGAGATTTACGTTTGTGAG
Organism: Venturia effusa; assembly: GCA_007735645.1. Taxonomy (NCBI): domain Eukaryota; kingdom Fungi; phylum Ascomycota; class Dothideomycetes; order Venturiales; family Venturiaceae; genus Venturia; species Venturia effusa. The sequence goes on along the minus strand of CP042190.1, from coordinate 1,039,287 downwards.
GCCCGATATAATGAAGAAAAGCATAAGCTGAACAAGATCAAAACTTGGGCGAGCTGCTTACCTGATGAAGTTCGCGACAAGGACTACGAGATGGACTTGTTTGAGACGCAGAAGAAGATGAAGAAAGTGCCGAGTCCGATCAAGTATCTGTTCAAGGAGGACGAGCAGAAAGAGACGGATGAACTTCCAAAGCCAGTCTGGGGTGCACCAAATGCTCCTCCGAAGATAGGCGCGGTTCACATGAGGCCACGGGATCCAAAGGTGGGTAGCCGCAGGCAGCATTCTTCAGCTTCAGCTCATATTTCTGTGTACTCTGCTAACAACACTTAGGATTCACCTCCCCCCGAGCCAACTCCAACGCCGCCGCCTCCTCCCCCTCCGGCACCGCGTCCTGCAATGCCCACTCATTCAAGCTCATATAATTCTGAACATCGACCATCCAGCATCAATATTTCGGGAGCAAACATGCATCAACAGTCTAGCGCTCATACGCCACTTCACCCGCAGCCAAGTCCAGCCACTTTCACGCCTTCACATCGTTCGCAATACCAAGCTCATTCCGGCTCGCCAGCACCATTGCAGCCAATGCCGCCGCAACAGCAGAATCAATTCCATCCTCCGCCCTTGACTCCGCATTCCAGCTACAAGGCTCCACCACCTCAGGCACAGGTCGGACAGTACTCGTCTCCACAAACGAGCTATGCACAGCCGAGAGGCGCTATGTCATCTGCTGCTGGGTACAATGCACCGCTACCTCCGCCGATTGAGGTCTGGCATCTGCCTGATTCGGCCAATACAAGTATTCCTGAGGACGTGAGAAGCCAATTCCAATGTGACGAGGCAGGCAGGGTCTTGTTCTTCACGGCGCCGCCTGCTGCCAGCGAGCCGAGGACGAAACTAGGGCATACGGCTAAATATCTCGCCTACAAATCGAAGCGCGAGGAGATGCTGAGGGAGAAACGAAAGTCGGAAGCGCTTGGCTCTGGTGCCGAAGCCGAAGCGAGAAAAAGAGCGAAGAGCGAAGAATTGGTCATGCAGGAAAAGATCAAGGAACAAGCGAGACAGAAAGCGCTAGAAGTCATGGAAGATGCGCTTGCCGATGCAACCGTGGCTGAGTTTCGGGCTATCTACGGGAACGGTTGGAAAGAGGCGATGGAGCGCGAGTTGCAAGAGCTTGAGAGGAAACAGGTTGAAGCAGAGAAGTTGCGGGAAGAGAGGGAGAGGGTTGAGAGGGAGTGGAAGAGCAGGGAGCGAGATGCGCTGGCCATTCGGGGACTTGGCGGCAATCTTGAGCTTCCTGTGAAAAGTTGGGGAAAATAGATGTTGACGAGGGGAACTTGTATCAGTATGGTTTACTATGTGTGCCGTATTGTTGGCGCGGATTTTGTGTTGACAGCTCATGGGATTGCCAAGTCGCCACTCTCTCCGCGTCCTCCATTGCGAGCGCCTGCAAATGCTCCAGATCGAAAGCTGTAGACACTAAAGAGCAAACATAACACTTCCTAAAGCGTAATGAGATCTCCATGACCGAGTTTCTCAGCCAGGACTGGCCCTCCATGGACTGGTACGTGCTTTGCCTTCAAATCCTATCTTCTCCGGTCCATTGGCAGCGATCGAAGAACGAGACTTCAAACTGGCTATTTCAATAAGATCATCTAGCCGTATACTCGTTTTCGGCAACGGTGCAAACATGACAATAATAGCGCCAATCTCCACCACGCGCTTGCTTTCTCCCAGTGAAGGAAGCCCTCTATATGTCCTTCACCTTATGGCTTTGCTCCGCTCTTCTAATGTATTTTCGTATTGTCACGGATTGGCTACTGATAGCACCCCTTGGAATTTCTGTACAGAGAGGACTTCTGCAACCCGCTCTTGCAACTGCGCGTTGTGGGTTTTGGGAGAGGAGGTTGGAGGTTGGAGGAGGGAGGTGGGGTTTATCGTGTGTTTAATTGATTGGTTACTTGGTGATGGGGCTGGTCTATATATCGGGATCGGATTCAATTTCTTCCGTTTGTCGGGTTTGTGCTTTGTTATCTTGTTCACATCATTTGAATCCGATTTCTTTGGGTTGCGTGTTGAGCTTTTCGTAAGCTCCGAGTCGGCGGGTTTATTGAGATTTGTCTGGAAGGGGAAGGATGGAGGTAATTGGATGCTGCATTTGCGATCTCGAAGCATTCATCTGTGATTGTGAGCGAAGTCGATAATTCAAGCTGAGGCGTATTTACCTTCTGCTTAGAGTTTGTTTGAGATTTACGCCATGTTTCCTTGATATTTGGTGGGGTTTTCTGGGTGGCTTTGAGAGGTAGATTGGAGACCGAGAATGTAGATGATGAGGATATTCATTATGCTGAAGATGGATTCGATTTCATGACGAAGGTCCTCATCAGGCTGTTACTAATCCCCGCGTCCCAAGGCTCAAGACTATGTTAACCAAGGATAAGTGTTCCCTCGTCGATAGACTGCTTGCAACAGTATCGAAATAGAGATATTTCCTTTTGACACGCACACCATAGGTGGAGCTGCTTATTTGACTCTCTCTGAATCCATACAGAAAACACAATCCAGGGCTATATACCTTCCAATCCGCCGCCGATATCGGTACTAGTAAGCTATGTGTTCATCCTTGCGAACATTACTCTGGCTGATCCACCCAATCAAAACCCTCCGTTCGGGATCGGAGGTGCGGTATATAAGTCTCTATTTCCATGATCTTCAAGAAGCAGCAATAGCGCAGATTTCTACCAGAAGTACATGGCCGCTGCTCGACTTCTGTGCTGCCTTCCGTGCCCGCAATGAGCGGTCTTGATTCTGAAGACACATTCTTCGCTGATTCGATGCCGGTTTTCCATCAAGGCTCTTTTGTGCCGGCGCTCATATCGTTCATAATTATAATCATCACCATCTTCATAAACCTTGCTCTTGATCTTGATCGAATATGTTCTGATAACAAACACTCCCCCTTTCCGAGCACAAAGAGTACGTTCTCGGATCCTGGAATGACGAATATGCGACCGAGGTCCCCTAAATAGGTTCTTGTCCCATTGTACTATGTTAATTCTTACACAGATCCAAGTCTACCTTTATACGTGGATCCGACCTCCCATTCACTTTCCGAGGACTTACTCATGCTGCTTCCGTATCTGGCCGTTCGTGTCGCGTCATTCGTCTTTCTCTCACACCGGGACGTGTATATATTCACGTAGAATGCAGATTTTTTCAGATCTCGAAAAAGCAGAAGGAAGGATTACCAACATGCGGGCATAGCAACCCGTGGTGAACGTCATCTCTTTTAGCCAGAATACCAAATCAAGCATTGATGATTGTCTCAAGAAGTGGTTGTCAGAGGGAAATTTACGAAATTTTTCCTTGTAGATGGCGATACTGATGATGATGATAATCTCCACGAGAGAAGATTCCGTGCCCAATTCCCTTTTCATTTTTTCTTTCCCAACCTCGCCACTCTACAATCCATCCTCGACAAAGTGAGGTCTCAATTTTTCTTCCCCGCCATCAAAGCCCGGCCCTATGGAGGCTGCCGTCGATACACTCTCTTGCTGTCAGAGTTACGAAGCTCCGCTGAATTTTATACCACTTGATCGAGCATAACCCAACCTTGCGGTATTTTCTGACGTCACATCCGTCTCTCCACTGCGGTCTCCTCATCCACCCGAAATGAACCTTGGCTAGCCAGGCTCGTTTGTGACTATTGACTATGTTCACATTTTTTTTTCAAGTCTCGATTGGTGGTATAAAAGTGCTGGGATTTGCGTCTTCTCCCTTTGGATGATTGGAAGTTGAATCGCACTCTTCGTCTTTAAGAGTGTTCTTGCGGGATGCCATTTTCTTAGCTGGTCATTCTGTCTTACTTAACGAGTGAGGATGAGAAAGATCTTTGAATTTGCCGCTGTCACAAGAGACGTCGGTGGTGTTGAAAGCACACTTCGAATATCTCCATCATCATATTGTGGAATATTCGTCATAGTCTCTCTTCGCGCAAACACTCCCGTAGGCGATGCCTAACATTCATGTCCTGGCAACGATGAAAAAGAGGTTAGCAGTCCTTCTCAGTCCAATGTCAATCTCCCGCATGTCAAATCATCAAAGGTGTTTGTGTCCTTTTATCATAGACAGGCCTCACTACTTCGAAGCTCCCGAGACCTTGAGCTACGCTGCGAACGAGCTGTCCAAACCTTTCCTGTGGTAGTCAAACGCACCTGATTCTGACCTGGCCAACAGCGATCCGATCCAACGCGAACAGCCTCTTCAAGAACGGGAGTATATCCGCTAAACCTTAGGACAAAATTTTCCGGTCACCATGCGGCTTCCACGCCTAATCAATCATCGGCTCAATATTTGACCCGTACTTTCACCTAGCCGGTCGAGCCTCCATGAACCATATGCTCGATATAGCAAGAACAGAGGCGATGGCAGAATATCTTTTGGTATTCCGGATATGTCGCTCACGATCGATCCTGTGCCTATGAACTATCGTCGATAGTTCGCTGCTTCTCGCATTTGTCTCAACTCATCTGTCCTCCGCATCAGCATCGTCACAAGCACAGAATCACAAAGGCATCACTCACAGTCAGCCGTCCGTTGCCTTGCATCGAGCATTTCCTGCACCATCTGCGCCTCTGCGCGACTCGCCTCAGCCTTCTGCTGCGCGACCTGTTCCTCTAGCCTGAGCTTGTTACGCAAAGCGTCCACCTCCATGGCCGGCATAATTCGCCTGTGCTCTTGCTCAGCTCTGTATGCCTGTGCTTCAGCTGCCTGTCTCTGCTGCGCGTTATCAACGAGAGCCTGCTGCCTGAAGCGCGCCTCCTCATTGTGCGCCTGTTGCCGCACGCGAGCTTCTTCCTTCTGGGCGCCGAGACGCTCTCGAGCGAGTTGCTCGGCGTGACTGCGTGCTGCGCTTTGGCGTTCGGATGTCATAGCACGCTCGATGGCGTCTTGTTCTGCTCGCTGGGCCATGATCCGGTCGTGTCGGTTCTTGTCAGTCGCAAGCCTGCGATGATAGTCTTCTGCCTCCTGGGCGCGCTTGTTAGCCACGAGTTCTTCCTGGCGAGCAACTGCCTCAGCATGCTCAAAGTCCGCCCGAGCTTTCTTGTCTACTGCTTGCGAGATGTCGAGAGGAAGTCCAACTGCGCCTTCGGGCTGCAATACAGTGTGAGCGTAGTACTTGTCCTCGCACTTGTTGCGCTTGAGTAGTGCGAGCACCTCTTGGCCGACTTCAGGGGTGTGCTCTGAAAGACAGAAGGACTCGAAGTATTTGGTTGGAGAATAGTATAGGCCTTTGGCGTTGCGGTAGAGGTGGACTGCATGATTGAGGTTTTCCCAAACAACAGGGAACTTGAGGAGAATCGCCAGCGCGGGTATGTGAGATTTGTTGTGGAAAGCCATGTGCAGGATCGTTCGATTGCCTGTACGACCGGTGTTTGCGCCTTTGGCTGGGAGAAGCTGCTCGATACAGGAGTACAATCCTTCTTGCCAGCCAGTCTCCGTATCCTCTTCCTCAATCTTTTCCTCTTCCTCTTCCTCTACGTCCTCTTCATCGTCCACGCCCTTGGTCTCCTCTTCGCTTCGGTCCTCAATCTTCTCGTCTTTTTCATCCTCCACCATTTCAGCACGCAGGCACAGCTCCTCCAAAGGCGTCAACCCAAAATCGCCAAACAAGTGCAAAGGCGATGGGAAGTCTGCCCGATGTCGGTTCGCAAGCAAGGCCTTGACGATCTCTTCATGCGCTTCGCGCGCGGCCTCGTGCAGACTTCCATCATCCGAACGGCATCCGGCGCCAAGCAGCATTTCAGCAGCTTCCTTGCAACCGTTTCGACTGGCGTAGAATAATGGTGAACGCTCGAGAGGATCCAAACGCGATACTGGTGCTTTGAGGTCGGTCAACTTTTGCACCACCAGGTCTAGGCCTGCGCCACTCGCGAGGTGGAGTGCAGAAATCTTCGAGGTCTCAGTTTCAAAGTTAAAATCAACTGTTCCGCAACGTCAGTCACAGGTGACAGAGCTCAGCAATGTTGGGTAAGATACTTACCAGCCTTTCCTCTTGATAATATCTCAAGACATACATCTTCGTGCACTTTAGGCTCGTCCAAGCCGATCGACCAGATTAGCGTCGTCAATGTCTCCTCCACAGGCTCGCTGAGTGATAAGATGTCATTTGACGGATCAGCAATCGCTGTGATCTTGCTGGCGGGCGAGCAACCAAAGTCGAGCAAATGTGTCACCAGATGGCGTCCTCCAGGGAAGTGCGTCATAGCTGTGAAGAGCACACTGTCTGCGAGCTTCTTCTTGCCGCGATCTGCATTTTCCTCAAGATGTTGGAGATAGAATACGAGACGTTCTTCATTGGTCATGCTTTCAAGGGAATTCGCTGTGGCTTGAGATTCTGGTTCTCCGTTCGCCCATCGCCCATCTTGCTCATCCTGAGTATCGGCTTCATCAAGGGAGCCTTGATTCAGCTCTTGTGAACTGATCGGAGTGACCTCAATTTCGGCTGGACTGAGGTCGTGCGTCTCAAGAGCGTGGATCGAGACTTAGGCTTCGCCAGCAAGTTTGTCAGCTTCCTGCGTTCCATGGTTAAGATAAGAAGAGGTCGATCGTACAACTTCAGGCTCATTGTATTGTGAGTCCAAAACGGCATCTTCCAATTCTTCTTCAATCCTATGCTCAACGTCTTCATCAGTCTCCGCACCTTGTTCAATGGCATCGACATTGTGTTCCTGCGCAAAGGCTTCTATGAGAGCGGTTATAACAATATTCAACTCCGGTTTCTGCTTGACCATGTCATCGAACAGGTCTGTTTCTCCTACTTTTGCAGAAGTTACAAACGCTTTCCCGTTCGCAGAGCTGAAATTCGCCTTGTACAAGGTGAGAGTTACAACCAGCGCTTTCGTGAGATCGTTGATGGGATGGTCGAAGGCGTCAACCAGGCAGCGATCCAGATGCTCTTGCATGATCTCACTTTCAAGCAGCAGCTTACAGACTTCGTAACCATCGGGAGTCGACTGGATGGCTTGCTTATCAAGCATAGCCACGAAAGCCAAGTTCGCTGCTGGGGAGTCTAGTCCATTGGCACAGAGAAGCTTTACACACGTCAGATCGCCCAGCGACGCAGCAGCAATGATGCTCTCGGCGTTGTTGTAGCCAGGATCTGGATTGTAGCTCATGAAGAGTCGGAGCAGCTCGTGGTCCTGCTCCAAGACAACCTGAGTCAGAAGCGCTGAGATTGTCGGAATCTCAACTCCGGGCGTGGTCTGAAGTAATCGGAGGGCACAGTCTTGTCGCAAGGGACGGTCCACGTTCTCAGATCTTGACATGATTGCGATTAGTCCTCGGCTCAGAGTGTTCTGCTTGGTGACTTTCGCTTGCAGCACTATCTCCAAGCTTTCGACATCATGGCGCAAGCAGTATTCGCTAAGAGCCGAGCCTTCCTCAAAATCGAGACTTGCACCACCCTTCACTAGCATTTCGGTTGTTTCCAATTCTGGTGCTGGCTTGCTGCTCTCCACAAGAAGAGCGCTACTGACCGACCATGCGAATATCCCAGCTTCGATCATCACAGCGAACACTTGCCGTATTTGTGAAGCACTCAGCTCGGCGTAGATCGCCGCATGAAAAGCAGCATCGCGTGTTGTGATGGAAGGGCCTCGTTCGAAGAAAAGCCCAAGCAGCGGCATAGCAGCGGCTGCAGCTGCGCCTTGCATTGCTTCTCCCCGTCTGTGATCTAATGAGGCCCCACGAACAAGCAAGAGTCGACAGATTCTGACGTCTTCCACATCCCGACGCACGGCTTCAATCAGGGCCTGGCTCAAGTCCAAACCTTCGCATCCTGTGCCAGTAAGATGATCGAAGATGTCAAATCTCATCTCGTTTGAGCAGTCTATCGTCCTCGCAGAGTCGAAGGCGTTGACCACCGTTTTTGGTCCCGGGCTTTCCTCGAGCAGACGAAGAATGAGCGGCACATTCTGTTTTGCGACAGCCGCGCAGAGGGCAGAACCCTCCTTGTGGTCGACGGACGCGCCATGCTTAAGCATTCAGCGTGTTCCCAACATGGCTATGTGACAACTCTCTTGGCAAGATCGAATTCCCATTTGGCTGAGTGAACGTGGACTGTGATCTCGGTGGTCTGTCAAACTGCGATCTCGCAGGCAGTCCGTGGCTCGAAGTACCATTGTTCACGGAATTTAACTGATGAGCTACAGCGGTTCCATGTAGAGCACTCGCGGATTGCGTCCGTTGTATATTTGAGCTTCTCAACTCGCCGGGAAAAGCAGTTTTCTGGGTGTCTTGTTGACTGGTTCTGGAACCTGCGCGGAACGTCGCCGTAACATTACACCTATGCTTTGGTTCTTGTACCTGCGCATGACCGAAACCCTCTGTTCCATTTTGAGGGGTCTCACGCTTGGGATATCCAATACTTGAGGACGAAGCACATGGCGATGATCTGTGATTCGCTTTGTGAGTATTGCTTTCAGAACCTGCTGAGTGGGAGCTGTTGCGATACTTGTAAGCTCACGACTCCGCAATGGCACTGGCTGTGGGGTATCCCAGGCTTACCTGTTCTTCGTACCTGAGGAGCGCTCTTGCTGGACGCTGTTCGTCGCAGCCGCGGCCGTGGAGCATCCACCAGAAGAAGGGTAATTTGAGTACTAAGATGCAACTAACTTCTTTATGCGCTGTGCGTCGCCCGAGACTGATTCCGAAGATGCAGGTAGCTCATATATCGGCCGTGGACTCTGTGATACTCGCGTGGGTCGAGACGCGGCCGAGCTTGGGTAAATCTGAGATTGGACGACAGCCAGATCAGTTTCGATGACTGACTTCGGCCATTTGCCCCCAGCACTTTGAAATAGTGTGCTGAAGAAAGGCTGGCTTGCGAGCAGGAATTTTTTGAATGTCATATGATATTCCAGTACCTCCTCCAGCGGCAGAGAGGTCACGCCCTGGAGACCATAGCTCTCGAGCGCCACAAATTTGATCTTGCATTGCCATGGTGGTGTCTTTATGCCTTCCGTTGATCCAATTCCAGATTGTGCTTTATGCTGGTGGAGAGCAAACCCATTTGGCGTGCTGGCCTAAAAACAAGAAAGACAGAAGGAGCCAGACTTCACTACGAGGATGGTCTCTTCGTTGGACACGAAGCCAACGCAAGAAGGAATTCTGGACTGAATTCCTGACCTGATCTTTGGATTATGTGGGCACAAGCGTCCTCCCACATTTAGTAAGAACTGTACAAACTCGGCGTTCCCGGCTACAACATATGGCGACTCCGTCATTCTAAGTCATATATGAGCAGAGCCAGAATCATGGAGAAACCGGTTCGGGAAGGTCTTACGAGGCTGTAGTCTGCGGCCTCACCACTGCGCATGAGGAGATTCCACTGTAGCATCAGATTGCCTTGACCAGTCTTGCGCTGGCATGGTGTGGTACCCAAGGTCTCCAATCATCGGCCGATGAAGCTTTTAAACTTCCGATGAAGTGGGATCCCTAACTTCATTCATCCGATGAATGAAGCTAAATATAGTCATCATAATGATATCGAGATAACCATAATAATGGCGATATTATATAAGCTTTTCTAGCTCTCCTATTGGCTATAAGAGCGCCAAGAGACTGTACGTAACTGACAGCCACATTATGCACGTGACCTATATCATGGCGTAGTTACTTAGCCACTCTAAGTATGTGACTTTTTTCTTGAGCATGGGCCACTTCATCCCCGTCATCCACGATGACGCGATGACATCGGATGAATGAAGCTCTAAAAAGTGGTCATCGGCTCGAAATTACCACAATGAAGTCCGATGTTCATCGAACCGATGACATCGGCGGTCTTGGCGCCCGATGATTGGAGACCTTGGTGGTACCTACTTCATACGAAGCAGATTTCACGCCAGGTGATTCTGGAAGATAGCACGGGTCCCTTTTGACCAGAAAGTGTAGCACATTCATCTGATATGTAGCGACTCTGTTGCGCCGCCTGCCGACTCGAGGAATCCCAAGTCCTTCCGTTAAATGCAGGGTTCCATGTGCCTAGAGTCTCCCAATCGCGAGTGAATAAGTTGCCGCCAGGTGGATGATTATTGGCCAGAGAAAAGTAAAGTACAAGCGTTTCCAAGTGGGAGGCTGGTGAGGTGAGTGAGCGATCGTTGCCGGGGATACGATGCATTAATTGTTAGCGTGTTCTGGGGCAGATCCGAGGATGATTACGTGACCATCGCTTTTTGTCCTAGCCAACTGCTTCCATCCTGAGGTGTACATCTTGAAGTACTAGTACTACCTACTATGTTCTGTACCACCGGACAAGTGCTAATTACAACTTCTCACACTCACAGCAATGCCAGGCAGTCTCATTGTGCAACGCAACCAAAGGCCCGACCACGACCAGGCTACCTAATGTACAGCTTGCAGACCTCGACGTCTTCAGAGAGCAAACATGCCAACCAGGAGCACCTGAACACCACATCGCACTAAGCATGCACAACTACCTTCATCGGCTGCGTGGATGCCCACCTCTAGCAGAATCGCAAGCGAGGTATGTGGAGAGTCGCGAGTGTTAATTCGATGATATGCAGCAACTTGCATTACGGTGGTTTTGCAGGAAGATGAGACTCTTCTGCCCTCGCCCTGCCTACAAATCCAGGTGTTAATATGGTTATCTGGATTTTTGCAAGCAGCTTCTGAGGCAGTTTCGTATGTCAAATCTAGCGAACTCGCTCGAGGACGTGATTTTGACTCGTGAGACGAATACAGTTTGCACGTCGTGCATTGGGTCGACGACTCGACGACTTGTCTGCAACCATGGAGGGGAACATGGCACGTATGGCTTCAGTTCGAACGACTCGCAGCTACTACAGCGGTGTCCAGAGTCCTACCACCGACTCGCTATCTGACATCTTCTCCGTAAGCTCAACGTCACCGAGAGCACGACACAGTGATCAGCTCCAAGATCTTGCCACATCATGCGGAGTGCCTATCGCTCTCTCTCGACCAGTTTATGTCCTCCCAGAAGAGAGGGCCGTTCCGCAGCACGATGTTGACATGGCAGCTGCGAAGCAATTGCTCACCGACCTACGTCCTAAGAAGTTCCTGGCAGGAAAATCGTCAAAGGCTTTCTCGCCAGACGAACTGATGCTTGTAAGGCACATTTCATTAATACTAGAGAACATGTCTAACCATCTGCAGGCCTTGGACCATGCAGTCAAAACGAGACAGGGACCTGCGACAATTGAAGGGCTGTTGCAGCTGGCCGAAGCCCAGGGTATCAAAGCCGACAATACAGGCACGAGTTTTACTTCCAGCAAGAAGGGTCAAACAGTGCCGACCATCGACTACATCTTCACGCAAAGTTGCCTGGATAAATCATCTGTCATTGGCCCATTCCTGCATCATGTCTCGCAACGAGCAAAAGACGATGCCCTCTCTGCGTGCTTGAGTTCGTCATCGCTCGATAGCAGTCGTATAACAGCTTTGGTAGAATGGGGAGCGAACCCCGAGCGTTGCCAGGATCGTGCCATGCATCTTATCAGCGACCCAGATGCGAAGGAGTCTGCCGTAGAGGCTCTGGTACTCTCACCAAGAATTGTCGACATCAGCGTGCTCAATGCCGCGCTAGTATGCGCAGCAACATCCAAATCTCTTTCTCGCATAAGCACACTGCTTCTCAGAGGTGCCGATGCCAACTATAATCAAGGCGAAACTATTCGGTCTGTTATTCATCCAAAGTGCTACCAGGCCATACTTGCGATGCTGATCCTTCCATCAAGGGCTGTATCTCCCTCAATCCTTGACGTTCTTGCTGGACTTGCCGCATCTTGGAAGTTAGATGCGCAGAAACCATTCATGGTGGCACTGCTTTTGGCTGGCGCGGCAGGACCACGAACAAGCAAAGCGCTTGTGCCATTTCTGTCTACGCTGGATTTGGATATCATTAGCATGCTTCCATCGTGTCACGCTGCAGGTCACCGAACATTTATACCCGCGAAGCTCTTTCATGCCGCCCTCGAAGTGGAAGCTCACGATTCCGCTTTCGATACACTTCGATCATGTACAACGGCGTCGTTCTCCGATTACTGTAGCGTGGGCGCTCATCTGCAGCTTATCGATAACTTCCTTACAGCTCCAGCATCTTCACTGGACATAACTACAGAGTTGCTGAAGATCGGAACAGCGGGAGACTATACTTCAGAAATGCTTGTAAAGACATGCGAAAGTCGATTCCTTCAGCACCCGAGCATTGAGAAATTGATAAGCGTCCTCCTTGAACACGGCGCATCTAATGTGTCTTATGACAGTGGCAAGGCACTTCTGAGCTCAGTCGGAGATGGCAACGAGCATATTGTCGAATTACTCCTGTCTGCCAAGCCAAGCAAGAAAGTCTTGAATAACGCAATCTCAATTGTCGGCGCTCTACCAGAGTCAGAGTCAAAGCGAACAATTTTGGCTGCTCTGATCGGAGCCGGTGCTTCCGGTAGCTCCTTAGATGCGCAGTTCGTCCAAGCGATCGATGGCAGCTCAAACTCTCTCAATCGAGTTCTTACGCTACTACCAGCCGCATCGCTAGACCATGCTGACGGACAGGCAATCGTCAAGATGATATCACTATCGCGCTTGGATATACTGGAGAGAGTGCTGCAGACAAAACGACCACAGACATCAATGGCTGCCATTTGGAATCAAATTCGGCAGGTGTTTGGCCTGACAGGACAATGCGCATTTGATCTCCCATACGTGCAGAAGTCTATAACGATGCTACATGCTATCTCTCCACATTCTACCCCAGTGGACATCCTGTTGCTCGAAGCCACTCACTGTGAACACACAACCGACAACCTTAGTCTTATCAACCTTTTGCTCTTTTGGGGAGCATCACCAGACATCGATCTAGGTAGCCCACTTGTGGCAAGCGTGCAGAAGCTCAATACCTATTGCGGCCTTGAAAACACTTGTCTCATCAAAGCCATTGAAGACTTCTTTGAAGTAAGCATTCGAAGCTGCGATTTCGCATGCTTCTGCTAGTATGCACGAGATCTTGGAGATCTTGTGCAAGGCTGGAGTCGAAGAAGCCGTACTGGATGCAGCTTTGTCCCAATGTTTGCTATCGTCCGAACAGTATGACGCCCGTCTCGCCCAGCTCCTTGTGGGTCACGGTGCTCGACTTCGTGGTCCAACTGCATCAAGTCTGTCAGGTCCCATTAAAAATCTCGATCTGAACATTGTTAAAAAATTGTTACCTCCAGGTCAGTCGGTTGACGCGGAGGAAGCGTTTTACTCTGCAGCTGGTTCTCATGTGGACTGGGCATCACCCGCTGCTAGGTGCTCACCAATGATCAAGCTACTGATTTCGATGTGTTCGCCGGGGATTTGGGCAGATAACGCTTTCAAAGCTTGCGTCAGAGTCTACCAGTTGGATGGAGCGTCTTTATATCTGGAGCATTTGGCAAGCAGAGAGGTCTTCGACGAAAGCTTGACTGAACTCTGCAATAAAGAGATCGACTTTAGTGACCTCCAGCTTGCCGCAATACTCTACCTATTGAAGAAGGGTGCCCGAGGTGCTGTCGTCGACAAGATCTATCTCAAGGCTGTCAATACGCACAATCTACTCTGGGTCACATCACTCGACGAATATCTGTCCACTCCTATCACCCCATCTGCGGCATACGAATCTTTATCCAGCGCGGGTGAGGCCTCAACCAAGATCGGTGTGTACCTGCGAAGCAAGGGTGTGCGAGGTGCCACCGTCGACACGGATTTCATCAAGGCTTGTTTGTCCTCCAATATCAAGGAGATGGAGAACATCGCTGGGTCCATCTCTTCAAGCGAAGTGCTCTCTCAAGCGCTCCACACCCTGTCGGACCAGACTGACTTCGCGCACACGGAACGAGATCGTGAGGTCGTTTCTTTCCTGCTTAGCTCAGGTGCTTCTCAACCAGCGGTGCTACATGCCGCTCGATCAGCAGCTCGCTCAGAGCAGACAGCCAGTATGCAACCGTTCCGAATTCACGCAGACGATCGTGCTATGACCGACGCCATCTTCGCTGGTCTTAGTGAACACGCTGAACCCTTCGCATCGGTGAATAGCTGTATAATACTAAACAAGCTGAGCGCTGCAAGTCTAGGCATTGAGCATGTGCGAAATGTCGCTTACAAGGCTGGCGCTTCGTTTGACTTGGAGCTTCTGCAAAGTGTGTGCCAAGCACGCCATTCCGCCGAACCGTACGCATTCGCAATCGAAGCTGTGTCCTCTTCTGGACACCGCTGGATGTCTAGCGAAGGAATGCGCTTCGTCGACGTCTTACTGAACAAAGGTGCTCATGGGCACGTACTGCCAACCATGGTCGAACAGGCCGTATCGAAGCTGAATCTTTCAGCTTTGAAGCTGGTACATCCCAGATGTGACGACACAGATGCGGCGACCGAAAGAGCATTGGCGACCCTTGCGAACAATCCGCAAGCAATCACGAGCCCAGCTGGCCTGGAGGTGTTGTCTCATCTAGTGAAGGCAGGCATACAATCATCCGCGCTGTCAACTATGGCTGAGCGTGCAGCTGCATCGAACAATTATGAAGCACTCGACATACTCCCCAGTAGTTCTGTAGCTGCGACTACCATTCCTGCTGCTTTCAGAGCTGTAGCTCGCGAGAGAACTCACTCCATGTCATCCAACGAGCTCAGTATAGCATCTCTATTGATTGAACATGGAGTGAGCACACATGTACTCTCAATAGCCGCTACAGAAGCTGTCAAACTGCTGGATCTCGAAGCAATGAAGGTTCTGGCGACTTCCCCACGCTTTCGGACGATTTCAAATGACCCGTTGAGAGCATTGATGCTGGAGAAGGCGCTGTGGTGCTCACCTGATGGTCACCGCGGCCTCGAATTCCTGCTAGACTATGACCTCTCGGCTGACTCCTTCCAATTGATGGTCTCACATGCAGCTGCAGCGATGAACTTCGATACGCTATCGCTTGTTCTTAGCAAATCTCCACTATCACTAACAGACCTCGCATTGTCGTCCCTGATTGATGCCGGGTCGGCCTGGTTGTCAACTGAAGGTCTTCGCGTGATCGAACTTCTACTATGTGCGAGCCCTGCACCAAGTCAAGCTAGTATTGCGCGCGCTTTTATTCAATCCAGTGAAGCTCTGAAGGTCGATCATGTCAAGCTGCTTCATCCTCATGTTGTTGAGGAATCGGTTTTTGTGTCGGCTTTCTCCGCTGCTACGACCAATTCCAACGCGTGGCTCAGTGAACTGCATCTGGTAGAATAACTGCTCGACTCAGCAATTGATGGCAGTGTTGTCGAAGCCGCGTTCTTGCAAGCTGCTGCAGCTCTTGATTTATCAGCCATGCAACTCTTAGCTAGTCGCATCGACCGAGCTGATTGCTACAGTGGTGCTTTGACGGAAGTCCAAAAGAACCCAAAGTTGCGTCAACGACCTGACATCCTTCGCTTCCTGCTAGACTCTGGCGCCAAAGGCTATGCTCTCAGAACCACTTACGTCGAGGCGGCACGTAGGCTCGACTACGCAAACACAGCAATACTGGAGGAGTATCTACAAGATCCTGGCGCTGATCTGGAGACCTTCCTTGCTGCAACAAGTGGTGTCGAATGGCTCTCATCTGAGCATCATCAACTCATTGAGTTGCTATACAATCGAGGCATAGACGCCGAGACTGCGGAGCCAGCCCTTGTGATCGCTGCTGCTGCTGTGAATCTTCCAATGGTCGAGCTTCTGTCACAGGGCATTGGTCCGCGTGCAGCTTATGCTGCCCTAGAAGCAGTCGTACAGCGCTCGGACTGGCATTCTGAAAACCACACGTCTATCCTTGAGCTCTTAATGCAGCACGGGGTCAGAGGAACTGCTGTCGAGTTAGCACTAATAGAGAATGCAAGTCGTTCAAAGCTGGATCTCGTCGACCTTCTCTTACCAAGCATCGACAAAGATAGGGTCGAGTGTTTCAACCTTGCTATGGATGC
The DNA here is from genome assembly GCA_007735645.1 of Venturia effusa. Taxonomy (NCBI): domain Eukaryota; kingdom Fungi; phylum Ascomycota; class Dothideomycetes; order Venturiales; family Venturiaceae; genus Venturia; species Venturia effusa. The sequence goes on along the minus strand of CP042190.1, from coordinate 1,023,297 downwards.
TGTGTTCGGAAGTGGTGGCGAGTGGCCAATTCAAGAGAGTTCACGAGACATTTTGCGCAAACTTATTGAGAGTGGTGCGGCAACCGATGGCGCACATGATCCTCTCGTCTATGCTGCGAGCAATGCCATCACCGAGGCTGTTCAAGTGCTCACCCCAGTGGTTCAGGGTGGATCTACGTATACTCAAGCATTTATCGGGCTCATTTCAGCTGGGTTGACTTGGCTTGAGCCGGATCTGCTCACTCTACTCAACATTCTGCTCGATAATGGCGCTGCGGGAGAAGCCGTTGATGTTGCACTGCTCAACGCTACTGAACATTTCATTCGAGGGGAAGCGTCTCTCGATCTGCTCATCCTCCTGCTCGACAAAGGCGCCGACGTCAACCTCGATGATGGCAGAGCGTTGCAGCTGGCCGCCATAGCCGGCAATGCGGAGCTATGTAGCTTCTCGTGCGCTGCATCACCCAGCTATGTTACGCTATATAAGTGCATCCAAGAGGCGCTTTGCAGCGGTCATGACGAGAGCACAGCACTGGGTATTCTGCGCGTCATATCTAACAATCCGGCACTCTCGCAGAATGTGGACGTAAACCATCAGTCGACATTGGGACAGCCGCTGCTATTCTATCCCCTGCTCCATTACCCCGAGTCGAGGGAGCTTGGTGCTACTCTGTTCGGACTGGGCGCTAGTCCAGCTGCTACAATGATGTGGAATGTCTATGACGAAGAAACTGGTCTTACCACGCCATCAGCAGATCAGGTGATGCCCCTGCATTTCGCATTGATCAAATATGCCTCGGACGATGTTATCAGACTCATTCTCGACTCGAAACCAAACCTCGAGGCAATTCTTGCAAGGAGCAGAGCCACTCCACTAATTCTAGCAGCCAAGCACGATCGTGCAGCCATCATCTCCGTATTGCTACATCGTGGGGTCAAGATTATGCAGAAGGACTGCCATGATCGTACGGCACTGTTCTACGCTGCGCGCTCCGGTAGAACAACGGCTGTCACGTCTTTGCTCAAGAAAAGCCCAATCACCAATGATGGAAGTCTCCACGAGGCAGCTCGTGGTTTGCATACAGACATTGATGCTGCACTGCTCGCAACAGGCCATGATGTCAACTTCCCTTCTTTCAAGCACAGTGGGAGAAGCCCACTATGTGAATTGTGCTACCGATGCGATGTGCCAAACGATGTAACGAACCTGCACTTCACGCTCCAAGAGCTGCAGAAGGCGAAAGCGGCGCCGCTCCGGGAATGTCGTGGGCGAACGCCGCTGTTCTATGCCATTGACAATCCGTACAGCGCTTCTGTGGTTGTTGGGAAGCTCATTGAAGTAGTCTTGTGGGACACAGATCTACTGAACGATCACAAGAATGTCTTCAAGCAAAAACATCTTCATTATTCGGCAACAAAATACGTCGAGAAAGGTCTTTGCGAGCAGCCGGAAGCGATAGCCCAACGCGTGCTCGACGTGCTCCAAGATGCAGGAGTGACCGACAGATTCTACGCAAGCGAACGTACGAAGCAGCCTGATGGGGCTCGCGGTATGCCCCAACGCATCGCTGACCTTGACGATAAGAAATGGATCAGATCCAATCGTCTCATGGAGGAGCAGGAAGATCAAGAGCGAAAGCTTCGGCGCGAGAAGGAAGAGCTGTCGCAGCGCGATGAACTCACATCTCGCCGCCATTTGAGGGTCATGGAGCAAAAGGAAGATCTTGCGCTGCAGACCATCACACACAACACAGACTTGCAATGGCAAACCATGCAGTTCCGAAGCATGGATCATGCACAAGCAATACGCTAAAGGGATGATCAGATGACGGCGAGATGGACGACAATTCCATATCCTATCGCATGAAAATGCTCACTGATGGCTCAAATCGGAATGCTCAGCTCGATCACCTAGGGAGAGAACAAAACATCAAACTCGATGCTGCACAAGCTCAGCAATCGCTTCGCCTCGGTGGCATTTCAGCTGAGAATCAACTCAAGTATGATCATCAACAAGACATTTTGTCGGTTCGTGAATCAAATGGAGCCATCGATCGTGCAGACATGGAGTACAAGCTCCACCACCAGACGGAGATGAATATTCAGAAAGCCGATTCTGCGCAGCGTCTCGAGGACATATCACGCGATTCGCAGCAGCGCAAGAATATGCTCGAGCAGAGCAGTAGGCTAGACCAACTATCATACCAAGCACAGAGCGATGATCGCAAGCTTTACACTGAGCGTGGCATGAATGATCTTCGCCGCAACAATTTGTACGAAGCGAACCAGGCGCTACGAGCGAAGTACTACGAGCTTGACAACGACCGCCAGAATCAACTACAGTTCAGCCAAATGTCAGACAGGCAGAAGTTGGAGACTCTCCAATCACAAGGACAGATCAGCAATGATAGTCTCTTCCGAAAGGGTCAGATCGAGCTGACCAACCAGTCAGAGAAACATCGCGAGCTGATGCAGCACAACCGGATGGCAGATCAGCAGAAACTGCAGACACTGCAATCGCAAGGTCAGATCTCAAACCGCACTCTGTACGAGAAGGGTGCGATCGAGAACAATACCTTGCGTGACAAACACATCGCACTGCAGGAGAACAGATCCAACGAACTACATCCCACCGCGCGCATGGGACAACAGAAGATAGACAACGAGCGCGGGCTAGGTCTCACCAAAGTTGCCAACGAGCGCGACATGGGCAATCAGCGCGTGGTGAATGAAGACAACCTTGGCGACGCAAAGCACCGCACGCAGGTCAAGACTGGCACCGCATAATGGAGTACTGCACACGCATTGAATAATGAAAACCAGAAGAAAGATTATTCGAACATGGTGGCTGGTGAACACCACACGCGGCAGACGTGGGCACGTCGTCGACCTTAAAGCAACTGCGAAGAATCGTCGGCCATGACACATGTAGGATGGGTGGAGGCGCACTTGGCAATGATACAAATGTACTTTCAAATTGAAAGATTAGCTACATTCCTAGTAGGTAGTATTCTTCTTCGGCAGAATCCCCACCATCATCATGACCGTGTAGCCCAGCATCGTCAAAATTGCCGAGTCCAAATATACCACCCCCAAAATTCCGACCCTCAAATTCGCCCACAATAAATCCATCTCATCCAAGCTCACCTCTATCATCGAATCCATCATCATCGGCCTCATCTGCCAAGTGATCCCCTTGAGCAGTAAGGACATGACTCGCAAATCCGTAAGATTGGCCATTATGCGCTAGAAATCCACCGTCTGGCTCCGTATCATCCTCATCATCCTCTTCATCCTCACTCGGACCTACATCGATGCCTGCAAAGTGCCCTTCCAGATACTGTAACTCCTAGGTCGTTGCAGATTCCTTCACACCCGTAGCCACCATGCACGTTGCAAGGTCCGGCGGATTGTGTTGGGCCCCCAATGTCTTGTACATGAACTCTTGCATAGCTGCCTTTGATGTCTGGCGTAATAAACCCAGGGTTTTGGTAGCGGTGCTCACTGAGTGTATGTAGCAGGCTCCGTGCACTTATACACCACCCCGTGCGATGATCAGGGAGCAGCAATCACTATGCTCAGCTTGCTTGCAAATCGGCGTTTAGACTCGGTTCCAGTGCGACAGCTTGGCGTGGACTGCAAGAAGGATTGCGCCGATGCCTTGGGATGCTTTCGAGAGAGCAGCACTGACGCTAGTATAGCCGATGTTGGCAGCAAATACACCGAACAATTAGTATTGACGCGATTTAGTCTCCCCAGATTCTTGGAGGCAAGCTGACAGAGCAGCGCTGACGATGCTTTCATGTCCTCACGCTGAATGAAGTCGATTGAGGACGTCCATACTGCGAATATTCCCCAATATCCCGGTTAGAAATTTTCCCCGCCTGACGCTTCGACCGTGCCAGCTCATAGAATGCCCGAGCACTTTCGGACGGCTCTAAGAAATGTAGATAATCGCTCAAATGCTTGGTAACATGCACGAGTTCGAGGCTTTCTCTATAGCCATTGGTGGAAGTGGAAGCCAGCCGTATATAGTGAACAGTTCATCTTTCGTGGCTTCTGGCTCACACAATGAGCCAGCAATGAAGCGCCCAATCAGGGTATCAACTCCCACAGTATATTTTGCGTACTGGCGCGATATGTGCTCGCAATACAGCGACATAGATTCATCCAGAAGCAGAATGATTGTTGGCATTATGTTTGAATCCTTCACCATCCCAGTATCTAACCACACGCAATGGAGCTTCAACCCGATCTCATCTATCATTTGTAAAAACTCGGACACAATGACGTTCTCTTCCTCCTCAGCAACGTTTCATAACGAGCCGATACTCTCGCTGGCTACAAGTGCTTCCCTTGATCCTTCCGCCTGATCGAATCTGCTTTGAGCTTTCAGCATGTGAGCACCTGCATATTTCATGGTTCGCACGACATGACGCGTCCAGTGGCGCAGGTCTGTAGCGCTGAGCTCGGTTGCAGCGGTAAGAAGCAAAGCATTCGAATGGGGAAAGGACAGATGATCGTTTCCAGAACATGATATCCTGCAAAACTCCGGCGCTCCCACTCGAGTGTGTCTCGGGTAGTCGTTAGTCAACATCTTGTGGCCAGCTGTATAAGACCATAGACATGGGCTTGCTCGATCTTTCGTCCGTAGAGATCAAGGAGTACGACTGCAACAGGCATAGATCGGAATCGCATTTCTCGATCGCATTAGTCAAAGCATAATAGCTAGTTATCTTAACCAACATACGTATTCGTGCTGCGCGTGATGAATTACCGGTGCTTGCGGACTCTGTGGATGACAAGTCGGACGATTGTTCTCGATTACCTACCTACTTCCCTACTTCGTCCACCCAACCTAACTGCACCCGACTCACGTTCCGTGCATAGCTTTTGTTCGTAAACACAAACTCGGTAAACATGATTGCTTCGACTTTCTTGCCAAAAAGAGTACTCGAGGGGTGTATGGCAACTGTCTGGCTGCCTGAAAGTGTCTTGTAGCTTCCATCGGGCATCAGACGAGCCGTGTTCGACGCAAATCCTGCGAGTAAGCTCTGAAGGATGCGTTCGTTGTGAGCTTCGGATAGCATAGTATCGTCGGTGTCATCTAGGGTGGCAGACTCCGGGAGGAGCTTTAGTTGTTTGCATTGGGAGAAGAGTTGTTTGCGTATGTCCTGGATTCATCAGTTTTGGCAAGTGACTGGGCAGATGGCGGCACGATGACTCACAATGACATTCTGCATCGCTCGATGCGAGATGAAATATTTCTCGGCCCAAGCTTTGCGATCTGTTCGTTCAGCAGCGTAGGCCTTTACTGTTGCGAGCATGGTGAGATGATCCCCATCTCTCCTCATGAGCTCCTTACGTGAGATATCAGCTTCTTCTTTTTTCTCCTCAGTGTGCACCTGCAAGAAGATGTTTTCAACGCTTAGGCACGCAACGATGTCGATGACATCTAAAATGCAGTCTTTGTCCGGTCTCGCTGCCTCAACGAGGACCCGTCCCAAAGATGGCGTCAAAGGCAACTTTGCGATCGTTTGGCCCACCTCGTTGATTCTCCCATTTTCATCCAGCGCGCCAAGCTCAAGCAATTGAAAATATGCCTTCTCGATTGCTTCTCTCGGCGGCTTATCGAGGAATGGAAAATTAAATACATCATCAACTCCTCGGCTCATCATCGTGATGATTGCTTGTGCAAGATCGCACCTCAAAATCTCTGGAGTCGTCGTCTTCTGCAGTTCATGGTAGTCTTTCTCGGTAAACAATCTGTGACATTGACCCGGGCCTTCACGACCGGCTCGACCTTTTCGTTGTATGGCTGATGATTGCGACACCGGTTTGACGAGGAGAGAATCTAGGCCGAGACGATTGCGAAATTGCTTTATTTTCACTTTACCGCTGTCGATGACGTAGCGGACGCCAGGAACTGTGACAGAGGTCTCGGCGATATTGGTTGATAAAATGACTTTCCTCGTCTTCGGTGGAGCCGGTTGGAAGATCTTGTGTTGGGCGGCTTGTGGCATGGCAGCAAATAATGGGAGAGTAAGGATCTATGAACGTGTCAGGAAATGTGACATTCAAGATGCGAGTCTTGTTACCTTCGGAAATCTTGTGTCCATTGAGGCAGCATATTCATTAACAAGCCGTTCTAATCCTTCTATCGTGTCTTGCCCTGTCAAGAAGACTAGTAGGTCCCCCGGAAGGGGTTCTTTTTGGTGAATCAGGAATATTTTCTTGAGCGCTGCCTCTACGAAATCTTGAACAGGCATGGGTAGATAAGTCGTTTGGACAGGGTACTGCCGTCCTTCAATGTGACAAATCGAGACGGACTTCGAGGTCTTTGCCAGCCTTTCTAGCTCAGCTGGCAATTGTGACGTCGAGGTGGCCGAGCCTTTGCCCAAGTCCCCATCATCAGAGTTTTCCTCCAGCATTTTCTCATCATCCTCTACTTCTTTGGAAGAGTTGTTTGGCGTGGGATCGGGGTTGAAGAAGTTGAAGAGGCTTTCTACGTCAGCAGTAGCGCTCATAACGACCACTTTCAATGGCTTCCCCTTCCGACCCTTCTGATCACTATTGAGAAGATTGCGGAGGAAGCCCAAAATAAGATCTACATTGACGCTACGTTCGTGCACTTCATCTACAACGACTGCGCTGTACTGCCGCAAAGAAGGATCTCGAAGCATTTCTTGCAAGAGCATGCCCTCTGTCAAGAATTTGATCTTTGTGCACGGCGAAACAGAGGTATCGAAACGAACAGAGTAGCCGACTTTACTTGCAGGAGAAGCAGAGCCTAGTGGCGTTCCCATCTCTTCTGCCACACGTCTTGCTAGAGATACAGCTGCCACTCGACGTGGCTGTGTGATCGCTATTGTTCCCCTACACCATGGCTCGTTCAACAGAAACTGCGGAACTTGTGTACTCTTTCCGCTACCAGTTTCACCAACGAGCAGCATTACGTTCTTGTCGTGGCGTAGACTCTGCCGTATTCTGTCCTTGTGATTCCATATTGGCAATTCCGCCCGCGTCTTTGACAACTCTTTGCTCCTATCACTGAGTGATTTATGTGTTGTATTCTGCGGCGCGCTTGCTTGTAGTTTTGCCCGCTCTTCCTGTGCTTGTGCTTCCCGTTGGGCTCGTTTTTGTGCATAGGTCTGCCTTTCTCGTCCATTGGGTCGTTTATTCGCAGCAAGTTCTGCTTTGGCTGGAGATGCTACCACACTCTCCGTACCATTTTGTTGGGTGACTTGAGAAATTATCTTCTTTGCTGGTGGCTCTAATGTGCCATTCTTCTCAGCGCGTTTGCGCTTCTTGCTCTGTGTTTTCGATTCCACTGGGTCCGGAGCTATTTGGACAGGTTCTTCGATCACAGGATCCTCGTCGAAGCGAATGTGTACTCTTTCCGGCATTTTTGAGGGACAACAGTGGGCTCGATTGATTATGGAGCAGGATAACGACTTTTTCTTCAAAGTCGAGTCGCGGCGAGAATTCTGCGCACGAGCCAACCGTGCCGAAGTTCATTCGATATTCTCTCAAGGACGAACGACGAATTACCTCCTTAACTTGCGAAATTCATTAGGAGACGAGATTATATAATTTGGAAACCACTCCCAGCCTTGAGCTAGGGCAACCTGGCTTGGCATGAATAAAGGCCATGATCGTCAAGAAGGTGACGACGATGGACTCGATATATCTCAATAACTAAGATACATACTCGAAATGCACAAACCTTCTTCCAAACAATGTGACGATCAACGGCCTGTAGTCAGACTAATCAAGCTCGACATCGATACGAGCTCGGATACGCGAAAGCGGCAATGGGTATCAAAAACTACAAAACTCAAGAGAGTTCTTCTTTCCGTCTGTCTGCCAACGCACAATGCTCTTCAGCATCTTTCCCAGATGCCTAGGGAATAACTGCACTATCCAGCAAGCATATTGTCCAATCACCCCCTACGCATACAAAATGAAGCAGAAAAGCTCAAATGCAATACTCAGTCAACCTCAGCAGCTCGTAACAATCAAATCAACCAAAAAAACTAACAACCAGAAATAAAATGGACTTCTCCCACCACAGCAAACACATAACCCCCTTCCTCCAATCCCGCACATTCAAAAACATAGCTCGAGTCTCCGTAATGCTAGGCATAAGCGCTCTCAGCGTCAAACACGGGATAAGAGGCAAGAATCTCAGTCGCAAAACATGGGTCAATCATGTTCTTGGTGAGTTCTTACCGATGGCGGCTTTGAATACGGTGTTGGTGTATGATGAAGGTCGCTTTAGGATTTGGTTCTGGGAGTGGTTTGGTAGGGATGGGTTTTGGTCGTAGGTGGTGTTAATCTGGAAAGGGGGGATGTATGGTGTCGCTAAGGCGAAAGAGAATCGATTTTGGGAATATGGTTGGAGACGAGTGGAAGTGGGAGTCTCGTATGGTCTCATCACCCTAAAGCTCGATGATAAATCTATGGAATTTGCTTCCAGACATACTTGTTGATCTCGATGCGGAAAATGATCCTTCGACAATGCGAGTCCACATTCCCGTTTCTTTCCGTTTTCATCACCATCTGACCCCCTTTCCAGAAAGAATCCTGATGAAACATTCCATCCACATCTCCAGCTTAAAAGTATGTATATAACCCCATCCCATCCTCACTCTTGTCTCCGTATCCAGCTCAAATCAAATCATCTTCATCTCCATCCTGCCAGAGAAAATAAACTATTCCAACAACCAAGACTCACAAAGACCCCCTCCACAAACCACCACAAACCCCCACCAACCTCAAAAATGCCCGCTCCAGCTCGCCCCTCCCGTATCACAACCCTCCTCACCACGGCCGAAAAAAAATGGGATTCCTCCTTCCCATTCCGCAACATATTCAAACTGAGCGAATGCGCATTGCTAGCAACAGCGCATATGAAATGGTGTCGTCCCTGTTTGAAGGGACAAGGGTTTGGTAAAATGGTGGTGGTGCATACGGTGGGATGGTTTTTTTTGAGTGGGTTGTTGGATTGGGTTAAAGGGGATGGGTTTTGGTGGTAGATGTTTTTGTAGGTGGGGATTGGGAGAAGAGGGTGGTGGTGGTGGTGGTGGTGTAGTGGTGTACTATGAGGTGGGTGGTTGGATGGCGTCACAGGATACAGAATCTCTGCTCTCAAGTTTTGGAGGATTTGTGATGACGTGATGCTCCTATATCGAGTCGAATATTCCAGAGGTATCAGAGTGATGATTGCTTATTCAAGCGATTACTGTGGCCACTGCTTGATCTTCCTATGCATCTAGCTCTCTTGCAAAATCGATCAACCTCAACCTCTTCGCATCTTTGGGATGGAATTGCGCCACCTTGGCCCTCACCACAAACCTGGCAACAGCTGAGTCTCTTTTCAGCTCGACATACCCTCCCCTCGCTTCGAACAGTTCTACTAATAACTTCCTCACTTCCTCTGCCGCAGCATCCTTCTCGTTCTCGTGCGGAGTCTCATCCCCGCTACCCCAGATCTCGTCAATGCGCCTCTGTCTCTTTGCTTCTCCACTCGCTGTCATCTCCTTCCTCGAGGTCTTTGGTTTTCCTTGATTCGAAAATCCAGCTGTAAGCATATCCTCATCTACATCAGCTAATTCGCCGACAACGGGGCCTCCCAACTCTTCAGCAGCAAGCATAGCAGCCAAATGTTGTTCTACAAAATTATCTAATGCTTTCTGAAGCATTTTGATCTCGCGTTGGAAGTCTTGCTTACGCTTGTTCTTCACGCGGAGCAGCTCTTTGGCTTTGTCGCTTGACGATCGCCCTTCTTTTTGTTCCTGCGCAGTCTGGAGACGAACGGTTCGTGCTGCGAGACTGGTGGACAGAGTCTTGAAGTCTGTCAGTTGAGATTCTTCGCGGTCGATTTGGCGATTGCATGATTCTAAATGAGACTGGGATAATTCGATATCTTGCTTGGTAGAGAGGATCGATAGCTTGATGGTTCTGGTAGCTAGGAGGGTTGGCAAGGCGGAGTCGATGGAGGGCATGTCGGGTTTTTCTGGGGTCATTTCCTCGTAGGCTCTTTTGATGACCCGTAATTGCTGCAATCGTTCTCTTGAATCTATTGACGGGTTTGTAGGGGTAACAGAATTCGATGATGCGCGTAGCTAAGAAGGTTGTCAGGTTACTAGATAACGGAATTATGTGCTACTCGTCTGAAGATACTGCTTGGAAGTACTTGGCTAGATACATAGTACAATCTAAACGACTCGGAGGCCTTGTCAATGAACAGGATCACGACATGCCCCTTGAAATGAGTGTCGGGGGAGTTTTGAACGATACTGGTCCTCCGCACTAAGACGTTCAACACCAGGGGATTGTAAGAAGAGACCGCCGAAGGCATACCTTCTCCAGTTCCAGCTTCCTTGCTCTTAATCGCTCTTGAAGCTCTTTGATGGTCCGGTCAAGACGCGCGTCTGTCTGCGCATCGGATGCATCGAGTTCCATGCCCTGGTTCCGCGACCCGTTGGCCTCCAGGGCATAGTTTTTGATATTGTCGATAACGTTGGTCATCGTGAAGGCCAGTCAACCGTTTTATACGAGACGGTGCTCGGAGGTAAATGAAGGTCACGGTGGAAGACTGGCACCCAGCGGCACAGCACGTGATGACACCAAACTGTTTCAACCGGCTTAGCGAGATTCGTGTTGCCCTTGCCCTGGCTCGCCTGGCTGAACACGCACCTAGACACCTAGACACCTAGACCCAGACATCTCCCTCAGGTCCTTCCCTACAAAACTCCGTCATCGCGTCTCCAGAGCAAAGAGAGCAGTCATCCAGTGCTTCCCTCCATCTCGACCTCGGCCGGCAGTCGCAAACACCACAACACACCGTCCGCAGTAGGAACTTGAGGTCGAGACAGGTAGCTGGGGCAAGTGCAAAGGTTTCCTACACTTACTTGTACTTACCACATTTTCCACCACCACCTCTACACCTACATACACTCTTCTCACCGTCCATCACTCTCCCGACACCAGCAAGATTCTTTCAGTCGCAGCCTCACCTCACCACACAACCTCACAAGAAGCCTTCTCCACCTCTCAGCGCGCTCTCCGACGATTCGAACACTTCGTTCCCTGCTCCTTCACAAGCATCTCGCAGTCCACCTCCCGATCCTCCCTCCTCCGACCGCTCTACAAGCACAAATCCTTTCGAATCAGCTGTAAATAGGAACAATACGAAGCTTTTCTCTCTATACGCTCCTGATTGCACAAGTGACCGCGACCGACTTCGCGACAGCCCATAAGCTTCCTCCAAAACACCCTTCACTCGCGCTTACACCACGGGGACATCTTCACTGGACGGCTTTCTACACCACCATGTCAGCATCACCAACAACCGCGGTAGCTCCCTCGCAGAAACGCCCTCTCGAAGAACCTTCATCACCAAACGGCCCTGGTGACCAGCCTGACGCCAAACGACCAGCGCTCGATAAGATCATCAAGGAGGAGGTCGCAACAGTCGCAGCAGAACCAGTTGCAGAGGATGACTCGTCAGTCACAGCAAAGACAGAGCTGTCACCAAAGGCAGAGAACGGTACCACAGACGGTGACACTGTTGTACCAGACGCTGATGGAGAGGCAGTCGATACCTCCCTTCCAGTCGTTGACGGTGCTCCCATCCTGAATGGCGCTCCAAACCAAGTGCAGAACCGTCACGACGAGAGCAGCTGGCTACACGTCCGCGCCATCATTTCAAGTGCCGAGGCTGCCACAGTCATTGGCAAGGGTGGCGAGAACGTCTCCTTGATACGCAAGATGTCTGCCGCTCGATGCACGGTCAGCGATTATGCCCGTGGCGCCGTCGAGCGGATTCTCACAGTTAGCGGTCAGGTTGATGCAGTTGCAAAGGTATGTTGTTGCTCTAATTCTCTAACACGAAGTCTGTCTCTGCTTGTCATATCCATGACTCGGATCATCTACAATTTTGGCGACTTTCCTTCTGAAATCTGCCAGGAATGGACAGGCATTGTTGTGAGGCCAAGTGTTTGACATCAGGGATATTGACTTCGACATTTCGATACTCGAGCTACATGTACTAACAGTCACAGGCGTTCGGCCTCATCATCCGCACTCTCAATCAAGAACCCCTAGAAGCACCATCCACTCCTCAATCCAAGACTTATCCTCTGAGACTGCTCATTCCGCATATTCTCATCGGCTCAATCATCGGCAAAGGCGGAGTTCGCATCCGTGAGATTCAGGAGGCTTCCGGTGCCCGACTCAACGCGTCGGAGTCGTGCCTGCCTCTGTCCACTGAGCGCTCTCTGGTCGTCCTAGGTGTCGCCGACGCTGTCCACATCGCTGCATACTACGTTGGTAGCACTCTTGTTGAGCAGCTTACTGAGCGCTTCGGTGGACCAGCAGCTTCGGCATACGCTACACGCAGTGGAGGCCCAGCAGGGGTCGTCCCTGGAGGCATGCAAGTTGTTCCCTACGTTCCACAAACTGGGGGAGGCCAATGGGGTCACCCAGAGCACTTTCGAAAGAACGCTCAACCCTCGCGACCAGGTCCAGCTGCCGCTCCTTATGGTCAACCACCGCAGCAGGCCGCCTACAACCAGCCACCACCACAGGTTCAAGGCGGTCAGCAGCCGCTTCATTTCGCTGGCTCACCACGTGCAGGGCCCGGGTATACAGGTGCTGGACCACATCAACCTTCACCGTACGGCGCTCCTCCACAACAAGCTGGACCCGCTGGACCACCAGCCCAGCCAATGCAAGGCGTCGTCCCTGGCCAGCCAATGACGCAGCAGATTTACATCCCCAACGATATGGTCGGTGCAATTATCGGGAAAGGAGGTGCGAAGATCAATGAGATACGCCAATTGAGTGGCAGTGTGATCAAGATCAACGAACCTCAAGACAATAGCAACGAGCGCCTTGTCACAATCACAGGCACGCAAGAATGCAACCAAATGGCCCTGTATATGTTGTACTCGAGGCTTGGTGAGTCTTCCAAGTAGACTGGTTGACCGAAAGCTGATGCGTATGGTTTTGCAGAGAGCGAGAAACATCGCATCTAGTTCAACATGGAAACAACAAAAGCATACTATCACACAGTGCGACATCCTTTCATTCAAGCGATGGTCATCAGGTGCTATCATTGCGGCGGCGGAAGCAGGCATTTGTATTTAGGGAGGCGTTACAAGCCTGGCTCCAGGTTTGGGTTTTGGTCATGGTTCTGTGCCGCATGGAGTGGCTGAGGTTTGCCTAATGTAAAAGTCTTGCCAAATGAGCTAAGCGTAGGAAGACGTTCTCATCTAAAGGCCATTATCAATACAGGTCTGGCAATTCATGATGCGATTTCAACAAAACTTACACTGCGACTACCATGAGGTTACAAAGGGCTTTCTGGAATGTTGCTTCCTTCCTGACTCACCTATCGCAGCTGTCTCCACGCCCACCTACATTCCTATGAAACCGTATCGCACCGCCACACTTGAGCTCGTTGTTTGGCGCAAACTGATTCAGGACAACCGCTACCCGTCGTACACATCGGTTTCGGCTACGCCCGCCAGCTTTTGTTCTTGCTTGCCAGTCTGCGCACGTCAAACACCCCGAATGACTATCACTTACTGATATATAGCACAGGTCATGCGCGACATGCAAGACACTGAGCCTCACAACCGCATCACGATCCTCCCTTTTCTCCATAAATTTGGAGTTTGCTCGTTTTGCATCGCTCGTCTAACTGACTGGGCACGTTGTTTGTCCACAAACGCTTCTTGTTTAGTGGCTTTCAGGCAGTGTCAACATTTACCATACTTACTTTTGGTAGACTAAAAGATTTTATACCCTTTGATATGGCACGCACCTCAGTCAGGAATATAAGAAGTGGCGCGTCGTCGTCAGCCAAAGCCCGTGTGAAGGGTTTTTGCTTCCGGTAAGGGTTAAAAAGGAAGCACTGCAGGTTCTACGACCAAGCTAACGTGGTCAACAGAACACAGTTCAAGACATGCGCCTCCATGTCCACCATCCTCGTCGGCCAGGACAAAACACCTTACAAAGTCCATCGCGACCTGATCTGCAACCAATCCCCTTTCTTCGCCGCCGCTCTCCGCGGCTCCTTCGCCGAAAGCTCCACGCAACAGCTCGAACTCCCCGACATCGATACAAAATGCTTCGACCACGTGATCCTCTGGCTCTACCAAAACCGGCTCGAGCCGCTCAGCTATTTCTTCAAAGACGGGAAAGCGACATACTTCACCCTGCTGGATCTGTACGCCACGGCCGATCAACTCGATATCGAGGGGCTGAGGAACAGAGTCCTGGACCGGGTGGCGGAATTGGCGGAGAATACGAATAGCGTGCCGACGCCGACGGATACGTGGATCCTCTATGATACTATAAGGGAATCGGCACCGTTGCGTGAACTTGTACTTGATCTGTTCGCGTTCAAGAAGACGGATGTCCTCATCGCCACGCATCCGGATGAATGGCACCCGGCGTTTTTGCGGGATCTTGTTTGCCGCCTCAAACGGCCCGGTCCGAAGACGCTGAGTAGACATGCGTTGGAGAGGTGGGAACCGGCAAACTGGGGCGCGGTTAAGGCTTGTGAGGTTTGTAGAGCGGTTGTTACGCCTGGGATGTCTGGGTGGTGTTGTCAGGGGTGTAAGAAGGGGTTTTGTAAAGGATGTGTTGCTGGTGGACGGGGTGGTGGGGCGGGGATGGATTGGAGTTTGGTGGAGAAGGAGTGTAAACCGTGGTTGAGGGGGATGTGTGGGTATCATGAGCATGATGAGACGGAGGTTTGTGAGGAGTGAGGGGTCTGGGTTTTAGAAGATGGAGTTATTGAGAGGAAGTGAAGTAAGTGGAATGGGGGTTATGGAGACGGTTGGGTCGGTCAGCCTGCCCTAGGATCGATTCTAGATTTCTGGTGATGGGGTCTCTGGAAAGGGTGGGATTCTTGAGATTGATTTTGTAGGTAGATGCCTTGGAAGTTCTGTTCTTCTCTAGGCGCACGCTGTCACACGGTATGTAAATCGATGTCCTGCAAATACTGCAGAGCACCTGGTCAGGCTGTCTTGTATGATCAGTTTCTCTTTCGCTCGTTATATTTGTTTTGGTGTTCCTAGCTCCAAGATCTCCAGTAAAAACGTGAGCATTCGCGTCGAGGAGGCCTCTGAGCTAGAGTCATTGGACTGGCTATTGCTTCATTCACATAGGATGTGTAAATAGCAATCAGACTAGAGTCATACAGTCCAAGGAACTTGAAAGATTCTACTGGCGGTAATAGTGGGTAGATGTACATGCAAATCACGTGCTCCACATATCTGCTCCCAGCTTACATACGCATATACCCCTACTCCGTACCTGTACCTCTTCGCTTCGAACGGCATCCAAACTCCTCGATTCTCCGCTTGCCAGCGGTTTTATGACAGACACTATACCAGTCTCCCATGAGCTGCTCTTTTCTACACGGGTGACATGGTCGCAGATGCCTCCAGGCCTCGGTAACCAACAGTCAAGGTCGCCCACGGGTATTAGCAAAACGCGTCTGTTTGTATGTCACATCAAGCATTCCTTAGCGCTGAGGTGAGGCTGATAGGCGCGGGAATATCGCTTCGAAGGGAGGGCTTACTGTGCTGGTCCCGCGTCGCGAGCGAATCAACCGCCAACGGATTACACTGGAGATCAACTTGTACATGATGCTTCTACGAGGTCGGCCTCAAAATGGACCGGACACCTCGCTTGTTTTGGTTTGGGGGATACGCTTTTTCCAAGATATCTCCCCTCGCTCTCCCAACGCAGGAAGATTGTGTAAGAAAAGACAATGATAGATTCGCCTCGCACAGCTTCATCTCTCAAGCGATACAGATTCACTCTTTCGTTATGCGATGGTTGTTTCTGGAGGGAAAAGACGGTAAGAAAAAAAGAGGATGCCCTATCAGGGTGAGATAAAACGCCGTCAATTGGGCAAGCGAATCCTCAACTTGTATCGCAGCATCATTATACCTAACCACGATTAAATAATTTGAAAACTTTTGCACACGATAATATCGATAACACTCTTAAATTCTCGAAGTTTTTAGAATTTATTACGTGCGTTGTGGTACTGTATATAGGCGCGTTGGTGAGTTTTCTACGTGACCAATTGACGGCGTTTTATCTCACACTGATAGGGATGCCCTTCCCTTTTGGGAAAATCAGTTGCCAAGGGTCCGGACCTTGTTTAATGCGACCTGAATCTTATGTAGTTAGCTCGTCCATGGGCATCTATTCCATTTCTCACGCGACTTACAGCATCTGCTATCCATGAGAGCTTGCATGAACAGCCGAAAAGAACCGGGTTGCCATGGTCTCATTTCACAGCGAACCAGCTCACTCAGTCTCAAGACTTCCACTCTGTCAAGAAGAGTCATCATGCAATATGGTAAGAACAGATTTTGAGGTGCTGGGAAGCCTTTCAACTTTCACTTTTTATCGAGTCACAAGCTCCGCAATTGGCTGTCCAGCAAAGGCGCTTTTGGAGAACATCCTGGTGAATGCCATTTCGCCCTGCTTATTTTGTCCTCAATGACAGGGAACACGCGAGGTGCTCTTCTAATATGGATCTTCTTTTGGGCCCGAACCTTATGCAGGACCCAGTATATAGTCTGGTCCTTGTGCCGGACGGTTCGGAACGTCGTATGCAGCTCCAAGCTCATCTTCATCATGTTAGGATACATCATTGCCATTCTATGTGTCGTTGCGCTCGTCCTGCGTCCCATCTATCATTCTTTCAAACCTGGGATTCGTGAGCTGCCAGGACCATGGCTAGCCAAATACACTGATCTACTGAGAGTGTATTGGTCTTGGAAAGGTGATCCTTGGGTCACTTATCGAAGACTGCAGAAACAGTATGGTAATGCTGTACGGGTTGCACCTAATGTTGTTCTGCTTTCCGAACAAGGTCAATTCGACAAGATCTTGGGCTTCAAGGAAGACTTCGCGAAGGTACGCCACGACTTGAGATCTCTGTTCCAGAATTTGATGTTTTGTGCTGACATGCTCAGTCGGACGCCATGAAGGTATGGACGCCGATTCAAAATGGAAAACCGGTTGGCAGCCTTGCATCGACCCAGGATAGGAAGCTTCATGCAAATCTTAGACGACCCGTCGCAAGCACATTTTCAATGTCAACGGCGATCACTTTTGAGGCAGGAATCGACGACACCATCAATTACTTCCTCACAAGACTGGACGAGGAGTTCATGCGTGGGTCAAATGTAGGAAGGAGCTGCGATATCGATAATTGGGTACAATATTGTCTGTCAACGCCACATCACGACCAGTATTTCTACACTAACTTCTACAGTCGCGTTTGACGTCGTCGGAGAGTTCACACTCAGCTCCCGTATAGGTTTCCTAGAACACGGCCATGATGTCGATGGGATGCTTCACGATCTCAATAAGGAATTCGCGTATCGCGGCTGGGCTCAGAATATGCCCATCTTGGATCAGTTGCTCAAGAAGAACCCCATCTACGTTTACCTCAAATCACCCACAAACAAATTCATCCTCAAAGCACGGTCTCTGATAACACAACGTCTTGCTCAGGAGAAAAAGACCGGCCGCCCGGATTTCATGGACCGCTTCCTCGAAGCACAGAAACAACACCCAGAAGTCGTCACCAACGAGGTCCTGGGTGGATACGTCGCCACCACTTTCTTCGCGGGCTCAGATACCACGGCGATATGTGCGCGCGCCATTCTATACTACACGCTCAGAACACCAGGCGTCCTCGCCAAAATACGAAGGGAACTAGATGAATCGGGAACCACATACCCAGTCCCCTTCAAAATCGCCCAGAACCTGCCTTACCTCGACGCCACCATCCGCGAAGCAATGCGCATGCACTTCATCGGTTCCATCCTGCTCGAAAGAGTCGTCCCAGCTTCCGGTTACACCCTCCCCAACGGCACGAAACTTTCCCCCGGTACCGTCATCGGTATGACTCCCTGGACCCTCAATTTCGACGAGCAAATATGGGGTCCAGATCCCGATAGTTTCGTACCTGAGAGATGGCTGCAGGGCGACGAGGAGGGGAAAGAAGCCTTCGAGAAGCGATTGGCCGTCATGAAGCATAACGATTTCTCCTTCTCGTATGGACCCAGGGTTTGTTTGGGAAGGCACATCGCTGCATTGGAGATTTGGAAGTTGGCGCCTACGATGCTTGGGCTGCTTGATGTGAGTCTGACACCCCCTCCCGCTCCCCCTTTGTTTCTGGGAAGAGTTTGGTTTGAGAATTTGGGATGAGGAATGGCTGACGAGGTGTTTAGATGGAATTCGTGTATCCGGAGAGGGAATGGAAGATTGAGGGATCGTTTTTTACGAGGCAGTGTGGTATGGATATGAGGATTAAATGGAGGGAGGGCGTTAACCGGAAACTTTATACTGAGTAGAATGACGATTTGATGTGTCTCCAGACATTGACGGCTTACGACCATCGTGTCCTAGTTTACCAACCTCTGATCAATATACAGCAGGCCGTCTAATTTCAACCTCACGTTCCTTGGAACTTGCTGCGTCGGTACCACAGATTGCAGCTCATCTCATCGAGCTTTGAACATATCTTAATCTCAACATCCAATTCCTGATCCGGTAAAAGCATTAGCCGCTGATTATATGCGAGATGATATGATACACAGAATCAAAATTGGCATGAGTGGAGCCTCATGTAAGTCGTCTTGTCAAAAGATATCCCTGTACACCATGAAGTTCAAACACAACAAAAACCGAGAGTTCTTCCAGTTATCCTTCTATCCTAGGGAGTAATCGCTCCTCATAAAGCGATGATGTATCATCGATATTCAGATATGAGATATGGTTGTGAAAGAACGTGATGGGCCGCCGCTGCTTTGGAGATTAGTCGAGAGGCGTCAGATCATGTCCGATGAATTATGTGGAAGTGGCGTCGAGGTCGAAGGGATTGATGTGTGGGCGTGGAGGTAGGGGATGAAATGTTGTTGTTTTTCATGAGAAGAATGTGGTGGGTTCATTAACAAGTCTCCTAGGTAAGCAAGTAGACATAACCAAATTTCCTCGTTCCATTCTCAGCGATAAGTCAACTCTTCCACCACTGCCAACAACGTCTCACCACAACAATCCTTCTATTTTGACTCCTGCGCGCCTTGCTTGCCATTCTATCTTTCAACGTAATAATACTACTCTTAAAAACCCACCTCTTTCCAATATCGTGAAGATAAGTGAGACCGCAACAAATTTCAGCTACTGGCCTCAAACAATGCAAATATATCAAAGAGAACCATCGAAGAGGACATGGTTTTACTGCTCAGACTGGACGTTGCGACTCGCTAATATATGAGGGATGTTTGGGGGATTCTGCGGACATGTCCAAGTGCTCCTCTATGGGCAGTGTTCGAATGGATTTCGGCTTCACTCGAGTCGACCGATTCTTTCTTGGTACTCGGCAATTTTTCCTCAATTCCTTGGCTAACCCTCGTCCTGCTCGCCGTTGTTGCAGTGGCGCGTCTTTTTCAATCGTCTGATCTCGCAGGCAAGCATTAAAGTGAGGTTCGGCATTGAAAGAGCACGACTTGCCCGTCCGAATTCGAATGAAGCGAATTCGTGTCGTAGAGTCCAACGTCTTGGAGAAAGGCGAGGAGATCGAGATGGAAAGTTTCACCGGGTCCAAGAGCGAGTTGGAAGAGCATTGAAGGAATTTACCTGACCTAGAAGGATCGATCTGACGCATCCGTCGAGATTGATTTATCATTCTGTATTCGTAATTAAACGCCCGCCAACTTGTCGTCACAGACAGGATCGTTTAACACTGGATGAATGGCGAATTGGAAGGGCAAGTACTCACGTTACTAGAATATGGTTCCGTTGGGGATCGAAGTGAGATAAGTTGAACTGTGAGCAAATCGGTATACTCGAGCCATGCATTGTCTACCACTCTGAAGTCACCATCCGCTGCCAAAGCCGATCTCAGACCAAGACGCCATACTAATGCTACAGTGTCCGATTAATCAGCTTGCCATTCGCTGACATACCCGCTCATCCGCATCTCTTATCTATTTGTAGAAATCGAACTTATCCGCTTCACTCGCACCCTTAACCTGGCTCGTGTATGCCTCCTCCAAATCTGCTTGGATAATGTTGTACCTATTTTTCCTCACAGCCCTGAGACCCGCCTCTTGCATGATCGCCGCGATGACGGCTCCGCTGAGCGGATCGTTCCGAACAATCAAGCTATCCAAGTCGACTTCGGGTGATAAACTCATCTTGGAAGCGATGGTGGAGAAGATAAGACGACGTTCGCGGCGGTCGCGCAGATTGGGAAACTCTATCTTCCTATCCAATCGACCTGGACGAAGGAGCGCAGGATCAAGGGTGTCGGCACGGTTAGTAGCCATGATGACTTTCACGTTGGAGGTTTGATCAAAACCGTCCATTTGATTCAGTAGTTCGAGAAGAATGCGCTGAACTTCTCGATCAGCTCCGGTTTGCGCATCGAAACGTTTTGTTGCGATGGCATCAATCTCGTCGATGAAGATGATTGAAGGGCTGTTCTCACGCGCCATACGAAAGACGTCTCGGACCATACGTGGGCCTTCACCAAGATATTTCTGGACGAATTCCGAACCAACCACTCTGATGAAGGAAGCAGTGGTGCTATTCGCAACGGCCTTGACCAACATGGTCTTACCGGTACCTGGGGGGCCGTAGAGTAGCACACCACGAGGTGGATCGATACCAATTTGTCTGTAGAGATCGAAGTGTGTGAGAGGGAGCTCGACTGCCTCACGGATTTCCTGCTTTTGCATGTCCAAACCACCGACATCCGCGTATGTGACATCTGGCTTCTCATCGGCGCCTAGCATGGCAATAGAGCTGTCAGCTTCCGGTGGCAAGATGTCGACGAGCGCATTTGAGTGACGGTGTAGGGCGACGGAAGAGGAAGGCTTGAGGAGTTCGCGGTCAAGGGTTGACAGAATTCGCACAACGTAATTGGATCCCGTGGATGATTGTACAATGCCAGTGCTGTTGAGGAGACGTCAGTGCCTTGTCCATGATTGCCAAATTCTATGTCTCACTTCTGATCGATGGCTTCCATGAACTGTCCTATCACCAAAGGCACACTCTGAATCCGCTTGATCTCTTCCTGCGCTCGTACAAGCTCACGCTTGAGATTCCTGATCTCCCTGTTAGCTGACTGCTGTATGTTCCGTGATGGCCATCACAGTTTCTCTACCTCTGCTCATCCTTGATGTATTCCTCCTGTAGCTGAATATACTCTAGCTGTCTTTGGAGCTTCTTGAATGTGGAGTAATCATCGGATCCTTCAGTTGCGAAGCCCTCTAGCGATTCGACGTTCGGTATCGATGAAGCGAACTGCTTCTTGTGAGGCGGAGTCGTGTTCAGCGGATTTTCAACCATAATGTCGGCCATCTTGGCAGTGAGTGTGAAGAGTGCAATACGTGTGGAGAGAGTAAGAGCGCGTTGAGGTATCGTTACTGGGTTGGTGTTTGATGGCGTTGTTCGGTGGTCTTAAACTGAGATGGAAGCTGGAATGCCGCGCCGGTCATTGTTGTATTCAATCACGTGCCTTATACAGTCTGGAAACGAACTCCAAACATCTTTGAATGGTACCCCTGATAAAATGATAGACGTGTATCCTTCATTTTATGATCTAGGGGTCAGATTTGTCGGCTTCGCTGCCAATCTCAACACGGATCGCTGGAAAAAACACGATATCCAAGGCTTTAGGCTGAATGCGAGGCTCAATGAAGACTCGGAGAGCTTCGCAAAACAACTCAATTTACTGACGGGAGAAAACGATTGCCTATATATCAGATGATTATGAGTGCACCAATCTGTAAGTTTCTCTTGCACAATGCACCCCGATTTCTGTTTTCTTCACAACTGAGGTTCACGCTTTCCAGTCAACGCGTCCAAGGCTGACACTGCACAGGTTTGCCAGAGTCAGGCTACATGCAAGGCGAATCTACTACTCGGATCTGCTGGTCAACATGCTTGCGATGACTCGATAAGTATGATTTTCTGGCAGGCTCGAGAAGATGATTGGTTCGCATTCACTATTCGCGAGCTCATTCGCAACTCGAAAAAAGGATCACGGACAGTGTCACTCCTTGAAACTTTAAACCAAACTTATTTCGAGCTATTGAAATACATGTGCCGATATGGTTGGAAGAACACGGACGATCCCAATAGCGCTGTACAGCCTTGTATACAGGAAGTAACCATTTCTATCAATGAGTTGTGGATGCTGATGCCACTTGGGAGAAGCTAGTTGTCTGAAAGCTGGTCGTAGAAACTCCCACTTCTCCAGTTCTATGCCTCCCTTCCTACTAGCAGTAACTCAAAGTATTGCCTCATAAAAAGTATGGTAAAGTTTACATGATTCAAAAAGAATTGACAGATCGACTATTGAACAGTCGCAAAGGATCTTTTTCGAGCAGCAAGGGGCCTAGTCTAGTTAGAAGTGCTACTCATTGGGATGAAGAGACAAACATACTCGAACCCTCAACCTTTGGTGATCAATTTTGGGCGAACCGAAAACCAACGCGCTACCATTGCGCCAACCACCCTGTTTTGTGATAATAAACTTGACGGTTATGACCATGTTGGAGGACTTGGCCCGGAGTCACTGGACTTGCTTCCGAACATGTCCTACAGACCACCACTTGCATTGAGCATCATGTCAGGAACCGGGAGTGCTTAGAAGCAAGAAGCTAATGCCAGTCACGGAGGACCTTTCAAGCGGCATGATGGCGGAACCGTTGTCAATCAATTCAAACAGTTCTTTGCACTAAGTCATGTTCTCGTTGATGACGAGGTAGAAGGAATTGGATGTGTCTAGAGGCAAGGAAAAACAATGTATCAAGAACCAACCTTCTCCTCTCGCCCAAAAGCCTGAGGAAGGCCAACAGTTGGCAGTCATCAATTGAGAGACAATACATGTAGTGATGACATTTGTGAGACCTCTCCCTATCCGAAGAGATCAAACCATAACAGATTGACTGAATCGCTGGCATCCAAGCTCTTCGACAAAAACCACAGAATCGGCCCTTGTCAAGGTGAGAATAAGTGATCTGTCTCCAAATTGATTTGCTGAAATACGTGCAGAGGCGATGCGCATAGCCATAACCTGCTGCATGCAGCGAGGCTCGATGGGTGCAGACGATGCAGCTGATATGTGTTCTTCTAGACCGCTCCATGACACCTGATTCGACAAAGATGGTGATAAAGGCCAGTCGCCCTTGACCAGTACTGTTTCCAGCGCTGTCGATGGTATTGCAGAGAGATACTCTCTTGAACGGGAAACCATCTCCTGAATGTTACCCGAGTCTTAGTAGACGAGCCCCTGGCGCCGGCGAGTCTGCCTTGATCGCACACCATTTCGCATGTCTTACCACGAGACCAGTCGGTTCGCATTGCCAGAGGCCGTGATGAAAAGTTGGTCCAGCTTGTCTCACACGCTTGCAGTAGTGATTGTAGTCGACCCAGTTGGAGCATTTGTGTCTTTGATGTCGACCTCCATCTCGACCCTTGCACGACAGATGCATGCATCTCTCGATTGTACTCCGTAGGATGTCTGCCGTTTGTACTTGTGAAATGTACAGCAGCACAGGGGACATGGATATCTGGGAAATGATGACATTGATGGTCGCGACAGCAGGAGAACATCGAGAGGCGATACTTTGGCATCTGTCTAACTTGCACGTGCATTCTACGATGGCCCCTAGTACTTAAGTTTCTCACAATTACTAAATTTGGTAGACGCGGGAAGGCAGGGTCAAACTCGGACGCCTCCAATGATGCGCTGCTCCCAAACAGAAGGACTCCGCGTTACGGCAGACGGCAATTGGGCGGCATCGCCGTCTGTCTGTGTTGCAGCAGCCCGCAAACAATTGGCCTGTTGCGTACTCCTGCTTGCTAGTCCATCTCATCCTTGGGAGCGGGCGAAGTCTTGGAAAGAAGGGCTTTAGATCTAGGCCAATACCAGTAGACCCTGGGCCTCCTCCGCCGTCAAACTTGGAACTTGATGGTTCGAAGAGATGCCCCATGAGGAGGCACCGTCTCTCGTTTTTTAATTTGCTTTTTGATTCGTACCCTCACTTGCTTTAAAGATTCAGATCTTTCCAACTTGATACTCGCCAGTCTTCGAGAGCTTCGTACATATCTGGGTTAGCAGGATCTCTCCTATCAATATCAGGTTCGCGAGTGTTGAGTCTTCCAATGTCCTTCTATGGACGTGGCCAGACTGTCACGAGTGGTTCAGCCCCCAGGAATGCGTGGACATAAGATCCATCACTTTCCTTTTCAAGCCACATTCCCTTAACCTACAAAGACCAGGCTCCACTCCTTTGACCTTGCAACCTAACACTCTCTTTCAGCATACCACATACCATCCTTAGGCTCGTCGTCCGTCCAAACTGGAATCTTAACCTTCAACCTCGAAAGCCTGCGACGAACACCAATTCAACATACAAAAACACTTTCTATTGCGCGACCAAGACCTCCTCCTCAACTCACAATCTCTCCGACAACAGCGTCACGAACCACAATCACAGCTTTCAGAGACATCACCATGGGTTATTCACCAATTCCAACTTTCATCATCGCTCTCTTGCTCGCTGGCTGCACCATTGGCGCCGGGTACTACTCCGACCTCTCGCCTCCAGGCTGGGAGGAGGAGGCCTTCATTCGAACCAAGACTGGTGTCCTCTTCTTTGTCACTATGCTCCTACCAGCCATCGCCACATTCCGAGAGGCAAGGCTGGGCCGCAAGACATACTGGACCTGATCGACGGTTCCGCGCTGCGCAAACAGGGGACGATTTACACACTACACCACATACAATACACTGGTGCTTGCATGGGAGACGTGAGCTCAGGAATACATCTGTCGAGGTGTAGGATACGGATTACAATGTTCATGGCATCTTCTACACAATTGGGGAAATCGATCGATCGGGAATAACAGGGATCTGGAGGTTCCAAATCTTGCAAGCTGGAGTTCGGGACATGCTTTCTAGAGAATTGAATGGGCTGGTGATAAAGTCAGCTCGACGCGCAGATATGCCGTGCATACGTACCACTTGCTCCCTTACTCCCAGTGATCTCGGTATTTCTCTCGGCTTACTCGAAACGCTGTGATGAGGATGACAGTGTCACACCACAGTCATATTGCCAAAGAGTATCTGTTGAATTATGATTATCTATGTGCTTATGTGAACATTCAATCGCGCATCTCGTCGCATCGTATCGCATCGATATTTGGCGCACTGCGGGATATCCATTCACGGTATTCTGACTCCCCTTCCCACTGCTGGTATTTCCGGGCCCACTCAAGCTTGATAATGCACCAATATGCCACATACCACAAGTTCTTTCAGTGATAAAGGAAGAGGCTTTCCGTATGGAGGACGAATGTAAAACCATTCCATGTTAACTTGCGATGAGACATGTAGGGTAGCCACTCTAGACAGAAAGGCTTGTCGGTTTGGCTTTCGGCAAACGATGCCTTTGCGTTGTCAAGGGGATCAACATGGGATTTCTAAGATGGAGAAGTAGAAGATGAAGTGGGAAATGAGAGAAGAAATCGTGTGTGGGCGGAATCAGCTAATATAAGCTCCGAGGCATCCGTATCTACTAATTTGTTAGTGCCTTCAACGGTCCAACCAGCCACTCCAGCCATCTCGCGTCATTACAGCATCTGCAGCTTTTGTTTGAGAGTTGCATTTACCTCTCCGTTCATTTCATTGAACAGGAACCCCTTCTTCCATTGTCAACCCACGATCGCTCGCTTCAGTTCCGCTTCTATTGTCCCCCGATTCACCAATTCGATTCTCCGTCCCATCTCCTGATATCTCGGCGCGCACAATTGTTGTTACACTCGACGCGCTCTTCCGGCATTACCGGATTTTTTGCGCTCTACTCCTCGCCATTCATACCGCCTGTGACACGTATCACAAGGAGAAATCGAAGCAGCGAACGCCTACTGCATAGAACAGAGAAAAGAGAGAACAAAACCCTGCTCAGAAGAGGTGGTGCAACACATCAGGAACGCTGTTTGCGACAAGGCAGTCAATTCATATCAGATCGACGCGTCCTTTGTGCATCGCTCGGAGTAGCCCAAGTCCAAGGTGAAAAGAAGCCACTGGCAGCGTAATGGCTCGGTCCTCATACACATCCGCGAGGGTGGTGCGGCAACGATACTTCTGGCCGCAGGGACAACTCAATCTATGGAATTTCGTCATGCTTGCTGCTGCGGGAACAATACTGGGAGTCTCTGCTGCATTTCTCCAAATACAACAGCAAATGCGGTTGGGTGTACCATGGTGGGTTTGGCATTGGACAGAGTTAAAGGTCTTGGATAGCTAATATTGGGTTTCTAGGATATTTCCCTTTGGCATCACAGTCGGCGCCTTGACACTTTTCTTCATCATAATTGAATTCATCCTGGTAGCCCAGAATCGATTACTGCCAGGCATTATGATGCTGGGAGCGTTCATACTCTTGGTTCTCTTTTTGACTGGTCTCATTGAGACGGCTATTCAGCTCTTCGGTGCAGGCAACGTCAGTGCGAACTGCCAGCGATATGTCAACAACAACAAGATATACGGTGTGAGTGCAAGCACGCTTGCGTGGCTGGAGCAGAACAGTATATGTGAGTTCATATGACGGCTCAAGAGTGATTGTGTACTAACACGGTCAGGCTCAAGCTGGTACGCCGCATTCAGTTTTTGGATTGTGGGGACGCTTTTCTTCATTTGGATGATGGTCATGTCTTCACAGGTGGGCAGAGGTCTATACGATGTTACAATTCTTCGTTGAAGCATTCTTTCTATTGAGTCTTTCAATCTCCTGTGCATCTGCACCGTTTCTCCCTTCTGATTCCTCGATTACACATTTGGTGAGAGATTAGCTGGTTCTGCTTTGTCTACGAATATCGATACTCGGGCGCCATGCATACTTATGGATAGCGTTGGGAGGGGCAAAAGGAGCTTGCCGAGTCTTGTGGATGGCGTTCTTGCGGGTTCTCCGTTTCAAGATCATCATGCACAGAAGATGAATGCGTTTTATACCAGGAGCAGGGAATGTAGCCCTACCGGCCGCTGGAATTCTGGTAGTGTAGATAAATGAGCCACGATAGAAGCAATTTGTATGGATGAACATCGCTATTAAAGAATTGTTCTCTTCACATCTGTTGGTGTCTCCCTGAGAGACATCCAAGCAAATTAGTCTTCGGCCTTCCCAACGAGAGTGTCTCAAACAAGTGCGGAAACCAAGCATATACTCAACCCAGCTCATCGCGTCAAGCTGAGAACAGCTCTCCCGCAGTCTCGGAATAACGACCATTTTTTTGATCAGATGCGTAGAGAACATCATCACCAAGAGTATAAGACAGCCAGGAGATGGAAATACCAACTCCATCACCACCTGCCAGAAAGCAGTTCCGGTTGTTTCTAGCCCCTCGCGTTAAAGATCATGATGCAAGATGTCTCCCTGCTCAAGCCCGGTCGGGCATGGGACACAGTAGCGAATCGGTCGCCTTGGTCGCGAAAAAGCAATTCCGTCTCTGTTAAGGCTGCGAGCTTGGAACGGACGAATGGGAGGCTTTGTACACTCACCAGATTTGACCTTTAGACGGGAGGGGAATTGCGATATCTTTCGTTTCTCGATATTTGCTTGGCTCATTATCTCACTTGACCCAACCTGAGTCTTATCAGGCTCTGCACTTGCGGCGCTTTCAAGTGTTGAAAGATACACACTACTCCGTACCGAGATAGTTACGTTTTGAGTAGTAACCAGGATCCTTAGCCTACCCTCCACCAACCGCTTTCTTCTCTTCCAATCTCTTTCACATACAGACAAATTGTCGGCTTTGCAGATTCCATTGATCTCGAAGAGAGAAGTCTAAGTTTCCAGCAAGTCCGACACTCAGCTCACTATGGCTTCGACCGAAGTCCAACCCGCAGATGTCGCTGACAAGGTCTTACGGCGTGCTCAGGTGTCCAAGGTACTTGACACTCACGATCTCCTAAAGCCCACCTTCAGAATACTGATCTACTCCTCATAGATGACGAGGGCACTGCAGAACCGACTTGCTCTGGCCAATGTGAAGGTCAAGCATGGCTGGGAAAACTTGAACATCGAGACCATTGAGCCTCAGATCGAGCTGGAGCTGAAGCGGAAACGTCCTGGCTCGAGCCGTGGAGCAAGATCCGATACCTCATCGAGCATTTCTGATCGGTTCATGCCCAATGGTGCTCTGGACTCTTCTCCTCTCGCACCGCCTATGTTTTCCGACGATCCACCACACTCCGGCAGCAGCTACGGAATGAGGAAACGACTGAGGTCTTCACAGAATCTGGCATATCCAGGATCGTCTTCGCATGCGAGACAAAAGGTCCGAGGCTCACGCAACAGTAGCTCCTCGT
Source organism: Venturia effusa (assembly GCA_007735645.1). Classification (NCBI taxonomy): domain Eukaryota; kingdom Fungi; phylum Ascomycota; class Dothideomycetes; order Venturiales; family Venturiaceae; genus Venturia; species Venturia effusa. The sequence continues at coordinate 994,862 of CP042190.1, read as the reverse complement.
GGAAGAGCAACTATCGTTTGCCCGAATCCAGTCCGGCATACCATACCCGACACGCCCATTTCGCGACCTCACACCACTCTCCACAATTATCCTTTGTCTCGGAAACCACAACGGTGGCTGACAGATCCCCTTCTCTACACTCGGAGGAAGACGATGACGATTTGCCAACGCTGTCCTTTCAGCAGAACACCCACAACATTCGCTCTTCACCACCACGCATCCCGCGTACACCCTCTCCTAACATCGCTCGCTCCGCTCGCCTTCGCAGCAAACCTTTCCCTAACGGCAATGCTAACCACAATGGAGACGATACAGGTGCCGATTTGCTCCTATTCCTCGCTGCCTCTCCTTCACCCGCTGTGACAAACGTGAAGCGAACCCCACGAACCATTAAGCCTCCCTCGACACCACCACCTAAGTGCACACCGCTACCATCCTCGATGATGACTACACCAGGCGGTGCCAATAGCAACTACATGGGCTTTGGAGCTAGCACCCCAGGCATGGGCTTCAGCTTTGCCGACTATCTCAATGTTACACCCAGTCCTGCACAGGCTGCATGGCGGACTCCAGCTGGGGTGAAGTCACCGCTAGCAGGCAGAGATACACGCCGGCGATTGAATTTTGATGGTCTACATCCTCCCACCGGAGAAAGCCCTCGCATTGGTGTGGACAGCAAGCTGAATGGTCTCGGCATGGAGCTCGGCGGAGAACTGGTTTCTTCACAGTGATGAGGATGATGACTGTGGATGAAAAGTGGAGATTCACGATTGATGAACTTTGGGAAGACAGCGGTGTGACCGCACAGTGGAATGCTAGACGATTGGAGGCGGTTGACTAGTCATAGGCTAGAAAAGCCTGCCTTTTACTTTTCCTTTGTTCGCCATGAAGGCAGCGGGATATCCATCGGGCGTTCCATGGTGGATCTTCTACTTCGACACCACGCATTTTCTGGGTCGGACTTTTACGTCTACGGACGTGGTTTTAATGATACCAACCCCTTTTGTCCTCGATGGGAGGAGCTGAAGGGAGGCTCTTGGCAGCTCTATTTCAGTGCTTGCTTTATTTACATTTTTGCAGGTTCGTTTTTTGCTTCGTCGGATCAGAGTCACAGTATTTTGTTTCTGGTTGGACTACCGCAAGGACTCGCGCATCTGCGCGAGACCCAGAGCAGTTCAGGAGGATTTCATGGTGGTTAGCTGTGTATATGAATTGCGATGCGCGCTTTTTGAGAAACATATGTTATAGCAAATACGTATCCTAACATGACTTTGTGCCTAACGAATGGGCCCTGACTGTACGGAGTGATGTGGCCACCATTCACGAAGTAGTGGTGACGCGATGGGACATTGCGAGTCAGATTCACACGCCGTCGCAGCGGCGTTGCCGAAGCAGCTCGGGAGCGAAGCGAGGAACTTGAGCACCTTCTTCTTACACGCTATCTTTCAGCTCTGCCGTCGCCCTGTGAACCGAGAACCCTTCATCCGTCGTCTATTCTTCCTTGGGTTTTTGAAGATTCTGACCCGAAAAGCTGAATTTGAAAGTATGGGAATTTCGATGATGCGGAACCACAGGGCACGCGTTCTGCGGAGGCTGGGGGGGACGCGTATCCCTGTTTCGCGATTGTTTGGCGTTGTGGTTAGTGCAGGCTGTAGTGTGCAGGGATCGTGTTTGTCTGATTGGTTCGGTTTCGGTGGTCCTGACGGTGCTAGGTAGTGCTGTTGAAGATGGGAGATGGGCTACCACGCGGGTGACAAATATAGCGGGCCATACAAGCGATTCTCAATCCTCACCAAAATCCTCAACTTCTGAGAGGAGTTCCTCCACACATACTCGATAAATAATTCTAGGAATTCGGACCTATCTTTCTACTCTATAGAACTAGAGACCTACCTCTTTAGAAAAAAAATTTCCGACGTTGTGGTGCCGGAAGCTTTTCTCGTGCTTAACTTTTGGTAAGGGAAACTGCTTAGTAAGGCCCGCTATATTTGTTACCCGCGTGGCTACTTATCAGTGTGAGAAATGGAATAACTGGCCGAAAACGACCGGCTCAGCGAACACGCCTCACTACCAAGATTCTAGCAAATTCTAGCCGCGTAGAAAGTAAAAAAACTCAATACTAATAATAATCTATAGCTATATTATTAGATTAAGTAAGATTTATTATATCTAGAAGTATTATAGCTACTAGAATACGTCTATTTACTAGAATTTTAGTAATATAACGTATTTGCTTAGCCGGTCGTTTTCGGCTAGCTATTTCTTATACTAATAGGGGGTAGAGTAGAGACTACTTTAAGAGGGTTTAGACGTAGGTTTTTCTATATTATAGGTAGCTAGGGGAATACTGAGGGATATTGAATACTATTACCTAAATAAAATCGCGATCTTGGTATTTCTCGTTTCGTACGGACTATTCTCGAAAACGCGTATGTATGGATCAGATTCACGTATACTTAGCCGGCGAACAACCTTTTTTGATCTTACGCCAAGGAGTCACGTCTTGTTCAGCAGTAATATATGCGTGGGGAGTTTGTGGTCATGCGGTTCTGGAATATCGACCTTGATGATCTTGTTGTCGTTGAATTGGCCCCGAAAGGAAACCGCTAGTTGTCACTTCCGTCTGCTCGAGGTGCTGTGCTTAAGAGAGTTGTTTTCGAAGGAGGTTGAATCGATGGTGAAAACCTTGGTAATTTCGCAGAAAATAGATTGCGAATGAATTGGAATCACGTTGCGAATGGTACGGTATCCAAAGAATTGCTCGCACTGCGGAATCACGTTGCGAGTGGTACGGTATCCAAAGATTTGCTCGTACTGCGCTGCTGGAAAGTCGAGAAGGTCACAGCAATGAAACTGACTGTAGCGACTGTATTGGTAATGGGTGTTACGGGCAAGCTATGCAACTCAACCGCTCCATGTTGCGTACTCCTGTAGGACCTGTTAGCGTTCACACGTAGAGTCATAGCTTCATATTGTATGCGTACCTCACTAAGATTCTCCGCCAGGCTAACTGGGTGTGCAGTACTCCTCCTCCCTTGTAATGCCGTTGCCAGCGTCGATTGTGCAGCAACGATGATTTGTTTGTTTTGGCCCACACCAGGACGGATCTTTGCAATTGTTATTGGAACACTGACGAAGTGAGTAAGTAATCTCGAAGTTCGGTTGTAACATAGGGTACATACCGGCCTCCAAGTCGAAATTGGGATGCCAGGGACACATAAAGGATCTGTGATAGGTTTGCAACTAATGGCGCTGCTGAGGGCGGACAAGTTGAGGAGCGTCGCGAGGACGAGGTGAATGAATTGCATGTTTGACAATTAGGATTGAGGACGATGATTGAGGTTGAAATGCGTTGAACTGGATTTGCAGCGAACAGAAGATCAGATGTGGGTCGGGACTTATTATAATCTTGAGCTTCCTGAAAAGTACTGTGGCATAGCCTGCCTTACAGGTTACCCCGTCCCTGACCGGTACCGTAGTACTTGAATTTAGATTCTCTACCGCCTCCGCAGTATGTTTGGCCTGTGGACTAGGTATATTACTATCCCTACGAGAAAGACGTGGACACATGGTACGGAATCGACTTGAAGGTAAGTATATCCGCGAGGTTCCTGTTGGCAGTGAGTATTCTACCATAGGTAAGCTTTCCTTGCAGCTATCCCTGACCCTATTTATCTGAAATAAGAACATCCGCCGGCTCCGCAACATATACGAGCCGTATACTGGGTATGTCGTTATCCCTACGAGAGAGGCGCAGACATGGCAAGGAATCGACGCAATGAATAGTAGTGTCTCTACCGGCCAAACAATCCACCGCAGTACAAGCAAAGCGGGTGTAAGCCACTATACAATGAAAGCCGAGTTCCGAAAGGTTCACTGCTTGTACCAGATGGCAACCGACCGACCAACCAACCAACCGACTCACCAACCTACACAGCTGTTAGCTTTCATACGTAGATTTATAGCTTCCTAATATATGCGTACCCCACAAAGCTCTCTCCGCTAGGGTGGTATAAAAATCGATGTTTTGGGAATGCATCGTGATGGTAATCAAAACTGATTAATATCGTTTAAATCCCGTTTCTAGCACGCCTTACCTATTTAGGAAGTGCGGTAGCGGAAATATATCTTACCGAGGTATAATCTTATCTTTGAATAGCCTTCTATCACTACTACTATTATACCTCGCCACCTAGATATTCAGACTTATTATAAGTCACTAAATCGCGCTCGTTTTAAGGCATAACCGGCTTCTTTACCGGCTATATGCTCGGCTACGTACTCGGCTTTATTGATGGTTATACGTCATACTGCTATCTATGATTTTTTCAGGAATGCAGCGGATAAATAACGGTTAATAATCAAAATAGTTAATATCGCTACCTATGTTTCACCCACCCTGCTCTCCGCCAACTACTCAGGGTATGCAGTGCTCCTCCGTTCTTGAGGGGCCGCCGTTTTGCGGATCCCCAGGAATCATACAGCAATGATGCCTTCTCCGCTGCATACCGCACCAGCTCCCGGTTTTGCACTGATCCTGCAATGGACCACACTAGCAATTTTGGTGATAAGCCTCGAGCACCGGTCGTGACATGCGATACATACCGGCCTCCAAGTTGAACCCGTTCTACCCCATGTGCACTCAGGTGGTGGATCCTTACAGCTGATGGCGCTGCTGAGGGCGGAGAGGTTCAGTGTTGCGAGGGCGAGGTGGATGAATTGCATTGTGACTTGACCATTGAAAATTGAAAACGAAAATTAAGGTTATGTAGCGCTGAGGGACGTGCAGCTTTTACAGCAAGAGGTGGACAAGATTGGGCTCGGAAATCATTACTACAATCGTGAAATCCCTGATCAGCAATCTCACGATAGTATAGCCTTCCTTACTATGTGCAGCTATCCCTATCCCTTGGAACCTCCGCCGCCTCCACAGTTTTGCAGCCTGGAGAAGGAACGTTAGTATATACTACAATATAATAGCCTGCAGAGAGAATGTTGGAACGGTGATTACGTTGCAGGAATAAAACATGTTTACACAGCTCATTCGTCAAGCCCAATTGGCTCTCAATGCCTGAATCTGGCTCTTCATGCTGCGGCGGATTGACGAAGTCACTATAAGTCTCTCGAGAGTTGCCGATGACCCAACGAGCAAGCTGAATCGGCATTGCGTCTTCGACCTAAGTGTCTTCTTCGCATCGTCTCGAGCGTTTTCACGTCTGACTAAATGATAACAGTTACAGACCTGCCCAAGGATGCTCGAAAATTGTTCAAGGATCTTGGTTGACTTATAAGCTGGATCTGCTACCAAATGTTTTGACACAGGCTGGCCTCGGAGGATTGAGGTCGGAGGCTCCATGTTTTTCTGGGGTTCTGCTACCAAGCTTGGAGGTCGTTCTCTCACCGGTCGCTTGCTCCATTTCAAATTCGTAGGATGGTGACAGGAATAAACTCGGCACTATAGGTTCAGATGCAAGAGTGATGGCCGGACGCCTGAGCACTTTTCGGCTTGGAGTCCTGAGTCGGCGTCGGTTCTAGAATGTCGACTGGTCCGTGCTTCTCCCTGACTCCCTAGAGAGTCGACGTCGACGCAGCGAACGTTTGTTATGTCTTTCTTTGCAGCTAATTTCTGCATCTCGCATAAACGTCTACTTGTCTGTCTTGAGAGCATCTTCGTCACCCTGTCTTTGCGAATCAGTTTCTCACGTACGACTTGTACGACAGCTTGGGATTTCCGCGCGTGCTCAAGAGATTCGCGTTGCGCTTCCCATCATCCATATTCATTAGCTTCGAGTTGACGATAGCTCTACAGGTCTCGCTCTAAGCACATCTGATAGAAGATGCACGGAAGGCTCTATGTCAGGTCCTCGATCGCTGAATGGCGCTATACCTGCCAATCTCATTCTCTCACAATCGACGAGTCTGTACATCCTGTGCCTAACGTGTTCTCATACGGACGGCGACAGCTCTTCTTGCGTGGAAGAGACCATCGAACAAGGAGTTGAATCGATGAGATGCTTCGGTCATTCTCAGGACCTCACAAAGCGCTCGTGCTGCTTGGATCACAATTTCTTTGGCCCCAAAATGAACGAGCAAGTTTCGCAGGAAGATGTCACAATTATCCAGCGATATTAGACGCGCGAGGATACTGCATGAGCCAGTTTAACATAAGCCTCAGTGACTCTTCCCAGCCAACGATCCCTTTGGTCCGTTCATCATTCGAGAGTATTACATCAACTCCGAAGCCTGGATGCATACCGGATATGGCAATACTTTTATTGAGCTGAGATTGCCGCACCACCTGAATCATTGTGCTGGAATGACTTGCATGTTCTTCACAACTCCGACCTCGTATCTACACAACAGCCAACAGCAAGGTAGCACTCGAAGTCATATGCAAGTATTCTCTGCTTTCGTCTCTGCTTTCGTCTCTGCTTTACACAAGACTTCTGCGTACCGGCTTCATGGTGTCCCAGTTCCAGTGGACAGACTGGCGGATATCTACTCTGAACCCGGTTATCGGCACAACCGACCATCAATAGTGACATAGGCACCGATTCAAGGACATGAAGAAGTCCGAATAGGGAAGCGATTAGAATATACGATTATTCTGTCGGCCCTCATTATGCGTACACTAGCATTACTGGCCAACAACGCATCACTCCCACCCGTCGTAAAGCCAGCCACACGTCCTCTTTCAGAAACGCTCCTAAGTCGCTGCCAGCTCAAAATCTTCAGAGTCTTCCTAAGCTAGCTATTCAAGAAGCTCAATCCTCAGGCAAGCCAGCTGCCCAGGAACCACAACCTCCGCCTAAGCCAGGCGCACCTGGAGTGGCCGCTTCAGACACTAATACCACCTCGTAGCGAGGCAGCGGCTGTTTCCGAGGAGGAAGAGGGTGAAGAGAGTGGTGACGGAGGGTATGGATCAACACGAGAGTTAGAACGGACTTCCAATATCATTCGAAGCCCATCGGCGTCATGTAGGCCTTGTTCTAAAGCCTGGTGTAAACCTGCACAACACTGTTGAGCCGGCGACGAAAAATTGAAGCGTGCTATTCCACAATTTCAGGCTCTGGAGGTCAAATCTCGAGAACTGGACGCTCTTGTTATGTTCGTGGAAGTGATAGATCTTTCGATTGATGAAGGTATGCTGACCAACCAACCAGGAGTACGCAACAAGCTGACTTTGAATAGCCATGAAGTTGCCGCTGTGTGCATGACAAGATGTAGTGGTGGTATTCTCAACTCCGTCTCATATTTCTGTGTGCAGCATCCCGCCTCCCTTGATAGCTGATGTTGTTCTTAAGATAATGACATCTGGTCTTGCCACACCACACTGATTTCGAGGCATAGCGTTGCAGTAATGATTAGATTTATATCCTGAGAATCAAGGGGATCATGCGTACATATCAAATGAGAGCAACTTGGACATGCTCGATCGGTCATATGTATCGAATTTACTCCTATCTGACTGGTCCTGGCCGTGTCAACGCCGTGACAAAGCAGGGCTGATACTTCAAGGTCGCTTCGAATCGTCGTCAGAGCCAAAACGACGCTTTGGGAAAGCTGGAAGCTCGAAGGCTGTTCACACACCTTTCCTCTCTGTCAGACTGATGATGGCAGACGCATCCGCTTCGCTATGTTACCCGGCTCGGCCATGCAATCGTCGTGCAGAAAGAGATCAATTTAGAGGATTTTTTCAAGGATCATATTAGCAGCTTTGAGGCCAGCTGTCCTCCAGCAATCGAAGGTTTCGACCGGTCAACATTGATGGTACTGCCTCAGCTTCACTTGTTTGGTGGTGGCCCATAGTAGAAGTGAAGTTTGGACATTCTGTTTTGATTAACGCGTGAGTCGAACGATTCTGATGTCATGAGACGTTCACATTGTTTGCACCATAACACTGAGCTAACGTGTTGAGGAGGTGAGATCTGCCCTTGCGGAGCTTACTTCACAACCTTTTCCACCTTCACCTCTTGTCACAACCACAACACCTCAAGACCATAACGGGAGACGCAACGCTCATAATGCTTCGCACCATCGTCGCTGGATCGAGCACCAAGACCCATTGGGCACAGTCAAACACGAAGGCAAGACCAGTCGCGTTGCCGGTAAATATGTTGCTCTATCGTGGTGACGCCAAAGTCTCTACAACACCATCACCTCTCACCCCCTACACAACACAGAACTTCATGAGCTCGGACATGGAGAAGCTCGCCACGATGACGTGCGTTCGCATTCCAGAGCAAGAGAAAGAGAACCCTATCATCCTCAAAGTCGATAACAACGAGACGCGTACATTGCTGCCAAAGCTGTACGTCAACGGTGTTGAGGTTAATCTTGGCCCTTTGCCTGTTATTGCTTCGCTCCCCCCTGGAGGACTTCCAACTCCTCCACCAACACCGCCTCCGACGCCTCCGCCAGCTCCTCCACCGCCTCCTCCACAGCCGAGCACCGGTTCTTCGGAGTTGAGTGATCAAGGTTATGGGACGTTCAACACGGCTTTCACTGTTCCTTGCAAGCAAGAGGGCACTCCATTGGAGAAGGAACACGAGAAGATCTGGGGAAACGTGTAAGTCCTCATCTCCAGAACACGCGAAAAGGACCAGTTGAGGGTGCCAGAAATGAGGAACACATCCTTGGTGATGGAAGATGTGCTGATGAGAACCTAGTCCACCACCACAAGCCATCGACAACATCATCACGGACATCGTCCAGGACCAGCATGCCGCCATCTATCCACCTCCAAGTTTCGTTCGTGGTGGGGTTGGATCATTCAGGCTCCCATCTGCCACCGATGTGGAGAAGGATTCTGACAATGTGTGAGTCGAGTATCGAAGTGCGATTCTGACAAAGCTTTGCAGCATTTCCCAGCGATTCAATCCCAAAAGACATCAGATAAACATCAAGTTCGATCACAAAGAGGAAATTGGGTACTGACCAGCGTAGGATGACAACCGTCTGCGACAAACCAGCCCCAAGTCTCTCAGCAACCAGCGCCAAATACCAAGAATACGATTTCAACTCTCGAAAGCCAAAAGTTGGCGATCTGAAGGGTAAAGATGAGGCCTGGTTCCTCGACAACGCCCCACACCTCAATGCCAAAACATTCGAAAACAGCAGGGACCGCCTCCACCCAGGCGAATACCTTAAAGCAAAAGGTCTAAGAGTGAAGAAGAACTCTTCGCCCCCGAAGCAGATATCCAAAACAAACCTGAGGGCTTTCCGCGGCACTCCCACAATCGCTGTTATTCTTGCCCTTGCTACTGCCCCCGATTCCGCTTTCGATCGCGACACCGGCATGCTGAGAAGAACATGGCTCGGTGAGGCTCGACCACAGCTCTTCTTCGCCAACGGACATATGCAGGAGTACGTCAAAACCAAGAATCTCCCTCCAGGCTTCGACCACGACTTCTTCCGCTGGCTTAGAGGCGATGCCGTTGTCAATTGCTACGACCAGGCCGAGATCCATCGCATCGTCTGCAACTGCCTCGCTGAGGTCGCTCGCCAGGAGCGCGCCGCCCTAGCCCTTGGCATCCGCCGCTGAGATTTCCGACGGCTTTGTGACGCGAGACCGCCACGGTCGAGCAGTCATTGATGAATCGAGGTACGTATCTTTGCTTTCCCCCATTATGTGTGAATCCAGAATCCAGCAGCGAGTCCGATGAGAAGCATGATTACCTGAGCATTTTACTCCGCATACATTACACGACGACTTCCCTACATCCGGACACCACGACGACGCTGGACTTTATGGCTGGGAACGCGTTGGAGGGGAATCTGGAGTTCGGAAGACACGAATTTTTTTTTTTTGGGCGGATCCTTTGATGAATTGTAATGAATGGTTTTGTATCGTACGAATGGGTAAAGAGCGAGGAGATTTTTCCTGGCACAAATGGTCAGCATGGTTGGCAGTATTTCTTATTTCGTCAACGACTTGGCTGAAAATTGGGTGGGGTCGCATTTTCGATAGACCTTCTCCTCGAGGTTGCCAGGCTCATATTTTGCGTGGTGGAAGTCCTCTCATTCTACTAGGCTTCAAAAATGGTATACATTTTACTTTCTATTTCGTAATATGAACCTCTATTGCGTGATGAAACAGTGTTTGACCTTTCTTAATCGAGGTCGATGATTCTGATTTTCCTGGCAACTGTTTTCCACGCAATCGGCCAGAATCCATCGATTTCGATCCACGGGCAGAAATTACGACGCCAAGATAGAATTCCTGTCTTGCAATAAGACGATGGCATGTTGGACTTCACGACGCAGAACCCATATCCTCGACCGCATCCGCTCGATCCCAACTCGCCTTCTCAATCTCCCGAACCCTTTCCTCAATATTGTTAACCCTCTTCCCAACCTCCACCCTCGCACTCTCCTGCTCTCTCCAAACCTGCTGAAACCCGTCCACCATAAACGGTTTCAACGGCGCCTTCTTCCCTCTCACATAATCATAAACAACAATATCCTCCACCAACCTCGCCGCCGGTCTCTGATGCCTCTCGGAGAATATAACAACATCCAATATAAAATGGTCTGTGGAAACGGAAGGCGGAGTCGCGAGTTTATGCAGCACGGTGATGTGGTCTGGGTAGGTCATCGGGAATTTGAAGTCCGTTTTTATGGAGCGCAGGATCATTCCCGTGCCTTTGTTCGTGCCTAATTGGGACCACTCGTGGGCGTGGACGGGATCGATGGAGGCGGCGAAGTTTCGGGTCCAGTTCACGCGGGCGGATTCGGCGTAGCGGTTGTAGATTACGTTGTTCACGTGGCCTGTACGTACGGTGTGTTAAGGTTGAGCTTCAAGTACCACGTCTGAGGACAGTAGTATGTGGGCGGTGATGGGGATGAATTGCTGCTTACCCTTGTTCGGTGTATCAGCCATCGCGAGTTTGGTCCACTAGAGCGATGATGCGAGAGGATAATAGGTGGGAATGTGTTGTGTGCCATTGATTTCTACATACCATACTATCCATTTCTCCCCATACTACGGCGTGGTTCCATAAACCCCTTCTTCCCTCGCCTGTTAGGAAGCCCTCGCTCCCTGCAATCAGCGTTCTCCAGTCTGTGGCCAGTTCCTTCAGGATAGAACCTGCCTCTTGCACTTGATCATCCTTGAGGCCGAATGTTATGCATTTTCCCAGCCTTGTCTTGGTATTGTTCAGCCACCGAGCATTCAATGGCTTGGTTTCTATCGGTGTAGGAGGGGGTTGGTTGTAATGCGTGGGGGATGTGGAGAATCGTGAGGATTGGGTTTTTGAAAGTCGGAGCGAAGTGTGGACAGTCCTGGAGCAGGTTATTCGAGGTGCCATGGCGGCGGGATTTGAGACTGCGTGATGTGATTTAAGGCCATTGACTTTTGCCGCTGATGTTCCTTGCAATGCCGTCGACAATGGGGAATTGGGTGGGGGCCTGAGTCCCGTCTCTACCTAGGTACTCTACAAGTTCCGCTTTTCCGTTGCTGTGATTGCGGAGGTGCCTCAGTACTTCTACACCGACATTGCATACTACGGAGTAACCGCCGCTGCGATGAACACCAGGAGTAGGGGACCAACAGCCCTATCACTGCATCCAATAGAGCGAGCACCACTACAAAAGCTTGTCGCTAGCTAGTTCTCTCATATGCAAGGCCGGCAACGGTGGTGGGCGACCAGTGGTCAATGGCACCCATTCGTGGGCTAATCTGAAGAGTTTTCACAGGCCGGAGTGCCCTAGCGACCTCTGCAGAGAATTGCAACACTACTTGAAAGAGCTTGGAACATTGTCAATCGTCTAGTGTGATCCAGTGCAGCACAGATATGCCAAGTAGCGTTACAGTAGAGTCCAGTGTTCAGAACTTTTGTCGCTCAGCGCCATTCTTGAAAGCAAACTTCAAGCTGACCGACTTCTGTCATTGAGAAGGCTTCTGAGCACCGCAGATGTTGGAGAGAAGATATGGCTGTCGGTTCTGTCGGCGGCTGCTCATATTGCTTTCCATAAATAGTGATGACCCAGTAGCACATCAAAGTAACCTTACAGGAACATACATGATCGTATTAGTCTCCAGAGCAGGCCTTGGATCTCCTTGCGCCTCCCACTCAGCATAGATTGGTTCTTCATTTGCAGTTGAAACGGGTGGACACACGATCATAGCCATTGTCACAGCATCAGAACCGGTATCTCTCAACGACTACCATGCCTTCCGTCCAGAATCCTGGGTCGCCAAATCGCTGACCATACATATCATGCATGGGCTGCGTACATCTCCATAGTCTGCTTGCTCTTCTCACCCTTGCCGGCGCAGTCTGCGTGGTGGTGCAACTAAACTCAATATCATGTCGCAAGCCACTGAGGCTGTCTCCGTAACTTCTAACTCTGTGGTGTCGCCTATGATATCAGAAAGCCCGTCGACAAAAGCGACACAAAGTATCTTGGATAAAACACGGGACTCTTCTAGAAAATATCCACCTAACTATGCGGACATTTGCACAGAGGATCAAGGGAAAGAGGTCGTGCCGGTTGCGGAAGGAAAACAGGTCCAGGCGCACGATGGGATTGAGTATGAACCACCAGTCGAAGGCAAATACATTGTACTGCCACGCGATGAGCAAGAGAACATACACTCGGCACCTGAGGGTCCTGAAGAGGAGGAGCAAAGGAGAGAAGATAGGCGATGTTGCGGCTTCACTCTGAAGAAGGTTGTGATATTTGTTGTCACAGCAACACTGCTCGTTGTAGCTCTAGGAGTTGGACTGCCATTGGGCCTGAAGAAGAGCTCAAAGAAGTAAGATATCGCCGTAGACATGCACCAGGATCGATGCTGATCATTATCAGAATTGCATCAGGGCATAGAGGGAGCGGCTCTGCAAATCAGCCTTTCTTGACTGGCATTGATTATGACGATCCATTCGAAAATGAAGGATCAGGTGTAGACCCGTTGACAGACCTATATTACCAGAGAAAAGACGGTTTGATCAGACAAGCGACGATGCTCGTCAATGGAACCTGGCTGGCCGCTGCAGCGGACGATATTGTAGCCACCGACGCGAAGATCGGAACGCCAATAGCAGTCACGTCAATTACAGTCCGCATAAATCAAGTCATGGCACAGTCGGTTCGATGCTCCATCTCGCGACAATTGATCGTCTACTGACTGTTTTGCGCAGCGGCATTTGTTCTACATTGACACTAAGGGAACACTGAGGGAGCGTGTATATGACAACATAACGAATAATTGGTCAAGCGGCGCGCTGGATCAGCTAAAGGTCAAGCCTGTGTCAGGAAGCAGTCTGCAGGCCTGTGATGGAACTGACTTCGCGGGAGAACGCAACAACACGAGCTATCGAGACGGCATCACTGTTTTCTATGGCTACACGGAAGACAGCATTCAGCAGTGAGTAGCTGACCGCGTCTGCTGTTGTTCTCAACCTGATAACGATCCTCAGACTCGGCTGGAACATGGAAGACAAATTTTGGGTCAAAGAACAGACCTTTGTCGACGTTAATGGAAAAGGTGGAGTTGCGTGTCACATACGTCCAGGACTCTCTACCGTTGTCGCAACAAATAAAACGGACGTGATATTCTTCTGGCGAGATTCCAATGTAACAAAGAGAGGCAGCGCTACCCATCCCATCAACGTGTGGCAGAAAGCTCCCATCTCTATTCCAGGAATTCACGAAGGCGCCGCGATCAACATGCGTGCATATGGCTTTGGCCAGTTCAGAAACCGTGTTGGGGGTAGCAACAATAGTACCAGGGGCTCAAGCGGCAGAGACTCACGACCGAACTGGCGCTACGGAAACTGGACACCAAACCGCTACATCCTCACTCAACTCTCCGACCTCACGATCCGCGCCTTCAACATAACGGGTTCTGCAGAAAACATGACGGTAGCACCAATCAGTTACCGCACAACCCAAGTGCCGTCAGTGGCCATAGGAAGTCCACCCGCCAAGGCGCTGCCAGGAACGCGGCTGAGCTTTACGATGGATAGAAATGCGATTGAATTGGGCAGTGGAGGGCGCAATTCGACGAGGAGAACGTGGATAACGTGGTTTCAGACGGAGGCTGGAGGGATCGGGCAGTATATTGCTAGCAATGAGCATTTGGATCGGTGGGCAGTCGGACGATTGGATATTGGGGAATGAAGATCCTGGCTTTTCTCACCGTGTCGAGGATGGAATGGATACTGGCGTATGGAGAAAGGGGTGGCCATAAGCCAACTTGCTGGGTCACTTGTAAAGTGTAACATATCAGAATTGTTCAGACGTTGTTCCAATCAGATGACCAAGACTTCTTCTTACAAATATGTGTGTTTTCTTTGACTGTTGATCTTCTTCGGGATCGACGCGAAAAAGCAGCTGGACCTGGCTCCCACTGCCCCACCATGCGTCATACGAAGGGGAGGTCCGGAGGTGGGATGGGACACAAAAGCAATTCCCGAGTCCGGCGAAACCGCTCAACAGTGAGTGAGGCGACGCTTTTCCACGCCTTGCTCATATCTACACTACTTTTCACCCAAGTTCCTCACACCTAAAACGGAATCAATTGAATCGCAGCCATGACAAAGGTTGATCAGAAGGCTGTTCTCAGTGAGTCTCTCCTCTCTTTCATGCCGTCTTTCCTACATTCGCGAGATGATAACATTATACTCACTACTGCTTGGATTGAATTCGCTAGCCAAACTAACACACCTTCAGTCGTCATAGACGGATGGGGAATCCCCTCCGAATCCTCTCCCAAAGATGGCGACGCAATCGCTGCCGCCGACACCCCGTACATGGACGGCTTCGCCGACTCCTCCTCCAAGCTCTCCCAGGGCTTCACCGAACTCGATGCCTCCTCCAACGCCGTCGGTCTACCGGAAGGCCTCATGGGCAATTCCGAAGTGGGCCACTTGAACATCGGTGCCGGACGTGTTGTCTGGCAGGACGTCGTACGCATCGACAAAAAGATCAAGGACAAGGAATTGAACAAAGTCGAGAACTTGACCAAGAGCTTGCAGACCGCTATCGACGGGAATGGGAGGTTGCATTTTCTCGGCTTGATCAGTGATGGAGGTGTTCATTCGCATATTTTGCATTTGATTGCGTTGCTTAAGCTTGCGAAGGAGATGGGTGTTCCGGAGGTGTACATTCATTTCTTTGGCGATGGACGGGATACTGATCCGAACTCGGGCGTGGGTCACATGGAACATCTGCTCAAGGAGACGAAGGAGATTGGGCTTGGACAGATTGCGACGGTTGTGGGACGATATTATGCTATGGATCGGGACAAGAGATGGGACAGAGTTACTATTGCCATGAAGGCTATTGTTGAGGGTGAGGGCGAAAACACTGAGGATCCAGTTAAGACCATGAAAGAGAGATATGAGAAGGGCGAGACAGATGAATTCTTGAAGCCTATTATCGTGGGTGGGAAAGACAGCCGCGTGAAGGGTAAGTTTTATTTCAATCAGTCGAAGCTGGCGACACTTGCACTCCTTATGTTACAAGCAAGCTTCGAGAGTACCTGGTTGTTTTCTCGCGAACCTGCCAGATATCATTGAGTTTTATTGAGACTGGTAGCATGTCTCGACGAGCTTGTCATACAGCCCCAGTCATATCACGTATGTAGCTCATACAGTTGCTGACTTAAAACCAGACAAGGACACCCTCTTCTTTTTCAACTACCGCTCCGACCGAGTTCGCGAAATTGTCCAGCTCCTTGGCGGCTTCGACCGCTCCCCGGTCGAGGACTTTCCCTATCCGAAAGATATCTCACTCACTACAATGACACAATACAACGTCCAATTTCCCTACCTCATCGCCTTCCCACCTCAGCACATGGGCAACGTCCTCGCCGAATGGCTCGCCAAAAAGGGCCTCAAACAATGTCACGTTGCTGAGACCGAAAAATACGCACACGTTACTTTCTTCTTCAACGGAGGCGTCGAGAAACAATTCGACGGCGAAGAGAGGGAATTGATACAGTCCCCGAAAGTGGCGACTTACGATCTCCAACCCACCATGTCCGCCGTGGCCGTGGCCGAGAAACTGGTCGAGCGGATCAAGGAAGGCAAATTCGAATTCCTGATGAACAACTTCGCACCGCCGGACATGGTCGGACACACGGGCGTCTACAAAGCCGCCATCGAGGGCTGCACCGAGACGGACAAGGCCATCGGCCTCGTCTACGAAGCCTGCAAGGAGACCGGCTACGTCCTCTTCGTCACGGCCGACCACGGCAACGCCGAGGAGATGCTCAACGAAGAGGGGAAACCAAAGACGTCCCACACCACCAACAAAGTCCCCTTCGTCATGGTCAACGCCCCGCAGGGCTGGACACTTCAGAAAACGGACGGCGTGTTGGGCGATGTGGCGCCTACTCTGCTGGATGTCATGGGGATCGAGAAACCTGAGGAAATGGATGGGAAGAGTTTGCTTGAGAGGAAGTAAACTGGTACTGATCTCCCCGCTATGAGAGGTTTTTTGGGGTTCTTGTGGGAGCGGGAGCGGGTTAGCGTAAAGTGCGTTGTTGGGGGTGATGATTTGATGGTCTTTCAAAAGTGTTTGTAGAAGGAGGTTGGGTGCGTGCATGGGTTATGTTCGCATAGATTTGATGATGGTGTAGATGTGTGTAGAGGCACTGGGTCATAATGTTATTGCTTGTTGCTCGTTTCCCTTCATCTCCATCGTTGATCAGATTACGTGAGGTGCAAAGAATTGATGCAATCATTGATGTTCACAGAACAGATTTACAGTCAGTCATGATGATACTCATTCCCTTCATTGCTGATGAAGCAGCGACATCTCTCTCTACATCTAGATACGAGATCCGTCGAGAACAAAAACTCAATAAATACATCACCCCGCTAATCGAACAGAGAAAAGTGCAAGTTGAAGCACAATCGACGCCTTACTCGACCTTTTCGTTTGTTGAAACCAACCAACCCACCCACCCGATTACCGAAATTTCGCCATCCCAAATCTCACAAAACCCTCGCAAACAAACATTCTATTTAGACGGGTAGAGGGAAAGTCCCAGCCCAAGCGGCAATCTCCTTCTTCATCTCGTTGATCTTGTCGACCTCGCCGCTCGCGACCTTGGCCTTGAAGTCCTTGAGTTTGTTGGCCTCCTTGGGCAGCTCGGCCTGGACCTCCTTGCAGATCTTGACGCAGGCGTCGATGTAGTTGGCGATGCGCTTGAAGTCTGCCTCACCCATGCCGCGGGATGTCATGGCCGGCGCACCGATGCGGATGCCCATCGGCGTTAATGCGGACTTGTCGGCGGGCGTGGTGTTTTTGTTGCAAGCTATGTTGACCTGCTCGAGGACGGCCTCGACACGGGCGCCGTCCAACGATTGTGGCTTCAAGTCTAGGAGTACCATGTGGTTGTCGGTGCCGCCGGTGACGAGAGTATATCCGAGAGACGTGAATTCGTGCTCCAGCGTCTTGGAGTTCTTGATGACCTGTTCTTGGTACTGTTTGAACTCAGGTGTTTGGGCCTGCTTCAACGCAACTGCGAGAGCAGTGATTGTGTGGTTATGAGGTCCACCTTGGTGGCCTGGGAATACCGAGAAGTTTATTGCATTCTCCAAGTCGTAGAGTGTCTCCTTGCCGGTCTTTGCGTCGGTCTTGCGGACACCTTTTCGGAAGAAGATCATGGCTCCTCGTGGTCCACGGAGAGATTTATGGGTAGTCGTCGTAACAATATCGGCATATTCGAATGGAGATGGGATGACGCCAGCAGCGATCAGACCAGAGATGTGTGCCATATCGACCATCAAGTAGCACCCAACCTTGTCGCAAACCTCTTTGAATCGCTTGTAGTCAAAATTCCGGCAGTAGGCAGAAGTTCCAGCAACGATGACCTTGGGACGGTACATCAATGCATTCTCCTCTAGTCTGTCCATGTCGACAAGACCAGTCTCAAGGTTGACACGATACGGGAGGGTCTCGAAATACGTGGAAACGGCGGAGATTCTATTCAAGTGTTAGTGTTGGCGTAGCACATGGATCTTCTCGTCTGACTCACTTCCGCTGAGGAGTCTGGTAGCCGTGGGACAAATGTCCTCCGTGTGGAAGATCAAGACCCATCAAGCGCTCATGAGGCCTCATGATAGCCTGGTAGACTTGAAGGTTGGCAGGACTGCCGCTCAATGTCTGAACATTGACTCCCCACTTCTCAGGGTCGAGTCCAAAGGTCTTGAGAGCTCGTGCCTGGCAAAGCGACTCCATACGGTCAATTTGCTCGTTTCCACCATAGTATCTGGCTCCTGGGTAGCCCTCGGAGTACTTGTTGGACATGGGCGATCCCAATGCATCAAAGACGGCTCGGGAAGTGACATTTTCGGAGGCAATGAGGAGGATGGATTCGCGCTGACGCTTGATTTCTTTCTCCTGGAGGTTGTTAGAAATTGTGTTTACATGCAGAAAGAAGCGAGCCGCGTACCATTATCTCCTTGACCTCTGGGTCAGTCTCGACCAGAGACTTCTCCATGAGCTGTCTGATGTTAGCTATGATTCCTGGGTCTCGAATGGCCGGTACTCACGTCCTTGTGAGACTGAGGAAGAGCGTAGGTGGCCATAGGGAAAAATGTATGAGGGAGTGAATGTGGGAGGAGGAAGTTGGTTTCACAAATGACTGTGGTGGTTGATACTATACTTAAATCCAAAAATTTGTGTTGCACTTTTCTGGCCTAGACCCCGCCAAATGGTTCCCCGCAAACACGCTAGGTAGGTACATATTCATTAGACTTTCTCTTCCACGCAGCAGATCACGGCTAGACCACTTCAGTTCCATCAATGCAATTGCCAGACCTTGCTTCAATCACAAACCATCGTACTCCGACATGATATCTTTGCCCACTATGGCAGCCGGCGAGAAGGAGCTTCATTTCGAACCCAGTCTTAGTCCTTGCGTAAGGCTCTCCCGTAAGTATCTCTTCACTCAATCTATATTTTATTCGAGTAGTCTAGACGTCTCTTTTTTTTCCTTATCATCCTCTTTCCTGACTTCAATTGGACGGTTGATACCACAGTATTACTGTCTGACCCGCGGCCTGACCATACTCCTGTTCATCCCTCATTTGCTCGCAGCCCCTGGAGAAACACGGCGGAATCCATATCAGCTCAATCTCAACTTCATAGCCCTTCCGAAAATCTCTGCGTCTTTGTAATCTCAACGGGCCTAGAGCATTGTAGTATCTGGCCTTGCTGACTATCCTTTGTACGGCCATGATAGCATGCAGCGGCGCCAAGAACCAAGAGAAAGCAGCTATCTTCACTTACACCGTGACATGTAACTTTGCTAGATGTCTGCCGTGATGAAAGGGATGCGACAATATGTCCTCTTGTTCCAGAGTTTATTTTTGGAGTATTAGCAACTTTCTCCAAGGGCATCCTCTCATTCGAAGCTTCTACTTCCATATCTCCCTTCGACAAGTCAATTTTGATACCGATGATCAAAGACACGATTTCATCACTTGCCAAGCCAGGCGGATACGTCAAATTTCCTCGCATCACAGTTTCATACTTCATAATGTTCTTGACTCCGTATGTTTCGAATCCCTGGTCAACAACTCCGCTCATATGAGGCATGAAGTATTCACTGAATCCATGGTTCCGTTGTGTACTTGATGAATTTTCGCCGTACGCTTTCGCAGACGATCATGTCGAGGCCAGACGCAGGGTAAATGAGGGGTGGGTGACAAGGGATCTTGGCAACATCGTTGTCTTGCGCTGAACAATTCCGTTTCTCAGTCAGGATGAATTGATCTCTGTCTTCGGAGGAGCATTATGCAAGGCTTCTGTTCATCTCTTCCGGGACTGTACCAGTGAATGTGATACGATCAACTCGCATCCTTCTCTTGTCTTTTTAGAATGACTAGAGTTCTTCTTTGATCCTGCTCTTGATCGTGAGCTGGAGTAGAAGGGGAGTTTTGGGAATGATCATCGGGAATGCGAGCAGTTGTATGATGATGAAGCCTAGCATGCTATCTTGAAGTTGGAAATATTGTCCTGCTTGTGTGTTTCTCTTATTTCATATCTTGCTGGCATGCCGTATATGACGTCTCTGCGAAATAATGTGTCCTGAAATCCCCGAGAGACATTCTGATCTACGTGTATGAAAGGCTGGTGGACCTTAGTGCCTGTCGAACGTCATAAGTTGCTTGGGTTTCTCTGAGGGACGCTGCTATTTATCAAAATCAATACTGTATAAAATGTTCGATTTGCGCTTTCCTTTGCTATTTTGTTTTAGGTGGAACAATTATGAGCGCAACGAGACGCTTACCCTCCTTCCTCTGCGAGAGGGAGTTTTGCTCCACTATCATTTGCCCTCGACGACAGTACTGCTATCATAGACATGCAAGTCTGGACACGAGCGCTCACGTGCTCTGGATTTACTGGCACCAGTCTCCTTCAATCCTGCAGTCCTTCCATTCGCTCCACGACATATCGATTTGGCAGGACGGGCAGACGAGGTAGTCGTCGCCATCCGAATCGAAGTAAGCCGGATCTTCTTTCGGCGCAGTTGCCCACACCCAGCCGCAGTGCGAACATTTGAGTCGCCAGTTGACCGAATTCACATTCTTCATCACGGCGCCCGAAGCCATAACCAAGTCTCGAGCTAATGCAGGATACTCTTCCACCAATGATAAGATTTCGATCTTGTTGCCTTCAACTGGCTTGAGAAGCATCGGCATGGCCCGATTCGCGCAGGCTGTGATTATTTTGCGAAGGTGTTCCTCACTGGCGGCGTCGTCGGTGTAGAGGGATCTGATCATGGCGAAGAATGCAGTTCTGCAGTTAGACACGTCTAGTAGTTTGGCGTTTGCCTCAAACATTTGTAAAGCTCGCTTTTTCAAGGAGGCAATGTCGAAGAAATCAGCCACAATATACATTCGTGCGTGGAAGTGAAATAGAGGACGATGGGCAGAATTTGCAGGGTAATGTGCGGTGTAGAGAAAGTTGATCATGGCCTTGATGGTATCACTGTCGCCCAGCTCCAAGATCACAACATTCTCCTGACCCTCCTTCGCTAAAGTCAGTCGTAGCAAGCCAATCTTGGGTCAAGAGGTCATACCTTGAAGCGTCCTGGTTTGCAGGCGTTCTCAAAGAACTTGGACTGAGCGCAAACGATACTCTTGTGAGCTTTGATCATAGTGCCGCCTTTGCATCGAATCACCAGATCTGCGTGTTGTGAGGACTCTAGCAGACTGGCCACAGTTTAGCAATGATATGATCAATAGGTCTAGCACGTTGACATACCTTCCGAGAGCAGCGGACTGTGCTTTGAGGTCCTCTAGACGAAGCTCCATCTCTGCTGTATCTGTCTTGTGGCAGAGCGTGAGAGACGAGACTTGATGTCAAGTGAAGCCAAGTGAAGTTGAAGTTGAGATAACCAGCGAGTTGGAATCGGAGCTCACCTGACCAGCACATGACTTCAATTTTTCATTTCTTAGCAGATGCAATCGGAAACAGACAAAAAGCGAGAGGGGTTGAAGTAAATATCATTGAGAAAGTACCTGACGTTCTCTTAGGCACAAGACCACACCGTGTCGACGCTACCAGCGCGTGATTCCTTACTCTATTCCGCACTTTTCTGATGTACCTCAACACTCAACGTAGCTCCCAACTACTCTGCAATCCAAAAGCAAAGTACTTTATCTTGACATTAAGATCAGTAGAACTCCAAATATGCTGTGGTATGTTATTCGTGACCGCTGTGCGCTATGAAAAATGAAAACAAATCAAGTGACCACCAGCACTCCGGGTGATTAGATTGCGCCCAGTTGCGTGATAGCCCACGTCATGACTCTTCGAGCGTCAGATTCTCCGGTATTCTGTTGAGGTCGATAGTAGTGAGTAGCAAGAGTCACGACAGAGCGGTAAGTGTAGTATCTAGTTTCCGGTTAGCCTTTTCGCAAGTGTTGCGTCTCCACTTGAAGAACTCACAGTAATCTCCTCGCCCGGTATCCAGCATCATTCGTAGGGCGTCCACCAAAACCTTCCCAGAAAGCCTCACTCGGACTAGCAAACACACCCGCCAACATTGGGTCTCCCCAAGCAATGTTTGAAAATCCCAGAAGTCCCACGATCTGTTTACTGCGATCGTCCAGCAATACGCTTTGAGCTCCCCCAACGTCCAGAGGTATCATTCGTGGTTCTTTGATTTCATCCAAGTAATGCTTGTGTTTGCCACCATAATACCGAATGACCTCATACGGCAGACTGATGAGCGCGTCCTCGCAATCCCGCAATATCGCCTCGAGGAGCGAGCCGAAAGCTTCTCCCCAGGTCGCATGGCCCCTCCCAGCAGCGACACGGTGTGCCATTCCAAAGCTCTCGAGCTGAATTTGGGACAGAGCGCGAAGGTGAGACCCCAGAGACTGGTCAATTGCAGCACTTTCTTTTCGTGTCAAGTATGATGATAGGTCTGCGAGTGATGTTCCATGGACGTGAGTTCGAAGAAGATAGGCCGTGCCAAGGCTGTTGGTGGTGCTAAGATCGCAAGATACTCTTTGTGGAACTGGAACTTGCGTCTTCGTCCTGATCATGTGCAACATCTTGGCTTCGGTTTCCAGACCTCTTTCCTCATGGCGCAACAATCGCATCTCTCGTGAAGGCGCACACTTCAGAACGAGCTGAGCACCATCCGTGCGTTGCAAGATGTACAGTCTGTGGAGGTGTCCTCGAAGACGGTATACATTACGAAGGCTCAGATCTGGAGAACGGTAGAGATGCCTTAGCAGCTTCTGGAAAACGTAGAACTCTGGAGAATTCGGTGATGACGCCGTCGATGTTTGTATGAGAGGTTGGCCATGGCTCACAGTGTCGAGCGCGTAAGTAATGACATCAGGAGGGAGAAGTTCCATCTTAGACATTAAAGGTGCAGCGGGATGCAGAAGTAGAGACATAAGTGGATCGCGAAGTATAGATTTGCGATGTGAAAAGGGAAGTCGTAATTCGCGGTGTTTATCGAGGATAGTTTTACTTCATGCACATAAAGGATGAATTCGAGGACTGCTCAGCTCGGCGAGCTTATATTGTGACGTCGGAGAGAGGATGGGAATGGCGGAAGCAAAGAGACGAGACAGCGTCGTAACATCGTGTGGAAAGGAGACTTGGTAACATACCTACACGCATCAACTCGCTTCTCCTCGCCTAATCACAGCTTCGGCATTAGCAGGGGATCGTCATGGCGCCTGTCCATGGCAAAGCGAATGGAGGTGGTAAAGGCACGGGGACCGATAGGACCAAGCCTCGGCTGACATCTGCAGCCGCGTAAGTCGTCGCCAAGGGCAGCATCCGATAGGAATCCGGTGCTTTCCCATCCGCATCTCGCACTTTGGAGGGTTGTGTCCAGGGTCGCTTCCATGGGGCGACGGCGGATTCTAAATGAAGATGGTGTGGAATATCTCAGTGTGTGGAGTTGCAGGAGTGGACGTCAAGATGTGCAGAAGGGTTCATTCGTCTGATTTAACTACATGAGGTGTAGTAGCGAAGATCCATGCGCGCCTTTCGCTTGCTGGGGACGACGATTCCTCGCTTAATCCGGCCCCCTGGGTGATTTTAATGCATTTTTCGTGCAGGCTTATGAAACCATTCGCTTCGGACACGGACTATTATAGAGTATAGGGAATTGATTCTATGCATCCTTCCTCTTGTAGCTTGTATTGTTCTAGAGAAGTTTTGACGACTATCACTGATGATATCTCCCCTAGTTGCACGATCTGCTTGCTGCTGTACGTCGTCGGGTAGTGTCATACCAGAGATAACCTCGGTGGCTTGAAATCTTCCATACCATCGGGAGCGGACCGCCTTACTGGGTCGAGTACCATCAGTGAAGTCACTTCTCGAAGCCTTCTAGAAGCCTACTGTCATAACAATGGTCTAGACCTGCCTGGTACGGCTGGCGAAGAGTTCCCTAGAGGGGCGCCTTATTTAGTTGCCGGTGTAGCCGGTACAGGAGTTGGATCGAAGATCTCTGATAAATTGTATCTTTTGAGCTGTTCGTAGTCACTGCCGACAACGCTGACACCGCAAATATTCTATCGCATGTTTAGCGAGAGCATGGCAAGTGCAGCCTATCGGAGTGAAAACGGACCTTGTAAATCTCCACCAGGATCAGCAGGTCGTATGCTTTGAGATCCACCTGGTGGTCTGCGCCGACAGTGCTGGCGACCCGTTTGATCACAACGTCCCGGGTCAACGTCGAGTGGTTACGAATATTTGGTCGAATCGCAAACTGCAGACCAAGATCAGGAACAAGTCAATGAAACGACGAGTCACAGAACTCTCACTTTTTTGCCTTTGGTTCCGTCATGAAAATGAGGGCGAAGGACTTGCTGTGCGACTTCTTCGAGACCACTTTCGGTGGCCTTGCCTACCAGCGTTATAGGAGTAAGTCGCTTCACAGAACGACTTTGCTTTCGATGAGCGCTTGTCGCCGCGTCCTTGCATATCGCGTGCACAAATCCTACAGGTTCGATTGGAGCCCTAACTTTGAAGAATACGACTGTTCGCCACGAGACCGTCAATTTGTTTCAGGCAATGCAACTACAATGGGAGCTTACTGACGGCATGGGGTGTCCAGTTTGATAGACAAGAATAGTGGCTCCGTCTGTGGCTTCTTAAGTCCTTGCAATTCCTTCTCAATCTCGGCGCCAACATCGTCTTCTGGTGCGCCTTTGGCTACATCGGATACAATGTTGCCACTGGCATACAGCCGTTCTGCATACTGCATCGTATCAACAAGCAATTTCGACCAGTCGTCATCTTACTGATCTCACCTCCTGGAACAAATCCTTCAACTCGGCAACACATTTACCCTCTTTCCCCTTGTTACACGAAGCCCAGATGCCAATGTCGCCCGACTCGATGTCCCTGCTGTATGCTGGCTTGCCACCATCTCCGTGCCTTTGTTTAGGAGTCGTCCATTGTTTCTGCGGCCGAATCATTAGCCTTGATTGACGGTAGCGAAAGTGAGACGCCAGATGCTAGCACTTCGCTAATATACGCGATCTTGCATTGAGACTCGGCCACTGACTTTGATTTTCTTATCCGACGAAAATTGTGACCCGTCGTCGTCGGCCTTGCGCTTCTCTGGCGGCATGATAGCGGCGTGTGTGGTTTTGAATCTGTTATTGCCAGTGCAGCAAGCAGGATTCGGGATAGACCCGTCTTCTAGCGGGACCCAAAATATTATGTCAAAATTAAAGTGGAAAGGTGGTGGAAGATTTGAATTTCGGTAGGTTCGGAGCAAGGTTCGGTCGGCTACTTCATTAGTGGTTTCCTGTTTGAGCCTTGCGCAGCTTGTGCTTCATGAAGTTGAAGCTCAAGGTTGGAAGTGAATGCATCAAGACGGAGTGCCTTCCGCAGAACAGTGGACCTGATTACTTAATATTTGCAAGCGAGATATTGGCGACTTTTGTGCTACATACACGCCTTCACCGCTCCCGACGAGTCCAGCGCTACCCGGCCCATCGTCCATGGCTCCATCCATGCACATGGATTTCAAATTGGAATACTCAAGCCACAAGGCTTGAAGGACGTCATCCCGCGTCCATGGGATGCCACAGCACGACTCTTCCAGAAGACGACTGCCGCCACGTTTCATGACAGGTCTAGACTCTACTTGGGATCTCTCGCTAGGAGGATTACATCGCCTAATATACATGACTACAACATCTGACCAGTCGTCGAGCTATCCTGACTGGTCAAGATAGAGCATAGCACCCGGCAAGAGGCAGACAGTGGGACTGCTCGCGTGCGGCCTGGGGAAGGATTGAAACCTCCGGTTCACCAGGCTCAGCCTGATTGCCACAAGCGAGATTTGCTGCCTTTCAAAGAAGGCACGATGTGGGGGGCTGCGACTGTGACACGACGGCAAGGTCGGCGATGATACTCGGCAATGCCAAATGTCGCGGTCGACTGTGCAAACGATAGCGAATGCGTGATCAGATGAAGACAGAACACGTAAACCAGTCTGATCTCTGTTGTTTGCTTTATTTAAAACGATCCTTTCTCTGTCTTGATGCACAAGTTTCATGGTTGCGAATATGGAGACAAGAAGCGACAGGCAGGATTTGATGGCTTTGGTTTATCCTTATGTTTTGTCTCAACGGAGAGTCCTTTGCTCTCTATATGGTATTATATACTCAACTAATAGCTCTCATCGTGAGTTCCGCACTAATAAACAGTTAGCAAACGACTCAATTGTGAGACTGCAGGTGATAAAGCAGGAGAGACTTACACAGCAAAAGTTCCTGCGGAAACAGGCAAAGCCCTCAGAAGTGCGGGCCCTATGCCTCGCCAGAACCCAAACAGACCCTCAGCCTTGTACGTCTTCGCAAAGCAGTCTCTCATACTACTGTACCTTGCCTTGCTCCCAAAGCCGTCTGTCTGCATTTTACTCTTCACAACATCGAGAGGATAACTTCCGAGCCACAACATCTCTCCTGCGAGGCCTCCATATAAAGCTACTTTGGGCGTGCTGATTTCTTTGCGCTCGATATTGTTCCGTTTTGCATCGGCATTCATGAGAAACTCATAACTCAAGAACCAGACACCATAACCTTGAGCCTCTCGAAGCAGGGTGACGGCAGTACCGCGGTATAGACCTCTTCCTACTCCAGCGTCCGTAGACAGTTTGCGAACACAGTCAAGCGGTCCATTGTATAGTCGTGCAGCACCATGGGGTTGTGTCTGGAGCCTGATACGGACATGCTCGATTGGCGTAGAGAGGACTGTGTTGCTAATACCAGCAAAGGCGCCAGCCAGATAGTATTGTCCATAGGAAAGCGTTGCTGGGCCATTCGGATTTTTGCTCAGATTTCGCTGCTCCAATGTGCGCCGCGCGAATTGAAAGCCGCCGAATTGAACAGATACACAGGCTCCAATGCCGATCAATGGTGTCAATGTGCCTTTGTAAAAAGCGAGAGCACCTTCATTTCTGTAGATCTGTACGGAAGAAGTCGGGATCAGCCTGCATTCTTTGCTTTGGACTAGAAAGCCATCAATTGGATGGGGTGGACCAGTTGCCTTCCCTTTAGAGCCTTACGAGAAGAAGCACTGCATCAACATACCTGGGTTGCACAGTCCAAAGCATTCTTGTATTGTGTTGTTGTCTGCAGTCGCACTTTGACAATATCGAATGGTTGTCCTATACTCTGTTAGACACTCAACTAGCACGAAAGCAGAATGAAGCTCGGAAGTCTCCCAGTTCCATGCGTCATCCCACACGTCCTGGAATTTTTGAGCTTCAAGAATTCGATGTGCATCGTCAATCACGGTCCATAGAACCGACTAGTCCGCAAATATCCAAATCCTCGAACAAACACAACCAAATGAAGACATCACAACTAGTACAACGAGTTAAGATCAACTCCAATCATGATGACTCTCTCTTCCACTTGTCAGAAGTTAACCCATATTGACAAATTTCCAACTCTATTCGCCTGTCCCAAACTATTCTCTCAATCCTCATCTGTTACCCAAAGTCCATATCAACCTCCCCCAATCCAACCCCTCCCTCCCGACCAAAACACAAAAGAATAAACATCTCAACTCACCAATCAAAACCTGAGCAACACCCCCACAAGCCCCCGAAAACAAATCCTTCACAAAAGTCGGCACGCCCTGTCGATTCACCTCCTCCGCAGCCGCCATCTCAAGCGTCGGCAAGCGCGAACCCCCAACGGATGAAGGCCCAGTGTTTTGCAAGTATGATGTCAATCAATTGGTGATCTTATCGAGGTGATCAAAAAAGGGAGAGATGGGTGATGGTGTTGTGGTTGTGGTTGTCGCGAATTGGGGAGGTACCTTGAAATTTTGATATTTGAGGTCCGATAGGTACTCACGGCTAGAATTACGGCTAGCGGGTGCGGCGCTAGTGGGATTGCGCGATCGGGATGCCTAATCTTGCTACTTCCAGGTTACTTACTTACTCACCTTATTCAGCAAAAAAAAAACCTCAAAATGCAAATGAGACAGGGAAGAAAACAAGGAAGAAAGGTTCAATCTACGCATGTCCCTTTTCGTATGGGTTGCATTGTATGGAAGCGCACTGTAGAGAGGGCGGCACTACTACGGCGCATCAATTTGCACACGTAGGATCGTATTTTGGAGATTAAGTTCGCGTAAAAACCCGGGTAAATCTTTGAGTTGTCGAACCACTCTCCAGCGCCTGATGAAGCACATGGATGGAATGGTGATCTTTAATTATTTTGTCGCTCCTTGATCGCGGTCTCTCACCTGCACCAGCGATCCTCTCCACCATGAAACAATGCTAGCCCTTCCGAAAAGGATCCCGCGACTCCGCGAGATCATCGAGCCCGGGGTCACATGTTTTCCTGTTATACAACTAAAAGACGATCTGTTGTACATGTGCATCTACCAGTCAAGCTTCGATTCTTCAGCTTTCAGCTTTTTTCCTTTTGGCGCGTTTCTGGCTGCAGCTTTCGCCAGTCGTTCTTTTCTTTCCACTCGTCTCTGCTCATCGCGCTCAGCCATAATCTCCTCCAACGGCCGATCTGCCTCCTCCAAGTCCTGGATAGTCTCGCCCAGTTTCAAAGTCTTCGGGTAAACGGCACTTTCCGCGCCCTCGCCTGGCATGTGGAGTTTCTTAGCTGGAATAAAGTTGTACTTTCCTTGATCTGCCGCTTCGAGGCGCTTTGTTCTGCCCTCCTCGCCTGCGCGGCCGAGAACACCAGCAATCACTTGTACGCATCGTATACTATCGTGCTTGTCAGCAACTGAAACGCTTTGAAACGCCGATTTGGATGATTTACCTGTCATCGTTCGCTGGTATGGCATATGTTACCCAAGTTGGGTTAGCATTTGTATCAATGATCCCAATGGTGGGAATGTTGTTAAGCGCGCATTCGTGTAAAAGAACGTAATTTTCCATGGGATTGAGACAGACAACCAGGTCAGGTTTGAGACTCGCTTGGTCTAACATCTGCTCCTCGAAGCCCGGCATTTCTTCGTCGAACTCGTCCACAACTTTTATACGGCAGTTTCCAAGGATCTGCTGTCCATTGGTAATGCTGCCCGGTATCCACCGTTCAAACAAATGACAGCCACCCGCCATCTCTGCGGCCTTCACCACACATCGATCCTGTCCTTCGCGCGTGCCAGCGAACAGCACCAAGCCTCCTCTTTCACACACGGCGGAGACGACCTTAGCAGCTCGCCTCAAGTATGCAGCTGTCACGTCGAGCGAGATGATGTGAATTCCGTCTCTTATGCCGTGGATGTATTGTGCATTGGCGGGGTTCCACAAAGATGTCGAGTGTCCGAGATGTGATTGAGACGCGAGGAGGAGCTCGAGAGTGACATCGGACGGTCTAGGAGGATTGTTGACGAGAGTATGCGGCTGATATTGCTGTGGTTTCTGCGCGCCCAGCTCTCCCAGTAATTTCTCTGTGCCAATGATCAGTTTCCATTTGCCCACCTCTTCGCAGAGTCCACGAACTCTGTCGCTGAAACTCGCGATAATTCTCTGCCACCCGTTTGGTGATGGTCGCTTGATCCACCATGTCATGTTGCGGATCGTATGGCTGGACTTCCTCGCTGGCGGGCATCACACTGTTCAGCAGAGCCTCAATGTCCCGCATCTCGCCCTGAGTGTGGTCGAATTGCTTTTCCAGCGTGTCGGCCTCGGACGAAAGCCATCGTCGTGGTTGTCGCGGCGTGATGGAAGCCCTGGCAGTGGCGCGCCCTGGAGCATCAAAGTCAGTCGGGGTGCTTGGAGGTGTCGTTAGGGTCGGCCATGGACATACCAGCGCGCAGCATGGAGTGCCGTATGATCATCGAGGGAGATTTCACAGTGTGAGAGGGATCAGCGGCATGCCCGAGGCCAATGTCGGGTGTATATATGGTTGGAGGGTTAGATGCAGCACAGTATCCGGTGTGACGGGGTGTGCCTGTGGGATAAATTATCAATCCCAAGCATGCGGAAAAACGTCGAGAGTAACGCCCACACCTCGGGCGGGCAACCTTGTGGCCACAAAGACGAATGTACAGGGATTGGCAAGCAGAGAGTCGGTCGTTTCCTCATTACACTAGCAGTCTAGCAGTCTAGCAGTGCCTACCTAGGTATTCTCACAATCCCATCGCCCTGCATGACCGTCACCATCAACCATCGAGGGAGTGCCCCAATTGCTGCACAGCGACCCAGTCCCTTCGAGTGCCTCCCGTCAGTCTGCTGCACATGAGCCCGTCGTCCTGTCCAGTGTCCACACCCCCCGTCCCCGTCCCCGTCCATATTCGTCACCCGGCTGAGCCTGGTCCCGCCTCCCTGATACCATAAATGCGACTTGCGGGCAGCACCTCCACCACCGCTCCCAAAGAGTGAGCGAGCGAAAAGACCTCCCTCTCGTCGCTGCTCGAGGACCGAGCTCGCGGCGGCGTCTGCAACATGAATGCCCATGGCTACTATCCTCGCCAGTATAGTGCTGAAGATCTCCAGCAGATGGAGGGACAGCTCCAGCAGAATGCCCAAGATATGATGGACATGATGGGTGCGGGTGCGCCGAGCGGTCCTGGTCTCATGGGCGCCCAATCGCTGGACGATATTGTGAACCAGAATGAAAACGAGCTGCGGCGGAGGAGCATGCCGGTTGCATATGGGAATGGCCAGAACGAGCTGGACAGCGAAATGCGCAGAGTGTCCATGATGGACATGATGGAGTTTGGCAATGTTGGCGGTGCATACTCGTCGAGTCGAGGACTCGAGGGATTCCAATTCCACCCTTCGACTCCAGCGTTTGACCAGGCAATGTCCGGTGTGGACGAGACTCAATCAGTGAATGAACATCCCCAGATCCGGAGGTCGTCGTCCCATGAACTGTCTATCAGCACTCATTTTTCGCCTCAGCGAACCTACAACTCCATGGGCCAGCAAGATCCCATGTACGCTTCTGCCATGCAGGTCAATACACCCTTGGATATGAGCCTCAACAGCCCATACATTACATCAGGAATGCCTTTGTCGACGGATGTGGGAATGATGAGTTCTGAACTGCCGACGACGGACAAATACGGCAATCATCAGTATGGCTCACCTTACGGCGAGTCCTCTCCAGTTCACCAGGGCTACATGTCATCCGTCGCTCCGACCCCACAGACTACAGAGAATGCCTCCATGCGAACAGATTCCCTCCCACAATCCACGGAAAACAGTACCACTCCCGTTAGCAGCCATCCAAGCATACGCAACATTTCGCGGACGAACAGTCAGGACAACAAATCGCAGACCAATTCGAGGGCAGAAAGTACGTCTGGGCAGACTGGTGGCATGGGCCCACCTCCACCTGCCACGAGGGCATATTCTCCTAAGCCACTTCCTCCGAATACAGGTCCGAAAGAAAGCATAAACGGAACTGTTCTTCCATGGGCGCCTCCGTCTGGTGTGTATACATTATCCCTGATCATTAGCTCTAGTAGCCTGACCTTGAACAGACGGTTGGCCGTCCACCATGATTGGTCGTCCTCATACATCAACGAAGTATAAGGACGCCTATGCTCCCAGTGGCTATGATCTTCTCTCTATTTTGGTGTGCATTCATATGGCAGAATTATTGCCCCGCATACACGCTAACAGCTAGATAGATGCGAGTCACGACACGGCCAAACCCAACCATCAGTATTGGATCTGTTGACCTGTCCTGTGCATTCGTCGTTTGCAACGCTCAGCAGCATGACAAACCCATAGAGTTCTGTTCAGAGAGTTTTGAGCGCCTGACTGGATACACGAAACATGAAATTCGGGGCCAAAACTGTCGCTTTCTGCAGTCCCCAGACGGGAAGGTCGAACCGGGTCTCCAGCGAAAATATTGCGATGACACATCCGTTTTCTATCTCAAGCGTTGTATCAATGACGCTGAAGAGGCTCAAATCAGTCTTATCAATTACCGCAAGGGTGGTCAGCCGTTCATGAATCTTCTGACCATGATCCCATTGAGAGATGATCAAGGAATAGTGACGCATTTTGTCGGTTTCCAGGTTGATCTTGTTGAAAACCCCCAAGCTATTAATGCTAGGAATGCTGGTGAGTTATCAGTATCTATACTGAGAGATAATGCGCTAAAAGCGGTAAAGATGGCACGCTCTCAATTGCATACCAACGCGCTGCTGGTCTCCCAAGTTATTTCATCACCCAACCAGAGGCTAGCATGATGACCGAATTCAGCCAAGGCCACGGTGTGATACCTCGAGACGAAGTATCTTCCGTTCTCGGCACCATCGGCAACGGGGACAATGAGCTAACGCGACGCATCATGGATAAGGTCCTGTTAGAGAACGCGGACGACGTAATACACGTACTCTCACTGAAAGGTATATTTCTCTATTTGTCGCACTCATGTCGAAAAGTTTTGGAATATGAGGCAGCGGAACTCGTAGGCACCCCACTTTCAGCTGTTTGCCATCCCAGCGATATTGTTCCTGTCACTCGCGAGCTCAAAGACGGATCAAATGGCAGCTCGGTCAATGTGGTATTCCGAATTCGTCGCAAAAATAGCGGCTATGTCTGGTTCGAAAGTCACGGTTCCCTGCTCACCGATCAAGGCAAGGGCAGAAAGTGCGTGATACTGGTCGGACGTGAGCGGCCTGTCTATACGCTGAGCAAGCAGATCCTTCTGAGAGGTGGTGGCATCGGCGACAACGAGATGTGGGCTAAAATGTCTACGACGGGAATGTTCCTGTATATCTCATCCTCTGTTCGGTCCTTGCTCGATCGTCAGCCTGAGGAGCTTGTGGGAACCAACATCCAGTCGCTCATGCGAAATGACAGCAAAGAAGAGTTTGGAAGGATCCTTAGTATAGCGCTCACTGGAACAAACACATCTTGTCGACACGAAATCACCAACAAGCGTGGCCAGGTCTTACAGGCGTTCACCTGGATTTATCCTGGCGATGCTACCGAAGGGCACAAACCAACTTTCCTCCTTGCGCAAATCCGTTTGATTCGCTATCAACGCGGTGGTGGACACAAAGGGAGCAGTCACTCCAAGAGCGACCGAGTGTCGAGCTCGCTCTTCTCTACACCTTCCATGCTGCAAGGTAGTGGCACCCCGATCTCCACGGCTACCACGGGGACTGCAGATACAACCAAGTATCGCACGCCGCAAGAGCACCCTGTCTCAAGGGCCGGCCATTCTGGGCTATCGCTTGGAAATCAGGACGAGGTTTTAGCATCCGATGAAAACGTCTTCGACGAACTGAAGACCACTCGTAGTACGAGTTGGCAATTTGAATTGCGACAAATGGAAAGACGAAATCGCGTACTCGCCGAAGAGGTTCAAAGCTTGATTGCTTCCAAGAAGAAGCGCAAGAGGAGACGTGGTGCAGGGGCTTTGCAGAAGGATTGCGTGAATTGCCACACCAAACACACGCCGGAATGGAGAAGAGGGCCTAGCGGCCAGCGAGATCTCTGCAACAGCTGTGGTCTTCGGTGGGCTAAACAGGTGAGTCCGCTCTTGCATGCTTCGAATATCTCTTTACTGACGCGGGATCCGCCAGAATGGGAGGGTATCTCCTCGTACCTCGCAACCATCTGCCAAGTCTACTAAATCCACTCAAAGCGACAGTCGGAGTAAGCCCAGTGGCTCGCCTGCCAGCGCGCACTTTGGCAACGATCAGACGGGAAATAGCGACTACCCACCGCCCAGTCCAGCCGATAAGAGAGCTTCGGCACAAGAGGCGAGTATGTTGAGTCACGCTGCGAAAGTCGCCCGCATGGAGGCACCTGCTCATCAAGGTAGATCGAGCGGTGTTCCTCATGCGATAGATGAGGGCATCGAGCCTTGAGGCAAGCCTATCTATAATCCGGCGTCGCCATGCATTGACTCCTCTCGTCATCTCGTCGCCACTTAACTCGCCATTGCTTTATTTGGATTCAGGCGAGTCCCATGTCCCATAACACTGTTTTCTGTTGCAACGGCTCACATTCGTTGATCAACATGATGATGCATCATGGATCTCTTGCCATCTATTTACCGATCTCCTACTACTAGCGAGTCACTTTTCTGTTCTGTTGTTGTTTGCTTGGGTTGGAATGGACGAATGAGTCATCAGTATCTTATACCCCACAGGAGAGGCGTTTTGAGATTTAACATGCTGCATCTTGTCGTTTGGTTCTTTTCATCTATAGAGAGGGATATATTGGAGTTGCTCTTCTTGGCCATCTATCACCAGGATGCAGGATCAGGGCGTCATCTCTTTCACAAGTGAAGAGACATGATACAGAGCTTGACCTCAACCACAATCTTGGAAGGTGTCTTGGAAGGTGTTTGGATGGGAAATTTTGGGAAACACGAGGACGGCTCATCATTTGCTTCCAAGCTCTCTTGAGGCTTTGTGGGTGGTTCTTGAATTACACTAACCCAAGACTGGAGTATCCGTGTATGCTGGAAGGGGTCGGGATAAAAATGAGGCGAAGGATGGCAAGGCTGAATGATGAGGTCACGACGATTGCTTGTATCACTACTATTACTTACCATTCTGCGCAGAATGATTACCCAGTATAGTCTGCCATTCTTGCGAAAGGGCAAAGACAATGTGATGTATCTTCTCCATCGGTACCGCATCACCACAACGCAGGTGAAATCCACGTATCTAGCCATCATGCGATATCGGTCTCACGTCAACTTGTCGATAAGCAAGCGCGGATAGCGGTTCTGTGCGTCTTCCTTTCGGATATCCCGAGCACTGTACTTTCTTATCGATTTATCTGGGGTTCGCGTACATGCATCACAATCTCCCATTTGATATCTCGTATCAACGATCTACGCTAGGGACTTTTACCTAGTACACAGTAATCTTCTCTTCAACCCCTCTACGTGAAGAATCCAGCCTTTTCTATGTCCTCTCTGACAGACCTCTCTAATACAGCGAGCGTTGGGAGAGGGAGCCCATGGATAGTAAATAAGAGAGTTAACAGCTACGTCTATACCCACCCTGCACTCGCGCTCCTCGTGCTCCAACCTACAGTTTGAGGTCATCTCACGCAATAATCACGCAACGTTTAAAAAATTACCTACCAGGACCTCACACTGCCTGATAAGTACTACTCACCATACCCACACGTGACGTCCCTGCACAGCCTAGTACCAACATACTACACAGTACAATGTACATTAGTAGGCACATCCATAGGCAATGCAATGTGGCGCGCCCGCCTCACTCCCAACCCAATCTAACCTTCCCCATCACCCGCTTACCGCGGTAACAAATACGCTCACGGTTACGGTGCGGGACCTATTCTGTATCCCTCTTTCGGGCGCGGACGCACGCTATACCTGTACAACGTATCTCGCGTTCTTTCTGTTTTGATGAAAATGGTGCGGGCGCTGACGAATGGGTGCGCGGTTGGCGGATGACGAGTCGTCGTGTTTGTGGACGGGCAGGGGACGGGGATTGGGACGGGGACGGGGACGGGGATGGAGTTGCTGGGGTTTTGAAGGGACAGGGCTGGCCTGGGTAGGTAAGGTAGGCTTGGGCCGTGTTGGGTTTTTGATTGTCCAACCCGACCCGACGCTTTTATGGCGGCGCGCGCGCGGCTGTGCTTCTCTGGGCGGGTGATTATTTAACTTCTGGATAATGTAAAGACGTGGAGTTGAGCTTTTATCCGGGTTTTCTTGCGTGATTTTGGGGAGGTGTGTATGATAGTTTATCCGGCAGTTATTCTTCTCGTCTACTGAAATACACAGATATGAACCCGTCGTTTGTTATCTGTAGGACTGGTCGGCTCTAATTAAGTTTGAGCATATCTTTGCTTTCTTATCGCTAGGAATCTCGTCGATACTGATTTCTGCCTGACAGTATTTGAGTCTGGAGAAAGCCATCATTATATGCTTGTTGCGCTCGCGGACTGAGGCAGGATGATTCAATAACTTGATCTACAGATCCCGCTACCACTCCTTCACCAGATCATTATTTTGTGCAGTAATCATCTGTAGTCGAATCGCCCCCTGTGATGAAGGTTCTATGGCGAAAATGCCTCATCCCTTTGTCTACTACTAACGTATCAATACTGCTTGCAAAAAATGTCCGTGCACCAATGATATGGAAAGTCCCGAGGTCAGCCTCGAGTGTTGGTCATATGACATGCGATACATGCTGGGGCCCAAGTCAAGCCTTTTATGCCCTATTTACACGATGAGGATGGAGGGTGGCAAGTGACCGCGTTGCTAAGGGTAGAGAAGTTGAGGATTGTCGCAGGGCCAGGTGAGTGAATTGCATTGTTGCTGCTGACCTCGAGACTTGCTGACGATGACTAAGGGTTTAATAAAGCGCTGGGGAATCTACAGTCGTTATCGAGAGAGGTAGGAAGATCTAGCTGATGACTTATCATGATTACTGCTACACAGCTATATATCCTCGGAAAGCACTCCGCAGCATAACGTGGAGGTGAGTACAGGCATCAAGAGCCAATCAGACTCTATGCCTGAGCTGTCTACGAGTATTTTATTACTGTGGGTGATCACCGTACTAACACTCTTTCTGCTGGCTACCACAGGATGACTTTCCTTGCAGCCACTCCTGTCACACTCTGAGGTGATTTTGGGAGGCGATGTTTGGGTCGCATTCACTTGCTGATTTCTCCCAATTTGGGCAGCAATGGAGATCCGGGCACCCCCAGCAAGGCGGATATCGCTTGCAGGGAAAATTATTGGTCGCAATGGCGACTGCAGGGAAACACTGCCTTGACGATAACTGCCCAGCAGCCCAACCCAGAAGGCTAAGCTTCTGATGACGGCGTCGTCAGAAACAACATGCTACTCCTTTTGGATGGGTCGTGCTCTTTTGAGGACGGCTGGTTTCCCATCGCAGCCACGTATGATGAATGGCTTGGGTCATCACTAGGTCCCTGGGGAAGAGGGTCTTCGAGGCTCTGGACCATAACGTGTTGCAGAAGTTTGACTTGTCGGTCTGGGCAAGTTTCGAAACATTGGAGTAGGTTTTCTTTAGTGGAATGATGTCGTGTTTGGCCTTTGGCAATGGCGATTGGTGAAGATGATTCAAGGGTGACGAAGACGGGCTGCAACGGTCGACGAGAGCATAGACCATCACAGGAGGGGCGCGAGGGGGTTATGGTGGTTTGTTTGTTTTTTGCAGCCTCTGTGTTTGGAAGTATAGTACTGTGTATAGGGCAGTTGATCAGCAGCAGTCGTTCAAGAATGTCGAACACCTGTGTACCGAAGGAAGTGAGTAGGAAGGAAGTAATCAAATCGATGTAATCGGATAGTCGCCATTGCCGTATCTCTCTTAGCATCTGGATCGGATTAGGTTAGCTGATTCCCCGGTCGTTTGAAGGTTTTCCACAATCCACAATCCACATCTCGTCTCGTCCTCTCTACCGAGTTGTCTTCGAATGACCGGACTAGCCTGAGTGAGCGTTACCAATACCTTTCCACGCCACCTTCCCTGCCGATATCAACTCCAAGTTTAGAAACAAAAAGCAGATCAACCACCTCGCTACCGTACCCGACCCAATTCCGCCGACTCATTCCATACCACTCCTTCACCTCCGAGTGTCCTCCATTTATTTCCATATCTCGAGACTTCACCCGCACACCCTACAGGCAGGACAAAAACAGTGGTAGAACAAGTGCATTACGCACGCGACGATCGTGGGTCTGCCTGGGTACTTGCAGGTTGCATTGGCTGCTGGCACTAGGCGCTGCTGCTGCCCAAGCCTACTTTTGGGACACCGTGACCACAACAGAACACCGATACCATGGACGTGGATAATCGCGTGACCATTACTGTCTGCGGAGACGGAGGTTGTGGTATGTTGCAGATCCAACAGGTCCGTCTGAAACACGGTCTCTGATCAAGTATAGGTAAAAGCTCCATCACGCTGCGGTTGGTGAGAAGTCAATGGACGTCTGAGTAAGTTGCGTAGGCTCTCTTGAAGAAAACTGCTGCTAATTTTTCTTTCAGTTATGACCCTACGATTGGTAACTGAATCCTGCCATTTTCCAAAACAATGCCTTGAGTTAATCACTCCCGACAGAGGACTCGTATTCCGTCACACGAACCATCGATGGTCACAATTACCTTCTCATGCTCACAGATACCGCTGGACAAGAGGAGTATCGCGGTCTGTGGGCAGCATCGAACCTTCGCTCTGATGCCTTTCTCCTCGTCTATGACATTACCAACGTCAACTCGCTGGACGCGTTGGATCACTTCCACCAATTGATTGGCATGGAAGAAGATCAACGGCTGGACAATGGTGGGATAGCGCCGATCAAAATTGTTGCAGGCAACAAATGTGATCTCAAAGACGGTCGGCAAGTTACGAGCCAGCAAGGTCTCGAATGGGCACGATCAAGGAAATGCGGATTCATGGAGACTAGTGCAAGAGAAATGGTCAACATTGAGGAGACATTCGCGTGTAGGTTTCATTTTCTCCCATGACGAGATCTGCGACGAGGCTCGCTGTAGGACGAGGCTGATCTGACGGTCACACATAGTATTAGTGCGGCGTGTAATAGAAGCACGGCGGCTGCAACAGAACGGCGGTATGACCACTATGGCCCATGCGCCTCGAACAACGCCATTGGGGCCTATCACCGAGAAACCACGAACCACGATCGATCCAGCTGCATACAAGAGACGTAATGACAAGGGCGGATTCTGGAGCAAAATGCGATGCTGGTAATCTCATGGCACTTCGAAGACAAAAGGGAGGAAAGACTAATATAAGTTAATCACGGCATGAAGGGAAAAGCATGGCGAGCGCCAGAAAGATGGAAGTCCTTTCAGTAGGCAAAATAGAGCGGGGAATTTGGATACCCTGGGCATGCATGGCTTCGTCGCTGCATGCCCCTTTGCATATGGTTTCTCGGCGACACGTTTGGCGTTGGAGAGGGCATGGTTTGTACTTTGAACGTTCTGCTGAGCCACCTTTTGCATGTTCTGATAGCTTCGTCTTTTGCTTACTTGATTTTGGTAATAGCATCTTACAGTTTGATTTCCTAGCCTTGAGCAACTACAATAGTGCACAGTTCTCCAGGGACGAGGAATTTGGTCTTACCTACGCGTCACCATCAAGAGACCTGTTCGTCACCACCTCAAGGATCAAAGAGTGATTTCTCGCGAGCTAACCACGGTCGAACAAATCTGGAAGAATATGAAGCCATCCGCAGTCGATACACAACTATCTCCATGCGCGAGCGGAAGATTGGTTCGTATATGTATAATTTTTCCGATGGCAGATGTCTATAATTTTGAGTCTATTTGAAGTCTACTACAGGTACCGTGGATCGAACACCGTCGAGTTTATCTGATATGCTCTTTTGGAGGTAAGATACAGCCAGCAGGCCCAGTGATGAAGCTTCAGATTTTGGGACTTTTGGGGAAGTCGCGACAAACGGTAATGAAGCTACAGTACCTAGGTTGGCACTTGCTCCTGCTCTTTGAAAATCGCCATTGCTCTTGCCGCATCTGTCCATCTGACACAACAACAACATGGCCTACTTCTCCCACTGCAACTTTCACCTCTGCTCTGCTCACTCATCCGTTACAATTGAACCTTAACCTCATCCCCCTGTGCCAACTCAGCCATACCTATATCAGACCCATCATCAACCCTGGGTACTTCACACTTTGCAATACAGCGCTTACTCCTGAGAACACCTACCTCCTCTCCATTAAGCTTCTCCAAAGCATCCTACTTTCACTCCTAGTCAGAAACTGTTATTCGGGCTCGGCCTACCCTCCCTCGCCGACCTCGCAAACCAGCCCAGGAAACTCTATCGAACACCCAGCTCGCCTATCTGACCACCAAAGGGAGCAGGACACCCGCCCTCACCCCCACCCTTACCCGAATCCGCCATGCCCGTCAGAGGAACGACTCTCGAGCGTGCCATCTCCAAGCTCAAGCTCCTTCTCGTCAAGATGAGATTGAGGCGCACGGGGTTGGAGAGAATGACTGGAACCGGTACTGTGGCGGCTAAGGAGAAAAGGCTCTTCAGCAGACTGTTCAGGAGGCGGAAAAGAGTTCCTGGGACGAATGTCAGGTTTACTGAACCTTCTATCGTTGATGGTGAGTCTTTTCGTCGTTTGGTGTGTTGTTGGAGAGGGGATCGTGCTTACCATGTTGCGAAGGTGCCGCCGATGCGTATTATTCTGGACCTCCTCTTGTGAATGTGGCACCCTCTTTACCACCGTCTGCGGTACAATCTGGACAACCCACTCGTATCGCTGGGACTTCCGCAGCATACCTTTTTGGGGACGATGACTTCGTGGAACCTGCCACTCCCGAACACTTCTATTTTCCCCGTAATCCTGAAACTGTGCCTGTTGCTGAACAACCTGTTCCAAGACGAAAGTCTTTCCAAGAATACTTCGTGAAGCAACAAGTTGTCTTTCAGAAAGCGTTCGACAAAGCCAAGGCAGAGGGCAATAGTTCGAGAAAGAGCTGGTTGACGGCACGCAAAGCGATGCAGGAGGACACGAGAGCAAAAGGTGGTTTCAAAGCGGCTCTCATGGCGGACTACAAAGAGGAATGGGAAAGGCAGAAAAGGATCAGGGCGGTTAAGAAGCAGGCGAAGCTCAAGGCAAAACAAGACAAGATATTTGCGAAGGAGACTCCACAGGTACAGAGGTATTTCCAAGGAGAGCATGACCCCGCTAAAGCTTTGGCAACTTTTAGGGCGGTGGCACGGGAGCAAAGGCGAGCTTGTGAGGCGGAAGAGCGGAAGCACAGGTATCACAAGAGGGCAAACGAGCAGGAGACCAAACCTAGACCAGCTGTGGTTTTTGCCTATCCTTCTTCCAGTGGGGGCCACGGTTGCAACCACTGCGATGGAGGATGCCATTAGGGCGATGCTGTTGGAGGCTTTCCAAAGTCGGAATAACGTTGTAGTTTCTTGATCAGTATGCTAGTGTTGTGGTATCGCTATCATTGTAGTAATATTTGGGTTTCTCTTGGAAATCTCCATGCATTCGTGAATACGAGAACCGCTTTCTTTCTGAACTTTGCTGATGCTGGATCACGCACCAGCCCAGCTTCTGACTCTCGACCAGTAGAAAGCCTTGTCGTGCTTCAATTCGAATTCGCCCCAATCGTCCGTCAGGCGGTTCTTGCTCCAATATCCCACCCAAGTCAGTTTGTTGTTCCGCGGTCCGGCTTTGCCCGCCGATTGGAGGGCGAGGTGCATCTTGTACATGTACTTGGGCACGACGCCCGGTGTCTCGATGTGGACATGGCCTTCCGGCAGACCCTCGTCTTCATGTGTCTTGGCCACGGCCGCGCCCGGGGAGGCGTCAGAAGGTGGCGAGAAGAACGGGTTGCCGCCCAGACGCCAGCGGCCGCCAACAGCGTCTCTCATGACGCCGTGCGGCAGGGTCGTGGGTTCCCGGTTCAGGTACTCCTTCGTCAGGTAGGGTACGACGTCTGCGGGTTCGTGCGTCGTCAGGAGGGAGATGACGGTGCCGTCGCGGTGGAAGCGGAGGTAGCGGTAGTACGTCACGATCAGGATCGGGGTGTTCCAGCGCATGCTGTTGGCGTGGCCGGGACGCGTGTAGTTGACCGTGCTTATGTAGCAGCCCTGGAAGCGGATGCGGGGCCGTTGGCGGAACATGGTCCGGTATGAGGGGTAGAGCTTTGATAGGGGGATTGTTGGTGGTGGAGTTGAGAGTGTGGTGGATTCTTCTGGGATCGTGGGGGATGTGTCGATGAGGCTGAATTCGGTGTTTGTGTCGTCGAGGCTGAAGGCGGAGATGGGATCGCCGTCTTCCGTGCAGATGTAGGAGTAGTGCATACCGCCGAAGCCGTATTCGGGGCCGTGTACGATGCGTTTGTAGATTGAGTCTTCGGTTAGGACGAGATAGGCCAGGCGTTTGCAGACTTGAGCTGTTCGCACGAAGGATGCTATGTCTGTGATCGCCAGGATGAGTAAGATTTGAGTGAGGATTTCGTCCGGTATATCTGCGATTGGGCATGGTGGTGCTGGTGAAAGGTCCGTCGGCGCTGGCGCTCTGGCTATGGAAAGGCCAGTGAAACTGGTGATCAATTCTGAGATCGTCGGCGGGAGGGCGGTTAGCGAGTGGTGGGCGGTATTCGGTACTGTGACTGATGCATGGGAAGGATTGAGATCTGCTGGCTTCGAGGCTGGGACTGACGAGGGCGGGAAGTGCTTCTTTTTGAAAAGATCTTGGACATCAGGATCCATGCGGAAAGCCTTGCGGTAGAGGGCCACGCTGTCACCGAGCGACCCCTGGCCCTCTCGTTCCACAGCCTTTTCATAATGATCCAGAGCAGTAGTGGGTTCTTTGGGTATTTGGGCAACTCCATATTCAGCATCCCCTGTCTTTCGTCCGGTCTGCTTTCTAGGTAAATCGTGATGGG
This sequence comes from Venturia effusa, assembly GCA_007735645.1. Taxonomy (NCBI): domain Eukaryota; kingdom Fungi; phylum Ascomycota; class Dothideomycetes; order Venturiales; family Venturiaceae; genus Venturia; species Venturia effusa. Next base: position 952,534 of record CP042190.1, on the reverse strand, counting down.
TGAAAGATTCCGATGCGTCTCCTTCGTCTTGGGGAGCTTTGGAATGATTCTTCGAGGGCAACGGCGGTCGATTCTTTTTCGGTTCTGCTGGTTTACTTGAAGGGGCCTGTGGTCGATTTGGTGTGCTCTCCTTTGGCTTAGTTTTGGCGTGCACCTCCTCTCGCCATTGCTGTCTGAAGCGCTCCAGTTCTCGTTCGGCATCTGCTTGCTCCATTTCCTGTTATTGCAGTACTTTTTTGGAATTGACTTTGATTCTTATTTTGGTGTCGAAAGTCTGGTCAGGTCGTTCTGAAGAAATAGTCCGGTGGCAATCACAGGAGGTATCTAAATGCAACGTGAGTCAGACGTCATAATTCTGACTGTGCATTCAATGGGAAGATAACTGTAGGCTTGTAGACTTGTCACGATGCAGCGCTGGATGATAATCATAGGTATCGTGACTTTGAAGACTGGCTCGACTGGAAAGGGATTGCTGGGAGACGAGATAGTGAACATATATGGGAATAGTAGTTACCTGTCTCGGATCTGTGGCTTGTTCAATCCTTGCTCGACGGTGTATGAGAAACCACTGGCTTTGCTGTATAGACGCAGAGTGTTTTTCAATATTCACAAGATGCGGCAGCTGATATCTAGGATTTACAAAGGGGATGTGGTGTTCATGAAGTTACGTACCGGCCGGAGATAGCAGCCAGACATCCGAAGACCGTTGGTTCCAAACAAGCTTCGATCCTGAAAATATATCATCATCGGTCGTCGGCATCACCATCACCACCTGCACAATTCGAAACACGGCCATCTCTCCCACTTCAACGCTCACGAACATGTCAATTGTGCAAAAGCGGTGACACGAAGAACCCAAGCCATTAACATGGCCTACCCACCAAAAGCACTCTCCACAATCCCTAGTGGCCAGAACCACGACAGGTTAAACCATCCCCACAATCGCGACGACTTCTTTATGCCCGAATCTGAAGATGACCAGGACGTATCCACATCTATTGCTCAGAAGATGCTATCAGCTGTCTCTGGCTCCGTTCTGACCTCCCTTCTCGTTACTCCTCTCGACGTCGTGCGCGTTCGCCTTCAATCTCAACCACATACCTCAACATCGAGAGCACCAACCTTGCCTACACAATTCTCAAACCTGCCGCCAAACCTCGGCATCTCACAATGTTGTCGCGAAGTATTCTGGGTAAATAATAATGCTGCTTACTGCGTTGCTGGACCGCCAAGCTCCAGCATTATCAATAGCGAAGGTGTGGCGTGTGCCGTGGAAGAGGCAAAAACGAAGACTTTCAACTCGACATTCGATGGCATCAGGAAAATTGCAAAGAATGAGGGGCCCCTTACGCTTTGGAGAGGATTGAGCCCCACGCTCGCAATGGCTGTGCCGGGAAACGTCATTTATTTTGCTGGGTACGATTGGCTAAGGGCAGCGGCGCAAAGTCCGTTTGTGAAGATGGGAATGAGCGACGACTACGCACCGCTTTTTGCTGGTTCTTCAGCGAGGATATTGGCTGCTATTGTCGTTTCCCCGATCGAGATGTTCCGGACGAGAATGCAAGCGACACATTCGCAGCCAAAGGGCTCAACAGGAGTATCATACTTCAAGGATACAGCAAAGGGCATGAAAGAGATGATCGGAGAGAAGGGTGTCAGAAGTCTGTGGACTGGTCTGACCTTGACGCTTTGGAGGGATGTGCCGTTCAGCGCTATTTACTGGTGGGGATATGAGGCTATGCGGAATCGGCTCACGGATGCACGGGACTCTTCAAGAGGTAGAAGCCGAATAGACGGACGAAATCCTGATGCGCTAAGGTTGAGAAGCAGGTCACGGAGTCAGGAAGACCACACTGCCACACTTGTTGATTCTTTCGTGGCAGGGGCAACATCAGGAGCCATCGCCGCCTTTGTGACTACGCCCTTTGATGTCGGCAAGACCAGACAACAGGTCGTTAAACATGGAGCCGCCATGGATACGAGCGGTTTGGCATCGCAAGCTTCAAAAACACTGATACCAGAAGAACTTCCCATGCCAAAGTTCTTGTGGCATATTTTCAAAGAGCAAGGAATGAGTGGACTGTTCAGAGGGTGGGCGGCACGATGTTTGAAAGTAGCCCCGGCTTGCGCGATTATGATAAGCAGTTACGAGATTGGCAAAAAGATGGCGGGTAGTGTCAACCACAGGAGGAATAAGGATATGGATCGCTAGGTGAAATCTGTATTGTTTGGGACGTGGAAAAGTTTGACCACGCCCATGCAGACATGTTTTTGAAGAAGACAGTGACGCCGTTGGACTGGGATGGAGGAAGACAGGACTACGGACTCGAATAGAACCAAAGAGTCAGCTATAGGCACATGAATGCGCAAATTGGGATGGAAGAAGTGAGGAACAATGTACGATTATCGAAGGGCATGATCGATTCACAGAAGGAAGAAGTGTGGCTCGCTGGACATCACTTCAGCTTGGTCTCTCAGCATCAGCAGGGCGTTTCAAAATACGCATTGGACTACTGGAGGCGGCACAGCGATTGACTTTGGCCACCTGTATCAGGCCACATTTACGAAATCATGTAATAGTAAGGGAGGCTGGAAATTACAATCATCACTCTTACCTCTCTGACTCGCTCTGTACATGTATTTCCACACAACCGTCACTTTCCGCTGGTGATTTGCATAACTAAATATGTTTGAATGGTTGACACCTTGTACCATTATAATTTTCTTGCGACGCGCCGCATGTGGGATTGTTGAGAGATGGGAATTTCCAGGTTGTAGTGAAGAGACAGGACAGGGATGATTCTGTGCGAGCGATATCGCCGTGGGGAAATGCATGGCTTGGCGTCCCATTTGGGCAGGGACGGAGTCTTGCATTGACTGAATAAAGAGGCATGGGAAATGTATGGTGTGGTGAGAAACAAAAACACAAAAGGGTCGTATTTCACACCAGAACACTGCACTCTGCATATGGCATTCGCAGACACAGTCATCAACCAGGTTTTCTCGGGGAAGGTTGCAATCAAGTCTCGTGGATTTTTCGAGGGATTGGTTTATTGATATTCACGTGTGATCCTGTTGTTCATACTAGTCGTCGCGCCTCTTCTGGACTTTAGTTTTCGCTTTCAATGAAATTTCGAAGGCACAACGGAGTCGCTGATTTTGTGTCCCTGTATGTACATCTGCACCGGTAGTATTCATCTGTACTTCGAGCTTGAAATGGAAAATTTGCTGGACAGTGTATTCTTTCGAGTCGCCGGAGATTCATCGATGTTGATTAGTTAGGAGTGAACACGTTCAGAGAGGACATCGTGGTGTTCTGGAGATGAATGGACATAGAATTGATGAAGCAACCGGAAGTCCGACTGCACGGAGTGAAACGTTCTTCGAAATCGATATTGGAGCTTCTGTCCAAGGAGTTCGTGAAAGAATGTGTTGATGACCTCAGGGGATGAACGCTTCGGCCTGATAGCGAACACATGAAACAGTGATACTCTAGATGCCCGTGCACAAAGGCTTATTGGTCAACTATCCGTACTGCAGCAATATTCTCCGTCGTAAGTGCGATGTCGAGAGCTCCAAGGGCCCGAAACCCAACACTACCTGTTTCCGGTCTGTCGTCGTCAATCTCTTTATCGCTTCTCCGAAAATTCAGCTACATTCCTTGAGATCTTGTGCTTTCACGGTCAATAGGGACAAACGCAAGTTGTCTTCCTCTGGAATGCCGAGAGCCGACATGGCCAAGTATCACGGCAGGACCCGCAGGATCGTCCGGAGATTTAAGAGATTGCAATGAAATACTAATAAAGTACTAATAAAATCGAACACAGAAGAGGAAGTTTATTATGCGGCAAGAACTCCTGATCGACGTGATATGACGCATTGTGGAGGGAATGATATCATGCTTGGCCTAGGTTGGCGTTGGCTCTTGATACAAGTTCGGAGAAAGACGACTTGCAACTGTTCTCGTTAATCGTGAAAACGAGATAATTAAGTGTATGGCTTCGCGCATTCCGGGTGACTGTAGCACCAAGGCATTCTCCGATCACCTGGTTCCAGTGGTGGAGCTTGCCTGCTTGAACATTGGAAGTTCCCGTCGAAAGTCCATCTTGCAACGGTGTAGTCATCAGAGCGTGGATCGCGGAGACGTCCCTACTGTGGTAGCCGGCCCAAAGAAGTTAATTTCAGGTTCTATCTTGGTCCTTGCGTAGGTTGTCTCTTACGTAAGTCTTCGCTAAACCTAGACACCATTTTTTTATGATCAATCTAATTCTAGACGTCGCCTGCTCTTTTCATCATCCTCTTTCCAAAATCCACTGTAATCTCGTCACGTGTCGTACGTTTGCGAGGAAAGATGGGGTTAACCTTCATTTCTCCGGCTACTATAGTACATACGAAGAAACTTGTGTCTCCTTCAGTGTAAGGCAGGTGTTTTCGGTGACGTTTCCGAGACCAACCAGACCTTAATTGCGAGATGAGGCAATGTACTAGGCAGAGAGAGGTCAATTGTCACCGACGATGATCGAAGGCTGTAGAGCGAGGCTCGAGATCTGCGACGACCAAAGCATGAACGGTATGACGGTTACTCGAGTGTCAGCGCTTATGCCTAGCCAGCGCCATCAGGAACAGCGAATCGGCATGCTTACATTCTCGCTGCTGGCTATCATCGTATTGGAGTGCAGAGCGCTGGGATGGACTGTCGCCGCGTAACAATGCGAATGTTCGTGGAGTTAGGTGCGAACAGGCAAGGTTGAAGCGATTCGGGCGAACGAGAGAGCAGCGAGCTGACGATCGGGCGAACGGCAGCTAACTTCACAAGCGCTGTGCCTCTCCCTGCAAAACAATTCTGCCCATAGTGCACCAATGTTCACTTGGTCGGAGATCACTGAACGTAGGATACGACTTTAGATTATATCTATGGAATATCTCCTCCTTCAGATAGGGTTCAATCTCTCTCAGTGCTCTCGCTCTTCTTAGAAACGGCAATAGGTAGAGAGATGTATACTATAGATCGAAATTGTGGGCAAGCTCTAACCATAGTATCCGGCCAGGTAGACTTTAGTACAAAAGGTACTCTACAGCAATAACGTACCCAGTGCATATCTCGTACCTTCCCACAAGGATATATATATGGTTATAAATAGCTTCCCGATCTTGCTATGGCGGATCTACCAAGTGATTTTGCTTCAGCAGTATAAAGCAAGCCACCTGCGAAACCATTGCGTTCATATCTCTGGACACAAAACACTTCACATTTTGACAATTCTCAAACATATCGCTCTCACTTATCTAGACGTCATTACAATTCAGACACTATCATGCATATCACGACTTACCTCGCCACACTCCTCAATTTGGCAGTAGTTGCATCCAGCAATGATTGCAAACAAGCTATGACTTCCTACCAAATCCCATGCGATGCTAAAACGTCTCACTGCACAGCCGGCGATAAAAACCCAACATACGAAATGGACAGAGCTTTCCGTAACGCTACAGCAGCTTGGTATAAGTGGGCTGAGAAGTACGGAGGTAGATGTGGCGGCAAATGCCATGATATCTACACAACTAGACCGTCGCAGGGGAGACTTCCTCCCACCGGACGAACATGGTTCATGGACTGTTTCGCAGCTCGTATCAATAAGGCACAGGCAACGCTACCACCACAGGTAGAAGGGCTCGAAATTGCATTCCACGATCTTGCGTGCGATGTCCATTGCAAAGGAAGGTGCAATTTCCGTTTTGACCATTGCAAACATGGTTGAAGTGCATACGAACTCGGGTTCGTAAAGGTGAGGAAACACGCTATTCCCGAGATAGCTCTCCCGACAAATACTGACAGGAAAAGATGCTAGTAGATTCGCCTCGTACAGCTCTTTTTCGCAGCGATTTAGGTTTCATTTCTTCGTTGTTGGAGAGGGTTCTTTAGGAGAATGAAGAGGTGAAAAGTTTGGATGTCCCTTTCGGCACGGTAAACTTTTGGGAGGGTTCGGCTTGCCGAAGTGTCCGGACACCTCAATAAACCCAACCACGCGGCAAACTTTCGCAAACTTGGAGGACAATTGTAAGATTACTTGGGCACATCCGATCGAGATACTATCAACTTTGGTTTTTGAACGATTACACTTGTCTCCACGAATCGAATACCAAACTAATCTGATGATCTGCAGCTCGAGCATCTGATCCAAGCCTACAGGGTGCGGGCAGACGCTGATGCATCGTCGAGCAGTGTCTACGAATAATCCTCGCTAGCGTTCTGTGGTATGGTCCGATTTCTACTGCGTAGTAGCCGGATCGGAAGCGCTGCCTCGACTCGGAACGACGCACCGCAGCTGTCTACTACTTGGTAGTATTAGTAAGTATGTCTGCTTGGCGAGCACGTGACATAGTTTCATCGGGGCCACTGGGCATCAATCCCATTAATCAAGCGAGCATCTTACATGCCCAGTTTTGATCCGCGAACGACTGATGCTCGGATGACTCCCGAGCGATATTGTCACATAGATGATGCCATGGACGAGGCGGATGGGTTTGGGGAGGAATCACTTTATCAGAGACACGGGCAGTAGCCCCCAGGTTTCGAAGGGGACCCTGACGCTGCGTTATTCGATACAGGCAGTTTCTATGTAGAGAAACATAGGCAGCCTCGGGCATCATGTGGGAAGTGAACAGAGAAGGGGAACGAGACGGGAAGATTCTGATGGTGATGGACGATGATATGCAACGGCACGTTAATCCAACTCTGGAATCGTTCTTCAAGGTGCGGGGACTTGGACTATACACGTCCATCTTGATGCAGTGGAAGGTATTGACTATTAGCCGGCTGCTGTTTGATGACCGACCAGGTTTGCCAAGGGAGCATGAATTGGCCAGTTCTCTTGACCTTGTCACACAATGAGAGCTGGAAACTGCAGCCTGCTTCAACTGGAGGCCGCTCTACCGTTTCTCTCCAGTGTAAAGTGCCTCGCCAGAAGCCCAAGTCTCGGTGCTGACGATGTATCTGGCGACTTACACAAGGACGAGAGCAATGGTGTCAATCATCTCTGTGCGAGACGGCTTTGGCCTTGGTTGCTCATCCTCCACGCAGCCGGGATGAGCCCGAGCCCGAGGATCGCCATTCGCCCTACTGGCCGTGGGAAGTGGTTGATCGAAACCTGGGTGTGGAGCAGCGAGAGCACACAAGTCTGGTGAAAGATGTCTCACGGCAGGAAGCGAAACGCCAGACAGACGTAGAGCACTACTAGTAGCAATCCATGCCGAATGAAATTTTCCTTTCCATCCTTCGCAGTCGGCTGAATCCCTCAGCTACCTACGTGCCATGCCGTGCAGTGCTTGATCAAGGAATATGCCCGGTTGATACTGCAGACTTGCTCATCGGTCGTGCTTTACTGAATCCCAGCTGCTAGTCCGTTACGGTACAATTGTGTGGAGATCAGACAAACGCTCCTCGGGCTCGGCCTCCCACTCCCTCTCCCACGCATTCCTCCAAAACAGACTCAATTGCCCGGCTACATATCTGGTCCTCCCTCTCCATATCCTCCACGGCATCGGTATCGGTCTTGCGCTGTCTTGCCGAGCTGTAGAGGTCTGGATCTGAATGCCACCGCGAAAGCGATCAGGCACACAACCCGACAAATCACCTGCAAACAACCACGCTGTTGGCCTTGTCCCCCCAACAAAGAAGCGTCTCGTCAAGAGGAAGAGCGCCTCCGTTCTCGTCCCTGCAAATGGGCCCCCGCGCACTCAGGCTCTCCCTCCTCACTTTCCGGATGCAGGACTAGACCCCCTGCCTTCTTCTTCCTCCTCGTCTTACGGACCGCTAAATGATATCACACCAGACGAAAAAATGGGTGCTGATCAGTCACGCCCGAACGGACGAGTCCGGACTGTCTCTGGATCCGCCGCCGACGATCTGGAAGCGAATGGGACGGCTAATGGGGGCTCGCAGCTGACGATTGATGTGAAATCGGCTTCTGGAAATGCCTCGCTCCACCACCAGAAAAGCTTCCTTCAGACGGCCACCACTATTCTCAAGGCCTGTCCGCTCTGGGATGTCATCGCTATGCTTATCGTTCTTCTCCAACTACCGCCAACCGTCGTCTCCGTCGTACAGTTCCTCTTCGCTCTGCTTACCTTCGTCCCGCCAACCGCCACGACTCTGAACCTCCCCTCCCTCAACGACATCATGGCTGGTGCAAGCGGTGCACCGTCATTTCAGACAATACTACTGGTCGACGTGATCATGTTCATTGCGTTTGTGTCACTGTGGGCACCTGTGCAGAACGTGGCTCTGGATCTCGCTCAGGCAGTTATTGCCATTTCTCTCGGAGGTGCTGCTGCATCGAAAGGAGGAACAAGCAATAGCATACTTTGCTGTGTCTTCATCATCGGGGTTTCCCACCTCATTCGTGCTCAATCTGCCCGTCAGTTTGGTTTGAATGCTTTATGGGCTGGCCTCTCGAAAACAGGATTCCGAGACATTGGAAATGTGCCCGTAGTGGATGCAGCCTCTCAGCCATCGTCTCGACTTCACGCTACCCACAGCATGGCTCGGAAAATCATAGGTGTGCATATTCTGACGCAGGGAGTGGTCCGACTGGTTCGCAGATGGTACTTGTACAGCGCTGCACAGAATAACAAGAAATCCGACTCGGATTTCGGCTCTATATCCACCGCCAGCACACCGCGGACAGCTACATCTATTGGCGAATCTGGAGCAGACACTACTGGAAGTGCCAGTACCGATGGACGCCCTCCTGGACCATCTCCTGCGGCACGTGAAAAGGAACATAAAATTTCGAACACCAAGAAGAAAAGGAAACAGGCGAACCATGTTCGCAGTCAACAGCCTTTCTGGGCGGCCCTCGCGAACGCCAAAGTGACATTTCTGAAAGAACTGGAAAATCAGCAGGCATCGTCGGATGCAATGGAAGCAAATGCAATGGACGTGGTACAAATCGGAAACGCCAATTTCAAAAACGGCATGGAAAGAGTGTGGATCAAGGAAGTTTGGCCGACGGAGATTTCTTTTGGAGCATGTTTACCGTGTCGCTGTCCGGAGCAAGAAGAGACACAACCAATTCGGCAACGGAATGGCAAGACAATCAGAGTGCGATTGAACAAGACTGATTGGAGCTCGACCAGAATTGCGGAGGAGGAAGTGGGCGTGGAAGCTGGAGACGAGCGGGTAGATGTGTGGAACGGCAAAATCTTTGGCCTCACAGCCTCGACAAACTACATCTGTGAGTTCATTCGGGTTGAGGATGGCGAAGTGTTTTACACGACGCATATCACTACCCAGCCTTTGCCCTCCAATGAGCAAGGTAAGTCACCTATCCAGAAATCGTCCTTGAGCTCGCACCTAACAACTACACAGCTCCTGCTACTGCCGTTCAGCCTCAATCCTTGCGTCCACTGTCTCCCAAGACGACCCTGAAGAACTCTATCCAAGCTGCCGAACAACAACTCGAAGCACAGCGAAACCGTATCAAGCGTAACAAGCGAGACCACAAAAACACTCTAGCGAACTTGCAAAAGGAAGTCGACAGTCTCAACAGTCGACTTTCTTCCAATGGCGGCAATGACGAAAGACAGCGGCAAAAAGTTCGCCAGCTTGAACAGAGTATGCAACAAGCCAAAGTCAAAGAGGCGGAAATTCTTGCCGAAATCGAGGAGATGGGCGAGATCCCTGCGGACGAACTGCAGCAATTCAAGTTGAAAGGAACGAATTGGAAGCAAGAGCAGGATTGCTTGTCCACTTTGCGTAAGGACTACGACGAGTGCAAGGCAAGGGCCGATCGTGAACTTTCCCAAGTTAAAACAGACATTGCCAATCTCTTGCAGAAACGCCAAAAGCTTGAGCAAAAGGCCTCCAAGTACAACGAGCAGCACGAACGTCTTCATACCGAAAAAGACCAATCCCAGAAAGCTCGCGATGGACGTGTGGCGAAACGCAACGAGGAGCTGAGCAGCCGAGGAGAGATCGAGCGCAGATACATCGTTCAGGCTGCTAAGATGGAACGTGAAGAGCAGGACTGTCTCACCACAGCTACAGAGGCACTCCAGATGGCCAGCCACCTTGAAGAGCTTTTTAACAGGAACGTTCAACAACAGTCTATGCCCACTACCCCCGAAGGTCCTCTTCCGGGCACAACCCGCACATCTGGCCTCCAACACCACAACACGTTTCCTGGTGCTCAACTCGGCTACCAGTTCCCCAGCACGATGCACGGATACAACGACAATGCCTACCACAGTAATGCCACATCCATGTTTCACGAAGGAGATCGAGGTCGCTCGAGCTCTATGCTGTCAGGCGTGAGTGGCTTCACCGACGAACTCGATGACTATCCTCTTCCGGCGTACTCTGTAGTCTACCCACCAGTAACTAATGGAGTGCATAGCAATCGCGAATCTCCAAAGAGCAGTGCGGGAAGCGGGAGCAGCAATTCGGCCAGTGGAGGAAGTTCTAACATAGATCCGGTGTCGCCAGCGCCTAAGAACCTCAGTCCTGTGTTCAAGAATTCGCCTCCAAGTCCACCCGCAACAACAGCAGGGGTTTGGTAGCACTTGTTGATTATCCAAAGAGTAGATAGTGTTCATATAGCTCATGCGAGGGCTTCTTTTCTCCGTCAAGTTTGTGCCTCGAGCAATTGTGACAATCCATTATGCCATGTAGTGTTGCTCCCACTGGTAGGTGATGAATGCCTGATGGGTTGATGTCAAAGTCGGGAGAGCAATGCTCGCGCGTCCAAAAGCCGCAAGGCTGGTTGCTTGGCCAATGGCAGCGTGTTGTTCTGGCGTTTACATTTTTGCCCGACCTAAACAAACGTTATTTTCAGGTCGCCATTGCGGACAGCATCCTTGTGGCATCGCACTATCCTCATCATGGCGCGCATTCATATTGATATTGATGATTCTCTCCCGGATTTGGCCCAACTTTTGAAAGCTGCTGGGCAGTCACCGCGGAAGAGAATACAGTCAAAATCCGCTCCTCTACCACCATCACAGCTGGGCTTGCGACAGGTCTCAGGCTCACGACAGCTCCCCAGCTCAGATCCGCGACCTCTTGATGCTCCAATTGATATTCAGAGCGAACGCCGGAAGCCAGAAGTCAGCGATGAGAAGCCTACGAGACCCAGGCAGAGGGTGTTGAAGAAGGTGGAGAATAATGCGAGGCTGGGCTCCATCTCGGCGACAAAAGAGAAAGTCAGATTATCTAGTGAAGAGAAGGGTTTAGACAAGAAGATTCTTTCGAGTAGGACGCCGAGACGGGTCGCAAGATCGCGGGTTCAGCAGATTGCATTCTCGGACGATGAGGATGCTGAGAATGGAGTTGAGAAACAAGAGAGTCACGACTCAGATGATTCATTACCGTCGCCTTCAAAGATCTTTCGGAAACCTCGACTGTTCGGCGCGGATCTAGACAAACCAGTGCGAGACTTGAAGCTTGGGAAGTTCTTGATACCTTCGCTCCCATCGTCTGGTACGTCGTCCGAGGACTTATTTGCGCCAAAGACACAGCCTGTCTCTACAAACTCGCGTCCGACAAGCTCGTCCGATAATGACAAGTCAGCCTTCCTGATATAGTACGTGCTGCTTCGCTGCAAGAGATACCCAAGCTAACGCCAATAGTGCGCCTCCCAAACGATATTCTCCTAAGAAACAAGCCCCTCGATCTTCACGGCCATCGACGCCTCCTCCGAGCCCAACAAAACAGAATGTACTCAATTCGCCTTCAAAGAGCAGGCCCGCCAGAATACCCACCGCGCCTCTACATCCCGACATTGACGCATTCTGGTCACAAGATGTTGTGAACGATTGGAATGAGCAATGGTCACCCAAGAAGGTCCTGGCATCACCAAAGAAGAATCGCTTCACCACGCCAGACTCGGATGCCGACTCGGACGCTCCTTCACCTTCAACATCTCCTAGAAAGAGCCCTGCCAAAAAGGATAAAGCGGCCGTCCAAGCGAAGAAAGATTTTGACTCGCGGAAGCACCAGTTGGCGGAAGAGTTCCTCCGCGAGCTCGACTCTAAGGTGACGAAAGGTCAAATCGCAGAGTTAGCAGCTTCCAGCGGCGGCGTCACGATCGTGTGGAACAAGAAGCTGAATTCCACTGCCGGACGAGCGAATTGGAGGCGCGAATGCATGAAAACGACTCATTCCGATGGCGCCGTCGACAGAAAGTATCGCCACATCGCCAACATTGAGTTGGCAGAGAAAGTCATCGACGACGAAGACCGCCTCATCAACGTGCTCGCGCACGAGTTCTGCCACCTCGCCAACTTCATGATCAGCGGCATCAAAGACAACCCCCACGGCAAAGAGTTTAAGGAATGGGCCAGGAAATGCTCCCAACATTTCTCGCACAGGAACGTGGTTGTGACGACGAAACACTCCTACGATATCGCGTACAAGTACATGTGGGAATGCACGGGCTGTGCCTACGAGTACAAGCGCCACTCCAAGTCCATCGATCCCAGGAAACATACGTGCGGTGCTTGCAAGGCGCCATTGGTGCAGACGAAACCGGTGCCCAGGGCGGCGGGTGGCAAGGTCAGCGAGTACCAGACCTTTGTCAAGGAGAACTTTGCCAGAGTGAAGAAGCAGAAGGCTGGGGCGAGTCATGGGGAGGTCATGGAGATGCTCGGGAGGGAGTATCGCGAGGGCAAGTCGTCGGGTAGTGGGAAGGGAGGTGGGAAGAAGGAATTGGATATTGAGAGTGTGGTCAAAGAGTTGGAAGTCATCACTTTGGATGGTTGAAGTTTTTTGACTTTTCCAATTTTTTGGGATTCTTGAGAGCTTTTTGGGATGACTTGGAGTGCTATCGTAGCCTGGACTTTCAATCGAGCTTCAGCTCTCTATTTCAAGACCTCTTTACCCACCACATTTCCACAGATCCTACGAGTACCTGTTCCGATCACTCGCACCAGCAAAATAAAGTGAGTGAGTGAGACACCCTTTCCCAGCAGTAGAGCACAGGCTTTCCGTGCATCCTGCCACCCATGCGAAGACCCGAGATCCTGTCTGCATTCCCAACCTAGATCAACGACCATCTTGACCTCGACCTCGACCTCGACTGATGGTATGATATGGCAGATCTCCATTGAAAAGTCGGGAAGCAATCATGCCATGTGCGAGTCATCTTATCGATAGCAAGGCAAGGCAAGGTGTGGAAAAAAATACCTCGGTGGCGGATTTTGGATCTCCGTTTGGCGATGGTGATAGATTGGATTGGATTGAGAAGGGGTTGGGAAGGGGAGGGAATGGGGTTGGTTGTAGTGTGTTGTTGTACGTAGTGGTTGTAGGATGATTGTTGATATGTGGGGTTTTTGTTTTGGCAGGTGGTGATTGGAAATGGAAATGGAAATGTAAATAGCTGTCAGCGACGTTTTGGATTTATACATTACAATGGCGACGGGAGGAGGTAAGTGAGGTTTTTTTTTCCTGTGTTTGGAATTTGTTGGCCCTGAGGATTTATTGAGAAGGCGGACGTTACACGGGTTGGATGCGGATGAGTGTCGAAGGATGTAGAGTGACGATGCCCTGCCCGTAGTCATACAGTGCACGGAAATACCCATGGAAGAACCGTGTTGATTGCTTTTTAGGAAGAAGAAGAGACGGAGGGGATTTCGTGTTAAGAGTCTAGGTCGGGTTCTTATTGTTTAATAGGTAGTAGATATACTCCCATGGATCGTCTTCATACTTATGGACGGGAATATGAATATGCCCTGTCTCCACTCGGGCTGTCAAAGTCGTATACGGATACGGATCTACTCATGTCCCCCTTATAATAAAAGACATCATCTCGAGGAGGGTTGGTAGGTAGCAAGATGGATGGGGATGGTGATGGGATACATTCTTCTACTCAAGACAAATATATTCTGAAGAATGACTTAGGAATACAACCGCCACAGGATTAAGTTTACAAAGAGTAGAAAAAGACGTCCAACAACGTAATACTCCATACCTACACAATCACTGCATAAACGGAAACGGAGTACGCCCACGAGAGTCAAGAGCAAAAAAAGAAGTTGCGACAATGCACAATTATTCCGCATTCAAGGTTGATGAACGGTAGGCTCGGGTAGAGTAAGCTGATACAAAGACATGATGGGTATCCAAAACAATGGCAGGCAGGCAGGCAGCAACAGAATCTTGACATCGTCCTCCCCGAGGTTGGAACTCATCCCGTGATTTCCATCCTCAAAAATACTCCTTCCGTTCCCAATTCTCCGTTGTCTGTTACAAATGACCACCCAGAGCCCACCCATTCTCCTATTTTCAGGTCTGCCTACACAACATGGAACACCATAACACACAGACAATCCTATAAGCGAAACAAAACAAGTTCGGACTACCTCCCAAGGAGATTTGACCCCCGCTTCTCTTTCTTCGGACTCGACACTGGGCTTCCATCGGGACTATAATAAATGCTCGCAAGTCGCTCCTCTTGTCTCTGTCCCGACGGCGAATCCTCCTCGTCAGTACTCAGGACATCATGGTCATTCGTAACAGCACCCACGGCCTGGGCAATTGAGTTCTCTGAGTCCCTGCTCGATATACTCGGTCTCGTCGTATTGGAGTCCTTGCTTGAGTACTGACTCACCAATCCATTTCGGTGAGGATGGATCTCCTCTAGTCTCGCTAATTTCGTTTGCGCGCGCTTGAGGTCCTTCTTGTAGCCTTTGACATCGAGTTTGTAAAGGACGATGTCCTTGACGTGATAATCGATTTCCTGTTGGAGCTCTTCGATTCTCACGGCGCGGGTTGCCAACAGATTCTCTTCTCTGCGTTTTTGCGAACGGAGGAATTCCTGAGCCCTTTTGCGAACTTCCATGATAGCAGCATCGATGTCGGGCTTCTTTTCCAGCAGCGCCGTGGCGGGATGTTGTCGCTTCTGCACCTCATTTGCCGTCCGTCGGAATTCCGTGTGGATCAACTGTCGGAGTTGATCTCTCTCGGCTTGAACTGTCCGGAAGGTCTTGTGTTGCTCCGCGATCGTGCGTTCAAGGCGCCGAACTCTGTTGGCATGGTTTGTATCGGCCTTAGCATTCTTGGACAGGACTTTGTTGGCCGCTTCCAGCTCCTCCATCCGTCGGTCCTTATCAGTTAATCCTCGTTGAAGATCCTCCAACTTGAAAGCCAGATCGGCGATGATTGATGGGAGATCGGCCTTGCCGCTGCCAAGCTGCTGCTCTAATTTTCTGGCCCTTTCCTCCGCCGCTTTCAGCTTGTTCTGTAATTCATCGAGGGCCGATTGTTGAGGTCTTTGTCGTAGTATTGCAATCTCCTGATGTAGCGCCGGTAATTTTGCAATTTCCAGACGAAGCACCGATTTGTCCGCTTCGAATGACAACCTCTTCTGCTCCACTCTTTCCCTCTCTTCCTGCAGGACTTTGTGCTTTTGCTCGATGAGCCTGTGTTCGTCTTCCAATTCGTGGTGACGGTGCAATGCATCTAGCCTATGCATATTCGCTTCTTCCAGCCTATGGTTGAGCTCCGATACGTTGTTTCGTGACGCCTCCTCGTTCCCGCGTGATAGCTTCAGCTTATCGATTAAAGTCTGGCCATGTTTCACAGATTCTTGCAGATGGGCCTGATATTCCTTATACAACTCTTCAAACTGATCTCTCTCGATCCGGATCGTGTCGATATTGGCAAGCCGGGTCTGGAGTAGGCTGAGCTGTTTTTTTAGGGTATCGTTTTCTACCAGTGCTGTATGTAGATCACGATTCTGTTTATGGTAGGTAGAATCTGTTGAGTGTATTTGATTATCGTCTTCATCAGATATAGCCACGATCGGTGTAGGCGGGAGGGAGCTGGAAGTGGAGGTGGAGGGGAACTGGGACCCGCGTGTAAAATATCCTTGATTTGCCGGCGCACTATTGGGAGACTCTGCGCGCCTTGTCCGCTGAGCCGTGGCAGGGTTGTTCGAGTGGTCCTCGCCAAAACCTATCTGCAATTCTTGCAATTCAGTAATGGTTGCGTTGAGAGACCCTTCAACTTCGTCCAGATTCATGCCCTGTTCAATTGGTGATTTCAAACCGCTGGCCTTTGGTGTGGTCTGAGTAGTGATGCTTGTTCGCGAGGACGAAGATGTTCGGGTCCCTGGCCCAAACCCATGCGTTGAAGCGCCGCTGTTCCTTTTGTTAGTGGTATCGCGAGAGGCGCGGTTGTTCTTCACACTATTCGTCGACGGCCTCCGACTGTGCTGTGGAGTAATGGTAGGGGTCAAAGAGTACGAGGGAGTCGCAGGCGGCCCTCTCGGTCGATGCGGAGGGTCGACGCTCGAGCTCGTCTTTGGGCGGGACACGGCCGCGCCATAGGATGCTCTGCTGTCATTCTGTATCGTCTGGATACTGGGCTGTGGGCTTGATGTAGATGATGAAGGCTCTCTTGCCTGGTCGGAATCTATCGTCAACGGTAAGGGTTTGTCTGTCCATGGCGATCGAGATCTGTCTGACGAAGCCGACACTGGAGGGGCGTTCCTCGATCGTATTCGGTACAACGAGTGATCAAGGTCAGCTGTTTGTGGTCGCGGAAGTGAGTGCCGGAAATCAAGGGCGGATGAAGGTCTGTCGCCTCGCGCACCAGACGCAGCAGGTATGTTGGAGAATAAGGAGAGGTCCTGGCTGGCTGACTGAGCAAGAAAGAGATCCTCACCGGGCTTCGAAGGACCGAGCGAGAAGGAGCGCCGTCCTATGGAGAGTCGTGGTCGTGGTGCGCGCTGTGGGCATGTTATTGAGTATACGTGGGTATGTTGTGGAACGCGACGCGACAGCGACACTGACATGTGTCCCTGCCCTCGCTATTGATATAAAGATTCATGACACTGACACTGACTCTGACTCTGACTTACCTTCTTAGCTGGAGCAATCAGCGGCAAAGCCTTGATTGGCGGTGCATCTTTGGACCTGCGATCCGAATCGTCGCAAGACACCGGAGTCCCCACCCTGCTTCTTTCTTGAGCTTCTTTCTTGTGCTCCCCTCGCTCGCCTCGCCAGACCTGAAGCTTGCCAATCATCATGAGGCGGGACCTAGAAGTTTCTCGACTTCACGGAGCATCCTGTGCCAAGCCGGGCCTAGGTGGTAAAAGGTGCAGAAGAGAACAGTATGTCGATGGAGACGGAGATTGTGGAATGTCTGCAGTAGATATCACAGGGGCGACGTGGACGCGCTACGCATCTATATCATGGCCTAGAGGATAGCTCGATAGGTCCTCCGCGCTGGGATAAGGGGAGCATGGAAAGGGATGCGTGAGCAGCAAGCGGGTGATTGATGGACAGCTCGTCTTGGCTGCATCGACTGACGGCGAACGGCTTCAGCATGCACACCTGCAGCTTTTACGATGCCGTCGATAGTGGAGAGTGATATACCCAGGGCATGGTCAGAGGAATGCCCAGTGAGAGCATGCGGAGCCCTTGTTGACACTCTATTTGTGCTGGGAATATTCTCCGTAGCCGTGGTCGCAGCCGCAGCACCTAGCTCAAAGTCGCCGGCGCTAATTAAATCCACGATCTTCACTTGACAAGAAGGAGTCGCTCGATCATCTCAAAGAACCTCGACCGTCATGCCCGAGGAAGCCCGCCACCGCCGCCGTCGAGAAACATATGACAGCCGGCACGAGCCATCAGATTCCGAATCCGAATACCCTTCTCGCCATGGAACACGTAGGCATCGTTCGCGCTCGAGAGGCAGCGACAGGCGGTCAATAAAACGCGATGTAGCATCATCCCACACAGTCTCACGACGAGGCGACCGCTCACGACCAGATCGATCCGCCTCACCTCGTCCTAGAACACGAAGACGCTCGCCCTCGCAATCCCGAAGCAGAAGTCCGTACAGACGTGGTCGCTTCAACAGTCCTCCATCAAGACGTCGAAGAGATCGGTATTCAGTATCGCCCCGACCATCTCAAAGCCCTCCACCTCGAAGACGGCGTGATCTGTCGAGCTCGCGAAGCCCGCCACCAAGAAAGCGCAAAGCTATTCGCAGCCCACCCCCTCGAAGTCCACACGAACGGTCGCGCAAGCCTCTGCCTGATCAGCAAGTGGCTTTCAATGGCGAGGCAGGAGACACGGCGGTGGAAAAGCCAATCGTGAAGGAAAGACCCAATTTTGGTAACACTGGGCTCCTCGCCAGGGAGTCGAATACCGTGGCAGGAACGAAGGTCGTGCTCAAATACAATGAGCCGCCAGAGGCTCGGAAACCGCCAGCTTCACAGGCATGGAGAATGTATATTTTCAAAGGCGATGATTTGGTGGACACGGTGCCTCTTCATACACGGAGCTGCTGGCTGATAGGACGTGAAGCAGCAGTGGCTGATATCTTAGTCGAGCATCCCAGCACTAGCAAGCAACATGCAGTCATACAGTTCAGACACAGCGTCAAGGTGAACGACTTCGGTGATAGGACCAATGTCGTCAGGCCTTACCTACTGGATTTGGAAAGTGCTAATGGCACCGAATTGAATGGAGAAAGGCTGGAGGGCAGCAGATACTTTGAAGTCAGGGATAAGGATATGATGAAGATCGGTCTCAGTGAAAGGGAATACGTCTTCATGCTTCCGCCTGCGGAGTGAAGCGTACTTGCTGGATGAATGACGATCTGGATTGGATCAGATGCCGTCCCACTTGCAGAAGTGGGCGATTACGAGGCTTCGGACGTAAAGTCCTGAGCGTCACTGAAGTTGGACAATGGGCCGCTGTTTAGCTGCAGAAGGCGATCGGAGAAGCGTGTTTCAAAACGGCATCACCTGCAGCAAGGTCGTTCCAAGACTTCAACCCACTTGATGCCCATTGACATCAACCACACCACATTCTGGCTTTCCAGGACGCAAATCGCAAGGATGGACTTCTATTTAGCAACCTAAGGTGGTAAAAGAAAGCCCATCTTCCATCTTCACAAAAGTGGCTGTATCAGTAGTAAACTCCCATAGTGAATCATACACGCCACTTAAGATTCCTCCTAGTCCACTCATCATAGACCGCTACCAAGTTTCTAGCCTTGGTGAACTCCGCTGCTTCAACAACTAGTTCCCCTCCTTACCACTAGCACGTTCAACGCAATAACACCTTCTGCTATTACTACATGACGACGCGCGCATTATTCCAGGCCCTCTCCACTTTCACGATGGCTGAGAGACAGGACGATGAGAAAAGGAAGGGTAGGGCATGCGAACCCCTCAAACAAGTCACAGCAGCAGAAAAGGCAACAGGAAGTCTGCAGAAACAGAGACATTGTCAGGCCGTCAACAGAGAGTGAAGCACATGAAGCCCCGAGCACTGGGAAATGTTCCTATCAAGTCTCTGGCCGAGCAAACACGCAGTCCTCTTGAGATGCTTCTCCGCCTCCTGCTGATATCTTCCAGGGTCGAGGGCGCAGAGATGCCTTGAGGTCGACGTCGTTGCATATCGGTCTCGAGGTGCGCTGCATCCCTATCCCGGCCGGCTGACTAGCTCTGGTTGGCGCGAACTGGCGTCGAATCATGGCACCAAAGTCGACCGAGTGTGATGATATGCACGTACGGCTGCATCAAGGATGTTTCCAAAGGCACAAGCGGGGCTGTTCAGACACAATATTGGTCTGGTCCTCTGCGAGAGCTGCAAGCATGGAGACATGACTGAACACAGGCGCTGCAGTGAGGTGAGCAAGAGGAAACAGTGCCTTGCCTCTTGTCACCCATTTGCTACTTGTATCGACGCCCGGGGTATAAGCCTTCTTAGCCTCGAGGCAGCCTCGTTCGACCTGTTCTTATCGGGCGTTTCCATGAGTCTTTAGCTCCCTTGGCTTGTTTATCTGAGTACATACTTAGGTGTGTTCCCGCTGCGAACTGAACACAAGGAAACCCCGCACTTTAATCTATTCCACGCGAACTGCCGTCGTTCGTTGCCAACCAGAATGCAGACCACGGATTCGTCAGTTAGCGCCCTCATCATCACATTTACCCGGTCGCTCGATTACTTCAAAAATCTCAGGGAACAGCGGAGGAAGAAGAAGAAGGCCGTCAAGGTCAACAAGAAGAAGGAAGCGCTACGCGGGGACGAATTGAAGTTGTCCATGAGCTTGCGGCAAGGACCTATTGAGATTCAGAGAGAATATGAAAAGAACTACCGAGCCAACGGGGATAGATATGCGGTTGGTGATGGTGAGTCTCGCGCTTCCATCTATGGAATCCTTCATGTACATGTACTGACCGCCCTCTCAGCAATCGCCTCAGCCTCACTCGCGCGAGCGATCAGAAGACTCAACGCGGGGCTCCTAAGCATCATCTCTAGCTTCCTGAGCTGCGGACAGAAGAAGGCGCAAATGGACTACAAATACCTGACATCTGTATCCGAGCTCTCGCGGCAAGAGGCCCTCGAAGCTCTATCCCAATTGAATGCCAGAATGTCCCGTTCAGCCTTGTCGCTCCACGACGAACGCCGGAGATGCACTCACCCGACGGAAAAGGGCCACTGCATCCGCGGCTGCCCACGCAAACTCAACAGTCCAGATTTGAAAGCGTCTCTCAAAACCATCTCCAAGTCGCCCAAACAAACAAGTCGCGACACCAAAGAACCGCGCGCCCCAGAAGTGCGTCGAATCCAACTACGCGACTCATCGAAACCGGAACTCGCCATCGTGCGTCCACGAGCAGCACTAAGAACAAACTCCTCGACTAGCGTATCGACAAAGGGAACGTCAACACCACCGCCAGCCTACTCGCCGCCCTCAACACCGGGTTTCTCCCACCATTCCCACGCTCCCAGCGTAATCCCAAACCCCTACACCTGGGCCCCGCTATCTCCAGGAGGCAACAGACGCAATGTCGTAGTACCCGACCACGAAGGCCTAATCGTCCACCCACCCTACCCCCTCTCCCCCCTCCCCCCATGCGCCGAGTGCCCAAACGAAGAAGCAGAGGGCTTCGAACCGTACGCGCCCGTGCCAGCGGTGCAGAGACGCAGGGCCGAGAAGTTGACGCCAAGTACGTATACGACGGTGAGCAAGGCGAGCACGAATCTGGGCGAGATACCGATGAGTCGGTGGAATAGGCCGTGGGATGCAGAGGAGATGGGGAGAAGGAATGAGGAGATGAGGGATAGGACGTGGGCTAGGGAGGCGGGGTTGGGGTTGGAGGGTGTTCAGCGGAAGAGGGGGTGGTGGAGGTTGTTTTCTGGGAGTGGGAGGGGAGTGGTGGCTTGAATGTGTGTTGTTTGGCGATGTAGCGTTGGGGGAATCCGGGTTAATGATTAGTGGATGAATGGATGAATGAACGAATGAATGAACAACAAGACGACGTGCGACTTCAAAGGGATGCTATATACATGTGTCCGTCTTACCTCTATTCAACTCTCAAGGACTAACACCATCTCTCATTCTCCCAAATTCAACAGGTCCTGAGTGACCAGGACGACAAAAAACACCCCATGTAGTCAGTCTCCTTCCAAGGTTTGCCACTACTACGTGTATCACCGTAATTCAATAACAAAAGACAATACTCGGATTCTGTAGTAACGTCGAAACTTGGAATGAAACGGTTTAAAAGATCGGGTGTTGAGCGCGTGATTGGGACAACATATAGTACTATCTCGTGAATAAAGAAATGAAGAAACGACTTGCATCTACCTACCTACTTTACTTGCCGGTTCTGGTGGCACGGGACGGAACTGGAGGGCTTGGTTTACTCGGGACGGATTGTTTAGTTGGGAACGGCTGGCGCAAGCGTGACTTTTGCATGTTCCTTTTGCCGGAATCGAGTATGTCTGTTTGTTACTGGCCATCAATTGGTACAGTAGGACTTGATCATTGGGTTATCATGCAGGACTTAATCTTCATTCAATTGTACTTTCTCCTAAGGTCATTGTCTCTGGTTACTGGCACTCCGTTATCGCAAATGTCCATACCAAGCATCATCTTCTTGACGCTCTCGTCATGGTAAGCCTCCGGATCTCTGTCTCTCAGAAACTCTTCAATCCTTTGCTCCTTGTTCCACCCGCTCTTCGCGCCTTTGTATCGGTGCAATTCTGCCAGCGCCTTGTCGTGAGCCGCATCTCGCTGCGCAATGAACGACTGGGACATGTTGTCCGCTCTTGTCGCCTGCCCGACACCTGCGAGCGCTGCCAGAAAGGCAACGATGGATATGAAGGCCGAATTCGAGAGGAAGACCGGTTTTTGTGGACCGGTTCGGAGGGGATCTCCGGGCTTGCGGAACTCATCGTACCACTTCTCCCAGTCCTCCCATGTAGCATTGCCCATCGCGGCCTTTCGTGCTTCCGTCGTGTACTTGAAGTCCGGCACGATTGTTTCTGCCACGTCTTTGCCTGCCCACCCGGCGCCGAAGAGGTCGTATGCTGCTCGTTTCGCGGGATCGGAGAGGATGGAGTGAGCGTTGAGCGTCAGTCTGTAGCGGTCGAGGCGAGCCTGGGTGGAAAGAGAGGATATGGCATCAGGGTGATCGTGTCTATCTGGATGGTACAGCTTGACGAGGCTGTAGAAACGGTCTGTCTTGGTGTATGCTGCCCCCCGTTGCACGTCCAGTATTTGATACGGCGTGGGCACCCTTTGCGGTGGCTCTGGACTGGGCCATGCTATCTGGGCCTCATCCTGAGACCATGATTTCTTATCCTGGGACAAAAGACCATCTTTCACGGTTGCGTATGTTTGTCTCGTGTGACATTGTGCTGTGGTCCTAGTAGGTGGTGACGTCTTCGATCTGGACGAGTATTGATATGGGTTTGGCAGACATAGCGCGTTGTACGAGGAGAGGAGGGCGGCGGGTTTAGTCTTCGACAACATGAGGAGGGACAGGAGTTTGGTGCCTCATTTTGGGTCTGGAAGAGCAAAAGAAGGGTGGGATGAGCACATTAATAAGTCTAGATATGATCATATGGGCTTCTAATCGAATATCCTTGCTCACGTGGAAAAGTGGAGCTCCGGTCTCGTCTCATCCCGAGGTTCGCTCACGGCTTTCAAGATTGCCCCTTTGTCGTCCTCCATGTCCTCCGTTGCCGTCTTCGAACCGTGATCAGTGCTTGTGAATACCGAAAATCCATCTCGCAGTATTGCCTGCGGCCATTCCAGCCATGGGTGCCATTTCTTGTCCACGAAATGCACTATGCCCTCAATGCACCGGCGTGCCCATCCCCTCAGATACCACTTGTTGCCCCACGGCGTAAGCAGGATCGTGAAATGGGCAAGTATCACCAAGGCGCCGCCATCAAGGTCCCTTACCAGCGCCATAAACTCCTGAGGAACCAGAGCCGCCCATTTCCAGCAGATTCCTGGGTCGCTGTAATGACTACTGCAGCTATCTTTCTTCAACAGGTCAATAACTTCACCGAAAATCCCTTCAAGTAGCCTCAAGGCTTCAAGAACTTTTCTCTGATCCTCGTTTGCGGAATACATGGTGTCAACCATTCTCCTCAAGCCACAGAACTGACCTTCGATGGCTTCTGGCAATAACGCCTGCCCGTTCTGAGGTGGGTATCTAGAGTTGATCAGCATACCCAAAGGCCCGACGCTTAACCACTCCCATGCCATGCCCACGATATCGGCTGTTCCTCGAACCAGTGTCAGGGGCTCAATGATAGTATCGATGGACAAAGTGTGTCCATCTGGTACAATCGTCCCGTAACTCGAGAGAGCTAGGCTTGTGGTAGCAATAACCAGGGCAGTGGCAAAAAGGGCGTGACAGTTTTTGCTGGAAAGAGTTTGTATTTCTTCGCGGTACCTCGACAGTGCCATGTTTTGGTGGGCCAGAGCTACTGGCGCCCATGAGGAACGCTCTTGTGGTCTCAATGATGCAAGGTGAAGCGCTGACATTCCTGCTCAGAAATCAGCGATCAAGGCGTCTTCTCGAAAGGTCGCCGGAACATTCTACCCAGCAGGCCCTGCATCACAAACGGCCACTCAAGAGCTATTTCGGGAATGGCGAACTTCCAGACGTGATTCATTGCTTCATTGTTTATGAAAGAAGTGCAAGTTTTGGTGCTGTAATGATGCATCAAATACACCAGTCGAGCTGTCTCCTACTGTTGTCAGCCCCTCTTACATCAGCAGAATCAGGAAGATCTTACTTGGTTGAGAGCAGGGTCTCTGCAATTGGCACATTTCGAGCTCCGTGATGATTTGGGGACGAGGAGATCGCAGGATTCTTTGCGACGTACACAATGAGAACATGGTATCCTCTCATCGCACTAATCCAAGGTGTCAGATTGCTGCATGTTTACCAGAATGGGATGCTGAAGTGGGGCTACAAAGTGCAAACTCACCTTCACGCGACGATTGCGGCAATTGCTGCACCCGTCCTTGCTTTTTCGGTGACATTGCCGTGTGAGTTTTTGTCCATCCATTCTTGCAGTGTCAGTCGAACAGGGAAACGTAATCGGTGTTCGTTTAAGAGCGGAGTTAGTGGCATATTAGTAGTATCCGTCTCGTTTGTGATATCAAGGGTACGTGCGGCGTTCTCTGTTCAAACTGAAACGTCAAACTACTTTACTAGGCGGGAACACAAGTCCTCTTTCCGGTCGACCAATAGCACCATCACGTTTCAATTTGAGTTCGGATCCGGCACTGCTACTCCACGGCCCGATAGCGCGCGAGCTTTTCAGCTCTGTCACAGCATTGTCATTTCGAGAATAAAACTGTCCATAGCAGTGGCAATTCTTCATCATTGTCATTGTGATCGCGAAGATCAAGACTAGCTCTATGGCAAGAATATTGCTCGAAGTGCATTGCGACAACCAGGGCTAATTTCAAATCAAAAACTACGTAAGGACATCTAGGAACTTCATCACTAGTACCGGGCGTCATTTGTCCCACCGATCAAAACGCTGACAATTCGAAATCCGTACTATTAGATACAATAAAGGCCGAAAGGCATAAAGCCGAAGGAGAATTTCAAATTACTACATCCAACTAATTCCAGGGGCCACTGTAGACTTAACGCAACTATTCTACAGACAGTGCATGGTTGCACACTCAACGAATCTCTTTTTCTGGGCCTGGCCTTGAAGCCCCGAGCCGCAATACAACGATACTCACTCAACATTCTACGTTGGTAACGATCCTGGGCTCTGGGAACCACATATTAACGGGTGGCCATCTCAATCAAAACGTCCACCTGTCGATTCCGGCCTACTGTACATCTGCGAACCACTGCCTCCACTTGCTGGCTGGCTAGCGAGAGAGACCCGACTATACTTGAGAGCTTGTCATGGCTTTCTGAAGCGCGCCGGTCAGAGAGCTCACGTCAGCACAACTCCGTCGCCTCAAATCTCTCACACGTACCTGTCACGCTACAAAATCAAATCACATGGTTGCTTGTGATTATCCATCCAAAGATAACATGACAATCATTGAAACGATTTGCTCTCACGGCATGAAAGGACTGTTGCCATCCTTCCGAGTCTCTCCGTCTTCGATCTGATGCATAACAATTATGGTCGCTAATCGACGCAAATTTTGATCTTGCAATGTCGGGATATCACGATTCGGAAAACCTGCGCGACATCTGTTTGAGATCTAAACAGAAGCTGATCGCGTAGAACTTCGACGATCGAGGAAATAACCCCAGAAAATGTAGGCATGCTGAGCAAGATACTTGGAAACACTGATGATTGGTTGGACACTGGTTTTTTACAATCAGGCGGGCAGCATTGGCATCTGTGTGACTTTGTCGATTGTCGGAACTAATGTGCCGACGGAGTCAGATTGTTGGGAAATCAGACATCAACGAAGTATATCTTCACAATCAAGGAAACTGCAAAAAGAGTGGTAATCAGATGTTATCGCGGAGAAGCTCATGACGCTTCGTGTTAGACTAACTGGGTCTCACTTTCACACCGAGTACGCACATTAACAGCTCTTAATAATCTACACTTGGACATCATAGCCGTTGTGACTTTCACGCTTACGATGGGGACAACTTGAACTGACATGTTGCTAATGGTAAAAGAGACGGCCCGAGTGAACATGGCCGTGACAGCATGGCTGGCATGAACTACAATGGTAGTAAGCAGAATGGTAGAGGAAAGGTGTGTGGAGTGGAAAGTGGCGGCAGACGGTGGTGGGAGGTGAGTAAGCATGAGGGATCTCCGATAGACAGGCTCAGATCTGACACTGATATGAGCGGCTTCATAGATACTCTCCTGCAGTCGTCGCCGCTCACGCAAACTCTTTTGGACACGTTTGTCGGCGTCTTTCCACTCTGGAAGTCGCAGAGAATGGCCTAGATCTATCTTCAACCTTTAACCAGGCAGCGGCTGCTGGGCAACTGTTATGCTTGTTTCTTATCGCTTCATCACTGCTGGAGTGCTATCCACTATATCTTGTCGGATTTTCTTGCTATTCACATTCTGATCATTACGGAGGAACGAGCGACGGAGCCCGATCCGGACCCAAGTCGCCATAGATCATGGCGCTACATCTTTCACGTACAAGGTCGATTTTCTACGAGACATCACTCTCCTCGGTGCAATAGGAAGATGGATCTTCAGCAAATATGAAACACGGGGTCTACAATCACCAGATCAGGCAAGGACAGAACTAATTACAACTATGCCCCTGACGTCCCCGACTTCGATGGCGGATGCTACGTTGGTTCCAACCATGGTGTCTCGGCTATGGCTGAGCTTGTCAATTATACTGATGATACTAAGAAAATCTTCACAAATGCGGAGTACTACTATGTACAGGGGAAGAGATCGTACGATGTCAGTGGTGCTATCACTGGTGTTGCCAAGTATGATGGGGCGGATACCTTGTACTGCGATTTAGCCGCCGCCTAACGCAAGGATGTTTACCATTTGCTAACAAGAACATGGTCATAGAGAGATGGACGGATCTATCTTTGGCGTTCGAGGGCACCTACATGTGAGGCTGCCACACTGAACTCCAATCATCCTGTCCACCTGGACTATGTTGGGCTGACAGCAAACGGCAAGGGAGTCTGTAAATATGTCTGCAGATGTATTCATGCTCTTTGTCTCATGAAGAGATAACGTAAGACTTGTTGGTAGGCCCAGAGTACTTGCTAGAAAAACAAGTCTGAATCATTGTCGGCACTGTATCAACTGGTACTATGTAGTCTGTTTTCCATTGTCTCACCGAAATGTCTTAGTGTGCTAGCAATAACGAGCATATCCACTCATATGCACAGTGGAGATTTCCCACCAGCCTGCATGCATGAGAGCCTCGATCGCTGTTGCATCAGACACTACGCCCCTCTAATCTTCCTCCTCCTCCACCACCGAGCGAATCGTCTTCTTAAGTATTGGCCTGCCAATAATATCCACCCCAGTACGGACTAAAGAGCGGCTGAGCCAGAAAATGAAATTGTACATATCGTATTCCAGCACGTGATTCCCCACAATCGGATGCCGCTTTTGCTTGGCGCGTCCTCGTGAACGCCTGACAGGGCGATTTAGCCTCCAATCCCCACGGAAACAGATCGCGAAGTGAGCTGCGGTTATGTTTTTAGTGCGTGCGCGGCTCCGAAGTCTATTGACATACACTTTGTTTAGACAATGAGGATGAAGAAGCTGATGATCTGTCCATTTGACGCAGGGTTCGTTCGGTTCGGAAGAAAAATTCGCTGCCTTGAAGCACATCGCTGCCTCGATGAAAATCTCATGCTCACAACGACACCGACGGACAAGGGCAGGCGTTGGCAAGTTGATCAGCTCATTTGTACCTATCTTGGTTGCTCCCATAGCTCTGGAACCCCAACTAATTTTAATCGGCGAGATCTCGTCGCTCGATGATCTCGACTGGGATCGTAAGATTTGACCACATCGTATATCCGTCCTGTTGCCTCATCGATTGTTGAGGCTCACAACTCAACTCTGTTGGTTCCTATGTTTTCATTGTCCGAAAAGGCTGAAATGCCAGCCTTGCGGTGTCGTCATCGAGATGTAAGGCTAGTAACTTAGCGTACTCGCTTGAGACGGACACGATAATAATCTACATCGCGACCTCTGCCGCATTCTTTCACTACCCATGAGCGAATCAGCCTCGGCGAATTCTTTCCAGCTTCATCAAATCATCAAGTCGGACCGTACCGGTCTTCTGGACAAGTACAGACTGTGGAGGTGAATACAACTTCGTCTCCATAGAACCAGGCGCACGGTATGCGCCGAGGTCCATGGACAATGGACCAAATATAATCATTAGGAGGTTGCTCATGCATAGCTTCCGGTGATATTACAGGATTCGTCCATTTCGAGCAATCAAGAAATTACGTTACATCCGAGTGTGTGGAGAAGTTCGATGGGACAGGGTTGCAGAGATCGTAGTCGGTTGTACCCCAAGATTCGTTACCTCCAAAGCATCGGCATTTCTGCCCCGTGCGCGTTCCTGAGCGTACCGTCCTCCCGGTTGCCGATTCTACTACCGCCGTAGTCCATCTACAGTTCCAACCAGACTCTTTCATGGAGTCTGCCCTGTAGGGGCCCCTAATAGTAACAAAACATGCACTCCCTGGTTCAAAAAAGGTCCAGATATTTCGCCTTTGTTAGGTGAGAAGCTACGCCTTCTTTACGAAATCGTCCTGGGAATCAGGAGGCAGTGTCCAATGCAGAGATATCAAAACATTCGCCTCGTAAACCTACTCCTTTCCAGTAATTTACATCCTGAAATTTCGTTGTCGTTACAATGTCTTTATTAAGAGAAAGAGAATTCCGAAAGAAATTAGTCATGCCAAAAAGAGAAATACGAAGGCCGCAGATACCTTTGGATATTGAGTAGCGACTCGGCTTGCCTTGCCGAAGTATTCGGAACTTTTTAATTTCCGACTTCGCAGCGTGATATTGGTACAGATCCATAAGTTGAAACACAATCACGTTCGAGCAGCTATTTTGATAATCTAGCATCCTTCACTACGTAATCGAAATCGAAGACCGTAATTAGCGAACTCGGGAGTAATTAACCAAAGAACGGACCTACTTCACCCCAAAAGCGGGTTGAGTTAGCTGTATTTTACAGTTCGAAGACTTGTACGCTGAACATAGAAGATAGCGAATAAGTGTCAAGGCTAGTGATGACGCTGTAAAGTTACCAATTACTCCATAATCCATAGCAATAATATGGTGAAGTGTAAACAGCGTCATGTACTTTCGGCCTCATTACGGCGGATCTACCGAGCAAGGTTTATTTAGCCGCTTACCACAGTACAGCGTACGTTGTAGACATCGAGAGAAAGGGGGTGGGAGGAAATAACTTTGTACTAGGATCGAGGGTCGCTAATACGAGAAGGTCTAAACATAGTTCTAGATCCCTTTGATCGGTAAATCGTACCTGGATCCGTGATATCCGGCCCAAAAAAGGATAGCACGGCGACGACTTTCACAAGTATAACATATTCAGTATATATATATCATGTACGCTTCTCCCATCAGCTGTCCATCATCTCAACTTTTGCAAACTTCTCAGCAACAACTCACAAACACTCTTCACAATGCGCTTCACACTCATTGCTACCACCCTC
This sequence comes from Venturia effusa, assembly GCA_007735645.1. Classification (NCBI taxonomy): domain Eukaryota; kingdom Fungi; phylum Ascomycota; class Dothideomycetes; order Venturiales; family Venturiaceae; genus Venturia; species Venturia effusa. The sequence goes on along the minus strand of CP042190.1, from coordinate 923,066 downwards.
TTCGCCACAGCATTGGCACAACAACAATGTCTCTGGGAGGTCCATGGCGTGACCGCATTCGTCCCAGTCGGTGGCAGCGTCGAGCTTAACGGCGTCGGTGTGGCCTGCGGTACCACCTCCGAACCCGTAAGTCCAACTCCTCCTCAATCGAATGATCTATTTCCCCCTCCCCTCGTCTTTCTTCTGCAGCACGCTGCTCGTTCTCAGGAGCCCGTACGCTGACACCAACCACCACAGAACTTTGGAGTCGGCGCAAAATGCAAGAAAGCAATCAGCCAGAAAGCCGGGACCTGCGACACGTTCAGGTACCCGAAAATCAAGGATACGATCAAGTGTGTGTACAAGAAGAAGGGGACACCAAACCACGGGAACTGCGAGAACAAGCCTTCCGCTTAGGTGATGCGTGGAGGTGAATCGCTCGTTGGAGGGAGCGAAGTTCCGTCAGCTATGGATAATGGGTGGATGTTGGATGGTGTATCATTCGTTACTCCCTTTGGTTTCTCAGTCGTAATGTGCAGCTGAAGTTGGTGGTGGAGAAGTCGACTGTCTTTGAATAAAACTAAAGTAATTAAATTCGGTACGAGAGACGCGCAGCAGCTTTCACCAATTCCGTGACCCTCATTCTCCAGAAAGGACATTGTTTTCCACGAAATTTGGTGGCCACCAATTCGAGATTGATGTTGATATATTCCTAGGATTACGTGTCAGGTTGTGAGGAGTTTATGAATCTCGATCTTGACTTGTGATTGACAACACCAATTCAGTTGTTCCTTCAGTGGTCCAGAACTGCTGAACCCGCTCGGGAGGGATTCACAGTCCATGTTAGAGAGAGATTTATTATCGATAAAGATCTCAGTGGACGGGAGCGTCGCTGTTCGGTAAGTCTTTCCATTTCATGAACAAGGCAAAGTCGAAACCTTCCACATTATTCCCGGCTTTTCTTCTTCAAATCATGGAAACAAACGTTCTCAAGCGAGGTGCAAATTCTCCGCCACGCCACGAGGTCGAGGATCGACTTGGTCAATCTTTCATCGAACACGACAAAGTGAATTGAATGTAAGAATGATAGTTTCCTTCATTTTCTGACCCCGTTGTGTGATCGTGTGGTGACGGGAGCGGCGTGGGCGGTGACGGTGAAGATGAATAAGTCGCTGAATTTTCATTTTCATGAGAAATTCCATAATTGGTTTCCATAATCCTGATATCGGCAGGCACTTTTCTCATCCTCGGTGTGAGTCATAGGATCAAATATCCTAGTGTGACAAGCTAGTCATTTATGTTCGTGGACGATCAAGCCCCGCCAGCCTTCATGATGGCAGTGGACACGCCTCTCAGGGCCAGCGCTGACCAAACCCCGTATTCGTGAGACAAGGTGAAATGCCGCCTATTATTTAATTTCTTCTTGTCTATATGTGCTTCGCTAGGAAAAAAAATGCTGTTGAGGATGGTGAGGGTGTGAAGAGGTGGGATATGCATCTTCATCTTAAAATTGTTTAGCGCCGATGCCTCCGTTGCTAGGTATCGAACGAGGTTTACATGCGTCGAATACGGCCATATGAGCAGTAATGGCTGTTTGTCTTGATGTTCTCGGAACTCGGCGACACAGCTGGCAGGTGTCTCTGATAACTCGTAGAATCGACGATTTAGTCGTTGAAATGGTTGCCGTAGCACTGGAGACGTGATTCCTGCCTCGAAGCCTGTGAACAAATTACAGGCAATCAGCATCGCATTCAGCAAGCTGCCACGATTACGTTCAGATTGTGTGCCTAAGATACGCAAAGATCGGTTGGACTGTTTTAAGCATAGCCATCTTCTTCGAAGCCTCTGATAAGCGACTGTCTTGACAAAGCAGTTTGGTATATACAGCCCTTGGCCGCCGCGGCATGAATCTCATCAGTAGTCTTTTGATTCATCAGAAGCTGCTGTTGACGCGTCCGGGTGAACACAGTCCTCACTTGCACGTCCAGCTTCCAAGCCTCGATCGAGTCCATGCTCTTTTCTTCTCGCTGGCACAGTTGCCATGTCGCTTGAGGTGGCAGCAAGAGGATAACAGATGAGTACAACGAGTCGATGTGGTCGGCCGATTGTGAAACTCGTCTTGGAAAAACGCCCGGGTGTCTGGAGCCGAGCCGACTCTGTTGGTCATGACTCGTATCTTGTCCAAAAATAGCAATATCCCAACGTCCCGTTTATCATGGTTCTATCTTCCATCATTCTCGCTCACGTTCTTAAGGTTTCTCGTAAGAAGATAATTTGGTATAGTTGCTGCCTTGAAGAGAACCATACGCCACGAGAAAAATTTCGTATAGCGTCTCGTTCTCTTGCACCATAGTAAGTATAGGACGAATACGAGCACGTACATAGCAGTCATGCAGCACAGTTTGCAACACATAATAAGCCCTTGAATTTCGCGCGGAACATATATTCTAGCTGACACCACTATCACTTCAATCAGGATGCAAGTCCAATTGATCCAAGCCTCTCACCACAGCACACCTCGTCTTGCCCTTCGTCACCATCTTATCCTCTCATCCTAAGCCATTGCGGGTCCACACATTGAAGCCCTCTCATCATTGTCGGGTTCCACGAGGTAGACGCATTTATGACACCAAGTATGTTGAGGGTACATTGCGTGATGGATATGACCACCACCGCCAATCATTACCATGCGATAATATTTAGATGGGCAAAAATCTAGCACGAGGTCATAGGCTGGTAGAGGAAGTGTGTGGTTGATTGGCTCTTGATCATGGCGTAAGTGAGGTGATGGCATTGAAGGTAGTAGAATCTAGAGCTCGAGATCAGCATCTCGAAATCGATATGTCGTTACGGATTGAAAAAGCTGCAAACATGATCATCAGCAAGCGGCAAGAGGAATTCGTTTTAGCTCAACTCTGGTCAGGTTACATGCCGGTTCGTTCACCACAATAAGTCCGCCAACTGATGGCCGCCAAGATACCATAGTGGAAGCTTACGGTCTCAGTTGCTTTAGATCGATCTTCAACTTGGCCTATGGGGACTTTCATGAAGTTGAGACTTCTTGATTCGAAGTGCGACCTCGGCCAATTTATCGCATAGTTTAGAAGCATTGCATCGCATGCTGATTTGTCACCCAAGAGAGTGTCAGCAAGAGCACTGCATTACATGCTTTGCCATCCATGCCTGGCGCGGAAGTCAGATTCTCCGCATCAAAGTGGAATCATGCCATTCGTAGAAATACCTCATCAGAATTCGTCAAGCCCTCCAGACATCTCAAGTATTAGCACTCCCATTCTCCTCAACCCAGTTCCTCCAGTCATCATACTCCTTGAAAGTGAGTTCGTGTCTATGGCCCTGATATCTAACCACGTTCAGATCTTTGACATTTCTCCAATCAGAACTTCTGCCTGACCATCCTGCCTTCCTCATAAGTGATACAATCGTCTCCTCCTTTGTCCAGCCCTGTTCACGAGCTACGTCCGGGAGATATGTAGAGCCAAAGCGTCGATTCCGATCCGTGAAAGAAATTCGCAGACCATGGGTACCGATTGTCCAGTCCATTGGATCTTTGATGTTCTCAAAATTGGTGAGGAGGGTGACGCCACATCCGAGAGTAGGCAGTTCGCGACGGGATATCTGGTCAAAGCGGTGATCTTCGAATGCTCTAAATGCCATGTCAGTCGATAGTGAATGAAAGCCATAACCAGGAAAACTTACGAAGTCAAAGCATAACTTCGCAGTCCGTCGTCCAGCTCCTGATCCTCGAATGTGCCTATACAACCTCTTAACGACTTGTGTCCGCCTTTGCTAATTGTATCCCAAGTCACAAAGAGAGGATACTTCGCGGCCGTGGCCGCGCCTTTGATTCTGGAGGAGCCCGTGGGCAAAGAGAATAGCGACGACGAAGAAGAGGACTTGGATGTATCGGTGACTGTCGAAAGAGAGGGAGTGCTTGACGAGGCTGACGAGTTGGTAGAAGGAGAGTTTAAAATACGGCTTATCGCGGCTGGTGGGGGAGGAGAGAGAACGCCTTCCATCTCATCATCTAGCAATCCCGCTTTCTCGGCACCAGCGACTTCATATTGATCCCATAATTGCTCTACTTCGCTGAATGAAAGAGGTTGACGCTTCTCCAGAGCGCTGGAGAGAGTCTCAAAGCAGTATGCACAATGAGCCGCGGTTGCCATAATCGTCAGGCCTCGTCCTCGAGAACGCCTATCACGTAGCGTAGTTGGAATTGGTATAGTGAGGGAGATTGTATTAATCGGTTATCTAAGGGCAGAGGTCTGATGTCTGATCTGGCGCGGGGGTGATGGGCGGGTTCAGAAGGATTGAAGTGCCATGAAGCCTTACTCACTATTCTGTGCCTGGTCCCGCAGCGATGTGATGGCAATGGTGGCTTGGAAGAGAGATAGGAGGGGGTTGACGGTCGAAAGTGGTTAAGGCTGCGTTACTGACTCGGAGGATACGGTGGGTAGTCGAACTGAGATCTAGTGGTACGAAGCCGAAGCCGAAGCCGCCCCGAAGCCGAACCATCCTTCTACCTTAATTCAGGACAATCGGAGGTACCTCCTACTCTGACTACGAAGTCTCTCAATCTTACCAACCACAATCTTCAAGCATAAAATGTGCTCTGCTTTTTAGTACCAGTACTCATCTTCTATTCTCGCGCTGGCGTACTTGTGCAATTATGTATCCGCACCTCGGAAGTATCCGCCGACGAGTGCAGCCACGACTTCGTCTAGCATGCATCTCCATAACCAGAGGCTGCAACTAGTTTTAGCCACCCAATTTTGCTCCCGCAGGCTTGCAGCCGAGACGCACTCTGGCTTGTTGTGAACCTCTCGCTGTCAAATGGTAGAAGGCATGGCGCCATGGTGCAAAGACTGCGGCTGACAGTAAAACAGCCTCATCGGAGTCTCGACCACGCCCTTTTTAACTTGCTGCTTTGAATATTGTCATGGCTTTGCAACTACTATGGTATATGTATCAACCTGTTTTCTTATGCTACAAGGTGTTCCCAACCATCAGCAATGGCCATGAACTCCTCGAGTCCCATCATTATAGGTAGCTCAAATCACGGCGATCCAGACCTCCTGTGCCGGCCCTCCAGGACAGTTGATGTGCTGATATTCTTCCTTGGCAAATTATGTACTGCATGCTGCCACTGCAAGGCCTCTACCCGGTGAGAGCTTAGTCTCTCAGGCGATTGCAACTGTTCTCGCCCTTCTCCTTCCCTCTTCTGGTGTTTTGAGAGGGATCAGAGCTATCATCAGCGGGGCTAAGTTTACAAGAAATGATCTGACTACCGCTTCGAGGGCTGGAGCACTGTGCACTGTAGTCCGAGAAGGAGAGGATGGACTGGCAAGAAAAGTTGATATTGGTAAGTTCCCATCCTTATTCGACGATAATTGCTCTGATCCGCCGAATATTTGGTGTCTCCGACTCGTTCTGATATCACTAAACTGACATGCTGCCTCAAAACTTCTTTTGCTTGCAACCTCACAATTCTTACGTTATCGTTTTGTGACCAGAACTCCATGCTAAGAAGATTTTGAAGTCTCATCCGGTTGGTTCGCAACAAAAATCCATGGAGCATTCTCCCTCCCATCGGGATTCGAGATTGTCTACGTGCCTGCAAACGCGGTCCGCCCAATATCCAATCACAAAGACACCGAGTCCGCACCATTTTTGAGGCGCAAGTCCAACGCAGCGTCGAGTTGCCTAAGCCGAGAACCCATTAGAGATATCTCAACATTTTTAGAGGTCGAACACGCACAACCAACAGTCAAATCGCCGACCCTCTCCGACAATTACAACATTCTCAAGTCCGGTGTATCTCTCGGCCAAGCCATATTCGCTGTGTTCACGCTGCACCGAACCAAAGGAGATCAATTGGATAAGTATGGCTTCGCTGCATTCGGATTGACAGTAGCTCCATACGCTCTCATGTCCATCATAAATCTTCTCGGCAGCTTACTCTGTCCCGAATATCCAGCCCTCTACCTTGTAGACTCGGAACCCATGCAAGAGGCCCGGAAAAGAGGTGGATGTTTCGACGGGACGGTGGCAAATCTAGTTATCGACATGCAAGTTCTCCAATCAGATAGCCATGGCGCTTCATATGATCGCAAAGATTTCATACTCCACACTTCAGCCATTATCTTAGGCTTCCTTCCCCTTTTAGTTGTCGCCCTGATATCTCGACTGGACGCCGCTAGCAGTACACTGGCGCAACGATCGTGGCTGATGACGTGGCTAGTCTTTGGAGCAGTGTTTGGTCCCATCATTGAATGGCGAAGGGGGGAACTGATGAGTTATGGGCAATCGACATGGTCAGCGCAGTTTTCTAGCATAGGACTGGCCGCTTTTTACGCCGCTCCTGCAGTGGGCGGGTTCGTGGTTGTTGGACAGATGATTATGGATTATGGGACATGTATACAGCTTAGCTGAATTGATGTATTTTGCTGTGAACCTCGTGCCTATTCATAGGAAAGTAAACTGGAGATAGCAACAATTCGATAAGCGCCATACCTCAGTGTAACCATAGCTGCATTTTTGTAGCTAGGCTAGTACGGCGGGCTTTTTTGCCTATCCTAGCATGCTCCTTGTCGAAGACGAGTACTCCAAATGGCTGCCCACGATGCCTTGACCATGATGCCTTAACCGCATCCATCGCCTTCGGAATGAGGAAACAACTTCGGCAACTCGAAGAGCAGCATCCTTTGCGTGGACACAATGGTGACTTTCAGCAAATTTGTCAGAGCCATGAAGAGTGTCCAAGCAACCTTACTCTGCTCGCTCAACCTTTGTCCTCCTTTGAGAGCCCTGAATCCATGGCCTCCAGATCTCCCGAATCGCAAGCGAGCAGACTAATGCCGGACAGAGAGCTCGGAAGGTCAACGCTTTCCAAATCACTTCCTCATCCCTCGAACGCCGATTCATCTCCACTTTCACGACATCCCCTCATCCACCTCCATATCCTCCACCTGTCCCGTCCGCTGCCCATTATCCACCCTCCCAAACCCAGCCGCCCTCTCCGCCTCCTCCTGCGTATGCGCACCCTCCTTCAACTGCTTCACCCGCCTCTTATGCACCTTGCCCTTCTGATGCGCCTCCATATTCGTCGCGCTCTCAAACCATTTCGCGCATTCGAGACAGTAGTGCTGACCCAGTCCTGGCAGTTCGTCTTCGGGGCCCTTTGTTTGTTTGTAGAGCTCGAGGTGGCGTGGGGAGGAGAGGTCTGCGGTGATTTGGTCGAGGTCGCGCGTGAAGCGGCGGGTTTTCTTGTTGTGTTTTGCTATCGAGGGCATGTTTGCTTTGGGCTGTGGGTATTTTCGATTTTTGGGGAGTGTAAGCGAGGGGAATTCGAGGATCTCTGCGAGAGGTGGTGGTTGAGATTGTACTCCGTAGAATACTAGTAGTGATTCGGGAGTTGACTTTTTTGTTGTCGCATTTGTGAGGACAGGACCCAGAGCGTGCTGATAAATTCACACTGGAATCGAATATCTCGGCACGATACGATGGATATAGTACTATGTGATATTGAGGCCACAAGGCCGTAATTCTTTTGTCAACATGAATCATACGCGCTTGGAACAGAATTTACGTATCAGCCGCAAAGTCAAGTCTAGTATGGTTGATATCAGCGAGACTGAGTTGCTGTGGGTTCTCCCAAATCACACGGTCATTTCAAGAACCCGTAGATATGCGGAGGTTGAAATCTTGATGAATATCATGAGCACGAGTCCAGCTCCTCGCCTTACGAGGATGAACAGCGAATCTCTGGAAATCCTCTCTCCTTCTTCTATCATGCTCTGGAGGCGTTGACCGAAATACTTCATCGAACTAAGATCAACAACTTGTATTACAAACGGTGTCTTGATTGGAGCTCTGAGCAGATTATTGTGATGCAGCTATTCGGTCACTCGGCGGAATGCTAGATATGCAACTCGGACGAGATTGGAGCCTTTTCCGATCAAAGGCCAGGATCCCCGTGCCTACGTATATAGTCCATATCAAGGTCTCTCGTCATTGAGCTGATGACATTCCATGGAAGGCAACATTATGTCATTCTGTAGATAATTAAGGAAGAATCCGGCTACAATGCAGAGCCTAGCGGGTGGAACAGCTCTCTATGGGGCCCGAGCCATCGTTCTCCGATGAAGATTCAGAGTTTCATCGGAGTAATCAGAGTGAACTTTTGCTGAGCTACAACCCAATAAGACACTGTGAGCTCCGAGTCTTTGGTGTTGCTGGACTCGAAAATAGCCATACTCCTCTTCGCACCACCAGACTCCTCGCATGGCACACAAAGACGACAGAGAATATGGAGATAATCGAGTCTAAATCGATAGAGAGTCTTTTGGTGTACTCAAAAGAGTGAAGAAACTTCTTGACTAGGAGTAGATATACTTAGCATACCGTAGAAACTGGCGACGATCGCTAGTGCCTCGCTTTTCCGCAGTCGTATACGAGCGAATCAAACAGCTAAGATGCGGAAACTGTACCGAGGTCCCATCGAGACGGAGAAGTCTGATTGGCGTAACAGGTTATACGGAAAGCGAGGCACTAGCGACACTCGCCAATTCCTACGGTATCCTTGAGGTTTCAAAGATTCTTTGATCTGGATGCCACGTAACCTAGGCCACATACGTCCGCCGCCTGCGGCCGAGGCGTAGCAACGCGAGCCACATCGTATGACTGTTAGGCCACAAAACGGTGACACAACTGTACTATATCTTGCTATCGTATATTCTATCAGGTTACATTTTGATAAGATCTTGATAGTACCAATCCACTATTTTAGGATAGACCGCTATTCCGGGACTTAAATAGAATGATTTCTGGACGAATAAGGTTAAACCCGTTATCGAGCTTCGTCGTGAGGCTGGGTATTCGATGTCTCATTGACTGCAGACCTTGCTTAATATCCGGCTCCACCAGACGTCATGTTAGACCTCAAAAGACTCGCTTTTCACGACTGCCATTTCAAGACTTCTGTGTAGCGATCATCAGTTATGGCTGACCCAAATCATTCCGCAATTCTTATCGTTGGCGGCGGGACATGGGGGTGCTCGATAGCATATCGCCTTGCCAAGAGAGGATTCAAGGACATCAAAGTCTTGGATGCCAATGCATTCCCAAGTAAGGAGAGTGCTGGAAATGACGCGAACAAAATCATGGAAGAACGTAAGCACTCCTTCTCAGTATATGTTCAGTTATATGACTTTCTTCGACCTTTGCTAAGTCCACCAGCCGAGGCACCCCCCTCAGACACAGATAATGACAAAGACTTTGCTTGGGCGACAATCGAGGGTCTAGCTACTGAAGTATGGAAGACTGATCCGACCTACAAACCTTACTATCACCCAACCGGTTTCATTTATGCAGCTGCAGGCGAAGATGCATTCAAAATGGTGGAAGAGGCACCAAAAAAGTATCCTGCAAATTGGACACCGCTTCGTATCGACGAAGACTTCAAGGCTACGATGCCCGGTGGACCATTAACAGGCCGTATGCCAGGATGGAAAGGCTTCTTGAGGAGTGAGCGAGCTGGCTTTGTTGAAGCAGAGAAGGCTATGGAATCAACGCGCCATGAAGCAACAAAACTGGGTGTCGAGTTCATTTCTGGGGACACTGGGAAGGTATCGTCACTCCTCTTCAGCGAAGATAAGGCCGACGTCATTGGCGCTGAAGCTGCAAATGGGACGAAACACACAGCAGATCAAGTTATCCTCTCTGCAGGCGCAGGAAGCGATAATCTATTGGACTTTAAGAAACAATTGCGACCTACAGCTTGGACATTAGCTCATGTCCCGCTTACCGATGACGAAGTCGCAAGATATAGGGATATACCCGTTCTCTACGGCTCTGATCGTGGGTTCTTCATTCCTTCACGCAGCAGCAACGAACTGAAAGTCTGCGATGAACATCCTGGATACATACATTTGGTCAAAGATGCCGAAGGAAAGGAGAGATCTGTTCCCTTTGGAAAACAGCAGATTCCTCTTGAGTCCGAAAAACGTATCCGTGATTTTCTGACGGAAACGAGTCCGCATCTTGCTCAACGGCCTTTTACGTTCGCGAGAATATGTTGGGACGCAGATACGCCTGATCGACTTTTCTTGATCGATCGACATCCGGAATTCAAGTCTCTGGTTCTGGCTGTTGGAGGATCGGGTCATGGATTTATGTGTTCGCCTGCTGTGGGTGTTCTCGTGGCGGATTTGATGGAGGACAAGATGGAGAAGCGAATCAAGCGGATTCTGGGGTGGAGGCCCCAAACTGCCGAGGGAAGGGACTGGTGGGATACGCAGGGGAGATTCGGGGTCGAAGGCAAGGTTATGGACTTTGGAGATGTGAAGGAATGGACTGATATCCAGCCGAACAAGTAGTTGAGTCGAGCATCGAAATTGTGCTTCCTGATCAAAGCTGAGAGGTTATATGGAACTGGAATAGCACGAGGGCTTATCGTTATTGCGACTTTGATTCCCGGGTCATCTAGGTCGCTTTTGGCGCTGTTCAATCTCAATTCAAGATGGTCTGGGTCCTCTTGGATGAGTTCTTGGACATCCGATGGCTAGAAATGTGCAGGTTTCCATGAATGCTCAAGAGTGTTGACGACTGAGCCTCTTGCTGGAGGATCGTTCTCGGCTACTCATCCCAGACGGTGACTATTCCAGACAACAGGTGAATCATGATTTGATAATTGGATGTCTGTTCTTTGGGAGGGCAACGACTTGGAGGAATTGAGTTTTTGGTGTTGACGCTTGATCACGTTGACGCGTAGGTGGCTCGGTGATTCGCGTCTGCAAACACCGATCGCATGTAAATAGAAAACAAACAAAGACTCTTGCGACCTACAGAATTGAACGACGACGAAGACGACGACCACGACTGACCCCCATCATGTCCAGCGCATCGCCCACACGCCCTTCTCGCCGGGCAGCTGCTTCGAGGAGAAAAATCGTCGATGATTCTGACGACGACGAACAATCCGCCCAGAATGAAGACAGCGAGGAGGAATTCACACCTGCACCCATTAAGGCAACGCGCACCACGAGACGAAAGCCCGGAAACGATGCGAGTATTATGACGCCGACGACGAATAGAACGCGGCGAACAAGAGCGAGCGAATCCGTCGAACCATCACAGATATTTACACCAGCAGAAGATGAAGAAGCTTCTGCGCCAGTCTCCCCGACAAAGAAGGCTGCGCCGAAGAAGCGGGCACCCAGACAGAGTGTGCGTGCCAACATTAGGAAGAGCAGATTGTCAAGTGCGCCGAGTATTGCAGAGGAAGCGCCTTCGTTTCTGGCACCCGTTCTCCCCACTCCACAGCCTTCTGCTTCGCCTGAGCCAGAGCTTGAGAACACTGAAAATGAGCCAACAGTCACCGGGGATACAATCATGATCGATGCAAAACCCGTGATTCCACCCTCGCCCCCTCGAGCCACACCTTCGAGACGAGACGCCACACCTCTGGCAGATATCACAGAGACCACGGTCAATGAGCGGACGCCTATGCCTGCTGAGAAGCGGCCAGAGGTGTTGAAGGTCAATTCGCAAGTCACAAATCTGGAAAGGCCCATGGACATTGTCGTACGAACGCGGCAGAATGCAATGCCTCAAGTGGAGGAGCAGACTGGTCCCAGAGCACGCATGGTCATCACATACCTCATCCTTCACAACTTCAAGAGTTACGCTGGTCGTCAAGAAGTTGGACCTTTCCACTCCTCCTTTTCGTCTGTTGTGGGACCTAATGGATCTGGAAAATCTAATGTCATTGACTCACTGTTGTTTGTTTTCGGTTTTCGAGCCAGCAAAATGAGGCAGGGCAAGATTTCTGCGCTAATCCATAATTCTGCGGCATTTCCTGACTTAGATCATTGTGAAGTTGAAGTGCATTTTCAGGAGGTGATGGATCACCCAGGTGGAACAACAGAGGTTGTGCCAGATTCGGCTCTCATCGTTTCGCGGCGTGCGTTCAAGAACAACTCCAGCAGCTATTATATCAACGGAAAATCCTCTAATTTCACGACAGTCACAACGCTGCTGCGCGACAAGGGTATCGATCTGGATCACAAGCGTTTTCTGATTCTACAGGGAGAGGTGGAATCCATTGCTCAAATGAAGCCCAAGGCGGCGAACGAGCACGACGATGGACTTTTGGAGTACCTCGAGGACATTATTGGTACATCAAAGTACAAGACACCAATCGAAGAGTCTGCCGCCCAGGTTGAGGAGTTTAACGAAGTCTGCGTGGAGAAAAGCAATCGTGTACAGCATGTTGAGAAAGAGCGAAACAGTCTGGAGGACAAGAAAGATAAGGCACTGGCATACATTCGCGATGAGAACGATCTGTCGATGAAGCAAGCTGCTCTCTATCAAGTTTGCATCGAGGAGTCCAACGACACACTGCAGGTCTCGCAAGAAGCCACTGCCAAAATCCAGGCACAGCTCGATGAAGAAATGGCAAAACATCAAGGCAACGAACAAGAGGTCAAACGTCTTGAGAAGCAGTACAAGGCTAGCACTAAAGAGTACGAAAAATTGGAACAACAGAGCCAAGCTGTTCTCAAGGAAGTGGCAAAGCTAGACAAGGAGACCGTTAAGTTTGAAGAGAAAAAGAAATTCCTTGCCAACAAGCAAAAGAAATTGGAAAAGACCGTGGAGACCAGCAAATTCGCCGCAGCAGAGGCCGAGATCACGATTAGAAACACAACTGACGACATCAATCGCAACGCTGCTCAGATTGAGGATCTTCAACAGGATATGCAACAGGAAGAGAAGGAACTTGCTTCAATTCGAGACAGCCTCAAGGGTAAGACACAGGGTCTGTCGGACGAGATCGCTGCGAAGCAGAAGTCGCTCGAGCCGTGGAACGAGAAGATCAATGCCAAACAGTCGGCAATGGCTGTGGCCCAGAGTGAACTCGACATCCTCCGCGAGAAAGAAGGCTCTGGCGCAGTGGCTGTTGCAGAGGTGGAGTCCAAGATTGCTGGGCTTGAGGAGAGCAAGGCTGCGAAGATGGAGGAGCTAGAGCAATGCAAGGCGGAGCAAACCAATGTTGAGAAGCAGCTTCAACGAACGCAGGCCGAGCTCGATTCGTCTGCAAAGAAGGAGGGTGCTATCCGCTCGAAATTGTCTGATGCTCGTCAAAAAGCCGATGAAGCTCGATCGAGTCTCTCTGCGAGCCAGTCGCAGGGCAATGTCCTCACTGGTCTGATGCGCATGAAGGAATCTGGTCGAATTAGTGGCTTTCATGGACGTCTTGGCAATCTTGGAGCAATAGACCAAAAGTATGATGTTGCAATCTCCACTGCATGCCCATCGCTCGACAATATGGTCGTCGACTCGGTCGAGGTTGGACAGCAATGTATCGAGCATCTAAGGAAGAACAACCTCGGTCGAGCAAACTTCATATGTCTGGACAAGCTTGCCCAGAGGGATCTTTCATCGATCGAGACACCCGAGAATTGCCATCGATTATTCGATCTGGTGAGGCCTAAGGATGAGCGCTTTCTGCCAGCTTTTTACAGCGTGTTGCAGAACACGCTGGTGGCCAAAGATATGGATCAAGCGAATAGAGTTGCATATGGTGCCAAACGATGGCGAGTTGTCACCCTAGAGGGACAGCTGATCGATAAGTCTGGTACCATGAGTGGTGGCGGCACTCGTGTTGCCAAAGGCGGTATGTCCTCCAAGCTCACGCAGGAGGTCACCAGAGAGCAAGTCTCCAAGCTTGAGGTCGATCGTGATGCTCTTGAGCAGTCTTTCCAGGACTTCCAGAAGCAGCAACGAGAGTTGGAGACTTCATTGCGAGAGCTGTCCAACCAAATCCCGAAACTGCAAACGCAAACGCAGAAATTGGAACTCGAAATCAGCAGCTTCGACAAAAATATTGCTGATGCCCAACGTCGTATCCAGGAAATTGGCTCGGAACAGCAGTCATCAAAAACTGACAAGGCTCGTATCACAGCACTGGAAAAGCTCATTGCTGCCGCTGAGAAGGAGACATCCAAGCTTCACTCAGAGATGGCCGGCATCGAAGAAGAAATCAAGGCTCTACAAGACAAAATCATGGAGATTGGTGGTGTCAAGCTGCGCATCCAGAAAGCCAAGGTCGACGATCTCAAGACCCAGATCGACACGCTCACTGAGCAAATGTCTTCGGCTGAAGTCAATAAGGCAAAAGCAGAGAAGCAAAAAATTAAGCACGAGAAGGCTCATTTAGAGGCGGAGAAAGAGATCGATAGTGCCGCTGCTGAATGCGAAAACCTACAAGAAGCCATGCAACACCAGATCGAGAATGCTGCTGGCTCACGACAAGCTGCTGAAGAGGCGCAAGAAGCGATCGACACGAAGAAGGAAGAACTGCTTGCCTTGAAAAAAGACCTCGATGAAAGGACGACTGAAATCAACGCAACTCGAGGAGTCGAGATCGAGATGCGCAATAAACTCGAAGAGCACCAGAAGTCCGTGAACGAAGCCCAGAAGCGACTCCATCACTGGAGCGAGAAATTGGGCAAACTTTCCATCCAAAACATCTCTGATATTGGGGAAGAGGATGAGCCAGCCGGTCTCCCACAGTACTCGAGAGACGAGTTGCTCGATATGGACAAGAACGAGTTGAAAAATGAGATTGCGATGCTGGAAGAGAAGCTAAAGGATGTCAACGTCGACCTCAACGTCCTCGCAGAGTACAGAAAGCGATGCGAAGAACACGCCACGCGTCTCACCGATCTCAACGAGGCCTTGAGCACCCGCGACACCGCCAAACGCACTTGCGACGAACTCCGCCGTCTCCGCCTCGAAGGATTCATGGAGGGATTCTCGACCATCTCTTTGCGCTTGAAAGAGATGTATCAGATGATCACCATGGGCGGCAACGCGGAACTGGAGCTCGTCGACAGTCTGGATCCGTTCAGCGAGGGCATTCTCTTCTCGGTCATGCCGCCCAAGAAAAGCTGGAAGAATATCGGCAATCTGTCCGGTGGGGAGAAGACGCTGAGTAGTCTGGCGCTGGTGTTTGCGTTGCACCATTTCAAACCGACGCCGCTTTATGTCATGGATGAGATTGATGCGGCGTTGGATTTTAGGAATGTGAGTCGCGTCCGCTTTCCCTCGCTTTCTCTCCTAAAATAAATTGCCCTTGTAAGAAGTTTGTCTGCTAACGTATATCCATCGAAACAGGTCTCCATCGTCGCCTCGTACATCAAAGAAAGAACAAAGAACGCCCAATTCATCGTCATCTCCCTGCGCAACAACATGTTCGAATTGGCCTCGCGCTTGGTCGGCGTTTACAAAGTAAATCACATGGTACGTCGCCCCTTTCCTTCCCTCTTTCTTATCTTCGAAGAAACAAAAAGGAAAATTGTCATCGGGGTATCCTGCTAACCCTTTGCTTGTTGATAGACGAAAAGCGTCACCGTGGAGAATAGGGATTATATCCTCCCACCGCCTCCTGCCGTGCGTGTTTGATCATGCTCGGCGACGACGAATCGCGTAACACGGTTTCTGGGATTTGGTGTTTGGCGCATGGAATTGGCGTCGATTGGCTTGGATTGGCTTGGGCTCGTGTGGATTGGCTTGGGCTCAGTGTGGATAGGCTCGCGTCTGTTGGGGAGTTGTTGGCGCGATGCAATGGAACCTCGTCTCCCAGTCATGAGTATTGAATGTGTGTTATATAATGACGATTGCCTTAGCATGTTTGTCTGTGCAATGGGAATGAATGTGTGAAGGCTCGCTCACTGGAGATTGAACGATGTCTTATGTTTACTTTCTCTCTCGTCCTGCTGCTGATCGGGACTATGGAGTGGTCTACTACTTCTTTGTCAGCTGAAGATTTGTCCAGTCGTTTGGTTTGGTTCACTTTGCCTGTCACCTCCTTTTTTTTCGGTATGCTGAGGTACAATTTCAGTGGTTCTCGAATTTGGACACCAAGATCACGGAGCTTGTTGACATGGAGCGAGCGAGGACAGCGATTCACCTGTATCAAGCAAGACGCAAAAAAAAGACGTAATCTGGAATTGAGACTGCGGCAAGACAGAACTAATCCGTCCAAACAAAGGAGACCTGTACACACATAATCGTGAGATCCATATACTACCAAATATTCTGCACCTAGTATCCCTCCTCCTTCCCTCATCATATTCACAATACCTGTCGATCTATTTCTTTCGTTCCCAGCTTCATTTCTTGGCCTCTGCAGCCTTCTTCGCCATCGTGTTCAATGCGGATCCGTTGACAAACCATTCAATTTGCGGCTCGTTAAATGTGTGGTTGAGAGTGATGTCGTAATCTGGCGAGCCGTCGGCTGGGTGGACCCTGAGGGTCATTGGCTTACCCACGGCAAGTTGCGTGCACAGGAGGTCGACCTTGTCGTATGGCTGGATCTTGTCGTAGTCGGCTGGATCAGCGAAAGTCAATGGCAACATACCCTGCTTTTTCAAGTTGGTCTCGTGGATACGGGCGAATGAGCGGGTAATGATGGCAAGACCTCCCAAATGCCTTGGTTCCAAAGCGGCGTGTTCTCGGGATGATCCCTCGCCGTAATTCCAGTCACCGATGACGACCCATTTGATGCATTTCGCCTTGTAGTCGCGGGCAGTGGCTGGCACAGCATCCCATTCGCCGGTGGTGGCATTCTTGACCTTGTTGGCTTCGCCGTTGGCGCTGTTGGTGGCACCAATCAGCATGTTGTTGGAGATGTTATCAAGATGTCCGCGGTACTTCAACCAAGGACCGGCCATGGAGATGTGATCGGTCGTGGTCTTTCCTTGAGCCTTAATCAAGATGGGCAAGTTGAGGGCATCCTTGCCATCCCATGGGGGGAACGGAGACAAGAGCTGTAGACGGTCGGAGCTAGGACTGACAGCGACGCTGACGGACGAGCGATCAGCTGGAGGTGCCTGGTAGGTATTCTCTCCTGGATCGTAGCCATTCTTTGGGAGACCGTCCCCAGTTGGTGCCTTGAGCTTGAACTCCTTGCCATCCTTGTCCTTGAGTGTATCCGTAAGAGGGTTGAAGTTGAGCGTGCCGGCGATGCTCATGGCGACAACGAGATCTGGGGAGGTAACGAAAGCGTGAGTGGCTGGGTTGGCGTCATTTCGGCCGGTGAAGTTGCGGTTGTAGGACGAGACGATGGAATTGGCCTCGCCCTTCTTGACGTCGCGGCGGTCCCATTGACCAATGCAAGGCCCGCAGGCGTTGGCCAGAACCATACCGCCAAAATCCTCGAACGTTTTTAGCTGGCCATCACGGGCGATGGTAGCACGAATCTGCTCAGAGCCAGGGGTGACGGTGAAGACAGCCTTAGACTTGACGCCGTGGGCCATGGCGTCTTCAGCAATAGATGCAGCACGAGACATGTCTTCATATGAAGAGTTGGTGCAGGATCCAATCAGACCCACCTTGAGCTCCTCTGGCCAGCCGTGCTCAGCAACGGCATCCTTGAACTTGCTAATTGGGGTAGCAAGATCAGGTGTGAAAGGTCCGTTGATGTGTGGCTCTAGTTCGTCAAGGTTGATCTCGATAAGCTGGTCGTACTCGGCGCCTTTGTCCTCCTTGAGCTCGGCGGCGTATTCGCGGGCATAGTCGCCAATGGCGCCACGCTTGGTAGCTTTTAGGTAGTCGTACATACGGTCGTTGAAGGGGAAAACGGAGGTGGTAGCTCCTATCTCAGCTCCCTGCAACGAATTAGTACATGAGAATCAATGTGAGTATACCAAAACAACATCGATGGAGGTCTTTTCCTGACAAGTCCGGAACTCGGATTTGGCAGGAACTCATCGTGATCGGTAGGGGTATGAATAAATGAATTTGTGCTCACCATGTTGCAAATCGTTCCCATACCTAATGAAACTTAGCAGGCTAACTTCAGAAACATGATGGTAAACTTACCAGTGCAAGACAAGCTGTCAGTGCCAGGACCGTGATATTCGACAATAGCACCAGTTCCACCCTTGACGGTAAGAATGCCTGCAACCTTCAAAATGATATCCTTTGGTGAGGTCCAGCCCGAAAGTTTTCCAGTAAGCTTAACGCCGATAACCTTAGGCGCCTTAAGCTCCCATGGCAGACCAGCCATGACATCGACAGCGTCAGCTCCACCAACACCAATAGCGCATATGCCTAGGCCTCCAGCGTTTGGTGTGTGCGAGTCGGTACCGATAAGGAGAGCACCTGGGAATGCATAGTTCTCCAAGACGATTTGGTGAATGATGCCAGAGCCTGGTCGCCAGAAACCGATGTTGTACTTTGCGCAGGATGTGCTCAAGAAGTCGTACACCTCCTTGTTGATGTCCTTGGCGCGAGCCAAATCCTTTGGTCCACCCACCTGAGCCTCGATCAGATGGTCGCAGTGTACGGTAGTTGGTGTGGCGACGGTAGGAAGACCTGCGGACATGAACTGAAGAATGGCCATCTGCGCAGTCGCATCTTGACACGCCACACGATCCGGACGTAGCTTTAGGTATGAGACACCGCGCTCGATGTCCTGGTTGTGAGGGTCGTCCAAATGACTGTAGATAATCTTCTCGGTCAAGGTAAGAGGCTTGTTCAGGCGCTGTCTAATGATTTGCAGGTTCTCGGATAGTTTCTGGTATGGGATGTAATTGCCCTTCTCGTGATTGGTCATTTCGACCTTTCTCGAGAGGCCATCAGAGACAGTGGCCATGCCTCGCACACGCGGGATCTATCAAGGTGAGCGTTTGAAGCCAGTATATGCAGAGGTAGTGGGTGGGCTCACGAGTTTCCTCACCGCCGGGCGCGACGCCAGACGCATGGAGGGAATCATTATGAAGTCCTAGGGTATGTCCAAATAGTGTGAGTGCGATGAGGCAGTGTGGTGATGGTGCGGGGAGTCCTGAGAGCGAGGTTAGCTTGGTGGAATTGGCCGAAGACGTCAGACGCGTTCAATGGTGGTGTTACCTATTGCACACGTCTATGTTGGACTAGCACATCGAAGAGGTCCCAATCTCCTAGTCTGGCGAGGTGGTGGTGTTGGTCAAAGAAGAGGTGGTTCAGCGGAAATGTGCACAGGTGGGAGAGATGAGCTTGCGTCAAAGTGCAGCAACTTCTGAGCTCCTTGCTTTTTCTAGGCGGCCTAGAGCAACGATCTCGTGAAAGCCGAGGATCATGAGTGTCTGCAGGCCATAAAAGCTTTTCCGATACAACAGTAATTACCATAGTTCCCATTTAAAATGATCTGGAGACCTGCCTGTGGCTCCCGGTAGCGCTCCGAACTCTGCCGCTTTGCCGTATGTGGCATTCAATTCAGTTGCTACGGTGCTGACTGCTGTCGACTTCTCTCGGGCGTCGGGATCGCTCGCTGCACTGATTACCTTCACTGCCCTTTGATTGGTGCACATATCCAACCCACTCTTTTTCTAAGGTTCACGATGTTCCAGATTTTGGCCGGCCGCAACCAACGGGATATCACGGGCGAAAACATCGGATAACCACTACACCCAGCTTCCTACCCGAAAAAGATGAGGTTCACTACCGCCCGGGCAATTCAAATGACACCGCTCTTCATACCTCGAGTCCTGATAGTTTCGAGATTGATTGGTGTCATAGTATCGTTGTTTCTCTTGAGAAATAATCCAGCAATGCGGCCACTTTCCCGAGTACACCCACTTCACCAAAGCTCGAACAGACGATGTCTCACCGCTCGGGGCCTTGGGCATCAGCTATCGATTGTCTTTCCCTCTTGAGACCCATACCGTTGCATCCAAAGAGATTTCTTCGATCTGATGACGATTTCGCTGTTTGGTCATACTAATGTTCAATTCAGAATGACAACATATACAGAGTACTTTAGCAGCACGTTCATTGGTAGTCTGTGCCAAGACCTGATTATATAACGACTTGCCAATTTCAAGGTTGTCAAGTACATGCACCAAATCAACTTACTACGCGATTAATCTAGGACGGTAAGCACAGTAGTTCTCACGCCACGGCCCAGGCGACTTCAATTTCTTGAACGGACTCGAATTATTCATTCGACATCATCTTCAGCTCAAGGGCGCCATGATTTGTCTGTCTGTCAGGATAGGAACTCCTTCTCCATTCAGTCGCGACATCGAATGACAAAAGTAAGATGCCCAAGATAGGCCTGAACTCAGAGCATGTTTCCCGATATGTACTTACGATACCGACTTCGTTTACATCTCGTCTCGAGTCGAGTAGAACTGTAGAGATGATTTCCATGTTTCCACCTCGAATCTGCCCAGTCTTTTCAATTCTTATGCGCCAATCTCTTGAAATGGTCGAGAAGACAGATGTAAAGATGAACATCATGGCACTCGAATTCAACTTCCGCACACCAGATCTTAGCATTAAAACATTTTCCTTGACTGTATTCTTAATAATCTTCACAAGATGACTATTTCACATGCTAATACACCCCATGCCTCTCATCCAACTCCCAAGAATGCTTTGCCCAAAAATGATCATCTCCACGTCAATATTCAGATACCACTACTGGCAGCAATAAAACTAGTACACAACCACCCAGGCCACCAAATAAGCCATATAACAACACTGGTCCACAAACCATGGACCCACCATCCCGTACTCGCCATGGCAAGAACCTGTCCCAGACCTCTCCTCATACCCTCCAGTCCACCCACACCATGGTGTCCATCTTGCACGCCGACCCACCCTGCTTGCGATGCTAGTGCCGATGCAGCAATGATGACCACGGGCGGTGAGATGAGAGTAAGCAGGGTGAGTTGCAGGCCTCGGGAGAGTTTGGCGGTCGAGGGACGAATGAATGAGTACGGTGCTGCGAAGAGCCCTACCAAGAGGGAAAGGGAGAAATTGAGAGTCGCCAGGGCCGAGAGGAAGAGACCAAGAAGTAAGAGGCAGAAGCATTGCAGAAGCATCAACTCCTGTTTTGTTGGTTTGTGGTTGGCGAGGCGCGGGAGTGCTGCCGCGAGAATGGTGGGAAGCGGTAAAGTTGCAAGAGTGAATGTTATGAATGTCGGCGTGAGAGAATTGAGTGGTGTGTGGTTGAACAGGTACAGTGGTAGTAAGCCCAGAAAATGGAGGCTTGTCAGGAGAATGAGAGGGTATGAAAAATGTCGTTCTTTGACTGCCACGACGACCGCAGGCACTATGGCTAGTGAGGAGCCCTCTTTGACAAGCGATGTATCCGTTGTAGTAAGGGAATCGACCCCAAGTTTGGAGCCTGGTTTAGTGCTAGCTGGATTCTCAGGTGTTTCCTCGCCACGTCCGCTTTGGACCCATAGTGCTATGCTGACAATGCTGAAACTGCCAGCCACGAGCATGGCACTTGGAAGATATGTTCCGATACTGACGAAGCGATTCGCTTGCATCAAGAGGTAGAAGAAGAAACTCTGGTGAAGATGCTCAAGAAGATTGTTCAAGCTTCGAACAAGACCCTCGACTGTGCGACCGAGGGACATTTCGTCATGCCACCCATCTCCCACTGTCTCCAGTGTAATGGCGTCAACGTGATACGGTATAAAACTGCTGTGCGGTCCTGTGGCGTGTCCTAGTCCCTGGTTCCACATACCGCGTAGCATTGTTTGTAGACGATCTGCGTAGTGATCGTTGTGATCCCACATGCGCTGCAGTGTACAACTGACACCCATCTGACCACTTGCCACACTGACTGCCGTATTGAAGAGATCCAGATTCGGCAGTTGTCCATTGATCCCATCGTAAACAATATGCAGTTTGTCGAATCGCTTTCCCCATGGTCCAGCAGGGTAGTCAATGGCCACGGCTCCTTGTAGTGCACCGCTCTTGATTGACAACGACTCGACGAAGGCAGTGTTGTGGGCATCGTGGTACGCGTCGACCCAGGCTTGCGACCCAGCAGTGCTGTCTTCTGTGATTAGGAAGATGATGTCCTTGGACCATAATGACCATCTCTTAAAGAAGCGTGCCATAGTAAGCAGGAGAGCCACACCACTGTAATTGATCTCGCCCTTCATATTCCTCCACGCCGCAATAAGCACAATGGCCTCGGTGGCATCAGCTCGTGGTCCTTGAAGCACGGCGTAAACATTGTGCCCAGCAATAGTGCTTCCTGCAGCTTCATAATTGTACTTTTGAGTCGCAGCCTTCAGCCCTGCGTCTCTAAAGATGTCTCCAATCTTGTGAACGCGTTCGGGACCAGATATGTGTTCAAAAGTTGCGACCTCCTGTCGGTATGCGCGGAAAATGTTGTGCTCACTTCCGCTGAAGTATGTATGCACCTGGCCGGGGAGTAGAGCGTTTTCAGAAACGTATGTAGATCTCGAATATTGGTTCAAAGGCAGGAGAAGAAGCCATGCGACTCCGACTAGAATCAGAAGGGCGGAGAGGTAAGGTGGGACTTTGAGGATCCTCTTGTCCTTACGGAGAGCCAGAATGGCATTTGCTACAACGGCAATTAGGCTCGGCTTTTCTTAGCAGTTAGTGTATCAGGCTCACCTATGGCAGCCATTCTTCAATCACCTCATTTCGATTTCCTGAATGCTGAGGCGCAATTTGTAGAATTGTAAACGTTTGGGGGTGATGCTTCCAGGAGGATGTCTACTACTAGAGGCTAGGGATGTTTTTAGTGCCTCACCATCTCTCGTCCCAACTTCACTTGTCCAACCTGGATCTCAAACATCTCCACCGACAGCTTGTCCTTAGGACACCGGAAACGAGCCTCTTGGGCGCTCGTGTACGTCTTTTTCCGTCACTGCCGTATTATTTTCGGGCTGTTTCAAGATACGATGTACTACGTAATAGGGACTCAGCGAGGAGGGACAGATCAACGTCTTTGATACGGGGCATACTGGAGCGGCGATAGTGTGTGTGCTTCAAGGGCTTGCGGACGCGACGTACGATCATGACGCGTAATTGTTCATTAAGCGTTGAGGAATCGACCTGACGAGGTGGGTGAATGCGGTGTACAGAATTGCCATTATATCAAAAATAAAGTCGAGTTGTTCTTGAACTTGGGCTTTCTCGATCGTCCCAACGTCAGCCACTCCACAACTTTGCCTTCCGACCATGGCCGTGGTGACATTAATTCCTTGGTCTGAAACTGTTAGCCTTTGCAACAGCTCTGACTCTACAAATGTGAACTTTTACGATTTCTTTGGCACAGTCGGTTGCCTGCTCAATTGCGAGGAACGGAAACGACTGCAATGCGAATTATCAACTCAGCCTCGACTCGGAAACGCGGGCGATTTCAAGAAAAAGAAGAGTATCAGAAAGTCATATCGAACAAGAAATGAAGGGCCCTTCAAGTTGAACGACCTCTCAGCCTCGAGTAGTAATGGGTGTCGCTCATGTAAGGTACTACACTCCATCTTCGAACATGTCTCTCTTCTCAGGCCCGAAGGCTGTTCGCCCGACACGCAAGGACTCTACAATGTCTCCACAAGTTTCGTGCTGTCAAGGACGCAAGTCTCGATCCATGACACCACCCTAAGGGAAGAGATACGATTGTTCCACCCTAACGGTAATGCAAGCAAGTCCGCCCAGTCACTCCAAGCTAAATGATCGAAAGGGTCTCCCAAGCGCTGTGACCTGATGAGCTCATCAAATTTCCTTCCGGGCCGAACAGATTCCAGTATTTCCATGGGCAGAATTTCGGAGTGGTTGGACGATTGTGACACGAATCACGCCCTATGCAAAACAAAGAACACAGGTCCCCTCCCTTCCCGTCTCATCGACGTGACTGAGTTGCGGAAAGGTAACAAGAAGGGGGTGAAATTGATACAAACTGCTATCGGTCAGACAGGGACGTATACATGTCTGAGCCATTGCTGGGGCAAAGTGAAGATTTCGTGCTGTACTACAAGAGACACTCTTGCTGATGCCTTGAGCTTCATCGAGTATGATTTGTTGCCCAAAAACTTCCGAGACGCGATAACCATAACACGAAGACTGGGAGTACGATACGTTTGGATCGATTCCTTATGTATAATTCAAGGCGACGCTCACGATTGGGATCTTGAATCTGCGCGTATGGCAGACATTTATCGACACGGCTTCCTCACCATAGCGGCCACTTCATCGGCAGACTCTACTGGTGGATGTTTCTCGACAACTCGAAAGGACTTATTCCTATCTCTTATCAACGAGGCCGGAGCACAGATTCTTGTTGGTGCTCGAATGTGCGACGCTTCTGGCCTTCTCACCAACGAAGCAGATATTGCCAATCGAGCCCCACTTTTTACGCGCGGCTGGGTACTCCAAGAGCTACTGATTTCTAGGCGAATCTTGCTATGTAACTATGGTGAGCTGGCATTCGAGTGTCTCGAGAGAAAGACTTGCGAGTGTGGCACTCGGTCTTTTGCCCCGCATAGCCTTGGATCATTAGGAGTGACAAGATCAACGACTGAACAACGAGTGCTAATGGCAAAACTGCTGAACAAGGGACATGACATTGCCAATCTGTGGCGTAGCATGGTGTCGGACTACATGAACCTCAACCTGACTTATCCCACAGATGCATTGCCAGCGGTCTCAGCATGCGCTATGGTCACATTTGAGATGACTAGGGACCAGTATCTCGCGGGCATGTGGAGGAAATCCCTTTGTAGAGAGCTTTGCTGGACTAACAGGTCGAAACTTCGACTGCCTAGACACGAAGAGTGGACAGCCCCAACCTGGTCTTGGGCTTCCATACCTCTGGGTCAAAAGATCACAACGCTCAAGATGGCAGTGTGGCAGTCTTTCAGGCCTGTCGTCGAAGAAGCTATCGGCGAGCGAGAAATCATTTGTTCGCCGCGTGGCAACAACAGATTTGGAGCCTTAGAACCTGCTACTGGTCAATTGCAACTCGACGCAGCACTTTTCCCTTGCCTTTTCCGCCGCTTTTGTAAAGGAAAAGTCTCTGCAAAGCATCCTATACAGCAGCGCAACCAGTGGGGTTTTCATTCTCAACACCCGACCCCGGAAATCGTCGCGACTTGCTATCTACCAGAGCCGGGTTTGAACGCTCAAGATGGCATTCTCGAAGCTTTCTTGGACATACCACCACGGGAAGCACTCCGATTCGATGCTCATCTTTCCTGCCCATCGTCCACATGTTCTCTTGCCTCGATCGCCTTGTTGCATGTCTGTCAGATCGTAGATAGGAAAGGGAATGCTTTGGACTATTTCATGATGCTGAAACAAGTAGAGGGAAAACCCAATTGTTACGAGAGAATAGGTATGGCATTATTCCACGCACATTCTTTGGCACGGCGTAAGCAATGGTTTCGAGAAGTATGGGACAAAGAGGCTAGCAGGAAAGGAGAACTCACAATCTTGTAATGGCACTGACTTGCTCAATCCTTCACTAGCTCTATCGTCGCCGCAAATATCTCTCGAGCTTTCTTCGCGGAGCCTTTTCTCTTCTTTCCCAATTGCCTCGCGGCCGCCAGAGCACTTTCGTTAGAGCTGCAAGCTACACTTACAAGAGCGACCCTGTACAAGAGAAGCTCCACCAAGTCCATTTTACCGCTGATGAACATCAAGATGATAGACAGAAGACATCATATCTCCCAAATCAAAACTTGTACAGTCTCTAACTCTGACGTCAACTCTTCATCATTAGAAATGGCCAATCTCCCTTACTGAATTTTCAATAGCGATCACGAAACCAGTGGTTCATCCCCCTTTCTGTTCCGGCTGGCCATAATCTCTTCCCGGACGCAGACATAATGATACTGTCCTCCAGCAAAGACGCCTTGGGCCGATTCCAGGCTGAGTCGTATCTAATTCTGCGAGGAAAGCAGTTGGCAGATAGGTTTGGATTGTAGCAACTTCTTGAAGGACGTTCATCAAGACGAAATAGTTGATGATATTTCGAATACTCTGATACGAAGATAATTGGCGGAGAAAGATACATCTAGTATGGCGGTGGTGATCTAGTCGGTAGCTGCTGCTGGTGTTGTGTGATGCTCGAGTCATGCGAATGGCACGAGGTGTCCGTCTTGCGGATTGATGGAGAGTGGTCGTCTGTGGGAGTCCGCAATGGTGTCTTCATCGGTCGTCGATGCTCGTGGACAAGAGAGGCTGAAGCTCGTATCGTGTGATCTTCGTGACTTTCACGGCAGGAACTGCGCGTGACGATTCAATCGTCGTGAAGTTCTGGAAGACTTCTTCTTATTTGCTGATCGTCTCTTTCGAAAAAATGACTCGATAAATTGGTTGATTCTCCGGTATTCGGTCTCCCTCAATCCCATGGCAAAGACAAGTCGACGAAAAGCATATATTACTAGTAAGTCCTTTGGATTATCACGCCCCTTCATTGTTTGCATTTGCAAGACCTTTGTCAAAGCACGATACAACACTGCTCTCGGGGATATGCTGTAATCCACTTCAATACGCTCATCTGGATGGAGCATTCCCTGAAGCCCATAAACTTTGTCCCGGGGATCCGAGCACCGGCCCTGAGAAAAAAAGAAAATTGAATTCACCAAGTCTTTGGAATTTTCAGGTCTTGCAAAATTGATCAAGAAAGAAAAGTCCCGAGTCGTCATCCCTCTGTGATCTTTCTCGCGATTCACCCAGGACCGGAATTGTTCCCGATCCATCATGGATGCGGATCCACAGATTGTTAGCTTTCGTGCGAGTGCAATTTCCTGCACAACCCATAGTCTTTCCCAGTAGCTGCATGTGCAGAGACGTAGCCAGAGTCTCTCGTCAAGAGGTCCATTCGGTGGATCTGGTAACGCGTCTCCAACCCATGCGAGTACTTCATCCGCTCCCGAGTAGATTTCACTCATGAGCTGCACCTGTTGATTGCGTTCGGTGATTGAGTTTTGGTTAATACAGATCTGATCCACCCAGAACCATGTATTGTGGTCGAAGCCAAAACGCTTCAACGTACTGAGGAAATCGCGCAGGATTGGTCGGATGGAAATGGTGCCATCTCTATCGATTTGAACCAATATCTTTTCGGGAGATTTCTCGCCCCATTCGTAAGATAGGGCTTTGTAGGTTGGTGCTTTATTGATCTGGAAGTGGTGTAGGCTTCCCGATAAGGTCTTTTGGAATTTGGTGCGCGTCAATGGTGTCGTGAGATTGCGTGAAAATGCTGGAAGATCTGCGAAGCGGAACAGTCTAATCTCGCGTTTTTGTTGATTGAGAGGCTGGTGCTGATATGCTTGGGTGATTGATGAGGATGTGAAGGTGGCGAGTGCTGGCCGTTCCGCAGAAGATGGAGTGTTCGTCATATCGTTCTTATTTGCTTGAAGGAGTTGTTTCAAGGACTTATTTTAGCATGGAGAGTTCCTGTCGTGAATTGCAGGATGCATTTAGGCAGAGCTCCAAAACCTTGAATGTCCAGAAGGCGGCTGAGCCTGCATACAGCCAATCGCGAGTGCATTTCAAAGGGCACAGCAGAAACCCGCGTAAGCACAGCCCGCGATTATGGATGACTTGATTACTAAACAATCATCAGCAAAAGTGTTCAGCCTGGTTGCGCAGATACGACCAGCTCACCGGCGTTCAGGGATTACATCTCGGATGATGATTGCCGACTCGCGATAGAAATTGACAAAAGTTCGGGGAACAGTTCTGATTAGAGCTGTTATAACCAATGCTCTTAACGAAACGTAGACGATAGGGAAAGAGTCATACCTCACTCACACACCTCTATAAAAAAAAACCTCGTATCCCCGCCAATCCAAGGACCCTACGGCTCAGTCAGTAGAACAGTTCCCAAAGAAAACACCTTTCCCATAGGTAGTCTACACCAGTAGAGCAAGGCGCTACTCCAACCGCGGCATGTCGGAGCAAATATCGTTCTCTGGGGGTTTCCAACCTGCCCAACACCGCTTGGGTGGTTTGGTTCTTTACTGTCCAAGTTGGTGGAATGAATCCGGCTGGGTGAATTGGACTTTTGCCGGTTGTATCCTTCAAAGTCTCTGCGCCTCGCTCCTCGCCTCGCTCTTCGCCTCGTCCTTCACTAGACTTCATTATACGACCGACCTACCAGGATCCTCACCAGACCCATTCCACTCGGCTGTAGACATCACTCCGCCGTGATTGCCATCGGCCAATCCAGCACTTACCAGCGTATTCTTTTTCTTTAACAACAGGGTCGCAACGATTCAGCAAACTTCAATCTCATTCACCGGCCCCACATCTTCTCAATCGACTTACCATAATCCTCTCACTCACACCGATCCCACCTAAGAACGAAGAATCTAGTGTGATACAGATAGCTAGCAACCGCTTCAAGCGGCTTACAGATACAGCCGAGAGGATGATGATATTTTACAACTCCCTGTCAACAGACACCAGCATGCAAGTGTCCTGCCCATAACTTATAGTGATATCGAATACCCCGAAGTCGCAAAGAAAGCATACCCAATGAACCCACCTCGTAACTTTTCGTGACAACCGGCGCCAAACAACCCGAAGCTTATCCGCTTTTGTGTCAAAGCATGTGAACAAGAAATCTCCATAATCAGACATTTTCGCAAACATAAACAAGCAGATATGCCTGCGCGCCCAGCACCTCAGCCTCGCTGGCACTGACAACCTTTGAGTCGTCGAATAAAAACCAGTCAGCACCTTCTCTTGCATAGCTGACATAATGCCCACCCTGCATGTCGCCCTTATGCACGATCACTGCCGAGAGTGAATACTTGCCTACTTCCGGGTCCAGCAAGTCTTCAGCTTCATTTGTTGTTGCCGAGGGTTTCTGTGGCTTGGACTTCTTGAGGGACGGACGGTGGGCGGTGGTGAAGGGTGTCATGTCTAGGCTTAGAGGGTAGGCGACCGGCGTGCCTAATTTCGAGGCCTTTTCTTTGGCATGGGAAAAGCGCTGAGGCTCGTCAGCATTTCGCAATTTCTCGCTACTCGGTAACTTGGTCGAGACGTACCTTCAGGTGTATCGAAAGCACTGGTGGTAATTGTTTGATACTCAGCTGCTTCGTTGCATCCCTTTGCTTGCCACATTTATGACACGTGTAATCGTCTTTGCCTAACCTTTCGTCGCCGGTGAATCGGGCCAAACACTCTTCCAAGCGCATACCTTCATCGTCTTTGCCGTTTACACCGTTTGTCTTCACTGTGCCATTCAATTTCCTCTTTTTGGATTGTGTTCGTAGATCGAGCGAAAGATCCATGAACGGGTCTGAGACATTGGTTCGATTCTTGCACTCGTCGCAAGTGACTGTTGACTGTAGCTTGCCATAGAAAGTGCGGTGTATTATGCAGTCGCAATCGCGATCCTGGTCTGAGGAGGTTGCGGTCGAAAGGCTGGAGTTATGGAGGGAGTTTAGAATGAATTGCATGTACTCGTGCGCGTCCTGCTGTTGGTAACCCGCTAGTTGCTGTGGGAATGTCAGCCTCGAATCCGACTCTCAAGGAGTAGTGATATTCTACCTCTGAGGATTTCCAACTATTCATCAGCATAGGCACAGCACCATATCCTTCCGTCTTCTCGGCACTCCAAAACTCGCAGAATATCTCATCCAAAGCACATGCTATACACGAGTCTCTCTTCTCGCAGTCCGCCGGCTTATGCCCATCACTCATGTACCACGTCTTCAGGTATGGATTATGCAATAGACTCTGTATCACGACCGAAATAAAACACGTCTGCCCCATATTATACAAGCCCCTCAATCCAATAGCGCGACAAGGCACAAAGGTCGAGTTCCCAGTGACAAGAGGACTATTATCAGCCGAGTAGTCATCCAGCTTCCTCTTCCTCGCCGTCGAGCTCCTGGCCCGCATACGCAGGTTTTCCAGAGTCGGATCATATATAAAGTCCTCGCAGCAGTGGCAGAAGATGTGACCAGACCTGCTCTCCACATGTAGTGAATGCCGCTTTTCTTCAAAATGCGCTTTAGCCATCTCTTCCGAGTATATTTTAGGACAATTTAGGCAGAAGTACGTGGGTTGAAGGATGGGTTCCGAGATTGCAGGTTTATCTCCCGCTGCTTCTTTCACGCGGATAGTTTGGGTTTTGATTGAGGATTCCTCGTGGATCGTCTTCAGGACAGCGTTGTATTGCTTGCAGAGAAGCTTCCATGCAGTTTTCTCGGTTGATTCGCTATGGAAGGCAAAAGTATGCTCTGAATGAGAATTGTGTCAGTGCGAGCTTAAGAGGCCAAAGGAGTGTGATCAGGTTCTGCTCGAAGAAGGGGGTCGAAATCCCGGAGACGATGGGACATACCACAACCAAAGGCAACACTAGCAATAGGTCCAGGAGCGGGATTCGGCCTTGTCTTATTATTCATCTTTCCTATGGGTGACGCTAGCGTCGTGGCAGAGGGTCGGGGTGTTGCGCTCAAAGTATCGGTCATGCTGCGGCGAGAATGTCGCGTTGAGCGCGTGCTGAGGTACCAGAGGATTCCGGCACACTACGGGAGACTCATGTAGTGATCTTCCGAGAGAGGGCATATAGGGGAGAGTCCACAGGTGAAATGCGATTCTAGTGAATGAATGTTGTTTTGCGGTCTTGGTTCGCGGAGTTATCGATGGACGTTAGAGACCACTTTTTAGCGTCATTCCATTGCAAGGTTCTCAGCCTTGCGAGACGATATCTATCAGGTATCCTATCCTACCCTTTGTACATCCTCACCCTTCCGTGAATCTCTCAGAACCTATTATAACAGAGGCGGAATCTCGCGAATGATCAAATTGAACCTGGACAGCCACCGATCATAGCTCACTTCCAAGGTCACGATCATAGACTGATGATACCTATCTTGAAGTAGATTTAAGTAACAAAAGGGTGTCCTTGATAGCACTCTCTTAGTATAACCATGTATCTTACGAGACTCGGGGTATCATTGTCAGTACGTCACCACGAAATCAACTCCTTGTGGATGTTCGACGGCACATGCTCTCGTGTCGACATGCGAGATATCAACCTCGTTATCATTCCTCCAGTGAGCCGCCCTTCTAGAAGATCGACTCCTGCATGCCCAAGTGGCGGTACGCATGATGATCCTCTGGCGCGTCCAGCCACCAGCCAGGGCTCCATCAGTGTCTTTTTAATATACTCGTACATTCTGGCGACATCGCACCATATAGTCTAGCGACATAGAGTATGTATAGACAGTCGATCAGCAGACTGCTTTGTCAACTGCAGCGTCTGGCCTTTAGTTCTTGATTTGCATCATTCAGACCGGTTGCCAGCTGCGCGCTGACTGTAGCATCTTCCTCATCCCCACATAAAAAATGTCGATCTCCTGGATGCGATAGTTGTACAGGCGTTCGTATCCTTCAATATGCGTTGTACATCCCGCTCCCACCGTCATTGCGTCCACCTGCGGCATCATAGTCGGTATAGCCACTCCGTTGCGTGCCGAAGTCATCTCCTGATTGCCGGTGGTGTTGTTGTTGTTGCTGCTGACCTCCACCTCGACCGCCACGGCCTCCTCTGCCATAGTTGCCATTACCTCCGCCACCTCGTTGATGCCCACCGCGGCCACGCGCGCCACGTCCGCCCTCATCTCGACGATCCCGGCCGCGCCCGCGGCTCTGATTGCCTCCTCGATAGTTAGCCGACGAGTTGCCGCGTTTGTTGGAGCTCTGTGGTGCTGGACCCGAGCTATTGCCTACGAAGTCTTGCTGAGCACCATCATTATCATGAGGACGCTTTCTATTGTTTTGGCCAACATGGTTGAATGCACGATTTTCAGACACGATGCTCACGTTCACTTTTTCGCCAACGGTTGTCTCGAACTCAATGGCTTGGGCAGCGGGTATCGGTATCCATTGTTGGATGTGGGTGAGTTCTTTGAAATTCGATTTTTGATGCATGCCTAGAACAACAGCCGGTGGTCGATCAAGGACCTGGATCTTCTCGTTAGGGGGTACAGGCTCTACACTCGCAGCCCAGAGGCGGTTTTCAAGAACACCTAACCCCGTGACACGGAAACGAACACGCTTTCCAATTCCACCGAGACTCTGCAGTATCTGCTGTGACGCAGGGCCTACCGTGATTCGGATGCTGTTAGCTAAGACGCGCACGCTAGGATTGCTTTTCGCGATGGCTGGGATCAAAGCCGCAAGTCTTTCTACGTCGTTTGGCTTTACCAAGTAGCTCGCGTTTATTGTCTTGCTTTCAAGCTGCAATGGCGAAGTCCTTGGCGGTGCATTGCCGGATTTGTAGACAGTATTGTGGTCATTGATCATCCTCTGAACTTCTGCGATTTCTGCAACAGGATCAAGAGATGTAGCCTTGGTCGCGATCTCAATGACATCGCAAGTGATCGTGCGACGTTGCGACCGCGGATTTGGACCCATCAGATCACGGTTGAAGTCCGAGAAAAAATCGCGAAACTGTGTTACATGCCCTGGTCTGTCCTCGTAGATCTTGATCTCTTCAGCCTCGTGGTAGGTATTCACAATGTCTGTGAGGAGGACTTGCTTGAAATTCATGGTGGATCTGAAAGTCTGATTCGCCGGTCCTGTTGCGGGTTTGAGACAGATCATGTCGAAAGACAGTCCCTTGCTTTTGAGCATTCGCTTGATGAGGTCTGCAAAGCGCATCTCACCTCGTCCTGTGAGCAGAACGCTGAAAGCATCGGTCTGCTCGTGCGATAGCTCGCACAACTTGGCAACATTTTCATTCCACCAGCCTTCCCAGGCTTTGGGTTCCTCCTTTTCTATGCCCTCACCAGTCGTGCCCAATATTCCGTTGTCGTGAAACCAGCCGCCATTCACCAATGTCTTCTCGTTCATCAGAGTGCCTATGGAGGCCTGATCCCAGAGGTGTTTGTTCGGCAAAGGACTGGCGAATAAGGTATTGTCGAAGTCGTAGATGTGGATGGCTTTGATTTGGCTGACAGGAGGGAGGGGATGGTCGTCGTCGCATGACCAACGCTTCAAGGCTGTGGGCGTGTACGTGGTATTGGAAGAAGTGCCGTTGGACGTGGAGTGAGCATAGTCGCCCACCATGACTGAAGAATGTACGACGCGTTGCTGTCGCGGTTCGCGATCATAAACCAAAGATGGTCCGGGTTTGATAGCAGATCTGTGGAATTTCTTGGCGGATACTGTATTTTGTAGTTGAGCAAGTAGGCGGCAAGGTATACGTAGGCGCATGTGTTGACTTCAGTTCTTCATGGTTGAGAGGTTTGCGCCTCCAAAAAGTCGAGGTACCTTAGTGACGACGGACGAAAAGTACCCAACGATCGCGCTTGGGCAACGTCACGTGTCGTGCCGGGATAACCTTCAGAGGAACCCCAGGCCCCGGGTATCCAAATTGAATACATCGACTGTTTGATGCATCGCCAGTCACCAAGTAAAAGCGGTGGAGAAGAACAGGATGTGAATTGCAGTGATTGTCGCTTGCCAGTGCCCACTAGCAGCCAGAGAGCGCGCTATCGAAAGAGAAATACTCAGTAGTGAAAGATCATATATCCGTCCATCTGGAATAATAGCCAACATTAGAATAGGCTAGTGTCCATACATGCACAAACCGGAACACCAATTGAACCACTGATGCCATCGCAAAAACCAAAAAAGGCTACCTTGAAAAACGATCGTGACATCCTTTACGCGTTCACTCACTGCTCTTCTTCACCAACAAAATCTCTCTCCAGCCTCATACTCGCGCCACTCCTCGTCCCAGGCCTTGCCCCGATCGAATCCAAGCTCCCCGCCCTCCCTCGTTCTCTCTCCCTCTCAAGCTGCATCCTCAGCTCCTCATTCTCTGCCTTTCCCTCCTCAAGCCGCTTTCTCGCCCCACTTCTATCAAGCAGTCTCGCCTCTCTTTCGGCCTTCAATCGTCTCTCCAACTCCTTGAGTCGATGGATCCATCTCTGCTCGCTGGGCTGCAATGGTTGAATCGGCATCTGCATTGTCGTAATGGGCCGACCATCTTGCCCTATCGGTCCGTTAGGCGGAGAGGGTATGAAACTCGAAGCACGGTGTGTAGGTGATTCTTGGAGGTTTGGGAGAGCCTTCTCGCGCTGGAATTTTTGTTGGTCGGCTGCAGGGTTATATCCTTCTACTGCTGAGGTGGAATGGTGACGCATTAGTGTTGCTGTCATGGACGCTCTGTGGCTAGAATCCCGAGGTGGAATTCCAGTCATCCCTGGAGGACTTCTTGGTACGACACCTGGTGTGACCTCGGCCGTGGAGGAACCAGAGTCAATACTGCCTCTTTGAGAACGCGGACGTGTGGGTGAAGCGTTTCGAGCAAATTGCAACTCTGCTTTCAGCAATTTGTTTTCATTCTTGAGTTTGGTTATTTCATCGCTTCGACTTGTGTGACCGCCGCTTCGTGAGGAGCTTCTCGAAACACCTGGGCTACGTTTGCCACGATCATCACCACTGGTAGGTAACAAGGATGCGCTCGGAGGTATAGCTGCAGGGGTTCCACTTTCCAATCGCTCTTTGGTCTGTTGCGCAACCATCTTCTCCAAGTGGTCGATGCGTTTCGTCCTCACATCGATGGCATGTTCCAGCGTTTGGAAGTCCTTCCACAGGTTCTTCTCCACGTCTCGGATGCGTGATCGGAAGCCGCCAACAAGGACTTCAACAGTCCTCACAGCAAGATTCATGTTCCTGCTGAAACCAACGAGATTGCGCGAAATGACTTCCACGCTAGGTAATTGGTCGTCAACCAACGAGTTCTTCTGCATAAAATCCGCACCACAAAGCGTGGAAAGACGATTCCATAGTGCGAGAAGCAGATTGTTGCGTTCTGTGAGCTGGTCCAGATACTGCTTTTCAATGGCCATGTACTTCCTCCTGTCGTTATTGCGGGCCACCTCTAATTGGTTGGCTCGTTGGTCATTCTGCTGAAGGGTGTGTGAGAGTGACTGTTGACTTCGTTGCATCTGGTCGAAGTGATTTCGGTCAGCTCGTCGAGCAGCCCTCTCTTTCTCGAGTAGGTCCGACAATTTTTGAGATTCGAGACCGGTCGACTCAAGAAGTTGATCGCGGCCGCGTAGAAGACGTTCTTTTTCGTTGAGGTCCTGGCGGCACACATCGAGTGCCGTGAGTGTGTGCTCGAGATCGCGCTGCAGTTTCGTGACCTCCTATGCAGACATTAGCACCGATTAATCTCCGCCTCAGAACAGAGTTTACCTTGAGAATACTGCTGCTTGTGCTGTTCGGGCTTCCAAGAGCCTCCCGGAGATTGCCCTCCAGCGTTTCCAGCCTCTCTTTCCACTGACTGGACTCTGCGTCTTTGGCACTGAGATTCTTCCTCAACCTGTTCCCCTCGTCCTTGAACCTGCTGACATCATCGTTGAGTTCATCGATCATCTTCTGCCAATCCGCCTTCTCTTGCGAATCAAGGACCTCACGCTGTCTCCTCTCTTCGCTGATCCTTTCTCGCTCATCTTGAAGTGCCGTCTGTACGGCATTCAGAGCTGCCTCCAGATCCCCAATCTTTATTTTGTCACTTTCTTGCTCTTCACGAAGGAACTGTACTTCAGTCTGGCTTGACTCAAGCTGGACATCCAGTCTCTCATTCTTTGTAGAAGTGTCCCGGAGCTTTTGATCGGTCTGTTCGAGTTCCTCCATAATGTCTGAAATCTGCTGTTCTAGATCCTGCTCCTTCCTTCGAGCAGCACTGAGGTCATCTTCGAGTCGGACGACACTTTCCGACACGTTCTTCATTTCTTGCTGCAGTGCTGCAAAATCGTTCTGCAAGGTATTGATTTCGCTGTCTTTCTGCTCACACAAGAGATCCAGCTTTTCAATTTCATCGTTGGCCTCATTTCGCAGAGCCTCCGTTTCGTCCTCCGATTCTTGTAGGGCGAGAAGTGCCTCTTCGCGCTCATTCTGTATGGACTGCAGATCTTCCAAGGTAGCGTCTCTCTCCTCCTTCACAACGCGATTTTCCTCTTCCACATTCTGCAGAATATCTAGATGAGCGTTGAGTTCACGCTCAAGATCTTGATTCGTCATTTTCACCCGAGCCAACTCATCTCGCAACTGGGCGAATTTCTTATCGTATTCGTCCACATCACTTGGCTGAGTGACACGAGTATGACCACTAGCCCTCGATTCGGCTCGATTGTGGGCGCGAGAAACCGACCGATCGAAGATGCTATCTCCAGCAATTGATCGGGCTCCTACGCCATCGCCATGTCTGCGCTGATTTATCTTGAGGTCTTCAATCTCCTGCTGCAATCGTTCTCGTTCGCGATTTCTTGAGGTCAACATTGATGTCTGGGCGCTGAGATCTCGTCGCAATTCCGCATTCTCGTGCTTAAGCTGTTCCACAACTGTACTCGCGTTAGAATCAACTGTGCCATTGAATTCTTCGCCAACTGCTGAACCTGCGTCTGATCTTGTGTTATTGTAGGACACGTGATGCCGTTTGTTAACGTTGTAAATGTTGCGAACGTGATTGTTCGTTGTCGATGCGGCACTCTCGGTCTTGAGTCGTCTCAACTCTTCTCGTAGCTTCTCAGCGTCTTCATCCGCCTGCTCTCGGCGAGCAGTCTCGGATTCGAGCAAGTCCTTCCACATCTCAATCGTCTCCTCGACGCCCTTGTCGTTCTCGGAAGCTTTTCGCTCGTTCGTAGATTTGATGTAGTCGGCCAACTTGCGTTTGTCCACTTCCTTCCCAAGGTTCTCTTCGCGCAGTCTCTCGATCTCCATCTCCGTTTCTTGAAGAGTCTCGCGCAGAAAAATGATCTCCTCCTCCATCTCGGCCTGCTTCTCACTTTGATCACTCTTACTGTCGTCCATGTGGCCTTGTTTTGCAGCTTGACCTTCTTCAAGACCCTTGACCTTGCGCTCCAGCTCGCGCATCTTCTTGCGAAGAGCCTGGTTATCCTTCTTCTCATTGGCGAGATCAGTTTGAAGCTGGACGTTCTTGTTGATCATATCCTTCACACCCTCTTCTGATCTATTTTGTAATGCCTGATCAAGGAAATGAATCTTGAGCTTGAGATCAAAGTTCTCCTTGCTCAGCTTGTCGATTTTGCCGTTCTGCTCTTTGAGCGTCAGATTGCTCTTCTGTCTGCTCGATGCTCCTGAAAGACCTAAAGCATGACTACGAGCTGGCGAATGCAAATGCTTTTCTCTGTATTCTCTTGCGACAGTCTCTGGCACCTGTATATTCTGAACATGCTGCGCAATGACAGTGTCCGTAGGCGCGCCTGCATGCTCGCCTGCTCGAGGAGTCTCCGGGGGTGAACCAGCATTTCCTCGCTCTTCCTCCAATCTTTCTAGCTCGCGTTCCCGAGTAGCTGAGCTCTTGGAGCGGCTCCAAGATGGTGCGTCTCCGAAGCTTGAGCCATTCGAAGAGACCATACTCGACATGCTCGGTAACCGTGACAAAGATATGCCTGGCCGCATTGATCCAGAGCCTGGAACAGCTCCACCAGATTGAAGCGAAAAATCTGCTCCTAACGTAGCGTCGCTGCTATCTGACAGGACAGATCGTGACGAAACTGAGGAGCGCTGGCTCGATGTGCGATTTTGTAGGAAGCCAGGCCGTTTGAGAAGCCGAGACGATGACATTGATCCTCGAGGGGAGTGCAGAGATGCAAGTACGTTGTCCGAGCCTGCTTCTAGGCTAGTTTTGGGTTTAGGTGCACTAGTTTCCTCTTCTTCATCTTGAAGGGCTGAAGTATCCTGCTCAATTTTGACAGTTGACGTGTTCAAGGGTTGTTTTTGGTGTCCAGTCTTGATCGCTGTTTCTGCAGAGGCTTCTTCGAAGCTTTGCTCTGGGGTGCTCTCCTGGCCTGTATGGAACATGCTGCTTACGGTCCGTGTCTGATTCCGTTCAGCAGCTCGAGTCGTAGGCGACGAAGGCAATTCGTCCGGTTCCGCACTGATGTCCTTTGATTCCGTGTTGCCATCAATATCTGAATACTCATTGCCATGATACGGAGTCTTGTATGCGCTGGGTGGTGTCACGGGCGATTTCGAACCTCCTCTTTCTTTCTCCGCTATCTGTTTCTCTGCCGCCAGTGAATCCCGTATTTGCTCAGCAATTGATTTCTTGTTCCTCATGTGTCCCTTTGGTCGTCCATTGCCAGGCGATCCTCCAAACAGATAGGTATCGTCAACACCCTTCTTCCCGCCCTCGGCCGCAGTCTCTGGCTCCAATTCGGGCAGAAAGCTGGACTCCACATCCATCAAGTCCCTTCCCATATCCTTTTCCATGAAAGCGCTGGCATCGCTGTCGAGCTGGCTACCACTGGGAAGGCGGACGAGAGAAATATCCTCGTCGTCATGTATAGGTAGAGGGGGTAGATCCGAGTCTTCGGCAATGTCGAAAAGGGCATTCGGGTTGTGATCTTTAGGGTGAAGGATGGAGTTGTCCAGGCTGTGGTCGTCGCCATTTGGCGATGGTTGACGCGCCTCGGCCATTCATGCGGTCACCAGCAGTGCGTGGTCTCGTTGTAGTGTATATCGTCCGAGCAGATGGTGTCGCATGCTGGAGGAGCAGCACTCCTCTTCCTCAAAAGAAATTGGATACAAATAGAGAGTCGCGCAAGGTTTGTTTCTGGGTCTTGGGGTGAGATGCCGCGTTCTCTCAATACAGGCAAGGGTTCTGAGGGTTGTTTGTTTTTGGTTCAGTCACAAACATTTGGTTCGCGATGTTTGGGTTGCAGGGTGCTTGCACGGGTTACGGACACTACTACAGCACAATCTGTTGAATTGTCTACGTTTCTCCTTTTGAGTCCTGTGAGTCTCCCAATCTGGGACCATGGCGCATTCATCTTGGTGTCGCGTAGTCAGTCGCGCTTCTGAAACTCTTGCATGATGATGACCAGGAGTAGAGTGGAGTAAGCTAGCCGGATGCAGAAGCAATCGACATCGGGATTCGTCGCTTGGGGGCAAGGCTATAAGATACATTTCCTGCCTGATTCTGGATTGCGGACTTAGCCTCCTAGACTTCTGATCACAAGCTTGTATATAACAGGCTGGCGGACAAAAAGACGTAAGACAATCATCTGCACTCTTCCACTCGTTTTTCCAAAGCCTAATTGTGCAGCCTCCCGTCTGCGCGGGTGTGAAATTACCTATTGGAACCGCCTTGTCTTCCATACCTGCATCCCAAGTCCACCGACACGTTTCCCATCCTCGATTCCATATGTCTCCTCTACCCAAGGCGGAGCCACGCCGAAGCTTGCCTCCTCTCGAACTTGCCCATCCTCCCATTCCTGGTAGTATGTCTCCTCCAGATATGCCCAGCCAGGCGACTCAAATCCGCCAAAGGCAAGGACAAGGCGATGCGAGGGTATCTCAGCAATCTGCCTTGCAGGTACTGGAGTTACGATCTGCAATCTTTGTGCCTGTGAGTCTATTCCGCGAATCAAGCCTAGTCCTATGACATGAGACTTGCTTGGCTCGAAGGGAATACTGTAGCCCCTTGGTCCGACCGCAAAGTAGGGAATACAATCGTCTTCCCCACGCATAACCTTTCGTGTGTCTAAAATTGAGGTATCCTCAACTGCAAGTATCGAAACAAGGCTGCCGTTGAGAAGTGTTGATAACATGTTCGGATACATAACAGGTACTTCTCCGAAGATGAAGATGCCTGCAAAGTCAGAATTCCCCTCTCTATACGATACATCGAAAGGTCTCCGATGTGCTAATGGTAGGGCATGCCATCTTGGAGCCTTCTTTTTGCTACTCTCGGAGTGGAAATAGGATAAAATGTGCATCTCGTTAACCTCCGCTGCAGTATGTGGACTCTTGTTGACACTGAAAAAGGGTTGGGGTGAGAGTTTCTCCACTGGTGCTGTGGCAGCTGCGTTTTGGATCCAGTCTATGACTTTGGCGGGCCCAGAAGCAAAACAAAGAACCTGCGAGGGCTTCAACGTCCTTGTCAAGTTGACGGTGAGATCATAACCTGATGCTTGGAACCAGAAAGGACAGTTGACAATCAGGGTGGCGCCTTGGTTTATTGTCGTGTTTAAAGCGCGGTAGTGCTGCAAAAGGTCGTGTACGGCATTCAAATAGTGCTCCATATCCTCCTTGTGGCCATTTAGTCGAATGGCATGTGCTCTAAGGACCTTGTTGCCGCCATCATCAAACATCGAACGAGTAAACCTTGGTTTGAGATTTGGGTGCTTGACCACGACGAGTGAAATCTGGCCAGGCGGGCCATACTCCTGCTTGTTCTGATCTAAGTCTAGGTAGGCTACAGTGGGTGGATTCTTGGATGCCCGCGGATTGGTCAGGAGACTGTTGGCTAAAAGAGTAGCAAAAGTCGACTTCCCGACGTTTGCAGGCCCGCAGAGCTGAATGATGGGAGTGGGATTCTTTCTATTGCTGCAGATTCCATTTATAAGCACCTGCCACGAATTTGGAATCTCCAAAGGTAAAAATTTACCACCTTTTGATGTCGGTTGGGAATGAAGTATCTAGATTCCTTAGTTGTGATTATGATATGACTTCTTGGCGATTACGGACCTTGGAAAAGGACCGTGGGGAGTCAGTGAAGCGGCCCCATATATCAGTCAATTCAGGTCTGAACAAAGGAGATACTTTGTCAAGGACCTCCACGGTGTGCTCATCCGCTGTGATACTTGATAATTCGATCACGGCGCCCTCGGATTTAATGCATTTGATTACAGGTAAGCTCGAGGTTGCTGGCGCGTAGACTTCGAGAGATGGCGCCCCGACTGCCAGAAACGCACCTGCAATGATGATGAGACCCTCATGAACCTGGAGCCGGTAGTGACCACAGACGCTCAGAGTTTCTCCATTGTTCATGAGAATCCGTTGGTTTTCAGTCTCACCATGAACGCAGTTTTCTGTTGTCAAAGTCCAACTGCTCATTTGAACTATCCGATCGTCGTCCATGGTGTCAGCCGTTGCTACTTCTGCAGTTTCCTCTTCTGAGACATCATTCAATTCGTGATCATGGTCTCGTTCTGGAAGTGTGTACGGCTCGGGCATCAAGTGCTTCGAGAACGAGGTAAGTTGCGAGAAAACATTTTCTTCTTCGACCGCAGTATCTCGGTCCAGTCTAGCGATTTTTTCTTTCCTTCGTGTAGTGGCTCTAGATGGTGACAATTTTGCTATCTTGACTTTTTTGACTTTCTTCGCTTTCTTCTCTTCTGTGGTCTCAACAGCGATGCTTTGCATGACCTCATCATGTACCACGAAATCAGAACTGGCAAGTTTGACTTTTGCTCTTGCAGCTGCAAAGGCGCTGAGAGGAGCTGTGGGATTAGTGACGCTCGCAGGGATGGTCTTATCGGTTGTACCGGGTTGGGAAAGCAGATTGGTCTCGTTAGATTTCCTCTTTTTGCTCATCGTAGTGGGTGTTTCTCGCCCGCAAGAATGAAGTTTTGATCCAGCTCAAGATTCTTGCCGAAGTACTAGTATGAGCCCGAAACGTGGATAGAGATGAAAACGGCAGTCCTATAGACTCCCAAGTCTGATATCAGCCACTGCGGCAAGGTTTTGGCTCGAAATTGCTGCCGAAGTAGATGACGGAGATTTCATTCTTTTGATGTCGCAAAGTTTGGATTTGAAGGCACATGCTGTCTCTATGAGTTCAGCCACGTGGCGCATTACCCGTCCTTGGGGGCTGGCGATCATGACAACTTTCGACCTCCGCATCACCAACATTCAACAACAATACACACCCAACAACTAGATACACCTATCCCTCGACACACACTTCAAGGCTATACATCATGTGGATCATTGACTGGTTCTGGGGTACGGCGTTGTTTCCAGTGATCAATCGGTCGTCTCAAGCTAACAACTTCTTCAGATGTCCTAGCCTCCTTAGGCCTCGCCAACAAACACGCGAAGCTCCTCTTTCTTGGCCTCGATAACGCCGGAAAGACTACTCTCCTCCATATGCTGAAGAATGATCGCGTTGCCGTTCTTCAGCCCACTCTCCATCCTACATCCGAAGAACTAGCCATCGGCAACGTCAAGTTCACCACATTCGACCTCGGAGGTCACGCGCAAGCCCGCAGGTTATGGAGGGATTACTTCCCAGAAGTCAGTGGCATTGTCTTTCTGGTAGATTCAAAAGACCATGAACGGTTTCCGGAGGCAAAGGCTGAGCTCGACGCTTTGTTGGCTATGGAAGAGCTCTCCAAGACGCCATTCCTCGTTCTCGGAAACAAGATCGATCGTATGTATATTCAAAAAATATGATGTAGGCAAAATTGACATTCTGGTAGATCCCGACGCAATTTCCGAGGATCAACTCCGCCAATATCTGGGCCTGTACCAGACCACTGGCAAGGGAAAGATAGCCTTGGAAGGCATTCGACCAATCGAGGTCTTTATGTGCTCCGTGGTGTTGCGACAAGGCTACGGCGAAGGGATCCGTTGGCTGAGTCAATATGTGTAGATACAAGAGATGGTTTTATGGTATACTCAATTGGGCGGACAACGGCGTGTGGGCTTGATTTTACCATGAACGCTCAATCAAACAGGTCACTAGGACATTGCACAACCATGTGCGATTATTCTCAACGCTCTCAGAGTTATTCGTATGACTTTAAATTGACACGGGCAATCTGA
Organism: Venturia effusa; assembly: GCA_007735645.1. NCBI lineage: Eukaryota > Fungi > Ascomycota > Dothideomycetes > Venturiales > Venturiaceae > Venturia > Venturia effusa. The sequence goes on along the minus strand of CP042190.1, from coordinate 880,688 downwards.
TATTCCGATACTGACCGTAGCTGTAAACACTCCGTGACCCTCAGACATGATGCAACTTGGCAATCCAGTCTATCAACAGCTCCGGCGCTCTTTGCCTGAGATGTACTCATATGAACATCGCGGCGCTTCACAAAACCAAAGTTGAAAAGTAAACTTAGACGGAACGATTGGCCACAAGAAGGAGCATGTTATCTGAGAATGACATAATTTCTTTGATGTAGTTTTGTGTTTCCTGGCTTCATTGACGAGTGTGTACAGTATCAAGAGTTGCCTGCGAAGCTCAGGATCGTCATCCCATCGAATCACACAAACCTAAACTAGGTGGCTTTCGCCAAGGAAAGGAGTTCGAAGAATAAAGGGAGCTCCTTGGAATAATACAATGAAGACAGGGCTCCATTGCAAGAGAAAATCTGCAGCGAACTAACCACTGGGCATAGGCAGCAATTAACGAACGAACGTTGGGACTACAGCGCGAAGTGCAGAATATCGAGAACTGGCCGTGGTCTCAATAGTCCTCAACAACGAAAAAGAAAGAACATCAAGCTTGCTTCAGCCGTGGATTGAACGCTGGGGCATAGACAAAAAGTAGTTGAGCGATGTGTTTACTAACACACCAGCTCACACCCAACTACTTCTATTACGGTACCGCTAAGGGAACCCCGCCTCGGGTCTTGCCGACTGGGACACTTGGAGGTATTTTGATGTATTTGCGGCCGATGGATGTTTGGCGCGAGGGGGTATTTACCTAGCTTGTAGTTTTTTGTGCTGGTGACCCGGAGGTGTCATATTTCTTCACTTATGATGAGATGGATTTTTTTGATCTACCGCATATCACGAAACTGACATTTTGAAAAATAACACAGATGGATGTACGCAGGCAAATTCAGAAGACCAACTCAGGAAAAAAAAGAGTATTGCAGTAACACAATCATAGCATACTCGCTAATACCCTCACGCCAGACAAATCACTGACGGTTGAGATGGCCCACGGTACCTGGAGAAAAGAGCTGAACGAAAATAGGAACGAAAGTCGACAATGAAATCATCGACGACAAAATTATCCAATACGAAGCCGAGCGCCGTCAAGAGGATAAGATTTTTTTCTCTCTGCCTCCCCATTTTCCTTGGCCTTGCTGCCCATCATATTCGCCCACGCTACAAGGGCGGCGAAGAGAGCTAGAAACCAGGAACGATTTCATGGTGTTCTGACTGGTGATTTAGGGTTCGAGCCAGAGAAGAACCGTTTTACTCCTCCTCCAGGATTGAGTGAGATGATCGCCCTCAAGACTCATCCTTGGAACAAAAACTATACTACCATCTTCGGAGAAAAGGTGCATCAAGCAATGGATCGTTCGCAACTTCCGTCAATTCTGTTCCAATCTTGCCGATGGTTAGGATGTCGGTAAGGAAGCTGACTCGAATATCTGCACGATGAAACCGTCATGGTGTTTGGCAAGGGACAAAACTGTTTTCACGGAGGAGAAAGAGGGACATGAGATTTGGGCTTCATGGGGTCATGGTGCTAGAAAAGCCGGGCAGGTGCGGTACGTTCATCGAACCAGAATCCAAGTGTCTTCTAAGGTTTTGTGCGCATTCTCATATTCGATTATCGCAAAGGTTCCAAGTCTCCAGCAGCTTCTTCCCATATTGAAAGGAATTAAGATCAGCGAGGACGGTATACTCCATGAGGGAGGCTAGATAAAAAACACAGCCCTATTTTCTTATTATTTGCTAATATTTGAACTAGTCGTCCACCGACATGAAATCACAACTTGCAAAGCGGACATCAACACGCAAAGGACGACAACCGAAGCCAAATTCAAGCATCTGCAGTCTTAAGACGGAAGCGCATCAAGCAGGGAGAACCTGCCGGTGGTGAAAGTTGATAGCAAGCTTTCTCGACTCATCGCACGGGATACGGCTGATCATCTTCGTGCGTTCCTAGGACACCACATCACTTGGAAGATACCACATCTGGTCGCCACATGACAGCTGATTCGGTCTCAGGCAGCTGCGTTGAGGAACGTCTGCCATGTCAATCAAGATGAACGCGAAACCGCGCAACGAGCTCTTCAAATCAATCAGCAAACTCTCCAACAACAAATCGTCTCCTTTCACTTCTTAGATCCGCCAGACAGATCTTCTTTCAAAATCGCGGGCACCGTCACAAATACCGTCTACGAGCGTCTCGGAACCTTTGCACACGTGCTTTCCCGGTCATTGGTCCGGTCTTGCGTGTACGGTGCGTGCTCATAGTCACTAGCTCTGCAATGCGATGTTGGAAGCCAGGTCGGTAAGCTGGCCCAGTTTTCAACTTACGATTTGGGCATTGGAAGCACCATGGTCTGTATTCCTGTCGTGAGTCGTGACATGTGTGTTCTATTTTAGGGCAAAGGGTTTCTAGATGAGAGGAATCCCTGTATACGACATGCCGATTTTAGGTTGGATCCAGCACCATCCGCGAAAAGTTGGGCACGAGTTGCTCGTATGAAGCTGTTGCCACTAGTTTGAGTGAGAGTGGTCTGAGTAGATTGAGGTACGAATGTCTTAGCGCACGGAAGAATGTCACGCCGATCGACGACAACGTTTTTTCGGAGTCTTCTCCTGCTCTGCCAAGTCAAGACCACGCTTGTTTCTCAAGGGCCTTCCGGTCACAACAAGATGCTTTTTCAAACACACGACCAAGACATGCCGTTTTTGGTGCGAAGTGAGACCATTTCGAGATCATTCCGATCTCGGGTTCGAGAGACATCTAAATATAGTTGAGAGCTCAGATAATCAGATGGAAGTTTCACTGGTTTAGTCGAAGTGGAGCATTGGCTAGCGGAGAAACATTGCAAGTGCAGAATTGATAATCATCTCAAGTTGTGGTATGCTTGTCATCTACCAATACAAAGGTAAGGCGGAGCTGCAATAGCTTCATCGATTTGTTACTCACCATGGCATAGATCGAGTTCAGATCAACGATGTGCATTGCAAGTTGAATTCGACATCGATACGTCGCGGGCGAGCTGTTAACATCATGATCAATGCAAAGCAACTGAACTTTCATATTCCAGTTCATTACGAGCGTCTTTCAACAACCCGATTTGATTGGTCGCAATAAATGCATGTCCTACTCAGTCTGCCTGTACACTTGATCACAGCCCGTTCATCGTTGCTTCAGCGCTTTTCGCTTCTGCACAAGCAGTGCCGCATACGACCGAATCCATCTAGTGGTCATCGTTGATATCGACAATCGTCTGCTTCCACTTGCGAGCCGGGACATGACGTGTGAACAGAATATCAATCTCACGGAAGGACCTGTGCTTCATCTCCGGAATCCAGATCCAGGACATGACTGTGCAGATCAAAGCGGTAGCAGCCCAAACGTAACCGCTCTTACCTCCAAGGTTCCATTTATCAGTGTTGAGCATGTAGCTGGCGAGGAAGATGCAAGGAATATTGACAATGTAGTAGGCACCACGTCCAACACCGGTTGTTAGTGGTCTGAGACGAACGGATGAAGTCTCTCCGATGATGACCCATGAGGAGGGTGCAGGTCCCAGACAGAAAAGTACGGAAACAATCAATCCAAGTGATGCTTGGGCGTTGCTAGCTGCTTTACTGGCGCCAACTGAAGCCGCAATACCAAGGGCGACCAAGAAACCACAGTTGATGGCTTGACCGTAGACGTAAATAGTACGTCGGCCAAGGTAGGTGGTGAGGATCCAGGAGAGCATGACCATGATCCACTGCAGGGCTGAGGTGATGAGGCCAAGTGCAAATGCAGTGTTGTCTGCCATGCCAGCCTCTGAGCTAATGTCAGTATACTGTGAAGCTACAGGAATTGTTAAGACTCACGTTTAAAAAAGTAAACCGCTTGGTTGGCGATGAGATTGCCCGTCAGATTCTGCGATGCATACACACCGCACACAATCAACGTACGGTAACGATCAGTGCCTTTCCAGAGCTCAATGAGAGTCGGCGACTTCTCGGTCTTTTCCAACTCGATGGTACGCCTCATCATGGCAACTGCGTCAGCGGGGTTGTCATTTGCCATGCCGCCAAGGCGTTTAATAGCCTTTTCAGCCTGAGCCAGACGTCCCTTTCGTACGAGCCACCAGGGTGATTCCGGAGCAATGAAGAGAAGGATGGCGAGAGGTGTTGGAAACATCCACTGAAGTGCGATGGGCATTCTGGAACGACCGTTAGTTTGGTTCTTCCTACTCCGTTTATCGAAATTAGACACACCTGTACGCCGAAGAATTACGCTGAGACTGGTAATGATATGTTATCCCGCCGACAATAATCGATCCAATTGCCCAGAACATCTGGAGCATTTGCGTAGCTGGGGCTCTCAGTCTCATTGGCACGATTTCAGCACAATATGCGGGTGCATTGGCGATGAAGATACCCCATGGAATGCCTTCCAAGATCTGGGCGGCCAAAAACATGCCTAAGCTGCTGCCGAAGTAGAAGATGAAGATGAAGCCGTTCAAAGCCATGAGACCGCCAATGGTAGCCCATCGATATCCAATCCAACTGGTGATGGGACCTGCGATGAAGACGCCGATCAAGGCACCAACTGGCCCAGAACATTGGAGTGCTGACTGCCACGAAGCTTCGATAATCCACTTTCCTGTTGTGGTACTTAGGACACCAAAATCTCTGGCGAATTGATCTGTGGCTATGAACTGTCCCATCAAGAAAACACAGTATGACTCCATGATCTATTGCAGCGTTAGATGAGAGATCCTGCGTGGCCCGAGGAGAAGCTTACGATAGTACATGACATGACGAATGCCCAAAAGCTGGCATGAGGGTACGCCTTGATGGCTTGCGTAACCTAATCGAACATCAGTCGCGAAATGAACAAAATTTGGGAAGTTTACGAACTGTCATATCATGCTCGATTTTCTCGGCATCAAGCGCGCCTTGTCTGTCGTAGTCCCTCTTCTCCCCGGTCTCAAGGCCATCGTAGACACCTTCACTCTTGGAAAGCCCTTCAATCTGCTCCGAGGCTGCAAGAGGTTTCTCCGTGGCGTAATTCATGGTGACGGTTCCTGAGGAAAAGGAGATGGAGGATGAGAACGACGGCGACCAGGACACGACCTGCCTTTCAATTATTTATCCTTGCAACGAGTAATCCTGATTTAGCTCGAAGTGGTGAGCATCCTCCGGGCTCCACCTCCACAGTCCAGCATGTTGACTCGTGTGGTCTGATTTCCCCAGCATTGCAGACCCGGGACTGGTTCGCGAGTTCGCATTGGCGATGCTGTCGCTTCTATCAAGTTCCTTCGTGGCCATCCCATTCCCGCATGCCGGTGCAATTTCTCATCAGGCGTATTCGGCTATACGTATACTCAGCTGTGCTCAAATCAACGTGTAACGGGAGAATTGTTGTGGCGAAAATCTCAGGCGCGCCGTGGTTGAACGCTGATCGGGAGAAGATAGAGCGATTCTTCAGTTCATGGTTTCCCCGCATTGTCAGCAGCGGGCGCAACCTTCGCTTCTCCACAGTCGGTTTATTACCCCGAGATTGCCTCGTGTGCATTGCTAGTGTCCTTCGGGGTCTGCTCGTCCGATAGATTCAAGCGGTCCTCGGTGTCCTGCTGGTTAAATAAACCTCAGGCTGACGTTTGTCCTGAATCTTCAGCACATACATTTTATAGTTTAAGAGTACCGAATCAAGGACTAGACCAGATCGTGTGATGCGATTCAATCCTTCCAAGACTTTGCATTGTGGAGCTCAAGATCTCTTTGTATTTTATGTAATAATACACCTCAGATCTCGCATGGCAACGACTATCGATTCCGATGCTATCTCGCCTGCTGCACAAGACTAGCCATGGCAAGGAATTAGCAGAATGAAAGCTTGTAGTGGCTTGAGGTAATGCTCGAGGCTACTGGTATTAGTCGCAGTTGAGGCGAAAACTTACAAACCATAACGGCATATACTTTAGCTCCGGGTTGGAAGCGTATGTCTGCAAATATGGAATTGGTTGGGACTCTGGACTACTGCACGGAGCGATCCTTTTTTTTCCCACCATTCACAGATCTAGCACGCGACTTGTTGCAGAATGACACTCGGAAAGTTGGTTGATTTGATGCCCACGCGTCCGAATTATTTCGCAACCGGGTGAAAGGATGGGCCTGATGCACAAATGGCGTGTCAGAGATTGTTTTTGATTGGAAGGTATCGAGACACGATGGCTATTGGAGCGCATAGAGGTCTCAGACCTGGCGCGTCCCTTCTTAGCCAGAGCCGGGAAATCTGCCGTCCGCATCGGATGAGATGTATTGATTGGCGTATTATATCCTTCGATGAGATATTCCCTCAAATGCCTGTGACTACCAGACTCAACCGCCCGTCCTTGATTCGTTTTGTACTTCTTCGTGGCTTTTTGCAGTGTTAAAGGCATCCTGGCTGACGAAAGTAGCAAGATGAGAGCGTATCCACATACACATCGGCAACCTGAAGTGGCAATGTAACCTGGACAGCGAATCACTAGGGACGAGAGTCCGTGTCAAGATATCGGGCGTGGTAGCGTTGAGATGATTGCGGGCTTTACAATCTGATGCGTCTTCAAACTTTGTGGATGATGTTCTGGAAAATGATAGGCAGCGAGATACACGTGAATGTCAGATTGCAGGTGCGAGAAGCGGCTCTTTAATGCTGGCCCCATTGCTGACCAAGTGATCCGTACGGGTATTCGATTGAATTCCTTGATCTCCGATGTTCGATGGTACGTAGGATGAAGGAGTGAAGGGGGTTCCAATGGATCACGCTCATCCGAAACTCCGATCAGAACGGGATTTCGAAATTAGGTAAGCAGCACGTATCACGCCCGACCTCATGTCGTCTATCCTCAGGTTCGCATTAACGAACTTCACACAGGCTTTCATCCAACGCGCTTCGCTCCTTAGCGATTGTCCATGGGCGACTGACCATGCGCAACGATGTTGTTCAAAGGAATCTGACCAACAGCAAACATGAGTATCAATCCAGTAAGATTACCTTATCGGACATCACCATGTATCCATAGGTCATCTCTTCCAGCTCCTCTTTCTGCCTGCCGGCATCCGAGCCATCTTCATTTCTTGACTTCAATCATCGCTGGCCATGTTGTCTCAATTGACTTCGCGAGCCGCTACGTGAGAGGACGGACCGTGAGGTCAGTCTAAAGGTCGAAATTTCTCAACTGATGGTAGAGCTCCTCAACGGCATGCTCCAGGCATTCTTAATTCGCAAGCGAGCCACCTTCGGAATCTCGATCTTGCGCCTGGAATTATTAAGATGAGCGAACGTTACAAGCGCGATCTCCATCCGCTCAACGTATCGCGTCAAGCATTGCCCGCACATTGGGATCGCTACCCTCTCCCAAAAATGATTTTTGATACAGCCCAGCTGGACAGACCTTAGACCTAAAGATTGCGATCTCACCGTGAGTCTCCGATGGGTTGGAGCTCATCCCACAATGAATTTGCTCCATGCGCAACCAGGTGTCTATGATTGTCCTTGAGACATGATGGACGGCACACCTTTCGAATCCCGAGATTGAGGCATTCACTGGGAGATCAAGAAGAACCCTCATCCGCCATGCTTACCTGTCACCAACGGACATTTGGAAATGCGATGGTTCTCGATCGAGCGCGCGGCTCATAGTTTCATCTTCTGAGACCCGGTCAATATACTTGGTCACACAGTGGCTTCGATCAGTTCCGTGATCTTGGTAACTGCTGACTTGAAATCAGTAATAACGAATTGCTATCGACTTCGAAGAATAATTTTCGCAGAATTTGTTTCATCTTCATTTTTGAACGGAGGAGGCAATGACAGTGGAGATGTTCCTGGAGAGATGTAGAACTGGTGGACCCACCATGGTCCTAGAAATTGGGATGTGGGCGAGCAACATGAAAAAGGAGAATCGCATCCCTAGATCTGGTCCAGCCCGAGAGAACTCGCTGAACCTATATCTGGCATGTATGGAAAAACTGTACGTTGGCTAGCCGGCAGTTATGTGAGAACGAGAGCCTAGAGCTGATTGTTAAAAGTACGGTCCGCAGCCGAGAATTGCTGATGAGAGTGTGCAATGTGGGAAACTTCCGCCAACTCTCTCAACAGCCTTACCATGATACTTCTACCTGCTACGCCATTGTATGGCCGACATCTTGCAGCTAGGAAAAATTGCGAGGCTCGCAAAACTTTACACATGGTCCTTGAAGACATGACCAGGCCGCTCTGTTCAGGTTTACACAACCCAAGCGTCATTGATGTCTCAAGCCGAAGCTGGAATGACAGGCTTTCTACTATGACTACAAGGCGAATGAATGTTAGCCGAAATGCACTCAACAGGGGTCTTCGCATGGAATCTACGAGCAATTCGAGGCCGTGATGACCTTGCCACTGATCTACAGCTAACATTTAAATGCATTGTGACCATAGTAGGATATTGTTTTACATCATCCCAACCACCGGGCTAGCGGTTCCTGCATTCTGGAACATGCATCGAAGACAGAACGACCATTCTGTAGAGGCAGCTCCTCCACGGTATGCGGTTGCGAGCACCTGCGGGCGCGTAACCACCAGCCACCTACAGTTCTTCAGGATCAATGATTGGAAATAGCAAGGTGACACAGTCGCCTTTGCATGCCCATTAGTCAACCTCACAGCCTCAGCAGCCCCCATTCTCGCACCACTGTAAGCAAGGCCGCCGCCGCCGCCCTCACATATGCAACTCCAAGTCTCTTGCCTGCTCCCATACACGTACGGACGGAGTCTCTCGTCCGAATCCAGGATGCACATCAGAGAAAAACAAAATCTCCCATCAACGGTAACCTAGCCCAGATGAAATCCAAAGAAACAGCCACCGGGCGCGCGCAACGCCTGCCTCATTCATCGAGCAACAACCGAAGCGACGACGACGCAACGGTCTGGGGAAGGGGGAGGAGATGGAACGCCATCTGATCTGACAGATGGATGGATGGGCAACACCCCTGCTCTGTTTTTGATTCTGACAGCGTATAGCGCGACTAGGCAATGCTGCAAGACACGCGGGCCAGGCGGCTACTTGCGGTCAGAGATCGGCAGCGGGCGTGCCTCCCGTACATCCCCGCGCGCGCTTTAGCCTCTCGCATCATGGCACGTATGGGTAGTGGGTGAGCAGCCAGCCTGGAGTGGTCGGAGTCGGACAGGCTGGCCGGCTGGCGGAGGACCTCCGTAGCGCGTGACCTATTTTTGAGACACTCCAGTTGCGATAGGGGCGTGGGTGCCGGGGTATGGAACGATCGATCTTAGACCACTGCCTCCCTCTCTCTGACATCTTTGCTCTGAACAAACAGGGATCACCTGCGGCTCAGTGTCACAGAAAAGTAAAGTACTACGACAGAAATGCGCATTCGCGGACGTGGGGTTTTCTCATCTGTCTGTGTGTAACCTCAACAGATCGAAGGGGTTGGGGCGCGCGTGTTGATTTTGCGTGGTCGCGGGTTCCTGGTACTTGGGACTGACTGGGGCACCTACCTGCCTACCTACCTTACGGAGTGACCGACAATGTGCCCATCATCGACGACACATGATTTCAAATCATCATCATTGATGGAAGATGTGGCAGTGGCGACATGACTTGTCGCGCGCGAAGATTTTATTGTTTTTGGTACTTGGGATGGATGGGGGGCTGAGTAATTCATGTATGTATGTAGGTATCGACGAAATGCACAACAATCAATGATGAGGTGAGCGCAGAATGACTCAGTCGGAAATGAGGGAGGAGATGTCGTTCCTGGTTGTCGGGAGAGGATCCAAGAACCGATGGTGTACGTACGCATCAACAGGTATTCCAAATCAATGACGAAGACGAAGAATGGTGAAGAACTGCGGTTTCTGGTAGCTGGGACGGACTTGTGAAGAGAAATGTACATTATTGGGGGTTGTTTCTATGGTTACATTCTATTGTAGTAATCTCCCGTCCTCTTCCAATGTCCATCAGCGTGCCTCATCCAATCATACAAGTCCCAAGCACCGTATTTTATTTCGCTTGGACTGATCGCGCTCACCTCCGAGCCAATGACAATTGTCAAACCGCAGAATTATAAGTTTCAGCTCACATCGACAAGGCCAAGCACATCCGAAACGCCAACCAACGGCGTTGACAGAGTCGCTTCCAAACTCAAGCACACCAACATTTCAAATACTCGTCAACATCATGGCAACAATTATTTGGTAACGAAGTTCGTCAGACCCAAATTCTCCAACATCCTGTCCGTCTGCTTAACGGGATCCTCCACCTCCTTGACGCGAGACATAGTCACTCGCCGTTTTCGACAGCTTCGGTCGCGATTCAAGACTGCGTTCGTCAGTCCCAGGTTCTCCAAGATTCGTGTTACTGACCCATTGGTGCAAGAAACCAGGCTATCATCGTCTTCCGATTTCAGGCTCGCGCTTCGTGATGTACGTTTCCCTGTCTTCGTGCCTTTCGGTGATTTTTTCATCGCTTTGCTGTTGATGACTTTGTCCTTATTTTTGCCGTTGGTCTTACGCTTCGAGGCAGATCTGGACGCTGGCTTCTCATTTTCCTTTTCCGCTTCCCAGGGAATGAAACCCATCAGCGAGATCCCGCCCTGTGGGACGTGCTTGGGCGAATTCGAAGCTGTGACGGGTGCCGAGCTGGGAACATTAGACGATGACGTATTGTACTCAAATTGTTGGTGGGGGGTCGGCACGGGGAAAGAACCGTATGCTTGGGTTGTGGGTATGAGGAAGGAGTCGTTTGGATCCATCATGGCGTCCCAACCTAGTTCTGCAGAGGATATGGGCGTCCATACTGGAGATGACGAGAGTGGCGAGTTCGATGACGAAGACCATGCTGAAAACGATGTCTTCAGCTCAGGAATTGTCGGTGCAATTGGGAAAGAATATTGGCAAGGGAGAAGAACTCCGGGAGAACCGAGTGAGGTGTCGCTGATGGCTGGAGAAGGAGTCCGCGACGATATGCCCATTGTGCCAACTGAGTTATACAACGAGGGTGACAGAGTGCCTGTTTGGAGCGATTTCCACTGCTGAATGATGTCTGAAGAAGGGAGTTGATCGGGAGCGGCAGGAGGTAAAGAGCAACCTCCATGTTCAGCGTTCAATCGATTCCACATCGACGGTGTGAGCGAGACCGGGCTGGTCTCTTTAAGATACCTGATATGTACGTCGTTGATATCTTCCAGATCTAGACTTTTTCCAATCCGTTGCTGAGACTCTCTGCGTATAAGATTCAGGTAGGACTGTGTATGCCAGTGGCCTTGGGCGGTCGGGAAAAGAAAGCTACTGCTGGCGACGGGATTACGAGGCGATATCTGCGCGAGGAAAGGTCGAACATGGACAAGATAGACAACCAGCATCGTCCCAACATGCTTTGGCAGTACTCGCCAACGAGTCGTGCTGAAGTTGTCGATTTGCACATGACCAGTTGAGAAGACATATATCGGCCGGAAGATCTCTTCGTGGTTTTCGAATCGTAGCGACACGAGCTCGGAGACGAAACCTTCACTGATGCGTTGATCTCCGTCGGGTTCCCCTCCAGTAAGTAGGATGAGTAAAATGAGATACTCCAAAAATCGATGAGCGCTGGCCTCGTACTGCCGTACAAGATGGTGCACGCTCCCATCTGACCGCGGCCCTAAGGTTGCTTCATGAAACACTCGAGCAAGTGTTGCGCGGACTTCTGTGGACTACTTTCGGTCAGCGATGCCAAAAGACAAAAGACAGAAGAAGGGAAGGGTGAGACAGTGGATGCATCTGATGAATTTCCCCCTTCTACTCTTGATTGACTCACCATATCATTTCGACTCCAAATGTTGGCCTCAATGTTACACGCCCATTCTGGTCTCGTGAAATCATTTCTAAAATCAGAGAGAAACGAGTAACCTTCTGAGTTGTCCAGGTGGTTATCTTCAATTCCTGCAAGATTGAACGAATGAAGAAAGTGTTCCGAAGTAAAAAGTAGGTTCTGGCACAGAAGCCTTGCTGCATCTTGCAGTAGGGACTGAGAAAGCCTCACACTGTCTTCATGGGTGTATGCACCGCCGTGGATGTACTGGAGGGATTCGGCGGAAAGAGGATTAGAGTTCATCATGATGGTTTCGCTTGCTGGGAGAAAGAATGATCTGGAAGGAAATCGTATGATTGGATCTCAGCAGGGGCATGGTGGTTCCTTTAAACCATGCTGACCCTTTTTCATTGACAGGATTTGAAATTCAACTCATCTCCTTTTTCAATAGCCAATGCCGAGCTGGGTTCAGCATGCAGCAAAGGGCATCCCAAGGACCAGATTCAACCCCAGTCCGACTAGAGTGGTGTATGCGGGAGCTGTAGTCCATGCGGTAGGTTTGGGCAATCAAGCAGGAATTGATCGAGGTACAGGGCAATAATTTTAGCCTCCCCACATGCATCATTACCCGGAGAACCATGCGTCGATTGCCAAAAGTGAGATGGATCGTCAGGCGCCAAACGATCTAGTCTCCCCTGCTGCCGCACAGAACACATATCTAGTTTTGAAACAGGTACATCGAGACACGACTATCAAAGGTGATGACAAGATCGTTAGGGTGCCTTTGCTGCTGAGGGAGGGGCAGGCCATGGTTTGCCGTGGCCACTCGTAGTGAGCAGCGCGATCAAACGGTCTCCCTCCGAAACCGAATTCCTAATGAGTCCTGCTTTTGCACCTTCCCACAATCGAACGCGTTGAAGCGGTGGCTTGTGTGAATCATGAAACCGACTGGTAGGCTTGCAAAGGAACGCTCCGTAGTCCTAATTCCCTGTGTCTTGGCGTCGAGCGTTAGTGCTCTCAAAGTGCGAAGATACAGGCTACTCCAAAGCTCCCAATCAATTTTGGGTCACCAATGGGACTTTCCGGATGATGCTGGGGCCTCCCAAGGAGCGCCAGACCATAGTCGGAGGTGGCAAGTATTCAGACATGAGGCGAGGGAACTGCAGGAGAGCGGGACACATGAAGCTAGATTTCTATTCCGACCTCTTGACGATATGGAGAGGGAGAAGAGATGAAGGGGCGTGCTCGGTGGAAAAGGAATTTCTGAGCAGAATATGATGCCTGCCACTGATGTGCACAGCGAGGGGGCGCTCGCTGAGACGTCACGGATGGCATCCTGGCACGATGAGATGCAGCGTTAGGATGTCGTCGAGGCTGACAGGTGGGCAAGTCGAGGTTGGTGGTAGTGTGCATAAGGCATCGAGGGTCGTCGTCGTCGTTGATGATGGTGGATAGTGGATAGTGGATGGTGGGTGGTGGGTGGTGGGTGGTAGTGGGCTGGGGGGCTAGGTACTAAGCATAGTAGGACTGGGGTTCACGGTTAGAGCGAACTTGGCCGGGACTCGGGGACTCGGGGTCACGGGGTCTCGGGGTCTCGGGGAAGCAGCTGACGGGCGGCCATGTCCCTCATGTTCCCCTCACCACCACCACCACCAGTCGTTACGAGTACCACCCGTTACCACTGCACCAGCAAAGCATCCCCGTTCCCGCCATGACTTGCATCCAAGTGGTGGCTGAAGCAACGGGGGGCGCTGGCCGCCTCCCCATCAGACATACTTCAGCCTCGAGCCATCGACCCGAGTGACAAGTCTTGTACCGAGTATGACCATCCTCTACAGTCTACACGTTCACAGTATTACAAGTCGACCGCCCTCGACCTGCGGATCCCTTCTCGTGACGTCCGAAGCATAGCCTTTCTGTCTTTAACATGCTCACCCTAACTACGCGTGGTTCGTTTCCGCTCTTAGCACAAAAGGGACGAGGGTTGAGACCAGACCAAACTCGGACTATGGAGTAAGTACCGTATCTCTTGGTACCTCTAGCTTCCAACGGGCGGAACTGTCCCCAACCACGAACTCTACTCCGTACTCCGTATTTCGCCATCTCTTGGCAGTCCTGCCGTGCGCCTCAATGCGCGGCTCGGCCCAGGGATCGTCGGCATAGCTTCCGCTGACAAGGCTAACGAGCACGTTCCCAAGGGTCGAAGCCTCGTCCTGCAGCATCCGATCGCATTAGACAGCCTAGTACCAGGACGTCGGCAATCTCGCTACATCTGCCATCGTCTTCTGGCTGCAAATCTCGACCGAGACTACTAATCTTTGGAGCTGCAGTTGGAAAATCCATATCCTTATTCTTGGGATAGCCAAGTCCTGCTTTAACACATTTGCGGGAGCCTTCAACAATCATGCCGACGAAGGGCCGTCCGTCCTCTCCCCGGCCGCCCTCGAATAAACTTTTCAAGGATCTCCTGCTTCATGGCGGTGGGTCTTACCTTACTATTCTTTCATGCTTGAACGAGATTGCCTCCCGCTCATTCCGCAGATACCAAGTCCCCTTCCCGCAATTCCCACTGGGTCCCGTGAGCCAGTTGGCCTATGAGACACGTTGCCGTCATTCTCCTTCGGTCACCCAGATCCGATCGAGGCACGTACATTGGTGCCCGTCTTTCTAATCATTTACCGAGTAGATCACTAAAACTATGAAAGCTCACAAGCCACAGCCTTGGGTAGTGTGAGGTTTGCTCCCCCAGATCGCAGATCAACGTGCCGGCAACGTTGGTATATGACATTTGACAGCTTGATGGCGGAAGTGTCATCACAGAATTCACGTCGGCATTCAATCAGGCACTCAATCTCCAGACTGATTACAGCACGGTGGCAATGATTATTGCCAATTTTCCTCGCTAGTGAGGGTTTCGAACATGCACCCGGGTGATAGCGGCCAATGGCATCTATACGTGGAAAGATCCTGGAACCTCTTTGAGCATTCCCTGAATTCTCCAGACGCAAGGGACCCTCGAGGAAATATCTTTGGCGCCCTACCCTCCCCAATAATAATCTGTGTAGCCAGGAGGCTGGTGGCTTTGAAGCGTCTGAGGCGCATTGCATTATGGCGACGCACATCGATCTTGTCAAGATAGACGATCCAAGATCGCCTCGTGTATGCCGGGTTGTCAAGTAATGGCGCTCCGCCGGCATATTCCAGTGCCCGGCTGTTCGCAACTTCAATGACCTGTGAACACCCTGAAGAAAATGTAGATCTGCATTTCATTGACTATTGGAGCCGTTGAGGGTCATTGTGAGTGACATTAGTCCCGGAGAGGTTCACTGGTTGCGTTCAATGGTCGAACCAGATGTCCATCGCCCAATGGGATCTCTTCCTTCTGTGAGAGGGCCTTGTCCACTACTCATACCCATGTCCTCACAACCTGCTGCTAACCTTCCCTCTTTGGTAAAGTTATCAGCTCAAAGCGCATCGTTGGCGAAATGCCATGGCAAGACGTTCCTGATGCATTTGGAAATGCCTTCTGTTGTGATCAACATTGAGGCACAAGGAACAAAAGAGTCTCCATCTTTATGGGCAAAAGCCAGGAACATATAACATTGAGAAAGATGGAACTCGCCTTCGGCCGATTCTCAGCAAGGTTCAGCCCTTCCTATCCATTTGCTCTTCCTCTCCCTGCTCACCGGGAGCATCCTGATCCACATGGATGACTATCGTACTGTTGTGATAGCCACGGCGATTTTGTTCGTACTTTGCTCATGTCTGTCGGTGTCGATAAGGCTATGCCGTTCCTTTTACATGTTGAGGAAGTTCAGCTGGCATGACTTCTTGATCCTGATGGCACTGCTAAGTGCCCTCATCATGAGCATAGGCATGGCTCTGTTGACCGCGGCGGGACTGGGAATGCACGATGACAAAAAAGCGTCGATATCCCTCAATCCTTCATTCCAGAGGGTCAGTTCGTTTTTCGGTATACGCAGATATTATTGCAGCTGACCATTCGTAGTCATTAATCACCATCAACGTCTTTTACCTTCTCTGCAATATGTTCGTCAAGCTCGGTCTTCTCTTGATGTATACCCAGTTCACGACGGGAATCTACTCCCGATGGTTCATCTACTTGATGCACGTTGCTACAGTAATCTTCGGCGTCAGTAGCATCTTTGCTGTCGTCTTCCAATGCGTTCCGACATCACTCTTGTGGGACCATACAGTCGTAGGCCACTGCCTCAATGTAGCCGCATTATTCTACTCCAACGCGGCTATAATGATCGGCATGGACTTGATCCTTTACATCATGCCAATACTGTTCACATGGGGAATTCAACTTCGTCCGGCTCAAAAGCTGGGTCTTCGATTCTTGTTCGGTTTGGGATTCCTGTGAGGCTGATTCCTTTCTCGAGTATTGCTTTAGCATGAGGTCTAATTCCTTGCAGTGTCATTATCTCCAGCTGCATACGACTGTATGTTGTAGATGATGTTTTGAAACATGGGGATATGTCATGTTCGTAGACCCTTCCAATGCAGTCCTAAGAATCAAAGTTAACTTTATATAGATAATGCTGCACGAATGCTCCTTGCCTCCGAGTTCGAGAACCACCTCGCAATATGTATCTCATGTGCTCCAGTTAGTGACAGCCAGTCGTTGGAGAAGAAATTACGCTAATACACACCGATCTTCAGGCAATCAGAGCCATGCTCTCCGGCTTGATCATCCCGAAAGTGCAGGACTATTATGTTTCCAGCCGGGAGCGTCTATCGCGCCTTCCCTCATTCCCCTCTTCGAATTCGAAGAACGACTCCGAACTGTCTTCGAGCTTGCCACGAGAGAGCCCCTCCTCACCTGCTAAGCAAGCCAGAACCAGCACAATACAAAGTCGTTTCTACGCTGGCATCCTCGGACCCCTGAGTTGGTCTTTAAGACCGAGACCTCGAAAAAATGTCCCAGTTCGTGACCCGGACCTGGAGAGCGCAGACCTTGATTTCCACGACTCGATGCCGAATCCCCTTCCAACAGTTCACACTTTGATTGCGCAAGGCCCGAATGCGCAGAGACCATACACAAGTGAGAAAGAAGATGGCAAGATATACGTGAAGAGAGAGATCTCGACGCGCGAGACTTTCCTACCGAGCTTATCACCAACCTTTGGTCGGAACCCGGATTTCCTCTGGATAGACTCTGATGGGCAGAGTACTGTTGCACCAAGCACACATGGTGGAAACATAACAGAGGACATCGTCCTGACAGTTCCACCACTCGCTTTCTTCGATAGCGTTCGGACGGAAAGAAGGTGTGAGTGTCCGTGCCATCCGGGAAGGATCGTCTCTCCTGCTCATCTTTGTGGTTGGTGTACACCGGCTTGCTATTGACA
The DNA here is from genome assembly GCA_007735645.1 of Venturia effusa. NCBI lineage: Eukaryota > Fungi > Ascomycota > Dothideomycetes > Venturiales > Venturiaceae > Venturia > Venturia effusa. Next base: position 863,515 of record CP042190.1, on the reverse strand, counting down.
GCGTTATGATTGATATTTGAGTAGGTGACGGTCATGAGAGGCCAGATTGATGTTTAATGTATAAACATGGAGAGATACCGCCTCCGGCAAGAAGCGCGGGCGTTCGTTGCCCAAGGCATGAAATGGGCCTTAGGAATGAGAGACGAATAACTGTATGACTAAGATGAATAATACACCCATGGCTGATGATCTGTCGAGTTCATTCACGATTGAAGGTTTTTTCCTGACGTTCACTTTTCTCAGGGGTAACCATAGCCGTTACGCCACAATCCTACGCCAAGAGTACGTTGTCCCGAGATGAAAATAGAATGACCTCTTTCCAAAATGTGGGGTAACCAAGAGTCATACCCGAGGTCACGCAATTCTCAGCCTTCTACAAAACAACCCTCACCACCAAAAGGCGTGCGGGATGTAGTAACTCATAGCATCTTAGCAGATGGCGAACCAATTGAGATACGATGAACAAGTCGTTGTGGTCACAGGTGCGGGCGCAGGTTTAGGCCGCCAATATGCCAAATTCTTCGCATCCAGAGGAGCAAAAGTCGTTGTTAATGACTTGGGAGGGACATTCAACGGTGCAGGCGGCGGCGACTCCAAGGTACAAAACCTCACTGACATATTGGAAAACATCCCCACTTACATGTTCTCGCCAGGCCGCGGATATTGTCGTCAAAGAGATTGTCGATGAGGGGGGAGTCGCCGTATCAAGTTACGACAGCGTAGAATGTGGAGAGAGAATCATTGATACGGCTATCAAGAGATTTGGACGTATCGACATACTCATCAACAACGCAGGCATCCTGCGAGACGTGAGCCTGAAAAACATGAAGGACGAGGATTGGGATGTGATCATGAAGGTTCACTTGACGGGAACGTACAAGGTACCCAACCCCTCCATCTTCATCGCTACTCCGAGATCGAAAGGACAGTACCGCGCGAGCGTGAGATCTACTAGGCTGAAAGCAGAATCTGTGCAGTGTTCCAGAGCAGCTTGGCCCTTTTTCAGGAAACAGAAATACGGCCGCGTGATCAACACGACGAGTTCGTCCGGACTCTTTGGCAACTTTGGACAGTCAAACTACGCCGGTGCGTGCGCAGCTGTGACGCCGATATCTTCCTGAAGAAACCTGCTGTGCTTGAGGCTAATTGTGTTGATGCATGATGCAGCTGCCAAGATGGCCGTTGTCGGCCTCACAGAGACGCTAGCAAAAGAAGGCGCTAAGTACAACATCGTCGTGAATTGGTAAGCAGTAGCCTTCGCTCGTGCATATGTGGGCAAGGCAAAAGAAGAGTTTCTGAGATGTTCCTAGCTTAGCACCCGGCGCTGCTAGTCGGTTAACGGCGACTGTATGGCCGCCCGAGATGATGGAGCTCATGAAACCGTCGTGGGTCGTGCCGCTGGGTACGTTTCCGTCCGCACCCTTCCGCGCTTCTGCACCTCATGTACAATTTTCCCAATCTGACCAGAGCTAATGACCAAAGTCGCCGTGCTAGTGCACAGATCGAACAGTGGGGAGAACGGGAGCATATTTGAGGCGGCTGCTGGGCACTTTTCGAAAATCCGGTGGCAACGTTCAGAGGGACTACAGCTGCGTCCTGACGAAACCTTGACACCAGGTGCGCTTCTGAAGCACTGGAGCGAGATAGCAGATTTCTCGCGGAATGCTGAAGCTGCTAACAATGTTGCTAACAGCATGGAGCAGCTGCATCGCGGCCTTGCATTGCCAGCAAACACGCCTGGCGAGCCCATCGATTTCACTGGCAAGGTTGTCCTAGTCACCGGGGCTGGCGAGGGTCTGGGCCGGGCATATGCTCATCTTTTTGCGAGGCTGGGTGCTAAAGTGGCTGTGAATGATGTTGCGGGAGCCGAGACTGTTGCTAAGGACATCAAAGCAAGAGGAGCAGACGCTATAGCGATCGAAACCTCGGTTGAGGAAGGTGACAATGTCGTTAAAGCAGTCGTCGACAAGTTCAAGCGTATCGACATCATTGTGAATAACGCGGGAATTCTCCGCGACAAGGCTTTTACCAACATGTCGGACGACTTGTGGTTTCCTGTCATCAACGTCCACCTCCGTGGGATCTACAAAATCACCAAAGGTACGGATTTTTTGGAATATCGGCACGTTGTCACTGACTGATCACTGCTTAGCTGCGTGGCCCTACATGGTCAAACAGAAGTACGGGCGGATCGTGAATATCACGTCAACGTCTGGTATATATGGCAATTTCGGGCAGAGTAACTACGCTGCTGCCAAATGTGGCATAATCGGCTTCTCCAAGAGCACAGCAAGAGAAGGCGCAAAGTACAACATCTTCGTCAACTCCCTAGCACCATCGGCAGGCACAAATATGACCAGAACCGTTCGTCCAGAATCAGAGGTACAGATGCTCAAACCCGAGTACGTTGCCCCTCTAGTAGCCATTCTATGTAGTGACAAAGCTCCCGATCCGACCGGGAACTTGTATGAGGCGGGTTCCGGATGGTTTGCTGCGACACGATGGCAGCGCGCTCGAGGCGTGGACTTCCCTCATAACGCAGGTGTCCCGAGTCCGGAGGCGGTACTGAGGCAGTTCGCGCAGATTTGCGATTTCGATAACGGAGAGGCAGATTATCCGGAAAGTCCTACGGATGGGAGTAAGCATTTCATGGCTCATATTGGCAAAGCAGCAGGGCCAAGTAAACAGGCGAAGTTGTAGGCTGTGCTCGCGTTATTGCTAATATGATATGGTCTTCATTAAACAAAGCTTTAATTGGCTAGTCTAATGTCAGTGCTATCGTTTCTCAGCGAGACAGTTGCTTGTGTTCGCCCAAAGTTCATCAATATTCACTTCAAAATGCAAGCGATGAAATTAATTGGTCCTTGGAACTCGAGAACACCGACTCTTTAAAACCACCTTGATAAGGCGTGCCCTATTTATCCGTTCGAGTCTTGATCACAGCTTGATACGTTCGCCTTTCGCAGATACGCTCGCTGTGAAAATTTGGAACCAGGCTGCCAAATTATACTCTGCGAAGGCAGACGTAACTGGCTATAATCAAGGCCCAAGTTTAAGGACAACCGTATCATCCAACCGAATCATCCCCATTGACCATTGACCTTTGCTAGGTATCTTGGATCAACCATCGTGTTGAAGAAACACTGTACGGACATCGAATCTCGTCCTCTCGCGATCTGATGACAGATTATACCGGACCGGTTACGAAGCACAGTTTAGATTCTTACTTACAGGACTTTCAGGTGCCGCTCTGAATGGACCCGCAATCCCATGCTCTTCGTCTTGTCAGCTAAGAGGAAATTGTTCCTGAGGGACGATTTGATGACAGCAGCTGTTCATTCTCGTGATGTGGGAAGTGGCTTGGAAAGTGCAATACACATAGAGAATGAGCAATTCAATGATATTTTGATGAATTCGCTCGTAGATGTCGATACTTTGGGACTGATTTGTTGACGGAAGGAGTCGGTTGATTTCAAGAATAGATCACATGATGCCAAAATATATCGTCCAATCGTAGAAACTTTACAACGGCATCGCTTCATCGTCTTCAGTCGAGGATTTTATAGAGAGAAGATGATCTCAAGTGCTTAACTACGATGTCTGTGGTGAAGCAGAGACCAAAACGAGTAACCACTTGCAGCTCCGACGGCAGTAGCCGAGGCCGAAAGGTGCATCTCTCCCGTCTCTCCTCTACAACCTTCCGACAATCACAAAACATGAACTTACAAATCAATTTTTAGAACAACTATTGAAAAGAAATTCTACACCCTTAGATTCCAAATCAACGATGGCGACTGTCGAAGGTGCTCCAGGTCATGGCACAGTGGCTCATCTACTACCGCAGACATATAAGCGAATGGTAGCCGAGTGGCTCGAGGAGGACACGCCAAGTTTTGACTACGGAGGATTTGTTGTTGGAGATGATTTGGCTGAGGCTAAACTGCTAGGAAAGAGTGAGGTGTGCTTTCATTTCACTTGATTCAATCGAATCCATGCCTTTTCCCGGTATTTACTGAAGGAGCACTTTTTATTCCGCCTGTTCGTTTGGATGCCTCTCGGTGGGCACCAACTCTCTGCACTGAGGATTATATTCTGCTTTGATATCACATATTTCATTTCGCCTCGACAACCTGTCCTTTCCAGATTGGTCTTCTAATTCTTGTAAGAGAAACAAGTCCAAGACGAATAGTTCTTCAGCATGATAATCACGTCCGTTGGAAAGATATTTGATCGTGGCTTACAATTTATGTTCTGTTTGATCAACCACAGAAATTGGATCGATTGCATAATCAGTATCAATCCTTTTTCATCCCATCGCTCCATAAATAGAACCTTTAGCCATTCTTCTCTGACATCATCCAGGGCATAATAGCAGGCGTTCCATTCTTCGATGAAGTCTTCAAACAACTCGACTGTACAGTCGAATGGCACCATGCAGAGGGGGACCACCTACCAGCTGGTACCAAAACCCACGTCGCCACCGTCCGAGGTTCCGTCCGCAAAATCCTCCTGGGCGAACGCGTAGCTCTAAACACCCTCGCCCGCTGCTCAGGCATAGCGACCCAATCAGAAAAGCTGCTCTCCCTGGTCCGAAAAGCAGGCTATAAAAACACCCTTGCTGGGACGAGAAAGACCACGCCAGGATTTAGGTACGTGAAAGCAAACAAAACAAAATTGACCTCTCCGTATTGTTCTGGAACAAAAGCTCTTACTGATTATAGAGAACAGATTAGTAGAAAAGTACGGCATGCTCGTCGGCGGCGTAGATCCCCACCGCCACGATCTCTCAACAATGACAATGCTAAAGGACAACCACATCTGGGCTTGCGGCGGCTCCATCACAAAGGCCGTCCACGCCGCCAAATCCGCCGGGGGCTTCAGCATAAAAGTAGAAGTGGAATGTCAGTCTCTCTCCGAAGCTACCGAAGCCGCCACCGCAGGCGCCGATGTAGTCATGCTCGATAATTTCACACCAGAGGGAGTAAGAGATGCGGCGAAAGAGTTGAAGAAACAGTTTCCGAATGTACTTGTGGAGGTTAGTGGAGGCTTGACGGAGGAGAATGTGGCGCCTTTTGTGGGTGGGGATGTGGATGTCATTAGTACGAGTAGCATCCATCAGGGAGTAAAGCATGTTGATTTCTCGTTGAAGATTGTGCCGAAAGGCAAATCGGAGGCGAAGGAGGACGGGAAGGGCGAGAGCGTTGCTGTATAGCTCGATCGCATAGCAATAGGATCGAAGGAGAAGCAGCCTGCAGATGACACTCTCGGGAAAATGTAAGTTACGCTGGAGAAAAGTTGTAGATTATGGTAACGAAAGACTGCACCTCATGTTCGTTCTCATTCCATCCTCTCCAGTTTACCCGCCTCCTTCATAAGCATATCCTCTCCCTATCCCATATAACCGCGCAACCTAAAATACACCGTTCAGAATCTTTTGTCACCACCATCTCCACTGAATTTCCAAATGGCAGACAAAATTTTACCAAAACCGGAAGACAACAACTCACCTTTCACCCCCTGGATCATAACGAAACACCCCTCTCACAGCTCCACCTATAAGACAACAAAACGAATCTATACATGAAATAACAAAACCACCACACCTCCAAAAAGCCTTGCCTACCTCAAGAAAAGCAAAAACCATTACTCACCAAAAGTAATCGTGAAAGTGTAGATATCATATATAGCTAGGACCTCTTGACGTCGAGTAAAAGACGGCCCGTGGCTTCAAAATGTCACGAAAACGGGAATGGGAAAACCGGATGGGAAGAAAGGTCAACAGTTTTACGAGGTATCTAACCAACCTACATCCACATATTCCCATTGATTGAAGGTGAGAGGTGATTCCTGAAGACTGCAAATAAAATACAGATGCAGCCAGCGAGATTGGATGAACGAGGCTCCATCAGGACGGGAGCACGACGCTATCCGTCACAATGGCATTCGACGAGTCAATCATGTATTCGGCATAACCGTGACTTCTTCATTGGAAGAACTTTATGCGTGAGGAAACAGGAGAACGCTGCAGTCTTGCCCAGCTTGACGGATCTCTCTAACCCGACAGAGACGAAGACCTCCCAAAGCTATCATGGCCCTAGTAAAAACGCCAATGCCTCACACGCCATCCTGAGCCCGGAACGCCTAGCATGAAAATATGAATATGAAATGAGACGGCCTACGCCTTGCTCTTCTTCTTCTTTTTCTTTTCAGGCTCCTCAGCAGCTACATCCATGGATTTCCGCTTCTTGTCTTTCTTTTCCTTTTTCTCCTTCTTGTCTTTCTTGTCCTTCTTCTTCTCGCGCGAGACTTGCTCCACTGCTGTGCTGGTAATTCCATCGGCCATCTCAACGTCACTGGTTGCGCCTGCGGTCGGGTCGTCGATGTTGATGTCTGCGAGTAACGAGTCCATGGCGGATTTCTAGATTCGTCAGTGACTGTTCAAGAGATGTTTGTCTTCCACTGGGGTCCGTGTATTGGAAATCGACATCAGTAAAGTTTCAGCGAAGATTTCGGATCCATGGGCCAGAAGTTCAACGATCATGATCTCTTCATGGATACCTTCAACTCAAGATGAATCTTGATCAATCTTCGGCACCCTTCAAAATCGCGCTACCAGAAACTTATCGACATCAATCTCCAATCACTTATGTCGGGCTCATCACAGGAATGTGTCCTGAATCAGTGTGTACACGACTCACCATTGCGATCTCATTCTTCGTAGGAGCAACGCCGTCAGCGTAGAAGGATATCCTCTCCTCGACTTGCTTCTTCAGCGCCTCACCAAATCTCGATGATGGAACCTCGGAGAAGTTGTCTATCCTCGATGCGATGGAGCACTTGTTGGCCAAGAAACGCGAGATACGACCCTTGTTCTTCGTTGCTGTCCTCCCGATGAAAGAAGAATGGTAGATCAATCCGTATTTAGGCGTGTTACCCTTGGTCTTTAACGCACGGAAAAGTGCCTTTTCGGCACCAAGAATCTGGACGGTCGAGGCAGCATACTTAGACAGGTTGGCTAAGCTGCCAGCTTTCGAAATGAGACGTGCGCCGACTGTCTCACCAATGAGCGCAGCCAAATTGGGTGCGACGATGCTCATTTTCGATACGAGATACTGCTGGAGACCTTTTCGGCATTCTGCCAGCTTGACTGTTCGTTGAGAGAATGCTCGGACGTGTTCCAAATCACTCTCTGAGATATCGCGACCCATGCTAACCTTGGCAGCATCGATAATGTTCTGCGCAACAGCTTCATCGTCATTTACGAGCGCAGCAAGCTCGTGGAGCTTATCGTCCGAAAGAGTGGCCTTGTCCCCGATGAAAAGCGCAAGCTTAGCGTAGGTCGCATTATCCGAGACGATCTTGATAAGCTCTGGGAAGTGCCATGAGTACCACTCGCGAACGCGCATGGAAAATGTGTTGCATGCCTTATCTAGGTGATCGAGTGTCGCGATTGCCTGGATAATGTGGTTGTCATTCTTCTGAACGCTGAACTTGACCTTGGCCCTCGAGTATGCGTGACCGAGACCAAGTTGTGCGCGTCCAACATCTCCATCCTGTAATTCCTTCAGGAGCTTCTGCGAATGCTGTCGAACACCGCGTAGTAAATCCGCAACGACCTCGCTGGTTTCTCCGGTTTCGCATTCGATGTATGATAGCGAAGCCTTGATGCTTCCAGCCAAGTTCTTATCCTGCACACCTAGAGTAACCTTTCCTTTCTTGCTAGGCTTTGGGAGGGCGGCTTCGAGGACAGACTTTAGGAAGTTCGAGGCAATTCCTTCGGAGATATCGTTGGCGTTTTCGAGCGCTTGGCTGGCACCTTGGAAAGGCGCAAAGGAGACGACGGTGACCATTTTGCCTGAATTGGTCAGAGAGAATTGAAGAATCTTTCAGACAATGGCATACCAAAGGCTGCTAGGTCTTGCGCCTTTGTCTGGACTTCCTTGAGGCGATTGCCGATAGTATCGGCCTGCATGTTGACCTTGAAGATCTGTATGGAATTAGTACGACAGGATTGAAGATTGACTTTGCACACAGCTACGTACGGCATAGCCAACGGAGCTCTCGTGGAGCAAGTAATCGACAGACATGGCTAATTTTCCACACCGTGTTGCTATGTGTGCGCACTGCGATTAGGTCTGCTGAGGAGTGGAAAGGAATGATGGTGGATTACTTGCGGGTTGGCCGACTTGTCGAAGGAGAAGTCGACGTTTGGAAATTTTCGGCGGAGAGCTCTCGCTCCAATTTCGACGCTAGTGAGCTTGGCTTGGCATTGGCGGGCGTTCCAAAAAATAGAGAGACGCGAAAGTGAACAGCCCCCACTCCAGAGTCGTAAACATACCCTCTATCTCGCGAAGTTCTCAGACATAGAAAATCAATTATCATGTCGGCCGCTCAACTTCTCAACCCGAAGGCTGAGTCGCGGGTAAGCACAAACGAATTACTGGTAAACAGTACAGGCTGATCAATACTCAGAGACGCGGTGAAGCTCTGAGAGTGAACATCAACGCCGGAGAAGGTCTGCAGGGTGTGCTAGCTTCCAATCTGGGACCGACAGGAACGCTGAAAATGCTGGTGGATGGCTCAGGACAAATCAAGCTTACAAAAGATGGAAGTGTGTTGTTGAAGGAGATGCAGATTCAGAACCCCACAGCAGTCATGATTGCAAGAGCTGCGACAGCACAGGACGAGATATGTGGTGATGGAACGACGTCTGTGGTATTGATGGTGGGAGAACTGTTGAAACAGGCAGACAGATATATTGCAGAAGGACTACATCCTCGTGTGATCACAGACGGTTATGATATCGCGAAGACGGAGGCCCTCAAATTCCTGGACAACTTTAAAATCGAACGGGACATCGACCGCGAGCTGCTCATCTCAGTCGCTCGAACCTCACTCTCCACGAAGCTCAACCACACCCTCGCCGAGCAACTCACTCCCGACATTGCAGATGCCGTTCTTGCTATCTACGATGGGAAGTCAAAACCCGACCTACACATGATCGAGATCATGACCATGCAGCACAGGACAGCCGCAGACACACAGCTCATTCGAGGGTTGGCCCTAGACCACGGCGCAAGACATCCAGACATGCCCAAGCGGGTCGAGAACGCATTCATCCTTACTTTGAACGTCAGCTTGGAATACGAGAAATCGGAGATCAACTCGGGGTTTTACTATTCAAGCGCGGATCAACGGGAAAAGTTAGTCGAGAGCGAGCGCAGATTCGTTGACCAGAAGCTACGTGCAATCGTGGACTTGAAAAAGGAGGTGTGCGGCACAGACCCGAAGAAGGGGTTCGTCGTGGTTAACCAGAAGGGCATCGACCCGTTAAGTCTGGATGTGCTAGCAAAGAATGGAATCTTCGCGCTACGGAGAGCGAAGAGAAGGAACATGGAGCGTCTACAACTAGTGTGTGGAGGTACCGCGATGAACAGCGTCGACGACATGACACCGGAGATACTTGGATGGGCAGGCCTTGTCTACGAGCAGCAACTCGGAGAGGAGAAGTACACATTCATCGTGAGCCGCTGGAAGAAGATTCGAGATTTGGATTGAGCTGACACTCAGGTAGGAAAAAGTCAAGGAGGCCAAATCGGTGACGATATTGATCAAGGGACCCAACGCACACACCATCACACAAATCAAAGACGCAGTCCGAGATGGTCTTCGCAGCGTGTATAACATGATTGTCGACAAGAGTGTTGTTCCTGGAGCTGGAGCTTTTCAAGTAGCATGTGCAGCCCACCTGCAAAGCGAAGCGTTCAGAAAGACAGTGAAGGGCAAGGCAAAGTGGGGTGTACAAGCTTTTGCTGATGCGCTTCTGATATTACCAAAAACCCTTGCAGCCAACTCTGGACATGATATCCAAGATTCACGTGGGTCACATTCTTTGACTCAGCCAGACGCTCTCTAATACTCGACAGTTGCGGCATTACAAGATGAATACGCCGATGGCAATGTGGTTGGATTAAACCTCAAGACGGGCGAGCCGATGGACCCTGTTCAAGAAGGTGTTTACGATTCTTTCCGTGTGTTGAGAAACTCGATCGCATCGAGTTCGGGCATCGCGTCCAATCTGCTTCTGTGCGATGAGATGTTAAAGGCGCGCCAAATGGTAGGTGCTTTGCCCGTCTTATGTCTATCGATACTAATGTTCATTTGCAGGGCCGGGCACCAGCACCGGGAGGCGATGCGGGAGGCGTTGAATAATCGTGATAATCATGGAGTGGGTGACTCCGGTCGGACAAACGCGTCGTTTGTATAGAATCTAGGACGGAGCCACTGACAGTCGTCTCAAAAAACAAGCAATGTTTTGTCTAGATAGATTGACCTTGCCCCTGATGGAAGCACCGTAATCGGCCTTCACTCCAGTCGATTATGATACCATGTGTCTTGGCCGATTACAAGCTGTGCCTGGTCGATACTCAATAATCAAAGATAGCAAGAACAGTGAAATGAGAGTGTGAGATGCGCCATCTTCTGTGTCATGCAACAATACGATCCTACAGGGAATGTCAGCCTCACACGCAGATACACAGCTTCGCGTCATGTGCACACCCACTAAGATACCTGTACCTGGCTATCATGGAATACAGAACTCGTCCGTAATGTTGAGGGTCACACCCGTTAATGATTGATAGGTGCTTCTGCAGCAATGATGGTTTGGTCGACCCGGACACTGCCCCAATTTGCAGTCATTCTCTTTATCAGTACACTAACAAGTTGAGTGGTCAGCATCGAAGGCGAATTATATAACATGGCATACATACAGCAACCCACATTCCGCCTTTTCGGTTATAATCGCACTTCTTGGGTGCATCTCCACATATGTAGATGGCGCTGCTCAGGGCGGAGAAGGTGAGAAGCACTGCGAGAGCGGGATGAATCAATTGCATTGTTGCTGATGAGGATTGATCTGAGGATTGGCATGAAACGGGGGGAACACTTGGGTTTTATGGGTAGCTCGGAATACGCCTGGCTTGAACTGTGTTATTTTTACACCTTGGAAGCCAGCGAAAAGAAGATTAGTACGTTGATTGCTCCACAGTGACGAGATATTTATATACTATCGTATACGTAGACTCTGATTGGCTCTTATAGTCTGTCCTCAGATGTAATCTTACTGGGATTCGGCTTTACGACCGCGGATCGAGCACGCTTTTTACCAGGACGCAGCTTTCCGATTTGGCGATGCAGAATGCAGATATATGTATAGTGAAAGTGGCCGTTTCAGTGGAGCGGACGCTAGAATTCAGCCCTTCTGCTGCAGGCGTCCTGCGTCTAAATCTGTGGGGTGCCGTGGGTGCGTGCCTCAGGTCTCAGGTCGGGTGGAACAAAAGGACTTCCAAGACTCTTGAGGTCCCTAGCAGGTCTGGGCATGGGCATGGGCAACAGGAAACTACCTGGCATCGTCCTCAACCAAGCCAGGCCAGTCCCTTCGTGTCCGTCTGCTCTCATTGCACTTCCTTTCTGCGTCGATATCAGTATAGCTTGATCATGACTGGCATCGTTTGATACTGTGCCGTCCTCGTTCGCTTCTTCCTAGCTTTTCGTGCTGCCAATAGCGTCCTGCACTGTTCTCTCGCATGCCTTTTCACGCCTTCGCATTTCCACGTCGTTCGAATCTTCGCATCGCCCAGATAGCCCTCTTCTTTTACCTGCTGGACCTTTCCTTACATGCTCCAGCACTGCAGACATAAGTCACTACCGTCGCGGCCATGTTACGCTTCAGACGATACCGCGTCTTCCTCTTCTTCGCCGCATTCGCTATATTCGCCTTCTACCGCTTCGGACGCATTGATCAGTCGTATTGGGAGAACCCGGGACACAGCGTCAATGTGCTGAAAGAGAAATTGAACAACCATGGCAAAAACACGCAAGAGAAGCAGCAGCAGCAGGAGGTGTTCAAACCAGTCGTGCCGGGCGCGAAGAAGCCGGATGAAGCCAAAACAAAGCTTGCTCAAGATCTTGAGAAACCGAAGGTCGTCCCTAGCAAGGAACTACCGCCTCCGGATGCTTCCACCACGAAGCCTGATCAGCAAGCTCCGGCTCCAGCCAAGGCATCAGCAACGCCTACCTCGACCGATAGGGTGCGAGTTATGCCCAACCCTATACCTCCGGGAGCGCCAGACGTACTCGAGCAGGGCTCTGGGAGGTGGGATCCGGATCAACTTCCTCCTGATGCCGAGACTGTTGAGTGGGAACCTGTCGAGGAACATTTCCCCGTTCCATCTGGATCGATCATCGCTTTGCCGACTGGATCGCCTAAGGCAATGCCGAAATTACAGGCCAAATTTGATAAGGAGACGGAAGTTGTGCGGGCGGATCGGATCAAGAAACGAGATGCTGTCAAACAGGCCTTCTTGCATGCCTGGAAAGGATACAAAGAGAAGGCTTGGGGCAAAGACGAGCTCATGCCGATTTCTGGAGGCAGCAAGGACCCCTTCAATGGATGGGGAGCTACACTGATCGATTCTTTGGACACCATGTGGATCATGGGTCTGAAAGATGAATTCGAGGAGGCCCTAGAACAGGTCGCTAAGACGAACTTTAAGACGAGTAGAAGGTCGGACATCCCTCTATTCGAGACGACCATACGATATCTTGGTGGACTTCTTGGAGCCTACGATGTAAGCAATGGAAAGTACAAAATCTTGCTGGACAAAGCTGTGGAACTGGCCGACATCATGATGGGCGCCTTTGACACGCCGAATAGGATGCCGGACACCTTCTACCAATGGAAACCTGCATTTGCCTCAAATCCTCACAGAGCTTCAACGCGAGTAGTCCTGGCGGAACTGGGCACTCTTGCCCTGGAATTCACTCGTCTGTCACAATTGACCAAGGAGCCAAGATATTATGATGCGATCGCACGAATCACAGATGCACTAGAGGAATGGCAAAATCACACTCGACTTCCAGGATTGTGGCCAATTTATGTAGATGCCTCTGGTTGCGGACCAATTGTCTACAAGTCACCAGCTACCCAGATTTCTGGTTCCTCGACGGTTCAAAAATTGGATTGGAAGGGAAATCCGATCGAGAAACTGCCAACCATGGAACAAATCAATGATCAGAAAATGGCACACTCCAAATCCAAGGGGCCTGCAGCACCCCTGACAGCACCACTCAAGGAGAAACCTTCAGGGAATCAGGGACGGATCGCAGGATGGGACGAGAACCATCCTGAAGCTGAAAAGACTGCAGCTAAAGACGGCGATGATATGGAACCCGTTAAACTTCCAGATCCACTGGTAGTTGAGGCAAGAGATCCGGAACCCTCGAAAACCAAGATCAAAAGACAAGTGGGCGCTTTGCCTGGGGACGACTCGCCAATCTCGCATCCAGATAATCGCGACAGTGATCCCACGGCCACGATGACCGAAGGTGAAGAAACGCGGCCCAAGGTCCCCGACGCGAAGATTCCACTTTCGCGTGATAATGCTTCGGCCTCTCCTTCCGACGTGCCGCTTCCCGAGTGTGTACCTCAGGGGTTGGCCTCGTATTCATGGGGTTCCGACGAGTATACACTGGGCAGTATGGCTGACTCGGCGTACGAATACTTCCCGAAGGTGAGTTCGGTCACTCTCTACGTGAGGGACCACAAACTAATGGTGGCTCCCAGATGCATTTCATGCTTGGTGGACTCACCAAGCAATATCAGAAGCTGTACGAAACGGCCATCGACGTGGCCAAGAAAAAGCTGCTGTTTCGGGCGATGATTCCCAATGAGAAGCGTGAAATATTGGTCTCTGGTTCGATGCAAGTGGGTTCGACGCAAGTGACCAACGATGACGTAACAGAGACTAAAACGACCTATTCATTCTCGCATGGCGGATCTCATCTTACTTGCTTCGTGGGTGGCATGTTTGCCATGGGTGCCAAATTGTTCGATCGCAAAGAGGACATGGACATTGCTGCTAAGCTTACGGACGGCTGTGTTTGGGCCTACGAAATGACTGCGTCTGGAATCATGCCCGAGACCTTCAATGCAGTGGCTTGCGACGATAGGAAGGATTGCAAGTGGAATGAGACGAAGTGGTGGGACGAGTTGGATCCTAACCCACAGTATCGATGGGAAAATTACGAAAGACAGATGGAATTCATGAAGGAGCAAATCGAGGAGAGGAAGAAAGCTAGCTTGGCTGCTAAGATGGCGGCCGAAACCGCTGCGCCCGTGGCTAAGTCTACTCCCGCCATCGATGATCTCGAAGGATCGCACGAGCTGAAGGAGAAGGCGCTGAAATCGCCCAGTGACCTTTCAAAAAGACAACTCACCGCCGATCAAGCGGTTGAGATCGGAAAGGGACTCAAACACGACATAGACGCGAAAGCAGCGAAGGAGAAGACATCTCCCACATCGACGACAGATGACACATACGTAGAACCTGCCTGGCAAGCACCGACTGTGGTTCAAGACGATGTTCCGCCGCCAATCCAGAGCCCAGATAAACCAATGGGGCACGAGGAGTATGCCAAATCTCTTGCCAAAGAACAGAGACTTCCTCCTGGTATCATTGACATGTATGATAAACGGTACATCCTTCGGTACGCTCAACCCCTCTTCAATTCCTCTTCTCTCAGCTAACATCATCCACAGACCCGAAGCCCTCGAATCCGTCTTCTACATGCATCGTCTCACCGCTGACCCATACTGGCGCCGCGCAGGCTGGAACATGGTCTCGAGTATCCTCGCCGCCACGCCGACGAAATGGGGCCATGCCGCCGTGGACGATGTGACGACGCAGCATCCGCAGCCGATCGATTCGATGGAGAGTTTCTGGCTTGCGGAGACGTTGAAGTACGCGTATCTGATGTTCGACGAGGAGGACAAGTGGAGTTTGGATGACTGGATCTTGAACACCGAGGCGCACCTGTTCAGGAGGATCAAGTAGTGCGGGATGCACGCACTGCATGAAAAAGGGCGTACCGGTGACCTTGTTTTTTCTGTGTGTGGCGTTTTGTTTGTTTGGTGACAGATGGGGGGCGTTTTGGGTTGTACATCGCCTAGGTATGCTGTAACGATCAATGTGAATGTAAAGCTGAATGTGAGGCATGCTGCTTCGTTGAGGTTCGTGGGCTTCCCGGGCTTCACTGTTACTGACCTAAGGACTTGAAGGGGGTTTTGAAGTGAGGTATATCATGGTCTTCGAACAGACTGATTCATAAGAGCACAGAAGAGCTTCTTCTCTATCAGATAGAGGGAAATGAATCAAGGTTCGATGGTAGCATGGTCGCTGTCATATCAGACGAAGTCTTCAAGTTTCTTAAAAAGGACTGTCCCACTCGTGGCCATGCTTGATCATTCCCTCCGGTCGACAGATGAATATGCATTTGCCTGCATGGTCGTAGAGAAGAAGACTTGATGCGTCAGAGTGATTATGGTGATGCTTAGGGATCAATTGCAGTATAATGCCCCTTACTCGTGATTTTGATTATAGGTGCTCGATGCAGTGGTAGCTAGTGCACTCGGGCATCTGGTGATATTCATGATAGGCCGACTTGTTTCCGTGACTATCCAATATCTGACGGATTGAGAGATGACAAGGTATGAAAAGATAAGTATGGAGTCTGCCTTTTCAGCCCAGAAGATTGGATATCGAGATTTCACGCCTCATTATGGAGCCTTCGTGCGACCGGGTGCATTTTGGGCGGCTTTGACTGGCAATAGCTTAAATGACTAGAAGTTGAGTTCACTTTGTGGTGGGAACAACGGAGTTCGATAATTGGGGACGAGATAGCGGGCTGAGCGATTTTGAATCAATCTGGAAGGGTTATCTGGGTAGATGAAAGTACATGCTATTGCAGGCGAGCGTGTCTCTTGTTGTCGTGAAGTCTACGATACTACGAAGGTAGGTAGGCCTAGCAGGTCCAGACCGGTGAAGACCAATCGTCCCGTCTACGGCAGTCCATTTGCTGACACGGAACGCGTGAATTGTCCCGCACTTCCCCAACCCAACATCTTCAGCTTGATACCCAATTTTTGATACCCAACATTGCCGATATAGTCAAATCTCCAGCTGTAATTATCCTAATCTTCAATCTAAGTCATTGACCGTCTCGAGTCCTCAAGGCCTTCCTGTCAGTACCAATCTTCAGCCCCGCAGTCGCGATACAGGGTCTCCGCACAACAACCACAATGGCTGCACCAAAGCCACCCACGGCACAGGTCCAGCCCTGTAGATACAAGACCGGGAAGACATTAGGAGCAGGCTCATACTCGGTGGTGAAAGAATGTGTGCACATCGACACTGGCAGATACTATGCCGCCAAGGTCATAAACAAACGTTTGATGGCGGGGAGAGAACATATGGTGCGGAACGAGATTGCAGTCCTCAAGAAGGTGTCTATGGGACATCAGAACATCCTGACTCTGGTGGATTACTTCGAGACCATGAACAACTGTGCATCGTCCAAGATTCTGAGGACGAAGATTACGAGGCTGATTGGGAGCAGTATATCTCGTAACCGACCTCGCTCTCGGTGGTGAGCTGTTCGACCGTATCTGTCGTAAAGGCTCCTACTATGAATCAGACGCTTCAGATCTCATGCGCGCGACGCTCAGCGCAGTAGCTTATCTCCACGATCACGGCATTGTCCACCGCGATTTGAAACCCGAGAACCTGCTTTTCAGAACACCAGAAGATAATGCGGATCTGCTGATAGCCGACTTTGGGTTGTCCAGAATAATGGACGAAGAGCAATTTCACGTATTGACTACGACGTGTGGCACACCAGGCTACATGGCACCGGAAATTTTCAAGAAGACTGGACACGGAAAACCAGTGTATGAACGTCCCTTTCGAAGCCCCAAACCGCATGCTAATCGTGAGTGCTAGCGATATCTGGGCGATCGGTGTAATAACCTATTTTCTCCTCTGCGGCTACACCCCTTTCGACCGCGACTCCAACCTCGAAGAAATGCAAGCGATCCTCGTGGCCGACTACTCCTTCACACCCATAGAATACTGGCGCGGGGTTTCCAACACGGCTCGAGAGTTTATTCGTCGTTGCCTCACCACGGATCCACACTCTCGCATAACCGCGCACGAGGCATTGAACCACCCATGGATCAAGGAAGACGATGAACCCCAAGAAGAGAAGAAGGAAGGCGACGAGAAGGTCGATCTACTGCCAACGGTGAGGAAGAACTTCAATGCAAGGGTGAAGTTGCATGCGGCCATTGATACAATCCGAGCCATCAACCAGCTGAGGGCTGGGCAGGGAGCGGCACACATGAATGGTGCAAGATCTGGCGAACCGGCGAAGGGCACACCTGGACCACCATTGCCGGCCCAACCGAAGGCGGATGAAATGGAAGGTGTAGAAGGGACCGGCCAGCTGGGCAGTGAAGGTGGCAGGCCGCAAGAAGCGGCAGAGAAGATGGATATTGATTCTCGAGGTCATGGAAGGGGGCAGACCGAGGAACAGATCAAAGAGCAGGAACGAAAGATCAAGGAGACGATGCAGGGGTTGTGGGGAAAGCGGTAGATTTTGATCGATTTCATGGAGCACATACGGACGCCGAAGCGGTCGTGGAAAGACCTAGCGAAGACGGTGCTCACACATATCTGGGGGAAGATAATTGTGATGTCTAGTAAGGAAAGACTATACACTCCCGCTGCGTGGGACGATATCAGAGCGGTTTACGAGGCTACGATATCCCTTCTCATAATCAAAATATTCGGCTCTGATTAATCCTTTGCATTTCGTACCACTCTCCTTGTGTCTTTTACAATTATGAAATCCTCTTCCTTCGAAGCTGAAGTGAAATGTTCTCTTCTTGCATCACGTACCTTGGTCTTGGGCCTCATCGGTTTTGCTTATCCCATGGTTGCTAGCACTGGGTCTGGCAGAAAGAAAGAATCTCAGTACAACATACACGCGTCGATCCCGTCACCCCGCATCCCGCATCCCGCATCCATAAAATAAAATAAAATAACAATATCCCATACGTACAGCGAACAGCATATACGTAGAATCCGATTGGTTCGTATACACCGTCTGCTTTTTAAGGGAGTTAATTCAATTGGGCACGGCTTTACGACGGCGGATCGACGTGCTAGTTGTGAATGTTCTTTTTTTCATTTGTCTGTACCTACCATGTATAGTTGTAATACGTAGGATGAAGGATGCAGCACGGGGAGCATTCCCGGCCCCGGCGTAGGCCCTGGGATTTTTGTGTGTGGCGACTTGGGGTTTGAGCGGGGGAGGAAGGGATGCGTTTGTTCTTTGTTGTGTTGAGTGGGTTTGCGATTTCAGACTGCTGTGTATGCGGTGAGGCTTGGTTTGTTTGTTCTGGATGTAGAGAGAGACTCGTCGTGGTGTGAATTGGGGAAAAGGCTGACAACGTGAGTATACACGGTAGGAGTAGCATGAAGGTAGAGTGGGTGGGGTGGGTGTGGAAGTGGGAGAGATTTGAATACTACGGTAGCTAGAATGAACGAATGATTTGCTCACGGCTGGAAACTGATATAGATCAATTGCTGATGAAGTGTTGTCTCGACGTGGAAAATATCACGGTTACTGCAGGCCGAGGGACTGCCGAAATGATGTCAGGTGGGTCCTGAAGAAGAGATGCCGATAAACTTCCTCGGTCTACTTGAGAGGTGTTCAATTCGCCTACCTCCGTAACTGCCCGCTGGTCCCAAGTGCCTCGGCGAGATCGTCCACAACTGCTACCATTCTGAAAAGTGTCACGAATTTCTTGGCCGGATGAGATTCAGGTCCATTCCACATTGACTTATTTTTTGCTCCAGAGGCCGTTGGATTGCTTTCGGATCGACGCGATTCTTCCTTTGTATGTATCCTGATGTCGTTCCATTTGGACTGGAGCGGGAGTCCCGTCAGCGGCCTCAAAACGCAGCCCTGCCACTAAGTACGGCGAAAAGAGCGTCAAACAGCCGCCGTAAGCGGGCGCACGCGGACACCATGGAAACAGCAGGCACTCCAGGGGCATGGATCCAGGTACTCTGGGTTCAGAACCTATTTTTAGATGGGTAACCAATCATCGCTGGCCCTTTTTCGTGAGTCGTGACACTGTGCTGCAGCTCGACGAGGCTGGGAGTATGGGTACCGATGAGGGTGCTTTTGTGGGTTCTCCCTAGGTAGGTTTCCACATTGCCGTGACAGCCGTTTTCAATTGTGGACTTGTTTGCTAGTACAGTGTGTAGTTTGTATTCGCCTGGGACCAATAATAATTGTATCCTTAAAGGCGAAATTTCCTATCAGCGTTGATTGTCAACCGGTCCGAGTTCTGTTTGAAGCCGGGAGGCCAGCGTTTGGACGATTCAACGCCAACGATTGCTAACGAGAGCGTTCCTCCCGAGGTCCTGGCCATCACACTCACCACCCTGTCCAGCCTGTCAATCGTGGGGCAATATACATATAGCACGAGCACGTACACAGCAGCCTTGACCTCACCTCTTGGCCCGTAAGAAGAGCGGAGGTAGCGCTGTCGCCGCCTCCTCGCGACGTTTGCCACTGGAGGCGCGGATGCTTTCCAAGAAGATGGAGTTGAGGGTGTTTCAAGAATGCGATCCAAAGCTTTGGGAAGATTGTTGCAACGTGACAGGTGGGTGTGGGTATACCCTATAATGCTGGGCCATACTAGGTATACGTAGTATTTCGTCCCTAGTTGTACTCGTACTGCCCACGTATCGTGGTATTCTGTCCGACCTTCTATATACCAACCACCTAAACGTTTGCCGTCGTCCTTCCAAAGGTCGATCAAATATTGTGATGGCTACCTCTGCCAGGTTTGTGACTGCATTACAGCATCAGAGATGGGATCTGTCGTTCACAGTTGTGTACATCAGGCCGAGCAGTTCGAGTGGGTCTTGAAGGATTGTTATGCACAGCGCCAAAACCCCTGCATATCCACAGGCACCAATGACGGCGAGAGTGATTGATCGTTGGACAAATTACGCCCGATGGAAGCGGTTGTAGTGAAGACGGAGAGGGCAACAGAAGCGGGTGCCGGTGTGAAGAGCCGTGAAGATACATAGATGCCATTGCCCGCTCGGTTTGCTCTGTGCCGAGATATATACAGTAGCCATTGTTCTTGATCCTCGCACTTCTCGTAGTCGTTCCTTGTCGATCTCCATCTCCAGAGTCTCGGCCAGAGCTAGGTACTCCCAAGTAACGGCCCCTTTCCTGCTGGGACTGACTGGGACCTGAAGGCTCTGTTGCTGCAGGGCCCCAGGGGACAACCTGAGCAGACTGAACAACGACAAGTTACAACCGCGACGCCGGGCCTGTCCAGCATTCCCAAACCATCGTGTGGGCACCGCTACCTGGGGATGCCAGAGGGTGCGATTCAGTTCCCACTAACGTTGCAGCGCCGCTTCCCTGCCATCCATTCGCCGTAAACATGGAAATGCTCGACCAGAAGCCTGCAGATCGCGACAGCCATGATTTATCCTTCACGCTGAGTCGCTTTTCAGTCGTGGTGCGTACATGTGCTCGATTGAGAATAGGCAGCTGTCATATCTAACTCCCCGTTCTTACTTTAGGACTCCATGTTGAGCTCCCTCTCCGACTTCCCTTCCTCAGCTGCCGCTGGCAACGCGCACGACATCTACAATGCGACGACTCCCCTCAAGCCCTCCTCGTCCAAGAATCCTCTGCCCGGTCGCCGGAGAGGCCACACGCAATCCTCCTCAATGTCCGACTGCAATGGCGCTTCCCACATCGATAGCATCTCGAGCAATTACACTGCATTCCACCTGCGGAACCGCCAGAACAGCACCTTCGCCAAACACAAGACCGCGAGGAATGCATCTATACGAAGCGTTCAGTCGGGAGCAAGGAACCGTGCTCCAGAGTCATCAAGACATACGAGAGGCATGGGTCCCAACGCTCAAGGGAGCAATGCCTCGAGTGTGGACGTGGACCTAGGAGCTACAAATTCAATGCCTTTCACGAGGCTCCCATCCTACACCCCCAGCCGTTCTGCAAGTTTCGACCACAGCCACGGAGAGCGCGCAGCAAGAAGCTCGCCAGAAAAATCGTCAAAGTCGCGGCCGAAGATCCCCGTCCCAATAGATTATCTCGCTTTCGACGCGGCGCCCATGCCGACGATTCCAGGGGGCCCACGGAAAAAAGACGAGCCCATATCACCCGCCGGCTATCCGCCTCGATCACCAAAGAAAGTGGTGCCTTCACGGAAGAACAGTGTCAAGTCGACGAATGCCAAAGGTGTGAGAAAGTCAAGAAGCCAGGCCCTTCTCCATGACCACGATATAAGAGACCAAGCCAAGCAGTTTGTACAGGCCACTACGACTATGAGAAATCGTTCCAGTGCGGCGCCGGGTCCAGGTGTGGGAGCATTGCGCAAAGCGTACCCATCTTCGTCGCCAAGTGCTCCGCCTGCGCAAAAAGAGTCCCGCCCGGGGTTTTTCCGGCGTGTCTTTGGCTCGTCGAAGAACAGTGAAAAGGCAGTTCAAGCTCAGCAAGAGGAGGTTCAGAGACCGCCATCCCCCGCAGCAGTGCGTCCGGTGCCAGGCACGTCGTCGGGAACTCGACCTCGAACACAGCCAGACCAGCAACATGGCACAGCATCACACAAGGACTCTCCACCGTCACAGCCTAAACCACCGGTGCAGGGTGATGACCCGGTCCCTCCCCTCCCACTACGGAAAGCGCATTCATCCTTCTTCCGAAGACGGAAGAAGTCCATTTCGGATAACGCAATCCCACCCGTTCCCCCCCTGCAGCTGTCGGCTCAATCGAGCTATCACCATGCACATTTGAACATTTCCCCACCTCAGAAGTCCCCTAGTAACCAAAGTCTTAGGGGCGCTATGGCGCAGTACCTGAGTCATGACATGTCGCCCAATAGCATAGGTCCCAGTCCGATAGAGACCTTTTTCGACAGTCGGGAACACCAGCCCGAGGAAAGTGAAGATAGCCCAACCATCAAACAAGCACCGTCCGAGCAAGCCTCTCTCGATGAAAGAGCTCTTGGTGGCAGGATCCCAGACTCGGCTCGGCAAGGAACAAGCCAGGAAGATCTGAAACGTGGAGGAGACGACCATCCCAGCAACACCTTGAACCAGGATTCCGAACAGCTACAATCGACCGTACGAGCGGGTCCTCGGCTTGCTGTGAATGGTGAGATTGAGCGCGGCTCCTTTCTCATCAACAGCAGCAGTAGCGAGGCCATGAGCCAGCCTTCTCCCATGGAAATGCCGCCGCACAAAACACTGCAAAGGCAACATGGCACCCCCGCTTCAGATGCATTTGGACCTCCCCAATTGGACCAGGAAAATGTAGCTTCATCACGAAAGGACTGTTATATTGGAGCTAAAAGAACCGATGTTCAGATACTCAGTCCAATCTCCGACAAATCTCACATGTTATCAGACCGCGACGAACGGACCTCTCGATTCTTAGAGGCTGACGATGAGGAAGACGAGGAGACATTCATCGTTCGCCATTCAAAGGTACGAGACGAAGCACCTCCTGCGAGTGCTGGCAGCAACCGGGTTTGGCTCGAACCTACCTCATCTGACGAAAAGTTGCCTCTCGCCGCACAAATGAAGCCCCCACTCGACTCACCCAGGGCGACGATTCAGAGCTTTCCAACTTCTCGTGCCCTCACAACAAAGGCTGACAACGGAGCATTCGCTTCAGCGACGAGCCTTCCGACTGTCCAAGTAGGAGACCTGGAGCTCCGCATGTCGCAGGATTGGACGGAGATGGACGCTGCCAAGGTTCTCCTCGCCCACGACATTGAAACAACAGAGGGTGATATGCGAAGGGCGCGCCAGATCTTCGATGGCGATGAAGAGTTTGTATCCAAGGCGGGTGCCGCTGCGTGGCTTGGCCAGACGACCCCCAAGAGTTCAAGGACCAGGAGGGCGTACATGGAGCTATTTGACTGGGCAGGCGTCAATATATTGGCAGCTTTTAGGGAGCTGTGCGGAAAGCTTCTTGTGAAGGCCGAGTCACAACAGCTGGATCGTGTCATCGATGCCTTCTCTGAGCGGTGGTGCAATTGCAATCCCAACCATGGCTTCAAGGATCGAGGTAGGTCTTCCTTGGAGCCGCACTCATCTCATTACTAATCTTGTCTCAGACATTGTACACACCATCACCTTCTCTATACTCATGCTTAACACCGATCTCCACATTGCCGACATCGACCAGCGAATGACCAGGAGTCAATTCGTCAAAAACACTCTCCCTACAATCAGAAGTATGGCAGAAGCAATTGACATTGATGCAACTGAGACGATTCGCGCTCAGGCAAGAGACAGCAGGGGCAAGATTCCGTGGGATCATGCAACCTCTGGACCGTCGTCCCCTATCTTCCCGGAACCGCCCACTTCTGGTATCATGGAGCAAAGACATTCGATCGAAGCGAAGAGATCATCGAATAGGTTGTCCCTGCGTGCTCCAATGTCGAGACTGGACTCGGATGGTGCAGATGGTGCTTCAGACAATTGCAATGTCCTCGTAAAGGCACCGTTCGAAGGCACCATGAAGGGCTGGGAGTTCCAGGTAGAGATCGTGCTCAAAGAGTTTTACAACTCCATCCGGCAGCAACGCCTTTCTTTACACGGAGCGCCGGTGGACCGTTTTCAATCTCACCCTTCCCAGACAGGACTGTTTGTTGTCACCAACGCACTCCGGCGCACGCCCAGTGTTCTGAGCAAGGCGCCGTCTGAGAGTGTCAGCTATCGTGGTCGATCCTCAGAAGCTGGTCGCTTCGCCGCTGGTCGTTTCGCGTCCAAGACTCGTTCAAGGCCGAGGATATATCCGAGCTCGACCATCGGCTCGAGTCGGACTAGTTTGGATGACAGCTCTGTCTGGAGTCCTGCAGGAAGTACGTGGAGCAAGTACACTCTTGGTCAAACGCAGACCTCAATGTCTGTCAACTCCCTTGGCTCACATTTTGCACAAGGCGACTATCAGCAAGCCATTGGATTTGCCAACGCTCTCAGCCAAGCGATCATCCGCGAGGAAGGTGGCTCCGATGAATATAATGGGCGTGTTGTGCCCCTGCTTGAAGACGAAACCCTGGAGCTCGTTGGTGCTCCCTGGGCTAAAGAAGGAATGCTGAAGCATAAGCATCACCTCGAATCATTGGAGAAGAAAGCAAAGGATCGTAATTGGTCTGAATGCTTCGCGGTCATTGAGAAGGGATGGATGAAAATATTTTCCTTCAGCACAACGTCAAAGTCAACACGAGCTCGTGCCAAATCCAGAGCTGCTTCCGGAGGTGGTCCCGTTGGAGGCGGTAATTGGATGGAGAACGCAGAGCAGATCAACTCATTTCTGCTCCGTCAAACAATAGCAAGTGCCCTCCCACCTCCTGGATATTCCAAATCAAGGCCGAATGTTTTTGCACTCAGCCTTCCTACTGGAGCTGTGCATCTGTTCCAGGTCGGGACTCCTGACATTGTCAAAGAGTTTGTCTCCACAGCCAATTATTGGTCTGCACGACTGTCTAAGGAGCCACTTTTCGGTAGTGTTAGCAACGTGGAATACGGCTGGGGTGATGTCGTTCTGAATGCTGCTCAGTCTCGACCAGAATCTCGTGCTACCCTGGGGAGTGGAAGTGCACCCGGCACATCTTCTAGCAATGTCCCGGTTAATTCAGGCCGTCACAGCATCGTGTCTCAAGTCAGTCCAGAGCGACAAAGCACTGGTCTTGTTAGCATTGGACGCCGAAGTGAAGATCAAGGTCCATCTGGAACGGCCTGGAGGCCTCGACTGCCAGGCGATAAGGTTACCATCTCTGACTGGACACCGCCTGTACAAAGCATGATGGCCAGCCAGCTGATGGAGATCGATCAGCTGCGTGCCCTTACCGCATATGTTGCGAACGTGGAGGAAGAGCTGAAGAAACATAACGAACTGAGATCTCTCATGGGCCTGGCCGTAGGTTGCATCCTTTGGTCGATAAACACTTGAACGTGGCTAACACTATATCAGTTCTCACCACGACATCCTAACGCAGCCAAAGCTATGGCCAATTGGGAAAAGAAATCCGCTTACCTCCTTCGTGAGATCGTCAAGTTCCGAACATACATCGACTCCCTCACTTCCGCACAAGCTGCCAAGGAGAAGTTCTACAAGGAGAGAGAAGAGCTCATCAGAAAAGGAGACGAAGCTATGCAGGCGAGCAATACTCTTGACCCAGCTGCCGATAACATTAATACTGTCGAAACCATCTTAACGTTCTGATCAAAATAGACACTGTGCTGACTCACCCTGACGAGGCAGATCACACCAACGCCGCGTAGCAAAAAGAGAGCAAGAGGGGTGAAAAGGAGAATAATGATGCATGGCAACAGCCCCAAACGAGCGAGCATCCTGGATTGGAGCTCTAGCGTCTTCAAGAGCGCGACGCCTAGCATTTCTGAAGAGAGGGAGAGTGACCACGAGGATTTCGAGACTTATTCGACCAGGACGCGGCACAACGCAAATGCTAGCCTGGGGCTCGACTTGGATAAGCTGGATTCTTTTGCGATGAGACCTAGCCCTAGACGGGAGAAGCGTGGGCATGAGGCCACCAAGAGCATGCCTGGGAGATTGAGAAAAAGGAGGAGCACGCTTGGTTGAGAATGAAAAATAGAAAGAGATGGAGTTTAAGTTTGAGCTTTCTCATGTTGCAGAAGAGACTTACATGCCTAGTCCAGCATCACCCTCGGCGTATATGTTCTTTCCTTTATGTTGGCCTTGAATGTTTGGGGATGGATCATGCATTGTTATCGTGGCGGCTTTTCGAGCGTTTCTTGTAGTGTTTTTGGAACGGAATTCCATACTAAGCATTTGAGAGACCGACGCTTTTCCGTCTCGGCTCGGAGATATTGTAGCATTATACCCGGTGGCTACACCATTTCACACCTAAAGGTGTTTGCATTATTGTAATTGACATGAGAATTGGACGATTTCTATGATGTACATGAAGCCTGTTGGGGGTTCTTACCGTCTGAAGTGCTGATACGATTGACTTGAAAACGGCAATTCTTGGAGAGGGAATCGAGGCTGCATAGTGAAGGACCAATTAAGACACCTTTTGGTGTTTTCGGCGTGATTCAGTGGCATCTGCCTTTCTTGTTTTACAGACAAGTGGACATGCTCTGGAGGAGCGTGGATACAAGACTGATGCTGTTCATCTATATCATGCACATGGTTGGGGAGACGAGGACGAGGCTGGACACCTGAAATGCAGCCTCATAGCTCCGACCTCGGCTTCTTTTGAAACCCGCCATTGTTCACAACAGAGCTCACTGTGTTTCGCAAATAATCCTGGCACGAACAAGGCCTCAGTGTACAAGTCCATATGTTATCGTGAATTCGCCACCTAATTCAGTCTCCGAATTCCTTCTGATTACCTATAGACCTCTGCATTTCTATGCGCTTCTAGCCCGAATTATAGCTTCCGTAACCATTGTCCACGCTCCATCCTTCTTCCTTGCTACAATTCACCACTACTAGCATCTTCTTCGTCTCGCCCGCTGTCTTCTCATCACCTTTCATTTACTCGCCCAGATCACGGAATGAGAATAGCACTACAAGGCGCCTTCGGGCGAACTCTGATCACTATCGACGACTCGGCCACGGTTGGCGAACTAACACAGAAGATCTCCGACGCCTCCTCGATGAAGAACTTCGTCCTCAAAAAGGGCTTCCCTCCACACCCAGTCGATCTATCGACGTACGAATCGAATACGAAAGTCAGCGATACCGATCTCAAATTGCATGGGGAACGATTACAAGTCGATGCTCAGGGCGCGAATTCGGGAGGAATCAAACAAGCGCTTCCTGCTTCAGCAGCAGCAGGAGAGAAAAGTGCCAGCAGGAACACCGGTATCTCAAGCACACGGTCACAGGCAGACTCGATATCACCGAATCCATTCTCCTCCACTTCCACACGCATCCCAGACAAACCTCTCAAACTCTCAAAGCCCAAAACATCCCCAATCGAACCACCAGAACTACCCATCCGCGAGGGATCTTCCTACCTCATCCACCGAGTCATGCCCGACGACAATTCCTGCCTCTTCAGAGCCATTGGAAAATGCGTCATCGGAGATGCCATCGACCCGATGATCGAGCTGCGTTCACTGGTCGCCCAAAAGATCCAGGCACAGCCAGATAAATACACCGAGGTCGTGCTAGAGCAGGAACCAGACCGGTACTGCGAATGGATACAGACGCCCGACGCGTGGGGCGGCGGCATAGAAATCGGCATCATAGCCGAACACTACAACATCGAAATCTACGCCCTCAACATCTCCGACGGCTCCGTCCAAAAATTCAACGAGGGGGTCGGTTCCAAACAGCGCTCTTATCTGATTTATTCCGGTATCCATTGGGACTGTCTCGTTGAGAATTGTCTGGGCAAGGATGGACCTGGGGAAATCGATGTGGCGCAGTTCGCGACGTACGATGATGAGATTTTGATGAGGGGGTTGGAGATTGGGGAGATACTTAAGAGTGGCGATTATTATACGGATACGAAGAAGTTTGGTATCAAGTGCAATACGTGTGGGTGGCAGGGCACGGGGGAAAAGGGCGCGGCGCAACATTATGAAGAGACACGGCATACGGATTTTGCGCAGTCATCTTGATCGATACGTTTCCTGCGACCGGGGCTAGTGGGATTCATCATGCGGCGGGATAGTGGCTATCTGGAAGCCAGGGCGGGAATACAGATGAGGTTAAGGACAAAGACCATGATGAGAGCGAGCCCATTGTCCTTATGAGCAAGATTTCTTTGAGCATTTGTTTGCGTTTTTCATGGAGCTTTCGTCACATGAGCAGCGAGGAGATACCATAGACGGGATGCGGGAAGAATATTCCTGCGATTGTGATCATTGACACGAATATGCGGGCGCAGGTGTCGCTATGTAAGATACTGGATTAAGAATACCCTGGGACTTTGCGAGCAGAGACTCCTGTTAGACTCGATTTGTTTCGTCGTGCTTCTGCTTCTGGAAAATACTAATCTGCGTGAGCGTGCTTCTCTCCTTGTCATCAGCACTTCCACATCCTCCGGGATCTAGCTGAACAGCTCTCAAGCTCTTATGCTGATATTCCTGTGCTCCTCGCTGGCACCTCGTCTTTCTGCAATTTGATATTTCTGGCCGACGCGGTCCTGCGACCCGTTTGTTTCGCTTCAGACCGCTCTCGTATGTTTGTCCATGAATCTTATCCTACAATGTAAGATACGAAGCCAGCTCGAGCGTGCGGATCTTTATGATTCCATGCTGCTCGAATCACGATTTCGAACCTCATAGTCACACCCATCTCCACATTCATCACCAAACCATCAGCAGTCCCAGCCCCTCACACCTCTCCATCCCCAGTCGCATCACAAAGCGGCACATACCTCACACCGATCGTCCTCTCCTTGACCACACTCCCATCCTCCTTCTTGTCCACAACCCATATATACTGCACCCCCTCCTCCTCCTCCTCCTCGACCGGTACAAACAGCCGTCCGGGACTCTTCAACTGCTCAATCAACTCATCATGATGTCTCGCCGCTGCAGCACCGACGTGTATACAATCATACGGAGCCCTCTCCGCAAACCCGCGCCGTCCGTCCCCCGTCACGAATCTCACGCGCCCGCTCTCCAATAATCCGCGTCCGGAGGTCGATTTGGACATGTTTTCGACCGCGAGAGTGGTTAGAGCGGGGATGTGATCGATGCCCGTCACGGTCCCGCTTGGGGAGGTTAGGTGCGCGAGGACGTGGGTTAGGTACCCGGACCCGGAACCGATGTCTAGGACGTTGCTCGAGGATGTGAGGTGGGGGAGGAGGGATTCGAGGGCGAGGGCGTGCATGTGTGGGGCGCTTATTGTTGCTGAGTGGCCGATTGTTTGGGGGCTGTCTGAGTAGGGGGTGTGAGGGGCGTAGTGGGCGCGGTCGACCTGAAGGATTTGTGAGTGTGTGGTGTTTTCCATCGTGAGTGTGCGTTTGCGGGATTGAGATGGTGGTGTGGTGGGAGGGATTTGAAGGATCAAGTGAGTTCAGATGTTTGGGCAATTGGAAAATGGGGAGGATGTTTACGGCTAGCATTGCGTCTTTTATTCGGGGGCTTTTGATCAAGCCGTTTTTGAAGAGGTTGTTGATCAGGTCTTTGTTCGTCGCGCCGGAGCTTCGCCATGCCATGTTGGACGAGGACGAGGACGAGGTTAGGCCTTTCGTGAGGCTTCGGAGAAGATTTAGGAACGTCAGGTTGGATCTGGAGATTGTACTCTTAGAAGTTTTGCCTTATGATCATGGAAGTGTACATCTTGGGGAAGAGCTTGGGAGATGGAGATGAGTTCGAGGGCAAGCTTTGGACGGACCTTACTTGCCGTCTTTGACCGCCAGGGTCCAAAGTGGGGCGGATCTCGAGTTCGATTTTCGATATGAACTTTCCACTCCAAAAAGTCTAAGATACATCACGCATCACTAATCCGATCGCAGTCTAATTACCATTCAAGTAACCAAGAAATCTACGCCAAACCCTCCCAAATTCTTGTCTTAATGGCAACTATGAAGCTCGCGGCCGAGGAGGTGGCCGTAAATTCGTGCTTTTCGGCGAACTCCTATCACCCCAGTCCCATGGTATGAGAACCATAAGACGGAGTCCTAATCCATAGTCGTGACATTCGGATGTAGCAGTAATCTCTCAAGCTAGTCGATGATTCGCTTTTATAATTTCATCCAAGGAAGTCCTCGTTCCTAACACAACTCTTTCCTACTCATTATCCATCGTCATTCGTCAACATTAAAAAACCACCACAAAAGCTCAAAATGGCAAAAACCCATTCCCCAACCGCCCTCATCTCCGCCCTCCTCACCACAACAGAAGCCTCCATAATCCCCCTAACCCGCACAAAAATCTCCACGGGCTGCAAACTCTTCGGCGCCGCAATCCTCTCTCGCGAAACCTTGTCCCCAATAACCATCGCCACAAACGACGAACGCACCTCCCCACTCCTCCACGGCGAAATAAACTGCATCCAAACCTTCTTCCGCGACAACCCCGATCCCGGCACGCGCCCG
This sequence comes from Venturia effusa, assembly GCA_007735645.1. Taxonomy (NCBI): domain Eukaryota; kingdom Fungi; phylum Ascomycota; class Dothideomycetes; order Venturiales; family Venturiaceae; genus Venturia; species Venturia effusa. The sequence goes on along the minus strand of CP042190.1, from coordinate 833,496 downwards.
GCGACGGCCAACTGTGTATTCTACGCCACCCACGAACCCTGCTCGCTCTGTCTGTCGGGCATCACTTGGAGCGGTTTCAACGAGTTCTATTACCTGTTTACGTATGAGGATAGCAGGGATTTGTTCTCGATTCCGTATGATATCGATATCTTGACGAGTGTGTATCAGGTCAGGGGCGAAGGGGAGACTGAGGAGAGTTTGAGGGGGAAGCCGTTGTATAATCGAACGAATAAGTTTTTCAGAGCTAGGTCTGTGGCTGATTTGTTGGAGGAGATTGAGGATGGAGCTGAGAAAGAGAAGTGGGTGAAGGAGATTGCGAGGGTGAAGGGTTTGTATACTGAGTTGAGTGATATTTATCAGAGGGGGAAGGCGGAGGGACGACAGAGTTCCAGTGTCTTTAAGTGAGACCCAACGAGTGTTTCTTGAGTTGAAAAGAATTGCCCAACATCGTTCTCAATCTAATATCCCATGAGGGCCCTACCTTGGTAAGACCACGAACATCATTTGCCTGCTCCTGGCTCGTTGTTGAGACTGCAAAAGACCTGCGTTTCCACTATAGCTCGAGGAAGTAAGGTAGTATGACCTCTTTCCTTCCCTGACCTCATCCCAGGAAGTCTGTTTGTGTTGCTTGCGGAGCGATCAAGAAAAGTCCTTGAGAACGACGAAACCACGTCTGATATCCTCACGATGGCGTGCGATTCCTGCTATTGCAAACTCGTGGCTCCGCCACGAAGATCGGCCATATGAAGGGTATTCATGTTGGTCAAGGTCGACCCTTGCCGATGTTCCTCAAGTAGAGCATCGAAATTATCTAATGGTTGGATTTCGAGAAGGCGGATGATGAGGTCGTGATCAGGGAGCATCGTATGTGAGCAGCTGGCTCCAATCGGGCATTTTATCGCCACCTATATTCGAGAAGCAGTTCGTACTTCACAGATCTCATATTCGAACAAATGAAATATAGATGTGATGATATTGTGTTCCAGATGTACTCAGGACACGAGGCTGAGACGGGCGAGCCTAGAGGAAACATCCGCCGCCTATAGCCAGTTCGCCATCCTTTGCGCAGGCTAAAAAACTTCTTAAAGTATCAGTCTTCAGCCCGATCAATTCGGCAGTACCATTTCTTCGCTGCCGACTACTCAATTGTTTCTTCATTTTCCACATACTTACCTCATGCGACCCTAGCAGAGCCCCGCCAACGGTTTGCCGACGCCGACCCACCCACCCACAAAGATGAGCACTTCCCACCAGAGTACTTGCACTGCAGAGAAAAAAAGAACTTAGTCCAATCGAATGGATAGTGTCAGACGACAATGACAGGACTCGAACCTGTGCTCCCGAAGGAAATAGATAGTCTTACTGAGCCACGCAGACCGTCTCCAGTTATGGATGGGTGAATAGCGCGACCTTGGGTGATTCTAGTCTATCGCGATAACCACTCCGCCACATTGCCATTTCTGGCAATTTTTCGGCTGGACAGGTATATGTTTCTGGACACATGTGAGGCTTGGATTTTGCTGGCAATGTGCACAATCTTTGAGATAGTGCGGTTGACAGTCTGGATTTTGGATCAGCTGGAATTTCCTTTCTGGGGCACATTCTTGTCAAGGGAGCTGCTGAGGCATATAAGCTATTTGCAGCTTCTCTCCGCTCTATATGTATTCTCGCTTCGGATCTATTCTATCCATGAAATCCATAGATTTTTCGTACCTGATAAGTGTTAGCAATAACCATGTGAGAAGGAATCGCTGCTCTCACATAGTGAAGACGATGCCTCCACTGAACACCAATCTTCCTAGTCGTGGCAAAGCTCCCGACCAAAATGTCAGTAAACCTTCGTCTCTGAAGATCTTGCCTGCACATGCAAAGCTATTCTTGTATTCCTTTGCCGATCCGAGCGACTGCATGCGAGTCTTGACCGTATCCAGAGGCATTGTGGTATACACTGTGATTACTCCTGCCATAGCTCCGAGACCAAATGTGCTGAACACGCCGAGCTTCTCTCCGGGTGCCACGTAGCTTTGTGCCAATTGCTTCAAGCTTGTGTAACTGCTGAAACGTACAGCCGAGTTGGCAGCCTGACGTGCGGTAGTTGGGACGAAGCCTTTCATGAAGCCCCGAATGCCTTGTTCGCGCGCAATCAAACGGGAGCCGTGGAGAAAGCCTCGCATTCGTGGGTTCTTGCTTTTCGCGTCGTCGATTCTGTAGGCCTCGGGTCAGCCAACATGCGACACGCTAGACCGGATTTTAGTTCTCACAATTGCGTCTTGATACTCTCGAAGGGAGTCACGGCGAACAGCGACTCAGTTGCTCCTGCAAAGAAACCTGCTATGACGGTCGCCGGCCCTGATACTGTGCCATCCGCTGCAGCAAGCATAGATTTGTACTGGTCAAAGGCCACGAATCCTAGAGTACTATCAGCATTTGAGCGATCGTCTCTGCCAACAGCACCAACCTACTTATGCCTGCTTTGATCGAGTTTCCGGCTATGAGCGTCGTACAGCCGGCGTACCATTGTTTGCCGAACGGAGGCCATGGCAGCTTCTTTCCATCTGCTAGTCTTCGATTGAGTTGCGTTCTTGTCTTCGCGACTATCAGCAGACTTCTTGTTAGTTATGATGCTGAGGTTCGCAGAAACGGGTCATATATACATTCGGCAGGATATGTCACAGCTATGGAAATTATCAGTATATATGCTTCGTAGCCGCGTTGCTACGACGAACCAATCTCCACAGCTCCAGCAGTCGAACCAGCAATAATGGAGCGCAAAGCACTGGGCTATGACCGTGGTTAGATCTACATGCGCGCATGTGGATATGAACAGGACGTACCTTTTTCTTCTCCGTGCTGGCAGGCGAAGCGGTCGCCATACTGCTCTCGAGTACTTCAGGAGTTTTCCCAGCTGTAGCTAGTGATAGATTTTCTTGAGACTTCCAAAGTAAAGAAGTTCAAAAGCTTCGGGCGGAACTAAACATTCCGTCATCGATCTAGAGCATTGCACAGGTTTCGTTCTGCTGAAAAATTGTTGCGGCAACATCCCAACGCGCATCCTGTTCAGCGACTCGATATTCAATTCACCATGCTGTCATTAAGGTCCTTTGCTCGAGCAGCACCTCGCTCAATCTCAAGACTTTCATCGCCTTCCCGATTCGTCCCCAGAAATCCCATTCTCGCACCTCGAATACAGCCATCAGCTCAGCGATGGATAGCTCCATTCTCGACGTCGTCGGCACGGAAAGAAGGTAGGGCGTCTTCAAGCAGGTGAATACAAAGCTCTGACAAGCGAGAAGGCAATGAGCTACTAGTGGAGAAACTGAAGTCAGAATATGATATCGAGACATCTGAATTCGACGAGGCCCCAGGAAAAGAGACTATTAAGGCATTCCTCGAGGACAGCCCATTCGAGGTATGAATCTGTGCTTTCTATCTCAATTGGCCGTGTCTCATTCGTCATTAGATTCACGATACGCCTGGCATTGAGGACGTTATTCTGACACGCAAATACAACGACGAGAACATCCGCATAAGCTTCACAATCGCCGATCTAACCAACAACGAACCGCAAGAACCCGAAGGCGATCGATCCCTTTACGGTGACGAGGAGGAAGACTTCCCGCTCGAATCAGAACAATCCGGTGGTGCCAACACCAAGGGCTCCGTGAATCAGGGCCGCACATCCGAAGGCAACGTCCGCATGGCGCCAGAAGACAACGCCTCACCAGCTGATCGCCCAGAACTCGATGACGAAGCCGACCAATTCAACGAGGAAACCAGCTACAACGCACGAATCAACGTCAAGATCACGAGAGACGGACAACAAGGTGCTATGTTGATTGAGGCAATCGCCCAGGATGGAGATCTCTTGATCGACAACGTATACTTCTTTACTGATGCCGATCTCGCTGAGCCCTCGGGAGCTGAGCAGGAATACAAGCGCAAGTCTGTCTATGCTGGCCCACCATTCGGGAACTTGGACGAGGATTTGCAGGTCCTGTTGGAAAAGTATCTTGGAGATCGTGGCATCAACACGAGATTGGCAACATTCGTGCCAGAATACATTGACTACAAGGAGCAGAAGGAGTATGTCAACTGGCTCAAGAATCTAAAGGGATTTCTCGAAGACTAGAGTCGAGGACGCCGGAAATCATGATTGTGCAATCTATCTACGCTGCTCAATGGTGTGGGGGACAAGAGCTCAAACTTTCTGTACCAACTAAACGTCATCTCCTCTTTGCGCTCTGGGTGTATCTGGAGTTCATTTCAGGTCCCGGTAGGAAAGGGATTATGAGTCCCACGAAAGATAGCCCGTGTAATCACAAGCTGATGCTTCACTTTGATTGGATTTTGTAACCTCTCACGTATCGTCTGGTGTACATGGCCGTTCGAGCGGGAGGCTCTTTTCTGCAGCACACGAGGCGTGAGAGTAAATGTCAGAAGAAAAACATAAGAGATGAGACTTATGCTCTCATGAATGAAGACCACGATCAACGCACGCATTATGATTGGACGCGATCAATTTAGAACTCCCAGAAATTTTACAGGCTTGTTCTCACTCTGTCAGTACTCAATGAATCAAGAGGTCGAGAGCAACTGCTTCGATCTGGATTCATGAACGTTCATCGCTATTGATCTATCGCAATCGAGTCTGGACAAGATGAGACCCTGGCGAAGGGATTACCAAAATTCTATGCATTGAGCCACTCGGGCATCACGCGATTTTCTGCTTCCAATGCGGATCATGACTACTTTTCCTCTACCCTTCTACCATCAAGAAGTTGGACAATCGGCCCAAATTCGCAGGGATGGAAGCACCACAAGTCCAGGCCCATTAGCAGCTTGATGCTGCGATCTCCAACCGACATCTCAGTGCCAGATGAAATCGAGTATGGCCAACGACATGGTCGCTGAAGTCTTCCTCTACACGAGCAAAAGCCTTCTACATTCTCTCCTGTCATCCCTTCGGATTATTTCCTTCTGCTGAATGTCCTGCTGCAAACAGCTATCATTAGGCTGCCTCCGACTTTCAAAGCTTCTCTTCTAATCCTGTCCAACCTGTAACATCAAGACCTTCCCTTGGGCGGGAAACTACTCTCAACAATCCTCCCATCCTCAAATACCCGCACAAATTTCAACACATTCAGGCCAACCCACTGACCGCCCCACTCCCTCAACTTCTCCAGATTCTTCACATCTGCCATATCTGGCATCCAGAATCCACTTGCAAGCTCTTTCTTATTATTCTCAATCAGCGTTAAGAGCTGGATTTCCTGAGTCGACGGTGGGCGGCCGGCCCTTCTTTCTGCTTTTATTTGGGCAAGGGCTTCGTCGCTGCGATGGAGGATTGCCTGAATTTCTGAGAGGATCTCGGAGGTTGTGTAGGGTGTGAGTGGATCGCGACCGAGGGCGGAGGTTTGGAGGATGGATAGGCGTTGGACTACGGGAAGCGATCAGCATTTTTAGCCTTCTTTGGTGTATACACTTTTTTTTTCTGCTGACAGGAAGTCTCTACGTACGATGTACTTGATTCGCTCGTTCCCTCTCTTGAACTTTGGTCGCTAGCTTCACATCTCGTCCCAAAGCTCTCTGAAGTCTTCGCGAGTCGCGCGAGTGCTCGTGTAAAGCGTGTGTCTTTCCCTTTTTCTTATTCACGAGCTTCGAGATCTTGGAAAAGGATTTTGCGATCGGCATTGTGGTGGCAAGAGTTGGCCAGGACTTAATGCAAGCTATTTGTGTTTCGATATAGGTTTGGGGTGCACGCTGGCTATTCGATCTTTGTACAGTCAGACGGAAGTGTGAATGCTGCACAGCGATTGTGGGTGTCAAGGTGGGATGTCGATACCGAACATTTTTGGTGGAGACTCGAATGGTTCGAGACTTTGGACGGCACGAGTCATGTTTCTCGCCGACGCGTCCGAGCAACTACGACGCGACTTCTGCACCGTCGAGACTTGTCTAACGCTCGTTCAACACCAGCTTTAGCCTGAACACCCCGCGGGAAAAGGTCCATACTGTACCATTGTGGTCTCAAAATGACCTGCATACAATAACGAACCCGGTCCGTGGACAAGAAGGCGTCAACATGGGTATTCAAGGTATGCAACAGAGGGAGGCAAATACAATCAGACAGGGCGAACAGCTAACTTGATCCAAGGCCTTCTCCCATTGCTGAAGTCAATCCATAAGCCATGCAGCCTGAAGCAGTTCTCAGGTCAGACCATTGGCGTCGATGCTTATGGTTGGCTCCACCGAGGGACTGTTACTTGTGCTGTGGAATTGGCCTTGGACAAGCCAACGACAAAGTAAATGGATCAGCTTGACCAAGATGAACAACCAACTAATGGCTTCAGATTCGTTGACTTCGCCATGAGCCGTGTTCGAATGCTCAAGCACTTTGGCATCACGCCGTATCTTGTCTTCGATGGCGACTATTTACCTAGCAAATCGAAAACAGAAAAGGAACGATCAGCCCGCCGAAAGGAGTCCAGAGCACAGGGACTTCGATTACTGGAGCTCGGAAAATCAGCACAGGCTCACCAGGAACTACAAAAAGCTGTTGATGTCACGCCCGAAATGGCGGGCCAATTGATCGAGGAATTGAGGCGCAATGGATTCCAATATGTGGTCGCACCATACGAAGCAGATTCTCAGCTGGTTTATCTGGAACGGGAAGGTGTCATTGATGGCATCTTGTCTGAAGATTCTGATCTATTGGTGTTTGGAGCCAGAAAGTTATTGACCAAATTGGATCAGTACGGTGAGTGCATCATGATTCGACGGGATGACTTTACTGCCTGCAAAGAAGTCAGCCTAGTCGGATGGACCGATCATGACTTTCGACGAATGGCCATCATGAGCGGATGTGATTATCTGGCGAGCATTGAGAAAATGGGACTGAAGACGGCGTATCGTCTGATTCGGAAGCACAAGTCCATCGACAAAGTTATACGAGCTGTACAGTTTGATGGCAAATTCAAGGTACCGGCAAACTATCTAGATACATTCACTCAAGCCGAGAGAACTTTTCTCTACCAATGGGTCTTTTGTCCAACGGCGAATGCCGTGGTCAATTTCTCGCCACTTGACGACGATTTGAACCTGGACGATCTTCCTTTTATAGGGAAACACGTCGAAGCGAACATTGCACAAGGAGTTGCGCGCGGAGCTCTACATCCCCATACAAAAGAGCCACTGCAGGTGCGCAGTGCTCCGCCGGCTCGAAGATCTGGCTATAGTCAAAACGCTCGAAATGCGCCGACAGCAGCAAAAACCCCTGATCTCAAAGGACACAAACCTATAAGCTCATTCTTCCAACCGAAACGGACACCGCTTGCGGAGCTCGATCCTAATGCCTTCCAAGGATCACCAGAGCAGCAAGCGCTTGCCCGTCGCGCTTCTGGCACATCTTGGCCTGCGACGCCTGTACCGCCACCGCCTCAAGCGAGGAGAAGCTTGACCACCCCGGCCTTGCCTGCCTCTGCGCCTGTAATTTCTCGAAGGACTGTTTCCCACAACGCGCCGGACTTAACAGCATCGGATCGGGCACCCAAACGACAGAGACTATGCACGGAAGGCTCCTCGCCTGGCTTGGCCAAAAACTCCACGAAAGCAGAGTATGGAAAGAGCAAGTTCTTTGTAGGGGCGGCAGCTGCTGCGAGCCCATCAAGACGGAAACAAAGTGGCAGAAGGAAGTCGGACGATTTTGATTTGTGGTCTGATGCTTCGATTGAAGAGGCTATGCTAAAGCTTCCGGAGCCGAAGTCCCACTTAATGAAACCGCTGAAAGTGAGGAAACGACGTCTCGCAGTGTTTGATGATGTTGTACCAACGACCGATGACAAGAAACCAGGCTTGCATGCAGAAGAACAATCAGATTCCCAGCAGACGAACATCAGCACGAGCACTGCTGTCTTCTCACAAGATCGAGGGGGCTCAGCCACGCCACCAAGCTCGGCCGAGCAAACACAAGGCGAAATCGGACGAGACGAATCTCCATTATCATTTGATGCTGCCTTGAGCTCCGAAGTTCACAAATTGCGAGAAAAATTCTCGTACACACGAGGACCTCTTGGATCGAGTGCGCGTGCCATGCTGAATCGCACACATTCCGCACCTGTGGAAAGTAAGTCATCGAAGACATCTTCCGTGAAACAAGGTCTTCCGCAAGGTCGGAAGGGTGAGATCTTCTCAGTATATAAACCAGCAGCGTCCTCAATACCACAATTTCACTCGTCAAATCCTGATCCCAGTTTCGACCACAAAGGCCTCGAGCCCGAGCCCGAGCCCGAGGCAGAGCCAGAAATCGAGATTGAAGATTCAGCCTGGCATGAGGCAGACTCCGCCATAGTCGTTCCGGCCAGCGACGACGTCGAACCACCGACAACGCCCCTGCGTTCTGAGCGCAAATCCTTTGCTGCCGGTGTTGTCGTGGCTGGAAGTGAGGATCTGATGATCTCTGAGAGCGAGGTAGACAGTGAGGATAACGTCACACCGAGACAGAAGCCCTGTTTGAATTTTGGACGATTTGCGTTTGTGCCAACATAGTTTTGCAAAGATACCAAGGGAAAAGGAGATACGGGAGCATGCATCTCTATCAGCGTTACTTAGAGTTCATTCTTGTGGTCAGTTCTGATAGCTTTTTTGGCAGCGATCAGCAAGGTGTTAGGCGCAAATGGGTTTCAAATGAAAATTTGATGGTGTCCCGATCCCTTCCCTTCTTCCAGGTCATCTCTGTCGTTCTTCTGCTGGGCCATGAGGTCATACAAAGGTCTCTCATGACAGTCTAATAAGAATACGATATACCGGAGGCGCAACGCGAATAGTGTCGTGATCAAAGCCCGATGTTGAGACGGACTTCAAAGTTTTCCATTACATCGATAGGGCGTCAAGGAAAGATTCAAGAGATGGCACATTCAGGAAACCGGTTGACAAGGCTGGTGGCTATCATCATTAGCAATCGTCTATCATCACTGTCTATCTTCGAGATCCAGTTGCCACTTTTTCCGTTTCAAGATTGAGGCTAAATGACAATTCAGCGATTTCTGGTTTAAATCATCGAGCGCCACACTCATCGCATTGGAAGTCATCTGTGAGTCCTTTGAGAGACACGAAGTGGATCACGTTTCTACCTTTATACATCTCAGAGAGTCTCTGACGGCTAAATGCGGATGCGGCAGTCAGTCAGTCAGTCAGTCGACCTTTCCTTGTGAATGAGATTTCGATGGGGTAAAGGCTGGCACAACACGTGAGTCGTAGCTAGATAGAATGCTACTATTATTCTTTTTATCCTCCGTCGTACCATATTTATCCTCTTCATGTGGTGGCTACGCTTAACGTGAAAAAATACCTTATCAATTCGACGCTATGTTGTTGGAAAAGCTCATTTTGACTCGATAAAATGTGCTGGATGCTTTCTGAGGACAGCGACTGCCCTGATTTTTTAGACTGGAGAGAAAGAAGATTGGAACTTGGTTGATGACAGACTGTTATTCAAATTGGTGATGATGTCGGTCATCATCCTGAACCCATCATTGCATCTTGTATCTGCTCATTTTTTCCAGATTTTCGAGAGGTAGAAGAAGAAGAAGAATTGGATGGAGGTTAACTCTAGCTCGAAAAGGACGCTCGGTCATTGACTGTGTGTTGGAATGATCCTTTGTTGAAAGAGTTCATGGAGATCCACATATGTCTATTTTATACCTTTTTTCGAGACTAGAATATCACTCCATTGGAGAGACTAGGTGGAGTGGCTCAAGTCTTTTACGTCTATTGCTTCATTTCAGCTGCGACTTAACCAAGTAGCTGAGCTTGTCGCTACAAATCCGGCAACCTCTGAAACAATTCCAATCAAACAAGGGAAGACGTCGAATTGAGAACTATGGTGCTGTGAAGAGTTGGCACGTATGAAAGAAGATCCATATTACTTATGCTGAGATCGGGAGAGCTGAATCAATATATCATTAATTGTGTGAGTGCAGTCCGGGACTTAATCTTTTTTCGGTTGATTTCAACCTTCATCAAGTGGAGCATACCATCGTCGGAATCTTCTAGGCGAATAGGAGTCTTCCCGGCTTCGTCCTGGTTGAACATGCCATGAATTTGATTAAAACAGCCATTTGCGCTTCCAACCGCTCTGGAAATGAAGTCAAGCACATTGCTCCTGTCCTGCTTATCATCGATGCTGAATTTAAGATACAACACAAAGAGATACAGTGTTGGTTCTCTCAAGGCGCATTCATTCCACGTCACTGTCCAAAAATATCTCCTCAAGGACGTCAAGTGCTTCATACCCCATAATCTCAGACACCTTGGTATATAAAGAAACACTTCAATCGAGCTTCTACTCAGCAAGACATACTACGCTGAGCATAAGCCGATGGAGAAAGGTCTTTGGTTCTAGAGGTTTATATTCTTGCTGTCTTCGGAATCAGTGTAGCAAGCTCAATTGGAATCGAGCATACCTTTCGAATCGCCTTTTTCGAAACGATTGCCTTCGGATTTATAATTGTCACTATCTCTTCTTGATTATCATCATCGACACATCTCGTCCAGGGACGATAAGATATTTTGTAGAATATTTGCAGGCATTCAGATGATAAGGACTTTCTCCACGGAACGTGTCTCCGTCTGATATTGCGAGCGCAACGGTAAGAGTCACATTCGATGCGCCTCTTCGGTCTTCATCTTATGTTGAAGTTGATCGTAGCTGTCGATATCTAATACCTGCACCAAACCAGTGACCCAGCTAGATGTGAGCAGTTACTATCAAGTTGAGCAATAGACCTTCAAAGACGTATCTCAACGAGACTTTTGACCAAAATGATGAAACACCGAGGGTACTTGGACGCTAGTGAGCTGTTTCTTTTTGGCGATAAGAAACGCGGATGTAAGACATCCAATTACGGAGGACAGGGGGATATATTGAAAATAAAAGAATCCTTCGAGGATGCGGGTTGTCTGCGAGCCATAGCGAGACATCAATACGAGTAGTGAGACCCAATCAAAGTGATACGATACGTACATTTGCTTGGTGGTGAAGACCTTCGTCACTTCGTCTCAGCTAGCTTTAAACCCAGTTTGATAGGACACTCATTGCCTACATGCATCGTAGGCTTCCAAGAGATTCGGTTCTCTGAATTTCGCTTGCACTGTAGTGCACTAATATCCTGGATAAAGTGTGCCGCATTCGGCGCTGATGTTATTCAAGTGACACCAAGAAGGTATGCAATTCTTTCATATCCTATGGACGATGTCCATGACTTGACTCACATAGGCATTGTAATCACTGCAAAAAGCTTTCTCCTCGAACTTCGCTTACCAGAATCAAGCAGGACCGGCGCAGCCAATTTTTGTCTTGGTGCAAGTAGCTCCCAAATGCGGCTCCTCAATGGCTAGAAGGCATCCATTACCGCTGTGCAGATACTCAAGAGGAGAGATAGTGCCACTTTGTAGCCTCGAAAGCTGTGGGCAGAGCAGACGGCGGATCAATTTGTCCAACTGAGGGGTCGGCGAGGGCTCCAGTGTCTGAGTGAGTACGTATGACCTGGCATCCTAGGGAAGAAATGTATAAATCAGTCTTTCTTCATCCTCTGAGTGGTACTCCACAGAAGACAAGGAGGTGGCATGAACAATACCGCTGGTGGCTGAGCTCACCGATAACACTCCTGTTGATCCCATTTGATCAAGATGAGTACTTCGATTGCCACGTAAAACAGAGCATGTTTCGAGCTTTCGCTCTAGATAGTGATATTGATCACCACCATCAAACATAACCATAATTTCTTGTCGAAATCGTGGATGCAGGAAAACTTGATCAGACTTTCTGTCGCCATCACAGTGGCTCCGCGAATTCAGTGCCGCCAGCTTTCGATGAAGAGTTCGCTCAAAAGGAGATTGATTGTGATAGATTTCAAGCAATCTTTGTTCTTTTAGTTGCCAGAAGCTGATCAACAACTATCTAGTGTGCGTAGATTGCAATCTAGAAGCTCTCTCGATGATTGCCATTGCGTCGCCGTAGCTTCTAGCGGCACTGAATTGACGAAACGACTGTGCCATCAAAATCCCTGGTTTGAAATTTTCAGTAGATTATCGACAGACATCATAGCCATCGGAGCCTCCAGTTTGCGTCTTGCTCTGGTAAAGGAAGGAAAGGACTTTTGCATTGCTCATCGCACATCCTTGGAATGATGCCGTTTCCTTGCCTCTTCGAAAAGTTTCACTGCAGAATCTGCCAGTCCAAATCTCGCGCTGCTTCTCATTCATGCAAATCGTAGCCGGATCCCAAACTCCATGCTCTTATGCACATTGCCTAGTATACATCCTTGCCACCGTGCTCATATGAGATACCATCCCACCAATTCCCTTCAAAATCCCTTCGCCTGCAAAAATGCCATGACCTTCTCCTTGAACTGTCCCTTGATAACAATATGCCCCGTAATCTTCCCAATGGTGACCAGTCCGGGATCGATTTGCAACTCCCTCGCCAAATCTTCCCTCAGAGTCTTTTTGTTTCCTATAATTCCACGTATCCGCGTATGCTTCAGATTTCCACCGGCTTTCCAGTCTGAATAGACTGGCAGATTTCTTGTTCTCGACCGCGAGACATGGTAAGGAAGTAATTCTGGTGCTGGCGCTGTAACAGGTAGTGTTGGTGTACTTGAAGGAGCCAGTTTGGATGTTGAAGGACGGGAGGTAGATTGAGGCCGTGGTGATCTATTTCGAGGTTCCGCTGTGGGTGATTTTGGAGACGTTTGATCGCGAAGGACATCTCTCAAAGGTGCTACAGTACTGAATCGGAGGCATTGGAATGGTGCAGTTATTGAAGCTGCACGGAAGCTGCGGTATAGTGGGAATTGGAGGGCCATTGTGAGTTGAGTGGTGATCTCAGTAAGATGATTGATAGTCCGTTCAGGTGAGGGTGACCCATATAAAGCGCAAGCTGAGTCAGGCTGCACTTCAACCCGTGATTTTGGTTCCCACCACAATTCCAACATTCTAGGCCCCACGAAATTTCCACGACGCCGCGCCTTCACTAGAAGTCTGCCCGATAAACCACAGACGTCTTTCAAACCACCATCATGGCCGAAGCAAAGAGCACCGAGGTGCCCCATGACATCGTAGAGCAATATGATATCCTCCCAAAAATGATACCCTACCTCGACAGGCACTTGGTCTACCCTCTCGTGACGGACCGCCCAGATACCGACGAGAACAAGAAGTTGCGGTTTGAGCTCCTCAAGACGACCAGCATGTTCGACTTTCTTGCAGAATTGGACATGGACATCAGGAAGACCAATACGAAATCTCCAGAGTACACGAAAAAGAGGGAAGAGACACTGGCAAAGGGCGAACAATTTCAGGAGGAAACCCGGGTCTTGAGAGATTTACTAGGAGATGAAGCCGTTGTTGGCAACTTGAGAAGCGACAAAGTGGCCAATTTGAAGTATCTGGAGACCGACCACCAGGTCACTGCTGAGATGGTGGACAAGCTTTACGAATACGGACAATACCAGTACAGCTGTGGTAATTACATAGATGCCGCAGAGCTGCTATATCAATTCCGAGTGCTGGTGAGTGGCGGCAGGGTCCTGTTGAAGCTGAAAGACTGACAAAGGAACATGTAGTCCACAGACAACGAGAAGGTGTCGTCTGCCACATGGGGCAAATTTGCCTCTGAAATCCTCAACGCAGAGTGGGATCAGGCGATGGAGGAGGTGACCAAGATCAAGGAGATGATCGACACACGCTACTTCAACAACGCTCTCGCACAACTCCAACAACGCACATGGTTGCTCCACTGGTGTCTATTTCCATTTTTCAATCACGAGCCAGCGCGCGATACCCTCACAGAACTCTTCTTCTCTCCTGCCTTTATCAACACAATTCAGACTCTCTGTCCATGGTTGTTAAGATACTTGACCGCGGCAGTCATTACAGGCCGATCGCGAAGCAGGAACAGCAACGCATACCAGAAGCAGGTCAAGGACTTGGTTCGTGTTGTCAAGCAGGAGGGATATGAGTATTCAGACCCTTTGACTCTGTTCATTAAGGCCCTTTACATCGACTTTGACTTTGAGGAGGCACAGCAAAAGCTTGGCGAGGCAGAGGCCATCCTGAGGGAGGATTTCTTCCTCAACGGTTCGGCAGACTCATTTGTCGACTCTGCTCGTCACTTGATTTCTGAAACATACTGCAAAATTCATCAGAGGATAGACATCAAGTAAGCATACGTTCATTTGGCTAGAGGCGAGACACTAATGAGCCGCAAGGGATCTCTCTACCCGCCTCAACCTCACACCAAGCGAAGGCGAGAAATGGATCGTCAACCTGATCCGTGACACCCGTGTCGACGCGAAGATCGACTACCAGCAAGGCACAGTTGTTATGAACCACCCGCCATCATCAGTCTACCAACAAGTCATTGAGAGGACGAAGGGTGGTTTCTTCCGGACGACTGTCATGCTCGCCGCAGTAGGCAAGTAGATCGATTACGTTGAGAGCTGTTTTGTGAGCATGCAATTCGATATCGAAATGCTATTCGTGTCCATCTGCAGCTTACACGATGTACGATCGGAGAACCGGTGGCTAGCTCAAGCTAATCAGGATGACAGATGGCTAGGAAGGGATCTTGTGTGGCTACAGAACGTGGGATATGGCCTCCGAAAAGGTTACCGAGATTACACTGCATGAGCATGGCATTCAAGTTGGCGTTTCGTTTGGACGAGGTTCCGAGCGGGCGGGATCGCTTGCATGCACACATGCTAGAATGACGCCTGCCATATGCACCTACCTATTGAGGTATAAGCTCGCCAGGGTCAAAGATAGTCGATGAGCTCGAATACACAGCCTGAACCTGCTCACTCCGCAGTGGTCGAGATCGAGACTCGTCTCTCCCCGGATTCGAGCAGGAATGCGATCCATAACCTCCCTTGTCTCCAATCCCTACACGTACCAGTTCTCATGTCCGTGAGTGGTTCACCACGGCAACCTCTGATCCGTCGCCCACGATGCACGATGAGTTGTTCCACGACACAATATTTTCGCCTCTTCCCACGGACGATACTTTTCCACCCTGACAGTCCCACAGCATAACCCCACAAATCGTTCCAGATCGCTCTTCAGCCCCGGAACGGATTCCTCCACCTTGTTTCCCTACTCGTGTCAGTGCGTCACGACATGTCCGTCGCCCCCTCATCCTTTGTCCCTCAGTTGTCTTTCCCCTTCCCTCGTAGTTCACGACATGTTCTTAAAATATATGTCTTCTTGGCCTCCGAATTTGTTCTCCCGTCTCCACTTTCCCGCTCCCCTGTCAATCCCTCCTTAGCTCGTTGATGTGGCATGTTCTGTCTCATCGCCGCCACGAATTTCTGAGATGCCTTGTGTGACTTACTCCATTCTATTGGCCGTGCTTGCCTACTCGCTTACTTAATGCATGGAAACGGACAATCTGGAATATTGAGTCTATGCTCCATGCGCGTCGGGCGTGGCTCGATGCGCTTGGATATCGAATATCGAATATGTCCGCACGGGGAATGCGCATTTAGAATATGCATGGTTTTCATCGGTCTTCCAGCTCAGATTTGACGGACGTTCCGATGGGGGATGGCGATGTGAAGATGGAGTTTTGCCTTTCTTTTGGTCAATGGCGTTGCATATCAAGAGCCTTTTGTGCGATGTGGGCGTGTTTGATGGAGTGAGCCTCGTGCATGACCTTGTTGAGCGAGAGAGATGACACTGGTCACGCATATTTTGCAGGTGGACTCAGCTTTGAGTTAACGGTTCCATGCGAATGGCATTCTAGCAGGTCGTGGTTTGGAAGAGGTCAACAGCGTAACGGGATGTTAAATCGGTCAATTAGACTTGCGTAGTACCCTGTGCCGGATAGCTATGAGTGAACTCTGGTCTATCAGATATGCGTGGCGTGGCGTGGCGGACGTCAAGTGAAGCTCAAGCTGTTAAAAACCCCGAGACATATGTGTCTACACTATTGGAGTGTGTGTAAATTGCTGTGTGAGCGTGGTTGTCAGACTGTGAGAGGTGAAGCTGGTATGAAAAATTTGAGGGCCTTTTCACTTTTTGTAGCCTACAGGGCTCAAAACTGGATCGGGCTTTTATTATCTTTGGAGATGGTTGTAGCGATGGCTTGCGTGTCATTGAGCAGACTCAGGAACATGACTCGATGAATGTCAATGGAGGTTCACTGTAATGCGAGTAGAATTCGAATCAATGTTATCCAGGACACGTCGAGGTTGCCAGTGATTGAAGGCATTGAGCAGCCGACAGGTCATGGTTTCCAAGAACTGCATATATAAGTAAGTATCTAAGTACGACACAACAAGCACAATTTATACCTAGATGGAACAACAAGACGAATAAAAGACGTAAAAGACAATTCATAGGAGTCAATTTTCAACTCGTCAATGGGGAGACTACAAGAGTAGATCACTGGACCGAAATAGAGAGCAGCTATACGCCAATATCAACCTGACACTCAAAAGAACTTGCTATACCAAAACCACGAATGAATCCAAACCAGCCTGAAGAACTATTCTGCACCTCGCGAAGAACCCAACCCCGCAACATTTCCATCTTCATTCGTTGGTTACCGACACGTAGGTACCGGGGAATGTGCGAACCACGGTTCTCGAGCACAGCCTCACCCTCACAAGTGAGAATTCTGAGTTACTATGGTATGTAGCCGGACCACCTTTATTGGTCAATAGGCCATCAATCAGCCTCAGCCCTGAGGTGAGGGGATCTGGAGTTCGGTTACTTTGGTAGGTAGGTACTAGGTAGGTTGACACGAAGGCGGAATACCTAGCTGTGTACCACGGAGTAGGTTGGAAATTCTCCAATGGTATTGTTGTGCCTCTGTCATAACAACAGATTGTTCTTGGTCGAGTCTGGAGGAGGTAGCTTCTCTGACCAGCAGAATGGAATTGCCCCTCACCGAGACAGCCTGGAGGTCTGCCAAACTGAATCGACCATGTCGGAACGAACTCATTTTTAACACGGGGAAATCAATGGTTCACGAGCTTTGTCAAGGCATCCTCACCACTGCAGCATCGTTGTCGTTCATCGTCGCTCTGAGCTTCTACTTGCCATTGCGGAGGAATCGATGGAAACTGAGGACTGGGAGAGGGAGGGGTGATGGCTTTTCTCAGCCGTGGGCTATGGCGTTTATGGTTAGGTAGGCACATACAGGTAGGGAACATTAGTCTGCGCTAACACGGAGTTTAACTTTTTTCGAGTAAGTTTCTCGACCCTCATCGAGATCCAACAGTAGTGCCCGTGGACCTACCTCCTCGCAGACAGACTGACAGAGTCCAATTTCGCCTTGCCAAGACCAGTGTTTTGCAAGCGCGCCCCAGCACGAAATTGTCAATGAGTCTGAATTATCTCTATTGATTGGAAAATTGACAAGCACATCGCTTTCGCAGCGGAGTCAGGTAGATACCATATTTTGCGGTAGGTCACAGACCGCACGCGGAATCTCTCAGAACGCAGCGAAAGTTTACTTGATACCGCCGCGAAAGCGATGAATCTCGAGATCTGATGTCACTGGTTGGTGAAACCAATCTGCACAAGGCTTGTTCCCATACGTCGTTGAAATCGTCCTGAGGCGCGCTTGCGCTCTACTCTCCGTGGCTGCAACGCGTCGTCGCTGTGGCAGCACGGCCTGGATCAGCAATTGAGATCTGCCACCGTCTTGGATTTGAGACTCGGAATTGTAGCTTGATTCTGGTGGATGGAGATCTGTCCAAGGCGGCACGGGGAGATGGAGAGTTCATCACAATTGGAAGTTGGAGCACACGGAAAGTATCAAGTGAAATGTGGAGATGGACGGTTTCGGCAGGAACCAAGTGCCTTTGGCAAGATCGAGATCGGGTTCATCGATGCAGATCGATAGTGTCAAATCTGTGCTGCAGTGTACCGCGAGCACATACGTAGTGAGCAGCACACAGCGGGCTCGAGGGTCGAAACAGCGAGCGCAAGAGTGGACGGAGACATTACCGGAGGCCGGCCATTGGTTGTCTATTTAATGATTGGATCTTCCAAATAAACTTTCCCAAATTGCCATGCCTCGCGCGAGGAGCAATGGTTCGGTCGCCCAAGGCTGGACCACACACACAACAGCCGAAGCGTGGATGGCACCGTCGGTTTGATGGCTGCAGCATAGGCGCAGACGGACTCTAGCCAGCTCACACTTGGGGATTGTTCGGCAACCAGCAGCTCGGATGCATATTTCACCATGGAGAGACTCCGACATGTGCGCTGGACACCAGTGTTCGAGCGAATTCCACGGGTTGCGAGACAGTAGATTCTCGAAGGACGTGAAGCTCTATTCTCCCTCCGTCGCGATATGTCTGCCCGCCGCGCACCTACCACTTTGCTAGCGCCATCGCCGCTCTCTATGCGACATCTCAGCCCGATCTGCGGGAATGTCAGGACTCCAAACCCTCGACTTCAATCGAGGCCTGCTTCCCTGTCCGGCATCCCATACACGCCCATATTGCTCGGGGAAAGGTAGGGAGAGGTAGGGGGGAGAGCTGCTTTTCTTCACCACCAACCCCGCTCCAACACAGCCCGTCCGCAGCATACTATGTAGCAGACTTACTGCCCGCTTGCAGCCCGCCAGTCGTACTACTGTGTAGAGATGTGCCGTGCTATCGCCCCCGCGGGCGTGGGAAGGCACTTATTAACACCGTTTCTGCTTGATTCCACTCGCCACAAGGTCCCCCATGGCTGAGATCGGCAGCACCTACGCATGCCATCCGGCTACACATGTCTGCTATCTGGCTCTCGCCGTCCATTGGGCCTGCCAGCGCGTCCATCTTTGGCAGCCCGCCCTCGTTAATCTCATCTGCACCGCGACGCCCATCGGCCATGTATGGGAACGATGCTAGCGCTTCTTTTCTGCCGCCCGCTATCCCCTTTCGAGTTAGCCACGCATTCGGCCCTTTGCCCCTCTCTCTTAGTCGAGCAGCGGACCCCAAAACTGGTGGCGAGCAGTGACAACCGTCCACCGCTGACCTTGCAGCCCGCTTTTCCCCATGGCAGGCGTTCAGGAATCAGCACAGTCGCATCTTCCGCTCCGTTGTTTTGTTCAGATAAGGTCGTGTCCCCAGCCCAGAAATTGAGAGAGATCCTTCCCATACCCTTTCCCCCCTCATACAGCTTCAAAGGTCAACAGTCATTGGTGCTAGCCAGACTCAGTTTGACATTATCAACATCCAGATCTCAGTTTTATCTTCGAAAGCCCCTCAGCAGTCCAATAGTTCTAGCCTGACCAAAGCGTTGACAACCGTCCTACCACAACCAGAGATTTCAAACTTCCAACAATACAAAAGGTACGTGGCGCTGTACTTTAACTTCCTCGATCCTCAGCATCTCTTCACAGCGACCTTGACATCGCAAAACACATCCAATCTATATTTTTTTCCTGTTTAGACCGAGACACATGTTCCTTTCCTTTCATGCTCCTGTTCCCTGATTCGTTCCATGTTCGTCCTGAACTGGCAACTAACACTTGAGGCACAGACGGCGCGACCATCAGAAAGTGTCGCCGAGCCCGTTCTTAGGTCCACAGCTTTAGCCGTTGCACTTCCCTACATTGACTCCCTGTGGCCATTATTGTTCTTGAATCCATCAAGCTGCCTTCATCTTAACTCTCGGAAAATATTGTCGTGCGAGTTGCTAGACTCGCCACAATATAATTGGAACCCGAGCCATCCCGTTATCGACAACCGCCCAGTGCAATACCCGTTGGCAATCCGCAGGAATCCATCATCACGCTGTCAATGCCTCCATTGAGAACCCCCGTCAGCGCCAGCCGACCTGTCAAGACAGAACGAACTCACGAGGAAAATCAAGAAAGGTAACAATCCATCCACAGTTGCCATAAACGTGTCACTAACCGAATCACAGAGCTTATATCGCTGCCTCTCGTCGCAGTGATCGCAGCCTGGAAGCTCGTATTGAATCTGCGAGACGCGCATCTGAGATTCACAAAAAAAGAACTGGCCGTGGCCTTCGAGTCACAGAACAAGATGTCATCAACGAAGAAATGTACGAAGAGGAGGATGATGATCTTCCGTCGCAGTACCGCAGGTTGCAGGCGCACATTGCCAGCACCGCCGACATCTTCAATGGAAGACTGAACGCCTATCTACTGAGCGCCGTAGGTACTCGGTCCATGGTCTTGGACTCAAACATGGGCCAGATCGGTCAGCCACAGAACACGCCCTTTTTTTCATACAACCCGCCACAGGCCGCAACTCCTCAGGCGACATCTCCGACCACTGTGCAGAAAGGTCAGTCCTACCGACCTGCCCCATATCCAAGTCAGCAAGTCCGGATGAATTCCCACCAGCAGCGGTCAGCCTCACTGTCATCGATTCCTGATGTCAAAAAGGAATCCCAGAGTCCAGAGGGCCATAACTCCGTTCCTTCAACTCCACAGCAGAATTCCATGGCCATGGCAGCTGCGACTACCCAGGCAATGAATCCAGGTAGCCTGCTCAGTTCACAATTCAATCTTGGGTATGGATTCGCACCCGGCATGTCTACCTTCGACCCCATGATGCAATTGAACAACACCACCACCACGACTACCATGAGCCCGCTCACAGCTGCGCTTCCCAATGAGGCCCAGCAATTCTTTGGGAGCAATTTCTTTGATCCTTCCAGCGCGTATACCCAATATTTCATGAACGCGCCCTCCGGTCTCATGATGCCTCAGCAAGGGGTGAACTATAGCTACAACCCAAACTTGTCATCCGCGAAGACTGTCCAAGCCTCTCAGCCTATGAACGGGATGAACCAAACCCTTTCTCAGACGCCCACATCCTTGGACTCTGGACTTGATCAAGGGTTTAGCCCACAGACCGCGTCTGCGAGCGATATTTCAACTCCTTATAATAATCCTTCGTACACCTTTCCCAACTTCTTCGGTGACACGAAATCAGGTGATGGAACCACTACTCTCGGTACTCCTACTCAAGAGTACGACTCGTTCGTCAATTACAATCAAGACGAGTAGTACCCTTCCTGATCCTGGATTGGTCGAACTGAAATTGTTTTGCGGATATTTGGGCGATGCAAAGCACGCCGGTTACAAAACTGGATTGGACCGCAATTCGAACTTGCATCATTCTGTCTTCTGATATCAGCATTTCTTTACTACCGATACCCAGGGTCATTTTCTTTCTTCCAACCTGTTTTTCAGTGCTGGCGTTTATGGTGTTCCGTCACGTTCTTGTCAACTTGGTTTGGCGCCTTGAGCGATGAACTCGCTTGCGACGAATTGGATGATTCTTGACATTGCTATGAAACAAAAAAGAAATTTGTGCTGCAACTTAGCGGTGTTGTTGTACAGGTAGCAGACCTCTCAACGCTACTTGAGACGGAAGTTCGAAGGAAACAAACAAGACACCTGACTCATGTAAAGTAGACGTGATCAAACACAGGATAGTGATTCGCTTCCGTAGATGTATATAACTAAGCAAACCGTTTTCACACAATTGTCTGCTATAGGATCTCGTGATATTTTGCGCTTTTGCGCTTGGACCGCAGGGTCCTAAACGTCGGCCTCCTAAATTCATGTTCTGCATCGTTCACGCATTTCTCGTCGCCCTTTCTAGGTAGGTCGGACGGATTAACCTATCGTTTTGTTGCTCAACCTGCCACGCCATGTCCAACCCTAAGATGAACTACATTTTGAGGAAATATTCGCCCTCCAGGGAGATTGGGAGGTTTGGATGGGGTTCACCTATTCAGGCGACAAAATTGTCAAGGGTACTCGCACAGGATCCCATTCCTCGTACCTACGACGGGTTCTCATCAAGTTTGGTTCCTCCATTGACCCAGCTCCCGCCTGCGAAATGGACAAGATTCGCTGCGCAACTTCTGGCTGCTACACACGGTCAAAATGAGATCCATCATACTCGTCACGCCATGGCTGGTATTCGCGTTACGATGCTCCCGTTACTCCCGTGGAGAACAGACGGCTATTAGGATCTTGCAACCATCAAGACAAATGATCCCATCTTGTCCCAGGACCAACATCATGTTGCCGTCGAAAATTCACGAGCCCGCTAGGTATGGCCAGCTGCCCCTGCAGCCGACGCGTAGCATACAACCACCGTGAATGCAGCGGATACCACTATGCAAATATCCACGTAAGCTGCCACATCCAGTTCCTGCACATCGGATAGCCTTATGTAGAGACCTTTCACAGCATCCCGGAAACGCCTTGTCATCAATCACGAACCCTCTTCTCCGTTCTCCGTCAGCATCGGAACATTCTCAGCCATTATACTGTGCGCCATCGCGGGTCTGCACTCGACTCAAGATGACAGCGGAGACCTGCAAGGCGGATCGTCAGAAGCTATCGTTGCAGATGTTCCCGTTCCGCATTGTGCCACCGCTGTCCCGGGTTCTGTCCTCTGCTTGCCGAGCTACAAATTTCATTTGTATCACGAACACCAAAAAAAATCTCAGGAAGGCCACGGAACTAGTCCCGCCGATCTTCCGCAAAGCTGGGTCAGGAACGTAATGCTTCTCGTCCGGCATTGGCTTTCAGCCTCAGACGGCCTCGAACCCCAGTTGTGCCCTAGGGAACATGCCTCTTTCTTGATTCAACATGATGTTTTCATTGGGCTTCTGTCTACTGAAGAACTTTGAAGCACTTCAACTGCATCGCACGATGAAGGACTTTCGCTTCTGATTAGTATGTTGCCCCCCCGAAGCTTGTTCCCAAACACCTGTGCTCGGACAGAGACATCGTTGCACGACTTCTGAAGCAGCAGGCCATCGCAACGTCAACGTAAACCAGCAAAGCATTTGCTCCCTCGTCCGGATAGCCGAAGACTGTCGTCCTGGACGGGTGAGGACACTGACTATTCTACATGCATGTACCCTCCAAAGATGATACATGGAGGCGGCCCGGCTTTCTCTTTCCATTACCCAGGAGTGACAATTCGTAGCCGGAATGACAGTGCTTCGCTTGCTTTGCAGTCGACCGAAAAAGGTGCATCATGTCCGGGCCTGCGCATGTCACAGTGATGGATCGACAGTTGACAGGAGCATGGTGTCTTGGAGATGGTGGCGTTCTCTATAAAGAGTGTTGTTCCCTTGTCGTTTCTCGTCATCTTCGTCTCTTGGTTTTACTCTCGTTAACAGTCCTCATTTCTCTTCCCTGCCTGGTCCTGAGTACTTCATATTCACCAAGTCGATCTTCTGCCTGCCATCATGAAGCTTCTCGTGATTGCACTAATTGCCGCGGCCATTGAGGCAGATCCCATTCCTTGTAAGTCTGATATCAGCCTCCCAGCCATGATCCCCCCTTTGCACGCTGTGGTCACTCAGCCGAGTCAGCGATTTTCTTCCCATTTACATGGTACTTGAGGTTGCTGTATTGATGCTTGTCATTGATGCTCAGACGAGCTTGGACAGATGTGTACCTCAGCGTTTCACTCCATCGTTGTCCGACCTTTCCTAGGTACAAAATTCTGTGGTACAGTAGAACCAAGTCATGATTCCTCAATCCATTCCCTCCACATCGCGCGTCGATTCCTACTCTTCCTACTTTTTCTTTTCCTCTCAAAGCTCATTACAACGTGCTAATAGACTGTAAACAAAGACCGACACGACAGTAGTTACGATGACTATGGATATAGCTCTTCGCAATCTTACTCGAGCTCGGCTGTTAGCTCAGCACCACTCTCTACTGGTACCTTCAGTGCGAGCATTGTGTTTCCCGAGACTTCATCAAGCTTTGCACCAAACAGCACCACCGATATCCCGTCCTTGAGCAGCACCGAAGTATCTCCTGTCATTCCTACGGACACTAGCAGCACCGAGGAGTCCCCTGTGATTCCGTCTAGCACTTCAGAGGTTATTGACACCACTGGGCTAGCAACTGTCACACTCAGTCAAACCTCGTCGCACATTGTCACTCTTACCTTGAACTCCAGCTCTGTTGTAACGCTGCCAACTTCGACCGATGATTCATTCCCAGAGCAGTCCACAACAGAGTCATGCACTCCAACCACCTTCGCTCTTATCACCACCGATTCTGCTGGACTCCCAACATCCACTCCCTTGGTTTTGGGCTGCGAGACTACTGGTTCTACACCGAGTCTCACTAGCTCTGAGATCCCAGTCGTTGTTACCTTTCCCTCTCAAAGTACGGAGAGCACGGGGGTTCCGATCACGTCCTTAAGTGAGAGCCCTACAGACACAAAGACACTAGAGATACCGACTACTCTCTCGACCGAGCCTGGTACCACCAGCTCCACCGACGAGATTCCCTCGGACACAAAGACACCAGAAATCTCGATTCCCACTTCGACTCAGAGCTTGACAGACGAACTCCCATTTCCAACAAGTACACTGGACAACCCGGTCACGTTCACAGCCAACATCAGCACAACCAGCGTGACTGATGTGATCCCATCCGATACAAAGACCGATGAAATCCCTTCTGAAACGAAGACAGACGAAGTTCCCTCCGAAACGAAGACCGGTGAGCTACCATCGGAAACGAAGACGGATACGGTCCCTGTTACCTCCTCGAGCACAGATCTTTCTCCTACTGTTCCACTTTCGACGGGAACCGGAGATGTATCGGCAACTTATCCTTCCTACTCTTCAAGCTACGGCTATTATCCCAACTCAACTTACACCAAAGAGACCCCTTTCCCCACTGACTCTTTCCCGATGTCGACTGATAGTACCGCTACTCCAAGCTCTACCGAGGAGTCTCCTGTGATACCATCCTCCACGTTCACCCTCGACGTTCCAACATTCATCAGCGAGAGTTTAACAAGCACTCCTGATAGTCCCGTTAGCACAACTTATGAGAGGTATGCCATCTCGCTTCCGCATTTGAGCTTCATGCTAAATCTAAGTCTCTAGTGACACAACATGTACTGAAGCTGCTACTGCTACAGGCACCGGTCCGTCCTCTGGTTTTCCCACGACAACGACCAACGGCACTTTCACCTGGTCTGAGCCAAGTTTCCCATCGATTCCGGCTTCCTCGACTGACGCCAGTCCCGTCATTCCTTCTTCGAGCATCGATCTCATACCATCGGATTCAATCAAGACAGAAACTTTCCCTACCATCTTGCCGACAGACATTCCTACCAAGACTGAGACGTTCGATACGGTCTCATCTTCGGCGACGGATATTAAGACAGAGACGTTCCCCACTATTTTGCCTTCGACGACAGAGGAGCCTATCAAGACAGAGACGTTCCCCACAATTCTGCCGTCGACGACAGAGGAGCCGATCAAGACAGAAACCTTCCCTACAGTCGTACCCTCAGACACGATTTCACTGACTGAGCTTCCTTCGACTTCTGATACACCGTCCTCAACTGAAGGTAGCCCCATCACTGACACTCTTTCCTTGGAAACCCCAACGTCTGCCTCAACTTCCTACTACGAGTCAGCCTCCCCTCCAGAAACTTCAGAATCGCCAACAGCTTCCTTGACTGATTTCCCGAGCGGCACGATCCCACTCGAGACACTCAGCTCAACGGATGCATCCCCCGTGATCCCAACCTCCACACTAAACGGATCTTCCATAACCATCCCAACTCTCACACCCGACTCCTCCACCGACATCACAATAGTAACCGACTCAACATCCTTCCTCACCATCCCAACCGACATCCCCGAATCAACAAGCAAAACAGACATCGTCCCAGTCGCCACCGAGGCACCGACCACATTCTTGACCCTCACATCGCCCTCCCTCCCGGGAACCGGTGTACCACCATCCTTCAACACCACGTCCGAGTATGGATACTACGCCTATCCGACGCCGACGCCGACGCCTGCCGAGGAGACGGAGGATGTACAGGTTGTGACGGATGGGAGGAAGGTATGTGTTTCTGTCCCTTCCCCCTCCTCCTTGTTTTGATGTTGATTGAGAATGGTGCTGATATTTTTTTTTTGCAGTGGCGTAAACTTGGTCGTGCTTTGCTTCGGAATGTTTAGAGGGCTGTCTTGCTGATGATACAGTAATCTGGTATGGGACGGTATGGATGGGTTGGGACTTGATGCTTTACTAATAACGACCTATCCCTTGTCTTCTTCACTTTCTTTGAGCCCCCTTTTTCCTCTAATAAGGAATTATATCATCAGTCGAAAAGCTTCTCCCTTTCTTTCTTCCGTCAATGAGGGATTACACGTACGATACAGCCGCAGATAGGATAGACGCGCGTTCAATTCCATTTTCGCTCTTTACAAGGCTCTTTTTTTTGAGAAATTTAATTGGTGGTGTGAAATGTTGACTCCTTGAGTTTCTTACGAAAAAGTACTCAAAACCCAGCAAAACTCGAGCCCCAGTGCAAGGAATCACGCGTGTATTTGACCTCTTCAAATGTGGATATTATATCACTTCACCTACATTACATAGACACTGCTGCTACCTATCCCACCTTTCCTAACCCGTACCTCTTCCTTCCCGTCCTGCATGAGATTACCAAGAAACCATATTTATCGCTTACCTTACAAACCCATCCCCATCCC
The DNA here is from genome assembly GCA_007735645.1 of Venturia effusa. Taxonomy (NCBI): domain Eukaryota; kingdom Fungi; phylum Ascomycota; class Dothideomycetes; order Venturiales; family Venturiaceae; genus Venturia; species Venturia effusa. The sequence continues at coordinate 806,955 of CP042190.1, read as the reverse complement.
CATCCCCACCTCGTTCCTCTCACCACAATAACAACCGATCCCACATTAAGCACACCAAATCAAATACCCCAGCTCGGGATCAGGGTGAACATCGACTTTGACATATCTCTGAACACTCTCTAATGAATGTACTATCGATGAAGATGATGCAGATGAAGAAGATGAAGATGCAGATGGTTATAGGGTTTCGATCCCCTTCATCTCTGCATCACCTGATAGGGAAGCTACAGTATGGTTTGTTTCTCACTCCTGCTGTCTGTCTTTCTGCAAACAGCATGTATCTTATCTTTTTTATTATTGAAGAAAGCAGAAAGAATGTAAGCGCAAACGCAAACGCAAACGCAAACGCAAACATAGAGACTGCATACATACATACATACATACATACATACATACATACATACATACATACATACATACATACATACATACATACATACATACATACATACATACATACATACATACATACATACATACATACATACATACATACATACATACATACATACATACATACATACATACATACATACATACATACATACATACATACATACATACATACATACATACATACATACATACATACATGGCCCGCGAGTGAGTAGAAATTTGTGAATGGTTGTAACATCCCGCCGTCATCGATTCACTGTCTCTCTGAGTCTGTTGTGGACGGGAGTTTTTGTTCGAACCGAACCCGACTTCACATTGAACCTAAATATTCTACAAAATAAGTCTGGGTTTCGTGGCGTGGATGAAGTTGTGGGATGAAGAGAAAGAGTACCGATAACCATCTTCACCTCTTTTGATCGAGTGTACGTGGAACATTTTTCGTTAAGCCACTGCCAAAAGGCTTGCAGGGGAATCGTGTAATATCGAACCTCGGATACAGGTATCGAGAAACCCGATACCTGACGAGCAATCGGCAATCCACTTATAACGTATCAACTCACCTAAAAAAGGAACAACCTAACCAGTACCAGTACCAATATGCATCTCCAGAAGCAGTTTCGTAGTTATAACAATACCAACAAACTCATATTTCACGCACCCCACCCCATCCTACTCAACAGCGCATCACAACTTCTCCGAACAAAAACATGAATAATTCACCACGCCCTACCTAAATCTGCTCAAAAAGGGTAAAACTGTGGTTGGTAATAGATAGTGGATAGTCGGGTGTAGCCAATCCCACTTTACTTATTTCGCAATCCAACCCCATGCCATATTACAACAACATGTGAGCATATTTTGAACTCCATTGACCGGTACCGGTGCCCCCCTTTTTCCTGTATCGAGACCCCCGGTTGGCCCGAACGAGATTGGTGGGCCTGTGGAATCTGTAGTGGTGTCAATGGTGCTTCTTGGTTGTGTCCATGCCTTCCGATCCACGCAAAGCGCCCAACGTCCTCACGAGATTCGGGACGGGATGGTTTCGAGAGGGCTCGATAATGGTGGGTTTACTGATGGATAATCTGGTATCAGCATTATGTAGCCCTCTTTAGAAAAGTCGCGTCGCGAGTGCTATAAATCCAGCCTGAGCTTGTTGAGGAGAGAAGGGTCCTGATCGAGACTGCCGCTGGAATGATCGAGAGCGGAAAATTACCACGCAGGAAAAGTAGAGGTATGCTAGGAAGGGAAGGCTGAAGAAGAAGAATATGTCGACTGTCTTGAGCATATACATCGATGAGAAGAATTGTTGGAGCCTCAGAATAGCGCAGAATGCCGGACCGAGCTGGGAAACAAATTGAGGGCGATGAAATACGATACTGTAGAGACACACAAACGCTTTGCCAAGCAAGTACAAGGCGAAAGAAGAGTAGAGCATCGATACCCAGAGATGACCTTTGATCTGCGGCTGCCACAAGTTGGAAAAGACGGGGACTTGGACAGAGAGACTTGTCTAGAACAGCTGCACGATGCGAGATCTCAGCTTCAAGGAGGCATTTGCTCTCGTCCGCGCCAGAGAGAGCATGCATCACAAGGGAAAGAGAGAGGCGTTAGACACGAGGATCTCGGCGCTCTCAAATCAGAATCCGGGGCTGAGGAGGAAGGAGAGAAGAACAGGGCGTACAGTGATGAGGAGTTTGGCGCGGATGTTTCCTGCAGCCACCATGGCACTATTTGAGTGTACCAGTACCTTTCCTGAGCGATGGTGCCTTGGAACTTTTTGTAACAATGGGCAGGTAAAGCGGATTGAATCGATCGATGTGCCTTGAGCCTTATCATTTCTTCACGTTTCTGATAATCAGATTTCGACCCGTGTAGTGAGCCAAATATGCATGCAGACCCTTCACCGGTTATACCTCCGCTTGTTGGAACAAACGCTTAGCCTCTTTCAACTCCTCTTCAATATCGTATTCCCACAGCCACTTCATCCGACTCTCCAAGTTGGCCTTGATGTTTTCTCTGCCCTTTCCTACCAACTCCATCTCATACAGCATTCCGGCCTCTCGACTCGTCTGGACCAGACGTTGACCTCTCGGTCTCCTCACCTGATCGTAAGCGGCGAAAGCTTTCGCAATGTCTTTCTTGTGCTGTACTTCTCCTAACAAATTGCTCATGATGTAACAATCCTCGACACAAATGCCTGCTCCCGCGCCCTGATGCGGTGTTGAGGCATGCGCGGCGTCTCCGAGGAGAGCAACGTTGCCGTCACTGTATGTCCGAGCGTTCGGGTGCTGAAAGAGGGCCCAGATGTCGGGTTTTTGAACTAGGGAGAGGATGCTGCGGACAGTCGGGCCCCAGGATGAGAAATCGGAGTACATCTTCTCCTTGTCGGCGGTCACGACCCAATCTTGAGAGTCCCAGGATTTCGAGGAGGAGAAAGCGACAACTAGAGGCAGATATGTTAGGCGCGTTTCTGAAGTTGTCGGCCCAAACTTACCGTTCATCGTCTTGCCTTTCACGATCGGAAATGTCAGCAAGTGGCGATGTCTTCCAAAGTACATCTGCGAGTTCTGTGCCTTTTCTTCTCCAAGCAGCTCCTTTGCTTTGTCCATGGGAATAAGGCCTCTGTATGCATACTTTCCCGAGTACTCCGCCTTCGATGCCGGATCCTTCTCACCCAACAGACAGACCCTCAATTTGCTCTTGATACCGTCACACCCAATCACAGCATCGTGTCTGGCTTCGGACCCATCCTGGAACTTGAGGGTTACACCCTCCACATCTTGCTCATAACCAAGTGCTCTCTTTCCAAACTTAGCGATGCCATCAGGCAGCAACTGAATAAGCTCTTCCAGAAAGTGTGCTCGATGAACAGCAGCATGTCCTCCTTCGCATGGTACTGCTGTGATAAGATCTCCCTGTCCCAGGTCCTCGCCGTACTGCATGCTGAACCAATAGCCTCTTTTGTCCTCACTCTGATTGAATGTGGCTATTTTTTTGAATCCATTGTAAATCTGAGGAGAGATCAACTTCGTAGCACGAGAGGCGTTGGGCCCGAAGGAGACGCCAGCGCCTACCTCGCCGAATTTTGGAGCTGCTTCGTAAAGAGTTACAGGAACGCGGTTTTTGAGCAAAGCGAGAGTAAGCGTGAGGCCGGCGATGCCTCCTCCTACAACTGCTACATGGAAAGGTTTGTTGGGAGGTTGCTTGAATTCTGAGGACGACATCGGTTGTGTGAGCGGGTGCTGTGGTGCAACTAAATGTATGAGTACTACGGTATAAGGCGAGATAAATATCAATGCTGGAGAAGCAATTTGAAGAAAAGGAATCGAAGCGTATGGCTAGACTTGCGACGATATATTTCTACATGTACTGCTCGCTCAAGGTGCCGGCGGGACTGATGAAGCCGCTACGGGGAGGGGAACAAGGTCGCGGCAATGATCCAACGACGTTGTTAGCGATCCCAGTGGGTGAAAATCCCTCGAGCAGGAGGGCCCGTGAGAATTGTCAGCGAAATTAGAGGCATGAATAACGGAAACTTTGGATCACGAACGACCGACCATGGTCCGATGACGCCTTTGGTCGTGTGCAACTGAGATCTTCACCAGGCATGAGCCCAGTGGCCTCAGGATACACCACTAGTGCCTACAGTGACAGGGACCATCGGCAATGACAAACGCTTAATTCCGTTCCCCCGGCCCGTTTCGGTGCATAGTACATGACAGGCACAAATCTTTGCCGTCATGAGGACGGCGAGTCCATCATTGCTGCCCAGCTGCAACCTCGTCCTTTCGCCCTTGACGGTCCAGTCAACCAGTCTCTAATACAGATACCCTTACTCCCCTTTATATAGCTCTACATCGACGTTGCCTGTATCACCGATCGCTGCTTGTTTTGGCGTGTCTCACCACAATCGCTCTCTACGTGTGGGTGCGAGAAATCTGGTACCGCCATATCACTAATTTCCGCTCGTCCTTCTCTAAGAGTCGTACTCTTTGCCTCCTAGACTTTTGGCTATCTGGACAAGAATCGACTGCTCGCCAGCTGACAACTCTGCGTACAATATCTGGTCAGCATGGGAGACTCGAGCGTGCAAATCCCATTGCATGGCATGGAAATCGCTCATGATGAAGAGGGAGAGGTGACAGTACTCGTGACTGGTTACGGGGTAAGTCTTGACCTCATGTCTCCATGGCATTTATTTTCACTTCCTTTTCCATTGTCATTCATCAGGTACAAGTCAGTAGCCTAGCACGGTCTGGCCTCTGCGTTTCCATCCGAGTCAAGTAACAATGTAGTTCTTATCTTTGCATCGTAGCCTCTCATGTAACGAGCGCTGTTGAATCTGTATCGCTTCACGACGTCTATCACTTACAAGTCGTGCTAAGCACGCACGTCTCTTACTGACCAGCTGACCAGCCCTTCCTCAATCAAGTTCCCATTAACCCCTCCTGGTCCATCACCTCAATCCTTCCCGACCGTCTCCCAGCAACATCCAGTAGCCCCAAAATCCGCATCATCAAATACCCGCACCCGATAAGAGTAGCCTACCAAACCGTCCTCGACCTCGTTCCAAAGCTACTTGACCCAGTTGAGGGCGAAGTTCAAGCAGACATAGTTCTCCACATTGGCCTTGCAGCGGGTCGTCCCTTCTACACCCTCGAGCGCCAATCCCCGCGATCACCCTACTGGACTGGCCGCGACGTCGACAATCAGATTTTCAGTCAAGAAAAGACAGATCAACTTTGGCCTCTTCTTAAATTCCCACAGTTCCTCAAACCGACGTTCGATGCCAACGATGTGTACGAGAGATGGAAGGCGCATCTCCCAAATCCAAACACTGACGTCAGGCCATCTTCCGATCCTGGCAACTTTCTGTGCGGGTTCATCTACTACATGAGCATGAGCTGGTTCTGGCGGAAACAGGCCGAGGAGAGACCCGTCATGTTTTTGCACGTGCCGCTTCTGACCGGCGAGGAACAAATCGAGGAGGGGAGGGACGTGGCGGTTGGGCTGATCAAGGCGCTTGTGGAGAGCAGGTCGGAGCTGGGGATTCGAGATCCGTTGAACAGGGAGATTGTTGAGAGTGATCGGCCTATGGGCGACGCTGGGGTTCTGCTGGGCAAGGAAAATTACAAGGGCTGGGACGGAGTATCATGACTTCAATGGAGCAACAAAATAGCAACGAGCAATGAATCATAAAACGATTATGAACACTCGGCTCATCGAGGAGTACAACCTATCATGGGAAATAAACGTTAATTCGCACCCCCCTGTCGCCTCCCTTGCGAAACCACGCCCAACAGACTATAAGTATAGAGAAATTAGACTTATTTAAGAGAGAAAGAAGAGGAGAAGAGAGTACTCGATATCCGAGAGGGAATTACTCGAAGGGTAGAGAGAGGAAACATAAGAACGTATCGATGCACGGGCCCTGGCCGGGGTCACAATTAACGTTTATTTCCCCTGATAGGTTGTACACATGTGCCCATCCTCTTCTAATCTCGCAATAGCACAGGAGATTCTTCCTCGGCTATCGCGCTCATACCAAATTGACTTGTGCTAACAGGAATGCTTGATAGACTGGACGACAATCTTCCAAAATAGTACGCCTCTGCTGATAAATACCCCACACTGACCTGCTTGACCTGATTTTGGATACGCGTACTGGGGGTTACTTTGATGCATGGACTTTGAATTGTTGACGCCATTGATGATTTTCTTAGGTTCTCTCTTGTCAAGAACTGGATAATGCGCGAAATACCCGTTCTTTCCTGCTCTCCCCGCTTGCAGAAATTACTACTACCACTCTATCAATACAAAATCCAGTCCTCCCGACCTCGTCAAAGGTATCCAAAACCAGACCAACCTCTATCTTCCTTTTCCTCAGCATAATCCCCAGCCCATCATACACCAGCGCGTGGAAGCTGGAGGAGGGATACAGCATATTCAATCACTGCAACCATCTAGCTAAAATCACCAAACCATTAAAGAAAAAAAACCTCCCAACCCACACCTGCCTCACAGTAAAAGCAGGCAAGATGGTTCACAAATAGCGATTACATGGGATATATCTATATGACAAATCAAGTCCCAAGACCTTGTGCGCAGGTGGATATGATAAGATCCCTCTTTCTCCAGCTCCTCTTTCTCCTCCAACTGCATGATTTATCCTTCATTCACCCACCCGGACCGAACACGACCCGATCAGACCGCATTAACGGTAGGTAGATACAGAAAACGCCGAGAAGCTTACAACGCGCCTTCCATCTCGTGAACGGAAAGATGGGAATGCGAAGAAAAACGCCGGGTGCCATGCTCCAAACAAAAACGCAGAAATGCGTAAAAACCACAAGGGCAAAGGGGGACTTGCATGCCATCAACAAGGACTAGGGAATCTCCACCCTCAACCACCGGGTCCCGAAATGATCAAACCCACGACACACTACTCTTATACAGCAACAGCAGTACCCGCCCTCTCCTTCCCCTTAGCAGCCGCCTCCTTCTCCTTCTTCTTCGCAAAATTAATCCTCGCCTTCTCAATCGCGCTCATATGCGCCCCCGCCGGTTTCGACCTCCCACTCCCACTCCCACTGCCGGCACCCTTCCCATCATCAACGCTCAACTTCTCCACATCGGGGAAGCTCATGAAACCGTCACTGCCGGCCTCCTGCCGACTCTCCACGACCCAGTCTCTCCTCCGCCGTTTGTACAGATCCATCTTCCAATTCCGCCACACGGCGCGGCCGACGTGGGATTCGCGCAGGGAAGGCTCCGCCTCGGCCAGTTCCTCGGCTATGCGTTCGCGGATGAAGGCGAGGCCGTTTGTGCCGACCCAGACGGCGTCGATGACGTGGGAGGCGGCGGGGTCGAGGGCCATTTCGGCGACGTGGCCGTAGAAGTGCTGGATCATCTTGCGGCGGAAGATGACGCTCGAGTTATCGCCCTTGAGACTGGCTTGGAGTGCGTGGGAGCTTGTCGGATCCCGTGCTATGGCCAGGGAGAGCTGCGGCGTCAGTCTGGCGAGGGAGTCGAAGATGAGGGTGCTCAGAGCGCCGGGGACTTTGACCATTTCCTGGGCCAGCAGGGAGCCGTGGAGTTTGTCTGCTGCTTGGTCTTTTGTTCCTTTGGCGTTTTCGGATGGTAGGTCTTGGGGCTTGAGGAGTTTGGTGATTTCGAAGCCGCGTGGGCCTGTGTAGGCTACCTCAAGCGCTTGAGCGATGCGGGAGGTATCGATTTCACGGTAGACACAGCGTTGGATGAGTGTCCTGATGAGGGCGGTGCGGTTGTGTTCGACTAGTGTAGTCATGCTGAAGCAGAGCAATTCCATGGCTTCTTTGAGATCGTCTTTTCCCAGACGCTTGAGAATCTCTGAGACAACGTACGACGCTGTGTCATTTCTCGCCAATTTCTCCAACCGTGATTTGAAGAGTTGGCGGTAGATTGGCTTAAACATCTTCCCAGGGCAATCTTTGATTATCGTTTCAAGAAGACGGGAACCGACGGTGTCGTAAGCCAGTGCACTTAGCCACTTTCCGCTGTCGTTGGTATCTGATATCGGGTCGTCGGGGAGAAGTTTATACATTATCGACTTCTCGTCTCGCGCTTTCGACTTGCCGAATGTCGATAGTTCAAGGGAGATGAGGAGCTGGAGTGTAGGGTTGCCGGTTTGAGACGTTGCCAGGGCGCGGAGAGAACTGGTGTCTAGGCCCGCTACGCTCTTGGTAATGATGTGCTCCATGGCATTCGTAAAGCAAGCCGGCACTGCTCGTGCCTCAAGGCTGAAGTCGGGCTTCTTCTCGCTGCCAGCGTATACGTGCTCTTTCTTCTTCGACCGCAATACAGAGTGCGATCCCGTTGCTGCCAGCGCTTGCCCAGACAGTACGACAAGGAGGACTCGCAGTGTGTGTGATGCGAATCGGTCGGTCATGAGGAAACCTAGGTATTCGTCGAGTTCTTGTATCGCAGAGAGAAACAAGTCTTCCATGGGGACAAGAACTTGATTTGGCTGGTCCGGATCCTCGCGCTGTGTGCCTGCATGCAATTCTGCAGTGACGCATGGTGCAGCTTGTATGAAGAGGGACTCGCAACAGTGGGAGGCAAATCGATGCTGGACAAGATGGAGGAAGCTGCGGTACATGTTAGCAATAAGCGATGGTACAGTGTGAGGGCCCTGACTTTGACGAGAACTTCTGGAACAAAGTTTTCAGCCGGGCTGTGGTGGACGTCTGGATCAGTCTCTCCATGAGACGTGAGCAGCCTTGCGAGCATGCCATCTTGAGCTCCTTTCCCTCAGCTTCCTTGTACACACTGGCCAGGAAATTGCTCCGATCCTCTTCGTCTTGAAATTGGTTGGCCTCGAGCATGTCATCTGCTCGCTTGAAATATTCCTGCTCCTCGTCGTCGAGCATGCCGAAGTATTTGGCGTCGTCTGGGTTTGGATATGCCAGTCCTTGCTGGTCGTACAACTGCTCGCCGCCTGCCATGTCGACGTCTTGTGAGGGAAGGACATGATGCTCGGACAGTCTTTGACGTTTGGCGTGAAGCTCGTCTTCGTTGTTGTGGTCGTCATGCTTTCTCTTCTTCTCTTCAGCACGGCGGCCACGCTTCTTGTGTTCCTTGGGCATGGGGGTCCGTTGGAGTTGTTGGCTTTGGTGGTGGAGTATCAGTAGCTGTGACGATTGCCAGCGACGGAGGGCAGGGCAGTGTCTGTGGGACTGGCCGTGGTACTGTTACTATGTAAAGCAGCTCCAAACCCCTCTCGATTTAAGCCGCCATCTGAAAATTCACTCCAGATCGGAAAAATCGAGGCTAATAATGCACGTGGCGCCGTTGTCGATCGGCCAGCCCCGGTCCTCTCATCTAAGCGAGCTGCCGAGCTGCAGCGAAATGACTCGGATGAGGGTCGATGGACTCGATGCTCCCGTTGCACCGCGCAGGGAGTGGCATCGCTGGCGTCTGAGGCGTCTGAGGCATCTTATGCATCTCATCAGGCATCCAGATGGCGGCAATGGCAATCCATCATCCTCCACGGGCCTGGGGCTTCACCTTTCTTCACGACGCACACAACATGACGGACGCGGCAGCCAGAGCCCTGTCTAAAACTAGCTGCATCTACCACGTGTGTTGAACAGGTTCGTCGTGGCACCAACGTACTAGCAATCACTGGACATGTCAGAGGTCCCATCTGGCTGAAAGCATTTGCCCATTTGAAATCATCCTTGTTTCCTTGAACACTGCACTCCATTGTCTCCTCTGTTATTGTACACGGGATGGGCTACCTTGCTTCTCTCGCAACTAAGCCAGCGGGTACTTCGATCCACCTCAGCAGATGTCCCAGTACTATCACAAGATTAGCACCACCGAATCCAGTGTGAGCCCACTCAAGTCTTCGACTATTACTTACACCCTTAGGAGGGCCCTTCGAAAAGCCGCATCTTTGCCCGGACCAGAACAAGAAACCAGCGGCTGGCTTACAATTGGCATCGCAATGGCCTTTGTCCTCCACCCTTTCAAGTCCCGTTGGTGGAGCTGGGATACCAGTTCGTCTCTTCGCCTTGTAAATCCGTGTCATGAAACAGTACATACGCCACGTATATCTACCAACAGTCGGATATTCTTGGACCGGATCTAAACATAAGGCGTGGCCTTTACAGTGCGGTGAATTATCATTGGCCCATGCTAACCATGCAGTCTTAGCCGTTTGAAAGCGGTCGCGATAGTCATCGAGGGCGGGGTTTTCTGTATATGATTAACTTGAAGTATTGTATGCGGTGGGTACCTATAGAGGTCTTACCGCATGTGCCATTTGGGCAGACAACTCCCAAGATTGTTCGGTAATTTTCGCACCTATTGGCTGAAGCTGGTGTTGGTGCTAGCGTAAGGAGTGTAGTAAGAAAGTATGGAATCATGCGCATGATGACTAGATGTATTGATGGATGGTGATGCACAATTCTTCCCACAGTTGAGGATGGCGGCTGTTTATGTACTTTGGTCTCAATGCACTCCATACCAGCTTTAAATCGACATGCAGTGACAATTCTGCGTAGTTGGGAGGCGTTTATCCCAACTAGGCATGTGCATTCGACCTCTGATCATGGGATCCCATGTTTTGCCGGGCATATACTCGTATCACAATCGTGGCATTCACGTCCCTGTCCAACATCGTTTGTTGCACCGGCAAGTCCTGCACTGTGTAATCCATTCCACCGTCCATATTTAGAATAGAAGATTCCACCTTTTGTGTCGCGGCGACAGGTTCTTATCAAGTCACGAAAAGGATCGTGGTACTCGGTCAGATGAATCATGATTATCTCTAAGCGGACATGAATACGATATACATAGTACATGCTGTAGTTTCAATTTGAATAAATGTTAGCCGCAGATCAGTGGCAAGGTCATCACGGCCTCGAAGTGCGCGTTGTAGCCGTAGTAAGATTCCATACTAAATCCCTCTTGGCATCTTCCACATAGTTGGCCGTCGAGAAGCTTTGGATCAACTTGCACACTTGAACGGCTTCTGGAGGGCCTCATTTGTGTGGCTGGATCGGTAGACGGCAATATCAAGCTCGTCATACTGTGGTAGCCGGTGAAATGAAGGTATATGAATGGGGTTCCACTGCAACCCCATCTTGTCCCGCAAACGTACGATATGTACAGCACTGCCGAAAAAGACGTGGACACTTGGCGTTTTCTAAATCATTTTCCCTGCCCCGTAGCTAGGAGACCGCAATAGAATATTAAATACCGTTACCTAAATAAAATCGATATTTTGATGTTCCTCGCTTCGCATAGACCGTTCCCGAGAACGCGCATGCATGGATAGTATCTACGCGTATGCGGCTGAGCGAAAAGCTTTGAAAATTTATGCCAAGTGTCCACGTCTTTTTCGGCGGTGCTGTAACAAGGTTTCAATAGCTTTAGGAAAGAGGATGATGAGAAGAGCAGGCGACGGCTAGATTAATATAAATAAACACCATTAGGTTTAGCGAAGACGAACGTTGTAGAAAACTTACGCAAGGACCAAGATAGAACCTAAAATTAAACTTCTTTGGGCCCGCTGTCGCAGTAGAAGTGACGTACAAAAGACAATCCATATCAACCTTCGTTTTCTTGGCAGAACAAATGCTCACGGGTGGTCCCGATCCCGATGTAATCTTACTTACGTTTGGAAACCTAACCAACACAAAAACAACCCACAAATGGCCACGACAATGCTGCAGCCGACAAGCGATCGAGACCAACGTGTCGTGAGCTAAGCCAGTCTAAATACTCAACGCCTCATCTTCTAACCGAGCTTTTCCTCAGGCCGATTTCCTCGATGACAAGCTCCAAACACTCCCCGATCTAGAATCCCTGGACGCCCTCCTCGTGAAAGTTCGGGACCAACATGTCCTCCTACGGAAGCAGGTGATATGCCACCACAGCTTGTTACGTCGTTGTGATCCCTTGCACTGATTACTAGTAGCTCGAGAATGCTGAAATCGACCAACGCGAGGCGAAGACGGCTTCTGAACAACATGCCCTTTCCGTGCGAGAGAAGGCTGAACACTTCCTCCGCGCCCAGCAAGACATTGACACGAAATTACGCATAGTCACCCAATCTGATACTAGCGATGAGGCTGTGAGACGCTTCGAAGCCAGCATGGCTAAGCTCAAGACATTGGATGTTACCAATGGCTATGTCAGACAGCTGAGCGAAGTCGAAGCTCTGAGGTATGCTCATCTCGCACAGCTTTACATTTCGCTCTTCTTGGAAAATGGCAATATTACAATACTGCCCGGTGTTGCGATTGCAATGGCTCTGGGCAACATGCATGAGGTGTATTATCTCTAGGCATATCGAAGCATCTAGCGACACGTCAATCTGAGATCCGCGTCAACGAACTGCCAGAGAAGCTCGGGCTTGAATATCTGTAGACCTTTTCTAACGTGGCTACAGTGACAAATGCCGAGCAAGCTTGGGCAAGGACGACAATGCCGCCCTCGATGCTTATCAACGCCTCCATGCCCTCTCCGCCCAATTACCAGCCTTGCAGGAAGCTGCAGAAGGCGCTGCCCCCCATCTCGTGGACCACATACTTGCCATAACAAATGATATGCGCTCGAAGATTGAAAAGGAATTCTCTGCTCAGCTAGAAGCCGTCTTGAAGCAGATGCATTGGCCGACTCTCGGCATGACAGTGCCGCTTGCATTAGAGAAGGACTTTCAGGCGTGTGTACGCAAGCTATTGGAACTGCAGAAACCTGATCTTGAGACTTCGCAGTCTTCCAAGGACACATCACGAGTCGGCCCTCAAGTCCTGCTGCCATTGCAAGTCATGGTCCATCCTTTGGAACTGGCCTTCAGGTTCCACTTTGAAGGAGATCGGCCAACAAACAAGTTGGATCGACCCGAATATTTCCTATCACATATCACGGAGAAACTGCTGACGCAGTATGCCGATTTCATGGCCGACAACGTGCAACCGATCTTGCTAGAAGAGTTTCGTGGTACTAGCTTGTCGCTAAACTCTGCTTACATCGATGCTACGTCGGCTTTCGTCACCGCTTTGCTCCCCATGGTACGAGCAAAGATCTTTGCTATTTTGCCTCGTTCAGCTGCACAACCTCAGCTGTTAAGTCATCTGATTCATGAGATCATGAGTTTCGATGCTACCATTCGTGAAGACTGGGGTTATGACGCTGGAAACGGAACCGAAGGCTGGCGAGGTTTGGCTTACGAAGTACTAGCCACAGACACTTGGTTTTCCACCTGGCTCAAAGTTGAGAAAGATTGTAAGTGCTCGCAACCTCTTTTTGTCTCTGTAGTTCTCGACACGACGGTAATGTCAATGTCCATCTGTCAGTCGTCAAACATCGATGCATCGTTTTGGTCAGAGCGAATTCTACATTTCCAAACCAGCTCTGACCTGTTCCAGTTGCCCTGGCGCGTTACCAAGAGATAATTGAAGCATCCGATAATTTTGAGCTCGACTATGACAGTGTCGGCCTTGGTCACACCAAACCTACCAAGGCAGCTATACGTGTCAACGATTTGCTTGAGACGGCAACAGATCACTACCGAACCCTGACGTCCTTTTCTCAAAAATTGAGGTTTTTGATTGACATACAAATATCTATATTTGACCTTTTCCATTCTCGTCTTTCAGAAGGCCTCGCAGCCTATCTCTCCCGCACCTCAACAATTGGTCGTACGAGCCGCGAAGACCAGGCCTCCTTACAAGGTGTCGCGGGACTGGAATCTCTTTGCCGCATATACGGCTCATCTGAGTATCTTGAGAAATGCATGAGAGACTGGTCCGATGATGTTTTCTTCCTCGAACTGTGGACAGAACTTCAGTCTCGCGCTTCCTCACGGAAAACTGTTGCCGGCAATCTGACTGTCGCTCAAGTGCGAGAGGCCACCTCCAACGCCGTTGGCACAGATGACGGGGATGTTTCGGGAGCTCTGTTCGATGAAACGGCTCAGAGTTACTCGAAACTTCGTGTCCGTTGCGAGGGTCTGATCACAGACCTTCTCACTTACAACGTCCGCCAAAACCTCAGCGCCTACACGAGGATCAATCCGTGGGCTACCCTGACCTCTTCATCTTCCACCTCGGCCTCTGTCTCTCTTCCACCAACCGCTGAGCTAGATTCTCTCCTGACCACCTTGTCCACTCATCTCTCCTTCCTATCCAAAGCTCTTGGTAAAGTCCCGTTGAGGAGAATAGCGCGAGCCACCACGACAACAATCGACACCATCTTATTCGACCAAGTCCTCCTCCGCCACTCCTTTTCCTCTGCCGGCGCAGCACAGTTCATGTCCGACATCAACACCATCAGATTTTCCATTTCAAAATTCTGCGGCAGAGAGGTTGCGGAGCTTGGGCTCCTGCATGTCAGCGAGGGCGCCAGATTGGTTGGCTTGCCTGTGGAAGCAGAGGAAGGCGACCTGGGTCTCTGGGCTGTGGAGAAGAGGATGTTCGAGGCCAGTGGCGAGGAAGCTAGAGGGTGTCTTGAGGAATTGGGATTTCAGCGGTTGGGCGTCGCGGAGGCGAGAAAGGTTCTGGCGAGGAGGGTCGAGGTGTCGAATCAGTGAGGTGGATTGGTGCTGAAGCGCCACTTTGAAATCAAGATTCACTTTGAACACTACAGCGATTCTCGTCCGCAGATTCGTCATGTAGACGCCGTTGTGCTTGACGGGTGAAAAGTGTTTATACATCAATGCATCGTGAAAGGCGGCGAGAAAACGACGCTCCCATCCAAACTTGTCAACACCAAGCACTCTCGACAAGCATCCATCACACCGTGCATACGCGTCTCCAATCCTCTTCCCAAAAGTTAAAGAAATAAGGTAATTCGCATTTTACAAATCCCCCATCTCCATCCCCATATTTCCAGATCGATAAGTCATCGACCATCCAGTCTAGTCTCTCTGCTACAACGGGTGGGTACGTGGAATATCATGCGTGGTTATGAGATATGCGGGAGGTAAGATCGCATTGATGATGATGAGATTGATCTATCTTTGATGGTTTGGATGTTGTTTAATGGATTTAAAGGTTTTGTTGTTGTTGTTCTTATTCGTCGTTGCTGTTGTTTGTCGAGGAAAGAGAAGAGAGATTGGAGTGCGTGAGAGTAAGTGAATCGGATAGGTAGGTTTGGAGATAGCCACAATTCCAAATTAGGTAAGTATCATAAAAACTTGTCCTCCTAGAAGTCCTCTCTTTCTTTCGCCCTCTTCTCTTCTCTCCCCCGTCATCCATCATCCGTCCTATTCATGCAGCAAGCAAATCGGAATCACCATCTCCCAAGATCCGACCGCGTGATGTTTGCACCCAGAGTCAATCGAGGCCGTGTCAAAGATGTACGCTTCGTGCTTAGAAAAAATATGCTGGGTATTGCACAATAAATCGGTACCTGGGGCGGTTGAGGGGAACGGGGCTTGCGAGATTCGTTGTTTTTCAGAGTTGGTACGAGAATGTAATGACTGGCCGGACGGATGGGCCGAGGATGGACTGGAGACGGAAGATGGGCTGGAGACGGTAGATGGGCTGGAGACGGAAGATGGGCTGGAGACGGAAGATGGACTGGAGCCGGAAGATGGACTGGAGACGGAAGATGAGGTTGTCTTTGGGGCGTGGATGGGATAGTTATGGTGTAGAGAGGGTGTGTCTGAGAGGACGGATTGGAGGTGAATGAGAGCCGGTCTCTTTATTTGGTCTTGGCTCAGGCGGAAGAAGAAAATCACCATACCCTCCTGTTCCCCAGGTTTACGCATCCTGTTCTGTAGAAACTGCATGGATTTTTGAAGAACACCAAATCAAAGTCAAGTACATGAAAACAACGGAATCCTTGTTGAATATTCAAATTGGGTATCTTCATTTTACATGCGTGTCTAAATAATATTGTATTTCTTTGGTTTGTGTCTGTATTATACCCAGGCTACGGATGCGCGGGTTGCGTGGGAGTGGCAGTCCCTGGTATCGGGTTCGCAGCAGGAACAACAAGACTATTCATACTCTGCAGAATCCGCGGGCTAGTGCCTGGACTCGCACTAGCCGCGACCAAATTCGTCGTCGAATTCGAATCGATGGCCCTCCTCGTGTGTTCCGCAGTCGTAATTAGCGAGAGGATAGACGGCTGCGTCGTCAGTGTTCGCACGGAATCTATCCTCTCTAGCATGGAAGAAGGTCCGGTGTATGTTGATGACGATGATGGGTTTGAGGGTGATGAAGAAGCATCGATCGTTGATAGATCAATCCCTATTTCTGCTCCGGATCTCATTATTGATCTCGTCCTGTCCAGTGTCTCATAATCGACACAGGGGTCCTCGGCTGCCGCCCCAGCTAGTCCTTCCACATCGAAATCCGCTGCTCGGCTGGCTGCTACTCGATCAATTGCTGGATGTGACGTCGGTGCTACGGCTATGCTTTCGCCCTGACCCGGTCGTGCGGTATAGGGTGGTGGCGGTTCGCTTGTGGATGCAAGACTATCTCGCTGTGGAGGCAGTTGAGCCATGTCGGGGTTTGGAGAGGAGCCATTGCGGTTGGCTCTTCGAGTTGAATTCGAAGGTGAGACTGTAGGTGAATCGTGTGGTTTTAGAGCCAAATAGAGATTTGCTATCATGATGGAAATGTAGACTACGATTCTATCCTAGAGTCAGAACTATCTTATATTCATCATTTTCCTTACAACTCACATGGCAGCGATGGTGAGGGCAAATCCGGCTTTTGCTTGCTGGCACATCGAGTTCAAGGCTTTCACCTGTCGTCTCCCTGTTCCGCATTCATTGAATCTATCAATTGTTCCGTTGGCGTTGCAGGCCTGTATCCGACTGAACACCACAGTCTGGTTTCCCGCCTCGACACCTGGGAACGTGTAGAGCTGGGTACATTTCCCTGGTAGTCCAGAATCGCCAAGTACGATTGCGAGGGCAATTATTATGGGCGCTGCGATGAACGAGTCTGTTGCCCGACACACCCGTATGAAGAGAACTTTCGACCGGCGAAACCACATGAGCGATAACCAGAGCAGGATTGGATATAGCGCTGCGACGATTGTCTGTTGCTATTAGCTGTGTCCAGCTCTCTCCAGAGTTTATGAGAACTGACCAAAGCCCAGACTATCACCAACCGTTTTGAGGTCGTGAAGCCCTTCGGTAGATTGACTGAAAAGCTGAGGAAGATGCCCATTATGGCTATTGAGCACGCGAATTCGACGATTCTTAGCCATTGTATTGCTGCGTGCAGTCTGGGTAATGCCTTTTTGGCATCTATTCGTGCCAGCAAGGCTCCCAACATTTTGAGGTTGTTGTGTGAGGAGAAGTCGTCAGCCGGGACGAACGACTGAGTATCACCATTGGCGTGGCCTCGTTAATATCATTATAGCAAAATCGATATGCACTGGGTACTCGGACGGTTCTTCAAGACATGCGATAGACGAAACTTAGCGCACGATCGTAAGGCTTCCGGCCCCATTGTTTGGAAACGAAATCGAAAGGTGATTGGACGGATCGCAGTGGCATGTTTTGTTCAAGAGGGCCATGCCTGCACGAATGTCGAAGGGGGCGTTTTAGGTTTTGTAGTGATGGGCTAATCATGTATGCGCGGTAAGCCACTCTTCATGGGTGAATCCATGCTTTGCCACGAACTTGTGCATATTCTCACGCAGATTGCGCAGCCTTTGACGCGATTCGGCTCTCGGCGCTAGAGGTTAAGCACGAAAAGGAGGCTGAGTGAGGCTCTCGACTGGCTGGGCTCATGGAGAGAAGAGAGGTTTGAACCGAAGGTGCGGTAGGTACGTGACAAGGCCAGCCGCACGCAGCCGTTGGAGATATATTGGTCTGGTGGTTCAGGGAAAGGAAGTGCGATATCTGTTCGCACAGCCTCTTGGACTGCCCAGGCGCAGCATTGCATGGTGATGTGGAATGAGAGGAATGATAAATGCAATGAGAAGATGAAGTTTTGATGGTTTGTTTGTCGACATACCAAGAGCTCGACTGTTCTGGTGTAAGATTGTTTCGGCCGGCGAGAAACGTCTGTTTGGCTGGAACGTGGCCACTGCAGTTTTCAATTTGGGTACTGTAAACCTTACAATGGTGCTCAATGTGGCGGGAGACGGCAAAGACACAAGGGAGGAGGGGGTGAGTGGGTGGGAGCGAGCTCGGGAGGCGGAACTTGGAGGTCTGGATTTCCCGCTGACAAAGCAAATTCTCTGCGCATTCCAGTCGTATCCTTCTTGGCTCTTCGCTCTTTCTGACGACATCGGCCGGACTTCAAAACATAAACAATGCACGATTGAACAATCCGAACCAGCTACGAGGCCTCCGATCCCCAAAGCCTTTGCCTTCAAACATCGCCACTAGCGTCCTCTCTCAGCAAGGCAACAGGAGGCCATCCCCTAAGCGGCCACTATACCTTGGTCCCCGGTGTTCACCAAGCCAGCCCACCATGGCCGAATTCATGACCAAGCTCTGGGAATCCGTCTTCACTCCAGGCACAACACCCACCCTCCTGATCGCTGCAAATGCCTCTTTTGGCGCTCTCCAAGTTCTCCTCGCTGCTCTCTTCCTCGCGACATGGTCCTACCATTTTGTCGCCCTGTCCGTCATCTGCGGAGGAACATGGTGGGGTATCAACTGGTTCGCAGCCGAGCTACAGAAGGCTAAGGCAGCTGAGGAAGAGGCAGCGAAAATTCGAAAGCGTCGAAGGGATAGGGAGGAGAGTGGGAAAGGAGGAGCGGAGACGAGCGGTGGGGAGGGAGGTGACGAGCATGACGTCCTGGAGGACAGTGTGACCGGTGAGGAAGAAGAGGATGGCACTGAGACGGAAACGGAAGTTGGTGGTCAGAGGAAGTTGCCCAAGATGGGACAAGTTCACATTCGAGGTGGTCCAGGCAAGATTCAAGCTGTCATGGACAGCGCAAAAGCGGCGCGGGAAGGTGATTCCTCCGCAACTGGAACCGGTCTTGAACCGCCGTTGGAGGCCGGTCTATTGAAGAGGAAGAGCGAGGGCGAGACAAGCTCTGCCGAACTCAGCTCTGTCGGGACAGACTCGGAGTGGGAGAAGATCTCTGAGACGGACAAGTAGATCTTGGATGAGAGAGATGGTTCTGCGTTGGAGCATGCGAGTACGATAACCCATTTGGATACCAACATTGCTGTTACAGCTTCTTAGAATAATACTTCAACCGTATTATCTGATTGTTTCCGGCAGACTCCACGACTGAGAGATATCTTGAAAGTGTTTGCTCTCTTCTTCCCTTCCCAGGTGATATCGATTCGATCGATTCGTCAAGATAAGATTACAGGTGGGAAACTCAAGATCTTGAGTTAGGCAGCGAACCTGTCGGTTCCACATTGACAATCGCTACCAGGACCTATATAATTCTCTCCTCTCACGAGCATCCACATCCTACTCCTAATGCAAATCTAGGGCCCCTTTCGCGTGACCTTCGTTCCCACTATCCCCCTTGATCTTCTATCCGAAATAAGACGTGACGGTAACTTGTTGATGCAGTGGTAGCGCTGTCAAACAGAAGGGGATTGCCGATACATTCTTCGCGTACCAGTCATTGGGAAGGAAGCCCTGATCGTACCTCCCGATAACAGCGCACCATTCAGAGAAGGTTATATTGAGCAAAGGACGGCTACGCTGAATGTGTTTCAGATACTCCCTGATGATTGTGCATTCTCATCAACCAGGAATTTCAACAGTATGCTTATTTTCTTGATACAAAGTGTCGGTCATAGATGGTTGAAAAGCTCTTGAGAGATGCGTTGTGCGTGAACTTGAAAACTCATCTGGACAAATATCAGATTGAGCGATTCCCGCAGCAAGAGCTTGACAGTGGATGTAGCTCTCAAGACGGTTGTGGGATATCTGTGACATCTCCTATCCAAACCATCCGCCGCGTAGTTATAGATGCACAGTCAAAGCGCTCCATAAGCTAGCTGATAAAACGCGGACTTCCCGAGGTAATCTTATCATAAGAAGCTGCCTCCGCCAGATGATGCGCCAATCAAACACCACATACCCTTTTGGGCTCAGAATTGAATACAAATATCCAACAAACCCCAGACAGCCTCCAATTTTGCCTTTTCCCTCCTACCAATCTGTCTGTACTGTACTGTTCACATCTCAATTCTTGAATTTCATCTCTTCCGGACCCCACCCGACCCAGTAGTGCAGAGGCGCGACTTCAGGCATGATACCATCCTTGAAAGAACCATGTTCTCTGACCCATGCATACGCCTCTTCGAACACAGCTTTGTTCCCTTCATACAGTTCTTCCGGTGGATCTTCGGGTCGTGGTTTGGCGTTCGCGTCTTGTGGCGTGACAGAAACAGGTTCGCCTGATCGGGCTGGGGGCTGTAAGGTGTTGAAGCTGCCTGAAAATGGGGCTCCTCCAGGTATATTGGATGATTGTGATTGTAACGAGGGATTGCTGAGGGAACTGGGTTGTGGTGCAGATTGATTGAAACCTACAGCGGGCGCAGATGGTTGTCCGAAAGGATTGGTCGATTGGCCGAAAGTAGATGCGGGTTGCGCTGGCTGGCCGAAAGCTGACTGTGCAGGCGGCTGTGATGGCTGGCCAAAGGGACTTGCCTGCGGTTGTGATGGCTGGCCAAAGGGACCTGCCTGCGGTTGTGATGGCTGTCCGAATGGACTGGCTTGGGGCTGTGAAGATTGCCCGAATGGTGAAGGAGTTTGTTGAGGCGCGCTGGATTGATTGAATGGGCTCGGCTGTGGTGCTTGAGCTCCAAAGAGACTGGGTTGCGCTGGAGCTGAAGGCTGACCAAATGGACTTACACCACTGGCTGGCTGGCTAGAAGGTTGGCCGAAAGAACTTGCCGCTGCGGAAGCTTGTCCAAACGGCGTTGCGCTGCCAAAAGCAGGCACTTGAGGCTTGTTCGCGCCGAAAGAGTTGTGCGCCGGACTCGACGGTTGCCCAAAAGCAGAGGTTTGCCCTGGGAGGGATGGCTGACCAAATGGACTCGGATTCTGACCAAGGGCAGATGGTGCCCCGAACGCTGTAGACGGCGCTCCGAATGCAGCAGACTGGCCTAGTTGAGACGGTTGACCAAAGCCAGATGATTGAACAGGCTCCGAAGGCTTTCCAAACGGGGATGGCTGACCGAGTAATGAGGGTTGTCCAAATGCTGTTGGGGCGGACGCTTGTCCAAACGCCCCAGGTACAGAGGGCTGTCCGAACGCTGTAGGCGCTGAGGGTTGACCAAATGGTGTAGGCGCAGAGGCTTGGCCAAAGGTAGCTGGTGTTGACGACTGCCCAAATGCTGCCGGAGTAGAGGCTTGCCCAAATGGTGATGGAGTTGATGCCTGTCCAAACGTCGATGATACTGCTGGTGCGCCAAATATTCCACTGGCTCCTTGAGAACGTGGTCTCGCGTTCCTGGCAAAGATGCCACGTTCATTTTCAGGGGTTTGCTTATTACATTCATCGACTATGGCCCATCGGTTACCTTCCTCGCGTTTGCCATTTACTGCGAACTGAATAGCGCCTTTCATATTATTCAGTATGGTCGAAACTTGTGAATCTGCTTGCTGGGTCAAAGCCCTCTCAAGTTCTATCTGCTCAAATTGTCAGAATGCGACATCCTTGACAAGTTTGGATCGCTTGCCTTTTGAGGTACTGTTCCATCATCTCTTGCTGCATAGAATAACATCCTCTGCTCCTCGAAACTCTGCTCTAGATTTCCACCGATTAGATGCTTAGGGGTATCCGTGCACCCCTGACCAGCTCCGGTATAGCAGGAGAACCGCCATTCCGGGCGCTCGTCAAGGAGATCATTCCGTGTGGCTGCCTCGTCGATGAAGAAACGTCTTTAATAGTTAGAAGAGAAAGTATCGTGTGGCTGTTTTGATTATGTGAACATACCCTGCTCGTGGGCCATTTCCATAATCTGGTGTGCGTCCTGGACGCTGACCTGTAGAAGACGAGTTAGCATAACGTGAAAAATACATGCTCCAACGTGTCTCGACGCGCCCCCTTTGTTGATGATTTTAGAGGAGGTAGATGAAAAGGAGGGTTGCGAGGGCAGTGCCGGACAGATACATGAGCGATATGCGCGGCAAGGGAAGCCATTCTTGAATCTTGAAATGAGCCTCGATGTGTAAGAGACGCGCCAAGATCTCGTGAGAAGTGAAGTGGGTTTCGAGCCAATATGGTCGTGCTAACTTTGCGGAAGATGCTCGTGAACCTCATAATTTTGGCATGCAATAGGTGAGGCATCGACCTGGCTTCTGCCCAAGACAAGACCGGAATTCAATAAGTTCTGGCAAATCCCCTTGCTATAGGAAGCACGAAGGCCTCCACTAATTCTTGTCAATATCACAAGAAGCAAAGCACTCATTTTTTGGCGAGTGGATCAGATCGCCTCGATCCAGGCTCATCATTCTGGTGGGTCGAATTGAGAGAAGGTATATAAAGCTCACCCTGCTGATATCCGCCCTGCTGTTGGTTGCTGTAGCTTCTTGGCTCTGGCTGATGTATGTTCGGATTGAAAGAGCTCCTGTTTGGTTGACTATTGTATCGATCTTGGCCTGATTGATTTCGCCCGTCGTCTATTCTCACATGGTCGAATCTGCATCTGTCTAGAATGATTGAGGTCAGCTACGAGGACGTGGGTCGGGAAAGAGTCTACCGACTTCCATTTTTACAGTTTCCGTTCTGGTAGAATTTGCAAATGGGCATAGCGATGATAATGACGACGACGATCAGGAATTTGATGAGTGTCGGGCGTGATAATGGGGAAGCGATACTTGTTTGCGTAAAGCTCCCTCAAGGCTCCGTGATTTTGACCTTCTTCAAACAAAGGAATGAATAGTGCCTCGCCTTGACAAAGGCAAAGTCGCAAAGTTATAGAGACAAGTTCCGCCTGTCATTTCCTCGTCGCCTGGGATTCTTCATGGGGATGACTGAGGCGTCGACTGTCGTGTCTGGGTATTGAGTCGCGAGTCCAAGGGGACGACGCGACTTTTTGGACTCGGAGGTCGGAGCTTTGTCACGCTATACTGAATATGAACGGCTCTGAGCCTTGAAGAGTGAACGCATACTCCACCAAACTCCACCTTGCGTACATGACCGAGATAGAATACAGACGGCACTTGCAGGGACGTTGAGGAACCGCCCGAGGCTCTCACCACAATCCACTCCTCCAAACTCCACGACCATGCCACTGTGAAGTCCGCTTCTAGCAAATGCAACCTCTCTCGGTACTCACAGTCGGAGTCTTCTTCTTTG
Source organism: Venturia effusa (assembly GCA_007735645.1). NCBI lineage: Eukaryota > Fungi > Ascomycota > Dothideomycetes > Venturiales > Venturiaceae > Venturia > Venturia effusa. The sequence goes on along the minus strand of CP042190.1, from coordinate 783,813 downwards.
GATACATCACTGCCCGCTGGGACCTCGTCACTCGCTTGTATGAGCTCGCCATATTCGCCTGGGACCACGGTGTGTTCGTACGTGTACAGACGTCTCTTCGCGCCATCGCCGCTAACCAAGACTGCACCAGACTCGCGCCGCCAAAGGCTTCGCTATACTCTCCGTCTTCTTCTTCCTCCTCATCATACCCGTAGCGCGCATTGCGAATCGCGAGATAGAATTGGTACTTGGAACTCATGCTACGCTTGGCTGAGATGTTGGCTGATGGAACGGCACAGCACCCTCGAATAGGAGCAGGAGGCATCTCTGCCCGCGAACAACTGAAGCGACGGGGCTCATTCTAGTCGTTATGTTGACATGGTCATGAGAAATGGTCTTATGCGCATTTTCTGGCCTACAGATGCGCCCACGAGCTCTGAGCCTGGCGTTCTAGTGGGATGGAGGAATTCGGACTCGGATGTACTGGTTGTGGCTGTTCTACAACATGTCGAGGTTTGTATTGCTATATTGGATCATCGCCGCAATGCTGACCAATATCCCCAGCAACGAAGCGTAGAAAATGCACTCCGAGTTGGTACACTATATCGACATAGTCCATATCCAATTTCCAGCATACTAGAACGATGCGGAAAGGCTTCACTGCAAGTTATCGGCACTCTTAATCCTGCGCGTCCGCCCACAAGTTTCGATCCATCTTCCATAACATTCTACACGGATAACAGATCACGATTTCCCCGATTGTATTGTCCAGGCAGCGATGAGCTCATGGTGCAACTTGTTTTGTTTGACAAACCACTTCCAGCACGCATGCAATATTTGTCACTTGCGCCAATATCTTTGACTCTGAAAGATAAGTCGGACAAGAATGGTATAGGGTTCCCGCCGCTCGATGGCGTAGAAGCGCAAGAAGAGGCAGAGAGACTGCGCAAACACGCCCTGGTCGAGAAGCTCCGACAGCACACTGTGGTGCGGCATATAAGGACGCAGAAAGAGCTTTTGCTTCCTACCATCATCGACCAGATCAACTGCTCCTATGAGCTGAATTCTTTGCTGCAGAGAAATATTGGACTTGTTGGAGCGAGGCAGCGTCGAGCTTTGAGCGTCAGCGAGAGAGTCGTCAAATCTGCCACCAATCTATGGGACTTGGTCCTTCTTGGAATTTGGCAATTTGCAACAATTTGGATTTGGCCCGTTCTGGCGAGATTATTCGTTCTCGGACTTATTGCGCATCGCATCGCGGGGGAAGGTCTGCTCCTGATTCTGGACTGGCGATTGTTTCCAGGTCATGCGGCTTTGAAGGATGTCTCCGCAACTGCACAGCAGGTAGACATTCGGCTACAGCAATTCTGCTACTGGCCGATTCAATACCTGACACTAAGGCGGCGAAAGCAAACATGGCAAAGCAACACCAAAGATCATCCAGAATACATCCGCTTCTACAATTCGCTGTGGCTGGTCGCCAACGACGTGATTATCGGCATCGCTCTCGGGTCATATATCATTGAGAACGCAGGCTACGTTGCAAGTCAAGTCGACAGATTCCTCAGCGCGTACACGATTGAGGGGCTCCAAGACATGATCACCTGGTTGATGGACTGGCCTGCTGGCCTCAAGCTCAACACCGAGCTGGCCACTTTTCTTGGTGATCTTTTCTTGTGGGTTATAGATTACTGGGCTGGCTGCATTGCATTACTGCGTCCTTACCTTCCCGGCATCATCCACTTCATCGGCTTCTCGAGCTTTGCGGGAGCCACGATGCCAATCTCCCTCTTCTCGGATCTGATATCCCTCCTTACTCTCCACATCTACTCTTTTTACGTCGCTTCTGCTCGGATATACAACTGGCAGCTCACCATCATAATATCATTGTTTCATCTGTTCCGTGGCAAGAAACGGAATGTCCTCCGCAACCGTATCGATTCATGCGACTACGATCTCGATCAACTCCTCCTCGGGACCATCCTCTTCACCCTTTTGTTCTTCTTGCTACCGACTGTTTTCGTGTTCTACCTCACATTTGCCAGCGCACGCATGGCCATCATCATACTGAAAGCAGGGCTTGATACGCTCTTGGCCTGTTTGAACCATTTTCCTCTTTTTGCATTGATGTTGCGTTTCAAGGATTCGAGGCGTTTGCCTGGCGGAATCCGCTTTCGACTTTATGATACCCCTGATGCTTCTGTTGGAACGAGGGCGGGACAAAAGAATTGCGTTCCCACCTCGCTTATTTATCTCAAAGTATGTCTTTGGTTTCGCCATTTTCCAGAACGGCTTTTTCACCACAGTGCACACATGACTACCAGACTTCATTCATGATTTACATCGTCATGTAGTAATTTGAGATCGACGTCGATGAATTGATGGCGACCATCGGAAATGAGTTCGCCAACAATTTGTTCATGTCGGTCTCGAACTCCGACGAATGACGTTGATCGAGCTTTGCCTGGGGGTTGAAGACCTGATGATGCAACTCTGCTGCTTCATGGCACGCCGCGAATTCCCAGCTAACAACTTTGCAGTCCGTACCACTCCCACTCTCGCTCATGCTCAACGAATACTTCCAGCTCGGCAATCGCATACGAAAACACTACGTCTCTCCCGGCGTCATTCTGTGCCTCATCAGTGGTCGATTCGTCCCGCCCATCCACCGCAAGAACCTCTACTCCCTGCAGTATAGCATGTTGCCAGCTCAGCGCGTGGGCATCTATGCGCTCTGGAAGTTACTTGCTGAGAGGAACAATGTTGCTGCGAAGGAATGGGATGGAGGTGCGGGGAATGGGTATCTACATAGTAATGGTGGAGGTGGGGTGACGCAGTGGAGGAGAGGTGGTAGTGGTAGTGGTAGATAGGGGTAATGATTTCTATTTCCCCTTCACAAATTTTGAAGTGATTCAGATGACTGTGAGTTGTGAATTGACACTTGGGACGGGGGACGCGGTCAGTGATGTGAGATCCCGTCTTGCAACTCGCCTCGCGCTGAAGGTCAACTGTTCCCTTTCTTCGCGTCAGTATTATTGTTGTTTTCGACACGGTGCGCCTTCGGGAAGAGATGACATAAATGGCTTCTCCATTCGTTCAATGGCCACGATGTTTCCACCTATCGAGTCGTGTCCAAGGAAAAAGCCATGCATGCTGAAGAAGGGAACTCAACACGAGCGATCACGCAGCGATGCAACTTCTCAAAAACGCCATGGCAAAGTATCCATTGCACCCTCCATTCCACAATCCTCATATATACACAACCACTCTCTCATATCCCCATAAATCCGAAATCTCCAAATCATGTTCCCCAATTCTAATTCCAACGGAAACGACAGAAAACACATCGACCCGTCTTATTGCGTTGAAGACCAGGATGCACAATCCAACCCCAAATTTCTCATCCACGAACGTGATCTCTACTTTCGCGCAGCCTGAGTCTTCTTTCCCTTGGCTTTCTTGCCGGGTACAGCTTCGTAGGAAAGTTAGCACAGATATGCGCAAACGGTGGGGCGAGTTGGGTCTTACCAGCGGTATTTCCAGTAGTAGCAGCGGCATTCCCAGCACCAGCACCAGCAGCCTTGGCAGCTTGTTGTCTATACGGCCATCATCGTCAGCGCATCATCACAGTAGGAGAGGGAACAGACGTACGCCTGAGTATGATGCGGATCGCGCTCGGCGATCAGGACGGAGCGTTGGGCAGCCGCCGCTTTGGCCTTTTTGGCCTTTTTGCCTGCTTTCTTCGCTGTCGTGGTGGCGGCGTTTGCGGTTCCGTTGGTCGCTGAGGATAATATGTTAGTACATTCTGTGAAAGGGTGTAAGGTAAATGGAAGACTCACCGGCACCTGTGGCTCCGGTGCCCTTCCCAGCTTTGGCGGCTTGTTGAGCCTGGGTGTGGTGGGGAGAGCGAGCTCCGATGTCGACAGAGCGCTTAGCGGCTTTGTTGTTTTGCGTTTTCTTCGCCTTCTTTCCTGTGGCTGCTGTGGCCCCAGCATTAGTTGCAGCTCCTGCTTTTGCTGCTTGTTGGCTGGGTTGATGTTAGTAGTCGAATGATCATGGAATCTGCGTAATGTCCTAGATAGAAGAGACATACGCAGCAGTGTGGTGAGCCTCTCTTCGATCAAGAGTCGACCATAGACTATCCAAGGCTACGGATGCTACGCTGCGTTTGTTGGATGCCTTGCCACCCTTGGCTTTCTTCGCAGCTCTAGATGGGTTGTTAGTGGCTAATGGATATTTCATCACCAGATATTACAAACATCTGAGCAGCTGTATGGTGTCTTGCTTCAAGAGGAATTGCAGCACGAGCAACATGACCCCCAACATAGCGCTTGTTGGTCAGGTCGGCAGATCCAGCTAAGTCAACGTAGGCGGATGTGAATGGCGCGGCGACCAGCAGGCCGATTGAAAAAAGCTGAGCAATGGAAGAATGCATGGTTTGAGAACTAGAAGTAAAGACTGGCCTGCAGCTTAATTGAATGGAAAATGTTCGAAAAGGAGTGAATAGAACGCAAAGAAGGTAGAAGTTGCAGATGAGTATGAATGAGAGAATACCAAGAAGAGAGGATAGCGCCCTTATACCAAGCTTTCAGCGTAAAGCAGCCACAGCCGTTCCGCGAAAAGGCACAGGTTCTCAATGTCGTAGTCGAAAAAGCGCTACTGATATGGAGAAACAAACGTCGAGATACCCGGCTTGCGGTAAACGCCAACATGATTTGATCCGAGGAAACATGGTGACTGCAAGTAACATCTATTCGTTTCGATTTGGATGGCCAACTTTCGCGCATACTTGTGCATCCGTTCGGTCTAGGACGGGAGTGTGACGGGAAGGCAAGAAACAACCAATCTTGCCGGTTTGGCAATGGGTTTCAGGAGAACGAGCGCAGTATTACTCTAGCCATGATAGCCACTCATTTGAGAGTGGCTGCAGGACTTCTAGGCGTGGTGGACAAAGCAAGACGTCAAGCGTGATTTTGGGAGAGTGGTGTTGTCCTGTGACCGAAGCGAGGGGTTGGAAACTGGAACGACACCAGTTTCATCGATCCACCTTTTCACGGAAACATCAGCTTGCGTAAAAGTTAGCTCAGGAGTGTCTTCTCAATGTTGAAAAGTAATCAGTAAGTAAGTTTGAAATGTGAGATGTCATTGCGCGGGATTGTGTATTCTGCGCGACGCAGCGTTCCAACCTCTGTCATTTCTTCATTTCACGGTTATCGTCAATTTATCAACCCTTGCTGCATTGCATTCTGTCTCCTCTCATTGGAATCCATCATTTACAAATGTCTCTATCAAAGTACCAGTCTGTTCCTTGTGACGATGAAAAATGTCACGATATCCCCATTTCAAATCGGCGGTCCTCAACCTCATCCTCAGAAGCGACTTTACTCTGCGATGAATCTTTGCAGAGAAAGAAAGACTCAAAATCTAGATGGATTTGGGCCGTCCACGCTTTACTGCTTTCCGTCTCCTCTACAATGTTCGCGGCGACATATTTTAGACCAATATCCACGTTAGAACATGTCCGACATTTCTCTACTTACTGTTTGTTTCTGGTCTAAACTTAATGACTTTCAGCTAACATAGGGTAGCGTCAGCAGAAAGGGCTATTGAATATGAGACTGTGAAATTCAATCTTACCATGAGCCGGAGTAGCCCCTATACTGGCAAAGGACCAGAAGTTGACAGAGCCTGGAACGCGCTTTCATACGATGGTAACGTTCCCAATCAGTCACCACTTTTCTATCATCTCTTACCGGTAACAGTTGGGGATCAAATGATCACACCAGAGGAGTTGGGCAAGATTGACATGCCAATTAGTTCTCTGAAGGTTAAGCATCCGAAGACGGGAGTTGAAGGCTACCGAGTCGGTCTTGAGGTCTTTCATCAGCTTCATTGTATCAACTTGTTAAGACAAGTCACATACAGAGATCATTACTCAAAGATCGGAAGTGGCATGCTGGCTGCTGGCGAAAAGGAATTACAGAACCATACCGGCAAGTACATCAACCTCTTAACTATGAGAAAGCTTGCTGATGTGACTACAGATCACTGTCTCGAAGTCTTGAGAATGAACATTCAATGTACAGTGGATGTAGGTTTGTTCACCTTCTATATGTTGCCTGGAGATCCGCTACCATGGCCTGAATTGAACTCGTGGCATACGTGCCGTAATTTCGATGCAGTACGAGACTGGGCTTTGGAGCATTCAGTTGGTAATATGGAAAGACCTGGTGCGATGGATCCTAGTGGAGAATAATTTCATGCGAATTCCAATGAAAAGTTGATCAAGGTCACCGATCATCGAAGGATGAGATAATCCATATCGGAATGAAATATGATGTTCGACATCATTTATTGGATGAGATAAGCTGAATCGTGTTGTTGCGACGGGATGGATTACGGAATATGTCAATCACAAAATCGCTCGCGTGCGAGTTGAAGCCAACTGGTCTTCCCTACATCTACCACTTCCTTCATCGTTAAGATAGCTAATCGTTACAAACGCCTCAAACCTCCTCGTTGATAAAAAGACAGCAGGGTCAACGCGCAAGAATGGCGAGTTTTTCCATCGAGTGCCCCTGTTTCACACGACCGCGTAAGCGCCAGCCTCTCGTTCCAAATGCTCAGCAATGACGGCGAACATAACATATAAGAAGCGTATGGCTCGATAGTTTCAAAACAGCTCGGACGGCGAAACTGATGAGATGAAAGGCACTGATGATTACACTCGCCAAATATGATGGTTTGACGCTTTGTGGATGTTCCTGGCTTCCGTGATTACAGGTGCTTCTGATCGTCTTTGGTGTTCTCACACGTTGGGTTGAGGCTTGAGTGACCAACAAAACGCTGGGAGAGCCGTGGAGATATCAGGGATTTCCCCTTCTCTCGGTTGAAGCTTTCCATTGTCTTCAAGGTCCCATTGACTTTCTATACGATTTACATTTATCGTCCTCAGAATCGATCGATTGTCTTTTGATACATTGGCCATGGCTCTTGCGCTTGTGGAGCAGAAATACTCATCCGTTCGTCTAGCAGACCCGGACTTAGAGAACGATTCAGATACTACCCTTGGATCTACAATCCTTCTGGAAAAGAACACCAAGAGGAGGCGACGAGCCTCAAACAGACCAGCGCCTCATTCACTTCTGACCTGGATCCGATGGACAATAGTGATTCTCCTGCAAAGCTTTATCATATTTTTGCTACTAAGAAGCAGCGGAACGAAAGGCCGCAAGACTTCAAGATGGTCCCCAGCAGATACAGAAACGGGAGGAGATATCAATGGACTTTACGTACCCAGTAAGATGAGATCGATCAATCCACAGTACGACGTGGCTGACTTTGTGAAACCAGCTTCACACAAATATACATTACTGGCTGCTGACGAGGAAACTTTCGTGCCTGACTTCACAAGCAACGATAACAGAATGGAAATACGAAAGAATTAGGACAAGCTTATGCCTCGTGCATGTTCCCTCTCCACTGATGGTTCGCATTTCAGCTAACCAGATATCAGTCGGAAGTGGCAGTGTCTCGATACCAGATTATGCAAACCACCCCATGCTAGGCAAGCCCATCACAGATGACCCAATTCGCTCGGGACCAATCTTTGAGGCATCGTGGACGCATGCTTTACACTGCGTCAGTAACTTTACCTTCTTCAATTCTATACTCACCTAACATTGAATGACATAGCTGTACTATTCAAAAGATAACTACCACCAACTCCTGACCAACGGTACCTTTGGGTTCGGAGGAGAGCGGAATGATGATCACGCTGCCCACTGCTTTGAATATCTCAGGAATCAGATATTATGCATGGCGGATATGACACTCGAAGGCTCGGAGTCGATATTGGATGCTACGGGGAAGGGACAGGCGCATATGTGTAGGGATAGGGAGGAGGCGATCGCCTGGATTGAGGAGAGAAGGGTAGATGATGTTCAGAGTATAGTTGGGCCGTGATTGTGAGATGTGGAACTCGACTTACGAAACCATCAAGATTTGACGGTCCACAAATTGAACGGAGAACAAAATTATTACGTTCAAAAGGGCATTCTGTCACAGTGGATTACTGTCGAAGCTCTGCCAAATAGGTACTTCCGACATCGCTCGCACAACCCAAAGTTCGAATCTAGGAGAACAAGTTGTCCACCTGCGCAATGAGAAAAATCGAGCAAGATCGGAAGATGAGCAAAAAGGTATTCACAACCCCAGTGCACTGGGGCTCACAAGCTGCGGCTAATGTGGATTGAACACATGACCTTCAGATTTTCCTTGGTAGAACCGAAGTGGACTTCAGTCTGACGCTCTCCCAACTGAGCTATACCCGCTTGTGACAGCAAATTCCGGCCAAGTGAATACATGTATCAATCGCCCACCAACGAGTTGCGTGATCGTGTTACCACACATTCTCCCATCCTCCATGTTGAGTTGTCTCTTCGGTTTCGAAAGGACAGATCCATGTGAGAAAAGATAAAAAGAAGCTTGAAAGGAGCATCTCCCATGGCTCGACAGCTCCGGGCAATCTGAGGGAACTTTCGAAGACTGAACTGAATAGAAAAGGGGATCGCGGTGCAGGTGGAACGACCTCAGCGTCGCGTCATTCAAAGGATGGTTAAAACGTCAGCCTCTATATGGTAAGATAAATGCGGATATCTCTGTAGGGCTCAAAGCGCTTCAGGGCCTGAAGTCCGTAGGACGCGACAACGCGCGACTGCAATGTGTCGGAGAGATCAGCTGGCTTCGTGGTGGTGTTCTACTCGATTGGCATGCTTGACGCGTTTGGTGATCGTGTTTGTAGCTCTTTCTTGGTGTTGTCTCGTGCTGGAGAGTCGAAGGATCAACTTGAAGCTGTAGAGGATTGTCAACTGTCATTGTCCTCAGTGCTGAGATCATGGAGTGAAGTGAGAACTGGGTGTGCAGATTCGATCGTAGACAAGAATCGAACAAGGCGCGTCAAGCTACAAATCGCACGCGAGATCCGAGACCCGTTCGTGGACCCTTGACGTTGAGACTTGTAAAGATCAACAAATGTTAGGGCCTCCAGGAAACATCACCACTCCTTCGAATTTTCCTTTCTTTTGATCATGTTTTTCGGTAGGGAAACGGCGATTGCCATCTTTTTCATCTCTGCCTTGACAGGTGTCTACAGATGGGCAGATGCCGTCAAGGTAACCACCCCCATCCCAATAATAAAACATCCTAAACAGGTAACTAACATTCGCTCAGTCGAAATGGTACATCTTTGACCAAGCTGCCCTCCACAAACTCAGTCTCGAAGCTATGGAGCTCTACCCAAATTCTACTGCCGGCGTGGTCCACCACATTGTCACCTCCCTACAAAATATCCACGGCGCACACATAACAGCCGATCCCTTTCCTTCGCATCCAGATCCCACTTCCTACCTCGCCCTTTCCGAACAAGAGAAACACGATCACCAGATCTCGCCGCTGGAAAGTGAGTGGATATTCAACAACGCCGGTGGCGCCATGGGTACAATGTACATAATCCACGCCTCCATAACCGAGTACCTTATCGTCTTCGGCACACCCTTGGGAACAGAAGGACATACAGGTCGTCACACCGCCGACGACTACTTCCATATTTTGGAGGGCGAGCAATGGGCTTCTGCTGCCAACTCACTGGTCATGGAGAGATATCCCAAAGGCAGCATGCATCATTTGAAGAGAGGGACTGTGAAGCAGTATAAGATGCATGAGGGATGCTGGGCGCTTGAGTTGGCGCAGGGATGGATTCCTGGGATGTTGCCGTTTGGATTTGCGGATGCCATGTTCTCGACCCTGGATTTCGGGACGCTTTACACCACGGTCAAAATCAGCGCGAGGGAGATGATTAAGAATTTGTTGTTGGGCAAGATCTGAATGTCGCAATGATTCTTGGAAAGTTAGAGCTGGTGGTCGGACTCTGGCGTTACAGGGCATACAGACGACATAAGTTGTCTGCTTGTGATACTCTCCATAGACTGGGACCTTGGCTCAGCACGCGTAACTCGCACCATGTACAGGCTCTTGCCACTATGGATGGATTCTTGCACAGACCTTTGGCATTGTTTGTCTACAGTATCAAATTAGTCGATAAACTGATCTTCATATAGCAGAAGAGTGTTGGTGAAGGACCATTCTGGGAATTTCGAAGACTTACAGAATCGTGTTGGGTCATAGATAGATAGTTATCCAAGAAAGTGATTCGAAGCTCCACAAAAGTCGGAGCTTGATGTTTAGGCCAAGCCTGCTTCCATGTCTTTACAAATTTATCATCATCTTACTCTGGGCACATGGCAGTATCTCTGCGGAACTTAGCTTGAATGAAGATGAGAGTCCATATATAGACAAAGATTTTGGACTGTGCATTCTTCTTCCGTCAATAGGAGGCTCGTTGGTCTCGCCCGCGCCGCTGCTTTCAGATTCGATCATGGATGGTTCTTATCACGTGGCTAACACGATCTTATTTCTCCCATCAACCTCGGAGTCGAAAAATTACTGAATCGATTGTGACTTACTAATTTCCAGTCCAATCTCTCATACTTGCCCAGCACGCTAGAGCTTGGCCGGTGACAAGGGTGATGATGTCCACCAGTCCAAGTTTTCTTCTTCCAGCACTCCGCCCCCAAAACCCCGACGCAGCCTCAACCAACAACAACTGGACAACACCTGCAGGTTTCATGCATTGCCCTCATCTGCACACCCATCTGACTATCGCCTAAATCATGGAGGAGTGCAGCCCTTCCGCTCCCTGCAAGCATCGATCCGATAGTGGTCTCTTTGTCAGCGCCATGGCAGCAGACTCTACCAGCTACGCTCGATTGCTTCTTACTCTTTCCAGTCCACGTTCGTGGAGAGATATTGAGTCTCAGGCGTTTCGTTGCCATGGCTCCTTAGTCTCACAATAATTGTCTTCGCTGCCTTGTTCGATAGATTGTCAAGTTCTCCGCGTGCGTACGGCTGATCATATAAATCCTTCCGGAGTCCAACTCCAGAATCCGGACTCTTTGGTGCATGAGAAACCCTGCAAGCTTCGCTGTCTGCAGGTCGTACGGTCCAGTCAGTGCTCGAGAAATAACAGATTCCTGCACGAAACCCCGAAATCGTTCTTTTAGAACTCATAAGCTCCGCTCCAGAACCTCGTCAATAACGCAGAGTGGTCAGCTGTGGCGTCTTACCAGGCCGCGGAAGCTGCCTTTCGCTTGGAGGTGCTACCATTTGGTCCACTCAAGGAAATCGGAGGACATTGTCAGCGTGAGACTGATACTTGAGGGCCATGAATTGTTCCATGCTGGGGAGCAAGCCTTCCCCTCAATACATCGCTCGACTTTTTATCGAGCAAACATTCAAATGTAATCTTCTTCCTCGAGACAAGGCTAAAAGATAGCATATAACATGGAGCATTATACACCACCATCTGATCCCGGCCAGGTGCCTGATACACAAGTGTAGGTCGATCTATACATCGCCTGAATCACCAATAGCACAACAAAAATTCGATTTAATCCAGGACCTTCCCGATTCGATGATGCCATTAGCAACTACTTCTGGATTTCATGTTGGCAGTTTTTCCAGCAATTGTTACACTACTAAAGTGATGCGAACTGTCGATATGAATGACAGTCTAGAGCAAGGAAATGGTATCCAGATCTGGATTTCCGCCGATGGGCAATGAAATATTGTCCTCCCTATAGGGTTGTTAGAAGAGCACTGACCATACACGTAGACAGCCGTACAATGCGCCGATACTATCATCGCTTCAGTCGTCGGAAATTCATGAATCTGAAGGCCAGTCTCCTAATCCAAGCTACTCTCCCTACCAAGCGTACTCTCCTCCCTACTCGCCGCCATTCCGTCCTCCACCAGGGCAACAGCCATACCAACAGGAGAAGTCGCCATACCAATTGCCACAATCGCCTTCCGAGGCGCCTGAGGTAGTCCCAAATTCTTTTGGCCTATATCAGCCGCAGGAACATCATGGCCATCGCCGAACATTGTCACCAGCTCTTTCTCAAGGCAGTACCCATGTGGGTCCGTCCACTATAGAGTCACCATATCTCGGGTCAACCTATGGGCATAATGAAAAAGAGGTGTCCCACAGCCATGTCCAGCCTGCCCCAACTCAGCAAGAGAAAAAACGTATCTGTGGGCTATCGAGATTGGTCTTTTGGGTACTCCTTACGCTTTTATTGCTGATTCTCGCTGGAGTGGGAGTTGGACTTGGTGTTGCATTTGGCAGAAAGAAGGGCACAAAGTAGGTGGCGATCACCCAGGTCGCCTTTTGCGTGCTGACAGAGACAGATCAAGCGCAATTGACCCACAATATTACTCGAAGGAAGGTGCATTCAATGGCTCTGGAATCGCCTTCGCTGGACTCCAAGGAGATTCATCCGTTCGCGTCTATTTCCAGCATTGGACAGGGAGCCTTCGATACATGCAAATGGACATATCCTCTGGAGACTGGATTGGCGGTAGGCAGACAGAGCAAATCGTTACTGACGCGAAGAATTCCACTCCTATTTCAGTTGTGGCTTACGTCCTCGGTTCCGTGGCGAAGAGACACATCTTTTACATCGACACAAGTGGCTATGTGCGACAGAGAACGAACACCAACACCACGAATATCTGGCAAGAGGGGCCGTTGAACTCTCTGAATCTCAAAGCGCTTGACGCTGATTCAGTAGGACTCCAGGCCTGTTGGTATGGAAATTACTACGGCGACTCTGATTATGCAAAATCGAGCACCTCATCTAGCTCCGATTCTGTTGCTGATTACGGCATGCATTTGTGGTATGCGTCCGACAACACCACCTTCACCCAATATGGATTCCGAGAGGGCGATAGTGGATGGGCCAACCAGAAGACCTGGGCTGGGTTCAATGGACACTCTGGCGTTGGTTGCTATAGCTGGGGTGGAGGGACGACCACTTATGCAATGATGGTGAATCTGCACAATACAGTTGAGGTAAGGTGATCCCTACACGTCGCTTTAATACATGAGCTGAAGCGTTATAGGTCTGGTGGAAGGATACGAACTCCTCATCAGCGTCCATTGATGCACACCCTATAAACTCATGGGTGAATGGTATGTCAATCATAATCACAGTCCACACAACAATATCTAACAACAAACCCTCCAGCATCCAAAGCCGCCATCCCAGACGTCCACCCATCCACCTCCTTGGGCTACACAGATTTCTTCTACGCCCAAAAATCCGATCACCATATCCAAGGATTCAACATCACATGGGCTGCGGAGAACACGACCATCGTGGCTCAAGATACCTTCACCGTCGGCGACACTTCTGGAACCGTTGCCGGCCTGCCCGGGACCCATATGACCGTCAGTGCTGTGGATACGAAAAGTGGCGGGAGGGCGCTTTACATCTTTTACCAGACTGAAGGCACGGATATCACGCTGTTCACGCGTGATACGGCGGGTGGACAGCAGACAATGGGCCAGTTGAACATCCCGGCAGAGTGAGTATGACGCGCGCGGGTTTGAGTACGTCTCCGTGCGGACATGTTGGTGGAGGTGAGGATTCGTACTGCTCTTTCCCTGGGAGAAACATGTCGCCGTCACGGTGCCTTGGATTTCTTCCGGTGCTGACGATGACTCGATCCGATTTTCAGGCCGAACGGTGTGGATATTTTCTGTACCGATTATGATGTAACTTCCATTTTTCCCCAAACGATTCTCGGTGCGCTCCTTCTCTTTTTGAAAACTGACAGCCGATCAGAGAGAACAAAATTTTTGATCTATCCAATTGCAATGAGGATGGATTTTTGCGATGTTGAGGAGTTGGGTTGCTATGAAATGAAGACATGTGTTTGATGGACGAAAGATATCATTTGTGCATTCTTGTAGTCGGTTCATGTTCGGACAGATTGTATTACTCATTGAACATTAAGATCACTATTGTAATTCTCGTCTCAAGTTTCCAGGATCAACTGATTTTGAATGCTTTTCGGATTATGAATGCTACCAGATGTGGAGTACAGTGTACCACGAAACGAAACCTAAAGTCATCTCGTGAACAAGCCGAGAGACATGAACCTGGTACTGCACTGGCATACGCCTCAAGTATTCTTCTTCCTCAACGCGCCACCATCCACGGTGATATCCTGGCCAGTCACGAACCCGGCATTGACGAGATACTCCGCCGCCTGGAAGACATCCATCGGCCTACCGGCCCTGTTGACAGGATGCTGTTCCAGATCCCTATCCTCCAAACTCGTCTCCCAGGTATCGCCATTCTCATCACCGACCCTGCTCTCATGGGCCGCCTTGATCCTGCCCGGCGCAATGAGATTGACCCTGATGCCCAGCGGACCCAACGAGATGGCCATACTATGCATCAATCCCAACTGCCCGGCTTTTGTGGAGGCGTACCCTTCCTGATTCGGATCGGACTGGTGAGCGCGGAACGAGCCGACGTGGATGATACACGGTCCGGCCAGCGACGTGACCTGCTCCTTCTCCTTCTCAACAGCGACCTTCATGAACGGGATGCAGGCCTGACTCATGGCAAACGGCGCCGTCAGGTTCGTCTCCATGTACGCCTGCCATTCGTCGAAGGTGGCCTCGTCCTGCATCGTCTTGCCATCCTTCCATTGCGGAGCGGCGATGCCGCCGTTGTTGATCAGCACGTCGATTTTGCCGTCGAAGAATCGGGCGGCTTTGGCGACTGTGCTCCTGATCTCTTCGACTGAGCGCAGGTTGCACAGACCGGAGGAGACGTTTTTGTGGAACTGGTGGAGGTGCGTGTTGACGCAGTGGTCCAGTTCCTGCTCGTCGAAGTCGATGATGAAGACGCGGTGGCCCTTTTGGAGGAAGGTTCGGGCTAGACAGCGGCCTATCCCTCTTGCGGCGCCTACGTTTTGTGATTAGAATGATAGATGCCATGGTTGGTTGGTTTTGTTCTGGTTAAGGTTCGTACCGCTTATGACGATGTTTTTAGCGTGCAGGCCGGCGGGGTCTTGGCCTCTGAATTTTGGGTGATCTGCCATGACTGTTTGCATTCTTGCTGGGTTTTGGGAGAGGCAGATGTGAATTTTGCTGGATGTTGTTGCGGATCAGAGTAGCATGAATTTCCAGCATGGGATTCTTGAAATGCCATGTTGAGACCCATGGGTGAAGAAGGCAGATAACGACGTCATCAGCGCGTAGCTGAGCTTCAACGATAATTCTTTCGAGCACTGCATCTGAACTTGCACAGATAAACCATTCATTGTTTTGTGCAACTTGCTTCTCTGGTTGTACGACAATTGTGTTGTTGGACTACCCTTCTTCATCGAATTCACCACAAGTTTCAAGAGGATGGGGAACCTTGTCTTCTTTCCGACTTGGATGGCTTGCTCTGTCGAGCATGTCTCGTAGGAGCTTATCGGACATACTATAGATGCTGACCATTGCAAGTCGAGGTGAGCGGCAAACTATAGTAGTAGACGATATAATATCCCGGCGAGTGACAAGGACATGGTGGACCAGGAAGATGACGAATGATTGCACGGACAACAGCTTGAGCCCTGTTCGTTTCAATCACGAGCCTTAGGGACGTAGTAACCCTTGGATGAAGCTGTTCCATGGTGCCTCCGGAGACTGACCGACAGCAAATCTGCTCATTGTTTGAGGGGATTGCAACTCCACCCTGGACATGTTCATGCCAGTGATTCGGCTGGAGAAGAGTGCTTTGAGAGCAATTTCGTGACATGTTGCCGATTCCCCGGGCCAGACTCCCTCTTCCAAAAGCGTGTGATGCTCACCATGGAAAGTCGTTGCTAGCTGTGAAAGTAAGATCCCATCATGACGGGTCGGCCCACGCCTTTCTCCCCCATGGACAGCCTGATTCCGAGTTCTAGGTAGAGGGATCTAAAATCCAGCCTCCTCCGCACTCTACCATGCCAAAAGTAGAAAACTGCACAGTAGTACCGTCGACATGGAACCTTGCCAAGACGCAGGCTATTGTAGCCTTGTCCCCAGCATGGACCAATCTAGACTTCGGCACCACATCCGCGTAGATTAAATCTTCAACAGCGATTTGAGACATCACCGTATCACTCGCGGACAGCGAATGCACATCAAAACCTGACGTGTTGAACAATCTCACCGGGTCATCCGAGGGAGAGCCCGGAATAGCTACGGAGGAGTACGCACTTTAACGGATGGTTCCGAGCGACAAGTTGCGCAATCCACGATTGCGGGCTCGGGGAAGGGGGGGGGCTTGTGTGTTTTGCCGTCAGAGCCGTTTGGCCAAGAGATTGCGCTTTGAAACTCCGAACCATATCGGTCCACGTGAGAAATGGATCAAGAGCCTGCGCAACGGAGCCTCATCCGTCTCCCACGGCAAAACTCCGAAACAAAGTCGTGCATTTTGCCCACAAAGCATGGCACTCAAGATGGTGTTCCGCAACGGGAAATCTCCTTCTCGGGGAGGTTCCAGACGGATGGTCCCGATCGCTGGTGCGATGGATCGGGATGATGGTTAGGAAACCTTGCCACGCATCATCTCAAAAAATCAAGAACATCATGTGGTGTTGTTGCTGTTGTTGTTGTTGTAAGGCTGAGAGACAGTGATTCCCAGCGAAAACCCCAGTCGATCGGACAAGGCCAAATATAGAGCCGGCTTATGCACATCGTAGCAGATGATAGCGGCCCTGCGATTGCTGATCTTTCTGCATGGCGCACACAGATCCAACGCTTAGGGCTTAACAATCGTCCTCCAAAATAGCCCCCACCGCTTATTATTGCAATCTGTTGCAGAATGCCCATGGCGATTGGACAGGGACGCATGCAGAATAACAGCAGGCGGTGCAGCATCCCGCCGTGTAGGTAGTGCTCAGCCAAGGACGTGAGGACCCCAAGAATCCGTGCGGGGGCTGGTTGCGTTGTCTTGTTCAGGGTCAACGATTTCCCCTAGAGTGTTTCCTGGATCGTTTTGATACCATCGAGTCATGTTACGTGTCCGGGCGCTCCACGTGAAGAGTATATTCGGTTGAGACTTAAGATCTTCCAATATCTCGCACGACGGAGTTTGGCGAGTAGATTCAGGGTTCATGTACGTGCGAGATGGAAACCCCAAGGATGGTGACGGCTAGGAGTTGAAACCTTGTCTTTCCTTCATTGATGGGCTGCAGGTTAGTTGAACCGATATGGCAAGCTGCAGGTCATGTCGAGCCGACATAGGCAATAATGTGCAAAGTGGAAAGTTCAAGGATGGTAGACATTTGAGATTATTCTTGATTCGACGCGTTTTCGCGTCGTTAACACGTGAAAATGGTCGTGTACCATAGTTCCATCTTTTGACCGCCGTCTCTTCCTTACATGCCCTCATCTGTGGAAATTCAGTGCCTGACTATTGTAGCGATATGCGCGCTTTTGTAAAGCAGAGGTATAATGCCCAGGTAGCCAACGCCGTGCCGCAGGAGGTTAGACGCCTAACCGTCCATCTATTCTAACACAAGTATGTAAAGCAAAGCGATGAGCAAACATTCTATGCGTGCGAGTGAGGGATGGGCTGGGAATGAGTACGCGATGTACAAGGCCTTGAAGATGTGCTCCTTGACCCTGATCCTCGTCGTGCGGCTTTGAAGTGGATTCGCTTTACGTGATCGCGCTGGGGTTCCTTGTTAATTGATGTTCTCCACAAAGAAGGGCAGGTTGGAGATTGAGCTTACCATATTGTCCACTCGGCTAAAGATACGAGCGCATCCCTCCCACTCGCACACGACACCTGGATTATGCTTGGCTTCGTGTCTCGCAAGGTCTTTTTTGCTCGAGAAACCGCCACCGGTGGATTGAGAACAACTCGGGTACCGGCAGAAGAATGATTTCGTATGTCGCTTGTGATGTTTTCTCAGGTCACAGCCTCTGGTGAAGACGGCGCGAGACGTGCAGCCCGAATATGCGCAGCTCCAGGTCCCTTGCTCGTTGAGATAGCCAAATGCGCCGAGATCAGCCTGGCCTGGAGAAGACCCTCTGGAGAACGTGTCTTCGTCCTCTTCACCACCAGTGCCCGAACCATCAACGGAAAGCAACGATTGAGCTCGAACGTGTCTTGGTGCTTGGACTGGAAAAGCTGGGCCAGGTTGAGCATAAGGTGAAATCTGTGGTGTAATTGGCTGCGTATATCCGTACGACGGTTGTGGTGAATTATAGGTAGAAGACAAAGGCGATTGTTGCATTGCCGTAGGGGCTTGCCAGCTAGTTGGTGCTGGTTGATACAACGACTGCGGTTCCTCATAGAAGATCTGTTGTGTAAATGCTTCAATTGAAGAGGCGTCGTTCCAGGCTCCGTGTGGCGGTGCAATGATGGGATTTCCAGACGAATACGTGACTTGAGGACGCGAGGAATATGAGGTTGCTGCATGTGAGGTGTGTGAGTTTGCAGTGGCACAGTAAGATTCCCGAGCCGTAGAGTACGAGGTCGTTGTCGGTGATTTGTAGTAAGCGTTGTATTCTTCTTCTTGTTGATAAGGAAACATGATGGCGGGCTCATAAATTGAGATTGGAAGTAAGATAGAGCACATGGCGATTGAATTTATTGAATACTCTTATGAATGTAAGGGGCGCGTTGATAAGTCCGTATGCTAACCGTGCGGGAGGCGGGTGTCGGAAGGCGGTTCGAAGACTTGTGATGAGGCTCGGGCGGGAAGGTATGACGACTCAAACGTCAAAGTAGTGTCGGTGCTTTCAGGACCATACGAATTATGAGATCGGTGTGAGCGTAGAAAATCGGGCGTGACAGTGGGGATATATATCGTGGGGAAGTTAAGTGCTAGTCAGAAGTGAGATATAACAAGAGCATAAGGCTGAGTTGGCCTGAATCCGCTCTTGCGTGGCGGAGTACAACCTAGGATCAAGCCCTACAGGCTGGAAAGAAATGGGTTTGATTGGCCGACTACGAACGACAGTTCCAAATTAGGACATGAAGGATTCGAAAATAATTGCAAGCATTAGTCGGTGAGGCTTAGTCTGATTTGCCAATCCAATTCGCTATCAGTTGGCCCATCCGCACAAGGGGCAAGGCTGGCGGTCTCTTACCGTCAAACGTACTTTGGTCAGCATAGGCATCAACACCGCAGAACATTGAGGATTTTTTGTGGTGGAGATTTCGGTCACCAGTCGGACATGGCTGCCATCACCAATGATCCCATGATCTAGTTTTCTAGTTATCGCGATGCATCCGGATGGATAGACAACTGATCAAGCGGACACAAGGACTCTGATTTGAGCGTATGCGTACACTGTCACCTGATGCCAAGCTAATTTGGCAGACGGCAAAAACGGCCTGTTAGGTCCTCGATTGCTCGAAGAGTCTCGCCGACACCTTCTCGGCAGATTTGATGCGACGATGCGAGAACAGCCGACAAGAGCAATGTCTGTTGTTGCTATTGATGGCACTCTTGATGTGCACAAGGGAGTCTGAATCCTAGCTGCAATTGCGGCTGAGTTGGAAGCCTCGATGCCATAGGTTTCATAGATTCCATAGATTGAAAAGTTGTACGTAGTATGCGTTTGTCAACGAAGATTTCGTCCGGCTAACGGCAACAACAATCTGTGGCTACACCCTGTCACCCTGTGTCCCTGTTCATCCGACGCATGACGACCCTTGACGAGGACAAGGCTTGGTATCGAATGGTCGAATCTGAGTGGATTAGGGAACTTGCCATCTGAGGTCAGTGGCCCTTGTCGCGGGCACGGAAGCGCTGACCAAGTGAGTGACCCTGTGAGAAGCAGCCTGGGCGTGGGCGGGCGACATGGCAATGGTGGGAGACGTCTGAAGCGTCAAGTGAGTCCACAGCGACCAAAGATTGGTAACGACTGCGGAGCGCACTTAACGATGCAGCAGAGGGCTGTGGGCACATGGCCATGGCAGGAAATGGTGTATGTCCGAGAGATGGTGATGGGTGGACCATGACCATGCTTGGGCCGCGATGGGCATCTCGCTGCGGTGCACGTGCTGCGTCGTCTGCAAAAGCTGGAAAGCACGTGCCTCAGTACATGTTTCAACCTCAGGCTCCTTCTTCGTCGTCCAGAAGCTGAAAACCACGTGTCTGAGTACATGTTTCAATTCAACCTCAGGCACCCCCTCCGCCGTCTAGCAGCTGGAAACCACGTGTCTGAGTACATGTTTCAACCTCAGGTTCTTCCTCCGCCGTCTAGAAGCTCGCGTGTGTCGCCATCTCTGTCCATGCCTCATCTCACACTTCGCATCTTTGTCCGTGTCCAGTCATCTTCACAGAATCATCACGGCCGCTCGAAACAGGAGCGCGTCGCTATTGGTTGCGTATACTCAACCTTGTCGTTGCACAGCTCCCAGACCCTCTTGAAGACCAACGTTGGCCAATGCAGTAAAGCAATGACGACGTCTTGACCAATTGTGCTACATCCAGGCAACCAGTTACTGCCACGAGTTCGACCAAGGGTCTCCTTCTTCAAGCTTCTTCTCTTGTTTCTCTTCTCGCAGCCGTTTTTGAGAATCGGCATCTTTTGGTATCTCACCTCTATCTTTCTCGCCGGTACGGTACAGCCACCAAGCCAGACTCCGAACCGAGATTTTTTGGTGCGTGTAGGTCAAGTTGGCAATACCATTGAGCTCGTTCTATTGTGGGGCTATTGAAGGAAACATCTGCGCTTGATTGAGATGTGCATGTTCCAATTTAATCTTCTAAGTGAGGCGAGCCTGGCAGACGTGCTTTTCAGATGGCAGTACCTATATACAAAATACACGCTCCATCGAATGAAGACCATAACGGTACTCAGATGTCGTCCAGGCGACTCTTTCCAGGCCAGTCATGATGGTGGTCATCATACAAAATGGTATGTCCGCAGACTACCGATGTGGCAATGCAATGGATTGCGATAGTCCATGAATGATGTTTCCACGATTTGCGGCAGCTCCCTCCAGATCAGCAGAACGAAATTTATGAATTGATTTCTCCCGAAAAATATGGGTACGGGCAGTCACGACTACATCGATGGGAGTATCTATGGTAATCCATCGCCGATGAAAGCCTACATGTTCTAGCGCCTGTATATTCCACGCACCTGAGCTTGCAAGTGGAAGGAGTCCATCACAACGACGGCCTGTTGATAGGCACTTCTTACCCGTTGGTAACTTTCATCGCAGCGAACATGGCTTTTGTGGCCGCGCGGTATAAATTATTTGCGGTAGATTATAGACCGTGCACAATATCTGCGTGAACTTTACAGGACGCGGCGCTAATTTTCAATGCGTGGCCGCAAAAGCCATGCCTTGTCCTTTGTGATTTCATTAGCGTAGGGACGCTAGCAAAGAGTGTGGTAGAGTACGGAGGTATGTATCGATCACCGATAAGTCTTACAACCTCTACCGAATCGACACTAGCCTTTCTTTCCATACTGGTTGACATAGCATACTATAGTCTCAAAGCGAATGAAATTCGAGGCTGTGATGACCTCTTCACTGATTTACAGCTAAAATCTCTGTGCATTGAGCCCGTTGTTGTAGAAGTTAAGGACCGACCAAAAATATCATTGCGAGAATGCTGGTTAACATGGGAAGGAATTGTCGGGGCTTGGGTAGTATTCAAGAAGTGGGTCTCGGATATTCATCAAAAGAAATACTATGTAAGCTAACCAATATGCCCGATACGGTCCAGCCAATCGGGCGCTCCACTACCACAGTATATTACAAGCCCAGTACCTGTCCGTGAAAGCACCTGACGGATCGTCGCAGGAACCTCAGATCGAAATCATCTCCACCATTTCCTCCCCATCATTACCTTATCGACAAACAAAGCCCCCAAACCACTCACACCTCTATTGCCTTGTGAACAGACGTCACCGAACTCGCGCACGACGGCATTTCAAAAGTCCTCGAGTTGTGCGCTGCACACCAGAAAAGCTTCCACTGAGTGTTCGAGCCGAGGCCGCAGATGACGAGAACTGTCGAGGGCGCGGGGCCTGCGCGAAGGGTGACTTTGGACGAATTGATTGCTAGTTTATAGTTTAGATAGGTAGGCATTGAGGAAGCAGATTTGGGGGAGCGTGAGGTTTATACAGGTTTGAGAAGGTTGAATGAATTTGGTAGACATACTGACACTAATACCCGGATGGCACGTATATGTCCCTCGGGATCGTTCGCAATTCTCGCCAGTTTTGACGGGAACACCTAGGTAGCGGCCGTCCTCCCTACATGAGGCGGCGGGTCTGTGGTACCCGCTTTGAGCAAGTGTTTGCGTGGTAAAGAAACCGAGAATGAGGGTGAGGGGGGCAGAGAGGTGCATGATTGAGGCTGTGGAAGTTGGAAGAGAGCTGGAGCAAGAGTTCTGGCTAGTCCTTGGGAGGTTCATGCTTAATTTATGGGAATATGGTAAGATGGGTTCATACCATGTCGCTCCGTCATTTCCGTGTAGGTGATTAAATATTGTGAGGTACTGGTTTATCCGCTGCACTCCGTTCTAGGATTCTGTCGGTTGATTCCTTTTGCTGATAAGGATCTAGGATCCGGACATACGTACTACTGATATGGTATCATGAGGTTAGCACGTGAATTCGTACCCTTGTCTCGCAAGGCCTTTATACCCATAGGTCTTTCTATCACTTCTCTTTACTACCCCGATGATCTTGGCTCGTACCTTACGCATTCTCTTCTACCTTTCTCTCTCCCTTTCTCACTCTAAAGACGCTAATTTTGCTATACTTTCAATCTGTTAGGTGTGATTCAACGAGGGAGGCGGCGGGAGGTTGCGGATTAAAGTTTCAAATCCCTGATACTAAAGTAATCATCCGAGAGACATGGGATAATATCGCGTATACTTTTCCTCTCAGCACCGAGATCATCATTCATTACCAAGAAAACTATGTCTGCTGTGGTATCCGGCCTAGCAAAAGTCGCGAACGTCATGTGGTAGATCCGCCGCGGTGAGACCGTGAAACCGTAAAGAGATTCCGACCGACCAGATTGTACGTATGAGATACGTGCTGGGTATGTTATCATGGCGGGATAATGGTCGTGCTGCCGGTAATTTGGCCGAATACGACAGTATAGTTGTACAACTAAACTGTGCCAAATTGAGCGACGATCCATGTCAGTCCATGGTAGGATTGGTTTCAAACATTGATCCGCCCTCCTGTCCTAGCGTATGCTTTGCAATACTTTTGCGCCATCTCTTTCTTTAACCTTGCTCTTTTCCTCTGGGACTTTGAGATTCTTCTTCCTCGCTCCTTCCCTTCCGAGAGAGTCGGGTCTTTAGATAATTATAGCAATGGAGGTAGTTGACAGGGGAAAACCTTTGGATGACAGGGGGCTAGAATTAACATTTAAATCCCGTCCTACCTCATTTCCAATGCCTCGAAATCCTAGCCTGACACATCCTCTAATTATAGCTCTTCAGTATTTTCCCAACCCAAGAGCCGCCAATACCTGCTAACCTCCATTCCTTTTCCATACAGACGTAGATATATCTTCGAGCACCGGGATAATGGTAGCCAGTGTTTCTCGGATGTATGGTTTTGAGAATAGACATGATGCCGAAAAGATGCAGAAGGGAATTGGTCTGAATGCAATGTTAGCTGAATACAACAATATCGAAGATATGGCGACCAGTAGAACTTACATTGACTAGGGTCCAATTGATCATTTACAATCTACGCTGCGAAAGAGGGCCTTTGCGTATACGGATTCGCCATCCTGGCTTCCCTACAGAGTTCAGTGGTTGTGATGATCTGCGATTATAGAAGGACCAACCTTGCCGTCCAAACGAGGTAGTTGAAATATCTGTTCCGTACACTTGCCATATATTCTATTTGCTCGTTGGACGGGCCTTTCATCCCACTGTCTTCCTCTTTGACATCTTTGACGAAGAGGCGAGCAACAGCGAATCCTATGACGACGAGAGCAGCTGCCCCTAAAATGATGAGAAATGTGATCAAAACGTAGTCCATCATGATGACGGTTCAAGTTCGGTTCTGATGATTTGACCTGACTGGGAGGTGATCAATGGTCGTGGTAGGAGGAAAGGGTGAGATAGATGAGGAATACAACCTCGGACACAGATTCGAGAAAACTAAGGTATGATGATCAAGTCAAGACTATGAAATAGAATCGGACAAGACTTCGCAGGAGGAGAGCGTCGCGAGATTGAAAAAGTTCAAGATACCGATTCGGCTTCTCATAAGGCGCCCAGAAGGTGATCGGGGATCCAGATATGATAGGGCCCGTCATACTCCATGCTTCGGCCCAGATAGTGGCATCTGCTGTTTCAAGTCATTGACGATATTGCAGCGCAGGTAGCCAGACAGTAGATGATTTGAGAGAGGTAACCAAAGGCGGCCCACTGGATTGTCGACTGTGATTGGCCAGTACGGTTAGAGAGTGATTTGGGTATAGCGCACATATGAATGTCGCCCTATCGCCAGTTATTGCGAATGCGCATGCGGAGGAGGTTAAATCGACAAGCTCGCAAGATTTGGCATCTTTCCAAGCTAGTCGTTTTGGCCCTATCTATTCTTCGACATGGAGAACGCTCAATCCACGGAACGAACTGATGCCATAAGCAATAAAGCAAACAACATCGACAAAGCCAGACAATAGCCGGCAGTGAATGGCTATCGCTCACCCAGTGCCATCGGGATCAGGCTGAGCTAGCCAACGAGTACCGGATTTTGCTAGATTCTGGAGCCCTACTTGGTCTGTGTCATACATCAGCTGCACAGACTTTTCATTTGTGACATGCGAACTGAGCGGCTCAGTATACTGAAAGTCGGGGCCCATGGGTGTTGCTCTTGGTCACCGCTCCAGGTTGTGGCTTTCTCATTCTGGTTCCCAGGTTAAATCGAATCCGCTGCTCACCAAAGCTTCTGCCAGCTCCATTATCGAGAATTTTTTTTCATTTGCAGCTCTCCGCTACTTTGACGCTGAACCCCGAATTTCGTTCCCAGTCGCAGGATGCATGGTCGCGCCTTTTCTCATTGCAGGAATTTCGCACCTCGCAATCTTCCACACCTTTCCTCCCTGTTCACTAGTAACACCACTAATCACAGCACTTCCTTTCTTCCTTCCCACCCCAAATTTCATGCCCTCAGCTTTCGCAAGTGTAATAACCGTGTCAGTGTAAAGTTGCATACTAGTCGTTCCAGGATTCCCGTATTGCATCTCTGTACTGAACTCAAACTGTGTCTTTTTCCCTTTCCCACCAACATAGCTCTGTAGCCTCTTTCCCGTGATCATATCAATCGTCGTCTGATTCCACGAGGCACCGTCCGCCGTTTTCTCGTAGATGATCTTGATTTTGCCGTCTGGGTCGACTGGATATTGTCTTGGATCGCGATCTGCTCGCGTGACGCCGTGCATTACATATCTGTACCTTTTGGTCAGCCAAACTATGCTCCCTCATCTACTCATCTGGGAGAAACTGACGGAGCCATGCACCACTGCCCCGGTTTCCCTCGGCACTCCCTCCCTGTTTTGGAGCCTTCAATCACTGTCTGAATCAAGTCCCCACTCGTTCTATTCTCCGGAACCCACAATCCTGGCCATAGAAACAGAATTCCCTTGATATTCTTTTCCATAGCACCCGGGGTGTAAATCGTTTCACTTCGCAGAACCTCATTTCCGGCCGAGACTTTGAAGTCATAACCAGAAGCAAAGTTGAGACCAAGTTGAGCCGACACCAAAGAAGCGAGAATCGCGACTACATACAGAGCTATTGTCGAGACTTGCATTGTCGTTGATGGAATGATTGATCAGATGAATGATGCTCGATGAAGAGAGTGAGACGATACAAAAAAGCAGGTTAGCAGAACAGGGCAAACTCCTATCGTCCCGCCAATTTATTGAGGCTCTATTTCAGCGGCGTCGAACGCGACAGTCACGTCAATATAGTTTGAGGTATATCTCTACAAAGTGGTTAGAAGTCCACCAATCAGATCTCTTAAATCCGGTGCGAGGCTTCGAACACTCTTACCCTGCCAGAAAAGCCGTCTAGATTTGTATCGATTCAAATTCAGGCCGCTTCTAATATTGCCAAAAGAAGGTTGCTGACATTGTCGAGCCAAGCGTCATGGCCTGTAGCTAATCGTGGCACGACGTTCGATGTGAGGTCTCACCAAGGCCTGCTGAATATCCAACCAGAGGTCTTCCTCTTTGCTGCCTAAGCAAACGCAAAGCGATGATTAGCTGGAACATCGTAGTGTCCTCCTTGGGAAGTTTGTTATGTGCCACGTTTCTCTTGACCTTGTCCCAGCCCAATATCCAGTCTTGACAAATTATGGTCTGACTAGATGCTAGTGTTGAAACACTAGACATGATGGTTGAAGCTAGTCCCAATCTGGAAATAGAAGGCTTGATAAAATGTTGCGTCGAAGGAAGATCCAAGCAAAAATCGTAAGACAAGTCCTCGAATTCAACTAGGATGAGACTGCTGTATGTTACCCGGCGCGGTAGGTGGCGTCCTGGCGGAGGTGTAATTGAGCACGATATGAAAACCAGCTATGAGGTCCAGGAGAACAGCAGCGATGATCGCTTGAGGAACACACACGAGACTCTTCTTCTTTTCGTTCTTTCCAGTCAGGAACAAGCCAACCAAGATGGACCATAAAAAAGAAACGATCGCTTGCTTCGAGGAGGGTGTTGCTAGAGGAAGAGAGATCATAAGACGCAGGCTCGAGTCTTCGTGGCCAACGCTGACGGGCGAAAGGGGCTGCTAAGAAATCTGGATCTGCCACCTCAACCAATCAGGTCACAAAAATGCGCAGCTAAGTCGTCTGCAAAGCATTAGTTGAAGGATGAAAGCGTTTTTCAACCGAATGCTGTAGGAATTGCACAGGTATCTTCCAAAATGAGTTGTAAAAGCAGGGCGAGTGCCGAGAGTTTGGACCTTCAAGAACGATGAAGAGGAGGTGAACATTTGTCATTGTCGTCGTTTGACCACTGCGAAGCTGTGTCTTTGTTCCGTTCTGGCTTCAGGCCGCCAAGAATTACAACCGCGTGTATGGCAAGTGCTCTCTCGATCCATCGGGCTCGTGAGCCAGATGTCATTAGACCGGTGTCCATTGATGAGATCACTGCAGCAGTAATTGCAACAGTGTTTTGGCAATTGATGTCAGGATAAATACCTCGGACTTGATCGCGCATAGCCATGCCTCGCGCAGTGTCCGTCCGCGGCAATCCAACCTCAGTCGAATGGTGCTCTTCTACAGGTAGTCAATGTCCCGTTGGTTGGCTTGGGGTATTCGCGGGAGGTGTGAACCGAATTGCGACATCAACACACTGGAAAAGACGCGTTCGAACCAGGAAGTGTGGTGTTGATGGCGAAGGTGTTGAGGTGGTTTGCAAGGGGTGAGAATTGCTTTGGGACATGTCAGCTGTTTGAAGCATTAGAGCGTAGAGACCACATGCCTGAGAATTCCATCTCCTGGACAGAGAATCTCGCTCCAAGACCTCAATCCTCGTCCATCTTGTCCCCTGCCGCAGCTCTACCCTGACCCAGCCCTCTCAAAACGCCCCTTTGCCTCTCAATCATCCTCTCCAACTCTTGAATCTCCTCCTCTTGCTCCTCAACACTCCTATCAATATCAGGCATCGCTCTCACTGCTACTCTCGCCCTCTGGATTCTCACTTTGACGTGTGAAACTGCTGGGCCCAGATTCTTGATGTCAAGATGATTTTTGAGGTCCCAAATTTTGTCGGAGGAGTCCGCGACTGAGGCAGCTTCTGCGCCTTCAACAACACTGGGGCCATCTAGGTTGGGCAGTGGAGCACCGGAAGGTACAGAAATGCGTCTGAGGAGTACGTGCAGCAGTGGAAGGAAATCGAATGTTTCTGGTGGTGGGAAAGGATCGGTTTCGGTGCTTGGAAGGACTGGTGTGTGAGCTGTCGTCGAAGGCTGACGACTGTGCATTGCTGGTGTGGCCATGTTGTTGATGAGACTGGTGGAGGTCGTTGTACCGGGAGACGAAGGGTTGTGACTCTGGAAGTAAGACCTGTGAGAGGAACGCGTAACGTGGTAGACCCAATTGACCTCAGTTTTGGGTTCACTTCACGGTGGCACGTGAAATCAGATACACAACGCCATTTTGTTACTGTGAGGTCTACTCGCAATACATAAGACTGCAGCCCTGGAGGTAAACAAGCCTCGAGACTAAGCCAAATCCAAGGCATGTTCTGCTTTGCTTCAAAGCGAGAGACAATCAATTGATAGGCCATGTTGCTGTCAAACGGGAAGCAATACAAAGTATTTTACAAAAGCGGCCAAAATGCTCGCAAATATCGCAGGAGTCGAGTCTACAATGAATTTTCTGGTCTAAATTATTTCAGACACCAGAATATACCGCCGTCACGCCTCGTCCACATTCGATTCTTTGCTCCAACTCGACATTTCTTCCATTAATCTTGACCTTCTTTTTCGGTGTAATTTGGAAGCGATGTGATTCTTTCCCTCTGTAGCCCTTCTCGGCTTCGGAGTCCAATGGCTGGATATAGATTGGGTTGCTGACATTATTCCTCTTGCCAGTCCCTAACTGATAGAACTCGTTGTTGCCGAAGAATACAATGTCCGCGCCCCAGTTTGTGTCGTTCTCGCTAGACTTGTCGTGGGCATGGAGATACGTGATATTGTCCATGACCGCTGCTGAATGTGTTTGACCCACCGAAAATCGTGACAATCGAATAGGCACGGTCTTGTTGTTCACTTCATCGTACTCGAAGAGGCCACTCAGTGATGGGATCTTGACAGGTGTACTTTGGACATGTGTCCATCTTCCATTGCCTAGATTTCCCCAAATACCCTGACCGCAAGACCATGTATCGGAGGTCACATTGCCAAGACGTCGAAGCGCACCTTGGTCATCATTGGGAGAAGCGACTCGAGTTGCGTCAATATTGAAGTAAGAGTTTGATCCACCGGCAGCTACACCCGTCACCCGAGGTACTTGACTTGTTCCCGCGTAGAGCTGTTGGATCGGCAGCAGTGAGGGCACATCGACAATGGAAGAGTCCGAGTTGTAGTCCATGCCTAATTGGCCCAGCGAGTTATCGCCGAAGCTGAAGACACGACCATCCTTGTCTGCTGCTAAGCTATGATAATCACCAGCAGCAATCTTTGCAATGTGAAAACCATTCAGTGTTGATACGGCGTGTACAGTATCATATGATCCAGCAGGTCGCGTAGCCCATGTCAGTCCAGGCACTCCCATCTGACCATGACGAGGAAAGTCCTGGGACCCTGCTGCTGCTGAGAAGAGACGGCCTTTGTTTGTGAGGATCAGAACATGCTCTAGCCCTCCTGCAATATCCGTCACCTTCTCGCCCCAAGCCAGGTCCTTCGGTTCGAGTTTGCGATAACTTATTGGCGCAGTCGATTTCAAGAACGGTATCCAAGATGATTCTTGTGGTTTGGGTCCGCTGAGCTGCTCGTCTTGCGAAGCCGGTATCGAATATACAGTGCCATCGTTTCCGAGCGCGATGATCCTATCTCTTGACAAGGTCAGACTGCGAAGGTCCTTGCCCTTGAATGTCACTACTGGTTCTCTACAATCCGCAGAGTGTCCCGTCCCCCACTGCAATAGGTTTCCTTGCTCGTCTATTGCGGCGCCAAATTGACGTGAAAGCTTCAAATCCCTGAGCAGTACTCCTTTGAAGCATGAGATCCACCGTGGTGTCTTGATGAACTTTTCGTCCGACGATGGGTCTGCCACTCGGTGACTGTTTGCGCCCCACGCATACACACCCGGATTTTCCCAGCTTTTCTGAACCTGTAAATGCTGCGAGCTTATCAGATTCCTGTTATCCTCCTTTGACTTGGCTTTCCTCCTCTCGGCCTCGAATCTGGGCGTTGGATCAGACTCTGGTTCTTCGGCGTGCACTGGTCGTAGGAGTCTTATGCCTAGGTTCCATTGTACAAAAGTAATGACAGCGAAAGCTGCTGCAGCGGTCCCAGCAGTTGCAGCAAGATATCTCCGTGGGGAGGGTCGCGCGGAGTCTCTCGCGTGTCCACTGGCTTGTCGACTCGACCGCCTGACGGTGGTGGATCTGGTACATCGGGTGGCTACTCGACGAGCAGATATGGACGTAATCATGTTGATGTAAGCTGGAGTTTGATCCTATGTCTTCCCCGGTTGTACGACTATCATCGTGAGGAGAACATCTAGCAGACAATTTGTCCACAAATATCTGGATCTACATCATAAGCGTCATCGAGTTATCCTTAGGGTCTCTCGCTTACCACCCCTTCGCCATCATTCTTATTGGCTAGGCCCCGACGTCCAAAGACACCAAATTAGCCTGTGTTTCTAGCCGATGTCGAAACGTAAGCAGCAGACTTTCACTTCATCACCAAAATGTACGATGAAGGCTGGTACAATTCGTTCGTGTCCAAGCCTCAGCAAGAGAATAGCCAACCCGTAGCTACGAAGAGACGCCAGACCATTAATGTGAGCGCATCTCTTGCACACACGATCAATATATATTCTGATGCGCATCTCAGGAGGGCATTAAAGCTGATGTCGCTACCGTAGAAGCTCTGCTCGACGACGTCCAGGACGAAGCCCCTACACTTGGTCCCCCTCCTGCCACCCTCGCCCGGAGAGCCAAATCATACAGCGACTTCTACGATGTAGTGAGGGACCACATTCGCAAACAGTATAAGCAAGAGAAGACTACCTACAAGAAACGGGCGAGGCAAAATCTGATCCGGACTGATGCCGATTTTGGGGCGTGGTACAATGGCATAAAGCGCGACTTGCTACATTCCAGCCATGAGGAATATCAGTAGGTCAGCCCCTCCACTATGAGTGAAATCAGGGCCAGTCGCTAATCTACAACGCAGACTCTATAGGGACCAATTGGTGCTAACCGAATCCCACCTAAACTCGCTCCTTTCAAGCGCCAACTCCGCACTCGAGCTCCTCGCCGGCCTGTCCAATTCCTTCAAGGCTGTCGAGTCGCAGACCACAGCATTCCAGGCACAATGCGAGCACCTGTTGAACGACCAGAAGCGAACTCTGAAAATGGCAGACGACATAGCTGATAATCTGCAGTACTATACTTACTTGGAACCCATCACAAAGCGCTTGAATGCACCTGGCGCAGGACGATGGGTACAGACCAAGGAGTTCTCAGACATGCTCTCAAATCTAGATGCGTGCTTGGAGTACATGCAAGCTCATGTTCGTATGATTGGTGGTTGCATCCATCTCAGCTAATCTTCGACAGCCAAAACAACGAGAATCTCTCTCCTACCGTTCTCGATATCGACTCCTGCTCACTCGAGCTCTCACTCTCATCCGTAACCACTTTGCAACTGCCTTGAAGGACGTAGCTACAGATGTGACCAAGCGCATTGCTGAGCGTCAACTTAATGATACCACTCAATCGGCTCTGTTGTATGCGAAGTTTCGAGTTCCTGCTCCTGAGCTAAAACAAATTGGTTTCGAAATCCAACGACGCGCAATACCACCAGAAGGAGCCGAGCCTGGGACCGAAGCAGAGTATCAAAGTTTGATGAACGAGCTATACCAAACCTATTCTGCAACACGAGGCAGAATTCTGCGTCCGATTATAGCGAAGAAGATGGCGGACATTTCAGTTGCTCCCAGCACATCGAAGGATCTCATCTCCTTTTCTCGGAGCAGCATCAGCTTTATCCGAAGTGTGTGCTCCGACGAATATGACCTTTGGAATGAATGGTTTGCAAGCGATGAGGGGCTGTATCCTTTTCTTGAAGCCATGATGGACCCTTTCTACGATTACCTACGACCTCGCACGATCCACGAAACTCAGCTGCAGAAACTGTGTGAACTCTGCACACTTTTGCAGACACGATACATGGAAGATGAAGACGAAGATAGCGAGCGAGATTCTCCACATGGTCCGCGCTTGGACTTTTCATCGTTAATTCATCCGGCGCTGGAAGATGCTCAGACTCGACTCGTGTTCCTCACGATGGCAACGTTGAGGAATGAGATTGAGTATTATAAGCCAAAGCCCGAAGATCTAGACTATCCCGCGAGAGCGAACAAGGCGGCGTTCACGAACTTAAAATCTAATCAACCAGCACTATCGGGTCGGAGAGCGTCGAACGGACCGTTGACGCCAATGCCAAAGACGCCAATCATTGTAGACCAAGATAGTCCGGACGGTCATTTTGTCTTCGAGCCAGTTATGCAAGAATGCTACCCAACCCTGCGTAAAGCGGTATGGCTTCTCAGCAGGATATACCGGCTTGTCCATGTAAGACTGTCATTAGTCAAGTCATATACACATACACTAACACACGCAGTCCGCCGTCTTCGATGATCTTGCGCATCAGATTGTTCATCAAACCACGCTTTCCCTACACGCGGCATCAGCACAAATTTCTTCGAGGGCCTCGCCCACTGATGCGCAATTGTTCCTCATCAAACACCTGCTGACTCTCAAACAACAAATCGTCGCTTTTGACATTGAATTCGTCTCGCCTGAGATTCACCTCGATTTCTCCTCCATGACATCCACATTCTACGAGCTTCGTTCACGCGGCGGCCTCTTTAATCCGTCAAACCTGATGCGGCTTGTAGGAGGTGGACTTATCCCAAAGGTCGTCCATAATATGCTCGATGCCAAATCCGAGCTTGATGGGAGACTAAGGACGGTCATCAACGATTTTGTGTCTGGGTTCGCGACCAGGATGACTGCAAGTATTGATGATAAATTAGTGATGAAAAAAGGGTCGAAATTGGATGTTAATGCTGCGACGGTTGATGTCAGGCTCAAAGTTGAGAAGGATATCGTGTTTCTGAGAGCAAAATTGGAAGCATACATTGGGGATGTGAGGACCAGAGAGACGCTTGTGCAGGCAGTTATGGAGCAGGTCATTACCAGCTACGAGGATTTCTTCGAAAGATTTGCCCATGGCAAAGAAGGAGCTAGCTCGGGAACCAAAGGAAAGGCAAGTGTGGATAAAGTGTGGGACCCTAGGGTTTTCGAGGAGTGGGCTGCTGGCGTTTTCAACGTCGGAAGAATCGGGTTTATGAATGATGAGGATGGGGAGGGAAGCGTGGTTAGGAGTGAGCTGGGCAGTGAATAAAGTGATGGGAGGAGCAAAGACATGATCGTGAGATGACGGAGGGAAAAGACTCCCCGTGCGTCGTACCATGGCTTTTATGAATCCTTTTCTGCTGAGCCCCGGATTCGATATCTTGTGCGAACATACTGGAGATCCACTGCCGATGAATACCTGGAAAGACCATCTTTGACATCTCTACCAGTTCATGGATCGTCTCTCTCTAACGCAGATGATGATATCACAAATGCAATTCGAATGCCGTTCC
Source organism: Venturia effusa (assembly GCA_007735645.1). Lineage (NCBI taxonomy): Eukaryota > Fungi > Ascomycota > Dothideomycetes > Venturiales > Venturiaceae > Venturia > Venturia effusa. Next base: position 750,536 of record CP042190.1, on the reverse strand, counting down.
ATTGATGGAGCCACTGTACGTGGGACGATGATCAAGTAACGCAAGCGAACGCCCACTCTAGGTATGAAGCACGAGCGGCAACTGCTTGCGGCCAAGGAAGAGGTCCAACACAGGCGGCTCTGCATGCACCTGCACCGATCTAGATCGACACTGACATCTGCCGGTTGATCGTTCCCTACCTATGGATCTGAGACATCCCGTCTCGAAAGGAAAGAGCTCGGAGCACAACATGCATGCGCACGTCAATACTACTTTCTTTGTTCGAGAAGATATCATGTCACCGACCCTACTTATGCAGGTATAGTGCTGCCCTCTAGGCCATTCTATTGACTCGATTGTCCCGGTCGAATCGCGTGATATTATGATATCTCACCGACGGAATGGAGTGACGATGCATATGCATCCTTCACCATGATCGACTCGTATTTTCCGATAACGGTGAGTGACTATTGACTGCGGGCCAGATAGACATGGACATTTCATGATCGTCTTTGTAAGTCGATGTAAAAGATGGCTGGCTGACGACGGGCACACATGTTTCTCTTCTCTTCACATCAGGCCACACACATGATGTGCTTGACGCATGCTTGACGCCGGATAGAGCTTCCTGCAGGCAAAGAAATCAAGAAATATGGACTCCAAACTCGTTCCCAGAAGGTGGCTGCCTGGCTACAACATGACAGAGGAAAGAGTGTCTGCATTTTGGACCATCATGCTCAAAAGCAACGTTGCGGTTGGATCCGATGCCCTGGGCCTGAGAGAGGAGTACATTCGTACTTGCAAGTAGCAGAGGACTCCGCATGAATAACGTGAGCTGCAGTACCTTCTTTCGAAAATTTGTTTCGGACCGGAATGATCGACTGATCAAGAAACAGCTGGCTGCTGGTATAAATGTTTCTCGCAGCCCTCATCTCAACATTTTCTACGTCCTTCTCAATTGCCGAAGCAATACTTCAATAATCTTCGAGCCAGTCACGCAATATCATCCATCGTCATGAAGACACCGGTTCTTGGTCTCACTTTCATGCTGGCGTCCTGCTCCTTGGCAAGACCACAATTCAGGTTCGGTACGTGGGCAAAAGCCGTCCTTGCTCTTTAAAGTCGAAAGACTAACCACCATCTACCGCAGCCGACGACAATCCAATCAGCCAACGATCCAAAGTCACCGCTTTCGTCGTGGATGACGGAGGAGTATCCGTAGAATGCTGGGAAGTCGGCAATCTGCTCCCAGACTCTGCACGAGCTGCCCAAGGACCACGGGTACTGCACATGAACTGGAACGATGACCTTGGTGGCGTCGATATCCTGACTTGGGGATCCCCGGGACCAATCTGGCCTCCTGGTTTGGAAAAGCGTGTCCCTCCTACATCCGCCTTCAGCATGGGGTACGCAACCCCTCCACACATGTTTCTCTGCGTCCACAATGAAAGTCTACTAATAGTTACCATCCACACAGCTCCCACGGAATCTACAAAGCCACCGAAGGCATACTAGACTTCGAGGTCCACGACTCGTCCAGCGCCCACAGGAACAGTAACGTCGACAGCGACGATGACGACTGGGACACCAGCACCCTCTTCAGCGCCGAGAACGGCGACGACTGGTTCTACTTCGAAGACGTCGGCTCCGACGATTCTCCCGCAAAGACGAAACGGTGTGACAATACTATTACCAAGCGCTCCGAATCGCCGCTTACGATCAGTGCGCGCAGCTCCACCGATACGACGTTATTGTTCTTCAAGTACGGGGCGAGACCGTCGCATACTGTTCTTCATAAGGGCCGTTGTAACTTTGCTGGGCTTGTTCCTGTGGAGGACAAGTCTCGTGTGGGGGGCGGGTGGAGGGGTGATCTGAAAGTGTAAGGGCGCTCTGGAAGAAAGGTTTCTTCGCGTGCGCCGTTGCGGTGGCTGGTGAAGTCGTTGTCGAGGGAGAGTGTCATGTTGTTGACCAACGGAGGGAAGTCATTCTTTTCGAGCGGACTTAGGCGCGATAATGGAACGGTAGCATATGACAACTTGCAGGGAAAAGGTGGGCCAATGGTCTGACTTGTCTATGACTGAAATGAATCAAAAGTCTACTTTCATTTACCTAAAGGTTTGAAGGCATAACCATGAATTATCCAAATTGGAGGAGTCGTGCATAAGACTCCCTTGGTACATGCGTATATATATATATATATATATATATATCGCACCCTGCTTCTTTGTTGTTGTTTTACTTCGGGAAAGAGGTTTGGTATATCACTTCGAAATCGCCAAAGGGAAATATCAAAGTCACCCTCTTTATCACCGGCAACCTCTTAAGGATGACTGACATCAAATCCAAGAATTTGGGGTTGCTTCTGTTGGCAGTATGGTGGGAGACAGGCATCGAAGTCGAGATAAATAATATTCAAAGAAGCAAACAGCAAAGCAAAACGAACAAATTGACAACAGGGTCTTCGAATAGCTACTGTGTGCGTAAGTAAATTTGATTAAGAAAGAGCCATACACACCCAGATGAGCCAGCGATGTGGCAAGAGCCCGTCTTCCCAAGCTCAATATGTCAGAATACCTTGTCTCACTTCCTCCGTAGTCAACTTGCATCGTCAGTCATTCCCACGTTCAAATGTGGCTTGAGCACTCGACGGCCCAGCATCTTCCCGAGAGTAGAGACAACGTTCAAGAAGAAGGAGAAGAAGGAATACCCAACACTTGAGCTCTGACGCCTGTCTTTGCCCAGGCAGTTCAAATCTGACTGATCCAAATCTCAAAATGTCATATCATCCACCTCATATCCGCATGATATCCTTGCTCATCATATCCCACTATCTTTTCTTCAACTTAGAGGGAGTAGGTTTCAGAGCCTCCTCGATACCCGCACGAATTTCATCCATGGTGCAGGGTGTGCGGTGGACTGGCGCATACCCTATTCCTGGCCGCCATACCTGTGACGTATAGACTGCAGATTTAGTCGCCTCATCCAGAACAAATACGTCCCTCCAATCCTTTCCGCCTTTGGTCTTATTCTTGTCCATCTGCTCAAACCAGACATGTGCCACCTGAAAGAACGGCTGGGCTGCCAAGGGACTATGGGTATGCGGTGAACCACGATACGGGTTGCGAACAGCGTGGTTAGCTATCAAGTATCCAATACTGAGAGCTTCCAGGTTGGTGGCGTAGGCTAAGATCGTGAAGGCGGGATGCGTGGTTTGCTCTTTCAAGATGCTCACGCGCTCGATCCTGATCTGCCGAATCAAGGGGATTGCGTCTTGTCCAATCTGAGCTAGGAAAGAATAGAGAGCAACTGCATCGACGAACTCTAGAGGCTGATTGTAGAAGACTGGCATTGCCTCGTGATAAATCTGCTTGTTGACACGGAGAATGCTGGGATTCAGGACTCCCCTGTCCTGCATGAAGTCCCTCGAGAGGACCCGGTAGGCACTCTGACGACGGCTGTGCTTCCTAATACCTGAAGTCAAGGTAACACGCTTTGGGAAGGTAAGAGCGAGGTCGTAGATACGGTTCCTGAGTTCGGCGGGTAACTTCAGGAATGGGAACGGTCGGTCGTCGCGAATCTGCAGAGACCGGGTCAGTAAATTCGCCACGGAAGAGATGATATTGGGTAAAAGACCTTTTTGCTCTTGCGTGCCATCTTGAGCGAACACCTCACCACTCGGGTAATGCGCGCGTAGATGCCAATGTGAAGAGACAATGTTCTTGAAAGGGTTAAGAAGCGGAAGCATCATCTACACCAAGTCCATATCGAATCTCCCGAGATCTGCCGAGATCTGAGATCTGAAGAGCAAAACAGGCACATAACAGTCCATATCTGCAGTCCGAGGATGAGGTGAAGTAAGAACTAGACAATTGCTCCCTCTTTCCTTAAAGTGCCGTCGGCGAACAGGCTTGGTTCGGATGAATGACAGCCTTCACTTCGCAGTCAGTCTCAGTGGGCGGAACGTGTAGGACGAGTTTAGGCCTTACTACGATGGTAGCGAAGTGACAGAGGTCCTCATTACTAGCAAAGGCAGCTCGGTTCGCTAGGATCGAAGCCTTGGGAGTGTGGAACCTCGAACTCGTACCGTTCTGGTGGAAAAGGCCCATCTCGCCACGGAATTTGGTCAAATCCTCGAGGCCTCCGTAGAAAACTCGCCGAGTTGACCGCTTCGCCAGAAATATACCATCGACCGCAGCTGATGAAGAGTTGGAATTTGAGGATCAAATTACCAGCCTACAAGCTATATTTGCGAAAAGAGGTGAGCAATATGATCTACGCTTTGGTGAGCAAGGTAGATAGCGTACCAATGTACTCCAGAAACATGAGCATATCAGACAGCGTGGTGACTGCTGCTCGGTACAATTGTCATTAGGACCTACTTATCCACATCAGCAAACGAAAGTCTATGCATTTGTTTTTACAGCCATACGCCATAGCCAGAACTTCCCATCCTCGTTATGAACTCCATTAGACCAAAATGCCAGGCAGAAGTGCTATCCTTGGAAACCTCCTTATACGCTCCCGATTGAATGTCACTGAATAAACCTGCTCTTGCTCGTTTTTCCTGCGTCAGCCCTACGCTGCGCTTATGGGTGTTCCGCTCGTTCCTACGCCTCCTGTCGTCTGTGGAAGTACCCCATAGCGCCCGTACACCTTTTGATCTACACTAACGTAGTGCGGTATCCTTCCAAGAAGATTGAGCTTGCCCTCAATCCATCGCAAGACCTTTTCAGGTGGTGCCAAAAACTTGATGTACCCGAGACCCCAGAGATAGCCAATCCCTGCACCACACAAATGTCCCAGAATTGAAGTTGGAGGTAGAACGTGTACAAGACTCAAGAAAGACGTAGCAAGTATCAGGATCAGCGGGAGGACAGCGGTTGGGATGCGGTATGCGCGTGGTAAAGCGCCATACTCCGGAAGTTGGATATATGGCTGGGTTTTGGCGAGGGAGAGTATCTGGGATGAGAGAAGAAGGAAGATCCACATGCTGGCGCCTTCGACGGGACTGTTGGTGTGGAGGAGAAAATGGGAGATGAGGACGTAGAGACCGGCTGGGAAGGTCGAGAATGCTGTCGCGTGACGCGTTAGTCACAACGCCATCTTCAAGCAAGATTTGTCAATACATACGTCCAGTAAACAGTACCAAAGTGACCAGAGACCCGTGTTCCGCCTCGAAACGTTCGAGCAGGGGAGCCAGGGCGATCAGATTCGAGACAGTATGTATCAGGCCGAGATGGAGCAGAGGATATGTGTTGATCCGGTGCATGCCCCCCGCTATCACCTCGCTTGGTATGAGCTGAGCCCAGTGCTGAAAGCCATGGCTGATGCCAGCTATCCAGAAAAGGACGATGACTACGAGGATGATGCGGGTGATGAGCGGCAGGCGAAGGATGTAGGAGCGCAGTCTCTGGGGACTGAACTGAGGGAACGAGGCAGATGTTGGCATGGTTGGGCGTATGTTGTCAGCTTGTGCAAGCCATGGAGAGATGCAGTTGTCGGAGTGGTGTTTGGGGAAGGGGTGGTGGCTGGTATTCGAAGACAAGACCAGTGACGATGCTAGCTACTAGCCTCGAAGCTTGAAGTGGCCGCAGGTTATGCACCTCCGTTTTTATATCTTACTATCCACATCACGACATTTATGCAGTCGCTTACTGATGACTTGGCCAGCTCGACTACTGTCGGCCAATGGAAATTTCCTACGTGCCTTGCTCTCATGCGTCCACTATCGCAGCCTCTATCAACCCCTTTGAGAGCGAGTCCATGGGCTTCGGCATGGCGAAAAGCTAGATATCAAGGTTGAGGTCATCGGAACCCAAGTAATTCGAGGCGCATCTTTGGTTTATAGGAAGGCTCCTGGGTACGGACGTTGCTGCACCTGACCAATTGCCATGAGTATAGTAGCCACAATAGTATAAAGTTGATCAATCCTTAAAGTTACGAAGACAGGCAAGATTTGGGACTACAAGAAGAATCACCGAAGAAGCGTCTAGAGTCCACGAGTAAACAAAATATTCGGCAGACACAGGGATTGATCCTTGAACCTCCCGTCAAAGCTAGGTATTATTGTCCCAGTGAAGAAAAGCCGGTGCGAAGATCCGAGTCCACCGAAAACACTACGGTATACCCAGGTCCGGGCCTCCAAATTTTCCAGCAGTCCACCTGTCCAAGCCATTGAAGATCAATCCGCCAATTCCACTCCTTGTCATCATCTCATTCAGAGATTCCCAGCCGGTCAAGATGACCGATCCCGTTCCTTCCAGAGCAGACGAAGTCTCAGACGTACATATGCACCACACCCGTGACACAACCAGAAAACGTTTTCCTAATCCGTATTATCGCAGTTGATTTCGTCTCTACAGAAGCTGATCCATCCGTTCATCGAGGCAGCTGATACATCGATCACATCGGTCGAGAATGGGCATACAAAATCCCTCGTTGAACAACATGAACCACAAGACCTGTCTCAAATCCTGAAGCTGCATCTGCCCGAGGACGGCGTTGGAAAGGATGGATTGATGAAGGTTGTGGAAGCGGTGATGAAGTATTCCGTGAATACGTGGGACAGAGGCTTCATGGACAAATTATACGGAGCCACAAACGCAGTACGCATCTTCTCACACAAGTCTTCCCATCCGGCCCACTACAAAAACTAACCTATCCACCCTACACACAGGTCGGCGTAGCATCAGAACTGCTCCTCTCCGTCTTGAATACAAACGTCCACGTCAACACCGTTTCCCCCGTCCTGACCCTGGTAGAAAAACACACGACCAAATCCCTCGCAACACTGATCGGCTACACGACTCCCAACCGCGGCGGCGTGTCGCAACCAGGCGGTTCAGCATCAAACCTCCTCTCCGTAGTCCTGGCCCGAAACACAAAGTTCCCATCTACGAAGACCGACGGGAATGGAAACCACAGGTTTCGATTGTTTGTAAGTAAACACAGTCACTACTCCCTATCCAAAGCCGCCCAGATCCTCGGAATGGGATCGAATGCTGTCATTTCCATCGATGTGGATGAAGAGGGCAGAATGATTCCGTCGAAGTTGGAAGAGGCGATCAAGGCGTCGAGGGAGAGGGGCGAAACACCGCTCTATGTCTGCGCAACAGCAGGAACAACAGTGATGGGCTCCTACGATCCCATCACGCCTCTCTCCGCAATCTGCAAGTCCGAAAACCTGTGGCTACACATCGACGGATCATGGGGCGGCGCTGTTATCTTCTCCCCCACCCTCCGCGCAACAAGAATGTCCGGAGTCGAACTCGCAGATTCAGTGGCCATCACACCGCACAAAATGCTCGGTGTGCCCGTGACCTGTTCGTTCCTCCTCGGACCCGATTTGGAACTGTTCCACCAGGCTTCTTCGATCGATGCTGGATACCTGTTTCACGGCAAGGTGGGAGAGGAAGTGTACGATTTGGCGGATTTGACGCCGCAATGTGGGAGGAAAGGGGATGCCCTCAAACTCTTCTTAGGCTGGACGTACTATGGTACCGCGGGCTATGCAAAGCAATTGGAGACTGCCTTTGAGATAGCGGAGTACTTCTACTCTCTGCTTGCTGCGAACCCCAATTTCGTGTTGGTGTCCAAGACGCCTTTGCCCTGTCTGCAGCTTTGTTTCTACTGGGCCAAGAACGGGTTTCTGAGTGATGATATAGAAGCGAACGGGCTCGTGACAGCAAAGATCGTGCACGCTTTGGTGGCCAAAGGTTATATGGTTGATTACGCGCCGGGGGAGAGGGGCAAGTTTTTCAGGGTTGTAGTCAACCGGGATACGAGGAGAGAGACGGTAGAAGGCTTGGTGAAGGCAATTGAAGACGTCGCCCAACAGACTTGATCACTTGTTGGGGAGAAATCTCAAACAAGCTAATCAGACCATGTCAAAAATTTATGTTGCAAGACTATGCCGCTCAAAGGACAATCCATCAGGCTACTTCCGTGTATTGGACCTCCCGATCGATTTCAGATACTTGCGAACATCCATGTCGTCTTCACAATTGCCCGAAACGCAGCGACCTTAATCTGAATTGAAGACCCTGAAGACGAAAAGGATGTTGACACCATCTGCAACCAAAAGCAAATATTCTGTCCAATCTGCTCGAAGTCGTCTAGAAGTTTGTGATGTCTGCGTTGTACCCTAAATTCGTTTCTCAAAGTCGGCTGTCTGTAATGCTGAATAGATGAGGACTTGATTGAGCGCATTTGATACCGTTCATGGCAGATGTGATCCAAGATGTGGCTAGTAGAATGAGTAGCCAAATATGGCAACATCGAGTACCGGCTCGACTTTCCTCGTCATGACCAAGACAAGGCCGAGGACCACGGATTTTCGAGACCTCTTGGCCTCTGGCGATGCTCATCCATAGCCTCGAGGACCTATGTTGATGGCGATCGAGGGACCGTCGCGATGCATAATGAGAAGCCAACGTCAACTTCTCGGATTTGGCACGACAAGCGAATCAACTCATTAATGTAGAGGTCGCCAGCGAGACAAGATCTCCAAGCTGATTCTTAGTCCTCGCAATAAGTTGAGCCAGGTAGGCCGTTGGATGAGTCCCCTCCTAGGATTGAAGGCAATTATCGTCCTCAATCATGCTCGTATATCTCAGTCGCATTGCGCGGTCCAAGCCCCTTGTCAAGTCCGTCCATGATATTTGCCCATGTGATATCATGTCGCGGAGTCTTTGACAGGTCCAGTGTCCTGAAATCTTCCTTTGCTTGCGCAAACTTGCCGGTGCTGATACGCCTCATCATCACCATATCCGCAGCATGTGGACAATTTCGTCCGTGTGAATCGCGGAGTAAGAAGTGTTCGAAGTCTGCCTCCTCTTTCTGACTGAAAGGAAGGTCCACCAATTCTATTCCATCGTCTGGAGAGCCCTGGCAAGTTCGTTCTATGAGAATCTGCAGAAGGTTGCATTGTTCTGAGGGACGTTGTGTTCGGATGAAGTAAAAGGCTTCAGTCACGCTGCCTTTGGCGACCATGGTGAAGTATTGAATGAGAAGATCATGGTCCTCGAGGGATGGCGACACTGTTTGGTAGTAGGCCAATGCAAGTCTGTTCTTGCCGATATGGAGAAGAGCTTTGAGGATTTCTTCGCAGTACTTTGGATCGAGGGAAGGAGAAGTGAGATACTCCATGGCTGGCTATAGAGTCGTCAGCGTAATTGCCCAGTGTCACACACATGATTAGCATACCTCAAACTGTGAACGATCAAGGTTATGAATGCCCTCGATGAAGGTTACGAGCTTATACGGTAGGAAGCAGTCTTCTGCAAATTGTGTGGCAGCACTATTTCCTGGACCCAACTCGAGATCCTTGAGCAAATAGAAGACCATTGACTGTTTGGCGTGTTCTGGCGCGTCAGACGCGATTAGGGATTTGTAGAGCTTGCGAAGGTCGCTATTGTTCTGGGGAGGATAGACTTTCTTGCCTATTCGAACATGAGTGATGCCGGAGTAGGCATTGTGGAGGAGCGATCTGACCCTCGATGTTAATCTCCTCGAGTAGGCGATCAAAGAAGAGCTTCCCTCCGAATTGATCCCTTGCTTTGTTGATTTGATTTCCGATCTCCTTGGGATACCTGAATTTGGCATCTGATCGGTAGACCGAGTCGAAATCCTGCATGTTATCTCGTGAAGGTGCCATTGTGTTTTGATAGCTTGGGACTTCTTCAAGTTCGGAGTTTGTAAACAAAGCGGACTGCCGGTGCCGGTGTACCTTACCTCTGTAGAGCGGAGTGCTAGTACGATTGTGCCAATCACGTGTCCGGGCTCGAGTCCTGTTTTGGTTTCAAAATTTCGACTGCACCAGCGCTACATGCTGCTGCAACCTTCGAGCACGCACAGAAAAGCTTGATCAACACGTATGGTCGAGCAACACTTGTTGCGCGTGAACATCACGTTCTATCTAGTGTCGGAGCTGGAGCCGCACTGCAGGTACGCGCTGAGTGCCCTGCGAAGCCTCGGTCGGGACAGGTTGAGATGCCCTCGTTCGACACCGCACCAGAAACTTATCATCCTGCCCAACAGACAGCGGGGTGCCGTGTAACCTGACCAGCCTGACCCAGCCTCTCCCAGCATAACGACGGCAAGCATGGCGCCTGGACGCGTTGCTTAGCTACCACCACAATGGAACCACCTCTGGTGTACGACAGTCTCGTTTGGCAACACGGGGGATCTCCTCCCAGTTCTCCTGTGCTTCTACTCGTGGATGGGCGCTGAATGATGCGTCAACGTACGACAAAGCTATTCACACCGCCTGGCCTTGGGCGGCGCCATGAGCTCGACAATCTCGAGGAATGCGATCCTCCACACTGAACAGGGGCAGACATACCGTGGTAACTGTACCTGACAGCTTCGGCCCTATCAAGAGGGAGAGGTAGTCTCAAGCTTCATTACTAAACGGAGACAGGTTTTCCGCGAGCTCGAAAGTTTGGTGGACATGAAATAACACGACTTGAGACCTCCCTTTCTCGTATCTATACTCGTGACTTTAGCAGCCCAGCTGTCGAAGGACCACTCCTGGCAGCGAGATGTAAAATTGGACAGTGGAATTCGCCCGGGTCTCACTCCACAAGATCGCGGTCATCGTAGATTCGGTGGGTCTGAATCAACAACCAGCCCTTGCCCACTTCATCGGTCGGCAAGACACCCGGTTCTGTTTGGTGCGACGAACGTTTGGCTGAGTGTAGAAGAAAGAGACCTAACAAGCTCTGGTCACGTCCAGGTTGAAACTTCTCAATGGCAGTGAACAGATCCCAGCGTGCTGCAGGCTAGCGGGTCCTTGCAGCGAGAAGTTGCTGTGATGTCGGAGAAGAGCCTTGCGGTGCAACGGTGGACGAGTTCCGGTAAAGAGCGTCGACTGGGAATTTTTCCGTCCAAATGAATGAGGTTCTGCGCACTAGGAGGGTGCTCGGACGGGCTGAGATGCAAGCTGTCAAGGTACCGGGTGTGGAATAGATTGATTGATCCAGGGACAGGGGAGCCGCGAGGAAATCTCCCATGGCCAATTTCACAATTCATAGCGAAAGCAGGTCGCAGACGAAGCAGAAAGTGCTGGTAGATGCTGTCAAGTGTCAATGGCTGTGTGGGTTGCGGTAGCATTGCCAGGGAGACAATCGGCCTCTTCGGATTTGGCTGGGTCTGGGATCAGCTTGTTTGGTGTTTGCTCCTTCCTCTCGCCTTGCCAGAGTGTTGTCATCAAATTTTAAAGTCAGCCATATGCCGACAAGAACTCTTCCAGGATGGTTTCGCTACCTCACGGTCCAACTCATTGTTCACGTCTTCCCCCAACTCTCTTTCACTTCCAACCCACCACCACACTCTTTTGAGCAAGCGAACATCTAGCCCATACCATTCACTTACCCGTTAACCCTCCACACTCTCTCACTCGACGACTGCCCCTTATTCTTGAACAAGCTCTGTATCTACGCGCCGCAGCGGAGCTGCCTCTTCTACCAAACGAAGAGCTGGGGCTTGTAAGTCGACTTCCACAGCTCTCATCCTCTTCATTCACTCGCGTGGTTTTTGTAACCTACGGGGATCCCTTTCCGCGTCTCTCTCTCTCTCTGTTGACATCTCAACACCACACTTACTGTCTCTTATCACTCCATATAGCTAATGACGTCGCCGGCGACCACAGTGTTCTTGTATAACTCTTCACTCGTTCCATACACCAAACCACAGTCGCTTCCAACATGAAGGCCAGCCAAATCTCTCTTTTCCTGGCTGAGGCTCTTCTCATCGGAACTGCCATTGCTCAACCTCACCGTGAGCACCTCAACAGGCCTGCTGCCCACTCCATGCGCTAATCTCATGTTCAGGTCACCACGCTCGCCATGTGCAGAAGCGCGAATTCATTGTGACTGGGGTTGTCACGTAAGTTTGCGGGACCTCAGTTTACTGAGTTAATGCCGACGCTGACGACTCAAAAGGGAAGTTGTGAACGCTCCAGATGTGACAGTCTACGTGGATGAGAATGGAAACCGAATCCCAGCTCCTGATGCCGCTCCTGCGCCGGCTCCAGCACCGGCTCCAGCACCGGCTCCAGCACCGGCTCCAGCACCTGCTCCAGCACCTGCATCTCCCAACCCAGCACCAGCGCCACCTGGTAAGTCTATAGATCCGTTGATTCGATCAGTCGTGTGACGCGCCATTTCGCGTGCCTATGGCGAGCCCTGTTAGCCACTCGTACTGACCGGTTTTCTGCAGCACCCGCCGTCCCAGCCCCTCCTGCTGCCCAGGCTCCTCCGCCACCAGCTCCAGCTCCAGCTCCAACAACACCAGAAGTCCAGACGAACAGCCCTGTTACCGACTCAAGCGCTGGCCCTCAAGATGCTTCCATCAACAGCAGCCCATCTTCATATGGTGTGACCTGGACTGGCTACAAGGGCGATGAGTCCAATTCCGCATGCAAGACCTTCGAGGACGCTGATCGCGAGTGGTCACAGATGGGCGCATTCAAGACTGTCCGTCTCTACGGGACCGATTGCGACCAGCCTAACATTGCTCTCAATCTTGCCAAGAAATACAGCAAGAAGGTCTTCTTGGGTGTCTACTTCCTTGACGGCAGACTTGATGGCGAACTTCAATCCATTATTGGAGCCGTCAGGGCTAATGGCAACTGTTGGGACATGGTTGACACCATCGCCATCGGAAACGAAGACGTACACCGCGGTGAGCGAAGTCCTGAGCAAGTCATTAGTGCCGTTGCCACGAGCCGCTCTGTCTTGCGTTCAGCAGGGTATAACGGCCCAATCGTTCATGTCGATAGCCAGGACGCCATCCTCAGCCACCCGGAGTTGTGCACTTCTGCTGCTGGCGACTACATCGCTGCCAACGTACACGCATTCTTCAACGCACAGACACAGGCCACTCAGGCCGGTGACTTCGTCGCACGGCAAGTTGACCTTCTCCGAGCATGTGGCGCTGGCAGGAAGCGCAGAAACGTCCGCGTTCGTGTTACCGAGACTGGCTGGCCAAAGCAGGGGAATGCTAACGGTGTCGCTGTTCCGAGCAAGGACAATCAGGTGGCGGCCATTTCTTCCATCAAGTCTAAGTTAAGCAGTGATGTCTTCCTCTTCTCTGCATTCAACAATTACTGGATGCACAACAGCGCAGACTCATTCAACGCTGAACACTACTGGGGAGTGTTGGACAATTAAGCGCCACCCATTACAATTCACGTCTAAGAACATTGGTATACCAACCCCATCGAGATCGTTTTCAACCCTGGCGGTATTCGTGCACTGGTTGCCTGGATGGATGGTAAATGAATGCTCTATTTTCTCTTGCAATTTTTCATGCCTCGACGGGTCACAATCAGCAGCTTGGTCCTCTCTGGTCACAACACGGCGCTCACTTACTCACTGGTTGTCAAAGAGCAGCTTTTGAGTGCAGCCATGTGCAAGCATGTAGTTATGAGGTCGCTCCTGTTGCTGACTACTGAGGCTAGATTTGAAGTGGACGGAGCCTGGATAGTAAGCTAATAGGCTGGTGTTTGTAATATAACGTGTATTATACTGATTTACGAGATGACGTATTCGATCGAATTTTTAAGTCAAGTTTTCACGATGGCTTACGATTCTGGTACCGCGATGTCTCAAATTTCGTGATGCTACTTTCCGAGGTTCTTCGGGGGCTTATTGAGTTCTATACGACACCACTTCAAGCCTTCACCATTGCGCAACATGCTTGGAGTGCAGGCACAAACGATTCCTCGATCCGGTGGACGCTGCGACGAACCTGGGAGATCCTGTGTTTCAGAGTCCGGGTGTTCGTCCTGACACGTGGGTCCCACGAAGCTATTAAAAGGAGTAGTATTATGTCGATTGTGGAGGCATGAGTGGAGGTTGGGTGTCATCCCGGGGTAATTTCCGAGGCATAATCATGTGTCTTTGAATTGATCAATCTTGACGCGATTTCATAAGTATCTTCGACATATGATCTACTCCACCTTCATGTTGATAGATGTCTCGTAAGCTCCGAACTTCGCTGCGAGAAATTATGACAAGATCCTGACTGGGTAGGTTCGAACTGGTGCGGCATCAGGTACTACCTAGGTAAAAATATACGTCTTACCAATCATGTCGTGCTTTCCAATCTCTGACCCTGACCACACTGATGGACAACACCTCAACGTCTCCAGTTCACATGCATGGCATAAGCTCACACAAACGCGTTGGCAGAATCCCGGACAACGCGTAAAAGCAATCTCAGATCTTCACAATGTCCTGCATACCATCCCTCGATCACATCATCATCCTCGTCCCGCACGCGTCTCTAAAATCCCTCCCTGCATCGCTTTCCTCAGCATTCACAATCTACTCCGGCGGCACACATGCCGATAACAAAACCACGAATTCGCTCGTTCTACTAAAATCGGGTGTTTACCTCGAGTTCATCGCGTTTGTTGAGGACGATGTGGATAGGAAAGAGGGACATTGGTGGGGTACCAAGACGACTGGTTCGATTATCGATTTTGCGTTGACGTCGGGCGGTGTGGGGGATGTTGAGGGGGTGAGGAGGAAGTTGGCTGCTTTGGAGGATGAGAAGGAGGGAGGGAAGGTGGTTGTGGGGTATCGGGATAGTAAGAGGGGTGGGAGGAAGAGACCTGATGGTGTGGATGTGGAGTGGGACGTTACTTTTGCCACCTCTTCGATCGAGAGGGGCACGGTTCCGTTTTGGTGCCATGATGTTACGGAGAGGGAGGTTAGGGTCCCGATTGAGAGTGCTGAGGGAGCGACGAGACATCCCTGTCGTGCTGTTGGCGTTTCGAAAGTCGTCCTTGTTGTTGCGTCTGACAGCTTTGAGGGATTGCAGAGGGTTTATGCGAAGATTTGTGGGAAGGAAGGAGTCCAGGGTGTTCATGGAGAAGTAGTGTTTGAGATTTTGCAGCCTGTCGCTGGGTCGAGCCCGTCGTCGCTTGTGCTCAGGAAGGCTGAGGGGGTGGAGGAAAAGGCTGTGGTAGGGAAGAATGGTGGAATCGCTGGAATTTGGGAGGTAGTGTTGGCTGTGGAGGGAAGTTTGCCTTCGCCTATACATGAGAAGATCGAAGATGGAATTATCAGAATTGGTTTCGAGAAGATAGGAGATTAGTCAAATGGGCGAGGTTGTAGTGGTAAGACAATCACTAGTATCGCAGTGACGTTCTAATGTTGAGCCTCAGACGACCTCGCAGGACATCCCGTCCTTCGTAGCCGCGGTCTTGGAGTGATAATCTTAGAAGGAAGCCGTAGTTGGCGGCACTCAGCCTCGGCTACCATTCATGGCCCATTCCAGAACGCCGAACGAGAATGATGCAACGCTATGCTTCCAGAATTATGAACCTTCAACAGAACTCGTTGATGAAGAACTAAGAGTTCACCAAAAGTCGCCCGCAGAGTTTGGAGACTTGCCTCCTAAAATTCGCTCAATCGGATCTTCCATATTATCAACCCATCCCATGTACGGCTTACTTACGCCGAAACCAGCAAACTGTTGCAACGAAACAGGCAGCATTTTGATCTTCTCCATGTTATTGGCCAAATACTGATTTTCCTCTTGCCTTAGATATCCTCTCGTTGCAAATGCTGCATATATCAATCTCTCCTGATCCGCTGTTGTGTTTGCGCCAGCACCGTGGTAGGCGCCGCCTAGCATCATGAAAGCGTCGCCAGGCTCCATTTCGGCGGCGAAGCAGGCGTCTGATTTTTCTGGTGGTGGCATGCCGTAGTCCCAAAGGTGGCTACCAGGGACGAGGCGTGTAGCGCCATTTTCTCTGGTGCATTTTGACCCTGCTACGAATAAGCAGACCATTGTGTCGCGGCCTTGATGGTGACTTTTGGAGGCTGGATGCCACGTGTGGTAGATGTCGTCGTCACGGTGGAGACCTTGAGCTGTTGTGCCGGGACGGACGGAGAATGTTACGGTCGTGCTGAGTTGCGGTCTGCTAACGCTGGTATGGGATTGGTTTCCATGCTAGAAAACATTCAGTCTTGCCTATTCTTCAAGTTTGTTACAGGACTCGTGTTACCCAAGCGTTTTTTAGTGTGCTCGTCAGGAAGTGTTCATTCACTCTATGCCAAATGTCGTTTCCAGCCACAGCGACTGCATATGCTGGCGATTTACTCAACAGACCTGTCACCAATCTAGTATTTGAAGGCACAAAGTTCTCTCTTTCGTCTATTGGTCATTAGTGGAAAAGGATGAACCATCGGGAGATTGACACTTACCTTCTGCTTCTTCGGTAGCGTTGAGATATGGACGAATCTCCATTTCACATTGCGCAAGACGTTCCCGAGATATCATGTTGCGGATGATACAGCTACCGGATCTCTTCAGGCTTTGAATGACGGCAAAAACAAGAGCGTCCTCGCTGTCGGTATGGTAGTCTTCTAGATTTAGATAAGAGACTTCAGGCACTGCTTGAGGGATGGTTTCGTCTATTGACTTCCATAGCCCAAAAAATTCGTTTTCAGATCCTGAATCCTCCTTGGGAGTCCAAGAACCATGGATGAGTATTGCTGGAACCATGATATATTGTAAAAGTGCGAATGCAGGCCGGACACGCAATGAGACTTGATGTATGAATGCAATTGAAGAAAGTCAAATCCGAACGATGTCCACCTATGGTGAGAGTTGTCGGCTATCCTGAAGACATGCTTGCCCAAATTCTCAGAATACTTAACTATGATAAATACGGCATGTTCTGTACCCAGGTCCAGGCGAAAGGCTGAATGTCAATGCTGTTAGCGCAGCGGGGAAGCATAGGCGTCGCACGTTCAAGGGGGCAGCTGAATGAAGCCATTGCTCTTCATGAGCCACGCGGATGAGCAATGATTCAGGCTGGCAAAAGTTTCTTCGCCAAGGGCAAGTTGCCAATGAAAAGGTTCGAAGAATGTCACGTCTCCACTAGGAGTAATGGAGTCGCCGATGTTGCTGTGTCACTGTCTCAGCTGGTTGAAGTGAGCAAGGGGGTCGCTTTGAAGATGGTTCATGGTCGGGATGTTCTTGACGGTTGGAGCGTGAGCCCAGCTCAGTCAGATAGATCGATACCTATGTTACCGTACAAGCTTGGGGGAGACATAGAGTAGAAGTATGGCGGAGTCGGCGAATGGAGATCTCATCATCTTGGCACCTCTTAACTCCGGATCAAAACCGCGGAGCTACTCGACCTCAACTCCTATCCCTTGTACCATTCACTTCTCATTCATCCAACTCATTCCGTCGTTCATTGTTCTGCCAAAGTTAAGACAACATTTCCAAGGCTAAGGAAGCGGTGTGAATCCTCAGACCTGGCCCTGTGCGCGCTCTGATCAGGCATTGTATCCTGTTCAAGTCATTCACTTGTGCTCGTTTCCTAGCCTTCAGCCGCAGATGTGGGACCGTGAGTAGCTGTTATTCGTCGGTGCTATTCTTGAAGGCGGCGTCTGGACGTTTCGCTAACCTCAATTCTAGATTTTGGCCATTTGACCCTCCCTAAAATACTCCTTTAGTCCGCGACTATGCGTCAAGCCTCCCAGCCAGGCTAGACGACAACAATACAATGCGTTGTAAAAATGGCACGTTCTGAACCCATGCTATCACGGCTCGCCCGTGTTCTTTTTACTTGCCATTCAACCCATCATATTCTCGTGGTGCTGACCTCCATGGTTCCTTTCATTCCCTTACATGTCTTGTAATTCTGTGGTCGGAATCTATCGCGCTATCTGTGTCACAACTTTGGGCTCTTTACCTAGCTGAATGTTCCGACACTGATTGATCGACGATCTCGATTCTTGATTGCCTTTTCTTGCATCTTGGATTCACGACTATTGGTACATCCGATTATGTTCGACTTGATGAGTTTTAGGTCCTCAAAAACCTTTATTGTCACCACAATATGCGTGGCCATGTTCACGGTTAGTGAAATTGTATATACCAGTACTCCATCTTGACATTGCATAGGACGGCTTCATATTTGGCATCGTCGTGCCGATTTTTCCTTTCATACTTCAATCAAAGGCTTTGGTACCAGCCGATAAACGTAAGCTCAATCATGATCTCCGAGACCGTCTGTTCTTTGACTTCTACGAAAAGCGGAAATCTCACCCAAATCTACGTGACAAGATCGTTGGGGATGCAGTTTATGCCAGCACGTTGCCAGCAGTCTTCCATATCGATCTCAATGCGAATATCCTGTGTCCAACATCTTTGTGCGACTACCAGCTAACCATCATTTCTTAGTTCAAATATCAACTTCCGTACTTACAGCCGCATTTGCCGTCTCGGACTTCCTCGCTGCCCGTGAGCTTTTTGCAAATATAATAAACCTCACGTTCTCCTACTGACTCGATCAAGCCCTTTGTGCTTGGTACGTGGACTACTTCCGTAATCGAAGCGCGCCCTGGTACGCCGGGTTGTTCTTGATCATCGCTGGCACCATCGTTTTTGCGATAATCGACAGCTTCTGGACCTTCGTCGTCTCGCGACTCTTACAAGGAGCCTCTTCCGCCATTCTTTACACTGTTGGACTTGCTGTTCTGGTCGAGAACGTCAGCAAAGACGAGGTTGGCCGATACATGGGTACAGCAATGTCTTGTAATAATTTCGGCATGATCCTAAGTCCGCTGCTCGGCGGAATCTTCTACGAAAAGGCTGGAAAATATGCGGTTATCGGTCTTATAGCTGGTCTCAGTGCCATCGATATCACCTTGCGAATTATGATGAAAGAACAGCGTCCTAACGCCAACTTGGTTCATGAACACATCACGACTTCAATCGAGGAGCTCGGGAAAGCTCCAGCGTCGTCCTCATTATATCTCCCGACCATCACGGTGTCCACCATTGCAGACGCTTCCACAGAGAAACTTTGTACGAGTCCGCAAACAACATCCTCAGGCCGTCTCGCTGGCATTTACAAGCTCGTTCGCTCGCCTCGCCTCCTCACTGCTCTTTATGGCTGCTTCGTCAATGAATGCATAGTAGCTTCATTGTGTGCAGTTCTCCCGCTCTTCGTTCATCAGACCTTCCATTGGGCATCTTTACAGGCGGGATGTCTATTCCTGGCCATCGCGATCCCCGGACTTGCAGGCCCACTAGCAGGTCTCCTCGCTGATAAATTGGGCGCGCGCTGGGTAGCTGTCGGTGGCTTCTTGCTTACAACGCCATCCCTCGTCCTGATGATGCTGGCCAAAAATGACTCTGTTCATGATATAGTCCTTCTTTGCGTGTTTCTGTCCCTTGCCGGATCGTCCATCATTTTCTTTCTCTCCCCTCTCGGTGCCGACCTTTCTGCCGTTGCAGACGAGATCTCGGTTGATACTGGTATGGACATGTATGCCAGCGCGTTCTCCCTTATGAACTCGGCTCTTGCCGCAGCCTCTATCATTGGTCCGTTATTTGTAGGCTGGATTCAAAAAGAATTTGGATGGACGGGGACATGCGTCGCAATGGGCGCGATATGTTTATCCGGTGCCATACCCTGTGTAAGTTTTTCTATGTTTCCGAACATGGAAGGGAGACTAACAGGATATGCAGGCACTTTTCACTGGTAGTCGAATTGGAAGAATATCATCGACGACGGATGCACATCCAAGAGATGGTGGAGGCAAAGAGTAGGAAGATTCGGGAGAACGTACACTGTTCCTCAGCTATGGGAGGGACAGAGCTCTTCCCAGTAAGTATATAGTAGGAAGGTCTTTAATCATCGGCCGCCAAGTCCCAGGATGACATTGGATGGATGAATATTTCATAGTATCGCTCTTCATCTTTCAAATGATCAATTCCCGTCTACTGATTCACTATAATGATATCGATTCATCCTCGATGACTTCGATGATATAGCCGGTGCTAATATAGCCCGATGAGTCATTCATCGGAAGAATGAAGCTAACCATCGAGCTTTATTCAGGGCCAAATCATCTCATCCTCAAAGCGCTAGAGCCTTAACTACTCTTCCTTCTCTTACTGCTTTTCCACCCTGTCAAGGAAAGTCGTAGCGGCCTTGCGGTCTCAATGGCACTTAAATTGCTCATGAATCCATCCACTACAGGATCCTGAGATGAGTGGACCTTAGGTATCCAAGCGACTTTAAACGGCGAAGAAAGTAAGGTCCACCATTAGAAACGAAGTGGCTACGCATAGGTGTCGCTAGGTGGCCGTTCCACATCCCAATCGGGGTCCATATGCTTCAACAGACCACTAGAATATTGCGACTCCAAATCTAGGCTGTGGCAGGCTGTCTGCGCATCGATTGCATCCTCGACATCTGCATCAGGTATATCATATCGATCAATCAAGCATCCACAAAACATTGGTCCCAGAAGCCTCCCGCTCTGGCAAAACTCAGACTCTCGACGAATTTGCTCAGAGTGCAGAGACCTTGCTCGTTACCACCGCACGTTTCCAATGGTACAACCCGATCATTGACCAAAACCCTGACCATCTCCTCCTCCGCGCCCTGACAATTCAATTTCTCAAAATAAGCACGCCCGGCAAACGGCACAGCCCAACTAGCCGAAAAGCCATTCGTCGCTTCCGGAGACGTGAAGGTCGTGTTCGAAAGTGGGGTTGTAGCGTTGTACAGGCCCAAAGCGGAGAAAATATTCATCATATCATTATCGTGGCTGAAGTCCGCGAAAAGGGTGTGATTTTTTCCGATGGGAAAGGTGGAGGGATTGGTATCAAGAGTATGGTTTGTCGTTGTGTCGTCCTTGACGGGAGAGTTGGTCATACGTGCTATTAACTCGTTGACGTATCCGACACCCTTTGTTGGCCCGAGAAGGCTTCCTGGACCGTAGCCGTAGTATTTTCCAAGCGATTGGTAGTAATCGTACTGTTGCCATTCAGTGTCCGAGAAGAGGTAGCAGAAATCTGAGATTTTGCCTGTGGGGGAGGCGACAGTGTTGAAGGAGCAGAGGTCCATAAGATAGATTGTATCCATATCTTCGAGTCTGGCTGAGGGCAGGTCTTCGTTCAATCGGGCTGTGATGGGATGAGCAAAGATATTGGCCCACTTGTTCTGTGCGTTGCCGCCTAAATCGGAAGTGAAGGCTGGGCAATTGTCGATGCTTAGGGTGTTATTGTAATCTGCTCCTTCGGGAATGACCTCGATGTTGAGGGGGGGCACGTTCTTCCCAGGTTTCCTGTCCTGTCGTAGAGCCTGTTGAAAGCCTAGTGTCCAGTTGTATGCTGATTCGACGACCCTGTCTTGACCTGCGGCTCGAACAAATGGGACCGTCTGCTTCGCCAATTCCTTGTAGCGCTGGTAGAACTTGATGCCCGCATTGAACATCTCTTGCCGGCCAAATGTAGTTAACTGATCTGACCCAAGTGTGTACTCATAGTCGTTGAGAAACTCATATTTGCCGGTAAAGTTCCCAACCTTGCTCTTCAGGCTCGCGATCAGAGCACTATATGCCGTGGTCTTGAAAGCGGTAGGATCGCGAGCGCCATGGCGGGACAGTGTTTGAGCAAAGGTGATTGTGCATTTCTGGGGCACAATTGTCGTAATCTCCGATGGCATGCCGTAGTAAGGCGAATATTGTCCCAGCCAATGGGTGATGTTTGGTGTGCAGAAGAAGCCATCGAGGCCATTGCAGGCTGACGAGTTGGTGGAAACGAAAGATCTACAGCAGCGTTAGCCTATGAAATTGGCGGGTGAGTAAAGTGGCGGTCGCATACCTGCTAATAGCCAGAAGAGAGAAGAAGATAGCGAAGGCAAATACTATTGCAAGAGCGGTGGCCTTTCCCAATCTGCGTCTTGGTAATGAAGAACGGCGAGGACTTTCGCAATCCTCGTCGTCAGGTAGTCTATCATACTTGTGGTTTCTTTTTCGATTCATGGCCACGGTTCAGGCATGCTCCTAAGATGGATCTGATGTCCCCGCTGTGACAATGTTCTACCATATTGTAGTGGTGCCGTGATTGAGTCAAGACGCCATGAAAACGGTCACGGCTATGTCACGTTAGCGGATGAGCCTCACGATTGGGATCAGTATATTCCGGTGAAATGGAGCCACGACGGTCTTCAAAAACAGCACAAAGATATGCAAGCAGCGAAGATAAACAAATTCACTGTGGTGGGTACACTGGCGAGAGTCGTGGAATTGCAGTCATATCTGCTCTAACATCACCAATATATCCATGTAAGATCAAGCAGCTGGGCAAGAGAATATGTCCGTACGCGCACATAGAACATGAGAGCGCTGCCGGTGAGAAGGACCTGCAGTAGGAGCAGAGTTCCAATTGAACTTTCATACTCCTTCTTGACGACAACCTGGGGGAACATCTTCGCAAATGTCTATAACAGAAATTGGGTTCCACAGATATGGCGCCCGTCATAAACCGACCTTCATGCAATGCTGGGGTATATTTCATCAATAATCATGCGCCGAATTGCAATCCCAAAATGCTCCAATTCTCATCATCTCAGACAACATTCACCTTAGCACTCCACCACCCCTTCCCCGGCCCCTCCCAGCAGTTCCACGAGGCAGCCCGCTGCCTCTGGGTATACCCCGTGCTCTACCTGCGCCTGCCGTTCCTCGTGTCCGTGAGGGAGCTGGCGTGGAGTATTTCGAGGAAGCCTTGGAGGATTGAGGAGGGTGCTCTACGAATGACGTGTCGTTCGTCCTCCGAGCAGGTTAGCAAACATTAAGCCTCATCCAATGCTACAACCTACATGAATGTTGCATCGCCGTCACCGTCCGACTTCGCTCCACCACCCATCATGCCGTCGCGCGCGTCCATCTGCGGTCGCAACATATACGACCTCTTGAAGCTCTCCTGAACAGGCGCTTCCAAGAAGTCCACGCAGAACGCGTTCATGTTCATGCCATACAAGAAGCCTGCGAAGCTTTCCGAGAATCGACTCAGAGACTCGTGCATGAGCTGGAGGTGCATGAAGTTGGCCTCCAAATCTGCCATGCCATCGCTGAATTCGGCGAACTGAGCTTCTAGAGCGTCTAGTGGATTGTATGCAGCGGCTGTGGAGGCTTGTTGTGAGTTGCGAAGTGAATTTCGAGATGAGGGGCGCAAAGGCGTGGTGGGTCTGGAGGGGATTCGGGTGCGTGAAGCTGATCGCGAGCGCTGTCGAGCAGGCAGAGTGGCCTTTGGTGTATCGGATGCCATGAATGTGGGATCTGGAGGAGCTTGTTTTACTGCTTGTCCAAGGTTCGCGCCTCGGAGGCTCCCGTCCTGTCGCGTCTGGGCTTCAAAGCCCCGTGACATGGGAGAATACTATCATTAGACCAGCTGCTCCGTCTCTCCCTCTTCCTCCGGGCTCCCTTCAACTCCATGCCTACACCCACGGAACACTGACCGAGAGAATGTCTCTTCCTCCAAGCTATCCATCTCTGACACCATGACAGAAGTCACTAGCCTCCAAGGAGATGCCTTCTTCAGGGTTTGCTTCATCAACATTGATCTCGCCGATACATGACAAATACAATGCCGGCACAGTAGACTGGCCCCGACTCTTCGTCTCAGTCCTTCACTTCATAATGAGCAAATGAGTTCTCTTGCTCGTTTTCGCGTAGCTTCTTTGGTTCGCCTGGGCTACAAGTAGGTCTAATCTGAAGCTGTGAGAATGACTTATATATGGCATGGTAAGGTCTTGAAAAAGTAGGTCGGCGTGACTCGGCCTCACCACGTTCATTTCGTTCTTCTGCCATTATGAGAATCCTCAAAGTGTTGGCTTTTGTGCTTTCAGCTTTGCCTCTGCTCGTTCCAGCAGAATGTACTAGAGAATCTCTCATAGCAGCTCGGGATGCTTTCTTCAAAGGAGCTCCAGCAGCTCCGAAGAACTTGGCAGCAAATGCCAAAGTGGCCTTGAATAATAAACCGACACCTTTGGATTCGACTCCGTATCCTAAAATTCCCTCCAGCACGTGGACGCAACTACAAGCCCAGGCCGTGGATACAGAAATCTGCGAGATCGCGACTTTCAAGGTTGCAACGCAACAACTCCTCAGCACTCGTCTCAAGCTCGATTCTGCTGGCGCCATTTCCGAGATCGAATTCCTACAAGCAGTACAAGGAGACCAGTTCTTCCGTCCATCCGGCTTCCCAAAAACGACACCGCCAATGTACAATCAAAAGCAAACTGCCGCACCTCCACCGAAAATTCCTCAACAGTTCACACCAGAAATGGGCATGTTCGACAAAAAGGAGTCGATCAGTAAAGCAACATGTAAAGCTGGATCTGGGGCTCCACGCCTTTGGACTAGAAAAGAGCTCATGTATGCCGCTTCCTCTTATTGCGACGGTCTGAAAGGGGCGCCATACGACTCCTGTGTTTTCGCTGGATCGTCATGCCCACGTAATGAGAATGGAGTCACCACCACGCAAAATTGCGGGAGAGGAACAGGTGTGTTTGGATTCACGACTAGAGGAAGAAGATGGACTGTCGATACCGAGACCGGAGTCGTCCTTGGTGTTTTCTACTTTGATTATGGTGCAGGTCTTGCAGGTCTTGCGCCTCAAAATCTGTTCCTCCACGAGTACTTCAAGATTCAGGCAGGCACTTTGGCGTATATTCTTGCGCCTATGAAGAACATTCCACACAATCAGGCTGCGCTAAAAACGTTTACGCAAGCCTAGGCATCTGTCTCATAATGGATATTTTTATTAGATTGCGCTTGTCCAGTCAGATATGCTCTTCTTCTAGCACGAGATATTCATCATTCATGCCTAACGAGGATCGGCATTGCCGAAGTATGCTGAGGATCTCGTCGTTCCGAAAAGCAGACATTCTTCTTGTCATGATTGCGAGATCAACACATACACTCAATGTCTCTGCAGCCGGAGTTCTAAGGGCCAGGCCCTACAAATGGCGAAGTCGATCGCTCGACAGCGCCGTTGGACTGAGACAGGTTCGTTGATTCCGTCTCAAGAAAATGAGGGTTGCTCGGGAAGAGACTACGGAAAAGTATCTACATGACTGAAAAGCTTAAGATGAACGCTGTTGTTCGAAGATCGGTGCTGAACGCATGATATCCAGTCGAATATTGCTCAGGCGAGGTTGTGGATGAGCATCGATTGTAAGGTGCAACTCTCTCCTCTTTCTCCCCGATTGTGCTTGTCGTCCATCCAGTCAAGTTCGTCATCATGTGTGACTCTGCGCTACATGACAAAGACGAAATACCCAAGACGATTAGTGATACCACGTTCTAAAAATGACTGGGTCATAGACTGGCCTTGGTTTCACAAACACATGAGCCACACACAAAGACACGCGGTATGTACGAGTAGTGCGAGACCGACCAACCCAAATCTCCGACTCTCCATCGATTCGACTCGAATTTCGCGCCTGACACAGTCACGAGATATCGAGTCAAGGTACCGTGGTAGGATTACGACGCCCATCCGAAGTGATATGCGGGAATTCGGAAAGAAAGGAATGCGCGGGCTCCGTGGCCTCTCTGCTCTGGTTCGGCCTCGGAAAGTCGGAATGTAATCTGGAAATAGCTCCGACTCACAGTAATCTTGCAATGGTGTCAGGGAGTTTGGACGGTAATTTGCAAACCCCTGTCGCCTTCCTTGTTGAATCATGCTCACTAGTACCAGGTTACACGGAGAGCCGAATTAGGGTCTTTGGAAGGGGAGAGAAGAGATGAGCATACTCGAATCCGAGCGAATATTATTAGGGTGGTAGAGAGAGATGATACAAAGGCTTCTAGTCGAGTAAGCTAAGGTAGGGGTACGAATTAAACTTGTTTACATCTTCTGATACCGTAGCATCACACAACTAGCCAGTCGAAAATGCTACGATCCAAACCTCCTCGTCGTCGTCATCAACTTGCCACTGGCAATGACTAGAAGCCTGTACAACATCGATGTCTCGGAAGAAATTCCCTAAACCCTCCTCCTAGACTCCAACCAAAGCATCAATATCATGAGTCCCTACAAATCAAGCATACTCACAATGTTCAGGACAATCTCTAGAGGTAGAGGATTAAATCCTTGTGATTCGAGAGCTAAGACGTATGTGCATTGGGCTCCAGCCTGAACCGGCGAGTTTTGTTGTGCACGCAAATCCAATTCAAATCCAAGGCACATCGCCGTCCGATTCCTCACAACTCTATTCTTTCTCCTGCGACACCCCATTCATCAAAGGCGCCTTAACAATAGCCATATATCTAAGCGGATCTCCCGCCTGAGCATCCAACGGTTCCTCTGTCCTCGGCCTCGGAATGTGGAGCTGTTGACCTCTCCGTGACAGCGCTTCCCACAGCTCCATCCCATGCTCTGAATTATTCTTAACTCTTTCCACCATGGCCTCCTCACTCCCATGCGCTCTTATTCCCACCTGTCTAGCCGCTCCATAGTCAACAAGCAGCGTCCTATGATGCCTCACTTTGTGATCTGGCGTGTATGTCCCAGGCAGACTAAGCATACAGGGCAGTGTCTCCACGAGATCGAGGTCAATGGCGAATGTGCGTTGCGCGTTGGAGTGGTTCAACGGGATGTATTCTTTCTTTTGCGTGAAGCAAGGAAAGCAGACACGATGGCAGGATAGGAGATATAGATATTCTCCTGTTCGTCCGCAGGATCTACAAATCGTGGCCACCAGAGCTTTGTACAGGGTTGTAGGCGAGATGTGGTCTTTGTATTTGATGGCGAGGATGGAGCGCGTTATGTTTGGGAGGAGTATGGAGTCGAGGATGGCCTTGAAGCGGCGATTGGTCTGACGCAATTATAGTATAGACTGGAAGTCAAGCTTGAGCACGATGTTCAGGACGACCTCTAGAGGTAGAGGATCTAATGTTCCTAGACGGCTATCTGGCTGTAATTGATGGCGTCGCGCACCCGTTGGTAGGGCGTCTCCTAGGGCATTAAGGGCAATTGCATTCGTGGAGTCCATCTTGAGCAATTGTTTCCGCTCGACAATAACCAAAGCGGTGGAATTGTTCATTCCAAGGTTGTCGCGGATAGGAATCAAAGGATGCACTTTAGGTGATCTTACCTTGTGAATCCGGAGAGTGCAATGAGATCGTACCCCTGGATTAAATTTAGCACGATACCTAATCCGGCCATCTAGCCTTAGAAGGCAATGACCATGTACAGCCCAGTGAGATGTCAGAAATGCTCTCTCACTCTTAAAATGAGATAATTGACTAGGAATGTTCGCTTCTCATTTTGGGAACAACATCCTGGCCGCAGAACCGTTGCTCCGTGCGCACTGAGACACCCTATAGATAATAGAGAGCGCGGTTCGCGGTCATCGGCCAGGTCCCGTGATTTTATCAGACTCCCGTACTCAAGGCGAGTGGGTATTCGTGTGGATTACCTCTGGGTCATACAGAGGCGGTCATAGAGTTCCGCTATCATTCTGGACCACAGCACAGACGCCCCTGCGTTGCATAACCACTGTAGCTCTCTCGTTAGTTGCAGTCTCCGCTGTGTCCAAAGCATCACCAATAGCCTTATGAGTCCGGCACGCAAGTGGTGTGGAAACGCGCAACGATGACTCTCCTCGTCCAAGTACGCGTATCGAGCGTGTGAGTCGAGTCGCGGACGGCAGAACTAGCTTTCACTGCCCTCCTCGTATCGGCCCTTGATACGAAACCCCTCGCATCGCAAGATTGAATCCAGTCAGCAACTGTCTTCGTGTTTGTAGCCACCATGTTACATATTCCATGTGCAGTTTCCTACGCGGCTGTGTTTTTCTCGAGTATCAATAATCAGACTTGTCCACGGCTCGAGCGCGAAGCCCAAGCCAAGCATCCCACAGGCGTCGGATAACGGATTCGACATGGTCCGAGCCGGCAATGGGGGGTAGGGTGGAGCGGAAGACGACAAGATCTTGGTAGCATCGTTTGAAGATGGCTTGCTCACTTTTGATCATCTGCCAAAATAGATTCTTGTCCGTCTAGTCCTCCCTGCCTCGACGACAGCAAATTTCCTTGGAAGCTGGAAAGTGGGAGTTTCGGGTTCCTGCCCGATTCTGACGTATCATTACTTGGTTGTCAACACCATTCGGATCCAGGCCTTCCTGGTCTTAGCAAAGAGCGGTATATACTCAAGAGAAAACACATCCCTTACCATACTGTTTAGGAACAGCTCGACGCGCAGGATCGCTCGATATGCCAGCGCAACAGCTCGTGGTGGAGTGGGATTGTGGAGCACGATCAAGTGGCGACGGGTTTTCTTCAGACCAAGCCCTCCAGGCGCTGTAGTTGCATGATCTCAGGTTGTAGCGTATCGTCGTGGTGAGGAAACAAGAGTGGTAGTCGAGGATCCACGAGCTGGGGACTTGCTGGGACATTGCCCAAGGGTCCTGGGTTGGTTGGCCTTGTGCGTCGACCGATGACATCAATACACTCCGCAGCTTGTAGGAAAACATGTTCAGATCAAGTTGTACACAGTATTTCCTTCTTCCAACTGAAAATCATAGGGCTGAATTGGGGTCTTAGACCGCATTATCCAGGATTCCAGGTCGACTTTGCGGATTTGAGCCTTCCAATTGGACGAATTTTGCTGCAGTTTCCGCACGGGGTGTGATTTTTAGTCGAAAGAAGGATGATTAGTGTAGGTTAATCAATTATGCCCAACAGTGCAGCCATCCTTGAAGCTCAAATACACGTGTAGATCGGACATTTGTGGTGTTTTGTCCGCTTGGTTCTCGGCCAGCATCCCAAAATTACTCCCATAAGATCTTTCCTTTTCTCCCCTGCCATTCTGTAAGTACACAGTCAGAGTAGATCTTCCAGTCTTGCCAGTTTTGAAGACCATGCACAAGTCCTGTATGGTCCAAGTTTAATGCTCTTTAGCCCATCGTAGTCGTAATTTCTGGTTTTGGGAGTGATGAATGGCTTCGCTCGAGAGAAACATCGCTTACATCTTCACCTACTACCAAGTGGATCTCGTATAATCCCTGCAGCAACAAATATTGGTAGATCAAGGTAATTCTAAGAGGCTTTGGTAGAAGATTAGCCAAGCAATCTTTGAGTGTAATACAAACAACTCCAGTTGATTGGTTCCCCTTCAGAGCGTACCCTACCACGGGTAATATACCCTTTCTTCTGGGATATAGGATAGCCTTGGTCAATAGCCATTTGATCATAGAGTGATATTCAAAGGATATTGCTCTCGTGTATGTTCCTGACAACCCGTTGTGACCCCAAAATCCGGTGCATGCGACTTAAGGGACAGAGTCGAGATTGATGAGATACTTGCCCGATTAGCAGAGAGCTTCCAATGATGGTGGTATGATTTCGATGTCACCGGGGATAGTCGCAGGCCGTCTTCGTCTGGAATTCTGAGGGCCAAGCTAGCTAACCACAATGTCATTTCTTCTGAAACACGTCGCTTGAGGTCGATCGGAGATGATCCCCCACAAACTTCCTCTCCGATGCTCCATACTATTATTCAAAATAGGCATCTCGTTTGAATTTCGTGAGATCCCCGTGAAAATCCTGTAAAATTCTCACAACGAACCTGCGCGTCCTGACAATCGGCTGTCTTCTTGACCCTCAGAACTTGGACGAAGACGACTTGCTACTGTCCTCGTTGACGTCGAAGCCACAATAACGTCCCTTGTGGATTGGAATTTCAAGAATACACTTGGTTGGCAGAGATGATGGCTTCACATATATATGAATGCACTAGACATCACAGGGGTCTCGATTAACCTTTCTCTCCCATGATAGTACAATACAAGGTGACTTCCATGTACTGTGGTGACCGGCGGAAAGAATGTCAGCACGTCGATCTGCCGGAATAAAGCCGGAGCCAAATAGAGTGAATAGCAGGCTATAAGAGCCAATCGGAGTGTACATATAGGCTATATATGCATATTTTATTGGTGTGGAGGGATAACCATACTAACATTCTCTCCGCTGGCTTCCATAGTATGTTCTTGATCTATAAATGACTTGTTAATCTTTGTGAGCCCGCGTGGAAATGCGCTGGACCCAAGACCATATATACACCATTAGCCAAACCGGCTCCACCTTAAAACACAGACTCCACACTCCAGACTCCACACTCCAAACTCCAAACTTCAAACTCCAAACTCCAAACTCCAAGCAGTTCATCGCTCCAAGCCTCTCTTTCCGGATCGAAATGAAAGCTTCTACCTTGGTCTTTCTGCTGCCCGTTGCCGCAGTGACCGCGCAACGTATCCCTCAACACCCACCCGATCCATGGGTACCAGATCACCCGATCATGGTCGTAGGTGGTGTTGCGGGAGGTGAAATAATGGGAGAGGTCATGTGGGGCCGTGGCTGGGTGGTTATGAATATGATGGATATGGGGGAAGTCCCGGTGGGAGGCGAAATGGGAGGCGAAAACATGGCACCCCTTGGGAGAGGTAACGGTATGTTCCCTGGCATAATGACGCGGAGTCTTGTGCGCAAGAACAAATTGCGAGGTGACAAGTCTGCAATCGTTCCGTAAGTATTGGCTCAGTGTCGCATAAATGTGATGCTGCTAATAGCAAATGTCTCAGTGGAATTCAGCGCCATCTAAATCGGCGAAGGAAGGGATAGAGCCTTTCGTGGATGTGCTAGAGTACGGAGCACGAGCCTAGAATAACAATCCAATTTCAGTGGTTCTTGTCGCTGGCGGTGAGGATCCTTTGGGTCGCCGAGTTAAGAGGTGATGGAGCATGTCACCAGGGTATCTATATATATGTTTCTTTTCGCGAATTTAATCCAGTTGGAAAACAACTCCACGCCCCTTTTTGATGATCCATTTCCTAAAATAAAGTTTCGCGAAGACTAATTCAACCGCAATCGCTCGCGTAAAAACGGTTAGTCAGCATGCTGATATATCCACACCGCACAGTCTCAATGCTGAGATCTACCCCGCGCTCTTTTCTGTCCACACCGGCGCATACGCGATACCAAAGTAGCATGGCTTTTCTTGGTCCAAAACTTGCACTTGTGAAAAATCTTTGTGGGGCATCCACTGGTCAAATCGTCGATCAGTCCTGGCCGAGATCATGGCACAAGCTAGAAGGACTGTGCCTGAAGATCGACTCCAAAGCGACGATCGCAAGAGGCCTCGAGCAAGAAATTTGCAATTCCATGGCGGCCCATGGGACGCGCCATTCACGCGTCCCATCCAGGTCTGCGAGATCACTCCCAGCCAAGTATTCAGTTGCTAATTGCTAGGAGAAGGGCCAAGCCAATGGTGATTGTTCGTCCTCGTCGCGACGAATCCTGGACTGTTGACAGGTTGTGCCTTTGAGCTCGAAACCTGATTGTAGAAAACACTTCGGAAGGAATACCGTCTAGGAGGACATGGCGAAGAGTCTTGGACACATTCTTGGTCCTCGGTCTTTCTTCGGCTAGCGGCCGTGGTGCAGAAGGGAGCACCCGTAACGATGCTCCATAAGGTAGCTCCAATGGCTCAAGCGTACCGAGGCCCGTCGTGGTCAGAGCGGATGTCGCTTTAAGGTTTAGCGTCCGCTGCCTGTGGAATTTCTGTGCGAACTGTCAACCTGAAGCAACGTGGATCGATGACGCAGTGAGCTAGTGTTTGTCATCGCTGTAAGCATTTGTCAGCTGGCTGGGAGACCCACATCACTCGATACCATTGCATGAGGCTTGGGACAGGTGGGGCCGATTGATTGGATCTGGAGTTCAAGCCATGAGCCACGAGTATCAAAACACAACGGCGTTGGAAATGAAAGTGAAGGTGCATGGAAACACTACCAATGATGTAGTCCGGCATTAGAGCCAGTCTTGTAAGACTACCGCCGAGATGAATCATTTTAATAAGCAGCATTGAGTGACCAATCATGCATGGCGGACGTGGACAAATGTTCATAAATTGATCTCTGACCACACGGATGAATGAGAGGGAGATCGTGCAGTATTTCGGTGGATTGGTAACACCCCCACCGCCGATAGTCGCTCCGGCAGTCGGATACTTCACGAGGCGAAAACGGCAAACCCAACGCTTTCCGCGGACGAATTATGGGGCTTTAAGAACTCGGGACGAGAATGGTCAAAAGCCCGTGTACAACCCGGTTTCTGTCCGCGATCGGTTCTGAGTAGCAAGAATACAAGATGGATTTCATTGGAAATTGCTTTGGCAGACTACTGCCACAAGCAACACATAACGTCATATTCGCATGCCAAGCACCGCGGACCATTCAATCCTGCCAAGCTCGATACACGATTCTGCTGCCAAATTTCTGGCCCCGCTTGAGAACGACCATCGATCTCCACTTTTCGTGGTTGACGGCATTGATGTACCGTGAAGGCTCAATCGCCATACCAGAACGTGCACGGCGAGCCGGGAGGCCCCCAATCGCAGGCACATCAATATATCTTCCGGTGTAGAATTGAAAACTGGGCTCTGTACTGTGTACTTCGAGATGAACCTTGGAGTCCGAATGGTAAAGCTTAATCAGCTTTTGTAATTCTTGTGGACGAGTGTCCAAAGGTACAGACTCAGGATCTTTGTTCATGACGAAGCAGTGATCAATGTCTGGCTCTTTTGGTCCCAAGACAAACTTTTCTCCAGCTTTGATCCCAGGATACGAAGCAATATCTCCTGTTGGAATACTCGTATCGTCCACGACCTGATGCAGATCTGTCGATAGTATGACTTCCGTACCCTCGATAGTTGGGGAGTTGGAGAGATTGAAGTAACTAAGTCCAGATGGTTAGCAGGCGCGATCTGCCAATAGTATATTGACCAACCTATGATTGGTAACAGCAACTGCTGTTTCTTCGGTCTCCTCGTCGTCATTTACCATTGACGCTTCATACTCCACTTCGAGCACTACCACCTGACGGCCTTCGATTTGCTCGGTTGACGGATAATACCAGATCAACAACTCAACAGTACCGGGGTAACCCTCCTCCCCATCCACACTTAGATAGCTGAACTGAATACAGTCTCGCCCATTCCGTCTCACCTCCTTAGGTCCCTGAAATACCTTTTTCCCCCAGCCTTGTGCCCCTCCATGTAAAGAGTTGGGCCCATTATTAGCAGCGAGATCATAGGATCTGTTGTTCAACTTGTTTATTTTTGCGCCCGAAATGCGATTTGCAACCCGACCTATGGTTTCGCCAAAGTATGGATCGTTGTACTTTTGGTAAAGCTCAGCTGTAGGAAACCCCTGAACAATGTCGAAATCCCCGACACGGAAGGACTGTATGATGGCTCCAAGGGGGAGAAAGTTGAAATTTTGTGACATTGCTGTTGTGATTGTTATGATGAGACCGGTCTTTAAACTGTTGTATGTGATTCGGCAGCTATTCGTTCTCGATCATGCACTACAAAAGGTTCAGCAATTGCTGACTCATAATACGAAGGACAGAGATTGGAAAGATAGACTTTTGGATATTGGGTCTTGGGATGCCAGGAATGTTGATATGTCTTCCCACCATCGGTCAAGGACGGTGGTGCAACGGTGGTTCATCGACCATGCATTTGAGGTTTGGTTGAGGCTTGCTGTGAAAGTCTCATCTTGAGACTTAGTATGTATGACTATGTGTTGGCTCAAAGCATAGCAGACAGACTCTGGTTGCGTAGCCCAATGATGAAACGCATAGGTGGAGTAAGACCGTTGCGGGGAAAGAGAACGGTGATGTGAGCTAGACGACGTACTGTAGCCGACGCAGATTCTGAAGCAGGATCGTGGTTGTCTTCTGGTATCTCTTCGGAATCGTGGAGCTCGGAGAATATGCTGTCGATGGTTGATGGTTGCTAGCGGTCGAGAGGGTGATGTTGGGAAGGACTCGGACTCAGTTCTGTTATGTAGCGACACGTGACTTGCTACATAGAGCAACGATGTCTTTACGTCACTTTCTCATCCCCTCTTTGTCCAAGATTGATGCCGATGTGAAATGCCGATGTG
Source organism: Venturia effusa (assembly GCA_007735645.1). Lineage (NCBI taxonomy): Eukaryota > Fungi > Ascomycota > Dothideomycetes > Venturiales > Venturiaceae > Venturia > Venturia effusa. The sequence goes on along the minus strand of CP042190.1, from coordinate 716,767 downwards.
AAAAAGTTTTGAGAAGAAGCTGACAGACGCATAGAAGTCCGAAAGTAACATCGAAGTCGTATTTTACAATTATTGAATCAAGCTGTGCCGCCATCCTTACCACTCGTGACCTCGGTACAAACGAGCCCCGCTGTTGAGCGTTCTATGTCATATCCCAAGACGCCAGTTAGACATCAAACAACGCGCAGGTCTGACAACCCTCCGCACGAAAAGCAACGCTAGAACGCAATGAAATGGAATCTCTCCTTGCCAAAACGGAAGATGTACTGAGGAATATCATGTCATACCTGTCCCAACGCGTTGTCACTAAGGTAATCATTCATATCACCCCAGACCAGATCTTGTCCTTGAGCTGAATACTGATGGTACAGTAAAGCATCGAAGTTGGGTTGGGAGTATTGCGTCGTAAAGCTGTCCACATCCATAGGTTGGTCGAATAAAGGCATTTGCCAGTTGTCGGTCTGGAAAAGTTGCATGGCATCAAAACCTCGTTTTTGTGCGATGGTCGGCATCAAGTTCCCTGAGAATAGGGCTGGCTCGTACTTTGTCCTAGGCGACATCTGCGACACATCCAGATATGGACTGTTGTGCATTGGAGGGGTGGTTGGTATTTCTCTTTTGTTGTATGGATCTGCGACGAAAGACATTGCTCTCGGTGGAGAGGGAATCCCATGAGATGAGTCATCTGATGCAAGACCTGGTTCCGACTCTTCACTCAGTGACGTTTTACGTTGCTTGGAAGGTATTCCATTTGTTTCCAAGCACCGTTGCTGGAGAACAGCCAAGTCATCTTCAAACCCCTCGTGCTTGATGGGCGCGTCGTTCGTTGAATGCAAAAGATCCAACCTCTCCAGTATGTCGTGGGTCAGTGGATGGCCTCCATTTGTATTCTTTTTCAGTGGCTCTCCGGGCCAATTGTCTCCCTCTTGCAGTCTTCGATACAATTCGCGCAGACCCGCCACAAGCTGTGATTGTTGTTGTTCGAGCATTTCAACGTATCTATCACTCTTATTAGACCTAAAATTGAGTGAAGCTGGAGCGATATCATACCCTTTGGGATACACTTTGTCTTGTGACTTTTTTCTTTCTCCAAACACACAAATTGCGTTGTCAGCCTTGCATCTCAAGCAAGGGCTTGCGCCATCGCACTGCTCCCGTCAGTACAAAGAGTCCAATTCTTGGCAACCTTCCGTACCTTTGATTTCTTCAATCTGCATCGATCGCATGCTTTGCAGACTCTTTTTCGTGCGTTGTCTGCATGGTCTGAACTTTGGGATGAGGCGCGGTGGGGAGATGACATTGTGAAAAAAAAAAACCAATAGCCAGACTGAGTTGGAGATGATTGCCAAAGATGATTGTGTCAAGCCACAGTACCGAAGAGTACTACGAGTCCGTTCGCAGTGCAATATTTTGGGATGAGGGGTGAGATTCAAACGTTGACGAGACGAAAAGTCGAATTGCTTCAATGGCGGAAAGGCGTGGTGAGCTATTATACTGGCCTGAGAGAGCAGGGGAGGTTACGTCTCAGTGACCCAAGCTTCTTCCTATTGGTACCTGCCCGCATCATCAACACCATCGAATGATTAGCACCCGCATGCAAAGCCAGCCTAATGGCCTTCTCTCTCGGAGGGACTCGAGGTGCAAATCCGCCGAGTGTCTGCAAGGGTAAGCCATGCTGAGCTCGTGCCTTGCGAGCCCAAGATCTTGTTTTGTCAGGGCTCCACATTCGAACGGTAAGCGGCATGCTTCACGGCGGTTGTGGCCGTGAGAGGCGAGCGTGGGAGGTGGGAGATCATCGTCGTGCCATCGGATCGAATCATTGTCGGATGCCGGAAAGACACACTAACCGGACGGCCGTTTCGCTCTTACGACAAGAGCGGTGATAAGGAAACTTCATGGAGATGCTTCGGGACCGAATTCCTCTGCAGCTTTTGCTTCGGTCTGGGAATTTTCACGTCTTGCCAGACCTCTGTGCCCGGTTTCCTAACATACAATGCTCATTCATGCTGATAGGCTGAAGCAACTTGGCGGGCTAATCAACCTCGTGCTTGTCAAGCGAAGTACTCTCGTATGCCATGCAATCCGATCCTCCAAGCCACCTCACGCGCACTCCCAAGACGCGCGGAGAAGATCGATCTCCGCCGGCGGTCATGGGCAGGGCGGACGAATTCGAACTCCATTATTCTTGGATTTCGCATCCCAAGACCTCATGATGTGGAGGTGGATCGGGTTGTGGGAAAACCGAAAATCAGTTCCTGCTCACCTCATTGCATCCGAATCCCATAAACACATCGGGATTGAGATTTCACTCGGGAGTCGGGATGCGAAGACGATGACCAGCCGTCGACATGGGGAGCTCGCGACTGAGGGCACTTATGGTCGAGATTTCTAATCACGAGTAGATGAGTGAGAAACCGCTTGGCACTGTCATGATTGCTAAGCCAGCTCAATCTCCGTCGTGTTCGATAAGAGAGAACAACAAAGGCGGTGCGAAATCGTCCGCTGTATGACTCCCTGTGTTGCTGTTGCTGGGCGGAAATTGCATCTATAAAGGCCCTGGTCTATAGCCACGAGTACCAACTGTGGCACCTTGGAAGTATTATTGGCATACAATCGCATTCACCCCGGTATGCACTAAGTCATGCTCGATAAACAAAAATGCATGTACCTCCAACCACTATAATTAGCCTGTGTACAGTGTAGAATGAACATACTAGCTCAATATTCAGCGGATTGTTGCTATATCTCCTATCCGCCTGATTTAGTCCACCCGGGTTGCTTGCGATGTAATCAGTCTGGGAGTAACATCCTTCTGTGCCGTGCTTGCAGAAGCTCGCCCAAGAGGAACAGAGTGATGTGTGGATTGCAAAGCCTGCCCAAAAAATGGACAGCCTCTAAGCGTATCCCAGCCACTCCCTCGGATTCGGACAACAGGAACTCCAACTTCTATTTTTCGCACTTCGTACTCCGAAAATCCCAGTGCACCGGTGCGTTCAACTGACAAGAAGCTCGCAAGTGAAACTCAGGAGTGAATGCCTTTCGAGCAATTCCATTTGGAAAACATGTACACTGCCTCCCTTGGGCTTCTCAAAACCGCTTGGCTCATCTTGAAACTCGCAAACACTCATCAACAAGACGCCTCCCCCTCAGCGCCAAGCTACCGAGACACGGGTCCTTGGTAGGAGGGGCGGTGGTATCAAGAGAATGACCAAGAATTCTCCGCAGTCCGCGGGTTTCTGCCTGACGCCTTCGCCTCAGTTCGTATGACCTTAGCCGATGTTGCCATTCTCTCGATCGTCGTCTCAACATCCCAGAGCCGAATCACATTACTACGTGCCGCTTGTAGCATTTTTAGACGATGCCCGTCTGTGGTAAATTTGCTCCTCTGACAAAGTGTAAGCGGGGGTGAGAACCAGCACAGTCAGCTAGGTAGTCGCCCGCATATGAGTTGCAGGCCACAAAAGCTTGTCTTCGCCGATCTCAACAGCCCAATCAGCGGGTCTCTCTCACGCGTATCTCGAGTCTGTGCCCACTTCCGATCACTGTTAGTATCAAGACCGCACACTTTAGGCAACATGTAAGCTTTCAGAGCTCGTCTATTTTGGCGATGAAACGGACGGAGCCAGTAATCTACAAGCTTTTGCAAGCCAACTTGATCTTGGATGCCCTATCGCAGCATTAATGCAGCTACTGTCGAGTTCTGACGAGCGTGCTAATGGCGTGTTGACAAACCCGGTCGTGCTCGAAAACCACATTCTAGGCTTCAGAATCCGAACCCGAACCTCGTTTCCCAAGCGACGACGAGACACGGTCACGTTGCGATACGAAGTGGCTGATTCGCTAAACCATCGTTGCGGCTGTGTAGGCAACGAAGATGCAATCAATATACGCTCGAAACTCACCTTCGACTTCCTCGATCGATCAGCCACTGGAGATGAAGCCATCCTCTTGAGGCGGCTTGGCAGAATAGCATAGGGCAGGGTGAAGCTTCACGACACGCGTGAATGCAAGCCGTATAATCGCTGTAGCGGGTGAACGGCACTTGCAATTCTCGTACGAGGAGCAATTCGAGGACGCTTCGTGCACATCCGACCACGATGCAGACAGACCTGCTGAGCAATTGTGCTGATTCAACTGGCCAGTCTTGGAACGAGAGATGCGGGCGCCGACTCCAACGGAAATCGGAGTACGGTGTCGACCCGTGTCCTGTCTTGGTCAGCGATTCTTGCCAAGGATTCTCGGATTCACATGGAATCTGGACTCCTCCTCTCTCCAGTGCACCGGTACGGGTGTCCAGTCGTTATACCTAGCTGGGAAACTTACACGAAGTGGCTCTTTGCCAATCGGAAATACAGAGAGATCACAATCTCCATCGCGAAATCCGTAGGGCCATGTGAAGCAGTATCCATGTAAGTCTCCAGCTTTAGCATCTACCACAGTACCGCCCTCAGGGTCTACCCCCAAGATCTACCACGATCCCTCTTGTACAAATTTCACACCTCAATCGCTGCTGTCCAGATGACTGTGCAGTCACCTCCTCCACGTCAGTGTTTATTTTTACATGCAGGATCAGCGAGCACGTTGTAACCTAGCGCTGGAAACACGAGGATTAAATAATCCAGTCCGGGGGCGTATCAGTGACGCCAATTATATCATCCGACCTCGGATCGTGCACGGCAAGCTCAGTCATGAGCCGACAAGTGTATGCGGTGAAGACGAGACGCGGTGATTGTATGCCAAGATTGTGGACGCACATACACTGCGCTTGTTCTGTGGGATTCTGCAAAAATTCGCGTGTGCCTCTTCGAAATATGGTGTAGAGGTGATGTCCTGATCACCAAGTGCCTGAAGGAGCAAGCCTAAATCAAAACACCTCAGCTCAGTCGTGATAAACCAGCGCAATCCAGGACGATTTCAATCAACAGTAAAAACAGGCCGCAAGGAGTGTTGCTTCACCTATCGGTCACAGCAGATCCTGGAATTACATATCGATCAGTCTACCAACCAAGAAGTGCCAATCGAACTTGTAGAAAGCGCTCGGAGGCGCGCTCACACGAGTCCCACGTTTGCAAGAAGACTGAAGAATAGACTATCGTGATGAGGTTTGCTTCCTGCGCAAGCCAATATTTCGCCTCAATCCCCATCCTCACCAGCATCCGAAGCGACACTACTCCACCTCCTCCTTCTCGTTGTCGAGCCATTGCCAGTGGACAACGACATTGCCCTCCCAGGACTAATAGACCTATTTCTCGACACCCCCATTTCCAGAATATCTTCATCGATCTCATCCTCGTCCTCCAGTTCTTTGAGAACCGATTCAGGTGGCTCTGCGTCAAATACCGCCTGGATGTCTCCATGGACTGACAACGAATTGAAGAAACCGGATTTGTTGCGTTTTACTGGAGCACCAGGTTGGTATGTCCGTTGTTTCCAAAGGTATCTGCGCTCATATAGGTTGATGAAGAGGAGGAAAGGTAGGTTGAGCACTCTTGCTGCAGTGATGTGGATCTTGTGAAACCAGCGGGGCGTCACGCAGAACCGTAAGGGCACTAGAATAGCCAAGGCCAGAATGTTGAAAGGTGGCCGATAGGCAAAGATTGCGTCCGACTTCACTCCCTCGAAAGTCAGCACTGCACGGCGGAACTGTATCTCTGCCGTCGCATCTGCGACTAATTTGGAGAAGGTGTTGCTGAGCATTGACACCAGGATCGTGAGAAATAACGTGTTGCCTAGGAACGCAAATGCGACCATCAGAATAGGTCCAAGAATGAGGTGGAAATCCGTCGAGCGTTGGATGCCCGTTCCGTCGAGCCCGAACCAGATCCATAACATCCACTTTCCAATCGTCGTTGAATCCGTGGGATTGCCGGTTTCATTGGGACCGCTCCACCTGCTGAGCCATCGCAGGGCCAGGAGAAATCCTCCAAAGCACCAGACAGCGATAGCAGTGAGTACCAAGAAGTCGCTCATCAAAGCTCGGAGCGATATGAATAGCAAATTCTCTGGCATGACGTTGAAAGCGATTCGTGGGAAGATGATCGGTGCCGCGCAAGCAAGAACATCCAAAGCCTGTCTTGCTTCTTCGATACTTCCGACGGACCAGCCATGCATGCGGATACAGAAATACATGATGTAAATGACGATAAAGGTGATGTCCAAGAAGGACCAGAGATTCTGCGTGTGGACCTTCCACCCGTGCTCCAGGACTGAAGCAAACTCGTCCAGGACCCAACCAGCAGCATACACAATAAAGGCAATTTCCCATCTACTGAAGTAACTGTAATCTCGTCGGACCATGGTTGCAGTGTACAAGAACATGAGCATAAGAAAATGTAGGACCTCGAGGATGTTCCTCGTTCGAGGAACCACCATCCGATATTGGTTCAAAATGGACGCCTTTCGTGGATCGTACAGACTGATGCCTTTTTGTTTGTATCGATCCGGTATGAGATCGATAAAGGAACTTGGCGTATACACCACGCGTCCAATGTAGACGGCCTCGACCACTTTCTGGGATGCCGTGCTGCTAAGGAATGTCTTGCTTTCCGAGATGATGGCAACTTCCAGTGCAGTCATCTTACCATAGCCGTGGCTTCCTGTGTAACCCCATTTCGAAGCACCGAGACTTTCGCAAAGGACCTCATCTGGTGCGCCCTGAAATGGTTCAAACCCGGCAACGAGGATGTTGGCCAAAAGGAGCAAACCTTGTTGGTTCGGATTGTCCTCGTGAAAACGCCGGAAAATCCTAGTTGCCAGAAGCTCGCACAGCGTGGCTCTTGTCAAATTGACAGTTTGATGATGCGCTTGATAGGACTGATCACGTATGAATTGTGATCGATTCACCAAGAGGCAATAGACTGAGACATGTCAGATAGTTCTGCCAATAGATTTTCCAGGGCTGTACTTACTGATGGATATATCCGTACCATCACCATATAATCGATCAACTAGCGGCCTCACTAGGGAAACATTTATGCGGGGGCCTTGCAATTGCTCCAGCGTGTATGGATCATCTGCGGAGGGAATTAGTCGAAAGCGAACGGGTATATTGGATTTTCTACTTACCGATACTAGCGAGCACAAGTCTTCGTATTCTAAAAGCTTCATCAGCCTACTGTCGTCCAACAAGCCGAGCAAATCTAGAATTGCAGCATGCGTGAACATTCGAACCATACCTGTGAATTGTTTTATAGACCGGAAGATTTGCATGCGGATAGGGTTCGCTCCTAGGGCCACGATTAAGACATCCCTCGTGATCAGCTTCAACGCCCTCCTCAATATCGCCAAGCAATGTCTCCTATTTCTATGCGTAAGCATCTACGTAATCGATTTCCCCAAGTGGTGGCCTTGCCGCTTCTTCGCGTTCTCGTGCTGACCATGGTCAGTTTTATCTCCACACACAAAAAAGAGAAATGGACTTTCAGGATACCTCGTCTTAGAGTCTCAGAAATGGTTCTGTGGGTCTGAGGCCTGGTCCAATTGGGGCGGCGTAAGTTGCCCCAGGTAATTCCGCCAGTCGACATAGCTCTAACCCTATTTGCTAACGAGATGGCATTGAAATGATGGAATTGATGATGAAGGATACGGTAATTACCCAGGACCCGAGAATATGGAGACCCGCGGCAACGACCTGTAGATAAGGGTTTCCCATACTAAGGAAAAAGCATGGGTGAGCGGAGTTGAGTCACGTGTCGAAGGCCTAGAACCGCCCAAGTAAATCTTCTGAATCTCTTCGAGCCGTAACATTAACCAACCCGAACTCGCAATTCATTTTGAAATCGCATTGTTACACAGGTATCTGAGATGAGATGAGATGAGGTTAGACTGAGATGAACGGCCCAAAGTCCGGAGCGAAGTGCTCACTTGAGATCCACGCACGCCTTGGTTCTACGACTCACGACTCACGACTCACCGAAAAAGAGACTCAACTTGTATGAACCGATCGATCTCTATGCTACCATTGAATCACTAAGACCTGCTTCAACTTCTTCCAAATGTCGACAATCCCCTCATCCCTCCTCTACCAAATCCCATCCAATGCCGCTCTGAAAGCCCAATTCGTCGGGCAAAGGCTCGAAGACATGCAAGCCCCCGCAGCAATCATCGATCTAGCCGTCGTAAAGAAGAACTGTAGATTGATGCTTGAAGCGGCAGATGCTCTCCAAGTCCAGTTTCGAGCTCATGTCAAAACCCACAAGGTTGGTCTCCGTTACATCTTCGGAGTCTTCACAGCAGAAGAATCAGGACTGGGAAACTTATGTTGAATATTTTTAGACTTCTGAGCTGGCTCAGTTGCAGGCGGGAGAGACGGGGCCGGTGAGGTTGATCGTATCGACTGTCCCTGAGCTTGAGCATATGATCCCATGGCTTTTGGAAGCTATCAAACAGGGAAGAATCGTCGATGTATGTTCACGTCCCGGAATCACGAATTCTGCTCATCTTGACATGTACGTAGGTGCTTTACGGCGTCCCAGCCTCGCCATCAAGTCTGCCCCGTTTGGCGAAGCTTGCCCACGTCCTGGGAGGCTCGGAACACATCTGCCTGATGGTCGACCACGTTGACACCCTCTCCTTCATCTCTCGCAGCCACGCACTCTGGCCAGGTCCCGTCCGTGTCTTCGTGAAGATAGATACTGGGTACCATCGCTCCGGTATAACCTTCGATTCATCTCAATTGAATCGCATATCCACGGCACTGTCTGAGCCGGAAACCAAGGAGAAAATATCGCTCGTGGGTCTGTATTCCCACCTAGGCCACTCCTACGGCTTCAACACACCGACCGAAGCCCTCCAAGGCCTCCTCACGGAATTCTCCTCCCTCGCAAAAGCAACGGCAGCCATCCGAGAAACCCACGGTCCCCTCGTCCTCTCAGTAGGCGCCACGCCAACAGCAACAGCAGCCCAAAGCCTCCTCTCACCATCATCCCTGACCGATCCCGCCACGAAAGCCGTAGCAGATTCCCTCCACCAACAACTGACCGACCTAAAAGCCCAAGGCCTCCTCCTCGAACTCCACGCAGGCGTCTACCCAGTCCTGGACATGCAACAATTGGCAACCCACTCCCGCGCTTCAAACCTCTCCCCCGACAACATAGGCCTGAGAATCCTGACAGAGGTATCCTCGCTCTACCCGGATCGCTCGAAACCCGAAGCCCTCATCTCCGCCGGCTCCCTCGTTCTAGGCAGGGAACCGTGCAAGTCTTACCCGGGCTGGGGCGTCGTCACACCATGGATCCCTTCTTCCAGCCGCCGCCGCAGCATTAATACCCAACAACCCACCTTCCCAACTCACTACGACGAGGAAACGAGGACGGGTTGGATCGTCGGTCGCGTATCACAGGAACACGGTATCCTGACCTGGGAAGGCCCGCTTCCTGTTCCCGCCCACAGAGAATTAGAGATAGGGCAGAAAGTGATGGTATGGCCGAACCACGCCTGCGTTGCCGGGAGCGGGTTTGGGTGGTATGTTGTCGTTGACTCGGACAGTGGGGATGGGGATGTTGTAAGGGATGTTTGGGTTAGGTGTCGTGGGTGGTAAGCGTCGCTAGGCCGAACGAGTTCGAAGGGGTCAAGTTTTTGAAGAAGTGGAGAGGAGACAGATACGGGTGACAAGATGATGATGAGAGCGTAATTAGACAATTCAATGATATGGACGAGACCGGGTTGAACAAGAGTCATATAGAGTGATTGGTCGAGAAACGATCGAGGACATCATAACGAAGAGGATTGAAACAGTGTGAGAGTCTTCGAGTCGCTTGACAAATGAGATGGTCTCTATTAAACAAAAGAGCAGCTAAACCAGCTTCCCGTCGAAGCTCAGCTTGGTTAGTATATGATGATGGCACGCACTCATAAATTTTTCAAACCCGCAAGCCGTTCCGAGAACTGACCAGACTTTACCCAGTGGTTTCCTCCTCAGAGATAATAATGACGCCTGTATAGCATCGCCAAATGAAAGGTTCTCTTACGACAAATGAAGATCAGTATTCGCCCTCTTGAAGCGGCATCCGCTGGAAGAACAGACATTCCAAAACTCCTTCTCATTAATGTCTAATTAGTAATAAATCAGTCCGCATGAGTGGGTATAATAGAAGAAAGAAGAGAAGAGTCATGCATAGGAAAAAGTCCTAGCAACCATAGGACGTGACAAAAGAAAACTCCAAGCTTTACGCAAGTTCATAAACAGGTGGAGTGACACCCAACGTAGCTGGCGGCGACTTAACAGACTTCTCGCTCTTATGTCTCTTGAAGAAGGCCAGTAGGCTCGCCAGACTCGATTTCTTCTTCAATGCAGGACCAGGAGCAGAATCCTGTCGGAGAGGTGAAGGCTCCATTGCTGACTTATGCGGCATGGGAGGTAGTGCCATAATCACAGACTCCTTGTCGGTATCTTGATTTGAACTGACTGACCTCGGAGAATGAATCGATGGAGCTAGAGATGGAGGAGTACTGGGGAACAAGGCGAAATTGGCGGGAGGACGAAGCGGGGCGGCAGGTTCGGGAGAGGTGTTCGGTCTTCTTTCAGCGTCTGTACCCGAGGAGTATGCTGAGTCGATGCCACCTTTTGGGATTCCTGATAATTCCACGGGAGGAGCCTGATTTTGGTATTGCTGTTGTTCTAGTTTGGACGTATCTGCCAGGGAGACAGCCGACTTTCTCTTGAGCAGCTTGCTTCTTGCGCGTTTCAGTGTCGATTGGGGTTTCGATTCTGCATTCCCGTTTGTCAGCTTCACATCAGAAGAGCTCATAGATTTCAAATCTGAGTCCTTGGGAAGCCTGGGAGATACTGGTTTCGAGGGTGAAGCGGACGCGCTTGCGTTGCGCATAAAGTAGCCAAACTTCTCGCTCGTTTTGATGGGCGCAGGCGGCGCTTTTTTTGTTCGCGTTTTCTGCTTCGGTTTCGGCGAGCTTGAACGCGATACTGATGTGCTTGCAATTGGTGCTGGGTTTGTTTTGCGTGGCTCCTCATACTGACGAGCAGGAACTTTCTCCTCGTACCAACGAGCGGGTGTTCTCTCCTCCTTACGAGGAGAACGAGGTTTCTGCTCATGCCTGAGAGAGGTTTTCTCCTCCTGCTTACGCGAACGTGCTGTCCCCTCCTGCTTCTGCGAGCGAGATCTGCTTTTGTCTTGCGATGGGAGTGTAGCCTCGACAGCACGTACCACCATGTCAGGATCTTTTGGAAGAGCTTTCATCTCCCGCTTTGAATAACGCGAGAGTGGCGCAGCATTTCGAATGCGGTCGTCACGCTGTGTCCTCCGTGCGGTTGTTGATATTCGAGGGGAATTCGCGTGAGACGGGGCACGAGACGATTGACGCGATTGTGGTTTCGAGCGGCCGCCCGCCTATGAGACTGTTAGCAATGTCGACCGCATTCTTCAGCAAGTCGGCGTACCAAAATCCTTCTGCTAGCGGCTCCAGCACACTTGGCCATCTCGGTAAGGACACTGCCAAGCTGTGCGATGGCCACGCCCAAACTGTTGCCTTTCATCTGCAGCGTCCCGAGACACTGCATCCAGCCTTCGGCATTGGCCTGCATTGTGTGATATATCTCGATTGACCCAGCATCATCCTCTGGCCAATTGCCGGCAATCTTTTCCAAGTAGTGTGACATCTCCGACGTGGATTCCATGGCCTTTTTAATATCAATGGTGAGATCGCTCATGAGCATGCGAGTCCGACTGACGACCTGCTCTATGCGTTCATTACCTTCAATGATCGACGTCCGAAATTGTTTATCGTCCAACATGGCGTCAAAGATATCGACATGCTCAAGCGGAAGCTTCAGGTAGCTGATGCGTTCCTTGATATCTGCCAGTGCCAAATCCAGGTCCTCCTCAGTGGTTGCGACGAAATGGTCCACCTCGTCGACATGACTCTGCAAGATCTTGACCACCTCTTCATCACTCTTTGCCAATTGCTGATGTAGCAAGTGCACGCCAAAGGCAATCTGGGCCAGTATCTTGGTCAGAGGATGGTACTGGGCTGTGGGAGTGGATCGCCATATCGCGTTGTAAGTGTGGATTGGCTTGGTTGCATCCAGTAGTCGTGCTCGTCTTGCTTTGGCAGAAAGGTTCCTGAGTCGATCAGGGCGGGTTGTGGTTTCAGGAAGGGCAGCGTCTTCTATTGATTCGGTGAAAGGTGCTTGCATCGACGGGATTGGATGGGAGGGTGTTTCCGGTTCATCGTCGTCCGAAGAGTTGTCGTTCACTTCAGTACTTGGCTTGCCACTGTAGTTGTATCTTTCGTGCGCTCTCTCTTGCAAAGCAGCCATCGTGCCCAGTCTTTTCCGTCGTGGATTTCAGCCGGACCAGCGCAATTGTACAGCAACGGATGCAAGGTGGATTTGGAGTTGCCGTGTGTGCATCCAAGGCGATGCAAGGTCACGGAAAGCAAGGCAGAGAGGACATGTCCATGGAAGAATGCGTCTGGGAGGGGAGATCCGGCAGCCGACGCAGGACCTTAGGTGCACGCGACCTGGAAGATGCAGGACGAGATGAACCGTGACGCTAGGTTGCAGAATTCTGGGGCGAGGTGACGATGGCAAAACACGGCAACCTCAGCAACCACCAGCAAACACCGAGACCAGTGAGTGAGACCAGGAGGGATTGCAGCGGGAATCACGGCTGTCGCATGCAGCTAGTGATAGACTGGTGCAGGTGCGGCCTATTTTGAGCATCAAGCCATTGCTGACAACTTCTTCACCTCGGCCCCTGAGCGAGTCGAGAATGAGGACGGGAGCGGAAGGCGGATGGCCGACTGGGGAAAAGGAAAGCCGATGGGGCTTGGGATTCATCATCTCGAGATATGGCGTGGAACTGGTGATTGGTGTTGCAACACAAGGCTGGTGTTCAGGCTATCTACAGGTCCTGTGTTGTATCCCCGCGTCAGGTACAACTTGGGAACCATAACCATAATCATACCACTCCTACTATAGGCACGAGCTCTCGCCATGTTCCGAAGTAAGAATGGTTCTCCCGTCTACCGGGCAATTAACGACCCCTGACGCTGCCTGGATTTGCGCCAGCATTGCCTTCTAGAATACTACGGTCCAGTACGTGATGCCACGAAGAACCATTCACCTACGACTCGCCCAAGCTGCTTATCCTCATCTCCCAATAGCTTTTGCGCCTAAGCCTTTGGTAAAGCGGGAGGGAACCAAATAGAGCAGCTAGTAGGTCTGAAGAGGTTTAGCACAGGCGCAAAAGCCATCCATATAGGTTTAAGCGAAATTGGCGACTCGTCCTATTGCGTACGGCAGTCATCCCAACTCCCAAGTCAGATCAGTCTACGCGCCACGGCTTTCAAACCACTCCAGCATCGAGTCATCAACTCAGGATTCGAGAACAATGGACATGAGAGCATCACGATCGATGTACCTCAATCCTCATCTTGGCAGGCACAGTTGACGGGACCTCATCAAGCACAGGATCAACAAGCTCACGCCAATCATACCTCCCTCCTCACACTCTCTGTCCTGTGAGCGCGGCTCTGCAAATTCTTCTTGTATGTGTATTACTACGGATAGCATCGCAAACCTGGCTTGCTCGATTTGTCAAGGCTCGGACTGCGTAGAACGCTTTGATGCAATCACTCAAACACGTAAATCCTAATTCCTGGTGTCATGAAAACTGACAGGAATACAGCGAGTCCCAATTGAAACAATGTACCGCCAACCACAAGTCCCTACCTAGGGCACTTATAATCCACCTTTTGATCGGTCATGACTCCATCAGCCTCCCTTCTAATAATCCCACTCTTCAGATACACACTCGTCCTCACCTCAATCAACGGGTCGTCGCTCGCTTCAATCCCCTCAATATACCTCGGCATCGGATCATAAATAATCCTCTTCTGCTGTCTTCCAGCCGACTCACCCTCATCATCTCTCCACAACCTCTCCACAAAAATCTCTCCCATCTCCACAAACTCGTTGCTTTCCGGCCACACCTTTGCAGAGTCATTCACATCGTCGCCTTCCTCGGCCAGCTGCGCTAGGAGCCTGTAGCGAATCGATTTCTTATTGTTCAAGCGGTTGGCGAGATCGTCGAATTGGTAATTTGTGGATTGTTTCTTTGCGTCGGCGGGGGAGAATTTCATCACACCTTGCCAGGGAACCAATCTCCATCGGAAGTACCTCTCCTCCCCTTTCTTGTTGATGAATTTGTAAGCGTGGATACCGTGCCACTGCTCCGTCGCAAAAGAATATGAGTGCGCTGGTTTCTGATTTTCATCGAAATACCTCGCGTGCGGATATTTCGTGAAGAACCTCTCCATAGCTTCTTTTGAACCATCTTTGATGGCTTCGAATTGGTCGAGGAAGGCTTGGCCGGTGGATACGACAAAGCCGAAGGCGTTGTTGGTGATGAGGTCGTAGTGTTGGTGGCCATCTTCGGATATCAGGAAACGGATTGCGAAGCCACGGGACCCGTTTTCGCCGTTGTCGGGGAGGTCTTTGAGGCCGGTGTCTGTGCTGTAGCGGAGGATGAGAGGGGTGCTGGCGGTCGAGAAGATGGGGGCTTTGCTGAGGTTGGAGGCTTGAGGGGAGGGAATAAAGGCTCCCTTGCAAAGTTGACCTTTCGCATGAACTGTGAAATGTTAGGCTGGAACTTGGATCTTGAAAAGACTCGCGGATGGAACGTACCTGGTCTGTAATTCTTGGGCGTGTCGAACGTAGCTCGCATAGTGTCGATAAGATTGTCAGCGAGCTTGTTGACGTCTGGATTATTTGGGAGAGGCATTTTGGCGTCTCTGATCTCGTTGACTTAACTTGCTAGGCTTCTTCTTCAAAATACTTAGTGTTTACCTCTGAACAAGGACCGCAAATATCATCCTTTTCAAGTTTCCTTGAAGTCATGATACATTGTGTACGTCAATGTCCTGCCTCCACGAGGTGCCCAAAACAGCGTGGCATGGCATCATAGCCGCAGTAGTAACGCATTTTACACCTTGCCATGTCAAATGAGTAGCTCATACGCTCGAACAATTCTCCTCATGTTCAGATGAGATGCGGTCTAGGCCAGAATCCCGATGTGGTGCTTTGGACTGATGGTAGAATCCCATGAAGCTTTTCCCAATGTTCTGGTTGCTAAGGTGGTTAGCAATGTCACTAGGCTCCAAAATATGCAGGATGATTGTCATCAAGCAGGAAGGCATTGGCCAGAATGTTTGAGTCGTAGGACGAAGGTGGAATGACACAATCGCAACGTTTGAATGCAGTAGCCTTTGCGCCGGCCCGATATGCATGTATCTCGTGAAATATCTCCGATATGCTAGATCAGCTCGGTCCATATGTATCTCTCACCATTGTGTAGATCGGAGTGTAGGGGTGTTGTTGTCAAGAAGGGCTTTGGTGGTGCATTCATTTGTAGGGAGAGTCCGAAGCGGACTGCGTTACTATACTAGTCCCAGTAGTTTCCATCATGTCTTGCACATGATTATACTTTACGTTGTGTGTCAGGAATTAGTCACCTAATTTATTAGTACGCACATTATAAAATATATATAGTATACTAGAGGATCCCGGAGGAATCTTAGAGATTATCTTATTAATATAATATATTTCCGATCTAACTACTTTAAATCTACTATTTCTAATATTATAATCTCTCTAAGTATCTTAAAGAAGACTAGAGAGGAAATACTATCTAAGATATCCTATTAGTACTAGTAGAACGCTTTAGAGAGCGGAGATAAGTATAAATAGGTTATTTAGACTATTAACGATAACTAATCGGATATCGATTCCGTTAATAGGCTTATTACCGTAGTATAAGAGGAGACCGAAGCGGGTTTATCCTACGTTCCTACTTTTAGGGCCTATCTAGGTTAAGGTAGGTAAAACTTATCTACTAGTATTAGGGAAGCCGTAGGAGGTCCTATAGAGCGTACTAATAACTAGGCCTAAATCGATTAGCTCTAGCGTAAGCGCGACTAAGTCTTTATACGTAAGACGCGCCTTAAGAAGGCTAAAACCGAGCGTTAAGCCTAAGCTAAGTAAGAGTACTTATAATAGGCTACCCTCGACCCGGGACTAAAAGATAAAGTAACTTATAAGCGAGAAGTACTCCTCGCGAAGTCCTAGAAGTAGCCTAAGGTACTAACTAGCCTAGATAGCGCTAGAGAGCGCCTAACTATACTAATAATAATAAGACCTAGTAGTTTAGAGATAGACCTAACTACCTTAGTTACTCTTAAGAATAAGAATAAAGTAATTACTAAGGAGTTAGAGTAACTCTAGAAATAGATAAAGAAGAATCTTTAGTTAAGGAAGATTACTAAGTTAAAGCGTATTAAGAATATAGTAGAATCTAGAGATCCGCTCGTACTCTTAGCCCTTACTCTAAATAGTAAAGAGGAGCTTAAGAATAAGAGGAATACCGAGCGACCTTATATACCCTAGACTAAAGTACTAGAGAAGTATATAGGTAAGAATCGAGTAGAATTTAACGCCTAGGCGTAAGATTACGACGATATATTTACTAATAACCCGACTTATTTTATTAAGAAGTATATAAAGGTTACCTTTACTAAATAGTACCTAGACTCTACGTTAAAGAATACCTAGATAAACTTCTATAAGAATACGGGAGACTTCTATCCCGGTAGTCTATTATAGAGTATAATAAAGGTAAAGATACTAGATATACTAGGTATACCTATCTAGTAAATAATAAGGGTATCTAAGTAAATCTAGAAGTACCGCTAACGCGTTAGGTAGATACTAAGAGAATTACTCGAATACTTAAAGCCTCTATAGAAAGAAGCTAACGTAACGGATAACTTATAATAGATTCGTAATTACCTAGGCGCTCTTTATAAAGAAACCTAGAAAGAGTTAGCCTTTCGCCTAAAGATAAAAGATATAACCTTAATAGTTATAGAAGAGAAGGCTAGTAACTTTACGGTATCTATAAAATAAAATCGGGATCCTAAAGAATTAAGTAAGTTAAAGAAATATAAATCCTCTAAGTATAATAAAGATAGGCGCTCTTTTTATAAATATATACGAGATAGCGGCGAGAAGGACCGTAACTTAACCGGCTAGAAGCGATCACGCTAGAATAGGCTAGATCGTCCTAGAAAAACCGGTAGCGGTAGATATAAACTCCGCTATTTTATATATAGACGCGAAGGGTATATAGTACCCGAATATAAAGACGAAGAAGCGGTAAAGGCCTATTAGGAGAAGAGTAATAATAAGTACGCCTTCTAGGGAAAAGATAAGGGTTAGTAGGTATAGTTTCCTACCTTCTAGCTTATATCGAATTAGAGATATACCTTAGAAACTAAGGAATTATCTATAGTTCTATAGTAGTATTTACTAATAAACTAGTATCTATCTAGAGTAATATTAGCCCTAAAGATAACCCGTTTAAAGTCCTAGTAGACCCGGGCTCGTATCTTAATTTAATAGATATAGTAACTACTAAAGAAAGGGGGCTCTAATAGAAACTACTACCTTTCTTTATTATAGCGGACGTAGTAAATAGATCTACTATAATAATTTATAGTATCGTCGAGGCTAAAGTAACGCTTACTAACTTATTTAAAGCCTAGGTAATCTATATAGTCCTATTTATTATTATAGATCTCTATAAGTACTAGATATATCTAGGAATACCTTTCTATAGCGACGTTAATCTAAGATTAGACTTTCTAAAGAAGACCTTATTCTAGCGGCTCTAACCTAGTAACGCTAGAGCTAGATTTGTCTAGATTAGCCTAGAAAGACCTAGAAAGTTCGTAAAGTCTCTTACTTCTAGCGAAGTAGATTACTACGTTCTATATATCGACGTAGTAGCCGATAGAGAAGAGAAACTACCTAAAGCGTACTAGAAGTACTAAGATATATACTCTAGGGGTACTACTTTATAACTTACGGAGTATAGTAACTAGAATCTAGCTATTAAGCTAGAAAAGGGCGCGAAGGTCCTCTTCTCGCCCCTTTATAATATATCTTCCTCTAAACTAGCCGTATTACGTATATATATTAAAGATAACCTTAAAAGAGGCTTTATTAAGCGATTAAGGTCCCTAGTAGGGGTACTAGTACTCTTTATAAAGAAAAAGGACGGCTCTTTAAGGCTTTATATAGATTATAGGGCGCTTAACTAAATTACTATTAAGAATAGGTATCTACTATCTTTAATAACTAAGTTATTAGCTAGACTAGGTAAAGCTAAGATTTATACTAGGCTAGATATCCGAGAAGCCTACTATAGAATCCGTATTAAGAAAGGCGATAAATAGAAGACTATCTTCTAGACTAGATATAGCTATTTCGAGTATACGGTTATACCGTTTAGCCTTACTAACGTACCTATATAATTCTAGGAATATATTAATACTACTTTAATAGGCTTAATTAATATATTCTATATAGTATACCTTAATAATATTCTAATCTACTCTATATCTAAGGAAGATTATATAGAGTATATTAAGTAGGTCCTAGAAAGACTATATAAATATAAGCTCTACGTAAAGCTAAGTAAGTACGAGTAGTATACTAAGGAGATAGAGTTTCTTAGTTACGTTATTATATCTAATAGGATTAAGATTAACCCGTAAAGGGTCGCGGCTATCTAAGATTAGCTAATACTATCGAGTATACGTAAGATCCGCGTATTTATTAGCTTCCTAAACTACTATAGGAGATTTATCTTCTATTTCTCGCGTATCGCGGTACTACTAGTCTATCTAACCTAGAAAGAGCTAGATAGTACTAGAGGCGGATACGCGTAGCGGCTCGAAGAGTCTAGAGGCCTAGATATTAGTAAAGAGGGGAGAGCGGCTTTTTAAGAGCTTAAAAATACCTTCCTAACTATCCCGATTCTAGTATACTTCGATATAGCCCTACCTACTAAGGTAGAGATAGATATATCTAGGGGCGCTATAGATAGGATTCTTAGCTAATAATAGACCCGTACCGACGGGAAAAAGGTATAGAAGCCTGTAGACTTCTACTTAAAGAAGATAATTATAGAAGAATATAACTATAATATCTATAATAAAGAGTTATTAGCTATAGTAAAGTACTTACTCTACTAGAAAAAGTATCTTAATAGCTTAGTAGCCTTCGAGCTCTTTATAGACTATATAAATTTATAATACTTCCTAACTACGAAATAACTAAATTCGAGGTAGATAAGATAGTTAGAGAAACTATAAAGATTTAACTTTATAATTAGATATCGGCCTAGGAAACTAAACCTAGCCGATAGAATCTTAAGGAGACTAGACTATATACGTACTATATATTTAGATACCTAAGAATATAATAAGCGTAACGTTAACGCTCTCTAGGCTAAACTAACCCTTAAAGAACTATACTTAGTTAATACGATTATCTTAAGGGACCTTCTATTCTCTTAGAGGACTTATATATTATTTAATATCCTAGTAATATACTATAGATTATTAGACGTCTTTACTATATATTATATATATACTCGCTCTAAGGCGAAGTCTAGTAAACTAGACTTAGATATTAAGAGTAACTTCGAGAAGCTAGAGGAGACTATAAGCTAACTAGAAGTAAAAGACGATATATCGTAAACGGTTATAGAACTATAAACTAAAATATAGGAACTTCTACTAATAGAACTTCTAAGTATACTTACTAAAGAGTATAGAGCTCTAAGTCCCCCTTATATATTAAAGAAACTAACTCTAGTTCCGAATATAGTATAGGAAATATAAGAAGTACCTATAGGCCTAGCTAGATAAGCTACGCCTCTACTACCTCCGTACGAAGCTAGAGAGAGCTAGATTAGCCTAGAAAGTCCTCCCGAAGTATAGAAAGGCTTATAATAGATATAAGGAGTACTAGCCGATATAGAGCTAACCTAGAATCCTTAATCTATCCTAAAAAAATACGTTATAGACGTAGAGAAGAGGAACGTACTCCTTAAATATTATAATAATCCCTTAGTAGGCTATTTCGGACTATTTAGGATATATACGAAACTAGTATAGAAATATAAGTAGAAGGGTATAAGAAAAGACGTAGACGACTAGATATAGAACTACCTATTATATAAGAGGGCGAAGCCGCCTAAGTATATACTATACGGCCTACTTAACCTACTTCCGGTTCCGGATAGGCCGTAGAAGGAAGTAATAATAGATTTTATTATAGAACTACCCCTAAGCCGGTTTATAGGGCTAGTCTATAACTAAATTCTCGTTATAGTATACCGCTTCTCTAAGATAGCGTACTATATACCTTTTAAGTCCGTATAGGGCGTAGCTAAGCTTACGTAGGTCTAGATAAAGGAAATTATCCGCCTATACGGTATACTAGATAAAATACTCTTAGATCGAGAACTAATTATAAACTCTACCTACTAGGATATCTTTACCTACTACCTTTAGGTAAGAAGGGTCCTTACGTCGGCGTACTACCTATAAACGGATAGATAGACGGAGAGGTAGAACTAGACTTTAGAGTAGTACCTAAGAATCTTTTACTTACTAGAGTAAGACGACTAGGTATAATAGATCTATATAGTAGAATACGTATATAACGATAGTACCTACTTAGTAACTAGATTTACCCTATTTAAGATAAATATAGGTATACTACTAAAAGAACTAGATATAGCGGATAAACTATTAGGGGAAGAGGAATCGCCCCTCGCGAATAGGCTTACTACTAAGGTTCTAGCTATAAGAGAATAATATCGCTAAAAGATAGCCGCCTCTAATAAGTATTAGAAAGATAGATCTAATAAGAGGAGAAAAGATATAGAGTTCTATATAGAAGATAAGGTACTTATCTCTACGCGCTATATAAAATTACTAAGGCTAAAGAAGAAGCTAGATAATAAGTTTATAGACCTAGGGTTTATTCTAGGCTAGAAAGGGCTAGACGTATATAAGGTATACCTACCTACGCTCCGTAGAGTATACCTAGTCTTCTATACCTTACTCTTAGAGAAATAGTCTCCGCCTAACTCTTTATAACTCCTAGGAAACTAGATACTAGATACCCTAGAGAGATATAGTAACGAAGAGAGAGAAGTATATAAGGTACTTTAGAGGCGCTAGAACTCGGTCGGGTAGTAGAAATATCTAACTAGGTAGAGAGAAGAACCCCCTAAGAATAACTCCTAGGAGAGAGGCCCTACTATTTTACTAGAGGTAATAAAAAAGTTCTAGAAGAGTATTAAAGTACTTCCTAAGAGGGGAACGAAGTAGGCGCGCGGCCGCGCTATCCTAGAGAGGGAGTAGGGCGACGGAGTAGCTAGGACTAGGCTAAATTAACCTAGACTCGAAAAATATAGTATAAAATACGCTAAGGTATAGCCTATTATACTATAGAGGTTAAGACTCTAACTAAATATATAATACTACGGTAGATATACTTAGTAGTAGTAAAGAAGAATAATAAACTTCTTATATTCTAGAGTACCTAGCTAAGTAAAATAAGATTACTATACTATTAGAGCTTAAATTAGGATATTACTATATAAGATTATATAGTAGGAACCTAATACTATCTTTATAAAGATAGTAACTAGGATTTACGAGTAGGAATTTCCTACTAGAATCCTAGATTCTACTTTAGATACTATGGATAGAATTTAGAGGTATTCTAAATTCTATATTCCTTAGAAATTTAATAGGGATCCCTAGTAAAAAGTTAGAAACTATAGAATAAGAAGTATTCTATAGTTCTAGAATAATAGATTCTAGTAATAATTCTATAGAAGACTATCTAAGTAGAAGTCTAGGAATTAAAGAGGATAGAAGAATTCCGATAGAAAAGGACGAATAGATAGGTACTACTAAGATTTATATATAATTAGTATATAAAAGATAGTAACTACTATCTATAAAAGATATAAAGATAGAATAAAAAGTATAAAGAGTACTTCTTCTATAGTATTATATATATAGATTCGGGAAATTTCTAGACTATTCTAGCCTATTTAGAGGTATTACTATTCGTAGAGGCCGGAGGCTAGGGGTATTAACCTAAACTATTCTATAGAACGCTAAATACTAATTATTAATATTAATCTAGAGCCCTTAGGCCTAGATCTCTCTAGTTTACGCTAGAAAGCTTAAGCCGCGGCTCCGCTATAACTACCGCGCCTAGTATTATACTTACTACTACGAGCTCCCTTTAAAGCTTTTTAAGTAGCTATAGCTACTTTCTCCTAGTCCTCCTTCTTCTTCTTACGCGCCTTACGCTCCTTAGGGGTCTCTATAGTACTAGCTAGGGCGAATTTACGCTAGGATAGGTTAGAAAGATCTATTTAGCGCTAGAAAATAACTTACTTTCTTAGGAGTATAAAATTTAATCTTATTATTATCTAACTTATCTAGTTTATTCCGACGACGCTTCTCTTAATATATAATAGCTAAAGACGAGTAAGAATAACCCTTAGCGAGTATACTAGACTAAGAATTACCCTCTAAGCTATCGTAGAGGAAGAAGTTATCTATAAAGAGTACTTTACTACTAGTCTAGGTTAGAACGTACTAGATAGCGCTAGAAAATAAACTTACGTATCTAAATATATAACGATCTCTCTAGCCTTCTTCTCTATTACTATTATATCCCTTACTCTACTAGTCTTAGATCTATAGTCGGGGACTACGCCTAAAAGCTTATCTAACTCTATAATATAGAAAGCGTACTTCTTATTAATCTAAGTAGAGATTAGTATAACTAAAAAGAAGGTTAAAGAGGGAAAACTATTACCTTAAAGTAAGATTCTCCCTTCTCTAAATAATAGTCGTAGTAATTACTCTATTTATCGTCGAATTTAAAGCTATAAAGTTAGAATAGCCTAGTTTACGCTAGAAAAGAGGTAACTTACTCTATAATATATAAAGTATTAGTTAGGAAGCGGTACTAGTAAGCGACGTAGCCTTTAGCGATCTAATAGATATAGTAGAGATAGAACGACTTATAGTAGGGCTTATTAATATAATCGGCCTTATAGCGAGCTACTATAGTTTAGGAAGCTATAATATAGTTAAGGTAGAATTCTTCTAACCTAGAATTAGCTAAATTACGCTAAATAGCGCTAGAAATCTCGGCGCTAGTAAATACTAGCGTAGAATTAAACTTATAATCTTAGTAAGAGGTTATAAGAGAGATAGAGTTATATTAAGGAAAGTTCTTTATTAAGTAGTAGTTACTACTAAGGGTCCTACTATAATAATAATATTATAATACTATTATTGCCGTTAATAGGTCTAAAATAGGGGTTCTATTAGGAATTGGTTACCTGATTTATTAGTACGTATATTATAAAATATATATAGTATACTAGAGGATCCCGGAGGAACCTTAGAGATTATCTTATTAATATAATATATTTCCGATCTAACTACTTCAAACCTACTATTCCTGACATTGTGCACTAACAGACAACGCATTCAGTAGCTTTAGAATGAACGTTTACGTACCATAAACACTGGTCAAAAAAGCACTCGCAAAAAGGATTCACTGTCCAATTTCAAAAGTCTTTTCCGCGGTCTCAGAGCACGTGATCTCATATCATCATCAGCACAAACCAAAGCCTGCCCACGTCACAGTCATAGTCACTGGCACTTCGCTCCATATCATTACTCATATCAACTCAATTTTAGCTGGTTTCGACACTCAGTCAGCAATCAACCCACTGAGGTCGCACAAGACCCTTGAATATCTGAACAATGACTCGTATTGTACCGTGCTCAGATCGATATCGAGAAGCCAATGTTTGTTTACATGATGGACGCACCTCTATCGCGGAAGCGCCGTTGGCCGGTTGGCCCCTGAGGATCGGAACGTTCTCTGCAGTCTGCAATGCAGTCTATCGATTCTATCGCCACTCAACAGTTGATGTACATACAGCAGCATCAGCAGCAGATGGCTGTGGCGTCTGTCTGAAGGTAGAACACTGAATTGTTGACTACCGTCGCAACTAGTTGCCAATGGACGATGCGCAAGGTAACTTCTGCCAAATAGGCTATTCTTCAATATCTGTCTTCCTTTGTTTTTGACTCCATATATGCGTCTCATCTAAACCAGGTCGCTTCATCTCATGTATGCATTTAAGCCAATCAGCTCCATTTCATGCTTCTAATTCAACTCAACAATCAATCTCTTCCCACTCACTTCACCTCTTCTCATTCGATCCAAAGCATCGTTGATTCCCTCCAATCCACCCGGCGCAATCTCAGCTTCAGGAGCCGTGATCAACCCGTCCCGCAGAAGTTTTTCAAGCCACACCATAATCCCCTCTCCCGCCTCTCTGACCTCGTGATGAACCTTGATAGGAACATTGTGATGAACGACACCCTCACCTTTCTCCTTTGGCAAACCAGATAGCGCCACCAAATGCGATCGCAAACCCGTTCCCTCCTGTCTCAGAGACCGTTGGCAAAGCTCGGCAGTCGACTTTCCAATCGTGTCGATGGCGAAGCGGAGATTGTTGTTTGTTACGCGTCTGATGATCTGGACTGCTCGCTCGGTATCGTAGGAATCTACGAGGAGATCGGCTGAACTGGTGGAGAGCGATTCGCCGTGCTTCCCTACGTCGACTACTTTTATCACGCGCAGACCGATTAATTTGGAGAGCTGAGCGGCAAGCTTGGCTGTTGCGGAGGAGCCTTTGGATAGCGTTAGACCACTAGTCTCAGCGTATATGGAGGGCAAATAGCCATAGCCAGGAAAATTGAGAGAGAAGAGGGAAGGAAGACGTACCACCCCAAATCACAATCCAATCACCGCTCTTCGGCCTTTCGTCATCAGTGATGGATCTCAGACACTCCTCCCTTACATCTTTCGGAATCACCTCTTCCTCAAGCCCCTGCAAAATCTTTCTCAAATTAGGTCCGATAGGCCCTTTCTCGACAGCATCAAAATCTACACCAAGGCAAACACCAAGTCCCAAAATGGCAGCAATGAACGCAACGCCCAGGCCCGCAATCGACTCGCGCGGCGTCGAAATAGGAACGCGGCAAACGTTGTAACTCGGCGCTATGGCGTAAGATTGATACGCCGCTTTTCGCAAATCGCGGTAGTCGGTTGAGGCGGTCAAGATGATGTCGCCTTGCTTTACTCTACTTGATGGGTTTGCAGGCGCTTTGACGACGGTGCCGACGATATCGCGGCCGGACAGGAAAGGGAGAGTTGGGATGCCAAAACCAAAGTCCCTATTATTCCCCGTTCATGTTAGACCTCGTTGTTGGCGGGGATTTAGGAAAGGGGAGATACGAACGGTGATTTCCAATCGATCGGATTCAATCCAACAAATAGAACCTTGACGACCAATTCGTCTTCGTTGCTTGACTCGATTTCTGGTGTCGCATAGCCCTCCACGATTTCATATTTGGATTTTATTGCCTTCAATAGCAAAACTTTTTGCGTTGATGGGATCGTCTCATTTTCGCCTACCACCTCCCTCTGGAACTCAAACTCAACCTCTTCAGCAACCTCGCTTTCAGGCGTCCTCAATCCCGCTGCTGCGATCTTGGCCCGTTTCGCTGCTCGCGGTTCGGGAGATGGCGATCGCAGTCCATTTATCGAGTTTCCCCAATGGGTTCTTTTTTGCTTGTTTGGAACAGCTGCTGTAGCTGGGAGTGCGGAAACAAGAGACATTGTTGGATGCGAGTAATGTCGATGCTTGTTTAATGGGATGGTATCGAGGGGATTATGATTCATGCGGTCCTTCTACGTATATACTCGATTCTAAGCGATCGGGAGGCTCCTTTGAGGCGGAATATGCTCCATGAAATTATCGTTCGAATCGGGAGTCGCTGAGGAATCGGGATCGTCTTCCACAATTCGTCTATCGAGGTGTGAAGTTGTTATCGGTTGCGAGTATGCCGCGTCGGGTAGTCGTTCCGACGGGATGATGATGGTGGTGGAAAAAAACAGTTGGGCCTGTGATTCTTCGGAAGCACAAGACCGATCCGATAAATGCTGTCGAGAAAGGTGATAGAGAGGGAGATGTGTATGTATGACGTCCCAAGTCCAGGTAGAAAGGTTTGAAGAATCGCTTAATCTATGGGATTACTCGGTCGGACAAGCGACACCGCCTTGAGGTACAAAAAGGCCGAGGACGGAGAACTACTGGAAATTTCCTTTGTACCGAAGACGTCGATCGGGCGTATTTTGTCGTCATCGTGGAGGTGGGTTGGGGATAATTGTTCTATCAGAGGGTAGGCTGGGATGTTGATTGCTAATGGTGTTGTGACGTGCTTGTGCTAATAATCACACCATCCGGCATTTATTGCAGCGAGAGATAACGTTCGCCGTATATGTGATAGAACCTGAATTATGCCTTAAACCAAGGCTGCAGATTTACTGTCATGTATCACGGACTATAGAACTTGATGATCGGTCTGTTACATGTTTTGATTCTTGGTGTCTCTATCAAGCAGCAGTACGCGCACTCTTTCTGCGTCCCTGTTGCTCCGTCTGCTCTGGCCCAGCTTCAGCGGCTCTTTTCAAGGAAGCATCCTTCAGAGCGCCATTTCCATTGCCATTCGTTATGCTGACACCGTCATTGTGCTGCTCTTGAGGAATTTCATGATCTTGCTTCGCTACACCCGCTTGCCATTGGTACCGATATGCTGCGTGATCCTTACGAGGAAACTTTTGTCCAGCTGTCTCATAGATATTCTCACGATATGTGCCGCCATCAACTGCGTAGTCGTCATGGAACAGCCCACGTTTTCGAAGCTCTGGCAAGAGCAGCTCGATGACATCGACGAAAGTCCCAGGCTTGATCGCATATGCCTGACGAGTTGTTAGCTGAGGCCGCACAAATAGAACTAAGGGTACTCACAATGTTGAACCCGTCAACATCGGCCTCGTCAACCCATCTTTCAAACTCGTCCGCCACCTGCTCGGGAGTGCCTACCACTGTGGCTCCCAGTCCACCAACCGTGATGTGTTTTGCAACCGTATGTTTTGTCCACTCCTTCACGCTGGGAGAAGACTTGGACCATCCTTCGACAGCAGATCTGATAGCGTTGGACTCCACGTGCCTCAATTCCTGATCGTCATCATACTGCGACAGATCAATACCAGTCCAGCCACCGAACAGGGCCAAGGCTCCGTCAATATCCCCATATCTTTGCAGATCTTCAAACTTCTGATTTGCTTCCTCCTCGGTTCGCCCGATGATTGGACATATGAGAGCTAGGAATTTGACGCTTTGCGGGTCACGCCCGAACTTCTCGGAAGCTTGCTGTCGGATATCTGCAATGTTTTTTGCGACAACTGAAGGACTATGGCCAGCGACAAAAATGCCCTCTGCGTGTTGAGATGCGAAAGCTTTCCCTGCTTTTGACGTGCCAGCCTGCATAAGCACGGGGGTGCGCTGAGGAGATGGCTGGCAGATATGCGGACCAGGGACTGTGTAGTACTTTCCTTCGTGGTTGATCTCACGAACCAATTCTGGATCAGTATATACTCCAGTCTTACGATTCAAAACAACCGCATCATCGCGCCACGAGGACTGCCATAGTTTGTACATGACTCTCAGGTACTCTTCTGCTATGTTGTACCTCTCGTCATGTTCTGGCTGCTCCGTTGCTCCCAGGTTGCGCGCAGCAGAATCCAAATAGCCAGTCACTATATTCCAGCCTAGTCGTCCTCCAGTCAAATGATCTACTGTGGACAATCTCCTCGCAAGATGATAAGGTTGCTCGTACCTAGGATTCTTTTAGTGGAGTCGAATCTGTATGAGAGTGAAGGGACATACGTCGTCGCGACTGTGACTCCAAATCCTAAATTTTTCGTTGCTGCTGCCATTGCTGGCACAATGCTGAGAGGCTCATTCACGGGCCACTGAGCACCGGATTTGATCGCTGGGGTGAGGTTCCGTGGCCCTTGGTAGACATCGTAGCCTCCTAGGACATCTGCGATGAATATGCCATGGAACTTTGCGTCCTCAAGAAGCTTTGCCAGTCTGACCCAATGGTGGATATCATTGAAATCAGAGGACTCATCGTCAGGATGTTGCCATAAACCGGGACTTTGATGCCCTGAACAGCTTTCTACGAAAGCATTGAGCAGAAGCTGTTTCTTCGCGCGGCTCCCATTTCCGTTACTAGCTGTGGTCATTGTCAAAAGGACTTCAGAGTAAAATTTCACGATGAAGCTGAAGTGAAAAAAAGCAGAGAGGATGAAGATGTTGTAGCAAGCTCATGCGCAATGTTACGTCAACTTGCCCAGCAATCGTACCTGCGAGGGTCGTGGTCGTGGCAAAACCATTCGCCTGGACACGGGAGACGCGACAAACTATAATAAACCTCTCATCCTGGCCTACATGCGGAGTGTGAAGAGATGGGGAGGAGCAAAAGACACGTGAGGAACTGCATGGCGTGCTCACACTACTGCTGAGATTCAGAGCTACTACCGAATGGTGGTGTCCGAATGGAGGTGGACATATAGGAGATCGACCATCACACCATTCACCTAAAAGATTGCGTATAAAATATGTGCAGGAATTTGGTTTCAGGTCTGAGGAACGTGTCGGAGATTACCCCTCAGTCAGAAGCAGTCGTTCAGATGAAGGGAAAGGAGTTGCTTGTCAATGATCTTTTGTTAGTAGAGGATGGTGAAGGAAAGAGAAGAGAAAGACGAGGACGAAGGAAACCAAGATTTGCCGCGCGGATGATGACTAAAGACAAATCGCGCACCTCCACTCCAGCATTCTGGCGACTACAACATCCTCAACTCTATCTTCTCATCAAGAGCCCAACTCATCCGTCCATGTAGACGGCCGGAGGCCCGCAGGCGCGCAGGCTTGCAGGCGTGAGCACTTCAATGTCACTGCTCTCTCATTCCTCACGCTGCCTGTAAAGCACTACCCTCGAGCCGGGCCCCCAGCGAAAGACCTAATTGGGACGAAGCTGGAACTAGAAGTCTTGCTACCGATTCCAACGATTGAAAACATATCCTTTGTAATGAGCAGCGCGAGCGTTTGGCAGATGCGTGCTAGAGCAGAGGGTGTTCATACTCCTATCACGACATTGCGGATCACTCTTACACCTTTTCAAGATCTCTGATATCCCTGCCGACTACCGCGCTTGCATCACAATATACAGCCTTACTGCTGTCGACTGCAAGGTCTCTCAGATGAAAGAAAATGATTGGTCCCGGGGTACCTTACTAAAGTGTGGTTCATACAAGATTTTGGAGTTTTTCTCAAACTGAGAGGCGCTAATCTCCGTTTCTCTCAAAGCTGTTCACCCTTCTAGACTCTTAAGCTGCAGGTGTGGCTTGCCACGCAATTCCTATCTGCTCTGACGTTTGTTGGTCTCTAAACATTTTACACCAGCTGGACTCCCTTTACGACTGCGAGTTCAAGCACCGTTTCATCCAAGACCATGTCGTTCCATGTATACCCTCGCGATGGTCCCGCTTCGTCGACGTCGATTGATCCTCCTTTGTCCCAGGCTGTTGGTTATGTGATTGTCGTGGGCATCGGGCTGATCATCGCTTTTGGCATGGTCTTCGTGACTCGTCTGCTCAAGAGAACTGTTGGCGAAGACAATGAGAAAACGGAAATGCAAGCATTCTCTCTAGCAATTAATGATATAGCTAATTCGAACGTTAGGTTCATGACGGCAAACCGGTCTGTAAGGACAGGACTCACGGCATCCGCTGTAGTATCTGTGCGTTTCTCCTTCTGAGCTGGTAATCACAACACTAATGATAAGTAAAGGGTTGGCTCTGGTCGACAGCTATGCTGGGAAGTACACTGGTTGGTTATACTGGCGGAATAGCTGGACCTTTCTGTAATACAATTCCTCCAACCTTCACCTGGCCACAAGTGCTAACCATCTAACTTTCACAGGGTTTGCTGCTGGCTGCTCTCCAATGATTGTGTTCTTTGCTGTCCTTGGTGTCAGTTGCAAGCGAAAAATACCCGAAGCGCACACCTTACTAGAGATCATTCGCATTCGATACGGTAAGCTTTCCCAGGAGAAATTTGACATTTCGTCAGCTCAAACATGACAGGAAACGTGGCTCACTGCGTGTGGATGTTTCTCTGCCTGGTGAACAACATTATTGCATGTGCAAACATGTTGCTAGGCGCCTCCGCTGCGATTTCAGCCATGACCGGAATCCATATTATCGCGGCAACATTCCTTCTCCCAGTGGGAGTCGCACTGTAAGTCTCAAGACTCTTGGTCGTAATCAAAATCTCTAATCTCACATTTCAGGTACACCTTTGTCGGTGGCATCAAGGCGACATTTCTAACAGGTAAGCGTTGTAGATTACCCTTCCACTCTTGAAGTTTACCAGTGCAAACATTCTTCCAGATTATATGCACACCTTTACCATCATGATAATTCTATGCTTTTTTTCTGTCAAAGCATGGACTGTACCGGAAATAGGTTCCATCGGTAACCTGTACGATCTGGTCCAGGCATCCTCTATTAGGAATCCAATCGCTACAAACCAAAGTGGATCTTACTTCACCATGACATCGAAGAACAGCATACTTTTTGGAATACTGCACTTGTGGGCAAACTTCGGACTAGTCATCATGGACACCTCATTCTTCATCAAGGCTTTCTCAGCTTCGCCAAGAGCTGTCGTCCCTGGCTATGTTATCGGAGGCATTGCATATTTTGGCATCCCTTTCGCCATTGGCACACTTGCTTCTTCCGTCGTGCTGGGCTTGGAGAACAATCCGATTTTCCCAACATATCCTAGGCGCATGTCTTCATTAGAGGTGAGCAACGGCCTGGTACTCCCTTACTTTGCAATCACCATAGCTGGTAAAGGAGGTGCTGCAGGCATCACGTTGATCACGTTCATGGCTGTTACATCAACCCTGAGTGCCCAGGTTATTGCCGTCAGTTCAATCATAGCGTTCGATATCTATCGAACGTATTTCAACCGTGCTGCCACCGACAAAGATGTGATACGGTGGTCTCATTTTGGCGTCGTCTTCTTCGCAATCTTCGCAGCCGCCTTCAGCACCATGCTGTACTACGTAGGAGTTGACCTTGGCTGGACTCTCTACATGCTTGGCGTTCTTACTTGCCCTGGCATATTTCCAACAGTTTTTGCTATACTTTGGAGGAGACAGAACGTTGTTGCGGCTGTGATCTCTCCCCTCCTAGGCATGGCCACTGGCATCGCAGTTTGGCTTGGTTCCGCATCCGCTCTGTACGGAGAAGTCACGATTCTCAGCACTGGATCAACGCTGCCTTGCGTTTACGGCACCGTGGCTTCAGCATTCTCACCTATAATTTACTCGGTCGTCTTGTCTGTTTACAAGCCTCAAAACTTTGATTGGGCAGATTTTCGAAAGGAGAAGCTTGCTTTTGACATTAGTCAAACAGCAGACCATCGGACTCAAGCTATTCTGGAGGAAGTGGAAGGGTTGCCAGAGAATGTGGAGGAACAGAAAGAGCTGAAGAGATGGGGAAGGATCAGTGCCTATTGGGCCATCGCAACCTTCCTCGGCCATTGGGTTTTGTGGCCTTTGCCTATGTATGCCTCGAAGTACATTTTCAGCAAAGCGGTACGTTTTCCACCCCTTTGTCTTAGCTTGAACTAAGCTGGTGTAGTTCTACGCGGCATGGCTTGTTATTGCCATTATTTGGCTGTGGTGCACACTGTTCATTGCTGGCTTCTATCCGCTTATCGACGGGCGAGACCAAATTCTGGCGGTCTTTCGTGCCCTTGGGCAGAAAAAGCAGCGTAAGACCTCAGCAGAATCTAGCGGCGCCAATTCTGTGGAAGGTGTTAAACTGGGACCGGAGAAATCTGCGCCTTAAGGTGTTGATGGTCGATTTTTGCAGTTGTGGGCGGCATTTGTGCTTGTGTATGATACACCATGGTAAGGAAGGAACGCTTTTGAAGACAGAACAACTCGGATATAAGGTATAAATCATCTTGTCAGCTCATACCCGCAGTATGCCATGGTGCTATAATAAGACCTGTTCACTAGAAATGCAATAAGCGACTCAAAGCTCCAGCAATTGCCAGATGGAACTTGCTTCAAGGCGGATTCGGACAGCAATATATCGACGACTATCGGTATACGAAGTCGGCTGCCTGATCCATGCCCACATCGGGGCCCTCCGCAGTAATTTCCGCATTCGGAACGGATAGACTGGGAGCGGGGTATCTCATATTTCCCCCCTCATCCACGACAACAATTTTTTTGAACAAAACTAAGAATTACAGAGCTCTGAACCCATACTCGAGATCATGGCCGCCAAACCGGACACCTACCTCGCCAAACCCTCCGGCGCCTGCTGCCTCGAAGGCAACATCCACAGAGGCACGCCCAAAGGAAAACACGTCACAATCGCCGGTCTGGAAACCTACATCGCGACCCCCGAGAAACCGAACGGCAACATCATCATTTACTACCCCGATGTCTACGGTCTGTTCAACAACGCGCTGCTGATCATGGATGGGTATGCCAATGCCGGGTACTTGACGCTGGGGATGGATTACTTCCAGGGCGATCCCGTTTACAAGTACAGAACGGCGGATGGGAAGAATGTGGAGGGGTTCGATTGGGAGGGGTGGTTGGATAAGCATGTTAAGAATGCGGCGAAGATTACGCCGGCGTGGGTTGAGGCTGTTGTGAAGGAGTATCGGAAAGAAGGGGTGAGGTTTGCTTGTGTCGGGTATGTTTGAGAACTGGGGAGTTTTTGCTGTTTGAGTTGCGAGAGGGCTAATAAGTGGTAGGTATTGTTTTGGAGCACCGTACGTTATGGATGCTTTGGCCGGGGATTTGTGTGAGGTGGGGGCTTTTGCTCATCCGGCCTTTTTGAAGGATGATCATTTCGAGAATATCAAGAGTATGTCTACTTTTCCTGTCTGGACTTGTCTAGTCCACTGACGCTTATTGCTTTAGAACCACTCTTCCTCTCCTGCGCCGAGACCGACCACACCTTCTCAACCGAATCCAGGAACAAAGCCATCGACATGCTCAGCAAGGCCAAGAAACCCTACGGAGTCCAAATCTTCTCAGGTGTGGCCCACGGTTTCGCTCTGAGATGTAATCTGGACGATCCTTACGCAAGTGAGTTACTCCGTACTGATTGTTGTGGTGGCTGTGCTGACCCGAGTAGGATATGTCAAGGAGCAAAGCTTGAAGAGCATCGTTGATTACTTCGACTTCTATTTATCGCAGTAAAACAAGATATAATCAACATCTTCAGTCGCACTCACCATTGCTTCTACATTGGTACTTGAACGATAAGACTTAATTGTCTCTAGTAAGCAGTAATTGTCGAAATCGACCCTCTCCCAAAACTTTGTGCTTCTAACGATTATCCCAACCTCTTCAAAATCTCCTAAAGCTTTTCTTTCTCATACCACTCAACCATACATTCCCCATCGATAACCCTCCATCCCCACAGCGCCTCCAACAACCAAGCCGCAAATTCCTTCCCACAGTCGACTGCATCTAAACCATCCTAGCAATATATTTCAATACAGCGAGGATATCTTCCACGTACGGCCACAGAACCAAGAGAACTCGTAATCCCGTTCGCTCTTACATAGATAAGCTTGGTATCGGCGAATTAGTAGTTGGGCGGGTGACCACCAGCGAATCCTCGCTGCTGTACGTTTTTCATTTTTGATTTTTGATTTTGGGGCCTCTGCCTGGTGTGCTAGTGGAGTTGTATCAGAGTTTGCGCGTGGCCCACCCACCCACTGCGGAATGTTGACCGAGTATCTTCCTCACTTGACTATTTATGAACAGAGTAATCCAGATGTTTATGAGTGATTTTTTTCGCTCGAAATCATGTTAGATTACGATGTATTTCTGATATTCTTCAATTCCAATTTCATAATCTCTCCAGGCATGATCGATGTCAGGTACACTAAGAAGATGGAAGACAAAATCCCGTGCTCGAGATATGCGTTGATACTATCGTTGGAAGGTCTCGTGCAGGCTATAACTGTCAAAAGCCAGGCTTCTTACAGCACGAAGTTC
The DNA here is from genome assembly GCA_007735645.1 of Venturia effusa. Classification (NCBI taxonomy): domain Eukaryota; kingdom Fungi; phylum Ascomycota; class Dothideomycetes; order Venturiales; family Venturiaceae; genus Venturia; species Venturia effusa. The sequence goes on along the minus strand of CP042190.1, from coordinate 682,822 downwards.
TCAACAACTCTAGACCTAGGACTTTGATTAAGGAATGTGATACATGAGTGACAAGACCTGTAGCTAAGGGTTCATATTTTGAGTGCCACAGACTTCGAAAACAGCGACCTATCACGAGAAACAGCTACTGGCCTCCCACGGCGTGAACAACCATCCAATTCGCGGCGTAAGTCAAACGACGCCGTCTCTCTCACGGATATGTTGTGGTAGTACCAAACAATTCCTTTCGTTGCCCTTCCCTCAAACCTCAACTTCTCACTGTGATCCATAACCACAGCTACCTTACCATGGATTCTATGAAAGTCTTCAGCGTCTTACACAAAACCGCCCTCCTCCATAGTAACCAGATACATTCACAACCTCCATAGATGACTGTACCAAAACTCTTGGACACTTTCTCTCCAGACGTTTCCACAAACGCAGAGTAGACGGTCGAATTTTATTCGATCCAAAGAGAGTCAATCGTGACAGGCGAAACAATCGACGTATTGACCCGGCCAGAATTGAGTTCAAGCCACTGCGCATCGAGATCTGAAGTATTTTCTGCAGATGCAGTACGTCGTACCTCTCCAAAGATGAATAGCTCTGTAGCCTTCGATCTGGCGGCATTCAAAACCAAGATGAAGTGCAAGCATACAGGAAACGGACCAAGGTAGGAGAGGCGAACAAGTTGAATGGTTGTCGAGCAGGATGCTCCACCAATGTGAGTCTCAGCCTCGCGGGTCTAATATTTCATGGTTTCGAAGCCTGGTCTGCTTAACTGGGTATCGCGAGGTCAAGGTGGTACTATCATGATTCACGTATAGACACATCGCTAGGGCCCGTGGTGTAGTGTAGGAAGTCGAGCGGCGCTGTCCATACCTTGGAACCAACCGAATCGGTATCGTGATATCTGCAGTCTCATCGTGCCGTCCAGGCACTATTCTTCCACTCACGAAACCGGAGTGGCCAAATCGTCCCAAAGCGACGGGTATCTTATTAGTCTAAAGAAAAGCCATTCTATGCTTTCTCCTTGTCTCTCTTCTTCTTCTTCTTCTTCTCTTTGTCTTTCCTATTCGGCGTCTCCACACCATTGGACTTTGCAGGAACATTGATACTCGAGGAACTCGGCACCGAGTCTTTGCTTTTCTTGGGTGTTCCATTCAAAGCGACGGCATCTTCATTGCCCGACCGGCGCTTTTCCTTCCTCTTTTTCTTCTTTTCTTTCTCCCCAGAAGCGACATCATCGTCCCTCTCTTTCCGCTTCTTGCCCACGTTCGCGCCGGTAGAACTACTTTTCGGTCTCCTTGAAGCAGATACCTCATCATCAGAGGATCCGATGTGTCCTAGATCTCCCGTCCCAGCGCCGGAGGGTCGATATCTCATCTTCAGCCCTTTCGGTTGTTCCCTCTTCGTCCTCTTCTGCACGGTGAACTGGGGTTGTTGCGGTAGCGTTGTTGCAGCGCTTGATGGTATCCCAGCCTCAGACTGGGGAGCTGTGGGCAGCTTGATCACTTGCCGCAAATGAACGACCTTTTGTACCTCTATAGGCTGAGGCTCAAAGCCGTTCTCGCTGGATAACAATATAGATGTCGTCGCCCGCGCTGTATCGTCCATTGTAAATGAGTATTCTACGTCTTTGTATGTTATGACTGGTGCACCCTCCACGAGTTCATCCATGGCAAGCTCTTTCAAAGATGAGATAGGCACATTCGCAGGCGCTGTGATGTGCCATACCTGCTTCTCAGCGGTAGTTTGCAATGGAAAGAGGTTGGCCGTTCTAGAGGAAGAGGACGAGGGATCCGCAGACTTGAAGCCATGAGGAGGTTGGAAGTCTGGAGCGGGACGAGTTTCGGAGACATGCGAGGTTGGAGTTGCTGCTGGGCGCGGACGGGTATCGGCAGCTGGGCCTTTTCCTCTGTGTTGGTGTCAGCAGATCTCACATCTTTTACTACAATTGCAAACATACTTGTTGGTTGGCGCAGTAATCGAGACGCCCGAGGAGGAGTCGCTATCGTCATCCGAGCTGTCTTCCTCCTCTTTCTCGGTCTCACTCGCGCTTACACTGGGGCTGGAGCTCTTAGGTACAGCCTTCGTGATGTTCTCATCGCTCTTGCTAGTCTCTGATTCGCTCTCGTCGCTCTCGTCGCTACTGGTATCTGCTTCACTTGAAACCTCGACCTCTGCCGCTTTTGACTGAACCTTTTTCTCTGGTGCTTTATTGACCAATGCTGGCTCCTTCTTTTTCACAGCGACTTCTTTTGCTTGGACAGATGGTGCTGGGGAGTCAACGTCCTCATCGCTGCTGTCCTTGACGAATTCGCTGCTTAATTGCACCTTCGCGGGAGGCGGCTTCCTCTTCGTTTTCGAGGCCTTTGTGGTGGAGGAGGATTTCGGTTCGGCCCCGGGCTTTGTAAGCTTTGCAGCCTTCTCTGGTTTGGCCATTGGAGGTGTCGCCTCGTTGTTAGTGAGCTCTACTCTACAACTTTTTTTTGGCGATGGGTTTACACTAAGATGCCACCCAGACACGTGTATGGGGCTACCCCTCGAAATTTACCCCTCTCGGTTTTCCCGGTTTTCCCCTTCTTCGATCACGTAGAAGATAATAAATACCACATGTTTGTCATCCAATTTGATTATGCTTCCTCTATCAGGTCCAACACAGAAGTCATCATGGTCGTCATTAGGGAGAAGGGTCTTGATACGGGACTTGTCAGCTATATCAAGATGGGAGCATACATACTTAGATACTAGAAGAATTGAAGAATCACTGCACTCTTGGTCCAAACTATCTTTTTGCATAGAGCTGCACCCGACATGTCAACCAGAGGTTAGGTAAGATTCCCACGCCGCTGTGGACGAGGAAAACGCAGGGCAAAAGAAAAGATGCATTCAACACCAACCTGCTGGATCTTGTTTCCAGCCTAGTCTGTCGTACTACTTTTCTTCTCTCTTTTCCTTGATATGAAGCTGTATAGACGTCCTTCTGCCATCCACAAATAGGGAGATGCCCCATTCCGAACCAGTCCAGATGCCCAGTCTCCATGGACCTCCTCAACGTGAAAAATGAAGACTCTGGCCAACATATAGTGCTGCTTCAGCCTCGCTAGGTTACCTCCGTAGAACTACTCTAGCGCTTTGCCTCCACTTGACTCGCAGGCATTTTGATGACAGCGCCGTTATTGCCATCCCTCAGTATTCGCTCTCACCATCAAGTCAATGCCTGTACCTCTAGGCATATATCAAAGACTTGTTCCTGTTGCGAGATCCATATCTTCCGCTCGCTCCTTGGTCAATCGAACTCCACACCTGCCTCTGTGCCCGTCGTCGTGCTTGCAGCACCAAGCTCTTCGGACCAGTGGGCGAAAACAATTCGCCACCGGCAAGCAGCGTATCGTCTTCCACAATAGCATTGGCTTTACAACTGCCGTCGCAATCACTGTTGCAGTTGGCGCATCCGTTGGCTTTGCAGTCGGCTTCTCGCGCGCATTCAACCACCCTGATCCCACCGAATCACCATTGCCAGCCTCTTCGGATCCTCAAAATAGAGAAATGGCTGTCACGATACCGCCCGGACGACCCGGAAATCTTACACCAGACCAAGAAGAGAAGCTGCGCGAATTATGGCAATTGGTATTGCAAGTGTTCGGTGTCGCAGAAGCCCAAACCCAAACCCCACAATCAACAAGCCCAAAAGGTAAAGCGCCTATCCTTTCGAGATCGAGCACGGGGACGGGCACCGATACAGATCTTCTTGCTGCTTCCGAAAAGAAGAAGAAGAGCAGGTTGAGCTTCCTCAAGAAGACGAAAAAGGAAGAGGAGGAATACCCTTCAGACACTCCTGCTGCGTCGATTTTGGGCACGTCGTCGCCCAGCTCGGGTAAGTCGAAGATCTTCCGTGTGGGCCTGTGGATCATAATTGACCTGTGCTATAGTCTCTGATATAGCCAACGGTATGAAGGATGACAAGCATGGCATGGCCAACGCATTTCGCGCCGCGTTGGCAGGAACTTCACCTGCGGACATTCGGATCGCATTCTGGGACATGGTCAAGCATGACCATCCCGATGCCTTACTTCTGCGATTCTTGCGGGCCAGGAAGTGGGATGTCAACGCTGCTCTGGTCATGGCCATATCTGCACTACACTGGCGAGCGGAAGACGCAAAGGTCGATTCCGATGTCATCTTTCGCGGAGAGCAAGGCATGCTTGACCTTAGCAGAAGCGAGAATCCAATAGATAAAAAAGAAGGGCAGGATTTCATGCAGCAGATTCGGATGGGAAAGTCATTCCTGCATGGCGTGGACAAAGAAGGACGACCGATATGTTACGTTCGTGTTCGTCTTCACAAGCCTGGCGAGCAATCCGAAGCCTCGCTGGAAAGATTCACTGTTTACACCATTGAAACAGCCAGGATGTTCCTTAGACCTCCTGTAGATACTGCGACGGTCTTGTTCGACATGACGGATTTCGGGTTGGCGAATATGGATTACACGCCCGTGAAATTCATGATCAAGTGTTTTGAAGCGAATTATCCAGAATCACTAGGGACGGTCTTGGTGCACAAAGCTCCCTGGGTCTTCCAAGGGATCTGGAGGGTCATCAAAGGCTGGCTTGATCCTGTCGTGGCTGGAAAGGTGCATTTCACGAACAACAATGACGATCTCGGCGAATATATGGACAAGTCGACTATTCCGAAAGAGCTATCGGGCCCGAATCCCTGGAGCTATAGCTTTCAAGAGCCAACGCCTGGCGAGAACGATCTTATGGAGAACGAGCAGGCAAAACTGGCTCTCTTGAAAGAGCGTGCATTGCTGAGCAGGCAATACGAGGAAATTGTGACTAAATGGATCGCTTCACGGCCGACTACTCCTGCCACTGAGACGATGTCGGAGAAGAGGGAGGCCAGTTTTCGACAGCAGCGGGATGAAATAGCGGAGTTGTTGCGCGCGAATTACTGGAAATTGGATCCCTATGTGAGAGCGAGAACTGTGTATGATAGGACGGGAGAACTTAAGACGCCCACGCCGTCATCGGGAACGACGGGAGTGGAAGACTTGACGAAGAGGTTATCGCAGAGTACGTTGCAGCCTCCGCACTATGCGCCTAATAGGGTTTCTGTGGAGAGTACGGCGCAAAGCTTCGCCACGGCGAAGGAGGACTGGGAGGATGATCTTGATTGATCGGTCATATTTGAACGGAGTGGGACGAGTGGAGCGTGAAACCCATATATATAATGATATTTGGATGATGGGATGAGTCGGAGGGAATGATGTTTAATCTTTAATAGATATTTGCGCGGACGTCCCTCTGCTTCTTGTGTTGCTGTGAGGGTCATGACTGGAATACTATTACGATACATCGGTCCCTTAGGATGCAGATCTGAGAACTTGTCATTGACAGCGGAAGGAACGTCATCATTGGATTTGGTAGTATCTCCAGGAAACGGTAATGCCTTCTTCTCTTCTCTTCTCTTCTCTTCTCTTCTTCTATCCACACGCTCTTGCCCTCCCATCTACCTACAACATCTCACACCATCGCCCTGTCACATCAGTACCACATCTTACACTTCTAGTAGAAGCGTGTTCGGTCACAGTTTCCAGGAAGACCAGATCAATCACAAACCATCTTCTAGATGTACAAGACTGCCCGATTAGACGTACACAGGTTCCTATAGTGTGTATTCGAACTGGGCTTCACGCCTCAGGAATATGAGATATCGTAATTTCAGTACCCCGATTGTATCTTACGAATTTGGATCATCCTGACAATCAGAAAGAAACGGGGCTGTTGCAAGATGTGTTTACTGGATATAAATATCCTGCGTGACCAAGAGAATCTGAATAGACGGAAATTCCCAGGATATCAGGGCGTTGTTGCGGGGAGGGAGTAAAAGAAGAAATGATGTGATGGCGAGCGTAGTGGAGATATTGAGATTGTTCTTGTTTGTTGTTTTGGGGGGAGATTGAGTTCTACTGGCACTTTTGGAGGTATGACTTTGGAGTGCTGGAGTGGTAGGACGGAGATGGATGTTCGCGGAATGTTAGACAGATAGACTGATTTTGGGACGTGTTGCTTTGCCGCTATATTTATTATATTACTTGACCTGAGGCCGAAGCGGTCAGTCAATGGTCTTGTTTGGATACGCAAGAGATAGTAACCTTCATCAACATTGCTCTTCAACGACACAAGACTGAAATCCCATCTCTTATTCCAAAGTAAAAACCCGCGAAACGATTCAAGGGCTCTGTGTCATGTCAAGTCGATTCATCATCAATCCGAGTCGAGAAGACAGCGCAGGAATGAATGATTCCTCGAGAGAGATATACAGTATAGATACAAATCATGCATTTCGGGCCCATCGCTAACCTCAAGCTAGCCAACGACACAGAGCTGGTAATCAACACAAGCATAATCATCTAAACGTTCGAGTAAAGTTGAAAAAGGACACTACCACCACCCCTCCCGCCCTCAGAGCTCCCCTACCTCCCACCACACCTCCCCCCCAATTCTCTCCAAGTCCATTCATTCCTCTTGATTCTTCCCAGAACCCTATGCAAACATCCATATGCATCGTGCACGGCCCCGGTTTTTCCGGCCCTCAAGGCAAGGCAAGGCAAATCCAGTAAAAGCCGGTTCCGCGCCTCGCGGAAAGGAAACACCCGGCATTCCCATCTTTCCCAACGCCATACAAGAGTAAAAAAAAAGAAGAGACAGCCAAATGTGCATTTCCTCCGGGTATTATGTTTTGATTTCGAGACTTCCTACAGGTATCGAAAACCGATGAAAGTTGCCACCGAATGCAGAAGCGACGATAAATAGGAAAATGGACAAGGTAAACGTTTCTCTTCAGTCAGAGTCAGGAAGAGCACTCGATGATCTCGTATCTGCTCAATCCACCGAGATGACGGTCGGTCCATCCTCAGCCGTAGCTGCTGCTGGTTCCATCTTCCTGCATGCGCTGACAACCTCGTCTAAACGCAGAAGAGGTTCTTCGACAGCCTTTACGCCCGCTACGATCATGCTGCTCATACCTGACCATCCATCCCCTACGCTTTTGAATAATTCAAGGATACTGGCATCCAGCGTCGGGTAAATCTTGGCCCTCTCCTCCCTTTGAGCCGTCGTTATTGGCTCCTGGATGATCCACTCCAAATCATCTCCTGTCAGCTTCAGTCTGATCTCAAAGTAGCAAGGCGGATTCGAATATGAAAGTCGGAAGTGGTCCGGGTTCCTTGCGTGTATCACAGGTCCATCCGGTGCTGCACTGGAAACATGTCGAAGTCCAATAGCATCGAAAGCACGCAGCAGTGGAAGGGTGAACCCCAATGCTGTGGTCAAGTTCCTGAATCCATCGGGACCAGCATTTACCACCGTTTCAAGGAGTCGTCCAATTCGGCGGTGCGGATTGTCGGGCTTGATGGCCAGCTTGACCGGCGCGATTTCATTTCCTGTGAATTTGAGCTCCATCTCGAGGTCGTTCGCGTACGTGAACACGACTCGGCTCAGCGATATATCTTTGCAATCCAATCCACGCTGCTTTAAGACATCGGCAAAGTTACATACTCGACCCATGGTACGGAGCTGAGCAACCAGGCGATTCACACACGAGGTGCCTAGGCCTGTCTCCAAATGGAGCGAGAAGCTGCCGGACGAGGTCAACCACAGATCGTCGTTTCTGGTTCGATGCAGTATTTCTCTTAATCGAGCAGGGTGGCGCATCATCCCCTTAGCCTGCAGCCTCACTGTGCCGAGAGTCGTATCGAAGCCAAGATACGATATCTGGAGCAGGTCGGCCGCGAACTGGTCCTGGTAGGTGAAATCCTTCAATAAAGAAGAGAACCGAACACAAAGCGCGGGCAGAGTTCTGGAATTGTATTGTTCCATCGGAGAGTCGGCGTATCCTTCCTGGTTATACAGCATCCATCGAGGAGCGCATGGAACATTGAGCCTAGCAAGCGACTTGTGTGCTTCCCAGAGAGATATTGAGCGCATGGCGAAGTTTGCAATCTTCCTAAGAGATTCGGACGACAATGGAGGCTCGACACCGCTGATTGACTTGGTGGGGAGACGTCGACAATCAGTCAGTCGATAGACATCAGACACATAGTCGCTGCTTGCATTGTTAGCATTGTGGTTGCTTCAAATATCGCCATGTACTTGCATTTCGGCTGCCCACCAAGATTCGCCACTCAGGGTGATAGAATAAGCGATATACCAGTTCTTCGCCTTCCAACCTTGAGCGTGGCAGAAGCCGTGCCGCAGAACGTCTGCTCCCAGTTTCGCCTTTACGTCTTCCTCGCTGACGGCGATTCTCATCATCTTCCAGCCTGATCTTCCTGCTTGACGGTATATGCTATCTTGGATGTCGTAGGCAAGGTATCGCGTGAGGATCATGTGCATATTGCCTAGGTCCTTCTGGTTCTCGAGGTCAGACTGGGCCAGAAACGCCACGGCGTTGGCTGGGCTGATGACTGGACGGCCAATTATGCCATCAATAGTAATTGTGACAGGTTGATGATTTCCGATTCGGCAGGTCAGAGTGACGTCTGCAGGCGTTTCTGAATATGTCAAAGCTGAACACATTGCTTCTCGCGCATGTGCAGGAAGGGCCGCCTTGATGTTTTCGAGTTCTGCGTGTGTTGATTGTAGAATGTGTCCGACGTGAAGAGCAACAACCCGATTTATTAGTCGCTCGAATGATATCTCCTTCAATTCGACTGGAATATTGGAGTCAGGCACTTCTTTCCCGTTTCGCATCCACCTGACTTTCAGGGCAGAAGTAATGGCATCCTTGTCGGACAAAATCCGCCGCCCATTCTTCTTTCCACTGTCGATGCCAATCTCCACCCAACTCTTCGACTGCGGTGATTCGGTCCAATACTGCACCACGAGTACGCGATGTACTTGTTCGATGTGTAGCGACGAAGCCCAGTTCCCCCTGCTCAACTCGACTGCCTGTCGTTTCAGGATTGATAATTTGTGTGTGAGAATAAAACTATGTATAAAGTCGCATGCACCGCGCAAGCCATTCTCGGCCAGAATCGCATTGAGCTTGAATTCAATCTCGTTCCGCAAGAAGCCGTCGGCGATCTGTGGCGCTGGATGAAAAAGAAACCGCACGTCCAGAAAATAAAATGGGAGAGCCGGATCTTCGCCTGTGATATATACATCCAACTCGAATTCTGAAGGAAAGCTGAACGTTGCGCGACCATTGGCAATCCGGTAATTTCGTAGCTGAGGAATCAAGTTTTCGTGAACAACAAGCCGTATGTTGAGCATGGTATCCAGCGTGTTGAGTACTTTCAGCATTCGCTTTGCTTTGAGTGGTGGGGAGGGTAAGAAGCCGATGTCCGTCATCCAAGGGACTTTGCCCGTTGACAATACAGCCAGAGCTGTCTCCATGTCCGGACTCCGTATTTTCAGAGGTTGCAGGTCCTTTTTCATGACCGCGAGATCTGTGGCGGCATTGTCGTAACACTCCTGTAATTCCTGTAACCACGTTTTTATATCGATCATCTGTCCCATTTGTTTCGCAGCTTGTTCGCTCCATTGTATCAGCACCATCAGCTTTACAAATCTTGTCCGGTGCTTGTTCACAATTTCCATGAGCTCTTTCTTCTTCTGCTGATTGACGTCTGGTTTGTTGCCAGTGTACGGGGGCATTCCGTTCACCATTGGCAATGGCCTCTTCTCCAGCGACAACACCACATCCTCCACCCCTCTGTGGCATAGCTCGGCAACTCTTTCGATCAGCGTTCCCAGCGACAGCCCGCAGTCCAAGTGTCTCAATTCTGGCGGCAGACTTCTTAGCGACGCGACTGGCGAGACGCCATTGGGAGTCGGGTAGGGGCTATGCGTATCTCCATTTGTGAGCGCATATGGCTTTTGTTTTCCTGGATGCTTCACATCTCCAGCCGACGTAGCCTGCTTGCCCATGCCGTTGCCGTTGCCGTTGCCGTTGACGCCATTAGATTCCATTCTATTCAGCAGGACTCCCGGCATGCCTTCCTCTCGCTCCCACCGGTCCTGGCGCGCCCACCGTCGGCCTCTCCCGTCCAGTAGTGGGATGTCCTCCGGCGATGGCTGCTGGGATCCGTCTGGCGATGGCGGTAGCGGTGGTGGTGGTAAAGGCGGCGGTTCCACTACGTTGGACGCGGAGGATCCAGCGATTATTGTTCTTCGCCAGGCGCGGAACGATCACCTCGACATCGGTGGACGAGTGAAGGTGTAGCTCGCAGGTTTGCGCGATGCAAGCTCAGTCTGCGCGTGAGATGGAATCGAGGCCGCGGTGTTGCGCAAGTGAGCGCACCTGTTGTGGCAAGGGTATAGGATCGTCGGAGTAAGGTCGGGGATTGTGGAAGGCAATATAGGCGTCGCATGTACCTCGTCGGTGGTGGTGTGTGTTGTGTTATGTCGGTTGATGATGGCGCTACTAGAAAGCCGGGCTCGGGCTGCTCGGGCTACCGTACGGTACTCTACTTCTAAAGACGGGAGTGTACCTATACTCTCTGTGCGCAAACACTCAACGAAACAGCAATTGGCAGCAAATCATTCGAGGCTGCAAACAGCACGCAGCCGACTGGCACAATCCCTCACGAGTACGGAATGGATCATAAGGCAGAGGGTATCTCAACGCGAACGATAAGCAAGAGCATTCGACGGTGATCACCAAAGGACGTCCATGTCTTGCTCTAGCCAGGTCTCGCTGGCCGGCTGGCCGTCGCAGAGTGCTGGAACTGACTCGATCAGATATCGTATCCGCGAGGCGCAAGACGGTATTTCTCGGTGCAAGATGGCGTTGTTGCAGCATTCTGCTGGAAGAACAAAAGAAAGTACATGCAGGTGGTTGCTCTGGTTGCCAAGACATAACTGCGGTGGCATGGTCGTGGAAACCGTCGTCTTTGGTATATGAAACGTTGGAATTTCTAGGTTCTACGAAGGGCCTTGGGAAGCGCGAATGCTCTCCCGTAGATCAATTCTTTCTCAGTCACGGCAGCAAAGCAGTCGTCGCTATATGTTGAGGAGGATGTTACGGCAATATAGAAGGTTGTGATGAATGGAAAGATAGAAGTGAGAACCAAGAGATGATGGCTCCGAATCTACTGTACCCATAATCATATACTGCCTTCGCTTTCAGTCAAGCTGGCACCACAGTGGCTTCAATTTTCTGTGTCCCTCCGTCTCCAGAAGTTCGCGATACATTATGAGACTTTGGTACCTTTCAAATCAAGGCCAACACTACTAAATGTCTACAGACTTGGAAGAACATTCTCTCGAGAAATTGATCCATCATCGTCTTGAGATAAAGGTGAGGACCACTGGAGGGACATGCGGAGAACTGGTGAAGCCACTGTGGCACTGCTGGCTAGCCTCGAATCCCGGTGGACTTGGAGTCTGATACGGTTGGCTGTATCTTCCAAGTTAGAACCCAGACACCACGGAAAGTGATGATCCATTTGGAGTTTCCCAGTGCCTTGGTATGCCCTCTAGACTGTGCCAAACACTGGCATAGATGTCTGCTAGTACTGCAAGTGCATACTCTTCATTTCACTCCTCGCTCAAAAGAGAAATCGCTCGGCCCTATCGAAGTTCGGGAGAGCGATATTGTCTCCCAACCAACTGGCGAAAGTAAGATAATCTTACCATCTTCGACGACACCCCAGAGGAGTATCGCCCTTCTGTGCTCTGTATCTCCCTCCTTCAAGGTCCCAGAGACGCTGAAGCTCGCCCATTAGCCTCGTCACCATGAAATAATCCGCCGCCAGCCAATCAGGCCACACTCCATGCGTCATGTTAAATGCTGCAGTTGTTGCCGAGCCTGATCGCGTCAACGCGCCAAAGTACAAGACTTCATTTCACTCCGACTCTTTCTCTCAGTCCAACGAGGCTGATGATGAACGCACGCCCTCCGAACATTCAAGCAGCATGGGACCAGATCGCGAGGATGCACGCGTTTCCCCCGATATGCCGTTGTGTGTTGCTCAATCTCTGTTCGAAGAAGCATACTGATCTCGAGCTCGCAGATACGAAGGCGAGGATACACGCGTGACCAGCAAGAAAGAGCTTCGTGGCTTTTATATGTACGGATGGGCTGCTGAGGTCTTCGTGGTCTGTGGCATGGCCAGTTTTATCCCCATTACGCTCGAGCAGCTGGCCAGAGAAAGAGGATGGGTCCAAGGAGACAAATCGCGCTCATGTAGAGCTGGCCTCGAGGCCCCAGACACTCTATACCGAACTGCGACCCAACCAGCCCGTCCTCCCTACGACGCTCGGCAATGCATGGTCGACATTCTTGGGCTCGAGATCAATACAGCCTCGTTCGCCATGTACACATTCAGCATATCCGTCTTGATTCAGTCATTGCTCATTATATCCATAAGTGCTGCAGCAGATCATGGCAAATTTCGACGGAAGTTGTTGGTCACTTTCGCCTTCGTAGGGTCCGTTGCGACGATGCTGTTCTTGCCCATCGTCCCAGGTTATCTGGGGTGGGGTGCTGTCCTGGCCATCACAGCGAACACTGCGTTTGGAGCTTCGTTCGTGTTGCTCAACTCGTTCCTCCCTCTGCTCGTCAGGCACCATCCGACAGTCCAGCATGTCAGCGATGCCACAAGTGACGAGGAAGATGCACACGAGGTGGAGGAGGATGGTCATATCTACCATACCGAAACCTCCTCATTACTGAACAGAACGCAATCCGTCCTGAAGCCATATTACCCACCGCCTCCAATCGCGACCTCTCGAGAGCTCCACACGTCTACCAAGATCTCGTCTTACGGAATGGGCATAGGTTATATTGCAGCCCTCATTGTCCAGGCGGCGTCGATCATCACTGTACGCGCCATGAATTCGTCACTCCTGTCTCTCCGCGTCGCGCTGTTTACCATTGGGACATGGTGGTTCATATTCACAATCCCAGCAGCAATGTGGTTACGATCAAGACCAGGCCCACCGCTCCACTTCAGCCCGAATCAAACCCGATTACGAGCTGGTTTCGCCTACTTCACGTACTCCTGGAGGTCACTTTGGAGATCGGTCAAGCAAGCACGCAGATTAAAAGATTGTCTTCTGTTTTTGGGTGCATGGTTTTTACTCTCCGATGCAGTCGCAACTGTTAGTGGAACGGCTATTTTATTTGCGAAAACTTCTCTGGAAATGCAACCTGCAGCTTTGGCTTTGATCACCGTCACAGCCACGCTTTCTGGCATTGTTGGCGCATTTTCATGGAGTAAGGTTTCTAACATGATGGGCCTGAAACCCACGCACACCATATTGGCATGCATACTGCTGTTTGAGACCATCCCGATCTATGGCCTGCTTGGGTACATCCCAGCAGTTCGTCGATGGGGTGTAATTGGTCTTCAGCAACCCTGGGAAATGTGAGTACTTGCGTCCTGTTGCGCCTCCTTTGCGGCTTTGATTTGGCTCGAACCGTCTCAAAGAATTCGGTATCTTAGTCCTCTCAGCAAAATATCATCATCTGAAGAGGAGAACGAATTGGCAGGCACAATGGCATCGTCAAAACGACGAAGCTTTGTTACGAATAACACCAATTACAACCTGAGATCGATAAACATATTCCTCGACAGCGCCAGGAAAATCATCGGTATCGGCCTTAAGCTGTAGAGTTAGCCCTGGAGAAACTATCATGGTTGCGGGAGTCCGGGTGTGAGGCATCAGGTTGATGTAGACACCGTGTTCTTCAAGTCGAAAGTGGGACGGACGCTGACTAACAATCATCGTGCAGGTATCCTTTGGGAATCGTGTATGGGTTCGTTATGGGTGGTCTCAGTTCATTCTGTCGATCCTTGTTCGGAGAGCTCATTCCGCCGGGCTTCGAAGCGACATTCTACGCACTTTATGCCATAACAGACAAAGGATCGAGTATATTTGGCCCTGCTATCGTGGGTGCAATAACAGACGCATGTGGAGAAATTCGACCGGTAAGTGCATATCACTCTTGCTTGGGGATCGTAATCTACTGACCACGGTAGGCCTTCTTCTTTCTGGCAATCTTGATTGGGCTACCTTTCCCGCTGATGCTATTTGTGGATGTGGAACGTGGCCGTAGAGAGGGCATCGCTCTGGCCAAGGAATTGGAAGAAGCAGAGGCCTTGGATGCTGCAAGTGCCCACTGCGAGACGGGACCTGTAGTTCTGATTGATGAGGTGGGGGCGGCGGATTCGGGATAATTATCTGTCCAGTACGAGCATAAACCATCGAATCTCTGAGAATCCACGGGTTACACAAATCTGCCTCAATCGTTTTCTGGCCTGTACTACCTGGTCGACAGCTTGGCTGTGTCCTCTATAGCTAGAATGTTGCTACACTGGAGAATGGTCAATCTGGGGGGTTTCTGTACTTCCAGGATGTTGCTCGTTGACGATGTTAATCAAAATGAGACCTGTGATAGGTTAGAACGGTTGCAAGGTTCCAATTTAGAAGAAGGCTGAGCCAGGGTCCAATCGAACACTTGTCTTCTTAGAGGAATATACATAAACTCAAACGTGCCGATGAGCTTACCTCCCTCATCTTCAACCACTTCTCCACGCACTTCTTCTCCAATCCCCTCTCACACAATAGACCATGAAGACCTCACTCATTGCACTCCTCTTCGCAGCTGTCGCGGCGGCTAGCGATGTTACAGAATTAAAGAAGGACACCTTCGACAGCTTCATCAAGGACAACGACCTCGTTCTTGCAGAGTGTATGCAGACAATTAATTCTCTGGCTCAGCTTCAACTAACCCGGCACAGTCTTCGCACCATGGTGTGGCCACTGCAAAGCTCTCGCTCCAGAGTATGAGGAGGCCGCCACCACGCTCAAGGAGAAGAAGATTGCTTTGGCCAAGATCGACTGCACAGCGGAGGCTGATATCTGCTCGAAGTACGGTGTCGAGGGTTACCCAACTCTCAAGGTCTTCCGTGGGCTCGACACCGTCTCTTCCTACAGTGGCGCGAGGAAGGCACCTGCGTATGTGCCCAGTTCCGATCGCATAATTTGCGTTGCAATAGCTGACAAATCTGCAGTATCATTTCATTCATGACCAAGCAATCCCTCCCTGCCGTTTCCGTCCTCGAAAAGTCCACGATTGAGGACTTCAAGACCGCCGACAAGGTTGTCTTGATCGGATACTTTGCCGCCGATGACAAGGCCTCAAACGAGACATTCACTGCTGTCGCAAACTCGCTCAGAGATAACTACCTTTTCGGTGCTACCAACGATGAGGCCTTGGCCAAAGCTGAGGGCGTCAAATTCCCATCCATCGTCTTATACAAATCCTTCGACGAGGGCAAGAACACATTTACCGACAAGTTTGACAAAGAGACGATTGAGAAGTTCACCAAGACTGCTGCGACGCCACTGATTGGTGAAGTTGGCCCAGACACTTACGCTGATTACATGGCCGTATGTTTGCATGGATTTCAAATTAATTACGGCATGCACTAATCCATCACAGGCCGGCATTCCCCTCGCATACATTTTCGCCGAAAGCGCTGAAGAGCGTGAAACCCTCTCCAAGGACCTCAAAGAGGTTGCCGAGAAGCACAAGGGCAAGATCAACTTCGCTACCATCGACGCAAAGGCTTTCGGACAACACGCCAGTAACCTCAACCTTGAGGTTGGCAAGTGGCCAGCTTTCGCTATCCAGGAGACTGTCAA
Organism: Venturia effusa; assembly: GCA_007735645.1. Classification (NCBI taxonomy): domain Eukaryota; kingdom Fungi; phylum Ascomycota; class Dothideomycetes; order Venturiales; family Venturiaceae; genus Venturia; species Venturia effusa. Next base: position 667,178 of record CP042190.1, on the reverse strand, counting down.
GAACCAGAAGTTTCCATTCGATCAATCTAACACGCTTACTGCTCAGACAGTTGGCAAATTTGTTGACGATTTCGTGGCTGGCAAGATCGAGCCAAGCATCAAATCTGAGGCCATTCCAGAGAAGCAGGATGGTCCAGTCACTGTCGTTGTTGCCAAGAACTACGATGATGTTGTCCTCGACGCCAAGAAGGATGTTTTGATCGAGTTCTACGCCCCATGGTGCGGTCATTGCAAGGCGTACGTTCTATCATCCGCCATATGATCAATCAGTCACTAACGTTAGGCTAGACTTGCGCCAAAGTACGACGTCCTTGGAGAAGCGTACAAGACCCACTCTGACAAAGTTGTGATCGCCAAGGTCGATGCTACTGCCAACGATGTTCCAGACGAGATCTCAGGTTTCCCAACCATCAAGCTCTACCCTGCCGGAAAGAAGGACTCCCCAATCTCATTTGAGGGTTCCCGCACTGCGGCAGACCTTGCCAAATTCGTTGCCGAGAATGGTACACACAAGGTCAAGGTTGATGTTCCAGAGGAGCCACCTGAGGAGCCCGAAGCTGAAAACGAGCTACCAAGTGCAGCTGCTGCAGCGACCGAGGAAGCTGCCGGTGCTGCTGAGGGCGCCGCATCGGCCGTCAAGAAGGCCGCTTCGCAAGCAGCAGAGGCAGTGGAGGCTGCCGTTGGTGGCGGTGGAGACGATGATGTTCGCGATGAGTTGTAGATGTGGCGTTGTGTTTGTTCTTTGATACCTCAATTGACCGTTGATGACGACGTGCCCAAAAGCACACAGGATTGGATTTTCGTCTCTGTACGATTTGATGGAGACTGGAGGGTTGATGCATGCTTTTTTCCATCTGATTACGTTACTGCGTCGGGACATAGGGCCGTATCCATAGGCGTTTCAAACGGGATCTGATTTGAGCATTGAACTGAGCAGCCTCCCTCGCCTTGTTCCCCATTGGTGATGCCCGAATGTGCCTCGTCACTTGCTAGATTGGCCGTGGCATGATCAGACTGGCAGTGGGTGGACGTATACGAGCAGGCTAAATTGGATCAATGGGTGCAAGTAATATACCACGGTCAGTCAAGTATTCTGATTGGTACTTCAACGTCCCGATGGTCGCCAAAGACTGCAAATCCTTTCCTACCGTTGATTCGCTGCGCCTTTCCACCCAAGAGTATAAGGCCAGCCACTCGCATTCCTGCATTCTGATCCTGCTCCTGGCCTTCTCTGTATGCAAAGGTAAATTCAAAGGCAGAGACTCATCCCCGCATCCATAACCAACATGTATATCGCCGAACCAGTCCAAGGAGCAGTCCAGCTCGACAAGCCTGGCGTCAAAATTGCGACCGTTGAACGTAGCCTGAGCGATGGCGCAAAAAAACGTATGTTGAAATCCTTTCTCACCCCCACCATCCTCTCCGCTCCCTGGAGGGAGAGGATTTTCCCAACTCCGAGGCCGTCCTTCCTATCTCCAACAACTCTCCTACACCCAGAATCGCACCCACAATTCAACATCAATACGTGCAATGGCTAACCCGTTGGCGCCTTCGTTCACGCCCACAGGAACTCAGTCCCTTCCGCCTCCGCAACTCCCGCAACTCGTAGCTGAACAGCATGTTCCCATTCCCTATACCGACAAAGATAGCCAGCGTCTGATCGTCGTGCTCTCGCATGCCAGTCTAGAAACGTACAGAGCTTCGCATGGTGGGCCCCGATCGGCTCCTGGCAGGGACGACAAGTACTCGCTCCTGAACAGTGACGAGCACATAGGTGTCATGCGCAAACAGGGTCGAGACATATCCGATGCTCGACCGGATATCACTCATCAAGTGAGCCCATCTAGTCACAGCTTCACGACGCAATTGACGCCTCCAGTGCCTTCTTACCCTCCTCGACTCCCCCATAAACAAAGCCGGCAAACTTCAGATCTACATCCACACCGCCAGAGGAGTCCTCATCGAAGTCAATCCATCGGTCCGCATCCCTCGCACGTTTAAGCGATTCGCCGGTCTCATGGTCCAGCTCCTACACCGCATGTCTATACGATCTACAACCTCACAAGAGAAACTTCTTCGCGTGATCAAGAACCCAATTACGGAACATCTTCCACCAAACTGCCGAAAGGTGACCCTCTCCTTTGAGGGTCCTGTAGTGCGTGTCAAGGACTACATCCAGACTCTTGGACCTAAGGAGAGCATCTGTGTCTTCGTCGGTGCCATGGCTAAAGGCAACGACGATTTCGCCGACGCCTTCAAAGATGACACTATTTCCATCAGCAACTTCTCCCTCAGTGCTAGCGTCGCATGTAGTAAATTCTGCCACGCAGCCGAGGACGTCTGGGACATCATCTAGAACGCTCCCTACCACGAGCAAACCAAAGAGGACCACATCCGCCCAACTACGATCACATACTCAACCAAAGAATAACGACAAGCCCATCATCTTGTAAGGGGTGTCCATCACAATCCACAGAAAAAGACCAGGTGGTAGGAGACACGGGACATTCGCGGGAGCTGACGATCGCAACATCGAAGCTATATTACCCGCAGTGTTCTCCGTGTCGCTCGCGAGAGAGGCGCATTGGCAAAAAACACGAAGCAGTCCTTTATTACTTTTCCAACCAAAGCAAAAGGCTCTTTCAACAAAGACCAAAGCTCTCTTTTCCTTGCTGTACTTGGGCTTTTGTTCTGCACGTCCGCTCCGGCTTTGGTAAGGGCAGAGCGGCTGTGTGATGTATCGTTCTGTTTTGAATGTGAATTGTAGCTGATCAGCAACTCAACTTGCTGCTCGGCGACGAAAAGTGCTTATTTCCCCCCGTCTGTTGTGCTTAGTGGCCTCGGCGTATGGAGGATGAGTGGGAGCAGAGCAGGACAGAGGTGGACGAATGAAAAGCTGTAATTGTATGATGAGATTCAAAAGTAGTATGCTGAGGGACCCTGAAGATGTAGGAATAATTGCAAAGCTGAACATGCAGTAAACAAACCACCTTCTTCTCAACCATGCCATCGCATCCCGCATCATCGCCTCAGATCTACAAAGTTCGAGGCCCAAATCGAATCAATCCATCAGCCAGCCAGCATGATATCCCATCCCCATCACTCAGCCCATTCCTCCCACGTCTGACTCCTCCTGAACCCTCCAAACCCCTCAAACAACTCCACCTCAAACGGTCCCGTCGGCACGGGACACCCCAAATACTCAAACAGCGGCACCTGCGCCTTGACCAGCGCCTCCGCCCTGGAGGCATTGACATACATGCCCTCCAACCAAACGCGCCTCGCATCAAACACCGCCTGGAACAATCCCAAACAGGCGAAATTGTTGTCCCGAAGCAAAAAATCGTAGGAAGGGTAGACGCCGTTTGTGTATTCCGATATGTTGATTTGCTGGAAAGTGGCGGGCCCGTTTGTGTTGCCGCCGTTCATGTGGTGGAGGATTGTCGGGTGGCGTATTAGGTCTTGGATCAGGGGCGTTTGGAGGTCGGCGAGGGATAGTTCGGTGGGGCGCGTGCACCAGTTGTCTGGGATGCGCTCGTGGCCGGGTTTCTGGTGAGGGAGTGGGATGTTAGTCTGGTGGGAGATGGAATTTGAGGGGTGGTGGAGATGGTGTGAGGTTTTGGTTCAGTGGCACTTTCTACTACGTGTGAAAATCGCGTTGACGACTTGGGCCAGATTTTCCCAATTTGGATTGATATTGCTGGGTTTTGGGTGGATTCATTTTGTATGTCGGCTACGAGTAGAAAACCATGGACGGGAATTGCGGTTCAATTACGACGAGTCGATGCCGACATTGGAAGTAAGAAAGAAGGAACTGACATATTTGTACTTGTGGCCGTGAGTTCCAGCGGGCTTGAACTCATCATCATGCTTTGGACATCTGGGATGGCCGTGATTGGCATGGCGGACGCAATGATCATCGCGTTTGGAGCTGGGTTCTTTGTTGCTCCTGCCGTGCCAGCTGTGCTCCCAACCACCTTTCTTGCCGTCCTCTTCTTCCTCGTCGCCGCGGTCGTCACAGATCTCGACGGCGAACGTAGTAGCCAGAGTGATCGGATCCATGATACCGTCTGGATGTTCTTCTGTATGGTTGGCCATGAGTTCAAAGATGAAGTGGTGAGCGGCTCCGTTGGCGAGAGCACCAAAAGGAGTTAGGAAGAAGTCTGGGTTTCTGGCAACGCTTTCGTTTATCCGTTCGGCGCGATGGAGCCCCATAACAGTGTTGTCATAGTTTGCATTACCGGGGCACTGGACATCTTGCTTTTCGTACAGCTGAGCAAAGTTCTCGAGGACGACTTGCTGAACGTCGTCGGTAGAGTTGCTGGGTCGACATTAGCACGTCCTCATTCGCGCTTGAAGTTTTCACTTACCGTATATATAGATCTCCACGAGTGGGAGATGAGTCGGACTCGAAGGCAACATGCTCGGAACCAAGGCCAAGAGGCCTGCGTTTCATCTGTTCTGTGATGTGAGCCAGGTCCTCTGGTGGAGGTCCGCCAATGGACATGAGATCAACATCGCCACTTCCACTCAAGGCCAGTCCATAAGCCGCAAGCAGGTGGCGGGTATCGTTTCCGAGGGCATAAGCTTTCTGCTGGGCATCAAGTAGCTGTTGGTAGCTTGCTATACCATTATGTGGTAGATAATTACTGTCGTAGTCAGTGCAAAGCCAAGTACAGGTGAGAAAATCAGCTCACTGATTTGCGAGGGCGTTCAGGCCGGGACATGGTCCACGAAGGTCTTTTGGTCCAGGAGGTACAAACTTGTGCTCGCCACAGGTCAAATCGAAGCACTGCTTGGTGGCGTTAAAGTCGCTTTTCTTGAGAAGTGGAGAAGCAACAGCACCCGCCACAAGGCTGCCAATGATTGTAAGGAGCTTCATTGGAAGCGTGGACTTCGGAGTCGCCGAGATCTCAAGAAGATATCGAAGACTGAGATGATGCTTTGAGAAATGATGCAGTTTTGTATATTGTAGAAAGCGTTTCCGTTAGCCGGATAGTCCAGATACCTGACGTCTTTCTATACACGCATATGGCCGTGATCCAGACCGCTAACATCAGAGTTGTTGAATAGATGCACCCCAGAACATCAACAGTAACGCAAGGCCGCCGGATGAGGAAATTTTGAAGCTCTCTATACGACGAGCAATTTCTCACGTAGCACTGCATGCAAGTGGAGCATACAATACCTGTAATTGACTTATTGTGATAGGGTTCGTCTTTAATAAGCAGCCGCGAACTTAGCTGGGGAAACACATGGCACTGGAGCCGCAGACTTGATGGATTCTGTACAACATGCGCCTGACATGTTGGAGCACAGTAACGCACGCCATTTCTTCCGGTTGCTTTGTAGAGACAATTAATCGAGAAGGCTTCGTTATTCACTATGACGTTTAGCGCTGAAGTTTGAAGCTGGGCTTCGCGCTTTGAGACAGCATATATAACTTGGAAAGGTGTGATTGTGCGCATGTTCTCGCCACGTCGAAATGGAAGCAAAATGAGGCAAGGCATTAAGCTTGAGATTTTCAGCGAAGCGTGAAGACCAAGCGAAACTGCTGCATTGTGAACAGGTGTAAGATGTAAGGGAAGGAGTTGGTCACCTGAGGGTTCAGCGTCTAGAAATGTTCAAGGGAGAGTCTTCTCTTACCTTGCTCGAACAGCTGTTGATTTCTGTATGGACGGCTACTTGATAGTAGTCATGCGTAGCTCGAATGGCTCAAAGGAAATTGAGTCCAGTGATCCTCGGCTAGGTAGCTGGTGCCCAAAGGCTTGTAACTTCACTTGTACAGAAGTTCGGAGATTGGCTCCACCCTAAAGAAGTATCCGGTCTGCGCTTGAAGTTGCCCATTTCCTTTGGCCGAGGCTTGAGAGTTGTCTGTTGTCTTGAAAGGATAAGTGGTGAGCTGGGAGGCAATGTCATTACCATGCCTCTGTGCTGTAAAGGAGCACGCTTGCAAGCGCTGTACCCATCATTTCTTACTGATTGAGAGGAGCACAATCATTGCGAAGGTGTGACAAGGAATGAGGTTGGGACAAAGGAATTTAGTCAGCCAAGATCTATGATCTTCTGACCTCACCAAGTGAGAAGTCCGGCAGAATTCCTTTGAACGTAAGCACTTGATAAAAAATTCAATCTTCATTCGCTAGGTACTCACGACTTAGTTGTCTGTTAACAACCTCACCTCACACAGATCGAAGCTATCAAGACCAACGATCATGCATCCCTCGGGCTCAAGCACAAACTCGACGGACTATGCGGAGTAGGTAGTTCAAGTACGCCGTAGCCGCCCCTATAAGATCAATCTCTGCGAGCATCACGATGCGCTAAACAGTTGGGACTGCCCGGCGCATATCTTCAGGCAGCCGGCCGAAGGTGCCGAAGGACAGCTGCAGACATTGTTGTCGTCTTCAAAAGCAAGCCATCGAGTTTCCACTTGGCCATAGGTGAAGGCCACATCATGTGGTCCTGCACGCGTGTTCCTTTGCGGGCAAACACTTTCGTCTCATCCGGCACAAATTCGGCGTGGACGCGAATGCAAAGGACGGAGAGCTATCCCGGGCAGGGTGAATTACGGCGGTTGTCGCAATGATAACACCGGTCGAGTACGGGATTTGCGAATGGAACAAGTCAATCTCCGTCAAGGCTGATCCCAAACAGTGTGGTGATTACAGAACATCTTTCTGCCCTGCAAATATGACTCCCCATCGGAGATCGGAGTTATAGCGGATCTAAAGTTAGAGCCTCCACGATTGATTGCGGGTCAATAACTGTCCGCTGCAACACTAAGCGACTTAGGTACTCTCCACGCCGCTATGATTGGCTGGACTTTACGAGTCGGCGATAATACGGAGCGTCCACCATCTCGATCTCGACAGCGCATTCGTCCTCAGCCTCTCTCCGGCCTGCATTTGGTCGTGGTTGGTAAAAGGCCGAAACATGAGGTTGAGGGTATATAGTACCTCCATGCGCTGTCCAAAGACCAACTCATCTGCACCAGCTTTTCCAGCCTCTTCACTTCTGCATCGACATCCACCATAAAAGGTCACACTTGAAGCAGACTCAATCATCGATTTCAACCACCGACACAATCAATCTTCTCAACGACCGAGAATCAAAGATCGAGAATCAAAAATGTCTCCACCGCAACAAGAAACCCCAAAAATCTACATCCCCAACCTCCAAGGCCTCCAGATCCTCCAAATAACACCATTCCCCGAAGACGCCGACGACGAATCGGACACAGAATTGGACTGTCCGGGTGCGAACACCACCTCAACAAACACACCCGCGTCCTCAGCTCCCTCGTCGCCAATGACAAGAAACCATTACACCTTCAACATCCCAGAAGATGCGTTCTGAAGAACAAGTCTGGAAGAGTCCGACGAGGAGAAACGGAAGGACGGAGATAATGCTTTTCATGGGTATGGGCAAAAGAAGCATGGGCTACGAAGAGTCCGACGAAATGAAACGAGAGGGGAATGATATGCTTTTGATTGGTGTGGACAAAAAAGCATGGGCTACACCACAACCTCAGAATGATGCATCAGATGAGCACGAAGACGGCTCCGATGGGAAGAGGCATGCCAATCGCGACTTCGAGGCGGCGAACATGATGCTGTTGTGCTCGGAATGCATGAGTGCCGGTCCAAGGATGGAGAAAATTTCATCGAGGAGGAAATAAACGGATGGTCGCATGAGTGATTTGGGAAAGGCTTAGAGACAGTAATAGTGATACCCGTCAAAGCCTCGCAGGCCTTGCATGCAGACATGCATAATACAAGAATTTCAAAAGTTGAATGCAAAATCATAGCCAGGTGACATTCTCCACTGAACCTTCGTAACTCGAACAAACGTTATTTTTAATTGAATCCTCGAAGCTCGAGAATGTCTACTTCCTGTCCATACAGCCAGCGCCGTGGTTTCTAGAGTTCTATCAATCTACGTCTATGAAAATGCACCAGTCTACTAGTCATAACTGATAGTGTCCCTCTTTTGCCTCGCGCTTTTTGCGCAAATCAAAATCATAATCGGCCACACAACACTTCGTCATCAGGAAGTATCGGGCCGTCTACCAATGGCAATTTGTACACAATTCTTGAAGACCACTTCAGAATTGTACACCCATTGGCGGTGGTAGCCAAGTGCCAGTCCGTCGATGTCGCTGTCGGCACTGTTTCGTTGCCGATGATCAAGATCATAAAATCCGACTGTTCAACCATTGTAGCAATCGTACATCAACCACTCAGAGCAATCATATTTCGGACTCCAAAGCGTTGGTCGTTGGGGCTCCTAGAGCGTTCATATTTGGATTCTCATAATGTTTGCATTGTCCTGCGAATCGCCGAAGTCACCGTAGTTTAGGCTCCTGGAGCGATTGTAGTGTGCAATGATCAAGTCACATGGCTCGGACCACTAGATCATCAACCGTCAAAGGAAGGGTCAGAGACAGGCGTTGGCGGTGAGGTAGAATCAAGAAGTTCTACCTCCTTCCGCCGCCACGCATGCCGCCACCGCGACCACCTCCTTCTCTGCCACCACCTCGTCCACCACGACCGCCGCTGCCAGGCGCATTCGGGATGACAACGAGTCCTTTGACAGCCTTGAGACCCATCTTTCCGACAATATTCTTCTCCAATGCTGGCACCTCTGGGGCACCAAGACCGTCGAGCACAAAGCGGTTGGCCTGCTGAACAAGCTCTTCCACATTCCAGGACGTGATCTTTTGGAAAGTCTTGTAGTATCCTAAGAAGGCCTGGTAGATCTTCTTCGGGCTGTCGTAGGATGTCAACTGCTGCTGAATATTTCCCGCGCCGACATCGATAGGAGTTGGATATGGCTTGAGCTCGATTCCTCTCAGAGAATTGATAAAGCGCTTCTCAGGCTCGGCTAGAATGAGGATGCCGAAGCCTGAAGCCTCAGCGCGAGCGGTCCGACCCAGCCGATGAATGTAAGCTTCGCGGTCCATGGGTAGACCACATTGAAAGACATGGGTAACATTTGGGAAGTCTATGCCACGAGCGATGACGTCTGTTGCTATGCAAATGCCGCTGATTGCCTTTCTGAACTCTTCCGTGACCTTTGTACGCTTGCTCTGTGTAATCCTGGCATGGAGAAGTGATACATTTGGCATGCCTTGTGTGGTGGAAAGTACGTGGCCGTAAAAATCGACGTGAGCTGCTGTAGGGGCAAAGACAATGATCTTAAACTCCTTCGATTTGGCGATTTCGGCCTGAATTGATGCCACAAGTGCTGGAGCGAGATCGATCATTGTTGGAACGACAATGAGGTACTGAGGAACGTGGAGATGCGTATTCGCCTCGCCTTTGGGGATGGTCGAGATGTTTTCATAGTTGTCGTTGAGGATCAATTTAGCTACTGGGCCAAGAGAATCTATTTGTGTCAACTGGACGTAAATCTTCGAAGAAGACTGCACTAGGTACCTGGAATTGTCGCCGAAAACAACATGGACTGTCGTGGGACTTTGTCTTTTGGAGGCAAAGCATACAAGATCTTCTTGATGTCTGGCAGGAATCCCATGTCGAGCATTCGATCTGCTTCATCTAAAACAAGCGAAGTCAGATTGGACAGACGGAACTGCATCTCCTCGTCGGAGAGATGATCCAATAGACGTCCTGGAGTTGCTACGAGTATCTGACAGCCATTATAAATAGCTCTGGCTTCTTTGTTCTTGTCGACACCACCAATGGCCGTGCATACTGAGAATCCAGGATACCTCTGAAGGAGTTTCTTGGCCTCGGTCGCGATTTGAAGAGCGAGCTCTCTGGTAGGACTAATGACGAGCAGGCCGATCTTACCGTCTGCTCCTCCCTGGCGCAGGATTCTCTCGATGCTTGGGACCAAAAAAGCCACTGTTTTACCAGTTCCTGTCTTCGCCTGAGCAAGTACGTCTACACCGCGCAGCAAGCGATCGATCGTCGCAGCTTGGACTGGCGTCATGCGGTCAAACTTCATATCTTGTGTAATAGCTTCGACGAGGGTAGCGTCGATGCGGCCTCTTAATGATTCAAAGGAGGGAAGATTCGAGGTAGCTGGTGTGAGCGCATCGTTCTTGTCGGCCTCTGAAGGCTCTGACTGTATAACAGCGTTGCTTTGCAAATGAGGTTCAGCTCCGTTGTTTGTTTGGTCGGGTCGCTGGCCATCTTGTCGGTGTGGGAACGACTTCTTCTTGCCTCTACTCGAATCTCCTCCTCGGTGTTTGTTACCTCTGTATGGAGGCATGTTCGAGGTATTGTCGCTGTTGTTGTTGTTGTCAGCAAGGGAGAAAGGTAGACGTGAAATATTTCTTTGCAAGCTAGATCGCGCTTGCACTTTTTTCGTGCGACGTCAAACGGCAGCTCGTAGGGCTGAAAACGGTCGGCACGTGAAGATTAGAGAAATACTCAATATTCTACTTCTGGTGGCGACAATTCTTGGGAGAGCCTGCAGATTGGACGCGTTGTTGACGTGGCTAGGTAGGTCTTGAGATGCGATTTCAGAAGCATGATATCACAGCGAGTCAGGGAAACAAATCATTGCGAGAAACTGACTAGATAAACCTCAACACCAAGCTTACCTAGGAAGAGCTTTTCGTCCAACCCAGACCTCAACTCTGCTGCATGACGATCGCTGCTCTCATCGATAACGGCAATCTTGGATCCGATTCGAAATGGCCACTCAAGATGAGCCTGTGTTCGCAAGCTGCCTTATCGCGACCAGGGCACTCACTCCCGTCTGACGGGATGATGGAAGAGTTGGCTACCACGAACCATGCCATAGGCTATAGATCAGCCGAAATCGACGGCAGGCCCTCCGCTGGTTGTCTGGCAGGATCTCTCGAGATGGGAATTATGTCTCGCTCAATCCCAAATTTGTGGACAATCATTTCATCGTGCTCGACACAGAATTCGATCAACCCATTTTCCATAGCCTAGTCGGTCTTCATACCGGGTTTACTATGGCCGCCGAAAGCGCTCCATTTGCGGACTCCAAAGTAGCCCATCGTAGCCCGGCATCCTCGAATCTCAGCATTCACAATGTCTCAGTAGAGATCGATGTGGCAATGGACAACAGAATCACCAGAAAGATAGACATGCGATTAGTTCCCATGCTATGCATGCTCTACTTGACAGCGTACCTCGACAGAACAAACATCGGAAATGCAAAGCTCTACGGTCTGGAGAAGGAATTGGACATGCCATCAAATGGCTATAACACAGCAATTTGGGTGTTCTATCTTACATTTGTGATTATGGAGGTTCCTTCTAATCTTCTCATGGCACATACCAAGGTGCCGCCTCATTATTGGTTGGGAATCTCTATGTCGTTGCTTGGGATCATCACGATGTGCCAGGGTTTTGTGAAGACGCCTGGCGCGCTGTATGCTTGCAGGACTCTGATGGGTATATTTGAGGGGAGTCTGACACCTGCTGCTGCTTTGATGATGGTGAGCAAGACCAATCTTCTCTTCCCTCTATATACCTAACTTCGTCCAGGGATCATACTATCGAAAGCATGAGTTTCCAGTCCGTTATGCGTGCTTCACTACGAGTGCCCTGATCGGCGGTTCCTTCAGCAGTGTAAGTTTGTTTGAGCTTCATCCACCATAGAAGCTGACGCCTAAAGTTTCTCGCCTACGCGATAAATTTCATGGACGGCACAGCTGGAATAAGTTCCTGGCGCTGGATCTTTATACTCGAAGGGATCTTTAACATCTGCGTCGCACTGTGCACATTCTTCGTCCTTCCTCGCTTTCCAGCCGAGTCAACATTTCTGAAACCAGAAGAGAAAAAGCACCTACTCAATCGCCTATCGATAGAACGAGGCGACGAAGCTGAATCATTCCAAAATCAGCCCTGGCTCACCTTCCTCCTCGACTGGCAGACATGGCTCAACATCGTCATCTACTTCGGCGCTGATATGTCCGCAGCAGCGATAAGCCAGTTCTCACCCACCATACTCAAGCAGATGGGATTCACGGCCAATGCAGCGAACCTGCGTAACATTCCCATCTGGCTGGTAGGCGCTCTCGTTGCCATTACGGCTAACCTCGCAGCCGGAAAATGGGGCATCAGATTCCCGCTCATCATCGCAGGAGCAACACTTTGCACAATAGGTTGGGTCCTCCAACTCGCCCAAACAAATCCCACAGGGACGCGATATTTCGCCCTGTATCTGATCGCAATCGGCGCATTCACGCAACTTCCACTCCTCGTTGCCTGGTTATCTGCCAATACAATCGGAAGACCCAGAAAAGCTGTTGCTCACGCCTTGCAAGTTGGATTTGGCAACTCGGCGAACTTCGCCAGTGCCAATGTATTCATCACCGGAGAGGCGCCGCGATACAAGACTGGATTTACGGCCGGGCTTTGTATCACTGTCCTTGGATTTCTCGCCGCCTGTCTTCTGGAGTGGGTGCTCTTGATGAAGAACAGGGCGGCTGATGAGAGGGAAAGAAAGGGAGAGATGGAGACGGTTATGGTTGGGAAAGAGGGGATCAAGTTTCGGTATACTCTGTAGTCGCATGTTCTGTCAGCGCTGTCTAAACGGACGATTTGGACAAGGCAGACTATAGAGGTTTCTGATCTATAGCAGTTAATATGCGTCTCAGGCGGGTGTCTACTCTTTCCCATTTCTCTCTCAGTAGAGCCGAAGCGTCACTCATAATTCGCCAATGATATCGCGGAAATTCTTCGAAGCACCACTGCACTCCTTGAGTGCCATGATCAATGATCAGAAAAATTTCAGCCTGGAGGAGAAAATCGCCCTTACTAATGCTCAATGGTACAACAATGGTTGCTGAAAGTTTTTGCGCGAGGGCCGATGAACGTGCTGGGAGCATTACGCTTTTAATCGATGTGGCAGTTGCTGAGTGTATGCCTAAGAAGCAAGTTGGGTTTAGATATTGAAGGTTTGTTGTCGAAGTTGAGATTGAGGCTATGCATCGAAGTCCCGTCTGCAAGATCTGCGCCTCACTTTCGGGTGATTTCTGTTTGTTTATTGGTCGCACAATTGAGGAGCTCATCTTTGGAATGGCGATTGACGACTGAGATCACGTTTCACGACCTGTACATCGACCCTGCATATCGGTGTTGTGGTTCCGGAAGTCGATGGTTGTTTTCTAGATGGGATACACCATCTAATGCGAATACTTACGGATGAGAACCTCAAGTGTCGGGATTCCTCAACGATCCAGATCGATCAAACCTTCCGCTAGAATGAAATCAAGTCAGAATCTTCGGGAGCTGATCATGTAAGTGACTGAGGATGGGGTGTTTTCGAGCTGGCAGTTCAGATTCGGACATGCGCGGTCGAAACATCCCGGGAGTTCATCCGTCCGGATACTAGGTACAGTACCACAGTACAGTGCTACCTCGATTTTGTTATGAATTTTGCAGAGATAGGACCCTAGTTTAGTTCATATCAGACCTTAGGCTAGAACATTTTGTGAGCGAAGACTCCTGTACCCTACTGATGTTCTCATGAAAGTCGAGCCTGTTAGTCACTTAGGGGATAAGCCATATATTGCAGCACCAGCCACGAGAATCAGAACTTTCCAGGCGACCTCGGCTGATAGCTGGATAAATATTCTGACCAATTATAGCTAGTCTTGGCGCCAGGTGACTTATCGTCATCATATCGACTTCCAAGAACTTGAACCCCGCAATGTTACACTGCAACGCTCCGTCTAAAATTAAAACTTGAATACTCTTTCTGCTGGCTACCACAGTAAATCGGGTGACGTTCCCGACGACGTTTCCAGTCCCTCGTCGAAGAAACACCTGCATTGGGATTCGATACACAATGGCATTTGCAGAAGTGTGTCTTTTGTCGCTCTGGCTGTATGCGTGCTGGTCAATCTAAGATCATTTCATGTCGGATTGCGCTCGACTTCCAATGATGGAGTTGAGCGCAGGACGATTTTGCTCTGCTTTTGGCAACGTAATTGTTCCTAGAAGTACCACGGTAAAGCACAGATTATTCATCGATCCTGCATACCCTTGTGCGAATCTCTTAAAGCATGGAAACACGATATCCAGTACCTGACATCTGGGAAGACCAGGAATAGCCACACGTTGAAAGCTGTGGCTGTGGCTCTCCACTTTGCTCCCCTCGTTGGGCGAAATCTTCCCTGACCACTTCAAATTCTCTGCCATCTTCCCACAATGTGCTCGTATGTTTCCCATCCAAGGTTCATACGACAGTTACATGAGTATAGTCGTAGCTTTGAATGTGGCTTGCTGAGAGACCCCACAACCGGGCTGTCTCAAACCTCGGACAAGACCGTTCACATTGTGATCACACAAATGAACGGAATTCATCGAAATTTCCTCATTGGGAAGGGCCAAGAGAAATTTGCACAAATCAATTTATGCAAGCGTAATGTAACCTGCACCGCCTCTTGTGAAAATTCTGCTTCTCCTGGCTTTCTCCTGAGGGTGGGGGAGGGGTTTGGACCCGGAGAGCATGCTTGCGACGGAGAGCCCGACTGCTGCATTTTGGCTGCGTTTACTCCAGCGGTTGCAGGTGGCTTGAGAAGTTCGGGAGACTAGCACCCGATTGGTGGAGGAGCTTTCGAGTATCTTTTTGGCTGTATGCGGAAGATCTTGGACCCTAAAGAGAAGCCCTTGTGCAAGCTAGCGTGTTTGATTTGCTTCCCTTCGCTCGGTTATCGGAATTGTTCTTTGTTCCAAATCGGCGACGCCAGGCTCGTATATCGTGTGCTTTTCGGGAATTTTCCAGGCCACCGATGCCAGAGCTTTGGATCATGTTGCCGGAGGTTTGTAGTGCATGAGATAGGTCAAGAAAGCAATCTGGGCAGACAGCATGACATTGAATATTAGTCATTTCTTGATGGATGAAGGAGAGTTCCCAGATGCAGAATCTTGAACAGGTACTCCTATTCTGTAGTACAGGTTCGTTCGTGCATGGCAGATGGAATTGGCAAGGCTCAAGATTTGGAAGTAGGGCCGTCTGCGGTCTGCCCTCGAATCTTCGTATGATGTCAAGCAATGCGGGCCGTTGGAGTCTCGGGTTTGTCCTGCGAGACATTCAATATGCACAAGCGTATTTCTGGTCAAGGGAAGTTGAAAGTGGTTCTTGGGAGTTGAGGCGGTGCACTGCAAGGCTGCAAATCAACTGCGGCTGCTCTTCCGAATCCTAGTCGCAACATCTCATCGAGGGCCCCACTACGAGCACTCTACCTTCAACCTAACTTCGTCACTCGTCGTGCTCGAGTATATATCAGGACACCACGTCCTCCTCTATCCTATCCTATCTGTACACTACACCACCACTGAGGTGTAACCGACAAACACTCCTCATCCTCAGCAAAGCTCCACCCGAAAGTCTCCGCCGCCATGTCCTACTTTCCCGGACAGCACTATAATGGTGGTCAACAACAGCCACCACCGCAGAATGGATACGGATACCAGCAACAACCGCAAGTCTTCCTCGATAAGTAGCGATGTAGCTGCGACTACCAAGGACAATTCACTGACGCGCTTTGTCCGTAGACCACAACAGCCCGGCTATGGCTATCCACCGCCGGGACAAGCTCCTCCCCATTCTCCTCAACCACCGTACGGCTACGGCACCCCTCCTCCGCAACCCCAGTATGGTGGTTACTCTCAAGTACGCGAATTCGCGTCTTCTCGCTTAGCTGGATGGGCGCTTATATGGCACAGGCACCTCCACAACCCAGCTATGGTGGCTACCAGCAGGTGAGATTACTCTTTCTTTCCCGCAAACTCCATTTTCGACGACAAGTTGCCTGATATTGCATGCAGACTCCTCCACCAGGTCAATATGGTGCTCCTCCTGCTCCGCAATATGGGAGCGGCCGCCCTACACCAGGTACCCATTATTACTACCCGTATCCAATTAATCCTAGGTCGAGTTCTCATAGTATCGTGTAGCCCATCCCAACATCCAACAGAACGCTTACAATCAAGGAAATCACGCCGCGCCGCCTCCTCCTCCCACCCAAGCACAATCCTTCGGCAAGTCTTGCGCTGGAAAACCGCACCTGGCAAAGCTGACAGAAACACACAGGAACCGGAGCCCCCGGCGGTTATACCTTTCAGTATTCCGCATGTACTGGACGCAGGAAAGCTCTTCTTATCGGCATCAACTATTTCGGTCAACGCGGACAGTTAAGAGGATGCATCAACGATGTCAAGAACATGTCCACCTATTTGAATCAGCATTTTGGATATAAGAGAGAGGACATGGTACTTTTGACCGACGACCAGCAAAACCCAATGAGCCAGCCTACAAAAGCCAACATCTTGCGAGCCATGCACTGGCTAGTGAAAGATGCACAGCCAAACGACTCTCTCTTTTTTCACTACTCCGGTATGCTTCCCGAACTTGTGAAGTCCTGACGGATAAGCTGACAGACTCAACAGGTCATGGCGGCCAAACCAAAGATCTCGATGGCGACGAAGACGATGGATACGATGAGGTCATCTACCCAGTCGATTTCAGGACAGCTGGACATATTGTTGATGATGACATGCACGCAATCATGTAGTGTCATCCTCTCTCTTGCATAAATCACTGCTAATACATGGGCAGGGTCAAAAGTCTTAAAGCAGGTGTCCGCTTGACGGCCATCTTCGACTCCTGTCACTCCGGTTCCGCACTCGATCTTCCCTACCTTTACTCCACACAAGGTCTTCTCAAAGAGCCGAACCTCGCAAAGGAAGCTGGACAAGGTCTGCTTGGAATCGTATCGAGCTATGCTCGTGGCGATATCGGTGGCATGGCTTCGACAGCCATGGGTCTTTTCAAGAAAGCAGTGTCTGGCGACGAGGTTTACAAAAAGAATTTGCGAACGAAAACAAGTGCGGCAGACGTCATTATGTGGAGTGGAAGCAAGGACAGTCAGACCTCGTATGTGAAACCCCTTCCTGCCATCCCGGAGATGTCAGGCTTGCCGCCTTTCCTTGTACCTGCTGCACATTTGAGCTCTGCTATTGTGCCAGCTCCACTTTCACAAGCGCAGCCGGCAGCGATGTCTTCTTCGCAACCATTTTCACATCTTCAATCTCTCCCTGTCGCACCAGAGTGTACTGGCTGTTGGGCACCACCATTGAATTTACCTTTTACCCCCCAGCATGGCCCCACGTTCTGATCTTGGCCATGGAAGATGTATAACGGTGACGACTATGATACCCATTTTCTTTATCTCTATTCGAAGCTCCGACAGCCAAGAGGCATGTCTATTGTACCTTAGTAATTCTTTTCTTCGTTCAAGCCCTGAAGACTGGCTGGCTCTTTCATGAGCTGGGGCCGTCTTCGGGGCGACGGGTCACGTTGGGCTGCGCTCCACCCTGCCTATGTCACAAACTCCTATCAAGATTTGTAGGATCACTCGCTAACAGATTCTACAGAGCCGATGCTTCTATTTCTGGCCAAGCAACTGGAGCCATGTCTTGGGCGTTCATATCAGCCCTCAAAAAGAATCCGCAACAGTCTTACGTACAGTTACTGAACAGCATTCGGGAGGAGCTGGAGGGCAAGTATGATCAGAAACCACAATTGAGTTGCAGTCATCCCCTCAATGTCAATCTACTCTACGTGATGTAGGCTTATCACAGAGCATGATTTTGGATGAGGAACGAGTAGACAAATCCGCTGCGAGGACACCGTGTGACGGACGAAAGAGATGATGGTTATGATACTCATACTAGCTCGGTCGTTCTGTATGTAGCGTCGACTGCGACAGGCGCGCAACGGCTGACACTTCTTGGAGGTTCGCTTGGGGCTTCTTCTTGCTTCATTTTCAGTCTCGGTACAAAGCCTTTTTTTCTCTTGGTTTGGGCATTCTGGAAAACGGACATGGGGACAAACAAATGTCCATTTTGTCTGTGGGTAAAGTTCCCATGGATTGTGCTTTCTTGAATAGTATTCAATGACATATCGCCATGGTTGGTGTGCATGGTTGCGTCAGAGCGAGAACCGTAGAAATTGATGTTCCATGACTGCGCAGCGAGATGGTTTTTATATAATTGGATCAACCCCATTCATGATGGCACAGTTTCTTCAACCTACATTCGGCACTGTATTGAGAAAACTCTGAAAACGATCCTAGATCACGTGCATGATGTTTTTGAACTTGAAATGTTGCCATGAGATACTTTTGTGATGAAAGGACGAAAACGCGAACAGATTTGCAAGAGCTTGGGGATGTAAGATACCGGACATGGCAAAGAAGGACAAGAAAGCGAAGACGGCCGAGAAAAAGGTCCGGGTTGCCCAGAAGCAAGAAAAGAAAGCCGCACAAAAGGAGAAGAAGATATCGAAAAAACCAAAGGGGGGACAGGACAGCGATTCCGATGCCGAAGATGTCGATCTCGACGCCGTCCTCGCCGAATATGCCAAACAGCAAGAGCAGTTCTTGAAAGTCACCGAGGCCGTATGCGAGCCACCGTCACCGCGAGCATCGGCGACGATTTTGGCGAGTCCGTCCAATGAGAACGAGGTCTTCCTGTTTGGAGGCGAGTTCTTCGATGGGGCTTTGGCGAGGTTCTACAATGATCTCTATGTCTACAACACCAACCGGGATGAGTGGAAGAAGGTCACGAGTCCGAATTCGCCGTTACCGAGGAGCGGACATGCGTGGTGTAGAGGTGGAAATGCGGGAGGAATCTATCTCTTCGGAGGCGAGTTCTCGAGTCCCAAACAGGGCACTTTTTACCACTACAATGATTTCTGGAGGTTTGAGCCTGGGAGTAGGGAGTGGACTAGGTTGGAGACGAAGAAGGGGCCGCCGGCTAGGAGTGGACATCGCATGACTTTCTACAAGAATTATATCATCCTGTTCGGGGGCTTTCAGGATACGAGTCAGACTACCAAGTATCTGCAGGACTTGTGGGTTTATGATACGAGTAGTTTTCAATGGCATGAACCGAAGTTGCCTGCTGGGACGGCGAAGCCGGATGCGAGGTCTTCCTTTTCATTCTTGCCGCATGAAGCGGGTGCCGTGATGTATGGTGGCTATTCGAGGGTCAAGGCGACGTCTGTTAGCGGAGGGGGAAACAGAAAGGGCGGTGGAGCGTCAAGAGTAGTGCTTAAACCTGTGGTTCATCAGGATGCTTGGTATCTACGGATTCAACCTCCAGCGGCCGATGCGCCGGCAAACACGTTGCCGGTCATTCGCTGGGAAAAGAGGAAGCGGCCAGCCAATGCACCGAATCCCCCGAGAGCTGGCGCCACCATGTGCTCGCATAAAGGTCGTGCTATTCAATTCGGTGGTGTCCATGATGTGGAGGAAAGCGAGGAAGGCATCGATTCGGAATTCTTCAACACCCTATACGCATGGAATGTAGATCGAAACCGTTACTTCCCACTCACCCTCCGTCGCCCACGAACGACGGCCAAAAAACCGGCCAACGAACGCGGCGGCCGAAGAGACAAAGGCAAAGCCGCAGAAGAAGAACTGTTCGCGAACCTGCGGGCTCTCGAAGCACGAGACGGCAAGTCATCAGAAGCAGAGGAAGCACTATCGCAACCAGCCCCCGAAGTGGAGGAAGAGAGAGTGGTCAAACCTGTACAATTCGAAATGCCACATCCACGCTTCAACGCACAGTTGACAGTTCAAAACGATATCCTCTACATCTACGGCGGTACCTACGAAAAGGGCGATCGCGAATTCACCTTCGACGAACTCTGGGCCGTCGATCTACAGAAACTCGACGGCGTCAAGGAAATCTTCAGGCGCGAACTCGCCGACTGGGCCGCCGCAGAATCGGACGACGAAGAAGCAGACTCCGACTCCGACGAGGAGGAGGAAGAAGAAGTAGACGACGGAAACTCCTCGGACGGAAAACTCGGAAGAGCAGAAGAATCGCACGTCTCGTCCCCGACGACCGCACAAGCGCCCGAAGACCTCACGGAAGAGATAACCAATTCCTCCCAGTCCGACGGCCTCCCTTACCCGCGGCCCTTCGAAACCCTCAGAGACTTCTACGCCCGCACATCCCTCCAATGGCAAGAACTTGTCCTCGAGGAGATGACGCGGAAAGTGGGGCTGAGCTTCTCGTTCCAGGGACAGAGTGAGAAGGAGATGAAGACCAAGGCTTTTGGACGGGCGGAGGAGAGGTGGTGGGATGTTAGGGAGGAGGTCAGGACGATGGAGGATGAGCAGATGGAGGCCGGGATTGGGGACGTGGTTAGTCTGGCCGACAAGGGCGTGGGTGGGATTGGGAAAAGGAGGTAGGTAGTTGGGAATGTGGGATTGCGGGAATGTGGGTTGTGGTGATGGAGGTGATAGTAAGGCCTGTAGATGCTCGGAATCCCGTAGAGAACATTACTCCTTGACAACTTTTGTCTATGAAGGTTCGAATCTTTGTGACAATCTGTTCTGATTCTCAACTCGGCCTAAGCGATGATTTTCCCCGCGGGATTTTGGCATGATGCAAGCGAAGCTGCTGGAAATACAAAAGTGATTGAGATGCCTCGAATGTGAAAGGCTTTCCGGTCGATCTAAAAATCACCAACTGCTTGAATACATGAAAGACTACACGACGGCACAATCCGCCTACGCGTCCCACACGCTCTTCGTCAGGAGGAGTGTGGATGTACTAGTGCTCTATAGGATTTCATGCCGCCCGACGCTAGCCAGTGATGTGAATTGGAAACAAAAATGACGGGATTAAATGTGAAAGCCGATGTCATGAGGGTTCGTTACTTCGTTTGATATGCTTGCTATTGACAGATGCTCGAGATGCTGTGCATTGTCATAGACTTGAATTTGTAGCCGGTTTCTGGTTCGATGATCCGGAATTTGCGGCTTGCCTTTTGGCAGCTTCTTCTCTGGTAGGCTTGCGACCCCATACCACGAAGCTGTGGATAGTATCAGCAATTGAACAGCAACATGTATAACGATAGAAAGGAGATGCGTACATCCTGTGATACGCGTGAACGTTCTTATCCCTGATAGCAGCCCGCACCTTTGCCAGGTATATCTCCACCTCGATTGGACTCCAGTATAGCGGATCAGAAGTGAAGTATTTCATGGTGAAGGCAGACATGCCCCCGCACAATTGGTCGCACCAAAGCTTTCCCAGCAGATGCAAGCGCGAGTCCCTAGGCCACCTGTTTATCGGTATCTTGTAGATCTCCTGATGTATGTCGACAAAGCCAACCTCTCTGAACCATCTCCTGAGCTTGTCTGCAATGCGCACCGGTGCACTGGTCATGGCGACCTTATTTTGATATTCCTCCCACTCTTTCAACAAGAAGTCTGCCGGCATGGTGTGGTCGTCACATCCTGATCTTGGCCATAGCTCTTGTGATTCCATCCACCCGCCGGGCTCGAGATTGTCGTAGGCTTGCTGTACTACTGTTTTAAAATCGGGTGCTGTACCAAGCATGAATCGCGTATGGATAAAATCGTAGGGACCGTTCCATGGGTCTTTATGCATATTTCCTATTACGAATGTGACGTTCTCTGGTATTCTTTCCCACTGCCTCGAGGCCTGAGCTATGTCCATTCCGATGATCTGAAATACGATAAGTACGAACTTGCCGACCGCGCTGACGGGCTGTTTTGCGCACCCGTGCATTCTCAAATATTTCGGCTAGAACAGGAGTCAGTATCTTGGCCTCACGCGCAATCAGACTTGCCATACCCATGTCAAGGCACCATACACCTGTGCCGCATCCCACGTCCAGTATCCTCCTGGGTGCACGTCTCGGATCTTTTTTCAAGGGCGCGCGGTACACTTTCCCACCCATGAGAGCAGTGACAATAAGGTATTGCATTTCAAGCCGTGCATTCTCTTTCTGTCGTTTTCTGTCAGTCACGGCTGAGGTGAGAGGGCCGAGCGGATGGTACGTACACTGTCGGTTGGAAGCATGTAGGCTAGATGATGGTCAATGGAAGTGCGTCAAAGAGGATATGCCTACCCACTAGAGTGTTCATCTCGAATATACGTCCGTCCATTCTCGAACAGATACGACAGGCTCTCAGCAAAGCTCAACTCACTGAACAAGCAATTCAGTCAGCCTTGTATCCACGATCGAATTCGAGGGCAGGGAACAGGCGGGTCGTACTCGAAGCGTTCCAAGTCTGAGGGCTGAGGGGAGGGACAAGTCTGCGGCAACGCGATCAGATCAGCTCAGCTCTCACTTGGGCCAGCCGTGGCAAAGGACGTCGACACGTACGTCGTCCTGTAGCAGCAGCGACTCTTGCGACTCATCCTCGAGCTCGTGCTCGTGCTCGTGCTCGTCTTCGCGCTCCGACTGCTCGTATTCAGGTAGATTGGACGTTGTGTGCGACGGTTCGCTGGTGCTCATCGAGGCCATGCTACGGGATACGGGAGTTGGGGTTGAGTGCCAGATTCTGGGGAAGCAGAAACCCAAGGGTTCGGTCCTACAATGCTTTGCTTTTCATCGCTGAGCCCGGGTCCTGACGCCCCAAGACTCTCGCCTTATCCGCCCACCAGCACCGGCGAGATCCACTATGCTTTGGAGGGGTTCCCCCGCCCGAGCCAGGGGGTGTCCGTCTGTCCTATGGTAAGTCCTAGGCACGCACGCCTTGGCCGGGTAGTGGCTTCGGGCACCATGTAGTTGTACCCACCAGTCTGCGCCGGTAGGCCTCGTTCTTCTGCTCCGGCAAGGGACTCCCGTCTACTCTCAGTTCCTCTTGTCCAACAGTTTACAGTAGTGTCTCCAGCCCTACACCGTCAATTCTGCACATCACTCTAGTCGTCCTGCATTGCATACACCCGATCTCGCCCTTCGGCAAGGGAATGTGGATCGTCGAGCCCCGGAGTGATGGATCATGGGCGGACACTGCAGGACGGTTTGCTGGTGACCAGAATGTTGTGCCACCATCTACCCCGTGTGAGCCAGAAGAGATGGACTCGCCGGTGAGTGGGACACAGGACAGAAAGCCGGTGGCTGGGACGAGCTTGCGAGAATGACTGCCTGTTCTCCGGTGGTACAGCAGATGGCATACGAGCTCAATACAGGATTGATTGGCTACACGAAATTGACCCTGCAGCGTGAAAATCACGATCTAAAACATCCGGCGGAGAGAAGTTCAGCAAGACTCAGCGAGCAATGCGTGAAGCAAAAGCAAGCAACCAGGGAGGTCCGCGGAGCCCAAAACTGCAAGCAACATGAGCAAGAGCAACGGGAATAACGCAAGCGATAAGCATAGCACGGGTGTTCGCGATAGAAGCGATAGAAGCAAGAGATCTGCCGCAAGCGACAATGAATCGGCTAGATTCGTGGCATGAGGTTCAAACCTGCGTGACCCGTGTTCAAGAATGCCGACGAATGAGAATCAAGAAGGGAGACGTGAAGGATGCGGACGCTACTCCGATGAGAGCTCAATCAAGACCTCGGGCTGAGGCCACGCTTTTGGTATCCTTCAAGACATCGCAAATCCAACATCTGACGAACGCCACGAGATGGATGTGGACGGCGGGAAGGATCATGTCTTTTCATCTCACGGGATACTGTAATCCTTCGTTCTACTGGCGGCGGCGCAGGGTATCGATCCCATTCGCTCATATACACGAAAGGATTCAGACCACATAAACACTTGCCGACCTGCAGCAACCTTGTGCTGAGGAAATATGCATGAAGATCCGGTGCCATGGCTTCATCCCCTGGCGACGTTCTCTCTATGCACTCATGCAACACACAGCTTACCAGAAAAGACGGTCGCTCGACGACAAAGGCGCCAGGACTGGGCAACGTTGCGAGACAAGCGGCAGGTTTACTGCGGCCAGTTCGCTGTAAATCCGTGCTGCTGCTTCCATATCTTTCATTCACATGTTTTGTTCTATCAGGTGATGTCGTGCTTTGCGGCTGCGGAGTCTTGGGTACACCATGCTTTTCCTCTGCTCGACTGGACTCATTCGCGGGACGATAGGCATGGTGTGCCACTCGAAGTTGACATGTCTACGTTTGACTACCTAGACATCACTGCATCGCATCATCTGCAACGTAACACTACTGCCCAATTTGAGAAAGTGGGACGGTACCATCTTCCTTCCCCACAATAAATACAGATGAGAAATTCGACTATGAAGCACCCCGAGACGAGTGCATGTCTCGAGATTGCCATGACAACAGATCCAACACAGCTCTTCCCCTCTGGATGTAGACCGAGTGGGACGACTTCGATGACGACCTTCGTGTTGAGATGGCGAGTGCGTTGTGCTCAACTGATTGACAATAAGCCTGCGTCTAATCTGCCCATCCTTCAAGTCGAAGTGCTGGTTTCTTTGTTAGTCGGGAGGATTTGCGATTGACCGTTAGTTTACCACTTACTCTCAACAATTAGGAAATCCGTCTCCAGCGTCGAAGTCTGTGCATACACACCAGTGGCCGCCGTCAATGAATCTATAGACTGTATTAGATAGTATCTCTTGAGATGGGGCTTCAATCACTACGTACGAGGTGGTCTTGTATACCCGCAAATTAGTCCAGTACTTTGTATTGGTTGCACAATCATTCTGACAAGCCGGGTCCTCATTCTTTTCGACCGTTACCGGAGTTAAGGTAGTTGGATTCACAGAGAGCCCCTGCAGTTGAACGCATCCCGCTGTATATTGTTGCACAAAGGCGCGGGCTTGGCTACGGCAGCATTGTGATCCTATGTGCGCGGCGTAGGTCAGAGTAGGTAGGTAGGCAAAGACTGGCAGTATAATGGAGAACTTCATTGTCTTGACAGAGGACGGTAGGATCCGATGTAGAATGGAAAGCAGAGGGTGGGATGTCACTATGAAGGCTCTTCTTACACAGTATGTTTCCGCGTAGCCTATTTTTATCATCGAAGTCGGCATTCAGTCCTTATACCCATGCAATATGCTAATACGTCACAGGTTTCTTTCCGCAGGCTTCCATCGTACTATGGCTACAAGGCAAATAAATGTTAGCCGAAAATCACTCAACAGGGGCCTTCGCATGGAATCTACGAGCGATTTGAGGCCGTGCTGACCTTGCCACTGATTTGCAGCTAACATTTAAATGCCTTGTGGCCATAGTACGGTAGAAGAGGAGGTTCGTTAGGGGAGATCCCTGATCGATCTTGAGGAATGTGTTCATAGGAGATGGTATCCTACTGTGGTAGTTGTTAGCACGTCGATCCGCCGTAATGAAGCCGGACCCAAGTAGAGCTGTGAGCAGACTATCAGAGCCAATCGGAGTCTACGTATAAGTTATATATGGATACTTTACTGCTGTGTAGGGATCAGAGTGACATTCTTTCCGCTGGCTTGACCTTGAGGATCCATCTGTTTATACGTTACGTAATATATTAATAAACAATCTCCAACCGCCATGGCAGAATACCTCGGCAAATCTGGCGGGTCGACCGTCGGTAAGGGAAATAAAGCCTGAATGGTGAGCGAGTATTTTCGTTCCATATATCAGCACTGTTCCTCAACTTCCAGTCTATCAGTGACGGCTAGTGTTGACTGGCTTTTCCAATAGATTGGTAAATAATGAAATGATAACAAGTATGAAATGATGAAATAAGATCTTATGGTAAATGCATTGTATTGTTCTATTGTAGGAGTGAAGTAGCTACCATTCCCCCTTTTGTACGAGAGAGCAGGGATTTCACATCCCTGCCATGACCTATAATTCCTCATGAATCCACAACGACCTTCGTGTTGAGGCGGCGAGTGCGTTGTGCTCAACTGATTGACGATACGTCAGCGTCAAACATTAGGAGCGCTTTGCCCATCCTTGAAGTCGAAGCCAGTCCTGATCGCAATTGGTTTTGCTGTGTCTTTGTTAGTCGGGGTTGTTAGCGATCAACCGTCAGCTTACCAACTTACTCTTAACATTTAGTATTCCCGATACTAGCGTAGAAGTTGGTGCATATACACCACTGATGGTCGCCAATGTTGCTGTAGACTATGTTAGTTGGTAGCTCGTAGAATCGAGCTTCGATTGCTACGTACTCAACGCTGTGGTATGTGCGTAATTTTGCACCGTAATTGGTGTGGGCTTCACACTGAGTCCGACAAACCGTACCGAACTCTGGCGTTACGGGAACCTCAACTTGTTTACGATTAATCTCGACTTTAGCACATCCCCCGTATCCCTCCTTCTTAAACGAGACGACGGTGCTGTCGCAGCATAGTGATGCTATATGCCAGGCGTACGTTGAAGCAGGTAGGTACGCAATGACAATCGAGAACTTCATTGTCTTGATAGAGGACGGTAGGGTTGGATGTAGTAGGTAAGATACTTCTGTAGAAAAGGGAATGGAGGGTAGAGATTGGAAGGCCTTGATGGCTCTTCTTGTATTTAGTACTCGTAGCCTATCGCATCCAGTCGTTGGCATATACCATGGAAGCCAGCGGATAGAATGTTGGTATGGTGATCCCTCCACACCAATGCAGCCTTCATATGTAGGCTGTACGTAAACTCTCCGATAGGCTCTTGTAGCCCGAGCCTGTTCTCAGCTCTACTTCGGTCCGGATAAATTACGGCGAATCGATGTGGACGAGGACGAGCTAGCAATTTTCACGCTGGCTACTACGGTACCCATGCGTTATGCTACTTCCTAACAAATTTCTCTCCGCCGGCTTCCACAGTATATACCACGTAGAAGGGGAGGTCATAGTACAACTATACTAGGGGAGATCCCTGATCGATATTGAAAAATTTGTACTCATAGGAAATAATATCCCACTTAGCTGGCTTGACCCTGAGGATCCATCTGTTTACATGTTCATTTATATTGACTAATAATTTCGTGCCGTCCTAGCCAAATACCTTGACGTATCTAGCAGGTCGACCGTCAGTAGGGAAAATGAAGTCCGAATGGTAGACGAGCACTCTCGCTTCGTTCATTGGTACTGTTCCTCGATTTGCAGTCGGTTAGTGACGGCCACCTCCGTTCTTAAGGGCACCATTCTTAGGAGCTCTAATCTCCGCTGTTCAAACATCAAAATTATATGGATACAAAGAATTGCAGCCAAGGTCTCCAATCATCGGTCGATGAAGCTTTTGAACTTCCGATAACGTAGGGTCTCTGACTTCATTCATCCGATGAATGAAGCTAAATATGGTTATAATGATGATATCGAGATGACCACAATGATAGTGATATTATATAAGCTTCTCTAGCCCTCTCCTATTGGCTATTGAAGCGCCAAGATCTAGCTTAGTAATATAAGACACGTGATCCTGAGAGCGTGGCGTAGTGCCTTCGCCACCTTCGCTTCGTAGGGTACGGTCCACTTCATCCTCGTCATCCACGATAAAGCGATGACATCGAATGAATGAAACCTCTAATATATAGTTATCGGCTCGAAATCACTACAATGACTAACAATGATCATCGAACCGATGACATCGGCGGTCTTGGCGCCCGATGATTGGAGACCTTGATTGCAGCTTTCTAGGAGATTGAGCAGCCTTCCCCACATCGACTTGTCGTTATGGTGAGGTACGCATGCCAATTTACTGCCCCAATTTATCAAATCCTCACATGATTCATTTTCAGTGATACCGCGCGGTGAGCTGCCTGCAGCCTTGATATGTCAGATTGGAAGGGAATTATCGCTGACGGATTCTGGTTGCCAGTACCAAGTTATTCTCGTTATCGTCGTTATCGAAAGACAGCGCATCACTCCATCATTGTCCTTGTCACTATTCCTCATGATACATCCGTCAATTCAATGCTACCGAAGGGAGACTCTCGTGCGGTGCCATAAGATCAAGATCGACGTAATTGGACACGCATTGAATTTCCGTCAACTATCATGCGGCTGGTCCTGCCAACTGCTCGAAGAAAAAGGCAGGCATACACAGACTGGCAGTCGATTGCAAGCAAATCTCGAACTTCCTTTTTTTTCTGGTGGTGGTGATGGTTTCAGACAAGAGAACGTTTTGCATCCATCATTGAATCCCTCATCGAGAACATTGTAAGCGACTTCCTCGTTTCGCGCGTCCTCATTCATCATTCCTTCCCAGCGCCTCTTCTCCTTCCCTTCGCCGGCCCTCTAACCAACACAATGGCAGTAACCAGGTACACAATTTCCGCCTTTATGTCCCACCCTTCTACACTACCACGAATTAGTATGAGACTATACGTGTGTCCTTAGGGAATTGGATTTGGCTTACACGATCATTGCAGCTTAGGAGCTCGCAATTATTTGGAGGAGGAGGGGGTATACCAATTTCTTGGCGGCGCGTAAGAGGCAGGCGCAGGCTTGCGGCGCTGATCTTTGCGATGAGAAGAATCACGGGCGTGAGGGTCATGGTCTTCATTGTAGGTACAGTAGCGATTGTAAGAGGAGATAAGGAATGATTGATTGATTGATTGATTTAGGGTATTAGAAATGAAAGCGTAGGTCGTTGCAACGTCTTATATTTGGCTTGGATGGCCGTATACTAGTTGTCCTCAAATTCGGTCCGTTGATTCCCTCGAACATCCTCGTTTCGTACGTCCTTGTTCTGGCCCCCTTCCTTCCTTCCTTCCTGCCCATCTCCAAGTCTTTCCCTCCCTCCACCGACCCTCTAATTCTTGGTGCACAAGCAGTGACCAGGAATGGCACGTGTACAATCCCCACCCTTATGTCCAGTCCTCACGCACTACCACAACTCAGTATGAGACTATACGTGTCCCCGGGGAAGTGTATTGGCTTACATCATTCCTGCAGTCATCGACTGAGCAATAAAGAGAAGGAGGGGGCATGCCAATTTCTTGGCGGCGCGCAAGTGGCAGGCTTGCGGCGCTGATGTTTGTGATGAGGAGAACCAGGGGCGTGAGGATTGTGATCTTCATTTTGGCGATTGGGAGGGTTGATGAGGATCGATTGATTTTGGGTTTTGGGAGGGAAAGCGCAACTTGACGTCGTTGCAACGCCTTATATCTCCCAAATGCCGTTGCTGGCATGGATGGCCGTAGTTGTATTCAAATTTGGTCTGTTGATCACTCCGCAGCAATGGACACCGAAGTGTTCAAAAGCTGCCGTGGAGTCCAGCTCCTAAACAGCCTTCCCATTGGGTTCTAGTGTGGTCTGTTCGTCGATCGAGGCGTTCACGTTATCGACTACTTTCCTCAGTGAATGGTGGGAGAAATTTGGAGCCAGGGTAAATATATTAACGATTGGGTTTCGGGAAGGAGCGTCTGGTTACCTGGTAGGTCAGAGCGTACCAAGACAACCAAGCTACCTTAAGGTTGGGACACGAACCTTAGATTGTAGCTAAGGGAAATCTGTACGGGGTAGCAGGGGCATTGCGGGCGTGCTCTCGGTGCTCCTGTTCCACTACGCGCCCATTAACTCAGGAAACGTCCGAATCGATTGACAAACTACGGTGTAGCCTATTGTTGATTTCGAGTTTATTTGGACATCCCACATTTTCTTTCGCTTGCTCACATAGTAAGTAGAATCTGAAACATCAAGACAAGTACTAACGGAAAAGCAACAAGGGAGTTTAGGAGGGCTAAATCACCTTATAATAGTGGTTCATACCAGGAGCTCTTTATCCGGTACTCCAGTCTCTCGCTTAATTGCATATGATAGGTGATGTATTATAGAATTCATCCTTCATCTTATTTTCACCGCATCGCAACAAGCCCATTCCAAGTCAGACTCTTGCTGTCTCTCCCTCATACAATAGATGGAAAGCGCAACCTAGTGCTTGTCCATACCCAAAGCATGCTTAGCTTTATCCATGATAGACTCGTGGGTTCCACCGTGGACATGCTCATCCTTGCTGCGACCAACCTTGTCACCAAGGGACTGGCCGGTGGATTTTTGGGAGTCGGGTCCGGCGCGGCTGTGTGATTTGTTAGGAAATTTCTTGATGCGAAGATATGTGGGCTGCTTCTTACGCGATCTTATCTCCGGCCCCGGTGATGCTCTCGGTGACCTTCTGACCTGTTGATTTTGTGCTGTCTGGGGTCATGGACTCCTTGGCCTTGGTGGAGAAATCTTTGCGTCCGAGATCTGATGCCATTTCGATGTGGCTTTGTGAGGTGGGTTCTGTTTTGAAGGTTGTCGTTGAGAATTCGTTGAGCTTCTTGAAGTTGTTGGAAATGAAGTCGTCCCGCTGAAGAATCGTCGTGCCTTTATATCTCCTCGAACGTAAATGTACGTCACTGATCACACGTATCTACGAGGCTACGAACGGGCGTTCGGTTTGGCAATCGCGATCAGGTTGTCCAACAACAGCTGGAAGGTGGATTCCTGCTTCGCTTACTACGTAGTGCACAGCAAACCAAGGATAAGCGACGCGAACGACGGGATGTACCTAGCGAAAACAGGATTCAACCTTGATTGTTGCTGAGACAGGGTAAATGATGAATTTAAATTCATCTTGAAGTGACCGCGTCCTTCAGGTCCAGCTGATAACGAGGATGGGCATGTGGACTGCATGTCGAGAAAACCTGATGTCACTGTCTTCAACTTCTTGGAAGGCTGAGTATGATGCACGCCAACTAACGGAATTTCTCGGCTCTTCAGTGCTTGACAAGCATAATTTGCATATCTCCAAGTTCTTTCGCTGTTGATAGATGGGGACTTGGAAAGGTTGAAGTGGTGTAAATTGAAGGGCCCTAAAGCTAGAGAGATGATCGCCGCAAACGGGCCGCAATATTCTAGTCGCCAAGAGAATCCCAATCACTACTTGTGCTACCACATATCTTGTTTACTATCACACAGACCACATTGTACAGACACCAAACACCCCTCCCCATCAACCAATCACAACGATGCCCTCTCAGAAATACAAACTCGTCTTCTTCGTTCCCCCAGCATCCCTCGCCGCCTGCAAGACCGCAATCTTCACTGCCGGCGCTGGTCGCTACCCAGGCCCAGGGAATTATACGGAAGCCTGTTTTCAATCGCGAGGGACGGGCCAGTTCAGGCCCGGGAGCACGGCGAATCCGAATATAGGGAAGCCGGGAGAGTTGGAGAGTGTGGAGGAGGTGAGGGTCGAGACGATTTGTGTAGGGAGGGATGTTGCGGTCAAGGCTGTCGAGGCTTTGGTGAGGTGAGCTTGGCCTATTTTTCTGTGCTTGGTTGAAACGGGCGATGCATGTCTAAAGAAACGTGGAAGGATAAGGCTCATTTTTTGACTCCATGGACGTTGCTGCGATGCTATCGTTTGTGTTTGTTGTGCACTCGTTGATGCTGACTCTGAATAGGGTCCATCCTTACGAAGAGGTCGCTTACGAGGTCTATAAGATGGAAGATATATAAGCGTAAATGACCTTCGATAAGCCGGTAGAGTCGATCCGATGCTCGATATTATAGAACTGGCTTAGAATAGCATTAGCTTTTGATTGTTCCATCGCTTTCGCGCCAGTCACGTCAAAGTAAGCGTCTGCGTGTAGCAGCATTGGGCCTCTAGAGGCATTCGCCAGGCGACCTGGAGCTTGGATGCTGTCCCTCCAAGTCAGAGTCTGCATCTTGAACGAATTGGCTATCATGTAGCCGGCGCAACAGCGATGTTGCAAATTCGCAGTTTTATAAGAACACTTTGTTGAGCCAACATGGAGTCATGATCGTTTGGTCATTGCGCAGCTAGATCCCGAGCAACCACAGTCGTTGCTGGGTTTGTACTGTACTATATAGATGGACGAAAAACCTATCATGTGGGGACGTGTAGCCTGTGCCAAGGGTCATGGCATTATGTATATTGGAGGAAAGAGTCGTAGACTGCCATCGTCGACACAGAAATTATTGCGATTACGGTGGAAGAAGTTAATTGAAACGTCACCGCCCTTCTGAACCCGCGTATCTCTAGTCAACCTCCAAGTACAACCGTATGCCAGCCTAGTACGATGTAGAAGGAAGTGATTAAAACCAGGACACTGATTTCTACGCACAAAGACCTAAGCAGCCCTGACCAGCGCTAAGTGATGAGTTAGCATGAGACTCAGGCCTAGAAGCGGAAAACAATTCACCACTGTATCCTCGGATCCGGTATACAAAGTAGTCCAACCTGGCACTGTAAATTTTGAAACCCACCACATTGCTGCAAACCGTCGACACACTTGAATGTCGGACCTCGAATACTGGCAGCATCGTGAGGATCAGCGATGCAAGCCATATTTTGTGGACAGACGAAATTGGCTGGACATCGAGCAGGTGCGGGAGGCTGCTTAGGCCCAGCTCCTTCACCCAATCGACCCCCCTGCCCATTCTGCCACCATGGCTGTTGTTGTTGTTGTGGTGCCGGTGCCGGTAGTGTTGGTGGTGCCCTCGCAGGTGCACCGACTGGTGGGACGCATAGTCCAAGACAGCTTCCACCACCATGGCTGTCGGAGCAGGCATTGTCAAGCTTTCGGCATGTTTTCCCATTACTACGGATATCAGTCGGTGCCAATGGTGGACTACATCTGTCAACCACTCACTTGCAAATAGGCATTCCTTGGCCACAAGGAGGATACTCGCTATTCAAACCAGTAGGAGACCCCAACTTCCCGTCATTTGCTGGGCAAACCTGATGCCATGTCAGCAGTATGGCAAAAAGCTATTTTATAATACCCACGTACAGCGAGACTGATTTTGCACTGCTGATTTCGATTCGCCCAACAAGCTATTGAGGCTTGATTCTTGCATTCACACTTGATAACATCAGCATTGGTAGTAGCTAAAATCGGCCAGCTTACAAATGTACCAGCACATGGTGGTGGCTGGAAGCTGCGTGCACATTCGCAGTCGCGTGCTGCGCCTCGAGCGGCACTCCCTATACCAGCCGCTCCTAGGCCAATCGCTCCCAGTGTTAGGCCACCGATGGCAAGTGGTATGAGAGATTGGAGCTGAGGGTCCGCAACAGGCTCTGGGTTTGCCTCTGGACTCGAACAGACCAGCGCAGGTAAGATGAAGAAGAGGACATGTGCCCTCATTCTGCCAAGGATCATTCTGGGGACGAGGAAGAGACCGCAGGGAAGAGTGTTGAGAAGTCGTGCGGGTGTACTACCGTTCGTCCCACCGTCTGTCTTATTGCAACATTCCTGGATGTAGTGTGAATGAATGTAGTGAGCCGCTGCATCTCAAGATAATTTGGCCTCTTGTGGCTATATCGACCACGCTTTGCCGAATTACTGTGCCTGTGCATAAGTAAGACACCTGATTCAAAACGCGGGGATGTTGATGAAGTGTGTAGCCGAGCTAGCTGAAGTATACGCTCGAAGCGTGGAAAGTAGCGAGTGTCTCGCTGTGCCAGAATAAAACTAGCCAGCTCTCATGGATCCTGAGTAGTGACGGACAAAGACGCGACAAAGAAGGAGTCGATTGAGGCTCAATCCGTAGGCGTGATGCTCATAGATCATACGCTTTTCCAATAGAGGAAAGATATTGCGGGATAAGATTGATGACGCATGGAATGTCTAACTCTATTGGGTCAATTTAACGGTCCAATTAAGGTTGATGTCTGGGAGGATAGTCGTGAAGTCCAGAAAGCGCTGTCGGGTAAATCCTTCCACAACTTGGTATCTGATACGGGAGCAAAGAGATCGCAGAGTGGAGCTGCAGCGTTTGGACCATCGTACACCATTTGATCGATGAGGACCTGAAGCCTGTACAGAACATTAGTAGCAAGGGCGGAGGATGTGGGACACAATCAAGACGACGGTCGGTGGAGGCACGGCCCTGCGCCATTGATTGAGTATAGAGACTCTGGCGAAGGGAAGGAAAAGAGAGGAGGCATTAGTGATGGGTTGCGTCGCAATGGCCTTGCTGTAAAGGAGAGTGCCGAGAATCGTGTCGTCTCACATAACGAATTTGCCCATCTTGGACGGAAGAATCAGAGTGCCAACAGCCACCTGTCCACAGTATGTAGCAGTGCTCGCATTCGACTGTACATTCCGTTGAAAGAGATCCATCAGAGGATGATTTCATGGGGGGAAAAATGAAGAGGATGATGATATCCAACTCGATTTCTCTGGCATTATGTATCATAAAACTTGACGAGTGCGGTCTGGGAGCCTGTACAGACACTCAACCACACATGCTAAGCATATCTGTAGTCACTAGGCGCTGAATGAATGACGATCGCAAGAGAGAGACATGGAAGAGTATACTTTGTGGTCTTGAGTGTACGGAGCACACAGTGCGGAGCTGAGGCTGAGGATAGAAGGGCACGGGCACGGCCTGGGGGGTCAGGTTTGTTAGTCATCGCTTGCTTAATCGTAAGCACCCACGGCTTGAGCTCGTAACATCTGGTGGCACTAGATCCATGAGAAACCTTATGCTTACTGCGAAGAGCATTCGCTTTCGCAATCCGAGAGTTTCATCTTTTTGCGAAGGGAGCCCACTCCGCCTGAATGCCCTGTCGAGGTCACTTTGAACAAGGCGGGCTTCCAGATACAGTCATTTCAATGGGCTAGCTGGCATGTTTCGCGACTTGATCCAAGAGCACTACAAGCTACATCACATCTTTCACATGAAAATCCTCTCTTCAATCATCCATGGTCCAGAAGTACTGCTCGACCATTTCATCAGACGGCCAACCACCCCACTCGGGAACACTGTCAACCTGCTCTTTCACCAGTGCGATCAGCTCCTCACTAGCACCTTCGATATCCTTATTCCCCACAGTTGAAAGCCGATGGTCGCGTCCAGGACACTCCAGTAAAGCCCTTACAGCGACTATGCACTTCTTGAGCCTTGCCATCCCATTCATCTTGCGCGCCGTCTCTTTGGCAACATCGTCTTTGGCAACGACCATCCATTTGATCAGACTGTACATGCCTTCAAAGTCGCTGAACAATCCTAGAGCTCGTACGTAGGCGTGAATTGTAGCTAGATCAGGAACTACCAGGTGGACAGGAAGGGGGACAGGAACATATTCCCGTCCTAATCTTTTGAGTCGTTCGTTCCTGTTGGTATTTCTGACTGCCGCATCCCTACCACTCAACATATTTGTGAAGAGGCTTCGAAGGAATTGCGGACAAGCCTTGGACTGATGATTCGCCACAGATGATAACCGCAGTCCATTGCGAAATTTGCGGGAGATTCGCAAGCGGTTGGCTTGATCTCCAGGCTCCCATCTTAGGACGTAGCTTGCAGGTGCAGCATGCTGAGCAATCTTGCAAAGGCTCTCGAACATACTGGAGTCAATGTCCAAGCCTGATTCCTTCAAAGACGCCACAACATGCTGGGAAAGAATAAGTGCAATCAAAGGATGTGACGCGTCTGTTTTCCATGAAAAATCCATACTGATATTCTCCATTGTTTCCGGTCTTTCCAGGGCATGCAACAGATGCAGCCAGGCTGGACGTCCAGACGTCTTATAAGCCTTGAGTAACAGGTATGCATGGATAAATGGATGCCCAGTATAAAACGCCCAATATTTCAAAGTTCCTGGTAACGTTGATATGGGAAACGATTTGACGTTGGTTATACGTAGTAGAGAAGACGTGTCAGCGTCAGGGAACCTGCAGAGCAGACCGACGAAAGAAGTGACCGCGGTAGCCGACAGGGCCGGTAGATTAGCCTGCAAAGGCGGCTCATGTGGTCCAGGATGCTCCGAATAAGGAACGTCTGGCTGCGATGCGTCTTTCATCAAAGGCGGAATGCCACTAGTGTTAGCAGCCCACACCTTGAGCCCGAAAGAGAACGTGGGTGCATGATCCATCAAAAACTGGAGTTCTGGTATGCTGGGTACGATTCCATGGCCAATCATCTCGTCAAATAAAGCTTCCAGAGAAGGAGGCTCGGATGGAATGTAGACAGCATCGGTAGGGTCTTCGGGTGCTGGCAAAGTTTCTCGCCCATCGCCAGGATAGACCTTCAGACTTTCATTCGAAAGGCTGCGTTTGTCATCGGATTCCATCTTCTGAAGAACATCAAGACGGATACGATCGTATATGATCTTTTTGAACATCGCGTGGTAGACGACGCGGTGAAAAGTAGTGACAGATTCCTTGTACGTTAGGAAACATGCCCAGGCTTCGGGCAATGTTCGTGTTGAGATGACCATGGCTGCCCACATCTTGGCGGTCCCGTGAGCTTTGCCTGAAATAATCTCACGCGTCTGTACTGTGGGACTGCCATCAACGTGGAAGCCGGACATGATCTTCACGGCGCGGTCAATGTCTCTCATATGATAGCCGTACTGTTGCATGTAATCCAGGGCTCGGCCGGCCCGCGATTTACCATACTCCGCTCCTTTTGAATCGTCCAACCTCGTTTGCGATCTTCTGAAGGGAGGCCATGATGGTGCTTTCAATCGCGCCCAATCTTGTTCCTGAGGAGTCTTTTCCAATCTCAACAACACCGATGTCACTGCGCTGTGCCCAAGCCTGGTCGCCGGCAGAAATCGTCCAGCCATTGCGCGAAGAAGGTCGAATTGTGCCCTTTGCTGGTAAGTGGCTGAGTCCATTGGCTTCAAAGATGTTGGCAAAGATATAAGATGCAGTGCATAATTGCATTGTTTCGTATAGGAGACTCGTTGGTCATCGGAGGCAGCTTTGAACCTTGTATATGAGGAAAGATAGTGATTGATAATGATTGATGTAATGGGAACTATCGCAGCTGGCCACACCATACGAGCATGACGGAGGAGCCGAATGAAAAGTAAAAAGATGGCCGAAGCATCCAGGGGTCCAGGCTTGCAGTTTTGTATGTCTTTGAGTTTCTCTACATGCACAGGTTTTCGAAGTTCAAGATATTCCAGAGTGTACCGTAAAAGTGCTCGCAGCGCGTCTGCTGTAATGGAACGTCTCCGAAGTAAGAAATTGAGAACAAATAGCGGAGCTGTCGAAGTGCCTTGGACACCAATGCCGGAGAGGACAGTAGCTCCAGTGGCCAAGGCGTGAGCAGAGTCGATACTATCATGCGCACTGAGGATGGCTGACCAAAGAAGAACGTCATGGGTTGTAAAGCCTTCTTTGAGAATGCAATCGTTCTCCTCTTGCGACAACGGTGGGATGAACTGATCAATGCCCTCCTTGGATACGGATTTCGGGCGTCCAAGGATACCTATCACGCCAAATCCGTCCTCTTCCTCCTCTTCAGTTCCGTTGGTGGATACTTCGACTTGCCAGCGTATGAACTTTGCAGTGACAGACTGAAGTGATATAGAAGTATCTCTCAGTATATATTCTTCCAGAACAGAGTTGTCTAGTGCAGACTTGCTCTCCCATGATCTCTTCGATTTTGTTGTGATGTCGAATCTGCCATCTGCACGAGTCGGTTCCAGGATATGGCTTTTCCCAGCGAGTTCCAGTGCTCGAATAAGATGGATGGATGGGCTGGGTCGTTCTCGTTTCGCCATGTCCTTCACGTCAACCTTGAAGTTGCCCTTCTCGTAATCTCTCAAACTGTCATATTTCCCCTTCTTGAGATCAATCTTGGACGACGGGGATAGTCTGTCCATCAAATCTGACAGTTCATCTGACTCCTCTCCGCCATCATGAGCTTGTTCTCCCAAAGGGTGGGCTCGATCGGCGAGGTTGTTATTCAGCTCTTTCAATTTCAAACTGGCGTGATGCTTACGCCGCCCGTATGGAGATCTAACATATCGCTGGCTCAATTCCAGTACGGGAGATTTTCCCTCGGCTTTCAAGGTACTTGGCGATGAGAAGAAGCGCTGGATGCAAAATCAGACCAAATTTCTGTTTCACGCAACCTTTACTTACTCGAGTGCATTGGCGAATACCTGGTCGGCCAATCGAGCCAGCATAGCTATTGAAGGAGCGAGCAAAGCCATGCATACATCAGATTATGCGCGACCTGCCAAAGGAGTACAAAAGTCGAAGAGTGGGCATGGAGAGGGACGCGACAAGAAATTGCTAGTGAAGCTCCAAGCTCACCTCAACTTGAAGATCGAAGGCGAGTCAGTAATCACGTGCCTAGAGAACGAAGTCCGAGACAGCTGATCTTAATTTGATACTGTATACGCTTGGGACATTCAAGTTGTACTCAAGATTCTTTTCATTGTATCGGATACCCGAACACCTCAGTGTTGGATCTGCAGCACGCGTCTCATTGAGTAGAGCAAATGACCTATCTGGACCTCCCCGAGGTCTATGGTTCAAAAAGTCTTGAAATTCCGACCTGGACCAGGCCGACTAGGACATAAGTGGAGGCCTCATCGACTTGCTTCTTTGCCTGCAAGATACACAATCTCTTGATTAGACATATTTTGTCGGCCTTTGCCCGTTCCCTGCGCGCAAAAGTCTTTCATCAACTACAATTGCAAGCATTATTGGATCATCATTGGCAAGCATATGGTATTTCGCTATATGCAGTAGAAAAATTGTATTCGATCTTCGACGAATATCTTGCAATGAGGCTTCTTCAGAGGATACCGCGTCGCCACGGTCTCAGCCATAGATCATCCCGATATGGATGTCTTCCCAGGGCCTTAGGCGATGGCGGCTGGCAAAGTGATGTAAGTAATAGTACGGGCTTAGATCGCTTAGCAAATAGCATATTTTCAAGCATGTCATCATGTCCTGCTGGCGAGAGATCGGGCTACAGAGACGCGCTTATAGAGACGGCTTGATGTCGGATGCCTGGGAATTTGAACAGAATCGATCTCCCTGAAACATATAGAATGCTGTCAACAGAAGTGGTATTGGTGCTAGAGTCCAGGTACTTGTGCTGCCGCTTGCTAAGCGTGCCCAGGACAAGGCGTGTCTTGACCAAATAACAGGCACGGCACGTCAGCCAAAACGAGGTTTCATTCTTCAGCCAAAGATATCGCGACCTTTCAAGCTCATAGCTGGAGCGACTGTGTGATGAGAGGCAGAAGACTCGTCCACAAGTGTTCAATCATTCAGTGCAACGTCTTCGTGGTAAGAACAGACGGTCACGACATATTTGGATTGGTGGACACTTGATTCTTCAGTGCAGGTCTCATTCATCGATTCCGGTTCCTGGCAACGACTCCAGATGGGATAGGGTATCGTGGAAAAGCGGTGTGGATCGAACGAGGCCACATTGACGCCTTCATTTGCTGATTGCATGTCAATGGAGAATGGTAGAGTGGTGATATTGTCGTCAATAGGAGGCGATTCATGGAGGACAATGAGGCTGATGAGTGCATGGCTCGCTCTTTGATATGTACGCTTCAGCCCAGATTACTCCAAGTCTTTTTCTCTTTTTTACGTCTCGGGAAGACGTGTCTCGTGGCTTTTCAAAACGAGGTTAAATCGTAGAATCTTGATGCTGATGATGTGAGAAAGCCAAAGTCAGAGTGGGAGAAGACTAACGCTAGCACCATTGATGTCGTAGGTTCCATGGAGTCCTGCGACGAAGCATTGGGTATACGTAACTTGATCTTGATCCTGCGAGAGAAGAGTCTCAGATGCCAATACCGGACCCCAAGATCCTCCGCCTCTAAGAAGGGGAAATGCAGGACGACCCGGAATTTGCATGAAACATTAATGCTTGACTGTTAAAAGCATCTTTCGATGCCAACCGACCTTCAACCATGTGAATAAAATCCAATGTAAATGTCCGTACAGAGGACACATGACAATAATCACCCTTTCACGCTTGCCGCACCCGGACCGCCCAAACAGCATAGTCCAAAGACTTGAGCGCGCTCTAATTCATGCTTAAGAGACCCCAATTCTCTATGTATCGTTCTCCTCCCCATAATGGGCTCGGCTTGGTGTGATTACGCCAGGCTTTTCCGTGTGCTCAGCCACGGCAGCAACGCTCAGGGCACTACCACCATCATGTAAATGCATGCCCAAGGTACGTCTCGCAACTTCCTTACTACCTTCGCCGTCAGTCTCACGCTTGCTATCGATACGTCGATGGTTCCCGTTGGAGATATTGCCATCCACTGGGCTTAACGTAATGGTGGGAGACAGGTCATTGTCCGGCGACTCCAACTGCTCCTGAAGCCACTCCACTTCTCTGCACCTGTTGACCAGACGAACTGTTGTTGGATCGGCGGGTGCGAAATGATGACCTCCTTCTCCGCTTAGCACGAGCAAGACCTGCCGTATTTCCGACGCCTTGTAGGCCTGCCCTTCTAGTCTAAATTGGCTGTTTGCCAGCAGCATGTGCAGAACTCGCAGGTAGGTATTCCTCAGCGCTTTCATATTGTCATCTTCTGAAGGCAGGTCAAGAAGGTTTCGCAATATAACATCGGTGAGAACATGCAAGTCGTTGGTATAGAAGTATTCGGCCGTGGAGTTGTTGCTGAACATTAGATAAAGGAGCTTGAGAATAAGAAGCTGCAAGGAGGTCTCTGATTCTCTGTTCAGAAGAAGAATCAGGTTCTCTCCAAACGTTTTCCACGAGCTCAGATGTGTCGAGAGAGCCTTGATGACCCTGTTGGTCAGGGGTGGAACTAAGCGACCGCCAGAGTCCTTTCGTACAGCACTGGCCAGAGCAGCTTGCACCATGTATTGCTCATTCAAGACGAGAAGAACTCGAATGACCGGGTAGTGATAAGGATCGGAGGCATCGGAGGAGAGAGACTCGGTGATGGCGAAGAGGGAGAGCACGAAGGAATCGTCAACTGCGGCTATTGCTTCCTGTTAGCGAGGCACTTTTGAGGAGTGATACTGGAGGCAGCATACACATGTCCTCCCATGTAAGTCGTTGTATTCTCGACATTTCGTACATGCAATGCAGAAGAAGACGGTGCAACTGCTCGTCCCTGCTGTCCCATACCTTAATGAGCTCGACCAATCGTGGAAATACGCCTTCAGTCTGCATCATATATAGCGTCTCTTCGCTCGCGCGGCCATCATGAAGGAGAATCGCAGCGATCAGATGTAAGCTGGCCGCATCATCTTCCTATGAGTTCTCTATATGAGTAGGTGGTGTGCGCATCGTGTGACTTTGGATGGGTTGTACCTGGAGCAGCGCGTAGACAATCTGTCGTCGCACATAGTCCTGATGGCCTGTGAATATTGCCGATTCCAGCAGTTTACATGAGCACTTTGCGATATCGTCGTCGGATTGGAG
The DNA here is from genome assembly GCA_007735645.1 of Venturia effusa. Classification (NCBI taxonomy): domain Eukaryota; kingdom Fungi; phylum Ascomycota; class Dothideomycetes; order Venturiales; family Venturiaceae; genus Venturia; species Venturia effusa. Next base: position 626,304 of record CP042190.1, on the reverse strand, counting down.
GTATTCCCCTTGACTGGTCAGCTCTGAAATGCCCGGGTTGGTACTTGCACGTAGGTTCCGCATGGACATACCTTTAAAATTGGTGGTGAAGGCGAGATATGATCTCAAGGCGTTGTCTATGGACTCGTGTGACTGACATTGGGCTGAAAGGATATCCTCGAGCTCTGTTTAGGTCGGCAGTCAGTTATATGAGCAGTCGCAGGCATCGTCACTCCGGCAGTAAAACTCACCTAGCCAAAACTGCTCTGCACTGTCGAGGTTATATGAAACCTCGAAGTCCATGGTAAGGCGATTGTCTCTCGGTGCAAATCATGTTCCCACGCAGGTTGTATGGGTCACTCGGAAGGGCAGACTCGTCGAGAGCGCAGTCTCCATATTCAGGAAATGAGTTTCAAGAGCCAGGAGCGAAGGTTGGAGCGACTCAGGTCAGTCACACTTGACCCATAACACAGCCCCCAGTTGAATACTTGAATTGATGACGGGAACTTCTTGGCGGCAGTCACGTCTAGGGAAGATGATTCAAGGAAAAGCTTGATGATTTCGAGTCTACTCTTGTTGGGGAATCATAGATAAAGCTTCGTAAAAGTACAAGGACAACCGGCGAGTGAGTCCACCCCCAAAATACTTTAACCACATCAAGCAGACGCCAATACCAGTACAAAATGAAAAAACCCCGGCCTTGCACAGGAATACGACTTTTAAAACGGGAATCCACCTCCTGGGAATCCACCTCCTTGGAAGTGAAATGACTGGCCTCCTTGTTGGAAGTGGAATGCCCCTCCATGGCTACCGAATGGCGAGCCATGGAACGGATGGCCTTGTTGAGACTGATCATTTGGATCATCCCCTCGATCGTATCGGGCTTTGAGCTCTGGGTCACCGAGTATTTCATAGGCTTCGTTGATAGCCGCCATCTTCTTTTGGGCCTCCTCCGGACTAATGTTTTGAAGTGATGCCTTATCAGGGTGGAATTTGAGAGTGAGTTTGCGAAAGGCTTTCTTGATGTCTCGTTCATCGGCGTCACGGCTGACCCCAAGGACTTTGTAATAGTCCTTTTGTTTCGAGCGCCTTAAGAGACTCGAGGCTTCTTCGAGAAGAGTGTGCACTTTGCGTGATTCTGGGTGGTGCTCCTCGGCCTCACTGAGAGTGTTCATGGCAGCCTCGAAGTCCTCCTCATCCATCTGCTGCTTTCCTTTGCTGAGGAGACCATATAACGAGGTAGGGTTATGCTTAAGTGCTTCCTCGCAGTACGGTCTAGCTTTCTTCGCATTGTTCATCTGAAGGTAGTTAGAATCAATGCAACTGTCCTGAGGGATCGGTTATCTTACCTGCCAATAGGCTTCGCAAGTGGCGTCAACCAAATGCGCATATAGACCTTGGGGTGAGTTCTTGTAGACGAGACCTTCAGTCGAGTACTGCTCGAAATCGTTCTTCACTTCACTGAGAAGCCCAGGCTCCTCGCCGGTCTTGACCAATAGCTTTGTTGCTCCACTAAATTGCCTTTTCTCCATTAGTTGCGTGACTTTTTTGAGCGATTTGTCCAACTGCTTCTCTCGTTTCATGAGTTTCCTACAGGCTTTTGAGTCTGGGTCAGACTGCAAGCACTTTCGGACCTGTTTAAGACCTTCCGCGGTTTCCCCAAGAGCATAGAAGTTCATGGCTGAAACTTGGAGGTATGGTTCGATGTCTCCAGATGATATTTGCAACAAGTGCATCAGATCGCTCACACCTTCTGCCGCTTGACCTTGCTCGAAGCGACAGCGAGATCTCAATTTCCGAAGGTCAGCGAGCGCACCAGCAACCATGATGGCAACACCGGCTTGTTGGATGCATTCCTCCCAATCACGCCTGTCTGCAGCATCGGCTGCTAATCTTGCAGCGCCTCGCGCCTCCCTCAACTCTTCGATCTCCTGCGAGCCTCTCTTTCCTGCGGCGAGGAAATCTTTCTCTGCCTCTGCCCATTCACCAGCTCTCGCTCGCAGCTTTGCGCGCTGTACCAAGGCACCCTCGAAGCCTGGCTTCAAGGTCAAAACTTTGTCGAAATCCTTCCGTGCTTGCGGGCCCTTTCCTAGCGACAGGTATGCGGCGCCTCGTTTGAACAGTGTGAGATAGTTTTGAGGATCCCGGTTTATGGCCACATCGAAGTATGTGAGGGCGTCTTGTCCATTGCCTTTCGCGAGCTCCATGTTTGCAGTCTTGATTAATTGAGCTACCGGGACATCGGAGGGGATATCAGCTGGCGATATGGCAAGTGCCAGCTGTGAGGAAGAGAGAATGGCGGCGAGGGCCAATGACGAGAATGGTACGATCATTGTTGTATTGTAAAATAAAGTGTACGCCGAGAAAGTTGTATGCAGGTGTCAAGAGGGGCGAACGATCGCCTTTATTCAAAGGACACCAGAACGGAGAGCGGAGAGTGCAAAGACAGATGCGGGTGACTTAAACGATAGATGGTGCGAGTGTTCAGGAGTTTAAAAAGAGTGGCAGTCGGCAGTCGAGGTGAAATATGTCCTTTGCGAAAATGCCACCTATTGAGTATCCGGGACCTGCTATCTTTGGTAAGTGGTGATGTGCCCAGCCTTGGAGGAGTGCTAACCCGGGCTAATCGCTATCCACACTCTGCTATTGGACGACATGACAGCAGAGCCTCGTACCTCGTTTTGTTCCCCGAATCCAGGACGATTGCGGCTAGACGCTGCTAAAACGCTGTAAGGATACGACAGCCCCTAAGGCGGCGTCGGTGCGGAATGCGGATCGCATGCGGCGAACCATCGTGACGTTACCAGTGCTCGCAAGCACGATCCGGCCTTTGGTGTATGCACTCACTCATTGCCCTCCAAAGCGTCTTCAACAAAGCCCAACGAGCCTTCTAATTTGCATTGTCCACATCCGCTCCTCTGATAAAGTCTCCCTATGCCCTCTTCCGTCCGATTCCCTTCTTGCAATCCCCAGTAGCAACCATGTCTCCTCTTCGCCTCCGAATTGACGGCCACCGCTTTCGAGATGTGCACGATCGCGAGGTGACTCTCCACGGTATCAATGTCGCTGGACACGCCAAATTCCCCACTGTACCTGATCAACCTTCCCACGAGCCTCAAGGATTCTTCGATGGCGACAATGTCTCCTTCGTTGGACACCCTTTCTCCCACGAGGACGCACATCTCCACTTTGGCAGATTAAGCCATTGGGGCTACAACACCATAAGATTTGTATTTACTTGGGAAGCAATCGAGCACGAAGGACCTGGGAAGTACGACGAGGAGTGGATAGACAATGTCATAAGAGTGCTCAGACTGGCAAAAGAAGAATACAACTTCTATATTTTTATGGACCCTCATCAAGACGTCGTATGTGTTGGTTTACAGCTCCGGGCTTGGTCGCGCACTAATACCGCGTCATAGTGGTCTCGCTTTTCAGGTGGATCTGGAGCTCCCATGTGGACTCTCTATGCGTGTGGACTCAATCCTCGAACTTTTGACGTGACAGAGGCTGCCATTGTTCATAACACATTCGCAGATCCAGCCGCTTTTCCTAAAATGATATGGGCGACGAACTACACCCGCCTGGCATGCCAGGTCATGTTTACCATTTTCTTTGCGGGAAAGGAGTTCGCGCCCAAGGCTATCATAGATGGCAAGAACATTCAGGACTACCTACAGGATCACTTTATGGCAGCTTGCAAGCACTTGGCAAAGAGGATCCACGAAGCCGGAGATCTGGAGAACGAAGTCGTTGTTGGCTGGGAAAGTCTGAACGAGCCTAACCGAGGGTTGATCGGGTACCAGGACTTGACCAAGATTCCTTCGGAACAAAAGCTGCAAAAAGGGACGTCGCCTACGGTGTGGCAGGCTATTCTGACCGGCTCTGGAAGGGCATGCGAGATCGATGCGTGGGAGTTTGGAGGCATGGGACCATACAAAGCTGGATCGGTGCTTGTTGACCCTGCTGGAGTCTCAGCATGGCTACCAGCAGATCACGACGACAACAAATACGGCTGGAAGCGAGATCCGGGATGGAAACTTGGTGAATGCATATGGGCGCAACACGGTGTTTGGGATCCCGACAATGATACGTTGCTAAACAACCAATATTTCTCCAAGGACCCAAGGAATGGAAATATCATCGACTACGAGTACTTCACGAACAACTGGTTCATGGACTTCTACCGTTATTACAGGGATATGGTTCGGAGTATACATACTGACGCGATTATGTTCTGTCAGCCTCCTGTCATGGAGAAACCTCCAACTATTAGGGGCACGAAGGATGACGATCCCAACATGGTCTTCACGCCACATTTCTACGACGGTATCACACTTATCACAAAGAAATGGTGCGCAGTCCACGCTCACTTTGAAATGACTGATGCTGACGGCAATTAGGAACCGCATTTGGAACGTCGATGTCTTCGGTATCCTCCGCGGGAAGTATCTTGCGCCTGCATTTGGCATTAAACTTGGAGAGACAGCTATACGAAATTGTTTCCGTGATCAATTGAAGGCTATTCGGCAGGAAGGCATGGACAACATGGGGATGAGGCCTTGCGTGTTCTCGGAGATTGGCATCCCATACGACATGGACGACAAATACGCGTACAAGACTGGGAATTATTCGAGTCAGATTGCTGCTATGGATGCCAATCACTTTGCGATCGAGGGATGTGGTGGCAATGGTTTTACGCTTTGGGTCTATGTTGCTATCGTAAGTGGAAAAATGCACAAGTGTACTGGTGCACACTGACCAGTCTCAGAACACCCATCATTGGGGAGATCATTGGAATGGGGAAGATCTGTCAATTCACTCGAAAGATGATCATCCACTTCCTAAACTCAACAGACTGACAACTCAATCAAGTACAAATCTCAACACTGACTCTCCCTCGTACTCAAGAGCAGCATCTTCGGAGGTATCGAGAGTCACGCCCGCCACGTTGAAGCAAACGATGAGCTCTGAGACTATGGATACTAAAGCCATGCAGAAATCCAATGACGACTTGGAACAGGATCGGGAAGTTGCTGGCTACCGTGCCGCCGAGGCTTATGTTCGGCCAGCGCCCATGTTTGTGCAAGGAAACATCGTCAACTACGGTTTCGACCTACGAAATTGCACGTTCACACTCAACCTCTCCGCATTGGCGCCAACGGCAGAGAATGCGCCGACAGAATTACACCTGCCAGAATGGCATTTCCCCAATGGAAACACCGAAGTAGTGGTCTCTGGTGGGAAGTGGGCGATCACAATGGAGGAGCACGTGCAGATGCTTAAGTGGTGGCATGCTGAAGGTGAACAGACGATTACGGTCAAAGGCAAGGTCAGGAAGTCTGGTATGCCGGTGGGCGCTGCTGAATTGGAAGACGGATATCTTGGGCAGTACTGGCAAAACCTGACGTGTAACGTTATGTAGATTCCTGTTGGTCGCATTCTTGGATCGGCGTTTTTGAGCAAAACCTAGCGATCAACCCCCAGCTGTTGATGGTGCAGCTCGTCTGAATGAATTGGAGACCACCTGTAGCGGTATTATAATTCGGCAAGCCATTGCTGGCCAGCTTAATAGCAAAGGCATGATGATGTTGAATGCTTGTAAAATACAGGATTATATCTCGTAGTTTTAAGCGATGGAAAGATGCAGACATAGATGATTTAGGAGAAGTCCAGCTTGGAAGGCATTCCAAAATGCAAATGAACCTTGAAAGACGAATAAATGCCCGAACGAAAAGCTCCAATATCGCATTGCCAAGAGCGGACGAGGAACTAATATAGCCGCGCCCGCCACACAGCTGATCTCGCGTTTGACTGGCTGGCCTCTCCAAACCAGTCCGCCGGGTCAGGCTGTCTCACATCTTTCGAGTCCACAATCCTCACCACGCGCCCAGCTTCACGTCGTTTGCTGCCACCCTGTGAACGACAGGTGACATGCCACAGAACAAACAGACACGATCAGCTCGACCCATCAACACTGCAGATTCTTGCACCGCAGTCTTTTCTTTTCCCCAGGTACCCAACGCACCTTGCGCTCGCCAACCCACCTTCATCCGCTGTTCCACTGATTAAACCCGAAGAACAACCACTCCTTGATTACCGGAAGCTACGCATCTGCATGACCTTCCAGCGCGCTCTCCAACATGAATGGCATGGACCAGCCAAGCCAGCTTCTCCAAGCTATCGAAGCCATCTATAATCCTCGATCCACCAACGAAATCCGCCGTGCCGCCAGTCAGCTCTGTGAAGACACAAAGAGCTCGCCGCAATCTCGACAGCTTGGCTACGAACTTGCCAGTGACCCGACCAAAGACGCTACTTTGCGGCACTATGGCCTGACACTGCTGGACTATCATATCAGATTCGTGTGGGATGGCTACGATGAAGATATGGAAGCCATTCTGCGAGACAACGTCGTCACCCTGGCACAGCAGATAAGAAGCGAGGACCCTTCGTTTTTGAGGAGCAAGGTTGCACACGAGTGGACGGTTCTTGCGAAGCGTTCATGGGCTACACACTGGATGAACATGGACGAGCAGCTTGTGCAGCTATTCCAGCAAGGTTCCGACGTTCACCGTGAAATCGTGCTCTACGTACTGCAAACTTTGGCCGAGGACGTTTTCAAAAGAGACGATTCGCTGGCAGCGGCGAGGAGTGAGACACTGGCGGCGGCATGTATTGAGATATTCACACCGGAGGCCCTTATGCTGGATGCTGGCGTCCCAAAGACTGGCCATGTAGTCAACGTCCGTTTTGGGTCCGAAGGGTGGTTGCATAGATTGTCTGCATTCTTGGAATACAGTTTGAACAACAACGATCTTGCTGCGGCAGTGAAAAACTTGAGCACTCTTGGCTCAACCTTGAGCTGGATGCCGTCTGCGACCGTTGCTGAGACTGCTGGCATACAGCCGATATGTCGCGCAATGCTGGTCGGAGAGGCATCCATTCGATTGGTAGGTCTTTCGCTTTCTCAAATGGTTGCGGTTGATGGGCTTCCACAAACCAATTCTCACTAATATCATCAGGCGGCAATCGAGGCTCTAAATGCCATATGTGGGAGAGATAAGCTGGCAGATGACGATGTGGTCAAGATAGTCACACCTTTGTACGCCAGCGACAGTGTTGCGTCATTGCGCGAAGTCTATCGATGGGCCAAGGTTGATGCCCAAGATATCGATGATCAGAAGTACCTCGTGCTTCAGAAGCTCGCAAAATTGCTCACGAAGCTAGGCTTATGGATAGAGAGACGGCCGACACTCATTCCGGAAACCAGTGATTTCCCGTCCTTCTTCGAGCTTCTGTTCGAAGTTGCGAGGGACGTGAGCCTCAAAGTCTCTGAGCCGGTTCTCCGTCTTTGGGCGATACTGCTGCGCTCTCCGGCAATCAGAGATTCTCCTGTCATCCAGCAATCAATCGGTCCGTTGATGGAGATGTGCAGTTCGAGATTAGTGAGGTATGAGTTGTTACCAGAGGACAGTGAGGAGCCGACCGTGCTTTTTCTCGAGCACGACTTTGACACGATTCCTGAAAAGCATGCCTTTTTGGGAAACTACCGACGCTACTGTGTCGAGGTTGTAGAAGCTGTTGTCCGCAAATTCCCTGTAGATGCTGTGAATCACATTCTTGGCCAGGCACAAACGCTACTTCGTGAAATGCAACAAGAGCTGGCCTCCTTTCAGCGTGAGTACCGTGGCATACACTGGTGCACGTCTTGCTAACTGTCTTTAGCCCAGCAATTCTCTAAGAAATCCACTCCCTTCCTACGTGTCGATGCGCAAGTTCTGCTGGTTGATGCAGCTGTAAAGGGATACAACAAGTACCTCGAGCATCAGGACGAAACCGATCCTCAACAGGGCGAGGTTACTCGCAATACCATGCTGTCAACATTTGTAGAATTCTATGAGAACTCGCTTGCAATGGAGTTCAAAGATCCCGCTGTGCAGCGCAGAGTGCTTTCGTCTCTGGTTGGGATGGTCATCCGAGTGTTCAGACAGCCTCGACCAGATCTCGCCGTAGTCATCCTTCAACGTTTATTGCAGACAGATATGCGAGAAGAGCCCTCGTTACCAGATTATTCAGAGGCGGTCAGGTCTCTCTCTTATCTATGCGTGACAGAGTCTCAAAAATTGGCCACGTACCTCCCGAACACACTGTTCGATTTGTATGATGATCTTGAAAAAACCGTTCAAAACATGCATGCAACGCGGAATCACGATGAAGCGCATCGTTTAGGCTTCAATGCCTTTCTCTTCATCATTACTCTCAAGTCGAGAGATTTAGATGAGGCGACTAGGATGACCAAACTGCGAGCTATGTTGCAAGAATCGACCAATGTATGGACCAGTCAGGAATTTACGGAATCAGCCCAGGGCTTCGAGTCCTTCCTGACAGTCCTTGGACTGGGTCCTCTGCCTCAATATCTCTTTTCGCACAACTTTCATAAAATACAAGACTGGGGTGAAAATTTCCTTGACGCCGAAGGCACAGCTATTCAGGCCAACGTGAACGATCGAATGGAGGTCAGTACTTGTCGACTACTTTTATAGGAGTTGCTCTAATAACGTTAGCACATTCCCCATCGCGCCACCAGAACTCTGTTGATGGCTACGTTCGACAAGCTGTCAGAGACAGATCCCATTCACGATACTGCAGTCTCCCTATGGGCAGACGCAATACCAACCATCCTGCCGACCTTGCTAAAGACGCTGAGGTGGGTCGAAGCCATTAAGTAGTTCTTACACTTTCTAACGTGTCTAGGCATGTTCATGCCTTCGGCGACCGCGGTAATTGGGCACATCTACCCGATGAGATGCAGCACGTTATGCAACGCATCCTGGCTGATCGATTCTGGCAGTCCGGAATATCCACAGAGAGTATGGAGGACTTTTATGCTCGGGTGAACAGCTCCAGGAACTCTTACGAGGGCTTTGCATCAACCATCCGTGGCGCATTGAGGCAAGTGCGAGAGAAGTCATACTCGATTCTTTGCTATCTGGCTCGCCTGAACGATAAGTTCTACGGACTACCAGATCTTCCTGGTGCTATAGCGGACGCTGTTTACGGGACCATACAGTCACTTTCAGCACACCAGACCACCGTACTAGTGAGTATGTCGTCGCAATTGATCGGTCGATGTCCAATCAACTTGAGGAGCGATTTCCTTCCACCGGTATTGATCGCTTTGTTTCAACAGCTCGATCTGAAATTAAGAGCCGAGTGGGAGGCCGTGGTTCACCACACGAGCCAAGCGGGGGACGATGACAATCTCAATGACGAGATGAAGAGCGAAAGCATTCTTCGACTCCTCACATTCAACGCCGTGTCAGTCGCCAATTCTCTCCTGGACATTGATCCGTCTCTCAGTCAAAACGAGCCATCGAATGACTCTCGCATGCACAAGATGATCCTCGCAAACTCGCAGGTCTTTGTTCAGATCCTACTGTTCCTCAAATCTGCGCTCGGCTTCAGAGATACGAGGTCTTGTAACATGGCCATACAGATCTTTGGGAGAACACTCCCGTACTTCTCCAAGCCATCCGAAATCCAATCCTACATCTGCTGCGACGTTCTCAAAGCCGCCATCACCTCCTTCAACGAACCATACTTTGTCGACGCACAGAAGAACCTCGCCTCCCTCATCGCGCAAATCATCTCCATGGATGCTACTGAGAGTGGTGTTCCGCGCTCTATTCTTCTCTCCTTGCAAGGTCTCGATGAAGACAAAGTGGACAAGGTCATCACCAAAGTTCGTGCTAGTCGGAGTGCGCAGCAGGGTGGGAGTGCGGTTCTGGGACTGCTCAGTGGGCTGAGAGGTATCAGTATCCATGAACTGGGCAAGATGCCTCTTGTGGAGGTGAAGAGGAAGAGATCGGGGGTGGTTGGCATGGAGGTTGTTGTCGATGGCATTCAGAGAGGCGGGGAGGAGACGTTGGAGGGCGTCAGCGATATGTTTGGACGCGATGAGATGAGATGAGATGAGACGAGGTGACGTGAGATGATGTAAGAACAGGGTGTTGGGATTGTGTGAGAATAAGACGGTGTGGTATGGTTGCTTAATGTTTGAAATACTGAGATATAGATGGACCAGATTCAATTCAACGATGTAACGGAATGAGGGAACGGATTGGTGAGGGTTTGTCTGGAAGTTGGCAGTAGTCACTCAAGTCATCGCTTGTTGGCTTCCTTCCTTGCTGCGCGCTCTGTTAATCACACTCAAAGTATCTTCTTCGGCGGCTTTGAGTTGATAAGGATTTGGTTACTCATCATGAAAGAAAATCTTTGTCCTTTCTTAGGCTTGGGGTTTATGTGGGGGGTGTCCTGGCTTTCAACGTAGTTCGGTAAAGGTGTTGGTCACTCATCCTTTTTGTTCGCCTGGCGTGGATAAGTCGCGGAGATCTTGACTGCTGAAAGACGGTGTTTTGATGAATCACGTTCGTCGACATCATTTGGATGGTGGTAGTCACGATGAGCCTTCCATGAAAACTCAAGTCAAGTTGAGCGTGCTGGTCACAAGGAGAGATTTCTTTGTCCATTAATTGAAAAGTCATGGTAGTAATGCTGAGTCGTCTCGATTCACGCACGTGTCTAGAAACTCGTCCTGTAGACTCTTCATCGTGTCCGCCGATTTCTTGGATATTTATTGTTTGATGTTTCCTACTTTCGTCATGCGCCTCCATGTAAAGCTGTCAAGTCCTTGTCCGTTCAAATGCAAGACCAAACTTGTAGTTGGTTTTGGTATCCCTCAACAGGAGATTATAGCCTATTGATTTCCGGTGGTGTGGTTTGGATTGTGAAAACCCGTCAGGATCACGATTCCATTTGTTTCACGTTGAAATTGATGATTCGGACATACTTTGATATCGAGGAGTCGAGAACTGGTCAGGTCAATCCACTTTGCATCAAAAGTCCGTGATTTTTATTCAGAGAAATTCTGGGTGCCACGCACTCGTTCATACAGGCGCGTATGAACGCGATCACACGGCTCGATCGATCTGCTGATGATAGCTCAAGGAATTCCTACCTCGGCGTCGGTCGGGACATCCTGATTCTGTCGTGTTCCAGCCTTCTTCTCCTCAGCGATGCGTGATCGAACACTGTCCAGATTGTCCTGGAAGCTCAGCTTTCTCATGTTGGCGTTGATCTGCTCGCTATGGTGTCCCATCTTTAGCAACTCATATGCAAGCACTTTGGGATCGCGGCCGAAACCGACAATCCCAAACAAGATGTCTTCGGCAATCTCAGCGAGAAGTGGATTTTGTTCAGCTTGTTGGATCCGCTTCACAGCAGTTTCTCCCAGCTCATCGGCCGAGACTCTGAATCCAGCCAGGCCATGTGTGAAATGGCTCAAAAAGAGCGCAATAGCGACTTTCCGGGGCTTCGACCCTACTGCAGAGCTGAAGTAGAGGTGGCAAGCTATCGTGTCCATGGATCGAATTACGTTCCCTAGAAAGACTGGGCCCTTGAAACAGTCGATCCAAACCACCTCTATGGCGGTCATGAAATCGTCGTCCGCTAGTCGCTCTGCCATGAGATACGTGCTTGCTAGGTGACGGGATTCTTGTGTTTCCGCACCGGGGGCTATTTTTGTGCCGTTTGATGTTTCTTCCGGGACGGAAGTTGTTGATGGCGAACCACTGCTTTCATTTCGAAAGGGAAGGCAGTTACTGTACAGCCACTGTACATAGACCTGGAAGTCCTCGGCCTTCTCCTTGGGCAATTCGATGACTCGTGTTTGCGATTCTAGAAAAGGATTACGAAGAGCTGCCTTGAAGAATTCTGAGGATTTGGTGAGGTACGACTCATGGACTACGAAGACTTGCTTGTCGGCGCCGAGAAGGACCTGAATGGTCTTGTCGAAGCTAGATTTGTCAGTATGTTTGTTTCTGCCTCGCTGTACCCAACAGGCGCCGCTAGCTTGAGGTTGTGATATGACTAGGTTTGTGCGACTTACTTGAGCGTTTGTGTAGCAGAACCAGAGGTGTTGGTGCCTGCCATCTTGACTGTTGTGATTACATGCAAAGGAGGGTCGATGTGAGAGCGCGAGAAAAGGTCGTGGAACTTTGGTCACATGCACAGGTATGAATGTTCTTGTGGAGAGCTGGTGTTGAAATCAATTCGTCGGATCTCACTAGTACATGTTAACACTTGACACGGTCAAAGTGAATACGTCAATCAATTACACCACAAATCGATAACTCACTTTCTTTAATCAATGTTGATGGTGTGCAATGAATCTCGCGCCTTGGATAATTGAATAGATGGTGTGTCACTCAGCAGTGAGAGGATCAGCCATTCAAGAACTATCGGCACTCGTCAAGATATCCTCTTCTGGAAGCGTCCAACCATGATTAGTGACTGACGTCTGACCTAGTCTTTGTTCAGATCCCCAAGATCTCCCCTAGTTTTATTTCTCCACCGTCCTTGCGGGCAACTCCTCCCAGCAACTGCCAGAAATTCTAAATCGACCAGGTCTGACCACAACTTCGTGACCGACATTCTGACGGACTCGCATGCCAAAACCTATGGTTCTGGACCATCAGTTCGTGTCCGTTTTCCGGAATAGTCCTCCTCATGAGACTCTGGTGCGAAAGATTCTTGCGCTTCCCCGTCATCTTGATTTCTGAGTTGCTCTGCTTGGCACCGAAGTTGTCCGAGTGCCTTCTCCAGACTTAGCCTTTTCTTCGGTTTCTTAACCTTTTCCGCAAGCGCAAAAGCCAGTTGCCTTGGATCGTGCCCTACACCAGCAATCGCAAAGACCACATCTTCGATCCACTCCAGTAGCTCGGGAGTGACGTGGACGGCTATACCAACATTCATGCTTGCTCGTAGTTCATGCAATTCCCTTGAATACCAGCAGATTCCGAGTGCAATTGCAATCTGTCGGGGTTTGCAACCCGAGGGAGATTTGCAATAGATACAGGCTATCGTAGCCGCATCGCTCCATCGCCTAGCCGCTGTTTCTAGCTTGTAAATGTCGAAGATAGCAGCTTCAGTGTGACCCAGAAACAAGTCATCCATAAGCCGTTCTCCCAAAAGATAAGGCTCGATGAGGAAATGAGGGGAACTTTGAAGCCCGATATCTGAAACAGTTTGGTTGGTAGGTAGAGAGCCACCATATAGCCACTCCGCATAGATATTGAAGGCATCTGGCGACTCTTCCGGTAAGTCGATCTCTCTAGTCGCTGCCTTAGTCATTGGATTCCGCAGAGCAGCCTTGAAGGAGTCCGAGGAACGGGTGAGTGACGATTCATGAAGGTGAAATGACTGCTTTGTAGGGCCAACGCGGACTTCGATGGTCTTGTCAAAGCTGTTGAGGGGTCAATGGTGATCCTATCAGTGAGGGTCCAGCAGCAATACCTAGGTACCCGAAAGACTGCTACTGGTGTCGGTCGCTTTCCATCCTGAGTTGATCAACTGGATCTGTATGACTGTTGTTGCGGGCTCAAAGTTGTGGTGGTGAAGTAGAGCAATAACAGGATGTGATTGGGTCCAAAGCTGTTGGTAAGATTACTTTCAGATGGTCATGTGCTACAAGAACAAATCTCAATGACCCGACCAACAGTACCCAACAGTCAGTGACCTAGCAGTGAAGTGCTGAGGGTTGAACTCGCAGTGACGCTGCTCCTTACCAGGCATTTCTGAGGTCCTCAACACAAGTGTAATTTTTCAGACGTGAAGCAAGACTATTTAATGTTCCTAGGTCAATCATGAATAGCTTGAGCTGGATTGTTAGCGTTGTTACAAACTTCAAAAGTAGGCACCGTAATGAATCAGACTATTCGTACGCGTGTATGTGCGCCTATTCGGAGGTGTAGCCTCGTCCATGTTACGTTCACTGCTAGGGATTTATCCAGACCTATTGGTCGCGCCCTAACTCCTGTTGTCAAGGTAGATATTATCTGCTTCATTCATATTCCTGTCGTTCATAGTTCTCCTTGCCACAAGCAGATACTGATTTTCGAGCTGAAATGTCACCAGTCGACATGTTGGTTCGACGCTGCAGTTGGGACCTACTACGACTTCTCAGAAGACGTTCAGAAAGCCGTGCTCATACCGATGTAAGTTCTAAGTATATCCAGCGCCTAAGCTCATTTTGTGACGTCCTTCGGTGTGACTGCGAAAGTTGGGCGAACGAATCTGGCCGCACTGTTAGCTCCAGATATAATTTAGCGAAGCACTTGTCGTACCTGTCGCTGTTATATGCCTTCGTCTCACTGCCCAATAGCTCCTTCTCTCTTGCCTTATCTGCTAAATGTCTCCGCACCAAATCCCGATCTTCCTCAGCTTGTAAGAGCGGTATAAGGTGTATCCGCGACCACATTTTCTCCCGTCCCAATTCGCTGGTTTGTAGTTAGCAGGCCTTCAATTCCTACAGCTTCCGAGGTATCCAATAGTCTCTTTGCACGTACTTTTGCTCCCGTATGCCCCGACCAATCTTGATGAAGCCGTATGTCATGACCAGGCCCATTCCTAGGAGATAAACTGCTGGTCGGAAGCCGCGAGCAGGGAGGTTGCGTTTGTACTGGACGGGGTCATAGCCGCCTACGGGCGGCATGTCTTGAGGCATGTTGGGCGATGGGTCTGGAGGTCGATTGAATTGATTGTCGCTGTGTCGAAGGGAGCTCGGATGATGTTTAATTAGAGATCATCGATTGGCACAAACCGATCACGTGTCTGAGCTCAGATGTCGAAGAATCATTCTCCCTTCAAAACATCAACCAGCAACTCTACAGACGCCACAATGGAGGCTGAAGAAAGACCAGCGAAAATGCAAAAGATTTCTCATGCTTTCGACAATGAGGATGCTGAGATTGCAGCGCTTAATGACCAAGAAAACGGCGAGGATGAGGCCGAAGTACAAAATGCTATCCCCAATGGCTCCGCGGCACTTCACGAAAAGCGTGAGAGAAGCCCGCTTCCGGAAGGGATGTCAAGGAGTGCTTACAAAAAAATGAAACGGCAGGCAAAGATTGATGCCAGCAAGGAAGAGCGCAAAGCCAAGGACAAACAAAGGAAGAAAGATAGCAAGGCAAGGCGGAGAGAAGAAGCACAGAGAGCTGAAGAGGCTGGGATTCCGGTTGCGCCCACACCGAATCAAGCTCTTTTCGTGCGACGTCAAAAGTCGGTCCAGCTCCCGGTGACGATCATAATTGATTGCAGCTACGATGAAAAGATGCTCCCGACAGAAATTACAAGTTTAAGCAGCCAGATCACTCGATGCTACTCGGACAACTCGAAAGCAAAGTATCGGGTTCACTTAGCTGTGAGTTCTTTCAACAAGCGTCTCAAGGAGCGTTTTGATACGGTCCTCGATGAAACGTATAAGAAGTGGAAAGGGGTGAAGTTTCTAGAGGAGGACTTTGTCCAAGTGGCCGAGCAGGCCAAAGGCTGGATGACACAAGACTTGAAGCATGACTACTCTCAATCGGCTTTTGCAAGGCACAACAAGTCTGTGGAAGGAGAGGAGCGTCGAGAGCTTGAAGGTGAGGTGATCTATCTCTCAAGCGACAGTGACAATGTCATCGACAAGCTGGAGCCGCACTGCACGTACATCATTGGAGGCCTGGTGGATCGGAATCGAGAGAAGGGTATATGCTACAAAGCCGCCATGAAGGCTGGGGTCAAGACCGCCAGACTACCCATTGGAGAGTTCTTGGAGATGAACTCCCGTAAGGTGCTTACCACAAACCATGTCAACGAGATCATGCTTCATTGGTTAGACATAGGCGACTGGGGTGAAGCATTCATGAAAGTCATTCCCAAAAGGAAAGGCTTGGCCTTGAAAGGGCAGGCTCGGGATACAGAAGAAGAGAATGCTGAGCGTACAGACGGTGCGGAAATTGGAGGCGATGTAGAAGACAATGCCGAAGAGGATGAGCTTGAGCCAGAGCCCGAAGAAGCGCAGAAAGAGAGTACAGCTCTGCTTTAATACGGACTCGATAGAATTGCCGGCTCAACGATCTTGCTTATTCTTGTCCGCATCTGCCATTTGAACCAATCGTCTATGACATCGAAAGTGATTTTCCCTTTGAAAGGATGGCTAGTCTCCTCACGATCTTATAAATTACTTGCCAGAGAATTTGTAAAGTTGGTGTTGAACGGAGATGCTCTATGGATTGAACTGATCTTGGGCGGGTGATATAAAACTCATTCTGACGGCACACTTGCTTAGCATTCCGATCACTGCAGCTGAGGCTGAGGCACGTGAATGTGCTGCATCTCGATCGGTATCAATGTTTTTCTTGCCCTTCAATTGAAAGCGGGGTCTGACAAACATCACCTTGGTTTGGTCTGCAATGTTGGTGGTCTGACTGCAAACGAGTCAATCTATATACATGACGGCAGATGCCTCCTCGTCAGTTCTATACCAAGAACCTGAACACAATTGCTTCTTTTCCTGCAATTCTCAGCCTCGTCCTCACTAGCGGCCGTCAGAGTGCATGACTTTGACAACGGTAACCGCCCCACAGACAATCATTGCGGTGTCACTGAGGATATCAACAGTGTCAAACTCCGCACCATACCATCACCTGCTCTCACGGCACAGTAAAGATCGGCCTCTTGATTGGCTGCTTCTTTGCCTAGAATAACGATTGCCCCAAATATCTCCAGCAAAAGAGCAACCGGACCATGTCTGCTTCGTCAAACTCGCCGACCCGCGACTCCTCCAATTCCTCCCCCAAGAATCGCAGTCTTTTCCCGGTCCCTCAAGCGCCCTCCTCATACTTTACATTCCCAGTTTCTTACGCTGTCGGTGGAATTCTGAGGCGAATTTCCACGGACGTACCACCCAAATCCTCACCAAAACAAGAGATGCTCACGCCACCTGTACGAAAGTTTTCACCTTTTCAACCGCCGCCTCTAACACCTCTTACCCTCTCAGGATGGCAATTCACCACGAAAGAGAATTCAAGACTTTTGACTAGAACGCTGGCTGAGGAAATACGGTTACTGGTGCCCCCACGACTACAGCTGGAAGAGGAGTGGAAGCTACTATTTTCCCTGGAACAGGATGGGGTTAGTTTATCGACGTTGTACAAGAAGTGCGAGGACTATCGAGGGAAGAGAGGAGGCTATGTGCTTGTGATTCGCGATGGCATGGGTGGTGTGAGTGACAGTGGCCTACATGACTTCACAGGCACGAACTGACAGATATATTCTGACAGATCTTTGGAGCCTACTTGAGCGACGCTCTACATGCGCAAGCACATTTCTACGGCACTGGCGAGTGCTTTCTATGGCGGTCTTCGGTTCTCCCAGCGATGCCTGACATGGCCTCTCTACCCCCTCCACCCAGCGCTGATACAACGAACGCACAAAGGCAAACGACTTTACTGAACCCGAGAAGTCCTCGGAGTACACCCAATACGTCAAACGGTGCTAGCAGGAGTGGCACAAGTACACCAGAGCGGATACGATTCAAGGCTTTCCCATATAGTGGTATCAACGACTACATGATATACTGTGAGGCAGGATATCTAAGTGTAGGAGGAGGGTGAGTCGCTCCAGTCATGTCCGAGGCCGAAGAAAAGCTGACGTACAATAGTGATGGACACTATGGCCTCTGGCTAGACGACAGTCTGGAGAAGGGCATATCAAGCACATGTCTCACGTTTGGGAATGAGCCTTTGAGCGACGAAGGCAAGAAGTTTGAAGTGATGGGCGTGGAACTGTGGTACATCGGCAATTGATGAATTTTACATGAGCGGGAGCCATTCGGGCGGCGTTTCAATTTCATGTTGGACTGTGGTCCATCTGCGAAGATACCACTTATCACGGCATTTCAAGCCGAGCGCTGACCACAATACAATTGTTTGTTGAGAACTCAATGCTGAGCAACAGCTGCCCAATAAGGGGGAGGTGTGGTTATCGTCAAAATGTGACCTCACGCCTGATTCCCGATTCTTGCAAACAGGATATTGCGTTCGCGAAATACACAACAAGGTTACGCTCGTTGAGAAATGATGGGATAAGCGCCGTGGCGGCCACGAGGCGTCTCCAGGAATCCCGTAATTTGATTCCAGCCTTTACTATGTCCCATGGATGTTTTCAAGAAACGGCAAAGGTTTGAGAATCAGATGTTCGTGTGCTCGACTGCCAGCACCTTCGGGCGGACTGATGTCCCACACAGTCAAGCTCTTCAAGTTGTTGCTTGGACACTGTTAGGCATTGCTGTTTCGATGGTCCTTTGTGCCTGCAGGTACCATCTCTGGGATGGCAGGCCAAAGGCATGGTAGAATGCTTTGCGAATATCATCCCGAGTCCTCACTATGAGACAAGAAAGAGGGCTGACATAAGCCGGTGCCTATGCTCTCTAAGACTCCAACCGTTGATCGTACAAACCTGGTGCAAATCTTTAGGATTCGCCGGTCCGCCGGATGGCGTGCATAAACGCCAGTCTGACTCCAATTGAAGAGGATAGAGGACCGAAGATGTCACAATGTGTTGGTGGTGTTCCAGGACTGTGGATGCTCCCGCATTTCTCATCCTTGACGATCAGCATTCAGCAAGGCTGGTGCTGGTGGACTCGTGGACTCCTGCTTATCGATACTCGCGTCGGTGGGGTCGAACCAATCACTGTGCAATGTGTCCGTCTTCAGTTTCACTGTGAGGCCTTCTAGGATCGAGCCATTTCTGCATAAGAGAAAGAAAAGATACTTTACTGCTGACCCAGTCGCTGTTGTTGCTAGACGAGATATTTCGACTTTTGCCTTCGCATATGTTTCCACGCTTCTCCCTGACATGAAGCGTGGGAGAGGCTGGTTGCCAAGAATATTTTGCTTGTTGCGAGAAACGCAAGGGAAATATGAGGTCTGCTGAGGATGTGAAGTTGATGCTTTCCATAGGGGAAGAGGGAGAAGATCCGGCACAATCTAACGATACACAGGGACAGTCCGAAAGATGTGGAAATGCAGTGGTAGGTGGAGAAAAAGAGAGGTGAGAGCCTGAGAGGTCTTGCAGCCCTGCCTGCGACTTTCCTCTTCGCTGCCAACCAAACTTCGAATTCTCACTCGCCCGATGTGAAACCAGGGGCCAATTCTGTGACCATCCGGTGCCATCCACCTTTCAAAAATCGACCTTTATCGCGCGTCTTCAGCCTCAAAACGCTTCCGAGAAAGCCGACCGGCGTTTCAGCCGCTATCGACCACCCCTCGAGCATGCAGCTCCCCTGCTGCAATTCGTCCACAGTCTTCTCGCCAGACAAACACACGTCCAGTCTTGCGCTTCTGTTTCCAGAACGATGACACCACTCGCGCAAGTCTCCCATTCGGCCTGGTGTCACGCTTACGCCCTTTCGCTTTGGCTGCTGAAAACTGCTGTCTAGCCGAGCACAAGTCGCCTTCCTCGAAGGGGCGTTCGCCATGTACGCCCTGACTTGACTCTTGCGCCTGCTCTTCGCTTTGCTTGTCTCCCTGTGCCTATCACCGGTTGTGTCGTATCTCTGATCATTGCTCACTCAATGTCCTGTTCATAGGTCTCTATCGCGTCTGACCACCCTACTTCTTCCAGTGCGGGCACGCTGTTGTATGGACCACTATCTTGCCATTTCGTCCGTATCCTTTCGATTTGCTAACGTAATTTCACGCGCAGTCCGTTCATTCATTTGAATCCTTCTTCTTCTCGTCGCTTGCCTACTCAGCAGGCGCTGGGCATCGGTCAATCCGTTGAACGAGGTTTTTCGAAGGGGGCTCTATAATACTTCATACTCGCTATCTGAAAGAAGCCACTCTGTGTACTATGGATCGGTTTATGGAGGAAGAGAAGTTCGTGCGCAAGGAATCCAACGCGAGCAGTTTATCGGGGCGGGAAAGATCGAGATGGCCGCCTCTGTCGCGAATGCTCATGTCGGGAGAAGTCACAGACGAACCATGGAGAGAAATGACTTGGAAAGAGAATTTTGACGTATGGATGATCAACGAGGGATGGCGGCGACTCTTTGTCGGTGTCTTTGTTCTGCTACATGCTATGGTTTTTGCATTTGGCTTCATGAACTACTACCTCAAGGTGAGTATTCATGCACCATCTCATTGAATCAAGCTGACTCCTCTCAGGATACCCTAATGGGGGCGCGCAGTATATTTGGCCTTACATACTCCGTTGCCAGAGCTGCAGCCCTGGTGCTCCACGTCGATGTCGCATTCATCTTGTTACCAGTCTGCCGCACCCTCATCTCTCTAGCTCGGCAAACACCACTCAACGGGGTCATACAGTTGGACAAGAACATCACATTCCACAAGCTCGTGGCTTGGTCGATCGTATTCTTCTCTTGGGTCCACACAATTGCGCACTGGAATAACTATGCACAACTCGCGGCACAAGAGAAGCTTGGCTTTGTGGGATTCATACTGGCCAACCTGGTTACTGGCCCTGGATGGTCTGGATACGTCATGCTCACTGCGCTTATGGCCATGGTTATGACTTCGATCGAGAAACCACGCCGAGCAAATTTCGAGCGGTTTTGGTATACTCACCACCTCTTCATCGTCTTCTTCATCTTTTGGTCCGTTCACGGCGAGTTCTGCATGATCAAGAATGACAGGGAGCCATATTGTAATGGTGTTGGTGTCTTCTACCAATACTGGATGGTCGGCGGCTTTACCTATCTCGCAGAACGCATTGCCCGTGAAGTACGAGGACGACATACCACTTTCGTCTCCAAGGTGATCCAGCATCCAAGTAACGTCTGTGAGATCCAAATCAAGAAGGAACACACCGTCACCAAGCCGGGACAATACATCTTCCTCTGTTGCCCCGAGGTCTCAGTGTGGCAATACCATCCATTCACGCTCACTAGTGCGCCAGAGGAAGACTACATCTCGATCCACGTGCGTGTAGCCGGCGATTTCACCCGCAAACTCTCCACCATTCTCGGCTGCGAGTTTTCGAACAAAAGCGGCCAAGATGCGGCGGTTGTAAAATCCATCGATGAAGACGGTATTGATCCCTCCCTCCGCCGTGTACTCCCCCGTGTCTTCGTCGACGGTCCCTTCGGTTCCGCCTCAGAAGATGTATTCAAATTTGAAGTCGCTGTTCTCGTTGGTGCCGGAATCGGTGTCACGCCCTTCGCATCCATTCTGAAAAGCATTTGGTACAGGATGAACTATCCCAAGGGAAAGACTCGCTTAAGAAAGGTCTATTTCTTCTGGATTTGCAGGGATTTCGGCAGTTTTGAGTGGTTTAGGTCTTTGCTTTTGGCAATCGAGGCGCAAGATTTCGATCATGCCATTGAGATTCATACCGTACGTTTTTCCTCCCTCTTTCCTTCTTCCTTCCTTTTCACCTTCGGTCGCAGTATCCTAACGGTATCTTTAGTACCTCACCGCCAAAATCCGCGTCGACGACGCAACGAATATCATGATCAACGACGCCAATGCGGATCAAGACGCTATCACCGGTCTTCGCGCGCCCACCAACTTTGGACGCCCGAACTGGGATATGATTTTCAAGTCTATCCGAAAGATCCATGCGCCAGCTGAAGCCGGTGTATTTTTCTGTGGCCCGAAGGTACTTGGGAGTGTGTTGCATGTTAAATGCAACATGTACTCGAACAGTGATTTCAGATATGTGTGGGGCAAGGAGAACTTTTAAGTGAAAGCGGGGACTGTGAGTGTGTAATCTACTTCTTGAGATATCCAATATTTAGGCTTTGGAGCAGTGGGTGGATAGCACGATTGATTCGGCTGGCACCAGCTCTCGTTGATTAGGAACGTTGGAGTGAAGGCATAATCACGTCGCACTGTTGGCGGCTTTAACAAATGTATGTAGAACATAAGCTCTCCCGAGCTGCGATGAATGAAACATGACCAATAGTATCGGATTGCTCTTTGTGTGTCGCGAAATTGACTTTGTCAATGTTCTCTTGGACGAACCAAGTTGTGGTCAACTGCCATCACGACTTTTCAGGACGCCATAGGCTGCTTCATAATTTTTCCATCACTTGTGCCGTGGCTGATGCATACGCGGTCATAACCTGCAGCACTGGTCTCGTTGATGGCCAACATCGAAGGATGATTGCATTTTGATGCGACGCATATATACAGTGGTTAACGTCAAAATCCTCGAGCATCGAAAATGTATCGACTTCTCCAATCCCAAATTGCAAGGCCCCGTTGTCTTCAAAACTTCTATACCGAACCTCGCCCATCGATCGATCACAAATGCATCGGTGGAGGGGCTGCGTGAAATCAGTTAAAGATCCGCAACGTGTGGTTTCATAGCGACTCACGATCAAGAATCGGTGCAGGAAGGTTCCGTTCATACTTCGATCCTAAAATCCCATTAGCATTGACAGCGCAAGAAACTACCCGTTGCGATCTCACCTCCAGGTGCCGTAGGTGGTCTATACGGATCCGGATGCTTCCATTTCTCCAACAACGCCTCCGTCTCCTCGAGCAATGCCTAATAACCAGCCTTTAGCTCTCTATCCGTTGTTTACTTGTTCCCTTTCGTGCGATTGTATTGTGTATGTACCTTCAGTTGTCGCGGCTCTCGGACGTGCTTCTGGGCTTCGAAGAGAGTGCGGATGTACATGGCCTGGCCACGCCATATGTGTCGGTGGACGGACCAGTCGAGGGTGAGCTTGAGCGCTCTGCGGTAGAGGGAGCTGTGCGGTGTTAGGATGTTGTGGGTTGGAGGTGTTGGAGGGGGGGTACGGACAGCACTTGAGCTTGGTGGACCATGGTTACTCAATTGGGTCCAATACGGTGAGTGAGATAGTTGGGTGAGTTAAAGGTGGACGTCGGCATCGAGGATGGAGTGGAGCGGCATATCAGTCTCCAGTTTGGAGGGGATTCACGGCTCTTCTTGGCACAGTGTCAGATCAGCGAGAACTTCCGATCCAAAGTACAGACAACATAAAAAAAGAGCCGTGAGTGAGTCACGATGTCTATAATTTCCTCGAGCATTCTGTAAAAATTCCAATCGTAGATTGTGGTCTGTCAATCCAATTGCATCGCAGTAATTCCTCATCACCGACACCTCTTGCAGTAAACAAGGAAGCTCCACTTTCTTCTCCTCATCTTCCGCCCAGGTTTGTCTTCTTCCCCCCTGCAACAACTCCCACGATGTTGCCTCGATTTCTCCCGGTGCTGCGTACTGCAGCTGCCCTCTCCTCGTCGAGGGCCCGACAGACCGTCCTCCGCCAGCCTCTTCAACAAGGATGGCCAAGACTGGCGTCCACCACGGTGAAGGTGCCTCAGATGGCCGAGAGTATTACAGAGGGAACCCTAAAACAATTCTCGAAACAGGTCGGCGATTACGTGGAACAGGATGAAGAGATTGCAACAATCGAGACGGATAAGATTGATGTCTCGGTCAATGCACCCGAAGCTGGAACCATCAAAGAATGGCTGGTTAGCGAGGAAGATACTGTCACAGTCGGTCAAGATCTCGTGAACATCGACGTTGGTGCCGCTCCAGAAGGCGGTGCTTCGAAAGAGGCAAAGGACGAGCCAAAGGCGCCAGCCTCAAAGGACCAGGAGACTGCGTCGCAACCAGATGGCGAACAGGAGAAGGAAGCATCAAAACCAGCACCACCAAAGGAAGAGACGAAACCTGAGCCCAAGTCGCAACCTCCACCACCACCGCCGGAAAAGAAATCTACCCCTCCACCGCAACCCAAACAGGATAAGCCAGCGCCGCAAAAGGATGAGAAGGGAATGCCGCTCCCATGGAATCGGGACGAGTCGAGAGTCAAGATGAATCGCATGCGCCTCAGAATTGCAGAACGCCTAAAGCAGGCCCAGAACACAGCTGCTTCGCTCTCTACCTTCCAAGAAGTTGACATGTCTGCCCTCATGGCGTTCCGCAAAAAGTACAAGGATGAATACTTGCAAAAGACCGGTATCAAGATTGGATTCATGGGTGCCTTCGCTCACGCATGCGCGCTCGCCATGAAGGAACTTCCATCCATTAATGCCGGAATCGAGGGTGCCAATGGCGGCGACACAATCGTGTACCATGACTACGTGGATATCAGTGTGGCTGTCTCGACACCGAAGGGTTTGACAACTCCAGTCGTTCGAAATGTAGAGTCGATGAACATCTTGGAGATTGAGAAATGTATCGCGGAGTTGGGTAAAAAGGTGGGAACAAATGCTCTGCCCTGTTATTGATCCTGCTAATCTCTCTCTTCAGGCCCGCGATAACAAGCTCACCATTGAGGACCTTGCCGGAGGAACCTTCACTATCAGTAATGGCGGCGTCTTCGGCTCCCTCATGTCTACACCGATCATCAACCCACCCCAATCCGCCGTCATTGGTCTCCATGCCATCTTCGACCGTGCAGTCCCGATCAACGGCAAGATCGAAATCCGACCGATGATGAACTTGACACTTACGTATGACCATCGTCTCATCGATGGAAGGGAGGCAGCGACTTTCTTGGTGAAGGTCAAGGAGTACATTCAAGATCCGGCACGCATGCTCCTTGCTTGATCACGATGTCGAGCGCATTAATTCCGTGTACCATACCTGTGCTGGTTTTGAGTTACGTTGTTACGAAGTATACACCCAGTAATAAACGTGGTTATGTCTTTGCATGCTCTCCTCTTGCTTTTTTGCGTGGTAAACTGGTGATGATTGAGGCTTAGGGTTCGTAGGATATGATGAGTGGTTGATGGGGAGGTTGGGAGATGAGCAGGCTGACGAACAGTTGAAAATAATTACGTCCAGACATTTTGTTGTTCTCTCAGCTTTCACTCCTAAGTATGCCAGGGTGGATGGATGATGGTGAGCATGCAATGTGCTTGGTGACGGGCTCAACTATCAAAAGCCCTGTCTACGCTTATGGTATGTCTACTTGCGCCCAGGGTGCGGGTAGAGTGCTCGCTATCTATACTGCCGAGAGCACTGGTTGTGCTTGCTCTCAGTATCTCACGCGGTGGTGATATCTCATTTTGTTCGTCGTGGTTTCACGGCTCGCACTACCTCGTGGTGTCTTAGTTCTCTCCGTCACCATTTGGGCATTGTGGGAAGATCTGTGCGCTTTGTTTGAAGCAAGACTTGATCATGCCAGGTTCAAGAAATGCCTTGACATGGTGTTGCTACGAATTTAGCGATATCGATCCTGAGGCTGAGGGTGTGACGTTGGAGCGCTGGTGGGTTGGAAGAAATGAACAGAAATGAACATTATGGTTTATTAATCATGTCGTCGATACTAGTTTGTCAAGAGAAGCGTTCATGATGAGCTGCATACCTCAATGCTATTTTTTATGTTTGATGTCATTTGACATGTTCCGCACTCCCGATTTCTTGGTCATGCAGTGGGCGACTTGTCGCTACTGGTGGTTTTCGCGGTTTCTGATGTCGGTTTGGCCAGTGTCCTCAGATTCGAGATGATCGAAAACTTCGTTGTATGAGGAACTTTCGCCACATTCATAAATTCTGATGTTTGGTTGTTGTAATTGATTATTTGGTATGTTTCTCACTTGGTGATGTCTTTTTCAATGGGATCGATGTTGTTGTGCTGGTGATATACTGTATTTGTTGGAAAATGAATATTTATTCCGAATGTTTGATCGAGTTTATTACTGCAGCCTTGTCATGATTGACATTCGGCCAGACATACAAACAAACATCCCAAAACAAGAATACATACAAGAACACGAATGCCAATTAGAAGCAAGGCCAAACATAAGCATGATTCGAAGGTCTCGTAGGTTTCTGAATTGACATGCGTATTCGGACTATCAAAAGCGGCTTGTTGCAGAACGATCACAGAGCCAGATGCAGCACAACAGAGATCGCATCGACATCAGTAATACACGAAGAGCAAACAGCTTAATTACTACAGCACCCGCAATGTACAAGATGTCTTCAACTTATCGTCAACCCACGCTCCCAAGTTGGTCACGTACCAAACCCGAGCCCAGATCAAGCACCTCATCCCCCCTCGTCCACAACAACAGAGTCAACAACACGGGTTGAGTTAAGCGAGAAGTCTAAAGAGAGATGCACGATAGTTGAGGCATGATGTCCTCCAAGTGGCTCGAGCAAGGCAGCACGTAGCCAGACACAATACTACGATGTATCATGAGTTGAGACCGGACGAAGGCTGTCTTTCAGCCTGGGACGACTGATTCGTCTTCAACCAAAATTGTTGATCAACGTGAACCAGCGCAGAATTCGAAGGATGTAATGGACGCTCGACTCTACTCCATAGTGGAAGTGGCATTCTAATTCCCATTTCCAATATAGCCGTCGAACAAGAGTATTGGGTAGACGCCGCGCTGCAAGGGCACAAACGCTGCGCGAGCGAACCTCGCGTCAATCCGATCAGGCGAAGGCAAATCGAAAATTCAAAGCCACATCTAAAAGGAAGGAAGTAAAGTAAGGAAAGAAGTCACGAAGAAACAACGATGAGAGAGAAAGATGATCAAGTATCAGGTTCATAAAATTCCATCCATATCCATGGACGTAATGTACAACAATTCAAAGCGGTATCAATGTGACCGCGTCCGTTGTGACCCATAACCCAAACCGAGACCCCATTATCTCATGACCACACCACCGAAGATACGCCAGTAAGAGCAAATGATATCAAGACACAAAACAATCTGCCTACAACTCTTGCGAAGGGCCCTTGCCACCCTTTGTCGTCTTCTTTGGCAGGAGGTCTGAAAGAAAGGTTAGCGTCTGCAAAAGACGCGCGCCGAAGAAGCGGGAACTTACTGGCGTGAATGTTTGGTAGAACACCACCCTGGGCGATGGTGACGTGTCCGAGAAGCTTGTTCAACTCCTCATCGTTGCGGATGGCGAGCTGCAAGTGACGGGGGATGATACGCGTCTTCTTGTTGTCACGAGCGGCGTTTCCAGCCAACTCGAGGATTTCAGCTGCGAGGTATTCCAAGACAGCAGCGAGGTAGACGGGAGCACCTGGTTGGATCGATCAGTAAAGAAAAGGCGGTAGGCTGAAGTGAATTCACTCACCAGCACCGACACGCTGAGCGTAGTTGCCCTTCCTCAACAGACGGTGGACACGACCGACTGGGAATGCGAGACCAGCTTTGGAGGAGCGGCTGCGAAAATGTTAGTCGGTTTGTTGTGAAACGAAAAAGACGCGTCAATGGATGAAAAGCGCGTCAAAAATGATGAAATCCAATGATTCCAAACACCAAAGAGCGTTGAAAGTGGTCTTGGAAAGAGGGAGGCGAAAACTCACGATTGCGCAGAGGACTTGGAGCCAGAGGCCTTTCCACCGGATTTGCCGCCAGTCATTTTGAATGTGATTTGTGGGGGTTGTTTGGGTTAAGTGGGAGAGACGGGTGAGTGTGGTGAGTTGATGGAGATGTTTGGCTGCGTTGTTGTGGAAGAGTTGATGGATGAAGCGTCGAAGCAGAGGGCGGGCAAGGCTATTTATGAAGACCGGGAAGCTTGATGGATGCTCACTTTTGAGCCTTGGCATCACGCTAACGTGTTGATGTCGAGACTCAGCATACGCACGGACATGCTCAATCGCGCTCCGGTCTTAGGTATAAGAACCCTCTCGCCCGCTCTCCATCTCCCAATCCATTCCATCGCAACTCCAACAATCATCAAATCAGACCGCATCCATCCACTTCCACATTACCACTCAAACAACTTCTCTCTTCTAACCCAAACAACCGCACAAATGGCACCAAAAGCTGCAACCAAGACCCCAACCACTGGCGGCAAGGCCCCAGCAGGTGGAAAGGCCCCAGCAGAGAAGAAGGAAGCCGGCAAGAAGACAGCCGCCCCATCTGGTGACAAGAAGAAGCGCACAAAGACCAGAAAGGAGACCTACTCTTCATACATCTACAAGGGTGAGCATCACTTCACTTGCGCATTCATTGTGACGTTTTACTGACACTCTCTCTTCAGTCCTCAAGCAGGTCCACCCAGACACTGGTATCTCCAACCGTGCCATGTCCATCTTGAACTCATTTGTCAACGACATCTTCGAGCGCGTCGCAACTGAGGCCTCCAAGCTTGCTGCATACAACAAGAAGTCCACCATCTCGTCAAGGGAAATCCAAACCTCGTATGTCGCGTTTTTTTTCCCACTACTGTGCGCGTGTGCTGATTCGTGCTCACAGTGTCCGATTGATCCTGCCTGGTGAACTCGCCAAGCACGCCGTGTCCGAGGGTACCAAGGCCGTTACCAAGTACTCTTCTTCCTCCAAATAGAGTACGATTTCTTTGACTGTTGTTTTTCTTTGGTTGGTCGCTCGGCTCCGGCGATGATGTGGTTTTGATGGGCCTTATATCATGGGAATGGTTCACACGGTGTTTTTGGGTTTGATTAATGTGGACATGGGATGGCTAACATCTTTGCGACATCTTTCAGAAGCCGTTATATGTCCCCACGGCTATCTGAATGGGTCTGGGGGAGAGATGGTTGTATCATACAGAACCCGACAAGGCATGAATTGACATTGCTTCAAGCACTTCAATATCCGGTTCCAGACTTGCTCTGGACTACCACCTTGTCTTGTGCCTCTTGCTCCTTGCAACGTGATGGTGACCTTTGTTGTTTGGATTTCTGCCTCGACGCGACACTGACGCGTTTGTCCGAGCTCTCGCCTGCAGCTCTCAGCCTATCCCGCGTTTGCGGAACGTGTCACCTCAAGCGATGACTTCAATTCAGATTGGCCTCATCGACTTGCATTAGGGACGCTTGAAAGCACTTTGCTACGATTCGGTCACCTACCCCTCCGACATCATGGCTGCTTGCGCGTTGATACGGGAAGTAGCAATACATCGCTCACAAATCTTAAGCAACAGCCGAAGCTTTGTGATACCGCGTGCAATTGCCATCTATATGAAGATGGACTTGGTTCGCATCCACAAGGGAGGAACGACTTGAGAATAACATCACCCACTGAAAAAAGGTTGGAAAGGAGTCCCATCCACAATGAAGGTACCTGCCGGCCAAGTTCATTCGACAGGAAGAGCTGAATAGGAGCTCGGGGAATAATCTATCAAATGCACATTCCCACGCAAAATGCTAAACACAGATCATCCTCACTGCATATCATCGTCCTCGGTATCAAACGTCTCCACTTCATCGATAGCTCCATCCCGCTCATTCGACATGCCCCTACCCATAGCAACGGGTTCCTTGTCCGCGACATGTACGATTGTCTTCCCTCCGGGAGGGGACTTGATATCTTCTCTCCACCGTTTCCAGTCTTCTTCGTCTCTGACGAGGAATCCTAGGAGCATGCTTGGATCCATTTCTTCAATGTTTATGCGTCTTATGCGTCGGGTGTGACATGTTGCGACTTCATCGGCTGTGTAGGTTGTTGGGTCTGGGTGGAGGGGTAAGGCGGGTCGTGTTTGGTGAGGATCGAGGTAGAAGAATGTGTCGTTTTGGATACCGACGAAGTAGTGGGAGGAGGATGGGCGGCCGCTGTGATGATGTTATTCACGATTTTATGGATGGACACAGGAAGAAGTTACCCTGCTATACCCACAGACTGGGACATTTGTAGAGACGCCTTGAGTGCTTCCCTGTACGCTGGAGTGATTCTGTCGATCCCGAGCCTGATTCCTACGAGGATGAGAGTAGGATCGAAGTTGCCTGTTTTTGCTGTTGCAATCTGGTGAACTTTATCCTCATACACGTCCGGACCGTCTGCGTTGATATACACACTAAGACCGGATTCCTTGTACTTATTGGTCAGAGCCCTGGGATACTGTTAGCACTGGGACTCATGATCACTGAGGGCAAAGACGACCACGTACTGTATACATCGTGCCGTTGCTGAAGGGCCAAACCATTCGCCGGGATGCTTCCCGCAGGCTGAAGCTCCATGCTCAACAAACTTATGTACGGAAAACGGAGCCTTTGGATCATCTGCAAACAAGGACAGAAGCTTCCGCTCTTCGTCTGTCTTCTCGCCTATTCTCCAGTCTGTTCCCTCATTAGCATGGTCTCCGGCCCTTTTACCCTTGATACCATACCTCTTCCGAGCCTGATCTCCAACAGTGCGTTGGCGAGCAAGCTTTGTCCTGAACGTATCATGCAACCCCAGCCAGTGTCCGAAGTGAAGCCTTCAAGCTGGGCGAGTGTCCTCAGTCGCACAGCAAAGCTCATAGCAGCATTAGCCTTGGGATCCTGTGCCCGGGCTATGGGCGCGAAGCTGGACCGGTACGTGAGCCATATCCTCGACTCAAAGTCGTCGAGAAATGGAGCAGGCCATCCTCCATCGTCGCTGTCCTTGAGAGCTTCAGCGTTGGGGGCTTCGGCACCTGCTTCATTCCGCACATGTACTGTATCCCCAATACGACTATCGTTCTCGGAGATGGTGTCCGAGTCTTTCAAAGTAGAACTGGCAGGCAGAGAAGGGGAGTCGTGTAGTGGGGGCGTGGAAGGTGGTTGAGGCTGGCTTTCATAACGTTTGCCTAAGCACCATATCGGAGCACCAGAGGCATCGTCGTTGCGTGGCATGGGATCATAGAAGTAGCGCACGAAGCGTTTGCCATAGCGAGCTATATCATCGGCGTTCGTCATGGCAGTCTTTGGGAGCGATGAGTGAATCGGAGGTGGGTGAGATTACGCCTGCCTGAGGAGAGATGTGGAAAGCCTCGTCACATGGATACGTGCTCGTACATGAGCTTATATGGGCGCATGGAAGGCTACCTGAAAGAGATTGTGGGAGTTTGTTTGACGTAGCAAAGAGCTGTTGGGGCAGCTATACGGTTTGAGTTGCACGTACCTACTTAGATAGCTCAGATGATATGCGGGTTAGGTAGTGTCTTGATAGATGGTGGCTAACTGCAAGTTTTGTGCATAACCGCATGCCGACGTCAGTCACAATCTCTGGAAACAAAAGCGTGTATTATTTATTGTCTTGTATAAACCGGAGAATCTCTTGAAAATACTCATGTCCTTGTCCCTCTGTGCCGGTGCCAAACGGTGCAAGTTATTCCCTTATCGCTTGCTGGGCTGTCGCGGGGAATAGCCCCACAGCGGCTATTTTTGATGACATGCACCTCC
Organism: Venturia effusa; assembly: GCA_007735645.1. Classification (NCBI taxonomy): domain Eukaryota; kingdom Fungi; phylum Ascomycota; class Dothideomycetes; order Venturiales; family Venturiaceae; genus Venturia; species Venturia effusa. The sequence goes on along the minus strand of CP042190.1, from coordinate 595,364 downwards.
ATTTTGCCGCATCATGGATCAGCACATTTTCGGTTCGATTGCCATTACCAACAACAACAGCAACAACAGTTTCACCTGGCCAGCTCGCGGATGACGCGAAAGAAGAAGGCCGCTTCTGGTGCAAGAGGCAAACCAAGTCCAGGTCGAAAATCTACAAGCTCTACCCGCCAGAAATCGAACTTCCGCGATTACTCCACTGTTCAAGGTACGTCTTCTCTACTTGCCCCTGTCACTCTGAGGTGATACAACTGTTTGAAGTTCTTCTTGAGCTCTCGTGCCTGTATCTCCTTTGGCAAGTTATGAGTTCCTGGCGGCGCCTCCTCATTGCAATTGCCAGGAATTCGTAGCTGTCAGATCGGGTCGAACCGTGTATCTCCCTGGTCAGAGAACTATTGCCGCAAGGACTGACCTCTCTTTCAATCAATAGACACACCGCATTTCTCGCTTCTTGAAGAAGCTCGCAGCACGGGACATCGCCGCACCGACTGGACTTCCGAGACGAAGCTTCGTTACTCCAAGGTAAACTTCGTCACCGGGGGACTGCACATCCCCACCGAGGAGGACAATGAGAACCAGAATGGCCAAGTTGTTGACCGTGGAGCAGAGGCAGATATGGAGCACTTGAGTGGCCGATCCGAACGCGCGTGCGCATTTGCACCACAAGCGTTGCCACCTAATTCCCAGACGCCGGACCTAGCCTTGAGTGACAATCTGTTCGTTGTTGACATTCAAGGTCAAAAGCCTGCAATCAAGCAGCGACCGGCACCTCTGGTTCGCTCACCCTCGCCCACTGGCTCAGTATCCAGTGATGAGGAAGTTGTGTTTGCCGGAAGACGTCCCCAGACAAGCCATGTGCCAGTACGAGTGCCATCTCAAGCGTAAGTTGCTGAGACTCGCTTCAACGCTGCAATTCTATGGAATTCCATAGTCGACACATGGCTACGGCATACTGACGCGATCCACAGTTCCTCAACCCAACCGTCCGCGCCGTACCTTCCTGCTCGAATTATAGAAGATCCCGTCCTTGTTGAGGCCCCCAGACCCTCGGCACCTCGTCTTCGTCCCTCAAGCGTAACGCAGTCCTCGCGATCCTCCAGACTCTCGAGTAATGCGATAGCTGCACGAGGCTCCTCGAAGCCATCTAGTGATGCTGTCACCACAGACTCCAGGCCTTCTTGGGATGACACATCTGTGGAATGGTCTCATCGCTCGAAACCAGGCGTTGGCTGGACGGTGCCGCGATTGAAGCCGAAGATGACATCTAATCCTGCCAGACGTGGCTACGTGTTACCAACGGCCGAAGAGTCTAGTGAGGAGGAGGACGAAGAGGAGCAGATCATGCGGGATTACATTGAAAATATGCAGACAGACGACGTCGCTTCACCGCAAAATATGGCCTTCCTGGAATATCGCGAGCTGGACGTCCAGATGGCCAACAGCTCCATCAACACGGCTAGCAAATCCACCATGGTTGAGGCTTCTGGCTTGGATGACCTAGATACCAGTGAAGATGATGAAGGCAACCGCATCAATCTCAGCAAAGGGAAGGTCCCGATGACGAACGGTTCAGATAGCGAGGTTGACTCTAGTGACGACGTGGTTGACGACGAGGACGACGAAGACGATGATAGCATCCTTGATAATGTCGATCTGGAGCAACGTTTCCAAGATGGAATCGATGACGAGGTTCTGGCCCGTCTGCTTGCAAAACAAGAGGAACTGGGCATAGACACTGAAGAATTGGTGCTCCTCGACGATGAGGCGATCAACCCTTTCAACATTCAAGAGGAGGCGAAGTTATATGTCAAAAATTCGGCCAAGAAGGCGCGTCGCGGTAACGGCTCGTTTCCCTCGGCCAGTCTGATGGCCGATGTTCTTGAACAGGATCCTTATGGAGGGTTTGACATCATGGATTTCGGCCGCCCATCTTTGCGCACAAAGAACAAGGGTAAGAGGGCTCAGTTGTCTGTCGACCTCTCTGACTCGGATCTTCAAGAGGCGTTGGAGTCTTCGTGGCAGAATGACCGCGAGAAGAAGCGAGCTCGTAAGGCAGAGCGCGAAATTCTTAGGTTACAGGGACTGCTGGGTAAGAAGAGAAAGGGCGGCAAGGCAAAGCTCTCCGACGTCTACCAAGAAGGCATGAACGTTGGCGATTTGGTAGAAGTTTTCAGCAACTTCCTTGAGTCCCGTGATCAGGAGCTGGCTCTGCCTCCCATGGACAAGATTCGTCGTAAAATGGTCCACGAATTGGCTGCGGCATTTGACATGAATTCGAAGTCTAAAGGCACAAAACAAAATCGATTCACGCTTCTCATCAAGACGACACGTACCAGGAAGTGGGATTCAGCGTTGTTCCACTCTCGAGCGAAGCAGATTAACGCTGGTTACTTCCCCCGTCTGGATGCTCAGTCTCGTAACAAGACGCCCGGCTCCAGAGCGTTTCGCCGAAGTGCTGGTGGTGGTACAAATGCTCCAGGCACCAAGTATCGGGACGGAGATATTGTAGGCGCCGCAGCACCTGAGCTTGGTGCTGAGAATCGTGGCCATGCCATGTTGATGAAATTGGGTTGGGCCAAGGGAGATGCTCTTGGAGCTGTCGACAACAAGGGCATTCTGCAACCTATTCCGCATATCGTCAAGAACTCGAAGGCAGGTCTCGGTTAAGCTGCTACGATACCCATCTGACTTCTGGTGTCTGAAGACGGGATACTCTGGCTACGTTTCCGTTCATGTTACCAAGCGCGACGGTTCTTGGGATATGCCAATACGGTTACTTATGGCTAGGGGAACTTGATGATTGATCTCATGTCTGGTTGGCGTTTTGGCGCTGTGTGGCTCTGACGTGACAGGACGGTGCATGACTGTGAACGGTGTTATGGGACATTATGTATATTGGAGATGCTCTGTCTGGTAACAATTCTAGAACGCAGGGTAATACTGTCGCTAGAGCAGTAAATACGCTGAACATCGAGGTAGAAATGACATGTCTACCAATACACATGTTAGAAACGAGCACATTTTATTGTTCGAATATATCACAAGTCTCGTTGTTGAATATGTTCAAGGCACCCGGTTATCATAAATCGCCGATGTTCTCCCTGTGGTGCTGTTGAGTAGGAGGCTGCTTGTCTTGAGGATTCCTCAATATCCATGGGATAAGACTCTACCGAGTCCACTTCAATATCGACAATTCTGTTGCGGCCTGAGAAAGCGATTTCGCCGAGGTCTCTCTCGGCTCCAACATCAGGTTCGGATATTATCAGGCGATGATGTTCGGTTGAAAGCCGATAAGCCTTGTTGTTGTTCGCGGTCGTCTTCCGATAGCTCCGAATTATTTTTTGTTTGAACTTCAACATCAAATATTCATCGTCGGCAAATTCGCCGCAAAGTCTCCACCAAACAGCAGCAGAATACTCAAATGCACGAGCATGAGGTTCTAAAGCACGTCGCGTAGCCATGAACATGCTCTACTGCTAATTATAGGACTCGTCGGCTGTAAAGAACCATGAGACGGGTGACCTTGCGACGCTTTCCGCAGGTTGACAGCTCAAGATCCACCAATAACTCATGCACTTCTGCTCAGTCATCTAGCACTGCATATACCACCACCAAAACATAACGAGACTGGTGGAATCGACCAAGGCTCCGCGAATCATCGTACAGCAGTATGTTGTCGATGGAGTTCGGTAGCATCAACCACACGATGCAATGCCAGCAATGGATCCAGGATTGAGGACTGGAAGCCTCATGCAAGCTCTTCAGGATGACATACTTAAAGCAATGGCTGACTGTCGAGATCCGCATAATCAGAATCCACCAGATCGTTACCTAAAGGACGACTTTCGTTACCAATTACTACTTGCCGATTCGTGTCGACCGAAGCATATCGCCACTCGCCGGCAAGCTATCGAAGGAAAATGGGAGTCTCAGATCCTAAGTGGAGAAGTCCAGCTGCGAACAAGTATAGTCTTCCAGCTGTCTTTGGAAGATGACAGTGGCTTATAACGTCAAAGCGTCTTTGTTGCCTTCACAGCTGTCGCTGTATGGTCGAGCATACCCTTGACCATTCGGGTCATGGTCACATTCAAACGCCGCCGAGGTCTCTACTTCTGGTCCATCATTGCCACATCATGGGGCCTTTGCATCCGAGCTATAGGATACATGCTTACATTCCTCGTACCTAATAGTCCTTGGTATCTGGGTACGGTTCTGGCCCAGATAGGATGGGTGGCCATGGTTTCGGGGTTTTCGACCGTCCTGTACTCGCGGTTGAAACTGATCGTGGAAGATCAACACATCCGTAGAAGGATTCTCATCACGATCATTCTAAATGGTCTAATCTTCCACACTGCCATGGTCACAATCTCGACAGGATCTGCCGCAGTGCGTAATACCAGACCAGGACGACCGCAGCCTGCCTGGGGACGCGCCAACACACCCCTGGAAAGAATACAAATACTCGTCTTTTCCGGACAAGAATGTCTGCTCTCCTTCTTCTACGTGAGGGCTGCTTACCAATACCTCCGCAGCCGATTTGCTCAGCGCGGGAAAACCCGGAAGGCAATGTGCCTTCTTCTTGGAGTCCAGGTCATCATCGTGATCATCGACATCGCCCTCATTGTCGTCGACTTTGCCGACTTACTAATGGTGAAGCTTTTCATCCACTCCTTCATCTACTCAGTCAAACTTGAGCTTGAACTGGTCGTGCTGAATCAGCTCGTGGAACTCTCTCGCATGGGTGTCCCTGGGTTGCCTTCCTTTTCGAACAGCGACGGCACAACACCAGGAGGAGACTCTACGAAGCATCTAGGAGCAAACGCGCTTGATTGGACACCCACGCGATCACCACAATCAGACTCGTCGGTCTTCGGCGCCCGGGACAGCATGAGCAAAAGACCGACGATGGTTCAGCGCACGAGTTCGACCTTGGAGCAGATCCCAGAGACGCGAGCCATCGATACCAAGACAGATTTGGACTTGGAGAGGCTAGGAGTTATCCCGAATGCATACGCACATAGACCATGATCTCCTTGTATGTAAATTGCCTCAAGTCAGCGACAATATTAACATTTCCGTATTTCCATGATCCCTCCATTGCTTCATCGCTTCGCCGTTCATAAACCTGGGAACATGCGTCCCGCCTATCAATAAAAGTGCTGACCGTTTGGTCTCAAAGTGAGAAATACTCTACTCCTAGCGACCACCCATGCTTGGTCACCAACTCTCAACGTCCCCGAACAGAGACCAACCAGCCCATTAGTAATTTCAGAAGTTGTCTCCCTTCGAATCTGTTCCTCATTGCTTCAACGGATCGTTCAAAAATACTGCCACGACCGTTAGATTGGTAGGCGTCCAGACCGTATTACCTTGGCCTGTCTCGGAAAAGTCTTTGACACGGAGGTAACAGCCCCAAAAAGGAATCCCAGAACAGGATGGATGGAAGACCATTCTAGCTATCTTTGTTAATCGTACTTTTTTAAAGGCTGTTTCCAAATTACAGGTGACGGAGACATTTCGTCCGTCTACCCCTACGGTCGCAGACTTGTTATTGCTTCGCCACAAACGTGAGATCGCCTCATACTGTCGTTCGGTGTCTAAGTCATGCTTAAAGATCTGACATTTATGGAATCAAATCGTGTGCCAGGTATAATATAATATCCATAAGACGAATTGAGGAAGAATTTGCTCGATGATGTGTAGGTGTAAGACTGAATGTTAGCCCGATCCCAGATCGATCTCTCAGAGTACGACTACTTTGTCTGCAAAGTACCTGTTGTCGCACGAGCATCTGAGCGTGATGTGGTGTGCTTCTGATTTCCAACTTCAGTCTAGTGAGGGCAGATATCTGGTGCACCTTCATTGGGCATCTTGTCCCAGTGCCTGGGCTAGATGCCAATGATCTAGGTTCAGCTGTCTTGTCTCTGATCCTGATATGTTGGTGACGCTCGACAGCCCTTGGTACGGAAATGACAATCCAGCAGGTCGGGCTTGCTCTCAGTCGCAATTATGTAGTGGATCTCTCAAACTTCCCAATGGCTACACAAGAAGTGGGACCACTGGGAGACAGCAGCAACTGGATATGTGCCATTCTCGTGGTGAGTGATTTCCGGAGGGATATGGAGGAGTGCGCCAGTGGAAGCAGAAAATGAAGCCAGCGAGCATGGCAGAAAGACCAACGCCGCAGCTAACTCCGATTCCTACGCGTGTCGATGAGGGTGGCGAGAGTCCCATGGTATAGAAGAGGCAGGGTTTCAAGACAAGGATGCACGTAAAAGCTCAGAACCGCGTCGCGCGTCGCCGAACCCCTCCAATACCACGTATGGATTCTCGTCGTAAACGTCGTCAGCTCAACAGCACGACCGTCATTACTACCAGTATGTACTCCGTGCAGGATCTGATAGTCGTCCCAAAGAACGCATCGCAATATCTCCCCGCCTGAATGTCAGAATGCAACAGAACCCACCCCATCCTCGCCGAGCAGCCGCGACGCGACAGAGTCTTCCAGATTTGTCACTCATGATCAAGGAGATCTCGGAGGTACTGGCAGACAATTCGAAGATATGCAAGAGGTGGAATGTACACATTGTTATACTGGAGTCCGCAGTGATGTGTGTTGGCATGGATATCCAGTCGAGCCAGTCTCCCCAAGGGCGTGGTTCGCGACGGGAGAGGAGCTTGCGTGATATTGTTTTTGCTTCCGACGAGTTGCCTGGGGCCTCTATAGATGTCGCTCGAAATGGATGATGGCTCGGTATACTGCTGTCATTGTTGGTGGTTGCCGTATTGATTCCCGCTGCGGCTTCTTGGAGCTCTCACAATCTACAATGCAATTGCTCTGCCACAAGCACAGGTTTCTAAACAACGCCCGTGTCTTAGGTAGTATGGATGGCGCTTAGTCTCTGGCCAAAGAGGTAGGATAATCATCAGAGTTTACTAGCACCTCCATGAAAGAACGCAAGGGAAATATGTCATCGCTGAGGAATAGACAATTGATATTATTTGTGAATACCATCGCTCGACCACTGCGGCTTGAGCCAATTCATTGTTATATGAATTTGGCATTGAGTTTCCCGCTTTCAGTTCTGGCTGAGTTTGTATCCTGGCTGAGGGAACCTGAGCGCAGAGGATGAGGTGCCATGGCCCATCTTACTTCGACGTTCGTGCACATCCTGAGGATCACCCTTCTCACCCTTCTCACCCTGCTCACTCTCCTCGAACCACGATCATCGCAGACTTGACATTTCAGCCTCTCCTTTGTGCGATACCCAGTTACCCAAGCATCTGAAAGCCTTCCAGGAATTTGCCCCCGCACTGATTTGAGCACCGCAATGTGGACACCAGACATGGTTGCCTCTCTTGCCTTTGGGATCATTCTCGATGGCCCACTCGGTCCTGCAAGAAGACTGGGGACATTGGTATCGAGTACGCTTTTGTTCAGTCGTCCGCATGATGTTGCCGGAAGCAAGGGCTACGTTTCTGGCGAATTCGGGGTAGGCCAACATGACTTCTTGAAGATGGGCGTCAATGTCGAAATCAGTCGAGTAAGCCTTGGACGTGCGCTCCACCCTATCGGAGAGGAAGGATCCAGCGCGTTGGGCAGTGGCGCACGCAACGATGCGTCGAAGGGGCGTTCTGTCATCACCATCTGTCTCGTAAACGAGTTTGATTGTGGCAATGAAGTCTTTCCGGCCGGGAATGCCGTTCAGGTATTGGCAGGACTCGTCGCAGGCATAATATCCCAGCATTTGTAGGGCGTGTGTTCGTAGGGATGCAATATCGTAGAAATCAGCTGCGATGTAGAGTCGTGCGTATCGACCGAAGACATCAGTCGAATCCCTAGCTGGGTCAATCGTGTATAAATATCCGATCATAGCCTTGATGTCGCCACTTTCTCCGAACTCAAGCGTAACCATTCCGTTCAAGCTCTCCTAACACACAGTGTGAGTGGCCGATTTGTTTGCACATGGTAATACGACAAACCTTGAAACCACCTTTCTTACACGCGTTTTCGAAGAATTTGGATTGAGGACAAACGATGGCTTTGTGGGCGTATATGATAGGACCGTTCTTGCAGCGAATTTGGAGATCGGAATGTACATGTGAGTTGAACTGACTGATATCCGTTAGCAGATGCACCAGGGTAGGAACACTAATCTGAACCTTTGTAGCGCCTTACAATGCTGCAGATCTTCAGGTGGAGGCGCCATCTTGAGTCCCGCTCTGCTTGTTTGGTGTTGTAGGAGAGAAGTATCTGGAAGAAGAAACGGACGCGATGCAAACAAATACGCCACACTCTTCGAGTGGGGGTTGGAAAAGTTCAACACGATACTAGAACCTTCTAACAACAGCTGACTGAAACTCACGATGGAAGATAATGTCGAGGATGTCGATCTGAGTATCGCTCAATCCCTGGGCTCAAAATTTTGGCGAATTGGAAACAATGAGTCACACAAATTCAGGCTGGTGCCAATCCGATTCACCTCACTCTTCTGCGCCGCTCTTGAGAATGGGCGGTATTTTTCGATCCAAGTCTTCAAGAGGCATCGCTCTAGTCGAACTCGAGTCTGCTGGCGCGATCGAGGACGTATTCGAAGACGGCACGCTCCTTCCTCTCCAAAAAGCAGTCGCCCACTTCTCTGCCCATTGTCCTTTTGTTCGCCCGAAAAAGGTCCATCGTCTCGGAGGATCCGTACTGACAACACCAAGTAAGACATCTTTCAATGTCTCAATCATACCTAGAGCGCCGACAAGCAGAGGGATGATCTGACCAACGCCGTTCTGTATGCTGATTAGTTCCAATCCATACTAAGAAGGACAAGTAGATCAACTTGCCACTTCGTAGACACCGGTGATATGGTTGGCGCGAATGATCCATTCGGCACCCACAATCGACACAATGATGATGGCCGATGAATAGAACACGAGTGCAACATCTGTCGTTCTATCCCCCGACGGCATGCGAGATCCTCCATTCTTCATGGACTTCATGATACTCCATGGCAAAAGAAAGCCGCACAGAATCAGTCCAAGCACAGAGGCTACCTTGTTGAAAGTACGGAAACCGCCATAAGGCGATACCTGTCCGAAAAAGACCGTCGTCTTGCATTCAGGCAGAGCAGAACTACTCGCCACAAAATCGATACCCTTAAACCAGAACCAGCAAGAGTATCCAGCAATTCCAGAATACAGGAGAAGTCGATACATTCCCGAAGGTCGTCCAATAGGGCTGAAATCCTCTCCAGTCAAAGAGCTCAAACCGCCGAACAAGAGAAAAATGACGATGACGGGCTCGATCACCAGAAGTTTCTGCGTTCTAGTGAGGACGATCAAGCCTGCGAACATTGCTGTTTGGAGGAGGTTGTTCAGGGCGCGGTAGAAATCTTCCGCTTTCGGCGCGTACAGGGTGACCAAGAGGGTGGCCAAGAACTGAAGGTAGGTCCCAAGCCTGATACCAAAGCCATAGAAATCAGCATTGCCCTTGAAGCAATCTCCGGGATTGCTTGGTGTATTGTTGGTGATGATGGACGTTGACGACATGATGCAATATTGAGAGTCTCTGAAATGGACCGGGACCGGGGCCGTCGGGAAGGGCCGAAGCGCTGTGTATCCACCGATTGAGCCGGTCAGCCTTGCTGGTCAATAATTATCCTGCCCAGGAAGGGTTTGGACTCGAACGAGAAGAATGAAGATGAAGATAAACTGATGGACTTCAAAATTTGGGGAAAAGCTACACGAGAATGCCAGACTCGAGCTGGAAGATGGCTCCGCCTACTTCTCGAGTTCGCAGCGGCCTCATCTGCATGACGCTTCTCGCTCACGAATCACAGCAAGTCTTCAGCGCATAGCCTCAAACTTCCACGCCAACTGCTTATTCCACCGGTGTACTTGTGATCTCAGCCATCTCAAGAACTTCATCCTCCTTCGCCCACTCCAAGCCTCGTCCATCATTTTTCAGCTTCTTGTGCAGATTATTCTCGTGTATAATGTGGACAATATTTGGAGCTCTTGAACAACGTGCTTTGCCACCTGAAAGAACCCTTCCACAATGCGCCATCCAAGGCAAAGCCGATCTCTACGGCCTAGGAATCAGACTATCAATCTACGTCCAATACCTCACCATCCTCGTCGCCGCGGTGTCGGGCCGCCAGCTCTACTCCAAAATTCGCACTGCCGTCCTAATCTACGCAGTGGCCATCCTCATCGTCGTCTTCCGTAATTCCGTCTCAGGCGATATCTTTGCTCTCGAAGTACCGATAATTCAACTTCTTGTGCTTGTCCAACTTTCTGCCGTCTTGCCTACTGTGTGGGTCAATACTCCTATTGGCTGGCTCATTTACCTCGCATTGGCAGCCAACTCGGGGTATTTTGTGTGGTACTGGTTTCGCGGCCTCGACAAGTTGAACAAGAGTGCTTGTGCGGATGAGTACGCTTGGTTTTTTGCCAAGGTCAGTTTGTATCATTGGTATCGCACCTTCAATAAGGTTTTCGCCTGTTTTGGGATTGTTGGAGTCCTTTATCAAATAGGTGCTGGTAAGCCAATTCGCCATCTTGGCCGTGTTAGGAAAAAGGGCTGACGTTTATGTGGTGGGAGGTGTTGCAGCAAAAGATGATGTCGACCAGACAAATCATGTGGGCAATGTATGGGGGCTCCTCCCAACAATCCCCTTCACTATCGCTGCTTGCGAGATGGCTATCAAATGGAATGGAATCAAGGATGTGAACAGTATTGACTCGACTGGGCAGCTGATACCACTTGTGCTTTCAATCGGACAGTTGCTGCATTTCTTGTATAGAGGAATTCGACGAGTAGTAAACGATGGAGACGACGACTCTCTAGCATGATGTGTTGGCATGATGACTGTAAGATCGCGCAGAGTAATGAACTTGATGGACGGAGACGTCGTTGCGAGACTGCTTGAAACAGGATGTGAGATGATTCACAGGGGTCAAGATACATACCCGGGAAGTGAGCTACATGCTGACACAATCGAAGCCATTCTTTGGTGATGTGAGAGTGAGAAACTACCAAGTGCAAGATCTCAGTTTTTGAGACGTGATCTTGTTATCGTCAGCAGCGACCCGCCAACTGTCCACCGCTAAGTGGTAACAGCTCTAAGTTCCTTTCCCAAATTCATACATTCGTGCAATGGTCATATTCATCTTCTTGGCATGCCTCTTCCACGTCCCCTCAATGCTCGTTGTGCAGCGCCTGGAGGCAGACCTCTAGCTGGTGCTTTCGGTCCTTCCGACTCCTGGTTCTCTGTGATGCACATTAGTCATGAACTCCTCGAAAGCACCGTCATGTTGACTTACTGATTGTCTCGTCTACGCTCAAGATCAAGCATGCTGCCTCGACGGCTGCTTGAATAGCGTTGACCTTTACCAGACTGGGCTCCCAGACGAATTTGTCTAAGTTGTTTGCGATGCCTTCATTGACAAAATCAACGCCAGCCCATTTGTTGCCCTTGCGGTGCTCCACGCGTAATCTATTCAGGATATCGGTTGAGTCGAACCCAGCGTTGTCGCAAAGTTGTCGAGGGATCACCTCAAGCGCCTTAGCAAAGGCTTTGATGATGGATTGCTGTTTATGTGGAATCTTTTCATCCGCGTAGCTGTGGAGGTAGGCGGAGATTTCCATCTCAACAGCTCCCCCACCTGCGACGATTGATTGGTTTTTGATGGCACGCTTGACAATCATGATCGCATCGTGCAAGGAGCGTTCGACTTCAGCAATGAACTGCTCTGCACCACCACGCAGCACTAGTGTGCAAGTCTTCGCCTGTGGAGTACCCTCAAAGAAGTTGAACCGCTCGCCACCAATTTGCCGTTCTTCGAAGCGTTCGCAGGTTCCGAGGTGCTCTTTCTTGATGTCCGAGCATGTTGATTGTATGCTTGCACCGGTTGCCTGACACACGCGCTCCATGTCGTCCGAAGCCACGCGGCCAGCACAGAAGATATCTCGATCGGCAAAGTATTGCGTAGCCAAATCACCCACGGGCAACTTGCTCAGCACGACCTTTGCGCCTGATTTGAAACATGCTTCCATTTTGTTGAAGATAATCTGCCATTCCGCGTCCACAATGGCCTGGTATTCTGAGACCTGTTCCACGCGTACCTCAGCATTGTCCTTTTCGCTCTTGAGTTCCAGCTCAACATTCAAGCACAGGATGCTTGGATTCTTGAAGGACTTGGGTTGTTGCTCAAAACCGGCGTACGAGAAGGTCTTTTTGAACGCAACACCGTCGACGAACAGAGAGTCCTGTAGGGCACCACCAGTGATTTTTTTCACGCCGATGAGTTTCTCGTTCAAGTCGTCCTGATCCAATGACAAGACAGCATCCACGACCATGGTAGTGAAAAAATCAGAATTGCGGTGTATCAGCTTGCTGCTCATAGCTGTGGCCGCAAGCTTTCGCAGGGTGTCGCGTTGATTGCCTTCCGTTGTGCTGACTGCGATTTCCTTGATCTTGTTCACTGCCATCGTCGAAGCCCTTCGCAAACCCTTGATGATTGTCTGACTGCTCACGCCTTGCTCCACCGATTCCCGAATCTCTTTCAGTATCTCTCCAGCAATGACGACAACGGATGTGGTCCCATCTCCAACTTCTGCGTCCTGGGAGCGGGCGATGTCTGTGAGGATTCGAGCTGCAGGGTGAACAATATCGAGGAGCTATCGAAAATGAGTCCACAGCTTCAAAAGTAGAAGCTTCAGAGGGGGCTACCTTCATGACCGTAGCACCATCATTTGTGATTGTCTGCTTTCCATTTGCATCAACAAGTAACAAGTCCCCGCCATAAGGTCCCAATGTGCTTTTGATGGTAGCCTGGACAGCTAGACATGCGTTGATATTCGAAAGAACCTGCCCGCGACCCTGGGATTGATCGGTGCCTATACGTTATGGTTAGACAGAAGTACTATCAAATTTATACATTCACTGACCCTCTCTCAGCACAACAATGGTCGGCGTTTGGCCGCCGAAAGACATGATGGATTTTGCGAGACTGGTCTTGATGTTGTCAAGAAGGACTAGAATGAACGGCTGATTTGTTTGGAGTCGTGTATACTAGGTATCAGTTCCCGTCTTCAGACGCGATAAATAATTGACTGGGAACGCGAATTGGACTTTTCGCTTCGGTGAAGTTCGAGCTAGACTCCAGCCCAGCACCGAAAGCTCCCACCTCGAATGACTCGAGCAGACATCCATCATCAACAAGAAAAGCATAAGCAAACTCCTACTCCTATATACCTATCACCCGCCATGGCGAGTCATTTCGGCCGTAGAGGATACAAAGAAGAGTCCATCGAGATGGTTTCTCGCCCTTCCACCAAGCTCTACACCACCCCTCGATCAACCACACCACCACCACCGCCAGCCACCCCTACCCCGACCACTGGACATCCAAAACCTCCCTCCGTCACTGCCTCGAACCATGTATCACACCTTCTACGTCTACCTCTCGAACTCCGAATCTCCATATTCCGCTACCTGATACCCCGTCCCGAACGCGCTTCTTTCAGCATATATCCATCGCGAAATGTTTCCCCATCGGCGCAATTGAACATATACTACACTCGATGCTCTCTATGCGACCATGCACAATCTCCCGGACTACAGCGATACGGTTACCGCTGCCCGGATCATAAGTGTCAAAGCGATCCATTACACAATACACCAAAGGTGCCAAACTCACTGGCGATACTGCGGACGTCGCACCAGCTGCATGAAGAGGCACTCAGTATCCTCTATGGAGAGAACAAGTTCGTCTTCTTGTCCATGTCACCCAATTACTTGCCCGTGCTGGATTGGGTACGAAAGTTGTCCCCGGCTGCGAAGAGACAAATGAGGCAGATCCGTGTTAGTCTTGTACCTTCTGTGAGAGAAGAGCAAGTGAGGGCTTTTGAAGCCTTGATGCTCGAGTGGTTACCCGGGCTCGTTGTCTTGGATTCAATAGGTGGAATGTCACGAGAAGCATCTCTGGGATTGTGACACATTGGGCCCATCCATTTCCTCAGCTCCATATTTATCAATTCTTGCCCAAGATCGAAACATTTAAGTCTTATGACTTGCTTAATGAGGTTGGATAAGAGAGTAACACTGATCTTGACTCGAGAGGCTGCCTTTTGACAGCTGGCTCCTTGGACTTCAAAGGCAGGATTCGGGCCTGAAAACTGGAGGCTGCACCTCTGTCAAGGCCCTGTTTGTTGCATTGATGTGCAGTCTAAGACAGCTTACTTCTTCGGCATCAACATAACATGCTGGCCATGTAGTTGTGTCGTGTCGAATCTCTTCTTTGCTTGCTTTGATGCAAGCTTAACACTTTTGCCATCAGCAATTCAAGCAACATAGATGCTCAAGCGACATCGTCCCACTACATATCCCGCCAAAATCTCAAATCATCGCCTCATCTCGGAACATTCAAGGAGACCGCTTGAGAAAGAAATACCTTACGCAAGGAACTTTATCAAAGAAAAGCTCAAGGAAAAGCTTTACGGCTGATTCCACCTTTGCCACGACAGCCTGCAATTTTCGTGTCCAATGATTCAAACCACCAAGAACTTTGTCAAGGACAAGCTTTATGGCTGATTCCACCTTTGCCACGACAGCCTGCAATTTCCTGTCCAATGATTCAAACCACCAATATCGCGCCCGCACGACCACAATCACGGTCGACTTTGCTTCCTTTCTGCGGGAGCTCGGAGTAGCCGTCCGGTCGTCTGTCCTTAAATTCTTCATTTCGACCGCGTTGCTGTTCATCTCGCCTCCATCAGCAAGGAATCGCTGATGAGAAACTTCTTCGCCATCCAGAACATCTCTTGTCACGGCTCTGTTCGTTGTTTCGACTCGCTCCTCCATGCTAATGCAGACGGCCAGGTGCTTTCGAAGTCTCCTTCTGAGTTTGGCCTTAGTCGAACCTGGTCCCTCACGCACTTCTGACCAAATTTTGTGTATATCTTCTTCACCTTGAAGCTGAATTTCACACCAAGCTTTGTCTTCGACATGATCATAGCCCATGATTAGCCAGAAGTTCTGTTCTCTACCTGGCCAGTGAGGACTTTTTGTCTCCTTGAGGAGGCAGACGTCATGCCATGTTGGTCCATCGAATGGGTTGTACGTCGTAGAATCTGGCGCGTTGAATATAGTTTTTTTCGTCTCAAACGATCTAGGATGGCGGATGCGTATGTCAAAGGCTTTGATGCGACTCGGATGGACGAAATCGGCATTGGGAATGATAATCTCCTTGCTGAGGCAAATTGTGCGGATCTTTTGTTTCGATTTGCCCCAGCTGTTGTCGGTGTCTCTGGCCAGCAAGGCCGATATTCTGTCAAATCGGTCTCCTTCGTCGTGGATGTCCTTTTCCTTGACGCGGATACCCAAACGAACACCTTCGCTATAATCATCGCCATCTTCCGGAACTTGATAGCAATCCAAGAGTGCCACTATGTCGTCGGAGTTTGAAAGTTGCATGATTGGCACAGTGATTCTCAGTCCAGTGGTGCCAGTCATCGAACTTTCCGGTCTCCTCTGGACTCGTTGCCAACGGATGTTTCTTGCATTTCGAAATTGCCTTGGATGATGAGCAAAAGGACCGACCAAACTCGTTATATGTTCCTGTCCAACAGGGATTTCAGGCTCCCAAGCAAATAAAGATCGGTCGCCAGATCCCTTCATGATCTCTTCCTGGAGCCTCAAGAAAGCCTTCTTTACACCCTCGCCATAGCGAAGGTCCATGTTGATATCGAAGATCCCAAATAGACTATAAGCAATATCTTCTGGACGTGTCGATTCTCTATATGCCGCCCAGCTCATTCTTTGGGCGACGCTGAAATCATTGAGGCTACACTCCTGTTGCTCCAGTGCCTTTCGTGGTATTCCTGTGGCCTCTGTTATGGCGCTTGCCCACAGAATCCTATCGCCTATCTCTTGCCAATCCCGTGAATAGAACCTAAGTTTCCGTGGTGCTAGAAGCTCCTGTAACGTCCACGCCCTCTTGAAGTAGTTGCTTGCCTTGAAAGCTTGGCGCTGAGTGGGTGAAGTTTCCTCTGAGATGCCGCAGATTGCAGTGCCATTCTCGAGATCAGCCAGGTGTGCATAGCATTCTTTGCATTTGGCGTACCAAGTCCACATGGAATTGATTGCTTCAGAAAGCTCGACATTATTGGTCTTATCAATGCAACAGGTGTCGGCCCAGACCCACCTGATTCCATTCTGCTCAGCCTTTGCGCAGAACATCCTCAACTTGTCCCATCCTGCCTTTTGCGTGTAATGAGAAGTGTCACCAGACGCAAGACCCAACTCGATGTCTTGGTAGGTCACCTCAGCACCAGCTTCACCCCACGTATGAGAAAGTATCGCATATTCGTACTCCTCTCTGCCAATATCTTCCCCGAAGATCTCGCGTTCCTTGAGAGTTCTTGAGCAGCGAAGCTTCATGTCAGGCTCCAATTGCTGTCATGTTGTGGTTCGATTGGCAGTTCTGTGCAGGGTCAATTGAGTCGAGTCTTCATGATCGTTTCAGAGCCTTGACTGACTTTAATAAGTCGCTTGAGGCATAGCCTATAACTTCAATGCGGCATGTCAAAACGAGTCGACCAGGCTGATTTGATCTACAAACCTCTCAGACTCGACGACAACGCGTAGTTGAAACGTTTTCTAGAAGATTTAGATGATATGAAGATGACAAAGAGAGTCTCCCCATTAGGTGAGAAGGAAAACGCGAAAGGTCGAAACCATGATCAGGCTGGGTGAGGCTTGAGACGACTACGTCAGATACGATGAGGCCGCTGCATGTCGGCATCAGGTGTATCTGCTTTCAGCGTGAGGCAGGCTGTGTATTCTGGCGGCATGTGCATGGAGGCATTGTTCAACGGAAAGTTTTTATAAGTTAGGATGATTGGCGCTCCACCATTGCAACCATACGCCCTGGGCACTGGTGAAGGAAGGAATTCGCGGGCCTTCAGGCTCTCGTCCTTCAAAGCATGGTCATGGCGCAAGGTGTAATTGTACCAAAGACTTGGCTGGTGAACGGAAATACAGCTCCAGACGATTCCTTGACTGTGTGGGAAGCTGTTCCCGCATCCGCTGGTGCTCTGAACCTCTCGTTTCCAGGAAGCAATAGAATGAAGCCTCCCGAACGATGCTGCCCACTGGTGATCTAGAGGATGGGATTCTGGAGCAACGGAGGCTGGAAACACGAGAGACATTTGCACAGCCATACACTCCATGAGAGAGCAGCCCTCTTCGCGTCGTGGGATTTCTGATGAGGGAAGACTCGGACTTGGCGGCATTTCACGTATGGTCGAGGCGCCCACGTGTCCCTGGTTTGTTGTTGTTTCGCTCGACGCGTCCAAGTTTCGGCCTTTCTTTCCCTCCCCCTCCTTAGGCAGGACATTCTGCATCAGCTTGAACGGGCTCCTTCTTGAGCGGGCCTAAGCATGAAGGATTCATACACCAGAGAAGGTGTACATGTTCAAGACCGCGGTTGCCTGCAGGAGAGGCTCTGATCAGGTGCGGCATCGATTTGGGTGAGTTGGGGATGATACGTGGCGAGCACCATGCTAACTACTGAGACATATCCTTAGGCAAGACAGCAAGAGCAGGTGGGAATGAGTCACAACTAGCAGAAGGTGGTTCAAGGCACGACTTGTATGATTGGGAAGATACAAGACAGCGAGGACACGAGTGCAAGGAACGCGATCGTTGATTCAAATCTCACAAGAAGTCGCCCAAGAATTTCTCGACGGCGATAAGGTACCTAGCATGTTGAAGAGGACGAATTGCCAGGAAACCCGCGAGCCAGATCTCGAGATCAAAGATCAAAGAGAGACAACAAGCATGTAAGGTATCGCGAACGAGGGAATCCAAGAATCAGCCTACCGAGGGCGAGCGGGGAAATGGTTTATATATGCATAGAAATGTCAAACTCAGCATCCCGATTTCTGCGCTAAACCTAAAGCTGTTTTACATCAAGCACCCCTGTCGCCTGTGGAAGCGGCAAGGCCAGCACGTCCAGCATGATGGATCGAGGGCGAGGCTATTTCTTAGAAGCACCACCTGCCCGCGCTGCGCACCCTCTCTGCTACCAAAGGCTTTCCCACTCACCACCACAACCGTATTCCCACGCTTTGCGACCATCCGTTCGAAAGCTCCAGTCTCCCACTTTCTATCCATACCCACCACAATTCACCATGCCCCCAAAGAAGTCTGCTGCTCCAAAGGCGAAAGCCGCTGCCGCCACGGGCCCTCAACATGCTTCTTACCAAGGTATGTGCTGTCACGTCCCTCCACCACATTGTCGCGTGGGCTTCGGCCTGCTCGTGATGGGTTCTTAGAGTACTTGCTGACATTGGGACACAGATATGGTCAAGGAAGCCATTGTCAATGTGAGTTGCCTTCCTCCGGCGCATCACGCATGTCGTCGTCGGTCGCAATGTTCCCTCATGCGTCGGACGACTGAGCTGCGCAATCGTGTCGCGACTGCTCGGCAGTATTGAGATTTTGCTGACATCTATTTCTCCGAGTACAGCTGAAAGAGCGAAACGGTAGCAGGTACGTTCATTCCCCAAGAGCAGCACGTCGTCGCTCATCCAACCCGAGTCTGACTACCATACTAACACCATCACAGTCGTCAAGCAATCAAGAAATACATTCAAGCGAACAACAACCTTGGGTCTACTTCTGATACTGCGTTCACCAGCCATATCTCCAAGGCTCTCAAATCTGGAGAGGAGAATGGCGTTTTCGAGCGACCAAAGGGTATGTCTGATCGCTCGTCTCACTGTCATCCCCTCCTCTCGATATGTGCACTGTTATGGCCCATAAGATGCGCCTAGTTTGGATCACTCACTAACATCATCACAGGCGCTTCCGGTCCAGTCAAGCTCAAGAAACCAGCCGCAAAGGTCGCCGCTCCAACCAAGCCAGCCGCCGCGGCTAAGCCAAAAGCTGCCGAGAAGGTACTTTTTTTTTCCTTTACTGTCCCATTCCATCATTTCCCTCAGCTAACAATCTGATAGAAGACCACGGCTACTCCAAAGAAGACCGTTGCGGCGAAGAAAGCTGCTGCACCCAAAAAGAGTCCTGGTAGACCAAAGAAAAGTGCCACGGCCGCTCCCAAAGCAAAGACTTCGCCAAAAGCAAAGGCTACTAAGGCTGCCGCTTCTAAGCCAAAGGCCAATGCCAGCAAGCCTCGAGCTGCTCCTGCTGTAGAGGAGAAACCACCAGTAGTCCTTGGCAAGACGAAATCTGGACGAGTCACGAAAAGCACTGCGCCCCAACCAGCAGCCAAGAAGGCCGCAGCGAAGAAGGCTACTCCCAAGAAGAAGGCTGCCACGCCGAAGAAAGCAACCCCAAAGAAGGCATAGAGCTTGAAATTTCTTGGATTCTTTCCTCAGTTCCGGATGCTCACATGTTCGGCTACGATATGTTGTATTTATGTTGTTTCGAGGTGGAGTGACGGCGTCTGGGCTCGTTGACGGACGATGGCGGTCAAGAAGATATCCTAACTGACGAGGGAAGACATGGCATTTGGTTGGGGGTGTACAAATGCTTGCCAGTCGGGGGCGTTCTGCGGAGTATTCGGCTTTGCTATTATGTTTTGATGATTGACACCGTATAGGCGCGCAGCTTGGTAGCTAGCATGGCGCTGGGTGTCTCAATGCTTATAGCTTACATCTCTACCTGACTTGACTCCTTCTGAATGATGATCGCGTCGTGAGCTTCCCGTATTGATGTCATATAGTGGCTTGGTAGATTGTACCGTATGCCTTTGGCTTCCAGGTAACACGATGTCAGCTCTGTGCTTTAACCCTGAGCGGGCGAAACCGACAATGACACTGACGAGGTTCTAGCATGAAGCTCGTCTAAAAACCGAAGGAAGATGTCCAGTCTTGAGAACATTGCTGTCGGATTTCAATGTAGCGAGGATCTAGCTAGACCTCTTCTACAGAAATTGGCATGGCTGCTGATGAATCATGTAATCTCCCCGAGGTCAAACTCGTGTCTTGGAAATTTCTCCAGCTGTATCACGATGGTTTTGAACCTTTGTAGTTCTCGTACTACTCCTATTCGAACAAGCGTGTCCCACGCTTTCTACGGAGCTCTGTTCTGATCATGGCCGTACAAGCTTGAAAGGGCTCCCGGGGATTCCAGTATTTATTTCTCTATGAACTCGTAGAAGCATCCGATATCCTGACTGGATACGATAGCGAGAGCACCGTCGGCGGAAAGCTCATTCTTGGCTGCTTCTGGCCATTTTTGAGGATCCTCGGAGATTTGGATCCGTCAAATCAGATGAATTCTCCTTGATTTTTTCTCCTCAGCAAATATCTTCTCGTGGTACCAGACCAGGTTATCTGAACCCGGGGCTCATCGGTGTCGCAAGGATGCAGCTTCGGGATTGATGAGGATTCTCGTCTCGTCGTTGTGGCTGAGCGTCTACTTCACCCGCGGCGATGTTGTGCACTAATTACGGTGCCGTCTGCGGTCTGCGTTGTTGGGTCAATGGGCCGTCGAGGTCGTGCCTAAGGTTTCCACCTGAAAGACGTTTTGGCTGTGATGGCACTGTGGCTGTCTGTCCCTGGCGTGTCCTGTTTCTATTCCTGTCTTCCTGTCTCTCCCACACATACAAACTCTCAATACACGCCGAGAACTCGTATATACCCAACCTCCTACAATCATCGTGTGCGCAGCGTGCACAACATCTTCATTACGCCGCCAAGTCAAATCCTGCCCACACGGGTCGGATGCATGCTCGATTGATCATTGGAACTCTCCACCACCTGCACCCTCGACTACCAACAATCATACATAGGAGACGACACAATTCCAACATCTCAATACTACTACCACGACCACGATAACAGTGACCTCGATTGTCGGTGCAGTACATATGGTCGAGCACTCACATGCCAGCTGCTCGTCCTCGATATGCCCTCTGTCTTGGCTGAGGACTCATTTCCTCGCCCTATAAACACCCCTGGCCCAACCACAAAGCGCTCCTCCTACGAGCGACGGACCAGCGACTCTGCAACGCGCGGAGACGACGGCAGCAAGACGAACGGAAATCTATCCAATGGCATATCCGACGGCATGCCCCATCTTACCAACGGCCACCGGACGTCGGAGGACTCCGTGGGTTACAGGAAAAGAAATAGCAGACATTCGCAAATCGAAGACCCTGCAAGACTCGCTGTTCGGGACGATGGCTACTTTGCCGACGCGGGATACGTAAAGGAAGAGGAGGGTTTCTTCTCGACCCGCGTGAAATTGGAGTACAACGGGGCTCAACAGGATGGTTCGAGATCTGAACGTGGCAACCAAAATAGTTCGAGGTCAGACAATGTTACAATGGATAGCTCGAGGCAATCAGAAGACACCATCTCGAGAGAACAGACGGTCTTAAACAGCAAATCCGTTGTTACAGAACCGGAAAGAGCTACCGTCAGTGACCGAGCATCTGAGTCTCGCGCCACTGATGGATCATTGCGACCTCCCAACCAATCTCAAAGAATCTCAGCTCCTCCAACCTTCTCCAACCAATCGTCGCAGGCACTCTCGCCTCAGCAACCACCCAGGCTGCAGCATCGTCACACGCTAGAAGTTCCAAGAGGCTCGTCCTCCCGGCTGTCGCGAGACACTGCTGGCAGCGGCACTGATGGCGAGGTGATTTCCGCATCAGGCCGCTTCTCGCCAAACCCAAACACCCCGACAAGACGGCGAGCTTCATTGACCCTTGTACGCCGAGTGACACGATCCCTTAATTCTGATGCTCACTTAGACGAGGTTTCCCAAGACCTCGAAGCAGCACAATATGCTGAACAAGTTCGACAAAAACGAATGAGTCGACGAAAAAGGAAGGAGGAGGAGGAAGAGGACCGGGTACTGGTCGGGACAAAAGTCGATCAAAACCATGCGAATTATGTCATGGCCTATAATATGTTGACGGGCATTCGATTCACCGTCTCACGGACAAATGCGAAAATGGACAGGGAACTGACGGACGCTGACTTTGACATGAAGCATAAGTTCTCGTTCGACGTGTGAGTTGGTACATGAATTTGCACTCCAACGCCACTGACACACAATAGGATGGGCGCCGAATTGACACCTTCGGCCAAATATGACTTCAAATTTAAGGACTACGCTCCTTGGGTCTTTCGACATCTCCGCAACCAATTCAAGATCGATCCGGCGGATTACTTAATGTCCCTCACGAGCAAATACATCCTTTCGGAACTTGGCTCTCCTGGTAAGAGTGGGAGCTTCTTCTATTTTTCGCGCGACTATCGCTATATCATCAAAACAATACATCATGCTGAGCATAAGGTGCTGCGGAAAATGCTCAAGGAATATTACAACCATGTCATAGATAACCCGAACACGCTGCTCTCGCAATTTTATGGTCTACACCGTGTCAAGATACCGTTTGGACGAAAGATTCACTTCGTGGTGATGAACAACCTCTTCCCACCTCACAGGGACATACACAAAACGTTCGACTTGAAAGGCTCCACCATCGGCCGGATGTTCAAGGAAGAGAACCTCGAGCACAATCCACGGGCTGTTATGAAAGACCTTAATTGGCTGAAACGAGAAAATCACCTCGAGCTCGGGCCTGCGAAGAAGCATCAATTCATCGAGCAAATGGAACGAGACGTGAAGCTTCTTCAGAGAATGAAAATCATGGACTACTCCCTTCTCGTAGGCATCCACGAGCTTGCAAAGGGTAATGACGAACAACTTCGAGAGAAAACTTTGAAAGTCTTCCAACCCGGAGGAGACAAAGAAGATGAAGACACCATACAGCCTGTTCTCACTCGGACGCCTTCAATGATGGAATCGAAAAGAAAGGCCAAGGAACTACGGCATACTTTAAGAATTGAGAGACCTGTTCCGATGAGCCTTCATGGCGTCAAAATGCCAGAAGAGATTGACGAGGCCGACGCGAAGAAGGGTCATTACTTTTACCAGGATGATGGTGGCTTCCGTGCCTCTCATGAAGATGACACTCCCGGAGAAGTCATCTATTACCTGGGCATCATTGACTGCCTCACGCATGTAGGTACATGATCATCATCAGAGTCAGAATTAGTACTAACGAATGAACCAACCCAGTATGGTATAGTGAAACGCGTCGAGCACTTTTTCAAAGGCATCAGCAATGTTGAGTCGCAAATATCTCCCATACCCCCCGACCGATATGGCGATCGATTCGTCCGTTTTATAAGCGGTATCACTAAGTCTATTGAACTCGCATTGCAAGAGAAAGCTGACAAGGTGATGTCTCCGATAGACCCCACTGGTGAGGGGCATGCAGGCAGTAATGTAGATGGTGAGAGGGGAGAGCTAGTTCGAAGTCCAACAGACAAAGTGATGGCGCAGGCTGAGAAACAAGCCGAGAAGAGTAGGGACAGTCTCAACAAAAGTGAGGGAAAGGCACCCGATAGGTCACTGAGCACGGTGCGGAGTCCAAGCCTGGAAAGGGACGGGGGTTTCACATTGCCGATACTGGAAGAAGCTGGAGAAAGCTCAGGCACCGAACGCGCAAGTCGAGGTAGTGGGAGAAGCCACGAATCGCACGTGGCAAGCCCCGAAAGGAGGAGCACCAGTCGGAACCGATTAAGTCGTGACCGGGCAGAATCTCCTGCTTCTTCGCTCCGCAGTCACCGAAGATACAGGCATAGTCAGATGGACGGGACCAGGGGGGAAATGATAGACCTGGAAAGGGACAAGATGTTGCCCAGTACGCCACCTAGGACACCTCCCAAGGACTCCAAAGACTCGAGTCTGAACGAGAGGCCACGATCTCGATCTGATAAGGTCAATATCGAAAAGGCTTTGCCTCTCCCGCCGCTCGGGCCAGTCGCTGCCTGATTGTTGTTGGATTCCTAAATATCCTGGCCATCAGCCACCAGTCTGTTCTACGCAGCATCGCCCACATTCACATATTTCCTGCCACCTTCGACCATCGGCTGAATTGTCTCGGTTCTTCCTCTTCTGCTCAGCAGTGCGCTATTGTTTGTGCAAGCAAGGCGATACCAATCACTAGCACCCTATTACTTCACACATTGCCGTTAACGTGTTGTTCTTACAACCGACTGAGTTTTGAATGTACTTTTCTTGATTCCGTTTGTACGCTGCGAGGTTTTTTTTTTTTTTTTCCACAAGAGATATTCTCTTGGATGGCATGCATGATACCACGGCGTCACTACTGGAAAGGGCGAATGGGAAATGAAATAGAAGAATATTGTGCGACTCTTTTTTTTTCTTTGCTCTAGTTTTATCAAGGTGCGAAGGGGTTGAGGGAGACTTGGGCTCTGTCTGACATGGGCGTGTCGGCTGTGGGGAGATATCCTGTTTTGATGTTGAGGCTCTGCTGCGGTTCCATTCTTCCTCTCTATAAGTGGGGTAGTTGTATTTGTATGTCATTGATTGTTGGGTTTAGGATGAATTGAGAATATGTGAGAAGTGCCCTTTATGATCATCGTGGTTCTAAGTGGTCTTGACTGGAGCCTGCAGGTCGATGGTTGAGAGACATGTGGGACTGTTGGGTTTCCTTTGAGGGTCTTGGAAGCTGGATGGTGATATAATGCTTTTTCTTCGTGTGCAGTGAAGTCGAGGAGATACCGCATGTATGCATTCACCTTTGCGATTCCTTCTCGATTCATACTTGGTTGCTTTGCGTTGTAATCGCATCCCAGATGAATTTTTCGGCATCGCTTTCTTTTTTCGTTTTTCATTATGCATTTCTCCCCACACCTGATCAGGGATTTCCTGTTTCGATGTTTGGTTCATTTATCGAGTCACTCCACCGAAAAAAGACCTTGAAATCCCGCGGTCGAAACTTCTCAGCCAAACCCGAGGAATCTAATACGGATCTGACATATGAATAGAAAATATTCAGCGTCGAGGTAGAAAGCGGGCTTGTATTTCTTGATGAACAGTAAGGAAATTGAAGGGATATTGATGTTGATGTTACGTGCTTGAGGTGGAGATGGTAAAACTAACTATAATACGAGATAGAATACACAAACTCAACAGCAGCAGCAGCAGCTTTTGTTTATAACTTTAATAAGCCTACGATATCAAGATCGAGCTATCAGGGGGGTTTTCACGTATGCGGCGAGCAGTTCATTGAATAATAGGTGGCAGGGAGAGAGGAGTGCGAGTGTGGGTGTAGTTGCTCCGTGTTGCGAGGTGGAGCGGAGAAAGCATGATTTGCCTGCGGCATGGAAATGGGAGTTGAAGAGGGTTACATCCATGTTTTGAAGAGCTGGAGTGGCAGGAGGATGTGACGGCTTTGCTGGCTTTGATATCATTCAGGATGTGTGTGTGTGTGTGTGTGTGTGTGTGTGTGTGTGTGTGTGTGTGTGTGTGTGTGTGTGTGTGTGTGTGTGTTCATGGGTGTGGATATCTGAGATTTCTTACTTTATGGAGTATCGAGGTTGTCTTGATATCGGAAAAAGTCTTTTTACGTATGGATTCGTAGGCTTATTTTTCTGCTTTGAGGAATACAAAAACGGCCGATTGCAATTGGTCATGCGAGAGTTGAATTCAGGGTCTCTTTACATTTAGTTCCCAATGTTGCAAACTGAAAGTGCTTCGTATTTTTTATACTTGCAGAGCATCACTGTGGTGACCAATTCTCCTAGAGCATCCCAGCATCACGTCGCGAACGGAATGCAGAGTAATGATTTTAAGGTATACAGTCTTTCAATTTCTTTCTGCAGGGCTTGGACTCCCGTCAAGGCTTCCTCCAGCCATTTGCACCATTCCAGATGCAAATTGAATTTTTTCCGATCAATCACAGAATATCTGTCACATCATCTCGTAGCTGTAACCATCCCTCGCGAAAAATTCTCAAACGGCACCGGCGCTGGCCTGGGCGGTCTTAGCACCGGCCTGGTTCGGGTTGATCTTCTTTCCGTCCTTGTTGTATCGAACACGGGGTGGAGGGGCACGGTTGCGGCGACCTTCGCGGGACCGGACACTGTTGGATAACTCGTTAGATGCTGTCTCACAAAAGGAATTCAGCTTGCCGTACCGAACAATTTTTCCATGGATGGCGCAGGAGACGCAGTACTGGAGCTTCAAGTACATCTTTGGGACGCTGTACTCTGGGAAGACCGAAGCATCAGAGATATCGCCTGTACAGCGCGTTAGTCATGTTCGGGATATCATTCTTGTCAAGGTCCCTCAACATCCTGGCATTCCTCATTGCCGCCTCTTTATATAACACTGGAATGGTGGGGAAAGTGTAGACGTACGAATAGCAGCAGACTCGACCATGTTACGGATGGTGAATCTCTTGATTGCCTTGTCCTTTGGCGTGCATCGCGAGCAGTTGCTGCATCGGATGGGGTTGACGTGACCACGTCCGGACTTGTTACGTCCGCTGCGACCGGATCATCAGCAGAAATTCCTAGGAATTAAAGCAGGTACATCAGTCGACTTACTTGGAGGATCTCTTTTTGACCTTGGACACGTTAGCATGATACCACAGAGATCGTGCACATAATACTCACCATGGTTGCGGTTGGGGTGGACTAGGGTGAGATTGTGATGTCGAGGTGTTTTCGATGTCGAGAATGTCTGTGGGCGACAGGCGCGGAATCGAGCGCAGGGAGGCTAGCATTCTTTTCACGTGATGTTCATCCAAATATAGGCCGTGCACGCCGTGACCCGATGGGACACACCGCGAGCAACATGCAGCCATAGCTACACCGCTATTGGGATTGTCGTCTGCAGCTCCACAGACACAAAATTTCCATTCTCCCTAACCTCGTACTCAGACTCGGGCTTCGTAGGATAGCCTAGGAGGACGACGAAATTATGGCCTCCCATACTGGCACAATGAGAGGCACCCCGAAAGGGCAGAAGGGAACCACTCAACCACCATTTGCCAATTCTCCAGGTCAAAGCCATATTCCTGTACCTCGTCCACCCTTGGAGTCCCATTTCAGCCATGTGCAGTCTAGCAGCGACATTGGAGCATCAACACTCAGTGCGAGCAGACAAAAGCAGACCAAGCGAGATGAGGTATGTTCGACTACGGGGCGGGAAAATAGCTCTGACAGGCACAGGCTATTCGAAAGAAAATCGAGACCGACCTCAACAAGAAGCGATCACAGCCCGGTCGTCTTCGTGGAACCAGAAAGGCCCCTCCAGGAACAGTCCTCGCTTTGAAACCTAGCCAAGCGCTACAGATCAAGCCAAATACTACTGTCGCTGAAGCTGCTCAGCTTATGGCAGCGAAGCGCGAGGATTGTGTGTTGGTCACGGATGACGATGATCGCATTGCGGGTATCTTCACGGCCAAGGATCTTGCTTTCCGAGTTGTGGGAGCTGGAATACGAGCACGGGACGTTACAATTGCAGAGATCATGACAAAGAACCCGCTATGTGCAAAGACGGATACAAGTGCTACGGATGCACTCGATCTGATGGTTAGAAAGGGGTTCCGGCATCTTCCCGTCATGGACGAGAACCATGACATTTCTGGTATCTTGGATATCACAAAGTGCTTTTACGATGCTATGGAGAGGCTAGAACGAGCATATACCTCTTCGCGGAAGCTATACGACGCACTCGAGGGTGTCTCCGCTGAAATGGGCTCAAGTCAGCCTCAACAAATCATTCAATACGTCGAGGCTGTGAGACAGAAGATGTCTGGACCAACGCTGGAATCCGTATTGACAGGGCTACCTCCTGTCACGGTTTCTGTCCGGACATCAGTGCAAGATGCTGCCGCCCTTATGAAGGAAAATCACACTACTGCGGTCCTTGTAGAAGACCAAGGACATATCACGGGCATCTTCACCAGTAAAGATGTGGTGCTTCGTGTCATTGCTGCAGGTCTTGATCCGAAAACTTGCAGTGTAGTCCGTGTTATGACACCGCATCCTGACTTTGCGCCTATGGACATGAGCATCCAAGCTGCGCTGCGCAAAATGCACGGTGAGAAGGCAAACTCCAAACTCGTCGAGCCACAAACTGATATGATACAGATGGCCACTATCTTAACTTACCTGTTATGGGGGAAAGCGGCGACATTGTTGGTATGGTGGATGTACTCAAATTAACCTACGCAACCCTCGATCAGGTATATTGGACGGATAGAATTTTCACAAAATGCTCTGCTGAATTATATCTAGATCAATTCCATGTCAACAGGCGACAGCGAGGGCCCCGCTTGGGGTAAGTTCTGGATGTCCTTGGAAAATGATACGGAGTCAATGATGTCCGGCGAGGGTAGCGCCCGTCCTGATGCTCGTTCTTTCATGTCCCCTTCCATGGAGCGCCCAGGCTTGCACGATCGGGGAGACAGCGTTTTACCAAATGATTCGGCATCTCACCACGGAGTAGAGACGCCAGATCATTCTGCCGTCGCAGGTGCCCCGGCCCATATAGAGTCCACACCTTTCCCTTTCAAGTTCAAGGCACCTAGTGGACGAATGCACAGAATCCAGGTTCTGGCAGCGTCTGGTATCGAAGAGCTGGTCCACCAAGTCGAGCAGAAATTGGGAGCTGAAATCGACAGCATCGGAGGGCTTCCTGAAGTCTCCGATGGCGTTATCGGCAAGTCTGGCTTTGCTCTCAGCTATCTTGACAATGAAGGCGACACGGTTTCTATCACTACCGACCGCGATTTGCTCGATGCTATTCTTCTAGCACAGCACGGCCACCGTGACAAGGTCGATCTTTTTGTTCATAATCCGGATACGCCTCCACTACCAGCTACTCTTGACCCGCATCCGGCAATGGCAAAGCCTCTATCGCCACCACCTTCCAGCCTTCACCACCGTAAGCGGTATGACAGTGACGAAGAAGAAGAGGAATCGCCGATGGCGCGACGAGTTAGAGCCAAGGCTCCCAAGCCAGATGAACAGGCAGTCGCCGGCATTCCAAACGAGCTTTTGTTACCTGGAGCTATTGTGACGTTGGCAGTGGTTATCGTCGGCGTATTTGCTCTCAGTCGTGCATCCAGCAGATAATGCAATCTTCAGTTTGGGGGGCTAGCGTCTCATATGTCATTTTCATAATAGCCTACGGTACTTCCTAGTTGCTACATGTTGTATCTTGAGATGGAATATTCCCCCACGTTTTTCACATTCGATTTTCTCCATCGGTATTGCGGCGATGCGTGTGGATAGAGTTTGACTGTACGCAACACAAGCAA
The DNA here is from genome assembly GCA_007735645.1 of Venturia effusa. Lineage (NCBI taxonomy): Eukaryota > Fungi > Ascomycota > Dothideomycetes > Venturiales > Venturiaceae > Venturia > Venturia effusa. The sequence continues at coordinate 566,186 of CP042190.1, read as the reverse complement.
TTCAAATGCTCGCTGTTCTGACCCAGCCAGACAAACCCGATATCTCTCTGTGACTGGACTGTGATCTCATGCTCCTGGGCGAGCTAGCACCTCAATACATGACAATACTCTCGTGATAGATGATGTGTGGGCAGAGGATGTTTGCAGGGGTGTGGGGTCCTAGTGGCCCAGACTGATATCGATCCAGCATGTTGATTGCAGATGGAGATCTGATGTCTGCCTGATGGTTTGCATGAGGAATCCGTATCGTCCAATTACTGCCTTGTTCCGTGAAGATAGTGATACACGTCTTCCTACGCTGGCCCAATCAAAGCTAGCACAAGCGGGTCCTCGACGTTGCGAAGTTGCTACTTAACAAAATTATAGAACTGGATTCCCCGCGATTGTCAACAACACAAACCGACGCGAAGCAACACTCACCTTGGAATATTCAACCTAGGGTTGCAACCTCCGCAAAACGGCTCAACGCAGGCGACCTATCCTGCAGCCTGTCACCTCCACAAACAAAATGGCTGCTCTCCTGTCGCCAGAAATACACACGGCTTTGACGCAGTTGCTGCACGGCCTGCAAAGCTCCGACAACGTCCTCAGAAGTGAAGCAGAGGAGAGATTAGCGAGCGAATGGAGCAATCCGCAGCCAGGTACTTTTATGGAGCGTCGTCGCTATTAGTAGGATACTTACTACCATGATTAGGCCTGCTTCTTGTTGGTTTGGTGGAACAGCTGCAAGGCGCTGACGATGTATCAGTAGGTCCAAAACTTATTTGCTCATAGATCGTCTGCTAACATGCTTCTTTCGTAGACTCGTTCATTTGCCGCTGTTCTCTTTCGCCGAGTTGCCGGTCGAAGTCGTAAAGACCCCTCCTCCACTGATTCAAGCCCGAGAATGAAGGAAATCTTCCTCTCTCTGGAGCCAAATCAACGAGAATTCATTCGCACCAAGCTGCTCCAAAGTCTTGCCTCGGAAACAAACACATCGGTGAGAAACAAAGTCTCAGATGCGGTCGCAGAGGTGGCCAGACAATACACTGAAGATGGTAGGTGGAGCCTGTACACTTTCGATTGGACACAGATTGCCATATATTCCTGGCGGAATGCTTTGCAGCATCGCTAGAATTGTGTCGTATGAATTTGAGGTCAAGGGATCTCAAAGGCGGCAGTGAATATGGGTTTGGAACAGTAAGGGAGGCACCCGACAGATGGCGCCACTGTCTACTTTCTGAAAACCTTCAGCGCACAAATTCAAACCTCACATGTATGCTAACTCAAACCAGGCGAACCATGGCCAGAATTATTGCAGGCGCTTTTACAATGCAGCCAGTCTGCGGATGCAAGCCAGCGTGAAGCTGCATTCAGGATCTTTTCTGCAACACCGGGCATCATCGAGAAGCAGCACGAAGAGTTTGTGGTCGCAGCATTTACGGGAGGCTTCAAGGATAACGATTCCTCGGTACGTGGACAACAGTACATTGCTTCTACAATTGATCATCAATACCAAGATCGAGATCGAGAACGCTTGCATCAAGAGACTGCTAGCTGGATGCGCAAAATGAAACCATGTTTCTAACAGTTTGTAGGTTCAACTTGCAGCTATGGAGGCATTCGCCTCCTTTTTCCACACTGTCAGCAAGAAGGGACAACCAAAATACTTCCAGCTGATACCGGATATCCTCAACATTCTACCTCCATTGAAAGAAGGGGGCAATTCTGATCAGTTAAGCCGAGCATTTCTGGCATTGATCGACCTAGCGGAAATATCGCCGAAGATGTTCAAGCCATTGTTTAACAATCTCCTCACTTTCAGCGTAACAGTCATCCAGGACAAAGACCTCGACAACACGACTCGACAGAATGCGCTGGAGATGATGACCACATTCGCTGAGCATAACCCATCACTATGCAGGAAAGATCCAAATTTCACGAATGAGATGGTCACTCAGTGCTTGTCTCTCATGACTGATGTCGGTCAGGATGACGACGATGCTTCAGAATGGAACGCCGCAGAAGATCTTGATGTCGACGAAAGTGATGCCAATCACGTAGCCGGCGAACAGACAATGGATCGTCTAGCCAACAAGCTCGGAGGACAGGCTTTGCTGCCACCAACGTTCAACTGGCTTCCCCGCATGATGACTTCCTCTGCTTGGAGAGATAGACACGCCGCACTGATGGCGATATCCGCCATATCAGAGGGCTGCCGAGATCTTATGGTTGGCGAGCTCGACAAGGTCCTCGATCTTGTGCTTCCGGCTCTCCGCGACCCCCATCCTCGGGTGCGATGGGCAGGATGTAATGCTCTTGGACAGATGAGTACTGACTTTGCTGGGCCCATGCAAGAGAGATACAACAGCACTGTCTTGCCAGCGATAATTCCTGTTCTGCAGTCTCCAGAGCCTCGTGTCCAGGCTCACGCTGCCGCTGCTCTCGTCAACTTCTGCGAGGAGGCCGAAAAATCGGTGCTTGAGCCATACCTTGACAGCCTTCTGGAGAATCTGCTAGCTCTCCTACGGACAGGTCCTCGTTTCGTTCAGGAGCAAGCTCTTTCTACCATTGCAACTGTTGCAGACTCTGCGGAATCCGCATTTGGAAGATTCTATCCCACACTGATGCCTTTGTTATTTGATGTTTTACGTCAAGAGCAAGGCAAGGAGTATCGTCTTCTACGAGCGAAAGCTATGGAGTGCGCTACTTTGATCGGTGAGTTAGATAACTACTTTGACACGTATCCTACTAATCTACAATAGCTCTTGCCGTCGGCGAGGAACGTATGGGCGAAGACGCCATCGAGCTGTGCCGTCTTCTAGCTATGATCCAACAAGCTGTACTAAGACCCTCAGAAGAGTGGGTCAACGACCTGTCCGCGGATATGGCCATCGAATCAGATGATCCTCAATCGTCATATTTACTGCACTGCTGGGGTCGCATGTGCAGAGTAATGGGACAGAAATTCGTCCCTTACTTGTCTGGAGTCATGCCGCCTTTGATACATCTCGCTGCTGCCAAAGCAGACATCCAGTTGCTAGAGGATGAGGAAGCCATCGCCAACATTGATGCGGACGAGGGTTGGGATCTCGTGCCGCTAAAAGGAAAGTTCTTGGGTATTCGAACGAGCATCCTCGACGACAAACATATGGCCATCGAACTCATCGTCATCTACGCCCAAGTCTTAGAAGGATCTTTCGAGCCATACGTCAACCAAATCATTGACGATGTCGTCCTGCATGGTCTTGCCTTTTTCTTCCACGATCCAGTCAGAATCGCATCCTCAAAGTGCGTCCCTCCACTTCTCGCCGCCGTGAAGAAAGCACATGGACCCGAGTCGCCGCAGCTTGCACAGGTTTGGGAACGAACAGTCGTCAAGGTACTCGAAGTTTTGACCACAGAACCTGCCATCGATTCGCTCGCCGAAATGTACACGTGCTTCTATGAGTGCGTACAAGTCGTTGGTAAGAACAGTCTCCGCCCAGAACATATGCAAAGCTTCATCGAGGCCGCGGAAGGCGTTCTCAAAGATTACCAACAGCGCGTCACGGACCGTAATGATGAGGCAGCGGAGCGCGACGAAGGCGAAGAGCAGACAGAAGAAGAGCTTTATGCCATTGAAGATGACCAAACACTGCTCTCCGATATGAACAAAGCTTTCCACACCGTATTCAAAAACATGGGCACTGCTTTCCTGCCATATTGGGAACGTCTGCTTCCGTTTTGCGATGCTTTTGCTAGCAGTCCACAACCAACTCAACGACAATGGGCTATCTGTATTTATGATGATGTTTTGGAGTTTTGCGGTCCGCAAACCTGGGCCTACCAGGGCCATATCATACAACCCCTTGTTGCCGGCATGCGAGATGAGGTCCCAGCGAATCGTCAAGCCGCCGTCTATGGTGTGGGCGTTGCAGCGCGATACGGAGGCCCTCAGTGGGCCGAATTCGTGGCTGCCAGCATACCAATTCTCTTCGAGTCCACATCGCTGCCAAATGCTCGTGACGACGATAACGTCTTCGCGACCGAGAATGCATGCGCGACCATTGCCAAAATCCTGCATTACTCCAATTCCAAGGTCACGAATATACAGGAGATCGTTGCAGCATGGATCGATACACTTCCAGTGGAGAACGATGATGAGGCTGCACCTTATGCTTACGGCTTTCTGGCGCAATTGATTGAACAGTAGGCATCCCCAGGTCGTTTCCTACGTGATCGTCGTAGCTAACAAACACGATAGACAAAATCCCGCAGTGCTTACACAGGCCGCCAAGTGCTTTACGGCCGTTGTCAGTGCTTTAGAAAATGACTCTCTACAGGGCCAAACGGCAACCAAGATTGTAGGCGCTGCGAAAGCATTATGTCAAATGGCCAATCTGGATGCTGCTCAACTAGTAGCTGGCATGTCGCCAGAAACTCAGCAAACAGTGCGTTCCTTCTTTGGCTAACTCGATTTGTCTTCCATAGCATACGTGTTGAACCAGAAGTATCGTCCCCTTAAGGCCGAAGCACAAGCCATGGACAACGTCGAGCGGTTGGTCGTTGGTGATCTGTTCAAGCCGTGCTCGAATGGGTCACGGTTTCAGGATGTTGTGCTCTCTGCTCGTCCGAATGGGTTGACGATGGCGATGAAGGTTTTCAGATTAAAGTATAGAACTTTGAAAAGGAAAGCGCTAGAAGAAAAGGCTAGAGCTGAGGCTGAAGAAAGGGTCTCCCAGTGAGTCCGGGCAAATGGATGGCATTGGGGTACTCATCGAGCTATACGGAAAGATGTGCATGTATTGTTATAGAGGTGTGAATTGTGTAGGTTGGATGGACTGAAGGTTATTCCCCCTTTGCTTTCGATCCCCTGCTGGTAATTTTAACGTTTCAAAAAGCTGTTCTCCATGCTTGCATACAGGGTGCGACCATCTCGTATGGTTTGAAAGCGCTTTGCGAAGATTGTCTTGCCTGGTAGCTGAGGAGCCAGTCCATACACCTGCATGATCACGAGAATGCGATGCCAAAACTCAACATGAGGAAATCAAGAGTTGGACTCGGCTGTCATTATTAATGTTGTCGCTGCTCGTGCACTAAGTTGAAGCCCTTTCTGATGAGCGAAAAGTTGACCATGTCTGTACCCAGTAGATTTGACACGAACGCCACAGAACGCCTTGCCGCATATCATACCCAGGTATTCATTTGAACCGATCAATCCGCCCTCTTCTTCCCCTCGTCATGCAAAACAACTTGTTCCTCGTTCTTCGGCGTTGTCGGTTCATCCCCTTCCGTCGTCGTGGGTTCATCGCCATCTTCGTCCCAGTCCTCGGCGTTCTCGTCCCAGTTGTCCACTTCTTGCTCTAGTGTTGTCGTCGTTGGGGCAGGGAGGATGCCGTTTTCTTGACCCTCGTTTGGACTTCCGGAGCGTTCGCCTAATTCTAGGTCTATGTCGCCTTCGGCTCTCTCTTCGTCGTCGCCGGGGACGAGGTTGTAGTGCTTTGAGGCGCGTTTGCGTTCGAGCATGCGTTTGTGGTACCAGGTGCTTAGTGCTAGGGCGGCGAGGGAACCGAAGACGTTTGCGAGGATGTTTAGGGGGTCGAAGATGCGGCCATTCTGTTGTTGTGTTATCAGTGGTGAATCTGTAGGAGAGAGGTGCAAAGGAAGGAAATAAGGAGGCGCTCATAGAGAGGACAGGAGACAGACATACAGGAAGTAATCCTTGGACTATCTCTGAACCGACGCCAAGGACGAGGGTGCAGGTGAAGAAGGTTATGTGGAGGTTTCTGCGGCGGCCGATCTCGAGGATCCAATAGAACGAGAGCTGTACCCCTGGGTTAGTGAATGTGTTTGTGAGAGGGAACGGAGCTTCGTACGGTGAGGAGGAAGAAGGTTACGAAGTGCAGCGCTTTATCGGATTGTCCATAGCTTGGTATCTTGGATGGAGCAAGACCGAGATATGCGGAGGCTACGAGCAGGAGGCCAAATGCGACTGGGTATCTGTCATTAGACTGTGTATAACACGAATGCAAAGGTATCGTTCTTACTAGCTGGTGGCTGGCGTATCCTCATGGTGAGGTGGACTTCGGAATGGAGTTTCCAGTTGCGGGACTGCGGGAGAAACAAATGCGTCAAGATGGGAGAGACATTTCTCTTTGTTGCTCGCTATTGCTTCAGTCGGCGACAGGTTGTCTGCGTGGTGTGGTACAAGTTACTGGCGATGCCTCTGCCTCCAGCTGAGTACCCCTACTATTCTTCTCCAAAGCTTATATAAAGCCATCGGCAGCTGTGGCTTCAGACCAGGCAGGAGGCTGAGAATGACGCCTCAGGTTCCCCGGCTCTGTCTGTACCTTTTTCTCTGATTCCACAAGGCCGGACTGAACCTTGGGCCATTTCGAATAGCATATCTACCTCTACCGTCCCAAGGGAGACTGGCGCAAGTTTGGTTGTCGCTGCGATTCATCATCAATCAATCTCGCTAGCGAACTGTCGCAGCCCATCAACATCACTCGAACCCACGAATAGTGCTGCTCAGGCGCACATACCAGGATGGGAGTCAAGGGACACCAGTTAGAACCCCGTCACATGATCTTAGCATCCATCAACATCAATCCGGATCCACCCCATTTCCATCAGATTTCATCAAATCTCATCAAGAAATCCGCCGCAAACCACCCCCGTATCCATTTGTTCCCTTCCATGAGGACGTCTCCCCTCCTCGTCGGGGCTCAAGGAGGGCGGACATATTGCTGGTAACAACCCAATGAACGGCCACGCCGCATTCGCGACCCCGATCCCAAAGTCATCGCGCAACACCCCGAATGCATCGAGTCGCCTGTCCAGCAATGCACACAACTCCCAGCGAAGCCAGAGAGATCCAAACATGAGCGAAGCCCAGGATGGCTCGGTAATAGCGGCCGACCAGGACCCTAGATCACTGGACTTCCGACAGCGATATCTACAATCTGAAGCCCGTCTTGACGCCCTGTTCCGCAACCAGAATGCCTCTTCCGACCCTCAAGACAGTCAATTGGCGCAATCACAAAGCAATCATCCGCAAGACAACTCGAACAAACCATCTGCGCCCCCCAAGAAACCGGCAAGGGCCATTGACGAGGATGACTACGGGGATGATGACGACGAGGACGAGGAGGAGCCAGAAACAGCACCGCCGCTGTCGCTGAAGTCTGCATCTACACTGGTAAACGGCATCGGCAAACCTACATTGGAGCGCACACCCTCTACGGATCAGGCCAAGAACTCGGAGGATGTGCGGAAACAGGCAGAGGAAGACAAGGAGGCCGCCGAGGATGCTGCAAAACGTCGATTCCATTCATATTTCTACACGTTGGAGAACGACCGCATTGCCATGATAGAGCAACAAAAGTTGGATGAATTGGACCGGCAGGTTGAGGCAGAGACATCAGGACCGCCGGGTGCGCCCTCCAATATCGCAGTAACGGCTTCCGCTCCTCAGCAAGGATCACTAAGCTCCGCCAACCTCGGCGCATCGAGTCTGATGCTGAAGAATCTCCTTTCTGTCATTGACAAGAAGCGGCATCTGGTTCACGCGAACGACGCACAATTACGGAGGCTGATCAGCGAATCTCGAAAGAACAGGAGCAAATGGGCCAGCGAGGACAAAATAAATCAGGAGGATCTCTACGAAGCGGCTGAGAAGGTCTTGCACGAGCTGAAGGCAATGACAGAGCATTCGGCGCCATTTTTGCAGCGGGTCAGCAAGAGGGAGGCTCCTGACTATTACAATACCATCAAGAATCCTATGGACATTGGCACCATGATGAAGAAACTCAAGAGCTTCTCGTACAAGTCGAAGAAAGAATTTGTCGACGATCTGCATCTTATCTGGAACAATTGCCTGCGATACAATTCGGATCCACAACACGTTCTGCGCAAAAAGGCGCTGATCATGCAGAAACAGACGGACAAGTTGGTCGTGCTGATACCGGATCTTGTGGTGCGAGACCGCGCCGAAGTGGAGGCTGAAGAGAGGAGAAATGCGAGTCTTGACGCAGAACTTGATGGCGAGGACAGTGACGATGAAGAGCCCATCATGGCTTCCCGCGGGCGGAAAGCCCCTTCCAAGAAAAGCAAAAAGGGAAATACAACTACACGCAAAGCACCGCCTTCGATTAACGAGGGTACACCTGGTGCTGATACGAAGCCTCAATTACAGTCTCTTGGATCGTCTTCGAATCTTCGCAACAACTTCTTGCGTGCTGATTCGGATATACCCATGGAGAATGGATGTACACCGCCCCCTGGAAATTTGACACCTTTGAGACTGAATGGTATGGGACCAGATGCCGACAGTCAAGCAGATCCGTCCGAAGGTGATGGGACTGCCATGGGCGAGCTTGCTGTCGAACCTTCGGAGGATCCTGAGGCAGATGATTACGAGTATCGCCTTTGGAAGCAAGTGACGAAAAAGGCTCGAGCCACGATCGCCGCTGAACGTGCTCGTTTATTCCACAATGACCGCTTGAATCCCGAGGAGCCTGCACTATTGAGATCTAAGGCAGGTATGAGACGATGGATGCGCCAACAGAAGAAATTGGAGTCGCAGGAAGAAGTCGCCGCGGACATCTCGACTGCTGAAGCAGGCAAGCAAGATGTGCCTGGCGAATCTCTTGCTGAGGGAATGGAGGGAGAAGATGACACTCTGCTTCCTGACTACTACGATCCCCTTTCCGCAATTCCTGAAGTTGAGCGTCAACTGAGGTGGGAGGAGGATGGTGAGGGGAATGTTGTAGTACATGGTGAGGAAATGCTGCGGATGATACCCAAAGGACAGTTTTTATCACCGGAAAGTGCTTTGACGAAGAAAATTGAGGCGAACATGCGACAAATGCAGGAGACACGAAAGATTTGTACGAAGATTGGTGTCGTGAAGCAGATGCAGCTGCAAGCTCAGGTGAACCCAATTCTCAAAAATATACATACACAGCAAAACTGACCAGCCACACAGATGTATCAAAACCAATTCCAGAAATACGACCCGGCCCCATTTCAGGAGCTGGATATCGAGCCGGCCGTAGTTTCTGATGATGGTCCTCTTATGGCACCTGGGCTGTGCCGAGCGACACTTCAGCGAAGCATTGGCAAATTGTTCTTCCACGCTGGGTTTGAGGAGTTCCAACCATCGGCCATGGAGGCTATGACAGACATTGCAAGCATGTTCTTCACCAACCTTGCACAGACCGCGGCCATGTACACTGAGACCTCAAAATTGAGACAAGCAGAAAGTCATACTTCTGGTGAGCCTGGGTATCAAAGTCGTTTCAAGATTGAAGAAACAATGCTGCATGCGCTTGACGAGAATGGACTGGATGTCGAGGGTCTTGACCTGTATGTCAAGGATGACATGGAACGCCAGAGCACTAAGCTTGCTGTGATGCATGAGCGCATGAAGGCTCATTTGGCCGAGCTGTTGGTGAGTTATGTGTCGCACTTGCAAAAGGCTGTACTGATAAAGATAGCGCCCTGCGCTCGATCCAAATGCCGTTGGCGCAGATGGAGCTGGTGCTTTCAACGATGGCAGCGAACAATTTCTTGGTGGTGATTTTGCAGAAGATATTGGCGAGGACTTCTTCGGCTTCAAGGAACTCGGTCTCGATCAAGAATTCGGGCTTGCCTCGCTCTCTGTGCCGCTTCATCTGCTGCAAAGTAGAATGCACAATGCCTACCAGGCACAGAATATCAAGTATGTATCCCATTTCCTCTCACCAAGACGTGCTCTAACAAGTCTGTTAGTGTCGTTACTACGACCGGGAACATCATGGAGTATCCTCCGTCATTCGAACCTGTCACGATGGAAAGCATCAAGCATGAGATCGGGATCATCCAGCCCCATTTCCTCATGAAACTGCAACACAACAACGAGAAACCTCTCGTTGAAGATGATGAGCTTCCCATCAAGCAACGCTTCCCCAAACCGCGACTTCCGCCGACTGGCAAGATCACGTCGCCGCGTAAGCGGCCCATCCGAGAACAACAACAGATGGCGAAGAAGAAGCGTAAGCTCGAAGAGGGCAAAGAGGAAGTCACAGTCAACGGTGTAGTGCAACAGCCATTCGCAAAACCAACCGGGAAGCTCAAGCTGGACATGCCACCACCGCAAGAGACAATGCCGGAACCGGAGAAGGATGAAGATGCACCGGGGATGATGAGCCCGGAGAGCATGTAATCAACACCCATCACCGGCGTCTCACTTGTGCGCTACTGCATATCTTGTTAATACTTACTGTTTCCATCAGGGCGAACGCTACCAACGATTCTTCGCTGTAAGTACACCCCATACCATCAGGACCATGCCGAGAGGGCGCAAGAGGGGGACACTTGCTTTTCGCTTCAATATTTTCTTCTTTTTCTCTCCCTTTTTTCTTTGTAATCTTTGTACATTGCACGCAAATCATACGGCCGGCGTTCTGCGGTCCAAGGTTGGGTTTTATGGTCATGTAAGAGATGGCGGATTCCACGTCAGTCACGTCTGCTAGGTTTCTCTTCTGTGCATATGATGGTCGGGCTGGGTACGGGATAGGATGGGATGGATACTTACCCGTGGTTGCCTGCTTGCTTTTTTCACGTCGACTTTCTGCTTGTCGACACGCGCGTTTGATACCAATGGATGGGAGGCTGGTCTGGATTTGCATATGCTCCGAGGTGGGCCGCGGAAGCACATGGATACAAAGACTGTATATGCGGTGGGCGAGGGCCTCGTTTCTAGAGTCTATGAGGTAGTGAAATGACACTACGTGATCTGCCTTGGTTTTTTTCTTGTCTTTTTCTTCGTTCGTTGCTTTAACTTAAGCACGCTTCTCAGTGTTGGTGCTTTGCTTACGATGCTCAGGAGGAGACATCCGTTCCTAGGTCATAACGATGCAAAGAAGTCATTATCGAAGATAGTATTCATACTATGCGTGTTCGTGGGTATGTCGAGTCCCTTTCCCGATGGAGGATGAAGGAGTCTGTATCTTCAGTTTTTCATGCAATTTATTCACCGCATTCTTGATGATGATGAACTTCTCCCGCATCAAGCAATCAAGCAAGCAACCATCAAGACTGTCTCCCGAGCCCTCCTAACGACGTTCCTTCATCGCTTGCCCGACAAACAAACACGAACGCCGTCCCGCGCTATGAATGAACGTCGCAAGTACAAGTACAAGAACGGAACAAGCAGCATTTCACATTCATTAATGTTGTGGTTCCTGTGATCATTCCCTCGTGTTGTGATGAGTTCTGATATAAGTTTATCCGCTAGAAGTCACAGTCAGCTTCGGTGCTAGAAATTGTGTCATTAGGGTTGCATGCGCATAAATAACGATGACACGTCCGATCTATCTTGGATGGCATAAATATATATACTCCTTGAGCATAAGGAGAAAGAACCACAAAGCGAATAACACCACAACACCACAACACCGACCGGCATGCCAGGGTAGCGCATCCCAACACAATCACAAGTTCTCCCCATGACAGTCTACTGTCATCGGCAAACTCCGTCGTATTCGGGTGCAGCCGAACACCATGATGGTCTATTAATCTTGATCAGAGTATTGGCAGTGAAAATGATGATGATGCTCACCAGCAGACCCCTGTATAATTTGCGCTGAGTGAGTAGCGTGGCGGACAAATTCCTTCCATCAAATTGGTACCTATTTAGCGTCTCATTATTCTTCCGAGAAGGAATTGGTAGCATCTGAGAGATATGCCATATTTCCCTCTCTCACGTCCCTACGCCTTATCTGATCGGAACTTCCTCGAACATGCTGATATAGCCTCGCCCATATTTTTTGTTGTATATGGCATTATTGTAACAGGGCGTGCGGGACTTCGTTTGAATGAATGACGAGGACGAAGGGCTGTCTTCGAGATCCGAAACACTGATTGAGTGCACGGCATACTGACCGGACGACAGGCATGGCTTACTGTGCCATTGTTATTCTAGAACATGTTCATGTCCGACGCAAGTGGTTGAACACCCATTGATTGTTTCGGGGAGCCTTTGTGGGACTCTTGTGAACAACGAGCTTCATTAGGCACGTCGCATCGATCACAATGCTACGCCATTCCAATCATGCCATTACACCACTACCAGTTCTACGATGCCTTCGCCTTCGCCTCCTCAGCAGCACCCTTCGCCTTCCCAGACATCTCACTGGCCTTCCCCTTAGCCTCGCCCGTCAACTCCGAAGCCTTGCCCTTGGCCTGTCCCATCGCCTGGTTCGCGTTGGCCTTCACTTCCGAAGCGTCGGATCCGACTGTCTCCTTTGTCTTTTGTGCAACGTTCTCTGTGGCGAGGGGGTTAGCATAATGTCCATGAGAAGCAAGTGTTCGGTGGAAGTAAGGATATGGACTTACCTCCGGTCTCGATGGCTCCGACTAGAGTATCCGAGACGACGCGGTCGACCTTCTTCACTGCGTCCTTTCCGGCATCGACGACGCTCTTCTGGAATCGAGGGGTCGTGCTGAAGTAGCGGGTTTGGCGGAGGATTGCTGATCGGTACATGGTGATTGTGAGGATTTGATTGGATTTGACTGGACTGGTCGATGTGATTGATTTTCGATGGATGGGAGTTGAGGTTTTTGAGGTGTTTGTGTTTCCAGCGGGAGCTGAGTAGTTGCAAGATTTTGTGCATAAGCTGTTGTGCAGGTGGAGTCGGATTCACGATGCTATGATGCGTTATGACGTATCGCATGGTTGAACGACCATCTTCAAGGTTGGAGCCGTGCATAAGTCCCTCAACAGGTTCATCTCAAGAGCAACTGCAATACATATCGTAAATTCCCCAAGGTTTCTTCTTCTGGTCCTAGAAATGAAATGGAAAGTAATCCAGTGGCTGCTCTGCGGGAAAGATTCATCAACTTCGCGGGTTTGCACGAGCTGTAGTCCTACGACCGTTCTTACAGGTCAATGATTGCTATCATTCTGATTGGGATCGGTTTCCTTTTGATCTTTTATCCTAGACCCAAATATGCATTGGAATCAAGTATTGGAAGCTGCCAATGCGTCCTCACAGGTCAGCCTTGCCAAGCTTTGCGATCCTCTCATGATCCCCGCCTAGCGTCCCGGGTTGGTCAAATCATGGCCTGAAAGACTGAACATGTGTCTATTATCTACATCAACGTGGACAGGTCCGTGTTGATATAATTTTTTTGAGACAATTCTCATCAGTGATGCTCACCCTCAAGCTTCGATGAGCAAGAGAAGAGATTAAGATCGGAGGCAACGACAAGAATCAGTCATTTGTATTCATTCAGGAATGCAATCTGCCCATTATTGCTTCTTCTTCCATCATTCGCGCTCTTTGGTATCTCAGAACATCAACAAACATACTTTTCCATGCGTTATTTATACACAAGCAGACAGCAAACATCAGCCAGATGATCAGCGGCAGACAGGCTTAGCGACCGCCAATTTGACCCTTGGGAATTGGCTTGATCCAAGAAACAGCAATGTTCATGGCGATGGTGATGACGCCGATGATCCAGAACACCTTGGGGAAGTTGCTGGCCCCAGTTCTGGTAGTTGTGAAGCGGAAGATTATGGCAAAGATCTGATTCGATTGTTAGCAATCAAAGTGGTCGTAAATCACTCAAGCGAAGAGAACACTCACAATACCACCCAAATTGCCGCAAGCTCCCGTGAAACCAGAGACAACACCATTGGCGCTTGGATGAACGTGGGGCACATAGGCAAAGTTGATTCCATTCTGGCCCTCAAGGAAGAAAGCCATACCAGCAATAAGCCCGAACATGGTGCTTTGGTTGCGCGAATCTATCTTTCCAATAATGATGAGGAAGACACCGGTGAGGACACCATATGTGTGGAGGAGAACTCGCTTGGACCAAACGCTCTTCGTTCGCTTATAGACAACATCGGCCAAGGCACCGCCGAGGGGTCGGAAGACAACGTTAAGCAAGCCGAACATAGCTGCCCAGTTGCCACGGTCCTGAAGGCTGAGACGGGGGAAGTTGCGGGTGTAATAGTTTCCGAGAATGCTGTTGATGGCCAATTCTGCGCCGAATGAGCAGAAGTAGCAAGCGCCAGTAACCAGAGTCTGAAGAGTGAAGATGACTCGGAATATATCCTTGAATGTTGGCTTCTGGACGACTTCGCCTTTGGCGGCTTCAATCATTTGCTCTGCGCCAATGTGGGCTTCGTGGTCGGCGTATTGCTTGTCATCATCCTGAACAGGCTTCTTCTCCATACTGCTAGAGTCGGAGTCACGAGTAGCGCTGATCTCGCCAGGGACGGCAACAACGCCTCCATTGACGTTGTGTTCCTGAAGAGCTCGTTCGGCACAGGCTTGGCGATCGGACCATTTTCCGGTTGGACTGTCCTCGCAGAGAAGGACGAGAGCAAGAGCGGTGGTGACAATCAAGATACCTGGAACAATGAATGCCACGCGCCAAGCAACGTGTGGTCGTAGACCATCACCGACGAGGGAGTTGAAGACAGCAGGCATGACAAAGTAGGTGATGCCTGGATTGCAGTCAGCTTTCGAAAATTACCATTTTCAGCACATGACACTTACCACCACCGGCATTTCCAAAACCACCAGTGAGACTGTTCGCCGTTCCTACGACATTTTTGTCGAAAAAGCCAGTAGACCATACCTGGCAAGGAACAAAACTGCCACCAAGGATACCGATGAAGAAGCGGAGAGCCATCAAGCCAGATGCATTGTAGACAGTGCCAGCAAGGAAGGTCGGAATCGCTCCGGCAAGCAAGCAACCAGCGAAGGTGTATCTTGGACCAATAAGATCGCACATGGGTCCAGCAACGAGCCGAATGAGTAGTCTGCGAAGCTCATGTTAGCGAAAATGATTTGACGAACAAAGTAGATGGGACGACATACGTGGCGACAAGAGAAATAATGTTAGAGTTTGCAATTTGATATTGCTTCAAGTTCAGATCCTGTGCAATGACGTCGGACAGAAGTGGTGGAAAGGCATACCACGACCAGAAAGCGATCATGAAACCAAACCACGAGAAGAAGAACACGCGTCCGTACATGTTGAACGGATTAAGCATTGGGATGGACCTGGCCTTCTTGTTGACCGGGTTTACCAACGGCGCCTGCCATAATACTGCTGGAGAAAACATGTTGTGGTTGTGAGTGCAAAGGTTCCAGAGTAGCTGTTCCAAAGAAGAAAGAGGCCCAGACGCGCTCAATCAAGAGTGTTCTTGTTGAACAGGCGTGAGAAAGCAATGGTTAGATGAAGCTTGGAGTGAAATGTGTCCAGACGTTTGCAGGCCGCTATATATCCATCACATATCGATCAGGACTGGTAGATATACTTCAGCCCCAGGTGTAACCTACATCTCCGGCGATTGACCAAGAGCATTTCTCAGACGCACGAAGCAAGTCCGCGCAAGTAGTCTAATCGATCGATGGCGGGGATCTAACATTAGACCCTGTGTTCTGGGCGTGATCGGCGGTATTATTGTCGAACAGAGACGCCACATACAGCGCTTGGAGGCCGTTTGAGACGTGTCTGGCTCGCCATTGGCACAGGAGCGGAAAAGGCTTGTCAGGCTGAAGTGCTAAGAAGCTTTTTCTCCTTCGATCAGGCAAAGATGATGAAATCTGCGACTGGAGAACCATGCGTACATCCCCAGCCGTGCTCTTGGAATGTGCAAGTACACATGGCAGACATCATCGCACATGGTGAACTGTGAGATAGGGAAGATGCCTTGATAAAGGTGTGACGAAGGCGGCCCAGGATCCAGGACAATTGGTCGGTAGGCCGAACCACGAAGAGATTTGCAGGTGCTTATCGAAAGCCCACATCTCATTCGCACAAGCTTCTGCCACTGGCTTAAGAAGCTTATCTTTGACGCCTTACCCGTGCTCCAAGGCACCAAGCTGTGTGGAGTTGTGGACATCTCTTTCATCTGCAATCTGCCCGTATATTAATAGGCTTCTGCTCTTTCTCCGCGGCTCATTAGGACTGCGATGGCATTCTTGATGGGGGATCCTGACTTCCCGATGCCCTGCACAATCAAACTGTCGATACTGAGAGCCACCACACGCACATGACCTGGCGGACGCGTTCTCGAATTCTGCCATGTCGTCTCTTGTGGTTCACGCCGCCAGTTGCGTCGATCGAGGCAAAGCATCGGGTGACCCGACCCAGCAAGAATCTCTTCGCTGTGATCTGGGTCGCGCTTGACGCCAGAGCAATTTTTGGCGACGTAGAGGGCTGAGGGTGCCTCCATGAGTCCATCGGCATATTTGTTGAGCGTTTGAGGTCGCGAACTATCCCACGTACCCACTTCACTACACTAGCTCTCCCGAAGCTTATCTATCGCTTTCCGCCCAATCAGAAGACTGATCCTGATCTATCGCTTCTCCGGCAATTCATCGTATGAAACTAAGCATTAAGCCACCTCGGCATTCTCACAGCAAGCATTTTTGAGGCGTATGGAAGCATTCTTGGCGAGCTAATTGAGCTCCTGCTCGAAGCCTTGACTAGATCGCGCAGCCGATGCCCATGCAAGTGAAATGATGTATTTCTGCGCAAGATCTGGCCTGCTGTGGAGAGTAAGCGAGGCAAGGAACAAGACATAGCTAGATTAATGCGATTATCGGTGTTGGAGGATGTGTTGTGCGATAACGGAGAGAAGATTCAACACTCCGTCAAGCAGACAGGCTGTCTGTAGCAAGACTATCTAGAGATTTGAATTCCGGAAATGCATTGTGTCGGCGGTACGGAGTAGAATGCAGCCATATTGATTCAGCTGTCCAGGTCCAGACGTCTATTGTACCCCTTTGGAGAAACCCCAGAGCGTCTCCCACGGACACCAAAGTCTAGACCGGCATGCAGCTCGGGTCTTGCCGTGGGATGGCTAAACTTTGTCGCGCTCAATCAGGGGAGCGCTCTGCATCTCCGCTGTCAAAGAAATTTGTGTGCAGGAACGAGCTCTGCTGGCATCTGCAATGACTCGGGTCTAGATCCTATTGTATCGTTTGGACGTGCGGTCAGCCCGAAGCATAATCGTTGGCATGAGATCCTATTACTGTTCATTCTTTTTCTTGGGGAGCCTTCCCAACTTGCTGTTACCGAGAACCCCGATTGGAAAGACATCAGGTCTCAGAGGCTATCGGTATGGTTCCTTTTCTTGCTGAGGATGGCTGACAGTCTTCCTCTCTCATACACCGTGACTGGAAAGGGGGATGGAGAGAGAGTGGTCTCGACTCTTCGTGTTGACTCCGTACGTGACACCTAAAGGTGCAGATTCCTTGGGAGCTATCTAGACAAAATGTGGTACAAACATCAAAGAAGAGAACGAGAAAACCTCGAAGGGCCAAGTACAAATTGAAACGCTGCAATGGGCCTTATTGTTACGTTGCGCCCAAAGACCCAAGGGAGTAGTGCATGACTGCCATTTTGAATGGCCAAAGGTACGATTGCAGCAAAGTCATTGATCCTTCATCATCTTTTCGCATAACGAGCGAGCTGAGTCATGCTTGCACCGATAATGATCAGGAGCAGATACATGTCCTTGAAGTCTTGCGTGATTGTATCGAGTCCAGCTCTATAGCCATGCTTCTTCTCGGGTCTTATTACTATTATTGTCCACTCTAATTTTGTATACCGAGAATTTAGCAAAATATCGCCTTCGATAGGCGCCAGCATACTCCTCCGAAGGAAACGAGAAACACGGGCTTCCATTGAGCTGTTTCTAGGATGATTCGGAGGTGTGTCTTAACCGAGTTTTCGAGTTTTGATCCATAGTATGACAAATGCTATCGGCGGAGGATGTTGAAGACCTATATACGGCCATTACCTCGGAGATTTTCCAGCTGGTCAGATAACATTTATCAAGATCTGCGTTGGACCATCTGGCTATCCAAGAAGTTGACTAGGATCGATGGTAAGATATCGTGCTTGCAAAGCCATAGTATGTGAAGCACTGGGCAGAGATGGTGATCTTGGAGGTGACTATCATGTTTGGAACAATGATTGTATCAATAATTGGTATACGCTTCTCGCCTTTGCTACTATATCACCATATTGGACATCCATTTGTTGCATCCATACGCGAACATCTCGCAGCGACAAGGTTATATAATTGGACATCAGCATGGCGAAAGACACAGAGGACAACCATACGCACTATGTATAGTAAGATAGCCATTACATACCACGGTAGATCAGATTATCATCATCTGATGTAGCAAGAGCTTTGCCTTCCTATAACCCTCCATCATGATGGATTGTAAGTCTCGCAGAAAAGTCTACCACATCGATCAAAGATAGATTGACATTCTCCGACTCTTGAGTTTCCTGATGGACGGGCGTTTGGGTGATAATGTGAGGCAGTTTACAGTCGAGAAAGTGCTCAAGCTTAGGCGCAATACCTGATAAAGCATTGGTGTCGATTTTAAGAACATGACAAGCATTTCTGATATCGAACTGAGCCAAAGTTGTTGGGAAGAGGTTACGTGAAGAAGGTCAAGGTCGGGTGTCGGATTTGGCATTAGCAGGTCTAGCCCTAAATTTTAGTGGACCCCACTGGTTCTCTTCTCGTCGCGACGTGACCTGTGAGCACCTCTCTTCCTACCATCGAACATAATGTCAACAACAGCAAGTTCATAACTTCATTCATCCATTACATCTCCGCCATAGGATTTGTTGCAATGTCAACAGCAATAAATACCTGGCCTCGCCATCGTGATGACCAAGTCACATCGGCTTCACTACTGCAACTCAGTACTAGTAGCGAGCGTTGTCAAGCCCACAGGAGCCCCGATGCTTTGCTTTCAATTGGAGATCTTTAAGGGTTCTCGTAAATGCTGATGTTTCCAGAGTGATCGTCTTCTAAACTCGTCGGAAATTCATCGATGTCCAATATCGATCTCAAATTGCAGGAGAGGAAACTAATTCAGAGTCACATCGCGCATTGAGATGATGAAGCCACTCTCTCACCTCAATCGACGAGCCTAAGCGACTTTGGCGCGGAGTGGTTTGCCCGACCATTTAATGGTGCCGGCGCCAGACGTTTGTGGGAGGATTACTAAATCAACTGTGCCAGTCTCAGAACCTGGACCGAAAGAATGGAATACGTGCTTTACTGAACTTACATGAATACAATTGGCTTCCGGTCTCGACTATTGGCCGAAAAGGCTGGAAAAATAAGCCTGGTAGCAGTATCTTGAAGAAGAGCCAGAAGATGGCGAAAGAACCGGAAGTCTGGGCGGACCCTGGTCAGCACTTTCGCTACGCAGGCCATCTCAACCACAATCACAAGGGCCTATACGACCATCGGTATCCGGCCTAGGCAAAAGTTGTACGAAGCTCTCGATCGCTCGCGCGATCACGGCATGTCTCAGTGTGGTCTATTGCCTGTCTTAGGTGTGGTCTGTCTCAGTCAGAATCGACAACATATCATGACCAGAGTCTAGTTGATTTTATTTCCCGTATAGCCCGGTTTCCATGAGCGGCGAAACACACCCTTCTGGCCCGCCGTCTCTTTTTCATTACCGCGTGGGTGATACTCATATTGTCATCTGTGGCCGCGTCTGATTGCAATACAGATCATTGAAAATAGCCTCTGTTGCAGAACGAGTCCGGAGAAGCCCGGGTGTCAAGATTGGTATGAGGTCCTTATCTCGAGCACTGCTATTTGAATCCGACACAGCTACAACTCGTCAACACAAATGAGAGGGTAATGTCTCCTTGATCTGCCCTCACCCGCCCGAGCAGAATCGGCCCCATGTCGTTGACATGTGGTGAAATGGTGGCAACACTCATGCTCAGATCAGGACTAACCTCTCTTGCCTGCAATAGCACTCATGATTCTCTCATGTCCACGAAGTTAGGCGTGCCTATGTCTCGTACCAATCGTGCAATATGTTAGAAGGGAGCAGACTTATCGAAGGCAAGTTCAGCCATCAGTAGCATCATTTCCCCTAATTTAGAGACTAGACAATTACCAAGCTCATGGCTAAGGCCATCGCAGTACCCACACTTTTCACAGCTCCCGACACAGCAGTGCTGAGGCTTGCAGAGTCCGACGCATGTAATGCGCCTGGTTTTCTCGGCATCACACCCTGCCCATCGAAAGCTTCGCCATGGACGACGCTGAATTCGTCCTCTCACTTCCGAAGCTCATCTATTGAAGTTGATTCTACTCTGCAGTGTCAGCTCATGTCGTCGGAGAACTCTACCATTGTCGACATGGGCAACACGGAGCTATGGACTACGATGATGATATTTTGACTCCAGCACCTTTGAATATGACCTGTTCTATAGCTTCTGGCCCTCATCCTCTTGCTAATCGTAGGGACGCTGACGCAGAGCACAGTATATTGTGAGTCCAATACTTCCTCGCCAACCTCGCTGGTTTCATTGATTGCGGTTCCCGTCTGAAAGGAAGTACGAAAATGCTGGGCGTCGGCCACTGACTTCGAATGCCAGACTGCGGAGGTAGCCTCAATTCCACCGTCAGCATTCACGGGGCAAGGTTCTCTCGATCGTCAACCACAAAGAGACACTAGCAGTGGACGAAGTCGCATTCACCACAACCACCACCACTATGCCCAGATTCATGACCACTCCCTCTCCCTCGCGTCGACAGTCCACTGACACCCACCCCAAACCGCCCAACCCAAAAACCTCCACGGCAGCCGAAACAACTCCTTCGAAAAACCTATAGTCCCTCTCCACCACCACCACCACTACCTCGATACGCTCAAAACCCCAACCCGCGTCGGCACAGAGTCCAGTCCCGAGATCGCCTTCGACGACAAGTCCATCCGCGCATCATCTCCGCCTTCTGCAATTCCGCCTTCTTGCAATTTCGTCTGAGTATTCGAATACATGCCCTTCCAATGCGTCATATCCGCATCACAGCCATCTCCGACGGTACATATCTGATCCTTAGCGACGCGCAATGAGACCCTGCTGCGGTTTGATAAGCAAATGTGCCGAATCGTAAAGCTGTGCCTCTACCTCAGCCATCCGAGTCACGCCAACCGAATCGAGGACCGAAGGTCAAAAACTCGGTATCCACACCAAGAAGTGAAAAAACCAAGAAACAAAAAATAAACACACTCCAAAAGGGGCAATTAATTCATTACCATATATACTTTCACGGAGACCACCACCACCACCGACCGACCGACCAACCGTCTGTGCCGCAAGCTCGCAAGCAGGATATCATTAATGCTCCACCCCGCCTTTCAACATCATGCTAATAAGGGTACCCAAATGCCCACATATTGAGAGAAAGAACCTCGCCAGCACCACACCCAGATTGATTGATTGATTGAGAAAGCGAAAATAAATTCGTCGAGAATCCGAGAAGTCCCTTCGTGCCTGCCGTGCCGTGTTTCAGTCTGTTTCGGAGAGACTCGATGCTCAATTATTTAGCAACCCGTCACGTGATGAGAATAGATATAGAGATGGAGATAATATGGAGATTCCGTCCGTCGTGAAGATGTCTGTCGCAGACTCAATGCGAAGTCAGTCAATAACTGATAAACTCCCGACAACTCGAGCATCGGATCGTGCCGGGAGGTTCAGCGGTCTTGAGACCGAGTTTCAGTAGCCATTGGCTCCGTCTGTGCTGCGAAGTTGCATTCGAATAAGAAAATGAATTGGATTGATGAAGTGGAGGGGTCGCTCAATGGTTCATGTAGACAGTCGTGTACGTCTGCGAGTAATGGTATTGGTGATATTCCCACAAAGACTGAGAGTTTGAGGAGGGTGGTTGCGAGGCGAAGCTTCCGGGATAGACCTGTTGCTGCATCGCTATGTTTTGCTGTCTCATAGCTGGGCAAGGATGTTGCGGGGCTGACAGGGCGCTATTTCGCATGATCGGCGTGGCTGGCGTACGCGTGCCCTGAGGGTGGTTGTGAGATGCTGGACCGAATTGAGACATACCCAGATTCGCGGGTTGGTAGTTTTGATGGTACATCGGGTGTGCTTGGCCAGGTTGGGCTGGGAAAGTTGATATCGCTTGAGGTGGCTGGAATTGTAACGGCACCATCTGAGCAGGTCGTAGCCCGTTGCTGTTGCTGTTGCTGGGACTCGGCATGAATTGAGAAACGCCAAATGCAGTAGGTTGCGCGTGGGTTGAGACCTGGAGGGAGCTACTGCCGCCACTAGGCACCGTTGGCTGGGTCAATCCTTGAACTGTCCTCGGCATGGGTGCGAATGAGGAACTGGTTGGCTGTCGGTAAGGCATCGACGGCGAGAATTGATTTGGTGTGCTAGTTGGCGAGACAGGAGACATTTGACGCGACTGCTCATCAGGGACAAAAAGGTTTGAGCGGTGGTCGTACATGGCCGGTGTCGCACGTGGACGCTCGGCGGAATTTCTTCTCTCGTACACACGTTGGCGGGTGATCCTTCTCATATGTTCCTGTCGCTGTTGTCTTGCTGCCCAGGTTGGGTCTGCTCGGAACCGCTTCGCCGGTCGAGGCGAGCTGATTCCATTCTCTCGATGCAACTCCCTCAGTTCCTGGTCATCCCATGCCCCTCTACACATGGGACATTTCAGAAGTTCCTGCCGATTCGCTGGTGCAGTAAGCCATTCAACAATACAGCTCTTGTGGAAGTTGTGGCCACACGTAGTCTTGCAGAACAGTATTACCTGGGCGTCAAGGAACGCCTCCCAACACACAGGGCATTCTCCTTCCACTGGCTTCCGGGTGACTGTTCCTGTAGACTTATACGGCAAGGTAGCTGATTTTGCTGGAGGCTCTGGTTGTGGTGTTAGTGACGCCGCAATCCTAGCTTCTCGTGCGGCTCGTTGATTGGCAGCAAGCGCAAGAGACTGTCTCTCTATTGAGGCGAGTTCTGTCGTTGGAATCGTGAGACTATGTCCCATTGTGGAGTTGTGATAGGGTGTCGAATAGGGAAATTGTTCTGGCGATAAAAGCTGAGCTGGAAAACCGGTGTAGAGGTTATGAGAGAGTGGGCTCGAGTTCATGCTCGCCCATGAAATTGAATTGTCACTCAGCCGGGTGTGCTGAGACGGAGCCTGCGAAGACGGGTTGTCAACATTGGCTGTGTACGGATCGAGTCGGTAAGCCCGCAGTAAGTCCGGTTCTGACATGACAGAATCTAGCAACTGATCGGCATGAGCTGGAGGAGTGTCCGACTGTAGTGGCTGTTGGTGATGTTGTTGTTGTTGTTGAATCGAGTGATAAAGATCACGGTACTCGAAGGGCAAATTGGTATTCATGATGTGAGCGAGGGGAAATGACCAGGCTAGTGTTTGTTTGGTGGACAGAGTCGGAAGCAAAGGAAGGGGATCCCAGATTGTCAAAGTGAACAGCGAATCCGGGCGTGTTGAGGAAGATGAAAATCCTGGATGCTGGTCAATATAGTTCGCATTGGCGGTTGAGCGGGCTTAAAATATTTGACGTTCAAGCGGCCTCAAGCGGGGATAACAGTATCAGGCAGACAAAGGGTCAGGATCACGGCAAGGCTGTTGTCGACGAGACAGCGACGGGTATTTGTACTTGACAGTCGACCCGGCCAAGGCGGGAAGCGAGAAGGTCAGCGGAACAGGCGATGGAGTAAGGTGCGTATATTCTCAGCTAGCAGGTGGGGGGGTTTTCAGTTATGCGGTCGGGCTGAGCGGACTTGGTGGAGCTATCTTCAGGACACTGGCGGGCTAGAATGACTTGCGGAGGCTGGCCACGGGGAGAGAAGGGCGATGATACCCAGAAGGATCAGGATCAGGATCAGGATCAGGCTCAGGGCAGCGGCGGGGAAGAGATGATGAGGGCGAGACGGAGAGGGACCAGAGACAGAGACAGAGACAGAGAGAGAAGGAGAGAGAGAGTGGGCGGGTGTGAGAGTAAGTGCAGAGTGCAGAGTGCATTATTGTGCAGGCCGGTCGGTTTCCTTCTGGCGGCACGCAGCATCCTGACGGTGACAGCCTGAGCCCGCGAGCAGACGGCCCTTGCCTATAGAGAGGGACCAAAGGGCTTTTGGCTGCAGCCCACGACAAGCTCCGAGTCGTTTGCTGCTCGTGTCTCATGGCCATGGCCCGGCACAGACGGGAGAGAAAGCCTGGGCTGGCGTGTCTGGGGCGTCCACGATTGAGATGCTCAGCCTGGCCAGCTTCCAATTGCTCGCTGCGGGGTATTTCTCGAATCTCGACACATGGCAAGGAATAATTAATGCCCGGCTCCATATTGTTGTGTCGTTGTCTGGAAGATGAAGCTCGGGTACGATACACGACGAGTAGAATACGGTACCATGGGCCGAAGCCTCGCCGTCTCGCAGCATCAATTAGATCATCGCCGCTGGTATCGGTTCTACGCTCTACGATGCCTCCCTGAGTCCGAGTCCGAGTCCCAGCCAACCGGCCAGCTGTCTCATCAACCAGTCGGACAATCCATGACTTCTTGAGGCCGGCTTGTCCACCTGATTCATTCTTCTCAGCTATATGTCCATGCATTTGCCTCTCGTTATTCTCGCCGGCCTGGAAGCACGGCATCCAACTTGTTCGCACATGTCAGGCACTGGAACTCTTGCTTCTGGCCCGTCTACCCTGATTCAGGGTGGTGCCTGTTGGCCTTTCTTCGTCTGTAGGCGGCGTTTACATGTCGAAGACCTCTCGAACCTCTCACAAGAGCCTCAGATGGGTTGAGTGACTATGGTATTCGTTTCTCCACTCCCAATACACTTCTGACTTTCAGGCCCACCGCGAAATATATTGCTCCTCATCACATCCACCCGCCCTCAAGCCCACCCGCCGTCTGAAACAGTGATCGGGTACTTGCCGACAGACGAACTCACATGAAGAGGAGACTGGAAAAATGGAACACAATATCAGTTGGTGCAGTCGTGCTGCATTTGCAGGAGGTGAACTGGCCGACAAGGACTACACGGCGAGCCGCGAGCACAACGCTATTTGTTCCGGCTTACATTCAAGTTCCACAATGACTCCGTCGTAAAAAGAGCATGTAACGGCAAGGACTTTGCAAACTCTTCTCTCACTTATCGAAGTTTTGCCGGCTTCCGCACCGTTGGCTTTGTTCCAACGTTGTGACAATACAGCGGCTGTTGCCGTTTTGATGTGCCTGGAAAGCCATCCGAGCAATAAAGAGTCAACGCAACTCTGAACAGGCATGAAGATAAATTGATGTCGGCAAATATTGTTGGACATTCCACGGAATGATTTCACAATCTGGCCAAGGATTTTAGACAGGCGCCAGAGGAAGTCGCGCAATCGCGTTTGATTCGGCCGAGCAATAGCTGTTTGGCACGATTGGAAACGTTTGCAGAAACACGAAACTGTCTTCAACCGTTTGGTTTCGATGAACAAAGTCCGTGTATCCGTGTTCGTGAAGACCGTTACATGACGATACGTACCTTACATATGTAGTAACCATTGCACTCAATATCGCCGTGAATTGTCCCAAAAATCTGCAACAATATGCTAACAATCTGCCCAGGAAGTCCAGCTCAATCTCCTGCCGGCTCTACACTATTCAAATGATCTGCAATCCTATCTGTATAAGCAACATCCACCATGTCGACTCCCTCGTCATCACCTGGAATCAAGACTACTACATGGACAAAGCGAGGAGATGCAGATGACTGACGTGTTCACCTCCAAGACTCCTCAACGACATTATATACTTGTAGAGACAGAGGTGGAACGATTTTTCCTGTAACAAATATGCTGCTACAATGATGGGAAAAGGACACGACTCCAAATTCGAATTGGTGAGAACAACATTCAACCCAGGAAACCTGCATACGAAACTTGGTTTATGACAATAACAATGACACGCCTCGCAGGCATCGGTACGCCAAAGGTTGCAAACAATTGTCCAGTTAGTTGCCATTGCAGGTGCCAGATCCTGTACTCTGAAAGTTCCCGGGAGAATTTGACGCTTAGATATCACCATCATACTGCCTATTGTTGTTATTGTCACGCGGGCACCGAAGAGCTCACAACACTTGCCTGGCACCTATTCCTCGAAGCAGCGACATCTTCCTGGTCCTCTCACCTATCTCAATACATGAAACGTGGGTCGCTCTCAGTCCCTCGTTGTGATCCAGCGCTTCAACCCAGGTGAGCTCTTTTCCGGGACTCCCATGCGTCGAGGTTGCAATCGCTGACTGGTGCAGATCAAAGGCTGAAAATGGCACCAAAGGATGCTATCATGAGTCTCCCAACTGAGGTGGTCGAAAATATTGCATGCCGTCTTGCCGCAAAACGCCTACTCGCATTGCGACGCGCTCATCCTCAGCTCGCAGATCGCAGTTCCGATGCTTTCAGCAAAGCGTTTCTGTCGAAGATTACCTGGTTCATTGGGCACCGCAACATCGACGCACAGATCCGTGGATTACTCACTCGTCCTCATTTCGCGAGTCGTGTCACGAGCTTGCGTGTGGAGCCTGTCATGGTGTATTGCCATAAGAGGTGCACGAAAGTGCCTGTAATTTGCGCTCCGACCCTACCGATCCAAGAGTGCGTCGCTCTAATGAGCTCACTTGTACTGCTTTCATATGGACCTGGCTCACCCACCGCGCCATTTCCATTTACTCCAAGGCTACACGCTCCGTTGATCAAATTGGTCGGCGTCCCATCACTTCGCTCACTATATCTCGGTCCGGCTCGAATGTCCCCTCCAGGCAATCCTTCTCACCCGTTCGTTATGCAGAGCCAGTTCGACATTGAGGACGTCAATGTGGATGTATCGACCATAGTTGCTCTTCTCTTAGCCCACAAGCTGACCTTGTACAAGGTTCAGTTGACCATGGTCTGCCTGCGCGGCTCCTGGCTAGAACTGCTAGCAGCAGTCCGACAACTCTCGAGCAAGTGCAATCTATGCCTCTTTGCTCCTAGTTTCGTTAGCAAGGGTTATGAAAAAGCTGTCGACTTTGAACCACAACAAGGAGATGTGGATCAGGATTCAATTGAGATGAAGAGGTGTTCCGTAGCTTTTCGGAGTCACTTCTCGAGCGAGAAGAAGATCGTGCGTATGCGATACACTACTAGGGACAATCAGCTACATCGTGCGGTGGACTGCATGATCCGCAACTACAAGGTCGTAAGCAAAGAGCCGTACTAGAAGAGGCTTGGTATACCACGGGTTCCAGTCTGGTCTCGACTAGTTGTCTCTCAAAACTAGACCATGCGTCCCGATTCTTTTTTGCCGGCATTGAATGGTGTTTTGCTTCTACAGACTATCTGACCTTGGGCATGGAAATCAGCTCGTATCCGGTCAGTTGTTCTTCGGTCACTAGCGTTCGTGGGAAATGATGTCAGGTATGTATTTATTCCTTGCAACATGCCCTCTTCATCGTGCTCACCTTTTCCCAGGCAAAATCGATACCACTAGTATTTGGGGCTTTTGCTGTCGCGAAGGCTTTGGTGCTAAGGATCTGCGGTGTGGATCATGGATATCAAAATACTGGGATGTCGAGCTGACTGTGCTTCTGGCTTTTGCATGTCTTGAGGATAGAGACGAAGATGGTGAAATAGCGGTCAAGCAATTGATCAGATCGCAGGTCACAACCACAGATATGAGATAGCTTCTGCCCTTATGTGCCCCAACATTCTACGATAGTTCTTCCACCATGTTTGACTTGACTGGAAGCTCGCTAAAGAAGCACAGAATATCAAGTCATGCTCTTTTCAACATTTCATCCACTAGGAACATGTTGTCCGGCAACAATAAGTTCTGGTGCTAGACTTCGCAAAGAGCAAATTCTCAAGTCTTGAAACCGAGCTCGACTAAGAACGTAGTCAAAGTAATCGGAAGAGAGCTTTACGAATCGAGCTTGCCACTAAGGAATGTTGACGTTCATCATCAATGCCGATTGGTTGACATTACCAACACGATCCTGCCTTCACAAAATTTCTCTCGCCACCCCGGGTTTTCGCAGTATCCGATGACTTGATCACACGTCAATTTGCAGCCCATCAAGCTTCACTACAACACAGACACCATGGCGGTGGTAGCGGTGTTGGTCCTTGATGCTCTCAACAGCTCCTTGGAAGTTTGTTGTTGTTGTTTATGCGTGGTTCCATCGCCGTGCAGCTCGGTCTCTTACCAACTCGCGTTAAAGAGAGTAACAACGATGAAGATGTCAAGTTTCGCTTGCTTTCAACACAATCCATGAACGAGGAGATGTTTGGAGAGTAGAGACTCATTGGGTACGACAAAGCCAAAGTCTCGTTTATCAATGATTTTTTTTCGAGGGATCTTGCGATTGTTGGTTTTCATATGAAAACTTGATTGAACTAACGAATGTATCGTAGAGCGAGTCAGACTCTGTAAGACGCGATTACTACAAAACCAGCAAATTGGTGATGATATCCGTCACCAAGTCATCGCCACTAAAAGCACGAGGATTCAGTAATTATTAGCAACTTCCTCAACGTCACGGCACCGGATATCCAAACACTTCAAGAGCCCCCAAGATTTTCCTTCTCTCAATGCAAATCTGCCATGCCGCCCCATGCAGCCAGCTGCTCACCAAGGCTTTCGCGCCTCCTGGAAACAGCCGCAGAAGCTGGATGATTTGTACCCGCTGTATAAATCTAGACACCTCGTCCTAACAATGATCCATTTCCTCCATTCCCATCTACGGACCGGCTTCCCGCATTCCGCGTCTAGCCTTGGAACGAGTATAAATCCTACACCAGTAGACGAATTAGGTGATCAACATTTTCCATCATACAAACAGTTCGAGGTGAGGTATGGTGCCGGTGGCCCTCCACAGAGACGTCGTCGAGTATGCACCTGCGTATCTTGTTCGGAAAGAAAATCTGCAATCAACGATATCGCTATTCGAAATATCGACGATCAATTCTATGATACTGCCTTTTTGCCTCGTTATCAATATACCGCAGCTGCTCATCTCCAAACCATTACATTCATCGTCATCGATAGTCTTAATCACGATCCACCTATCCATCGAAGCCATACAATTCCCACCGAATGTCCTTTCAGAGTAAATCTGTTTTATCTTGGCGGAATAAATTAGCTCGCCCTCGCCGGGGCTCCATGCGTTGGTGCTAGTGGAGCAGGCTACTTGTATCTCTCACCAGATCTGCAGAAGTCTATTATGTACCTCGTCCTCTAGAAAGCCTCAAAATTAAATGCTATTCGCAGTATTTCAATATCTTACATCAGCCGTCCCTACCCACCTACTCCAGCGACCGTACCTCTTGTTTCCGAGCTAATCTTCGATGCCGAGCTCTGGTATAAAAACGACACCCTAAGGACAGCGTGAAGCTCCACAAAAGCAGCCGACGTACTTGTGAAGGGAATGGTCTCTGCCGGCTCCATTGATCGTGATGAAATCGTCCCGATGGCAACTGAAAAGAAAAGAAAAGCGTAAGCGGGATATGAACCTTCGAGACTGTGATTGGTCTTGAATTTTTCGATTAGGCGTATGCGATGCTGATGACCATCATCATCATGACTGCAATACCATCAACGCGAACTTTGGAAGCTCTATTATCTACACTGTTTTCTCGTTCGATTCCACGCATAACATCCACGAAAGCGAAGAACACTCACCAGCCTCTATCAAGACAGGTCCAGACCGAACCAGAATCGTATCTCTCCAAACCTTACAACACGGCAATTTCCACACCTCCCCCTCCTTCCCCTTTTCACCAGCCCTCAAGAACCACCCACCACCTCCCTCACCTCCCCACCTTCCCACCCCCCTCCCCAAACCTCTCCAACCCGCGCCACCACCTCTTATACCTCTCCTCCCTCTGCCTCCTCAAACGCTCCCTCCACCTCTCTTCCACCCACACCATCTCCGCGTTCATATCCTTGCTCACCAATCTCAGTGTCAACCCCCACTCCTTCAGGAACGATTCCTGCGTCGTCTCGGCGTTGGGCCAGATTACGGGATTGGTGGAGTGACAGGGGGTTATTGTGTGGTAGAGGATGGTTTGGCGGAGCTCGCGGGGGAGGGAGTGGAATGATCTTGTTGATGTTGTTGACATGGTTGAGTGAGTGTTGTTTCGAGCTGTGGTTATGACTATGGAATTGGGGCGTGGAGAGGATGATAAGTCAGACCGTCTTGTTTCGATGACCTGGGGATCAGCTCAAGGTTTACAACAACCAGATGGCAGGGTGGCGTGTATAATATACCTCGCGCTTCTCAAGCGAGGAGTATGTATGTAAGTAGGTGAGGATGTAGGACCGGAATGTGATGTATCAGTAATCGACGCTGCCAGTCTCAGAGGATAAGTAATCACAACATGGTACACAATACAAAGCCTACTCATCCCTCAAGAGCGCGCCATCAAGGTATCTCAATCCACGAGAACCGCTGCGTCGGATAGTATCTCAAGTCCAATTGACAGATATGATTGGTCAACGTCGATCGTATATGCCATCAGGGTCATTCAAACGAATTCCTCGATTCTGCCGTCACCAATCACCCATCACTGGATAGTATATGCTTCCAATCTGCAACCCTCGCTTCATCGCTTCTTTCGTGCATAGGTCTTTACATCTTGGCCTTCAATTCCTCCTGCAGCGCTTTCAACGTATCCATCTCCGCCTTCTGCATCGGCCATCCTATACCCAACCCCTCCTCTGCGTTCGTTTTCGGGATCATGTGGAAGTGCACCTAAGTATTCCCCGTCATTAGCTTCAATTGCATAGAAGTGGACAACACTCCAAGATTCCTCCTCCTCCTCTTCTTTCTTCTCAATCACCTCTTGCCATCCCCATCCCCATCCCAATCCCCAACCCAACAAAACAAAAAAGAAAAGACTCAAAACCTACATGATCAACCATCTGATGCGCCGCCCGTCCGTTATTCTGCAGCACATTGAAATCCTCACACCCGGCCGCCCTCGCAATCTTCTTCGTCACCTGCAGTATCTCGGTCAACTGGTCGTCCGGTATATCCGTCAACTTGGCTCCGTGGTGCTTGGGAATGACGAGCTGGGCAAGACGCGGGTTAGCTATTGTCTGATTGGGGACTCGAAGGTAGGTTCTGTGGGAAGACGTGGGTGGGGTGGGGTAAGTCATCAAGGTCGTCTGAGGCGTGTAGGTATTTTCCCCGTCCACGTCTTCGACAAGTTTTCCTCTCTTGCGTATAGTCGGGAATCTCGGATGGGAAAGGGGATTAACGCACAGAGTGTCCGCGGCTGAGAGGTTGGATATCGAGGAAGGCGAGGGTTTTGTCGCTCTCGAAGAGCTTCATGGATGGGATCTCGCCTGGCCGAGTATTAATCCGGTGACGCGCTTACGGATTGCTAGGATACGTACCCTTTATGATTTTGCAGAAGATACAGGTCGCTGCCATGGTGATTTTAATATGGTTAGAGGTTCAAAGGTTCTTTGGGTCAATTGGCAGTTTGGTGGAGAGACAACGAAATGGAGCTTTGAGACGCGTTCTCGGATTGCGGGGGACGAGAGGACCCTGGCTTGTGATTATACCCCTCGGTCTCCATTGATCGCAATAGTTATTCAGAGCATTCATAAGCTTCTAACATGCAGTCGTTCTATGGCATCGAGGAAGTTCATCTCAAGTTCATGATATTCGTCATCTATTTTCAAGGCTCTGACTATGCAACGAGCAGTTTCTCTGGCGCAGAACGACTCAAGAATATGCAGCAATCCGAGAACAGTATCTCCTCCTATTCTCGAGATCATATAATCCATTAGGACTGACGCGACGTCTACTTCTTTCTTCCGCCCTTGCCACCCTTTGATGCCTTCCCACCAGTACCAAGGGCAGCTTCACGCAGCCTCCGTTCGCGCTCAGTGGCTTCGCTCTTCTCAGCAGCCTGCTCGGCCTTCTCGTCTGCCTCTGCCTTCTTGCGTGCTGCGTCCTCTGCACGCTTCTGCTTGATGAGTGCCAACCTAGCCAGGTCGGCTTTGGCCTCGTCTGTCTTACCCTCAGCATGTAGCTTCTGGTATCGTTCGCGAGACTGCTGTGCCTGCAATGCTTCACGCTCTCGCCTAGATAGTGAAGAGAGATCAGCTGGAACGGCCTTTTTCTTGCCTTCTTTTACTTCATCTGGATTGACGGGTGTACGAGGATTTGCAGCTTGGGTGCGGGCTTTGGCGGTATGGTTTGGGTTTGCCGGGGTATCTGAGTCGTTGCTGTCTTCTTCTTCAGAGGACGTGGGTAAGTCGCCAGGTGCGGCAACCTTTGCCTTTTGTCGGGCGATGGCAGCCTCTTTCCGCTTCTTTGCAGCAGCACGACGTTCTTCACGAGTCATTTCTGCTGCCTTTGGACCTTCTTCGCCATCGCTATCCTCCTCGTCTGACTCTTCTTCGGAACTCTCCTCCTCTTCGCTTGAGTCGTCCTCATCGTCGCCACCACGCGGCTGCACAATATACGTTAGTGAACAGGAATTCAAGGACAGAATCGACAAGACACACGGCCCACATGTTCTCGACCTCGCCATCGGCGTTCAAAGGCTGAAGGTTGCGACTGAATTTCTTGCCGCCTGTGTATAGAATTAGCCGCGGAAAACAGAGGGAGAGTGATAGCTAGACTGACCACCCCGCTTAGGCTTCTGGTATTTGCCAGCACGACCTCTGGTGCTTGAAGACATGGCAATAAGTGTGTTGTGAAAGAAAAGAGAGAAGGTTGGCGTGGGTCGAGGGCTGTTTTTCGTGGTGGAGTTGGCGGTAATTCCTTGCTTCGAAGTCTAGGCTGTTAGGCTAGGCTGTGCGAATCACAGAGGCTTAAGTAGCAGGTAGTTGTTGGACTGTGTGACTCACCCACTCTGATTATTATTGGAGGGCGTACAATGTTGCCAAAGGAAGTCCTGGCTGTGTGTTGTCTCTACGGCCTGCGGGGTCCTATTGCTGGCGCTGGACCCACTACCGTGGCTTTTGTCACGGGAGAGGAAGCCAGGGCATAATCTCCAATACAACGAGCCTTACTGGTTACTCCTTACTCTGCACATTTCCTCCTTTCTTGATCAATGGACATAGACGTAATGTGGTCTCTCAAAAGGATGTTCTTGAAGCTTGACACGACATTGGACTGAAATGACCCCTAGCAATCTGAGAAAGCATTGCTTGGAACTCGTAGAGGTTGAGACGGTTTCCAGGGGGTTGTACATCGAATCCAAGGCTCCCTTGACGGGATTGAAGTGACAGAAGCGCCGCCTACTGCTCATCAAACAAGTCTACACCTTCACCGATAGCCCCAATTTTGGTGGTGAGTCGATATTGATCTGGTCGGCTGGAATTATACATAGACAACCTGGATATATGGACAATCTGGCAATATTACAGGACCGTAACACATACATACCAAACGCGGACCAAACAATGATATAAAGGATGACAGCCTGGACAGGAATACCCAGGATATCAAGCGCTTCGGCACGCTCGCCCGCCCATCCGAGTCGGGCATCACCGTATGAACTTTGGCGAATCGCTTCGGGAACAAATCCAAAGCTGTTTTGAGGCACGCCTATCTCAACTTCGTCGACCATTGAATCAAAATTACCGTTCGTACGGGTTCTCGATCTGCTGCTCTTTGATGAAATATCCATTGGATTCGCCTCGGTCTCTTATCTCCGTCACGCCTTGAAATCTATGCCCCGCTATGCTACATATATGAGAGGAGGTATCAAATACCTCCCCCTCTCAATCCGTTACGCGCCCGGAGTGTTTAATCGACATATGATTTGAGTCATACATGACCGATAAGTACAAAAGCGCCCCCAAGTCGTGACTTTAGCCCCTCACTATCGACGACTTTGGAGGTTCCATAGCATACCGATTACCAATATGCCTTCGACATTTCACTCCCTTCCTCTGGAGCTCAAAAGAGTATGTCTAGAGCAAGCGACCATCATGTTCGGTACCAGCCATGCCGTGCGTCTACGCCTAGTTTGCAGTACTTTGTAGCCATCATTTCCATCCGAATCAATCCATTACTCACCAAACACAGAACTCTTCAACCGGGAGATTGTTGCCGGTATTTCCACAACGCGATCATTGGAAAAAGACG
This sequence comes from Venturia effusa, assembly GCA_007735645.1. Taxonomy (NCBI): domain Eukaryota; kingdom Fungi; phylum Ascomycota; class Dothideomycetes; order Venturiales; family Venturiaceae; genus Venturia; species Venturia effusa. The sequence continues at coordinate 532,253 of CP042190.1, read as the reverse complement.
TAAATTCTCTTTGCGGACTTGAAGGCTGCATCAAACTCTCGACTGGCTACGTCGTCAAGCGAGCTCTCACTGATGGACACAATAAAACCAACCTCTCTGGCCGGCTTCATCGGATTCTGAAAACCTTGGGATACGATTCTGGACGCAACTGGTCATCGTACAAACAAGCCCTGAAGACCCTCGCTGAAGCCGTTGTTCGATGCAACATGCCTCAAGATGCGATCAAACTCCTCGATGAGACCAATTCGAACCTCCTGGTCGAAGGAACATTTACGAGAGACCTCGCGGGAGCAGCAGCGATATTGGGAAAGTCGAATCATGGCGACTCAATTCTGTCGTACTGCTCAGCCGATTCTCGAGCCCTGCAGTACTACGGCTCAGACATTGGCGCCTTCAACAAATCAATGCTCGTCCTTGCAGTGATGGGAGAACAACAAGTCCTCACAATGCGCATCCTGAACCAAGGACTGGAGGAAGAATCCGCCCGAGACGCTCTATTGGAAGCCATAAGACGCCACCACAAACCCCTAGTACGCCTACTCCTCCGCCCCGTGGAAGAGCGCGAGGAACTCGACATCTCCCTCTGCACAGCCGCTGCTACAGTAGGGAACTGGAATATCCTAAATCTACTTTGTGATCGCCACTCCATCAGCACCGGGCACTCGGAGATTCTCTACCGGCTTGCACAAAGCGGTCATTACGAACTTGTTGCATGGTCCCTCACCATCGGCCGTGGGAAATACATAAACGCTCCGGCATACTCCGGCGGCGCGGACGGAACAACAGCGCTCACAGCTGCCGCAGCCGGTGGCCATGTCAAGATCGTCGATCTCCTACTTACCAGAGGTGCCAGACACGCCGATGAGGACGATGACGCGAGGGTCCTCATGAAAGCGGCTGCCAGCGGTAACGTCATGACGGTGCAAAGGCTGTTATCTCGTGGCTGCAAAAGGATCAGACGGTCAGACCTCAGTCCGCTGATCAAAGCTGCACGCTGTGGCCACGACGACGTGGTAAAACTGCTTTTGGACCATCGGGCTAGCCAGCGCATTGAGAGTGTGCAAGCCAAGGGCGTAGCGCTTCGACATGCCGCTGGTCGTGGGTACTGGAGTATCGCTCGTGCGTTGCTGGAATCCGGAGCTCCACCCGATGGAGCGAGGGATGGGTGGCAGAGTCCTATGAAGGAGGCTTTGGAGCATGGACATCTTCACATCGTTTCACTTCTGCGGAAGTTTGGTGCGAAAGAGTCTTCAGCGGTTTGAAGGTGAGATCTTCGGGTCTCGATATCCGATGTTCGAGGTTGGGTCCTCATTCTCCAAACCATCGTGATGGAGAGAGATTCCACGCATTAAGTTAATGATGATAATATCCCCACTCATCACCTCTTCCTCATCTCAATGCTCTTAACCAACTCCCCTCCCAACCTCGCAATCTCATTAACAATCCCCTCTTTATTCACATACGCCGATACCTCCCCATCCCCATTTTTGACCCTCGGTATACTCGAGAACCCCAACTTCAACTTCCAGCCTCGTGCATCCATCTGCGGATTCCAAAGCCCCGCAACAACATCCCCACCATTTTCATCCCAGAACAAGACGAGCGCATTCCCAAAACACCTCTCCAAATCTATGATGAACAGGCTCACAGGATGGAAACCAACAGCATCATGGTCGACCGTCGTTTGGATGTTCTTGAACCCACCGCTGGTGGCTTTGGTAGGTTGACCGAGTTTGGCGTATTTGGGGTGAAGTTTGATGAGTACATCATACTCATGCGTACTACTGACGAACAATTCCCCAAAGTCCAAATTCGTCCCCATTTCCTTGATCCGAGCAACAGCAGCCTTCGCCAAAGCCGTCATCCTCGCTGCAACGACTTTGGGAGGCTTGGCGTGATCCGTCCAAGTAGTCCCATCCGTATCGACATTCGAGGCGGCAAAAAGGACGACTCGATTCAAGACCGGATCGATATTGCGCCACGCCTCAAATCTCGTGGTGATGGTTGAGACGAGGTCGGGCTTCATATCGCCCGTTGCGCTCAGATCGACGATCCAGGGATCTCTGCGCCAATCCCAGCGAGCGAGGAAGATGAGAGAGCGCAGAAACCCGGCTGTTGCGCTTGATGGTGCTGTCCATGGGTACGGGTTTGTGAAGGCACGGACGGCGAGGAGGTCGAGGAACGAGGAGGAGAAGTGTGTTGAGAGGAGGTGCGAGGAGAACCATTTCTTGAGTAAGCGGATCGTTGGGGAGAGAACTGGGAAACGGGTGCTTAGAGTCTGCATAGCTTGGATATGTGATGGTTGTCGGAGGAAGGTCTGCTTATATATGGCGAGTGCAGATGCTGTTTCCAATTTTTCCTGACTCGATATCGTTTTGGCTTGGAGTTGTCGTTCCAGTAGGGTTGATTCGCGGTCGTGGTGGATTCGTAGGCGAAATGCAGAGCCATCGTCGTATATCACGTCTAAGAAAGATTGATTGAGGAAAGGCGCATCGCTGTTTTCGAGTCCGACCCGGGTGGTGACACCCTCCACAGCATCGTCCAATAATTCAGCGAGTTTAAGTAGGAATGCGATTTTCGTTCTTTGAATGGCATCGAGATCATCTGGCCAGCGAGCGGAACCCTCGAATTGGATGACCACGTCCGCAGGAGTGGACATGCGTGTACGGCCCGGGACGAAAGGAACGTCCACTGATGCATAAGACAACTGCGCATCAGCGGCGAGAACATGGCGGATTTGCAGTGGCAGATCTTCGAGCCCTCGGACGTCTCTCTCAAGCTTCTGGAATGCTCCTACCACGGGCTGGAACATGTTGTTTGGAGACACCTCAGTTTTTGAGCCCGATGCGAGTAGAGAATTGTCCGCCTCGCCTTTGTATTTCATCAAAGAGACGACCTTTTCTCCAAAGTGTCGCTTCAAAATGTAGGTCAAGATTTGCCTGAAAATCGAGCCGGTGCCGTCTTTGGGTGACCACACCAAGCTTTCCAAGATGCTGCCATCCTTGAAGCGGCGAAGCTCCGCCTTCTCGCCCCAAAATTTCTGGAACGAGGCGGCCGCTTTCTTGTCTTCCGCAGAAGGGCCATGATCAACCAATTTTTGAGCGTTAGCAGGATCAAGCATCAAGCCAATTGAGACCGTTGAGCTTGATGAATGAGTGACTGCTGGAGAGGTGATATCCCAGCTGTGATCCTCTGGCGATTGAATGTACACAGTAGTAACGCGATCCGACAATCCTCGAGAGAGCACTGAATACAGCTTGCGGCAGTATTTTGAGACGCTGTCACTACTGTCGTCTGGATTCGCATCGATAGCGGTCAAGGTCACTGGCAGCTCGACAACAATGTCAAATCGACACAAAGGCTGGTCGGTTCTCAAAATGAATGCGGCATCGAAATGATCGAAAGTTGAATCATTTAACATGCTGACAGTCGCCCTGGCCGCATACTGTAATAGCTTGTATGACCAGGGCGTCATCTTGAAAAGCACGTTAAGTGCTCGAGCGCCGTCGTAAACAATCGGAAGCCCAGCATTTTTTGGAAGTGATGCCAATTCTCCTCCGATAAGATGCGGCGTTCTGAGCAGATCTTTTCCTGCCAAGTACTGGAACGTCGCCTTGAAAATTTGGTAGCTGCTGTATCCCGAAGAGAATGCTGGATGTCCTTTCGGCCCACCGCCTTCGAGAAGTAGTGCTATTAGAATCGACCATTCAAAATTCCCAAATCCTCCTCCCTGTATGCGGCTACTGAAGCCTCGCTGTTTGAGCCAGATCCTACCCAGCAGACAAGCGTCCGTGTAAGCTTCACAGCGACGGGATATCTGGTCCTGGAGCTTCAGATACGAAGAAGCTAAGCTGTCTAAGCGGACTGAAGCATTGTAAAACGATGTCGACGGCAATGATGACATTTTCGTGTCGTTGGATGACTTTGACCTGACGCAGTTGCTGACTGGTGATAACTTTTCTTTCGGGAACAGATCGTCAGGAATGGAAGGAAGTATGACTATTCGCAGATTTTGACATGGTAGGTTATGCTCAGGATGTGCCGTCTTATTCAACCCTACGATAAGGATGGGAAGTAGAGTATTCCCGTGGAGGTAGTCGAAGCTCAGCGTGTACTTTTGCTCCTTGCGCGATTTGATACCTGCAGCCAGACATGCCAGGTAAAAAGCGCGCTTGTGAAAGTATCGATGATTGAGATAGTCTTTTCGTTCAAACAAGTCCTGATCTCGTCAGAAGATTTTCCGAGCGCAAGTGTATGGGTTGATAGGTACCGGAGGCATCATGACCATCAAATCAAGAACCAAGTCATCGCCCGTTTTAGTGCCAATTTTTAAAGGATAACTTCCAACAACATTGAAAGTAGCTGGTCTTGCGTATTGCAGTTTATAGTTGACTTCCTGCGGCAAGCACATGGGCACGACTACCTTGTCCTTCTTCAATAGAGAGCGTTCTGCCTCGGTCATCTGGAATTCATGAGTAGCCACAACTACACACATCGGTCTACCAACATACAGATGCAGGCTTGCGAGCCGGGATTTCCTCGATGATTGTTTTTAGTGTCCGGACAGCACTCTCAATAGAATCATTTTTCCTTATATGCGCCGGCCTGGTTTGGTCTAGGAGTTCATCGACTTGCAACTTGAACAAGTTCGACTTGAAGATTTCCCCATTGTATGCTGTGCCGTTGCCTTGTCCTGCTTTTCGTGTCGCAGCTTTGCCCTTCGTCGTTTTCGATTTATCCGCTATCTTCTCTTCTTCGCTGGATTCACCATCCGCTTCCATCTCTTCTCCAGCGTTCCCCGAGCCTATTAGTTCGTTGCCGTCGTCTAGCCCCTCCACCTCTTCACGTACAGAATCCTCGGGCGCATCGTGGGAGTTGAATTGTCCATTCGATCGATCTTCGGAGGAAAATGAGGCGAAGGAAGCGCTATCGCTGTGCGAATCTTCAGAGCTGTGACTGAGCTTTCTACGCTTCGAAGCTGGAGCGGCCATAGTTTGTCGACAAAACGTTGCCCGTCAGCGCTCGCAGATAAAAAAGTTCAGCAAAGGCTGACAGGGGTACAATGCCAAGAGTCTTATCCGTGTCGGCGCCGAAGCCGAAGTCCTAGTAGTAGTGGTAGCGGCACCACGGATATAGATAGGTAGAACCTCGAAAAGCTGCCACGATTTATGAATTCAATGACAGTACATAACAAAGACTATTAGCAGTACTTCGTCATCATTGTAGCCAAGTCTCTCACGTGATCAAAGTATGTTTCGCTTAGTAACTTGTGAAGTGCCCCAGGCATCATATCATGTCCGATATCGCCGTCGCCATTACTCCGTATTAGCGCCTCGAGTTTTCATTTGGAGCACTGCATTATTACCTGACATTGCTTCTTGAGTCACAAACTCTCTCCCACCAGTTTCACCTCCCCACCTTTTCTCTCCTTACCATCAGTTAGACTTTCTCAGTCATGCCGACCAGAATTGACGATGAAGTGGGAGAGACGATCCCGGCGATGACGGCCCATGTAAGCAATCATTCGGGAAGAAGTCATAGTCCCACCTTGATCACGTCTAACAAACTCTGGCAGGCCGTGAGTGTCTCGCTTCCAACCTGGCGTTCGAATGTGGGCTACGAGGAAGGAGAAGAATGGGTGCTGAGCAAACTGAAAACGGGATATCCGCGATTCTTCATACACAAGCAAATCCAAGCATTTGCTTCTGCCATTCTTGAGAAGTTCGGTTCCAAGGGAGAGTCGGCTATGCTCTTCCCTTCTCACGCTGGTGCATCCCGTTGTGTAGAATTCCTTCATCGTCAAAGTCCTGAAACAAATCAAGTCCGTATTCTCGATCTCGCGTCAAACGCCGAGAAGGAGACGACGGACCTGAAATTCGCTTCACCGCACGTGTCAGCTGTTTTGTTCCCTTCGACCCAATTCAGCATTGCGAAAACGTTCTGGCAACATTCAGGTGAGGGAGTGTCGAGTCGGAGAGCAGAATACTGCCATGAACTGCTGAAAGAAGGTTTACTCGCGGAAAAACATACTGCAGATACTGGCCAGCGACTTTGTAAAGGTCCCAGGAGATACCGAAAAAGCTTGAGTCGCAGTGGATCAATGCAAGCCATTCCACTGGATGGTAAAGATAGCACTGCATTTATTGAAGAGCGTTTCGGAAGAAATCTTGAAATCAAATTTGCCGAACAGGCCAAAGCTGCTGTGAGGAGACGAATAGCTGGTTCGTTAACAGCTGATATGGCCCTTGAAGACGCGCTTGCTATCAAAAACAATGGTGTCGGAGGTAGACATTTGCCCGAATTTTCTGAGGATGACGTCTATCTATATCCTTGTGGCATGAACGCAATTTTCAACACTCATCGTTCGTTGATGGCCGCTAGAGGACAGCTGAAAAGTGTTATGTACGGGTAAGTCAAATGCATCTGCTAGCCTCAGTCGATACTGTACACTAACCTGCCCAGCTTTCCATATATCGACACCTTGAAAATCTTGGAAAAGTTTGGGCCCGGCTGCATCTTCTATGGTCACGGCTCTGCAGAAGATCTAGATGACCTGGAGTTGAGGTTATCCACTGGCGAAAGAATCCTTTCCCTTTTCTGCGAATTTCCTGGAAATCCACTTCTCATGTCCCCAGACCTCAGAAGAATACGAGATCTAGCCGACAAGTATGACTTCGCCGTGGTCGTGGACGAGACTGTCGGCAACTTTCTGAACGTGAACGTCCTGCCCTATGCTGATATTGTCGTGAGCAGCTTGACAAAAATCTTCAGCGGAGACAGCAATGTGATGGGTGGAAGGTATGCTTTTCCTGCACCTCAAAACTCAGCCAGGCAACTTATCTAATAATTTTGTTCCTAGCGCAATCTTGAATCCGAAAGCACGTCGATACGACCAACTCAAGAAGACATGGTCAATAGAGTTCGAGGACAATTACTGGGCAGAAGATGCCATTTTTATGGAGCGCAATAGTCGTGACTTTGTCTCTCGTATTGATCGCATCAACAGCAGCGCAGAAGCAATTTGCGAGGTTCTTCAAGCACATCCACGAGGTAAAGTTGACCTTGATACCAAGCTTTGATGTACTCGACTATGGGCTGATAACTCCTATCTCATCTAGTCAAGCAAGTGTACTATCCGAAATACAGCTCAACTCGGCCATTCTATGATCAGTGCCGGACTCCAAATGGTCGGTACGGTGGGCTATTGTCTGCAACATTTTATGATCATGCAGATGCAGTAGCATTTTTCGACAATCTTGCCACTGCTAAAGGTCCCAGTCTTGGGACAAACTTCACACTCAGGTTGGCAGACTGTTCCATTAGCAATCACACGAAAGGCTTACTTGATCACAGTTCCCCATACGTCATACTTGCTCATTACAACGAGCTAGACTGGGTCAGTTCGAATAAAAATTGCGATTGATCTGCGTGACTGACAAGTTTCAGGCGGAATCCTTCGGTGTTGAGCGAGACCTGATTCGGTTCAGTGTTGGCCTAGAGGATACCGACGAACTGGTCAAAACCTTCAACCTTGCACTAGCAGCGATACCTAGATCGAAGAATTAACGGCCGTCATGCGAGTGATGGCGCACCGATAACATTCCACCATAATCGGTCGAGCATAGCCTCGCTCTATTTCGCGGACTTTAGCGATTATATTCAACGCTATCTATCACGACTCCTCTGGCATGAAACACTGCCTTCTCAGCCCGACAGTTCACAGGCGGCCGACCAACAGGTAGATGCCACACTTCAACAAGTCAAGAAAGCATCCCACTGACTGCGTGAAGTGCTGGAACGCCAACTGTTGAAACGCTCGTCATCGGTGTATCTCAGTCTAGTTCGCGATCAGCCAAGATCCAAAATAAATTGTCAAATATGACAATGGAGATCGCGGCGAAGGTCAAGCCAAGGACGCAATCATCACTGGTGCACGAACCCTCAACGGACACATGAGACGAGAATCCTGTCCAGAGAGCGACTCTATCAAGTCGTTGCACGATTCAGGAAGATCAAGATCGAGCTACGATCTCAATTGGCGGGTTTATATGGATGGTTTCTCCGACCACATTCGAGAACAAAATGCTGGTAGTGTTCGGAGTCGATCATTGGGGGGTTTCATCAAGCTGTCTAACAGCCAAACCGCAACAGGTTCTTCCATTCAGCGACCCCTGTGCTCTAGAAGTCATAGGAGCAGCTTTTCACTTGAATTGTGTGTGCTAAAGATCGATATCAATAAATCTCTGGCAAAGGTGCTTCATCAAGTCCCCAGAATTATATGCCTATCCAAGTTATGTTGCAGATGCTAGAGTCATCTTGGCTGAACCGCGAGCAATGGCGGATCCATAGAGCCCCCATGCACCTTGGGCAGTATGGCGGTAAAGTGTCAAGTGTGCCACCTCATACGATAAACACAGTAGCAGGTACGGCTGAAACGAAGTACTCAGCCCCGCGTACTCTGCTGCGGCATTCTGTCCAGGTTGGAGGCAGGCTGCTGAATCCTTCAATGCCACCTCCCCGATAGATAGATACATTTCTGATATGAGAAGATGAACTTCACAGGGTCGGGGGCTGTTCTGAGGCCGCAGTCTGATTCGACTGGGAGATCGAAGATCGATGGTGGTGCAAGCAAAGCACCGGCAAGCCTCATGTGCGTGACTCTTTATTACCGGGATTGAGATTAGACTGGCTAAGCGCGAGCACGGACCCCAATCTCAGAGGCCGTCGCCGTCGCCGTCCTCACCTCAACCTCGACATACCCTTTGATTGGCCAGGCACACCCTTCCTCTACCTCCCCGACTCCATCTGACTGGCATCCACAGTCGACAGCCGGTGGTGAGCATGCCATAGCAGCCATACCCACGCTCTCATACGCAAGCCCTCTATCGACCTTGGCATGCCTAAGCCACCTTGTGGAGAAGGCAGACAGACTCTCTGTACCTACCTAGTCGACACGGACAACATCAATACCAACACGGAACGATTGGGCGCTCTGGGGCCTTCTCCAGTTGAAGCCGATCTTTCCGAACCCACAAATAACGTCTCTGCCTGAGTCTGGGCGCAATTCGACGTCTGCCGAGTTTTGTTCATCACAGCGGATCATGCAGAATGGGACCCGAAACTCTGGATTTTTCCTGACGCTGATTCAGGAGAGTCTGCGTTCATGAGGTAACCTCGTCTCGCGTCGTTCCGGAAATAGAAGTCCCAATGGGGGTCGGAAACATCTGGGAAGTCAACAAAAACGCAGACAATTCCATCGGTTCGATTCAAAGGCTGACATCAGACTTCTGGACCCCGTCGCCGAGTAAAAGTGATATCGTATGAGCTTTTCAATGGCGGAAATAGAGCTGCTTTGGCGCATCCGTAGGGGGATCAGCGGCGCCTAGCGGCCTAATTAACAGCAGTTTCGTGCGGCATCATCCTTCTGCCCTATCACAAAGTTTCGCACGGGCCAAGTCGCAGATCTCATTCGCGGATTTGGAGAGAGTTGGAATGCAAGACTTCATTTGAGCTTCGAATTGCTTTGCTCTTATGTTTCCATTCGATCACTCCCCTGCCACCAACAGCCGAGTCCAGTCTGTGTGCCACCAACTCCTGGCGGGTCCTCCCTATGCATTGTCCATCTGCACCAGAAACGGGTTTTGTAGTGGTGATGGGTTTCTGGTTCGTTCGTGACTCCGTAAGGCTGTACGATGTGATCTTTGACAGTACATTGTTGTCCGCTCGGTTGGACGGTTGATCTATTCTTGATGTTCAGTCCGTTTGTGGCCAACGCTCAACCTGAGATCCAAGAAAATGAGGGTGAGAATGCCTCGATGCTCAATAACAACCATGGATGGAACCAACCACAGATCTGAATATCGGGATCGTGATTGGAGTTAGCTCCAAAGGGGCTTAAAAAGCTATCTTTCCAGGGCATGATCGTAATAATAACCAATGGTCGGCGCGGCGCCGCCTTGCGGGATCTGGCGAGCGAAGGATGCAATACCCTGTCGACCACAGCGAGCAGATTCAGTGTCATTTTGGATCTTGGGGTGCAGACCATCTCTGCTACATATTATATGAATGCACCGGCACGGCTGCCTTGATAATTTGGGACTCATACTCGGTACAAGATTTCCAATCCATCTGCTCCTAAGCAGGATACGGTTGAAAAGTAAGTCTTCTATCTCCCCCTACTTCAAGCCTCATGCCGCCCTCTATCCAAGCCTCGCCCCACGCTATGTCTACCCCTCCTATAGCCAACAAGGACCTCAATTCACGATCGAATAGATTAAGAGCTTCTTCCAGCGTTGCCCCAGCACAGCTAAACCTACTTCATCGTACACTCACAGGCTGCATTGGGCGGTCTCGTTCAGCATCATCACCTTTGTCGACTCGAAACCTACGAAGCGTCCATTCGAAATCAGCAAGAGGCTGTATCTGGCAGTACAATCGAGCCGAACAATATTCGGAAGCGCAAATCTCATCACCAATCTATATTGCATCTCAATCGCTCGTCGAAATTCCACTCTTGACGGCGCCCTCAGGCAGATTCAATCTTCCTTCCCTCGAAGCAATTTCCCTTTGGGAGCGCCATTTGTCCTGGTCAGCGAGACTATCAGGCTGGAGCCAATTGGGGGGAGCTCAGGAGGGTTAAGGCACGCTTCAGTGCTTTGGCAACTCCAGGAGTAGGTACTGAGTTCATACTTTAGCTCTATAGGGTTCATGATGCCAACTCAGGACCGGGCGCATGAACAGTCATCTGGAAATTCTCCTTCAAGCGATTGTACTTCGAGTAAGCAAAAGTTAGCCAAAAGGAAGAAGACCAACTCGCTGACGCCACAAGCACAGGCTACATTGACGAGGACTCAAACGCAGATTACATTGACGGGGACTCAAACACAGATTCACAGCAAGAAATGGCGCAGACTTCATCGCATGGCTACGCAGCATCTTACGCGACGAGCCCACCTGAAGTTGGAAGCCCCTCAATGCCTCAACGAGGCGGGTCATCGCAGTACGATGCCAGACCAGATTATCAATATTCTAGCGCGATTCGAAGTCCGTCGTATCACGGTGATACAAGCTCTCCGCAAGGATCCTACCCTTACGCAACAGCCCAAGGGCTTCACTACGTACCAGCGTACTCCGTGTAAGCTCTGGCTGCAACTCAAGAAGACTAGATTAATCTGACGATCACAGTCCTCCTCATTACACGAATACGCAGTACGCTCCAGCTTATGCTGGTTATTCTCCAAGCTACCAGCAGCCGCATACACCCGGAGCTATGGCGTCTCAACAGCACTACGGCTCAGCTTACCACCAGAGTAGTCCTGGATACGTTGATGCTACAGGAGTACGGGTTGTCCACGAGCCTCCCGGGAAGACAGAATGCTGGGACCACGGTTGCCAAGGACGAAAATTCTCTACCTTCAGTAATTTCCTGAGACACCAAAGGGAGAAGAACGGGGACTTAGCGAAGGTGCGTTGTGAAAGATGCGGCACAGAGTTCACAAGAACAACTGCGAAGAAGAGTATGAAGGTTCCCTTTTTTGCCTCTGGACCCTTTTCTAACATGTCCTAGGCCACATGCGGCATAACAAGTGCAAAAAGAGACCAAATGGCTCTCCACCTTCATAAGCATCTCAAATTATCGATCTTCGCGTTTTGCATTCACGTCAACTTGCACTTGGTACCTGTCATACGCATCTTGCTATTCACCACAAACTCGCGTCCCCAGGATCGTATATCTCGAGTCATTGAAAGCATCACACTGCAGCGATTCATTTTCTCTCCGGCTCATCCTATAGGGTCCCACCTGTCGGCAAACTCGGCCCTTCAGATTACAATCTCAGGGATCTTTTGTTGGATCTTCTTCTAATATTTGTGTTCTTCTTGTTTTGCCATTTCTGGTGTGCAAAGCGGCACAGCAGACCCGACTGTTTGGGATGCGCTATGGCTTGATGAGGACTGGAACAGAGTGGCTAAGACAAGCCACCTGGAATATCTACGCGAATGAACCGCGGACTAAACGAGAGATAAGTCCTTGCGCTTCAGCGGATATTGTAGGAGCGTTAAGTCAAAGGACGACCTGGCAAGCTTTTAGAATAATCTTGAATTACATAATTTGCTTGAAAAGAGCGATGTAGTCGTGGAAGGTTCGAGTTGGACATGGCTTTCATCCATCCCGAACGGGGCATCCGGATGGAAGTGAGAGATGCATTGATGTGGATTCGGCATCACCGAAAGCCCAACCATTGCACTGGGAATCAAGTCTCTATACCAAGACTTTTAATGAGGGAGATTTTGATGATGGTGACTTGTGAGTGGTGGTGGGTGTGCAGAAGACAGGCTAGACTCTGCTCTGAACAAACACGACAGCCAATGCTCGAATGACAGTTGGAGAAATGCAAGCGGTGACGAAATGCAAGCGGTCCCGCGGATCTCAGATTCGCTAGGAAAGATTTGAATGGTGGCTTTCCGTCCTCATGCCGTGGCAGCCGTGCGGATGGCCGACCAGACCAAGAGCTTAAGATGCAGGATAGCGCTTAGAGTTAAAAGCACACAAAAGCCGCGGCGGGCGGAGAACTGTGCGGCATCGATTCCATTCGCCCAGCAAACGACGATCGCCTAGACGCCCACGATCAAGTTGGCGGTAGATTTGTAGGCGAACCATGCAACCTGCTCAAATCGACAGGCGAGGCAGAGCGTATACAGGATCGTCCTTGTAATCGAGCGGCCCTTCTGCGTCGCGGTAGCAGAAAGTCTGTTGGTCTTACAAGGGAACAAAGAGGCTGATTCGTGACTCTTGGGCCCACCAAAACTAGCAGCGCGTCTGGCTCTTCGCCCCTAGTCAACTGACTTCTCCGCCATGCAGCAGGGGGACCAGGAAGGAGTTCAGGACCGAGCTTTTATCACGAACGCGGGATGCGGGATCCATGGGGTGTGCCGGTGTGGGTAGTTGTATCTCTACCGCCACAGGGCAAACAGCCCGGATCGTAGGCTTGCTCAAGTGTGCCGTTTTGCGCTTGACAAGTTGACATTGTGCCATGCACGCTTGTCTCGTGAGGCTGAGTGGAGGGAAAACTAACCGACTCTGCCTCATTCCGTAAGGACTAGACATGCCGTATCCTCATGATTACGTTTGTTGCTTGGACGTGTATTGGGGCATAGGTATTCCAACACTCATCCCAGTCGTCTCTCGCGAAGAACCTGGAAGAGCATCGCTTAGGCAGCGATGTCTCTACCCGAAATATGTCCTTGTGATTCCTGTTTCCTAGCCCCAGTCCGGGATGCCCAACCTGGAAATACCTAATGCTTGACGGAGTGGTAAGGCTATTTGTGGGTATGGTCCAAATTCGGATCAAGAGTCGAGGAGCACTGCATCGATGTCGGTGTATTGATATCCACACTGCATCGGGAGTGAGACACGTGACCTAGACTGCCCATATCTCCGACAACTCAAGAGGCATATGCTGATCTCAGTATACCGTGGCATTGTTCCAGTACATCTCTATTACTTGAAATATCGATCAGAAATGCGATCCACATATATCAAGCCTACAGCAGCGGAGATTCGCCTCCCCTTTAGCGACAAGTTTATTTTTTTCACTTGTTTGGATCCGATGAATGTTTTCAGCGATGATGTGTCTGGAAAGATTGGTTGCACAGCAGAAAGATACGAGTCTTGGGAAGAGGAAGACTGGTGAACGTACCTCAAAGCAAAACCTTTTGGGATATATAGCACGTGATTGGCATTGAAACATGGAGTCATGTCATCGACCACCTCCCCACCACTCACCCCTTTGAACAGTCCAAAACGACAACCTACAAAACTTCACTATAACAAATCTCGCTCCAATCAAGAAAATGTCTCTCTGGTAGCATTGCAGGCTTCCGTGAAAGCTCCAGCCGTCGACCATTTAATCTGTTTTGGAACTGGAAATCCCCCGTTCAGTCACAGCAGTCAGTCAATCAGCGCAACAGTCAGAGCAACAACCAAAGCGGACACCGTCACGATGCTTTCGATATCAGGACCTTCGCAAATACAGCAGATACGATCCACTTGTCCTATCAACAGCCGGCCATCTCAAACACAATCAATACGGCGGCGCTATACCTAGTCGCTCTCAATCTCGGAGTATCTGTTGCGCCTTTTTTTCGCAGAATATGGCTTCCATTTTCACTTTTCAGTCGGATCCCATACGGGTGTCATCCCCATGGTCAACGCCACGGACCACCACACCAAGACCCGTAGAGAGTGACACACCTCCCAAAGGTGGCTTGTCTTCTCTCTACGGCACCAATGGAACTCTCGAGGTGGCTAGGCTAGAAGCCGAGCCCCAGGAAGGCCCAATTGAATATAAACTTCACCTGCTTCTACGGCCTCGAAGATCATTCATCGCAACTAGTACTGGGCTCAGAATATCGGGCTCTTACCGTTCAGTACCGCCTTCTCCAAAACCCCGTAGCGTTTCTGAAACGCCTGTTCCAGAGTCACCATCCTTACTGGCGACTCAGAGCCAACCACGTCAACATCGCCTCGAACAGTTGACCACGCAGCTTCTTTGGCGGCTGCAGCAGTCTTGTCCACATCATTCTGCCTCTTATCACAAACAAGCGACTCCCTCGTTTCCTGATGCGACTAAAATCGGATCGCCTATGAAAGTAGGTCCACCAATGCCTGGTTTGGAGGAAAGCAAAGGGGCTTTGTACGAGATTGGAGTTGCAGATGACGGCACTTTTGTGGGACTAGCGAAAGATGAGATGAACGAGAGTATTTCCACTCTTAGTGCCATGGCCGCGAGTCTAGGTTGTGTGGTGGAAGTGATGCGGATGGTGACTGTGGGAGAATGCGAATGGTGGGAGTCCTTGCCGGGTGAAGTAGCTGACTGTTCTCGTAAAGACAAGTTGTGGGTGTCTGAGGTGTACGTCAAGCCCAATACTGGCGTCGATCGGTCTCCCGGGAACAGTGGAGATCCGCATAGAAACACCAAGATCGATCAGGATGAGCAAGACCGGGCGCAAGATGGAGATGTAATCACAGGAGTCTCTGCCCAGCTCAGAATCTCGCTGACTGGAACAACGACATCTGGAAAGTCTAGCTTACTAGGGAGCTTGACCACTGCAACTCTGGATAACGGACGTGGCAAAAGCAGACTGAACTTGTTGAGACATCGCCATGAGATTGCATCTGGAATGACTAGCTCAGTCACCCAGGAACTTCTAGGCTACTCAGGCGCTGCCCATGCTATTGGTCGAGATGGCCCTGTTGACGTGGTCAATTATGCAGCTGGAAATGTGTCTTCGTGGGTTGACATCCACGCTTCCTGCCAATCTGGTCGACTCGTTCTACTCTCCGACTCTGCCGGCCACCCTCGATACCGCAGAACCACGGTGCGAGGTTTAGTCGGCTGGGCACCGGACTGGACTCTTCTTTGTATTCCTGCAGATAACATGGAGGATACATCAGGCATGACAGGGAGCACACCACCACCAGAAGAAGTACTAGGGATTGGATCGGTAGACGTTGACTTGTCGCAAGCGCATCTTGATCTTTGCTTGAAGCTCAATCTGCCACTAGTGGTGGTCATTACCAAACTGGACCTTGCATCTAAAGCAGGGTTGAGGAACTGTTTGGCGCAAATACTGTCAACTCTCAAAGCAGCGGGAAGAAGACCTGTTATTCTTCCAAATATGCCTAATGCAAGCGGAAGCCTGACAGAAGTTGCGCCATCCGTCCTTACATCATGCAAGAAAGCACTATCAAACTTAGACCAAAGTCCTTTGGAGATTGTCCCGATAGTATTGACGAGCGCGGTCAACGGCACAGGAATATCGACCTTACACTGTAGGTGATGGTGAGTGTCTCAGATGATCAATCAGTTTACTAACCAAAAACTTCAGCCTTGCTATATCAGTTGCCCATACCACGCTCTTCTGGCGAGGGACGCAACTTGCACCCACATCAAATCGACACTCTTTTCCATATCGAAGATACATATAATGCAAGAAATAGCACAGATGCGAATGAATCCAATCCTGTAGTCAGTGGGCACGTTCGCTATGGACAACTTAGCCTTGGTGACGAGCTTCTGGTCGGCCCGTACGCTACTGACATGGAGGAAAAAGATGTCGATGCACTTTCCGCAATTCGTCCTCAGATCCCGACATCTCGATCATTCCCTGGTGCTTTGGGCGTAGCGAAGGGCTTGCCATTGGCCGCTCTTGGACAAGAGTGGCGGAAAGTGAAAATCACCAGCCTGCGAAACCTGCGTCTTCCTGTGCAAACCTTGTTCGCCGGGCAGGTTGGTACAATCGGAGTTCAATCGCTGTCTTCTCCTATCAACACTCCAGCACTGGTGCGACTACGAAAAGGCATGGTCATGGCCAGTGGGACTCCCGTGGCTAAGAAGGGCTTCATCGCTGAGTTTGCACGAAGCGATGTTGATGGGCTTTCTATTGGCATGGGCGTCGTCGTTTACTTGGCAAGCGTGCGAGCCTCTGCAAAAGTGCTTGCTGGAACCATTCCTGATGATGATTGCTATCCATCGAACGAGGCTGAGTATGGGGCGGACGTGGAAGACGAGGAGGACGGGTTTGGCTTTTCATTGGACGAGGTACCCGGCACGCCTCAGAACACTGAAATTAGGAGTAGCCCACGGCTGTTGGTGACCTTTCAGTTCATCACGTCGAGGGAATATGTGGAAGATGGCTCGCAGGTGTTGATCATGCCTGGAGGAGGGCCTGGGCTTTATGGGCACGAGAGAGGAGAAAAGGGGGCTGCAGGGCTGGGCGGATTTGTTGGCAAGGTGGTTAGATCGTACTGACTTATGAACTTGACTGCTGTTTCTTCTGGATATGAATATGGATTAGCATTATTACGGACACAATGTTTTTGCGCTCCAAATGGAAGATTGTTCTTACTATGGGGGTAATTTTGGGTCAAAGTGAAAGTGGCTGGTGTGATAGATTACCGTGTTTGTAATCTTACGTTACCTCGGACCAAGCTCTCAGCCTCTCTTCTTGCAGACAGCCTCTGGGCTATAACAACAACAATGTCCACTGCGCCCCTATCGCCCTCACCCAGACAGTCTCTGTCCATACGCAGTCCAATCAGCTCGTCTCGTACCTCTCTAGACCAGAACAACCCTGCCCGGCCAACGACTACACGCCGCAACCGCGCCGCACTTCGCGATTACTACAATCTCAAGCCTTCAGCTGTCGCCGAAGACGCTTCCGAATCCGTAGCATCCCCTCCTCATGACCGTCAAAACCATGACAGCAACATCTTGGAAGAGGTAGACCGGGCGGGTTTTGATGCTAGTGCCTATGTCCAGGGCATATTGGAGAGAGAGGGCCTCGAGGGTGTACTGAGAGTCGAGAACGGGCTTGTTGGAGAGATCCGAGGATTGGATGGGGAGAGAAAGGCATTGGTCTACGATAATTACTCGAAGCTGATCAGGGCTACCGAGACCATTCGAAAGGTGCGGCCACACATCATACAGTAGTTGGATCACGGCAAAGCTGATATCTACATTCCAGATGCGAACGAATATGGACCCGCTAACTCCCACAACATCGACTTTGGCCCCTGCTATATCACATATCGCTGAAACAGCTACGACGCTTTCCAGAGAATTGGAGCAGAATTTACCTTCTCCCAAAGATCCTGAGGTTGACAAAAGGAAGAAACAAAAAGAGACAGTGCGATGGGTCCTTGATGCACCACGACGATTGCAGCAATTGATCATGGAAGGTAGAGTGGACGAAGCCATGTCGGACTGGGACATTGTGCGCGGGCTTCTGGACAAATGGAAGGGAGTTCAGGGAACGGAAGCCGTGCAACAGGCATGTTTAGGAATCCTCCGAGAGGTTGATGATTGAAGCCCCTTTGTCAAATGTTTTCGTCGCTTCATTTGAGATGTGGTCATTTGGAGCAAAACATTAACCCTACTGCTGCTTCGACGATAGCGAAGCATGGATAAAGAGACGATAGGCTCCTCGCCCCCAACGACCAGTGGCCGAGGGGGCTTGATATGCTTGCCTGAACCTTCGCAAGTTCAAATCCCTCGCTTTTCTTGGGATTACGAAATTGACCTCGTTCTCATCAGTAAAGTGGGGGATATGACACGAATTGACTCTAGTTAACGAATCCACTGCGTTGCAATTCTGCATCTCCATGTCCGGACTGTAACCGGCGGGAGGATTCTTGCTACAGCTCGACGCCCTGCAGCGGTACGGAAAGGATCTCGCTTGCCCCAGGGGATTGCATTGCCGAAGGCGAAAGCCATGGTTCTTGGTCTCGGAAAAATGTCAATACATACTTCTGCTACCGGGCTTTTTAGATCCAAGGCAGACAGGTGTCTGTCCAGCTTGGCTCCAGAAAGGTGTGTGGAAGGTCTCTTGGCCAGAAGGATTTACGACTGGCAAGGATGAAAAGATGCAAGCACTCGAATTTCTTTATCTGTGCGGCAGGCGGCAGCGACTATTTTCGCAGATCCAGACGCTCGCAATCTGCACAGACCGTGTCTGCAGTTGCGTCAATTAGTTTCCGCGAAATCCGCGCCGCCAAACTCAACGACCATGTTGGTGTTCGATCTGCTTACCACCAAGCCCTCTGGGCGTCAACTTGAATCCAATCGCTTCTGCCTCGCTCTATGCCCAATATGTCAATGGCTAGCAGAATCAACGCCTTGTGCATGCATGGTAGGAACAATACTACAAAATTCAAAATCGACAAGGCGAATTCACCTTATTCCGGCCTTGCAACCACGGCTGAAATCGAAGTACATGCCCATGACCATATGCATCCATGATTCATTGAAGGACAGATCGCTAGAGCTAGCTCTCACGCCTGTTTGGCTCCAACGCATTCGCCAATTCTCATTGACTCCCGGCATAGTGGAACAAATATGACCATCGCAACGAGTCAATGCGAGAGTCCACTCAGCCCTCTGCTCTGCCCGCCTGATGCATCATGCAAGCCCATTCGATCAGATAATCACGCCTCCACTCAAGAAACGCCACACAAAAGCCAGGAACGCTAACTCATGCAGAGCCATGGCGTTGCATATGAAACACGTGCCGTGATAAGTCTCTTAAGCGCCGCTAATTAACCATCAATATTTCTTGATGCGGACATTGCTACCTTGTCTGCAGCAAATTACACCTCGAAGCAATTTGAGCGCTAGTACCATCCCTTTATGGAGCCCCTGTCCGATGCTAGGAATATCAGTGGTTGGATCGTTTAGCCGCAAGGACCTCAACAGAGTGCCCGTCCGGAGAATGAGGAAGTATCCACCTCAGTCAACCCTCTTTCATGCACAACAAGCTCGATGAACACGCCATGAACGAATGTTCGGATGCAAGAGCTGGGTTGACGTTACAATCGATTGGATCATGGAGAGCTATGGAGAGAAAGAGCTCTCGTATCTATGGCGGAAAGAAGTACTTCCAATTGCTTGTTGAGCCAACTGAGAGCGGTTAGGGACGGAATATTTTGCAGATACAGCTCTCCAACGTGTTTGGCCCCGCGAAGAATCATTTCCGAGAAGCTTGGATTCTGCCTCGCGTATGAAGAACGCGTCTGCCTACTGGTGACCAACACGCATCGCATCCAGCATTCATGTGGAGACCGGCCCTTTAATTTGGGTCGTGGTTGTTGTCGTCACATCGCCAGCCGATACGACATCTAAGGAATTACCAACCTCACCGATGGTATGTCGCACCAAAGTTCTTCCAACAAGACGAGACGGGCACTCTCGCGTAGTGGCATGAGTCCGGGCTCGCCCCTGTTCAGGCATTGTCGCGTGGCGGTTGGAAGCAAGTACGGACATCGCTTGAGCCTTTGTCGAGAGAATGTCGTAGCTGGATCGTGCAGCAGAGCAGCGTTTTCTCAAATAGGTTATTCCTCCCAGTCTCCTCCATGATAAGCTGTGTGTGGAATTTGGTCAGTCTCTAGGAACGAAGGCTTCGGTTCCTCGATCGCGGTCAACTCGAAAGACCTTCACTAAACCAAAAGCAGTACTTCTCAAGAGTGGCGTGACTGTACCGTCAAGACATCAACATCATCTCCCAAGAACCTGCACGGATACTAAGCTTCAAATACGTGCGAATCTCATAGCCAACACCATTCCAGAATGTTGCCCTCCTTCTCTCCCTCCTCTAGAGGGAAGGAATCTTTGCATTCCTGCTGATTGGCTGCGAGGACTGTGCAGACTGAATATACTGGTGATTGGAACTGGTTCGTGCGATTTGTGTTGCACGACATACGTGCTTGTGACCACGACCACGATTCGACCTCACTGCTTGCCCTGCGCGCCTTCTTTCATGGACGAAATTACGGCATTGAGAATTTTGCAAGCAGTTTTTTTCGGTCAGCCTCGTTGTGGAGGATGTTCGCTTGTCCTTTTTGAGCCTTAGGATCGTCATGAGATTAATCTGACAATCACGTATTCGGTATCATGGACTACCTTGCCTTGATGTTTATGGCGAAGAAAGGCTTTGAATAACAGCTCTTGCCGTGGCTCACTTGTACCCAAACACCGTCATGCCGAAGAACTTGCCGGCATGGAGGACGGGTAGCCAGGCTCTTGAGGAACAGGTGAAAGGGAGAGATGACACCTTCCCATCGCCCAACGACCACATCTCCGACCCAAAAATCATCCCTCCTCCGCGTCCTCATCAACAACCTTGCCAGCACCCGCCGTCGGCGCCCTGGCCTCCTGCTTCCACCACAACTCGGCCAAAAACTCATCGCTGCTCGCCTCCTCGATGCCCTTATCCTCCCTCACCTTCAAGAACCGCGGGAACCGCATACTCAACCCCCTCTCCTCGCTCACGAGCCCAATGGCCGCCGTGTACGTCGGACTCAGAGTTATATCCGCAAACGCAATCTCCCACACCTCCTGCGGCTCGAACCAGACGTCCGGCGTGCCGCCGTACTCCACGTAGCTCGGCCGCGAGATGACATTCGCGCGTCCCGTTTCCGCATCGGGATCGGCGTCGGGGTCGTATTTCGCGCGGTGGGCCGTGTAGAAGGCGTCTGTGAAGCCGGACATGCATTTCGTCACTGCGACGAGGGTCCCCGTGGTCGGGTTGCGGACGGCGAGGAGGATGGGCGACCACCATTTCGATTTGCGGCCTGAGCCGTGCCAGGCTGCTACGGGGATCAGGTCGAGCGTGTCGGCCGAGGCGTTGTAGTCCTTTTTCACTTTGAGCCAGGAGTCGAGGCGTTTGTCTGGTTCGTAGGTGGAGAGGAGGGCTTTGCGGCGGCCGGTGGTGCCTTTTTCTTTGGCTGTTGGGTCGTCGGTTGTGGCGTCTTGGTTCTTGGTTTTGGAGCCTCTTTTTGGTTTCTTGGGGGTTGGTGGTGCTTTCTTAGGGGTCGGAGGTGTGCTGTCATCTAGTAGTTCGGGTTGGTTATCTAGGATCTTGACCATGATGCCTTCGCATTTAACGTCCGTTGCACTTTTGAAGAATTCGAGGACTGCCTCTGAGTCTGCGGATGTGGCGTCGAGATTTTTGACCCAGGTGAAGTGATTCGGGATCTCGATGAACAGGCTGCGTAACAGGTTTCTCCTCTCCCTGAAAGGCCTGTTGAGCAGTTCCTCGCCGTTCAAATACATCAAGTCAAAAGCGAAGAGGCAGACGTCAATCTTGACACTGTGGACGACAACGTCCTTCCTTGCTCTGTTTGAGAGTGTCTGAAAAGTCTTCAGATCACCGCTCTCCTTGTCGATAGCAACAACTTCACCTTCCATGATGAAGCTACTCACGCCTTCGCCACGGATCTTTGGCACGAGGGCGACCAAGTCGGGATATTTGTCTGTCATGACTTCGAGATGTCTTGAAAAGATCGTGACTTTCCCTGTTTCGTCGCAATGCACTTGTGCTCGCTGGCCGTCGTATTTGTATTCGCAGCTGAAATCCCTGCCCTGCAGCTTTGTGAGCATCTCGCCGAGATCTCGTGTGATGCTCCCCAGCATCGGCCGTAACGGTATGTGTAAAGCCAATCCGCATCGCAGGAGCAGCTCATCGCAGACTCCAATTTCGAGCAGAGTTGGGACGAGATCGTTGTAGTTTGGTCTCCGTGCAAAACAGGCTTTCACTATCTCTTCGGTCTTGTGGTATACTTCTGCCAGCTCCTCCTTTCTCAACAAGGCCAGCTCGCTCCGAGGTTTCGTCGTGAATGTAGCTCCTGGCGGCCGCGAAAGCAAGAAGGCTCTTCCAAGTGCGATCAGCATTGTCGTCTTAACAGCGCCAATGCGCAGATGCTGCACGAGCGTTCGAACGATATATCGACTTTCTTCCGCGCCTCTGGAATCTTGAATGAGTCGATCGACCAGTCTCTGTTTGGCCTCTTGACTGCCTTTGCCCTTGCTGTTTGCAATCTTGACTAACGAGTAAAATACGCTTTTGATAGTCAAGGGTTTCGGTTTCCGCAGTGTAAATGATTGTTTCTTCTTGGCTTCGAAGGCAACATCGCCTGCATCGCCGTGTTTGTCATTGAGAGCCTTGAGACTTGCATTGTCCAAGCCGCAGGTTTTCTTGAGAGCCTTTGAGATGGCGGATCCGCCCAAGCCGAGTTCGAGATCGATGTAGGGAGGGGATATGGAGTTTGTAGCGAGCCAGACCTGGCACTGTTAGCTGTGAGCATTCCTAGTTGGTATTACATTGCATACTGCAGGTAACAACGATTCTGGATCGCCTTCGATTATGCATCTCAACAGATTCACCAGTGTATCCACGATCTTTATCCGACTGGTTGTGGCATTGATGAGAATGAAACATCGTGTCAACAAGGCGTATGATGCATTTCCTCCCTCCGTCACCCAGTGTTTCTGCAGATCAGGTATGTATTTCGCGGGATCGAATGTAAGAGGACTCTCGTCGAAAGATATACTCGCGGTCACTGTGTCTTCTTCTGCTGCTGTTGACTGAAGTGATAGCGTTCCTTTACTCTTTTCTGAAATTCCTGGTGCTTTGCCAAAGAACGGATCTGGAGCGACGACGGGCTTTGATGGTGGTTCTTCTCTTTCCTTTATAACAGCCTCTTCAGCCCTCTGTTTCGTCTCCTCCACAGAGTCTCCTATCCCGCCAGATTTAATTACACTCTTGCCATTGGCTTGCGCGACCGCTCCTTGATCCTCCTTGTCCCATTGCTCTTGCAATTGCCTCGCCAGTTCTTCATCTGACAGAACCGCAACCTTTGAACCCTCCGCATATAGATCATCTTCCTGCTCTTCCCCTCTGCTATCTTCTGACGCGCGCGTCTCTCTGGAAGACGCGTCTTCCTCCTCAGCCTTGATCCGTTCGACGAGCGGGCTTGCAGGTGGTTTCGCAGCTTCCTTCTGTTTGGCAAAGAAGAAATCCAGGCTCCGAATCGGCTGGCTTGATGCCTTGTAGTCGTTGGTCTTCCGTTTCTTTGCTGGACTACCCATTTCTGCGCAATTGACCAAATGGACTATGCCTATGAATCAAAGTCATCGTCATCACCATGAATGAGCTTGGATCGCGAAAGGATCTCCGCTCCTTGCAGTACGCTTCACGACCGCAACACCAAGTCTCGTGGTCTCCACTCCGGTACCATCACAAGTATTCGTATTTTTGATTGTATCGATGTTAAAGGCATACTTCGCTGTCCTGACGGGAGTCCACTCATGACCAGAATATTTGCTGCTTGAGAATTCCTTCAAGTTGTGATCTCAAAGTAACAACGGGTATCTTTTTCCTCACTAAGGTAAAAACACTATCGGGAATACCCTCGCGTTGCTATCACAATCACAATGGCTGCTTCGACAATTCAAGATCTCCTCTCCTCAACACCGCTCGAATATAGCAAATACGAAGAGCTTTACACGTACTTCCACGCAAATCCAGAGCTCTCAAACTGCGAGAAAGAGACGGCGGCAAGATTAGCCGAAGAAGTGTCTAAATTCGGCGTCTTCGAGGTTCACAAGGATATCGGCGGACATGGTCTTGCCGCTGTGTTCAAGAATGGAGATGGAAATACGATATTGCTAAGGGCTGATTTTGACGCTCTGCCAGTGGAAGAACAAACAGGTTTGCCATACGCGAGTACGAAGAAGATGAAGGATGTGAACGGGAATGAAAAGAATGTTATGCATGCTTGTGGTCATGATGTGTGTTGTGCCAGGTGAATATGAATTGATGATTTAGCTAAGTAAAGCAGGTGCATATAACTTGCCTTTTGGCTGCGACGGAAGTCCTTATTCGTCTAAAGGACTCGTGGAGCGGAACATTGATCCTCTGTTTCCAACCTGAAGAAGAGCGTGGAACTGGGGCACAAGCAATGGTTGATGGTGGATTATACGACAAAGTTCCAACGCCTGACTTTGTCTTGGGCCAACATGTCATGAATCTGCCTGCCGGAAAAGTCGCATCGAAGAAAGGCACGATCATGGCTGCTGCAGACTCATACAAGATAACTCTATTCGGACGTGGAGGCCATGGCAGCATGCCGCACATGACCATCGACCCAGTCCTCATGGCTTCAAATCTCATTCAACGCCTCCAAACCGTGGTCTCCCGCGAAACGAATCCAAGTGATATGGCCGTACTGACAGTCGGCTCCCTTCACGTCGGCCATACAGAGAACATCATTAGCGATCGTGCTGAGATTGGCCTTGATATCCGCAACGTATCGACTCAAACGAGGGATAAAATGATTGCCTCAATCAAACGAATGGTGCATGCCGAGTTCATTGCAAGTGGGTCGACGAAAGAACCAACCATCGAACAAACACGAACGTTTCCACGGACGGACAACGATGTAGATATGGCTTCCAAGCTTGCCGAAGCATTCTCAACGCATTTCGGTGAACACTTTGATGCCGATACGGCTCGTGTCAATGCTTCGGAGGATGTTTCGATCTTGGCTACGAGCAAGGGAAAGCCGTACCTTTTCTGGTTCTTTGGGGGCACAGATGCCGAAACTTATGCGAAGGCCGAGAAAGCAGGGAGAATATATGAGGATATACCCGGCAATCACTCTCCCTTTTTCGCACCAGTCATACAGCCGACTTTGAAGACTGGCACCGAGGCGATGTGCGTGGCAGCATTGACATTCCTGAAGAAATGATTGATAAGGAAGAACCAATGTGATTTACAACGCGATGGGGCAGACCAACCTCATCCTGATGTTGGCCAATTCTTTGACAGTATATCTACACGCTAAGTTTTTCTTTCTCTGCCAAATAGCCTACCTGAGTCTGGACTTTCTCTTGAACGATATCTCGCGTTAGCCCAGGGACATACCTCTTCTCGACATATTCGCCCTGATATTTGGCTTCGACGGCTCAAGTCTGGAAATTGGTGCAATGCCGGATTATTGATTCTCCTCGACCGATTTCCGATGTTCGTTTTCGAATGCCAGTGAAACACTTTCAGATCAAAACTCCATTCAAGCCAACGGTCCTTGCGAGAAGACTAGGTTGACGAGTTCATTTAGCTCTGTACCAGTCTGGAATTCAAGTCTTTGCCAACGATACTGCAAGGTCAAGCGTCGCTCGTTCTTGAGTATCCGGCACTTGAGCCAACCCCTACCTGTGATGTGTGACCCAGCCAACGGAAGACATCATCGTCTCGTCTGCTTTGGTTGACGTCACGCGTCGAGACCTCAACACCGTCTCTCCCCCGTGACTAATTGCTTCGGTCATATAAAGCTCAATGTAGCGACGGCCTCGAACCCACAAAGCATCACCTTTACGCCACGGGACCTCCCACCACGACGCTACCATGACCAGCCCAGGCACGGCGACGACAATGGCACATCCACCTCAGAGAGTGAAGTATGTTCCCATCCTGCTTATTACAGAAGCGCGCTCATCCTTTACTAGCACTTACAACAAGACTGTGGAAGTCGTTGTGGGCCCAAACGAAGAAAGCTTTCTCATCCACGAAACAACACTCACGGCCACTTCCAAGTTCTTCAGGAAAGCAATGAGCAGCCCATGGAAGGCGCAGCGTGGCGAAAATCCCATAAGACTCGCCGACGACTGTCCTGCGATATTCCAAGTTTACGTCCACTGGCTCTATACGGGCCAAATCAAACATCCAGAACCTTGCAACGACGATCCGTGCCAGGTTGAGCCCACGGCACTGATTAATGCAAAGACTCTCGTATTGGGAGATGTGTTGATGGACGCTGCCTTCATGTTCGCCGTCGAGCAGACAGTCATTCACAGAACCTATTACATGTGGCTAGACGGTCCAGCAGAGCAGTACATTTGGGAAACCTCTGCTCCAGACTCGAGACCGCGACGCCTCGTTCTGGCAAATGCAATGCATCGCCACGACCATGAACTAACAGAACGCATCAAGCAGAGCCATGAAAACCATGTTCCCGGCATGTGGGCGATAGACATGTACAATGAGGTTCTGTTCGCTAGAATTGGTGTTGGTCGTGATCCGGTCAAGCTGGCGCGCGAGGTCATGAGGCGTGACGCATCCCTCAGTAGAGCACACGACAGTTTGGAGGGTGCAATGGAATGGATTCAGAGACAGCCTAAGGTGGAGGAAAATGATTCTGAGAATGGTTGGCTAAGAAAACGTGCTCGGGTGGACAAATAGGCTGGAGGCGCTGAGGAGAGCATCCGACAAACCCCATTATTTAGTACTCTTTTCTTATCCTGCTCGGGTGGAAGAGCATCACCTTTGTCAACCTATCCAGCGTTGCTACTCCACATAAGCGCAGGATTGCCCATACTCGTTCTGCCAACCACTTCGGGATTTGGGCGATTTTACCGTCAGGCTTTGCAAGTGCCTCTAGGATGGCTCACGGATAGGCAGAGTTTTATGGGAATGAAAAGCACCTTCAAGCGCCCCTTCGCTTGTGCGTCAAAGAATGTAGAACAAAGGGTAGATTGGGCCCGCCGATGGTCAGATCTTTGAGCCTGCGACTCTGGAGTTAAATAAAACTATACTCGGTCCTCGTTCGCTGTCATTGCGTCGATATTTTACATTGACATCAAACCCAGTACAAGCATCGCACCGGCTCCCAAAATGCCTCCTATGCCAACTTTGCCAGCTCCACTGCTAGACGTAGCAGCAGCACCACTTCCACTCGTCCTCGATGCAGAGTTGGTCGATCTAGCAGTCCCAGTCATTGTAACAACGCTTCCCGAGCTAGTCCCAGAGGTTTTCGCTGTACCCGTGCCCGTAGCTTCCGTCCCACTCCCACTAGCGACCGCACTCAACTTCTCCAACCCAGCCGTAATGGTAGCAGGGAAGAATGCAACATCAGTTCCATTCAACGTAGTAGTCTCAACCCCCGGGAAATTTGCCTCCGAGCCTCCCATTGACTCCGTGCACACAGCACTGCTCGTACCGCTTGTGTAAACAGTACATTCGTAGCTCAGGGTGAAATCAGACTCTGTGATCGAGGCGCCATAGATGGAGCCTGATTTCACACCAACCGTGACGCCGGGACGGTAGCCGCATTCGTCTGCTTCGAGGGAGGAGGGGCAGGTGAGGAGGTATTGGGTTGTTGTTGGGTTTGCGGTGATGACACTGGCGACTAATTCCTGCTTGTCTGTGTCTGGGAGGAAGAAGTTTATGGTGGAGGTACTTTGGGCTGTTATGAGAGGGAGGAGGGAGAGGATTGCTGTGGTGAAGGAGAGCATGATTCCGATTGTTCCAGCTGTTGTTGATGGGCTTGTATTCTGAAGGTGGTGTTGCTTAGAATAGCAAGAGAGCGAAGATTTGAATGAGAGTGAGAGACTTGAAAGGAGCGACGGGAAAAAGGAGATGTAGAAGAGATTGAACTCGAAGAAAAGAGGTTACACGCGACGGAAATTGGATCGATGCCGTACTGAACCAATGGCTGTACTGCTGCAGCACTTGCCTACTAGTAATAATCATTTTCAGGGGCCGTCAGAGACGGGACGAGTAAAGAGTAAGCCGGAGATGCTAATTTTAGATCAAGCGGGAATCAAGCTTCGCCATCTCTTCGATGCGTCTCTACTCCGTATGATCATTGGCACACATCATGGGCGTTGATGTAGATGGCCCAGGTGTTGTTGTTGATGTTAGGTTGAGGACCTGACAGAAGAAGAGACCAAAATGCGGACGGGGCAGAGCTCAGATTCCAAATCGGGAAATTCTCTCTTCTCCGCAAAGTATGCAACCACCACCCCGCTTTCACCATTTGCAAGAGACTGTCATTTGAATCTTGGCCTCGATTGTTACAATTTCTTCTTCACTCTCTTCAAAGAAAAATGCCTCCCAAATTATTACTCCGCAGGCTAGAACCCGTCCTCCGCCGCTGTATGAGCACAGCTCCTTCTCCCGCTCCAATAACGACGCGAATCCTCGAAGCTCCCCATACCGGCCACATCAAAATCCTCTCTCTGAACCGACCGCAAGCTCGAAATGCCATCTCGCGCCAGCTCCTCCAAGACCTAAACCACGAAATCGAAATCATACATTCTGAACCTTCGGACGGGCCCACGAGAGCTCTCATCCTTGCAAGCGGTATCGATTCTGCTTTCTGTGCTGGCGCAGATCTGAAGGAACGCTCGACGTTTACACAGAAAGATACTTCTGACTTCCTTGCGCTGTTGAGAAAGACATTTGCGCGGATAGAAGAGTTGCCTATACCCACATTGACGGCATTGCATGCTCCGGCCTTTGGTGGAGGACTGGAATTGGCATTGACAACGCACTTGCGTGTTTTCGCTAGCACGGCGACTGTCGCGCTTCCCGAGACGAGGTTGGGGATATTACCGGGCGCAGGAGGCACACACAGACTACCTAGTTTAATTGGGCTACCGCGGGCAAGGGACTTGATACTTACAGGACGGAGAGTCGCGGCGCCAGAAGCGTATTTCATCGGTCTTTGTGATAGACTTGTGGAGATCAAGGAAGGTGAAGAGGGTAGGGCGAGAGAGAGGGTACTAGAAGAGAGTATAAGTCTCGCCATGGAGATTTGTGAAGGTGGACCAATTGCTATACGGCAGGCTCTGAGGGCTGTCAATGGATGGAAGAGAGGGCAAGAGGCGGAGAACGAGGCTTATGAAATGGTTGTGGGTACGGACGACAAGCGAGAGGCTTTGTTGGCGTTTAAGGAGAAGAGGAAACCTGTGTTTACAGGAAGGTAACCTCCAGAGGTACAGAACCTTACACTCGAGTAGAAGTTAAGGAGGCCTTCAATGAAGTAGGTCCACCGACTGGCCAGGAAACACCAAGCTATGTGTGAGCATCGCTTCTGGACACCGCCAGTGCCATGGGTGCTTGGATGCAGTCTCTCAAGACCTTGTTTCCCTTCCATGGCCTTATTTTCGCTTGCTTGATCTGATAAGCAACAATTGGCAGATGGGTCTGTCATTGATACTCGTACTTTCTAAGCATAGATGTCTAGGGTTTCCCCTATCTCGGTCGCTTTAAGACCTGTCAGACGTTGAGTAGAAACAAAGTGAACAGGAAGATCGTCTCCTGTACTCGTATCTAGCACAGTATTATTCAGCGGCATTCATGACGATTCTTGATTACTATTAAAAAAGACTCGAATTCGGCTCCGAAATCACGTGTCACGCTGTGAGTATGTTGCACCCGAGACCCGAGCTACGCAGAACAGTACGCACCAGCTGTTGCACGTATCTGCACGAATATCGAGGACTCGTCTCGAGCATGGCAGAACATCACTATTGGCTGGAGAGGCACCTTGTGCTGACTTCACCCCAACCACAGATTGCAAGTCGTATTAATCAAACACGCCAGCGATGATACAAGCAGTATTCGACGATACAGCGAGCTTACTCCGATGTCGATGGCGATTCCAATTTCGATCTTGGATATTCGAGTCCGTTGACCGCAATTCTCTCGATGTCTACTGACTCACATCGTTTTCAAGGATGCAGTGGTCCCATTCTACTACTGGCCTAACCGATTGTTCCGGGGACCAACAAACCATACCGTGCCACAAATTCTTCTTCTTAGCTCTGCACGCCATGAGAGAAATGGAAAGGATTTGCCATAGATGCTGACACGAATTGGCCAGGGCTCTCATGTGCCACTAGACAAACAGCGAAGGCAGCGGAGGTCGGCCTCCGACAAGCGAAAGTGTCTGCTTAACAACCAACAACCGCAGTTCGACGAAGGTGAGTCATGAATATGATGATGGGAATGTGGATGTTTCTTGGGCACGCTAACATCGGCGTGCGTGAACGTTGTAGCCTTAATGCAGCTGGCCTATCATGAGCTTGATGCTATTATCACGATTGTACTGCAGCTGAGCTCAGATGATCATACTATCTCTTCGTTTCGGAATCCCGTGGAGAAGAATCCGATTGCGATGCCAGGCAATACTTACGAAGTTGTGAGCAAACAGACATGGGCAGAAGCAGAGTATCGCGATCTCTCCATTCTCGTCGCGTCAACTCTTCCGTTCGGAGTTCTATGGAGCCATGCGTAGAGCGAATGACGACAAGGACGGGAGCTTTATGCATGACTTAGTCAGCGAGGTGGGAATGTGTGATGCAATAACTTTTTCCGTTTTAGCCTCAGAGTCCATCATGCTCGGCGCCAGGGCCAGCAAAGTTCTCTCGCTCCGGAACCTTCGGAAATCGGATCGCAAGCTGCCCAGCTTAGATATCATCACGAGCTATGAGGTCTTTGTATTATACTTGGCCTTGGGAGCCCGCTGGTTTTGATGTCGCATTATATATTCATGCTATCTCGTACGCTCTTGCTTGTTTGTCGCGTTGTTTACTCCCTCAAACTTACAGAGCTTCACTAATAAAGCTTGCGACACGGTACATCTTGACGAAGCTAGCATCTGGATAGCTTGAGTCATTTACTGCTGTGAATAATCCTCCTCCCTTTGGAAGACCTCAATACACCCGAATAATCCTTCGACCTACCTAGATACATGCTCCGAAAGCATTCCTCCTTCCTATACCCAGCGCTTTTGCTAGGCTTGCCTCTAGCACTCGCCTCACCTCATGGCAGCGATACGAGCGGACATTCACCTATGGGAGGCATGGGCATGGATATGAACATGGCGCATTCGAGTTCGAATAGCTCGACTATTGACCCAGCGCCTCTGAGCTATTTCCGCCTTGGAGAGAAATCGGCTTGGATCTATGGACACATTGTTGTGATGACGATATGCTGGACAGTCGTTCTTCCACTCAGTAAGAGTCTTCCCTTAAGTGTACACATCTTTCCTAGGCTAATGGATGTCGTAGGTGTTATGTTCAGCATAGCGAAATCGCGATTCACTTTACCCTCGCAGGCAATATTCTTCATCCTCAACGCGCTGGGTTTGTTCTTAGGCACGGTCTACAACGCGAGAACACCAGATCTTTACGAAAACAATGCGCACCACAAAATGGGTTGGATCATTACATGGCTCGCACTGGTTTGGGTGATTATGGGCATAGTCAACACGTATGCTAAGTATGTGAGCGAAAGACGGCAATCTGGGCAACAGATTTCGCATGCGAACTTGGCTCGTTATGCCCGAATCCACCAGAGCCCTGAGATCCAGGATGTGAGGTGGTCGAATGATTCTGGTCAAGGCACTGAGCGCAATTCAGCTTCTCTCTTTGGGTCCCCGGGCGCCGAATCTGAGGATCGGAATTTCGACGAGGCGCTTCTGGAATATAACGATGTTGATCTGGGAGAAATCTCAGATGAGGCTGAGAAGCATAGCTTTTTGCGAAATACTCGCGTGGACCGCTTTTTGTCGCAAAATATTAACCGCATTGCATTCGGCAAGACGCTGGTTGTGAACCGTATTCTGTA
Source organism: Venturia effusa (assembly GCA_007735645.1). Classification (NCBI taxonomy): domain Eukaryota; kingdom Fungi; phylum Ascomycota; class Dothideomycetes; order Venturiales; family Venturiaceae; genus Venturia; species Venturia effusa. The sequence goes on along the minus strand of CP042190.1, from coordinate 500,504 downwards.
TACTGTCATTGAGCGCATGATCATACTCATGGGCTGGGCGGCTTTGGCAACAGGCGTCATCACATTTAGCGGCATCTTCGTAAGTTCCAGTTATAATATTATTGACCATACAGAGCCCTGCTGACACGTGACATAGCGAGGCAGTGCCGTCTTCAATGGCCTGGCGCACTGGATCAAAGGCGGGATCTTTTTCTGGTACGGTCTCTACACACTCGGTCGCTGGATGGGAGCTTTCGCAGACTTTGGCTGGGCATGGAATATCAAGCCTCGTGGCGATCTAATGCCAGCCTGGAAAACCCGAGTCCCCAGTGCTGATTTCGTCGAATCCTTCCTCATATTTCTCTACGGCATTAGCAACGTGTGGCTTGAGCACCTAGCCGCTTGGGGCTCCACCTGGGCTCCTGAAGATTATGAGCACGTCTCAATCACCATCCTCTTCTTCGGTGGCGGTCTCCTCGGTATGCTCATCGAATCAACCCGTATCCGCGATCTGCTCTCCTCCAAGATCCTCCTCGCGCACGAAGAACAAACTGCACATGCCATGAATACGGAACAAGATCCCAACTGGACCGCACCGAACCATTACAAAGTCTCGCTCAACCCACTCCCTGGTCTCGTCATCCTCCTTTTAGGTTTGATGATGAGTTCCCACACCCAGGAATCGATGATCTCTTCCATGGTCCACAAGCAATGGGGCACCCTCCTCGTCGGTGCCAGTCTGGCAAGAGGCGTCACATACATCCTCTGCTACCTCAAACCTCAACACTCATATCTACCCGCGCGGCCGCCGAGTGAACTCATCTGCGCCTTCTGTCTCATGGCCGGCGGTCTGATTTTCATGGCGTCAAGCAGGGACGTCGTGATGGCTATGGAGTCGAACGGGTTGGATGCTATGTTCGGGTTCACGGTGGGCATGGGGCTTGTTGCATTGGTGATGGCGTGGGGCGTCTTGTGTATGGCCGTCAAAGGCTGGGCTGAACGCAAAGAGAAGAAGGCGGTTTTCAGTAAAAATACTGTCCTTGGTGCGGCTGCGTAATGTTTGATGCTACATCTGGGAGTTTGGAAGAGATGGAGTGATAATGCAGATGGATTACGGTTTTTGGATTGGCGTGGATTGGAGGGAGGGAGGGTGGGAGAAAGATATACCCCTGGTTGCGTCTCTGCACCTCACCCACTCCTTTGTTAGGCGTTGTGCTGGGTTTCGGCTTGGTCCTTGGCGTCGCGATGATTCACGAAATACCTTACACTACTTGAGCGTTCTTGGGGATCGCTGCTCCTTTTGATTAGCGGGAAGTGGTAATGTTTATGAATGATACCTTTAATCGAATCAGGTCTCAATATTCCAATCAAGTGTACCTAGACAAATGCATGCAGAACGTGAGTTAAATGTCAACATTTGGCCATTTGGAACATTGAAATCTTTGCTATGAGACACATCACGTGACAGTCGAGGGATGATGGTTTCACGAATACGCATTCGATAGTACCGTAGAAAAATAAGTAGTCACTTATATTCTAGTCTTTTTGGCTTAATTGATACTGTATTCTGTTTGAGTTCCTGACAGATGGGATTCTCAGTGTGATAGTTTCGTGCAGAGAGCTTGTGTGGTCCGAATCCCAAGATTGAGACAGCTTTTGAATTAGCCAAAGCTGTGACATCCCAGGCTATTGACGGCGTCTCTGTGACGACTTTACTCATTTTCGTGCCCATATGCTACAGGTGTTTGGACGACCTTGAAAAGTACCTAATTCATCCATCCACTTCCTCTTTTGAAACTCCTCAACGCCTTACTGGCAGCCTGGAGGCCACCATGATTGAGCTGCGTTTCTGCATAAGCGATTGCAGCATCTACTTGCATCTTTTCTCGATGATGTTAGATCCATGCTCGTCGTATTCCTTCTTCGAGATCCACATCTGCTATGATTAGCATTTCCGTACATGTCGATCACCATCCGAAACAATATGCTTACCTGGTGGAAAGTGCCCAGACTGCCCAATATACTGCCACCGATCCAGCTTGCATACTTTCTCTCCACAACCTGGCCCGAAGCCTGGACTCTCACTCTTGGGCCAGGGTAGAGCACATTGACCTCGTTATCGATGCGCCGTACCAGTCCTTGGAACAGCGAGCCGGCGCCACAGACGACGATGTTGTTCAGGAGAGTTGGCCGAAGCTCTGAGTCGACATTACCGACGGCCGCTTTGACTAGCATAGGAATTGTGTGTTCAGGCTTAGGTTTGGTGGTTTCGGAGTCCACCAAAGCTGCGTCCGCATCGAACAGGCCCTCGACTGGGAAGAATTTCTCGGCGCCGAAGACCTGATTCCAACCATCTGGCATCTCAAAAGGTCGATTTGGATACTGCCTCGCCCGCTCCTCATTTCCTCCTGCCTTGAGGCGCCCCGGCTGGTCCCACACCTGCACTACCGACTCTTTGAACTCAGTCAAGACGCGCTCCTCTTCCCACTGACGGAAGGAGTTCGATGGCGGCTTTTCAAACTGTCTGTATGTTGCTTGGGAGGGCTGGCCAGCTTCCACGGCGATCTTCGACTTGACCATGTAGTGAGGCACCAAAGGAACCACAATCTGTTGCGAGGCAAACATTATGCGAATCTGCTTTGAAATCCAATTGCCACCCAGTGGTGATGAGCGAACTCCCTTCTTGAGGATTAATCCTTCATTTACGGGAGAGACCTGGATTCCTGAGGCGCCAATGTCGATTACGAGTGCCGTTGATTTGCCTGACGAAAACCTGAGACGATAATTAGCGGGCGTGCCTTGCCACTGTGTCAGTAGTTCGCACCTACGCTGCCAGTACTCCACTTCGTCCTAGCCAGAACGCGGGGACGCCCCAATTCTCCATTGCATTCTCGATTGCCTTTTCTCTTGACTTGATCGATGTCTTTCCAGGTTCTGTCATAAGCAATGGACTATCCGCCATTGGCTTCTCGTATTCATCCACTCCCTCCATTTCTACGTCGGCATCGCCATTTGCATCGTTGAGACCGTTTGTCTTTGGATCGCTAGGCCGAGGCCCTGTTAAGCGTGAGGTAATCGAGTACTCCCAGAGTTTTGTCGCAGTGTCCCAATCCTCCACCCAGTCCTCTGAGCCACTTCCAGCCAAAGGGTTCCGAATTTCGAGATTGGGTAATGGTGTGTGTAATTCGTTCTCGCCGAAGAGGAGCTTATTCTCGCCGTTCTTGGAAAGGGAGCCGTAGTAGGTTGGGACCACGGACTTTGGCGTATCTTCGCCAGCGAAACCAGCGCGCGTCGTCGAGTAGCCTGGATCTAGCACGAGGGCCGATACTTCATCTATAAAACATGGTGGTCAGCGCGAAGGTAACGCGATGCGACGAGTTGAGGACGCGCATACCTCCACCATATTCCTGCGTGGGCGCAGTAAATTGATTCGGCATTGCCATGATGCGCGTGAAGCTTGACAATTGAATGTAACAATTTGATGTATGATTGCTTGTGTGAGTATGTAGAGGTTGGAATGGGCGCAAGTTGGGGCCTCAGGCTGTTCCTGTTCACTGGCAGTCCTGTGACATTGAAAGCCGCATCGAATCAGAAGATGAGGATGAGGACGCGTGGTTGCCTCAGGATTATCATGTACTGCGTAGGGCCAATTAAGGGGTAGGCTAGACTCGTGAGCATTTACTATCTGGCAACTTCGATATAGAACACCAAATCGCTTCTCCTTCTCTTCTCCAACGACCCGCTCTCTTCCTTTCAAGCTCGTTCCCACACTCGGGGATGCTTTGCGCAGAATCACCACCATGACGTGGCGACACTCCTTCCGCAAGATCTATTGCCTCGACACGCTCGACACGCGCTTCAGCATACCGGCAAATGTCCCTCCAAAGCATGCGAATACAGAGCTCCAGGAGATTCCCGCGATACCAAATTTGTCGGAAGAACGGGTGTCCAAAAGCAGACCAGATGGAGCGCCAACCCAGTCTCTCCCAGATGCCAAACCATCGTTATGGAATACCTGGGAGTTTTACGTCTACTATTTCGTCTTCATCACCTGCGTGCCTATGATGTTCAAAGCGGTATACGATGTCTCGCAGTGTATGAAGTTTCATTCTGTTCCTATGGCATTTTTGCTGATAACATGTGATAGCCACTCATCCTTCATATCCAGCATATGAGCATTTGCTTTCTCCAGGGTGGATTCCTGGCCGTAAAGTTGTAAGTCAATACAGGGAGCATCGCAGTGGCTTCATCGATGCATGAACACCTGGAAATTGGTTTAGTAAGAATCGCCGTTTATCCTTAAGATCGATATCATTGACATTGTGACGACTGTGGATTTCAAAGCCGCCAGATACTTAAGTATCACCATTTACAGTCAACGGAGATCAAATGGGAAGACATAATCGTGATTCTTAGGCCGGTGTTCGACGAAGCCACTGTGGCAGCACTCTATATCACTAACGACTGACGAGATTCAAGGACAATTCTGACGGTCAATATGCTTCTGTTCGCGATAATCTGCCATATTTGCTACTTCTTCTGACTATTCATCCACTTTCCCGAAAGGCCTACGACGCTTTCTGGCGGACTTCCACATACACGAGCGTCCGCCAAAGTGGAGGAGGAAGAGATGATAGCCTCACCCAAGGTTTACCCGCAAATGCGGCTGCGAGCATTCGTCAAGAGCAGCGTCTATCTTTCGACTTTTACTTCGCATTTATCCTTATTGCCGCTTTGCATGGCTTCTCTGCTTTGAAAGTGGTTCTTATCCTCTGGCTGAATTACAAGTTGGCGAAAACTGTTCCAACGCAATATCTAACCTTCGTTACCTGGACATTCAACATTGCTATCCTGTTTGCAAATGAGTATTGCCAAGGCTACAGGTATGCCACCGTTGCCATGGCATTGGGTGCAGGGGAAACTGGCGAGACTTGGGGGCACTGGCTTGACGACCACGGCGGTCTTCTTTCTCGATGGGAGGTGCTGTTCAATTTGACTGTCTTGCGATTGATAAGCTTCAATCTTGACTACAAATGGAGCCTGCAAAAACGTGGTGGCGATGCAATTGAGGTTTGTTGCGACTACCATGGGCAATGCAGATGAGCACAAACTAACAGCCCAAAGAAGAAGCAACTCGATCCAGCAAATTTATCTGAAAATGATCGAGTCCGAACACCCGCTCGCCCAGAGGACTATTCCTTTCGCAACTACATTGCCTACGCCTTATATTCGCCTCTATATCTTGCTGGCCCAATCATTACATTCAACGATTACATCTCGCAGTGCCGTCACCAGTCGCCAACAATCCGTACAGATCGCACGATTCGTTATGCGATCCGCTTCATCGTTGCACTGTTTTGCATGGAAGTCATAGTTCAGCACTACTTGTACGCCGTCGCCATTTTCAACGCTCGGCCCGACTGGAATCTGTTCACGCCGATGCAGCTCACCATGTTGGGCTACTTCAATCTTCACATTATCTGGCTCAAACTGCTCATCCCTTGGCGATTTTTCCGGTTGTGGGCCCTGGTCGATGGCATCGATCCACCTGAAAATATGGTGCGATGCATGAGTAATTCACCCTCGACTATCAAATTTTGGCGCGGATGGCACCGAAGTTACAACAGATGGCTCGTTCGATATTTATTCATTCCACTCGGGGGTAGTATCTCCACCGGATGGAAAGGGACAGCCCGCTCCATCGCAAATTACCTCGTCATCTTTACCTTTGTTGCCCTCTGGCACGATATCAACTTGCGACTGCTGATGTGGGGCTGGCTAATTGTTCTTTTCATCCTCCCTGAAACCATTGGGAAAATACTGTTTCCGGAACGCAGATGGACAGGTCACGAAACTTCGTACAGGATCATCACGGGAATTGGTTCTGTTGGCAATGTCTTCATGATGAGTGTCGCAAACCTTGTTGGATTTGCAATTGGATGGGATGGATTAAAAGGGGTGCTTGCCGGAATTGCGGGGACTATCGAGGGGAGAATTTTCGCCATCGTTGCTTGTGCGGCTGTGTTCACAGCGGTGCAGGTCATGTTTGAGATCCGGGAGGAAGAGAAAAGGGACGGGTACAAAATAAAGTGTTGATAGGAATAATATGACGTTCAAGTGATTGTGACATATTCGTTCTAGGTTTGCAAAGCGAGGGCAGTGACTGTAACGAATATAACTAAGAAGCAGACGCGACATTACAGAATCTCGTGTTGCTAGTCCACAGAAATGATTGTGCGTCGGTTGATACTATCTCGTCAATGATTCACTCGACCAGCGCATACCACCGCACCAATTGTAGACCGCAAGTCAGGAACAAGCAAGTGCTAAAATTGTCCAGACCCTGCGTTCTTTCTTTGTTCCTGGTGCCTGGTGCCTGGTGCCTGGCGAGATCTCCGGCTGTCGGATAATAGAGACACGATCCAGCCAAGAAATTTTCGCTAGGGGAGTCAACTCGGAAGCTCACAGCGAAGTCCTTGCTATGAGACAACGACCTATGAACAGTGACCATACAAGTCATGAGAAACTCACAAAACTCATGTCCACTGCGGCTGAGGCGTTTCATTAGGTACGTGGTGAGATGTCATTGAGGCTTGATGGCAAAATCAATGCGCGAGGCTGGCGTTCCTGGACATAGACCCTGTCAGAATGCGGGCGCTAAGCTCCAAAAGCTTAGCCTCACGTTTCCCTGCCAATGAAGTGGGGTGCGTCAGAATGTCGAGGCAGGTACGAGGCTGGGAACCAACCTCCATTATTCATTCACTTTTACCTACCACCAGAGTTCGTACAGGAGATAGATCTAGGAAACGTCAAGGGCTAAGCAAACCTTTCTCCAATTCTTCCTCCCTTCACAAACACCCCCCAGCATACAATTCCTGACCCTTCAACAAGCAGTGTCAACACTCCGAGCCGACAACAAACAAACAATCGTCGTATCCTTCCCAACGCCATTCTTTCTGAAGAGACAGGAAAGAACGAACACGATCCACGCACTCGAGCATCGACACCTCTATTTTATAATCTCCCGGCCCTTCGGGAGCCGCTGGAGTAGTTCAGCTGAAGAAAGCAAAGGCGGAAGTGCAAGCACTTGGACAAGATGGCGAACACAAGATTTGCGGTTGGCATGCAAAGTACGGTGGACAATGACCATTCTTGACAGAGCGCAGCTAACCCGCAATTACAGGATTTATACCGTGGCTTGGTTACCATCATGTACTCATGCTTCTGATAGCAGTTGCGATAATATTACTATGTACGTCACTCGCTTGTATAAAATGAAGAGCCAGTGCTAACAAGTACCAGCACTTCTTCTCGCAGGATGTTCCTCGACGTCACCATTAATACCGGGCATCTTTCTCATCTCCCTTTACTACACGCCGTACAATCCGGTGTATGCTCCGTCGCAAGCATCGCCGGGAACAGTCTCTGCAATCAAGAACATTGTGGGCTCAGCAGTGCTAGAAGTCCGCGTTGGATACTTCGGCATTTGCACAACACCAGATGGATCAGGATGGCTGTGCTCAAACAATGCCACGGCACTCTCACAGCAAACTGCGCCAGGTCAAGACCCCCTAAATTTGATCTGGGTGGCGCAAACCTTCAAAGATGCGGTCGTCTTCCCATACCTCTTGTGAGTAACATGCATAGTTACGCACAGAGACACCGCCAACTAATTCTCATAGAATCGTCGCCCTCATCCTTGCCTTCGTGTGTTTCATTCTCCTCGCCACATTCCCAGGATGGCACTACGAACACGATGATCTCACAGGTTCGGACATTGACGTCAAGCCGTTCCCCTCCCGGCCAGTTTGCCAAGTCGCCCTCGCCCTCATCTTCATCTCCAGCGTCTTCGTCCTTGTCTCAGTCCTATGGCAACACACAGCCTCCGTGGCCGCCTCTACGATAGCGCAGGACTTTGGAAATGGCAGCGTCAAATCTGGCGTAGGCACTGCAGCAATGATTCTCGGTTGGTTCGGATTCTCGCTGCTGATAATAGTTACCATTGGATTATTGGTTATGCTTTTAAGTATGAGTGTCTTGGATAAGCTGACGGGTGACTAAACACCTCTGTCAAGCGTTCTCAACTCCATCGCATCTTGTTCCTTATCTGCACTTTCCCATCTTCTTCGGTAACTGTCGGCAAGCGGGAGCATAACGGCGGCGTTTTTTCTGCCTCTTCGTTTCTTTACAAGCAGCAAGTTTGCTAATGCTCTTTGGCGAAAGGCATGGCGAGACTCCAGCATATCGCAGATGCGCAGACGGATCTCTCAGCACCATCAGTTCGCGCACGTTACATACCTGAATCACCGACAGAATTGGTTCAGTCTTCGCGTCGTAGGAAATTGAGACGGATGCAGCATTTTGGGCGCGAATAAATCGATGTTGATCGTCTTCGTTTTGCAAGGGCTGTTCGTTTTTGGGCGCCGTTTGGGAGGCATGGATTTAAATTAGATTGGGCCAGTGGATGAGAAAAACGCTCCTCGTCATACGGGTCGAGCGAATATGCTATTGAAGAATAGGAGGTCATGACACGAGTATGCCTTGTAGACGCGGGATGAGAATGAGGGATGAAGTACGAGGAACCATTATATCAAACCAATCAAATCGAGTCGACCCATCGATTTATGAGATACTCATCCCATGATCACCGAATTTTGAGAACCATCCACTCCGGTCTTTTATCAAAGGCAAGACCATGATGGTATTCGAAGTGTCCACGTTCTCTGCGAAGCTGGGAAAAACTCGCAGGGCATCCAGGGCTGGGAGATTTGAGAAAAGCTGAACCTGCCCTGAAATTGATAGCTCCACTAAAAACCTGACTAATCCTTGGCGCGAAAATCCCCATCAAAACCAAAATTCTCCTTCGCACCCCATTCCCCCAATCCATAAAACTTAAAACCGAACCCTCTTTATTCACTATGAATTGACTTTCCATCGATATTCGTGGGGGAAAAAGAAGGGGAGAATGAATGTTGTTTTTAACAAGTCGTCCGCTTACCACTTGCCGGCGTTCGATGCCTATACTCGCGGCGAGTAAATATTGAGACGTACATACATGCCTTTGCGCGTTCTTTTTTGTGATGTGGGGCGGTTGGAGGGGAGAGGTGGATGGTGATTGTAGTGAGGATGGGGATGAGGACGGTGATGCTTGAGGGCTTGTGAGTTCAATTGTGCTTGAGTGTTTGTGAGATTGGGGTTGTTGGTGGTTGCTCTCTTAACATATTGGCTTCGTTGACTTTCATATATGCGCTTATCACCCACTACTGGACTCAAGCAGAATGAGCTAGGTTGGCATACGAGTCTCCATGGTTGACTCTGGTGATGGTTGCTCTCTAGCAATGTTCATTTCACGAACTCTGCAGTCGCGGAGCCATATTAGAACGCGCTGCTGGATACATTGCGAACTACATCCGCGCCTATCCGCTTGGCCGGCAGTCTTTCTGTCGTCGCTGATGAATTGGGGGAAATGGTACGGTAGGTCTCCTCGTACTGGAACGATAACATCAATTTGAGCCAGGTGGATGTAGATTTTTGGCATTATAGAGTTTAAACCCGGAAATTTCATCGATAGCAGTCCAGAGTCTCGAGGCGTACATTGTAAGCGAAGTCTTTGAGGTGTCGGCCGCAGGAATGGCAATGAATCAACAACATCGTGATGGGATATGGAGCTGGCACTGATATGAGAATCCGTTAACTCATGTAAGGTGATGGATACCTATCGAGTTCTCGTATCCACCTCAAGCGAACAAATCACTTTCTGTCAAGGCTTCACCGGATTTCTGCTCCTTTGATCCTGAGTTGCTGCACAGTCTGACACAAGTTCTGGACCTCGATAACTAGAAGGACTTCCCACATAAAGTCATTTAGATACTGCATCTATGTTGTGTAGAACCTATGCTACAATCCAGTGGACACTTCTTCTGCCATCATCTCCTGACTCCGTTTCCATCGACTAGAGTGTCGTAAACTCCGAAAGGTAGTACATGATTGTTGATATCGTCGCTGTCAGGCTGTTCAAAACTCCAGCGCAGAAGCATCAGCGAGAACTTTTTCTGAGAAAGATGCTCTGACTGTAGCGTTCGACTGGGATCCCAAAATATCAACCTGCCCGCTTCGATGTAATCCATGCTTGACGATGTCGTGGTAACATGCGCTTCATGATGTGAGTATGGTATATTCAGTTCGTGCATGTAGACGAGTTTGGTAAGCATATAAAGAAAAACTTATCCGTTGTGCCTGTCCCGTTCAAAAGTTGTGGTTCTTTTTCTCCCCAAACTCGGTCTTCCCGCAGGTCATTGGAATGAAAGCGAAGTATGGGCTTCGGAAACATGTCACATCTTTGGCGACAGAATCTTAACATCAGCGTAGGCTGATTGATACCGATATCTAATCGATAATTCGTATTTCTAAAGCAAAATAGGAGGGTCGTTGCGTATGTGTCTAGGTAAGCCTCGCGACCAGCCTTGTCTTGTGAGATGGAATGTTCTTGGCGAACGTCACATCGTGCTTCCCAACCGAGACACCGTACTGCGCCCTTCGACAAGATCTCTCTGTTTTCTCTCATCATAGACACCTTCTTTGAAACTCGACCTACGCATAGAAGACGCTGGAGTGCCGTATACACGGCAGTATATCTATTCTCCCTTCGCCGCGAGCGAAGTGATGATGTATTCGATTGATCACATCGCCTCAACTTGAACCGGCTATCTCTTCTTCCAATACTCCCATCAAGTATTTCTTTCTCCTTCTAACTCATCTCTATTTCGATGATCCCCGATGACGAACAGGAGAACTACGAGCTCTTCCGCGATGCTCTTTCTAGTACTATTCTGCAGAATCTAGCGCTCGATACACCAAAGGAACGACGGCGAGCCAAAGGCCGCCCGAAGAATGGGAAGAGTAGACATACTGTAGCTCTGCAAGCTAAGGCGGTAGGGCCAGAGAACATGGAAGACGTTGTCAACTCGAACGACGCGGAAGACCTCGCAGACTTCTTAGAGGTAAGTTACATTCTTAATCTCTCCATTTGCTGCCATAGTGCACCTTTACTTCATACGGCACTTCTATATAGTCGAGAACAGTCTCTCAGTTGCAATTACGGCCCACAACGGCTTCGTTCCTGCTGAATCCTCAATTGAATTGCCAGAATCGCATGGACAACGATCAGAACTGAGAGACCACGAGAGAACGGAGCCTTCGATCATTGGGTAGCGGCAATATCACTAGAGTGATGGTTTCCAGTGACTCAAATCTTCAATACGCTAACAAACCACAGTACCTTTCCTCAGAAATCTTTCCCTCACTCCCAACTACTCTCCGAAGCCTTTCCTACGCGAATATCCAAGACGAGCCATCTCTCTCAGAAACATATAGCGTGCCATTGACTCTCACAGACACGGAAACTCTCCTCACCACCTTGCCTCCCTCCGTCTCCGAATCTCTCTCAACTTACGCCCTTATACCAGACACAGACTCGCTCGCCAATCTCCTAGCACCTATATTGGAAAATTACATCACAACCGCCTCCACGCCACCACCCTTAGACAGAACCTCAGCAGCACAGGCAACAGAATGCGAACTCTGTGGAAGGGATCATGTTGGATTGAGTTACCACCATTTGATCCCGCGCAGTGTGCATGCGAAGGTGCTAAAGAGGGGTTGGCATAAGGAGTGGGAATTGAGTAAGGTCGCTTGGCTTTGTAGGGCTTGTCATAGCTTTGTGCATAAGATCGAGAGCAACGAGAGTCTGGCGAGGGAGTGGTATACAATTGAGAAATTGGCAGAACGGGAGGATGTGAAGAAGTGGGTACAATGGGTTGGAAGGGTCAGGTGGAAGGCGAGGTAAAAGGTGGTCGTGGGACCACGGTCTGGCACGATGGCTGATGGCATAGAAGAGGCAATGCATTGTAGAGTATTCTCGCCGATGTCTTGCTTAACTTCATCACCTTACATCCGATATACTCGTTCACATGTGGACGTGAAAGCACAAATGGCATCGATTTTGGGCCTCATGACTGTATGTGTTCTCACGCGATTAGACTTGCATAAAATCCAAGGAATCCGCTCCTGTTTCTTCAGCAGTCGCTTGGCGTGAAACTTTATCACTGTAATGATGATAACAAGGGTCTTACTTTGTACCGTGTTCTGGTTGAGGAGCGATCCAGGGTTTGGCTACCATACATCGACTCCTCCACGGTCTTCTTTGTCACATTAGCTGCCCTTGCTCTTTAGGCGAGCACATGAAGAAGGCGTGGATCGACTGTATCGTGATTCCTGCCAGGATCGAAATGACGAGGTTGTATACCTCGGTGTCTCAGTCTCCAAATTCGTGTTGGGTGACACTTGAAGGAGCTCTGCGAATTGCGGCCAATCGAGGATGGCTTAGAGAAAGGCTGGACATCAGAATATACACCATTTGAGGCCACAAAGATGGACCTCTTCAAAACTACAAAGCTGTTCTCCTTCTCGATCATTGTTACTCTCTTTTCGCGGTCAAAAATCACTTGATACGACTTCATCTCACAGATTTCAACCACTCCGGGCCGTCGCCGTGATCTAGAAATTGGCTATAAAAGGTATTCATCCCTGGAGCCTTGGAGAAACAAGCATGCTGGAACTTCAAAAACATGGAATGGGACGGTGTTTCGTTCTCTCCAAGAGCTGATAGGTCACCTCAGTCCGCGACCCAGACTTCGGGACACCATGGGTCGATGATGGATGGCTCTCTGATCGAACGTGGTATAGAATGGTGATCGTAACTTTGACGATGTTGGTGGTGCTTGTCATCATTATTTATCTGTTGTCGACTTTTGGTCGAACAACGAATAGTAAGGGCAAAATGGGAGAGAACATTCGGATCATTTGCTCCAAGCTAGCCAATCCGGCAAGGTCAGTAGTCCGGAATTTCGAGAAAACAACCTGCCACATAAGAGCCAGGTATGCCGCGCAAACGCAAAGTAGAGGAATATGCCAGAGAAAAAAGAACTAGTCCTACATGAGTGTGCACTTTGCATCCACAAATTCTTCCCCGAATTGATCCGCCAATGCCATCCTCTCGTTGAGTTTCTGCTTTGCCTTGACTTCTTCTGGAAAGTATTTCTTCAGAAACGTGATCAAATCAGCGTCGATACATCCTGGCGAACATTAGAAGTGTGTGTCAAAGTTCCTGATGGGTGCAACTCACGACTGTCAGCCATCATCACAGCTCCATCTTCGCGACATAAAGGACAACGTCCTTCACCTTGTCGCTGCAGCCTGATCAAACAGCGAATACAATAGGTATGCTGACACCGTAATCGAACAGGGCGCCACGCAAGCTCTGAGCAGACGGGACATAGGTAGTCGTCCAGTGATGGTACCACGGAGAGAATGTCTGTTGAGACTTGTGCTGAGAGTGACTTGGCGATGTCGACTGTCAAGAGTGATGTTGGGAGTTGAGAGGGAAATGTGGATTTGATTGATAACGCTGTTCGCTTATCGAACTCTGTCTATCATCAGTTCTGCAATTAGGAGTAAAGGATAGCTAAGCATACTCTTCAGGATTTTGGTCATAGCGGTCTGGTTGATCTCCACAAATCGGATGTTCCGCAATAACCTCGAGTTGATAGCCAGGAAGGACTGCAAAGCTGCCGCACTCTCAGTCTTCTTGAATTTTGATAATAATCCTAGCTTGTGAGCTTTCTCCACAAACATTGAGTATCTCTTCTGCGCTGAGGCAAAATTTTGCGGTCCATGGTCTCGTTCATTCGTGGCAAAGAAAACACGGGAATCGACGTATAGCTCAAACACCTTCCGCCAGCGCGTAAGATCTTGCTTTCCTTTTTTGTCTTGCGGGTCTGTGGCTTTGGCCAGATCTCGTCCGACTTTGGTGATGTCGCCATGTAATTTGTCCCTTTCCGTATTCTGGAGCTTGGCGATGCTGGAGAGCTCATTCTGAAGTCGATCGAAAAACTCCAAGTCGGTTGTGAGTGGCACCTCAACTAATCTGTGAGTTCTTGACAATCTGTTTGCGCGATTCTCGGGCAACCAGCTCTCCGATATGCGATCTGACGTGACTTCTGGAGCATCACCAAGGCGGACGTCAGTCAATTTAGCATTAAGAGCAAGCTCATGTATGTAGCTCTTTGTCTCAGGTGCCAATCGTGCATCGAACGGCTCTCCTGTCTGCTCATCCACAAGAAAGAGTAACATAGGCCGCACAAACACCTGCCGTGATATGGGAGTCCCGTTTTCAGTTGTCCTTCCCCGTGTTGCTCTGTCTCTGAACTCATATCGAAAAGGCTTTTCCTGGTTGTCATCTGCTTCCTCATACTCCCTCCGAGCTATTGAAGCGCGTCTCTTTTCATCAAAATCCAGAAGTTCTTTGAGCGTCGATGGATCCAACCCTATAGAAGCAAGCTCCCGCTTCACCTTCTTGATGCACTTCTTCAACTGGCCATAAGAAAGAGCAGAGTCGACCCACTCGGCAGGAAATCCGCTATGCTCCAGGTAATGCTTGAATTCATGCGCGAACTTCATCGCGGGTGTTCTTCTTGATATCTCGCCTCGAGCGGCGCGATGGAGGCTTCATGGAGGATATCTTGATAGGTAGACAAGTTTTTTGGGTGCAGAATACATGGCATCATGCAGGATGGCCTACTCGACCCTTATGACGGGAAGAGAGCACGCGACTAAAGTGAGAAACTCGTGCGTGTCGTGCCACAGGGGATGGCGACGATGGTGGCGAAGTCCACGCCTTGTCCCGTCTAAACCTGGAGGGGGTTTGTCAAGCGATTCTACACGAGTCATTATGCCAGAGCCCGTATTCAAGGCATTACTCATCGCAAACCTCGTACCCAAAGTTGGTGGTTTCTATGAAGCTCAACACTGCTCTTGGTAGTTCCTATTGCTACCAGGCAAAATGGGCCCCAACCAGAGCAAGAACAGTGGCAGCAGCAATGCGCCCGCTGCGAATATCAAGACAAGTTACTACGAGCTTCTAGGAATAGAAAGACAGGCTACAGAGGATGAGTGCGTGCTACAATCCTTACACAATATTCTATACACCCTCTGACGCCTTTCGCCAGAATCAAGAAAGCCTACCGCCGCCGAGCCCTCGACCTTCACCCGGACCGCAACCACGGTGCCGAACAAGAAGCAACAATCCGCTTCGCTGAAGTGCAAGCTGCCTACGAAGTTCTATCTGACCCCCAAGAACGAGCCTGGTACGACTCTCATGAATCTGCAATTCTTCGTGGAGGTGAGGGCGGTGGCGATGAAGAAGAACACTTTGAACATAATGTTCGCGTCACGACCGCCGATGAGCTCGATGCTATGATGGGCATGTTCAGATATGGAGTCGACTACTCGGACAGTCCCAATGGTTTTTATGGTTTCGTGAGGGAGGTGTTTGAAAAGCTGGCCAGAGAAGAGCAGGTTGCTGCTGAGTGGGAGAATCTAGAGATACCGGACTACCCGAGCTTCGGACACAAAGATGATTCTTACGAAGACGTGGTGAAACACTTCTATGCAGCATGGAGTGGGTTTGCAACGAAGAAGGCATTTGCGTGGAAAGACAAGTACCGGTTGAATGAAGCCCCAGACCGGAGGGTAAGGAGGCTGATGGAAAAAGAGAATGCTGGGTTTCGAGCAAGTGCTATCAAGGAATTCAACGAGGCGGTCAGACAGTTGGTGAGCTTTGTGAAGAAGAGAGATAGACGATGGACACCAGAAACAGAGGATCAGCGACATGCGGCAGCGAGGAAAGCGACAGCTGCGCAGGCTGCAAGGCAACGTGCTGCTAATGCTGCGAAGATGGCAGAGGAGGTGCCTGAATGGACCAAGATTCAGTCGTCGGACGAGCAAGACGGTTCGGAAGAAGAAGAAGAGTCAGAGCAAGAAGAGGAGGAGTATGAGTGTGTGGCGTGCAGGAAGACATTCAAAAGCGAGAAGCAATGGGAGTCGCATGAGAAGAGCAAGAAGCACCAGAAATCAATGTACGCGTTGAAGAAGCAGATGCGCAAGGATAATGCTGCGCTGGGTTTGGATGAGGTCGACGTGGACAGTAGTGGTCCCAGAACACCACTAAACGAGGAGGACTATCCATTGGAAGACGACGAGGCTGGAGCAGATCCAATACCCGAGGCGCAAAATCTGGACATAGATGATGACAGCAACAACGGCGAAACCCTGCCAGAAGACGATGATGTCGAAGAGAATGATTTATCGAGGACACCGCCAGAGACATCCCAAGGCAACTTAGATTCTGATTCGGACTCTCAAGACTCCGACTACGCCCCTCGAGAACTAGTTGCCGACCGTCTATCCTCAACGAATCCCTTCTCTGGCCCCGTCTCTCCACCCAAACCTTCCTCCAGCGAGTCTCCCATACCTGAGAAGAAACTAGGCAAAGCAGCTCAGAAACGTCTGAAGAAAGCAGCCAAAGACAATGACACTCCAAGCGCAAGCGGATCCGCGGATGGGTTAAATGCTGGTTCTACTGAATTTCAATGCTCAAACTGCTCGGCGCCTTTCCCGTCTAAAACGAAATTATTTGCCCATCTCAAGGCCAATCCGGGACATGCGAAATTGATACCTGCTGCTGGAGGAAAAGGAAAGGGAAAGGGGAAAAAGAGGTGACAGTGAAGTTCTGTCAGTATGATAGTGGGAAGCAAAAGTTTTGATTTGGGCATAGCGTGGGCGTTATTGGATTCAACAAAAGATGTGGCCTAGTAGGATTAGTGCAGGAATATGATGATACCCTGGGTGTGAACATAGAGAGAAAAAGAATACGATTATTGGACTATTCGGTATGAGAAACCCAATTCACCAGAAAGTCGCACAACACCCTGCATAAAAGGGTGTAGAAACGGCAAGGTGTTTTTACACGAACCTTGGAACTCCACAACGAAGCCGAAAGCAATGTTGTGAGATCGATGGTGGTGATGAGCGCAAGCCCGATCATCCATAAGACGTCCAAAACAAATCGTCTTCTACAATTTTTCATCTCCATTTCATATTCATCGTACCTGGAAGACATGGTGGATTTTCTGATTGCTTTCAACGGCAGTCACAAGAGACCGATTCTTGGATCTCATACTTCTTCTCCAAGTCGGGGCTCAAAGACGACCGCGCACGCAAGTGGCGAGCTGTAGTATGAAGGTTGTCGCAAAACTGAGGTTTGAACCCCATCTGAAGCATGCTCCGGGCAGTCATTTTCTCTTTGCGGCCATGAAATCGGGAAACAGCTGATGACTCTTTACATGCACTCGGTGTAATGCTATTCCGAAGTATAAAGAGTGCTAGGGCTTGCATGAGCCATGCTTCACGTACAGGAGCACGATTTATGACGAGCAGTCTTGGTATGTGGATGCGTCATCCGCTGGTAGAGCCGCCTAATATGAAAGCATAGTGATGAGGATGCCCAGACACTCATCATTTCTCGCCAAGCTATGAATCAGTCGTCGCCCTCAAGACGGCTGGATCATTATCGATTCTGGCCACCAGACACTTGAGGATCTACACAAGAACTCAAGTTCACTATCACTTTGACGTAACGACTGCGTGCAATCTCCTGGAACAACTCCGGATGATGTAGCTGCAAAATGCTGACTATTGGCATGTCAGCATCCGTAGCACAGTCATTGAAGTAGCATTACCTCGGAGCGAAGCCACCAGGCGTATTACAAGTCCACCGGTGCACCAGATCCAGCCTGCCATTCTCCCAAAATCGGAATTGCGTTTCTCCACCATCGTCACAGTTGAACAGCTCTGAACCATCATATATTCCTTGACATGACTATGGCTCGGCAACATTCTTAATGCCGTCACAGACTTCATATCTGCCAAAACATTTGACGGAGGAGCCGTGATAGGTATCAGCGAAATCGAAGATGACAGTACAAGAGCTGGGGACTTCTCGATTTCGGGGAAAGGCAATCTTCTGAAACCAGAGGTCGTTAATTCTGAAGATCGGATTTGCCGAGCCGATGCAGATACCTCTCTTGGTAGGACCGGCCTCCGTGTGTAAGGCGAGTAGAGCGAGCATGGAAATGTAAGGAAGAGAATTCAGGGGCCACATTTCAGATGTCTTGCAAAGGTTGGAATGATCCGATGAATAGCTGATCTTAAGAACGTTTCAGCGACGCTTCGCATAATTATAGAGGGTAAAAGCCTGAGTCTTCAGCTGGGTGCCACCTCTATACGCACCACCGCCGTTGTAACACAAGTACTGATATGTAGAACCATGCGGGCGAGACTTCTGCATGAAGGCAGCCAGCGCTGGGATCTCTGACCGTAACTGGTACACTTTGACCTCAATAAATATAAGCCGACGATCTTTCTAATCGTATAACGATTGCCTTGCGACTGTACGATTAACCGTGTTTGCTTCGAATCAATAAAGCCAAATCACCCAGCCGAAGGTTGCAACGATATCTTGTGTGTAAGGTCCGGATATCATGTTACACCCTGGGTACCACATTGGTCTAGAGACGGAGGTTTGCTTTGGCGTAGCTTCTGCGACACCTCGGACGATCGCTCTCATTGTGCATTTCAGACATCGAGCTATCCGCTTGAATATCACCACCTTAGGAGTCGAGAGAGAGAACGGAGGAGACATGGTCAAAGTGCACAAAATCTGTGACAAGTTGTCGCATTGCTTTTGCAATAATATATTTTTACGCGACGAATGCTTGTTTGACCATCTCATGGAAGGAGTGTCACAGTCAGTCTCTCGTGCTTGGGTATTGATGCTATGAGGAGGAACGACAACATGGACAAACTGGTGATGGTGAAGGGATATCTCAGACAGCATTCGCTAAAAATAGGGGGTGGGTCGCGCCAAGTAGCGCCTCGGCCCGCCCTCCAGGGTCTCACCTTCGGATTCTTTCTTTTTTCTCCTACACAGTACTTTTCTCCCCAACCACCGATAAGATGAAACATGGAAAAAACAATCTGAAGACGACTCAAAATCTAGTGCCAGCTTCCGACCATCAGATCAAGCTTTTCAGGGCAGGGATCGGCTTAACAATCGTGGGGCAGGATGTGGCGTTGTGGCTAACAAGCGCGCAACGATGGGTGGCAGGGAAACATTGGAAGGCTGAATGTCAACAGGGAAGGCTGTAAACACTGTATAAGTATCGCCTACTTCTCCTCGTATTATTTCTATCTTCAGAACATTACAAACAACTCCAGCGACATCCATCAAGCTCTCTTCAATCATCTATCGAGCATATCAGCCAGACTTCACAACAACCACACTTTCAATACACGACCGAAACTTCGATCCCTATCACACCGCACTCATCAGATCAGTAGCATTGATCACTGCCGAGATCTTGCTATCTCATATCCCCCCTCTTATACACCACATCAGCCATCACAAGTCAAATATCCATCATGTTGTCACTCCCATCATCCCTCCTTCTCTCCATCCTCATCCTCACTGCACCATCCCTCTCAGCGCCTGCGCCGGCACCTGTAGCAGCAGACGATGGAATGTGGCACCCAGCAGGTCAAGCTCAAGCTTCCACCTGGGCACCAACAGCCGCAACTCCTACCACACCTGGGTGGAAAGCCCCTACCACCACCGGTGCGGGTATTCCCTACTCTCAAATGACTGTATCTGCAGTGGATGGTGTAACCGCTTCGAAAGTCACCACACCGCCCGTCGCCCCAACTGTCGCTCCAAATGCTCTCACTCCCGCAGCAACAGGTGACTGGCAAAGCGCCGTAGTCTGGCCTGCCGGATGTGAAAAGTGGGCCAATCCATGCCCGGCAGGCGCTCACACTGCTGGTGGCACTGCCACGTATGAAAATGCCTTCACATCCTACACGACCTTGACCGATGCCAATGGTGTTATCACTGGAATGCCACCGAAAGCCACTATCGCTGCTGGTGTGACAGGCAAGGTCTCCAACTCGACGACTCTCGCCACCAAAGCCAGCAGCTCTTCTAAGCCATCGAACACCGGCACTTTCAGCCAGCCGTCATCGGCCAGAATCACATCCGGCTCGAACGAAGTCGCAAGGTTTAGCGTCTCATTCGTGCTCGGTGCTCTTGCTCTTGCTGCTGCTGCTACAGTTTTGTAGTCAGTTGAAGGTGAGTAGAATAGACTTTACAATCTTAGCCAGGCGTTTGGGATCCCAAGCGGGAATTGTATCTGGATTAGCGGGAGTTCCGATATCTCATGAGCATGCCACGAGAATGAACCCAATCTATAGAAATTAATGATAGTAACCGACTTGTAAATATTACATAATAATAATGAAAATAATGTCAAACAATTGCGTCCCTCCTTTGCCTCTTGTGAAGGGTCGTCAAAACTCTCATGTAGTTGCCCTCCATTGGTGGGCTCTAGAAGAATCCATTGGTCATCGTCCCAGTACCTAGTAGGAACGTAATAAGGCCAATTGCCACCACCTTGCAGTTTCCAATTAGCATCGTTTCTCATCTGTTCCATCTTCCGCGATGTGATGCGAAAAGCCGTCTTCGTTTCGCGTGGAGAAGGCATACACGACTACCTCACGATCAGGCGTAGGACGATTCTTTTTCTGCTCGTTGGGTGGACCTGACCACCAAAGCAGAGATCCACACTAATCGGCCGCCCTTGATTAGACCTCTCGACGAGAAGCTTCCATCGTCTGCAGATGGTAGCATACGAAAGAGATCGTAACAATGTTGCTCCAGCACGGACAATATACCGGTATCATTGCAGAAGTATAAGCTACAGCACCGATAGGTACTTTAGGATCGATATCTTTAGCCTGATTGGTTGCAGTCAAAATGCTCGGTCTAGAAGCTCTGGAATGGAAGCCCGATTGTTTCGAGGGCTGAGTGTCTGCACAGAGTGTCTGTACAAGGGATGGTAAATGACTATGATGCCTGTATCGATGAATGTTGCGGTTGCTGATTGAGTTACATCTTCCTTCGACAAATACCTACTTGTCTATCATGTGATATGTGACGTCGGACTTCAGAGAACAGTGAGTCGACCAGAGACAATCCATGTCCATACTTATTCGACGACCGACTTCTTCTTCCCCTCCTCCCAGACGCCCCCAGCATACTACCGTATATAATCACCAAATTCAACTCATACTCGCAGTATAGACGTCGCTTTGCATTGCCATCGGAACCACCACCGCGTCCCACCATAGTTCCTTCCTACCACAACGATAGCCGTCACTCAAGCACAGCAACCATCAATCGACCCATCGAACATGGCCGAATCTCACAAACCACCCCCAGGACCGCATACACCCGCTCCCCTCCAACCTTCACGTTCTCCCCCCAATTCTTTGACGCATCCTCCCCCTTCTCCTTCTCTGGGCTCCCACAGACCAAGCCTAACTGAAAATCTACGTGCCAATCCTACGTCTCCAAGGACGCCATACCGGAGCCCAAGTTTGAGTCAACAGACATTGCAAGAGCTCATGAACAACCCTCCCACCATGAGCTCCTCACAAGGTGGAGCAGGAAAAAGTGGAAAGAGCGAGTTTGCTGGAAGAGATTGGCGAGACGTCAAGGTGGGGGAAGTCGTTGATGAAGAACTGGTAAGGTGGGTGGAGATGGAAACCAGTGTTGAGGAAGCCACCAATGTTCTCATCGCCTCCGGGAGCCCGAATGTGGTCCTGCTGAGGGAGAATAGAGATACACACGCTGCCATTGGAACATTTGATTACACCGACCTCAACTCATATCTGCTTCTCGTGGTTGGCCTCGCACAACCAGAGGATCGACAGAGTTTCAAGGAGCTGGCGCAGAAGGGACGTGAGGGGAGACCGATTCCACTGAAGGATGTCAAGGATCTGGGGAAGAAGGAACCACTGATTACTCTGGCACAAACAGCGAGTTTGACCAAGGCTGCCGAGATCTTCGGGAGTGGGATTCATCGCATTATTGTGGTGAAGGATGGCACGCGGGAGGTTGTGGGCGTGCTCACACAGTTGAGGATGGTTAGATTCTTCTGGGAGAATGGAAGGCATTTTGAGAGCATCGAGAGGCTTTATCAGGCCACGCTCAGGGACTTGGATATCGGGAGCAAGGAGGTTTTCGCTATCAAGTAAGTCCCTGACTGCATCCTAGGGGAGATGATCGCTAACATTGAGGTAGTGGTGACAAACCTTTGACTGACGCGCTCGAGCTCATGAACAACGAGGGCATCACTTCATTGCCAGTAGTTGACCATCAGCAGAATGTCATAGGTAATATCTCTCATGTGGACGTTCGAGTAAGTTTAAGATCAATTCTACTGCGAAAATGCTAGCTAATTGGATCGCAGCTGCTCACAAAGAACACTGCTTTACCACTTCTTCGCTCATCCTGTATCCACTTCATCTCGGTCATCCTTTCAGAACGAGGTGTCACAGACGGAAAGGACTCATATCCTGTCTTCCACGTCAGTCCGTTCTCGACACTTGCGCATACCACAGCCAAATTAGTGGCCACTAGATCGCACAGGTAAGTGCAACCTGAGACTGAATATGCAAAGACAGCAACTTAACATCTGCGCAGGATGTGGGTTGTCCAACCCTCCTCACCAGCCTCTTCCTCGGGACCACCTACACCCGCACTTGCACCAAGTACGCCCTTTCCACCCTTCAACGCTTCGTCCTCCGACCGATCCTCATCTTTCTCGTCGCCTCTGACTCCTTCCGCTGCCTTACCATCAACGACAATTCCCCCACAAGCTACACCGCCAAATGCCACATCCACAGCATCCCAAATCCAATCTGGCATGCAACATTCACATAACATGAGTGGCCGTCTCTCAGGTGTCGTCAGTCTCACTGACATTTTGAATCTCTTTGCCAAGGCCAGTGGACTAAATCCGCATGATCCTTCTGAGCTTAGGCAGTTGAGACGGAGGAGCTCTTCAGCGAGCAACACGAGGAGGAGCATCAGCAGTGCACGCTCTGAGAGTATAGGAGGCGGCTCTAGTGTTGCTGGGAGCAGGAGAGGCAGCCAGTCGAGTAGAAGACCCGTAATCCAAAGTGGCGGACCCGGAGGCACTGGGAGTGCTGTGGTTTGAGCGCTGTGATTATGCTGTTGCATCTGGCTTTTCTTGGTATGAATATTCCGCAAGGCGTTGGGAGGAGTGTTTTTGGCTTTCACCTGCTGATGTTGTCGGACTCTTTCCTAGTAGTGATGGCTTCATTTCGGTATAAGATGCCTTTGGACTTGACTGCATTGAGGGGGATGACGAAAGGGTGTGCAAAGCGGAGATGCTCTTTGCGACTCTTTCGGGATGAATGCATTTTTTATTTGCCAGTTCGGGACTAAGGATTCTAGTTCTAGAGTCTTGGCTCTGGCTTCGCGTTGTCTAAATTATGGTCAAAAAGTTTGTCTGAGGCCTTTTCATCATTTCGCAATATCCTGTCCGTTTCATATTCGAAGTCTCGTCCCACGAGACAATATTGGAGTCACGTGCGGCTCATGACAGCGGATATACCTTTGTGAAGGACTTATCTACCTCAGTAATTCGTTATTCCTGATGCCCTTCATTCTTCCATCTTGAGCCATCGTTCGTCGCGTTTGATTCTTGATTGTGTGCATTACTTGGCTGCTGGATACAGCATTCGCAGCTCACTTATTATCAAGCATCTCCACTCTGACGGACTCAAGACCCCATTCGAGAAACTCTATTGTCGTCTCAACGCCATCTTGGTAGAACTCTCTCCATTGGTACCCAACATCTTAACTATAACTTGTTGGCAAACACCTCTTTTCCAGCACCTATCCCACTTTCGTTGGCAGCCCATACTTATACAACTCCTTGTAGTTTCTTCCATCATGCAGCTCGTTCACGCCCAAATGTTCCAGTGTCGAAAGGAACTCCCAAAGCCACTCAACCCTACACGACGTTGCGCACGTTGCGTGGGCCTACCTTGCACTCCAGCAACCTAAACCTATTCCACTCACCCGCTGGGCAGTGTAAAGCAGTAGAGGGGAATCGGCCGCATGATACGAGAACGGCAGAGTCATGAGATTTTGCGCGGAGAGTGACTTGGGATTGTTTGATAGCCGCACCAGTCATCTTTACGATCTCAAAGCCTGAGATATAATGCAAATGCCACTGAACTATCGCCATTACCTAGACGACCTGACAATATCGTCAAAATGATCAATCATGCTTGCTGATCGATACACAATGATCGCGCAGCTTTACCAAGAACCACAAAGACAAATTGGTCTGTATCATCGATTGCTACGTCTTCTCATAAGTGGGCCATGGGCCCACTCGCCTTTTCACTGACAAGATTGGCGTTTCTGATCCTGCCCATAACCATGACAGATTCACCGTCGCCTACTCAATACCTGGTAAGTTTGAGTCCCGATGACCCCTCGCACCAGCAGGAATTATACCGGAATAACAGCTTTGAGAATCAGGAAGACGATGATCCCAATGGTCATCCGTACAGAGAATGCTATGATACTGATGGCCGATATGGCAAGATCGATCACGAAATTGCGAACGCCGATACTCCCTGGACGGAGAGTGACAACAAAGCCTTGGCATTAATTGAGGACAGGATTAAGGACCGCATTGAGAACGAGACTTGCACATTGTCAGGAGTCTATGCAATCGAAGACATTGAGAAACGACTGGCAGACAGATGGAGCAAAATGAAGTCTCGGCTTGATCGAAATCTCGAGAGCCAAGAGGTCGTTCAAAGTATGAAGAAATTCAACAGATACTATAGCACGGAGAGAGAAGACCAGGAGACGCTATACTGTCGAAATAACAAAGAGAAGCAGGCACCACTGTCATTATCCAAGCACCTGTCACTTGGACTTAACACGAAGGACAAAATGTTATGCAGCATGAAAACATATTCCAAGAATGAGGACGCCAAAGGATCTTCAGTTACTTGTTCTTCGGGAATCATCAGTTCTCCTAATGGTCTGATACTTGGCGCCTTCGACAACCATGCAAGATTCGATGGGAACCGATGGCTCACTGAACACGAAGCTCAACCAGCAGAAGTACGACAACGGCAAGCACTGAACCAGTCGGAGCTTGTGTTCCACCAGCTCATGAGCCATTTCAACCAGGATAAGGATGAAGTAGGTAAACTATCCGTCATCTGGCGTGCTGACATTACGAATTGGATCACGAAGAGGACAATTTTGAAAGCACACAAAGCGACAAACATAACTGGCTTGTGTTGGGGTAAGTTCACTGAGAACCCTAATGACGAGATAGAGTGCAAGCAATTTCAAAACCTTATCGCCACTGAGAATGGGAGTGTTGGAATGTGGCTGCTTACTGATCATCCTGATGTCTTCAAGTCGCAGATCACGGAGGTTTATACCTTTCCTATGGGCTCTTTACCTGGGGTCGAGTTCTTTCACATGGTCTTCCGTTTGGGGCCAAGGGGTGCTTGAAGGACGGCGCCGAGGTGGCGAGCAGACCTTCGGGGATCTGCAAATTGAATAGTGCATAGACTTTGTATTGTTTTCCTGAGTCGCTATAAGGTCATTGCTTCATCGATGGCTTTAGTGTCCATTAGCATCGTCTTTCAGTGACAGTTTCCGTCATTCTTACCAACCACCATCTCAATCGTCTATTTGACCTTTGCAATTGTGACTCACCACGTTTACGCCTCGATATGATTGGCGTCTCCCGCTGACTCTTCCATCTTTGATATAAAACGGTGGTGCAGATCTGAAGTTATCGAAATCGTTTCTACTCCATAAACCTTGGTAGCTAGCACCACTACCATCATCATCGCAAACTCTGTAACTATATTTCCGACTCTTGTCCTTCTAAGAACGTACACTTCAGCCAGAGAAGACGAGGATGCCGATACCATCCTCAGCCTCGTCACTTGACGTGATGAATTTAGACAGCACTCTATCTCTTGCACTTGTAGAAGAAATGGAAATGATTTGAAGCCCGAGCATGTACGGAACAAAGACAACCGCTCATGTGCTAGATGAGGCCTGTTGGCTTTCAGGAAAGCAGCCCAGACCGGTCGTGGATTTGGGAGCGACTACATAGACTCAATCCGGCGTTCCAAATCTCCCGCCATTCATCTTAGACTTTGTTCCCTCAGGATTTTCATATGGCTCCGAGATCCCACATAATGGACTCAAACAAGGATCAAGCACCAGAACTCAAGGGTCACGATCCCACCTAACAGAACTCGTCGACCTCTCGGACGTATGAGGAAGGGAATAGTATCGTCCACCAATCCAGGCATGGCCAAGCCTACAGCTGAGACTTACTCTACGCAGGAGAAGGATGCGACTCCGGAAAACTCTTCGACGAAAGACGACAATGGGGATAGCAATGATTGCGGTGGTTTTGGTGGATATGAATCGCCGCCGTTTGCTTGGTAAATGACGAGAAAAGGGGTAATATGTCGGTGGTATGAAAAGGGGCCTTGCAGTGGTTTTCGAGTCTAGATGTATCTTACTGGCTTCGAGATGTTGGTCCGCGATCTGAATGGTTCCTCGAACGTTGAGTGGAAGACACTTGGAGATGGACGGTCTCGGATAGTCTTTGCTCCGAAGAAACTATGCTACAATCTACGCTACGAAATACTACATACCCAGATACCATACCTAGTGCGAATCGAATCATGTGATACCGCGGAAAAACGTCCTGTCACGTCTCACACCAGCTTTCCCATTTACCTCTTAGTAATGCTCCAGCTGCCCAAGCACGGCTAGCCTCCTCGCTTTCTCACGCTGCCGTGGAAGCCGGCCTTTCTTCCAAGTACCTATGTCAATACGCGAGCGGACGCAACCAGCTTTATGCGACCTGACTAGAACTGTCAAAAGACGACGCCTCGATCGCCAACGATCCCTCCTTGTTCCTCACCATCAGCAAGAGACGAAGTCAGTCCAAGATTGAAAGCCATGGGCGCGTATCAGACCGACTCAGGAGGAGCGACGTCTAAGCTGGAGTGCTGAGGAGAAAGAGAAGAATTACACTGCTGTTAAGCTGTCATTCAACAAATGTCAAAGACAGGTTTCTGAGGACAAAGGAATTACCAGAATGGGTTGACAGAAGGTAGATTACCCACAAGTATTCAATTTCCCAACCAAATCTGACCATGCAGATCGAACTGGTTGAACACGAATCACTGATCAGACCTACAAAAGGGTAACCGACCGCACAAGAAAGAGCCGGTGTGACAAACATGAAGAGGTGGATGAGGCTCTGCTCTGGAGTACATGGCTTCAATAAACGTGGAAATATGAACGACTGTGACGTGGGCCCCTTTCTTCCTGCCCCATCTGGACTCATCGCTCCTCCGGTGTCCTGAGCTGTTCATGCGAAAGAATTGAAAACGTGCAATATGATGGCAATACTTCTCACCAGGCACCGCAAACCACATGGCACTCACGATTTGGAAAAACGGTGCAAGACACTGCCGTCCGTACACAACCAGCGTGAATGCATGTTGTCAGTTTCTCCAATGTGAAAGGGCATGCGTAAGCTCGGTTTTGAGATTCTATGGCAGTGCTCGCACAAAATTGATCCGTCCTGCTGTCGGATCAGGCACCTCCAGAAATCCTCATGGGAACCACCATCGTAGTGCATTATTTCGAGATACGTCATTGATCTTGCACGGGTGCGATTTCACCGAGGACCACAATACTCCAAGACTCTCAATTCGTAACATATATGGCCAGGGTTCGATACAGACTTACAATGATTTCACCTGGTAGTGGTCATTCAATCCTACAATGTGGATTCATCTCAACCGAATGCTATTTTGGGTGTCTAGTTCTCCATCAGGAAAGCCGAGTCTGCCTCATCGGATGATATACCCGTACAGCCGTTAGCAAGCAGCAGATCGATGGTCACCAAACTTGGGTCTGCTGTACCACAGTACTTGGATATCCAAGTGGCAGGACTCTATCGCATATGTTCCGGTGTGGACAGGATCATTTGTTTTAGCAACTCAGGGGACCTCCCGCGCAGAGCTGCTGAATGAGCGTCTTCTAATTCCACGTTCTCCAGTTTGAGCAACATCACTCGCTGTTTCGCTGATACAATCAATCTGTCCATACCGGAACATATGCGACGTCGACTGTTAGTGCAGCAATCATCACAATGCTGGTCATTAATGACTCGACGAATTCTACTGCCAGACCCTCTTGATCCCGCCTCTGGATTCTGAGATGACTTTGACGCTGAAAGGTCACGCAACCAAGTTCGGCGAGCCAGTTCCAGGTTTGTAAGGTTGCAGTAGAAGTCAAGGATTAAGGTCCGCTATCGAGCCGTGTTGCCCAGGTGGTCGTCACCAAGAGACTCGTTTCCTCATAACAGCAGGACGCCGACCAGAGTTAGGAAATTGTGCAGATCGAGCTGTGCAAGTAACAACATCACTGGTGATAACCCGAGAGTCGAGTTTGACCCAGGGAGAACTGCCATCAACACGACTGGAACATGCGCCAAGACCAAGACAACCCACCGCTGCCTTTGAAACAGACACGGCCAGCTCCATAGAGCGCATGTCTAGACAAGGCTGCGAGAGATCCTAGAAGTTCTGGCATGCGGCCTGCTCACCTGGTATCCTGCCACAGTCAACAACTGACTCGCCGATTCAAGATAACCTAACAGTCTATTTAAAGCGAACGAGTACTCAGATTCTCTGGTTCGATTCTGTGACCCTATGTATCTAGCCGTGATTTGAGTGGTATACCTACCGACAAGATCTGGTTGGACTAAAGCACTCCATCGTCGAAACAGCGACCAATCAAGCACATGCGACCATTCTGTGCGGCCAAGAGTAACTGCCTACCAGAGGACTCGTGGCACCCTTGACTGCCGCCAGGAGAATGGTGTGATCAGAGAATGGCATGATGAAGGCATCCATGGTGGCTGTGAAAACTAGAAATGTCAAAAACTGGCTCATGTATCATGAGATTTGGGCATGTTCTTATATTAAGAAGGGTTCAATGCCTGTCGTCGAGCGCTACACTGTCAGCCCTGTGCTGTACCATTCCTGGAAGTGGTATGTTAACTCAAGACCGGATATTCCGCCTGTGATAAAGATATACAATTTCACTTTAAGGGAAACGTATCCATGCTGCAGTATCCGGCCAAATAAACGTTAGTAGGTTGATGACTCCACAGCAGTGACATGCCCGGCACGCATTTCATACGTTGAATCCCGTCGGGCGCAGACAGTCTTACGTGCCTGTGGTCTCATCACGACAGCTCCATCAAATAACGTTTTTCTGGCCGGATACCACAGTATTGACCCCTTATCGTTGAAGATGCCGACCACTGTGACTGGTTTGTGAGTAAATACATAAAGCTCGGCCGGATCTGACCTATCTCTCGCACACCAGAACAAAAGTTCCTGCTTATATCAAGTTACCAAATTACCCCCAATCCTCGCCAGCCATCGAAATGCAAATCTCAGTCATGACTCTTCTCGCCCTCGCAGCGACCGGGCTGTGCGCGAAACAAGAAACAGACCCAAAAGACGAACCAGACTCAAAACCGAAGCCAAACCCAAAATGCAAATACGATTGGGTGAACTACACCTCCGTTTGCCAGAAGGGCGACAATCTCTTCTGCGATGGAAATTCCAGCACCGGCTGCAAACCACCTGAAGAAGGATCGCTCGACGACTATGCGAAATATCTCAACGTCCAGTCCTGCAGCGACACTAAACAGTGGGAGACTTGCAAACAATACTTTTGTTGCAAGAAGGATTGACTGGAGTCTTACAGAGCGAAGGCTGGTTATCGGAGATGGTGAGTGGAGAGAGAACCTCGGGAGGGAGAAAGCGGTCTGATCGAAATGCGTGCTATTTAGTGGTTGAGTTTTGAGTCTTTCGAAACTTATCCAATGTACTATGGCCTCAACGCAAATAAATGTCAGCTGCACATCAGTGGCAATGTTATCACGGCCTCAAATTGCTCGTAGATTCCATCAGAAGACCCTTGTTGAGGGATCTGCGGCTAACATTCACTCGCCTTGGGACCATAGTATCTAAGCCACGAAAAAAAGCAGGATCCTCGTGCTTAATCACTATTCGATTCTTATCAGTGACCTCCTGCAGTCGAATGGTGATCGCGTCCAAATCCCTCCTCAAAATTTTGTTTGCTATGACGTCTTGTTGAAGACCCGGACCTGGTCGGAATCGAGAATAATTTTCTCCATCCGTACACTGCCACTCTCACTGAAGCGGCTGGCTTGGAGAAAAGTCTTAATCGTTACTTACCCTGTCGTTATTCCTACAACAACCGGCCGGCTCTTTTTGCTCTTCCTCGTACTGACCCTTGACAAGGAAAATCAAGACGACACTGATCTTCTTGGCTTTCCAATGGGTAATAAGAGATGTTAGCTGGGTTAACAATTCCGGTGCCGCTTCTTGATAGCAACCTGGTGAATGGCAGTATTCATGGTTAAGACAAAGCTCGAATTCTTCGAGGTATCTTCCGGGGTAAGCGTGGATTCCGGAGTTGGAAAGGCTCCTCGCTCAATTCGGTCCGTTCAATTTGAAAGAAAAACACCAGGACCCAACGTGTGCAACGTATCAGGCAGTTCATACATAGTCGTCGATTGGCATTTATAGCCTGCTCCAGCTCTATCTAAGTCCGGCTTCGTTACGGCGGATCGACATACTAATATTCTTCCTGCAGGGCAGTGCTGGCTACTATCGTACTGTAGAAGTTAGCGAAAAGAATCTCAGTACACTGATCCCTCCGCAACAATCAAACCTTCATATATAGCTTACACTTCAGTGGCCATGTAAAATCCGATCGGCTCTTATAGCCTGTTCTCAGATCTACCTTAGCCCGGCTTCATTACGGCGGTTCGACGTGCTAACATTCTTTCCGCCGGCTACCACAGTAAGAAGGTACAGGTGTCGGTAATCATTCCGAGGCTTAATCTAGATGGCTACACTCCTTTCATAGATATATCACGTTCCACAACCTCCAACTACCAAATTGTAAACCTACACTCCCATCGTCTAACTGCTTTACTCTCGCCAACAAACCATTCCACACTTGCCTAACATGCATTACCTGTCCCCTCTTCTGGCCGTAGCAGCCCTCATAGGCTCCTCTAGGTTCGTAAGAATAATTATCAAACTACTTCCTACCACAATTAACCTATTCTCTAGCTCAGCGGTCTGTGAACCACCTTTACTTTCCTACCCAATCGCCGCCTGCGAAAGGATGGAGAATTCTATCGGCGGGTTTACCGACAGAAGGACAGGCTACACCGATTCTTGCTGTGGGTCAAATTGTGTAAAGGATGGACTTGTAAGTTCTTCACTCGTTTGTTACTACGTTGTCTCTCTTGGCTGGTAAGTTAGGCCGTGTTCATTTGAAATCTGGCATATTCAGAATATGAGGTTTTTGACATGCAGGGGCACCGTGGCAAGCCGATTACAGGGGTCTCTGTCATATTTGTCAGTTTAACGAACCTACTATTCTTTTTAGTATATTTAAAATACCTGCTCTAGCTAAATAAATACCCTCGTCGCATATATATAAGCCATTAGTTTTATAAAACTATACTCGATTACTTACCTTTATAATCCGTCGAGTAACCTACCTATTTTATATATATATCGCGACGTTAAGACCGATACTATAAGCCTATTAGCCTTTATAAGGCGGATATATCGTCGATAAAGATATTTATCGTCGATAAAGCCGGAGAGAAGCTATTTTTAAGGTTTTTTAAGGTTTCGAGTACGCTAGAGATAGATATAGCAATATATAAGGTTCTCTATATAACGGCGTATAGATCTTAGAAACTATAGAGCTATTAGTATCGTTTATAATACTATAGCACGTTAGCGAACCTTAAAAGCGCTTATAACTTACGATAGTAGTTATTTACCGCTACCGTTATTACTAGAGGATACTACGGTACTAGAAGCTCCTAAAGAGGAGCCTTAAAGCTAGCCGCTACTTACTATAGTAGTCGCTACGGTACCGCCAACGAGGTTAAGGTAGACTTCCGATATAACCGTTACCTTTATAGAGGCCCTCCTCGATGCGAAGGCCGTAGGACTATAGACTAATAGTAGCTTTAAGTCTATTATCTTCGTTAATACCGTAGTAGTAGTAAGGGAGGTAACGGAGGAGGATTTAAAGCGTCTTATTACTATCCCGCGCCTTTATAGTAAGTAGGATAGCTTTAAACTCGTATAGAAGGCGTAGAAAGAGTATCTAGGTACCGTTAGTAGTTAGGCTATAAATATAAGCGGTCTACTATATAATAAGAAGGAGATTATAGATAACTACTTTACTACTAACCCGGATCGAGTACGATTTCGCTATAACCTACCGCCAATATATAAATATATAGAGGAGATTCTAGGTAATCGCCTTACTAGTAGTATATACGTATACGGTATTACTATAGTTATTACGTAAACCTAAGGTAAAGCCGAAGACGAGGCTTCTTCTACTACTAAGTAGAGTGACGGGGGTTACCTACTAGAGGCTTCGGCTTTATCTTTACGTCCTACTAGTACTACTACTATCGAGAATATAAGGATAAAGTAGGCTGAGCTTTAGAAGGTAAAATAGCGAGTTATAGAGGCTAGAAGAGAGGAGGTTAAGCGTAAAAAGAGGGAGCGTAATACTAAGATTACGATAAAGATACTAAAGGCTCGAGATAACCTTAAAAAGAGAAAGAGAAGCCTCGCCGCTACCGAGATAGCTGAGGAAACGGCGAAGAAGGTAAAGAACGGTAATAATATTATAGTAATAGTTACTAAGGGTATTAGAGAGATAATTAGGGTACTTACCGCGATACTTACTACCGAGAGACGGATAGGAGGCCTAGGATCCTCGTTTAAGGCTACCGAGACCTTCTTTAAGAGGGCTATAGTAGTACTATATAGGGAGTTTAGTTAGTTAGAGAGTAAAATATATTACGAGATAGTAGTAAGGCTTTAAACTAAGAAGAATACCTAGATCTTCGTATATATTAAGCCGGATAAGCGTTACTACTTTATTAAGTAGCTTCTAGGCGTTAAGAGCATCCTAAGGATAGAGGAGGAGAAGCTTATTAAGGTCGAGAAGGAGGAGGAGGGTAAGGATAATAGGTTTAATGGCGGCGATAAGGTTAATAAAGTTAATAAAGATAGCGAAATTACTAAGTACGATTTAGTTTATAGGGTTAACTAAGGGTACTTAAGATCTCGTCGTTTTTTTTAGGATATAATCGTATAAGGCTAGCCCTCGATCTTATATTTAACTTTAAACCTATATTCGTTTACGCTATAATATGCTATTAAGGTAATTTCTGATTCTACGTACTCTCCTTTACTAT
The DNA here is from genome assembly GCA_007735645.1 of Venturia effusa. Lineage (NCBI taxonomy): Eukaryota > Fungi > Ascomycota > Dothideomycetes > Venturiales > Venturiaceae > Venturia > Venturia effusa. The sequence continues at coordinate 467,271 of CP042190.1, read as the reverse complement.
AGCTTTCCAATAAATCAGAAATCTTCTAAAAAGTATAAGTTTTAGTAGTTACCCTAAGGTTAAAAGTTAAGGGTATAGTCTATAAGTTAGCCTAACCGTTCGTTATTCCCTAGGATCTACTAATCGGGTTATACCCTTACGAACCCTACGCGAGATTTACGCGAGATATATACGCTAAAACTACTAATATATATAATCTTTAGCGGGGGACGTCAAACTTTCAACCTCTATACTATAACGAATATACTACATAATTATATAGTATTTATAGTATTATAATACGCTTATTCAGCGCTTTAAAACGCATGTTCAATTATATTTATTAGATATATAGTAATAAAGATATAAAAAAACTACTAAATACTAAGATCTCGATATCTATAGCCTCGTCCGCTATATAAACTATATAAACTATATAAACTATATAAACTACTTTATTTATTTAATACTAAACGATCGAGCTATTCGAGTAACGGTAAGGTAGTCCTCCTATATTATCTAAGCGATAGCATCTCTCTTTTACGCTATACTAATATCCTTATCGCTAGTCTCCTATACCTTAATTAGCCGGTTTTTATCTACTAACTCTCCGAGCCTTACTATCTCGTTAGCTTCCTCCTTAGGGTTATCTCTATACCTATTTAGGAAGTTATAAAGCGCTATATATACGTAGATAATCTTTACCTAAGTCTCTACGTCGAACCCGTCCCTCCTACAGCTAAAGAACTTAAAGCGCTTCTTTAGTATACTAAAGATTCGTTTAATAATATTACGTAGAGAAGTATACCGCAAATTAAAGAGCTCTTTAGGCGTTTAAGGCTTACTAGAAGTAGTAAGACCCTATTCTCGAAGGTAGTATCGTACTCTATAATAGGGTATTAAAAATAAGCTACTAAACGATGCGTACCTAGCATCGGCGAGGTAATATTACCCTAGTAGTAGCGCCTTAAAGCTATCTTAAATTACCTTTCTAATAACCCTATAGTTATAAGCCGCTCCTTTAAACCCTAGGTAAACTAACGTAAAGTTTATACCAAAATCTATACTAGCGAATATATTTTAAGTAATATTACCGTAGCGGTTACGCTATAGTATCCTCGCCTTAGCTATTACTAGGTTTTTAAGCCTAATAGTAATAAGGGTACTATCTATAGTACTAATATAGTTAGAGAAGTAGGGAAAGAACTTATTATTACCCTTAATCTTAAGAGGGCAACGCGGTAAGGGTAAAGCTACGGCGGTTTAGTAAAGAATAAGTAATACGTCGAGAACTTTATAAAAATACCGAGATATAGTACTAAGTAAGTATCGAAATCGCTTACGAGCTATACGGAAGGACGAACCCTTACTAATAATAGAAAGGAATAAGGCTAATTTATACTATAGACTCTTCTTTAAGCCCTATAGGTCCGTCTCTTCGAGTAGCTATTAAGCGAGCTATTTAAACTAATCCGGATAGAAGCGAAGTATAGTTTTTATCCTCTCCGGATAGCTAGTTTTAAGGTTAGTTACCCAGCGTTCACCCTTATCTTTATCCGGATATATATAGTAATATAGCCCTAGCCTACGGCGCCGAGATAACGGTTAGTATCTATTTTTAGCTTAAAGGCGTCGCTTTTACGCTTCTTTTACTACTAAAAGAAGGCCTATCTAAAGCTATAAGAGGACGAGGAGTTAAAGTATAGTAACGGTAGCTATCGAGGGTAGCGGTTAAAATCTAGTATATATAAGTTAAAACTTAATACTAAGCCATAAAGTATCGCGAGATTAACGTATAAAGGCTATCGCAGATTCTCGAAACTAAGGTTAGTTTCTACCCTCGAGCAGCATCTACTAAATATACTATAGAAGCTAATTATAGTATATATTTAGCCGTATATAGCCCTGAAACGGCTTAGCTATAGGGGACCGCATAATATAGCCATATTATAATAAATAGTTTCATTTTTATAAGGATTACGAGATCTAGTAATGAACAGACCCCCATAATCTCGCATATTTGGTGTTTTTTTTTTGCTAATGAACAGACCCTTAATCAGTTATGAAACAGTGCCACTTACCCCTAGACACGGTCTATGGCAGCCCCACCTTTCGCCGAAGCGCTGACCTGCCAGCATTTGAGCAGTGCGCGTCAGATGGAGGGAAACGAAAGAAAATTGCGTTCTTCCTGAACGTAAACAAGAATTCTCCTTTGTGTACAATGCCTGCTCCTTAGTGCTCTGCTAGGGTATCAATACGCGAAGAAAGACAAGTTGTGTCGAATGGTGCGACAGTGGTTAAGGAGATGTATTCATGGGCGGAGTCGTGGAGATAGCAACAGGCGATCAGCGAGAGAGTGAGGCCAATTTATTCTCTTCTTCCAGCTTGCATGTCCCAGCGATGGCCGGTGCTATCGAACTCCGTGTCAAATGCGAGGCCAAGCAAGAGCTTCCAAGGGATGGAACGGTAAAGCTCGAGCAGCCGGATTATGCCCGTTTCCTATCAAAGGCGTAGTCAACGTCCCAGTCATCATAGGACACCACTTTTTCAAGCATATCAGGCATGTCAAGGCTTTAAAAATCAATGTTTAAGGCCCAGGTGCAGTCGTCGATCCTGGCTCCGATTGACAAACATGATAGAGGATGAGAACCAAGGGCAAGGACACAATGAATGGACTGTGTAAAAGGTGAGGTCATGTTCGCCGTGAATCAGACGAACGGAATCATTTCTTTAATAGATTGGACAATAGTTCAGCCCGCCCTCATGCCAGCAGATTCAACTATCGCTTCTTCAAGTGTAGACTTCAATGAAATCAAAGATTTCATACGTGGACTGCTTGGCGGTGTCTTGAGGTGTTCGCAAATCCAATGCATTGACTATGTTGTGGATAGTGATGGCCTGATACCTAGTAATAGAGCTCTTTTTGATCATTACCTCGATTGCTGGCTGCGAAAGGTAGGAATTGAGATCAATGGCATAAAGTGCGTTGTAGGTAAAAGAAAACAATGTTTTCGGGAGGATGGTGATGGATCTCAGGATGGTGAATATGCCAGCGTAATATCCGTGAGGAACTCTTCACTTTTGCGCCAGCGACATGTAGATTAGCGTCCCGTTCTGAAACATTCGCGCAAATCAGACGTGCGGTCTCTGATCTACCGCGAAAGATTTACATATCGCCGGCGCAAAAGCGATACCACATCCACGCTCTTGTACTGTTTGCACCGGGACTTTTCGTTATGATATGCCATTCTAAGGTGCTTATCGCAAACCGAACAATTTTTTGCCTCGTTCATTTGAGACGCCTGGCTCTTGAGGAATTGTCCCCTACTAGCTTAACATTCGTGTTTTGCGGTCCTTTGGTGCCTGTCTACTAGCGGCTGAATCCCCGTTCCCCTTCTCATTCTATTCTCGACCTCAACTTCTGTCATAGATTACATGTTAAAACTTCCAAGAGGTCCTTCGATTGCCATGGTACAAAGGATAGATCACGTGATGACAGCCAAGAGCACGTGACTCGATTCCAGCCACCTTTGCGGCCTGGTTGCTAACCAAGCTACCTAAGGTGGCTGAACAGGAAAACCCGGTGGCAGGAGACTCCGCTATACCAACTTGGGCATAGACAATTACATCACTTATCCTCATCTATGTTCCAACAAATTGTTTCTATCAAAGTCATTTCGTTGCAAAGAAAGACTGTCTACATACGAAATGATGCCAACTCTCGAAGCAGATCTTCAATCCTGCCTACGTTTCTCCAGAGCTTCGTTGACAAATGGGAGCGCTATGAGAGCTGCATGCCTCATGCCAAAGACAACCTTAGAGATTCCGATCTAACGTGGGTATGTCGCCAATCTGTGTATGTTCTAGCTCTTTCCTGCCACTCTGCTTGTCGACCTGTCCTTTTGCGTACCATGTTATCTCCTGGTCAACTCTATTCTACGTGTATTTCGAGTCCGGCTCCTTCTATTGCGGTTCTGTCTCCCATGTATGCGATAAGAGAGCATGTCGTGATTCCAAACACAACCGTGTAGAGACCGTCGGTCCAACTTTCGTAGGATGTTCACAGGATGGCAAGAATCTTTCGAACGAGCTAAGAAACGATGGAGCGCGCGCAATGAAGCTCAATTAGCAGAAGGATTCGATGGTCAATAGTCTTGTTTGAAGGCCTTCACCTCAAGGGTCGAGGCCTGAGATCACACTTTCGTTTACAGCCTTATGATGTTGTATGAACACACGATTAATTCTATCAGTATCGAGCAGAAAAAATCTCGCTCCTAACATCAGTCGATCTCTACAAGATTTACCACCACGGGTATGCTTGTCTTGCACTCCACCTTCCTCCAATTCCCTTTCCCGCCGGCGTAACAAAGGAAGACGAAGTGCTTGTCCTGATCGTCGCCACAGAACACTACAACGGGGGAGTCGCGGTCTGGTGCGCGGAGGACAATTTGAGATTGTTTGATTGCTTTCGTATAGGTTAGACACAGAGTCATAGGGAGGAGGAAGGAGGAGGGAATCGCAGGGACTGGCAAGCAGAGGTGTTGTTTCCTGCTCATTCCAAAGTTGGGGAACGTTTGGTGGATAACGTGGGGAGTCTGCCCCTATCATCCTCCCACTCCGTACAACTTTTGATTGCTCGAACGACACGCAGAGACAAATACTTATTGCTGGCCTGGTCACAAACAAAGAGATTCGCCCACTCCTTTTACATCAAAGCAAGGATGAAGACAAAAAGGACAAGAAGAATGACTGGAGAGGAACTCGACCCTAATTCTATTACCACAACGTTCGGCAGTCGTGACGATTAAATCACATATCTACGCCCCTTTTGAGACCAGGAGATTGTCGATGATAACCACGATTTAGAGTAGACCTTGACCTAGTCCTGGATTAGGACGCATCGCACATTCGGAGAATTTGGGGGTAGATACCTGGCGCGATAACTGCCAGGATACCCAGGATGGCGTGATCAGATTGAACTTATCAATTCGGCCATTCCAGCCAGTGCTTGAAACGTGGATACAAGAGATCCGTATTCGTGGAAAATTCCTGAAAGATGCTGCAAGTCTGGTTGGAATCCAGTAGAACCTCCGGGAGCGACTACCAGGGATAGCCGAAGTTTTCAAACTGAACAGGCTAGAGGCGGGATGGCGCAGCATTTCGCGATCATCTGGCTCTCTCCGCAGGACCCAGGCTCCAAAGGTTGTGGCCGTTGTGTTGCATTGGGGCCTTGGGGACAATCATCTTCTGGGGACGCCCCAGTTCCATCTTCCCACATCGCCTTGGGGGGACGGTGGGGGCAAAATCGACTTGCGGTAGATTGTAGCACAGAAGCGCATACGCGTGAACATCTCAGCATTGGCCCCCAAAGCGATTTGAGCTCCTCCGACTCGAACAAGGATAACGGATGATCGCTCCATGCTCGATGCCTAGTAGCACATGGGGTGGTGAGAGACTGTAACCTCAACCTCCTCGATTTTCCTGCATACTCTGATCGTCAGATCATAGAGCCGCGTGAAAGGATCTCTACCTACCACAGCAGCCCACCGACCAGGCAATTAGCATTACGGCGAACCGTCCTCACTCTGGCTTCGAGATGCATTTCCTGCTATTTTTGTCACGGTAACAAGTCCGCAATTTTCTAACCTTTGCGGGCAAGATTTGCTTCATGGATTGAGACTCGGTTTTTTGATTGCTTCGTATTTAGTGGCTCGGATTACTGGGTCTGACTTCTGAGCCGCGGATCAAGACGGAAATAGCTTCATGCTATTCTTGTCACTTCATCATATTCTTTGTTTTAAGTACTTCACTTTGGAACGCTGTGCAGAGCATCCGATCTCTCTCCATCTTCGCAAATCGTCCAACTTCAATCGATCCATCAAACACCCTCGTTACTTCTCTCAAAATGGTCAAAACACTCTTCGCGGCAATTGCTCTTGCACTGGCCTCTTCAATGGCATCCGCTACCGACACTGTTCCAGACGCCTGGTACATCGTCAACTGGGAGGCGGGCTGCGCTAGACGCGGATGTTTCTACCGGTTCAATCTCACTTCGCCAGCATACGAAGAGGTCCCTGGATTCTTAGCCAACTGCGATGGAGACGAAGAACGCATCAACCCGAAGACTGTCTTCAAGAGGTGCTCAATCCTCGACAAAGGAACTGCCAACCGAGGTGTCTACGCAAAATTTGTGCCTCGCGACGATCCAAACGCCATAGGCCTCAAGCAGATTGAGCTCCTCTATTCGTACACCGACACCGACAATGGAGAGTAAGTCATTTCCCACCACAAGTAACATGACTAGACACAGTTGTCTACTGGCAAACACCATCCGAGCCTCTGACTCCTTCTTTCCTGCCTGACGAGATCGAGGTTGGCAGTTCTGAATGCTGTGCCAATGTAGGCACCATCGTCTGATCTCAACTTGGAGGCTTGTGAAGGAGGCCGCGGTTATGAGGTTGCAGTGTCGCTCTCCTATCAGCCTCGCACAACGTCTTTTCTATTACTCGAACTGACCATGTTTAGTGTCCGCAACTTCACTGCCACCAGAGACATCGTGTTCAACCAGTTCATAGCGCCACGACAGAACTTCACGGTCAAGGGCATCGAGGAGGTCTAAAGCTGGTTTGAGGCGGGCGTCTACGGGCAATGGTCACTTGACCTTTCAATACTTCAAGGGGATGAGAGCGTTTGAGCACATCCAGTGCTAACCATTATTCTTAATTCTTATTTCTAGTCTTCGATATTCAATCCTAACCTGTCTATCATTGTTTTCTCTTTGGCCATGCTAAGACCTTCCTTCCTCCGTTGCTCACAGACCAGCCTTTCACAGTCAATCGCAGTGATTATGACAGCAGAGTGTTGTGAACAACACAAAGTGTATGATCACAGGCTCAGCACCGTTGATGAACACTGGTTGTTTACGTCCACCGATGCTGAATCATCGCCACATGGCATTCCCCATAAAACCCAGACCTCATTTCCCCAGCTTCAATTGCTCAACAACGACACCAGCAACTGTAGACGCAATCTGTGCACGATGCATCCAGCTATCACTCTAGCGCTCGCTCTGCTCCTTGCATTTGTGGCCGGTCACGAAGAGACCAACGTCTCTCTTTCTGGCATGTCCACATTGACCAGAACAAATACCAACTCCTTCACCAAATACACGACTCCAGAACACACAAACTCGTCGGTGACCCAGACAAGATCTCTCGATACGCTTGCAGCGAACACCATTCCGTCAGTCATCGCGTCGACCATTATTGTTGACGAAACTACAACCACGACTATTTTCGTCCAGCCAACCACAGCAGGCCAACATACAAATGCAGGCCCTGACACTCTCTCGGAGCCCTCAGTCGCCGCAGCAAAGAAACCAGGAAAACGCGGCATACCTTACAACGACCCGAAATACACCAAAAACTTCGGCGGCCCAAACTCACCAGTGACATGGCAATACAACTGGAACTCCAATCCCTACGTCCCAGCCACCCTTTCCCCAGGCCAACTGAACCAAGGTCTGAAATACATCCCTCAACTCTGGAGCCTCGCCGCGGAGCTGGTCGCCCAATGGGCTCCCGCCGTCACAGCCGCCATCAAAGACCACAACGCCGACGCGCTGCTCGCCTACAACGAACCCGATTTCTGCAAACCCGGCGCCGGCGCATCATGCATGACCGACGTCGCCGCCGCCGTCAAGGGCTACAAAGACCACATGTCCGCCTACTACAAGAAGAACCTCAAACTCGGCATGCCCGCCGTCACGAACGCGGAAACCGGTATCCCCTGGGCCAAGAAATTCCTCGAGCTCTGCACCGACTGCCAGATCGACGTCGCGCCGATGCATTTCTACACGGATACGCTCGCGCCCTTTTCCTACTTCACGGGGTACGTCCAGAATTTCACGCAGCTGGTCAAGCCGAGGAAGGTGTGGATCACGGAGTTTGCGCTCAGCGATGGGGATGCCAAGGCGAATGCTGAGTTCTTGAAGAAGGCTCTCGTTTGGTTGGATGCGAATGAGGATGTGGAGAGGTATTCGTGGTTCATGGCCGGGCCTGGGGAGGCACGATCGCTTGTCAATGTGGATGGGAGTTTGACGGCGTTGGGGACGGCGTATAATCAGTAGAGAGAGGAAGGGTTGGGTAGATGATGGACATGGCAACATACATGTTGTGGCATTCTGCGAGGAGTATATTTGTGCGGTTTGTCGGCGTAAGTAATGAGCGTTCAAGCTCGTCTTTGCACATGACATGGAGATCGCTGGACCTCGATATTATGTTCGGTCGGAGGGTCGACTTTCTAGACATTGTAGACTAGAGCATACAGTTTCGCGACGAGAAACACTTAGCTCCTGACCGTCCCAAACCATCTCTTTTCCGCAATATATCATCAACGTGGAAGTAAAGCTCGCAAGACCAAGCTCGGTCTAGGACTGTCCTATTGTCGTGAGTCTGTAGCACTCAATTTGTTGGTCAATATTTGCTTTCGCCCTTGGCGTTACGAGAGACACCCGTCTGTATCATATGCAATATACTATATGGTGTATCCCAACAACCCATACCCCCATTCTAAATCGAGACATTGCTACAGCTAAACGCCGGCTTAGTTCCCCCAGCATAATCAGCGATAATCGCCTCAACGGCAGCATACAACCCCGGCCCCAGCAGGAACAACCCCACAATCATCACCAAGACATGAATCACCGTCAACACCAGCCTGACCGGTCCTCTAAACAGCTGTCCCTTGTACAGCTGCCAGTAGGCCACGGCAAAATATATGAATCCGAAGAAGGAGTCGAACGCTGCACCGAGGAGCGAAAGGAAATCGCCCATCGATGGGATGACCTCGGCGAAGATGAACGCGATGATCCAGATCACGGCCATGACGGCACCCCAGATGCCCCAGCCGAGGACGGTGTTGCTGTGCGCGTGGCGGGATTTGCCCATCAAACGGAAGTAGATGAATTTGGCGCTGACGTTTGCGTAGATGACGCCGATGACGAGGGTGGGGACGATGACGAAGGCGAAGGAGGCCTTTTTGTAGGCGACTACGCCCAAGGATCCAAAGGCTGGAGCGGTGGAGTATTGACCTAGGTAGCGGAAGCCGATTGCTGGTGGCACGATGAAGAGGAAGGTCGATACGATGCTGAGGACTGCGAGAGATTTGGGAAAATCTTGGGGCTTCTCCATTTCTGCTATGAAGGTTGGAAATAAGATTTGTGGAACCCAAAGGAATGTGATGTTCAAGACGGCGTTCATGCAAGCGACCCAGGTGGTTCCTGGTAGAGGGAAGGCATACGTCTTCACGGGACCATCGGCGGGGTATGTTCCATTGTAGCCATATCCAGGGGCGTGCTCGACGCCAGCGAACACCAAGAACAGCAGGATAGCGATTCCCATACAAGCAGCGGAGAACATGGACATGAAGGAAACATTGTTCAACGTCCTTGGAAGGGACATTACAATACCCATCAATGTGACGATAACACTGAAGACGACGGTGCAGAGCGAATGGTCCGATAGCGTATTGAGGATTTTGGCACCAGTAAGGACGTGGAAACCAATCAACATGATGTTGTTCGTCAGAAGCATGAATCCTGTGAACTCGTATGCGATCTTGCTTTTCCCGAAAGCGTAGTATCCGAAATCACAGATGTCTCGAATTTGTGGATGCTTCATGATGAACTTGTGCATCGTGAGAGAGGTGATGTAGAAAAGTATTCCAGCGAGCACCATGGTGATGATTCCAGGTACCCAGCCCAAGACAGAAAGTGACCATGTCTGTGCCATGATAGCTAGACAGACTTGGTCTCCACACAGAAGCCAGGCGGCTTTCTGCCATGACATAGTCCTCAGCTTGATATCATGACTGTGGTCTGCGAGTCGTGTCAGAACGATGCTAGAAGGTTCGAATTTTCTTGAATCAGCGTGCTGAGCTCCTGATCGATGTCGACAATTTTTGGCGGTTTTGGAGAATGAGTTAAACCACCAGTCTTGCAGTCTCGACCATGAGTTGAACAAGCTCTCCTAGAGCATGAATGCGAGGATTGAAGCTTACCTTCCTCTAGCAAGGCCGAGAAGGACTTGACCTCTCCTTCAGAATCGCTGCCCTCGACGTAAGCCGGAAGAGGCCCTTTCTTCTCATCCTGAAAAGATGGGGCGGCCATGTTGGAGACTAGCAGTTCGAAGTGATCCTGGTGGTCGGAATTGAAGATCAGAGGCAGGATCATGCAAGTTTATACCACATGGGAAAGGCAAAACACGATCAAGACCTCAGCCCAGGCTTGCTCGTTCGAAGATTCTGCGTGCAGGGTGAATCGCGTTATCGTCTGTCGTGATCGCGTTATCCCGAGCTTCAGGGAGTTGATTGGTTTGTCAAGAGACCCGGTGGACAAAGATTCCAAGCGCGTTCTAGCTCCACAGATGCTTACTTTAGCGTAGTGATGTATAAACTCCAGCCGGGGGGGTGCTAACTTATAAAAGCGTAGCTGCAGTCCGATCGTGCGTCTGGGTCGGCCGCGCCGTTGCCTAAGCGTGCTGAAGCAACTTAAGCAACTCTGGGCTTCTTGAGCTCCAGCCGCAACACGCAGTTCACCAAAGTTCTGGACGCACCAAAATGCTTCGATGGCTAGCAAATTTGTTGCCAGTGAGAGTTCCGCTCTTTCCGGCGAGTCTTCAGCCCAGATTTCATTTCTGCTTGATTGTCCCCCACCAGAATTGGCTGGGATTGCTTGAGGTAAGCCGCCCATCTCGACTAGGGTATGATGCGTGGCGTTCCGCCACATTTTTCGTTCTCAAGCCTTGCAAGTTGCCTATCCCGCACAATCGGCTATTTCTGTCTTTGAGTGGCTTTAAGTGATGCCTCAAGACAGGGAGTATGTAATTCATAAGTATAAATGATAATATGATCATGCGAGTTCTTTGACACAAGTCATAGAGTCCTGGACGGTTCAAGCGGGAATGGGACAAGCGTTTCCGCCTTCGAGTGAATTTGGGTCTTGGAGTGTACTTCGCGGGCTGCGGGTCTGCTTTGAATCGTCCAGGCAGAATTAGTGCACGACCATCTAATAATGTGCCGGATTTCGTGATGGCAGAATAGGCATGTCTGCACAGTCTGCTGATGAAGTGGTAGCGAGTAATGTGTGGAGGTCGCGTATTTCTGCCATGCTGGAACGCGCATGGCTACACCAATGTCGCGCTAGCGCCCGTGAATTGTGCGATACGAGTTAGGGATTTTGTGTGACCATGCAATCTGTAAAGCGTGGGGAAACGCTGAGATCAACTCGTCCTGTACTTTTCGAATCACGTCCTAGTGGTCGAAGACATGGAGACACATGAAAGACGTGAGGAATTAGATGGATTCATGCTTGCTCTTCGTTCAACAGCTCAGTTACAGAGACCACTCGATATCCCCTTGTTTTCATCTCTGGAAGTACTTTTTTCAACATCGGTAACGTCCAGCTCCTTCGATCATGGCATATGATGATTCCTCCGGGCCTAATCATGCTGAGGATGTGTCGAGCATTGATACTCCAATAGGGTATCTGAGGATCATGCGGGTAGATGCCACCAAGAACAAGTCGATACCCGAGATTAGACGCGATCTTGCGCATTCTGTCGCTGAAGAAACCAGATCCGGGTCGAAAATATTTTGGTGGCGAAGGCGCTGGAGCAGCGGAATACGCGTCGTGTATCATCTTATCGACAGCCTGCATCTCTGCAATGAGAGCGGAATCGCTCAATGAACGCGAGGGCTCGTCGTGCATGGCATGGTTGCCCAGCTCATTTCCATTGATTACAAGACGCCTCAATATGTCTTCGCGACCAGGCACCTGAGATCCAATGACAAAGAAGGTCGCTTTTGCACCGTTCTCTTTGAGAACGTCCATGATCTCGTTCGTGTGCTCCGAGGGCGCATCATCAATGGTAAGGGCAACAACCTTGGATTTCGTCGAGACTTGGAACAGGACATCAGGCCATCGTCGTTGAAAATAACTGATGAGAAAAGTCGGAGGTTTGTAGATGCAGTAGAAAGGAGTGACGAAGGCGAAGATGACACCGAAGAGTAGAAGCATTGTTGCTATTCGGGACCTTCTGGCTCTCCTTTGGTATCTTGGAGGCACACGGAAGAGACGTGGGAAACGAGGCATCGAAGTGGCCCAAGAGTCAGGGGTAATGGTTTTGCGGGGGGTCTAATCGCGAGTTAAGCATGAACAGCGGTGCCAAAGGACTGGCAGTCCGAGGTCACATATGGCGATTGTCTTCGGTCTTCGTTCATTGCTCTTTGATGGGATTGATGGCGTTGTCTTTTTATTCTGTTCGCGGGACGAAGAGGTGGCTGATACAGGCGGAGATTTGCTTCTTCAGTACTAGTAGATCAGACTGGCTTGCACGTGCATATCTTCAGACAGGCTGGAAGCATCTTATTCCCTGCAGCTACGGAAGTTCTTCTGGTTATTGGCTCAGTCGCGACGTTCGTCTAGTTTCATGGGCTTGGATGAGATCATCACGTGAAAGTCACGCGATATGAGCTGCAGTGTGTACAGCACTCTCGACATGGCTGAGTGACAAAGCAATGAACAAGTGTATTATTCAAGGTTAGAACCTTGGGATTCGCAAGACAATTGGCGATGATGATGCTGAATTGAGTACTTGCTAGAAGATTGAAGGCTACTACTCCCTCGTTATCGGGGGGTCCAGAGCCAGCCCATCATATCGCACCTCCTCATCCTCAACCTCATAGTCTGGCCTTAGCGTGGTCTTCAGACTGTCCAACTCAATGTTCCGGCAAGTGAGTGCAAACCGCAATTTCCCCAGTGGCTTCACTTGGTGCTCATAGATCTCCTGCAGCAAACGTCCATGCATGATGACAATGTCTCCATGATTGACCTTCATGTCCAAGAGAACGCTAGCGTTCTTGATTCCTCCCAATCCCAGCTCCTTCGGCAAGGTCTTCATCCGTTGCGCTCGTTCAGCAGGCCCCAGTTTCTCCAATTCGGTCCATGCAGCGAGACGTTCCTTTTCTTTCAAGCACCCTGGAAAGGGTTTGCGATCGATGAACTTACCACTCATGACGCCTTGATAATGCTTCTTCTTCATGCGGATAGTCATCCGGGCAGTGCCTCCGAGACTGAGAGTGGCGATTGTGGGACCTAGTCCTTTTTCTCCATCGTCATGATACTTCATCGTGTTGTCTTCAAAGTAACCGAGAACCATGCACTCATTGAAGTCCGCGTGATTGTCTTCACCCAGGATCTGCCGGACTGCCCAATTCATTCTTGCTCTCGCGTCATGAACTGCTTTCGGAGCATTGTCAAAGCTCTCGGAGGCCACGTCCGCGACGAACTTGTATGGCATGCCGAAGTTCTTGGTGAACTGGTTTGTTATACCATCTCCACCAATAGATCGGCGCATGAGACCAATGTCCTTCCTCTGAAGTTCGGAGAACATATCATTCGGACCACCTTTCTCCTCGAGTATTCTCTGATTCGCTGCCATGTGCAAGATCCAGCATTCTTCGCAATCAATTCCTGGGATCGTGTAAAGCAGGTTTCGCCAGTTGCCATCGTGTGTATCCTCCAGGTGACATCCAGGGTCCAGGTACTTGTCATCAAAGTGACTGAAAAGACCATAGTCAACCGGGTTGTAATAGTCTATGAGGTGGCGAGGTTCCATGTAGCACTTTGGCATCTGGTAAACTTCTCCACAGGCCGAATTGCCGCAAACCCAACGACTCCACTCTTTTCGAACACCGCATCGTCCACACTTCTGGCAAACGATGCCCCTAATGAGAATATAACTTAGCGGTATTCGGTAGGCGTCTCTCGTTGTGAAATTGATGTTAATGCATTCCTGGCATTTTGATTTCCATGATTACCAGGAAGCTATTAACATCAATCTCACATCGGAACTTCTCGCAACGATAGCTGAATGCGAGTGGAAATAGTCATGACATACCTGGTTGCCTGCCACACAAATCCTGCGTCCGCGGCCGTGTCGTGCTTCAGAATCCAGGGGTCAGGCCTGGTCTTGAATGGCGGGGAGAGCGGAGGAAAGTCAGTCTTCTTCATGAGCCAAGCAGGGTCATATAAGAGGTCGCTCTCTTCTGGCCGCGAGCCATCCGCAAGTGTCCACCAGGACTTACAGCCGGCCTGAGTGCACATCCAGCCGTTCAGGTAGACCTTTTCGCAAGATTTCTCGCAACTTTCACAAGTTTGTCGTTCTGGCGCTCCCAAGTCCCCAAGTTCCACAGGTTCCTCCACATCCCGAGGTTTCCACCAACACGGTGCTATTGAACACATTAGACATTGGCGCCGTCGCATTGTGAGACATCATCATGACTTACAAGCGGAAGACAGTCTCTCGAAACGGTATCGATACACTCCGAGGTCATCACTCCTATCGTAAAAGATATCCGTGATCATGAACCATCCTAACACGCAGTACCTGTGCGGAATCTTGAATTGCACGTTGGGATGCTTGTCTCCGACGATTATAGCAATTGGCAACGACATCTTCATGTTGTTTGCTAGATTTCGTTGCTGATTTCCCTCCTCTTGGCTCTGCGTCCTCGCCATCTTCCTGTCCTGGTCATCGCTTTTGGTTTGTCGCGCCACCTCAGAATCAAGCGCTTTTGTAGTATCTCGCGATTGAGGAGACTCCACTCGTGCTGCATCGGCATCAGTGTCTGCTCTCTGCGTGTTCTTTCTGGTAGTGTTGCGAGTTCTTTGAGCAGATTTGGCCGACGTGTTTGCAACTACCGGCTCTCGGCTCTTTTTGTCAACGACCTTCAGGCCGCCACCACCGTGCGCAATGACGACGTTGGTGCTCACAATATCTCTCCCATCGGAACCGCCATCAAACAGGAAACCAATTGAAAAGCCATCGCCTTTGTGCTCGGCTGATTTGAAGGCCCGAAAGTATGGAAGGCTCTCACACAGATCAGCTCGGGCCAATTTGCCATCAGCGTACACCAAGGGCTTTCCTGCAGGTGGCGGCTTCTGAGTGCTGAGCGAAAGCTTGATTATAGATCGCGAAATTTGTTCCAGCTCCTCCAGCTTCTTGTTACCGTCATTTGTGCTGTTATTCCACATTTGGTCAATATCCTTAAACTTTGAAAAGAAGAAGCGTTTTTATTAATTGTAAGGTCCGAACAGAAGATTGATACGAATAAACTGGTGGCAAAGTTCGACCGCGGTTCTCCAAGATATATTGTTATCAATTCAGCGACATGTTTCCGAAGTAGAGAAGCGTTACAAAGAATAGAAGTGAAGAACATACCTGTTCGGGGAGTTGATCAATGAAAGAGGTGTGTCACCGATGAATGATCGCCCGAAGCGGCTATGCGCATCTTCAGCTCCAGCCTTTACGTCAGAATCGGGTTCATTGTGATAAAATTCAAAGGGCACCGAAGAAAGCGGCGTGGAAGAAGCAGTCACCACTGGTTCGAGGACAGAATTATCATGCACATGCTGACACTAGACTTAGTACGGATACAGCAGAGAGAAGATAATCGACCTACCTGCCGGAGAAGCTGATCGTGCTGGTGACTGGACTCGATTGTGTCGAGCGCTGCGAGAGTTACCTCCAGTGACTTTTCATCTAAATCCCTTGGTAGTTCAGCTCCTGAAGTCACGTCCACCTCACCGTGGGGAATCTCAAGTCTCTTTAGCAGGTCCGAAAATGCTACTGGAGAAATTTGGAACCTGACGACGAGTATACCAGCTTCTGCTGTGGATTTGGATGCGGTATGACCAAGTTGGGTGGCTACTCTCGCTTGGGCTTTCTTCTGTGTCTTGACTGAACTGGTCCCCTCGGAATTAGGGGGTTCGACATGTACTTGGTCTAGCGTGTCTATGTCCAAGTCCAAAGGTACGTCGGCATAGCTCATTCGTGTTCGCTTTCTCGGCCTGTCGATCACATCGCTCGCTCCAGCGCCGAGGAAGCCGTATCCAAGTCCCGCAAGCTCCCTTTTAGACATTTCCGGTCGTTCCGATGACGAATGCTTGGGGTGAGAGAGGAGAGTGCTGGACCTTTCGGTCAAGTTGACTGGGAAGACTGTCAGTGTTGCCCAGTTAATCAGAACGAGACAACTAACGACCAATGCGCTGAACGTCGATTTCGCCAAGTCTAGCCGTCTACAAAAGCCTTGAGAGCTTGCATATATACGATCTTACACACCTGAGTATATAATGATGCGAGAAAGGAAAGGTGGAGGGCGAGAATCGATATAAGTATTGGAGGTATTAGACGCGAAGCTTGACGATTGAATTGGTTGTTGCTTGATTGTTGTTTTGGTCGGTTGCCGATTGCGAGTTGATGAAGGGACACCCGGGCTGTTTGTCGTCACTGTGCTTGATGGAGGCCTGACATAGTTTATTGAATCGAGCCAGTTGATGTTATATCTTGGCAGCTGTTTTTGTGTGTCAACACCGCGGGAACGTTGACTCGAGGCCGCGTACCATGGAATTGAGGCAGAGAAGGACGACTAAGAGAGAGCAAGGCTTCTAGTCAACCAACGCAAGAAAGTTTGACCAATCTGCAGCCGAGAAGATTAAATGCGTGAAGCTTGATCCAGACGTTCAATTGTGTGCTACATATTGTCAACCAAGGCCTTCTTCACTCCGCTGTCAAAACACAATCTTGCATGCCCAAATTACATGCATTAGTACAATCTACCCCTCGAATGAGCTCGAGTCCGTGTTGGAGAGAATCTTTGTCGGATGATTTGCGAACAGGGGAGCCTTTGAAGCTCGATTCATGATGCCGAAAGCGCCTGTGTGATAGTTTCCAAGTCAAGTGTCGTGGCAAGTTCTGCTCTGAAATTGGACCGAAGCTAAGGTCAAGGCATTATCATCATTGGCAGATATGCAGCAGACCAGAAACCCAGATGCACCGAATTGTCGCATTTACGACTCTGTAATTCCGGAGATCGCATTTGCCTCGGTCGAGCGAATCTTGGAGCCTGGGAGCAATGTCGGTATCCTCGGCATGGTGGCGCCTATTGAGATGCCTGTGGAACGTTTGTATCCACACGAAAGATACTGATGGTGATCTACTAGGTGGCGATTCCTTCCGAAGGTACATACTTTCCAAGTCCTCGATCCGGCCCTAGACAGACTGAATCCGTAGCACGCCATTGTCTATGCAGTGAAGGACAGCAGCTCCTGTAATGGGAGAAAGCAGGGCCAGAAGGATGGGCTAACAAAATTACCGCAGGCTTGATCCACTTGAGACGTTGTGTCGGCTGCGCAAAACGAGTTACTCAGCTCAAATACACCACCCTAGATTTCTGTGGAGGAGGTAGTGGTTAGAGATTTGTCGTCACCTAACATCTCACACCAAGGAGCTGAGTCTAATTGAAGCGAATCCTAGCAAAGTGACACTGGATCCTCAGCTTTTATGTGGAGAAATACAATTTGGGACAGAGAGATTGCAAACCATGATCGCGCTTGTGCAGCCACCACCCAGCCATGTAAGCAGCGCCATCTGGGAAATGAGGTGAGAGACAATTTTAACCAATGTCTCAAATCGCAGAGGTATCTTATATCTGCAGATGAAACATCGCAGGGTTGTTTATTTGTCGTCCAGCGGCTCTGCTGCATCTTTGTTCTGCTCAATAATGAAGCCTAGGCCGAGATCGATGATACAATTGGATATGGCGCCAAATAATTCCGTCAGATGAGTGTGCATTCTTGGTGGGGATGTCTACTGCAACCCAATGGCAAGTTACTGTCTTCTGATCGATTCAGCGAGGTCTGGTCGATTGTCATGCTCAGACCGTCCAAAATTGAGGGCGTATTTTCACTTGGCATGTAGTGTAAAGCATGCTAAACAGGCACTGCTGAGCGGGCGGCTGCTAGGCTCATGTTGCCGCAGTGTAGTGGTTTAAATGGAGCGATGCCTACAAGATCTTAGATGCCCAAGCCGTACCGGTCAAGACCTACATCACTGGCATTGCCAGAGCTAAGCTGGTTTATCACGGCTTCCCAGGGGGAATGTCCCAAATGCCAGACTTCGTATGTGCAGTGAGAACGACATTGTGTATCCATAATGTGCAAGCGTTATGCTGATTCCACTCTCACCAACCAGAGAAGGCCTTCGAACAGAATATGCGAAAGTATCGATCAAGGTTTGTTGACCTTTCTCAAGCAACCGAGCCTTTTTCTACCAAGCCAAGTCAACGTATCCACCTCTTCCGTTGGATATGGATCACGAGCAAGCCCATCTTGCAGATTGAAGTTCTTGATCTCCTCTTTGGGATAGGACGGGCACCAAGTATTCGACTTGCTGAAATCTGCACAAAGGTATACGATAGAACCGTGGCATGTGGCGATGTCGTGCAGAACGAGATCAAGCGAGTATGAATCGAGCGTATCAGTAGGTGGGTTTTCTTACTCGCAGGAAGGGCCCAAGAATCGCCGGCACGCTGGTGTCATCGTTGAAGGAGATTGGAAAGGATGGAGTGGTGTCTAGGAAATCGAGAAACAATCGATGGATAATTGAGTAACGACTCCAAAGTCGAGCCAAGATCCACGTCGAAGGCCTACGCGCTGTCAGCGATAAGGGTGCCAGAGAAGTCTATCATGGAATCGAAGACCATGATATCGACACCCTCAGAAAGACGAGACGAGATCGAAGAGATGTATCACGGCGTGGTGGATTGACGAGCAACCTTAAGGTGAGAACAAAGTCCACTTTCGGTGCGGCAGGATCATGCACGTGACGGCGAGCTACAGCTCCATCAACCAGCAACACAGTTGATAGGGTCTCACTGGAAACAAGCGAAAAACAATCATCAACATAATGCTCAATCACCGCAGCCATGACGAGGATAGGATATGCATGAGACGGTCATGCGAACATCTGGGTGTCTTGGAGAGAAGACGGTTGTGAGCGAAGAGTATCTCCACCAAATTCATAGTGCTGTGGTGGTCTCATCATGTTATACCGTCTGCTGTCGAGGTTTGTTCTAATAATGAGAAAGTTGGAGCCGAGTTGCACCAGTGTGGCTTCCAATCGCCATTCACAGCACGCCAATGCAGTTCTCAAATCAGACCATCTATATATCTTCGACAGCCCAGCATTCATCCGACACGCTGATAAGCTCCTTTGGTCCTAATCTTTACGCCCAGATCATCGCCGTCAATTGGTAATAGCCTACATATCATGATTCAGTAGGAAGCAGCCATCCTCATCTGCACGTACTCCCACGCCGTCGTCTTCTCAAACCTTTTCGGCCTCTCCTCATTCCAACAGCCAGGCAAAGCCTCGATAACAGTCTCCGGATCCGCAGTAGCGAAAAACGGGATCGAGTACCTCGCCTTCAGAATCTCCTCTCCACTTTGTTCTGATTTGGCTTCATCGACGGGTGGCGCAACAACTCGATGCACGGTACTTCTCCACCGTCCATTGCTCCACCTCTCCATGAGATCTCCAATGTTCACCAACACCGTGCCAGGTATGGGTGTTGCTGGACGGAAGATGTCCGGGGAAAAGGGATCTTCGACTTCTAGACCGCCCGTCGAGTCTTGGAAGAGGAGGGTTAAAGTGCCGAAGTCTGAATGCGCTGATATCCTAGACTTTTCACCTTTGCGTAGTGTGGGCGCCGGAAGTGGCGGATAACGAAGAAGTCGTGTTTGAAATAGAGATCGGCTGTGTGTTTTACTCAATTGGTCCTCCGAGGGTAGAGAGAGCGCCGTAGCCATCGCCCTCAAAATCTGGTGAACCAAAGTCGAGCAGTCTGTGAAGAAGGATTCCATAAATCTAGACAGAACTTAGGACTTGCTACACTTGATCGAGACGCAGTCACATAGAACACGATGGTCAACATACCCTCTGAACCCAGGTATCTCCTCTTCCGGCACCCAGATATTGGGCTGCAGCTCATCATCCACATTCCCAGTCTCAAAACTCTCCTTATGATCGGGTATGGCCCGCAAAGCCTCCAGATCTTCTTTGGCCAGTCTATCCTGCTTACTTTGAATAACCTTCTCAACGCCTATACCGCTATAACCGCGGTGGTGGGAGCCACCTGTCGGATGGGGTGCTAGTGATTTCACTTGCTCAGGAAGATCAAAAAACCTAATTCCTTGGACTGGGTTTTGAGGTAGTATTAGATCGCGTCTCGATCAAAAAAGATGAATCTCCATGTAGATAGAATTGTTTCCAAGTGGCGAAATTCCAGGCTATCCTGGCCTCATACTTTGTCGTATCCTCACTAATCGTGGAATGATAATGTGCGACTTACCCACCCGAAAGCCTCCTCCACCCTTTTTAAATTCACTCCGTGATTCTGCAGATACACGAATCCGACATTCTGGAAAGCGTTGTCCAAGCCTTGCGCGACCTCTGCTTTCGCAGCCGTGTCGCCGTGAAGAAAGGGTGCGAAATCAATAACTGGTACGGGACAGGTCGAGGAACCAGTCATTCTGTGCGCCTTATGGATTGGTTGCTATGGGCTGCTGGTCGTTTGGAGCTGCAATTGTGCGGGCGACCGTCGTGAGAGTAGGGAAAGAGTTGCTGTTGAATCGTCCTTCAGCGAAGACAGATGGTAGTAGGTAGGTAGGTACTTAACGTGGAGGTGAGATAGGCGGGTTCATGCGGTGTAAGCAGACCTTAGTATTAGTATCTTGCGACGACGATCTTGATAAGATCGCGTGACCATTACATTTAGCAGCGGGCTTCGAGCAAGTCTAAAATCCAAGAGAAATAATGGTATTTTGAGTTTCATACATTACAAATTATCATACCTTCATCACATGGTGCTTGGAAAAAAGGAAGACCAGATGTACTTGTATGGAAACCGATGCCTCGTCACACTTTGCTGAGCGGCTACACCCTATGCCCATTCTCAACTTCGTCATCACTGACAGCTTCACTCAAACGCTCAAAGTTCTTTTCTTCGCTTCAGCCATTGCTCCACTCAATCTCGGGTCGCACCCATAATGCGCTCCGAACCCTCCAGACGTCCTCGGACTTGGTGTTCTCACATGAACAACCGCAGCTTTGAGCCGCTGGATCGACGAGCTCTCAGCAATCGCGCAAGCAGTGCCTTCAACAAGGGACGTCTGCGAGCTGTTCGCAGACGAGCATTCCAGTTTTAATTGCAATCTTGGTGGCTGTGAGCTCATTGACATGCAGCTCGAATCGAGAGAGGCACTCCTCAGATCTAGATGAGGTCTTGGAGGTTGTGATGTGTAGATCCTCTTTTCAGCCAATTTGGGGGCTTGTAATATTGGCAATCGGACGACCGTGTCTTGGTTGTTCAGAGTTTGTGATCTCGTGATTCTCTCCTTCGCCAGTTCAGGGACTTGTGCTGTAGGAGATGGGCCGATCGTGTCTTGGTCGTCGGATCTGAACCTCGTCAAGATATTGCGGCGCTCGAAGGGGTTTCTGAATTCGATAGGATGCAGCGACCCATGAGCCGTAACAGCTCGGCCGGCTACTTGTCTGAGCCTGTTCCTGCTCCTCCGACTTGTTAATTTTTCAACCGTCTTGCCGTCCTGTCCATCTTTCACGTGTGCGCTTTCAACATGCATCGCGGCGGCACAATTGATGGGCGGTGTTGAGGTCTCTGTGGCGGATGGCGTAGGCGTAGCAAGTTTGATTGGCGTGGCGAGTTTGACAGGGCGGAGCGTCATACTTCTTGCGCTTCTAAGAGGCCTTGGTATCTCTTCCACGCCTAGGCATGTCATCTGCAACCTTGTTGTTTCCATACTTGCTCTGGTCGTGCTGATTGATGTGATCTTCGAGTCATTTTTGGCCCCCTGATGGTTCTCGTGCGTGATGACGCCTTCCTCGTCGTCCTCTTTCGTCCTGCTCTGCTCCAGCTTGCGATTCACCATGAATCGACAAAGCGCGATTGCTGCCGCAATAGCAAGTCCGACAACTATGGTCACGGCAACTATGACCTTTGTCCTCGTGCTCAAGCTGGTGTTTATATCCGCCTGGATGTTAGTCTTCATGTCTGAGCTCGCTTTCGCATTGGTACTGCTGTTCAAATTCTGGTCCCTTTTGGTGTTTGCTGTTACATGCGGGTTCATGCGATCAAGGACTCGATTGTTTCCGATGAAAATGTTGGACGCCTTCTGTATGTCCATCCTTGGTTTGGCAAGCTTGGGTAAGCTGTCCAAAACCGAGTCAGTAATTCGGGCGAGCTTGGGCAGATCTAGGCCGCTGAGGTCTTGGGCATTTCTGACGATAAGTTTGCCGTTGATACGGGATAGCGATTCTGCCCGCAACGATGAGAGTCCGAGGTTGTTGTATATGAGCAAGTCGCCATTCAATACTTGCAGCTTGGGAAGATCAATGATACCGGACGCGTTCACCGAGATAGCGATGTTTCCCGTATAAGTAGGACAAAATGCAAGTGCGGACGCATCATTTGAATTCAGAATGATAAAGGTCCTGTCAGCAGAGCAGGCAGCTAGATCTAGATCAGCCGGTGAGTTGTCAAATGCGAGGCAAATGAGAGCAAACCTGATATAGCTTTGGCAGCTAACAAAAAAATGAATAGGCGTCGTGACATGGCCATGTTGTTGAATGCGGACAGCCAGAGCACGATCAGGTTCACGAAGAACTAATCCTGAATGGTTAGCTTCAACTCTCATAGTTTAAAAGACTTATTCGTGATGCTTACCATACGGATTGCAATTGAAGCTGTAATCGTCGACTCGCAGCGATTCCAACGTGATCAGTACAAAGGGTAAGAGACAGGAAAGAACATGACACGACCAGAGAAGATGACGATGCAGAAACCCAACCCCCGCGCACCAGCGTTTTCACCTACAGTCACAGTAATTCCAGACCCAGGTTGAATTGCGGGGCCATCATTCCTGACGGATCGAGTTAATCATGGGACTTTTGTTCTCGCAGTCGATTCTTGATAATCAGTACCAGTCTGGTCCGAGAACGAATCTCATATCCTCTTGAATGAGTTGTTGTTGCTTCAAGACGTCAGGTGCACTGATACTCGTCTGTGGTACAAATTCTAAAATTCTGAAAGAGAGTTAGATGAGCACGTACTACAACCAGATGCAGGATCGTGAATGGTCTCCCCTGGGCTTGGGAGATGACAGAATGTGACTGCCTGGGCCATCTCTTGTTCCGCATTACATTCCACAGGTTCTACGTTAGATTCAATTGGTTTTCAAACGGGAATACCTTGCGATAGCATACCGTGCAGTGCTTCGAATTTTATAAAGAATGAACACTGCATTTCATGTCCACATAGGGCGGTGAATATGTATGGTGGGCGGCGCATTGTGACATGGATAATCCTCTATACAACACCATGGAGAATGGATCAGCTTTTCTCTTTTGCAAGCTACGTAAAGGCGTGTTGGCGATCACTGTGAGCAATCAGCAACAGATGATTCCAAGTTCGATGCGGGAAAGGCGATGCATTGAAACGACGCGACGCATGGCGGGAACGTCGTCCCCTGGCACAACGTTCGATCTTCAGGATGTATAGGTGTGATTGGTGATCCGAGTATCGTTGAGGCTATCTAGGGATCAGCGTCCACCAGAGGTTGGGCGGAAGCGTAGATGTGTTGTTCTTTGTGGGAGAAATATTGACATGTGCTCTCTCTCCAGAGTCACGTGATACCATATTAGCCTGCCAGGTAGGTCCCTCTCAAGACCGTACAGACAATTAATTCCATAGAGAAGATCATACTCTTTAGACTCACTCGGATATCAGAGCACTCGTCTGACTCAAGTCACATGACTTTTCGCCCTGCCCATTGAGGCGGCAGTCGCCGCAGCCACGGAGTGGAGGGTGCAGGTTACGTAGGCGCCAAGTACCGTATATTCTTGAAGAAAATTCCGACTTGAGATCAAAGCTACAGGACTCTAGCGACTCCAAAGATTCCTCTAGCCGGAAGCTCTGCTATTTCGATCTCAAGAAATATATGACAATACTGCCAGTGGTGGACCCGCTGTGCAGCCACAATTTGGAATGCGAAACAGACGTTACCGCTTGACTGCCAACTCGCAACACAAAACATCAATCTTGATCCTAAACGGGGATGCCTAGAACAAATCCTCACCATGGCACATCTTCTACGTGGCAAGCAAGCCGGTATCCAGAATGACTTGTCTGCTGGGCTCATGCCCGAACTTTTCGCCATCGACGATGTATGCCGCTAGCCTGTTCCTCCGGCCATGTTCTAATACGTGCTCAGATCAGTCGCTATGGCATCAACTCACAGACTTCGGTCATAGCATACGATCCAGTCCAAAGCTTACTTGCTGTCGGCACAAATGATACCAAGTTTGGACCCGGACAGATCTACATCTTCGGACAGAAGCGGGTCAGCGCTGTTCTGACGCTTCAAAGAAAGGCATCGGTCAGGATACTGCAATTCTGCTCCGACAAGCTTATATCCTTCGATTCACGCAACGACCTCACCATCTTCTCGTTGGAAACCAAGCGTGTAATATCCAGTTACTCTCCGCCTGGAACGGTGCTTTCAGTATGCAGCGATCCGACCTTAGATTACATTCTGTTGGGCATGCAGACAGGTAATTTGATGCTCCCTTGCTTCTTAGCTCGAGATACTTACACCTGTAGGCGATGTCCTGGCTTACGACTTGGATCGAGAGAGCATGGCCCCTTTCAAGCTTCCTAGTTTCTGGTCTGAGAAGAACCCCAAGGCTAGGGTGACACCGATCGCATCGCTGTCTCTCCATCCTCGAGATATCGGAACTCTTCTTATAGGTTATGCGGAAGGCGCAGTCATTTACTCGTTCAAGCAAAATAAGCCGACCAATTTCTTTCAGTATGAAGTGCCTCGAGGAGCACCAGGAGGTGATTCAGATCCTTCGCAAATGAACGTGATCCGTCACCCTCGACTCACGCATGCCATATGGCATCCTACAGGAACCTTCATCTTGACAGCGCATGATGATTCTAGTCTTGTCTTCTGGGATCCGAAGGACGGCAGGATTGTCATGGCAAGAACTCTTCAGGAGACCAATGTGAACAAACCTGGTACCGCCGCATATAATCCTGCACAGGATAAATTCTCGATGAAAGAACCCTATTTCAAAATTGCTTGGTGTGCCAATCAAGACCCAGACGATACTTCAATACTCATCGCTGGTGGCCAGCCAACCACATCTCCCACAAAAGGCTTGACATTTTTCGAGCTAGGACGCACACCAGTGTATGCTACTTCTTCATGGCAGGTTCTTTCACAATACTTCGAGAATCCAAAGCGCCAAAGAATTCTACCCACGCCACCTAATGCCGAGGTGGTGGACTTCTGCCTCATCCCGAAATTGTCTCCACATTTCGCAGGAGCTCAGGACCCGATAGCCGTCATGGCTGTGCTATCATCAGGAGAGGTCATTTCGATGAGTTTTCCTAGCGGGTTTCCCATCTCTCCTACCAATATGCTGCATATCTCTCTCACATTTGTACATCCATTCATAACAGCGATAAATCTGGCACCCATTTCGCGCGACAAATGGCTCGGAATGACCGAAAAACGCTCCCGAGGTCCATTGATCTTGCAAGGTGGCGCAGAGATCTCGCGTCCCTTGAAGAGATTCGAAGATAGGAATATCGTACAAACAGCGCATGCCGATGGCACGATCAGGTTGTGGGACGCGGGACATGGTGACGAGATTGAGAACGAGTTCGTGCTCCAAGTGGATGTCGGCCAAGCTATTGGCCGCGTCGAAGGCATCGATATCACCAAGATGAGCTTCGCCGGCGCAAGTGGAGAACTTGCAGCTGGCACACGCACAGGTGAAGTTGCGATCTTCAGATGGGGCCATAATAGAACAGCTGGAGAGCCGCCCGCCGATGCTGGACCTAACAACACCAATGGATTGACGAACGTGACGACGAGAACAGATCCCTCGCTGACAGATGGCCTACTCCCCTTCACGTTGCTGGACTCTCAGAATGGATCGTGCACGGCCCTAAAAGTCAGCGACGTTGGATTCGTGGCAGCAGGGTTCGAAGGTGGAAACGTGGCTGTCATTGATCTTCGAGGTCCAGCAATCATTTACAATGGCAGTGTCCACGATTTCATAAAATCAGATAAGCGAGGAAGCATTCGTCGATCCAGCAAAGAGCCACAACAGAAAAGCATCTGGCCCACAGTGATGGAGTTCAGTGTGATGATGCTAGACGGAGACAGCTACTCGAGTATCCTCCTTCACGTTGGCACTAACCTTGGACATGTCGCCACATTCAAGATCCTCCCCGAAACAGGGGGACGCCACGGTGTTCACTATGCTGGGGTTGTGACGATGGATGATCGTGTTATCCGCATTGCTCCTCTTAGCGCCGATTCAGGACACCCAGCGTATGCATCGCAACAAGCCGTTGCAAACCTGCGGAATGGTATCAAAGTCAATGGCGTGCTTCTCGCAGTGACAGAAGGTGGTGCTCGTATATTCAAGCCCGCGTCTAGCAAAGGAGCGCACAAGAGCTGGGACGAATTCGCGTGTCTAACAGCCTCGGTCACTCGGTTTGAAGATCGTGCGTACGCTCTCGTCGGACTCTTTGCAGACGGTACTGCTCGCGCTTTCTCGATTCCAGCTCTGCGAGAGGTTGGCTCCGCGAAAGTTTCAGACGTTCTTGATCGGGACAGACTAGGCGAAGCAGTCATCACCGCCTCTGGAGATATCTTTGGTTGGACAGGCCCATCAGAGACTGCGCTCTTGAACGTATGGGGAAGCGGTCTCGTCGTGTAAGTCCGATTCTGATCTATGTGAACAGCTCTGCTAACCGCAAGACACCCAGGAACCGCTCCAAAGACACTCTTTTCAACCCCGAACTTCTTATCCCAGCCCGTCCTACCATCTCCAACTTCCAATGGGTGTCAGGAACGCAATACGTGACACCATCAGACATGGATCTTCTCAGTAAGTCATTCCTCTCGCCCTCCAACATCCACCTGATCTCTGACGTTTGCTACAGTCGGTGGTCCAGACCGGCCCCCTTCTAAACGCATGATCGCCCAAGCGCGCTCCGACGAAGCAGCCGCCAAACAAGCAGCACGTTCAGGCGCGGCTGGTGCCGCCGCCGCAGGCGCCCAGGAAGGCTATTGGGAATACATGCAACGGCAGCTCAATGAGCGCACGGAACGGTTGGGTTTGATGAATGACAACGTGAATAAGTTGGAGCAGAATAGCAGCAGTTGGGCCGATGATGTGGGCAAGTTTGTGAACAAGCAGAAGAAGAATATGATCATGGGTGCTATCAAGGGCAAGTTCTTCTAGAGGGAGTCGTTTGGGACTGAAAGGGTTGGGCATACTTCGCGTCGTCAAATTCAACTGCAAATTCGTACATTTTGTTTCCATCGATTGACACCCAGATAGAATCACAGTTCCCGCTTCATTAGTGCGGGATCATGCCACAAATCCTCCACATTCTGCGATCATCACTATGGCGTCCTAGCCTTGATCCGGCACATCCACTTAACCGGCTTGACGAACCACACATTCCTCGTCTTCCACTCGTCCGCCGTCTCGGGTTCGAAATCGAAATTCATGATGAGTTCGGGGATGAGTTTCGTCATCTCGAGGTTCGTGATGTGTTTCCCGATGCAGGTGCGGGACCCGGCTCCGAACTGTCGATATGTTTGTTAATATACATTTCGTGAGAGTTGAATGAAGTTTTGTGTGTCGGAGAGACGTACCGTCATGAAATAAGCATCTCTCTTCTTGACGATTTCGGGCTCTTCGAGCCAGCGCTCGGGGTTGTAGACGTCTGCGTCCTGGCCGAACACTTCGCGGTTGGCGTGGGCGGCCCAGGGGTTTATACCGACCAATGTCTGCAGCCATTATAAGCATTCTCCCGTGTCGATTGAAGGAAAGTAATACTTACACCAGCGGGAAAGAAGCGACCGGCGATCGTTCGACCGCCCTTTGGTACCACGCGTTGAATCGGGAGTCCGGCTGCGGGATGGACCCTCAACGCTTCCTTGATCACAGCATTCAGATATGGGATATTCCTTGCTTGGTCATAGGTTATCGGACTCGAAATGCCCTTGAGCTCCTCCCTCACGCGCTGGAGATATCGTGGGTTCCGCCAGAGGTGGTAAACAACAGCGCTGAGACTGATGCTCGTAGTGTCGGTCCCAGCGCCAATGTTGGATAAGCCTCCGTGGAGGACATCGAATCTAGACACCCTTTCCGGATTCGCCTGATGTTCGGCTAGCAATTTCGAAACGGTGTCCATGGCACTGACGCCATCGTCTTTGAGGACTTTCTCCACACGGGCATCGACTGCAGCGACACCGAAGGCGCGTACATAGGATAAGTCAGCTCCTGACGGGTTCAAGAGTGCGTTGGCTCTGAAGAGGAAGGGGTGCCATTCAGAGTAGACGCCCACACGAGCTGCGTAGATCAGAAAGTTTTCCAGGACGGCGATGATGTTTTGGGGATCTTTTCCAGTCTCTATGCTGCCAAAGCGTTCTCCGAACTGTATTGAGATCAGCATCACTGTAGACTTGGTCGTAGATCTCATGGCTCACGCTTATTTCGCTAATTGCGTCTAGGGAGAAGAGTTGCATCCAATGTCCAATATCGACACATTCTCCAGAACGAGCGAATTCTGTGAACCGTCTCTTCAAGAGGGAAACGCAGTTGTCAACAAAGGGCTCCAGCTGTTTCAAAAAAGAAGTGGTATATGTGACGGCGATTGGCTTTCGCATTGCAGCATGGACATGAGGATCTGTAGCGGTGAACAGGTTTTGTTCATCAGGAATACCACTAGCCCGATACCAGTGACCCTGTCCCCCATCAGTCCTGTTTCTCAGAGCGCCCCTGGGTTACCTTGCCTTGATGAAGCCAGAACCCATTCCGTACATGGTCTTGACTGCTGCAGGGTCTTCAATGCTGTATTCATTCGGTGCGATCCGTACGATCGCGCCTTGTTGCACAACATCAATTTGACTGAACCAGATCCTGCTGAGAAGGAGGGGTTACACGCACCATATTTACGATGAAGATCTCGATTGGTTGTGAAAACAGTGCCACGCCATACCTCTCTCAGAAGCCATGAGCGACTGAAGCGTGCGAGAAAAGGACCTGGGATGTCTCGAAGTGGTGAGGCGTAGGAAAGTATTATCCTTCCTAGGTACCAAAACACAGGAAAGGTCAGCAGGACGTATAGTGCAAGGCTGAGGATCTGAAAATCAAGCAGAGCCATCGGTATTGTTCGCACGATCGTGTAGGTGGTCAGGTGGCTATCAAATATATGTAGAATATAAGCTGGGCTTGACACCGAGACCTGGTTTCTATTGTCATTGCGAAGGACAATGGCCTTGTTCGCCTGGGGTAGCTGTTCGGTAGTCGGCAATACCGCATGAAACTTAATGTTGTCTACACCTTACTTCAACAAGGATAACAACGCGGACTCGGATAGGGCATTGTGGAGAACCCAAGGTATGATGGAGTACCAATACCTCAGTCCTTCGATCCTGCATCTCCTCTACAGGTAACTTAGCTCTTCTCGTTGCCTAGTCTCTAATGAATTTACGATATCCTGTACATGATATGTTTGGACTCATTGGCAAGCCACTTGTAGACAGCCTGGGACCCTGCAGTTAGGGACATGAAACGCAGAGATGCTTGACCTGTGTGCTGTGCCTTCTCAGCGTCGGAGCGGATAATCCGAATAAAGTTTCAGCACGCGGGGCCGGAGCCGACAATCAGGCATGAGGGAGGATAAGCTCACCCTCAACAAGTCATGCCAGATATCGTACGACTGTTGTAAACGCGGTACATGTCGCTGTCAGGACCCGGTGGGACGAGGATATTCGCAGGATCTTGATGCGACAATAGCGTTTTGATTGTTGTTCAGTTGAAGGAGAATGGTCTTGAAAGAAATCGACGATTGCAAGACCTCTCGGCCGTGACGCAGTGTGGTACGATAGCCAGCATAATGAAGATTGGTACTCCACTCCTTCATCGATGGAAGAAACGATGTAGTCCCGAACGAAGCTCGATGGTTTCCTTCATCAGTCTAACAAACAAAGCAGAGAGGGCTTGTCGTAACGAGATCGAGGCAGCTACGATGATACCGACAATCTGCAAGCTTCCAACCTATGGAAGGTTTACACCTTTTTTATTAGTAATAGATTACTAAGACCTAGCTGAGTAAGCCTTCAAACTTTGCAGGTGGCGCCTCCCTAACTGCATTGAACCTAGATCGCACGTAACACGTGCTTCGGTAGCGAAGTGCCTTAGCTATCCCGAGTCTTGGCGCTCGATGATTGGTGACCTTACATGGGTAGGTTAATCACTCTACAGCAATGTAAATGTTCTAATACGGGTCCTACGTAGACTTTGGTTGTCTATTGCAGCCTATTATCAGCTTCACCCAAGTTGGGTAAGCCTTCACTACGGCGGATCGACGTGCCAACGTTCATTCTGCTGGCTACCACAATATCGTTATTCTGGGACTGAACGAGACGTTCAATTCGTGCGTGAATTTCGACAGTCAATGGATTTCGAGGGCCCTATACGCGTAGATTTAGGAACGACTGAATAGTTTACGCCTGGATGGATAGGAAGTACGCCTGGGCAGCTTTTTGATAACGAATTTTGCGGACCAACCAGATAAGCGGATCAATGTCGATCCGTGCGGCCACTGTGGCCTTCGATCATCGATCATCCTCTCTGTACACAGTACACTCTCGATAAACCCATCGGCTGATCTGTACAAGCCTGCTGTCCACAACCCATATGCATCCTTCTCTCGCATCTCAGCCATCGGCGACATGCTTCCACTTGATGGGGAAAATGGCCTCCTATACAGCCACCGAGACCACAAGATCGGCCAGTCCGTCCCTGATCGCAGTCATTCATGTGAGGGAAGCGGCCAGGACCGACTCAGATGGGCGAGCTGCGTCCTGGGCTCCCTAATCGTGCGCTGCTGCAAGGGGTGTGGCAGAGATCGCGTGCGACGCGACAGAAGATCCAAAAGACAAATCGGACCTGATAGGCCGGTGTATGTTCCTTGCCTAATATACAGCAACTCAGGCTCGTATTCGACTGCTCGTTCGGGAATAAAGAGTGTCGAGGTGTGAGCCCCGTCCAGGATCCCATATCGATAAGTATAACAGTAATCCTTTCCAGTGACCGCAAGTCCAGCAGAGCATCTTCATTCACCATGAAGGTCATTGTTTTGGGTAGTACTGGCCTCGTGGGCAGCACCGTGCTCTCGGAATGCATCAAGAATCCTCTCATCACATCCATCGTCGCCTTTTCTCGATGTCCTCTCCTAGAGGAACTTTCCGAGAACGAGAAAGTCAGCGTCATCACCCACGAAGACTTCTCCCACTATTCGGACGAGCTGCTGGCGGAACTGAGCGGCGCTGAGGCGTGTCTGTGGTATTCACCTTGTAACTTCTCGAGAATGATGGTCCCTACGACTGAAACCTGATAGGGCGATCGGCGGGAGAGCAGGCCAATTTCCAGACGTCGCGACCGCCAAGAAGGTCCAGGTCGACTTCACACTGGCAGCAGCGAAGGCGTTCGCCTCGAAACTAGCCCCTGCACTCGACGAAGGCAAGGAATTCAAGTTTGTCTTCTGCAGTGGCGGTATGGCCTCACGAGACCAAGAAATAAATCTGTGGATTCTGCAGGACACGCGAAAGCTAAAAGTGAGCTTCACACACTCCCCATACGCATCATATCATCACACAGTCTGATACTACCTACCAGGGTCTCGCCGAAAACGGACTGCTCGAGATCGCCGAGAACAATCCGCGGTTCAAGCCCTACTTCATGCGGCCAGCCCACATCCATCCCGAATACTTCACCATCGGCACGACCATCATGAACACGCTGTTCCCGGCGATCAAGGTCCGTGACCTCGCCGTGGCCATGGTCGACATCGCGCTCAAGGGCAACGACATGCAGACGCTGGAGAACGCCGATCTGCTCCGGAAAGCTAAGCAAGTCGCCGACGGTGGCTCCGTCAAGACTCCGAACCACTACTCCATGATCACCTATTGAAGGACATTCAAAACAAGCCTGTGTCTCCTCATCCATCATCAACAGCCTGGATAAGTACAAAACAGGTATTGTACACCAACCCTCGGAGTTATATCAGGAAGATGCGTTACTTGGGGGGTTTTTCTGTTTCCTTTCCTATCCAGTACATACAAGCCAACCTCTCCCTCCCGTATCCAGTACATACAAGCCAACCTCCCCCTTTCCCCCTTCGTAGATTAATCCAGAGTTTCCAACAACCCCAGTCATCAATTTTCTTTCTTACTCAGTAGCTTGAAGAGATCAACGAAAACCTCGGTGCCAGACCTGGATGAGAAGCACTCCAACATCATGATCACTATTGGACATCCCCAGTGACATATTACGTCCTCACGAATACGCAACGGCAAAAAAGGGAACTCCGTCCAATTCTCGAAAACGGTAGGCAGCACCCCTTCACCATGAACACCATCGGACATTTCCATTGACATACGTCTCGACGACGCTGCTCATCATACTACAGTACGGGATAGCACAAATGCGCAACTGCAGAAACAGCTGGAGGAAAAGTGAGCATCTATTCCAACCTTTCAGGGTCGACCCTGCTTCCCCTCCTCCATCGACCAACGTCCACACTGCGACACGGTCAT
Organism: Venturia effusa; assembly: GCA_007735645.1. Lineage (NCBI taxonomy): Eukaryota > Fungi > Ascomycota > Dothideomycetes > Venturiales > Venturiaceae > Venturia > Venturia effusa. The sequence goes on along the minus strand of CP042190.1, from coordinate 434,678 downwards.
GATGATTGTTGAGTGGGAACCGTAGCGCAGAAGATGAAAAAAAAAAAACGAAATAGGCAAGTTCGAATCTTGTAACAACAGCACAGGCTCAAAAGTAAACCATCGATCGGGATACTCATCTTTTCGTATTTTCCAGCCACAGTGGGCCTTTTCGGGACTCCCAATCTAATAATGACCGCCTTCCTCATCTACCAGGCATCGACACGCATGAAGTCTACGGCTCATGACACGTCTCGTCAGATCTCATTATCCAGCCAGCCAGTCTTCCTTCTATGCAACCAGAGAGATCGTGTGTCCATGCCGTGCTATGCTATGCTAATCCCTCATTACCCCATCAATAATAACACATGACGACATCATGGCGCCCTTTCTCATCTCAATCACGTGCATGTCAGTGAATGACTACAAAATCTGCAATCGAATGACTCGGTTCAAAGACTGACGCGCCTCTCGTAAGAGGACAGTTCAATTATCCACATCTCCAAGCGCGGCAAGCTCCTTGCGGATGCCTGCCTCAGTATCGATCTTGCGGATCTGAGTGTCCTCGAGCTTCTCTCCCGCAGCCTGTCTCATCTTGAGCTCTTCAATGGCTCGCACCTTCTTATGCAAACTGCGAATCTTCTTCTCATTAGGGCCTCCATCTTGCGGGCTCGTGATAGTAAGACCCGGAGGGGGACCGACAGGCTTGGAAATATTCACCTGCATAGGAGCCTGCGCTGGAGGTGGTGTCGGACGCTGCTGGATCTGCTGTATCTGCTGTGGCTGATTTCGGATATCCTGCTGGGAGTTCCTAACATCGCCAGACATGCCAGGGCGTGTTCCATTGTTGTAGCCATTATTATAGCCATTGTTATAGTTGTTGGAATTGGAGTCGTTTCTGGCCCTCCTCTCGCCTCGGTGGGGCGAGCGTCCTTGATTTTGGTTATGATTGTCAAAACCACTTCGGGTACGCTGGTGATGACCTTGTCCGTGGGCACGTCGCTCTGGGCTGCGGCTCATCGCTCGTGGTCCTTTGGGAACGTTGTCGAGACCATCAACGTCCAACTTCTCCTGCTTCTCTGCTGCCTCCTTTGCTTTCTTGGCTTCGCGCTTCTTCTTGTTCTTGAGGGCGGCTTTGGACAGAGTCTCGTCTGCGCCTTCGCCAGTTCCTGCAAGACTCACTCCGCCTCCAGGAGCTGCTCCTGGGAGCAGTATGGGCGCATCGGCGACAAGCTCAGCACCAGGAACTTGACGTCGCTGACGCCCATATCCATTCTGACCACCGGAAGCTGTTCCGCCAGTCCCGTTGGTTGAAGTGAATGCAGCTCCGCCTTCGTCCTCTCGCTTAAAAGCAAGAGGCGTGCTTGTTCCTCGGGCTCCTGGTGGCCTGTATGCGCCCACTGGCTTGCTTGGTGCTTTTATGCGTCCCAAATAAGTCATCGCGCTTGGGTGCGCCACTGGAACCGGGTTCGAGATGTCGGCAGGTGGTGGATGGGTAATTGCACTCTGAGGTCTCCAGGCAACATGGTAGAGCTCCGTCATGTCCTCATTGTACATCAAACCTCCACCGACATGCCAGATTCTCACTCCATTGTCCACGCGCAACCGTGGAGAAATGGTTGCCGTAAGAATATGGATTCCGTCAGGGCTCCATTCGCACACGGAAGCGTTGCTGCCCTCGATCGTGCACACTTTGGTGTAGTTCTTGCTCAAATCGTAGATGTCCATCTGGCCTGCCAAGTTGCCAAACCCAGCGACCAGAACGAAGCGGCCATGTGGAGAGAATAGAATGGTATTTCGAGGTCCGAGAGGAAAAGTGTGGGTCGGCACGGCGCGCGCATTGAAAAGGGTGGTTTTCGCAGGCATATAACCATAAACAACTCCGAACTCTTTTCCGTTTGGCGACCAAGCGACGTCGTGTACTGGTCCCTCCTTATCTGTGATACAAAATTAATATTGCCGTCGTCTTCTCGAGCGAGACAGACTCACCCAACTGAATCCTGGAATCAAAACCACCATTGGCACTAAGAATATGCATGGTGGTCTCGCCATAGTAACTCTTATTAGACTTGTCCACATCGGTTTGCGCAAGGACGATCAGACTCGAGCCTGGGCTGTTCCACTTGAATGTGACCTTGTCACCCTTGAAGAAAGTCTTCTGCGAAACTGGATTTCCTGCAAACTCAGGAACAGCGTAGACCTTGACGGCAGCTGGCATGCCCTAGATCTTGTAAGCAGAGAGACTCGTCGACGAAGCCCAGATGACGCACCTTTCGCTCTGGTACAAAGATAGCAACTGAATGCTTCTCGCCAGGCGACACGGCAAAGTCGGTGACGCCCTCGGCAATCAACTTATTCCAGACGGTCTTGAGATCGCCACTCTCGTAGAACTGGACCTGGTTGGTTACCACTCTCGCGCAGTATTTCTCGTCTTCGGTGTATTGCAAGTTCCAACCCGTTTGCGAGCGCTGGACGAACTGTCCAACAACGGCGCGTTCACCCGACTCGCCAGCGTTGTCATCTATTGTCCTCCAGACCTTGAGGTTCTTTGTGGCATCACCGTTTTCGTCTTTCATGGGCCGTTGCCAGGTAATAATGTACGTGCCCAAGGGTGAGAAGCCTAGCTCGTAGACATTCTCGGCAGGTATGGTGGTAACAATGTGCCCAGCAGACGCATCGACGACGGTGACTCTGTAGATTGGTTGTAAGTAGGAATTTCTGATAGCAAGGAGCGGGTAAGCCTACTTCTCAGCGTCCGCCCAAGCAAAGAACTTGCCATCTGGGGAGTATTGGCAGCAGCGGAAATGGCCTTCAGGTCTGTACTTGCGTGTCAGTCTCTTTGATAAGTGATTTTGAGAGCATAACGTACGGCACAAATCCAGACAGGCTCTCGTATACTGGAGCAGCGTTGAACACACGGATACCTTTCAAGGTACGGGTAGCCAGCTGGGTAGGCTCTGCCATGGCTAGTGAAAGTCACAGAGAGGTTGGACCAGTAGCTTTGATTGAAGACTGTCTTTGCTTTGGGTTGTCTTTTTCTCTCTCTTTCAAAAGAGCAGCGATGATGTGTTGTGTGGAGACCCGAGTTGTTTTGGTCTCTCCGGGCGCTGCAATTGCGGGAGTTGGAGAAGTGTTTCTGGGGATGGGCAAAGATGTCGCGGACCGTATCTTGTCTGTCGGCGGTGAAGCAGTCGCTGTTCTGGCGAATATCACACGGAGGCCGTAGTAGGGTGCCAAAGAAACATAGGCGTGGGCTTTGCGGAGCAACGAAATTCACCTGCACTGCCAAGTTTTCGGCCTCGGCCACAATCAACATTGAAGGCATTTGCTTTGTATTCCAGTTATATATCACCAGAACAACCACTGTCACACGCAACCAACAATCACAAGCCAGATGTGTGGCTACTCACTGCAAACAGGAATTTTCTTACAAAGCGCAATTATAGGCGACATTCAAGAGATGCACAAAATTGACATCTACATTCAAATGCCTTGTTGCGTACCTAAATTAGAGAATGCGGGTTGCTGCCTGCTGTTACTCTAGCATTCCTTTGTGCATCACGAGTCCGAGTTGGCGGCCTTGGATGGTCGAGGTGAGAAAAAGACGAGAACAGCGACCTCGAAGATTTTATCAGGCCGAGCATGGGCAATTTGGAGCCGCATACAAGCTCTGCTTACCGTGCTGGAGGAACAGGTAGCATCAACACTCATTGAGACCATCTTAGTATAAGTTAGGGTTACCACAAAGAAAGTGGGTGGTCATGCAGCAAGGACGAAGAATGCGACTTCAGGGTCCTACGCTGTTGCTGAGCCTTCTCCGTATATCAGAATCGGAGAAATGCCTGTCGATCTCACTTCCTCCCTGAAGCCATGTTCAGAGTCACCGCTGGTAACTTTCATCATCATCGCGGCCGTAGCATCGCTTCTCATGATAATATCTGCCAACATCATCAGTTGGCTCACCTTCATCAGTCCACGATACAAAGATTCCATCTGGCTCTCGCCATCATCATTCCCTTGGATTCTCATCACCACTGGCCCGACAAACTCATCTCGTCGCCATCCATAGAAACTTGGACTACAAAATGATCATCGCGAGCGGATCTGAGGAGGATCCAGGCCAAGTGTTGATGTCTGCCGTCGTCACTTCTCACAAGCTCAGAATGGTATCACGCCACTGTCGTCTCCTGAGCATTCAGCCTATCGAATTCATCGATGAGGTGGCTGGCAAGCTGGGCAAAGAGTGAAACAATAAGCGTTTTACGCTGAGAAGTAAGGTCTGCAGCAAGTGGCAGATAACCGTGAGTCGAATGCCTATTTACACCGGTGGGAGGTGTCATGATATATATATAATTATATGGCTGAACACTGAATGCCAAGAGCACATATATGTATCCTCTGGCAAGTCCTCATGCAGAGAAGACTGTGACTTCCAAAACACCTTTTGCCCAATCTGCTCCATTTCCATTATTAACATTCATTATCCCCGAAACATCGATCCTGATCCACGTGTAGCTCTTCACAGTCTCGACCTTGGTATCCACAAATCCAACCACAGTGTTTTTACTCTGATCCGCCAGCAGCTCCCAGCTATTACCATTATCGCTACCCAGCACGTTGAATTTGTAAGCCGTCTCGCTCCCGCCCACAAGTTTGGTAAGCAAGTGAACCCTGCTAACACTCACGGGCGTGCCGAGATCGATATCCAAAGTAAATGGCACCTTCGCTGGAACAAACATTGAGTTTGCATCCGTCTCGACACCGTTATTGACGAACATCTGCGTAGAGCTAGGGGCGCTAGATCTACTAGGTCTCTGCCTGGAAACTATCTTGCCGGCCTGGACGCCATATACGCCTTCTCCATCCTTGTACCTTAGTTCCTCGTAGTAATGATAGTTTGCTGATCCTTCTCTCAGAGATATGGGCATGATGATCTGTCTGTTGGAAGGTTCTCTATACTTCCATTGCCCAGCCCATCGGTTGGCGCGCATGACGTACGTGTTTCCGACCTTTTCAACTTGGCCCGATTGGGAACCATATGTAGCCGTATTCCCAATGTTCCGTGATTTCGTCCAAGGTCCAGTGATGGCGGGAGCGGAAATGTACTGTCCACGTGAGGGATACCAACCCGTGGCGGCCGACGTGAAAAGGTAGTAAAATCCTTCCTCAAAAATCATGGTTGGCGCTTCTCTTCTTTCCCCTTTCAGCACCGTGATGACGAGCTTGTCGACACCGTGCCAGTCAGCTGTCAGCGAATATATATTCAGGTTCGTGTTTGTGTCCGTCGCCGAAAGAAGATAGCCATTGCCTTTGTCGTTAAAGAACGAAAGATCTCGCGAATCTTTACCAGTTGGGCGGAATGCGCCTCCAAAAGTCCAGGGTGAGCCAGGTTTTCCCCATGCAACGGCGACTCGAGCTTCAACGTAGTCTTTGGCGTTCTCCCAATGTGTCCACATGATAACCTCCTTTGTATTGGGGTGTTGGACAAAGGATGTGGCTTCGAATTTGCAGAACCCGTTGGGAGAATCTTTGCAAGCTTGAGCACGGGTGAGGACAACGTTGTTTCCTGAAAACGTGAGGCCGTCAGAGGAGGTTTGCTCCACTATCTCGAGGAAGGCGTTGGCATCTGTTCGGTACAGATAGGAGTAATATGTTGCCCCTATTTTGATTTGCGATGCTAATCTGAAAGACGACGGTGCTGTATTGTCGTAGCTGACGAAGACCGACTGGTTTGTCGAGATCATGACTTTTACTTCATCGGAGATGCCACTTTTGCCAGTTACCTTGTATGCAACGGGACCCGCGGGTACTTCGTACTCTTCGTACTGATTTCCAGGTACCGTCGCGATTGGAGTGTAGCTTCCGTTGCTCGGTTTTCGCTCAACAGTATACGAGCTTTCGCCAAAGTCCCAGGCGAGTTTGACATTGTTCAAACCTGGCTTTCCGGCAAGTGCGAAAGTTTGCGCGGTGAGGCCGAGCTGTGCTACTGCATTCCAGGCCAGTAATGAAGTGATGAGGATGATTTCGACGGGGCCCATCACGCATAGGTAAAACGATTGAAGGGAGAGAGAAGGCCTGTGGTGTAAGAGATTGGACTGAGCTGCTATAAGTGTATGAATAGTAAAGAGTGAATCGTCGTTGCGCACGAATGACCGGGGAAAGATGGGGCTGCGCGCCTCTTAAGATTGAGGCTTTTACATTAGAACGGGTATGGAAGATCTCTTGGGCGAAAGGGAGGTAAAGGTAGACCCGTCTGTTTCAAATTGAGTTCTCCATGGATACCACGAGCTTCCCGTGCTTGCTTAGGAAAAGAATGCTCAACATTCGAAGATTCGCTGGCCAGGACAGATGATACCAGCCATGCCATTGGTCGAGTCAAGATCTTGGTAGAGGAGCCTGGTGTCTTGACATTTTCAAGGAGGTGGAGGCTCAAGGTTTTGAGATGACGATGGAGTGTTTGCGGAGGTTGGTGTTGGTGCAACGGGCTGCGGGGGCTCAGGGGGCTAGACCAGACAAGGATTAGATAAGATCGCACAGATCTGCGCACCGGCGGCACCGCTCTGCGTCTATACTTAGATCATCAATCATCCTGCTTCACTTGGACTCTCGAGGAACAATGGAGAACACCTATGGCTCATCTCGAATTACTAGTACCGTACGACGGAGTCTCTCATACAAAACTAATTGTCCTCCAACGTCGTCGACGCCTTTGGCAATCCGAGATTTTGATCTTGACCCTGGGAACACTATGCAAATCCCCGTCTTCAGGAACACATCGGCAGCTCAAAATAGCCCATGCCGATCTTCATCACTGAGGTCATCAACCATGGTCATTGAGCTACTAGTAGAAGCCATACTGAAGCCTGCTCCGTGGAGTTCTTACCAGCCTTGCCTCGCAACTGGAAGATCTTCGACTGGGAAACATTTCCGGATGCTCTGGGACGTTGTGACCTATTGATAGAATATCGATTTGGCGGCTCTACAGGGTCCTTGGAATTGGACCAGCTACAGACCTTCTCTGTGGGAGGCAAACAAAAGAACGCCAGAGCTATGAGGATTAAGGTAAATACTTCACAGCCTATGAACCTTATCAGGTTCATTACGATTGGAGAATTGGCAAGATGTGCAACGAGGAGGCCCGAGCAGACGACATAAATGATGTTAAGCCACATCAAGACCCATGCTCACTCTTCCCCCGCGGTTCTTGTTCGACCTGCGCTAGGATGTCGAGGGATGAGAGTCTGCGAAGTAATATACACTGGTGACTGATATCAGAACAGTGAAGCGCGAATGTCGCGAGACCAGTCATTGTACTTTGACCACCTAAATCGACAAGGGAAAGAATACAAGTTCTTGGCAGTCCGTCATTTCAAGAATCCATGCACTTGGCCGCAGCCTTAGCCAGCGGCCTCTCTTGAAAGTGTGCTCGATGGTCCTAGAATATGGGATGAGAGATCTTATCTTCCAGAATCCATCTGTCACGCTAAGAGCCACCTCGACCACAGTCGGACTATTCGGATGGCGCTATTAGAAGAACCTAAGCCTAGCAGTCACCAAAAGCCGAAAAGCCCGCTGGTCATCGTGCGGTTCCATATAACTCGGGGACGTCTCAATGCCATAGTCGAAGCAGCCAATTTCTTCAACTGATACACCTCAGGTTAGCAGTGAAGATTTATGGAAAGTATCAACCTTATTTTCCATCATTGGCATCATCATATTTTCCTTGCAAGTTGGTCCGATAGTCATCATTATCATCGTCATCTCGAGAACATCTCATCAAACTCGAATAGAAAAGTGGTTTTCATTGATATCTAACGACGGCCTACCGATAGCGAGGCTAATCAATCCTCCGATACCAGCGAAGAAAGAGAAACACCCCTATTGCTTTTTACAGCCTCGTGAATCTTTGCTCCTCAAACGCTCACCAGTCACCCTTTTTATGGCAAGTGTCTGGCGGCTGGCAGAGCTTAGCCACGGGTGATTAATGTCCACCCCTCTGGCACCGGCGACATAACATTCGGCAAGTTACAGATTACGTGCTTGAGGAGACCGCGATGTAAGAGGATTTAATTTTCTGTTCGTTGTGGATTCAACGCAGTCCCGTACCACACGTGTTGTGTGTGATGTTCGCGCTTTTCCCTATCCAGAGCTTCACACCTTTTATACCCACTAAGTCTACCTCTACTCTCAAACCCTCAAAAAAAAAAAGAATTAGCATCCCGATAATTAAGAGCCGAAACAGTCAACCTAGTAATAATCCGAGCAAGTTAATATCACCAGAAGCTAGAGAAGAAATAGAAAACTATAATCTCCCATACAAAACACAGAATTCCGGAGCAAAAATCAAGTTCCTTCCCCTTACATCGACTTGCAGCCAACAAGTCCAGCTTTCAAGTGTTGCCACTTCGTCGAGTATCCTGCCCAAACCAAATACCCGCGGGCAGAACGTTGCGGAAATCGCTGGTGATTCTCACCCACAATTTAACCACCACCTCATCATCATTGAATACACATCGTCATCATCACCCAGCCCTCCTATCATCCCAAAGCCAGGTGCACAAGTGTGAGCTCCCACCTAGCGAAGGAATTTTGGCTCTACTAGACGGCAAATTCCCTCCAAAAGATCCGATATTCTGCATATGGGAGTAGCAGAGTATTGCTTAGCGTTCTCGGTCACGCGCTGCTGTGGTGCTTGTTCAGGGCGGAGCATGCGCTTCTGATACCACAGCGCCGTAGAGCTCAGGGCAAGAAACATGAAATGTTGGCAGGAGATCTAATCGTCATGCAGGATGAAAGACGCGTTGACTGGTTCATGCCGTGGGTTTCTTTGGACATGGGGATCTTCAGTAAAAGAAACAGGTCAAGAGATCACCATCCCAGTACGAATCTTGAAAAGGCCGTTATATTCGGAACCTGCCATCATATCACTTCCGTTCCTCATACCTCACCTTCCCTCAGTCTCCGTCCTCTCTCTTCAATCGTTCCCCTAAGTCCAGTAATGATCTCAACACCCAACCACTTCACACCTCCCTCTCCTCGTTCTGCAGCCCACTCGGCCCACTTGAATAACAACCTCAAGTTCCAAAGCATATCTCTGTCCGTGCTTTTTGTAGCCGCCCTCACCAGCGTCATTTTATCATCCACTAAAGACCTCCCTCCACCGATCCAATCCCCACTACTCGTATCCTTCGGTAGTACGAGACCAATATCAGAGAGCTCGAAAGCCGTGTCTCGGAACATCGGCAATTTAAAGATAGAAGCAAATACCTTGCGCGTTCCAACCATTGCTTCTGTCTCCGCATCATTAAGTGCAATTAGTGTCGTGGAAAAAACATCATGATAGCCTTGTCCAATGCCTCTTCTTCTCACGGACAAGGCTTGGTTCTCTTTGAAGCCTTCCAAATGGGCTTTGTTATTCGCAAAGTCAAGGATGATGGGCCAATAATCCTTTCCGCTGGTCTCAACCTGATTGATACTCTCGAGCTCAGGAAGGAGACAAGGCGCCGTCAGCTGCCTCGACGTTCCGTCTTTCAGCCGTACGGTTAGCGGAACACGAATGGCGCGATTCGTGTCCACATCTCGGGTGATGATACAGCGGGATTCTGATGCTAGAACCCAGAAGTGGCGGAGAGGTTGGAGATGCGCATTGTTGTCCGTGACGTCCATTGGGAAGAGCGGATAGAAAGCACAGATGAGAGATGCTATGGCAAGATTCGAGGTGCCAAACGTAAAGCTGCCACCGCCGAGGAACAGGGTACCAAGAGCCATGTGAGCCGCAAGATGAGACCCGTACGGTGTATCTGCATTTACACGACCATGCAATAATCGAAGGCGTCTCATCACATTGAGATCACCTGTTCCGGCCATCACCGTTGCACATGATAGAGCAACAAGATCCTGACAATTACGGACCGTATTGCGTGTTAATTTGGCGTCGTATCTCAGCGCAGGCAATTTGCACAGCTTGATGAAGGCATCGAGGTATTTGACAAGGAAGTCTCTGACCTTTAGATCTCCGCTCCCAGCATATCGAAGACTAACGCTCCAAAGCAAGCCGGCAAGGATGTTGTAGAAGGGCATATGTTGGGAACGCAGTGATTTGATATCCCCTAGAAGATAATCTTTTGCATATTCCGACGGCAAGTTCTTGACGATAAAATGGTGGCTCGCTTTTATCTCGTCCCAAAGGATCAAGTGTTTGGCAAGAGTCCGGAGAAGAAGTATGTCTGGTCGGATATAGTCAAACTGTGGCAGTGTATCAGGAACATCGACCTTGCGAGCAACCGCGTTGTTGCCAGTTTTCATAAATATTAGCGCGATGGCGATCGTTGCACCAGCAGTTGCACGATCCAAGATATGCACCATGTCCACGGGCCGTGATCCCATGGCGATGGCTAACAATCGCTCGACCACTCGCATATCTTGCATACCCTTGAGCGTGTTGCCCTGCCCAAGATTGATGAAACCAAGAGACAATCCAGCAGCGAGACGGTAACTCTCGTCGCGCAATGTGTCCGGTCCTCCAGTAGAATCGTCACTTTCCATTGTCTCGATTTCTGAAAGCATGATTTCGCTCATCCGACGATGTTGTGTGTTATAGTATACCAAACCGATGCCCATCAAACCAGCTGTTTGTGTCAGCGAGGTCAAGTTCAACTCAGCAGCGCCTGGAGGAAGGAGTCTCGTAACATGTACGGACAGAAGCCGAGTGACCAACGTGTCCATCGTACCGAGTTTCGACGCTGCAAGACCTAACAAAAGTCCGATCGAAGTCATGGAGTGCTTCGGTGTGAGGTATTTGAAGCAGAGGACTTTTGCAACATTCTTCAGGTGCCCGTTCAAGCCCAAGGCTAAGAGAAGTCCCGCATGGCGAACATTCAACTCTGGTGGTTTGTTGAACAAAATCCAGGAGGTATCAATACCTTTGGCATGCCGTGATATACCAAGTCCAGCAGCAACGCCAGCATGAAACCAGGCCCAGCCATACTTTTCCTCAGTGAATGAAGTACGGTCTGCTGACACGGTGTGGCCAGAGGGCTTCATGACGCAACCCGTGTTATAGCCGTGGATCTCGTAATTCTCCGTAGGAAACGGTTTCCGGCTGTTGAAATGTGCCATGCCTTGTCCTGGAGCAAGAGCAAACGTTCTGACCATGACCCATTGAACAACCTCCTTCTGAGCGTCCAGCAACTGAGCTTCTGACCATGAGGGATCTGGGATGCATTCTGCCACGGCGATTCTTAGTGGCTCGATGATGCGAAGTGCTTCGATGAACCGGCGATCTTCGTGGAAGATCAGCCTGGATATTGTCATACGATCAGTCTCCGGATGCGTCGTGTGGGACAACCCTGGTTGCTCTGCTGACAGACATATGGAGTGTACATCTTTCCGAGCTTTGATGATGATGGGCTTGGACAATATTAGATCATGCCCAAACGTGGGATCGACTCGTTCTCGGCGACTCACCCGGTTTGTGTTTGGTGCTTGCGGAACCTCCGGCGAGCCTTGAGCAAGTAGCATGAGATCGTCACGGCCAACAAGATCAAGCAGATTTATCGTCCAAGTTGTAGGCGGACTTCCCTGACATTTCACGATGGCGTCGTTGATGATACCAAAGATAGCTTCTGGGAAAGTGTCAAGCATCTGCGATGTTATACCTGCTTCTACTACAGCTTCAACCTGTTTCTCGGCGGGTAGGTCTAGCGCCTGTAGATTGACGAGATACTTCACAAGTGCAGTGGATCGAGGAAAGAAATACGCCGATGCTCGTCTGACGCTTTGAGTGGCTGGTTGCTGCAGCACAGCATCGAGAGAGGGGAATGGCAAGTGGTAGGTGGGAGACAACGCCTTTTCCAGCCAGGCATATATCGAGGGAGGATCGGCGGTAGACATTGTATGGCTAGAAGACGTGAAAGCGCGAATTGTCACTGAATCGTTAGTTCACCAAGCCACGAAGGGATATTTTTGGCGATCGGAGGCGAGCAATGCACTTCTCGCACAAGACATGGACTTACAATCCTCAAACCCGAAGTCTGCTGCAGCCTTGATTTCATATCCATAGTACTGTCCCGCTTTCCAGTCCCAACCTGGCCAGCCCAGCCAACGGCCGAGCTGTGCCAAAACCGGGGCGAGGTCGCTGTTCATGCTTTTGGTCAGGCTTGTGGCCATACTATCCAGCTTCTGATCTTCTCGAAACAGGTGTAAGGTAGTGAGTATCATTGAAACCATCAGCTGAACGATGTCTGGGTTTGAACGTAGAGGTCTCAAAATATCTTGTCCTTGTGGTGACTTGACAAAGTCTCGAGCGTTCAGAATATGCGCGTTTGTTACTGTTCGGTGTCTCGACAGTGGCTTGGCCGCATTGATGCTGTCGACTGCCCAAGACCATGCGGGTGAGCTCCACGTTCCCGAACTATTCCAAGATTGTTCGCTGTCCATCATTCGAGTGAAGGCATCAGCAGGAGGCGGGTGGTGCGTCTTTGCTGGGCTCTTGGTGTGCGCCTGCACAGGTGTTTCTGGCCTCCGCCGTTTTCCCGCATCTTCATCCAGAGAGAGTGCTACAACGAACACAGCTTCTACCAGCGCATTCCACTCTCTCTGTTCTCCATCTTGGGAATTTTGATGTTGGATCCACCACACTGACATAAGCAGGTCTCCTGTCCATGCTGGGAGAACATAGAGACAGAGTTCAAATATCTTCGAGATAATATTATTCTGAGAGCCTAACTGGATTTGAACTCGATGCAGTTGATCATCGATGTCTCGCAAACTTACGGTTCCGTCCAAGCCGGAGTGCAGTAGCTGCACCATCCTTCTGGGAGAGACTACCGTTCTCTGCTTCCCAGCCGAACTGGGAGTGGATGTAGGAGCCGAGGAAATGCCAAATGGATTCGAAAGCCTAAGTCGATCTAGCGAGACCTCGAATGATGTCTCGGGGGACCAAGGTGCATAAAGTCGCATACGGCTATGCCCAGACCTTTCTTCTAAACACAATACACGTGAGATCTTATTATTTGTCACTTTAATGACATCCAGGTGACCTGTCAATCTAGTGACCTTCCTACATATGGCAATAGGTACCGGAGAGCTCTGCATAGAAATGTTTCTTGGATTTTGTCGAGCGCGAATGGAGTATTCGACTTGCACGTGGTCTTTGGTTTCGCGATTCATGATGTGAAGAAAGAATCGTTGGCCATGATGATGGCTTCCTAAGGACGTTCTCGGAGACGTGACTGTGAAGACTTTGAGGGTCGTTGGCTAGACAATTTAGCATTGGGTAAGGAGGGTTCAGGCAAATCACTTACTGCAGCCCGCACGACGGATCCGAAGGAGTACTTGAGTGGAATTGAATTCGACATTGGAATCTCTGCAAATTTGGTAACGAAGATCTCTTTCCTCAAGCCATCAAATGGTTGCTGGAAATCGAATGCGTCTAGCTCTGCATGACTCTCGAATATATCGTCAAGGTCTCCAGGGTTATCAGTCATGGTAGAGTCATCTCCATCGAGGCTGAGACCGAGAGCAGAGGTTTCATCGAGACTTAGACGAGCAAAAGCGCCAGGCGTGGAAGAGCGAAGCTTTCGGTGAGCTCCGATCCCTAGGCTGTTACGCTCGTTGGGTCCGCCCAGAGATACTCCCCGCCGGCCGGAAGGGCCCAGGGATGTACGACCATGTATACGCTGGGAAGCAAGTTCTTGAAAAGCGGACCGGTCGAAACTCGTCGACAAATCTGCGCGTGAAAGCATACCACTCACGCGTCTTGATTCCTTCGCTGGCTGACGAGCTTCGAAGTCAGGATCCAATTGCGAGACCATAAGATCCTCGGCGTTTGCTTCGGATTGTGCAGTACTCTGACTGGAATTAAGTTGAGGTACCTTCTTTGATCGTTTTGTTGGTCCCAGAGATTCGCGCAGCTTGTCGACCCCGCGCAAGGCTGGAGTTGTTGCTCCAGTTGTCACAAAAGAGCTTCTCCGTCGCGCTTTTGCTGTTACGGTTGTCTTCTTGCCGTTGAATAGAGATGACAAGGGTTTTGAGTCTGCATACATTGCTTGCCAGACAGAATATACACGGCGATTCTGATTAAGAGTGACCATTAGAGTCAAGGGAGGTTGATTGTTGTCTTCCTCGACCACTTCAGTGACTGGCGAAATGTATAGGATCTCTTCATCTTTGTCCAGGCTTTCCAGATCCTCAGATGTCGTCCCGGTCGGATGAGAAGTTTTTTGTTGCGGTTCCGAGGGAGCATGAACGACCAGACCAAATTCCGACAAAGGATTAGTCAAGCAGAAATGACGGGGAAGAAAATCAGCGGCCGGAGTCCTCGGACGCTTGAGCAAGTCAAAATCGAGCGGTAGAGAGTTCTCGAAGTCCTTTGGGCCTGGCACTGTTTTCCCCGATGTAGAGCTTTGCCCGAAGATGGCATTGTGTAGAGATTGGCGAGTCGCCGCTGGTGATGCGAATGAGTTGTATGGAGTGGGCCCAACTGACACGGCTGGCCGGCCTCCAAGCACTGGTGTGGCAGGTACCACTTCAACAGGGAGTTTTCTTTGAACGATCAACCCTCGCGGCGAAGGAAAAGCCCTCTCGACCTCAAAATGCAGGTTGATGACATGAGCAGCACCGGAAATGAAGTAGATACGGGCCTGGTGCTTGAGAAACACAACAAGTGCCCGAGAGAGCCCATGGTGGCTTGCAAAGGGAGAATCAGACGTGGTTGACAGTCGTTGTCGTTTGTTGGGTTTTGGACTTGGATCGTCGGTTTTGGGCTTCAAGTGGATGTACGAGAGGTCGTCGTCGGAGGGAAACCAGGTTAGGATGGCTTGTTGTACCTTTTCCTTCTCCACGTCGAAGCTGAAGGCCTTGCGAACCACACCACCTCTGGACCAAACCACGCATTGCTCGGTGGACAGCACTTCTTCGTGGCCGTCAGCCTCGTTGTACGTCTCCCAGATGTAAGAGTCCTCATGCGGCTCGCTGGGCAGGAATCCTTCTCGGATGAGATATGGGAGCCCGGACGGCGTGTGCAAGCCCAGGGAGCGAACTTGGGCCATTTCGCGATGTGTCCGACATGGAGGTGTCCATGCGCACGCACCCTTTATCTCAGAGACGTTGCTAGGCCACAGTCAATTTGATGTTGTTTCAAAGAACAGGACTTTGATGTCACCGTCTTGCAGTCATTTTGGTGTTGATGAACAGCTCTTCTTCGCGTCCCAAATTGGACGGGGTGTTCCGACGCGTTAAGGCGTGACTTCGTGATGTTTATGTGGTCGCGTACAACGTGTCGCGATGTTTGGACTTCGGGATGTTCTGTTTGAGTGCCTCATACCTATGGGGAGAGAAGTGTAGTGCCAGTGGTAGTAGTAGTAGAGACACCACCTCAATTGGCTCGAGTGATCTCGACATGTCATCGCAGCGTTCTTGCCTCTGTACTCTGGGGTGCACGCATCTCTCTCTCTCACCCAGCTGACGATACCGCAGCAGTGAATGCTCTCTCCTTTGAAGCATTCCCACATCCGGATCGAAGTTGGGGTTTCTGGCGATTCGAACCCTGAGAATTGCCGGAATTTCATCAATCCGTTTCAGAGTTTGGCCGACTACTTATTTAATTAACAGCACGTCAGCCACAATGGCGCTCAACGGCCTCGGCGGCGGCCTCTACACGTCTGGTCACACCAAGGGCATCTCGCAAGCGACTCTCGACTTCCCATGCCGTGTTTTCGCCTCCCAACACCTCTCTCGACCATCTATCAATGGTTCCACTGTCATCATCGTGGGCCATTCGCAAGGCCTGACCATCATATGGAGGGGTGGCCGCCGATTCAGTCGTCAGCCTGACCATTTTGGCTCCTTCGAGCTCGAAGAAGACGATGCACGCCTTTGTCCAACCTTTCAGCAACCCATCGTCCATCGCACCACTATACATCTCTCCCTACAAGTCACTGCATTATCGCTGTGTGCCCTCCCTCCCAGCGAATGCGATGACGACGAGCCTCCCATCATAGCTGCTGCTGCTTGTTCTGATGGCAAGATTCGCGTCTTCAGAACAACGTCGACACCGGTGGCAGGTGAAATTGAACGCGACGCTAGAAGCATACCTACGGCAGTTATTTCTTGTCGAGGAAAGCCCGTATCCACAAGCATCACATGGACAAGGAAGGAGGACACAAGGCATGATGAAGACACGGGCCGTGCCATTAGGGACCTGGATTTACTCGTCGCGATTTGCACCGATGGAGCGTTTGGCAAGCTGACTGTCTCTCGCCTGCCTGCCAATTTCCGGTCTGTACTGTTCACGCCATTCCTCAGCCGAATCTTGGTCCGCCCTGCTAGAAAGGTTTCATTCTCCCGGAACTTTCCCTCTATGCCTCGGGACACAAAGATCTTGGTCTGTTCTGCGGGATCAGTCTCTATCTTCGACCCCTTTCACGCATTACTGGTGAGTTAAAGTCGAAATATAGCTATCGTCATGTTTGTTGACAAAGATGGTCCAGGAAAAGGACGTTACGATGCCTTTAGCTGCCGACAACCCGGTTACCACAGGGCCATGGCTGGTGGCTCTTACACCAGAGTTCCCTTCAACTCCCGCACCCGACAATGACGCTCCTTGCACAGCTGCGCGACACCAGATTGTAGACGCAGAATGGGTCGCAGGAGGCCGCGGTATCATGGTACTTTTGGCCAATAGACAGTGGGGCATCTGGGACAGGTTCGGCACTTCCGATAAATCATTCGACTTCTCGGGCTACCTCAAATGGAGTCGCGCTGGGTATGTCTCTACGTGATTGTTTTTTTCCTGTGTTCGGCACCAATCGATTGCTATTGAACCTTCGATTCACTTTTGCCAGAGGATTTTCAAGTTGCTCGAATCTGAGCGAAAACTTCAGAGCTAAATGCGATGCGGGCAGAATGGCCAGAAGTCTACCCCCATCGAGCTAAAGTCTGATATGACAACCAGCTAACAACCCCATAGTAAGAAATTCGCTAGCATGCAAAACTTCCTGGGCCCTATGAGTCTGCGCCGTGAGCACATCAATCTAAATCAAGAGAACAAGCCACCAATTAAGGCCCCAATTGGTCCATCCAGGGGTGGTCTTTCAGTGACACCAATCCGGACGTCTTCACCACAAGGATACGATGAGTGTGTCAGCATGTGGTTCAACGACGCCATATACACCATTCCTAAATTGCGCAAATTCCGCGAACAGAAATCGAATTTTCCAGATGTCGATGAATACGCAGGGTTCGCCGCTTTGGGTCAAAAAGTATCTCGGCTTGAAGTGCTTCCCTCTTTTGACGCGATTTGTGTGCGACACGATCTCCTCATTGTGACGGATACACGTCTCCATCTCTGTGTTGCGGAGCCGAGTAGGCTCGATATCGTCACCGCCCGTGAGGACTGGAAAATGCAGGAAGAGGAGAAACACATCCAATTCCTGGCCAAAGCCAACCAACAACTCTTGGCCCAAGGGGGCTTGGACCTTGTTGCTATCGACGGTACTCTCAACGACATGGCTCAGTCGACGACTTTGATGTCGGAGTCATCCGCGGCCAGTCAAGCGAAGTTGAGGCGTGAGGACTCGGTGCACCTGGAGAGCAGTCCCATCAAGAAGTTGTCTTGGGGCAAGGATAGGAGTAAAGAGTTCTTCATGCATGAGAGTTTGAGTGAGAGTGCAAGCAGGGCCATGAGAGAGGAAGAGAGGCAGGGCATGGGTAAGATAAAGGAGTGGTTGTTCTAGCTTGTTATGACGCGTTGTTTGGCGTTTAGCAAGATTTGCAATATGGCACAAGCTGCTGATATGTATTCTGTTTGGTCGACGCGTCAGTTCTTGGGCATGAGAGGCATAGCATGGCACGTTTTAAACATGGAAGCGGCGTTCTATACCCTCGTGGGATCTACTGTAACAGGACTGCAATTGAATATATCATCTTCGATCAAGGAGCGAGTAATGATTTCCTGATATATGGCGTTCAAGAATGAATTTGCCGGAGAACATGGTGGCTCTCGAGTTTACGCAGCATGTTGAGAAATCTTTTTTCGAGTCACCTATCAGATAGGTATCGTACCAGTACACTCCATTTCGTGAGTGCTGAATAGAATTGACCTTTCCTCGGCCGGATCAACCGCACAAGGCGCGAGATCATTGCCAGAGCATGTTTCATTTGTATCTTGCTACCTAATAGCGATCATGTCGTCGGCATTCTCTTCGTCCTGCTATAGACATCTCTTACCCTCCCCGTTGCCGCAAAAGATCTCAATACAGCATTCGTAAAAATCTTCCCGTCGCCTTATATGGTCACACATTTTTGAGTAACTCGTCGCCGGAGAAGATGCCCACTTTACAGACGATAGGAAGGGCTATGACCAGCTGGGAGCTTGGAATATAATTGGATGGAATCAGCATGATTCTATGCTTTCTATATATCCTATATATTCTATAATACTCCTATGCGATTCCCAGCGCACTTTTGCAGACGTACTTGGATATCTATAACGGTAGTATAAAAGGTAATGGAAACGGGAGAAGAAAAGTTAGTTTGTATCTTTGGAATGCTTCGCGCACTAGCTGATACGAACTTGATATCAGTGCGTGGTACCGAATTCCGATGATAAAGTCAATTAGTCCCTATAATAACATCTCCCCGGATAGCTTTTACCACATCTTGGGCACTTTTGAACTCCCCTTTCCAGCAACCCGCAATGACTTGTCCACACGGGAAGCTTTGTACGTCTGGGAATTTCATGTTTGAATAGTAGGCTGCTACTTCTTCCTCTGTCAGGGAGTCATATGGTTCGTGATCGGACATTATGAAATAGATAGTAGAGCCTAACGCGAATAGGTCCGACTTCGTATCTGGTGTTGCAAGTATATCCCTAGGCAGAAAAAACCGGGGGCTCTCCATCGCTCCCCCATCCAGTTTCAGAGCGCCACACAGAGATCCAGCAAAGTCGCAGAGTTGAATATCAAGTTCCTTGTCAAGAAGAAGGTTGTTTGGATGGATGTCGCAATGAATAACGCCTTTACCGTGGACAAAGGCGAGTGCTTCGGCGGCTTGCTCCGCCCACTTCCTCCGCATACGCTCTGTGATTTCGCTAGAATTGTGACTTCCTAGGTACCGGCGTACATCACCATTAGCAGCCAACTCGAATAGGAGACCGCGGTCGTCTCTTCCCAAGTACTTGACGATCCTCTTATGATTGCCTAGCATCAAGAGGATGTCATTTTCGACATCGAGACATTTTTTCGCGCGAGCATCGTCCTTGTCCCAGACGTACTTCAGTACGGTCTTATCCACAAGTAATGCTACCTTTGCCGTATTGCCACCCCATAGTATATTTTTCTGTGAAACACCAGTCGGGTACCATGGTTCGAGGTATCTCAGCTGACGCATTGGGTTTACAGGATCAATGTGGAATTTTCCATCCTTCGGCACAATCGTGTTCTGAATCGAAGATGGCGGCATGTCTTTGAAGGATTTCGTGGACAAGGTGGACTCAGAAGGTGGACTTGGAAGGTGGACGTGCAAGGCGGAAGTGAAAGGTGTACGCGTGAAGCGTAAGGGAGAAGAAAGTGGTAAGACGACTTTAGTGTCAACGAGGTATTGTTAGACGTGAGTCACGTGAATATTTATTGAAAGGGTAGGGGCTTGATATATACGTCGTTTGAAGGATGCTATAGGCTAACAAGACGTTCGATGTCTGCCTTGCCTTCCTTTTTACGATAGGCGGTGAGGCCCTGCATATTTTATGATACGATGCTAAATACATATAAGGTGGATGGTCGGGAACTAAACCTCGCTGGTGAAGGATATTGAGATGGCGTTGTTGATGGAAGGAGAAACTGGTTGAGAAACCTCCCGGACGCATAGACGCGTATGCTTTTTCAAAACGCGCGGCAAGCGGCTGGATCAACTTCAACCTCGACCATTTTTGTAACAGCAACTTCAGTTTACCACTACATCATCCCAGGCTTCTTAACCCGAGGACATCAAAATCAGTGTCAAAACTTACCAACGCTCAATTTAAAGTCGTGGGCACCACTGGACTAAGAAAGGTTCCGCGGCGTCTACAGCCTCGAGGGGCTCTATACACGAGCTCGAATGGAGAAGCAGTGCAGAGGAGGAACGTAAAATTCGAGCAAGACAAAGAGTGTTGGCGGAGCGGGTGGAAAAGGGGGCGAGTAAACCCCGACTCAACGCGAGCTGGACACGAACCTCGCATCTTCACGCCAATTGATTGGTATTATTGTGAGCTCGGGGCTACGCCTGTAGCTACGACCTCCGAGACTTTCCTCATAACAAGCAAATAACACTTTTCGCCGTACGAACAGTTCCAATATTTGCACCAGCGCCGAACGAGTTTGAACGCAAGCCGCCTTCCTATTGCCATAGTAGGTATTCTCTACCACTTTCCCATTTTCGAACCCCGGACGCCATGCCTATGCCAATAATGCATTTCCAAAAAACCAAATCTCAAGCCTGTCCCGCACCTCTCCGAATGCCGAAAATATACAATGCAGAAGAACGCGACGCAAAGATCCACAAATCGAAACACACCAGCCATAAAATGATGAGTCGATTCTTCAGCTGATAAGGATACTCAAAAGCTAAACGAGCTCGGGGCAACACCAGGAGATCCGGCACCACCAGGCACAATCGAACCGTTCCGAGACTCTGCTGTTCCAGACGGCTCTGGCGCTTCAGCAATCGGTGTTCCAGCAGTCTCGGAACTCACCTGCGTCTGCTGTGGCGGGACGCCATTTGGCCATT
The DNA here is from genome assembly GCA_007735645.1 of Venturia effusa. NCBI lineage: Eukaryota > Fungi > Ascomycota > Dothideomycetes > Venturiales > Venturiaceae > Venturia > Venturia effusa. Next base: position 413,933 of record CP042190.1, on the reverse strand, counting down.
TGCCATTCAGGAGTGGACAAAGCCTAAGGAGCTGTCAGCAGTCATTTCTTTGATCAAGGATTGTGAAGCGTACTTCTTGTTGGTCTTGATGTGGCCATGTTGCCCACAATTAGCGCACTTCCTCTGTGTCTGTCCTGGGGCCTTATTGCCAGCATCCCCATCAGCCCCTCCACTAGCACCAATCTGTTTCTTCAAAGACTTCTGATGCTCTCTCACAAGCCTTCGCTCCTTGTTCTTCTCGAGTCGCATAAGCTCAGCCTGCAGCAACTGCTGCGCTAGTGCGTCGGTCGACGCATCACCTGTACGGCTCAAATCCTCGATCTTTCTTTTCGCCATCTCCTCCTCATTCTTCTTCTTATAATACAATTGAGCGACCTGTGCATCTTCGACTAATTCGATTTCTTCCCTCTCTACGTTGTATTTGTCTTTGTATCGGCGTGTGATCTTCAGCACTCTGCCTTTGTTGACGCCGCCAGCAGCACTAAAGCGGCCAAAGCTGAGCTGGCTTGTGGTGTCGTCTGGTCGGAATCCAGGCGTGGCTGGCACAGATCGCGGCGTTGCTGCAGGCATCGTCCGCTCATCTGGTTGATCATCCACACCTCCCATTTCCATGTCCAGGACTGGCTCAACCGTGGACGACAGACTCTGTTCCTGCGCGGACCAGATACGACGAATGGTTTGTCTATAGGCAATCTTTTGATCATTGACATTATAATTATGGCCAGTCTGGGTCTTTTTCCGTTCGGCGGCAATTTTGGAGTCCACACTCTCTCCCGGGGCTTGAAAACCACCCTTCATCGAGATTTTGGCGAAGCTGAAGCCTTCACCACGTCCGGTCGGATCACCTTCGCCATGCAAAGCTATCATGGCAGTGTCGCCACATGCAACGAGGAAATTCTTCGACGCCCGCCAAGGTGCTAGCTTCTCGTCGATAGCAGCGTTATCACCCACATCGGCTTCAGAATCTGCGCCCTTCCCATAGCCAGAGTCCTGCAGTGCCCTATGACCGACTTGCATAGAGTCTATCAGGCACACATCTTCCGGCTGGATCTCCATGCGAAGATAATCCATGTCCATTAAGCGGTGATCAGCTTGAGTCTTTGGCTCCCATGTCTGAGCCTCTTTGTTGTAGGCCATGATTTCTCTCATTCTAGTTCGATTTTGAGGAATATCTGTGCCGGGATAATGTTTCGTGATTTCATGATTTCCACACCAAGGTTGTTTTGCATTCCTTTTCTTGTTCTTGTTCAAGATGCGGAAGGCAAGCATCTTCAGACGATGTTTGGCCGTCGACGTGACCTGTCGCCCGTGTACGCCAGGAACAGGGACAGAAGGAAATTCTTGCCCCACAACGTACAGGTTATCCGTGTTCCTCAAATAGTATTTAGCTCCATGTACGCCGGTCTGGTTACGAATGACGACAAAATCGGTATTCTTGGCTTCGTGTCTGAAGATAGGAGCGCGATACATCTTGTTATGTATTGCTGGCACCGTCTGGCCCGGGTCAACGAATCCAAATATGGCGAAAGGACTCTGGTCGTTGGGTAACAGCACTTTCGTCTCCCCAATATCAAGCTTCGGCCGCTCTCTATCTTTTTCGTCCTTGCGGCGATAGTAGTTGACCAATCGGTTGCCCATCCCAAAATTGGACAGCATCATAGGGCATTCTTCAGAGTATTCCAGCAGGAGCATTGACCCGTTGTCGGCGAGACTAAGATCTCCAGATTCTCGGAAGGTTTGAGCCGTGGTCTGTTTCTTGAGATCTTTGATCTTCTTGAACCCAAGCTTCTTCTCAACCGTGATAAGAGCGTTAGGATGAAAATGCATGGCAGGTCGGTGGAAGCTGCGAGCTTCTCGAGTGTTGAGCTTTGCCTTGTAAAATGGCCATTGTAGACGGATAGCAGGGTAAGAATGCTCTACCGTGATATTTCCAATTGCACCACGTATCGAGTGTTCTTTGAGTCGATCGTACTCGTCATCATTCGAAAAGTTAAATTTCTTGTGGATGGCTGTGGAGGTGGTACTGCTGCTTTCTCCGCGACGATTAATGCCAGCAGGTCGTGCTTTCGTGGGCACCAGATTTGGCTGGGTGTCGATCAGAAGGCGGGAGTCGTTGAGATCAAGATCGATGTGCTTTGCCAATTTTGCGGTCAATCTTTCTGGGTCGTCGAAGGAGGGGAAGTCTTCCCGAATAACAGACTCGAAAACACTCGTTTCGTGGAGCTTTCGTCGCTTCGGAGACGGCAGATGTCCATCTTGATCCCACCTGTCAACGGTTTCGATGGCCACAGCGCTGACTGGCTCGTCGTCCGTCTCCGTCAAATTATCCCAGTCTTCGCATAATATCCGAAGGTCTTGAATAGTGACTCCACCAATAGTCTCCTGGTCGTCTAGAGTGTCAAAGTCGATCTCATCCTCACTGGATTGCTGCCCAGCCTCATCTTCTTGTATGAACAAGACGCCATGTTCATTGTATTCCTCGTTTGTGCGCTTCCGTGAGGTAGGTGCTGTCACAAGCTTAAAGGCTCGTTCTTGGTCGTGGTCTAGTTCCAAGTTTGCTCTGGTGGGTTGGATTTTGGCCGGGACTTTCAATGGGGTCTTGAACAAATAGTTTGCGCGCTTCCCGGGAAACAAGGAGCGAAATCGCGGCACCTCTTCGCTTTTGAAGAATGGCCAGATGGTCTGGAATAGCTCGGCGTTCGTCTGTGGTGCTGGAGGAGGGACCTGAGAATTAATGCCGCTCGTCATGCGCTCTTCACGAGCACGGGCAGCTCTCGCGAATAGCTCTCTTTGCTCACGGCTTTCTGGATCGTCATCCTCCTCTTCCTCCTCCTCCTCCGCGACTACATCGTCTTCAATTGTAGCTTGTGTGGAAGGAATGTCGAACACCGAAAGTTGCTGAGGCGGTGACTGGATCTTTAGAGCAGGAAGTGAAGGTCGCGAGGGTGGCAGAGTAATGCTCGAAAATCCGTTCGTGGCTGGAGGAGCTTCTTCCGCAACTATAAGGTCAGAGGACGGGCCGTCACCGAACAGGTCACCAAAGTCTGGCTCTTCACCGTCAGCCGGTTCGTCGCCGAAAAGATCCGCGGTAGCATCAATATCCATAGTGTCATTCTCAGTCATGCCTGTATCACCGTCCTTGTCTTTCGAGGGGAGAATAATCTCCTCTGGCAGTTCGTCGTCGCTGAAATCTTCATAGTCGATTGCGTCATCTGCCTTCTCTTGTTGATTTCCGACATCCTTGATCAAGTCCTCCAGGTTCCCGCCCTGCTGCACTTTCTGCAAGGCATTCTGCATTTCGGCCTCATCTGCCGCGTCCTGGAGCTTCCATTGTTCCTCCATGTCGTCGGTGCCGACATCTGAGGAACGCGGCATATTGTGCGTTGGCGGGAGGGCGACGGCGGCCATGAGGTTATGTTACAGGAGGGTGGTGGGAGGAGGATTTTCGAAGAGCAAGAGCGCTCGCGGCGGGCGGGTGCCTCTGCGCGTGTTGTGTTGCGCCTCATCTGCTGTTGGAGGAGAGCATCGGGATCTTGTACTATACAGTCGCTCAGTTAATGTCAATGATGTTGTGCTTGAGATCGAGTCTGTCGTTGTCTGGGGCCAGTGCTATGGGGCTTGGAAGACATGTTCATCTCGAGCCTGTCCAATTCCGCGAGGGTCAAAATCGGGCTAATGTACTGGATCACGTGTCTTCGGTCCTATAGGCAGCTCTAACATACAGCAGTTGTTCCAATAACCTTGAATAGGTCCCTACGGTCATTTCTGACTGCGAACCTGGCGACTCCGAGCAAGATCAAGAGACATTAGATCTATATCGAATTGCTGCAAACCTCGAGAACTAGATTGCGTGAAGTTGAGCGACACAGGACACCAGACCCAATCGTGAAGGCGCTTGTTTTTCTGATATTTCTACGCCACCGTATATTTGACGTGACCACACTTAAGCTGTCTCTGTATCGACCTTTCCTCCATTCCTCCAGGTCATGAATAGCGATTACTACTCCTCCAGGGTTGAGCACAAGCCCTTGCACCGAGTTGATCCAGTTGTAAGCCGGATCCTTTTCGAGCAACCTTGCAGACGCTCCCTCGAACGAAAAGAATGCTGCTCTTCGGCGCCGGTCTCCGCTCGACATCTTTGCCCAGAAATTTCCAGCCAGATATGCTGTCGCTACCACTTTCCGATCTCCCTATTCCTCGCCTCACTATTCTGGGCTCTCGATCACAGAGGGTTCCTCTTCTTCTTCTCGACGCTCCTCGAGCGCCTTGAAATCTCCGTAATAGACACATAAAGCCTAACGCACGTCAGTCTCCTACTTGGTCAAAGGCGAACGGAAGTCATTTCACATACCTTGCTCGCACCTCTCATACAGTAGTGCATGACTTGGACCTTATTCTCTTCTGGGGCAAACTTCGCCAATTGATTTAGATTTGATGTCCTTGGGAGGAAGAGTACAATATGCGATGAAATCTTCGAGAATTGCGTGATTTGATATTCAAGATTGTATGGCTCCATGGTCGATAGGTTGAAAATGGCATCCTCAGTATAGCCGGGTCCTACGTAGATGGTCAATCAAGGAGTATCAGTCACAAGGCTGAGGGATCACATACCGCCCCATGGCGGACTGGCGAATATGACGGCGTTTTGACCCGATTTCTTGTACTGTTTGGGCAAAATCTCGAAACAATCTTTGTTGACGAAGAAAATCTTGTTCTTTGCTCCGTAGATTTCGGCATTGCGTTTTGCGCATTTCATGACTTCTGGATCCTTTTCGATTGCGAAGACACGTTCGAAGCGGCCGGAGAGTGCAAAGGCGATGGAGTTCCCTCCCGCTCCGGCAAAGGCGTCAATCAAGATGGTCTTCTCGGGGGGCAGTATCTTTGCGAGATGCTCAGCAATCTTCCTACCATTCTTTCAGCGCCGGTATTTCGTGCGCTATGGTTTACAGCTCACTTGGCTACAGGCTCAGGTGTCACGCCGAACCAGGCGTCGTCTGTCATCAATATTCCTTCATCATACTTGGACCAAATGTTGTGTCGTTGTTGCCAGTATCTGTGTAGCGCGTGAGTGCAGGAAGCTCATGAAAGCAGACAGACGTACTTGAAGATGTTGCGTGGCACCTCTGGGCCATTCTCATAGTGATGCGCCACTCCTTTGGAAGCTCCATTGGTTTCTATCGACATCATCGTGGCGTTAATGGTTCTTACGATGGTCCAAGGGGATAATCAAGCTTCGAAAAGCTTCACCAGGCGATTTGATACTCCACTCTGACAGTATTCCGATTGAAGCAAGGTCAAGATCGTGAAAAGCCAGTCGCCTCTCGACAGATGCTCATGTTGATGAAAATGTGACTGAACTCGAACTTCAACGAGGCTTTCGACTCACCGGGCAATGAGTAGTCGCGCTTAGCGACAGGGCAGGTAGCGCCCCGGCCTTCTCGTAAACTCTCAACACCAAGACTTGAGGACAGTTCACTAACATCGATTCGGCATCAAATCATCACGATTCACGAGTAAATCATGTTCGGAGCTCTCAACAGATTCATGTCCCGCCTGGACGGCGATGCTCCAGATCAGAGATCCAAAACTGGATCTGCTTGTGGCTTCCAAGTACTTCGCAACAATAACACTGAGCTACCCCTTGAGCCCTGGTTCGACTTCATCATTGGTATCAATGGCCGCACACTTGTACATAACCCATTGGTCACTACCACTTGACTCCAAACTTACGCACAACAGGATAACCCAGACCCCAACCTCTTCGCCACAGAAATTCGCAACTGTGCCGGCTCAACCATCAGTCTCGGCATCTGGACCGCTAAGGGCCAACGCATCCGCGAAGTCTATGTCAATGTGCCAAAGGAGACACCGACTCTGGGACTGGCACTTCAATGGACGCCGCTGTCATCTACTGATGATGTGTGGCACATCATGGATGTCACGCCGAATTCTCCAGCCGATCTCGCCGGACTCCTCCCGTATGGAGACTATGTAATTGGTAGCCCGCAGGCCCTCATCAGAGGCGACAGCGGTCTTGCGGAACTAATTGAAGATGTGAGTTCTGAATTATTCTTATGATCACGTTTCAATCTCCCAGTCATTGCAACTCCGTCCCAATCTGCCACGCTTGCTGATCCGTCATTCGTGTGTATCATCTTCCTCTCATATCTCGTGGTGTTCTCGAAGCTCCTACTCATCATATATCCAGCATCTGGAACGTCCATTGCGACTTCTTGTCTACAATCACGAGTACAATCTGACCCGCCCTGTCGACATAACTCCAACACGCTCCTGGGGTGGTCAAGGGGCGATGGGCTGCACGCTTGGTTTTGGAGCACTGCACCGAATACCAGCACCACTCGATGAACCACCGGCGGCTCCAGGAGAAACCATGTTCTCAACAGCCGATGCATATGACGAGAAACGAGCATCATCGACCTCGCCAGCTCCAGGCTTCCAATCTGCTTCTCCAGCTCCGCCTCCAATGGGCTCATCCGGCTTTCTCGTACCTGCCAACATCGCCAGTCTAGCTGACACTAGTCGGAGTCCACCTCCGGCAGGTTCTGCCAGTCATGTTTCTTCGGTCGCGGCGAAGAAAAAGCGGGTTCACCATCAATTTCCTCCGGCTGCTGGTTCCGACTTGGATGCTTTATTGGCAGAGGGGGAGGCGAAGAGCAAAGAGGACGACTACGCGCCAAAGAAGGGCTCAGGGACCGGCTTACCTCCACCTCCAAAAGTTGGTGGTCCTCCCAGGGGGCCAAGTCCTGGTGTTGCGCCAACAGCGTAGGCGTATGCTCCTTCGGAGGCTCACCGGAAGGCACAGTTTTCTCTTCTGACATGCGAAGAGGTGGACACTTCTTGGGCTCTCCACTTTTTCGTTTGAAGATTGCATCGGTCCAGCTGGCTCTCTTGGAATTGATGGCGACATTATCATCGACATCGGTGAGGGAATCGTTGCGACGTGAAAAAAGCTCTTTCCACCAGCTCAGTCTCTTTTCGCTACACTTACTGTCTCGATTCCTGGCTTTTTTTTCCTTGGCTGCCTCAGCCAAGTTGGTGTCTTCCTTGTCCGAATAGATCGAACTTGAAGGTCTTTGTTGCGGTGGGAGTGGTGGAAGTGGTGGCTGTGTTTGCGGAGCCGGTTGTGTTGGAGATGTCGGTGGTAGCGGCGGAACACTACTGTTGCCACATAAATCTCTTTCCATTCTCCTCATATTCTCGAGCCTATCATTGAATTCTCGATCCACCTCCACTGACCAATCCTCTGTTTCTCCTTGATTGATCGTGAGTCTCCTGTTTATTTTTGGGGCCTTGATCGGGGTTGCTGGACGGTCCTTGACTTTGGATGTGCCGCGCCAAAATTGGCATTTTTGAGTGAATGTCCGCTTCATCTTTGCTTTTCCCTCGTCGTTGTCCATCTTCGAAGTTCGAGATTGGCTTTGAGACAGGGAAGGTGGTGAATCGCAATGGAAATTTGTGCTGATGAATGATAGCGACAGACGCGGAGATTTGGTGAGTCACGACGGAACTATATGCTGGTGAATAAGAATGACGGACGTGGAGATTTGGTGAGTCGCGATGGAAGTATATGCTGACGAACGACAGTGCCAGACGTGGAGATGTGGTGAGTCGCGATGGAAACCCGTGCTGATGGATGAATGGCAATAACAGACGTGAACAATAGAGCAGTGTATCGCGGGCCGGAGATTTTCGAAATGTGTCCTCTCCTCAGCACAGGTCATATGGGTTTGGAATTCTTGGGCAGAGATATTTTGCCGTTGGCTATGAGCAAATACCACGGTTTACATAGGCCAAATTCCGATTCGCCTGTATCGGAGTGACAACGAACGGTTACAGAGGGGCAATGCAAGCGGCTTTCCCATTAGCCTCTACGATCAGACGACCTGACAGCGAACATTCCGCCTGTTCTCAATGGCATGCCAGCAGGGTCCTCACGATTGTCTAGGGACAATTGGACGATTTGGCAGTCCTTCGTAATAGATGGGTCAGACGTCACAGTAGTTTCCCTGCACGAAGGGGTCAAGACGATGAATATTTTCAGACTTGATCAAGCACCTGGCACCATATGAGGTATAGCCATAGTCTGGAGGCCCGTCTCGGCCCATACGCGCATGATCATCGTTGAGGGATTCTATGATTTGATCCGTCGTAAAGAATGTTCAAGACGCGTTGGAATGTCCTCGGAATCTCACATTTTCGTATTCATGGTCCAATATACGTTGGAATTGATGCATAACGTTGCCAAATCACGGTTCACCTTGTTGTATGTTACCTACTTGCAGCCGATGGAAACTCGTATAGGTAGTCGGTCCAAACGGGCTGGAAAATCAATATCGATACAGACTGATTCTCACATTGTTTGTGGAAACGACAAGATGATATGAATGGCGCCGCGATCGTGAGCTCGATAGACATTGCAAGATAATAGTGTATCAGGCTGTATGCAAGGCGAAGGAATCGCATGGTGGGGCTTAGTGGCGTTTCGTGAATATCCTCCCTCGGCCTCGCCTCAAAGCCCTGAACCAACTTCCACATCCCACAATGCTACATGGACGCCAGAGAGCCGCATGCTCAGTCGACCGCTCCCCCAGATGTAAAAGACAGACCTCCCGCGGCTGACAGCTGCGTCATTTGCCTCGAAACAATCTCCGAACGCGCCGTGACAATTCCATGCAACCATGTTGACTTCGACTTCATATGCATCCTCAGCTGGCTGCTGGATCAGCAGGCGAGATGTCCTCTTTGTAGCCCTCCACTTTGTAGGAACAGTTTCGAGTGCTCTCTGACTTGCATAACAGGCAAAACAGAAGTAACAGCCGTACAGTACGCTTTCGAATCTCCTACCGAGTTCAAAACTTTCCACATTCCTTCCAAGACCAGCGCAACCTCCCAGAGCAGCAGCAGAGATGCTGCATTGACCGCACGGTCGCGTAGAAGAGCTCCAAGTCCACCGCCTGCCATCGACAACGCGCTGTTGCGGAGGAAGTTTGTGTACAGACATAACCTTTACTCCATGCACGTCGGCACGAACCGGATCTCGAAACATCGAAATCTCACACCGATGACATTCGCCGCTTCGACGGCTCTTCAATCAAAAGCGAGGAAGTGGATAAGGAGGGAACTCCAGGTCTTCGAGTTCTTATCGCCGGATCACGCTCCTACAACCACGAATACCCCGTCTACGAACTGCTCTACCTCCACACCCGATAGCGATACCCGCAACCGTTCTCTCGTCTCGAACAACGTCGAAGCACTCCTCGAATACATCATCCTTATACTGAAGAAAGTACAGATCAAAGGCGCGGATGGGCGGGCGGAAGATCTGGTGCAGGAGTTTCTGGGCAGGGAGAATGCGAGATTGTTTTTGCATGAACTGGAGGCATGGCTGAGGGCGCCGTATCATACTTTAGAGGAGTGGGATGGGGTTGTGCAGCACGCGGTTGAGTTGCCTTATCCGCTGTCGGAGGCGAGGAAGAGGAGGCTTGAGCGAGCTGGCAGTGGATAAGTAAGGATGGGATAATTGTAAAGTGTGCAATGGAGCAGCAGCGATGGCAGCCGAAAGAGGGTGCGGAAATGCAAGGGAGTCATTGTGGGCAAACGACTCTAGCCAATTCCTGCCACGCCTTCCCTCTGCTGTGATTCAGAGTGAGGTCGAGAATATCTCTCGAATACTGCAGAAAATAGTCCGAGAGTATAAATAATGTAGAGAGCGGATCTCGACGCCATCTATGTTTGGCGATACATCACAAGCATTTTACAAACTCTGTTGTCACCTCTCTTATACTATTTAACACCGTCACAAAAGATTGACAATCAGCCTATAACGTGGAATATAAATTCCTCTTGACACTGGAAAGGTTTAGAATCCAAGAACGCAAACCCTTCGAAAAGGTAAAGAATGGCCAAAAAGAGTGCTGCACCCAAGCGGATCAACACTGCTTCCGCTGTCCGGGCAGCTTGAAGAATGGTTGGCATCTTTGGTCGCTCTTAGTCGCGAGTCTATCTTACATCAGTGATCAATAGGGTCGAGGATCACGATGATGTAGTCCATCATTCAATCATTGATTTTATCCCCTACAACGGATCAGAGGCTCCGGCAACAGGATACTCTCGTCAAAGCTTCACAGTCCCCTCAAACCCTTGTTTTGACCAAGTTGGCAGTCGCACCCGGGGAGAAACCTGCACCTTGACATGCTTTGATCCCCTTCCGTTTCATAGATCTCGGCATGTTCGAGTCCCTCTACATGATTTCATCGAGCGTGAAGTTCAGCCCCCGGCTAATGCCCATGATGAACTTTCTGCTTGCAGATGAGCGTGTGAAGCCGTCGCACAAATAAATGCTTCCTATCAGTCGTCTCACCCACCGCGGACAGTCCCACTGTGGCATAAAACCAGTCGACAACGATTCGTTCCAAGCGAAAACGGAATCACGGCAGTCGGAGATCTCCATGGCTGTACTCCGATTCGTCAAAGTGATGCTTGCGTTCTCATGTCAAGTACTCGGGCAATGCTCAACCACTTTTCAAAAATATCCGGAGTAAAGTGTGATACGTCGGGTGGTGATGAGGTCACAGATTTGGGAATGGTCATCTTCAATCAGCGTACAGTACAGGCGAGTAGGTAGGTTGAGAATGCGAATCTTTTGGTAGGTAAGAGAACGAGCGATTCATACCATGACATTCCCTGCGAGGATATGGCGATAGCTTGTCAGTATGCGCTCATGCACAGATCGCCGCTACAGAGCTTTCCATCGTCTTGCTGGATCGTCAGCGTGTTTACCGCTGTTCTCTGAGTCCCCGGGGTTTGGGATGTGGTTTGTATAGCTATGGTTGGTGCTGGTAAGGTAAGATCCACCGGGGCTTTGACAACTTGGCTTCGGACTTTGATCATGGGAAGAGAGTACGGGTATTGGCCGTGGTAAGATACAAATTGTTCGAAACGAAGACCATGTAACGACACCAGTGCACCGACACGACGCTGGCATGGGTGTGCTACAATACAGTGTCTGTAAAGCACTCATCCATTCCACAAACACATGGAATGAAAGGGTGTACCGTAAGTATTGTTACAACGCCTAGGCTCTTCAGCTTCACATTTGACGCGTTGTTGGAGAGGGACGAGATGATAACGATGATGATCTCTATTATCAGGACTGCTTCCTAAAATGGTGGTCTAGCGATGGGTAAGTCAAGCTACAGTCCGAAGAAGGGAACGTCGCATTCGCTGATTGCCGGACGACCCGTATCATCGTACCTTGTCACCGCTTTCAAACTGTGTAAACAAACCCTGAGAGGCGAGACTCAAATCCCACTCTCTTTTATCTTTGAAGCCTAATTGTCCGAGTTTTCCTTGTGCCAGATGTCCTAAAAATGAGATGGCTATCTCCTTCGCCGAAAAGTCAGACACCGAAGACATCATCAGAACATGACCGGTGGCCAATGCGAACATGAATATCGACGACCTGGGCTCGTCGAGAGGCTCGGATTCTTTAGGTTTTGGGAGTTAGGGTAGTGTCTGCCTGATAATACTCTGGCGGTCTGGAGGATATAAGTTTGGGAGAACGATTCGAGGTCTCCGGCAATGGATGGGACGAATGGTGACGGGGAGTTTGGGAAACTAAGATTTGGAGTCGGTGCTCGCGTGCAAGTTCTGATCGAGAGTTCTTTATTCGACTGGGTTTCTAGGTGAAGGAGAATGCAGAGGGCTTGAGTAATCTAATCTACATCCTGTCAACAGCTGCAGCGGTCAGGCATTATGCAAGGCATTTACAAACATGTGCTCTTCGTTCGACCAACAATGTGCCCGTGTGATGCTCAATCAGAGCGGTCTGAATCTGATACTGGTTGCTAGAAGAAGGCCCAAAAGGCATCAGTAGAAAATCTGAACATTGGAAGCAAGTAGGGCTAAAAGTTGATTTGGATAGAAAGATACGTGATGCAGCCGATAATCATCTCCGAGAGTATTAAATGTAGAACTTGTGACCTGGATCGAAGTCACACGTACGGGATCCGATCCGAGTCGAACGAAGTGCGGACTATGCTTGCTCGACTACAAAATGCGCAAACAGGGGTACATGTTCCATCAGTCATCGAGGTGGTCTGGAATGTAGATCCATGGTACTACAGGAATATCGAAAGCGGCACGTCGATCGGGACAGTCCATAGTACCATTGTTGGTGGTTTGCAAGCTCGTGAAGCTTCAATTCAGATGGAGTGGCTATGAAATGTCCACATAGATGTTCGCTCATCGTCCAGTGGAAGAGCATCGCTAGCAGCTTGGATGGACCTGCCATTTACAGCTGGTATCTCTAGTTCCTAGTGTTGGGACCGCTCTGCCCAACGAGGTAAAGTAATGATGGATCGAACATATTGCTGCATACTTAGCGCTGACTGGTCTCCAAGAATCAGCCGCGACGCCATGTACCATACCAGGAAATTGCGAATAGATGGTTTGCATGCCGCTGATCATGAAAGGGGTTCCATCGCATGCTTAGAGTTCTTCAGGATTTTCTAGAAGCCGTCGGTCTGAGAGGGCCGACGGTGCGCATTTAGTATATGGCTCTTTGACGGCTCATGTCAAGGTTGCAAGAAAGAAAGACCAAGAAGAGCTGATGGACCGGTCTGATCAATCTGAACTCCATACTGTCTTTTTCCGCGAGGCTTCGAGCCATTGATATCAAGATAGCAAAGAATCTTCCCGAACTCCGGGGAGTAATCTTCGATGAGATTTGTCTGGAAAAAGTTAACATGATGAAGACGCCTGTCGACGGTGGAATTCATCAGCGGCATCGGACGATCGTTCTTCAGCTGCAGCTGCAGGCTAGATAGTTCTACTGATCACAAGATCGTGTGCGGCACGGAGCGCCACGAGACTTAGTTCAACGTTCAGCTGCTTCGTGTCCGGGAACGGTGGAGATGGCGACATGTCCAGCGATGATTGAAATGGTCAGCTCAATGTTCTGAGGAGAAGAAGAGTGTCGGTCAGATCATGTCTGTTTTCTGGCAGGAACGCACGACGGATTTGACCCACGGTGATACACGTCTTCAAATCGAGTATCTGGGCCAGTCGATACATGTTCGAAGGATGCATCGGGCGTTCATAGGAAGTCGATTCCTTGGCCGTGCAGTAGTAGATTCTTAGCGGAGAGATGATCGAGTCTAACTTGGTAGAGCAATCGAGGGATATTTGCCTTGCTCCACCCTCGTCTGTTTGTGCCGCTGTGTGGAGTGTGTGGAGGATCCGGACGTGAAGATAAGGGGAGCACATACCAGGGGTTTGTCATCGTCATCCGGAGTCACGGGCACTCCCGTCAAGTGGAAGAGTTCGGGACCCAATCGCTAAATTTGGAGTTTCGAGTGTTTGTCGGAATTTCCACAACGAGGAAGAAGACGTGAGGTGACTGAGGACGAAGTAGCGGAAATGAAGAGCGCTAAGATTGCCGTGCGGTACACATGGCGGAAGACGTCAAGGAAACGGATCTGAAGGCGCTTATAATCGAGTAATATCTCACCTCGTTTTCGTTCTCGTTCTCGGATCTTGCAGGTCTTTTATGGACATGACGGACGCCAGAGAGAGTGTGGCAAAGAACAGCCACCGGTCCAAAGGCTGCTGCGAGACGATGGCGATAGAGGACAAGGCCACGACCAGACCGAGTTGGCGATGTGATGGATTGCTGTGATGCATCGACTCCGAGTGCCTTTTGACGCGCGATTCCCGCAAAGACGAGGATGGAGACGAGGCGCTCGGAAAGGAGCAGGATCGTATCGCGGAAGCCCAGCCATGGACATTGGACCTGCCATAGTCGTACGCAGACTCTCGGAGAGTTGACGGCATGGTGGACGTGGTGGCGGCGACGAGACTGGATTCCCCTGACCGAAGTTGTACTGCTTTTGGGCGTAGCACCCCCCTTAGTTGGCTTCTCCTTGCCGAACGACGCTCGTATTGACCGAAATCTGGATGATGCATTGATGGGCTCTATTGAGGCCCGGATGCCAGACGCAGGAGGTCACGGAGGTGTGGCTGGATTGCATGCAGCCGTCCCAAGCGGGAGCCTTTTCATGCATCCCAAGGCCGTGGACCGCGATCCGCTCCATGGTCGAAAAAATGAAAATCGTGGTTCACTAAAAGGGACATGGTGGAAAGTTGGAAAAGCTGCCACAATGGCTCTTAACAAGGCTGCTCCCTCTGCCTGTGAACAGCGCCTGGCAACCGATATCCTCACCCTCTTTCTTCACTACCCGCCATCACTTCACCAGGCGCTTCGCACTGGGCATCTCGGTGGGCATCGGATTCATGTGTCGCTAACCTCAGTCCTTCGTTGACCTCGTCTGTAATCTACAAAACCACACTCTTTTGCTCTGTCTGTCTCTCTCTGCTTTCTTTCAATCTCAAAATGCCTCACTCTGGGAAACGCGCCCAGTCCGATACTCGTTTCGACACCGATATCATGATCCTCGACTACACACTATACATGGCCGCCAAGGCTTTGCTCGAGGAACAGGTCCTCAAGCACGAGGAAAATATTGACCAAAATCTGTCCGAACACCCACTCGAAATGGTCGACTGTGAGTCGTTTGAGACAACAGCTCATACCGCAACTTCGCTGATCACTGCCTAGCCTTTCTGCGCATATTCAAGAACAATCATCCGAGCGAGTCAGTCTCGGACGCTATCAAACTTCGTCTTCGACTGGTCAAGTTCGCTGCGCTTTTTGGTCGTCGCTCTACGCAGTCGGCTACCACTCCGTCATCGGATGACCTCGAAGCACTGCGTCAAACACACCGGCGTCGTGCAACTGAGTATTGGGATTCAGCATCGGATGGATCCGTCCAAGAACCCACTTTCCAACATCGTCAACCTTCAGAGCGCCGATCCGCTACCCAATACCGGGCTACAACCGACCTGGTTGCACTCTCTGACCTTGTGCCTATGTTCATTGGTCTTTCAGCAGCTCGTAGCAACATGGACACGAGCTCACGCGAAATTACCACGCAATGGATGCATCTGGCGGGCCAGTTCATGCTGCAAGCAGCTCTTGAGCAAGGCTCGTTGTTTGGCCAGTGTCCGGCTGAAAAGCTCCGTGAGATCTTCTCTTGGGGTTGGAAAGAGGACATTTCCACCTCTTGGCAAGACGAACAATCAGTCAACGACATGTTCTTCGATCTGGATCAATACAATGAAGACGGATCAAGACGGGAAGTCAAGGCATGGAAGGAGATTAAGATGGGTTATTTCAGAATGGTGAGTATCGTCGTCCAACAAGACATGATGCAGCATCTGATGGAGATCAGCTCAAACCAACAGACGGCATTGACCCGGTGAGACACCTCAGAAGAGTTCAAGGTCGCTATCCCTTTCACGATTTTGAGAACTCGCTCCTTCTTTTCCTGGAAGCTCTTCAACTGGAGCAGGAGCAGCCTTTTTTGACCCAGCTCGAGAATAACAGCGTACCCGGAATGTCACCAAAAGAGATGGCTGCTCTGAAGAAGCGCTTACGGCTACCATTCTAATTTGAGTCGGCACGCTTTCTGTCGTCCAACAACGGCCACGATCCCGACACCATTCCATGCTTGCTGATACCGTTCTCTTCAGTCCTTCTTCCGATTCGGTGGCTCTACTCTACCATTTGCACCATAGCACAGCAACTTCTCTCACGCTTGTCTGGTACTTAGCGTGCTTTGATGTCGTACTTACGATCTTTTTATTACTTCTTTGTGGGGCTCGATTCCCTCTTATGTATTTTCTAATGCCCTCTCTGTACTGCGCATTGACGCGGCTTGACGTTGTCAATGAGATACCCGGAGAGAGGGAGCACGTGGATGTTTGTATGATTACTATGATGGATGTACGATCGTTGTAGTTGATTTCAATTTCAAGTTGCCAGTGGACGTTCATGCCCTACAATATGAATTCGGTATATCGCCGCCAACTCTAGATCAATATACTCATCTGACGATGTTAGAACGAGATCGTTGGGATTTCTAAGTATGGTCTCATGATTGGACAGGAACGTTGCTTTTTCAACGCCCAATTTTGAGCGAGCATATCGAGGAACAAGCACCGTGAATCGTGCAACCACGAATTTTTCCGGCAAGAATCATGAGAGCGTCTCACCGTGGAGTCTGTAGTATTCCCGTGCGTCTACATTCACTTCGTCAAGGATTTTCCTAGACAGTGTCATTCTCACCTGACTGGAGTTCCGTGACTCGCTCAATGAGAATCCGAAATCGGCCCGACGCTTTGGCCAGCGTCAAAGTGCCCAAATTCTTGGCCCTCTCTCCCACCTCCGCCCTTTTGCAATACAACACAGTCCCCATATGATGCCACCAGAATTTCATCAGAAGCTTCTGCTTATTTAGCAACAATGGAAACCCGATTTCGATTCTTGAGAGGCGCCATCATTACACCGCTCGATCTCACACAGCCATCTTGCGCATGCCGTGTCTTGGGCTTCCGCTCCAGCCAGTCCAATCTACCGGAGGCTCCGGAATTTCCAATCTACGGATAGAGCACCGTCACCCTGCGTACAATGCCATAATATGTACTCTATTTGTCCGCTCTGGTCTTCTGTGCGATCTACAATTGTATCACCATACGAGTACATAGTAACCGTAATCGTGAGACCCTGTAGCCCACTCTAAACTTTCTTAGCGGCGTTGCGTTCACGTTCTCCTTATTCATTGATGGCTTCATTTTCTTTTCTGTGATGTAGGCCTCTATCATTCGAACTTCTAAATCTTAACTCAAATGAGGGAGATATCGCGTTTTCTCCAGCTGGGCTTGTGCTCGATATACTGGCTTTCAACAGCCCAAGTACAAGCCCAAATAGCCTCAAACGGCACATCTCAATCATCAGGGAATCATCCTGTTGGCGGATTTCAATATGTCGACCCTCTCATTGGCACTGCAGCCGGCGGTATGCTTCAGAAGTTCGAGTACGCTACTGTGCTAAGATTTGGCAGGGCATGTCTTTGCTGGAGCGACGTTGCCATTTGGAATGGTCAAAGCTGTTGCTGATGTGAATCATGAGAATCAAGGAGGATTTTCCTCTGATGCCACCGCCATCATTGGTTTCTCGCACATGCATGATTCAGGTATGGAGTCAAGTTGGATTCTCTTTAATGGTGCTAACTGTGGTTAGGGACTGGCGGAGTGAGTCTTTCCTATTTCATTCCGATAGTGCCTCTCCTATTTCCGTTTCTGATAATGCCATCTCTCTCAAGAATGCCAGTACGACATATGAGAGCATGGATTGCTTGTTGTGCGTGTGTTTTGCGTGCATGATCATTACAACTATCCATTCTCGTACCACATGCATCAACAAACATTTGGAGTCTGCAGTCAAGCTCAGAGAACTTCCAGAGTCGCTTCTTCTAATTTCCGTGCCCAGTCTCCATCGATGGGCAATTTCCCCATATTTCCGCAATCCACTTGCCCGGACGATGATGTCAATAAATGCGGCCTCAAAGCTGGAGATCGACAGACTGGTATCGTGGACGGCTCCGTCAAGGCCACCCCTGGTTACTTTTCCGTTAAGCTTGAGACGGGAATCAAGGCAGAGATGACTGTATCTAACCACACAGCTCTCTACAAATTTACCTTCCCGACTGTCCCGAAAGCTCCCCTAAATGGCTCCTTGAGTCCCTTCATACTCGTCGATCTTTCTGATCTTCCAGGCTCGAGAAAGCAGGGGTCGGCTCATGTGGACCCCACCACCGGACGGATGACTGGTAACGGTACATTTAACCCATCATTTGGAGTGGGAGAGTACGTCTCACATTTTTGCATCGACTTTCTGGAAAGCCCACTCATCCGAGACTCCGGGGTCTGGAAGAACACAAGAGCTGGAAACAGCTCGAAGACCGTGTTCATCGTTCCGGATGGCGTCAATGGAAACCAATCACCTATTTTGAGTGGTGGTGCCTACGTACGGTTTCACCCGCCATCCTGGGGTCAGATGACCGTCCGCGTTGGCATGAGTTTTATCAGTTCTGCTCAGGCTTGCAGGAACGCAGAGACGGAGATCCCAGCTTTCGACTTTGAGAAGACCTTAGCTACTGCCGAGGCTGCGTGGAAAGAGAAGCTTAGTGTTGTGGAGATCAAGTCCGGTGGAGTCGACAAGGGGTTGCTCAAGACCTTCTGGAGTGGCATCTACCGCACCATGATCTCGCCTCAGGACTACACAGGAGAGAATCCGCTTTGGAAGAGCAAGGAACCCTACTATGACTCGTATTACTGTATCTGGGATTCATATCGCAGCATTCACCAGCTTCTGACCTTGCTTGATCCTCCATCCCAGACGTTGATGGTACGAAGCCTTATTGACATCTATCGATTCGAGGGGAAACTACCAGACTGTCGGATGTCTCTCTGTAAAGGATTCACGCAGGGAGGGTCAAATGCTGATACCTTGCTGGTCGATTCGTGGCTGAAAGGAATCGCTGATGATGTGGATTGGGACACGGGATACGAAGCCATAGTCTCCGATGCTGAGGAAGAACCCCTGAACTGGGGAGTCGAAGGCCGAGGCGGCTTGACTAGCTGGAAAGCATTGGGTTACATACCACAGGATGATTTTGACCCTTACGGGTCCGGGCCATTCACAAGAAGTGTTTCGAGAACGGTGGAATACGCCTACAACGATTTCAATATTGCCACAATGGCCAAGTATACGGGCCGCACTGCCGACTATGAGAAGTACATTCGCAGATCGGGCAACTGGAAGAATCTTTACAAAGAGGATCAGACGTCCTATTTGTATATGAACGAATCCACCGGTTTTGTTGGTTTCTTGCAACCGAAATACTCCAACGGTACCTGGAGCTTTCAGGATCCCGCTTTTTGCTCCCCAGCAACCAACAACGATGGTTGCTACCTGAATCCCACGGGCTCGGAGACGTACGAAGGTTCACCGTGGTTGTACACGTTCTATGTTCCTGGTTCGTCCACCATATTCCCTTGTCATCATTCACGTCGCTAATAGAACACACAGGCGACATGGCAGCCCTAATTGCCACTCTTGGCGGCCCCGAAGCTTTCACAGCCCGTCTGGATTTCTACCACACCTCGCACATAGCCTACATTGGAGACGAACAGGCCTTCCTCCCCGTCTTCCAATACCACTACGCCGGACGTCCAGGCCGCAGTTCCTACCGCGCCCACGAATACATCCCGGACAAGTTCTTCGCCGCCCCAACGGGGATACCGGGCAACGACGATTCAGGCGCCATGGGCTCCTTCGCCGCGCTCACCATGATGGGCATCTTCCCTAACCCGGGCCAAAACGTCTACTTCATCACGCCGCCCTTCTTCGAAGAGGTGAGTATCAAGAGCAGAGTCACGGGCCGTAAAGCGGTCATCAGGAACCTGAATTTCGACAAGGGGTACAAGAACATCTACGTGCAGAGCGCGACGTTGGATGGCAAGGTGTGGACGAGGAATTGGCTGAGCCATGATTTCTTTTTGAAGGGCGGGGTGCTGGAGTTGACCTTGGGGGCCAATGAGAGTAGCTGGGGCACGAGGGAGGAGGATCTGCCGCCGAGTTTGAGTACGAGTGGATTGGCGCCGAGGACGGTTGTTAAGAAGGAGTGGTTTGTTTGAGTTGTGAGCGAAGGGTATGAGATACGGATTTGAAGGGCCGCACTGTTGATGGAACTTCTTCTGTCACTAATCTGGCCAGCTACTTACTAAAGCATCAAGTCGAGCTTACTAGTGTAAGGCGATGTTTTCTGCGGCTACATGATTCCATTGCCATTATCCGACCATTTTGACCAGATGTACAAACACTATTCACATTCGGAACTTGATCATAGCTCACGGTACAATAATGAGCTTAGACAAAAAGATATGAAGCACTGGTCCTGCCTGATCCCATACATTGAGATGTCCACAAGAAGATTATTTTCATATACTTTTCTAACTGATAGCGTTCTCAGCATGCTCGACGAAGGAAAAGCCATTGCCATAGAATTCATCCGGTATGTCTCCTATCCCCCTTACTCTTAGTATTGCTAAACTCGAGCTTACAGCCTTATTTAAGCACACGAAGCCCCCGTCGCACGCCATATCGGTGCTACCGAACTCGACACAGTCCGCTTTGGACTTATCCAATCGATTTAGTAATTCTTACTCAACCGACTACGCAGCTAGCGTGCAGAAAGACGTCTTTCGACTGAATCAAGTATCCTTCATGTCACCGTCACTTTCGTTTCACCGTTCGCAGTTCCGTTGCTCGTATTCGTCATAAACTCGTGTAGATTGAGAAGGCACGACGGGGTAGGGTTGAAGTGGGCCTGGGTCTTGTCATCGCTCTCAGACTCGCCTTTTCACTGCCGCCCCTTTCCTCATCCCAACATCTCTCTCTTTTCCTCAGCGCATCCCATCATTGTGGCCATTCGTTGTGTGTTGTCATCCTCACTCTCGACGACTGTCCGTCATGGCTTCGGCCATGGACATTGAGTACTTCAACTCGTCGGACGCCTTGGAGCCACCAGTAGAACCAGCACACGACGATGACGGTAGATCCTCGGTACTGGCGCTCCAGAAGTTGACGACGAATGCCATGTCGCTACGCATGGCATCAAAAGAGGGTTGGTCCAATCTGGAATTCACCCGATCGAAAGCATCACACAGCCAGCAACAAGATCGTGCTCGTTGCGTACGAATGTGGACCACATTTTACTCGGTCACATTGGGCAAGCCGTTCGTCTTACATCGATACCTTATTTAGCATAAGCTCCACTAATACCCACGTAGTTTGACCAGGACACCTACGGGTAATGACTTAGGTAGGTTTTTGTACATCCTGCCCACGCTCTTCAATCCCAAATACGGTATACCACAGAAGCATTCTGTCAAGAGAGTTTTCGACTTCGCGCTCCAACACAACACGTTCACTTATCCCAAGTTCCAATTATCGGCCCATGATAAAGCTCGCCATTCATCGATGCATGAAAAACTGGTCCAAGATGGCCTTATGACTACGAGGCCTGTCAGGAAGCGCCAATGGATCGGTGCTAAAATTGTTTTCACCCTCGTCGAACGCATCCTCGTTAACGCTCTCGAAGCGGTACCCCGCAGTTAGGACGCCCCTCTATTATCGTCGCTCGTTCTCTCGATCGTCTGCGCTACTGTTGGCCGTTCGGGTGATGTTACTATGTCTAAGCAGTGGGCTAGGGAGCGGATAGCGCTGCGGCTTTCAGACCTGGACCTCAGATACCATAACCACAGTGGAGGATTTTTTACATTAGAGATCTGTATGTCTGTCTCTAAAGGGGTAAAGTATATACACATTCAATTCTCTTCTTTAATAGAAGCTAACGTCGTGATAGACAAGATCCCCGTAAGCATGTAAAACAGCGTCTCCAGCAACTACGCGATCCCCAATAGCTTCAGTTTTGCCCAGTAAATTTGTTCTTGATTATCGCCCTTCGCCTCGGTCATTTCCATATTCGAACAGTAGATGAACTTATCGCCAGCGCTTCTACCCGTCCAGACGGGCGTATCTTCTTTCCCCACGACAGCCGGCCCCTGCTACCATGCTTTTCACTCACTCGCATGACCGGGCCAGGAAGTCTAGACGTCGATAATCCAATGCCTGCATCAAAGGTAACCGGCATCCTACAGGGGGCATGCATTCGTGCCGGCCTTTTCACAGACAAACTCCCAACATCGCATGATATCCGGCGTGGAGGAATCCTCGACATAGCTTTCCTCTCAAAAAAAGACAAAGATATGAGTGTCCACATAGAAGGAGCAGGAAATATCCTTAATCACGCCTATGATAAGCGTACCCAAAAGGTCGTACAAGGATATATTGGCGGCAGCTTGCATGGACAGCTTCTGGAGAATCGTCTTACGTCAGAGGCGCGAGACCTACATAGCATTCCATTTGTCACCACCACCGTTGACGGCAACCGTTCAAGGAAGAGGAAAAACACAAAGGCGGAGATTGACGATCAAGTTAAGACCATGCGACTTGATCCAACCAAGAAACTCGATCGCGAGAAAGCCGGCAAGACACTCAATGCCGAACGCCACAAGCAATGGTACAGAGAGACAACTTTGGATGTAGACGTCGGATCAAGATCAGCACCGCCTCCCTTACCCTCTGCCAACACGTCTCAGTTCACTGGGAACTCCATATCAGTTCCAGGCAGAGTCGACGCAAATTCACTTACGATCCCCTCTGCCCCTTCGGAGTCAAACATGCTCACGGCATACGAGACGCCGCCATCGTTTTCAGACCGTGCTCACACCGAGTCACGCCAAGCTCTGCAGATCGACGATACCGTGGATGAGTCCTTGATAGACCCTCAAATCCTGCAGCTATCTCAGCTATTCATTGGAGACGGCCGTGCGGCGGAAGCACCAGACATACAAGTGACCGGCGATGGAAATGACGACGGCGACGGCGACGAAGAGCCCGTAGACGGGGAGCTTGAACAAAATCTACAGGAAATCGACAATGCGTTAGAGTCTCAAATACCGTCCAACGCCTCAATCCTCGCCGAGCACACTGGTTCCGCACTGGAATTTATTCGTTACTTCTCGAAGATCAACGAATACAGGTGCGACCATAGTTCACCAATACCGCCTCCATCTGATGGGAGCCGGGAGCCGCGATCCGCCATCTGCATTCGTATTCAAGTGTCACAGTTCGATCCGTGGCTGTCTATTTACGTCTCTTGAGATACGCTCTCTCGAAAGACACGAGGCCAAGTGCGTCTGGACTAACGAGAACATCGACCGCATCAAATGCTGCAACAAACTGTTCGAGAGCGAATCAGAGAAAAGATTCAAGGACCATCAGAGGAACAGCCATTCCGAGGAACCGAAGCATGGCCACTTGTGTCCGTTTCTCGGTTGCGATAAGATTTTTACGCAGAAGAGTCATGTCCAGGCCCACCTTAGTACACATTACATTACTGGGGCTGGATGTTCGCTTGACCATCAAGCTGAAGGAAGAGATGGACGGAAGCGTAAAGCTATAAGCTCGACATTCAAAATTCGCAGTGATTTTGCAACGCATCTCAGACAGGTTCATCGTATCGATATAAATTATGACGATTTTCAATCTCTTATAAGGTTATAGGAAGACGTATCTGGTTGGAAAGCCTGGGATGAATCCGGGCGAGGTAGCTAAGTATATACGCGTATCGGTAGCTGGACCGAGTTATTTCTATTAGGCATCTCAATTTGCGTCGTCGCAGTAAACAGGGAATGTGTATATTGATCAGATATTCATCTTCAGCTAGCAACATGACTAACCATGGTATAGCTAATTAGTATACCCCTTAGAGATATCCTCGGCCTTGATGATCAAACGAACTACTCACTCATGCAATCTGGGATCCAAAATTTCGAGCTCGTGGTTTCTACATGACTTGTGCAAGACGCCACCAAGCATGAAATGCCCCGCTGGCGGAGGAGGTGGTGTCAGAAGGTCAAAGTGGTCGACAAATTCTGAAGCACCGTCAACCCCCTTGCGATTTCTCTTTGACTTTTTCGCCATTTTTGTCTGTAGTAATCGTCCACATTCTTGTCACTCAATGAAGTGAATTTCTCCTTCAGCGATCTAGCCGCGTCCGAGATGTCGCTGCGAGTGATCATGGTGAGAAGCCTGGACAACTTGTAGTCTAGTACAGTGTCAGCAGAAAAAGATGTAGTCACAGTGTGTGCTCATGCAAGTGGATGCAGGGTCAGCCTTAAGTAAATAGTAGCCCATGCTACCAAAGACGAATCGAGACAGCAGTGGGTGACAAGGCAGCAATTACCAGTGTGAGGTCTGTTTTCGAGTCATCGGTTGCCAGAGAAAGTCAAGCGCACGGCGCCCGGTGGCAGCATAGTGCTGTGCTTCGCAAGGCTGGCGTTTTGGTGGCTTTGTGGCAGAGAGGCGGTGCAAAGGGGGTCTTCCTCCTTGGCTGTTGTATCTCATTCTCAGTAGGCATAGAAGGCAGACAACCAAAGAATCATCGAAGTACTAGATGTGCTGAGTTTGTGGTTCCCGCTCGAAGCGAACGTGAGGCTCTGGATCGCAACCAGGAGTAATGCACAAGCAGCGAAGTTTTGCACGATTACTCGAGGAGGAGTTCCGTCACACATTGGAAAATATTGATGCGCAGAAGGTGGTCTACGAGCATTTCAGGCGATACAGAGATTCAGTGAGAGTTTTGAAGAAGCCACGATGAGATGTCCGACGATGAGGAGTATGTTGAGGCTCGAAGGAATTGGGACACCCATCTCTCTCCCTCCCTGTCGCAGCGTCTAAAATGCACACGCCAAGTACTGGGTACCTACCTACAGCAATCATGGATGTCCACCTACCCTGATATTGATAAATTTTCCCCTGCCCTCATTAATATTCTCCAATGGACAATCTCGGAACCCTCCGAGAGACCTCAGCCTTTTTCTAGTAATGAATAGAGAAATGCAGTCTGACGTTCTGCATTGGAGGAACCCGAACGGACTTCGAGCTGGCAGCCTTCAGGTTAGTGGCCTTACTCTAGCATGCATACAACATATATTCTAACCATCTTACCGGCCATCAATACATCTAATGCTATGATTGAGAGCCTTAAATAGCTGACAGGTTTTTTTTTATCACCGGAAATTCGGCGCAGAGACTGACACTTTTTCTCACATGTCGGCGTCGCTGCTGGCTTACACTGCATCGCATGACACCTTGCACAAGGCTGGACACATGATCGGGAAACATGGTTTGCACGATATCCCTTTCTCATCCATATCTTCTCAACATTCGTTATTCTCAGACCGCCAGCCGAGATCGAGGTAAATGAGAGGGAAAGAACGTTCACTCAACGACCATTTCAGGAAGACACTTCGTTCGACCAGAAATATGCAATTCGTGAAGCGCGCCAAATGGTGAAGCATCTTGCCATCGCCTTCCTGCACACATAGGCAGCTAGGTCGAAAAGCGCCACCATATCATGCCTGGAGAACGCCCGCGCGCTGAACAATAATCATTGTGTAGTACTGTATCTTTGTTGTTCAAGGACGAATAAGCTTCCCCTACGTGGCCTATATACTCAGTCCTTCAGCCTCGACTAAAGACTGCATTGGATCTATAACCTCCTAGACTCCTCTTTCATGCCATGCAAATTGTACGAATGTCAAAACCAATGTTCCAGCTTACTCACGCCGTAGCCTCTGCCGGGGGTGCCACAGCGGCGGACTGCTGAGTTGCCTTGGCTGGCTTCGCGAACTGAGGATCTTGCCATGGGCCTTGGTCGCTAAGCTCGCAGCCACCAGCGCAATCACATGTTCCACCGAATCGTTTAGGAAGGTTCTCCGCTGGAATTTGCGCTTTCAACTCTTTCTCATATCCGGATCCTAGGACATTGATCTTCGCCTGGGTGACTGGGTCCATGAACTTCTTGATGACACTGAAGACGCCTGAGAAGCCCCATGGTGCGTTAATGATGTACATCTTGCCAAGTCTTTCCGGATAATAATTTTGCGATATGCCTGTGGCTCGTTGTAGGTACCCGTACACAGAAGATACCGAGGAGAGACCAACTCCCTTCGCGTCAACTAGAAGAAGTTATTAGTCTCAAAACTTGCTGGGATTATGTGAAATGTCTTACAGATGGTGCAACATGTTTCTACCAAGACTCCGGACTTCCTGCTGCACGCTGGCAGGCGAGGATCAGTGAGCTTCTCGTACTCAACAACCAAATTCTGCAACATGCGATCATCGGTGGTGATTTCTGCAAGCTTTTTAAGGTCGATCTTGCCCAAGTGCTCGATGTAGACAGGTCGGCCATCCTTATCCGTCTGATGGTAATATTGTGGATAGTATTCGAACACTTTGGCCTTCTCGGTGTATACGAAGTTCTGGGTCAAGTCGTTGACGCCTTTTCCTCCAAAAGTTTTTCGCCAGTTCTCGCAGTCAACGAACCTGGCACGTTTAGTATGGGTTTTCGGGGCGGAGATATGGCTCCAATCACATCTTCTTTGCATGTTCAACATTGAAACTCCGTGCACGGAGAAATCTTAGCTGGTGTAGAAGTCAGTATTTGCCTCGACGTGTGCCAGCAACGCAATGTACCAATGTGAGGGTGTCAAGATTCTCCTTGAAGCCTTCAGACTCCAGCATCATCCGCAGTTGGCTAACTTGTGCATCTTGCTGCTCTGTCGTGTAGCCAGAGTGACCATTCTTGGGGACTGCGGCGATGATTGGGAAATCGTAGTGATCGTAGGTCGGGTCGAGCTTCGGTTCGCGTTGTTGAAGGGCCATGGTTGCTTGGGGTGTGATGTGTGGTGTACCGGGCGATGGAGGTGGAGATAGAGGCACGTATCGTGGGTGCTAGCTGGACGCGGAGAGCAGTGTTGGAGGTGCCTTTGAGGATGTGGATCGCAGAGATTCGAGTTCGGACGGGAGATGACGTTGCTGCTTCTGCACTGCCACCGCGGACAAAATGAAATAAAGTTGGGAGGTGTGTGCCCGTGGGTGCTCACGGCCAGGACTATAGTACGGTAGTGAAATACCGCTCTCCATCATACAAATGCTTGCCCAACACTATAGTTGCAGGTGTGCAACAGCCGTCAATCATTTCACCAGCTCCGTGAGACGCGTATATCTATCACTGAACGTGCTGGCCTTCAGTTGTACAATACAGTATTCGGCTGCCCCTCACCACCCTGGAAGCCTTCCCTAGCAGACCTACCCCCGGTTCGCAGCCACACTAAATCATTCATCGCCCTTCAAATTCGAAAAGGCTATTAGCAGTATTGATACTCATTCAAGCAGTACCGTCAGTCTCAGCATTTCACGTGTAACGACGAGAGAACCACTTCCTGGCAGCTATATCAACTTTCATGATAGCGTCTGGGCTCTAGACACATCAGCGTCTGCCCTCGGAATCTTCTCTCAAATCAATTCGAGAGACTTAAATTACGAGCTCGAGGTTGTTATCAGTGGTGCCGCAAACTCAATTGGCTCCTGTTCCGCAATCATGACGAGTTTGGGTCGAGGATAAATCTGTCACAGTTCATATGCTCGCCACAGCGCGTGCTTTGCCACGACTTCCATCAAGACCGTGGACATCAGCGACTTGGAATCGCCAGCGGTGTATGACAGGTATGTCAGGGATTTTCTGAATTATGAATCGAGATCACTGGCTGTCAGTGAGGATGGAGTCGATGTCGATGGTGTGGGTGACCGGGCAGAGCTCGGCTTGAACAGCCATCAGTTCGCATAATACCTTTCAAGTTGTCCCACATGGAACAGGCGTCGCAAAGCCTCGTGCATCTCCTTATTGACTGCATACAGTTGGATACTTATCTACAGGTCGACTTCAACGCCAACTGTCCTCGCTTGGTCACGCATCCTCAGCAGACACAGCTCTTAGACCACAATCGCCAAAATTCCGTGCAGTCCCTACTCTAGGGAATCCAGGGAATCACTTCACCATGGCTTTTCCTAAAGATGAACTCGTGCTCGTCACTGGAGGAACAGGTTTCGTGGCCGCCTGGTGTATTGTTAAGCTCCTCGAAGCGGGTTACCGCGTTCGAACGTCAACCCGAACCCCGAATGGCGAAGAAAAGGTTCGTGAAATGCTGAAAGTCGCCGGATTTTCTGATCCTACTACCACACGTCTCACTTTCACAACTGCCGATCTTATGAGAGATAATGATTGGCCTGCTGCCGTCAAAGATGCGACTTATGTCCTCCATGTTGCCTCGCCATTTCCCATGGGCGCTCCGAAACACGAAGACGAACTCATCAAGCCAGCCCGAGAGGGTGCGCTACGGGTATTGCGTGCGTCCCGGGACGCCGGCGTAAAACGTGTTATCCTGACGAGCTCGTTTGCTGCAATTGGCTACGGCCAGCCAGTATCCGAAAAGCCTTTCACCGAAGAGAACTGGACAAACATTGCCGATACATCGATAACGGCCTACACCAAGAGCAAGACGCTGGCCGAAAGAGCAGCCTGGGACTATATCGCCAAAGACGGTGGGACCATGGAGCTCGCTACCGTGAACCCACCTGCAATCTTCGGCCCCGTCCTCAGCAAGAATCTCTCGACGTCCATCCAGCTAATTTCAAAGTTGCTTACTGGCCGTGTCCCAGTTGCTCCTCAGATCATGTTTGGTGTCGTGGACGTGCGCGATGTCGCTGATATCCATCTTCTTGCCATGACGGATCCAAAGGCCAGGGGTGAACGTTTTTTGGCCAATTCTTCGCCATCAATGACAATTTTGGACATCTCGAGAATCTTGAAAGAGAGACTAGGATCTGCTGCCAGCAAGACTCCTACACGCGCTCTCCCAAACTTCGTGCTCAAGTTGGCCGCCAAGGTGAGTGCTGATGCCGCGATGATAGCTCCTCAGGTCGGGAAGCAGGTATATATGAGCAACGAGAAGGCGAAGATGATATTAGGATGGGCGCCAAGGCCTAGTGATGAAGCTGTCACTGCCACAGCTGAGAGCTTGATCAAACTTGGTCTTGTTTGAGTGATTGGCTCGTCCGAGCGCGCCAGGTATGCCATCGACTGTGTTTGGTCTTGCAAAAGAGATGATAAGGAAGAGCAGGGAAGGAGACTTGGATGAGAAACCACATTCAGACTATTCCTTACTGTCTTCAGCCTTTGTATTAGCAGATGCATTAATTTGGCATCTGCGATGGGCCCTGTGTCGCATGTTCAGATTACCAGACAACACGAAGAAGGCACGGTGAGAGTAAAAGTTGTCTATTGCTTCGCCTGCGTACATACACCGGCTGAGTGGAAAGAGTAACAAAACCACAGATCGAAAGCTGGGAACCCCATCATTCAATTCCACTTTCCACTTTCCACGAGATGACTTCAACGTGGCTCTCTTGCTGTCAAAATCCCAAATCGCTGTTCTCCACATGAACACACTCGCTCTCAGTTGTTCCCAAGGTTTGACCTTTACCCTCGTCCCCAATTTAGCTTGTGACAAAATTGTCGAGAACGTCAAGTATATAACGCACCGCTCATACCTGGTTGCCTGCCTAAAGGTGAAGACAATCATACCTTTTTGAACGGCGCAGCTGTCAGAGGTATGAGCGCATTCTAGGAGCGGCGAAGAAAGTGAGAATAGTTTGGCACGTTGCTGTAAGGAGCACGAGATGAAGTGACAGAGCCCAAATTTTAATTTCACAAAATCGCGTTGAGTGAAGATACAATAGCCGGTAAGACGAGAGAAGTGAGGAAAGGTCCGAGTTACATCAGTCTCGGTATGACATTGGGGAGATCTATGGGCCGAAACGGCCAGGCTTCACGAAAGATACGTACCAGTCTCGAAGAGGAATAGCGTAACGAAGCGGGGCGGCAGCTACGATAGATTCTGCAAGCTGTCCAATCCCGCTCAGAAGTCAATTAAAACACACTCCTCCAATCGCCTACCTACCGCTCAGCTGTATTATAACCCATTGCGCGCGCGTACTGCCCGATCTTCGAGCCACCAATTGCGCTGGCAATGATGCAGACATCTGAGGCGGCCCCTGCCTCGAATCTTTCCTCACCCGTCGCGGATGGATCGACCTATGGGACTCCGGGGGCCAAATCCCACTCGGCGGCCTCATCAGAACCCTCGCCCGCCATGGGAAAGCAGAATGAGAAGGACCCGCAGATGGTAGTGTCGGCAGGGAAGTCGATCAAGAATATGCTAGTTGATCTGATGGGTGTGCTTGAACCGCAAGCCAAGAGCAAGATCTTCATACAGGGAGATGTTACACTGCGGATTGAGGGACGCGAAGCTTACACCATTTCTTTGTTCAACGAGGACGGAATCGAACCTTCGAATCTCAAGGTTCAAATTGGCCACGCCAAAGCGCCTAGCAATCCTCCGACAGAACAGTCCAACGGCGCGTCGAATCGCAAGCGAGCGCAAGAGGCATTAAGCCTCTCAGAAGAGACTGACGCGTCGCAAAAGCGCAGGAGGGTTGAGTCTATGGAGGACAATCAGGATCAACCCGGCGACACAGTACAAGAAGAGAAGGACGCGACAGCTACGGCGCCTGCTGAGGACCATGCAGACTCGAACGCGTCCATCATGACCAAGCTTCACAGTGTGTCGGCACAGATAAAGTGGGTGGAGGAATGTAGACGGATTGCGGACGAGGCGCATGACGGGCGCGAAGAACGTTGGCGGTCGTCTTCTGCCACATTCCATGATGAGACACGCAAAGCAAGGGAAAGGCACGAGGCCTGGGTCGTTCAAGAAATGGCGTGGCAGCGCAATATGCTCATTGGCCTGTCCAACGATATGAAAGGCCTGCATTCTATTGGACACTCGATGAAATGGGGTGAGTGGTGCAATGTTGTAAGCAGGACTGTTGCATGTGTACTGATGAGTGGTAGAAACTCCGGCAAGTATGCAACAAGTGCCACCACCTGGACCTCCTCTTCCAATGGGACCAGCTCAGTCTGGACAGCCTCATCCTTTCGTCCCTTACAATAGCAAGCCTGCTAAGAATGCCGGTGGCGCTGCTGGAAAAGCAAGCACTGCTGGGACCAACATCAGACCGAAGTGATTTTTGCAAGATCACGACAGTCCGACCAAACAAAATGGCACATGGAGCCGTCTTACGCTAGTTACGCATGTTATGAACACGAAGACTACGATTCTGCGCATGAAATGATGCAGCATGGTTGATGCTTGAACGCTGAGGGAAGCATGGTGAAAGAGAAGTACAGCTTCGATTGTCAAGGAAGAACACTTTGTAATGTCACGAGCACATGAACCACATGGGATTGTGAGCGTAAAGGTAATGTGGCTAGCGACCGAGTTTCATCCGCTTGAGAAGATGAGATAAGCATTCGTGATGAGAACTCGTGATGGGAGTCCGGGATGGGAGGACTCGGAGTAGTTACGGGCAGATGCAAGATCAGATTAGAAGATCAGAAGGTACAGACGGTAGCACTCTGCGAACAGTCCGAGGATCTCCGCGAGACGAATCGATTCAGGACATCACTGGCAGTGGAAGGGACCCGACTGCGATGGGAAGGAAGGCAGCATCCAACTCCTGCTTGATACAACAGCCACGACCTTTCCTGCCCCTTCTTCCCGTCTCCTCGCAGCTTCACCATCCACTCCATCTTACCCCATCGCCATTGCATGCCCCAATCCTTGTTTACGCTCCTCGACGTCGACTGCCCGACTGCTCTCAGCCATCGACATTACATCGGCTTCAACTACAACCATCGTATCAACCACTACCACCACTCCGATCACTTTCATTTTGCCGCCCTTTTTTGGAGGTCCCCTTTTGGCGTCGACTCGCTTGGAACCTCAACATTGTCTCCTGAACATTTCCAGCTGTGAGGCGGCATAATGCCTCGTTCTGATCGAGATCCCAACATGGGCGGCCGCAACAGCAGAGCATCCAACATGTCCAGCGGATCCCGAGCACCGACGAGACCCTCTCCCGCCATGACAAAGGCAGACCAGCTTGCCAGTGCACCTGGTGTCATGAGCATGCTCCGAAGCTCGACCGAGCTGGGCACCGATTCACTCATGATGCCGGCACCACGCTTTGCAGGACACAACAACCGCCCGCAGATGCAGAATCGACATAGTGGCGGTGCCACCTCTCGCATGTCGACAGGGTCTGGTCGCTCGCAATCGTCTAAACGCAACTCGTCTCATAGGCAATGGCCGTCAGTCTCCTCAGCCGGTCGTCGACGCTCC
Source organism: Venturia effusa (assembly GCA_007735645.1). NCBI lineage: Eukaryota > Fungi > Ascomycota > Dothideomycetes > Venturiales > Venturiaceae > Venturia > Venturia effusa. The sequence goes on along the minus strand of CP042190.1, from coordinate 382,235 downwards.
ATCACCAGCAATTTCAGCAACCTGAATGTACCGCACTATCTGGACACGATGCCACCAAGTCTTGCCAACTTATCGGATCATACGATGCCTCCTCCTCCCGCCCCACATTTCAGAGATGGCAGCCGCTCTCTTTCTTTGACCCACTCGACCCATCCACCAACAGGTCTTACCAATTATAGGTCTATGACAAGCTTACGCGGGAACGAGCAGCCATACCAGAGACCCCGATCCCCATACAAGTATCCGACACGCCTCAAGCGACCTGGTTACCGTCCATCATCGCCGGCTTTGAGCGACATGAGTGGTATTGGGTCCTCAAAAGCGCAGCACAACAGGTTAGGATCAGGTCTTCGAACAGCTCACCCAGGAACGCACTCCCACCATGGCCAACACACCTATGGAGGACACAATCACTATCCCCAAACTCATATGCAGAGACCTGGACCATCATACTCAGGGCTAAGAAACCGCTCCATTCACTCCGTGACATCTGTTGGTACACAAGATCGAATGCCCGGAACGTTCCCAACTTCTTTGCCCGGTTCGCGTCAGGGCACACCTTCTATACCTGACCACTCTCTTCCAGCTTTAACACCATCGCATCCACTATCTGCCCAATACGGCGCTTCGTCATCCGAGACAACGTTGTCCAGTCCACAAACACCGAAGGATATGCAAATGCCGCCCGAGAGCGAACCATCCATCATGCAGAACAGAACGATGCCACGAGAATACTCTTCTGTCTCAGCAACTGCTCCAATTTACTATGACTACAGTGAGCAATTCGAGGAGTCTGAACAGATGGAGAAGCACATCATCCAGACCTATCAAGAGACCACGACTGCTCCCATACCAATGGGCTTTGTTCAGCGCATCAAGACAATACTTGAAGATCGAGGCATGTCAGCAACCCCGGCTCCAGCTCCTGCTCATTACACTCCAACTGCAAATTTTCTCCAGCTGCCAGACAGCGAGATGCATGAGCTTCCGGCAACTCCGGTCTTGCAACGAGTAACAAGGGACTTGATTCTCGCTCATCTCGAGGATCCTGATTCTCATGCTCATTACTCGGTACCACAAGGCCAGAGTCTCCCTCAGCATGTCGATTACCGCAACTCTGATCTGCGTGAAGCTCCGCAGTCTGCTGTGGCTCCACCCCCGAGTCTTCAGCCAGAGAGCCTACCTCAGGGCCACGAAAAGCAGGGAAGTTCCAGTTCAGAGGTCGTCTCATACAGATCTAGCACAACCACAGCAACTGTTGCCATTGATTACGCCTTGCACTATTCAATGCCCATGTCCACCACTAACTCTCTTCGTTCCAACATGGATATCTTCATGCCAGACGACCAGACAGAGGAGGAGTCTGCTCCAGCTTCCGAAGGTCCAAATGAGCCGGTGACGATTGTCACTGCTGAAGTTGAGGTAGCTGCTCCTACGCCAACTCAGAGCCATTGGGCTCCCCGTTTCCAGACTCCGATTGACAGCAGCCGAGCTCAATCGGCATTCGTCCCAAGTTCGATCTTCTCAGGCGCGCCAGCAGATTCGAGCGGCAGATATTCCACTCCGGCCACTCGCAACGATTGGATGTCTTCTGAACCTGTGAGTCTTCACGCTCTGCGAAAGCCTGATCTCCCCAAGCTTCCGACTACTCCCTCTGTCGTGTCAGATGTTGCGTCCGTTGCGCGAGTTGAACCATTTCAGCCAAGCCATCCAGCTCCGCCAACACCTCATGTTGAAGTTGAACAACCAACGCAGGCTGTTGATATGAGGTCTCCAGTCTCACCACTGGTCGAAAACGACGGCCATTCAATTCCACTTGAGAGTCTCAGCCCTGTCAGCCCTCTCCCAGTAGCCGACCATGATGCTAGCAAACGCGATAGCAATACAACGACCCACTTGACTGGTATCTGGTCACATCGGAAGTCTATGCCAACGAACTTGGAAAATCCGGCCAGCTCGAGCACGCAAACAAATTTGAAGGAAGTTGAGCCTGCCAGGGAGCCGAGGACAGAGCATGACAGCGTGACCGACCTCCGATTCTCAACTTTACGTCCACTAGTCCGGTCTTTGGATGACGTGAAGGAAGAACCGACTCCTGAAAGCAGTGTAGTTGATTTGAGACCCGCGAGCTTCAAGTTTCCACTTCCACAGCGTAAATCCTCATTAGCACACTTCGAAGATTTTAGGCTTTCTCGCGAAACGAGAAGGCACAATTCTGAAGCCTCAAGCAAGGAATCGGCTTTTCGACACAAGTCCCGAGCCATGTCCGAACAGCGCTCGCCCACAATTTCTCATCCTCCTCCAGGAGCCATGAGCCTGGCCGACATGAGAGCTATCCCGTCTCTGAACTTCAGCAGCGTGGATCTTTTCGAGAAGCTCAATGAGGAACTTGGATTCAAAGCAGCTGAGGACTTGTCTAGTCGTGTCGGTCTGGAAGAAAAGCGCCCTCGTTCTTCAGGTAGGATGCGGGAGAAGTATCGCAGTTTCTTCCAGAGTCTTGAGGAAATGACCAATCAAACTATGGCTCAGATCGAGATCGATAGACAGAGTCAGGAACTGGACGATGATGCTCGAACCAGAGTCAGAAGCTGTGTCTCCCGGATTTCTCGCCCTTTTTCGCCTGATGATCTGATTGCTGAACTGGACCGTATCTCCATTCCTTCCATCAATGGGCTTACCCAGAGACTCTCCGAACTCCTTCCCTCACTCAGACGTTATTATGGCGAAGAGGGAGAACCACTTGACGATGATGAAACCATCAAATCAGCATTAGATGAAATACGACGGTTGGGCAGCCAGGTGCCGTCTTCCTTATTCGATGATTCTTTTGACAGCGAGACTGCCTCAGCCGATCATTCGAAAAGCGCAGCTGGACTGTCCATAGTCGCAGAGGAAAATGTGACAGGCTCTACTGTCAATCTGCGAAGTATCAGACCCAGATCCGCTTCTTCTCCAGACAATAACACTATCCCTTCGATTGCCGAGCTCGAGGCACCCTCTCCAGCAGTGCTCCGCTCGCGATCCTTATCAGACGGTCAGGCTACTGGTGCTGTTCTCAATGACATGGAAGTTGCCGTGCGCAATTCGATGCGCTCGCTGCGAAGCTCTCCCGCTGAGTCCAGGCCTTGGAATCTCGACACCAGCTATCCATGGGCTTTGGGCGCTCACAATATCGACATCAGTCTTCCAGCTCCCGTGCTTCGGCGAGACGTGATTCGACCAAGGCCATCCAGACTGAGGATGCGCGACGATGTTTGCGAGCCCATTGACCAATGTACCGATCAAGGCGATGTGGTAGCGGTCAAACTCTACGACATTCCTACAGAAACTGCGGGATCTCCAGCCGAAATGTTCGGCGGTCTTAGCACCACTCGCCGAAAGACCAGCAAGCGAAGCATTATGGGGTCCATTTCACGAAAGATTGGTCTCAAAACCTCGATCGACCACAGCGGCTTCGCCATTGGTCCGGATATTTTGCGTGGCGAGGAGCGTGCTGTTGACCCTGGTGATCGGTATCCTACAACAGGTCTTTCCCCACCATCAGCGCTCAATATTGACGAAGTTCGTAGCTTCTTCTCCGATGATAGTTCTCACCGCGATCCAACCTCCCGAGGAGTGAGCTTCCGAAAGCGCTTCACCAATTTCAAGACAAGATTACCACCAATCTCGAGAGCACACTCAGCCATGGAACATCGCAGTACCCCGATTCACGCGTCGACCATTCACCGTTCAAATTCACTGTTCGTTTCCCACGATAGATCGTCGCGATCGATAGATGGGAGTACCGCTGTTGCCCATGGCGATGGCGTCGGCATGCCAAAGACCGAGTTCAGAGCGAAGAGATTGGTAGAGCGGATGAAATCCCTTTGGTACAGAGGAGGGGAGCTGCTCAAAAACTTCAGCAGGAAGAAGAAACCAATTGAGGTACAGCATGATTGGGATTCTTCTGGCGAAAGTGCACACTGGTCCAATGATTGATAGGATCGCACACTTAATAGGCTGACAGTAAAGGCACATTCGATGCGATAAAGGACATTTGGTATGTTCAGACATCTTACAATGGCAGCATTGCCGTTGGACAGTGGGTCAGGCGACTAGCCCATGGTCATGTGTCAGCAGAACTTTGGCTTCAACGATATACAACGTTAGCTTTTGGCCCAAACATCTCACTCTCCAAGGAAAGTTATGATGTAAGTCATTTCCCAATCACACATTAATGTATCATAGAGCTATGTAGCAAACACAGATGGGGATTAGACCAGCCGTCTCCGCTTCTGGTCTTCTTGCCAGTGAAGCCACACACTCCGCCTGTGCACGCACTGTGTATTGGTTTACTCTCTGGTCTTTTGACGTCCCATGTATCTAGTGTCGTCCATCATCTTCGACTATGTCTCTTCGCGTTGAATCATGAATCCAGTTCCCTGAGTCCCAGACTGGCGTCAATACAGCTTTGCCGATCCCGTGCTCGACGCCATAAGCTCCAATACACATCTCGCGACCATTCCAAGCTCTGCAAATCTCCTCCGCCAGCCTGGCCTCGTCCTTTCTTTCACAATAAACGCGTCTAGATGCCTCAAGATAGCAAAGGATGGAGTCTCCGTGGCAATCTCAAGAAGTGGTGGACAGGCAGAAAAGTCAAGAAAAACAACGACAGTGAGTCACAAGGGCGGAATGGATGTCAAGAGCGTGGGAGGCTACACTTTTATCATCCAGGCATGTACCACCAGGGACAAAGCAATACGAACCACAACTATACCTCAGCGCCTTTCGATGACACGTCAACAATCTCGCAGCAGGCCAGTACCATGACCATAGAATCTGATTTTCGTACTGCTGCATTACAACCTTCGATTTCTATGATACCCAATTTGCAACACGCACCATATGCCAGGTCTACCCACCTGGCTTTTGAACATTTTGACTCGGCCACCACACCCTGTCCACAAACTATTCGACTTTACCGTGATCACGATAGCACGAAGCGCACAGACTGTTACGATAGCGGTCATTCGGCATCTTGTAACTCCTCTCAGCAGTCTGAGACTAAGGTGCAAGTGGAAGGCCAGCAAACCAAGCATGAGATTCCGGTCGAGGTGCCTTCTGGCACTCCGTTTGCCGAAGAGTCGGCACATCTTGCACAAGACCTGCACGACACTCATGTTTGTGAAGATGCAGCTAAAGTCCCAGAGGATGGGTCGCTCTCAACAATTGGCGTACCTCTCAGCAGCAGCGACTCGTCTCTTGAGACAGACACTCCCGACAACGCTACACGCATTCATGCTTTCCAGTCGTCTGAGCCTAGTCGTCCCTTGATGATCAAAAACTTGAACGACCTTGAGGGCACTGAATACGCTGGCCACGCGGAGCACTCGATAATAGAAGCAGGAAGTTCTGCTATTTCCAGAAGTACCAGCCAATCAACAAGTGCTAGCCCAACAAGCTTCAGAAGGTCTGTAGCCGATGAGAAATTCCCTTCGACGGCACTTCGGAGATACCGAGGCCATACCAGCAGGATCAGCCAATTGCCTGCCCGCGAAGCAAAGATCTTTTGCGAGAGGCGCAGGGAGATCCAGCAGTTCATGGAGGAGGAAGGTCGGCGTGCCTCTCTTGATCCAACGCTGGGTCCGGGTCTCTATCAATTGCCTTCCAAGAGTGCACCATCCCTACGCAATTTCCATGGCCAGGCTTCTATACATCGTCAACAATCGACCTCTACGCTACCTGACTGCCAAGGCCCAACGAGCTGCACGACAAAGCCAGGCACGAGCCTGGAGTCACGGGAAGATCCATCGTCCCTGGACCATGCCGACGTTCGTCATGCCCAGTCAATGCAGGATCTTTGCAGTAGAGGAATGAGTCAAGCATATCATGATGTTCAATACAGCCAGTCCATGACCGACCAGCTGCGTTGCCAAATCCCAAACAGGGGCGCTTATAGAGCCCCCTCCGACACTCGTTCGATCAGTAGCAGAAGCTTCGTCGACGCAAGCGACCAAGCTTCCTTCCAAAGTCGCCTCTCCAGGACTCCTTCCGTAGTATCGTCGCTCTACAATGCACAACAGCGACCTTTTCCGGACCCGTCACCGCGACATCTCAGATATCCAGGCGGGCCCACTCCCGTCGATGCCCGGAACCACACCGCGATGCACAGTCACAGCTCCGGATCGGATCCGTATTCCAGGCCTTTCACAGGCTTCTCTGGAGACTATACACAGTCCCAACGACCCCAGTCTACGATATATCACGCAACAACAGCGGGCTGTCAGTCAGAGTACCAGTTCCTCAACCACGACGCCGACGCAAGCCTCGCCGGGTACCCTCACCACCGACTCGGTCACGTATACTCGCGTTCGACACCGGACTTTGGTGGCCGTCCCGCCTCCATCGCAAGCACATCGACGACGATATCTGCCGTGGGACATACCCACGGTCCCAACCCCATGCCGTACGTCCCCCCCACCGGTCCCCTCATGACCGATGTCATGACGCCGTCCGCGCCGCCGAGGGGACAAAGGAGGAATCCAAAGGAGATACCGGCGTTGCCGTGCGCGGCCAATGTCAACATGGCCGTTAGCTGGGATGCCAACGGCGAGCCGATCGGCTACCATTACGAGAACCCGGAGGTCTCGGCGATCAAGCGGTGGCAGGGCGGCGTGCATGCTGTCGAGGAGTTGAAGAGGCAGAGGCGTGGGAAGGTGCGTGGGATGGGAGGTGGGGCGGCGTTGCCTGTGAACTGGAAGAGTCCGAGTCGTCTTCATGGGACTATCCATGAAGAGGAGGCTTTTGCGCCGGATGGGAGAGGGTTGTATGGACATGTGGCGAGAGGACAGACGGAGAGGAGATGGGGTTCAAGCGGCAAGGAGTCATCGGTAAGTTCTCATGTATCATCCATCAAGCATGCATGCATGCACTTTCCTCATACATTCAGAATTTCCATGTCCACCGTTTTCCCATCTCGTTTCCCCCGCCGTGTTTTCAATCTCCACGACCGTTACTAACCATCACACCTTCTTCAGACCCTCTCGAACTACAGCACCCGCACCACTTTCCCAGACGCGGCGAATTACCAGAAACAAATCGCCAGTCGCCGGGCCCAGGTCTACCGGCCACCAAACTGCGCCCCACAACGACTGGGACAGCTGGGGCTCCAGTACTCACATATCGAACAGCGGAAAGCCCGCCGAGAGGAGCAGCTGGAGGAACAGGCGCGTCAACAGGCGGAGCAAGAGAAGAAGGAGGAAGAGGAGAGGGCGAGGGAGCGGCAGATGAAGAGCTTGAAAGAGGAGGTGAGGAAGGAAGTCATTCTGGAGATGAACATGGCATTCGAGGTTGGGGAGACGGGTCAACGGAAGGATAGGGGGGGAGGTGTGGTTGTCGGACAGGATGTGGCGGAGAGGAGGAGCGGTAGTAGAGTGGGTGAGGAGGGAGATGGGACGTCGGTGCCGGGGCGGATGCCGACGATGAAGAAGAGGCTGAGCGGGTTCTGGGGGAAGAAGGGGAGGGAGTGATGTTCTTTGCAGTCTCACTCCCTCAATTTTGCGTGTTTTATTCTCCGGCGTTTTTGGCGGTTGATTTTCATTTCGGCATCGTCTAGCGTGGCCAACATTTTCGTCTGTCCTTAAGGCCTATCTGCCTGTCCGTCTATTTCTGGTGGCTTTTCAGGATGCTTTTCAGGATGCTTTTCGTTCCTGTACTCTGCATACTGATTTCCTTTATCAGGATATACACTAGCGTCATCAGTACTGCAGTCGATTCTAAATTGTTCATAGGCGTGTGGTTCACAGCTATGTCTTTCGCGCTTCTGCAGTCTACTTGGCGTGGCCAACACTCTGTCTTTACGGCCTATCTGCTTTTCTATGGATTCACTTTTGATGGCGCGTCTTGTTTGCCAAGGCATATGCCGAATTCAATCAGCTGCTTCGTGTTGCGTTGAGCTCTGTTGGCTTACTATATCTTTGCGCACCTACTGCATAGCACCGCGACGACGAGAAGAACGGTTGAAATCGCAAGGAGATATTGAGGACAGCTGAATCTTTGTCGCTTCGAAAGTCAAAACTACATGATCATGTCTTTGGCAAGTCAGAAAACAGCACCACCAATGATGAAGACTCTCTCCTCTTCCCTTCTTACGAATTGTACAAGCTTATTTGCAGCTTGCGCCAACGCGGCACGAGACGTATTCGCAGGAGCGACAGCGTACAGCTCAAACACGGGTGTCATCCACGCTAGCGCCGTGTGGTTGGTCGATGTACTGTGCAGTACCTTTGGGTGAACGGGGCGGGAATGGAGAGAAGTGTGCAGATGGGTGTACAGTGTCATCAAGCTAGAACAGATGAATTAGTGGTGCTCATCTGGACTCGGTACCGGACTCCAATGTGGGACAATCGGTGGTCTGGACGGGGAAAGACTTACCGTCTGCGTGCGATAGCGGTATTGAAAGAAGGCGAGAAGGAGGGCATGATGAACTGAACGTTTCCGCGGGACTTATAGAGGAAGTGTCGCAGGACTGTACCAGGGATTATGTCGGTGCATTGGGGGCGTCCGCGGTGGACGGCTTGTCGAATCAATTCGAGGGAACCATTTCTACGAAGTTGCTATCGAGTGATGATTAGCAATCAATCAGATTGGATGTGAACATGCTGCGGTGCACAAACCTTGACGAGTTCGTCGCGCATGGCTCTCAGCTCGAAGAAACCCTCTTTGTTGGCGCTGATGAGCAAGATGGCTACCTCCTCCTCACTCCCGGAAGAGGATGGCGGCCGTTCCTTCATTTCCTCGGATGGGTTGTCCAGATTCAGAAAGCTCACGTACATATAGAGGTAACCGGTATTATTGAAACCAGGAAGACACAATGGGATCCAATTTTCTCCGCCTCCAGCTTTGACGCTGCCGGCTTCGAATAGCATGTTGAAGATCAGATGCAAATCGCCAGGATGAAGGGAATGTTTTCTCGGTCGCACTACGCTTACAAGTCTACCGCCTGCAACAACCAATCCATAAAGGAGATTGTCCGACCGCGCCTTCAGTAAAGTGTTGTTGATGACAGTTCGATGTGCTTTTCTAAGCTTGAGGCATTCCAGGGAGGACAACAATGTGGAAGGAGAGCCCCGAGTGAAGCCATCGGCGAGGGCTGAAAGTAAAGATTCCGTGCCTTGCAAAGGCCGTCGCAGATCGGTGGACGCTCTGTTCTTGAACATGCGCTCCATGACCGGCAGAGTTAAGGTGGAAAGAATCTGCATGTACAAGGCTTCCAACTGTGATCGCAGCTGTTGGTCACTTTCTCCAAGCTTGCTAATGGCTACGAGATTGAGGGACCCCTTGGTCATGACGACAAAGCGCACGCCGGCTGCCGTGAAGCCTCGCAAACTTTCAGATGCGCCTTCGTAGAAAGATATCAAAGTCTGGACAACTCCGATGTAGCTCGTAATCAGCTGGTCATTGCCATGCCTTGTCCAGACAGGCTTTCCTGCGTTGGACAGAATCAGGAAGTGCTTGAGCTTGGCCTTCCACTGCTGCACCACAGCCTCTGTGAACATCTTTGGTCAGCCATTGTCCACCAATGTACTTATGTAATCTAACCTTCATTCAATCCATCACTTGTAAGATCATCCAACTCATCAAATTCGTGCTCATAAGCTTCGTCGAAAACTGGATCTGGGGGTAAGATGTCCTCGTCAACGCCAGTACGTTTTATCATGGGCGTCAAGGGCTTCATTCCTGGCGTCGCTCGTGCATGCTCCACATCTCCCAGCATGCTTTCCATGTCTCCATCCGCTTGTAGGGTCGGCGCATAGCTCATGACACTGATTGCATCGTCTTCCACGCTCCCTCGACGACTTGCCGCAGTGTGTGAAGCAGCATAACCGACTTGGCGGGACGTGGGAGAAGTATGACCTTCGTCGCGGGTAGTATGCGATTGAACGTGTATATCAGCGAGGGAAAGCGCCGTGGTTGCTCTGGCAAATGGTGTCCTGATCGAGGTGTTTGGCTGTAAAGTACCTGCACGCATTCGCAGCGAGCCAGCTGAACTTGGTGGGCGATGGTTGGAGGCGCTGTCTAAGGAAGGCCTTGGTGGCAGAGGAGGCGGCGTGCCTTCGCGCGAAGCTGTGGGGGTCTGGTCGTCAACATGGCAGTCGTCGGTGGTATCCGTCTCTCCATAGGAGTGGGAATGGTGCTCGTCGTCCTGGATGCTATCTTCCTGTGGTATGGTGTCTTGGACTGTCGCCTCTGGTCTGCTTTCTTCGGCCATATGGGGCCGCTCTTGTTCCTTCTCTGTGGAATTGTGGTAGAGGCATATCTAGTGCCAGAGTCGTTGCGTTCACATGAGGTTGCAGTGCGGAAAGTTCAGGAGATGAAATGTTGTATCGACGGTTTGCGACAAGCGTCATCGTTATCGTTGTCATAAGAGACGTCTTATGCTCAGGGTCCACAGCCGACTTTCGCCAGGAAATAGAGAAGAGGCTGAGGGACTGTATTACAAAGGCGTAGCGTATGAGTCGCTGAGCCCAAGCATTCACCAGAGGCCATTGTGACTGCACCTCGAGTATCATAGACTTCCGTGAGAGCCTCCTTTCGCCGCGACAAAATCAAGACCCGCAGTCTGAGGGATTCCCGGGTGAATTACTACCATCAGTACTGCAGCTGGTTTGGTGGGCAAAAGGACCAACCATACGGACTGGGACAGGTATGAAGGCTGCTGTTGAGGATATGTAATCTGCTGGTATTTCTCATCTCTCATCCTTCTGGTCTCTTTCATTTCCATTGAATTCTTCCAAAACGGGCTCGAGAAATTACAGCTACCTTCCAGCCTCAAATATCAATATTATCAACGAATCGTCCACATCACAGCAAGAAGTTCAGTCCTGCATCCTCAAAGTCTCAGGATTCAGGTTGGCGCAAGTTCATTCCGTGGGTCTCTCTTTCCAGCACGACAAACACTCGCGGACAATTGGATGCCGTGGACCTACGTGGATTGTTGATCATTCGTCTGAGGCACCCATAAGACTCGGTTATAGATTGGATATTCAGATGTGAAGGTTTGCTCGAAAACGACTGCCGATGACTCTCTCAGCATTGATAAGGTTAAAATGGAAGAGTTGCAGAAGGAACGCATCCTCAGCGGCGTATTGCGATGAGAACTGAATGAGAGTTCGCCAGAGAGCTGCTAAAAATTATTATCATCAAGGTGTGTTACCATCGAACAGCATCGGCCCTCAACAAGCTGTCCCGCATTCCCCAAGTCACCAACTCCACCGCCAAGTCGACTCCTGGACTTAGTTTCCGCCCGTTCTTTATCCTCTCCTCTCGCTGTTCTCTCACTTCTCGTTCTCCCATCCCTGTTGAGCATATTTACTGATGCCCGGCTCCAATCTCGAGCTTCCGGACCCGGCCCGACCTTTCCTCCAAGCATATGCCAGAGTGCCGAGACGAGCCAGGCCACCTGCTGCAGAGCCAAGAGCAATACTAGTGACAGTGCCAGATGCGATACCAAGAAAAATGCCATCAGACGCTTTGGGGGAAATCGAACTCATCGTTGGTTTTGTCGAAGGCTCGCCGGAATATCCTGATATCGGAGCAGCTAGTTATGTTGCAAGCGTGGATGATTCTGTCCGGCCGCTGATGATCATACTACCGGTGGATCCAAATATCAGTCCTGGCAAAGATGTCGTGTTGGCAACGATCCATTGTCGGCGTTAGGGTATGCGCGTATACGAGTATCTTGTTGTACATGTAAAGGCAAAAATTAAAAGGGAAAAGACTGGTGAGCTGCTCAGAGTCATGGGCATAAGGTCAGTAGCAAGAAAAGAAACAAGAAGATATCAAATTAATGTTCCGCCTTCGATCTTGTGATGCTTTCGTTGACAGTGAAATTGAAGATGTGTACAACTATTACACGAAGCGGTAAAAATGGTTCGAGTGCATAAAATAGGAGGTTTCTCCGGTGCATAGCCTTACTTCTCCTATGGTTTGCTTGTGACGGCAAACTTGTTGCGTGAGTTTGACCTGTTCTACTCATTCTGAGGCGGATCTTTAAGACGTCTCATATAATGGACGAAGGGGACGGCGCACCGGGGTTCAATCCGATCTCTGCAGCAAGGGAGCAGACCGAAAGCTGCAGGTAGGCCAGCCTCGTAAAAGCACAGATATATCGATCGGGCGGTGAGATTCTCACAGATGCCAGTACTCTGATCGCTCGAACTCGTAATAGATGGCGAAGAGTGCCCATCATCGAAACAAAGACAGACGCCTCGATTCGCGATCCGCTCGAAAATCAAAAGCACCCAATTCTCGCGATCGCAAAACTGGCTCAGAACAGAAGACGCATGTGAAATTTGTTATAGAAAGGAAAGGTCTGGCCACAACCGATGGAAAGCAGTACAGGATCGACGTGTTCCCGTACATCACGATTGGCATTACTAGTAGAGAACAAGGCTGGCGATGATACGAGAAATACGTATGCTTACTGGACGCAGGCCGAGTCGAGGGTCGAGGATCTTCTCTTTGTACAGAGAGACCGTTGAAAGTCCAGACCCGTCGAAGTTTTCACCGCCGGGAAATCCGTTCTCCAGCTAGCCATCATCTCTCATCCAAGGATCTCGTGTGATACGCCCACAGTTTATAAGCTCGCGCATTGTGGTGGTGGTGAGTGCATGCAGCATACAGCAGTCTAGACGGTGGATGGCGCGTTCTGCGTTGTGCGCGTCGTGGAAAAGTGGCTGGGCCGACTCAAGACCGTGAGGCGTGATTAGGGATGACTCCCCCGCCACAGACAGAGTCTGAATCCCACGCATCTTTGATAAGGATGTATCGCGATGCTGCCACGGGTGACGGCCGTCAAGTACTCCGTACCATGGTGTCTTCAGTCCCAAGCGTGACGTGGCGACTATCGCGACGCCCAGATCTCCCCAATCCAGATCACACACCAACCTCTCCGATGCCAAGCTCTTGCTGCCCATTCCCGCCAATCGCCAAAAAGTTCTCCTCCTTTTGCAAGTGGAGGTCCACGTTCTGGGAGACTGAGACTCTCATTTCATCGGCTCCACCTCGCCAGGGCGCGCTCAGATCAAAATACACATTTCACAGCATACTTTCCTCCCTACAGACCGACCCGACGTCATTATATCCTCGAATTGGGCCTGTGGGTCATGCGCCCAGACGCCAATGAGGGTGTGATTTTCCCGCGACTCCACTGGATTTGGGTCGTCCGAGCCGGAAGATCCTCCGGACACCCATGCAGAGTTGCAAAATAGATTTTTACTCGTGCGGGAAGCGTGCAGATGGACGAGGGGACGAGGGGACTAGGGGACTGTGCGTTTGTCTCTGGTCACCCCTACACATGATGTTGGAGCCCGCAATGAGAATCGGATCAGATATATTTCACTACCTGGGAAGCCTCTTCATGCACACTTTCACGGGCCTTTCCGTGTGACCTTTGTGCATTCAGTCGATAAGATGATTGTGCATGCTTGAATGCTGAGAGGAGACTGAACTGGCAGGAAATTACTCAAAATCAGATGGCCCATGATCCCCCATGATGAATACCCCTTCCGCGGGACGAGGAAATTTGCATCGCAAACACCCCGGAGCGGACAAGGAAGAAAATGAGATGAAGGGTCAAGCTTCTTTTTTCATCTCCTCAGCCACATCGGCCGAGAAACTGCTAAACATCCCTATCTCGATATGGGCCTGCCTACTCAGTATCAACGCCTGACGATGATCGAGATCAGAAAATTCTTGCCTCCACTATTCCCACAATAAAATGGACGATGGAAGGGTATGCAGTAGGAAAGGAAGGTGGCGGACGGAGCGCTCTCCGCATCGGACACCGATCTGGCGCAGGTGGTGCATACGGTTCAATGTGACGATGCGGTTCCCCTATCCTCGAAAAAAGAGCATTCTCATGTCTCGTAATAAGCTAATGACTCTATCAAACTCCGGCCAATATCGGAATTATACCAATTAGGCATGACCGCAGGAGCCAGAAACAGCCATTGATAGAGGCCAGTCATAAGGAAATTTGTGAGACACGCGGAGTGTACCAAACCTCAAGGAATAACGGCCTGTTCGGAAAATGAAAATGTTAGTGCTTTGTCAGTGGGTTTAATAGCAGTTGCTTTGCTTCCGGTGGCTTCATAAGATTGATGTTTGCGGCTTAGTAGATGCCTCAATGTTTCATCGTAAGAGCTACATATATCATTCTTCGCGGAAAGATGGAAGGAGACGCTCTGGAACCAGGAACTTCCGTGCAGTCTGGCACTGGCCTCGTTGTAGTATTTGTATCGTTGGCGTACTAATTGAAGAAATTTGGTGGCTGCCTGCGTTTGAGAATTCTTCCAGGCAATGCCGTAGGCGTGCCGGTTGTGTACTAGTTTTTGGTTAGAGAAAAAACCCAAGTTTCCTTATCGTATTTGTGCTCTTAGAATTCTTCGTCGCCAAGTTATGATCTTGGTGGTCAAGACTCAAGACCTTTCTCGTTGTTAAGAGCCCTGCAACAAGATCACGAGATGCACCCGCTTCTGGCGGGGAGTCTTCTTGTCAGGAATAGTAGGTTTGAAGTAGTTAGATCGGAAATGTATTGTATTGATAAGATAATCTCTAAGGTTCCTCCGGGATCCTCTAGTACACTATATATATTTTATAATATACGTACTAATAAATCAGGTAACTAATTTCTAATAGAACCCCTATTTTAGACCTATTAACGGCGATAATAGTATTATAATATTATTATTATAGTAGGACCCTTAGTAGTAACTACTATTTAATAAAGAACTTTTCTTAATATAACTCTATCTCTCTTATAACCTCTTACTAAGATTATAAGTTTAATTCTATACTAGTATTTACTAGCGCCGAGATTTCTAGCGCTATTTAGTATAATTTAGCTAATTTTAGGTTAGAAGAACTCTATCTTAACTATATTATAGCTCCCTAAACTATAGTAGCTCGCCGTAAGGCCGATTATATTAGTAAGCTCTACTATAAGTCGTTCTATCTCTACTATATCTATTAGATCGCTAAAGGCTATATTACTTACTAGTATTACTTCCTAACTAATACTTTATATATCGTAGAGTAAGTTACCTCTTTTCTAGCGTAAACTAGGCTATTCTAACTTTATAGCTTTAAATTTAACGATAAATAGAGTAATCGCTACGACTATTATTTAGAGAAGAGAGAATCTTATTTTAAGATAATAGTTTTTCCTCTTTAATCTTCTTTTTAGTTATACTAATCTCTACTTAGATTAATAAGGAGTACGCTTCCTATATTATAGAGTTAGATAAGCTTTTAGGTATAGTCCCTAACTATAGATCTAAGACTAGTAGAGTAAGGGATATAATAGTAGTAGAGGAGAAGGCTAGAGAGATCGTCGTATATTTAGATACGTAAGTTTATTTTCTAGTACTATCTAGTACGTTCTAATCTAGACTAGTAGTAAAGTACCCTTTACGGATAACTTCTTTCTCTATAATAGCTTAGACGGTAATTCTTAGTCTAGTATACTTACTAAGGGTTATTCTTACTTATCTTTAGCTATTATACGTTAAGAGAAGCGTCGTCGGAATAAACTAGATAAGTTAGATAATAACGAGGTTAAATTTTATACTTCTAAGAAAGTAAGTTATTTTCTAGCGCTAAGTAGATCTTTCTAACCTATTCTAGCGTAAATTCGCCCTAGCTAGTACTATAGAGACCCCTAAGGAGCGTAAGGCGCGCGAGAAGAAGAAGAAGAACTAGGAGAAGATAGCTATAGCTACTCGAAAGGCTTCGAAGGGAGCTTATAGTAGTAAGCGTAATACTAGGCGCGGTAGTTATAGCGGAGCCGCGGCTTAAGCTTTCTAGCGTAAACTAGAGGGATCTAGGCCTAAGGGCCCTAGATTAATATTAATAATTAGCGTTTAGTATTCTATAGAATAGTTTAGGTTAATACCCCCGGCCTCCGGCCTCTACGAATAGTAATACCTCTAAATAGGCTAGAATAGTCTAGAAATTTCCCGAATCTATATATATAATACTATAGAAGGAGTACTCTTTATACTTTTTATTCTATCTTTATACCTTTTATAGATAGTAGTTACTATCTTTTATATACTAATTATATATAAATCTTAGTAGTACCTATCTATTCGTCCTCTTCTATCGGAATTCTTCTATCCTCTTTAATTCCTAGACTTCTACTTAGATAGTCTTCTATAGAATTATTACTAGAATCTATTATTCTAGAACTATAGAATACTTCTTATTCTATAGTTTCTAACTTTTTACTAGGGATCCCTATTAAATTTCTAGGGAATATTATATATAGAATTTAGAATACCTCTAAATTCTATCCGTAGTATCTAAAGTAGAATCTAGGATTCTAGTAGGAAATCCCTACTCGTAAATCCTAATTACTATCTTCGTAAAGATAGTATTAGGTTCCTACTATATAATCTTATATAGTAATATCCTAATTTAAGCTCTAATAGTATAGTAATCTTATTTTACTTAGCTAGGTACTCTAGAATATAAGAAGTTTATTATTCTTCTTTACTACTACTAAGTATATCTACCGTAGTATTATATATTTAGTTAGAGTCTTAACCTCTATAGTATAATAGGCTATACCTTAGCGTATCTTATACTATATTTTTCGAGCCTAGATTAATTTAGCCTAGTTCTAGCTACTCTATCGCCCTACTCCCCCTCTAGGGTAGCGTAGCCGCGCGCCTACTTCGTTCCTCTCTTAGGAAGTACTTTAATACTTTTCTAGAACTTTTTTATTACCTCTAGTAGAATAGTAGGGCCTCTCTTTTAGGAGTTATTCTTAGGGGGTTCTCCTCTCTATCTAGTTAGATATTTCTACTACCCGACCGAGTTCTAGCGCCTCTAAAGTACCTTATATACTTTTCTCTCTTCGTTACTATATCTCTCTAGGGTATCTAGTATCTAGTTCCCTAGGGGTTATAAAGAGTTAGGCGGAGACTATTTCTCTAAGAGCGAGGTATAGAAGACTAGGTATACTCTACGAAGCGCGGGTAGGTATACCTCGTATACGTCTAGCCCTTTCTAGCCTAGAATAAACTCTAGGCCTATAAACTTATTATCTAGCTTCTTCTTTAGCCTTAGTAATTTTATATAGCGCGTAGAGATAAGTACCTTATCTTTTATATAGAACTCTATATCTTTTCTCCTCTTATTAGATCTATCTTTCTAATACTTATTAGAGGCGGCTATCTTTTAGTAATATTATTCTCTTATAGCTAGAACCTTAGTAGTAAGCCTATTCGCGAGGGGCGATTCCTCTTCCCCTAATAGCTTATCCGCTATATCTAGCTCTTTTAGTAGTATACCTATATTTATCTTAAATAGGGTAAATCTAGTTACTAAGTAGGTACTATCGTTATATACGTATTCTACTATATAGATCTATTATACCTAGTCGTCTTACTCTAGTAAGTAAAAGATTCTTAGATACTACTCTAAAGTCTAGTTCTACCTCTCCGTCTATCTATCCGTTTATAGGTAGTACGCCGACGTAAGGACCCTTCTTACGGTCTAAAGGTAGTAGGTAAAGATATCCTAGTAGGTAGAGTTTATAATTAGTCCTTAATCTAAGAGTATTTTATCTAGTACGCCGTATAGACGGATAATTTTCTTTATCTAGACCTACGTAAGCTTAGCTACGCCCTATACGGACTTAAAAGGTATATAGTATACTATCTTAGAGAAGTAGTATACTATAACGAGGATTTAGTTATAGACTAGCTCTATAAACCGGCTCGGGGGTAGTTCTATAATAAAATCTATCGTTACTTTCTTCTACGGTCTATCCGGAACCGGAAGTAGGTTAAGTAGGCCGTATAGTATATACTTAGGCGGCTTCGCCCTCTTATATAATAGGTAGTTCTATATCTAGTCGTCTACGTCTTTTCTTATACTCTTCTACTTATATTTCCGCGCTAGTTTCGTATATATCCTAAATAGTCCGAAATAGCCTACTAAGGGATTATTATAATATTTAAGAAGTACGTTCCTCTTCTCTACGTCCGTAACGTATTCTTTTAGGATAGATTAAGAATCCTAGGTTAGCTCTATATTAGCTAGTACTTCTTATATCTATTATAAGCCTTCCTATACTTCGGGAGGGCTTTCTAGGCTAATCTAGCTCTCTCTAGCTTCGTACGGAGGTAGTAGAGGTATAGCTTATCTAGCTAGGCCTATAGATACTTCTTATATTTCCTATACTATATTCGGAACTAGAGTTAGTTCTTTTAATATATAAGGAGGACTCGGAGCTCTATACTCTTTAGTAAGTATACTTAGAAGTTCTACTAGTAGGAGTTCCTATATTTTAGCCTATAGTTCTATAACCGTTTACGATATATTATCTTTTACTTCTAGTTAGCTTATAGTCTCCTCTAGCTCCTTAAAGTCGCTCTTAATATCTAAGTCTAGTTTACTAGACTTCGCCTTAGAGTAAGTATATATATAATATATAGTAAAGACGTCTAATAATCCGTAGTATATTACTAGGATATTAAATAATATATAAGTCCTCTAAGGGAATAGAAGGTCCCTTAAGATAATCGTATTAACTAAGTATAGTTCTTTAAGGGTTAGTTTAGCCTAGAGAGCGTTAACGTTACGCTTATTATATTCTTAGGTATCTAAATACGTAGTACGTATATAGTCTAGTCTCCTTAAGATTCTATCGGCTAGGTTTAGTTTCCTAGGCCGATATCTAATTATAAAGTTAAATCTTTATAGTTTCTCTAACTATCTTATCTACCTCGAATTTAGTTATTTCGTAGTTAGGAAGTATTATAAATTTATATAGTCTATAAAGAGCTCGAAGGCTACTAAGCTATTAAGATACTTTTCCTAGTAGAGTAAGTACTTTACTATAGCTAATAACTCTTTATTATAGATATTATAGTTATATTCTTCCGTAATTATCTTCTTTAAGTAGAAGTCTACAGGCTTCTATACCTTTTTCCCGTCGGTACGGGTCTATTATTAGCTAAGAATTCTACCTATAGCGCCCCTAGATATATCTATCTCTACCTTAATAGGTAGGGCTATATCGAAGTATACTAGAATCGGGATAGTTAGGAAAGTATTTTTAAGCTCTTAAAAAGCCGCTCTCCCCTCTTTACTAATATCTAGGCCTCTAGACTCTTCGCGCTACTACGCGTATCCGCCTCTAGCGCTATCTAGCTCTTTCTAGATTAGATAGACTAGCGGTACCGTAATATACGAGAAATAGAAGATAAATCTCCTATAGTAGTTTAGGAAGCTAATAAATATATAGATTTTACGTATACTCGATAGTATTAGCTAATCTTAGATAGCCGCGACCCTTTACGGGTTAATCTTAATTCTATTAGGTATAATAACGTAACTAAGGAACTCTATCTTCTTAGTATACTACTCGTACTTACTTAGCTTTACGTAGAGCTTATATTTACGTAGTCTTTCTAGAACCTACTTAATATACTCTATATAATCTTCCTTAGATATAGAGTAGATTAGAATATCGTTAAGGTATACTATATAGAATATATTAATTAAGCCTATTAAAGTAGTATTAATATATTCCTAGAATTATATAGGTACGTTAGTAAGGCTAAACGGTATAACCGTATACTTAAAATAGCTATATCTAGTTCGGAAGGCGGTCTTCTATTTATCGCCTTCCTTAATACGGATTCTATAGTAGGCTTCTCGGATATCTAGCCTAGTATAAATCTTAGCTTTACCTAGTCTAGCTAATAACTTAGTTATTAAAGGTAGTAGATATCTATTCTTAATAGTAATTCGGTTAAGTACCCTATAATCTATATAAAGCCTTAAAGAGCCGTCCTTTTTCTTTATAAAGAGTACTAGTACCCCCGCTAGGGATCTTAATCGCTTAATAAAGCCTCTTTTAAGGTTATCTTTAATATATATACGTAATACGGCTAGTTTAGAGGAAGATATATTATAAAGAGGCGAGAAGGGGACCTTCGCGCCCTTTTCTAGCTTAATAGCTAGATCCTAGTTACTATACTCCGTAAGTTATAAAGTAGTACCCCTAGAGTATATATTTTAGTACTTCTAGTACGCTTTGGGTAGTTTCTCTTCTCTATTAGCTACTACGCTAATATATAGGACGTAGTAATCTACTTCGCTAGAAGTAAGAGACTTTACGAACTTTCTAGGCCTTTCTAGGCTAATCTAGATAAATCTAGCTCTAGCGTTACTAGGTTAGAGCCGCTAGGATAAGGTCTTCTTTAGGAAGTCTAATCTTAGGTTAACGTCGCTATAGAAAGGTATTCCTAGATATATCTAGTACTTATAGAGATCTATAATAATAAATAGAACTATATAGGTTACCTAGGCCTTAAATAAGTTAGTAAGCGTTACTTTAGCCTCGACGATACTATAAATCGTTATAGTAGATCTATTTACTACGTCCGCTATAATAAAGGGAGGTAGTAGTTTCTATTAGAGCCCCCTTTCTTTAGTAGTTACTATATCTATTAAATTAAAATACGAGCCCGGGTCTACTAGGACTTTAAATAGGTTATCTTTAAGGCTAATATTACCCTAGATAGATACTAGTTTATTAGTAAATACTACTATAGAACTATAGATAATTTCTTAGTTTCTAAGGTATATCTCTAATTCGATATAAGCTAGGAGGTAGGAAACTATACCTACTAACTCTTATCTTTTCCCTAGGAGGTATACTTATTATTACTCTTCTCCTAGTAGGTCTTTACCTCTTCTTCGTCTTTATATTTAGATACTATATACTCTTCGCGTCCGTATATAAAATAGCGGAGTTTATACCTACCGCTACCGGTTTTTCTAGGACGATCTAGCCTATTCTAGTACGATCGCTTCTAGCCGGTTAAGTTACGGTCCTTCTTACCGCTATCTCGTATATATTTATAAGGAGAGCGCCTATCTTTATTACGCTTAGAGGATTTATATTTCTTCGACTTACTTAATTCTTTAGGATCCTAATTTCGCTTTATAGATACCGTAAAGTTACTAGCCTCCTCTTCTATAACCGTTAAGGTTATATCTTTTATCTTTAGGCGAAAGGCTAACTCTTTCTAGGTTTCTTTATAAAGAGTACCTAGATAATCGCGAATCTATTACGAGTTATCTATTACGTCGGCTTCTTCCTATAGAGGCTTTAAGTATTCGAGTAATTCTCTTAGTATCTACCCGACGCGTTAGTAGTACTTCTAGATTTATTTAGATACCCTTATTATTCGCTAGATAGGTATATCTAGTATATCTAGTATCTTCGCCTTTATTATACTCTATAATAGGCTACCGGGATAGAAGTCTCCCGTATTCTTATAGAAGTTTATCTAGTATTTGGATTCAGCTGCGTTCAATGGTATATAATTATATAGAGGGCTAGATTACTATAGGTGGAATACCACCTCAATCTATCTAGATCTGGCTACCTTAGTAGATATAGGGGTTATATATATATATAGTTAATTGTAAGTCCGTTTATAATTAAGAATCAAGTATTATACAACTTAATAACTAGACTAGTCCTTTATCTTTCCTTATTTCCTTACTTCTATTATTCCTTATCTTATTTCATTGGTACTATTAGTCAACTACCTATTATTCCTATAGGATATTAGTTGATACTAATACTAATTAGTAGTTAGACTTGATTTAACTATAGATTCGTAAGGTTTCGCTAGTAAACAAGGAGATTATAACTATATCTCCTAAGTTTTAGACGGATACTTACCTAAAATAGTCCGATAATCGTATTTTTACTATTATATATATAAACCCCGACCCTACTATTTATCGATAATATCGAACGACTTCGTTAAGCGAACTTATAGCCCTAGGAATAACGAATTTCTATCGAGAATCCTTATAGATTATTAAGATCTAGAAACTATAATATAGCTAGAGAAGACGAGTAATAGAAATTAACCCCGAGCGTTATAACTACTAAAAGTATAAAAAGCTCCTAAGTATAACTTAAGGGACAGCTCTTCTTTACTAATAAGAAGTATCTTAAGTTATCTTTATCCCTTAGTCCGATAATAACTAACGAAGAGCTTAATAGCTATATCGCGTACTAAGCGTACCTATACGTATTAGCAAATTCACTTAACGAACTTCAGAAGTACTTTTACGAAGACTTTCGTAATTAGAATACTACTACGTAGTAGAAAGTCGATAAGGAACGACTAAGAGCGCTAAAATCGGTTTTAGGAGAGGCTCTTCTAGCTATAACCTAGAAAGGAACCCCTATAGAGTTATAATTAGCTAATAGCATTCAGGTAATTACATCGACTTACTAGTTAAACGAACTTATAGATACTATATCTATAGGTTATCCGAAGATCCCGCCTATAACTCTAACTCTAGACCGAAAATAACCTGCTACCTAGGAGATTTAGTATATATAACTAGAGTCTAGTAACTTAAGGCGATTTTAACCTAATATTACTTAACGAAAAGGTAAATAACCTATTAATAATTAGCGTTATAGAGTACTACTATTAATAGTTTAGGAAGAACTAGAAGAAATACTAGCCTAGCAATAATCTTAGTAGCCTATATAGTAACCAGAACGACCTAGATCGAGACTCGAAGATATTTTTCGGAACTTTATCGATAGCTAAACTAACTTATAAGATCTATAAATAGTAGTTATACGAAGATTAACCAACCTTAATAAGTTATATACCGATAATATAAAATACGGCGGAGAGGAGGACGACGTACTTAAAACTAAGCTTAGGATCTTCGTAGAAAATATAGGAAAATACGGAATATTCGACGGAAAAGAGGTTATTAATATATTTCTAACGATACTAAAAGGAAAGGCTAGAGACTTTTACTATAACGAGATAATAGTAAACCGACCTACTAGATAGATCTAAGGTTTTAAGTAACTACTACGGTATTTCGAGACTCCCGAAAGACGCTAAAGATAATTAATAGAATAGAGAAATACTACTCTTCTCTCCCATATTAAAAGTTCGCTAGGAAAGTTAATTCTAGAGTATCTAGAACTATTTATTAATTAGTTAAATAAACTACGAAGAAACCTCGAAAAGTCTTAGGCGGAAGTATACGAATACTTACTCTTAGGCTATAAAGATATTCGAGAATGCTAGTATGCCTTATTTACTTCTATAAGTACGTATTAAGGCTTATGCGATTAATTACGGAATTCTATTATAATAATTACGGTAGAAGAATATGTAGTACGCTTCTAGATATTAGAATAGAGCTAATAAGCGTTTATTCTCGACGAGGAGAATGGTTAAATAAACTTACAAATTATAGAATACGAAAATAACGATAATAAAGCGTACTATACTAATAGAACTTATTAGAAAAACTCCCTTTCTAGAGGTAGAGGAAGAAGTGTAAGACGTATAATAGAATACCTAAATAGAGGGTAATCTTCTCGAGGAAGAGGAGGAAGATTTCAGCTAAGAAAAATAGGCTAGAAATACTATATATATAGTAAATAGGGCTGTTAGTCCGTTTACTATACCCTAGAAGAACGAAAGGCTAGTATTAAACGATTTAAAGCCTCCTAACTATCATACTATACTATAGAGGAGATTATTGAGGCCTATATAGTTATAGTTAACTTCTAGGAAGGTACTAATAATATACAAGATAAATTAGCTAGAGAAGAGGTATATTTTCTCTTTTAGGAGGAAGAAAATAACGAAGGCTTCTTTATAGTCGCCTAATAGCTATCCGATAATACTACTATATATTTCCTTACTTCGAAAAGGCTAGCAAACTAACTTACATATATTATACTAGAGATATTTTAGTTTAATTATCGGTACTCGGACTAGGTGTTTTAGGGTATTCTACCTAATATAGGAGTATTAGGGATCTCTATAGTAGGAGAAGGCTAATTCCGAGTATTATAAGTTTACTTACTACTTAATTTAGATTAATCTACCGTAGGACAATATAATATTCTATTTAGTAAGGGTTCTGTATTAAGCCTCGGAACTACTACGGTACTAATACCGTTCGGATCTATTAATTTCTATATAGTACCGGCCAATATACTATTCCTTATATATATCAGAGACATAGATCGCCTTAGAATCTATCTTAATAATATTCGAAACTAACTAGTCTAGGGTAATAAGTACTTTCCTATTACTAGGAAGTACGGTTATCTATAGATTAAACTACTAGTTCTTAAGTAAATTATAGATACCTCGCATATATAAGATAGTTTAATAACTAATTCGAGTTACTTGACCACGTTATCAAACGGTCCTAACTAACGGTTAGTCCGTTATAATGCCCCGGAACTATAAAATACTAGAGTTTCTACCACTAGAACTACGGCCAGAACCACTCCCACGTATGGTACTAGGACTCTTAGAAGGAGGAGGAGGAGTCCTAAGTTGCCCTATAAATAGGCCTTATCTAGGAACTGCTCCTCTACTATATGTAGAAAGAGGTATACCTATATCCTAATACCTAGATATAAATTAACGACCTAGGGGCCTATTAGGAGTTCGAGGATTACTACGTATAGTAGGAGGAGTAGTAGGAGGAGAGCTATCGTTAGAAGGCGATTTAGAAGAGACTAGTTAAGGATCTATAGGCGTTAAACTACGACTACGACCTCCGGGTCCCCGGTTTCTACTACGGTTAATTAGTATAAATACTATCTTTCTACTAATATATTAGTAGTAAGTTAGTTTAACGGGTAGATTTAATTACCTTAAAGAAAGAGATCGAGAGTTTTTAAGAATTTAAAGGAGTAGGAGTAATCTCTATTAAGGAAGTTAAGGAAAAGTTAAAGGATTCCTACTAAAAGGCTATCAATTTAAAAGTAAAGATTTGCTAATATTTAGGGGAATAAAAGAGAGAAAGTAAAGTGTAGAATAGCTACTTATTTAACTACTTTAACGGTATTAACCTACATTCAACAAAACGGCTAAAAATAGGCGATTCTAGGCGATTTTAGATAATTTATATATAATTAGGCGACCAGATCTAGTTGTATAATTAATAATTTATACTTATATAAGTTATATAGCTTATAATAACTATGTATTAAATTACTAGTATATAAGAATACCGGTAATAGCCTTAGTAACCCGTTAGGAATAGTATAACCCGACCTTCAGTAATAGACATAATTATAATACGAATTTTAAGTATCCGAAGTATATAAGTTCGTTTAATGACCTATTCGAATAATTCCTAATAGAGGAAATTTAATCTAATAGCCGACTAGGATAGCTATAGGATAGTAGATAGATTTAATTTCTTAGTTTTAGGAGTACTTTCCTATAAGATAGCTCGGCTATCTATATACTTATTTTACGTAGTATATTTTATAAAGAAGAGTTACTAGTATTTAGATTTAGCTACGTTTAATAGTATATAATCACATGGAGGGCTAGATTACTATAGGTAGAATACTACCTTAATCTATCTAGATCTAGCTACCTTAGTAGATATAGGGGTTATATATATATATAGTCGATTGCAAGTCCGTTTATAATTAAGAATTAAGTATTATATAACTCAATAACTAGACTAGTCCTTTATCTTTCCTTATTTCCTTACTTCTATTATTCCTTATCTTATTTCATTAGTACCATTGGTTAACTACCTATTATTCCTATAGGATATTGGTTGATACTAATATCTAGATATTCTTTAACGTAGAGTCTAGGTACTATTTAGCGAAGATAACCTTTATATACTTCTTAATAAAATAAGTCGGGTTATTAGCGAATATATCGTCGTAATCTTACGCCTAGGCGTTAAATTCTACTCGATTCTTATCTATATACTTCTCTAGTACTTTAGCCTAGGGTATATAAGGTCGCTCGGTATTCCTCTTATCCTTAAGCTCTTCTTTACTATTTAGAGTAAAGGCTAAGAGTACGAGCGGATCTCTAGATTCTATTATATCCTTAATACGCTTTAACTTAGTAATCTTTCTTAACTAAAGATTCTTCTTTACCTATTTCTAGAGTTACTCTAACTCCTTAGTAATTACTTTATTCTTATCCTTAAGAGTAACCGAGGCGGTTAGGTCTATCTCTAAACTACTAGGTCTTATTATTATTAGTATAGTTAGGCGCTCTCTAGCGCTATCTAGGCTAGTTAGTACCTTAGGCTACTTCTAGGACTTTATAAGGAGTACTTCTCGCTCGTAAGTTACTTTATCTTTTAGACCCGGGTTAAGGGTAGTCTATTATAAGCGCTCTCGCTTAGCTTAGGCTTAATATTTAGTTTTAGCCTTCTTAAGGCGCGTCTTACGTATAAAGACTTAGTCGCGCTTACGCTAGAGCTAATTAATTTAGGACTAGTTATTAGTATACCCTATAGAACCTTCTATAGCTTCCCTAATACTAGTAGGTAAATTTTATCTACCTTAACCTAGATAGGCCCTAAAAGTAGGAATATAGGATAGACCCGCTTCGGTCTTCTCTTATACTACGATAATAAGTCTATTAATAGAATCGATATCCGATTAGTTATTATTAATAGTCTAAATAATCTATTCGTACTCGTCTCCGCTCTCTAAAGCGTTCTACTAGTACTAATAGAATATCTTAGATAGTATTTCCTCTCTAGTCTTCTTTAAGGTACTTAGAGAGATTATAATATTAGGAATAGTAGGTTTAAAGTAGTTAGATCGGAAATATATTATATTAATAAGATAATCTCTAAGGTTCCTCCGGGATCCTCTAGTATACTATATATATTTTATAATGTGCGCACTAATGAATCAGGTGACCAATTCCTGACACTTCTTGTGGTCCATTTGGGCAGGCAAGTTCCGGACAAACCTCTCCCAAGTCGCTGAGCTGTCACTGGAGCATTCCCAAGACTGCGCCAATGTCATTACTATCACTGCATACCAAAGGTGTCCTTTTGCTATCTAAGCTGAGAGCTGACCACTCGCGACTCCGGACTCGCAGGTCTTTCAGTTTTCATGTCGTTACTAATGCCGTAGAATAGTTGGAGGAGCAAGGAAAAGCGCTCAAAGAAGGCATTATACCTCTTCTAGTAGTGTTCGGCCGCCTTCGCCAGTACCTACCCAAACCCAGCAATGGCATCCTCTTCGAGCCATCCCACGAGTCATAAGCGCACGGCAGCAGCCGTGTAGCAGAGCGACGTTGAATTGACTAACCAAACATCGGACTCTTATTAGTAGGTAATGGTCGTTTCGGTCGTTATAAATATCTTGAAGTGCTGACACGTAGTGATCGCCCAGCCGTCCTGGTGCTTCTGATATTATCATCAGACGAAGAGTATCGGAATCCCAGCCCACGACCACCAAGAATGAACCAGCTTACCAAGCAGTCGTGGCATCCTCATTTCGGCAAGGCAGGGAGGTTCCTACCAAGAGCCTAGACGAGATCGCCACATATTCTGCTCCGCGTCAGACACATGGGCATCCATGTGGCGCCTTCGTCCGTCTGCGAATCAACCTATATGAGATTGTGGCGAGTGCATAGTAGCACCCGCCTTCGGTACTCGGTAGATTATACGCCTCCAGTCTCACCAATGGAATGACACAACAAGATGACAGCTCCCCAATCCCACCGAGAGGGGACACGAATGAGCACCAGAGATCGTCGTCCTAAAGAACAGCTGTCCTGTCTTTTGGGGCGCCAGACGCAGGGTTGATGGCTGTAAGCGTCTCGTTCTCATGATCGCGAAGGTACATGTGGCACAGTGGCGGTGAGGAAACGCATCCTTTCCGCCATGGGAAAATGGGAGGTCGATCTCGAGGGGTAGGAGTGAGGCGCAGCGTCTGCGACACATTGTCGTTTTTCCCACGCGGCAGCCCTTCTCGCTTCTCGACTTTATCGATGTAAAGAGACGAATATTCTTACTGGTGAAGACGGCGTCTCGCAGAACATGGCAGGAGAGACGGCTCGCTCACGCCGGACGGCGCGTATAGAGTTTGACACTTCAACGGCGCCGTTTGCACCGGTTGATTCGTGGCTGGCTCGTCCAATTACTCCGTAATGGCTTGGTGTGAATGCGTGATGGGAGCTTCGGGCCAAACTTAACGCTAGCGAGCCACTGGGTTTCCAGGCTCCAACCTGAGGCAATTTGGTCCTTAGCCACAGAGTTCATGGGCCCAAAGGATGGGGTTCGGACTCGCTACGAGGATGGGATCCTCTCTGCCAAATCCGTGCTTGGGGGAACATCACATACGCAATATTTTGTAGATCTCTTGACACTAGTTGGGGTGGAAGGGATGGGATGATGCTATTTCAAGCGGACGAAATCCCTGAAAGTGGCTGGTCCGATTACTAGCCACAGACACCAGAGTACGAGATGCAGGAGCGACCAGGCCTGTTTCGAGCCAATCTCTAGCAAACAAAGAGGTTGTCACTTATGGCTAAGGGGCAGCGCCATGACTAGGGCTGCCAGCTCACCATTGTCGCCACAGGTCACCAAGGCGACCAACACAAAGGGAAAAGTACGAGGTTCTGAGGTACATGATCGAGTGGACCAGAGCGAGAAAGGTGGCTTGGATATCTTGGAGATACTTTACAGCGAATACATCGAGCGTGGAAAACTGTTGCTGGAACGCGATGGTAGATCGTGTCATGAAATGAATGTGAAGGCTGTCCCCGTCATACTATCATTAATCCCTTGACGTGCTTTCTCTCATCGTCACTGCAAACAACCGGACAGGATATAGACATGACTTGCTCATCACGAGCCGCCGTAGCTCCTCGAAACAAAACCAGTGTATTAAAGCAACCAAGATCAAAAAGACCCACGCTAAAATACGCACGACGCAGACGGCTAGAATTTTCAATCTGATCCAAAGGTGTGTGAACTGCAGGGCCGGCGTGGCCGAGCAAATTGCTGCAAAGAAGCCGCTGGTCATGTCAAGTGTTTATCCTCCAAAAAGTCAAATGGGTATCGTAGAATCGAAATGTTGTCCTGTAACAAGGATGTGGTATCTCAAAAAGCAAGTAAAGTAAACGCCGAGATCGTTATGCAGTGATGCTCTGTCGCTGCCCTTCATGTTGAAGACTGGCCAGAGTCTCTCGGGTGTGATAAGAAGAGATAGTACAAGTCGTAACAGTCGTCAGAGAGCGAGATGATAGGCGAGAGTGTTGATCGAGTATCGCCCAGTCATCTAATAGAGGAGTCGCAGTTCATAGCCTTCGGATTGCATGGTGTTTGCAATGTCGATATCGCCATCGACCTGGACTTCGTTCGGTGCGGAATCCCATTCCCGTCGCATTGGCGATCGAGGATGCATCTCGTTGAATTCTGCGATCAGATCCTGTCCTTCGGGCAATTGCAGAACAGCCTCGTCGTCAAACAGGATATTGATGCCCTGCTTGTTGATCCGAATAGTGCGAAGTACCCTGGTAGCTTCGATATTGCATTTCATCGCAATGCCGTTCACGAGATCTTTTAGAGTTCGCTGCATGAGATACACCGCTCTGTAATATTGGTCATCTGGTGCTTTGCCAACAAACCGCGGTTGAACGTAAAGAGAAGCCACTGATGCAGATTAGTGTGCGCTACATTTAACTCATGGGATGCCTGACTTACCGGGCTTTATTACGCGTTCTGGGGGTGGCTGGTAATGAGGATCCACGCCTAGTGCTTCTATCCAGCCAACAAGTGCCCCGCCATCTGTGGCGGTGGCTTTGGGAACCCTTACCGACACATCTGGAGGTGAAGGACGATTCTGGGGTGCAATATCGCCAAGGGCGTTCTGTGACGTGTCTTGCCAGTCTTGTTGCGCGGCCGTGTACGAAGTCGAGCGATGATAATCTGATTCGCGTCTCTCACTCAAATGCGGTGATTTGGTGCTGGGAGATGGAGATGCCATGGTGGAGCTGACATGTCCGCTTTGGCGCTCCCAGCTGGTGCCTCCGGAATCACCAGTGTTGACGCGGACTAGATCCGTGGGCTCCCCAGTCAGGCGCACCGGGTGAAGGTCGGGGTCATCGGCTTCCTCGCCTTTCAGGTACAAGGCACTGGCAGGTCGCGTAGAAGTGAACATGTCCTGGAGATTTGCGAGCTTGAGTTGCAAGTCCTCCTCTTGTGAAGAGCCTCTGTTGCCAATGGAGCTTGCGGAAGACATGGACCAAGTCCTTTTGTGCTTTGTGACTTTCCCAGGTCGTGAATTGGAGGTACTCGACTTTCCTATCGAGTTACTTCTCTTCCTTTTGCCTAAATCCTTGATACCAGATTCTACCTGCGCAATTTGTTGCTTCAGCTTGTCGATGGTCTTCTTGATATGGGCAATGTCGTTGGATAGCTTGCGCTCGGCGCCATGATCGCGGAATAGCTTGACTTTACAGAAGCAAAGTTCTGGATCTCTGGTGTCTGGTGACATCGGCGAGGCAGTATTTCTCAGCTCCGTCTTTGCGCAAAGTCTGACGGGTATTCCTTTGACTCCTTTCGAATGGCTGAAGTCTGTAGAAAGAAAGTTGAAGCGGACTGCAAGAGAACACTCAGGAGGATTATTTGGCGCTGCCGTCCACGTTACAGAGAATCCATCGAACGAGGCAGACTCGATTTCAATTTTGGGTCGACCGGAGCTTTCGAGACCTCCTACTTGAGCTGGATCAACAAATTCAACTGCTTGCAGCCGGCCACCTCTATGATGTGCTTCGTTGGTGCCGCGTCCCTCTTTCCATAGTTGCCAACAGGCCGCAGGCCGCAGCCGTTGCTGCTCGTCCTCAAATGAGATTCGCACAAAGGTTCGATAAGTTATCGGGTGTCCAGCGAGCTGCGGTGGTTGAGTGTCGACGATTGTGAGTGTATAAGCCTGACCTTTGTTCAAATAAGTTACTGGAATCTCATTCGAGTGCTTAATCATGGCCGTCGGCGCATTCAAGGTGACATGGTATCGGAAGCTACCTAGATGTCAGCTTTCTCTCCCAAGTCGATGGCTTGACCACAATCGCGTATCAATGACTTACTTCTCAACAGGCTGCTGCAAAACCACTTGCGGCACGTTCGTGTCATGCCCGAGTGCGTTCATGCCTTCTGTGGGAGAGTGTTCTTGCATTTCCACGTCATTATGCATCGCATCCTCGATCTTCGGCTGTTCATGATGATGCCCGAAGGTCTCGAACGCAGAAGGATGATGGCTGAATTGATGAGGGGGGAATGTCTGAGTGTGATGTGGTGGTGGAAAGCCAAAAGGGTTCGGATTCTGGAAGACGTGCGGCGCCATGGATTGCGTATGCGGGTGAAAGCCATGAGACGCGATGTGCGAAGCTTGGCCAGCATGCAAACCAGTTTCTGATGTGGGCATGGACAGCGGTGTCCCTAGACCCAAAGAGAAGCCAGGAGTGTGGAGGTCGCCGGCTGTGGGATGGTAGAGAGTGTTGGTACCGCCGGGAGTTGGCGTGTAGTATCCAGGCGGCTGATTCGCAAAGTGGGAGAATGCGAAGCTGTTCGGGTCCAGCAGCGATGGAGTGAACCTCCACGGCTCATTGGAGCCTCTCGGAGTGGGATCAAGATCCTTGATCTCATGGTGGTCATCGTAATGTCTACCGATCACGCTTCGCGTCAGCTTTCGGCACCAGCACGGAAATTCTCAGTGTCATCCAAAGCGACATCTATCATGATGATGATGATGATGAAGTCGTTGGCGGGACCCTTGATTGTTGATGCGCGCGCGCCGTGTTGTGGTTCGCGACGATCGAAACAGGCAAGGAGCGGCAGTTGGGATAAAAGGGCCGGATAGACATACCGAGAAGAAACAGCGACGTCAAGGGCATCGGTGAGCGAAGTCGAACTTCTCTCCAGCGAGCTGGCCGTCGATGCGGAATTCGCGACAGCGGGAAACACAGCCTTGAAGCTTTGGTACAGCTCGTCTGGCGGCTTTTGCGAGTTCTGACTGTAGCATGCCGTCAGCCTTTCAGCACCGCCAAAGGGAGCTCCAGAGCTGTGAGGGCGCCTGGCGAGAGGGGGCCAACATACCGATTTCGAAACATGCCTTCGGGGAAGAACAGGCAGCTGCAGTGCTTATGGATGTGTACTCATTGAAGTCGGAGATCAGGCGCGAGACATCCAGAGTCCGATTCCAGCAGCAGACGGGCAAGTAGTAAGTTGAAGTGCAAGTCCAGGCGCCGCAGTCGAGGGGTCAAGCCACAGGTATAATATGTGCTCTGAACGTCTGGCTCAGGCCTGTCCGAGCTCCAGAGCTATGCGGCATTCGGGGCAAAAAGCATTCATGCAGTATGGGACAGGATGGGGGTTGGTGGATACCGAGACAGCAGCCACGGCGTGAAGGCGACAGCCTTCCACACAAGCTCAGCCACAGGAGACGGCGCGGATTGGCCAGTGGGAGTCCCTAACAGACGTGACACGTTTAAACCAGTCTAATATGAGGCGGGACTTAATGGGCGCCGGACAGGCGTACGCGGCGATGGCCCGCAGACTCACTGGATGACTGGGCATTGCTGATCATCCTCTACCTACCTGGCTGGGTCTGCGTGTGTATCTATCTTGCTTGTCCGCACGCACACCACAAGATACCTCCAGTCGCCTGCACCCTTGAGCCTGTAGTCTGACGACACAGCGACAAGAGGGACTTCCGACTGCTAGAGCGCAACCGAAACCCTCGTGTTGCTTCGGCGGAAATTGCACGGCCTCACGTCTTTCGCTGTCTTCACGGCCGAGGGCCCTTCGTGAGTATCGCCCACATCATGGGTGCCCGGTGGGGGTGGCCTTGGCCCAGAAATTGCTGCACCGAGTCGGCAGCAAATAGCATCAGAGACTCGCACCAACCGCGGGAAGACGGTTAGCCAGTGAAATCATCTCATGGAGGAATTGAATCTCTTCCGAAACGTATCCATGCGCAACGTCTTCTAGAATACAAATGAAAGGAGCACCGGCGCGAAGGACAAAGCCATCGGGCAGCCGGTATGCAGTCTGAGGCTAGCGGTGAAACATATCGTCGAGTTCTCCATATTCTGCTCCAAATGATAAGCGGAAGACTGCGGCTCCTTGTGAGTATGTTGGAGACTTCTCGAATTGCGTAGACGGTGCTATAACAGACATATTCGCCACCCTTCGAGATGCCTCTCGGCTGATTCGATGCTCGTTTCCGTGTACCCACGGAGTCTGCTCCGACGAGTCGAGACAGCGTCCCTTCGCCAGGATACATGACAAGGCTCTCGCCCTTCCTTGCACCGCGATGCAAGCTTGCCCTGCCTTAGGCCCTCACAGACCTGCAGATCCTTCGCTCTTGAGCCACAGCTTTTGTCACGGTGCGAAGATCTCTCTCACTCTCTCATTCAATTGTGGCTGTGCCCTCAAGGCGCGGCCCTCGCGTCGCAGATCAGCGGGTAGGGTGTAGTCGAAAAACCTTCTTCTGCCCTCTGCCCTACCCTATGACGGACCACAACGCTGCATGCACACCAAGGTAAACGAGTTGTCGCAAATTCTAGACGTTGCTAGCCATCGCAATCGATCACGCATCCATGGGGAATTCCGCGCTGTCGTAAGCCTTGCGTAGAGCGTGATACCAACCAACAATGCGTCAGTAACCCGACTTTGCGCAGCTGCAATGGAAAACAATCATCACCCTGTGTCCCCGATGCGACAACCATGTGGCGACAAAACACCGATCAGCACAATCAGTAGGCTCCACTCCACCAGACCCAGATGATAGAATCTTTGGCGGGTACCCAAAAGGGAACTCGTACGGAAGATGAGGGACATGGATTTTGATTGGCACGTCATACCCTCCGGAGGAGACGCCGCAGCGTTTCCCATTGGAGTCGTGATGTTCAAAGGACTTCTCCCGACGCCGCTCCTCCCGAGATCGACTGTAGATATCCCCAATGAATCGTGTCTGTGGGATGTTGTTGGAGTCTTGGAATGACGACGATGACCGCAAGGAACACTTGCTCATACTACGCTGTGGAGGAGAGTTGCGACCGATCATCGCCATCATGCCACCATGGCCGTCGGTGCGGAGAGTGAAGGCGTAACCAGAAAGAGAACTTCCAGGCAAAGCGCCGAATGAGGAGCTGAGAGACGGAAAAAAGATATCATGTGATCATGGTGACATATCGGAGGAAGACGAGAGTTTGGAGGAGGAGTCTGGATTTGATGAATCAGAAAATGGTAGGACTTGCAGTGACTCAACTCTCACATCACCTGCACCACAGGTGAAAGCGCTTCGCCAAACAAAACATCCGATCGTCCTTGAGGGATTTCTATCGGCTATAGATGCAACTGCTCTCTTTGATGACAACGAAGCCTAGTCAAACTCGAATATCTATCCTAGGCCGAGAAATTCCAACTCAACTTTGCCCCATTGTCTAGATGACACCTCTGAACAGCCGTTCTATACGCTTCGATGGGATTGGAAATTTGAGCCCAAGACATTTAGTCGTCACGTTCTCCATGCGCATCAATCTGCCCAGCTGATGGATCGACTGTGTCAATCTCACTTCTCGAGAAAGAGATTTAGCTGAACGCTTTTGCTCAAGAGCAGGTCGTTTCCAGAGACTGCTGGAAACGGTTGTCTGCAAGTGCTGATCTTTGGACGGGTGAATGGCTCATCAGCACAGTGGAGGAGCAGGTTGATGGAGTGCATTTGGCTCCGAGAAGATATGAATTGCGAGATATGGTTCGTGTACTAAACGTTTTGTTTATAAACATGAATCGTTGAGCCCACGTATCAGTCTCAAATTAGCTGAGCCAGAAGCTCCTCAGTGAAAAGCCATTCGCATGACACAGGTCTCTCGCGTGTATCGCAAAGGAACGCTAAGAGCAAGGATATTGAGGTCATGCCTAGGTACCATATAAGCACTGCCACCAATGTAGCAAAAGTATCGTACGACTCCCTTCGCAACGTCCACATCATTTTCCAGCCCATCAACGGTCGTGTAGAAAGACGTTCATACGCATCTCTTGAACACGAACAAAAATAAAGGCCGACCTCGATTGAAGAGATTCTTCAACTCCTAGAGGCTGACTCGTCATCCGATCGTACGTAAGCGCTAGATCTGTTAGACGCCGTCGGTGATCTGTACTCTCTGCTTCCACCGTTGTTACTGTTTCTCATGCTGTTCAAACTATCCACAATGTTGAAGCCACCTGGACGAAGTCTCACCGCGGTAGCAACACTTAAATGTGAGCTGGCTCCTGAAGGTGTTCGAGGCAATACACTCTCACTGCAAGGCGATCGATGAAGACTCGTCACAAGACTGGACGTCGAGTCTTCACGGCGCGGGTGTGCGAGGAGATGTTCAGACACAGGGCTGGGTATCATAGACTGTGAGCGACTCGTCAGCATGACTGGACTGAAACGCGCATCATACACCATGGTAGTGTCCGGCGGCGCACTCCTTATAACCATGCTGTCAGTGTCATCTCCAGAGAAGAATGAAAATGGCCGCAGAGGTTCCTTATTCTCCGTCTCGATCTCAATCTTTTCGCCACGGCGCCGCATAGATAATTGCTCTCGTATCTGAGTGTGCTGTGTCCTGCGGTACCGATCGAAAGAAGAATCTGGACAACTGGAACCCGACGTCGACGATGGAGGACCTTCATCAATGGTCTCGAAAGTCGTTGTCATACATCGCTGGATCCATGCCACCGTCGTCTCCACTGAGCTGTTTCTTGCATCGGCGATGAGTTTTGCGACGTGTTCAATCGCTTGTGTGGTGAGGTTCTGCTGATCAATCTCGTCTTCAAGTAGGTCTCCACCATTAGAGCTGAAATTGGAGTACAGATCGTCGTCCAGGTTTTCTGAGTACTGATACTCCGATCTGGTGGAAGACATTGATTGAGACCAGCTGGTGGTCGCGCTAGCTTTGGCCCAGTGTCGTGGCATGGAGACGTTAGACAGCCCCAAACCAACCTTTGATGTCTCAGAAGGAGGTGTTCCTGGTGGCAGGTCGGCCTGAACAAATGGCACTCCTCGATGCTGTGAGTGGGAGAAAGATCGCGAGAGCACACTCATTGAGTGGGATGGAGAGATTGGACGGACGGCTATTAAATCGTGCATTACAATTAGCTTACGGCACTGGAATTGAGGACACTGCTGTTACTCATGCGACAAGCTCTGGGACGGCACGAAGTATCGATTATCATGAATACTCACATCTATTGACCACAGTCACATCAGAGTCTCCACTTCCACCATTCTCCCATTCTCTCGCTGTGGTCCTATTCCCTCGCCGAATCAAGCTCGTCTGTCTCGCAAGTGTAACTTCTGCTAGACCAGTCTTTCCATTGGCAATAATGACTTCGAGTCTCTTGATTTCAGCTTTGTAAGCGAGTTCGTCTTCTTTCCATCGTCGTCTTTCACCTTCGAGCGTGTCAAGTGTAGTGTTGTTGTGAGCTACCGCTTCTGCTAACTTTGTTTCGAGATCTTCTTTCTCGTCACTCAGCACTCGATATGCCTCGAAAACTCTAAGGATAGGTCCATGATTTTGAACGGACAAAGGCTTATTAATCGCGTTATTGATGGAAGTAGTGATTGAGGAAATGATGGCATCGAGCTTAGCATCCTGCCGGAGGCTGCGCTCTGCTTTGACGTCTGCAAACTCGAAGTTGTTACTGAAACGCAGATTGGGTGACTTTCCAAAGTACTGGCTCGCTCGACTGAATAGCTTGGGGCGTGAGTGGCGTTTCTCGGGCGCTTGAAGCAATTCAGTCATGGATGCGGTGGACGAAACTGTTGTGAGCATCGAGACTCGGTCGCCCTTTTCGAATCGATCGTCTCTGATACGGTCCTCTCTTCGGTCGTCGCTGCGTTCGTCCTTTGCATTTTCTTTGCGGTCGTCGTTGCCATCAATGATGATCTGAGGAGTGCGAGGACGATTGATGCCCAGCCTCCATTGATGAGCATTGTTCATGATGATGGCCACATGCAGAGAATAGACACGCTGAAGGAGCTGTATGTATGTAAGAAGAACAGTAATGGTGATGAGTGAATTTTGGTGTTGATTTGTGGCGGAATAAACAGAGGCAAGAACGCGTCAAAACCTACCCTTTAGCTGAGGAAGCAACGTCCGAAGCAAGAAAAGACGTCAACAATGGCCTCCTTCTCTTGCAGAATTGAGAAGCTTTCTGAATCGCTATTGCCTTAGAGAGATATACCTACAGGAAGAGTGACTAACGTGTTAACAGCCATGGCTCTGATGCCTCCACTGTGCGTTCGATATCCTCAGCTGATAATCCAGGGCATATGTACTTCTAGCACAGTGTGAAAAGCACAGCCGGATTAGATTGGATCGTATCCGTGACTTTGCCCAATGACAAACTTACGCTTCCGCAACCCATCTTTCGTTGCCCCCGATTCAAGTATAAGAGTCTTTCAGGTTTCTCCTTTGTCATGCACAGCTCGAAAATCAAAGTAAGTGGGACCAACAGACCCAGAACCACAAGGGTACACGGTTCACTTGATTGACGTCCCTACTGTTGCCATCTGAATCCCGCTTCGGCAGCAGAACGCGAGAAATTGAGAAGCGGTGAACTCGTAGACTGGTACATGATGACGTCTTCAGTATCACGGGAATCATGGTGTATCTTTCTAGGTGTCTGGAACAAAGTATTCAGGCCTAAAAACATACGTACACGATAGAACCACAACTTATCACCATTCACGGCCAGTATGTCACCCTTTCTCCATGCACCCACGAACCTCATAGAGTAGATAGGGTAGGTGTTTGGTAATGAGAGGGCAGTCGATCTAGGCACGTAGATAAATCCTTCAACACGTAGACATGGGGAAGAGTCGTAGCGCTGTACACACATATGCCAGACAGAATCACAAAGAGTTTCTCCACAAATCGTCAGGCATTCGATCAAGCGCGATGTAAAGTGGGTTTGTGAAAGGTAGGAAACGTCGATTCGATTGGATTTCGTTTGTGACTTGGATATCGTGGGTCCTTCTTCTCCTTGTCGTCAAGGCTTCATGTTCGTGTCGCTAGCCAAGTAAAGTGACATTCGCACTCCTTCATACCCGTAAATGCCAGAACCAACTCCGAGACCGTGTATTGTCGAGTGGTACACTTAGGCCGCGTCCCGCTTGCCTTCCTTGACCTCCTTCTGTAGCTTTGGTCAGTATTGTCCAGCGTCTGTCACCAAATCGATGGAGAAGGATGACTTCGACGTACCAATGCCTTCATTGTTCCGTGGAGGGCATGTCTGTGGTTTCTTCTGAACTTGGGGTCGGTTCCGTTGAGCGAAGGGTAGCGGTGAGTCTTAGGCTTTTTGATGCTAGCGGGCCACAGTCAGTATGTTGTCCCTCCTCATTGATGCTGCCGGAGGATGGCTCACCCGTTCCTGTGGGCCTTCTTCGACTGATTGTGCTGAGACGAGTTCTTTGATTCTGTGCGCGATAGATTAGACCTGCTCTGCTGTTTGCTACGTGCGACTTGACGTACTGGCCATTTCGACAGCTGTTGTTTGACGAACTTGATGTTGTATCTAGATAATTTCGATGTGAGACTTCGTGGATTGTGGGATGATGCTTAGCCGCCTCGGCAATTTCGGCCAATAGCGTATACTGGTAACCGCGAGTCACGGCGTACTCTGCCCTGAACATGATGACCCTCACAGGTTCGATCTCTTCAAGTTGTTCTTAGGCTGATGTTACCCGCTCGATTATGGGTATACTATCAGGTCTGACCAGACTACTGTACTCTTCTTATACACCCATCTACCCACGTTTCGCTCACCTGCCATGGCGCTGTCTCAGACAGTCCACCCAGCGGGCAGGCCCGATGGTAAGATACAGATGACATCGAGACTCCCGCCAGCTAAGCACCATGACGAGGAAGGTCAGTCATGATAAGCCCCCTTTTCAAGCACTCCTCCAGAGGCAGCTATTCCAGCCTTTAGATGTGTTGGCCTCACTTGACGTGGCGTGGACTACCTGTATCGGGCAGGAGATTTCTAGTGCCCCCACGAGCCCCTCGTCCTTGGAAATTCCATTCCAAGACTCGTGGCGGTGTACGTCTGTCTTACTTTGAATAGAGGGGATGAATAGCGTGGGAGCAAAGCAGTCAAGGAAGTATGTCTTGACGAGGAAACGATGATGGTCATGCGAGAGGCCTTACAGGGAGCGAGGCTATCTTTACTTAGGCATTACCTACCATCGAGTACTGCCTTATCTACGAAGCGATCTTGGAAGTCGAGCAGTGGTCACAGAAACACTGGTTTCGCGAACTCCGTGGTGAATGCCTCGATATATTCCAGGCATGCGTTTTCATTCCTGAATGGGATATAATATTCTGTTTCGAAAAACTTGTCCATTCTAGATGACGTCGAAGACCAACGAGATAGAGATGAGCTCGCTGTACCCTTCTCGTCACCAACAAACCCAGCTCGCAGCCTGTTGTTATACGCCTATGCGATGCGCAAGCACAAGAAGGTTTGTGCAGTGCGTGGCTGCCAAGAACTCGCAAGGTCGTCGCGTTATCTATTTTGTTCCGGCATCTTTCCATGACTTCGAATGCAAAGCAGGTATACCGGAAACCAACACTTTCCATCATCTTGATCGCGATCACCGAGATTGTCTTTCACGAAGGTCGGTCACATCTGTCCGGTCTTTTCCAAAGATCCTCGTGGAAGAGATGGTCGAGAATATGGCCGATCGAGATGTCGATATTCGAGCTGTAAGCGCAGCCAATCTCAATGATGCACGACATTGCCAGCTGAGATGAAGGCAGCGAACGATGATCATTTTGGATGCTGAGCAAGCCATGTAGCATAACTTCACTGTAGCCAGGGTTGCCCTTGAGATTCTCTTGAACCCGACTGCGTATAGGTCCTACTTCGAACTCGCGTCTGCGAGGATCGTTATCGTTGTACATATCCTTCTTCTCGATACTGTGGATGTCACTGGACCAGCAACACAAAAGCAACATTCTCACCTTAAACGAGCGATTTTTATCACCTGGAGATATGGCTGGATTGAAGCTTCCGACCACTGGAAACACATTCGACCTGTTCGCCAATTCATCAAATGGGCAACGAGTTGTCAAGCACATCCACACATCTTTCCAACCAAGGAGGTTTTGCTGAGCGCAAGGCAATTCGCATCCAGCCCGCCTGAAAGGGCGCTCAGGTCCGGACGGATGGTCAGGATGGTTGCTGTAAACTTTGCTTTGTGCTTCTTTTTTCGTTGTTAATGCTGTCAATGCTCTCAGTGCTATGCTGTATGTTCGAGCACATCCAGAAGTTCAGCTGCCAGCTAGACTTTATCACCGCGAGTTTCTTAGGCCGGAAGCGCGCTTTTGGATATCTGGATCTCGATCTTCTGGACTACTTGCTTTTCGTTCAGGCCTTGTGTGACAAAATTTGACGGCGAACAGGGTGCATTTCTATGCGGAGGTAAACTCCTCTCGAGATTGCCATGAGCTCCTGCAGTCGCTTCTCGTTCATTAGTGCTGGAATTCATTCCTTGTACAAATTGTTGGCCGGTGCCCGGGAACCTGCCTGCTGCTGTCTCCTCGTCATGTATCGAGGAGTCGAGTTCACGATGGTGATCAATTGACTCATGGCTTCAATACTGTTGTCCAGATCGAGTTGCGTCAAAGCAAGTGCTATATTGCTTCTTCCCTCATGAATAAGCCGTCAGCTCGCCATGTAGCCCTCATGCACGGCGACGGGAGATATATTGTTGTCAGACGCACCCGAAGTGGTTCCAGACTCTTCCTGCTAGGGAAAGACTTGGTATTGCGCTTGTTTGTGGCCCATGACTGCACAGGTTCCGACGAGTCTGTAAAGGACAAGATAAAGATCGTACAGCATAGAAAGAGGTCAGAACATTGTCCGCATTTCAAAACCACAACCAAATCTGGATTTAGTCCAGGTTCGATAGCTGATGATCGGTTTGGAACAGAGACTAATCCGCCTTTCGGTTTCGTATAGAACTGGCGGGGGTAGTCACACATTACGATACTCTTACCTGAACGATGAGTTTGAGAGGTGACCAAGAAGCAAAGAGGATGCTCCTGAGATGAGAAAATCATCCCTGTCTTGTGATGGCGCATGATACATCCCATGCTAGTCAATCCATCGATCATGTTGCAAGTGTCCGAACGAAGCGCGAGGATACTGGGAAAGACTGAATAATGATGGAACATTTGGATTGCCCTGCAATCAAAAGGAAGAAGATCTCTCTCTTCTGGAGAGTCAGGCTTTGGAGAATTCGACGTGGTACTACAACCCATCAGCGCAGTTCGTGCTATATCTGTAGCCGCGTCTTCACCCACCATAGTCAACGCTTTGGCAACCGCTCTCACGTTCACAATGTCGTTTTTGAAGGTCTGTGTATCTCTGTACGCCATGTGTGCTTCAAGGCTCTCCCAGCCAATGGCAATTACATACGCTCTTGCCTTGCCCTCAATTTTCTCGTGCTCCAATTGTTCGACGATCCAACCGGCTGTGTAAGCCACACAACCTTTAGCATTGCGTCCAAGGTTTTGGACGAATTCAACGAGCGTAGTTTCAACGTTGGACTGATCCACGTCATTTGGGAAATACGAGGTGAACATTTCCGTGATAGGTGCTACCGCAGCAGTTGCCATGGGTGCACGAAACTCGACATGCAGTATCGGTGGCGATCTTTTGGACATGATCGTGGCAATCTCTTGGACAAAAGGAAGA
This sequence comes from Venturia effusa, assembly GCA_007735645.1. Classification (NCBI taxonomy): domain Eukaryota; kingdom Fungi; phylum Ascomycota; class Dothideomycetes; order Venturiales; family Venturiaceae; genus Venturia; species Venturia effusa. Next base: position 340,610 of record CP042190.1, on the reverse strand, counting down.
TAAGCTTCTGTTTTCTCAAACTCTTTGTGGCTCTTGATCGAATCCCAATCTGTGACCCAGTCAGTGAGTCGTCTTGGTGGTAAGTAGCACTTGTTACGTAATAATAGGGTACAGACCTATCGCAAGAACGAGATCATCAGGACTTTCATGTTGTCGCCCGAAGTGAATCCCTAGATACCCTTTTTGCTCGCTCAGAGTTGCAATCATGTGCGTGATGACGGTGTGACCCTCACTGCCGTGTGTAGCAAGGTCAACCTCCGGGAGCAATGGTAAAATCGCGAGCTCGGTTGCAATTGTTGGAGCCATGTTGCAGAAGGTCGACTTGATATTCGTTCTGAGGTATTGCAGAAGCGTCACATACAAATGGCGTCTTGTGTATCGTTGTCTGGACGATGTTGATGTTACTCGCAAAGAATCAAGCGTCTCGAGCCGGGCATCATTGAAAACGCCTAGTTAGGGTCATGTGAAAACGCAATGAGCGAGTTCAGACTTGCTGAAGTCGAACCAAAGTGGAGATGATCTGATCCGTTGTCATATCGATGCCATTACGATATGGTTGTTAAGGTCCTGGAGGCTCACGAGGAAGCGTAATATTGAATTCTAGGTAAACAAGTCAAGTCGGGATAGCGTGCTCGAGGATTGAGCAATCAATTATCATGGCAAGAGTACATAATCGTTCTCATGTCCATGCTGCTTTTGTTGCTGTAAAAGGTAGCGATGGAAAAGAATGTCGCGATCTGCGTATGACACTCTCTGAAAAGATCCCTTAAAGATACCCGAATCATACCAAGAACGCGTCTAGATCCCATTTCATTTCCCTCCGCAATCTCTATTCCTTCACAATTCAATCATAGTATTGACTCCATTGCAGTCACACTTGCAGGCATTACAGTGAGAGCTCCGCTCGCGGTTGTGCTCACATCAGCAGACTATTTGCTCGAGACCGAACTCGACCCGAGCAGGAGGCAAGACGGACAGTCCGGACACAGTATGTAATGGTGGCCGACATATTCGTCTTTCATCCAAGCAAATGAAACTTCATCAGGTAGCTATCGTAGGTAAGAATCTCTCGAAAGGTCACGTCTCGTTGGCTAGATCGGACCCACCATCAGCACGAAACTGAGCCCAGGCGACAATGCCCACTTCATTTCCTGCGCCCTGATGGTTGAAGCGCGGTCAGTATGTATGCCTCTGGACTTTCCAACATCGAAACTTTCGCTAGGACTAGGAACACACAAGTAAGCTGCCTACCACTTCCCAAAATGGCCTTCAGGGTGCTTGGACTGAATTGCAACCTCAGGTGTTGACGTCTTGATTCCACTCCGTATCGACGGCTGCTCAATGGGTCTCACGTTCGACGCTTTCGGATACGTCAAGTCACAAGGTCCCATCTCTTCACGCTGGGTTCGATGAGGTGATTGCCGAACGTCTGCCTGACCTGCAAGATTTCGATGCCCTATGCTCAAATTGTACTTTGCTCCTGCAATGATAGCCGATGGTGAGCAGAACATTATTGCTATCGGGTTTTGAGGGCGCACCACCGAAGAAATGGTAGCTCCTTTTATCCATGACTTTTCTCTTGACCAGTATGTGCTTAATAATGTCCCCACCTCACTGATGGCAGCATTGTAACATGAATGTGACCGGAGAAGAACTTGACGCTTGCGATGCATTGCGCTACATGCTGAGCCTTGCGAACAGGTGCGGTGGGCATCCTCAACCATCCTTGGCTGGATATACTGTGTACGTGATGCCGAGCTTACATCTCAAGGCCATGCTTTGATCAACGATCTTACTGCCATCTCTTGGAGGACACGTCCATCTCTTATCACCGCATTGTTTTGTGTGAAGGAGGAATATGCGCAAACTTGACGGCAAGGTTGAGATCATCTAGTGAGATTGATCAGCACGGTATTGCTTGATTGACTTGGCTAGAATTTCTTCGTACGTGTGACGCTGTGTTTGATATTGGGTCGTGAAAGCATGGCAATTTCCAATTTGGTGCGAATACCGATACCCGACGAGTATACGAATGGAAATTCCAGCCAATTCGCTTACGTAAGATGGCAGTAAAACCCGACTGTTCCCAATTTCCCACCATCAAAGTATCGTGATGTAACAGCATGAATCTTGGAAAGTGGAAATTCACCGTAACAGATTCCCGCCTGAATTGTCACGGACATTGCAATTGCCATCGTCATGGCTGCAACAAACCTAGCCCATGAAATATCCTCCCACCTCCTGTCCAAAGGGCTTATCCCGACCCAAGCCTGGCTCCAGACGTTTCTCACATCCCAGAAGCCATCGATTCCTCTTCACGCGATTAAACAAACAGCCTTCTTCCGTCTTACTGCTAGCGATATCACCCACACTCTTCAGAAATCAGCCAACACAGTCTTCCCGGATGACATTCATAATGGTCAACTCCGCGAGCGACGCATCGCCGGCCCGGTTGTCGTCCAGGTTCTCGGAGTAGAAGATATTGGGAAATCCGCTTGGTCTCAACTTGAAGCACTCGAAGCTGAGGAACGTGGCGAGACTACCAAGGGGAGAGAAATCATTCGTGTTCTACCGGGTGAGGAGGGTCCAGAAACGACAACCCAGCAATCTAGCGGACCGCACAAGTTGATGATGCAAGATGTCCAGGGAGTTTGTGTATTCGGGTTGGAGCTGGAGAGTGTGAATGGAATCGGTTTGGGCATGAATATTGGGACGAAGATTTTGCTCAAGGATGTTGTTGCTGCGAGAGGACTTTTGCTGCTGGAGCCGAGCTGTGTGACCGTGGTAGGAGGTAAAATTGAGGAGTTGCATCAGGCATGGAAGAAGGGCAGGAAGGAGGCGCTGAGAGCGAAGGCAAATGCTGGGAATGACTGAGGATTTGCTGGCCAGCCCCAGTCCTGTCTATGTCCCAAGACGGAGCTGTTCCTGCCATGCGCATTGCTTTAGCCCTGTCTGATTCTCATTGTTTGACTTGATCTATCAGAGCGATGATCAATAGCAAAGCAAGCGAAAGATTGGATGTGGTAAGCCGAGAATTATTCGTCGACGTGGCGATGCCTGTTCGCAAGAAGGTCTAATTATTACAGGGACGGGAGACTGAAGAAATGCGTTTGGCTTCTGCCTACTAATGACCAAATCAGGACGATCATCGAGATCAACTTTCAAGAGAGAGCAGACGGAGTAGGGCGAGCAGTGCTAGTGGTGGAAGCCAAAGGCGCCCGCTTTTTTGGATAGTAAATGCTTGGGAAAAGGACCCTTCTTGCTTCCATCGGTAAGGCAGTAAATGATGAGTGCTCACACGCGAGCTATACGACTCTGAGCATGTACTCGAGGGAAGTAGTTCGGTGTAGTAAACGCTCTTTAAAAACTGTGGATCGGCAACGACACACAGATGTCAGCTATTGGCAAGGCTTAACGACGGACAAAAGAGCCCACTGTGGCACCATGATGAAGCCATCTCCATGTTCTGTGGCTTTCGTTGCATCTAAATCTAGCATGTGCTTACCCCAATGAGGAATCATCTCAGGGGCAAAGATCCCATCCCCATCTCTCCCATCGTCCCATCTGACCCCCTTTGACTCCCCTTCCTCCAGCACATACTTCGAAGCGTCATCGCCCACCACCATCCGCAGACGTTGTGCCGAGCTGAACACGCAAGTCGCGACCTATCCCTTGCCAGAGTGCCATTTGATATCATCAGCGTTCCAGGCAGGATGCGAGAGGCTTCACATTGGCCCAATCATTATAGATCCTCCAATGACTCTGAGCCTCAATACTTGGCCCACCATTCGATGCGCATTGTGGCTTCAATTCCTTCGCGACTCCACCACAGACGATCGAGCACACTGAGCAATGGAACCCCTGTCAAGCAAGCGAAGCCGTGATAAGAAATGGTGGAAGCATAATGTCTTGTTGCATGCGCATCATGGACCGATTCCCTCTCTTTTCTGTCAACTTTGTCACTCGTTCCTAAGTTGATCCACATTCGTTCTATTTCAACGGAAGGCTTTATAAAGCTTGCCGTTTAATTAACCAACCCTTAATATGCGCATCCAAAATTCTATTGGCCTTCTTGGCTTACTCATCGCTAATGTATCGTCCCAAGCGACCACATTGTTGCCGTTCTCGATTGTTGGTGGTTTGGATAGGTAAGTCTACATCTACACGCTCGCACATGGTATCTACTGATCGAGTGTGACACGACAGTGTTGCTCTCACGAATTGTGCTGGGGTCAACAATCTTGCAATTGTGGAGGGACAGTCTCTGTCAATGGCTACACCATCACGATACCAAAGAATACCCTCGTCGCTTTTCCGGCAGCTTTCGTGCCGTTCAAGCAACTTGTCACCAAGTTCAATACAGCTGGTAGTGGTTATGCAGGCCTAGAAGTTGCTGTACGATGATCTCAACCCTCTACGGCTGGCTCCAGTACTTACATATTAGATCGATGGAAATGTCAAGGACGGTGTTCACATCGCTGGGCTATTCTCCATTTCGCAATTTGGTCTCGAATTGAATATGGGCAAGATTGAAAGCATGGAAACAAATGGCGCGATCAAGGTAAGAAACCTTTGCGGCCCCGACTCTATTGCTTATCATTGAACCTTCATAGATTCTCACTGGACCTACCATCCGAATCAACGACCCGAACGCTGTTTACTCTGCCGGCTACACCCTCGACCCCTTCCTTACCGCCGACGACGAGAATCCATCCATCATCGCCTTCAGTGGAGCACCAATGTGTGTGCCTCGCAGCGCCGACGATCCGAATTGCCCTCAGTCGAATAGACCGACAGGCAATGACTTCTTCATCCCAGATGTAACAAAGATGGTTCCATTCAAGGCGGGAGATCACTTGACATTTTCTGGTCGCAAGGTCGGCACCGAGATCATCTGTTTTGAGATCGTGGTCGAGAACTTGCAAGTCAGGACGAAACCGCCCCAGAACTCGTTCATCAGAGTCGAAGATGCCATAATTGGCGTGTTTACTAACAACGCCAATGCTGAGATAGCCGATACAAAATTTGTTGGATACTTCTCTGATGCGGCTGCCACTGCATCAATCTATGCTCTTGATGTTGACCCTTGCACTGGAGGTAAATCTGTTGCACTCTGCTCCTCAAACGTGTATTGACATACAGCAGAGGAGACCCAAAGACTCGTTGGCAATGCGGGCGTCCGCAGTGGTGGAGAGCCGATGCAACGACCGCCAACCAATACACGCGAGAGTACATTATCAAATACAACAATGGACAAACACCCATGACAGGGAACTCGATCGTGGTCGGGCAATATATCCAGCCGGTGACCGAATGGATCATGCCAGAGGCCAACGTCCCTGGCCTCGAGCTCCCATCCTACCCATTCGGGACGTTCGATCATCTCGTTAAAGGTGCTGGGCCATTCGTTGCGGCAGAGCCAGATACCATCTTTGGACCACTTGATCCATTCCCTGGTGCCGAGCAGCCAGTTGCCAAAGTCTGCATTGCTCAAGATACGAACAACCTCGAAAACCCGGTCGCCGCCATTTCTCCAGCCACTCAAACTCTTATTGCAGGTTCTCGTGTCACGCTTTCAGGTTCCAACACCAACACTGCTCTTCCCAACAGCAATCTTTCTTTCAACTGGACGCTGGTCACTGGTACCCTCGCCGCTGGTGTACTGAAAGATTCGACAACTCCCACAGCCTCATTTGTAGCACCACAAGCTGCCACAGCCTACACTTTCAATCTTGAAATCTGTGTTACGGGTAGTACGACTCGCTGCAACGCCAAAACCACGAATGTCACCATTCATACAAAATCTAGTAACGCTGCCATTACTGACGTCGTCAAAGTGCAAAGTTTCACATGGCAGTCTTCGCAGTCAGGAACTATATCCGTTTCGTGCAGATCCAGCGTTGTCGACGGTACTGCTTCTGCCATGACTCTATTCGCGACGACATTGAACGGTGGGAGTGTTGCTATGGTGAGTGCAAAGGGCGATCCAGGTCTTTTCACTTATCAATCGAGGAGTGTGAAGAATCCTGGATCTGTCAGCTGTACCAGTAACCTTGGAGGGACTTCCGGAACGCAGACTGCTACCGCCAAGAAGAGAAGTGTGCTGAAGCGGGCACCGGAGAAGACTGTGACCCATAGAAGAAATGGTGATCTTGCTGGGAGAAAAAGATATTGATGTTTTGGCGATGGATTAAAGGAGTTTACTTGGTATGCATTTAGCGATGGCTTTGGATGAGCTTGTTTAATCTATCAGTCACGAGAACTAATGTGGACTTCGTCTTCTCCTGGCTGCGAGGCTCGGCTTTTCCTTTCCTTTTGACCACAAACCAAAGAGATGTCGCTGCTTGTATCGTGCACTGTTACTTCGAACAACCATCTCCTACTTTCAACTAGCATCGTATCCAACCGAAAACTGCACGAGACAGATACGATGTTGCTTGAACTATTGGTCATAGCTGGGAAACAAACCTGACTTTGTCCTGTGAGGCCTCATCGTGCCCGGACTAGAGCAGCGAGCAGGGACTGCGGTTAGGCATCGGCAGTGGATTTCGCTGAGATACGAGCAGTTGCCGGTTTCTCGTCTTCGAGACTTAATTTACGCGGTAATTTGTCTCAGTCCAGACAACTCTGTCGGGAACTCATCAACTGACTCGTTAGTACGGGCATGAGACAGTAAGGGAAACCATTCGCCAAACCCCTTCAACCCCGGAGATGATAGTAGCAATAAACCATAATTACTGATCTGAGTATTACTGTAATCCTACTACTAGTAGTACTCGTGACAGACTCGCTCTCGTGGAGAGCACGTGAATGAGCGATTTCCAGACTCCTTCTAGAAGCTTGCTACCCGTACCCCACGGTGTCAGAGCATTTTTGAGGAGTGATGGAAACGAAACAAAGTCGGACCAAAAAGACATTGTCGTCAAGAGGAGACTGCAGTTCATGCTGGCACTGACTGGCGTCGGAAAACGGAGAAGATCCCGGGCCGCGGTCCGCGGTCTACCCTGGCTCTCACGTGTCTCCACAGGCTATACCCGAGATTCCGAGAGTGCAGTCGGCGTTTCAAACATTACACCTCACACCCACTCCAACCTTTTGGAATTCTGACGCGGCGAGTTTCAACTTCGGCCCATCAGCGCTGAACGCACACCCATCAACCCGGCTAAAGACATCTTTGTACGCTGCAAATATTAGTACATCTCATCCTTCCACACGCCATGATCACAGCTAAACGGCCCAAGACTACAAGCAGACATGTTGTGTTTTGATTGGCCATATCCGTAAACTCCAAGCGCATTAGGCGGCTTCCATTCCCTTCTTAAGGAAATGCTTTTGAACTAGATATGAAGTCCTTTTTCCGCCCCTGGACGAGAATGATTATCGATACGTCGAGGTTATAATAATGAACAATAGCGTCCGTTGAGCAGACGGAATGCGACGACCGGAGTTGCCCTGAGCGGGTTGAAACATGATGGCCGAGAACCACGAACAGACGCCAACGTCGATCGAGCGAACAGAACTTTCGCTGCTTGAACAGCACAATTGACAATAAAGATAACCAAAACTTGGCTCATAGGGTACTTGCACGTAGCGTCCCCGCCACAACCACGCATGCCTCTACACATTCATGCCCGATGTGGAAACATGAGAGAGAATCGAAAGACGGCCGCATCTGGATGATCAGGAATATGCGGTCAGGTCATTTCGCAACTCTGTGCAGAACAAGAGAACTTGCCTGCGGACAGCTCCGGGTCTCTCTTTACTTGCAGCTACCCTACTCGCAACAACTTCAACTGAGACGTGTGCCCGGGTGAGCTAGGGTTTTGCGCAAGGTAAGGCCCGGGTACGATCGTGGTTCGAGCCAGTTGCCGAGATCTCCGCTGCCGATCGATACAGAACTGCAGTTCTCAGTCCGACTCTCCATCCTCTGCAACTGAGTCCGAGCCGTTTTGTGCTGTTGAGAAGCTCACGCTTTCGTCATGTCTTTTGCCTTTGCCTTCAATGAGCAACGAATTTTTGGTCAACAAGCTTCAAGAGACATCTGCATTTCTGCTACGAAGGTTAATTACATCAATTCCATGCTTCTTATTTGAGCCCTTACGCACGACCCACGATGATGCCCTGCGATGTTCGAATAACCAGGCTGAGACTGCTCATGTCTCGGCTAGCCTCCCGCCTCGAGGTGGGTGCAATGCCAACGCCGATATTTCACCTTCTCCATACACTGTTGGCATGTTTCTAGTTGTTTGGATGATTTGATCGACGAGCTTGCCGTGTTTACAAGACAACCCCGGATTCGTGCTCGCACAATTAGACCCCTACCATTACTTGTTGTGCGGTCATTGCATACATCTAATTACTGGCACACGTCCACGTTTGGTTTCTTGCATCTCTGGACGATCCGTTTCTCGATCAACGAACAATTGAATCAGAACATCTGAACAAAATAAGGCTGAAGGCGGGCACAAATCCATTTCTTCCGATCCTTAACGTACAACAACGGCTTGGAAATCGGTGTGGCACAACAACAAGAGCGGGGATGGGATCGAAATGGGACTTCGACAAATATCAGCTGGCTTGATACTGTTCTCACTGCTATCAGGCTCCGTGGCTGTGAGCCTCGAAGATTTGGGACTTTCTGCTCCGCCGCCTTCGGAAAGTGCCGCGTGTCGAAAAGCCTTTTCATCTAACATACCGAGCTGTTCGCTGAGCGATTTCGACAATGGTTGTTCGAAGTCATGTACAGCTGGCGTGACAAAGACGTTCGATGGCTTGACGTTGGACTGTTCGCCTCGCTATGTCACCTCTCTTCTGGGTTCGAATCTTTCTTCAGCCGGTGTGAAACTCTTGTGCACAAAAGCGAGCCCGCTTCCGGAAAAGGAGCCAGCTGCGTCGAGTACCAATAGCAGCTCTGCTCAAACGACTTCATCGGAATCAGCGAAGGAAACCCCTGCTCCAACAACGGCTTCCATACCAACGGACCCACCTCCAGAGACACCCAGTCCAATCACGAATTCGTCTACGACTCGGAAGCCTGGAAGTACGGGAAGCCCAGTGACATCAAAGGACCCGGCGCCGGACCTGGCAGCGTCGCAGCCTGCAGCCACTACATCTCCCGAATCGTCGTCCTCATCTCAACCGTCAACTTCCACAACCTCAGAGCCTGAGAACACAAGTACTCCCAGCGCTGTCACCTCGAGCTCTGAACTCCAAAAACCTACTCCCAGACCTTCTCCAGGATCGATAACGACCACTACTTCATCGGCAGCCTCATCCACCCGGCCATCGGTAACCTCAACAAGCACGACTGCTCTGCCAGCTGGGGCAATTGGCAGTGAAGGGCCGAAAAAGCATAAGAAATCTTCAACAGGTCCTATTGTTGGAGGAATACTTGGTGGCGTAGCGTTCATCGTACTACTTATCATCTTCGCATTCTACTTCATAATCCGTCCCCGGCGTCGACGGGAAGAAGAAGAGGACGAAGCCTACAATCAGAAAACAGCAGCGACCACGAACACCACTACCTTGACCAAAGATTCAACTCCTCCAAAAGACCCGATATATTCAGCTGCAAACCCCTACCCTTCGCAAGCCCCGACATTGCCAAATCTGGTCACGAAAATGCCATATCGTTCAAATAGTAATCGCTCAGCCGTCTCGGAACTCGTACGAAATGACTCCCAACTAAGCATGAGATCCGTCAATCGAAGCAACTCCTTGTCTGATCGATACGACGTCTCGCCCATCGATCGGTACGGGAATCCAATGTGGGATCCATACGGCCCACCAGACAGATATGGACCATATGGGCCACCGCCGATGGACGACAGATATGGTCCGTATAGCACCTCGCCCATGAACACCCACCGCTACGATCCCACTGGCGTGGCCCCACAGTCATTCATGGAAGCGGAGTGGAATCAATTGAGAGGCCAGCATCTGCCGATGCGCCAGAATAGCTACTCGAAAGCGAGACCGAACTTCATCAACTACCCCTCGGTGATTGAGGAGGAGAGGGAAAGCGTGAGTGCGACGAGCGGTCAGGGATCAATATATGAGCTCGGGAATGATGGGAGTGGGTCAAAAGTTAGTGTGAGGAGATCTGAGGACAGTAAGAAAGTGGGCACGAGGATGTCGGAGGACAGGTTGGGGCCGGGGACGCCGGACTTGCCTAGAAAGAGTCCACTCAGGGTAGTGAATGGCGCTCCGGAGAATTAGACATTCGCTTCAGATTTGGCGTTGCTTGGGGTACTCATCGGTCATTGTTGGGAGCATGGCGCCTGGAGATTTTTGAAACATCGCATGATGGCGGGAAGATGCGTTTGGACCGATCCCGTACTTTGTGCTATACCGATACCACAGATTGACCTTCTGTTTTTTGTTCAGACTTTTCCTGGTACCAGGAATCACTACACTTCCACATCATCATCATGAGTCCCTTGCGCAGACAGAACGGTGCTGTTGACCAAGACGTACTGTCCGCTCCATTGAGTATGATGGCGTTTGGTAGACATGGACTGAGATGTACTCCGCTCGAGAGCCCGCCCTTGAGCATTTCTTCATCCACCAACTCCAATCTATCAGCCCCCAGGCTTCTTAACATCTTCTTGCCCTAAAGTCCATTGATCTTAAAGGCTCAGGCCGGGCCATGGGCAGCAACGCCGAGGTTTCAAGATCCATCTAATGTCTACAAGTACCAGTCACGATTGGATGGATGTTCTCGGTGCATCTCTTACTGTACTCCTAGAGCAGTGCTTTACGCTTGGTAGCATTCTCGCCTTCGTCATGGCTGGTGAGATGTGATGAGAGTAAGCATTTTTAGATTAGAAGGTTGCGATACATGATCCTGGAAAAGGGGTGATTCTGCCAAGAAATGCTCCAACCCTGTCCCCGCCCAATAGGCAGTCAACCATGGTCTCCATTCCCCACAACCTTGATCATCAGTCTTGAGGTTGACCGAGTTTCACCGCCATCAATCATTCGCCATCTCATGATATCCATTCAACATGGCAATTGGATGAACGCCATGATTCCCTGGTCAAAGAGTCTGCCGAACAATGGAGTAGATGTTGTGGCTCCCGCTCACGATCCACGCCAGGCGCGTGATGCTAGATCCCATGGTTGGGAATCATCCTTGTTATGAGTATCCAAGACTTCACTGACATGGTTTCGGAAATTGGTTGGGAAAGGCGAGACAGTTACGGTCCTCTCGCTGCGCCAAACATGCTTCCTCTGCGTTGAGTTTGCTGATGAGTATAGGATTTCCAGGAATCTTCACAGATCATAAAGTAGCACTATGTGCTGCTTTTCCGGCGCTAGGGGCTTATTGTTTGGCTATGAGTCTGCTTCTTTGAAGGCAAAAATTGATTTGCACATTCATCAACATGCAGAAGTCGAGGAATGGTATCAGTGATTCTAGTTATGGATCAATTTCTGAACAGGTTTCTTCGAGTTCCGAGACAATATCAGGCGCTGGTTTTGGGAAGAACTTCTCACGGCTATGATTGAGTCGGGCGCATTGATAAGTATCGCGTACCGAATTGATTTCTGTTCCATCGCTACCAGATCGACTAGGTGCTCAAATCAAGGCTGGGTCGCCGACAAGATATTAACGTAAGTACTCCATCGTAGTGGGTGTTGCAATCTTCACTATGAATTTTTGCCCTACAGACCGCCGCAGTCGACTACGCCATGCTTGTCATTGCTCATATAATTGGTGGCGTGGGTATAGGCATGCAAGTACATAACCCTTACCATTATGAAACATCTCAAGCTGACCATATTAGGCTCTCCGTGGTAGTCCCCTTATACATCTTCGAGATGTCACCCTTGAAATGCGAGGCGCCCTTGTAGTTCTTGAAGAATTCCGTACTGTCAATGGCGTCGTAGTCGCCTTTTAGATAGCCTACGGCTCCCAGTATATTTCCTCAGAATGGCCCTGGCGTCTGCCATTCCTGTTCCAAATCATCCCTGGACTTACCCTAGGAGTCGGCATCGTCTTCCCCCTTTCTCACCACGCTGGCTCTCTTCCAAAGGGGCGAGACCGAGAAGCTCTCGAGGCTTTCACTCGCCTTCATGGCTTGTCAACCGATGACAAGTGCGTAAGACAAAAATGGTTCGACATTCGCGCCGAGGTCGCGGTCCAACAAGACGTCAGTTGGAAGAGCCACTCACGAGTCACGTCTCCAAGATGGGTCCAAAAAACCGCGCGCTAAACTGGAGATCGTGTCCTGGACCGATTGCTCCAGGAAGCGTTCTTGGAGATGCACACATGTTGGCATGGGTCTCATATTGTTTTGACAGTTTGTGGGGGTCCAACATACTGATATGTTCTTCCCCTACGCTTTTTCAAACGACGGAGCAGGGGCATAGAACAACTCATCCTCTTTGGTGTGCTCAGCATAGCACAACTGGTTTGCGTGTGACGTCTTTGTGGACGATGCATTGATTCGGAAAGAGCCCTCGGGGGGAGTGCGATGCTGTATTCCAGTCACGTCATCATCGCAGCCTTTACGGGTCAATTCTCGAGTTATCGGCCTGCTCATAGAGGCTCGGGTTGGACGAGTGTAGCCGTGTTTCTTCTGTATATGGTTGGTATGTATCTCCTTCACTTACTTACAACCTACTTCTTTCCGTCCCAAACTTACACCTCTCAGCCAACATGATCACCATAGCCTTCGGCACTTCCCCTTCACCCCTGCGCACCAAATGTGTCGGTCTCTCCACTGCTTCCAATTGACTCAATGATTTGGTTATCGGTCTCATCACACCTCTCGTCCAAATTACCGGTTTCGGTGCGTACACTTTCTCCGCGATACAACGTAACGCTAGCTTCGCGTAGACCTACCTTTGAGTTCCGGAGACGAAATGGAAGGAGTTCGGAGCAGATGGACCATGTTTTCAAGGACTATTACGGGGAGGACGAGACGGCAAGACGGACGAGTATGGAGCGTGCTATTTTGGACCAAGAGACTGGGAATGATGGTGCGGACTGCGGAGGAGATCAGCGCGGAAAAGCAAAATCTCATCTCAGCGGTACTCCAGTCAATACGATTACGCGGAGCAGTGTCCGGTGGACACGGACATGTGATCGCCTGATGTGCCATGCCAATCCTTCTTTTTATAGCACCGCGTAGTAGTACTATGGCTACAAGGCGAATAAATGTTAGCCGAAAATCACTCAACATGGGTCCTCGCATGGAATCTACGAGCAATTCGAGGCCGTGCTGACCTTGCCACTGATTTGCAGCTAACATTTAAATGCGTTGCGACCATAGTACTACGTAGGTAAGCTTGGGCAGGGAAGCTTAACGTGACCTCCACAATTCCGCTGCGAAACGGACAAACATGCGAGGTTCCCATGCGTCATTTCTGGCTTCCGTCCCCGGCAGCTTGGAGTGAGAAGCAGATGTGTTGTGGAGATAAAAGCGCTTAACGGTGTCCCAGGAACATACAGAGTGATTGAGATGGTGATGGCGACCAACAACACGTCGTGTTAGGTTGGCCAGTAGACGGAGGGAAAAGATGATATTTTGGAACGCCGAACAACTTATGTACCACTGCCACAAAGATTTTGAGGTCGCCCTTCTTCTCTTGCTCAAGTGTTGGCAGACCAGAGGTCGCATATGAATCCTTCAAGGTGCCACATCGCACCTACAATCACCACGAGGATGCGTCTACAGGCAAGGGCGTCGCAAAGAATGTACGTAGTGGTCAGATCATGTCCTGCTCTCGAACACATCATTACTTAAGAAAAAGACTTCCGCTTCCAGGTCAACACAAAGGCAAAGAGCACGTGTCAGATGTCAGACAACACTGCTTTGCTTCCCTTTCTGTATCATCATCGCAGACACAAATGCTGTTCTTATACTGCTGGTAGTCCAGGATGGTACTGCAATTCTTCATTGATGTGCGGCTTCTCCTAAATCCCCAGGCAGAGACAAATTCGGTGGGCAGATCCCATTCAATTGCTAGGTACTACATAAGAGCGTCAGGAGAACAGATTGTGGTCAAGAGCCACGAGAACATGCAGATAGAACGCGGGAGCTCTTAGAACGGTCACTCCGAAGCCTGTATATAGGACATCCTCAAGCTCTAAGAAAAAGCTGTCAAAGTACTGTGGTGATGCTGTCGGAGTAGCCTAGTGACGATATTGACGTTGATGCTATGAGCATTGTCGTCGCCTCATCATGGTCCAACGCTGCCTTCAATTCGATGTTGATTCATGTCCATTAGGTAGGTGGGCTGGCTCTGCTCTTTCGGCTCCACTTCATGGACAACGTCTGTCCAGCATCACACGTTTATTATATCCTACAATGTCTGATAACTTTTTCCCATTTAGATCTCGACGTGCATTGGGGAAATTTGGTTCTATTTTGTAGAACATACATACATAGGATATCTGTGCGGGATTCCTATCACTCGATCATGCCGTTTGGGTGCCAGTTCCTCAACACCTTGGAAGCCCAAGAACGCCATGTCATCATCCCAGAGGCTATAGCAGTCTTCATCCATCCACTCATAACAAAACACGAAGAGATATCATCAATTCTCTCCATCACGATCCCGGACCTTCCGCTCGCGCATGATGCGCTCTGTCGTCTCCTGACCTCGCTCCTCATTCGGACCGGCTCGAGGTGGTGTCCGCCCAGTCGTATCGAGTATCTCGGGGTCGTATGTAACACCATCCAGCATGGTCGCGTCTTGCTTCTGTGGGTCCATGATCTGAGTGCTGAGCGTGCTAACTCCAGACATGGGGCTGGGGGCAGCCTGTTCTCTCAAATGTGGAGGGACTGCAGAGACCTTGCTTGCGACTGGACTGCCCATTATGCTTTGTTGTCTTGCCGGTGTGCGAGCTCCTTCGCCGAAACCCACCAAACTCTGTTCATCGCTGAAGCCGCCCATGGAGGAGTTGTCAACGTCTTGATCCTCGCTCATTTTGTCGGCATCATACATCTCACTGCCACTCGCCCAAGTGGTACGTCCACCAACACTGCCGGTAGCTGAAGCACTTCCCACTGTGCTGCGTTCGCGCATAATCTGAGGTGTGCCGCTGCCGTCAAAATAACCCTGCGTCGGGTGGGATGGTTGGCCTATGGAGCCTGGTGTGAGGTTACGCGGGGAGTTGGCCATACGGTCGAGTCCGGCAAGACGAGAGATGCGATCTGCGCGCTCAGCGTCCATGGGTTGTTGGTGGTGTTGTACATGTCCGCGGTGGCCGTCTTTGATTGCGACTGTAGACAGCTCACTCATGGTTGTTGTGCCCGAGTTTGGGGTCCCTCTGGGGGTTGTCAGGCCATGTCTTTTGTAAAGCAGAAGCGGTACTTACGGTATATCGCTGGGGGTCGCGATATCATCACCGTCTTGTGGGGGTGGAAGATTGATGATCATCGGGGTGTCTTTTCCGGAGGACATGTTGAATGTGTAGAGGTATTGCAGTGGTGTTTGTTCGCTGGTGGAGGTTTGAGGTGGATGGATGGTGTATGTATTACTCGGTAGTAGTCCAGTTGTTGGAGTCGGGAGGTTTCTCTGCAAACAATTGCCCGTGTCAGTATGGGAATGCTACTGCAGGGGACAAGGCTCCCGCCATGTTAGGTATCTTACCGCTACCTACCTCAACCTGTACTGCCCGTGTACTCCAAGTCGGTACCTTACCAAAACGTCATCGTTACACGCACGTGACAGCCCCTCCCTGATTTCCTGTTCCCTCTCCCCTTCCCCCTCCCTCCATCCCTCCCAGCTTGACCCGGGGTTTTTTTCCTTTCCAAAACACACACGAAAGTAATGACTATGAACCATCTTTACAGTTATCCTACCCTGCCTGACTGTTCCATCTCTTTGGCAAATTGTCCGCCCTTCAATGCCATCTGCGAGCCATTGGTTGAAGATCGAGAGCGATACGTTTCTAGAGAGAGTTTGAGATAGCACACCGGACTTTCCATTGATATGGGCTGTGAATTCGCTTCTACATCGGAGAGAACTTTCAATATTCCCTCCAAACCCGGAATGATTTATTCTCATCCCCGCATCAAATGTATTGCGGTTCAAAGTCCGGAGCGGGAGTAGAAGTCCCCCCTACCGCACTTCAAGTGTGCACGTTCGTAGGGCAATTTTAACCCAATCTTTTCCACTTCGTCGCTTCTAGTGGACTGCGGACGCGACCTATTGACAGCACCATGGCAAGCGAGAAGATAGTTGATTGTCAAGACTTATCAATCGCAATCAATCCTACGAACGTGGACAGTGAAGCCTGATCATGTCCATGTATGTGCTCCTACAAAACTTGAATTCGTGCCGCGACGGCCTTGCGCACAACAACCTGAACGATGTTACGAACGGACCGATGGCTAATTGCGCTGGACACGGTATTATAATTAGACTCGCCAACGAATCCGGCATCCCCGAGACAGGTACGAATTTTATATGGGAAATAGTGGGAGCTGTCAGCTGTATGGGGCGATATTATTCCGCCTCTGGCGTCTATACGAAACAAGGAATTCGTATCCGCTCACTCTTCAATTCAACCTTCAAAAAGGATATAATAGTGGACAGATACTTGATGCTCGAGGTCGTGCGGGCCAAATCCACACGTCGCTTCAAACATGTTTTCAAACTTACGCTCTTTTTTGCTTTTATTTACACTCACTCTGGTCTCGCAATGTGTTGCCGTTTACCAATTCCGTCAAACGTCGGCTAAGCCTATGGATGGATCGACTGCAATTCCCATTGACGCCCCGAGAAACACTTCGTATTCCTCGCCCTCAAATTCCAGCTCCACTTTACGATATTCCGGTTCCTTGGACGCCGACAAAGCCATATCGTTGGATGGATACGAGCATGTCATAGATATCGAGATCGATGGCCAGACCTGGACAGTCTCCGAGGACCTTTCCCAACGCAATGGGCAGATAGTTTTTGCTTCGAAAGCAGGTGAACAAAGGATTCTGCCCAAGACAGCAGAACTTTACGACGCACCAGAGAATCCTAAATACCCTCATTATGCTGGGCTGGACAGAGCTAAAGTTGCGATGGAGTTGGAAGATCTGTTAGCCACGAAGTTGCTACAAAATGGCGAGCCTGCCGAGGAACAAGTGCGATCAACGCTTCCTTCCAATAGACTTGGGCAAGACTGGACATCATTCGTCGGAAATGTAGAGGCGAATGATGTGATGACTGTTTCTGAAACTGGGAGCACGCGGTCATACGCTACAGAACACACCATGCCAGAAATGCTAGCCTATGGCCAAGACAAAACCGAAGGATATGTTGGAGGTTGGATGCCAGCTGTGCGCAAGGTCTTTCCAGTTCCCGGTTCAGAGAAAGAGTACTACGAGACGATCATATTCGGCGATGTCGAGAACCCGGATCCTTTCCAAATTCGGACCTGGCATCGATCGGCCCACTTCCTGAACGGCAAGATGGTCAAAGCAGTCTACGGACAAAGCTATGTCACGTTCTCACCACTCCCGGGTGGACCAGACCCGGCTGCTTTCTATCGAGCACTATTCAAATTCGCCGAGTATGTTCTTGCTGTACCTTGACGATGCACTCTGAGCTGACATCTTCTTCCCGAAACAAAGATACTGGCAAAAGCATATGGCAGATAAAGTGGCCGTCAGCCTACCAGACCGGAGCTGGAGTGACATGGTTTCCTACGCGTTTGCGAAGGAGCTCATGGTGCGCCCTGGTGGTGTGTACCCCAGATATGGAGCTTGGGATAGATGTGAGTCGGACTATCCAAAGCCATTGAATGTTCTCTTACTGTCATAGACTATGCTGCGCCCGAATTTTCTGGTTTCCAAGATGTCTTTACATCATCGCTCTCGGTTAACCTCGAATGGGGCAGATTTGAGCAAGCAAAAGCTGTGCTGGAAAATTATTACACGCTCTTTGTTTCTCCTGGGGGAGACATTGCCATGCGTGGCCCAGAAACAGGCCAATTTGGTCTTACTTTATCTCTTCTTGCCAAGTATGCCCTGTACACAGGTGATACTGCCACTTTGGAAAAGTTCAAGTCAAAGATCGTTGCTACAGCTGGCATCCTGGTGAAACTCCATGATGAAGCTCTAGCTCTTCCTAAAAACGACCCAGGCTACGGACTCATCCATGGGTGGAGCGAGTCAGATGCAGTATTGAAGGATACTGTATTGTACTGGAAGCCTTACTTCTCCAACAGCGCTCTCGCTGCTCGTGGATTCAAAGACATCGCCAGTGTCCCACTCTTTGCTGCAGAGTCTGCCGACTGGATGCGAAGATCCAAAATGCTTGTGGAACGAACCACTGAATCGGTAAACGCGTCCATCTTCCCAGGGACGAATCCACCTTACGTCCCTCCCATGCCTGGCGTGAAAAAGATGTTCCGCGATGCCATAGTCGAAGGTAAAGGTGATAGTGAGCAAGAGTGGCCTCATCGACTCTATACCGAGCTTCTTCAGGCCAACATCTTACCGAGCGATTTACAAAACAAAGTTCACAATACCTGCCGTGCTTATGGCGCTACTTCAATGGGCGTCGTCTCCAACGTCGGTGTGCCAAACAAAGACAGTCGCGATATGCTCGGCTTTATAAGCTACGGCTACGCTCTCAGTCTGCTATACCAAGACCGGATCGACGAATTCATATTGTTCATGTATACACACCGATACTACGTCCATAGCCGCGGAGTCTGGAACGCAGCAGAAGTAGCAGGGACAGCAGGTGGCGCATCCACATTCTGCATCCCCGCTCAGCTCACCATCCCCAGTCTCGTTCGCTGGGCACTCGTTCTCGATCATCAGGACTTGGACGTCGATAAACTTTATCTTGGCAGAGGAGTACCGAGGGAATGGTTGGCCACGCAGAAGGAGATTTCGATCAAGCAGGCGCCTACGAGGTGGGGAAGGGTTGATTATTCAATCCAGGCTGGTGCGGGGGGAAATGTAACCGCGCAGGTAAAGTTTGGGGAGAAAGTGCCCAAGGAGTTCGAGGTCAAGCTGAGGTTTCCGAAGGGCACTAAGGTTGGGAGTGTTGTTGTCAACGGGAAGGCCGCTCAGGTACAGCCCAATGAGGCTGTGCTGATCAAGGCGGATGGGAGTGTCAAGGAGTTCTTGATTGAGGCGAAGAAGGCCTGAGTAGCTAGCTCGCAGGTAGTGGAGAAGAACGCTCGAGGCTGAGAAGTTAGAACATTCTTCGCTCTCGATTACCCCTGATAATAAGCCTGGTGGATGATAAGACATACGTAGCTTTCAGACTCTCCTGGCTGGGCATGAATTGTCTGCGGGCCTGAGCTTACGGTACTGACGATGTCCTGCGTCCAAATTTACTCCGTACAGAGAGATGGAGCCCCTCATGTGAACGGTGGCTGATCTCGCCAAGGATCGAATGGTCTTGATTCGAGAGATCTATGCAAGGTTTATAGCAAGTTTCAATGTGTGCGAAAAGTAGAGACAGACGGTCCAGGGTCCACATTTGATTGTGAGTAGACGCTTAAGGACAGGAACTCAGGATTCAATGTGACAAGCTTTGGCAGCTGGAGATGGCGATGGCGTACTCTGACACAGGGACACGGCAGGGTCTCTGCATCAACGTCCACATCGCGAAACACCAGCTACAATTGTTCTTGAGCTTGACATTATGGCAACGTGATAATCCGTCTTTCGCCATGAGCAGCAGCAACCCTTTCCGACGCGATCCACTCACGAATCGCGCAGAAAGCAGTGCGGCCTCCGTCGCGGGTGAAGCTTCGCAGGTCGCCAGCTTGGGTATCTATACACTATTCAGAGCTCTTTGCTTCACCTCGAAATGAGACAAATGGTGACAATAATGCGGCAGGCTTCTCACCGAAGGAGGGAGTCCGCAATTCCTCCAGGTCTCAACCTCAATCGCCGTCGTCGCTGCCAGACAATCCCCGTCCGTCTCTTCCCGTACAGACGCAACCGCATAACCATGACAATACTGCCTCCTGTACGCTGTCTTCACCATCGAGAAAGGCGCTGTCCGATGCTATCTTGCGTGGCGGCGACGAAGTGCAAAGCACCGATACTCAGCGGACAGCGGAGCCAGTGGACAGCAGTGGACCAGCTCCAGGAATGCCTCCCAATCCTTTCATTAGGACTCTGGCTACCATCGAAGAGCCATGGCAAACCTCTTCTTCTCAGGAACACGTGAATGAGGCAATCGAGCCGGTACATACAGAAAGGAGCATGCCACGAGCCTCCATGGATGTAAATGCATTCAAAAACCTGCTTATGACAGGCAAGACTACAGCAGAAGTACCAGGCGGTCTATCACAGATCAAGACTCCCAATACCGCTCTCGCCGACAATGGCAGTAGCACAGATACGTCGTCGGTAAGCAGGCAATCTCTTTCTGAGACGGCACACGAGGTTGCTCATGAGACTCCGCGAACCTCGTACGAACAATCCATATCGGAGTTTGGTGATGAGAATACGCAACTACTTCAAGGCAGCCAAAAGCATGATCGGGCCAAGCCAATCCCGCCGAAACACCGTCACGGCAAAGCTGTCCCTCCTCAGGGTCCACAGATTGTCTCTTTCGCAGACTTCAGTCCGTCATTCTCGCCTCCGAGTCCCTCGACTGTTCCTATTGTGGTGCCCTGTACTTCCAAGACCTCTCCGACGAGGACAGATCTAGACAAACCATTGCCTCCACCTCCTCGACCTTCTAGTCGCGATTCTGCATCCATTGACAAAGACGTACTGTCGCCGAGAAGGCCGTCAGAAACGAGCGAGGTTTCCGGGACTGCACCTTTGCGGAAGATACCACCTACTGTACCTCTAGCGCGCAGGGCAAGTCGGCATGGTTCTCTTCCTGTTCCACGATCGCGCAGTAATACTCAAACGTCGAATGCATCTGCGAAGGACGAGACCGAAACACGCAGCATTTCCGAGAGCATAAATTCGAATAAAGCTCCCCCTCCGCCCCCAAAAAGACGCTCCAACGTCATCACAATTCCTCAGAACTACACTCCGGATGATGATGCGGGTTCCTTGTCCCTAAGTCGGACATCAAGTCTGCGCTCTCCACCGCCAGTACCAGTGACCCGCAATCGCTCCCTTTCGCAGCTCTCATCTCCATCCACAACCTCAGTGTCTTCGAGCATGGTGTCTCCACCTCCTCCGCCGCCACCTCGACGATCCGTTTATCGTCGATCAAGCCAAGGAAGCACTGAAATGTCTTCACCGCTTGGTTCACGCAAAGTCAGTCAGGAGGCGGGACGATCGAGCTTTGACAGTGATCATCGGAGAGGGTCGATGGGGTCCATACTGAGGGAATATTCCATCACCGAGGAGGCTGGGATAGCTGAGGCTGGTCCCCTGGCCCAATCACAACTACATGGGCGGGAATTGTCTCAAGTGGAGTCGCAGCAGACAAAGAACATTCTCGCCGATATGGAAGCGTTTCAGAGGGAGATCGACGAACTGCAAAAGAAATTTGAAGACGGAAGATGATGCTGTTGAATGTGAACTTTGCGATGAAGGCGCGCTTCGTCAAAACGGCGTCCTGACATGGGATATGGAGAGATACAGGCATTAACGAGGACTGCATCTTGACCGTTTATTTCTGCTGGCTTGATAATCATGCATTATTTGCTCCGGCACATAGAATGTGATACGCCTGAAATTCATAGTGGATTCGTCCACCGGCACCATGGCACCCCTGGCTACCTGCCATTTGCAAAGAGTTACGATATTTACCTCGGTTTGTTAGTATGCGCTGTTTGTAACAACCGGGCTTCTTCCTTTCCAGAGAACTGCAGGATTCCTACGTTTTGATTGGCTGTCAAGATTGACCTTTTGAAGGTAATCAGCCGTTTGTGGTCGAACTGGAATTAACGCATGAGGTGGGGTTGGAAAGAGACTTGGACTGGTCAAGTAAGGACTTTGCCTGATCGAGACCAAGATTCCATAGCAACATCCCCAGAATCGAGGCGACCAATCTTGCTTCGATCGCAGAACGAGTCTAGCGGCGCTTAAGAACGGTTCACATGCTCATTCCAAACGGGTTAAACTGTAATGCATCCTCTCGGAAGATTCCACACAGCTGCAACTACCAGACAGGAGTAACCACGCGATCGAATGCCAGCAACATCAAGCTGGCAAAACCTCAAGACCATCGCAACAACCCATAGCAGCTGACCACGGAATCCTTTTGCCACATCCTCACTAAGCGTATCGACAACAAGTGAGAATCTGCAGACGCTCCCCTGTCAGATTTGTTGTCATGTTAGGGGAATGGGCCTATTGGTGGCTCGGCCGTTCTTCATGCACGCCAAGCATCGAACCGGGGCTCCTCGCGACGTCCCGAATCGGAGGTGCAGCTCAGTGGAACGTGGCATCCTGCGAGACGAGGTCGCCATGATCAGAGCCTTGCCTTCCATAAAGCAAACCCAGGGCGACAGCGGACCGGATGGGTCAGGTCTGTAAGAGGATCGAAGCCGGATCCTACCCTTGGGTCTGGCTTGCCTCATCGCCGCCGGGCGCGCAGAGGTGTGCATTATCTATTGTTCCGTAAGGCCTTCTGTACAGTGGTCACTTTCCTCACTGCTGGCACTGCGACGATGATTTTCCCCTTACCTGTATGTGTTTGACGGCTCGTCCTGACGTACATCAAAGCAGGCTACTCCTTGATCTTCAGATTCCTGTCCCTTTGTTCTTGCTCTTCTCCTATAGTGTTCACGATGCCCGTATCGCACATCGGTCTCACCGTTTCGCATTTGCCAACATCATGTTCCTTCTTTTTGGCGGCTCTTCAGCCACTTGGGTATCGCTTTATCGGGCAATTTGGCAACCAGATCGGTCTTGGGGTTACTGAGGCTGATTTCTTTCTTACGCAAGAAACACCAGGGTGGGTGGTTTGAAGATCACGAAGATCCACAAATCTGACATAATGATACCATAGGATGAAGGCTGGAGCGGCTCATGTGGCCTTCTCTGCTCCAAGTCGGGCAGCCGTGCGCAACTTCTATGCGAATGCTCTTCGAGCAGGTGGCACACCTCATGGGCCTCCGGCCGCCCGCGAAGACGGCGAGAATTTGTTCAACGCAGCCGTTTTGGATTGCGATGGGAACAGTGTAGAAGTCGTGTTCCACGAAGATGCTGCATTTAATGATGGTGCTTCGCATTCTGGACAAAGTAGAGTTCTCACTTTGCACCAGGATCATGGCGACAACAAGAGTATTGTGAGCACAAAATCAGCTGCAACTGCCGTAAAGACAGCACCTGTGCCGGCAGGCTCCCTCGTTCCAAAGAAAGTCCCATCAATCGCCAACTCCGTGACTTCGAAATCATCGTCAAAAACGATTGAAATGCCGACGGCGATCAAACGTAGTTTCACTGCGCCGGCACTCACTCCTAAGAGCTCGGATGATACTATCTCCATATCTCGCAAGACTCTCGTAGGCACCATTCTAGGCGCTGCTGCAGGTGCGGCGGTTGGTAAGGCTTCTCGGGGCGTTCATTGCTTCAACGGCGCTAACCACGGGCGTTCAGCTTACGCCATGTGCAAGAGTGAAGAAGACAGTGCCAAAAAGGAGCAAAATTTTCTTGCCCAGCTTCAGAGCCAACAGGCTGCGCAACAGATCCCTCGTCCTAAACTTGTAAAGCAAGTCTCTGATCCGCAGCCAGTCTACTCCAGCTCTCCACGATCGATACAAACCGTTCCTGAAGCAGAGTCTTACTTCAACGAATACATGCAACCGAGGCAGATTGAACCAGCTCCGGCTTCTTATCACCATCCGTCCTATACAACTGTCTTTACCAATCATCAACAGGCCAACGAGAAGATGTCGACGGCAGGGAGGAGTAGAGTCTCGTTTGGGAGAACTATGCCAATGCCTGAAGAGCAGCGATCACAGGCATCAAGTCGTGCTCAAACCGGTTTGATTTCTAATTTCGAGCTAGATGAAAGATCACAAGTGGCTCCGAGTCGTGCTCCTCAGAGCACTCTGATAGGAACTTTTGTACCAGAACCATCGGAACATCGTAGTTCTGCTTCGAATACCCCGTCAGAACGACGCAGCTCTCACTCCTCTTCCAGGTCTCAAGCAGCCAAATCTCAGGTCTCCAAGGCTCCATCCGAGCATAAATCTACCACAAGCTCCAGCAAACACAGTGGTAGCAGCGGCAGAAAACACAGAGGCAAAAGTCGACGAGGTTCCGAGGTCCTAGCAAGTCGCTCCCCATCTCCTGTCTTAGAAGAAGTGCCAGAATCACGTCGCGCAACGCCATCTTCCCGCAGCTCCGTCCTAGGTCGTAGCGTGATTGATCACCAGTCCGAAGCGCCCTATCCCTCCTCGTCAGAACTAGACACGGGCAACGATACCGACACTGTCGTTCCTAGCGATAGTATTTCATGTGTCGGCAGCTCGAGACGCTCACATCGCGCTTCTTCCCAGTTGTCTCAACAACACTCGGTGAACGCGTCGCCGCCGCAACAACAACAGCCCCTTCAGTTCTCAGCGCGAACTCCCAGCCATTCAAGTAAACGCGATAATTCCCGCCGCGCCTCAGAAGCAGCTTCATTACCACCGTCTCCTTCAACCCTTTCGCACATGTCCCGTCCAAAGTCCAAGCGCGCGTCCTCTGATGTCTCTGGTGGCTCCAAACATTCCTCGAAGTCACGCTCCAGTCCAAAAAAGAGGCGAGATAGTAAGGATGTCAAGGTCACGAGACCTGATCTCATTGAGGAGGCGGATAGTGATGAGGACGAAGATGAGGCAAGCACAATGACGCCGGGAAAGTATAGCAAGTATGTCAACACGGCGGGCCAAGCAATGGGTATGGGTAGGAGTGGGAGCGAGGCGCATACGCTGCCTATTCGGGGGATCACACAAAGTATGATCGATGGGCAGAATGGGGGACGGAGAGGTGTTGCTAGCTATGCTGGGTGAGGGTCTTCAGGTTCTGGGGCTAATTTGTTCCTTGTCCGTGTCAGTGGTGTTGGATGAGAAGGGAAGGAGATTCCTCGTCCGCCGGTGGAGTGGAGTTTCCCTCCTTCGCTCTAAGAAGAATCGAGACTAAGAGCTTCTTGAGCGAGGCGACGAATCAAATCGCAGAATCAGACGATCTGCTAGGCGAAAGCCAGGGTTTTCTCATGAGACAGCATCCCTCTACAGGGACCGACGAGACGGTCATTAGAATGTGTGCTCTTTGAGGCGCGGGATGTTTTGGTCATGAGTTACGATATTCGAGGATCGGGAGGCCTTTGCATTTGCTGTAATTCTTTAGGCCCGCAGGCACTGCGTACGATATGCTCTTCTTTCGGTCATATTTATTCATTGTACCGGGATAGTTTCGAGATACGGCTTTGATGGATTCGGTTTGGCATGGTTTGCTCGGAGGTGGCTCGAGTCTGTTATTGTAGGCCTCAGGACTGTTTCACGGGATATCCCAATCGACCTCGGGACAGTCTACTCTGCTGCCGTCGTTCTTTTCTTCGAGAACGGATATCTGTAACTTTGAAATATACGTCAAGGTTGACTTGCGCAACGATGGCTGGCTGGGAAGCGAACTTTGACGAACCGTGCCAAGCTTCAATGTAGTTAGTATCTTACCGTATCGTAAAGAACACGACTCAACCTCCAATCTCAAGGTCAGGCAGAAGCGCAACAGCCATGACATTGACACAGTCCCAACCATATACGAAGGGCTATGTCTTTTGATCCGGGTGGTCTCCGTTCCGCGTCGCCGGCACTTTCTGAGCACGCTCGTGCCTCTCCTTCAAGTCGGCGCCTGCGAGACGAGGGTATGTATGTTTCCCAGGAACGCCGAAATTCATGAGAACATACCCTGACGCACCATCATGGCAGGCGCCCTTCCCAAAGATAAACACTACCGTCGATACGCCCTTGGAGTCGAACGAGCCCTATCCACTTTCGATACCGCGCAGCAAGAATGGGCCGACTACATATCATTCCTAAGTCGATTGCTCAAAGCCCTGCAGGCCCACCCTTCGCAATGTCACACAGTACCAGATAGCCAGACTGTAGCTCTCAGGCTGTCACAATGCCTGAACCACCAATTGCCCTCGGGAGTGCATCAGAAGGCGCTGGAGGTTTATGCCTATGTCTTCACAATTATCGGTGTAGGTTGGACATGGCAGCAAACCCTGGCTGTACTGACATATGCAACAGTCGGAGAACCTAGCCAAGCATCTTCACCTCTATCTCCCAGGCCTCTCCTCCGTCCTATCCTTCGCCGCCCTGTCAGTCCGACCATACTTTCTCAGCCTTCTCGAGGATCATGTTCTACACATTGGCCCCTCCGCCTTGCGGCCTGCTATAAAGTCAATTATATTGACACTGCTCCCGGGACTGGAAGATGAGACGAGTGAGGACTTCGAACGCGTGGTGCAGGTGTTGGACAAGTTTAGGACAGTCTCAGAAGAGAAGCTGAATAACACTCAGGGAGACAAAGAAGGAGACACCAGAGATTCATATTTCTGGCAGTGTTTCTTCCTGGCTACGATCACAAGTCCCTCCCGTAGGCAGGGAGCATTGGCATTCTTGGCTAGATATCTTCCAAAATTTGCGACCCACGGGTCAGCAGACCAGGCTCTACAAAGCTTACCGATGGCGTCGCAAGCTGCGCTTTCGCCCGAACCTGGCCTTCTCATTCGATGCTTCGCTGCTGGACTTTTGGACCCGCAGCTCCTTGTGCAGCGAGGTTTCTTGGACCTCTTGGTCACCCACCTCCCACTAAACTCAGCAGTCCTTCAGCAAGCAGTTCCACAGGCAGACTTGGATCGAATCGTGTTTGCTGCTGCAGGAGTTGTGTCTCGGCGAGATATGAGTCTCAATCGGCGTCTATGGGCCTGGTTCCTGGGCCCAGAGCCCAAAGGAGATGTGGAGAAGGCAGAGGACAATGCATCATCCGGAGTCAAATCACCAACAGTAGATCTTTCTTCTCACCACGCTGCTTACTTTGGACAATTCGGGCTTCAGAGTCTCACTCGTAGCATTCTATCCTTGTTGCATCGCAAAGAAGGGTCACCCGCAGAACGTGCTCGACCATTTCGAATCTGTCTATCTCTGATGGATCGTTGGGAGGTTGGTGGACTGCTCATTCCCGACCTTTTCATACCAGCCATGAGGAACGTCTTTGAATACAGCCAATCAGCTTCGAAGAGCGACGTGGATGATGTTGTGAAAAGCGCAAGCATATTCTTTGACGGTGTGGAAAGTGGGCTCATTTGGGCTAAGATTTTCCAGCTGCTGGAAACTTCACTGCGGCCGTCAAAGGAGAGTGAAACGAATTGCACGAGTAATCTTCAGCTATGTCTGTTCATCCTTCAACGATTCAATTTGAGAGAAGAAGAAATGCTAGTCCACCACATGCCTCTTACACTCCTGGCAGCACTTGTGCTGCTGAACGAACGTGATGCTGGGTCTTCGTCGAGATGTCGCTCAGCTCGTGTTGAACATTTGGCATTAGACGTGGTTGAGCGATTAGCCAATATAACTCCAGAGCGAGCATTCGCGCCCGATCATTCGGAAGGTAATTCTGGAAGATCTTTGTCGACTAGTAGAGAAGTCCTCGCTTTCATCTCTCGTTTCTACACCGAACATCAAGGAACGTTGGATGGCGAACTGCGCCCTCTATCTTCTGCTGTTGTCTGCCAGACTCTATTACGACAAACCCTTGCCCTCTTCCTCTCGTCTTTTGGTCGCTCCCACGCGTTTGCAGACACCGAGACAACGGCCAGAGTCCTGTGCAATCTGTTGCAGAAGGTACCAGGGGTTACGCCCATGCTGAGAGAGGTCGACCTTCAGTCTACGCTTCAAAATTCTCTAGCGATCGATACATCAAAGCAAATGAATCCAATAGAGTTTCCGACTGTGTCTGCTGTAACGATGCTATTAGCTACCACGCAGTCCATCACTACTGAAGAGCCATACATGGCTACTCCAGATTTCCTTAAGATACAGCATGGCCTCGTGCGACTTCTATGGATTCATCTCTCATCTGGTAATCCTAAATACCATGTAGAGGCTGTCCGATGTCTTTGGCAGCTGGAAGCCATTTCCCCCTCGAGTCGTTATATCGAGGCCTCCATCACTGATCTGCTCTCTCTGTCACTCCGAGCTACAACCAGGGGTCAGCCTGTTTCGCGCATAGATAGTGCATGTCGCTTTATGGTCTTATGGAACCACTCCATGCAAGAAAAAGCTGGTCATGGAGGAGAAAAAGGCCAGCGAGCCATGATCAAACGGAAAAGCTCGTCAACTGGATTGAACACTGCAGCTGGGTTCCCGACAGATCCGTCATCCATACTTGCGCGGCCACTGTTTGTTCTACTTGACTGTCTAGCTGAAGAAGGTACCGAGCTTTTTGATTACGTCAAGGCCTGGATACGGGAGCTTCCAACACTGCCAAGAGTGTTCGACATCCTCATCGCACAAATTCAATCTCTTCAATGCTTTCAGACACCTGCAAAGAGCAGGCCGCGTCCAAGGGCGAAATCTAGTGTCACAATTTTGGACGATTCAGAGCACTGTCTTTACTATTTGCGAATGCTCTTACGAATCGTTAAGTACGCATCTGAGCATACTTGGAAGGTTGTGGCCTATGAAAAGGTCGATCCCTTGTCGTCGCAAGAAACTCAGGAACCGGACCAAGTTGCACTGCAGATTCTTTTGGTGGAAATCTGCATGAAGGCTCTTCACATTGCCAGCTCCCCAAAATCCTCCACTGGACCTCATTCGGGCGATCTAGAAAGAACTTCCCTGGAGATTTTGTTACTCCTGACACAGGGGCCATTTTCTGCGCTCCTGAAAGAACTGGAGCTGGAAAAGCCTTTACTGGATAGACTACAGACTAGATTGCCAGCTATGGAACCATTAGTACAAACTTCGCTGCTTAGCACCATCACCGAGGCTTTGAAACTTCGTCTGTATAGTGTGCCTCAATCCAAGAATCACCCTACACCAAGAATGTCTCGAGATGCCGCTCCTTCTGCATCAAGTACATCAATACCTGAAAAGCCTGCGTCATCGAGGATCATTACATCAGATTCTCTCGCACCTCCTCCATCGCTCATTGAATGCCTGAAAGCTGGGTTTTCGCTGCCATCAAGCCGTATGGTACTTGACAATTGGGTGACGTTCCTAGTCGACGTGCTTCCTCTCTTTCCCGAAGCTATCTTTCAAAATTTGATTCCCTTGGTCGAATGCTTCTGCACACAAATTGGAATGGTTTTCGAGCACTTAAAGTCGACGTTTATCAGTGATCAGACTGCCATTTCGTCCATAATCTCACCTGAGCCAACCCTGATTAGTCTCATGACCGGTCTGGAACAGATTTTAGCCCAGGCTCACTCACGCCTTCTGACCGAAGAGCTCAATGCGTCCAATACTAAATCACCAGATCAACCACAAGGCTTCTTCGGAAATATGGTTCAAGGTGTATTTGCAAGCGACGCTGAAAAGCCATTACGGACGTCAACAGCGAACAACCGATTAGCAGTGCTATTGTGCTTTCAGGATACCGTACGCAGCTGCTTCACGATCTGGTCTTGGGGACTATATGGCCACGGCAACGAAAAGCAAGACGCTACTTCTGTTGCTTCATTTGGGTACACGTCACTTCGCATGCGGAATCGAGCGCGGCGCCTTCTCGAGAGGCTTTTCGAGGTAGAGGCTTTGGAGTCGCTTGAGACTTTAGCTGTCTTTTTCTGTCGCCCACCATCGGTAGACTTCCAGACAAGCTCGGTCATGGGCTTGTTAAATGCACTCCATGTTTCCAGGCCAAGACATACCATCCCCGCTATATTCAATTCAATCTATAGTCGAACAAACCCGACTGCTCTAAATCCTGGAAAGATATCGAGCTTGACATCAGAACTCAGTGATACGGAATTGGTCGGCTTTCTGGTAGAGTATGTGAAATCCATCGAGGACGACGCCATGGATGAGATATGGGCAGATTGCATGGCATTTACGAAGGATGTGCTCGCCAATCCTCTCCCACATAGTCAAATTTTGCCACTGCTGCTTGAGTTCGTAGCGTTGATTGCGGAGAAGGTCGATAACACGAACTTTGGAGACCAGCGGAGGATGCGGAAAGAGCTGGGGGTAAGTCTTGTGGGCATCTGCAGACCTTGCAACTCATTCGCTAATGCCGTTTATAGGACGTCTTCTTACGAATGCTCACTGCTACCTTCACAACAAGACCAATGGGATTTTTGCAAGAGCCCGCGCAGCCGGGATTAACGAAAGATCGAAGTGCCATGAACGGCGCCTCAAATAGATCCGCTGGACCGAGAAATTTCGTTTCCATCCTCGCGTCGGTAGTAACTCGACTCCAACTCATCCTTGTCGACAATGAGCGTATTAGCACCGCTGTTACGAGCATCTCAACAAGCGTGACTGGTCCAACCATTCGCGCCAAAGCCTTTCCTAGCAATGTCGACGGTAACTTCCTCGATCTTTTGTACCAGCTCACCAAGCTCCCGCAAGGATCCAAAGCCTGGAAGAAGGATGTCGCGGATGCGCTAAATGATACAAGATTTTTTACCATGCCCATTGAGCTGGTAGGAGCTCAATGGACCCAGATTCTACGACAGCTGTCCATTGCTGATAAAGATCGTATGCCTGATCTTCTTTCCAGGATTACAGCACCAACAACTGCCGGCATCGTATTTGGTGTTGGGGCTACCAGTGCGAGGATGGAGGCGGACAGGAAGACGCAACTCAATCTTCGGAGAATAGCTTTGTTGATCCTTTCAAGTGACGAAGACACTTTCGTTCCCGACATTCGTGGCCTTGAAGAGAAAATCGTGGAATTACTGACAGCAACAACAACATCCTCTCCCTCATCCGCCACGCGCTCAGAAATTTTCATGGTGCTGCGTGCCCTCACTATCAAAACTTCTTCCGTCCACCTTGCTCCTCTATGGCCAATCATTAACACAGAGCTCCAAGCAGCCATGCTATCCATCGTCCCCACGAACCGAGACGGCGTGAAGGAAGATCGGGCAAGGGAAAAGTACGGCATCGATAGTGTTATTCAGGCTTGCAAAGTTCTTGATACACTCGTAACGCTGAGCCCCGACGACTTTCAGCTCCACGAATGGCTATTCATATCGGACACCATCGACGCCGTATACCGCCCTTCCAGTGTCGCAGCAACCAGTCTTGCAGACGAAATCGCCGAAGCTCTCGGTTCTGTGTCGATCGATACGCAGTCTTACACCACACATACTGGGTCATCTGGTGGCGGAATGCGTCGACCGTGTTTGGACCCTATGCTTCATTCGTTGGAAGAAGAGGGGACGATACTTTCGGAGTTACCGAGACAGGTTATCGCAGCGAAGGTGTTGAGACCATTCTTTGGGCAGTTGAGTATCTGGGCTTTTGAGGGAGTTTATGGGATGGGTGGGGTTGACTTTGAGGCTTGCAAGAGGGGATTACTGCAGGATCTGTTTGTGGACGGGTAGGGTTCTTGATGGGGGAAAGCGAAGAGTATGTAGGTTTTGTAAGGAATTTGAGGAAGAGCTTTTCCTGTTCTCTGTGTGTCTGAGCTGACTCCACTGTTTTGCTTAGATGTTCCATTCTCCATTTCTTGATCTGAGAGAGGATTGTCGATGTGCCTCCCCCCACCCGCCGGTGTATACTCAATTCCACGCTGGAGCATAGCCCACTGGCCATGAGAGGATCTGTTGTCCAACTCATCCCTGGCTACGAACGTGGAATACACAATCTGTTGGTGGGCGTGGTGTAGGATACTGCCAATGTTCTGACGGACGGGACGGATTGCAACTGTCGCCACTCTTCTTTGGATACCTACATGGAGCTAAGTATATTTGTTGGTTTGTAGTGGCGCTGGACGCTACTAACACGATGCGACTCCCTCATCCGTGTCACGTTACATACCCTCCCATCACCGATTGACCCATTCTTTTCGACATCAATTTCTCGACTCGATACAGATACTGATGAGTTTCTGGCTATTTTGTAGTGCATGTCTGCTAGAAGAGTATCGATATCGATCCTAGAGGTCATACGACGGACTGCGGTTTGGGTTGCTGGTGGAACGGTTATGAATTGAAGGGACCGCGCACCATTACAACGCCCTTCAAAGTCATGAATCGTCCTCGATCTTAGGCAGTAGGACAGAGAGGAAGACACGTTCGCATATCATCTTTCGCATGGCGTCCTCATTCGAACAATGCGGTTACGGCGAGTAAAGCGATTGATTGGTGGTAATGATCTATGGAAACTTTTCGAACGCTTTTTAGTGAGTCCTCCACTTTTCAACCCGTTTCTCCCGCTTCTTGTTCTGTGTTTATACTGAAGCCAGTACATACAAATTCCTCATTTCCTCTGGTATTGGTCCCAGCAAACAATGACCGACGTCGAAGTCACCTATGAGCCAAATTTGACCAAGTGCTTTCCTGTCTTCAAGCTCGAGGTAGAGGGGAAGCTACGAACAAAAACAAATGACCCACACAAATGAAGTCCAATGGTGCCAGAGACAATATCAACAATTGTCCTCGCGAACGATGATGTTGGAGTCCCATTCTCCCTTATCGTTGGCGTCGGCAAAAAGCTGACCAAGGGAGTCGAAATCCATGTGTCTGCAATTACGAAGAATTCGATATACTGGGACTTCGAAGGGCTTGCCGTTCTTGAAGAAGATGTAGAGGCGGTGCTACATGTACATTTTCAATCAGCAATTGTCCTCGCGAATGATGACATTGATGCTGAGTTCTCCCTTGTCATTGTCATCGGAGAAGAGCTGGCCAAGAACGAATAAGCCGTCGTGTAGGCAATTCGCAACAGTTTTATATGCTCCTCCCGCGATAGCAGAGCCATTCTTCCAGAAGAGATAATATTCCTGCTGTACGTGCCATCTCCCATCAGCAGGGGTCCTTGTTTGCGATGACAGTGGTACCACAGTCGAATCTTCGATTCAATGCACTCGATGACCTCTCCGAGTCGACGGGAAAAATCATCAATAGAGCATCAGTGTTGCCCTCTGTCAACTCAAGATTGACGCCGATAATTTCCAGGTAAGTCCATGAATGAAGATTACCACAAAATTATCGCTCTCGATCTCATGTTCAGCAGATTCAACAGAATCGAGTTGGCACTTCGCGGCATTGAATTTAGAATCTCGGTGAAAGCACAGGCATAACATGTGCGTATGTTGAAGACCAATAAGGTGGAGAAATAAAAGAATCAGAGGAGATCACTTACATCGTTGCACCTTAAAGAAGGGTTGATGTTAGCCAAGTCTTTGGAGGCGATGGAGAGGAGAACGTACCAGTAGATCGCGGAGCCGTAGGAGCAACTTACACGACCACAAGCATTTGGACCGCGGATACCAATCTCGTGCTTGAAACCTTTGAGGTAGTCGACGCCTTGCATAATGTAGTAGGCATTGGCGCGCTTCCAGTCGGGGTAGCCGCAGCAACCTGGCTCGGGGCACCAAGCATGTTCACGCCAGTCTTGGCTGGGCGTGCCGCGGTCAACAGACACGTCGGCGACGGAGACATCAGAACCGTTGTTGTACGTGGCGTTACTGAAGACGAGATCGCGCTTGATGTGTGGATGGTCGCGAGCTAGCTGGGCGTCCATCTCCTGAATAGTGCCCTGGAGCTCGATGAAGCTGCCATCGGTGCCGTTCGGAATGGTCCAAGAGACGGGGACAATGGAGTAGCCAGGTGCTGGGGCTGGCGAGGCAAGAACTTGAGTCTGGAACAGCAGTCAGTGAATGGTGGTCGCAAAACAATGCTGACCTTGCAGCGGAGGGACAATTTACAATGGCGACCATGAAAGCGCCGGCGAGCATGGCCATGGCCTTAGTGAAACGCATGGCCACGGTGATAGTAGACGTTCTCCTAGGAGTATGAAGTAGAGCGTGAAAGTGGTTCGTAGAAGTGGTGGTGGCTGAAATGTGAATGAGAGTTGTTGTCGGTAAGGGCAGAAGGAATGGAAGAGAAGAAGTAGCCTCTTAAGCAGATTACTGGGTGTGGCTCCGAGTCAGGCTCCCAAGTGTTATGTTTAGCGCTGTGTTATACCAAAGGTCATGGGACAGTATCGATACCTAACCATAACAGACTTCTGCCTGAATGTTACGAGGCTAACGATACTGAACACAGCCACTTGATAGCCCGGCAGTCTTCCACAGCCAGGTAAAGATACCACAGCTATCCAATCTCAGCAGTCTGATATCCGGGTAAGACTCGGTTGTAAGATGCTCCAGCATCTGGAGGGGAATATCGATTGGTCCGTTAGCATGACAATGGCAGCCTGGTTGGCAGAAGAGGCCGTAGGACAACACTCGATGTGCAGTACACAAGGCAAGATAAGTGGTGGCTCACCAAGATGGCCGGGTCATATTCGGTCGTACAAGGTGTATCGGTTCATCCCTTGCTCGTGCTCTCTGGATCAAGATCTCTGCAATACTCTGAGGTTATTGGAACACCACAAAAGGTCGATTGAGATCAAGGACATCACTAAGATGTGAGTCATGTTCCTATATACTAGATTGTATGGATGCATCAGCTGAAATGGCTTGAGGGGTGATGGGAACGGTCATATAGACGATGGGCTCACAGCAACAATTATGATTGCTTGCTTGGTACGGATGAACGCCTTTGTCTATATGAAGGGCATACAGCTCATTGAAGAGTACCTCTGGCTTGGTATACCAAATCATGTCCAAGGAACCTAGTTGCCCCAATTCCAAATCGACACAGCGTGCCAGCCTACTACTTGCCATCCCCATTTGGCTCATCTCTGGGCATCCGGACGCCCATCAGCCCCATCAGGTTGCCGGAAGGCCCTGCCATACCACTCTGGCCTTTGAAGGCTTCGAGCATGTTCTTGGCCAAATTGTAGTCGATGTCCAGCTCACCTTGGTCATCTTCACTTTCCTCGTCCGCATCTCGTCCGGACTTCCCTTTGTCTTTGCCATTGGAACTTCTGGTGGCAGTCGTCTTTCTCGGAGTAGGATCCAAATTCAATGCTCCACTTTCATTCAGTTCCTGTTCCATGCGCTTGGACAATTGTCGAATTTCATCGTTCTCATCATCGTCATCACTATCCCCACCCAGCTCCTCAACCTTGCGGGTCAATTCCTTGGCTGTACTCGTGTCGTCCGGCGGCATGCCCATCATCTCCCTCATCATCTTCGCAAATTCCTGTTCATCGAATGAAACCTCTTTGTCCTCTTCGTCATCGTCTTCTTCGTCGTCCTCATCCTCGTCGTCATCGTCATCGTCAAAATCCATATCATCCATGCTGATGCCTTCAGCTCCGGCATCTTCGTCGTTCATAAATGCTTCAAACCGTTCGACTAATTTGCGGAGATTTTCCTGCGCAGTTTTGTCACCAAACCCTGCCGACGGGCCTGCTTCTTTCTTCGATGTCTTGGGTCGAGTCTTGCCTGCTAGCTCTCGCTCAAAGTCCTCATAATTGATATCTAGCCAGGCATCGTTATCGTTCCGCTGGCTCCAGGTCTGTATTTCTGTTTCGGTTGGGAGGGACTCTTCGCCACTTTCGATGTCCTCAAGGAGAAGTTTGATTTCACGAACGACCTGTTTGTCCCGGTTCTGAGGATCAGACACCAACATCTCGAACCCACAGCTCAATTTCATGCCGATCTCAACGCCTGCCGCCTGCTTTGCGGAAGTCGACTCTGGTAGGCTGTTTTGCCATGATTGGGGCGGAGAAAATTCTTGGCTCTTCAGCTGTGCATACCCAACTTTCGTGAAGGCGATGCTTGTGGAAACAAGATCAGAAGGGGAGAATATGAGAGCGGAATTAGAGTCTTTCTGCAAGAGACGCAGTGCGATAGGATCTCGTAGGTAGAAGGCCTCGATCGCGGCGGATATATACGAAGGCTCTTCGTGAAGGATGTAAGCTAGTTTTCGTGGAATTGTAATGACTGAATGATGCAGACTTTCAGAGATGGCTTTCGGATAATCTCTGATTCTGTAAAATGCCTCTTCTTCAACGAAGGGCGAATGTATGAGATTTGAAGGATTGGTAGATATAGCTGTTAATGCTTGTTTGAGCGTGAGATTTCTGGAGGAAGTCGTGTTCCTCTCCATCGGTATGATTCTCAATTGGCCTTTGTTGATCCACACCCGATACTCCGCAATTTCTGGATTCAGCCACTTTGGCAGAGCATTAGCGGCTTCGATGAGTAGAAATTCTCCGTCAGTGTCAGAGACACGCATCCACGCATCCGGATACTGCTTGCTCAGCTCCCGGATGGTGTAGACGATCAACCATTCATCCGCAGAAGAGTCTCCGAAATCCGATCGTCCGCGAAGCAGCCAAGTGCCATCTTCTCTCTTGAGAGCAAGTTTGAACTCCTCCCGTTGCCAGATGTAGTCCTTGAGATACTTCTTGATCATTGCATGTGCTGCCTGCAGTAGAACATTGAGACGAGATCGTATTTGAGCGTCTGTCAAATTCGAGTCAAGTATGTAGATCACGTACTCGATGGTGTCGTCCGGTAGACTTTTCAAGAACGGCTCAAAACCGCTGTCCAAATTGCTGGTCATGTGTTGAGGTGCCTCCATCTTCTCCACAGCCTGGACAGATTCTTTACTAGTAGTCTGAGTGTTGGATTTGAGGTGCCAGGAGTGACCCGACCCGCGGTGTGCCTCGGCGGAATCCGTTATCGGACTGC
This sequence comes from Venturia effusa, assembly GCA_007735645.1. Taxonomy (NCBI): domain Eukaryota; kingdom Fungi; phylum Ascomycota; class Dothideomycetes; order Venturiales; family Venturiaceae; genus Venturia; species Venturia effusa. The sequence goes on along the minus strand of CP042190.1, from coordinate 303,966 downwards.
GCCACCGACGCCACATTTGCACCTCAGGCGCTTTGTTTACCTTGACGACTTCAAAACAAAGCTAAGCCAAGAGGCAGTCGGGTATCAACACGGACTCGCCCGCCAACCTCGAATGTGCATCTCTTCTTGTCGCAATATTCTTCTTTCGCAACAGCTTCTGGCACCATGGCCCACCATTACATCGACTCGCCGGAGAAGACCGAGTTCGAAGTGGGCGACCGTACACGTCTCACCGGCATGGACTTCTCAGAAATGCCCTCGTTTGTAGCTCCAGCTGGAAAGGATGACCTTCTCAGGGCTGTACGGAATCAAAAGACGGCTGGATTTGCGACTCCGCGCCCGCCATTGGCAGGTCGCAACCGAAATGTGCAGACGAGGAACGAATTTACACCTTTGCTCAAAAGCGCAACGCAGAATCACAGAGGCATGCGCGACGGAGAGTCCAAGGAAAATAAAGGACTTGCCACTCCTGCTGCGCTCAAGACTGGCTACAAATTCTCAAGCCCAATGGTGCCAGACGCAACAATTGTTGATAGTTCTGTCATTTCTGAGCATACGCCCATGGTGCCTACGGATAGCAGCAGCATGGTAACTACGCCCATGGCTCTCCCAAACAATCGAGGAGAAATGGGAGATGGCAACGTTCTGACACTGAGAGAACAAGAAGCTGTAAGTGGACTGACGCCCCTCGTCGTTGCTGTACTGATGACAACTTCTAGAAACTAGAGCAAATCGACAAAGAAAACTTCGGCTTGAAGCTGAAGATTCACTTTCTCGAGGAGAACCTTAAACGCACCGGCAGTGAATGGAATCAACAAACAATTCGCGAAAACACAGACCTCAAGACGAGCACAGTTATTATGGAGCGCGACCTAAAAAGGTATCGCAAGCAGCTTCAAACGGCGGAACAAGAACTAGACCAATACAAACAGCAACTGCACGACTACGCGGACAAGATGAGACGGCGGCATATGGACGAAGGTCAAAAGGAAGAGTTGGATCGTTTACAAAAGCTCGCGGACGAGAGGGCCCGCCAGATGGAAGAGCTCCAGACTCAGCTAGATTCAGCAGAGGAGCAACAGAAGGATAATACCGAGGTAGAGAAATTGAGAGATGAGCTAGACGAGCTGGGACAGGAGCTGAAAGAGAAGGATCAAGAACTCGATACGCGGGACGAAGAAATTGAAGATCTGAAATCCAAATTACGCGCCGCCGAAAATGGGCTGGACAACGACTCTGAAGAGAAAGACCATAAGATTGAGCAACAGGCGGATCGCATCGAAGAGCTCGAAGCTGAACTGCAGAGGCTGTCAAGACAATTAGAGGACGCTGATGGTCTAGAGGATGAGCTCGATGAGTCAAACCGAGAGCATGCCGCTGAGCTGGAAGAGCTTCGTACACAAGCCGACAATGCAGAGCGAGACAAGCGTGATCAACTTCGGGAATTTGAATCACGACTACAATCTTACACGCGCGAAAAGAATGCTGAGCTAGAGGCATCGCAACGCAGATTACAGGCCCTAGAGAAGGAGAGAATTGACGAGCTGGAGTCCTTTGAGCTACGTCTGAAGTTGGCAGAGTCGAAAGGCGATAATCAATCACAGCTTGCGCAGCAAGCTGCCCAGGACGCTCGCGATCAGTTAAAAAGAGTCACACAGGAGAAAGATAATGATCTAGAGACGCTACGTACCCAAATCACCTCATTCGAAGGCATTCGGGATGAGCTTGAGGACTGCCAAAAACAGCTTCAAGATTACGCGGAGGATGTCAGAAAGCGACACGCAGAAGAGAGCCGCCGGGAAGAAGCTATGTCTCAATTGCGGGAGTCGCTTGCTGAGAAGGAGCGAGAAATCCGAACGCTGAAGAATGTCAGCCAAGATCGTAGTAGTGCAATTGAGCAACTGGAGAAGCTGCGCACTCAGATTGATGAACGCGACCGTGAGCTGAGTGTTCTAAAAGGGACTGTCGATGCCCAAGCGGCCTCATTACAGGAGTTCCGTCAAGTTCGTGCCAATCTAGCAGAGCGGGAACGCCAATATATGTCTGCTAGCGAGGAGATCCAGCAGACGAAGTCTTCTCTGAGCGAACGTGACCGTCAATTAGACACTCTTCGCAAAGCTCTCGAGGACCGTAACAGTGAGCTAGAGATTCTTCGACAAGCAAATGAAGAGCCACATACTCAGCTTGAAGGGCTTCAATCAATTGTGCGTCATCGAGACCGGGACCTTCAAGAGCTTCGGGAAACCGTCAATGACCAAGAGTCTAAACTTGAGACTTTACAGCGCACTGCCGACGAGCGACTACGCAACCTCCAGAACGTGCAGCGCACGGCTGAAGGACAGCTCCGTGATCTGCAAAGTCTTCAAGCCGAGATACTTGAATCGAAACAGAATCAGCAAAATCTTGAAGATGAGATTATGGTTTTGGAGGGCAGTCTCGACGAGGCAGATGGTGAGAAACAGATCCTCGAATCTAGGATTAAGACTATGGAGAAACAGATTGAGGACTTCTCTGTTTTGCAGGCCAAATGTGGGCCAATCGAGAAAGACCTTCGAACAGCGCAGCGCGAGAAGACGAGACTCGAGAAACGGATCGACTCACTGGAACGCGACCGTGACATCGCAGACGAGGAACGAATATCTCTTCAGTCCACCATCGAGAAACTCCGCAGAGACCTCAAGTCTGTGCAGGACCACGCCTCCTCTGCGGATGCCGAAAATCTTCGTTTCCAGCGCGAGGAAAAAGAAGCCGCCCTCATGTCGGCCCTAGAAAAAGCTGAAGCGAGGCATCGCCAGGCTGTCCAGGAGAAGACTCGCAAGCACTCTACTGAGTTGGAAGAGCTGCATAATATTCTCAAGACGTCTACTCTAGAGGTCGAGTCCCTCCGACATCGTCTCTCGAGTGCCGAACGAGAGCTTTCATCTCTGCCCACCCTACAGAAAAAGCTGCGTTCTGCTGAGGGCCAACTTCGCGATGTACAGTCGGACAGTACTAAACAGATTCATACCAAAGAACAAGAGGCCCGAGAAGAGATTGGTGCTCTGCGAGTTGACATCATGGACAAAGAAAAGAGACATGCGAGTGAGCTTCGAGGACTATCGAAGCAGATCCAATGTTTGAGAAGTGCAATTAGTAGAGAGGGGCGCTTTAGAGAGCAGCTTGCATGGCAAAAGAAATGGTTCTTGATGCAGGTGGATATGTATGGTGCTTGGTACGTTGACACTTCTATACATCCTTTCTCTCCGTTGTTTTGTGCGCTTCCAATTTTTCCTTCCACCCGAGCTTCGCTAATGAACCTATAGTAATCAAGCCGACCTCAACCTCATCGCGGACATGGGAATTACACCAGATCGGACCATCCGCGAACGCAAACCATCCTTGAAGACGGTAGCTCAAGTGGTCATCTTCTTATCGAGAGCGAAAAGGTTAGCTGGTGTTTGGAAAGAGAAATTGAAGATCCAGGAGAGTTTGGTTCGAAAATTGGAAGTGGTTCGCAGCGAAAGAAGGACGACGACGACGAGGGCGAAACGAATGGCCGGGGTAGGCGCTTAAAACCATTGCTTACACCCTTTTGTATGACATTATGACTATGGGTGGGCTTTTTTACCGAAACCTGGTGTTTGGGCTGGAATTTGGACTTGGACTTGACCCAAGCTTGGGAGGTGCGAGTCTGGTGTTTGAATATGATGAAGCCGTTCTTTTCAGAGTAGTTCTCGGCGGCATCATGTTTTGTGATTCATTATTCACGGTCGACTTGGACCTCGCTCGTCGATCCACCTCTGTGGATTGTGAGATCACGGACGATCATTGGTGAAAGCCAATTCAAGTTTCTGCCCATGAGGCAATGGCCTATCGGTTTCGAAGGGCTCAGATGGCCGCGGCTATCGGTACACTTGACTATGCCTCTTACCTACCTACGCCCGCCACATCAAAGCCATTACGGATCTCATACGAACGGACCAAGGTAGCTTGTGAGAAAGGTCTCCAGATCCTGATCCTTCAACGACGACGATCTCATGACTGCCGGGATATGGTTCTCGTGGAATATGGCGCAGATCTCGCATGGAGCTTCCCGTCCTTTCGAAGGATTGACGCTGGTGGTTGAGGATCTGACGGGGATGCTCAAAGGCTTTGCTGAAGTGTGTTGTCATTTGGTGGCATCGCTAGGACATCTTTAAGTTCGAATCAATCGATATGTCTCGATGGTTAGGTTCGACCCAATTCCAGATTCGATGCTGTCACCATGTATTCACAGAACCACTTACACTCCTTGATGTTTTTGTCGCGGATTTGGAACACTAAGGTCACTTGGTAACAATCAACATCAGTAGCATAGCTTCTTATTAGGTTCACGAAATTTGATCCTCTAGGAGTTCAACCCGCAAACGGATTTGCACCACCTCGAGCCATTTTTTTCGCTCTTTGATCTCGTCGGTTGTGATTCGCCCTCGAGCCCTTATTCTCCCCCTTCCTCCGCTGGGCAGCAAGCGTGTCAGCCTCGCCAGAAGGGCCTGCAACATTACCTCGTCCCCTTCCTCGTCCGCCATTGCCGCCTCTATTCCCACCACCGCCACCTCCTCGTCCTCGTCCTCTTCCCCCTCTTCCAGCATTGAACACACCTTCTTGCTCATCACCACTCTCTTGCGGACTAGCCCTGTAAGCCGTTCTCTCAAGATTGTTCTGATTCCCGTGGAAGGCCGCATACTTCCCTTCCAGCCTTCGCAGTCGTCTCGGATCCCGTCCAATCATCAGGGCCCAGCCCTCGATGGCTTCGTCCGTCATTCCACTCTCTAACCGCAGCTTCGCCCTCGCCTGTCCCCTCCTCGTAGCTGCATCGCGCCCAAACACCGCGTGGTCATGCGTATACGTCGTGAAGAGCAATTCCTCGTTCTTGTCGATATTCGCATCGTCCTGGAACGATGTTGTGGAATCGACTGTACCGCCAACGTCTTCAATATCGTACGTGTCATCTCGCTCGTCGTCGTCAGAATCGAAGGCTGCGAGTGCAGAAAGGATTGCGGCTTTGTTGGGCGCTTGTGTGCGATCAGCAAGTACAGCATCAGCTGTTAGCTTAGCATTCTTGCGACCGACGTGAATCTTGGATGTGTCGACTGCCAATTGGTCGAACTCATCATCGTCAAAGATGTTCTTGCGCGATGAAATCAGGGGCGGTGTTGAGTGTGGTATCATATGTGGCGCCGGATCACTTGATGGCATTGGCGGGAGTTGTGAAGAGCGGTCCAGGGATTGCAGATGAGGTGGCAGTGAGTCTTCGAGCAGATGAGCTATGACTTGTTCGACATTTTCAGCATATTCGTCTAAAAGTTTGGTTATGAAGCCGGATCCTAGATCTGGAAATAAGTCCTGGATCTGGGTGATAAGGCTCATACGGTGCATGTGCATTTCGCCCTGGGCTGAGGTTTCTGTAACTCTTTCCTTTCCTTTCTCGATCTTTCGCCGTATTGGCTTTTTGGATTTTGAGGTTCGGAATTCATCGAGGAGGGCTTCGATTTTTCGAGCTTTCCCTACAGCATTCCCTTTCGCAGAGATCTTGACCCTATCGACTAAGGGCGTATTCGAAGCCAGGTCGGATAGCAACGATTTTTGCTCGGTCTTTGAACTTGATGAAGATTTGAGACTGTACAAGTGATCCGAAAGAAGGGACAAGTTGGGCTGCTCTTCTGATGTCAGAGAAGCAAGTCCGAGGTACGTGAACAATGTCAGATTTCTCTGAATGGCTGGCTCCGTCTTTGGAAAGACTGCATTTATGGAGTCCAATAGATCTGAGCCGATCATAAAAAATCTTGCGGCGTCCGGCGAACAATGAAGCAAAGGTGCGAGACTTCTCATGTTGGCTTCCACGATGTCGATGTTCCCAGAGTCCAATTCTTGGATAAGGATTTTCCTGCTCCTCTGGAAATCCATTTCAATCTCTGGCCCCTTTCTTCTCCACAAACTTGAAAGTAACTTTTGTAGTTCAAGACTTTTTGGATATGTCCTGCAGACATTGGACAAGAATGATTGCTTTAGTAATGACTGTGGCGGAGAGACGAGGCCCAAAGTTCTATGCACAAGTAAGAAAGCCTCCTTTCGTAATGCTGACTCAGCTAGAGTTGAATGGTGGGAAGACTGCTCGAAGTAGCTCTCTAGAAAATGTACCAGCCCAGAGCTTTTGGCTTCCACGGAGTCTGAGAAGGCTGAATCTGGAAGACGTAGATGAGCCTGCGAAAGAGTCACCCATGAGTCGAGGCATGCTGCCCATTCTTCCGGGACCAATTCCCTTCTGAACGATGGAGGCGGAAATGGAGCGAATTGAGGAAGCGGGGGGACCATCTTTTCCGTCGAGTCGTAGCTATAATACCTGAAGAATTATATTCGAGAATTCCCTCGGAGAATGTTGTTGTTGTTGGCAGTCATCATGATTCAATAAACTCCATCCTTCACCTGCAAGTGTTAGCAGCGGTAACCCAATCCAGCTAGCCTTGTCTCAAACTCTTGGCACCCCACGAAGTTGAAAATCTCCAGAGTCCGCACTCTCTTGTCTTCGATCAACGCTCAATAACCCAGATCACCAGCGCCTCAATCATCGTGCGTCTTGCCCTCCTGATTCTTATCTGTTGAACCAGGGCTAGTCGCGCGACCAGATGCTAATCATCACCAGACGTTACCCGACCTCGCGTCTTGATTGATCATCAACTACAAAAATGTCCTACAACAAAGGCGAGAAAGACTTCGGCGAAGGCCCAAAGGTCCACAAGGTATTCATATAATCTCGCTTGGTTGGCCCCAGGAAACTCCGCTAACGCGCACATCCAGATCCGCATCACCCTCACCTCCAAGGACGTCAAGGCCCTCGAGAAGGTCAGCACCGAGCTCATCGACCGCGCTAAGACCAAAGAACTCCGCGTGAAAGGCCCAGTTCGTCTGCCAACCAAGATTCTCAAGATCTCCACGCGAAAGACACCCAACGGAGAAGGTTCCAAGACATGGGACATGTTCGAGATGAGAATCCACAAGCGTCTCATTGACTTGAACGCACCAACCGAGGTTGTCAAGGCCATTATCATTAACATTGAGGCTGGTGTTGAGGTCGAAGTCACAATTGCTGCTTAGATGTTGGCGATGGAGCTGGCAAAGATGATCGGAGCTGGAAAAGGACCAGCTGGTCTGGGAATTCGCGCTTAGGACAAAATCAATATCCGAGTTCCCAGACGACTTTTCAAGTCCTTGCGAAAGTGATTGTTATGTGTCAATATCCATTTGCTTACAGACTGAGCAAGCAAAGAGGCCTCTTTTACAATGACACCCGGCTACTGACAAGAGTCAGATTGAGGTCGATGCCGCTCCGTGACTGTACATCATACGTGGGTATCCAAATTCACGTAATCCTTGAGCAAGTTGTATCCTGAGAGTTCATAGCTATCAGTCTTGATGCACAAATGTGCTCTCATCTCGACGGCGGGTAGATGTTGCAAGTGCTTCGGCATCGTGACTACTTCAGAAGTGTGCCTACGAATTCATTTATGACTTGATACGCTCCATGGTTGTTGTTTTCTGCATTTTCTGCATTCTGGTTCAAGGCTTGTGGAGCATGAAGTTGTGGCTTCTTCCCACTCCCGCCATCAATTAGTAGCGCTAGAATAGACCTCGGAGCTTGACTTTCCAGCTTACTACCTACTAGCTAAGCTTCAACACCAACTTTGTTCTCCATTGCCTTCATGCCCTCAGTCATAACGAAGCACCAATCCCGAAATGATAACCGCTGCACGGATCCTCTCGAGAAGATCCCACAATGTACCAGGTAGGCCACAACCCTCGGTCTTTCCGAGCAATTCTTTACAGGAAACCCAGGCCGCATCCGCATCACAGAATACTTCTTTGAAGTTCCTCACGACTGGACGAAGGCCTCTGAATCACGTCCCCTGACGTTATTCGCCCGTTCCGCACGTCGTTTAGAAAAACCAGCGGATCCGACGACCGACGACCCGAAGAAGGAATTGCCATGGCTTCTCTTCCTGTGAGATCTTGCTCAACAACATATCGCACAAGGCCTCTAATCATTTACAAGTCAAGGTGGACCGGGGTTTGAATGCGCCCCTCCACAGAACAATTATTGGATCAACGCGGTTCTTGACCGCGGATACCAGGTTCTTATGCTTGATCAGCGCGGAACTGGTCTTTCATCACCCTTGTCACCATCTACGTTGGGATTAAGGGGTGACGATGCAGTGCAAGCGAAGTATATGAGGTCCTTCCGCGCTGACAGTATTGTCAAAGACTGCGAGGCTATTCGGAAGGCTTTGACTCAGGATTTGCCTGTTGAAAAGCAAAAATGGAGTCTCATGGGCCAGTCTTTTGGCGGATTCTGCATCACTACTTACCTCTCCTTCTTCCCCGAATTCATTCGCGAAGCATTCTTGTTCGGGGGTCTGCCGCCATTGGTTGATGGTCCGGATGAGGTCTACAAGAGGACTTTCAGAAAGATAAAGGAGAGGAATAAGAAATACTACGAAAAGTTTCCTGGCGATGTGGTCATGGTACAAAGAATCTGTAAACTATTGCAAAGATTCGGTGACACGACGGTCAGAGATACGAGCAGTCAAGGTTTCATAACTGCAAGGAGATTCTTGCAAATCGGTATCCTATTCGGAGCGCATGGGGGGGTTGATGCCGTGCATGAGTATGATATACAACCTCTAGTATGTTAGATTGGGCTAATAGTGGGCAGTATTGTACTGAGAGCACATTCCGATCTCGAGTTTGTTGGGCATTTGACTCGACCGACGGTAGCAAAGATTGAGTCGATGCTCCCATACAACGATCACATGATATACGCCATTCTTCACGAAGCCATATACTGTCAGGGGTAAGTCAGCTTGCTTCCTTCGTTCAACCACTGTTAACAACTCTAGCACCGCATCAAATTGGTCCAGTACCCGTATTCTGAAGTCCCCCGAATTTTCCTCGGATTATGCAGTTCCAAAAGAACCATCCGACGACCCAGACGCGCCCATTCTCTTCGTTGGCGAAAATGTCTTCGACTGGATGCTAGATGACTATAGTGAACTCATCAAACTCAAGGCTGTTGGTAATGCTCTTGCCTCGTATACCGACTGGCCCGCCCTCTATGACGAGAAGCAGTTGGCAAAGAACGAAGTCCCGGTTTATGCTGCCGTCTACTTGGATGATATGTACGTCGACTACCATTTTTCCATGGAGACGGCAAGCAAGATCAAGGGAGCGAAAGTTTTCGTGACGAATGCAATGTATCATGATGCTGTGAGGAGTAAAATGGAGGATGTTATGAAGAACATGTTTGCATTGAGGGACGACTGTATCGATTGATTGGCTCAACGTCTAGATCAAGAGGAGTCACAGTGGTCGCGGAGTTGGGACGTGAAGGCAAGACATCTGGATCGGAGCACTTTTCCTACTAGTACAGGGTTTAGAATGGGCGAGCAAGGGTTTGCTGTTCATATTTCCAACGCAAGTCAGGTACTTCCAAGCTGTTTGGTTTTCGTGAATACCTGATCAAAGCCACTGTACTGCGATCAGTCTTGATACACGGCCCGTGGGCAACAGTCGACCGATGTGTACCCTGGTTGCGAAAGAAGCTCGAATCTCGGGTGTCTAGATGATGAAACAACGAGATTTATGGCTGAGCAGTGAATGTGGAAGATGGTCCGCATCTGTGTCTCCATTCTGGCCGATACTCAATTTGACCTTCGAGGCTCAACTGAGCTATATAGACTTCTCCTGCTTAGTATAATACTAAATTTACATCTCGAGGTCTGGCTGGTGTGACTCGAGGTCGAATCTGTTATATCATTTGCCAAGGATAAGGTCAGTTCTCCTGAGATGACCAATTATGTTGACAGAGCAAGCATCCCACGTGGTTTATAAATCTAACAGGCTACCTTACGGGATCAATGTGGTACCGTACCGTAGTAGCCAGCAGAAAATGTTGGTTGGTCGATCCGCCAGATTGAAGCTGTATCCACGTGGGACTGAGAACAGGCTATAAAAGTCAATCGGAAGCTACGTGTACTATGCATAGCTGAGAATCAGATCATCGCAATCAACCAGGTGTCTTCCCCATCCTGGGTCCGATCAGTTCCATCTAATGCAGGTACGCGTTACATCCGCACCGCAAGAAGCAACCACGGTCTCAATGGAAGCAACGAATTCCCTAGATATCTCGGTGCCCGTGAATGACACCAAACACCAACTCGCAACGCATTATGATCAGGGCGTGTATGTCTTGCTCGCAAACGCCCAGAACCCACATCTAAGCCATGTCCCAAGCCTCACTTCTACACTTCTACACCTCACTGCACAGTTCAAACCCTCAAGGCTCGAGCCCCCCACCTCCACAACACACACACACACACACACCCTCTCTCCCAGAAATGTCTCGTTCCAATATCCAGGTCCACTCGCATTTCAGGCCCAAGCGATGATGCGATGCCAGGAGCGAGCCAGGCCTGCTTGCGAAGTGGGCACACTGGGGAGGGGTCCCGAGAGTCCCGAGAGGGCGGTGAACTTACTTGCACAGCCTCACCTCATCTCCGAGAGAGAGACGATTCAGCCAGGGGTGCTCCAACGTACACACGTCGAGGAGAGAAGCATTGCAAGGGCTTCTGTAGATTTCCATTCACGGGTGGTTTTGAACACCACAGCGCGTATGGGTATGTCAGAGGAATTGCATGGGCGCCGCGGCGGCGGACAGATTTGTATTCGTTGCGCAGGTCTTTCATGACGTAGGGAGGCCTGGGACTGGGAGAGAGGTGTAGCTGGAGGTGGGTGGTAAGATACGACAGGTCAATAAAGGGTGCCAGAAAGGGAAAGACAAGGATATACACGTCGGATCTTGACCGATCCAATCGCAGCGACACATCGGGTCGCGCGATCAAAGTGGAAACACTGGCAATCGAACGATGACAGTCTGGCAGGCCAGATCACGCTCATCATCATGAACCTAAACACATCCAGGAAGATGACATGATTACTCATATTTGGTGAATTCCCCTCCCAAGAGCGCGCAAGGATAGCAGAACGGAGGAAGATACGAGCAACCCTCCATTATCTCCCTCCCTCACCGTCCCCAACTCTACTGCTTGCACGCCACTTTCACTTCCCACGCCCGGCTAAAGGACGCGAGAGAAAGTAGACGGAGTGACTGTATAATGGTTGTCGAGATCCAGCTCCACTTTTTGCGCCTACCACCTCTTCCTTTCCACCTTCCCTCATCGTGGAAATGGAAGAGGAAACCTCCAACGACGCTCTGTTATCGTACCTAACCAAACGCCTAGTAGAATCGAGCTGATCGGGAAAATGCAGAAGATACCCTTCGTATAGTAGCGCCCCGCAAGGTATAAGTACATGGTGCAGGCGCGTGGGCGACAGGCACTTTTGCGAAAGAAGTGAAAAAACAGAAGTGTGACTCGCAAAGCATGCTACAGGATACCGAGTGCCTCAGTATCCAAGCGAAGCACGAGTGCAAGCGCAACGAGTGTATTCATGCCGTTGTGTTCCGGGCCAAGGAAAAAGGAGTGAATTGTGTCTATCAGAAGGATCGTAAAGTGTTCGTGTGAGGGCCAGAATCTGGCGGAGTTGCTATGACTGCTTCATACAAGAATAGGCGAAGGCGCTGATTTCCATGAGCATGGAGTCGCTGCGTAGTGGATGACCAATGATGAGAGGGAGAAGTTGAGTTGAATCAGAAATTCATGAATGCTTTCCATAGACGTTCATAGATGGAGCAAGCGACAACCTTAGAAACTGTCGGGATTTCGCACCTATGAGGATTAGAATAATTCGTGACATTAAGAAGAGCTGAGATCTACCTTCAATATCCGTCGTGAGTAATCTTGGTTATCCGCGATGCTACCCGTACTATCTCTTCGAACAAGCTCTGGGTCGAGCCTCGAGTCGTTCATCGAGGAGTTGCTCTTGTGGCCGCCATTGACGAACTGGTTGACAGATGCTTGGCGTTTATATTCTTCCTCCACGTCGCGTCTCCGTTTGTGTCGCAGGAAGAAGAAGACCCCGGCGACAACAGCAGCTATGGCCACGACACCAACTACCACTCCGACTGCGATGCCGACGGTGTTGGGTTTGCTCGAGCTATTGCCTGATGGCGTGACGGGTCCAGATGGTTTATTTGTTGCAGTCACTAAAACGGTGCTGGGCGCAAGTGACGATGTTAATGTCTTGGCTGCTCCGGATCCACTCGATGTGACAGACGCTGGATCCAAGTTCGCAATCTTGTTCCTCGTAGTTCCGGTCAATTCCACCCACCAGAAATTGTTCCCACCACAATTTGCCTTGTCATACCCCGCACATGGCGTGTTGCAACTCGAATTGTCGACCTGGCTGCTCGCTGGGGGTAGGAGATCACCACACCAGCAGTTGGTGCCATCGACCATGCCCAGCACGGGCTTATTCAGTCCGGTGCATACCTTTTGACAGACTCCATCGGTCGTGAATTCATACTGTCCTTGGTCTTCCAATGGTTGCGAAATCGAGAAGCAACCGACTGTTGATAGAGCGCCGACCGGGCCTGTGTATGTTGCTGAAGGTATGATGCCGTTAGGAACGGTCGGTGAGGGATCCGGTGTTGCAGACACAAGGTGGAGGAAATATGAGGCCGCGAGGGCGAATTTAAATGTGTCGGAGAGCATGGTGATGGTTGTTGGAGCAGCGGCGGACGTTCTGCGATGTTGAAGTCAGTGCCAGATCTTGATGCTCAGCGGCTGTGTTTCTCGTCTACCGAAGGCTATTGGATCTCCACTGTCCGCGTGGTCACTCCCAATTCCTCAAAGGGTGATGGTGTTGGTTGTGCGACGGGAAGCGGTAGACGCCGGGCAGTGTCTCGTGGGCGTACTGCTGGCGGCAAGCAACAATGGAGCAGATGTTTGGGAGATGATGATGATGATGATGATGATGATGATGTTATGGTCAAGTTTGCTAGAAGCTGATGGCGAGATGAAGGTGAAACGGGGTCGTAGTCTGTTGACCCGGGATGTTTCGAAAGTTGGAATGTCCACCAGGGAGAGTCGGTAAGCGACCGTGGGTGAGCGGGACTCTGCGTGCAGTCAAAGATGAAGCTGGAGTAAACGAATGAGGTTGGGATGAAGTGTGGTATGGCCTGGGTGAGGTCGTGTTGTGTCGGTCAAGGGAGAGAATTGCTGAGACCTTCCCGGGTCTTGGCTTGAGAGAGGAGAAGACAGTGGATCACAGCACAGATCATCAGGCACAAGTAATTTCAATTCGGGGTGCTAGATCGAATAGGGGTGGGCGTATATACACTCCACTGGGATCAACACGTACGCGGCGAGGACAAAGCCTCTGACAAAGAGATTGCTCGACGACTTCTGAACCGGCTGGTGCAAGATGCATTCCCTTGATCCCATCCCATCCCATCCCATCCCATTCCATCCCATTCCAGCACTGTTCTCGCTACAAATGCCCATGGCTGCCCATCGCGACGCATGCCTTCGTCGAGCCTCCTGTGCCTCATTGGTCGTCTGTCCCGGTCCCAAAGGATGCCGGGTGCGCCGACTCAATACTCTGCTAGTGTCCTTTGGGCAGTGACATCCATGCGCTTGACCCTGCGACAGACTCCGGCTGAGGCTCGTGTCGTGCTGGGAGCCTGGGACGCGTCCATCCACCATTGTCGGGGCCTCTCGCTGCTGGTTTGCTATAAGCCGCTGTGATCTTCCGCGCGTGTTTTGTTTGCACTTTGCACGTCCACGTCTGCCCAACTCTGAAGGCCTTTGTTTTTGCTCGGCATCTAGAAACGGGCCAAGCATCGAGTCCAGCTGCGACGTCTTGTTCAATTGCATTTGATTTTGCGCTCGCTACTCTTCCTGTGCCTCTCCTTCTCCTGGATAGCTCTCGTCTGACGCGTCCTTGTTGTCGTTGCTACTAGTACCTACAAACGTCTCAACCATGGTTCGCTTCCCGTCCCTACTGTCAGGTACCACTCGCGGGACATGCCGTGACAGTTTGACGTTTTGGAATTTGGATGCGAACTCCAACATCACATCATCGTAGGCTTCTGGCAGTGCATCGGTCTCACATTGCCTTACTTGTTACCCTGGCCAGCCGTGACCATTCCAGTTGTACTACACCGTGACCGTGATCTTACTGAGTGTCGGCTTGATCAGGTGATGGATGGCTTGACAGAAGCGAGGCAAAGGAACAATGAGATGATAGAACCCATAGAGAGTACATGCTAGATCGACTTCGTCGCTCTGTTTCATTACCAAACACCGACACTTTGACAGGATTTGCTGGTCCACGCTGGCCATATGACGGCTGCCTACTGACAGAGTTTGCGGCAGAAAATGGGAGCTCAAGATTTTGCATCCAGCAGCTGCCACTGCTGAGATGTATCGGGCTGACCTTGCCAAGATGCTCTTGGTCAAAAATTGAAGGCAATCCATCACGAGGTCGGAGGCGTTAAATGTAGGTGAAGTGCCTTTCACAGCTTCTTCTTGTCCTTCTCTGCCTGCATTACCTCTGCGCAGTATCAAGTGAAAATCACGCATTTCGTGGCAGCCGAACCTTTGCAAAGCTTTCAACACCACATGGGCCCGACTTCTGGTCGAAAATGATCGATTGTCAAGGGCATCACGATGATTGTGCAGAGGAAAGGCAAGTTGCAGCATTACTTGATCTCGTACAGTAATCATGATCATGTGAGTTCCTTCCATTCGCACTACTAGGTGGTCGATAAGTCTCTGAATACTGACGCGTATATGCCCGACTCAGCGACTTCCATGATTGAAAGATATTCCTTTTTGGGACCGGATGCGATTTTGGTCAAGGTGTGGTTTGTCATTGATACACCAATGGCGTGTCGGAGAGGTATATGAACGATGATTTGGTTGGGACTTGCCTTGAGGCATTTGAGTGAGTAAACATCGCTGCAAGACTAGAGTGATAGTATTGCTGGAGGTGGATGTGTCGCAGGAAATGTTGGAACATCGTCAAGTCTACATGTTCGAGAATAATCATGTTGGACTTCGATTCGATGTTGTTGAATGGAAGGCTTTGGTGAAGTATATGGAAGCATGGCAAAGCATCCATTCCATGACTTTGGACGGTTGTCTTTCTGGTCCGATTTCGATGGTGACGAGAATGGCATCTATGAGATCCCCTCTGAGTTTCGGCCAGTAGTTCTGTAAACTCTGATGTTTTCACTTCCTTGACTTATGGCGGAGGAGAGCAGGATTTGTTCTCCATGGTGTTGGAGATGCGCGGCGTGGAGCCAGGAAGACCGGAACTTGAAGTGATGGCCAGTCGCATGAAATATCGAGAACAGTTGAACTTCAATGCGGTGTTGTAGAATCTGTGTTACCTGATGTCAATCCACAGTAATGGCGCCATACTAGTATTGACCGCTTTAGAAATGAAAGTCTCTTAGCCGTTCTTCGTCATTCCGGACAAATCTGGCCTGCATACCCAGCATATTCCAAACAACTAGTGCCTACAGAGCCTCGTCGACGACCTCGGGAGTCATATTGTGAGTCTTGGTCTCGACTTCATGAATGGATTCAAAGCCTTGCAAGAGTCCTTGATTCGGAAGCTTAGAGGTGCTTTCATGACGGTGAACGGTGTTTGGATGAGTCCGATCTCGATAGTAACTAGGCTCTGAGTACTTGCTTCAAGTGAAGCACCAGTAATAGACTCCGATTACGAAGTGTCAGTAAGCTCAAAAGTCCTGGGTATCAGTTCAGAGCCACTAATTCATAGATGAACATAATCACAGCAGGTCCAGTGCGCAGACGCAACAGCACCTCAAAAATCACTACACCCAAAGACTAACAGGACAACACTTACCCGGCTATTATAATGCTAGACTTATTAGCCAATAAGATACTGTGCATGTCGCTAGGCTTTATCTTCCGAAATTCAAAGCCCACACAAATTACCTTCCATAAGCAGCAATCAGACTCCACCGGCACTCACCACAATGCTGCATCTGACCGAAACAACAAGGGCAACAATTCTCTCCCTCTACCGCCGACACACGATTCGCAATGTGCGCGCAATCCTAGCGATCCTCTCCATCCATAACCCTTCTTTAGCCGCATACCCCCACAACGACGACTCCAGCAACTACGAGACAGAACACATGGAAGACTGGCTCTCACCGGTCCAGTACAGGAAGGTGGTGGCAGCGGCTGGTCTTACCAGGAAAGTGAGGGATAGAGTGCCAAGCGACAAGGAAAAGATCATCGAAATGCTGCAACAAGCAAGGTGCAGGGATTATATCGATGAGGCATTGACAAGGGAGGAGGTGAAGATGTTGAGGAATATGGGCGTTCAGACGTTGGGGAACTTTGAGGGGAGGGGTAGTGCGGTTGGGTTCGGGGAAAAGGATTTGGACACTCAGACGGAGGAATCGGGGCTTCGGACTCCTATGTTTGACGAGTAGAACCTTGCGATTGAAGCAGGTCTGAGCAGGACTCTTCCGAAAGCGATACTACAGCTGAGTGAAGTCCAAATACAAAAACTTGAACTGAGCACGCTTCGAAGGAAGATCCTTCACTCTCTAATTGGAGTTTCTCCAACTGGAGATGATCCTGTTTCTCTGCTTAAAGATACTTCAGGAGAAATGGACAAATGAATGGGATGGACCATTTCGTTTCGATTCAGTGGCTGCACTTTCAGTCGTCTCTCACATACGCGGACTAATCCACGAACGAAATCACGAC
This sequence comes from Venturia effusa, assembly GCA_007735645.1. Classification (NCBI taxonomy): domain Eukaryota; kingdom Fungi; phylum Ascomycota; class Dothideomycetes; order Venturiales; family Venturiaceae; genus Venturia; species Venturia effusa. The sequence continues at coordinate 287,239 of CP042190.1, read as the reverse complement.
GTGGATGAAGATATCTTGAGCAGGTATTCGTTAGAATTGGATTTGGTGCAGAACGGACAGAAAAAGGTCTTCATTCACATACCCCGGGACGTAAAAATCAGGCTGGCACTGAACTGCCAGTTTGTGCCAGGAGGGGGTTCAACGCAGCCTCAGTAGTGCTGCTCTTCAACCGAGCTTATCCCCAAGCCCCCCTTGCTCCATCTCTCAAGTCGCATACCGGAAGTGAGGATGATCGTCTCCGAGATTGTCTGCATCCTCTCCCTCCAACCTCCAATCTCTCTCTCCTCTATCTCTTTTCTTATTCTCAGCCCGGGCACCAAAGAATAGAACAGTACATGCTGAAGCACATATCCACAGCAAGCCGAGTGTCGTTCCATACCCGGTCTTATAGAACGGCTTCTCGACGGCCAGGAAGACATTGCTAGCAACGAGGCCTCCCGCATTTCCGAATCCAATTTGCATGGCACTGGAGACAGATCGCTTATAGTGTCCAGACATACAGTTCGAGATCCAAGCGATACACACAGGCTGAGTTATGTAGGTGCCTGAAACGATGAGGAAGCAAGCAAAGTACTTGACGCCAACGGACAGGCCTTTCTGCTCCAGGAGTACGAGATAGCCGACGCTAGCAACTATCACTCCAAACAGAGTGAATGCGTAACGATGGCGGATTCGGTCTGTTACCCATGCTGTGATAAGTGCACACACGGTGGCGACGATAAAGACAGGTATACTTCGTACTTGGGCGTCGATGGCCTTGAAACCCATCTCATTAAGAATCGTCGGGATGAAGAAGGATGTAGCGTATCCAGAATTGACCACGCCGAAGTACCTAGCAGAAACTTCGTCAGACTACAGCCTAAGAGGTGACTAGTAGGCTTACATGAAGACCCCACAATATACTTTCCAATCACTAAAGATTCGCTTCGCCGACCGTTTGTCGAGACGGCTCATATTCGCCTCTCCAGCATCGCTTGCTAGTCTGGTTACTAAGAGGGCACGCTCTTCCTTATTCAGAAACTTGGCTTGATGTGGCCAGTCAGCGATGAAAAAGAATGAGACTATGCCAATGGCTATTGTCATCAGGCCCTCGATGATGAAGATCCTGCAGAAACAATCAGCTTACAGAGCATTTTCCCAGGCTCTTTCGTCAAAACTCTTACCATCTCCAGGCTTTGTAACCTCGGATCCCGTCCATGTGTGCGATTCCATAGGCAAGTAGACCACCGATTGCTCCAGCAATAATGCTGGCTGAGAAGAAAACATTGAAACGTCGCTGAAGTTCGTACCGTTTATAGTACATGCTTATAAGATAGACACATCCAGGGAAGAAGCCTGCCTCAAATAGGCCTATCAGAAATCTCATTGCCACGAGGCCTCCGAAGTTTTTTACCAATCCTTGTCCTACAGTTGCGATACCTGTTCAACCGTAAGAAATTGCCAAATGGTGGAGGGAGGGCCTTTTCGTACCCCAGCCAACCATGATGGCGCTCAAGTAGGCTGACGGTGCCACTCTTTTTATGATGATATTCGAAGGCACCTCGAACAGGATGTAAGGAATAAAGAAGACGAATAGAGCGATGTTGTAGTCGTTGCCTTTCATCTTCAAATCCTTCTCCAGACCTTGGATTTTGGCATTGCCTAGCAACCACATTTAGCTAATGATGACCGGCATCTGACAGGAAGTAAGATACAAACCGATATTTGTACGGTCAAGAAAAGCCATAAGGAAAAGAAGAGTAAGCATCGGAATGAGGTGCAAGTCAACCTTTCGCATCAACTTCTTCTCTGCGGGTGAATCAATGGAAGGATGATCCCCACCAGCAGCAGCAGCGGCGGCGGCCTTCTCATTGCTGGCGATGTTTTCCAATCCAATGGTCCCATGCTTATGTACTTCCATGGTGAAGTCAAAGGCCGAAGCGCGAGAAGGGTGGGTCTCGGGAGTAGAAGACGGAGGACGACTCTTTTCTCGAAAGTGCTGAAAGACAATCACCCAGTACTTGCCGGTGTTCAGCACTGGAACGTCTGAATAGATTGCCTCGGGAAGGCGACCTCGTAGTGCGCAACTCAGCACTCAATTGGGTGCGGTTCCGAGCTGCCAACAAATGGCAAAAGAGACGGTCGTCCTCTGCGGCGAAGTGGAACATACTCGCAGGAGTGCGTGACTTCAAATGCCACTGGGATGCGCCGTTGAGATTGCAAATGCGGGATGACAATGCGATTTCGGAAGTTTGTCAAGAGGGGTAGTGCTGAATAACGGAGATCGATACCCTGCCGTTGATCCAACGCATGGAGATGCATCTGATAGGCCGAGGATGTTACCCCGGAATGTTCTCCAGATCTCGTGAGGCTCGGAACGTACAGGGGGGTAAGCGATATACATCATATTGCCACCCCGGTTTTGAGTTATATACTTCATATAAGCGCTATACTACGGGATCTTAAGTATTTATATAGTTTATAGTATAATATAGCTTAATAGGGAAAACTTAATTTATATAAATATCTATATATAAAGATTTTTAGTATTATAGCTAGTAACTACTAATAAAACCCTATTACTACCCCCCCCTCTTCTATTACTTAATACTTAGTATAAGCCCCCTTAGCCTTAATAACGGCCTTAATCCTCTTTAGTATCGATAAAATAAGGTTCCTTTAGCGGTCTATACTATATATATCCTTCTATTATAAGTTATAAAACTTAAAAATCTTATTACGGGTATTAGGGTAAGGAAACTATAAAGAGAGACGTCTCTTTAACTTAGCCTAATAATACTTAATCTAATTAAGATCTAGTAAGTTTAGTAGATAAGGGTATACCTAGATATTATTATTAAGGCGCTATTATACGGCTATACTACGGTAAGCTAGGGTATTATTCTTAAGGACTAATATATAGCCGTAAATCTCTATTATCTTAGACTTCTTAGTATAGAATAGCTAGAGGTAGTACTCTAGGATAAACTCTATATAAACTATTAAGTTTACTTTATATTTTAGTAGTATAGATAGAAGATCCGTATAGTAATTACTATATATTACTACCTAAAATATTACTAAGTAACGGCTAGAATAATAACTACTCTAAATATAGTCTAGATAGTATTCTTCTCTAGGCCTCTATAGAACCCTATCTTAAACTATCTTAGGGTTATTATCTACGGATATCTCGTCCGTTTAAATAACCCTAGTATACTTAGGTATACCCTAGTATCTATAGCTAAGTACTATAATATATCTTAGATCTTATTATCTTAATATAAGTATTTCTTTTCGGCGTAGAATATACTTTTTAAAGCTAAGTTAGTCTTTAAGGACCCTCTTAATCTATAAGGTATAGTAGTTAGGTAAGTTTAGAGTAGAGAGAGAGAATAGTAAGTATATACCTACTATCTAGTCTATATAATAAGTAGTAAAGTACGGGTAATCTCCGTATAACTTATACGGCGATTTAAGGCTCCTATAGTAATAAAGAGATATAGTTAGTTAAGCTTATTAATATTAGTATAGTTGGCTCTACGGCGGCTAGATCTAGTACGCTTTAAGAGTATACTAAACTCCTTAAAAGTACGGTATATATTAGATATAGTACCCTAGTTAATACCGAGAACCTCTATAATATTCTTTTAAGTAGTAATAGTAAGATAGTATAGGGTAAGTACTATAAGGCGTTAATCTTTTAATAAGTCTAAGTACGAGATAATAGGATCTTAGCTATTAAACTTAAGCTATTACTAGAATAAGGAATTCTTATTAAAGTAGAAGATATTATTAACGAGATTTATAACCTAAGCCTTTCTTTTACGTAGTAAGTTACTTAATAGCTTACGGAGGGTACTAAGTTCTTAGATATCTTATAGCTCCTCTATAGTCTTAAAAGTAGAGGAGCTACTACTACTTAATTAAGAGCGAAGAGTAGGCTTTTCTAGTATAGATAGCTATAGTAACGTACGCCTTAAGCGTAGTAATAGCCGTACTATATTAGGATTAAGATCCTAAAGAGGAGTTCTTATAAAAGGTAGTAAACCTAAGCGTAGTAAGTTATAAGTAGCTATAAGTAATAAAGATTAAATAAAGATTAATAAATATAAAGTACTAAAAGAGAGAGATAGATAGATAGTAATAGAGAGCCTTAAGTACTAAGGTTAAAAGAGAGTCTTAAACCGATCTTACGATTATCGAGATCCTCGCTAGAATACCGAGGGAACTATATATATTACCGAGATAACTAATAAGGAACCTAGTTATATCCTAGTTATAAACCTAGTAATACTATAGCTATCGAGATATAGCTAAGCCGGCAGTGGAGATATAAGATGTGTAGTCGGATCGACATGATGTATATTGCTGACCACTCTGTACTACTCGCAGAGGTGCATATCAACCACTTCATTCCTATTTATTCAGCTTTCAAGCACATAATACTCGGTCGAACAGAGGGAGTTTTGTCTAGATACAATCCATTGCTAATGTTTTTAGGAGACAGTACTAGTACTAACACTGGCGAAGGGAGAAAAATCACGTGGCACAAGATCAATGGTCTAAGTACTAGCTACTCCGTATCATCTCATATTTATGACTCCCTTGTTGGGATGAGACCGTGGCATACTTTCGGCGGAGGCATGGAATGGGTCATCAAGCATCAAAAAAACGAACAGCCGGAAAGTCGACTATCATGACAACCGTCAAAATCGCAGAATCGTCCAAGCTAACAACAGGTGACCAGAGTCAAATTGCTCGGAGATGCCACCGCCAAAACCACACGCGGGCAGGACATGTTCTTGTTCATTGTTCCCTAACACCTCGAACAACTTCCTTCATACATCTATCTACATTGCTACAATTGTCACACATATCAGAACTCCAAGACACCAACCAAATCTATTAATACGTCCTCTACCAGTCTTTCTCTCCGATGACACAATCCCCTCATCTTGGTTCGGCAAAGATGTGGGGGATGTAGACCAAGTCATGCTTTCTCTGGGAAGTACCGTTCTCGCTAACATCAAATGCTTTACCATACGTTGTGGAAATTCACTGACGGCTCGCACTGTCCTGGATGTAATCCGAGTTGTCTCATTGAGGAACAGAACCGTCGGAAGCCTGTTTGATGGTGATGGCGCGGGAACGTTCAATGCGGAAGACATGTTCTGTTTCAAAGCCGTGATATTTGGGAAAGATGAATGCTCCGTTTTTGTGACGAGATCTAGGCTTTGTGTGAAGTTGTTGATGGGATCAGCGCTTGAGGACGGTAGTTCACCTTGCAAGTATGTTGTCGACGAATTCACAGCCGTTTCCCATTTCGTTGGCATCATGATTGTCGGCACAGACGAGACCCAAGCCATCGTGCTGGTTGTAGTAGCGGGGAAGTTGTTGTCCAGATTTTCCCTTGTCCAGTCGTCAGAATTCACCGTTGAATTAGCTGGCGCGGCTGTAGACGAGGACTATGAAGAAGATGATTAAGCTCTAGTGCGATGAAGTACCAACAAAACCAGGTCCACTCACTTTCTCTCCCCTTTCAGAGTCCGTTACGAGCTGCAACGACGATGAAGGCAACATGGAAGCCGACGACATTGGCAAGCCGAATGATTGATGTCCTGTAGACTCCACCCTCTGACCAGGTAGCACAGTCATCTTGCCATTGACAGTAGACGTAGTTCCAGGATATAGCGTCATTGTTGCCGCCAAGGTTGTGATAATCGTGGCGGTGGATTTCATTAAGCGGCCCTCGGACACAGTGAATACTGCAGTCAATGATTCCAGTGTGAAATAAGGGATGATCGTTGTCAACGTCGTTGTGCGACGTTGGTTCTCTATGCTTGTCAAGACGTCTTGAAAGATTGGTTCTTGAGGCTTAGCGAAGGCGGAGTTGAGAAGCAAAGGTGCTGTCATGAGCAGATGCAGTGGTCGTGACAGCATCATATTATCGTAATCTTACAGTGGTTCGAAAAGAGTGCACTGAAGGTTTAGGTTCGATGAACATGTATATACAGCACAAAGATGTTGAGGGTATTTGTGTGTCTATATAAAGTTCATACCACCAGAAACGCGTTTACCATCGGCCCTTGCTCTTTTGATCATGATGAAAACAGGTGAACGGCTCATCTAACCTTTTGCATTGTAACAAGATGCTTGTGAAGTTTGCAAAAAAGGAAGCCGAAGACGAAGGGTAAGTAAGGAAGGACATGAACGTTTACAAGTTGAAGGCCTAGATGTGATCAGCATCCATGGACAGCGAATGCGCATCGACGATGTGTATCGTTCGTGTGTCCGAAGAGGCGAGCGTGGGAGCATAGCTGATGCTAGTATGACCAGGACCAGATCTGTAGCTGAGCTGTGGGCAACAGGAGGGTCTTGTGCAGCAAGGACTCGGAGTCTTGACAAGTTGATGGGAGGTAGTCGTAAGATTACGGCTACAACGGAAGTTTTCAAACGCGCGAATTGGCGGCGACATGTGCCTGAGACGGCGGCCTCATGTCTGCTCAGAACAGACAGACCCGGCCATGCACCGCCGCGGTTGAGGAAGATGTGCAGTGGTTCGTATCGGAATCGACTGTTGTTGTTCTTGGTTGTGGTTGTGGTTGTGCTTGGAGACTGATACTGCCTACTGATACTGATACTCGGTAGAAGAACCAACCAGTGGCCAAGGGTCGAGTACCGTACCGTATCGTATTTCTTTGGACCACCTTGTTTCTGACAAGTAGCGAATGGGACGAGATCATCCTCAATCACATTCACGCCCACGCGCCCCTTGTCGTATTTCACATTGGACAGCCATGTTCTGAACTGCCAGCAACAACTCCTTCAGTCCTTCCATTGCCTCCGCCCTCACAACCCGCTCCTTCGCCGCCTCAAGCCCGCACCGCAAGAGATCCTCAGCTCGACTCCGCTCCGCTCTCAGCGCTGTGCCTGCTCGACCACCCAAGACACCACCTAAGACACGTCTGGGGGAACACGCCAGCTCATTGAACTCCCATCTACACCACCTCCGCCGACTACGAGCACCACGTCGCCACTAGCTATCCTTCGCATGCGTTCGGTCGACCCTCAAATCAGCGCCTGTTCCGCGAAGCAGCTCCTTTGAGGTCAGCCGGTCTGCAGGAGTACGTCTTCAAATATATACTATCCATCTTCGGTAATGCAACTCCATCCATCATGGCTCAAAACTGGAGGGGGCCCAGGCTTCAGCTCTAGTTCTTCTCCACTAAGCCAACTATGACGATGCACATCTTGACTGACAGTAGCACGATAGAATCTGTCTGCTTAGTTCACACCATTTTTATCATCATCCTCGATCTCTTGACATAAATGGCAACCATGAATACGCCTGGCAACCGCAACAGTACGCCTGTTGAAAACTCGGGCTCTATGCTCCGACCTCCCACCTCCCGTCAGATCGGGGGAGGCCACCATCTTCGGGCCTCCGCCGACATGGGTGCCTTTTCAGCTTCACTCTCAGCTCGCGGCCTGCGTCCTGCCTCAGAAGTCATTTTCAACCAGTCACAAATCGGGCACGGTCAAGGCAATGGCGACGACATGGACCAGGCTACCAAGCAGTGGCTGGCAGATATTGATGAGTATGAATCTACACTGGAAGAGATGGCCACAGCTACACTTGATCAGGACTTCAAAGATGAGCTGAGCGCGATTGAGCAGTGGTTTCGTGTCTTGAGCGAGTCCGAAAGGACTTCCGCCCTGTACGCACTGCTACAGCAAGCGACTCAAATGCAAATCAGGTTCTTCATTCAAGTCCTTCAAGAAATGGCCAAGAATCATCCCATGGCTAGTGTTCTCTCGCCTGCTCAGTTCGCGCCAAAAGGTGAGGGCAGATCCGCTATGCTTCATGCATGCGGCCACTGATGTTCTCAAAGACTCAGTGTCTCAGCCGTTCGATAATGTAATGAATAAGCTGACGATCCCAGGATCTCGAAACTCGATGGGTGGCACTGGGCGTCCTCCACCGTCACCAGGAGCACCGGGAGGAAACAAGCGATTGTCACAGCTGGACCCAGCGGTCATAAATCAGATGTTCCCAGATGCAGCAGCAGCAATTGCAAAAGAGAGGGAGAAGTTCACGCAACAGACGGGCATGGCTCCGTCCACTCGTAACAGCATCATTGGAGATCGGACCTCCTACATTGCTCCTACAATATCCGCTCCAGACGAGCAGAAGATCAACATGCCCCAACCGCCCGGCTCCCCCTTTGCGCAACGCGGAACCGAGTCCCAACAGCCGCCTATTGCTAGACCAAAATCTTCTTCCGGTCAGCCACCCATGGGCCAGTTTACACAACCTCCTCCTTCGGCTGGCCTGCGCTCACCACGTCCTATGGGGCTCGCTGGAGATGGGAATATCCAAAGCACTACACTTAATGCTCCGCAAGACCTGAACAATGGCCTTCCCATGCTTACTCCGATTGGTAATTGGGCTTCGGCTGTCAACACCCCAATGGTCGGCAGCTTCCCACTTCAAACTGCCAACCAGGCCGATCAAGTCGCAAACGCAACCGCCATGAAGCTTGCTGCTCTTTCTACCGTGAACAACCGAATTCAGTTCGACGATGTGCGCAAGTACCGCAGAGCGCGCTCGTCAGAAGGTAATGGTGGTCAAAGCTCCCCAGGCATGCCAGCTGCCAGTTTCATCATGACCAACGAACACGGTCAGATGCTCACACCTCAACAAGCTGGGGCTCTGCAAGCACAGCAATTGGCTGCGATGAACGGACGCCGATCTCGACCGAATTCTCCGGGTCTGATGGTTCCTGGTATGGGAGGGATGGCTATGCCGGGCATGCAGAACAATGGCTTCCTCGCAGCATACGACCCGCAAAATGCGGCTCTTCTGCAGGGTATGAATGCGCTAAATCTGGCCCAATTGGGCATGGGCGGTGGTCACGAGGGCTATCTGTCCGACCATGGCGACATGCAGCGTGGTCGTTCACCGCGTGGTCGACGTGGCAGTTCGAAACCACCAGAAGATCCCACCGACCCTTCATTGCTGCAGGATATTCCAGCATGGCTTCGCAGCTTGCGTCTTCACAAGTACACTGACAACCTCAAAGATATGTCCTGGAAGGACCTGATCGAGCTAGACGATGAAGGTTTGGAGAAGCGCGGCGTCAATGCGTTGGGCGCTAGGCGAAAGATGTTGAAGGTATCTCGCTCTCTCCGATGCCCTGCTAGATTTATACGCTAACCTTCGAACAGGTTTTCGAGCAAGTCAAAGAAGCTCAAGGTGAAGGCAAGGTTTGAAATCTTCACAGCAGAAGGTCGCACGTTCCCAAACACGAGAGAACAAGCCGGCGAGGAGGAAAAGCGCGTTTGAGGTCACCACGTTCCGTTGGTGTCATCGTCAACTTGCACGGCTGTGTTGGCTATGGTGGTTATGTTTTGCATATTCTGGGCGTCTGTCTCCTCAATGAGATCAAGGGTATCATGCTTCGTATGGTGGCTTTGACCTGTGTGTCCAGTGGTCTTGGCGGTCTTGTTCGGTCTTCAAGTGGGGTGGGGTCTAGTTTTTAGCGCTCCTTAATAAAGTGTACGGCCCTCGAGCCCGGTTCGTCTCTCTCTCTCTCTCTCTCTCTCTGTACCCTGAAGATGTAATGCGGAACAGAGATTACTGCTTTGTTGTAAGAGTCTGGGACTCTTCAGCAATTTGGGTTGCGTTGGGAACAGCAGTCCCAAGTTATCGTAAATCTCCTATACGACGTGTGAAGGTGAGGAGTGTGGAAGTGGGTCCCAGCCCACAATGTGGCCTTTCAGGGGGAGAGCTTGGATACGATGTTCTACTCCCTAAACCCTTTGACCGCGTTGAATATGTCACGCATACTCGGTGATCTGTTCCTCTATCGCCGATCATTGCTTCTTTCTGAATGAGGAAGTGGATTCTGCCGAATGATTTCTTGAAGTGTCCTCTCTTTTCATCTTTCCCAGAGCTCGTCTTGTCTTGATCTTGCCCAGGGATCTTCAAGTTCATCACCACGTACCAGTAGTCCTTTTCCATCTTCGTTGTTCTCATCATGCTGCTCTACCGGTACCGTGCCTGGTGTTACCTCTGGATTACGAACTATCTCCTCTCCCAGCACAGGACCTTGAGGTCGATACTCCACTTTCTCCCTCTGCTTCGGCCCCGGCCTTTTTCGTCGCCCTGGTCTGCCCAAACCCCCATCCTCGTTCCTCTTCTTATTCCCTGCTGCTATACGCAGATCCAACCAATCCCGCCCCTCTTCGTCTACGAGTTCTTGTTCTGAAAACCATTTCCAGGGTCTCTCCCCGGCGAGGCGATAGCGCCACAACACTCCGAACGGCGTCTCATCATACTCCCTGGCGACGATGATGAAGGACTCGCACAAGGACATGGTGATGAGGACGGGGTTGCGTCGGCCAGGATAGAAGGGGTATTCGCGTTGGAGGGAGGCGAGGTTGAGATAGACTCTTTGGCCTTCGCTGAAGGGAGATGGTGGATGTGGATCGGCTGCTTCATTTGAGGTTGGATCAGGGGATGACGAGTGTGGTGGCGAATGTGGTTCTTCTGGCTCGATTGTAGGATGTTGTGCCGAGGATGTTGTGGGTGCGAGTTTTCTGCTCACTACAGGCTCTCGTTGGTCTTTTGATGGTACATGTTGCAAGGGGGCAGGATCGTCATACTCTTCTGGGAGAAAAGGAATTGCTGAATGAGAATCTCGTGACTCTCCCGCAGGTCGCCGTGTCCTTTGTCGTTGGGATGTCCGTAGAGCATTTTGCGGTACTGCAAGACCCTTGGACTCCTCTGAGTGATTGACATACGCGGAGGGAGGTGAAGGGAAGCTCCCCCCTTGTCGAACTCTTTGCCGTTTTGGGGCTGTTTGGTCATGCAATATTGAAGAAGCTTTGCGTCTTTTCGGAGCTGGTGGGTTTTGCGACGAGCCAGGGGAGTTGGATATGATGGGACCTGATCTTGCGGGTTGTTTTGATGATGGGATTAGTCCTCTCAGATGGGTGTCTTGTCTTTCTGAAGCCACTGAATTGTGTGATGAGGCTGCTGCATTCGTGGCTGGAGGATTCTCGTGTCTCAGTTGAGGCAGTGATGGTTTGCGACGGACTGGCCGTTTTCTCTGATCTCTAGGAGGGGATGGAGGTGTTCTTTGGTCTCGTAACAGAGCTCGGAATGGATTCATGTCTTGGGAGGGCGGTTGGGACATCATGCAGCATTCGCATTCTCTCCGACGTCTAGAGGCCCCGAGCAGCGACGCTGTTTTACACAATCTTTGAGCTGTAGATTTCACAAAGAACCTGAAAGTTCGACAATAGCATTGCTTCGCTGCCCCTGTGAATATAGCCTTGATCATTTTTTGGGTAGCTCGTCGCATTGTCGTCGCATTGTCGTTTTTGGGCACGTTAACCGCCTGACGAACCTGGAATTCTCAGTTGACTGTAGACCTTTACTCCTGAGATGGTCGCGCGTGTCCAATGGCACAAATATTAAGACGAGTTTATCAGACTTTGACGTTACATTTTGAGGCTGTCGCATGGGGGAGCAAGATGACAGGGAATGAACTCTGCGATTAAATGTTTACACAGCGTCAGTGAAGCGTGCAAGTTGGAAAGCGTGTCCGTCAATTCCATCCCGCGGAATGCATCTCATATGTCCGGCTGCAGTCTTGAGGATCGAAATATCGAAGCTTGCAAATGGCGAGTGAAGTCAGTGCTTACGCTCCTCTTGCTCATCCCTGTTCAGCGAATGGGTTCCTTATGCACTGACGATGTTATGATTGTTATGGCTGAGAGTCTTGCAGCATAGTACAGAAAGAGTCTCCCATTGAACTTTATTACTTTCCATCTGAGGGCGCAACATGCCAACCTTCCCAAAGCAATCGACATCTCAATTGGAGTCCACTTCCTCATCAGGGAAACCTGCGCAATCGGCATAATCAAGTGCTCCCAAGGCTGCGCGAATCCTTGCAATTTTCCGACCTTCTCTTTTGAATCTCAAAGGAAGAAGCTGGTGCCAGACGGAGACTTCAAGCGGATGCTTCGAATCATCAAACATACTGGGGAGACCTTGAGTGGCGTCGGGGTCCGTCTTTCGACTGTTCTTATCGACCACGACGATCTTGATGGGGGCGTCAAAGGCCATGCAAGGTCCCAGCCAGTACTTTGACGTTGGAAAGACTTGGGAAAGATGATGGAGGAAGGGATCGTGGCCGTCGGTCGATGTTTCTCGTACCGAACTGGGACACACTTCCAAATGGACGTTTTTCAGGACAGGAAGACGAGAAGCGATGGAATAGAAGGCCTGGCGGCTGCCGTAGACCTCGAATCTGCTGAGAAGCATGGGTACTTTGACGCTGTGAATGTTGGATCGGGCCGTCTCACTGAGTCCAGCTAGAAACCGGTCCATCAGGAACCATGAGTCGCAGACCTTGTCGTGCAGAGTTTCGTAGGTTCTGTTGGGATCTGTAGAGAAGGTTCGATGCCGATAGAGGCATGGCAGTGCTTCTTGGTAGACGTGATGATTGGCCCGAAGGAGAGCTGGGGAAAGTGGTTTGTTGTTGTCGAGAAGATAGAAGCTCCTCGCGTTACAGGCACAATCGCTGTCCCAGTCATGAGAGACAGCTGTGCGGTGTATATTTCCCAGCTGAGAGGAACACATGCGAGAGACTGTTGTGATGGTGTCGTTCCTCGGCAATGGGGCGAGCAGCAACTCCCAGATGTGAAGACGAAGCTCGGCCGGCAGTAAGAGTAATGGAGAAGCCATTGAGACGGGATAGGTTGTGCGGGACGCTGATGGATGTTCAAATAATGAGAACCCAAGGCTCGAATGCGGCCTCATCCTCCGCTCGACCTCCGAAGGTGGCGCATCTGTGGCGTATGTCGAGTCTCAAAATTTTGGGCAAGACGATTCGACAAAACACCAAGAGAAGATTATGCGTCGCGCGCATCGACTGGGGGTGAGGCCAGTCGCCGGAAACATCCATAGCTACGCTGACTGTATCTAGGCCACATCCACGCAAAACATCTGCCTTTTTTGCGCCTCTCGCTGTCGACCTGACCCTCCAACTTCCGTACCTGCACGACCAACTACCTCGCAACGGACCAACCTCCATAGACGACATCGTTCCAAACCCGCTGCAAGTCAAATCGAGCTTTCAGATACGCAGGAGCAAGTGATAGCACGGCTTGGCCAAGCAGTCTCCCAGCATGGACCACGACATCCGCCCTCCTCCCTGACACAGTCTTCGAGACTCAGACCGACTGCGACAGACCTAGGACACCACCCTATATCTTGGCCGGTACATGCAAGCCAGCGCCGCAATCATCAGGTGGGCTCACCAGGACGAAGTGGAACTTTTGGCCGGCCTGCAGCTTTTGGCAGACCTGCTCCGCTAGACCAACTGAATCAGCAACCTCCATTGAAAGACAGTGTTGGAACCGGAACCCCGGCACCTCCAACCCCCAGAAGCTCTGCCTCACCGCTGGACAGTCGAGCTCTGCTTGGCCTCGACGATGTTCCACCTCCAACACGACAGCAACATAGACCTCCGAGGTGGCAGCAGGGAAATCGTGGTTCAGCTCCTCACAACGCGAGACACACTGCATCTCGTAGCCCAAGACCTGAACGTCAAGCATTGGACAATGTACAAGATGAAAGGACATTGAATGGCCACCTCGAACGGCTTTCACGTGGTACGCCGATGAGGAATATGCCAGACACAGACTACCGGCAAGGGAGCGGACAAATTAAGATCAGGCGAATCCAGTATGGTTCGCCTCCTGCCGCTCCCGGTGAGCAAGATTTGGACCCCAACGTTACCTCGCAATGGAACATTCGCAAACGCAAACCTCAAGACCAGCCAGTCAGAGTTGAAGCTGCTGCCTCCGCGCCACCTCAGGCACAGAAAGCTGTTGATCGTCCAGCTCAAATAAGGAATGACCCGTTTGGCGACATCAATCAGAACAAGTCTGTTATTCAAGGGTACAGACCTTTGACCGATCGAGGCACCAACATTGTTTGCGAACGCTGTGGTGAACGGGGGCATACGGCGCTGATGTGTAGAAAGCGGAATGTTAACGATCGAACCGCTCTGAGCATCGATCGGACACCCGCTAACATGTGGGAAGACAGTGTCACGGTTGCAGAGCAGAATCTGAGGGCGCTCAAAGCTGCGCGCGCAAGTTCGGCAGCTTTGGCTCCGGGAGAGAAATTACCACCGCGAGTGGAAGAGCTAGATGATGTTGAAATCCAGAAAGTGGGCGAGACGCGACCAGATGTTGCTGAAAACGCTGGATCAGAGTCCGCGCGTAGTACACCACCGTCATCGCCAGCAGAGCAGGTTCCTGCCTCGCAATCTCTGCAGCCTTCCTCTTCGCCGACTGACCTGAAGCCGTCGCCAAAGTTGGTCCGCTGGACAGCTCCAGAAAACAAAGGCAGCACCGGATACGAGACCTTGGAACGAAAACCGTACGAGCGACTGGATCGTGGAATCGAAAGGCAGCAGCAGCGAGACGGAGAGGCCCCCAAAAGAGGCGCCTTTGGTGAAGATAGGCCTGCAAGGCGACGCGGGCGAGACAATGAAGACGACGAAGAGGTTAAACCTAGACGGGGACGGTCCAGACGTAGAGACGAGGATGATGACGACGACGAAATCGAACGAGCTCCACGTAGAGGCAAAGACAAGCAGCGACGAAGAGACGAATGGGCTAAGGACGAAGATGCAGACGAGGAGCCATCAGGGAAGAAGAAATCCTTCAAGGTTAAGATACAAGAAGCACGAGACCGCAAAAAAGCCAGAGATCGATACAAGAAACGACTTTCTGCTCAGAGATTGAAGCCGATACATCTTCCAGAATTCATTAGTGTTAGCAACCTAGCTCATCAACTGGGAACTCGGTACGAGAACTTCGTTGAACGAATGGAAGAGATGGGATTTTCGGATATTGGACACGATCATGTTCTTACTGCTGAGAATGCTGGACTCATCGCTATGGAATATGGTTTTGAACCGGTGGTCGAGACTATCGTTGATGGAGTCGACATCGTTCCTGAACCTCTACCTGAGGATATGTCTCAATTCCCGCCACGACCGCCGATCGTCACCATCATGGGCCACGTCGATCATGGCAAGACCACCCTGCTCGATTACCTTCGTAAGTCATCTATTGTGGCAACGGAGCATGGTGGGATCACCCAGCACATCGGTGCCTTTAGCGTTGAGATGGGCTCAGGGAAAGTCATCACATTTCTGGACACTCCTGGTCACGCTGCTTTCCTATCAATGAGAGAAAGAGGAGCCAACGTAACAGACATTGTTATTCTTGTAGTGGCTGCGGATGACAGTGTCATGCCTCAGACCCTGGAAGCGATCAAGCATGCCCGCAGCGCCAATGTGCCAATGATTGTCGCGTTAAACAAGGTCGATAAACCAGATGCAAACGTTCAAAAGGTCAAAGAAGATCTTGCTCGCCATGGCGTCGAAGTTGAGGAATTTGGCGGAGATGTGCAAGCTATTCCTGTCAGTGGCAAGACTGGACAGGGCATGGATATGCTCGAAGAGAACATCATCACATTAAGTGAGATCCTCGACCACAGAGCGCCTCGGGATGGCAATGTAGAAGGCTGGGTTCTTGAATCTGCTACCAAGAGGGCCGGGAAAGTTGCCACCGTATTGGTTCGACGGGGCACCCTCCGACCAGGTGACATCATCGTAGCTGGACGAACCTTCGCTCGTGTCCGAAGTCTGAGAAACGAGGCCGGCGTTGCCGTCTCTGAAGCAGGACCTGGAACTCCTGTAGAGGTAGACGGTTGGAGAGGACAGCCAGCGGCAGGCGACGAAGTCCTCCAGGCACCAGACGAACAAAAAGCGTCCAGAGTGATTGAACATCGAGAAGCGCAACACGAACGTATCAGTCTCGCCACAGACATGGAAGCTATCAACGAATCACGGAAACTGGAGCAACAGAAACGCGAGCGAGAAGAAGCGCTCGAAAAGATGAAAACCGAAGGTGGCGAACTCCCCGAAGATGCAAAGGCCGGTCCAGAGGAAGACACAACGACTGGAGCGAGGAAAATGTATTTCATCATCAAAGGCGATGTGTCCGGGTCCATTGAGGCAGTCATCAACGCCATTTCTGCCATTGGTAGCAACGAAATACAACCGCATGTCCTTCGCTCAGGTGTCGGAGGCGTAACACAATTCGACATCGAGCACGCGTCCGCGGCAAAGGGCCACATCATTGCGTTCAACACGACGGTCGATCCACGTCTTGCCGTGCAAGCTGAAAAAGCCGGCGTCAAGATCATTGACCAGAGCATCATCTATCGGTTGACGGAGGAGGTGACAACGCTATTGACAGATGCTCTGCCGCCACTTATTGTGCAGAGGGTTGTAGGCGAGGCAGAGATAGCGCAGGAATTCAGAATCACGATCAAAGGGAAGAAACAATTACCTGTTGCGGGCTGTAGGATCCGTAACGGTGTTGTCGCGAGGACGAGTAAAGTCAAGGTTTTGAGAAGGGGCGCTGTGGTCTTTGATGGTACGTTATATCTTTCATCTTCTCCTTCCGTTCAGTCTCTACAGTCATCGACCTCTGCCCTCCATCGCAACAGGATGGCTCAGATTATTTGCTAATCTTGATCCGCTAGGTCTATTGAGTTCTCTCAAGAACCAGAAAAAGGATGTCACAGAGATGCGGAAGGGGGCCGAGTGCGGTCTGTCCTTTGAGGGATGGGGCGAATTCGAGGCAGGAGATCAGATCCAGGCTTACGAAGAGTTTGAGGAGAAGAGAAAGCTGTGAGCATCTGTCTACCCAGGCTTGCGTGGTCGGCAAGAAAAGGCAAAACCGTTGGCAGATAGAGGGGAAATGCCGAGCTTGAGAAGATCAAGAGGCTTCCAAGGCGGCTGAAGAGTGTAAAAAGCCGAGGTACTCGTTGTAAAATATATGTTGGAGCAAAGTGGCATTTGTGCATAGCGCGGCAGTTTGCATTGTAGACATTTCCCTGTTTCTAGGTACCTAGACATCTAGATGACGGCGGTGTTGTATAAGGTCACGCAATGGATGGACGTTGCGGCCGAGTGGCTGAATAATACTCTCTTCTCGACGTTGCCAGAGCCCAACGGAAAGAGGGCAAGCATATCTTAGACCGCATCATCGCTCTTCTCGATAGGCCTATCGTCCAAATAACATCGACGAAGCTCCTGATTCCCAATCACATCCAGTAACTTCATCGATGGTGTGCATACATATCTTCATTGCATCGCATGCATCCATCACTTCTGTTCAAACCTTCCCAACCACTTCACACATGACAAACCACCCAGCCAGACACGTCCCACCAATAGTTAACCGCCCCTCTCCCCAAACTCCCTCGCCCACTCCTCGAACCTCTCCATGCCCTGCTTAGAGACGCTTGGTCTAATCGTCTTCAAACTCGCCAAAAAATCTTTCATCTCGATGGGTCGAATGTCCTCCATTGTCATGTTGAGTAACCTGTCGCCGAGACTGCGCAATGGACCCATGGCGGCGTCCTTGGCTAGATAGGTGATGTCGGAGCCCGAGAACCCTTTGTGATACGCGTTAGCTTTTGGCCATATGGCTGGTGACTGGTGGAGACAGAGAAATGGAGACATACCCTCGGTCAAAGCGACCAACCTCTCAATATCCCCTGGACCGAGACCATGTTTCTGCGCGCCCAGGAGTGTCCTCAATTGCCTCCCTCTAACGCCATCTTCAGGAAGCGGGATGTACTGTCTCCTTACGAACCGCCTCCGTGCAGCCTCATCAATTGCCCACGGTAAATTCGTCGCAGCCAACACCAAGACCCTACTTGCATCGCCTCTTTCTTTCTCCTGCGCAGACTGTTCCCTCCCCGCGGCAGCACGAGCAAGATCACTCCACTGGATCAGAAACTCTGTTTTGATTCTCCTCGTCGCCTCATGTTCCCCCGAGTCTCCTCTTGCAGAGAGGAGTGAGTCAATTTCATCGACGAAAATGATACTCGGTGCCATTGCTTTCGCAATACCAAAGAGGGCCCGAACAAGCTTTTCGCTCTCCCCCAAGAATTTGCTGGTCAAGGAACTCGCACTGATAGCGAAGAAGGTACTTTTGCTCTCCGTGGCCACAGCTCGCGCAAGCATCGTCTTTCCCGTTCCCGGGGGTCCAAAAAGCAACATTCCTCTTGCCGGCTCCCTCAAACCCATGAACAGGTCCGGTCTAAGAAATGGGTATACAACCGTCTCTTTAAGTGCGTCCTTGGCAATGTCAAGTCCAGCAATGTCATCCCAATGCACTTCATCACCGTGAACAACAATCTCATTGAAAATCTGTTTGGCAGCAGCTTCATCCACTCCTTTTGGAACCTTCTTCATCAACGCGTTTATGCGTGATTGTCGGGCTTTTTCGGCAGGATCGATTGTGTCACAATCCTCGTCGTCAGAGGTGGAGACCGGAGATGACGATGTGTCGACAGAAACGGGGACCCTGGACTTAGCCTCTGATCGCCGCCCTCCTGATGCCTCATCTGCCATACTTGACTGTGAACCATGACTTCGTCGTGGCGGCCTTGGTTTACTGCTGCTCACTGAGACAGGGTCTCGCGTATTTGATGATCCTGGCAAGGGTCGGCGTGACACTCTTGGTGTCGGAGGAGTCGGAGGAGATCGTGGGTTATCATTCTCGACTGAGCTTCTGTTACTCTTCATGCGTCGTGTCTCATTGGGCCGTGGCAAGACATAATCATCGCCAAAGTTGTCGCGACCCAGATCTGGCTTTGGAGATCTGGGCGGAGATCTGGAAGGGCGACCAAGACCGTGTCTCCTTCGTGCTGTCTCTATAGCCTCATGCGACGCAATCTTGTTCCGGGTTTGCGGTGCCGGATATTCACTTCTGTAGCTTAGAGCATTCGCAGAGTCTAACGACTTACGCGTCTTGTCGACCGGCGGAGTTTGAGTCAGCCTTGAACTTGCAGTAAGAGGCATGGATACGCCATTGCCCTCAACTTTCGAAGCTGTGGATGTCCATGCCTGACTGGCTGCTGAGGCCACAAACCCGTTTGGCCGTCGAGGACTCTGTGAAGCCTTTGTAGACGAAGATGCTCGCTCTTTTCCAGGTGGCCGCAGTGACCTCAACATGGTCCTCTTTTCGGGGCTTGGTGTCCTAGACTTCCTCGGCTGTGGAGAACTTGTGGCCGGAATCAACGTCGGGAGACTAGGCTCGCTCAGCGGCATCGCACTCTTACGAACAGGTCCGTCACTGCCTCCACTCTTCATTCTCGTTGGCACTGCAGGGCGTATAGGTAATGGCGGTCGTGTCAAGTATGTGTAGTCCATGGGCGGAACTGATCCTTCCCCGAGCCATGCCCCTCCCGACTCTTGGTGATATCCATTCGAAGAACGAGGCGGCGACGGTGGAGGAAGGCATTCCCTGGAAGAAGTCTTGCCCACCATGCTGGCTTCGTCCCTGCTGCTCTTCAATGCTTCAAGCAAATCTACCCTTTCCTTACACTGCAGTTCCATGGATTTAAGCGAATCGAAGAGAGCCTTCTCCGTCTCTGACTTGGGCGTGTAGTTTGAGGGCATGCGGTATGCGTTGTGGTAGTAGATCTGGTCGAGGGCGTTTCTCCACGATCGCAAGGCTTCACTTTCGTTGCCCTGTTCGGGGTACGATGTTAGCCTTTGCCTTTGCCAGAGGAGCGCAGCTACCGACCTGACTCTCGAAGTATACAGCGGTGGAGCAGACGAGGTAGCAATCATCGTAGGTCTTCTGCATGGCATTCGCTGGTTTAGCCCTCATCATGATGGAGTGTCTGTTGAAGTGGCAGAGGTTGGATGTTGTGAGTGCGTCTCATGCCTTTGCGTACTTGTGTCCTCAGGCTGAGCGTGTTGATCTTGGGTGCAGAATGAGGCTGAGCGATGTGGTGGAGAAAGTCGCGGGAGTCCAGGACCCAAGGCCAAGGGCAGCTGCGTCATGTGGATATGCCAACAGCCAGCCCCCAGACGGAAGTCCGAGTCGTCGTAGAAAAGTAGAACAGACACCTCATGAAATCGAAGGATGTCGGGTGCGGGCTGCTTCAACTTCATACTGCCCACTGCCCACTGCCCACTGCCCACTGCCCACTGCCCACTGCCCACTGCCCACTGCCCACTGCCCACTGCCCACTGCCCACTGCCCGCTGTCTACTGCCCGCTGTCTACTGCCTACAACAGCTCGAGCTCCATCGATGCGTTGTCCCAATCAAACCTGGGACCCGGACGAACTATTCATTACCGCATGTGGCCGTCACGGGGCCTTGGCCTTTCACGATGCAGTGCATTAAATATCCAGAACGACGGAACAGGCACCAAAACAGGCTGGCAATCATGCCGTGGCTCCCCAAGGAGCATGCTTATTTCGTCCCTCATCTATCAAGTCAGAACAAGGAACAAGCACGTCTAAGTACGCTGCCCGACGCCAGAGTTTTGTGTAGTCCTTCAATGTCAACCTCTCATTTGCAAGCGACATTTCCACGCCATGTGTCCCACTGTACACCAACCCTATGCCATTGTTTCCGCGCTGAACCCGCAATATGTAAAAGCGAAAGAGACTGACAACCTGCACAGCCCCCGGATATGTACGCATTGCAGTCGCCGAACGAGCACACGTGCATGCAGCTGATGTATCAGAAAACCATGCGCGATCCAAAGGCAAAGGGGTATCGAAACTAGGAAATAGCGACCTTGTTCCATGGATGTGTCCATTTTGTAGCCTGGACCGTCATCTCCTACTTGCTGTGTGTGGATAGTCGTGGCTTCAGGCTTCAGACTTCGTTGTTCCGGGCGATAAAGAAGGCCTTTGCCATCTCGTATGCCGACCTAGACATAGCTGTCAGTACTCGCTCCTCTACAATGTTGGACTTGTTTACTTGCCAGCAAATCGCCGTGCTCGGCACCGTCGTGACGATTCTGGGCTTCAGTCCACGGAAGAAACCACGATATCCGTTTCTGCTCCTTATTATTTTTGCCGCCTCCACGAGGCCATTCACATTCCTCAGTTCCATATCTCTAGCTGTGCCTCGTGTTTGTAGCAGTGTCTTGATTACATCCAAAGGCGTTGTCAAAGCCGCCGCGAATCCTCCCGCGACACCGCCTGCGAGTATATGTGTACCAGGGCTATATTCACCGGTAGGGTTCAAGAATTTCGAGGCGGACTCATATGCGACGAATTGCAGTGCCGTGAAAGGAACCGTCATACATAACGTCGTAGGATAAGAGACGTAGAATGCTCGTACACCCTCGGTCTTGAACACGGTCCTTGCGCAATGCGCCATGGTCCGGTATGCCGAATTCTGTAGTTGCATTCGTTGCTTGATCACTGGGTTCAGTTAGTGGAAGCATCCTCTAGCTGATGAGCATCTCTTACCATCAAAAGGGTTCATGAGCGCATCACTGGCAATGGTGGCAGAAGCACCAGAGACGGCTGAGATCGGTAAGTATGTGTCGGCGGCACAGTTTCTGGTGCATGTCGCTTACCAGCTGCCAAAGGGTGATGGTCCGTTTTCAAACCAGAGTTTCCTCCCATTGCATGCTTGACCCATTCGTATGTTGCGAAATAAACCGCGTGTGCGGGACCTTGCTGAACATCAGAATCTCATATTGTAATCACAACGTTGTCCAGCACTGACCTGCTCCCACTACGACACTTGATACTCCTCTCCATAATGTCCGGAATCCCTCGACCCGAGTGATTGTAACCATAGCATTGGAGATACCTGAGTATACAGCGGTCGGAGATGGGTTGACGACTTGCATTCGTGTCTGCGCATCACTGATTAGAGAAACGCGATAGTTTTGGCGGCGAGCACGCCAACCTTGAGTAAGTCGATGGGATACATGACAGAGTGCTCCTATGCAGCGTCAGAGTAGGTGGCGGAAGCTGGGTTTGGCATGGAACATACGGCAATGCCAGCGAATGCTCCGGCAAGCATATTCGATGCAAGCGAAAAGTTTGGTGGTAGAGATTCATAGCTGTAAAGGTGTCAGTGAATGCTGTCGTCACTTTCCCAACCCTGATTGTCGTCCTACTCGAATTCTTCCTCTATGGGATTCGGAATGCCTGCTGGAGAGTCCATAAGACCTCCCGGCCGTGACGTAAGCTGTCCAGCCAGTGTTGTAAGGTCGTTCGTCGGTCGCTATGTGATAGATTGTCAGCCCAGGTTGGAATAGAAATGTGATCCAGTGTGATCAATTAGACAGGAGCGGTCGTGGAGCGATTGGTTGTGGAGCGATTGGCAGTGGAAATCGTCAAATAGTCGCAGTGTTGAAGATTTAAGAGTAGTACTTGAGCTTGGACCTCTTTTCCTGGGAGTTTTTGTGCGGATCGCCTCCGGAGATGCAGACGCGACGACTAGATTGTGGACTTCACTCAAAAAAGAAAAAGATGATCCGCAAAGATATTGTTGGCATTCTCGTTCTAACTACTCGGCGATTTGACTCTCTATGATGCGTCAAGCCGTCAACACAAACAACTGGAGACGCGCGACATGCATGGGATCAAGTTTTGAGTTCGCCAGAAAATAGAATATCAATTTTGCGCCTGGGTATGAACTCAATATTAACAACTTCCTCGCTCCTGAGATCCATCTGGACCCACACCAGGCCAGTTCACGTCCTCCTGTTTGGAGGCCAGAAACTCGTGGCTATGCCCAGCCCAAGATCTTTTCCGCTGACTGTGGAGCCTAGGAATTCAGGGACGTCGACTGCTGGGAGAGTGGTACTAGCCCCGGACTAACTCCGCGCCATCAAAGGCAGGGGAAGCAATTTCTTGATGATCTCCGAGTCGTGAGGTGTGTCAAGTATTGAGGAGACGGTACACGATTCTCGATGACCATTGTCTATAAGCTCGAGAACTCGACTGATGACCAATCGCAGCCATGAGTCTGCGCGCAGCAATTCGGCACCTTTTCCGGACGGAGCGCAGCCAACATCACCCTGTTAAGCTGAATTCAATGTTGATAAGCCTTCTTGAACACATAGACAAGTCGACGAGAGGTCGAGGGCTCAGATTCAAAGACAGCTTCTTCCTTTCAACGGAATGGATTGAATGGGTAGGCTTAAGAGCAGTGCTGAGCTCGTGACATAAACAGTGATGATTGGACAAAGGTAAAGTGTTTTTGCTGAGGGGAGTAATCAACGCGATCGTTCTATGTTGCAGTCTAAAAGGCTCCCAATTGGGTTGAGGGGAAATAGTGTGCTTGCATTCTGACCGCTCTTATCTCAGTTAACGGTGCACCTATTACCTGGTTTGCGGCTGGCTACAGATGGCTGGCGGTGTTTGAGGTGTACGAAATGAGGAATTCCAGTACATGTACCTACTTAGTCATCTTTGCTAAGACCATGCATCATGCTGGATAACACACGATGGTCAACAGAAGTACCGGTTCCGTTTGCTGTGGTCCATTTCTTTGTTGAGATTTGCTCGTGAGAGGTTGGACAGAGGTGGTTCAAGCGCCATGTGGTCGTTCATACTCCAGGCGTCAACAATCACACCGACCGTACCACCTTGGAAAGCTAACGACGTCTCTTATGCTCGAAACGCCTGATAAGTAGCTGAGCAAGCGATCAAAGCCCAGTCCAAAGCCGCCGTGTGGTACGCTGCCATACCTTCGTAGATCGACGTACCACTCAAGTCCTGGAGGCACACCCTGAGCCAAATCTTGTGAAACACACTGAAAATTGGTGGGTCCGGAGCTCAAATCTGGTCCCAGGTTGGCTCGATCGAGCAGTCCGTGATCATCCATGGCTTTGAGAAGAAGATCGAGCCTGTGCTCGCGCATTGATCCCCCAGCTATCTCACAGAGCTCAGGAACCAAAAGGTCGAAGCATGCAACGGTCTGGAGAGATGCGTCGGACAAGCTCGACGAAGCCATATAGAAGGCCTTTATATCACGTGGATAATCTGTGACAAAAATGGGGCTGCCCTTGCCAACAGCCTCGGCTAAATATTTCTCGTGTTCGGCTTGTAGACCAGAACCAAGTGTTGGGGGAAAGTCGAAATGAATGTGTTGCCGCGACGTGGCTTCTTGAAGGAATGTGATGGCGTCTTTGTAAGAAATACGAGGCCATCGGTCACCGTTCAATCCCCGCCATCTTGTTGCTAGGTTGTCTTGGGTCATACCAGAATCCTGGTCCTGTGGGCGACTAGACCAGGCTGACATCAGTTGTTCACTGAGCGTCGAATGTTGCAAGCGTGAGGAAATGTCTCGAAGCAAAGACTCAACGACATCCATCACGTCGTTGACATCTTCCACAAAACAAAATTCAGCCTCGAGCATATAGAATTCGCTCAGATGACGAGGAGTATCGCTCTTCTCGGCCCGGAAAATTGGAGAGAGTGTCCATACCTTGCCAACCGACTGTGCCAATGCCTCGAGATGGAGTTGAGTCGAGACTGTGAGATACTTGGGAGAACGGAAGAACCTTTCTTTGGTGGATTCAAGCTTCGTTATGCCCTTGGTCTCAGACTCCGAATCCACGGTCACTGTAAAGACCTCACCAGCGCCTTCGCAATCTGAAGATGTAATTATGGGCGGATGCGTTTGGATGAATTGGCGATCATGGAAGAAGTTTGTCGAATCACGGATCAATTGGGAGCGTAGGCGCAAAAGTAGAGAGTTGATGGGCAACCGGGATCGCAGATGTGGGAGTGTCCTTAGGTATTCTGGCGTGTGGTACTTCTTTTGGATAGGATATGTCTACTTGTTGCGTGAGCTCTTGCCATGTCTAGCCTAGATTGGTGACTTACAGCAGAGTCGTTATTGCCCATGGCTCTCACAGTGTGGGCGTGAAGCTCATGGCTTTGTTCTTTTCCGGCTGGAGATGGCAGCCACTTGCCTGTAATTTTCACGGCACTTCCAACAGAGAGCCTGTACAGAGTCAGATGAGCTATTATTCTGGGGGCGTAGCGTGGATTGGTGTTCCTAAAGAGTATACGGCTTCTTACTCTTTGGCCTGCTCTGGGGTTAGGACGGCCTGCAGCGCTGACACTGTCGAGCCGTCGCTAATGGTTGCAAACGCGACCCTTTTCTGTTTCCTCAATGATCGCACAAAGCCATCGACGGTGCGTGAGTTGTCGCTTGGATCAGACCTAGGATCACTTGTTGACTTGTCGTGCTGTAGTAGCTGTACAACGGTGTAGTTGGAAGTCTCCCGCGTTAGCAGTCCAACTACCACCGTTACCCTTGTCTTCGAATGAGCGATTGCCTGTCTTCTGCAAGGGCTCGACGAGTGTAATTGTCGAAGCATTTGAAAATCAAGGGCTCCACATGAATGGTTGTTCGGTCCAAAATCTCGCTCCGGCCTAGTAGAGCTATCGCCAATCGGTCGAGTGCATGGAACACAACACGCCAATGGTCAAAAGAATGAAAGAGTGATGGAGGGAGACGGAGCTGGCTTCAAAGGCACCACACTGCGATGACGAGGTCAGGAGTGAAGAAAAATTCAGGCGGGTTCAGGCCAGGAACAGCTACTGGTACTTTTGTCAGACATGCTGGAATGGGAATTTCCAAGGTGGAATGACAGCTTCCACCCGACGTTCGTCCTCGTATCTTACAAAGCATCGACCCTAGACTCCAGAGTTTGACCTGCATTGATTTTATTCCAGTTTTGATAAGAAACCATGTCTTGGATCGTTTGCTTCTGAGAGAGCGAGACTCTACTGTCCATGGCGGTAGAAGCAAACGCAAGAGCGCTGGACCAAGCGGGAAGCCTTGATTATGTGCATGACGGCGCCGTTTTCGCAAGCACTGCGTCGACTCGAAGCTCTGAACACGTGGAACTGCAGCACGCTGATTTGAGACATGCATTATTGTTTCTACCCACCTCGGCGTTGATGCAGGCGCAGAAAGGCAATCTTCGGTTGCAGCCTTGACGCTTCAGTTGCTCGCCCACATGGAAGTATCTCTTGCTCGAGTCCATTGTATACCGTGCAGTGTGCATGTGTGTATCCGACCAATGGAAGGCTGCCTTGGCGTCGTCTCCCCAGCGGTTCGACTTCCTGTTTGGTCCTCCACGTCCGGAGGCAGCACCTGCATTGCCATTTGCCAATGGCACGACGCGAGTGGTGAGGGAGTGTCGTGATTCGTGAACCCGCAGCCCGGTCTGCGGATGTCAGAGCATCCCATTCCCGTCGATGGTCGAGGTGTCCCCAGAGACGCGAGTCAACATCGGCCGAGCACTACTAGTACTGGTGCTAGCATTGTTCCCCCAGAATCCAGAACAACACGATGCTCATTATTGTTCTTGCTTCGCCCGAGGCATGCATGGACTCTCCGTGTCTCAATTCTGCAGAGACACTACGGATACCATCTCAGATCTCGTCTCCACCCATCTGACAGATCATCCAATCCCTGCACGCCAGATCTGCCACCATGCAGGCTTGATCGCAAGGCGCCAAATCAAGATCATGCAGCCTGTGAAGCCAGACACATGTCCGCTAACAAGTCACCCTTGGCTGGGCTTTTCCACCAACCAATATGCCTCTGTGCTACCTCTGCACGCCTTCGTTGAGCCGACAATCTTGGTCCTCTGAACTGCAGGATCGCAGCTTCCAGAGAGCAGAATCGCCGTCGGTTCAACCCGTGCTCGATGCCACCATCGCCAATCGCTCCCATTTGCTGTTGTCTCACAAAAGTCGGATGCAAGATCGCATCCTAGGTCGGCGTCACCCAGCACGAAGGCTGGATGCACGGCCTGAGATATTGCACTTTCCAAAAGGGATTACACGGGTCCAGATACGGCTTTTGTCTTGCCTGACCTTCCACTATATCTAACTCGACTATCCTTTCCCTTTCGGCCTTCTCTGCATCACCCTACCCGCTCCTTCACCTCTCTCATTTACACATTCCACAACATGGTTCATTCCAGGACGAGACCTTCGGATATTGCTTCGGCGGCCAAGAAGAGATATATCCCGCATCTGGAGAAGAACTTCGGCTCCTTCCTCCAAGGTTCAATCATGATTGCCGATACCTCATCAATGAAAGTCGATCCAAGTTTCAGAGCGCCAAATGGACGGCCTCGAGTCACAGTGGAACCCTATGACCCCGTCGATTGCGCCATTCATCTCAAGGACTGGTACACCAAGCATCGTCAAGACGCCGCGAGGAAGATCGCAGTCGTCAATACGGCCAACGAGAAACGCCCTGGTGGTGATTGGGAGTCGGGTCTCACTGCTCCCGAAGAATGTTTTGCACGAAGGAGTTCATTGGTCCATGCTTTGACGAAATCATACGATCGCCATTTCGGACCAGCAAGTAAAAGTTATCCGATACCTCAGACCGGCGGAGTATACTCAAACTCAGTTGGTATTTCAAACAAGTTCCGTCGGTCATGATGATTGTTCGCTGACGGAAAGTCCCAGTCGTTTTCAGAGGCGGCGGAGATAATTACGAGACATGGCCAGAAGAGAAATACCGATCGCTACAAGTCATCTCAGTAGCCCCGATACGAGGTCCACGACTCGACGCCTCAGCCACCGACTACTCGTTCCCAGAAGAACGTCAACTCATGGAAGCAAAGATGACGACCATCTTACGGATCGCAGCATATTACCAAATCAGAGATATTTGCATAAGCGCATTCGGCGTGGGCCCCATTTTCCGCAATCCAGCCAAAATCACTGCCGAGATGTGGAGGCGCCTACTTTTTTACGAAGACGAATTCAAGGGTGCTTTTGAAAATGTCATCTTTGGTATCGATACCTCACCAGCAAGCAGCTCAAAGACTACGGAGGCGGATGCGGACATTTTCAGACATGTCTTTGATCCCAATCAACTTTTTCCGACTTCTTATCGGTGATGCTGCTGCGATTATGACGGCAGGTAGGGCTTTGGGCATCAAGCAGATTACCTCTGGGGCCGGAAGCACTGGGCATTGATTGATTAGTGAATCATCGGAACGAAGTCGTTGGGACTTTTTGGGCTTTGCGAGTTCGGCGATTTGTAGCCGATGGCAGCAGCCCTTGATGTACATGCGATTATTGGGACGGAGCCTGACATTGTCGATTTTTTTGGCGCACCATTTTCTCCCGGGGTGTTTGGAAATGCGAAAAGCGCACAAAGGGACGAGGAGAGTTTTGTCCTTTGGCTCTGTCGCGTTGATGCTGAATGAAAAGGACCGGTTCCGACTTTAGATTCCATTCGTGAAGAGAGGAGAGCAAGAGCACTGTTTGTTATTGCTCTCTTGTCTGCCTCACTCGAACGCATCTCCTGGTGCGACGAGAAGTGTATATAGGAAGAACAGATTCCATGTCATAATATCAGGTAATTCTGACCTCCCACCCTTGACGCGCTCGGTCGTCAAGATTGGGGGTATTGCAGGCTTCAGCTCAGCACGTTCTACGCTTCTCCACAATCTCATGATTTTCATCCACGAACTGCTAGCGATGAATGCACGCGAAACGGGAAACCAGCCAAGGGATCTCCCGATCAACAGTAGGTATCGCGAATTTGTCATAGCACGATCTGCCTACCCGGTTTCCGAATCCGCTAAGCAACAGTGCGCCCGCAAGATTCCAGCCGACATCAGGGTTACTTATCGGACGCTGTTTGAGAGTCATGTTGGGGCAGGGTTCGAGGGGCATGGCAGGAATGCGACTCGTTGGAGGGGTCCCCCCCAGACTCGAGCGTTGGCCGCTCTGGGATGGCTTGTCTGGGTAGATTGGTGATGGGCACCACAGTCAGGAATGGGCAGGGATTCAGCTTGGGATTTGGGCATTTGTCATTTTCAAAGTCAGATCAATGTCTTGGGAGGTGAGCCGAGATGCACGGTGAGATGGATAATGTGCTTTTTGAGTACTGTCATTGCTTCTGGACTAGCATGGATGAAATCGAGTGGTAGGGCTGTCTTTTCTTGCTGCTCGACATATAAGTACATATAAACAAAAGTTACGTTCGTCATGCCGCTGCTTCGCTGGATCCAGTCTCCACAGATTCCTATCCATGGTTGCTTGCCCGCACCGATTCGATAGAGTGTTTTAAAGCGTCGAAGCAGGCGAACGATCTCGTACATGGGTGCGTCGGATACTTACATACACTTTTCCTCGCGCCGGAGTACGAGGAGGTCCAATCGAAAAGAATAATTGGAAAGCCATTGTTATTCGCTGGTCATTCATTCCTGTGCCAAACAAAATACATGGCCACACGCTCTCCTCATAAAATTAGATCGGAAGAATAAAAAAGTGACAGGTTCCAGCTTGCCGGAAAATCACCGCAGAAAAAAAGTAAGGATGCGACCAAGTACTGTGTACCTATGCAGGATGTCGCTCGCCAGCATGCCGCATCCCGAAAACTTGGAAGTGGGGACTTCTTCTTCCGCTTTCAGCAGCCCCGAAAAGCCTCGTAGGGAGTCCTCATCAGGTCGCTTTCTAAACTATTGGCGAGGCGGGACGACCGGGAGACATTACTAGTAAGAGGCGTTATTTTAATAGGAAGAAGGGTCAAACAGATTGGACTTGGTATGGCATAGGGTCATGATTTTCTTTTCCTAAGCTGAGCAGAGCTGGTGCAAGGCTGTATCGCATGTGAACTTATTTTTATGAGAGTCTGGGCGAACGAGGCTGTTCTTGTGGAACAGGGATGTGGTGGTTCTGTGCTGCAGATTGCATGCAGAGCAGCAATCACGATTCAAGGGGGGATCCAGAGTTCCAGGAATGCAGCAATGCGCAAAAGGCCCCAGAGCGAGATCGCGCCGTAAGCTCGGAGCCGCACTCGCGGTCTTTGCCTTGGCAGGCTAACAAGTGAAGTACGTAGAATGGACTTTGAGCAACGGTACAAGGAGGATAAGCGACGTCGAAACGAGGATAAGAAAGTAGAGATTCCTGTATGTGTGTCTGCTTCGTAAGCAAGACTGCATTCCTTTGCCCCGACTGCAAGATTTTCCAGTGGCTTGTTTTGTACTACTCATGCCGTAACCGACGCCACTACGTGCTCGTGGAGTCGAATCGTGTTCCCTCTGCATCTGCAGGATCGCACTCCAACCACGTTGCCATCGTATCCATTGAAGCGGCTTGAACCTATCGCGAAGCTAAAGTCTGTGCTTCCTGCTTCTTGAGCATTTGCTCTTTCTCGTATTCTGCCACACGGCGCTGCTTGAAATATGTGACCTGTAGAAAAGTACAGTCAGCACAGGATCTTACTGAAGTCCAAAGACGGGACAGACGTCGTCCTAATCCATGAGCATGTGCAGCAGCCTTCATCACTGTCGTCGCCCTACGACTGCAAGGCAGGCAATGAAAGACGCGGACCTGACCGTATCTCAGACTGTTCTGGATTCGTTGGCCGAGGATATACTACCCGCCGATATATGTCTCACCCAAGGACAGGCACCAGCTTAATCTGAGAGGAAGATTTTCCAAAAGACATGGGCGAAACGAAATCTGGATATGGAACATAAATTCTAGATCAGGGTTGCAATTTGCTCTCATAATCTCTTCTCCACTGATGTTGGGATCGAT
The DNA here is from genome assembly GCA_007735645.1 of Venturia effusa. NCBI lineage: Eukaryota > Fungi > Ascomycota > Dothideomycetes > Venturiales > Venturiaceae > Venturia > Venturia effusa. Next base: position 256,774 of record CP042190.1, on the reverse strand, counting down.
CTGATATGTCACTTCTGAAATCGTAATCCTGGCACTGTCACCGAAGCTAAGTGCCGCCAGCCTGTGATGCGGGTATCAAGATGAGCAAATCTCAATCGATACACCAATCTCACCGTCTCTAAGCCACGGCATCTGCAAAGCACTGGTGGAGGCGATGATCTGATAAGAGCAGTTGCAATTTGCAAGGAGCTCTCATCGCCGAGTGACACCTCGTCGCTCCAATGTCATGGTGGAAGTGGTGAGATGTCTTCTTTGAATAAAGAGGAACAATAGAACACAGAAACTCACCCAACTACTGGCACAATTCTTTTCGAACAGATCTGACTCCTTTCTGCACGCTTTGTCGGCTGCGTCCTTGTCTTTGATGGCGTCTAGGATGTTGTTGCGATTGAGACATTCATTGAAGACGTCTCGTGAATCCCAGCATCTTGCTCGAGTCTGTCGTCCAGGCGGCCTATAGTCATCCGAGTTGGCGGTATCTGATGTTGATGAAGGCCTTTCAGGCTCTGATGTGGAACCCCAGGCGGGCAACCAACCCATTACAGCGTGATATTGAGGCTTCTGAAGGCTGTTTTTGATAGGAAACTGTTGAAATGTCAGACTGCAGATGCCTCAGAGTCAGGACGGAACAATACACGCACAAGAGAAATTGAAATGTTGTTGTTGGATCAAGTTCGTCGCAAAAATATCTGATGTCAAGGCGGATTTGTTCCAGCTGTTCCCGCCGACAGCTTTGTCATTCAGTCTGTCGGCATCACGAACTTCCAGTTGCCAGCCAAAGATGCCTGCAAAGACTGAGAACTGTCCTTTTTTCCAACAACACCACTGAACGCAATCCATAACTCGCGCAGCCTGATCCTCTCTTTCACAGCCTCCACCTCATGAACTCGGTCCAGCCGCGCCTTGATGCCTAGGCCTCATCGTCCACGAAGACCAGGAGCTCTCGCAGATCTCAACCCCTTACGCATTTTCACTCAGATCATTCTCCTCCAAGTCGCGTACTATGCCGGGGCCACAGTACTCATTGTATTTACGGCTTTGGTAGCAGGGAAGCAGCTGTCCCTCGACCTGTTATTGAGCTGGCGAACTCTTCGCGGTGACACGACTGTAGGCTGGATGCTGGGCTTGGTTTGGATATTGAATAGTCTCATATGGTGAGTCGCTGTTCAGTAGTCTTCCTGTTTGTTTTGGAAGCAAGCTAATGCTATGAGCAGCGCCATTGCCATTCTACTCCTCGTTGCGCGCTCGAAACTCGTCCTTGATTTTGCCCTTACCATCCACCTCATACAACTGATCATAACCTCGCTTTACTCTCACGAACTCCCGCTAAACCTTTTCTGGTGGGCCACGCAATGTGCAAGTGCTGTGCTGATGACGAGCGTGGGTGTATGGGCATGTCAGTGGAGAGAACTGAAACCTATCAACTTTGGCGGTCACGGGCGTTCCGCTGCAGAACCGTCAGACCGACAGGTGCTAGAAAGCGCCACAGAAGATGAAGAAGGGGTGGAGTATACACGTGGCCGAGGGCGCGGCAGAGGACGAGACGGGGTAGGGAATTACGAGATGGTAGGCATGGACTCACAAGACAATAACGTTTAGGAACAGTGCGTTACTGGGATTCAGATGCATAGCATAGCATGGCGTTACATGAATAGATACCAAGACACTGCCTCGATGGCACGGCCAATGAACTCTCGTCATTTTCTTCTGGCAATTTTGTATCTTCTTTGAACGACTTCTAGTCCAAGACGACTCAGCCAGCTATCATTCATTCCAAAGTTCAATTCTTGGGCACGTTTTCTGCGGAGATCCTGACGTCCCGGCGCTTGAAGCTCCCGCCGCTGTTGTTGAACCTGCAACCCACAAGGCTGAACTTGCATCGATTGACTCTGTAGGTACTTAGATACTGGTAGCCAGTGAGACGGAAGAAGTATGCGTCTTTCGACTTCATCCTACAACCTGCAACTTGAAATTCGTCGCGCTGTTCCCCAATATTGCATGTCGGTTCTATGGGGAAATATAACGGACTTGAAGTTGGATAAATTCCAGTCATGTCACGTGTCATTTTTAGGAAGACATGGCACTGCACTTGAAACTTTTTGCTACTACATTATATTATTGGTCAACACCCCATGACGCTGATAAAATACTAGCTACTAGTAGAGACCAAAGAATTTCCTTCAGCCACGGAGTTGCTCCGGCTTGTCAGAAGCCGGCCTACTTACCGCTAACCTCTTGCAGTTCATAAGTAGGCGTCTGCTAGACCGAACTCGAATAAAGATGGCGAATCACTACTATCAACATGGTCCTGGGAACTCTTACCATGACAGCGTCGTATATGATAACGAGGAAACCGAGGATGAGAACTGGGGTCTTCATAGACCCGCCCTGTCATTTCCTTCCTTCCAGACTTCCGATCCAGCGCTGCAAGCTGCCTACTACAGTTATGGCGATCCGAGGGGTGGAAGTTACCCCGACCCTACAATCCATAAATTGCGTTCGAGCGCGTTACCGGATGAGACCGTCAACACAGACACTCTTGCTGTTCTTGCTGGCGGTATTGGAAACGAAGCTGAGAACTCGGAAGATGACGGCCTGGATGCAGAGCTTGACCAAATACCTCCCGAAGATCCTGAACACGATCCCGACTTTGGTGCCTCTGACCTGGATGATGAAGAAAGCGCGGACTCATCCACCGATGAATCAGACCCAGAAGACGAATACGAGGCAGTAGGACGGCGAAGCTCACTGAAGTCGACTTCCGCACGTGGTCGTGGCAGCAAAGGTCGTGGTCGTGGAGGTAGAGCTGGTCGACTGGGAGATGGACCTACAAAGCCCCCAAGACGTCGCCGGGGGGAGATAGGACGAAGAAAAGGGCCATATGGGCCTCGAGCGCATGCCGAAACTACACCCAGATTCAAAGAGCTTAACGGCAAGCTCACCGAAGCTTTTCTTGAAAAAAATTGGGATCAGGGCCTAGAGTATGGCTTTGAGGCCATTAAAGAAAACCCTGAAGTCTTTTCCGTACATGGTACCATTGCCGAAATTCTGATTCGCAAAGGTCGAATAGAGGATGCTCTTGGTGCTTTATACGTTGGTGTCCACGCTACAAGAGACCCCGATGCCTGGCGATATGTTGTTGAAAAGCTTTTGGAATTCGGCGTCGACACGAAAGAAACGCGGCAACGGCTCCAAGACTGCTATAGCACCCTGCTAGGCATGGATGCAAATGATTATGCTTCGCGACTGGGCAGGATGAAAAATTATCACAAAGCTGGCCAGCACATACGAGCAAGAAATGAGTGCTTTAAGTTGCTTGAGGCAAACCCCCACGACAACGAGGTACTCAACCATCTCTCCGAATGTTGCTTTTCATTAGGCCAACCAGAAATCGCTCTACCATCATATGAAAATTTCGTCACTCACTGTATGGAAAACGATCTACCAGAGCAGTCCGGACTGGATTGGGGCTTTCTCGATTCTTTTGCTGATATGCTCATACAAATGCAAAGGTGGGATGATGCAATCAAGAATATTACATTGGCATCTAGATGGTTGCTTGGACGTTCTGAGGAGACCTTTTGGGATTGGGAGGAGGACGACCGTGAATGGGACGCTGAAAACGAGCCACGAAGGGTAGAGGTCCCTGATTTCAGTCCAGGCAATCACGATGCTGGCGCCTATGGCCAAGGACTACTCGTCGAACTTCGCGCCAAGCTTGGGTTCGCACGTCTAGGCAAGGGTTTCAACCACATCAAAGAGGCGCTGGTATGTGTTCTCCTTCAATTTTACCTTCACTAATGAGGCATAGCATCACTTTGAATTCTTGGAGCCCGAAGACGAGGCTGAAGATGCTTATATCAATGGACACCCTGACTTATTTCGTGAGGTGGGCGACGCTCTAAGAGAGGCCAAACTGTATCAGGAAGCCTTGCGATTCTATGAACCACTCAAAAACAAGCTTGATGCTGTCGACGCGAGGTTCTGTTTCGATTTGGCGATTTGCTATCAGGCACTTGGACGTGATGAAGATTATAAGAACAGTCTCCAGATCTTCAAGCGTAATGCTCGAGATCCTCAATACCACATAGGGCTGGCGAAGCTATATCAATCGCAAGGCAGAGAAGCTGACATGTGGCACCTCATCAAGCAACTCAAAAGAGTGGGCAAGGCCAAGCTGGTCCGTGATGCAGGCCTGCCACTAGTGCAGCCAGAAGGACTTGAGAAGGAGGCTACTGCTCAGACGATAGGCGAGTCCGACACATCTCCAGTCGTCTACACTCCTCCCCAACGAGACAACGGCCAGGAATTCTCATCCGCAAAAAGACGATATGGGGAGGGAAGAAGGCTGCGCCAGGAGAGAATCGAGCGGGATCATCAACAAGACATGATCATCAATTCGTTGTGGCAGGACATGAAAGGATTGGACTCGGCTGTGGATGCAGGCGATACCGATGCACTCTCAGAATGGCTAGGTATTGCCAATGAAGTCTTCGCAGACTTCCAAAGTCAGCAGTCGTTCTTTCCTCGCGATAGGCACCTGAAGTTCATTGGATACGGTAGGTGGAGGAAGGTCCTCAACTTGCCTGATGACGAACAATTTATTCCTGCCGGCGAGGAAGACGGACTCACCGAGGACAAGGACATTCCAGTACACTACCGTAGAATCCATTTCGACGAATGGTTGGAATGGATTCTGCTCCTTGCTATGCGATACGCGAAAAGCAGCAATCGAGAAAGCTGTTGGGATGTGCTGAATGTTGCGGCAAATGCCAACATCTTTGCGCATGAGCAACCTCGTATCTTGCTGATACGAAACATATCGATGAGTAGGTCTTACATGTCCCCTTGAATCGGTGTGAAATAGACTGACAAATGTACAGCATGTGCTCTTCTTCTACAAGACAACCAAAGACTCGTTGAGGAAGCTCGATGGTTCATGAAGTGGTATCCATATGTCACCGAGACATACAGACTCTTCTGTGCGGTCAATCGCTTCTGCAGAGGAGACGTTTCTTTCTTCAATTCAGGCCCAGAACAGAAATTCACTTTGCGAGCAGTGAAGACGATGGACTTTGGTCTCTTACCTCCAGAGCATCGCATGAATTTTCTATTCACAGATGGCGATCGTGTCAAATGGAGCGAACCCAGCAGTGGCCGAAACAACGGCAACCCCCACGAATTGGTCGAGCACGACCCTGCACTGCTCGTTCTGTACGGCCACATGATGTTTGTCGCGGCCACGTACACTTCAGCCTTGACCTACTACTTTCGAGCCTATGTCCTTCGACCTAAAGATCCGATCTTGAATCTTTGCATCGCTATTTCTTATGTGCAGATGGGCTTTAAACGTCAAACTGAAAATCGACAATTCCAGATTCAGCAAGGCTTATCTTTTCTGCAGAGGTACTACGAATTGAGAACTAGAGACAATGTCGCCATACACATGCAGGAAGCAGAATTCAACATGGCAGTAATGTGGCATTCACTCGGTCTGCTGCATCTTGCTGTGCCGAAATATAAAATGTGCCTGCAACTTAGCGAGCGAGTGAGACAGGAGCAACGGCAGATTTGTGAAGACGGCGGTGATGGCCAAGAAGGAGATGGGGCATATGTGGAAGATTTCGCTGCTGATGCCGCTTTTGCTCTTCAGCTCATTCTCTCAACTGGCGGCGATTTCAGAGGCGCGAGAAAGATTGCTGAGCAGTGGCTTGTGCTTTGATAGCTGCCGACAGGTAAATGGCTCGTCCGACTGAAGTCACTGGACCACACTTTGCCAGTAGCAGCATATGAACTGGCCGGTCATGAATGGCGGATATCCTGTTGAAAGTGGTGAAGGTTGCAATTGGAGTCGGATTCGTCTACGGGGCTCAATTGTTGTACCTCGACAAAGATCTACTTGACCCACATTTATGTCTCGGCGATATTCAAAGAATCATTACTCTACGGCTTCGATTCAAGGTTACTACAACTGAAGGCGTCGCTAAAGGGGACTCCAATCTTTGGATCAGAACGAATCGCTTGTGCCACGGAACTGGACTTTTGCAAGCGATCATGCACGTTGCAGCCACTAAAGCCACCACAAAATCCCAGATCTCGATCTCGTGCTTTTGAGCAGTCCCATTTCTGCAGTGGACGCCGCTCTCAGAAAACGATGCGTCCAGCCTTTCCAGCAAGGATTCCATGAGAGCAATCTTCTCATCGGGTGTAGGTACGAAGTCATTTCTCCATGCCTTTGCTTTTGTTTCCCAACAAGCATCAATTCATGCAGATGTTATGTATGAAGATGTTTTTGAGCCGGGTTTGGATCGGGAGTTCGCCGTTGGCCGAATGCCAGGACTGCAGGATCTAGAAACTGTAGCTACTCGCGAATATGGTGTCAGACGGCAAGGGCGTTTGAAAATTAAAGAGGTTTCAGACCGATGTCACTCAGCTTCTCTCGCAGCTCCTAGAAAAAAAGAAAAAGGAGCATCTACGTCCTTGCAGGCGCAAAGCGATGTAGATTCCGCTGGAGCATCAAGATACAATCATCGTGATTGGTGCATTGACAAGATTTTGACTTGACTACGTACCAAGCCCACTTTAAGCGACCTTGAATGTATCGGTATACTTGACCATAGAACGTAAAGACTGGCGAAGACGGCACTCGAATTTTTCATTCATGATCCGTCATGGTAGAAGAGTGCTGCTGCCTTGGACCCTTAGAGAAGGCGGAAAGAGTAGAATTTATGAGGCGGCAGGAGATCGCGAAGAAAAGGCAAGACGGCGAACAATGGTACGAGTGAGAGTATCGTCAAGCCAGTTGGAGCTCAATTGCAAGTGATCACTAATTTGGCCGAGCAGAGGAAGGTCAGACCAGTCATGGGCAGCGCTAGGGATCGAAGAGCACAAGAAGTCCCGGGACAGAGCGGAGAGAGGACATACTCAAGGGAAAGTAGTTATTCATGGACCGCGCATGAGCGTAAGTGGCTCGATCGGCCAGAATGGCAAAAGGAAACGCGAGAGAGGCATGAGCAAGACGAGAAGAATGGTAGTGGACGATAGCCAAAATCTCAAGAAAGATGTCAAGCGCCCCGGTCGGGATCGATATTGACAGGTGAGTATCTGGCAAATTCGTATCCAACTTTACCAGAAATTTTCCGATATCGATTCAAATTCTGAAGACTGCTATCAAATAAGTGAACTCGAGGGGCTGAAGGTAGAGGGGACCTTCCTCACAGCACCTATGTGGGCGAATGCTCCCCTCCTTTGGATTTCTTCTGATCTTCGTACTGTGTTCGTAGCTCTTAGGAGAATGGTGATTTCACACCTGAACAGTGTCCAGCCTCGGCTCTGACGAGTTGTCACCCATTTTCGGTTCCTACCCTTCGTACCCAATTCCATGGATTCAGCCAAAAACCATCCTGTCTAATCCTCCCAAATCCTGCTGTACAACACATCTGTAACAACGTCAACAGCATCTCTATACTAATCCTCCTGACCTTCATAAACAATCTTCAGATGAGACTCCGAAGGAAGCCGTCCAGCGCCCCCATGCTCGATCACCTCCACAAGTTCACGCGTCACATCCTCAAGCATCCCTCAACGACAGCTTCCTCGCCAACAACTTCGCCAAAGCCACTTCAATCGCACCGGAACAAGATTGCCACGCACGGGCCATTTTTAGCGCACTTTTGAAGAATGATTGTTGAGTATCGCCATCAGGACCTTCACTCGGCCCTCGCGGTCCAGCCCGACGGATCCGCGCGCGGCGCATGACCAGCGACCTGTTGCCTTTCTTTGAAGAGCTTGCTTCCGGGAAGGCTCTGATTGCATCCTCTCCTTGGTGAGGGGTTTGGCAAGCTCGTTGGCTATAGGAAGGGGTGGGTATCGATTCAGATCCTCGTACGAGACGACGTCCACTTGACCTAGTCGTGAATATTCTTTTGTACCCCAACGTAAGACAGGACTGTCTGCATTGATGGTGTAAGTTTACCTTTTTATTCGATTCCTAAAAATGTCCGTTAAATACATTTCTGTCGCAGGTAAGGAAAGTATAATTCCTGCCTCTCAGATCCATGTGGAGGTCATTTGTCTCGATAAATCGAACGCCGATGAAAGAGCCTCCTTGGCTCGAAGCGGATCGGAGTTGTGAGAATTTTCCGGCATACATAATGCACCAGAAATTCGTTTCCTTTATAGGGATCGCATTGGCATGATATGTGGACATACAGATCCAGGCCTGTTGAGTGAATCAGGACACTCGGACAGAAGATGCATATCACACAGTGCTTTGACTCGTCAAAACAACACGCTGTTTAGGTTGGGAGGTGACAGGATGTATTTCCGAGGGTAAGAATCCTGCAATGACGTTGATCGAGTTAGATTTTATCGATACATCGGTTGATGGCTTACTGAAGAGTTGGACATGCATTCCATTTCTCATCCGAGCCGGTACTCTGAGATAGTTCTGGCGGGGGCGTTGAGTGCCTAGACTATTTTCTCAGTAGCGCAAGATGTAATCATGTAGGTACTACGTCTCATTCTGGAAAGGAAGCAAGTCCAGATCCACTTGACTCGCAATTATATACATACTGTACCGCTCGTACAGACTTCCGCTGCCTGAGAAGACCTAGATCTACAAACGACAAATTGGAACTACTGATTATCAATGACATGCACATACTTCTTCTCCTCCCGTTTCTCACGCTCTGTTTGAGGCGGGAGATCGTAGTATGAAGAACTTCGATAGGGTAGCTGAGACAACGGTTAGCTGGCCGTTGGCTAGCAATCTACGTTGTTCAAACTCACAAGGTATTCGTAGGTCACTGCGCTCAGTTCCACTGGGTCGATGTTCAAGTCCGCAAAAGTCTTCGCATTGGGATCAATGTATTGGTCGATAAATTCGCGTTCGACCTCATCAGCTGAACCGACTGGCCACCATAGTGCCTTGTTCGCAATTCTGAGTATCGGTTGACGAATTTTTTTTGGGATGTTGATGTGTCTACGGTGCTTGACGATTTCCTTGTCCACAATTTCCGCTATCTCAGCCATACTGTAATTTGATGGTCCGTACAGCTCAAATGTCTGCGAAGCAGTATTGTCGTCGTGCATCATTGCCTCGAGCGCCATACCGACGTCGATCGCATGGACTGGCGAAAAGCGCTGTTGCATCCAGTTGCTGGTGAAAAGGTTGGTGACGCCAGCGAGGGTGTTCAGTAACTGATCTTCGAACCCGAAAAGAGGAGCTGGTCGGACGATCGTCGTCTCCGGGAAAATGCTTCGAGCTACTTCTTCGCCCAGTCCCTTTGTGCGGTAGAACTCCGAAGGTGAGTTCTTGTCTGCGTTGTAGGAGGAGACGTGGACATATCGGTCCACATCGTACTTGGCAACTGCTTCTGCGATGCGCTCTGCTCCCCAAACGTGGACATCGTCGAGGTCGAAATTTCTGGTGAATTAGTGTCTAGCCATACGAGCATGATGTCGACAGGCTCACTTGGTGGGATAATTTCGGCCAATTAGATTGTACACAATGTCAGAATGCCGCACGCTCTCCTCGATGGAATCTTTGTTTCGGAGGTCAAATTCCTGCATCTGTGAGCGTAAGATTTTCCCAGTTGCCCACATTCAATACCATGAAAGTGACTCTTCCCAAGTCTCCCGTGACCTTCAAATGCCTCTTGGCCATTTCCTCGCGATATGGAATGACAACATTGCATCCTGACCGAGCTGTGCCAACATTCAGTATTAGGCCTTTGGCCCACATGTGCTATCCTCACCAAGTCTGTTCACAATGTATCTGCCAAGGAAGCCAGTTGCGCCGAAGACGGTAGCGGTATGACCTCGTCCATGTTAGCAGGCGGGTGTTTTGAATTCGAGACGGAGATGTATACCTCCCAACGAGGATCTGGAAAGTGGTTAGTGCCTGTGCTTAGCCGGCTGGGAGCGTTCGAGTTCACCTTCCACCTTGAATCGAGATGATGGGCTTGCCAGTCCTGGTGATTTGAATGTCCTGGGACGTGACACTTCTCCGCTGGCTGCGGACATGTTTTGAGATGGCGATGGCTGGGCGAGAAGAGTGCCAGTGCCTCAGTCCGGCCACGACCTGACCACTCAATGGCTGCATTGTGGTGTGGACGAAGCTATTTCGGCATTTGGCTGCAAGATACGATGGTTGTATGTACCTCATCGCGGGCAGTGGAGGTTCTGCCCGGTGTGCTCTGTGCTCGGTCAAGTTCGCTTAGTCAGCCGACGTCCGTCGAGACAGCCTACGAGGCACCTACCTAGGTACGGCCTGCGATGGATGCGAATATAGCGAACAAACATTCCGACTTCACCACAACATATCCCACCAAACAACCTTTCTCACCACTCCATCTCGCCCTCACCCACCTCCTCCCTCACCCACCCCACCAAATCGCCACCATGGACGCCGACACGATACCAAACTACCTCGAGCAACAGCGCGATGAGGCCCCAGAAGACCTCCAGCACTACTTCCTGTCCTTTGAGGAGTTCTGGGAACGAAAGCTATGGCACGAGCTCACCGACCAGTTGACGGCATACTTCAGCGACCCAAAGAGCGGCCCGCAACGCATCTCACTGTACAACACGTTCATCAAGACATTCGCCGACAAAATCAGCAAGTTGAAACTAGTTCATTTGGGCACACTTGCCGCTGCTGAATGCAAAGGTCCGCACACCACGCGTAAATGCTTCACCCTGTCGAGCTAACATGAAGTCCTAGACGCCGACCAGAAGTTGTCGATGCAGAAGGCCCTGTCAGAGAAGGTCAATCAGCCCGGCTCACAGGACGCCTACGTCTCTGCCCAGGTAGAATTGGCGAGCACATACCTATCAAACAAAGGCGACCTACCAGCAGCACGGAAACTTCTGGATGAATGCGAGCGGCTGCTGGACACATTCGATTATGTCGAGACCATAGTGCACGCCAAATTCTACCGCGAGAACGCCGCATACTACAAGGTTCATTTGTCACAATCGTTGCGGATGATCCCAATTCTGACGAACTTTTAGGCGTCTCAAGACTTCGCTGGGTACTACAAAAATGCACTCCTGTACCTTGCCTGTGTCGACCTGGACAGTCTCACATTAAACGACCGCCGAAGTAGAGCTTTCGACCTCTCTGTCTCCGCCCTCGTGTCCGAGAGTATCTACAACTTTGGAGAACTTCTCTTACATCCCATCCTCGAATCGTTATCCGGAACCCCAAATGCATGGCTACGCGATTTGCTCTTTGCCTTCAATCGAGGTGACCTTCTCGCGTACGACAGATTGAGCGGGAACATCAGCAAGAACCCTCTCCTCGACCAACACAAAGGATTTTTGTACCAGAAGATATCACTTGCGGCATTGACGGAGACAGTCTTCAAGCGGCCACCCCACGACCGAGCCATGTCCTTCCAAACCATTTCCGCCGAGACCAAGGTCAAGCCAGACGACATTGAGCACCTCATCATGAAAGCTCTGAGCTTGGGACTGCTACGCGGAACCATCGATCAAGTCGCAGAAGTTGCGAGAATAAACTGGGTGCAGCCAAAGGTCTTGGATAGAGGTCAAATTGAGAGCATGAGGTCACGATTGAAGGAATGGGACAGCAGTGTCAATCAGCTCGGCAATTGGATCGAGGGTGTCGGCAAAGATGTTTGGGCGGCATAGAGAATCGTTCGCAAGGGGCCTACGTGGTCAGACTAGGAGCCCCCAAAATCACACACTCCGCACACCGGTCGGCGTCCGCGGCGGTCAGAGCATGTAGCATAGGATATAGGAGCCATTACGAGATTGGGCTTCAGATGTAGTGTGCTCTAACCTCGAAGCGTATGGTAATGAATATGCATAATGCAATCCCACTTCCGACTCGTTACGCCTTGCACCGATTGCGACAATATCATCTCACAGTGCATGGATTTGCAACATCGATGGTCCATTCAGGAGCTTGGTTTCACTGGTTGAAGTGGCACAATGGGTCTGGCGGCTACTGAGATGGTAAATTCAATTGAGATGACGAAGAGCTGGTCTGGTGATGAAAATTGATGATGTAGTAAGAGGAATGGGATCATTTAGGCAGTATGATTGACTTGGCTCGGCTATTTCTTGACGTGTTATCGGGTCTCTGCGGAGTAAGGTGAAGAAGCGGTGGGACACTGAGAAACCTGCAACTTACCATGCGTCGTACTCATCATTTGGCTTGACTCCATCAATCTCGACATTCTGCAGGATGGTGAATCTATGCTAACGGTTCAGCTGTTTGGGTGGATAAGTGTGGTCGTCGGGAATACAAATTGAGAAGAGCTTGGAGGGTTTGTCGTCGATTCGCCAGGACAATCTCTTTGGCTCTCAAAGGGAAGTATAGCGATCACTCTCAACAGGTTGGGGAACATGCTGGATGGTGGGATTTGGCCGAAGGCTGCTCAAGGATCGACTGTCGTTGGCTGTCTGCAGTTTTTGACCCGTGTACCGGAGAGAGGTCTGCTTTTGCGGATTTGACAAACTGGTTACAATGGTTGGTAACAGTCTTTCCCTCTATTCGTGTATTTGCTTCCTTGCACGGAATCATCGCTGATCATCCTGATCTTGCTAGAGTGCTTCGCCAAGCATGGTAGATGCTCTTGTCAGATCACGACCGGTGGCGCACTTCCTCGCGCACATCAATCACGCTTCCATTTGCTACCATGTATACTATAATTGCTTTAGGACTCTTTAAAAGGACCAGCAACACATCTCAAACTGGGATGATGAAGCGGGAGTGCGTGGAAGTTTTTCAAATAATGGTCAGGACCGGAGATGAGTTGAGGACCTGATCTGGGCAACATTTTCGCTTACGAAAAGGTTATGAGTTGTCCCACGTTTAATGTGCAACGTGATTATTAGACCCGAAGTGCGATGATGATGGTGAGTATCATCTTCTCTCTCTCCTTGTGTCCCGAGTTCAATGATCGCTGACAAAAGTAGAAAGCCCGGCTAGAACACGAAGTCAAGGTCGTCTGGTGTATTTCTGTCAACAAGACTGCTCTTCACTTCATGACACTTCATGAAGTTCTTCTTTTGTTTGCTTACGATTCTGAAAGTCGGAGGTTGCGCTACACTTCACAAACTAGGTATGAGCCGCTTCGCTGAGTCCTCGATGGGTTTTCTCTGAGCAGTAACTTGCTAGAAATGGCTGATTGTTGACGGCTTCCGGCGCGATCTCGGCTTATGTATATCCAAGCTAATCGTCTAACCATATAGAAGCAAAGGTACTCATGGAATGGTTACTCGCGTGCCGTCAAAGTTAGGATACTTGCTCTTCAGCACGAGCTACAATATCCTCGTTCTGCATGGCATATCCAAATTTGACGGAAAATCTCCTTGTTTTCATGTAGCACTGGTCTGAAGGGAGGGGCTGAGTTAACGAATCAATGATGATGGTAGCCGCCATCCTCGGCTCTCATTCATGAATCGATCTCGACATGTCCAACACAACGTTCAGTGATGGCAGTGGTCATCGCACAGGAAACCGACAACCCGAGCTTATTCGTGTCACATGAGAACATTTACATTGGTGACTTCTTGATCGATTGATGTGGCCAATGATCACGGCATCCTATTTCAGATAGCCACATCTTGGGCCTGAGCACTTCACACAGGCCACACCATCGCCCTGGGCTTTGAACATATTTGGCCCGACCGGAAGGTTGACGAAGGACTCCAGGTCGAGCAGAAGCTGCTAGGCCCAAGCCCGACCTTTTGCGGTTACTATTCTCAGAAGATCAAGTCGATCGATCAAGCCGTAGGCCGACTCTCAAATTTAAAGAGGAGTGAAGGATCGAAAGAAAGTGTGAGTCCAGTGATGGTGGTCAGTGTCATCCTTCTGATATGCCTGCAAATCTAGCGACCACTGGTCAGACCAGCAAGCTCAGTATGTTGTGAAGTAGAAAGCCTCTCATCTACCGTGAACAGCACACGGACACGAGTTGTCTGTATATTGTGACGATGTTGACCTTGTCGAAGCAGGAATTGTTCCTGTTCATTGATTTTCCCAGTCAAAGAATGGCCAACTGGATGCGTGCTTGGTGACAATCTTGGAGCAGGGGGTGAGTCTCCACCTTCGTACAGTGCCAGCTTTGAGACCAATGTCGTTGACTGTCCATCATTCTGATCTGAATTTTCGCCCGTACCTTTTCCGTGTCTCCCTGTTATGTCCGACCCGACTACTCGCAATATGGCAAGTGTACCTGGAGGCAAGCCAGCATGTGCGATTGCGAGCCTTACGCTTCCAGGCCTTTGCAAATACATATTCGATGTACGAGCCCACCACTCACGGCCCTGGATGCTTCAACCAATGACGGCGATGTCTTCGTGGAATCATGGCGGAACGTGGCTGAGCATCAGGGATACTGACAAAACAATACACAAACGCCATCGATACAGTACTGTAAAGAATCACCGCCACGCCTCGCCCAGGAACACTTCCTCAGACCCCTGCAGACCCGAAGTAGAAGTACAACGCATAACCTATAGAGGCTTCGCCCAGCCACCAACCCGCTCTTCACCTCATCGACCAACAGGATCGCTCATCGCCCCTGCACATCCCTCATCCCATATCTGCGCAAACTCCAAAAATACATGCAAGATGTGCCCGCCAATGCTTCTATGAACTGACCTCATGTCCGCAACTCTAATCCAACCTCTCCGATTAGCTGGCGCTGCCGGGCTGTAGCCTTTTCGGACGACCCAAAAATGGGACGATCCATTGCCCTCTTGCAGTGTTCTTGCAGGCAGGCTGAAGTCGATACGTCGTTGATGGCGACGGTGTTCAGCTTTGCCTGCTCGCTTGCAGGGAGGCGCGCACTGTGCGGGAGAAGAAAACGCACGGCATCATCATCTAGGCGAGCGCACTTCTTATCTGATCGTGTCGTGCTGCCAAATAGTGGCTCGGTGAGGCTTCGAATTAGGGTCGATGTAAGGCAGCCTGCATGATGACTTGCTCATTCTATCCGACTGCATTCCTGCCTCACCGTCGACGCAAAGGGATATTCTTCATAAGAGTCGCCCGAGGGAAAATGCACAGCTCGGACCAGCCAGTCTCTATCTTGGTGAGGAAGATTCATCATCATCATCATCATCATCATCATCATCATCATCATCATCATCATCATCAGAGGCGGCTTTCGCTGCTTCGAATTCAGGCCTGCGGCGATGGCAAGATAAGACGATCGGAGATGGTCATGATTTCAGTGCAGTGTGGTTCCGATGTCATGTTTGAGCATCTGCACGAATCATGCATTACTGCTATATCATGAGCAAAGTCCCCCAAAGTGGCACGGAAATTTGATACCCTTCACTGTCGCGCTCGTAAGATACTCCGACGTCACCTAACAAGGGAGGGAGGGCATGCCAATCATGATGCCTGTGAATATGTGCCGTGTCCACCGTCGAACGCACCTCAATGTGGACACTCCCCGTTCTCAAGTGAGCATCACAAACCTGGATTTCGGGATCGACCCATCGTAGTAGGAGTGGTTGATTTGGAGCTACCATGTATGCAATCGGCCATCCATGCATCCCTGCAGCTGCTAGTGATCTTCGCTTTGAGAAGAGGCAATGGCTTCCAACTGGTACACGCTTCTTCATTTCGCAGATGCACCAGCCCGTAGGGCCAGGCGCCCTGCCGCTGGAGATTCTTCTGCTTCGCCATGTAAGGCTGAGATGTAAGGTGCCGATCGAATTCGGAGCTTCGTGCGACTTGCATGTGAAGAAGATTGTGGGTCGGAGGTTGGAAGCTTGGCATGGATAAATGTCCTAGGTGTACTGTGGTAGCATGCGCAATAAAGGTTAATCGGCCGGGCTTACCACGTCCCATATCTTCTCCCACCTAACGTACAAGAATAATTATAATTTTTATATGCCTAGGTAGCAGGAATCGAGAAGAGTACGATCCGCTTAGACCGAAAAGAAAATTACTAGATATGGTGCAGAGATACAAGAAAGACGACCGTACGCACTGACCCAAGCAGGGGTCAGAATTAACCTTCTTTTGGCCGGTTACCACAGTAGCTGCGGGTGGGAGCGAGGATCGGCGGCCCTCAGCCCTGTCGTTGAGCCCTGGTACTGGAGGGTTCATGGTTCTTTCGAGGTGATCGACGTGAGGATAGTGGTAAGTCATCACATCATAGATCGTTGATAGGCTCGGCTTTTGGTCTTGGAAAGGACGAAACTTTCAGCCCGGGAGTGGAGGATGGAACGCGGCATGGACAAGGTGAAATTTGGCGAGCCCGGGAAATTCACAAAACTGATGGCAGACTTTTTTTGAATTCATTCTCATTGGTAATATGTACAAGGCCAGAAAGACAAGAAATCGTGGGCGCGACGACAATAGTCAGCATAGGAAAACGCTGCACAATGAAAGAATCCCGCCAGTCTATTGTGCTCGGGGTTGGCGACCATGACTCCAGGAAACGAGAGAAGAGAAACAAGCCGAAGACTTGGTATTAACTGCGCTGTAAGACAGACAACAAAAAACATAAGTGCATAAGCCCAACACCTTTACCCAAAGGACCTTTACCTCCATAATCCAAGGACAATCCATATGCAATGAAGCGATGCAAAGTGATGGGGAAAGTGACTAAAGTGAATGATCAACTTAGTTGGTGATACCGAGCCCAGATTTGATGTGATCACCAAGTGCTTGTGCCTAGATAGATTGTCAATGTCAAGCTCGATCGAAAGGTGTTTGTGGGACTCACGTGAGGCTCTTTCATCATAGAGAAGTGATTACCATCCATAACATAGAACTCCATGTTGTCCTCATCGACAAGCTGGGCCCAGCCGTTGTGGCTGAAGTCAGTGCGGTTGTTGAGCAACCATTTCATTGGGGCTGGGTCCTCATCCTCAGCTGGTGGTGGGCGTGGGTCGCCCGGGTTCTTGCAGACACCATCACGGCACCAGATGGCGACTGTGCGAGGAGCTGTACCCTTGGGGAATGGCTTCGGATCGTATGCCGACAGCATAGCAATGGAAGCAGAGAAATGAGGAAGCAACCAGCCCGGAGTACCACCAGCTTTACCGGTTCCAAGAAGTCCGATTTGGTCGAAGAAGACGTGTAGTCGGGCTGGGAGAGGATCAAGAGCGACCGGGCAAGGGGAGTCGAGGAGCAACAAACGCTCGACGGTCTCCCCATTCTGAATGAGCTGCATGGCGGTTTCATAGGCGATGACACCACCAGCAGACCAGCCACCAATGATGTATGGACCAACGGGTTGACGGCGCTTTATTTCAGCAAGGTAGAGACCAGTGACATTCTCAATACCACAGGTGAAATTCTCTGGCTTCTTCATGAAGGGGCAGTTGAGACCGTAGACAGCCATGTCTGGGGAGAGATTGGGAATGGAGACATATGATGTCGCGCTTCCACTGCCGTCAGGCAATAGGAAAAACTTTTTGGAAGCGATCTTTGGGTTGCCTTGAAGCAGGACAGAGTTGGCTGGAGGAAGGCCCTTGATGTCGCGTTGGATATTCGACAGCTTGGTGGCAACATCATCGAGCTGGGCCTTCGCAGGCGCGGACGGTTTTGATGACTTGGCGGGCTTGGACGCAGGCTTCGCTATGGGAGCAGCGGCTTCTTTGGCAGTACGCATACCAAGAGCGTTCTCGATATCTTCAAGACAAACATTGGTGACTAAGAAAGTGGATGGAATGTCTTCACCAGTGGCCTCGCGAAGTGCACCCAGAATAGTGAGAGACATCAAAGAATCCATGCCCATCTCGGTGAGGTCAGCTTGATCTGAGATCTCCTCGGGTCCGACGCCCATCTCTTCGGCAATAACCTTGCGAGCAATGCTTACGCCTCCAGAAGCGGCTGGAGCTTTGGCAGGTGCGGACTTGGGCTCCTCTTTGCCGGCAATAGAGGGTGCGGAACTTGGAGCAGAACTAGCTGGGGTACTTGGGTCGTCCTCGTCTGGAGTGGCTGCGTCAGACTCCTCGTCAGAAGCATCGGAGTCATCAGCAGGAGCACCGCCGCCCTCAAGACCCGCGAAGTAGCCCTTCATTTCGCCAACAGTAGCGTAATCGGTGAACAGAGTGGAGCTAATGTCGAGGTCAAGATCTTCTCGGAACTTGGCAGAGATGGTGAGCGACATGAGTGAGTCGACACCAAGGTTTTCAAAAGCGGCCTCATCGACAAGTTCGGCCATGTCAACATCGGTTTCTTCGGCAATGATGCTCATGACCTTAGAGACAAGACCACTCGAAGTTTTCTTTGCAACCTTCTTTGGCTTCTCAACCTTCGTAGCGATCTTCGCTGGAGCAGCCTTCTTCTCGGCTTTCTTGGCTGGGGCACCACCAGCTGTGACTGATTTCTTGGAAGGAGCAAAAGCTGGAGCGGATGCCTTTGGAGAGGTAGTTGGTGCGGATGGCATCTTTACTGGCGCAGTGTTACCCTTCTTCATTGGCGGGACCATGATGTTGAGAGCACGTCGTGGGATGTTCTGGAACTTGAGGCCATTGACCACGCCAATGATCTCTTCACCTTCAAAGATGTAGACATCTCCAACAGAGATATTACCGGGAGCTGGCTGCATACGCACGTATGACCTATACTCCTTGTCGGCAGATAAAGTCTTGGAGATTCGAATGGAACCCCAGCCATGAGAGATGTAAACACTCTCTGAAGAATCGATGGCGTCGGAAGCGTTGACAATAAATCCAGAAAGATGCGCCAAGCTGTCGATCCAGTATGGGGAGCAAAAGTACTCCCCATCTTTCTCAGTGGTCTGGAAGTGAACCTTGGCGGTTGCCTCAGTCTGCTTGCCATCAAGGATGACCTCTTCCATGCCACGATAGGCAGGTGCATATGTGACCAGTGCTTTGAACAGCTTATAGGCCATCCCGCGGAGAATATTGTGGGCAGCACCAGTCTGCAGCTTTTGCTTGAGGAGGTCAACTTGAGTCTGAACCATGAATGCAGTGCGGTTCCACTCTGCGCGCCAGCTCTCAACATCTTCGTACTTGACGAGCCCATGACCAAGCTCGGTTATAACCTTGCCATCTGGCTTGACGTGGCGGAAGTTCAGATGAACCTCACCAGCCTCCAAGTCGGCAGATGCCTCCAGCTGAAGCCACTGACCCTCTGATGGTGGGGGCACCATGGCAACGAGAGGCTTGTGAACCTCCATTTCGCACACGTTGTACCCGACAGCTCCCGCACCCGGACGAAGCTCCTTGTATAGATAGTCGGCGGCAGTCATGGCCATGTCAGCGTAGAGTGAAGACGGGCAGAGAGGCGCGTCATTGACTTGGTGGCCTGTCACAGCAGCGTGTAATTTTGGCTCAGCCATGTTGGACTGGATGATGATGGTGCCTGAGTTTGCGTGGAGCTCCTCCTTGATGATTTTTTGACACGAGGTTGTAGAGAGCTTTGAGGGAAGCTCGACAGCCGGAGCGGCGGCGACCTCGACCGGGGCGGCGACTCGAGCCTCACCTTTGGTGAGAGTCCAGTTGTTGTGATAGTCTAACCAGTATCTCTTGTTGTCAAATGACATTGTTGGAAGCTCGAGCATGTCTTGGGCACCATTGAATTCGCGGTGAAATTCATCGAAATTGATTGCGACACCTGCAAGGTAGAGAGACACCAAGCTAGTCGACAGCGTCTTCCATGGGTCCTCGTTGCGGCGAAGTGATGGAGCAGTGACTGGAGTACCACCAAGAGAAGCCCTCACCATGCCAGAGCAGACTGGGTGAGCACCAACTTCAAGCCAAGCAGTCTTAGCATCGAACACCTTGTCTTCCTGAGCCTGTGACAACGCAGACCAGAAATTGACTGTTTCTCGAGCGTGACGAGCGAGATAGTCCGGTCCAACAATGCCGGCCTCGCGGATGACCTCTCCAGTGAGGGGAGACAAAACTGGAATGGCTGGCTTGTTGAAGGTGACGCCTGCGGCAGCTTTCTTGAACTGATCCAAGATCGGATCTACTTGAGCAGAATGGAAGGCAAATGGCACATTCAGCTTGGTGTTCTTGAAGCCCTTTGCAGCCACGATCTCGCTGACCTTGGCGATGACATCCGTCGTGCCGCAAAGCACAGTCTCTTCCGGACCATTAATGCAAGCAACTTCAGTCATCTTGTCACCGAGAACCTCCTCCATTGTCTCCACATTGGACTTCACAGCAAGCATGCCGTGAGTGTACTTTGTGCATTCCGACTCGAGAAGCTCCGCGCGGCGCCCTACGAGGAGAATCATGTCGCTAGCAGAAAGGACACCTGCGACATGGAGGGCTGCGTACTCGCCAAGAGAGTGACCGATTACAGCAGTCGGGCTGATGCCCCATGAAGACCACATGCGGGACAGCGCAACTTGAATGCAGGCCATTCCGAGTTGTACGACAACTGGAGAAAGAGTGGCAACATCGGTTCCATTCAGGAGAGGAATGAACGATGGGAAGCCTTGGAGCTTTGAGAGATTGTCGAGCTGGTTGATGTCGTCACGGAAAGAGGCTAAATCATTGTACAAGCTCTGTGCAAGACCGGTATACTGAGAGCCTTGGCCAGTGAAGCAGAATGCAGTCTTGGTCGCAACCATTGCAACAGGGCTGTATGTCTCTTTGATCTGTGTCTGGAGCTGGTCGCGAACCTTGGCGATGTCATTAGCAACAAAAGCAACGCGGTAGTTGTGCTGGATGCGGCGGGCAGTCGTGGTGTATGCCAGATCCGTGAGAGTTGCCTCTGGAGTTCTGTTCAAGTAGTCGCTGTAATTCTGGATGTTGCGCTTCAACGCCGCGATAGAGCGAGCTGAGACAGCGATGACATGAGATCCTCGCGGATCGACAGCCTTAGGCGCATCGCGGAGAGGGCCATCTTCCAGCATGATAGACGTGTTACCACCAGCAGCGCTGAAGTTGTTCAACATGATCTTTCGGGTCACAGCACCATTTCGTGGGAAAGGAGTGTTGGTGATAGGGATTTTGACCTGTCGCTGGGCAAGGTCCTTGGGGAAGGTCTGGTTGATGATTGTCTTGATACCCACGTTGGCTGGGATCATGCTTTTGCGGTACATCATCAATACCTTGACCAAGGCGTTGATACCTGAGGCAGCTTCACCATGACCGATGTTGGCTTTGACGGCACCAAGATACAGAGGCTGATCAGCGCGACGCTGTCGGTTGGAGGGAGCGAAGGCATTGGTGACCGAAGTCATCTCAATACCATCACCAGCCTGGGTACCAGTTCCGTGCATCTCAACATAGGATACATCATGAGCGTCGAGACCAGCATCGGCCAGAACCCGTTTGTACAAAAACTCCTGCGCTCCAGCGTGCGGGTGTGTGATAGAGACAGCTTCAGCAGAATGGTTGGTCGCGGCACCCAAAATGCAAGCAAGGATATTATCCTTATCAGCGATGGCATCGGCGTATCGCTTGAGAACGACAGTACCGCAACCGTCACCACGGCAGTACCCATCCGCTCCGTTGTCATAAGTCTTGCAAGATCCAGTCTTCGACAAGAATTGACCCTTGGACAAGCCGGCAAAAATGTCGGGGTTGGTCAGCACATTCAAACCACCTGCGCAGGCAGTGTCACAATCACCCGCCCACAAAGACGTGCAAGCGAGCTGGATGGCAGCTAAACTGGAGGAACACGCTGTGTCAATGCTGAATGACGGGCCAGAGAACTTGAAATAATAGTTGATGCGTCCAGGTGCAAACGCTCGCACGCCACCCGTGATGAAGTAGGTGTCGACGTTCTCAGCAGCGTTAATCTCACGCCAATCGTCAGACGTTTGGCCGTAGAAGGTACCAATGCGGTCCAGCTTGGTGGATGGAGTTCTGTTGGGAACATACCCTGACATTTCCAGTGCTTCATATGCCGTCACGAGAGCCAGACGTCCCATGGGATCGGTCTGAGCAGCCTCGCGTGGAGACATGTTGAAGAAGCGGGGATCGAAGAGCCCTGGTTCATCGATGAAGCAGCCGAAAGGACTGTGGGACTTGTTCTTTCCCTTGCCAGATGGATCGACGTGTGCAACGTGATCAAATCGATCGGCTGGAATGGTCCGGTGCACATCTAGGCCCTTCTCCAACAAGTCCCAGAGAGCATCATGACTGGCAGCACTTGGGAAACGACCAGCCATACCGACTATGGCGATTTTGTCGTTCTGGGTGCGCCCGAAGATGGAAGAAGCAGTTCCCCACGAGGAGTGGTCCTTGACGTGGACAGTAGACATGCCGCCGGCCTTCAGCGCGGACACCAAGCTGTTCGTGACGTTGGTGATACCAAAGGCAGACACATTGCACTCCTTTGCTGTTGGTCTTGGTGATTTGGGACACCGTCTCTTCGAGCAGATAGTCCCATCGCACTGGAGCCTCCAGGATTTCCTCCAGAACAAGGGCGAACAGCTCGGTGGCGGAAGAGGCGCTGTAGCACTTGCCGGTCGCAGCAGAGTGGACGAGAGCGGTCGGTCGGAAGAAACGCAAGTTCTTTTGGGTGTCTTCGTCCAAGATCTTGTCCTTGTCTGACTGATTATACAGGTGTGCAGCGTGGTATGGTGCATAGATTGGTATAGCGACCCGGTGGTTCTTGCTGAGGATTTCAGATTCAGCGAAAAGTCGTTCCGTTGTAGACGGGGGACCGCTGATAGTCAAGGCCATCACACTGACAGCACTGACATAAGCATGACTTGGTGGCGGGATGCCGCTTTCCGCATGGAAGTCGGCGAGGGCGGCCTTTGCCGTCTCTTCGTTGATATTCGTGACAATGGTGGACCACGATTTTTGAATCGGAACAACAGGTGCGGCGTGATTGTGAGCATGAGGATCGACTGCTGGTGCTGGAACCTTGACAGAAGCTGGCTCCAAGGAGGCCCTAGCATTGCCGGCAACGGCGCCAGTTCGGAAGGAGATTCGGACGGCCTCGATGGCCAAGGGAAGGAGGTCGGAGACGGATTTTGCGCAGGCAATGGCGGAGGCAGCCAAAAGACCAGTGCAAAGACCGATTAGGCGAATGCTGGAGGCATTGGGCAATTCAGCCGGATTCTCGCAATAGTATCTAGGATGGGTCAGCAACGAATCTTGGCGCTGGCTACTCTGGGAAGCGACCTACCCGATGAAATGCGCGAGTTGGGCAACGGTCAAGAGAGAGCTTTCGATCTGAGGGATCTTGATGCCCTTGTCCGTGTAGGCTTCCAAAAGATGGGAAAGACGCAAAAAGTGGGGGATGGTGTCCCTCTGAGCTTTTGGCAGAGCCTGGATTTCCTCTCGCAGAGCAACTGCGACTCTCTCGAGGAAATTGGTGAGTAAGTTATTGTCCTTCCTCGCACAGATCTTCTGGAGAAGAGCTGTTTGGGAGGCCGTCTGGTCCCCGAGAACAAAGGTGTTCATGATGTCGATGGGGTTTGCGGGATTAGAGGAACAGGGGATCAGGCTGTGAATAAGTCAGGCAGAATACAGGCCAACGTCTGGGAGCCAATGACAAGATGGCCGAGTGGTGTCTTGGGTCCAAATGGAACAATTACGTCGAAGGTTTCGCAACTTGGGGAGAGATGACGAGCAAGTGAATGTGGTGTGTAGGTATTATGGTTGGTAAGGTATAGAACAAGGCAAAGGAACAGGGTAGATTATGTCAAGGCGAGCCCCGTAAGAAGTGTAGAGGGGAGAAGCAGAGGTGTATGGAGGTGTGGAAGACGAAGGGGGGAGGATTAGTTTAAGAAGAAAGACACGGAGACGCAGGAGCATCCTCAGCCTTCGCGCACAGAGTAAGCTGATGGTGGCCGCGGCGCACAGACAGATGGTTTGAAGTATGCTAAGCATGTTGACGTGAGGTTCTTCTCCTGGACTTCGGGAAGGCTAAGCAGCGTCTCAGACACCCGAGGGGAGACCAGAGGCCAAAGATAGACTTGACTTGATGATAACGGACGCGCCTGGGACGTGCATCGGATGGCCAGCGGGGTGCCGGCACCTGCAGCTGGGCAGTGTCAAGTCCGGGTGCTCAGTCGACCTCTCCTTATGTCAGCCAACGACAGGCGACACACGACAGGCCCAGTGGAAGAGTGCGAGACGGGTGACGGGTGACGGGCGAGGTATCGGCCACTGTTTTGAAGCTGCATGTGTTTCCTCCATGCCCAAGTGAGACCTGAGCCAGCCGTGGTTACACCTTGATGCGTGGCGCCATGCTGGAATCGTGCGAGGCCTTCAGACCTTCTTCGTGAAATTGCCCGGCAATTGGGCAAAAGGAGACGTGACTTACCTGCGCCAGGCCATACACGGTTTTGGCAAAATGCCTTTGACTGCTGCTGCTGCTGCTGTCGGCTTAGGTAGATACCTAGGGGAACGGCTGCCGCCAAGAGGGAGCCGGCCGTTGGTTAGCGGTACGTCTCAATATTACACTAGTAGCATTATAATATTACTCTTCCAGCACGCGTTGATGTCGCGCTTGCCTTCCACCGAGTGCGAGCAACCCAGGTATTTCTAGTTTCTACTGATAATGTACCAGAAGACGTTGTGTGCTGGGGCAACAGGACCCACGATCCCGATGCTCGTGATGGTCCCGCTGTGTTGTCGCGTGAAATCATCAGTACCAGTACTGCATGTGAATAGCGCGCTCAAACGCCTTGTGTGAGATGAGATTGCAGGTGGAGGCTGCAGAGAAGACAAATGAAGCTTTCTGTCCTTTTGGTGGCTGCTCCACTCGGTAGTCGGTAGGGCCAACAAGAGTAGATGATGGGACGGGAGATCCGCCGGCCATCGCAATCTTGACTTGTGCACTTTGATACCATCCCTATTCCCCATTTCCTTCCTGACCACATCCTTCAGGAGACTCATACTGCCAGGGACACGGACACGGACACGCTCTCATCCAGATCCCACGCATCGACAGGGAGAGCTTCCATCGACCTACTCCACGCCGGCTTGTCTCGTGACAGGTACCAGTGTAGTCATTGTTCGACATCCAACGTGATCCGCACACAACCCTTCAGGACCGCTGCCGCTTCTTCTACCAATGGAAGTCTACACCCGAGACTTGACCTCTTCCACCGGCCATTTCGTCCATTCGCCACCTAGAACGAATTGCGCAAACAAGTGCCACAGTCGACCCTGCAAATCCACGTTTCAATGCAGACCCTAGAAACAATTCAACATACTTGGCGCTCGCGACACCGACAACCTACTGCCGTCCGTCTAGATGATCCAATCTGGAGTCTACCGAGGCTGAAGAACCTATACCATCCATTACATCAGACCCTTCTCCCAGTAGCTATGTCCCTCCGACTGCCGACTAGATACCAGCCGGAAGCCATTACATGTTGCTGAAACCAATACGGCCGCTTGGTTTTCGTGGAACCGAATACCGATTACTTCCAAATTCCCCGCGTCGCATTCCCTGCAAAATTCCCTGTTTCTTCAGTCTCGGACCACCCGACACCAAAGTTTCCAGAAGCAAAGAAACGACTTCGCTCCCTGTCATATCCAGCGGGGTTGGTACTGCCCGCATGTTGTCTAGCTTCTTGACATGTCCCTCCGACCGTAAAGGTTAGAATGGATAAGAGAATCCTACAGTCCACGACAGCCTTATTCCTCGTTCCTGTCAACAGGCTTGAATGCCGTTTGGACGTGCCTCTACGGCCAAACTATATAGACCGCGTCATCGGCTACTTCCGCCTGGTTCCATGCTTTCGAAAATTCCGGGGTCGTACAATTGAACCTTCGAGATAATTTCACAGGCTCACAAATCTTCAGAACACTTGTCATGCCACGAATCATCGTCTCTTTCAAGTGCCTCGTTTGTTTTGTATCCCAAGGGCGCACGAGCGTGTAGGAGGCTTCCAAGTTCCAATAGGTGTTAAACAACTTTACTTAGCCCGCCTGCTGTTGAAATCTTGGTCCGTTGCGTTCTGGAACATTTCGTGCGCCTCTCATCCCGCAGGTAGCGCATTCCAGTACTATTCGACAACTTGTGGACTATTCAGATACGGTCTCGCAGCTCCTAGGCACTGATAGCGCCTAATGCTGCAAATCATGAAGCTGCGAGTTTGCGAACCGGCCACTTTTCAGCCTTCTCATATTCCCAGTTCAGTCATTGCTGCGAGGGAGATAACTTGTAATTTCCACGCCACTTTAACTTGGGAATTCACGAATGTCGTGATTTCGGATGTGACTCACTCGTCTTCGGCAGTCCATTTTTTTCTCGCAGCGTGGCCTTGTTGACCTTTTGATCTCGGGCGGAAATTGCCACGGTGAGTCGTAGTGCTGCATTTGACATGGAAGGAGAAAGATACACTTGCACTTGACAAAGTCGGTGTAAGCCACTGTCGGCCCATCACAAGACTGGACGTACTTGAGGAATCTTCGCTTCCAGAGTAAAGTAGCTGATGCCAGACCCAGAGAGCCGAGTACGAGATGCCACGATATCCCCACCGACGGTCTTATCGTGCTCTGCTCCGACAAGGTATGCGTGTCGAACTACACTGGGAGCGCAAGGCGACACGTTCTGAGCTGCTGCCACACCCGAGCAGTGACTCAGCGTGCACAGCCTCGCTTCTAGTCGACTCCAACTCATCACGCTGCTGCTTGCATGCAGTGCGCAGTAAAACTATCAAACCCTTCATCGTATGAGCCTCTGAGCGATGCAACCCTGCCAGTCGCCAGAGCAGACACCAGACCCCACAAGTAGCTCGGAGCAAATCCGAATTCATAGTTAACATCTTCTCCGCGAGTCTTCTTATTGTACAATACAGTTTCGATGATTGCGCATACGCCTCGCTCAGCCGTCGTCGCCATTATCGGTCAGAATATCTTTTCCGCACGAAAAGACAGTTCTGCTTCGCATTTCGCGCAAAGGGTTAGATCTGGAGTGGATAACATGTACTTAGATAGCTTGGCAACTGATCCAGCACAACTGGTTTTGTAAGTCATGTTTAAACCCCTGTTCTGTAGTGACCATCTCAACTGTACACGATCTTGTCAATTGCAGGCGCTGTTACAGAACCAATGTGGCCTGCGGCTCGCCTGCCGTCTGGAGCGCTTTCTCCTCTTCTCTTCACTCAAGGAACAGAATAACAAAGTCTGCAAACAGACTGGAGGGAACATCGAATCTGCTCGTGCTTATCCTTTAGGATCAACAATCGCACATGGTGTCCCATGGAAGTCATCCATGTTCCGCGAAATGCACATCTTTCAACTCACAAGTCTAGGCACATGTCTTCTTCATCTCTTCACCAAGTGCACAATTTCCATTTTATTCCGTGAGCAATGGCTCTCCCTTTGAACCTTTGCGTTTGCACATGTATCTTTCTACTCAATCCAAGTCACTTGGTTCTCTCGATTTGCCGTTTTTATCCTGTCATTGCCTAACGTCCTGGAAGAATTGTGGTCTAGGGAGCAAGTTGTCATAGAGTAATAGGAGCAGGATGGAAGTTCTAGAACACAGGATAATGAACATAAAACTCGCCGTTAGTAGATTTTAGACGATAGCTTGCTTGCTCCTCTTGCGATCTTTACTTGTTTCCTAAGGACATTTTAGCTGATGATCTTGGCATATCAGTCGTTTGATGCTCCGTCCACAGGCCCACGATGTTCACAAACCGTATCACACCTGGCCGAGAAGCTCATTAAGAAAGACCTCGGACGGTAAAGAACAGGTCTCGGGTGCAGTCCTGCGAAGTAAGTCGCAATTTGATTTTGTGTAAAAGTTACATGAATCATTACTGCCAACAAATGCTGTCGAAATTAGACTCGTTCCTATTGTCTATAACGAGCCTTCATATTCTCATAGTAACGCATCCACCCTAAGTAATTATCGTCCTGCAATGACCCTGTTGATGGACATCTGGTATTCCGTAGGACTTAAAATTTCGGATTCAGCTTGAACAGTTGATCAAAAGTTGCAGCACAGTATTTTCTCTTTATATTCGCTCGAAGAAATCTGGAACACCATCGTCGCCTGCGCTTAGAAATGAATATCGGCGAAATCCCCCATCAACTCATCCGTTACAGTCGCAAGAATTTCTGAGCCATCGAACTTGTCCAACACAGTCCAAGTCCCAGAGATTGGGAGACACCGGATCAACGAAGCCGCTCGGTGGCTTCAAGAGTGATTTGACGATGAGAGACGATTTACCAACGACCTGGTCCAAGGAAGAGGAAAGGAGCCTAGTCCATTAGATTCATGTGCATCTCCTCGATCGGGGGTCATCTGCTAGAACGTGTGTATGGCGTCCTCTGTCCTGTCAGAGGATCGATCAACAAGTATAGAAAAAGTCTACAAGATCAGCAGATGGTCTCGATTGTTTCGAGGGCAGCATTTCTTGAGATCCGGCAACGCAGCTATCAAGTTGTCGAGATGCTAGAACCAGTAAAGAATCGGTGCGATATCTTCAAGCCAGCATATTTCGTTTCTTCCAAGCAACCTAGCTCCTCCAACTGTGCGTACTCACGCCAAAGAACAACTTTCGAATCATCAAGCCAGATCAACCTTGTCCATTCGCATAGTCACCGAACCGCGGTATGCCAAGTCCAACACTGTATCACGACCGGAGCATTACTTCACCCATTGTAGCCCAAGCGCGAGTCAATTACGACACCACTGCTTGATCTCACGGATGATTGAACGATGGGTGACTGCCTTACTTGTACGACCAACAACCTTGTCGTGGGCGGAGTGAGAGCGTTTTGAGTTCTCACTGATTTCATCGCCGCCCGGGAGAGCGATTGCTGGCAGCACCTTGACCTCGGTGAATAGTAGCGGATCGTGGTGAGGCACCTTTGGGGTTCTGGTTCTTGGCAACATTCAGCAGGCAGACTTCTTACGCTGGCGTGGTGAGCGGGGCGTGAGTACGTGCGCATATATTTTACGTTTGCGAGAATCTGATTCTGGAGGCTCTGTTCTGTTTCCGAGGAGGCGAAGATGCGCGGCTTGTTTGGAAGAGGATCGTCGCAACAGGACTATTTTGAGCCGAGCGCACGTATCTGCAAATTGAAGCCTTTCAGTGGGCTGAACTTTGCAGTGGACTGACGGTGATACACGCTGCACGGATAATGGGTCTGCATATACCAGTGCTCTTGTCTTCGCAGGCCCAAATCTAGCACTGCCCCAGTCCCAATCGAGAGGCATTTCCGCAGAGGGAAATTCGCAGCCAGAGAGGATCGAGGACGCTGCAAGCATTCAACGTTCAAGAGAGAGGACGTCTCCATCAATGGGAGCCGCTCGACCAAGGTTCCATCGACGCATTCACCGCCGAACTGAAAGCTGTTGAGATGCAAACGATGCGTGGCAAAAGGCAGACGCATCTGTGGAGAGAGTGGATTTTGCGGATTTGCAACACCAATCCTAGAAGTTGGGTGTTAAGTTTCTCTGCAGGTCTGACGACTCGAAGGTCGAGAAATGGAGTGGAAGACTGGCGAGTGTACTCTTTTCCGCCCACAGATTTTCTTGGCCCTGGAACAGGCTACTAGTAGCTACCTAAGCGAACCGTCATTGAGCACTGGGCAATGCGGCAGCCACCCCAGCCTCGGAGATTGGGGCATGACTATGGAGGCCACCGGTGGCCATACCACCGGTGGCCTCCCTCGGCGAAACTAAGATAAGCGTAATCTCGCTTATATCGCGCTTTCTCGTTCGTTACTAATAAAGCTTACTAACGAAGCTATAATATACGATAGAAACCTAAAGTTACTCTCCGACTTTCGAAAGTATCTACGGCCTTATAGTCGTTCCTTTCGAAGCCCTCGTCGTCCTCCCTTTCGGAGGCTACCCTTTCGGAGGCTACCCTTTCGGAGGCCACCCTTTCGGAGGCCACCCTTTTAGAGGCTACCCTTTCGGAGGCTACCCTTTCGGAGGCTACCCTTTTAGAGGCCACCCTTTCGGAGGCTACCCTAGAGCTACCCTTTCAGAGGTAATCTTCTTAAAGGCTACCTCTCTTATAAGATAACGAGAGAGAGGTAGCCTCTAAAAGGTAGGTAGCCTCTAAAAGATAGGTAGCGTCTAAAAGGTAGGTAGCCTCCGAAAGGGTAGCCTCCGAAAGGGTGGCCTCCGAAAGGGTGGCCTCCGAAAGGGTGGCCTCCGAAAGGGTGGCCTCCGAAAGGGACGGCGACCTTCGAAAGGAACGGCGACCTTCGAAAGGGACGGCGACCTCCGAGGTCGAAAGGGACGAAGCGGCTTAGAATACAGCTTTATTGGTAACGAACGTAAGGCTAAGGTATTACGCTAAAGCAAGCGAGATTGCGCTTGTTTAATTTCGCCGAGGGAGGCCACCGGTGGCATGGCCACCGGTGGCCTCCATAGTCATGCCCGGAGATTGATCTGCAATAGTCTTCCTGCAGGGCTGGTAAGGCTGGCCAAAGCCTCGAGCCTAAACTAGATGTGCACTTGTGCAGTCATGAACATGTAGATGGCCTGATACGCGGATAGTAAATGCTGTTGGCGACGACGGGAGGCCTTCACCAGCCCGCCTATCTTTACACGAGCTAAAACATGACTCTGCAAGTGCTCTGATAGACTGATACCCATACCTGGTCAGGATTCAGCGTCGACATCGTAAAGACACGAAAGACCAGTGTTTGTACTCCTTCACTGTCTCGGACTTGATTTCGGAACCCGACAAGTCCGCAGTCAGTCAGACTGTTTCCTTCTGAAAGCATAAGATACAGTAACCAGCACAGCAGAGTCCCAGACGTCTGATTGAATTGTGTGCTCTCGGAGAAAAAGAGGAGCTGAAAATGGCGTCCAACGACGGGCTGATCTTAGTCGGCAACTTCCTCGCGTAACGGTGGGCAGGCGATGTTGGTGTGAAAGACAGGCAGTGGTCTGGTGTGCTCCATTCTTTTGGTTTATTTGACGCTCAAGACCACTATTCCGGAATTTCCGGTTTATCTAAGCTGATTGCCGAGGGCGGGGGTCACTAGTCTTAGCTCAAACCTTGACCCGTCAATAGCTATGCAAGACGTTGCAGCTTTCTCGCCTGATTCTTGCAGATTGCGTTTGTCGCAGCCATGGAAATCCTTCTCCTGGATTCAATAAGGATAATAATAAAGGAGGTTCCATCTCCACAGGCTGCCTTCATGAAGCGCTTGTGGTGTCAATAGACCAAGATCCACCCACGAGTTTGTGGAGATTTGTCCATGCCCATATTTTTCGCTGACAATTGAGGGCTTTCTTGAAAGCTCATCTATGCCACTGGCAAAACGACTCCGAGACAAGATGGTGATGCTCATAGGCCATCTCACACCGATTGGAGCTTCAGCTTGCCTGCCAGTGGAGCATCTAATGGGGTGTGACAACCAGCACTCTTTGAGTGCAGATATCTCAAGGGTCTGGGAGTGATGATCGAAATACATCTTTGAGTAGGCAATCAGCTTCGTCGAAGCCTTCGCAGGGGGGTGGGTATCAAGTATCAACACGGGTTTCCCGTGAACTGGAGCATTCCTCGGTCAAGATCGCTACAGGCTTTTTTCCCATATCGATCAAATTGATTTGGGTTCGGAGAATAGATGATCAGGTAAAGTAAGATATCTTCCGAGCCACGAATGGGCAGCGATGGAGGCGTCATGATCATCGCAATGGGCCGTTGAGCCTCTGGACTCCGGGGCCGCAAGGGTCCTTCTGCAGCTCTAGCAAGCTCAAAGTCCCAATAGATACCGCACCATGTACCTATGCACCTCCCACGCACCAGCCCTGGAGATAATAATGCAACACCTTGGTTCAGTCGAGTCCGGTCGCCGATTCACGACTGGCTGAATCGCGCAGCTCCCTCGACTTGGAAAGGCCCGTCGGCTGAAATGCGCCATATCCATGCGGGAGACGTCCTGATTCGGACATCTCCCAGCGTGAGGTCGACGTTGCCTGTCACGCGAAAGGTCTGTGGAGCCTCAAACAGACGCCCTGCGGCCCATCTCTCCGACTCGATAGCGATGAACCCACAACCTTGGAGCAGTACACCACATCTCCTGATCCAGAGGCGTCCTCTGAAGTGATTCTTCTTTGCTGATTCGCCTCTACACATGTCGTGATGGACATTTCCCTGTGGAATACCAGTCCGCGCCTCCTCACCGCTGAGTGCAAAGCCACCAATCATCAAGAGAAACCAGAAAAGCCGACGCATGTCTTTGTGGATCCTTGTGCTTCCCAAAAGTTCCGACCTCAGCTACGTCTTGATGAATTACAAAGGTGTGGTGCAATAGTCACGGCTCCTTGTGCGTGGACGTGGAGGATACCAATTGCAGACCTGTTGGCCAATCCTGCGGTCCATGTACCAACAAACATGTAGTGGAGCAATGGGTTATGCAAATGGTGCATCTATACCGTTCTTTATCCTTCTGTTTCTGACAACCTTCGCATCCTTTATGTCAGCTTGTCAGACTCTGATACCGAACGTGGAGGTAGAGAGGTCTTCGGGCATGTCAAATCGTCGTTCAAACATGTCATCTTCTTGGTCGAGCGAGGGTCATTGCGAGGTTCTCAACAACGTCCTCGACATGACTCTTTGGATGTATGGCTACTAAAGACCTTTTCCTCCTATGAGCTTGCAACACCAGTTACCAAGCACTGTGCAGGTAAGATGGGTGGGAACATTTTGTCCTCGGACTGATTATCATTGGTTCTATATCTTGCTGCGCCGACGGTTCGGGACCAGGCTGGGGTTGGTGGTGAGGTAAGCTGACAACGGCGCAACTTCCTCGCGTTGGATTCGACCACAAGGTCGTGTCATCAAGAGTCCATGACAAAGTCGCACAAGCTGTATGAGTAAGTCCATTTCAAGTCTCGATGCGAGTAGAAATGCCGCTGTGGAGCTTAAGACTTTGCGCCTATAGCACGTCACCAAAGATGTGCCTAGAGCCAGGAGGAAACTTCTGTCCGTTGTCACTAGAGTCGGTCGACCGCCTCGGTTGGTTTTCGCCGTGGCTTTGCGTTGTGAAAGTGTAGACAAGTGGACGCTGCTTGCAGATAGACTTTTCCATAACGCGAGCGATCAAGAGTATGTGGTGCTACTTGATCGTAGAACCTCGCCTACTTGTGGCGGGTGAAAAGGCGCAAAGAAACTTCATCTGACATGAAGCCCAAGGCTGAAAGGTGCTTATCGAGTCGCCGTCTCTGCATATTCAGTACCTCGTGGAGACACGCACGAAAATATCCGACGGCCCGCCAGACGCTTGGACTACGAATCTAATGGATCATACGGTAGTGGATGTTGTACTTCTATCACGACCGTGCAACTCTCATCTGAATCCTCAGGAACGTGGTAGAGTGCCCGCTGACCATTGAAGCGGGCCCATGGGTCGGACAATCCAACGCGCAGGCGTTCGCTTGTGATACTCGGGCACATTTGTATTCTCGTCTTCCCGGCTGAGTGGAAAGACCTCATTTATTGGTGTCACAGGGCGGGCCTGATCAGCTGCACGACGTGCAATTCGAATCTATCTTGATATTGCAGCCTTCGATTCTGGGCCCAATCTTTGTAGTCTCCAGCCAACGGCTAAGTGAAGCCAGAATCTCTTGGTGTTGCATCAACGAAATTCGAAAAGCCTATGGTGGTGCGCGTACCGATCTCCGTTTGGATTTCCTAGCTCGTTCCCAATAGATGATCGATGGAGTGATACCGAACTTCTGACACCGTGATGGCGCGACGAGAGCCTAGGATGTGAGCAGACAGAGTCTAGGTGGAAGTTCGCAGATCTTGGCCATGTATTACACGGTATTTTGGACGGCATAGCTGAGCTACCAGAGTTTTGCCCGCCGTTGTAGTATGACGCCTAAGCGAGCTTTATCAAGTCGTGTGAGATGCAATACTGTCGAGTTGTTGTGGCCGTGCTTGGCTGATACAGTGGCTCAACTGGATGTCTTCAGGTTGGAACGATAAGCCTCTGAGTCTTTCTAACTGGGTAAATCCGTCCAAGACGAATTCATTTGCGGGCCCGAGCGACTATTATGTCGCTTCTCTACACCTCGTCCTCAAAGGCCCTGGTTCAGGCTTGGTCTCTGCAACAAAATCGGTGCGCAAAGCCGAACAAAATATTCAGACACGTCGCCCTAATTATGTCTGTGTAGACCCGGATACGAGGCTGAGTCATCGTCCGTGGAGGGATGTGCTTCTTATTCTTTGTACATAGAATTTACCAACACTATTGACACGATGAGCTAGATCCGTTGATTCACCTTTTCCATGCCGCCTCATTGTGGAGCAGGATATTGTGGCAGGCATTGTACCGAGGTAACTCTCTGTTCTTCTGCTGATGAAACACGAAAATCTTTTGTGGAGATTATATGACTTGAATGGTGAAGTTGGGTTTTGCATGGTCTGGCAGCCCTGGCTGGGAATTGAATATCTTACTCGAGACTGAAGATTCATGTGCGCACAAGTTTTTGGGCCCTGATTTAAAAATAGATGTTAAAGACCAACAAGGCTAGCTGCGAACCCTTGCATTGCTAAAGACTGATTGATCCCAATCCAGTCAGCTCCTCCACTTGGCAAACACCATCTTGGAAAAGACATGTACTTGGCTGTTTCCGTGCAGGAAAGCACGTATGCATAGGAATCTGGGTCGCATCATAATCGAGACTTGGGATTGATTGTTGGCGAAAGCTGAGGTCGGCGACCATGATGCGGCGTGGTGCTCAGCAATTACAAGTCACCTCCCAAGCAATTCATCTGTGGTGTCCAGAGTTCTGGGTGATGGCTGGTTCAATTGCGGCTTCGAAGAACACTATGTGGCGACAAGCAAGGCAAGCTTGACTCTGCAACATCGAAACGCATGACAATGCATACAGACGGTAGAAGGTGGAGTGAGTGAAGAGTTCACGCACCGAAGAGGTGTGACTAAGGAAGTTGGTTGGCTGTCGCATGCATCGCTAGTTGATCATCGTCAATCCCTATTGGACTGAAGAGATTGGAGAAATGGAACCTGCACCCTCGCTGTTAGGGTAAAGACTCAAGAGTCTGGGATCTGCAAGCTGCGTCGTGTATGATGGCGATCAGAATTGCTAACCCTGTTTTGCGTACTTACTGTCGGCACCTTGTATGAGCGGGAAAAGACGAACTCACGACCTCATTTCAACGAACGCAGCCTGGACCGCAACTCTAGAAGTATACTCAGTAGTTCGAGGCCAGGCGGGTCTCAGGAGTGACCGAAAATCCTTACAAATTATGGCTTGTGAATAATCGGGCTATGCCAACACATGCAGGCAACCAGGCTTACTCAAGCGATGGATGCTTTCCGAGTCGGTTCGAGCGAGGGGCGAGCATTGGATCCTCTCAACAACGAGTGGAATCAATGCAGAGAGCAAAGGATTGATGGACGCCAGGAACTTCAAACATCTGCCGGCCTCTGCCGATCCAAGTGGTCCGGCGCCTCACACAATCTGTTGGGTGGCTTCATAAGCTGCCGACATTCGTAGAGGACGCTGGTGGTTGCCAATTGATGAGAGGCAGAGACGATGAAAGATATGTCCCGTGTGTTGTCATCCCTGCGAACAATTGAAGGCTCGTGAGCAAGCGAGAGGCACAGTGAAGGATTGAGAATGTGGAGAAGAAGAACGGGTACAACTGGATGTATCTTACCTACCGTCACCGTCTTTGCCAAGTATGGGGTAGAGGCCTACCGCACAGATAGATATCTTACAAACATTTTTCTAACCTCTATTTCCGGGTGAAATCGAATTTACAAATCATGGAAGACAACTTGCACGCTATGTCAACGTTTCAGGTGATGGGATGGCATCATGGCACGCTGCCGGTGGCAATGAACGGAAGCAACCAGTTCGCAAGCTCGCTGGAAAGATGGTAACGTACCCTATTCCCTCAGGCACCCAGGCAAGAAAGTGAACAAATTCCAACTCCTGGACGTAGGGAAGCAGATGCTGGAAGTATTGCGGCTCTTTAGGTAAGCAAGCAGGCATGTGGTCGACCGGGACAAAGGCGGAGATTTGGTTCGGAAAGTGGGAGATCCGAAATTCTTCAAAAGCAGACTCTTCGCACCATCAGTCTTTGCGTAATACGATGTTCCATTTTCAAGAGAGAGTCGCCTTCGAGTTCCCTTCCGCCATCAACAATGTCTAGCACGCACGTGTCCTAACTCCCAGTTCTGAATAAAGCAGCACAGCACGGCAGGACAACATCATAACATTCGCGTGCTATGGCGGGTATCTTGCCCACCTTGCCCGCCCCTTTCTGCGAGCTTTCAACAACTATGTTCAGGAGCAACCCCTTTGCCAAAATCCCTCGAAGGTCTTCCTTCAGCGAGACATGAGAGACGGCATCCGCAGCCATTCAATCTCTCTCTAGGGCGTCGATAGTCTCTTGGTCGCCTCGTACTAACATCACTAAGATGTCTTCATTTAGCAAGTTATCGTCGTGGTCGGGAAGTGGGCCACGGGCTTCTTAATCGACAACAACCAAACGCCAAATTTGAGGGATGAGCTCGCCAAATTAGGACTTGTCCAAACCCAGGGTTCTAGCATCATCGAGACTTTTCGAGTCTAGAGCAGAGAGGTCCACCGTGATAGCGTCCTGGCCTGTTCTCCAGCCCGACTTCAAGATCAGAGGATCTGGCAATTCTGGAAATCATCTTGCAATAGAATCAACACTACTTGTATTGAACGGCAAGTTGCCTCGAAGAGAGGGCTCTGGTCACATTTACGCATGGAGCTTCGTTATTACCCAAAGCAGAACTTTCCTGGTTAACCGCCAGCCTCAACCTCGAAGGCTGCATAACGTGTCCAGGATCGACACAAGATGGGCAAGACCCAAAACATGCAAGCGACATTGTCCTTGTATAGTACCATCTCTGATGGCTGGTCACGTCTGCTCCTGTCCCTTGATTGCAGTGTGAGAGGGAAAAAGGAGGCTCTATTCCCTTTCCTATACAGCGACTGGCAATTTTGGCTGAGAGCAGCGACGTCGGCCGTGTCTATGACGAGGTGTGTGTATAGCATTTGGAATTGCAACAATAAGCCAGCAGGTATGATCTCGCCGTTATCGTGATGAGCCGATGGCTCCGCTCGCGTGTGGTCAATGAGCTTTTGTGACTGAGGTGGAGAAGGAAGTGTGATGGGTGAATGCACATAGACCAACCGCTGAGCCATTACCTTGAATGCTTTCTCTTGCCTGTACATATCAAGCTGAAAAGAAAATGTCCTCTCAAGTGCCAACGGCCGAGGTGCAGAACCGACAGGGCTGTAGCACGTCAGCAAGATGGTAGACTTCTGGCGTCTAAAGAGATTACACCGGGCGGCCGAGAATTGGACCGAGGAGCAGATCTGTCAGAAACGCCAAGTTACCCCCCGAGCTTACCAATCATGGGTATCTTACCATTTCATGTATCGAAACAAGACCAGAGGTTATGCAGCGGCAGCCACAAATGCCACGACAGCACGATGGGTTTTGCTTGCCAGCCTGGTCTTGTGAGGCGATTGTGCTTTGGAACCGTCCCAGACGGCGATTCGCCGGGTGCGAGCTGGTCTGGTAACGATGTCGAGTCTTGTCGTCAGAGAGCCCGGGTGGACATGTCGCAGTCGTGGTCAACAGGAACAGTTTCAAGTGCCAGCGCGGGCTGTCGCAGACGTCGGATTCGACTCGAGGAGGATTTGCCGTGCAGAAAGCAGAATCAGATGGACCATGGACATGTACATACAGGCCTCTCTTGTCAGCGCAAAGTTGCAGGCAAGCCAGGGCCACCATCACTATTTACCAGGACTAGCACTCGCCTTCTGTGGGAGAGTCTGGGAGAGTAGTCTGGGATACGATGACGGACGCTGCTCTTCTCAGCCAGGCTGTGGCCAAGCATGTCCCTCGACCCCCTCCTGGCTCTGGCTCCGGCTCTGGCTCGCTGGGACGGAGCGGACACGCCAGTGCCAGTGCCAGTATAGTAACACCTAGTGGTAGTCGGGGCTGGCTGCAGGCCGGATCGACCACGCCGCGGATCGCTGACGCTGGGGTCCAAGATTAAGCGCTAGCTGGCACCTTACCGCTTTGGGCCCGTCCTTTGCAAGGTCGAGCACAGCCCTTTGGGATCGCTTGGGCTTGGGCTTGGGCTCATCGTTCCCTAACAATAATCCTCGTAGTCTCGCACTTTGCGGTCAGACTCAGACTCCAGAGCTGCTAGTATTCAAGCCACGGCGATCACTTCAACACACTAGCACGGGGCACCGAGCTCCCGTCGCCTGCGGCATCTAAACCTTGGTGGCTTGAGCTCACTCAGTCATGTTTTGTGTGTGGGAAAAGGGTCTGATCACCACTGGCAATTGTTCACCATCAACTATTCCAACCTTCAATTTCTGATGGACGCACGCCTCTCGCTCAACTTAAGCCTCCCCTTCCCCAAAACAGCTTGCAGAGCCCCCCAGCCCGCTCGCGTCTTGTCGTTGTTGTCGTTGCTCTGTTGGCCATGACACTCCGAGTCGTTTCCATTCGCTCTTAGAATAGCCGTCAGCCTTAACACATCTTCCCTCGCTCCGCCGCCTCTGGCCCACTCTGTTATACTGCCCATACCTACATAGCATCATTCGATATACCCACCCCATCGCCCTCAACCCTCAAACCCCAACCCGTACTTCCTCACTCCCGATCGTTCAGCAACCATGGTCTTTTGCACGTAAGTGACTCACGCCTCTGCCTCGCACGCAATCCTTCTCACAACCCCATCAGATACTGTGGGCAGTCCTTCACCCGCGACGAACATCTTGGTGAGTATCGCCGCCGCCTCTTGTTGTGGCGAGGAGACTGCTGACAGTCGGCAGAACGCCACATTCTTACCCATACAAATGTCAAACCTTTCAAGTGCATCACCTGTCACATGTCCTTCGCTCGTCGGTGAGTGGATTTCATGCCTGATCTTGTCGAGTCTGGACGACTAACGCTCGGCGTTAGCGATCTGTTGCAAAGGCATTACACAGTCCATGGCAGAGATGCCAATAACCAAGAAGGCTTACCTCCCCATCCCATGATACCAAAGTCGGCTGGACGAACCCCAATCGCCTGTAGCAATTGCGCCAAAACCAAGACCAAATGCGACAAGAAGTTCCCATGTTCTCGTTGTGCCAGCCGGAACCTGAAGTGCACCCTGAGACCGACTCGGCGCCAGTCCAAATCCGCTAACCGGGTTCCAACACCAGTCAATGGCGACAATCCGGCGACTGAAGCTCAAAACGACAAGACTGCTGAGTCCACTCCCACTGCTTCCGCACGAAACTCTCCTCAACCGCAAGGCAATGCCACTGGGCAACAGACGCCGCAGGTATCCCATAGTCCAAAGGGCTCGGCGAGTCACAACTCAAGTCCAGATGGAAAGGTCGCCTCGGATCCCAATCAGTGCTTTCTTGAAAACAGCCCGAGGGACAAGGCCACACACCTCGTCCCTACCATTCTCTCGCCGCTCCCAACGCCAGGCACAATGAGTAACACTGGTTTCATGAGCACAACGCCAATGTCTGGGTTCGAGGAGTTCTCGGGACCTGGAAAGGATGGCTCGGAGAGCGGTGCAAGCCCACAGTACATGATGGACTGGGCACAGCAAATGCACTTTTCGCAAGGAGTCCAGTACGAGACAATAGGGAGATCAAGTCTTATGATGGGGTCCAACGGAATGGGACTGAGCATGGACGGACTCACCGATGCTCACGCAGAACCCACAATGCTCTCGATGATCCCAGAATTTTCGCAAACGCTGCCACACGTGCAGACCCCGAGCGCAACACCACCTAGACTGGAAGGAACCATGTCAGATTTGGAACTGGGCAGCTCGGCATCGATGTTCTATCCTGGTAGTCGACATGCTTCAGTGAGCGACCATGGTTCAGGAGATTTGTCGGCCGTGATCGCCGCACAAGATGGATGGAATTGTTTTCGCTCCGCACCGACCCTGGCTCCTGGCTCGTGTCCCCGGACGGCGCGATTGAATCTGGAGAAACTGGAGAAGACCCTGAAGAACCATGATCTATGGACCTCTTGGAGACCGGCCTGGGAGGATACGAATCCTGCAAACGACAATCTCAAAGTCGCACCGCTTCATGAATCTTCGAGAGATAAACTGCTCGCCATTACCCAAACCTTCCTGCACAAGGCACTGGAAATCCACAGAGATGGCAGTCTCGGCACTCCAGCTGGAGGCGCTTCACCGTGCTCCACGGATTCGAATTTCGTAATTTTGCCGCCAAGTCGTATTTTGCAATACTTCCTCCGAGCCTATTCCAATTCATTTGAGCACTTTTTCCCCATGACTGCACGTGGAGTTTTGGATGCCAACGAGCCCCTGCGCAACCCTGCCACGAATGATAAAGCTGCAAGTCTTTTGACATTGATGATGATCGCAGTCGGAGCCACGTCAATACCGTCCCTCGAGTCCCGCTGGTTGACTGGTGGGTTGATTGAAGCGTGCCGAATCTCCCTTTTTGATCTTATAGAGAAGAACATCACCATGGCATCAGACCACACAGTTCTCCATTCCGCTCTCCTTTTCACGACATCTGCGGCATGGAGCGGAGACAAATGGCAGATGGACATCGCCATGGGCCAACGCGGCATGTACTTTGCGATGCTCAGGCACTCAGGGATTCTTGAACCAAGTCATACTATGACACCTCCCAACCACTACGGCTCGCCAGATGGATTGTGGCATGAGTGGCTCCTCCAAGAAAGCAAAAGCAGGTTAGAGAAAACCATCTACGTGACATGACGCTCCAATTGCTAATCTCTCCAGGCTTGTCTACTCTTGGGTGATGGTTGACCAAGATCTTTCCCTCTTTCGGGACACTGCACCACTTTTCAACGTGACTGAGCTAGGCGCTCCTATGCCGGATGCAAATCGCCTCTGGCAGGCTCAGGGCGGGCCGGAATGGTCCTCTGTGTTCGAGCAAGTGCACCAGATGTCCGGTGGTTATTCGTCAGTAGGCACAGGCGTGCGTCCACTGTCGTTGCGAGAATTGTTCCGACATTTCCTCGATGATGAGATTCTGAGTAACGGGATTGAGCTGACCCCTCTGCATTTGCGCCTTCTTCTCCACCCTCTGCAATCACTTGTGTGCCAATATTCCCAGCTGCTTTCCTGCTTTTCCGATACGTTGGGAGTACGCCAGCGGACGAAAGCTCTTACTGCTGCATCGACTCGCTGTCGTCTCGAAGAGGTCCAATCGCTGCTCCAGCGCTGGTATGATCTTGCGGATCGCTATATGAAGACGAATCCTATGTGTCCAATGATGCAGTCAGCGTTGACCGTTTTCCATCTTATCAGTCTCAACGCTGTGACGAACTTTTCAGAAATGGAACGTCTTGCAAGAAAAGAAGCGTTTGATGGGACCCTGAATCAGCTCATGTGGTATCACAAACGATGCATCAACGATGTGGAGGAGGCCATTTTCCATGCAGGTCAGGTCCTTCGATTGATCCGGTCAATGCCTCCAAACGTCCGTCCTCCTTGGTGGGCAGGTGCCATTTACCGGGTCGCTCTTATCCTTTGGACCGACAGTCTGACGCATACCGAGTCAATCTCTCCGGCTACCGGACTCTTCCCTGTACCTGGGCCATCTTTCGCAGTCGACGCGCTGCCACCAAACCACCATCTCATTGTGCGCTATCTTCAGAAGCGCGAGGGTGTTCCGGCACTGGCCAAACGGGATGGTTCTCAAATTCCTTTGGATCATGCATTCTCCATCCTCCAGCACTGCGTCGAAATCATCGACGAAGGCGTCGCCAACCGCTTCTCCGATGGAATCCGGAATAAGCTTGAACGGCTCGCCCGTGGTGGCTGAGACGATATTGTCCTCTCCGGATGTCCGCTTCTTGTTCAACTTGCGCTCTATACCCCGTCTGCCTAAACCACTCTCTTTCTCCTCCTCTGAGCCTCTTGCTAAATTTATAATTGTAATTCGTCCATTTTGTGGCTATCAGCCTCGTCGTCCTGTTGCACGCATGGAGATGTCCAACGTTCCGTGACAATCATCGATGGACGGCGATGGCACTATTGTGTGTTTGTTGATGGAAGATGATGGGATGATGGGTCCGTTCCTTACAATGTCGAGGACTACGCGGCCTTGCGGTCAGCGGATGGTGGTGTGTATTGGTGCATCCAGGAGGGGTAATCAAGAAGGCTTCTGACGTCCTGATTGGCCAACGAATTTCCTTTGGTCTAATATCCAGTACACGTTGCGAGGGAGCAAACTTTCACGAAATCATGAACGGCAGGTCGAGATTAATGTAATGCCCGGATCCAGGAAAATCGGAGAGTCGGAAACTGGATCGGTTCAAAATAGATTCATGGGATGAGCAGGGCGGTCCCCATTTTACTTGTATTCAGTCACGTCAATTATGATATAGCAGCCACTGTCGGCGTTCCACAGTCACCGTCCTCCGTTCCAAGCGGGTTATGGCACCAAGTCATGGCTTCTTTCGGTTCCTGTGCCTATGAACATGCCACCCGTACCCCTTAGCTCGTCCGGCGAGCAGCCTTCTCGCGCTCGTTCACTGCACGCCGATCTTGGCAGCCTTTGACTTGCGACATGTACAACGGCCGTCTGCTTCTCCGCATAGGTGTACCACACAGTGCCTGTCAAGCTATGGCTCCTGCGGGGAATGGCGGGTCGGAGGCATGATGCCTCTACGCAACCTCACGGCGACGATAAAGAGTGACGGACATCCTACTGCGTCCAAGACTGCACTGTACTTGACCTCTCGTCCACCATACTGTGCATCGCCGGCGCCTGACCGTGATGCCCGTCGTAAGAGCCGTCGATGGACTTCCGCTGACCTGACTTCCTCTACTCGATCAGGTCCGGGTTGCGGCATAGATTCACGGACGTGGCCGGCAGCCGCATGAGCCTCTCCAACGTCGCGACGGGAACTGGCGACATGCCGAAGGGCGTCGTGATTGGAGAAGCCAGTTTGGTGATGATGGGGTAAGGGGGCGGAGGAGCAAATCAATATGGGTAGAAGGATGATAACCGTGGAAAGTTTTGTTGCAAGAGACGGCCGCAAGCGGTTCGAATGGTTTCAACTCACGCGGGAAGGGAACAAAAGGGCTCTACAGGCTTGCAAGTCGGGCGGACTCTCGCGTTTTCAGGTGATATCTCGATGCCGAAGTTGTCTCAAACAGCGCAAAGTCGCGGTCGCGGACATGTCGCACGCGGTTGAGGCCGACGGGAGTCGCACAATGTCACTCTCACTGTACTCGGTACCTACTTAGGCCACGGCCAAGAGATGCCTCGCGCGTTTCGCAGTGTCCCCACAGCGCGAAACACGCGCTGAAAGCATGAGGCGGCCGTAAGACGTACTCGGTACTTCGGAAGGAGGGGGGAAGCCGAAGTCGTCGGGAACGCTGGCATCAGCGAAGTTGGGGTTGGGCCTCCTCTGCGCATCTTCGGTGGTGTATGTGCACGCAGGATACGCGAGACAGGAGAGGGCAGGTTCTGTGCCGACGGCCTCGCTTTCTTCTGAAAGACTCGGCATCCAAGTCAAGGCGTCGTTGTTATGGTTTGAGGTTGAGATGTGGACCGGCACCAGCACCAGCGTACCAACTACCAAATGAGATTACCTAGGTACTATTGTAGTAAGATACTATGTATATCTAGGTGCTAGTGTGCCAGGATCAGGATGATGC
This sequence comes from Venturia effusa, assembly GCA_007735645.1. NCBI lineage: Eukaryota > Fungi > Ascomycota > Dothideomycetes > Venturiales > Venturiaceae > Venturia > Venturia effusa. The sequence goes on along the minus strand of CP042190.1, from coordinate 213,232 downwards.
TACAACCAATAACTGCCTCCGTACTATTTCCCCTGCAGCAACCACACGGCCACGGCCTCCCACCTGCATCGCGGCATCGCCCATGCCCTTCCTCCTCCTCACCTGCATCTTCTGTGACCGACGACCGTGTCTGAGATGATCCTGCGTGCATTCAGACCCAGCCTTCGCCCGCGCTGCCGTGGAGACAGACAGTCGCAGCGCACGCACGCCTGAAGCTCAAACGCTCACCACAGCCCGTCGGACCCAACATACAGCAGCGCCTCGCTCCGCCCTGGGTGCCGAAGAAATGTTTGGCCACTGTGGTGTTGAACGGAAATACAAGGCTACTGGGACGGCTGGTGGGGCCGAGCAGGTCTCCAGCCCAAGACATTTCTGTGTAGGTACTGGGTACCGTGTACCGAGTAGGTCGATGATTAGTGGATGCGTAACTGTTGCCATGTATCAGTGTCCGGCTCAGCTGGTGCTTCTGGATTCTGGATCCCGCCGTGTACTTATAGTCGACCACCGCTCGACACCATCGTTCGCCTCTCCATCATCTCACCTCGTCGATCCACTAGTTGCTACCACAATCCTCACCTCTTCGCTCTTCAAGTCCGCCCTACCAACTTCTTACTCTTCACAATGGCTTCTGAAACTCCGTCATGGTCCTTGGAGGGCAAGGTCGCCCTCGTCACCGGTTCCGGTATGCTCTGCTTCACTCTCAAAATGCGATTCCGATGAGTCTAATGTCGTGGTCAGGTCGCGGTATCGGAAAGGCCATGGCTCTCGACCTCGCCAGACGTGGTGCCGACGTTGTCGTGAACTACGCCAACAGCGCTGAGGCTGCTCAGAAAGTCGTCGACGAGATCGTCGGCATGGGTCGCAAGTCCATCGCCATCAAGGCCAATGTCTCCCAGGTTGACGAGATCGTCTCCATGTTCGAGCAGGCTAAGGCCCACTTCGGCAAACTTCACATTGTCAGCTCCAACTCCGGCGTTGTCAGCTTTGGACATTTCAAGGATGTTACGCCAGAAGAGTTCGACCGCGTCTTCAACATCAACACCAGAGGTCAATTCTTTGTTGCACGGGAAGCATACAAGCACCTTGAGGTTGGCGGTCGCATCATCCTCATGGGATCCATTACCGGCCAGGCCAAGGGTGTTCCAAGACACACCGTCTACTCCGCTTCCAAGGGTGCCATTGAGACCTTCGTTCGATGCATGGCAATCGATGCTGGCGACAAGAAGATCACCGTCAACTGCGTCGCACCGGGCGGCATCAAGACCGACATGTACCACGCTGTGTGCAAGGAGTACATTCCCGGAGGAGAGAAGATGAACAACGAAGAGGTTGATGTCTACGCCGCAACATGGTCACCACACAACCGTGTAGGCCAACCCATTGACATTGCCCGCGTTGTTGGGTTCCTCGCTTCCCAGGACGGCGAGTGGGTCAACGGAAAGGTCATTGGCATTGATGGGTATGTTCATCACCTTTGCACTACCTGAGTTCTTTACTAATATATCCCTTAGTGCTGCATGCATGTAAACTGCGTTGCCTCGTGTCCTGCAACTCCCTGGATGTTATTTGATCAGCATATGCCTTCGCCCCAATCGCCCGAGATGTGGTCCCCTACATATATACAGGTTACTTGCATATGCTCTTCGTCTCTGCGCTTGATGAAATGGAGAGCCAGGTGGCGTCGAATAGACGGCTAGAAAAGGGATGAACTTGAGCGTTGGCGTCCGCATCTACTTTATCACTCTGGGACATTTGGCTCTAGACGAGTGAATTGCCCTCTGCAACTAATCAAACAAATGCTTAATCCTCCGTACCATTCATTTGTTGGTGTGATGTATTGCTGCACAACTTAACACCCACGTGCCGCTCTATTTCAGACTTGGTATCTTATAACACAAGACGAGTCTCCCTCCATCCTTGCTGAACCGTCCCCATGGCGATCGCAATTCATCCTTGTGCATATGTTTCCTCCATCCATTCCAGCCACTCCTGACCCGTGATCGCTGCAATCGCAGGAATGACCTCGACATTTTAACGGTGGTGCCCTGAATCAGCATGTTCCAGCTTTGACATACCGCTTCCAAACACTATTGTTGCCGCCGGCGTGTTTCTCCTGAAACATTAAAGTGCGTATAGATGTTCTGCGTCTCACAGGCTCGAGCATGCGGCATCTCGCACGTGAACGATCACCCTGACTCGTTTCTCCCCTGACGACCATCATTTCGCGACTCACGACCACGATGCACTTGCCATCCACTGCTAGTTGGCTATAGCTTAACTCCCCCTCCATTCCAACAAACCGACTAATTGTGGACCAGTCCTGCCTGAAACCCATCGCTTCCCCCTTGTCTGCGCATCTCAATCTAGCATGGGACCGATAACCGGAATGTCCTTTATGCTGGTCCCTTAACGAGACCAAAGATCCCATTTCCCTTCCGTTTTAGGGTAAAGGACAAATTTCGGCCGTATTGCGGTGGTGTAGGGTCTAGACATGCATGTTACGAGTACAAACCACGGAGAGACGTCTCTCATGCATCGTTCAGTTCTAGGCGGCGATGCGAGATCTGGGGACTGCAGATAGTTCAGGGACTACCTTCCGAGGTGCCTCCTTTTTATGAACACAGGTAATGCCGAAAGCCGACTATTTGGCACATCACTAATTAGCTCATCTTTCCTTTTCTCTCCTATACTTCTGTCACACTGACTCTAGAGCTAAATGATCAACGGCGTCCGGATTTGGAAGTAGGAGCCACGTTCCAACCTGCGTGAGCTGATGATTCAAGGGTCGTTTGGCGAAAGAATTCCTGCTGGTTCGTATCGAAAGAAAGCCATGTCCAACGTCTCACAGCAAGATTGGGCGTCTGCCATATAGACTACACGACTGCGCATGTCGCCACGGCACGGGACATTGTTAGAATTCGACGTTTGGGAAAGAGCCAGGATGTCTCGATGAAGATTTCGGAACGACTGTTGATCGGTATGGATACCCTGTTGGCGCATCCTTCACATTGCAGGGTCTACATGTCAATGACATTGGGAAACGATCGCTGGTTGTCTCTGCATCACGTCTCGGCCAAGGCCGAACCCGGTCGATTTGAGCTCACCGGTCGACCAAGAATATGCCGTTATGCCTGCGTACGATACTGCGTACGATACGCATCTCGCAGCCATTACCTTTGGGACTTATTGCGGCTTTTCCGTGGTCGTTTCAATCTCGACCGCTAAGGTTCTGTCCCCAATAGGAATATCGCCGCATCCGCAAGGCATACCATTGATAGGCAGCAAGTCCCAAGCAATCATGGTTGCCATGAATATTCTTCGCCCGCCAAGCTCTTAAACTTTAATCTGCTTCCATCATACGCCGACATTCACATCCTCATCCATTCTATCGGCGTTTCACGACTAGGCGTGTGATTCTGTACACGTACGACACCGGCTGATGAATGCAGTGTCGTGTGACTCGAGGTGAGCCTTTGTTTGTTGTATCATCTGCCGCTCGAGAGCAACAGCAACAAGTTCAGGGCGATTTCAAACACTCTTCTAACCCAAGTTGTATCGACATCAACCCCAAATTGGCAAGTTCAGAGAGGAACAAAATACCGTCGCTCCCGGAGGCTGTGGGGCCTTGGAAGGAACATAGCTATTGTGGTGATGGTTAATGGACACCAGTACGGAGTCCGATATCAATTGACTTGGATCGGGATCAGTCCGCGGCGTAGAAACGTGCACCCTTTCCCTCTTTTTAAGCTGCAGCGTACTATGATCTACATACGACGCTATCTCCCGTCTTTTCAAATACTCGTTAAGCGCGTCCGCTATCTTCTCATATCTCTCCTAACCTTTGAGGTGGAGATTCTCCATATCACATTGCGACGGCAACCGACCCTCTTCCTTATTCGGTTCATCTTTTAACATTCCCTGCGAGTTTCGAAGTGTTCCCCCGACGCCGGGAAGCTTTTCGAGGCTTCCTCTACCGATATGGCGAGCATTCATCAGTGTCGACCGTGACCATTGAGGCTCTCATCATCTTTTCGACGAGAGTGGCAGAGGTGTATCGTACAGCCTTCTCAGCCACCTGTGCGGGTTTATGAAGGAAGGAAAGCACAACACAAAGTGCTCTGGCAGTGTAATTCAGCTGAACCTATACAAAAGGGGAATCATCCTATATGGCACGTAAATCAAGCACTGTCTCACCAACAGGAGTCTTGTATTTATCCCTTGGCTTTTCAAGACTCTCCATTTCTCCCTTGTCGAAACCACCCACATTCTTAGCTTTCGTCAAAATGTGATTGCGAGTACTGCATCTGAAAACTATTTGATTGAAGGTTGGAAACATATACTCGATACATGGATGGATACACATTACCTTCGCAATGTCTTTGTTGAGTCACCGCCGCTCTTTCAGAGCACCTCGTCGCCACTTATCCAAGAGTCGTTGAGGTACTGGGCCATGAACCTTAAACCAACTCAATGCAATGTCCACGACTTGGAAAGGCTGACACTTCTCAAATCCCTCGCAACGAAACTGCGGTTTGTCCTCTATACCTCGTTTGTCGCGAGGCCCATAGTAGGCAATCGGGTGGGAGGTGATAATACAGCCCACATGGCTCGCATCTATCTTGTAAGATGATGGATTACGTTGGTGACAAATACTTTGTTGACGTTCTGAAAACCCGCTGCTTTCTCATGGGTCATCCAGAGATTTTGCTGGTCGTTTATTATTGTCAAATCGAGTCCTCGTTGGGTAGAGATGTTTGAGCATGTGGGCTGACTCGTTATCACCTGCCGTTGACGAGCCAGTCATGCTTTTCCCCTCTCTGGACACTTTATACGTTTGGAAATTGGTACTGAGCTAGAGGGTAAGCTCTAGATTAGCATACGAGGTTTTGTCTTTCTCCCTGTGCGTATCCCATCTCGAGATGGCGAATTGTGATCTGTGCGGGCACCCGTGAAGGCTACAATGTTTGTGTTGGTGCGAAAGACAGACAAGAGAGTAAAGATAGAACCATGCTCGAAGTCTCGAGGTAAATACAGCTTGCGGTCGAGTGCGCTCGATTCTTGACTGACGTGGGCCTTAAACCTCTGAGCATTCCTCGGCAAGAACACAGAATAATGCGAGCCTGCACAACATATCACGACAGAGTAGAAGGAAGGCTGACAACATCTCCATCAGCACTCGAATATACCCGATTGCAAGCGTGCGAAGTCCGGCATGACACTGCACGCCGGTCGTTCCAACTCGCCGTCGAAGAGGACCAGGCCTTTCACTTCAATCCTGTCAGGTCAGATGCTCTAGACTGTCAAGATATTATTGTAGGGTTGTGTCCGAACGAGCTGCCTAGCGAGTGTGACCCTCACATCCTCACCCAGGCCAGGATTTTGGCTTGCCTCTACGAACTCATTGAAGGTGGCATTGCCCATGTCCTACACAAATGTGTTGAAAAACTCAGCTTTTGCTCCAGACTTGGACTATAGAAGAGGCCAAAGTCAATTTTGATCAGTATGACCGTTGCGAGGAGTTGAAGAAGTAGAGCGCTAGTTCAGTGGATATCATGGCGAAGTATAGGAAGGCCTTCGCTATTGCAGGCCGCGCTGTGCTGCGTTGCAATAGGAGTTCAATAGGCTGAAGAAGACCAGGTCAGGGTTCAGAAAGCGGAGGGGAGAAGCGAAGTTCAGAGAGACTTGCAAGCAGTTTCTAGTTACTTCTTATCACCTTAGCGATCATGTTGTGGTTACATTACAAGAATTCGAGGCTGGCGAGAAAGGGAACAAACAACAATATGGCAGTGTATGCCAACGTAGCGTCTTGATTCTGAGTCGTGGATCAGATACGAGGGACCAAGTGAAATGGAGCAAGAGGGTGCTGATAATGTGTCGGTTCTGGTGTGCTGTCGTTAGCTTTGTAGCAATGGTACTAGAACGGTCGCGAACTCACTGCCGTACCCTGTTGCCCATATCTCTCACGGAATCAGGACGCCGGAATCAGGACGCCGGGAGGGTTAAAGCATTTGCTCTTCCTGCCAAATTCATCGCAATGGGCGGCACTTTCCGGGCCCTGGACCCAGCCGTCATCGTGGGGTGGTCCCTTAGCATAGAAGTAGCAGTCTATCTGAGTGAGAGACAGTACGAAGACAATAATAGAAGTTGGATCAGACGTACGACCGTGCGGACAATCGTAAGGGGCGTTGTCGTTTATCATCCATCTACTATCTGACATCACGAATTGCGAGTAGGGCAAAGTCATCTCAGCTACCTTGGTAGTAACCCATTCGTCGCACATAGCGTTGTTGAAGACACAGCAGCAGAGTTTGTATCTTTGTGCTGATGCGGAGAAAGTAGCTGCAAGGATGACGAGGATGATGGAAAGTATCATGATGAAGGGTATTAGGAATAATCGATAGGGCGTTCCAGAGAGACTGGACATCTTACAGTGGCAACTCTCAGCCTACTTATACTATTTAAGCTGGTATCCAGTCCACTAGAGAAACAGTCTACAACTCAACATAGCAGGTGTTGAGAAGGAAGGGGCCGGGAAGAAGACCTTAGTATCTACTAGGATCATAAGAAATCCATACAGGGACGAAGCAAGGGAATCCTTCACTATTCCACCCCCTCTTTTTCCTAAACCAGCCAATCAATAGAGGGATGATGGAGTGTGAATCGCCAAAATGATAAAGCCGTACTAAGCGGACCTTTAGTAACTCTTCTTAAACAATTTCCCTTACATTAGGAGAAGATTCCTAGAAAAGGCGCATTTCCTTACCAAAGTACGCGAAATGTCCAGACCTTCTTGAATGCGACTAGCATTATAAATTCAATGTTAACGAGGACAGTTGCAAGCAAGGTCTCCAATCATCGGATGCCAAGACCACCGATGTTATCGGTTTAATAATTATCGTACTTTATTATATAGTTTATACTAGAATAACGATTTTAGAACGGATTATTTATCTAGATAAATAGTTTTATTACCGATAACGCGGATAACCTTCCGAAATTAATAGCTTACGCTAAAGAAGACGGTATAGAAGCTACGTTAGTAAATATATAGATTAGGGGGGTATAAATATATAGGAAAATAGTAGATCTAGACTATAGTATTATAGTTTAGTAATATTATATTAGCTTTTAAAGACCTCCGATTAGCTAAATTAGCTATAAATTAGGGTCCTAGTCTAAGCGTCTCTACGGAATATTAAACTATCGTCGCTTACTATTATACCTCGGCTAGCCGCATTACTATTATTACTTATTTTTATATTATTATAACTTAACTAACTTTAGACTATACTTAATAGAGATATTTACATATATTAGATTAGCCGTAGTAGCGCTATAGTAGTAGTAATATATAAGATAAGAGCTTAGAATCTATAGCTAGATATATCGATTTCCCTTAATATTATATTTCTATAGTAACTACTTTATTTACTCTTAATAACTACTAATTAGAGAGGATAATATATAAGGATTACCGCTATAATAGATTATAATTAGTACGATTAAAGTACTATTAAAATTTTAATAGATTCGGCTAGAGATTGGTAGAGTTATAAGGGTTTATATAAGTATATATAGTAGAGACTATAAAGATATATCTTTAAACTATATTTATTAAACTTTATTATCTCTTAATCCCTCAACCTTATTTACTTATTTTAACTACTATATTTACTATTTATCTCGTTATTATACGTTATAACTCTAAAGACTTTACCTAAAGCCGTTAGATTAACTCCTTTTTCTCTACTCGTTACTTACCTTCTAAAAGAACCTCTAAATTACCTACTAAATTTAAAGAATCTACTACTTAAGAGTAGCTTTAAGAAGCTAACGTACTTACTAACTTATTACCTAATAAAAGCCCTCGCTACTTAGGGGTTATTTAGCCCGGTAGGGCTACTATAGACCCTATAATTACTAGTCCTAGTATAGGATCCTCTTATACTACTATAGCTACTATAAAAGCTAAAAAAATAAAGCTATTTATTAATAACCCTCGTACTATAAATACTACTAAGGCTACTTAAGCCTCTCTAGCCTAGAATCTAGAATCTTCTAATATATTAGAATCTTATTTATAGTCGGATTCTAAGCTAGACGTACCTTAGATTCTAGATATTAAGTATATTAACCTTATAAATATTATATAAACCGATACTAATAACTTAGATAGCTTAGATAGCTCGGATTTTAAGCCTATAGAGTAGTCCTTAGATACTAAAGCTAAGCCGATAGATACTTATCCGGTACCTAGCCTCTACCCTCTACTACTTTATAGCTACTATAGCGTAGTTTACTAGGAGGATTACCCTTAATCTCGTCTATTACGTACTATAAACCGTCTAGCCCCCGCTATTAGGTCTAGTAATTATACTAAAGGTATACTATATCGCCGAGAAACTAAGTTTACGCGTTATCTTCGTAAGTTTAGTAATAGTATACCTTATAGCTTCGAGTATCGGGGCTCTAATCCTAATATTCGTACCTAAAGTAGCCTAATTTAGAAGTATAGTATACTTATCTATAAGATTAAGACTCGTACTAAGATATAGATATACTTATACTACTATAAGTATACTAAAATCCGTCCTAGTACTAATATCGCTATTTTTCGTATAACTAGCTATTACTATATTCGAGAATATCTTTTAAAATACTATAATATTAACCGCGATAGCCGTATCTAAAGCCTAAGGATATTAAGAATAAAGAAGAAGTAATATAAGGACTAAAAGATAGCCCGTACGCTTAGCTAAAGGCTAATTATAAAGAATAAATTTAAGGCTATAATAATAGATCTTAAAGTAAGTATATAAACGTTTATATTTTAGCCCTAAGGCTGCTTTAAGGGTTATACTAAACTATTAAGGTTACTAAAAGGCTTACTAGCGGCTAGATTACGAGTCTTAAACTACGTAAATTATTACGTAGGCTTTATCCTTAAGTAGATAACTATTTTACTACTTTACTAACTACCGTATAAACCTAGATTTACGCCGAGTTTAAAGCTTAAATTAATATAAGTCTTCCCCTAATAATATTATTAAACCCCCCCCTCTAGTACCTCTAGGTTCTATAAGTAGCGCCGCTTATCCCTATTTTATACTATATTAACGTCCGTACGCTACCTACGAACGAGTCTAGCCCGCCGCTATATAGATTAGATAAGGGAAGCGGTAGTTAGTTAGTTAACTAATCTAGCTACGACTTTAATTTCCCTAGCGAGAACGATTTTTAGCTTACTAAGACTCTCGTACGGATACTTATTTACCCTAAATATAACTTTTAGAGATTACCGTAGCTAATTTATCCTACTATTATAGAAAATTAAGGAGAGTATATAGACTATAAGATCTAGTATAAATATCTTATTCGACTATACTAGCCGTAATAACTACTATATCCTCGTAGTTATTACTTATTATACGAACTTAAGTAGTTAGCTTTATATAGTTTCTCTCGCTACTAGGCCTATTACTAGTAAAAAGAGTAAATAAACTACCTCTACCCTACGAGATATATTCTCCCGATTTGGTATATTATTAAACCTTAGTCTCTTTATAGCTAATAGGGAGCGAGTTAACGATATTATATTACGTATAATCGCTAACTAACTTAGCTTTACGGCTAAAGAAAAACAGATCTCGTACTATAGCTATCGTATTACTAATATAGCGAAAGTAGGGCTTAAAGGTATCGGTATAAAGCGACTTATAAATATTATTACTTTAGCTTCTAAGGGTACTATTAATACCGTAACTATTAGTAAATATAGTATCTAGGTTAAGACTATCGCTTTTATAGTTAATATTACTAAATCTCCTAAAGCTAAAGCCGAATATATAGCTATATTACGCTAATATAACGACCTAGCGTACGATGAAAGCCTCGAAGATAATAATATTATATAACTTAGTTTTACTAAAAAACTAGTTCTTTTTAGTAGTATTCGATAGAACTATATTTATAACTATTTATATCGTATCCGTAAGTATATTAATATAGTTTCTCTATAGTAAATCTAGAAGGATATACTAGATTACCTCTACTTTACTCGTAAGGATTAGGACTATATTAAAGCCCTTATTAAGTTATATAACCCTCTTATAGAGATAATAAAGATAACCGAGGGTAACTTATCCGATAGTACGTATAGCGCTCTTTAGGAGACTTATACTATAACCGAGTTTTTACTATAGGAATTTAACCGTTTAGAAGCTAAATTTAAGCCTAAATTATACTTTAAAGGTATTATTAACTCTATAGTTATATACCGCGAGAAGCTTAAGGAATATAAGGGTAATCTAGATACTAATATAGCCTACTTTAGGTTAGTTATTCTATATCTAGGGTTAAAGACGAAGTTTTTTAATAGAGTTTATATATTACCGTCTTAAGTAAGGTAGTTATCTAGCCGAAAATAGTAGTTTTATACCTATTAGCTATACTATTATAGCTATAAGGTAGCTAGGCTTCTATAGATCTATAGTAATATCGTCGAGCCGATTCTATTATTACTCTTAGAGACGAATTTATTACTATATATAGTTATATCTTTACTAAAACCCTTATCTTTTAAGTAATTCCTTTATTCTTCGTCGCTAAATAGCGATTATAATATAAGTAGCTCTACTACTTAAGATACCCTACTTAATAAGTTATTACGCTATCTCGCTATACTAGTCGAGCTAAACTATAATCTATTAGTATAGTAGAATATATACTAGACTAATTTCTCTATACTCTTAAAGATAGCTTATAACTACTTATCTTACCCTATAATAAGTAGTAAAGCTAAGCGTATATTTAGCCGTATAAATCTACTTATCGCTAATAACCGTAGGCTCCTTAGACTAGACTCCGTAGAAAGCGAGGTTTTACTATATAAATAGTAGTTATATAGCTATATTTATATTAATAAATATAACCTATTATAGGTTTTAAGTTAAATAACTTTAAGTAAGTAAGCGTAAATTACTTCCTAAATATAACGCTAAGTCTCTTAGGGTACCCTTACTTTATATCCTTATTACTAACCCTATTCTTACTTAATTAATAAGCCGTCTATATAGATCCAATCGCTATTACTAGTTCTATTTTTCTTATATATTACTAGTTTATCTCTCTATTATTATTAAAGTTAAGTATAGTAGTAGAATATTATTTAGGGTCCCCAAGGGGTCGGGTCGGGTCGGGTTTTGGGGGTACCCCCCCGACCCGCCGCGGGGGGGGGTAGAAACAGGGGGGGGGCGGGTTTTCGGGTCGGGGGGAGCTTTTACCCCCGACCCGCCAATCGGGGGGAAGTCGGGTTTTTTAAGTCATATGTTTTAATACTTAACCTAGGTATTATTAAGATCTAAATAGCTAGAATTATAGAGAAATACCTATTCTATAAGTCTATAAGGTTATATAATATAAAATACCTATAGGTCGTCCGTAATTAATAAAACTATATAAAAAAGTCACGTTTTTTAGCCAAGAACCCGCCCCGATTAATCGGGTCGGGTTCTAGCGGGTTTAGGGACCCCTATACCCGACCCGAATACCCCCCCCGACCCCCCCTGCCCCCGAGAGGTCGGGGGATCCCCCGACCCCTTGGGGACCCTAATATTATTAGCTTAAAACTATAAGTACGGTACTAGGAGTTATCTTTATTCCTTATAAGCTAGGGTCTAAAGTCTATACTTATATTATACCTTTCTTCTAACCTTATTCTCTCTACTAATCTTTAATAGATCTTTATAATTTTTTTTATAATCTACTTATAGTAACCTACTATATATTATTATCCTTTCTTATATATCCTACTTATACCGTTATAGTAATATTATAGCGGGTTAATAAATCTATTATAATATATCTACTTTACTACTTAGTATATAGTATTAACCTTAAATAAGTTTTTTATTACTATATTAATTAATAAGCCGTTTATACGAGTAAAACTAGCGCGATTAAGCGTATAATATATAAAATATATTATCTTAATTAGGCTAGTATAGGAGATATCTATATAGGGGTTAAGTTACTCGTAATACTAAAATTTAGATAGTATAGCCCGTACGCGACGTTAAGAATATCGAAATCTTTAACTATTAACGGCGATATTAGCTACTAACTATACTAAGAGTAGGCTTTACGTAATCTTAATATATAGCGTAGTACTTTAGCTACTTACTACCTCCGTAAACTTAATACCTTATTATAGTTATTATAATATTATTATTATAACGGTCTCTAGCTTTATTTATCGGATAAATAAAGCTAATTATAGCACGTTATCGGAAGTTTAAAAGCTTCATCGGCCGATGATTAGAGACCTTGGTTGCAAGTCGTCTTCGTCTAGTTTTGGAGATCCGAGGCAGGCAGTGTTAGGATTCGCAGGATCGTCATGCAATCCTGACAACATTTTGATGAGATCCCAATTGAATCGAGTACCGAAGAGGAAGTTTGTAGAGAATGATCTCATATTCGACCTCGAGCGACGTGATTCAGAAAAATGATATCGTGCTCCAATCTATCGGGCGCTCATCTTACGCTCTGAAACCACCCCTTCTCTTCTAATCTTTTCCTTCATCCATCAAAATGGCAGCCATGAACCTTACACTTCAGTGGAGAGATATACAAAGATTACTTCATCCAGCTATAGCGGGAACCGAGGACTTTCCCGAGTCCTTCGGGGACTAATATGATGGACGAGGGCTGGTTGTACGGAAAGATTGTATATCTTCTCAATGTAGTAGGTGGGTTTGATATTCCTCCGGAGACACTACTTGGTACATGAGCAAATACATGAATACGAAGATTACCCCACAGCAACAACATACCCGGTACGTGCATGCGTAGAATCTGATCTGTCGTATTTAGCGTTACGTGCTTGCGGTTTCACCACCACGCATCCACCACATAGCGTTTATTTAGCCAGATACCACGGTATGTGTAGAAGTCTTTGGACATTTAATGCAATCTTTTAACGGCAAATTCCTCGATGATAAGGACCACGAAGCGAATTACCGAGCCTAACAAACATCCATGACAACTTTCCATCAAAATTGAGACATTTCGAACCGGTTTGACGCAATTAGTGAGGTTGCCATCGCCTTCGGCTGTACTGTGGTGCCTGACCAACAGAACCTTAAAGGAGCATTCCAAGTAGCGCGGCGAGGTCGTCATTCAACGATATTTCCCCAAGACCTAGATATCTTCTCTTGGGACGTGCTATCAGAACCATCGTTACTCTCTCCACGTTCGGTAGGGGCGGTACAAGTTACGGGCAATCCGCCGAATAACGTTCTTCTGGCGGGCAACCAAACTAAGTCTTCGTTTCCCGTCGCTCGAAGGCCATATGTCCGGGAGCTTACGTGCAATGTATCTTCAAAATCAGGCATCAGTCGTATGCAGCAGTCCTGGTCTCCAAAATAACCTGCAACTAGTCTTGTGCATGAAAAGACAGATGTCTCCGGAGTGACCGCGTCCCTGAGCAATTTCACTGAGTGCTCTTACCTCACACAACGTATTATGGCTCCGGACATTGCAGCACGCGAAACACAACAAGATGTTCATTCACCATTTCACAATCTGACATTAAAATTAGCCATAACTCAAATTAAAATGAGTGGGAACACCGGCATAACGAAGATTCTCGAAGCGGGCTCACCCCTATCGCTACAAAAGCTTCGGTGACAAAAGAGCTGCTTCGACCCAGAACTGCCCAAACAACGACCCGAGAAGAAAAGAACCATCCGGGACCGAACCAACGCACTTCATGCAGCCTCTCCAGTCCACAAAAGGGGCAAATTTTGGGATTTATTACATCCTCAGACTATATGACCCAGTGTCCAAGTGGCTCGCGCCGCTTGCTGGCACGGGAATTGACGGTAAGAGAAGACGCACCAACATACCTGAACGAGATGGGTAGCTGTTCCCGCGCACTGACTACTTAAACATCCCGGAATGGTACGCACTCAAAATGCGCCATAAGGAGGGACCATCGATGACGAAGTCCTCACTTTAACTTTTTATACAGACACCTCAACAAAGACAGATCTCGTACCGCAACCAACAATGGGAAGAATTGGTATGCAAGTGGATAAGGAGCGAGCCCGATGTCAATCGAAGCTTCTAGAAGTCTAGGAAGCATTACTACAAAGCAATCGGGTGATCTAGACGCCTGAACTTACTTCGAGGTACACAAGCACGCTGAAAGGGCGATTTCGAGGTCCCCCACCAATATGATGCATTACCTCGTGGCCGCTTCGCCGACTTTCTTGCTACATCAGCACAACGTGTCCACGATTGCTTGGACTGGCCTCAGTGTCGTGTGCTTCATAATCCTCTCCGCGATTACCGAGTGAATCGTGAGCTTATATACAGTATGTTGCATTCATCTCTTGCGCTGACTGATTATACTGCTGACATATATAGCAGCAGTGAAAAAGCCGGGGTACAGATAAATCCTCTAGAAGCTTCGTTGGTACGGCATGACCTTTCATTACATAGCATGAGCATAGCTAAGCAGCGGCGAGAGTCCATCCAGCGCGAGGAGAGCTCCATCAACTAATGCGACACTTGCTATTCCGGGCCAGATTGTGCGACTATGAATCTCTTTATTCACCGCAGCCGGCGGCGGGTGGCTTCGCAGATAGCAGGCATCGCAAGCAGCGGACCTCCAAAGTCGTGTCATACCAGAGTGATGGCGCGATGAACAGTGCTTACAAACGAATGACTTTTGACACAGCCCGGAAGAGCCTGAGTCTCAACCCCTGATCTCCGCAGAAAGCAGAGGCAGTGAAAGCTTGGAATCTGATGATTGAAGGCTCGAAATTTGACGAGGTCTAAGATCGACGGCTTCACATGGTGGAGGTATCAAAGCCTCAAAAGAGCTTCCAGATGACGAAAGCGCACGAGCGGTGCGGTCAGACATTGGCCGAGCAATATTGCGCTTTCTCAATGAACGCTGATGATATTACCTTCGGTGAAGTATACCCGAAAAGTGTAAGACGGCCAGAGATAGTGCTTTGATCAGAAATGGGCGTTGCGCGCCTTAAGCTAAGTGGCGGAGACGGCCACGAGCCAATCCCGGCCCGAGTAGTTGTAAGAGTTCACTAAGTCATACGACTTTGCGGGATGATCCTTGTTGAACTCCGAGTACGGCAGCACGTTCAGCATCGAGGATTCTCCAAATCTCCTAATAACAACAGCTTCTAGCCACGCAAACTGCAAACTGCTCTGGACTATGGCCCCAGTTGTGCCGACCACAAACGTGGTAGAAACTGGTCACTGGTTCGCTCTTCCATCGCGTAAGGAAGAGAAGGACAATAAACAAAAAGAAGGAGCAGGAACTGAAAACTTTGGGCATCAACTAAGAAAAACATGACCGTGGAAACCCCCGAAGGTGTCGTGCGACCACCCTGAAAGGAAATAAGACGAGCTGACTTGCCTTTAGCCTTGCCATTTCCTCTTACCACGCAAATTAATGTTACTTCCGCCTCAAGATCATCAATCTTCGATTGGAGAGAGACTGCTAGAGCTATCAGAGGTTGCACAGCCTTAAAGCATTTGAAATCGCGAGAAGCTTTCCAGACCTCTGACATGAAATGCGCCAAAAATTCTGGCTAGAACAAGACTAGGATGCAGTCCGGACTGCTTTCAGAAGCTATCAACACTTCGGAATGTTTTGACACGCTTAGACGAGCAATTGAAAGCCGACAAGCCACTGTAAATCTCGTTGTGGTTGAAGTTCAACAATTGAGATCGCTTCCCAGAAAGACGGATCGAACTCTGGATATGCTCCGGGGTGACGTTCTTGTATGATCCATGTTCGCAAAGCCTGTAACAAGCATATAAGTGGCGCGGTTCATATGAGGATAGATATGGTGCAGTCTAGATTTCTCGATCAATCATTGTGCCGGTCAAAACTCGAAAGCACATATGATCTCGAGCATACGTTGTCCTCACTTCGAATATCGATTGAATGCTGGAGAAAGCGGCGCGACCGGAAACATCTAGACAGGCACCGCCAGACTCTTGTCTGACAACTCAGAACGCCCCAAAAACAAGGCGTGATGCTAATACTTGAGCTTTATCGAAGAGTCCAAGAAGCGCATCCCTTTGAATCCCACGACTTCGCAAGCCAGAGAGCCATTACACCTTAATTCGAAGCACCGCAATTCTCTAGCTTTTCTTATTGAGGATGCACTCAGTGCTGAAGACAAGATCGATCATAGCAGACTCTCGACATGGCCGGCAATTAAATCGAGATGTAGTCGCTGTTCTCGGTTGCGCAGTGACCGAGTTGCATGGGATTCAGCACTGCTGTGTCGAATAGCTTGTGCTGATGGCCTTTGCCTTGCTATCCACGAGACGAGATCCTCGTATCACTGTTACAGTCTGAGAACCAGCACAAAATCGTTGCAAACGGATTTCCCTGCCACGTGCGGCGGCTGCGCAATCTGAAGGGGATTTCAGGCAGATTGTACACCTGGAGAGACAGTGCTTAATCAAAGCGACCCTGCAGGTTGATTTGCCCTCTCAATTTCAGTCGCGGGCACCTCGAATCAGTTTGCAGCTCGTTCGCTTGCTCGGACGGAGGGCTACCACGTATGCTATGCATTCGTCAATCCCTAGGCTCTCCGCACATCAAATACCGACACCAGGAGCACAATCGCCGTTCCGGGCTTGACGTACGTAGTTTTGCATCATGCAGAGCCGTGAAGAGAGTTCGCGGCTGGATTCGGTCGCTGGGCCGTTGAATATCATCTTGTGGAACGAAGAGAAAGTGCGCCGCCTGGGATTTTGAGGTTGATGAGCTTCTCTGGTGCCCATGAGTTTCTGCAAAGCCGAGCGATTGTGTCAAAGCAGTACGCGAAGCAGACTGCATGTTCGCAGCTCTTTTCTGTTCCCTCTCTCGCCCATGGCCTCTCGCAGCTTTTTTCTTATGTGGAGTTGGCAGTCGAAGCGAGCAGTCCAAAGGATTCGATGGGTCCTCTTGACAGAACATGGTAGTCCTGTGGCTTGTAAAGCACATCTCCGGGCTTTTCCGCATGGCAACGAATGGTTAGCTCACCTCAAGCCTCATGAGTCTTAGCTTGCTGTAAGCGTCTCACGAAAGGTGAAGAAATTGACATTAAGACGAACAATAGCAATCTGCTCTGCCTACCAGCAAGAAGATGTCGTTGACAGGCGTTGAGTTTGCGCAACACGGCTGTGAGGCCTTGAAGATAAAGCAGTCTACATTGACTGTCTAGCGCTTGACACAGGGCTCGGATCTTTACAGTGTGACGAAATGTCTCGGACCGATCAATGGCCCATCTCAATGCGCTTGCCTCTTTGCGAAAACCGGTGAAGGCCAAAGTCATTCCTTGCTGGCTTCATATCTTTGCAGACTGCCGCAGTCAGCGTGTTCAAATTGTTTGTGAAAGCGCGGGAACAATCCGATCTGATCCAAGGGTACCTAGAGGCTGTAAGCTGCACGTCTTGATATGTTTGTCGGGTTTGGCAGGGCGATGAGATAGGAGCGCATCCCAACTTGAGGGTGAGGTCGTCGCGGAAGACAAATGATATGCCTGGAGAGTTCTAGCTAGCCATTTCAGTCGCCGGAGAGGTGAAACATGTGCGGCGAAGTGGTCGCAATGGAGTGGTGTGCGAGATGTCGGTACCGCCCCAAGAGCGAACGGATGCAAGGTGCCTTCTAGAAAGCCGTGGCAGACGTTTGTGGGTAGAGCTTTCCGTTGACGCAGCTCTGCGCATCTACCTCTGATCTCCGAGGTCAAGTTGTGCCGGGCCCGCAACAGCTCTGAGATGATCCGGCTAGCCGTCCCAACTGTTCATGTCATGTCGCAGTCGTGCTTCCGTCCCCTATGAAGACCACGAAGAAAGGGACGCTGCCGGGTTGGCCAAGGCTCTACTTTCTACCAGTTCAAAGCACATTGCCGACCAAGTCTCATTTGACGCAGCTACCCAGTCCGGCTCTTGATGGCACATTGTGATCAGGCGTGGATGTAGGGCGGGATAGAGGAACCGAGGCAATTCGGATGCGCATATCGTATCTGACGTTTAGTGGGATGGTGCCCGTGGGTCAAGGTGGTATGGATCCTCCAATCCAGGTTGATAATCACAAATGTTGGCGTGGAAGTCGAAAGTAGGTATGATCACAGACATGCTCAAGCACAAACTGAAGATGACAATCCGCACCGCAAGCTGGAGCCAAACAAGGTGGAATGGATTGGACATCTAGCCGTGTCTGCCCAAGCTTTGTGCGCTTGCCTGCAAATGGGATGGCTCGCCCAAGAGACGGGGACGGGGACGGGGACGGGGTTTCAGGGGGTTGACTTTGGCCTCTGGCTCCCATTCAACGACATCTCTTCTCCGTGAACTTCATGTCACTGCACCGCCAGGGTTCCTCGGCCCGGTGATGGCGAGAGGGACACTGTTTGCCTTCCTTGGTGCTTGCTATCTTGACAGATGACTACATAAGGTGTTGAAGCTGCGTCCAGCACTCTGGGAGGGCGCGGTATGGACGGAAAGATGCGTACGAGGTGCCCAGCAGTCATGGCATTGTGGATGATCCGAGAAGCTTGACCACACTGAAAGTTGGCTTGCCCGACCTGCTGAGAGTGGTTCGCCTAAGAATCGAACCAAAGGCCACTCTGGGAAGAGAAGTATGTCTCGTTGAATCAAAAATCAAAGAAAGAAAGAGGAGGATGTGTAAAGGGAGGCATACTTGACGGGTGAATGCGCGATGCTAACACCTATCTGCCTGCTATTAGGGGACCTGTCGCCGCCGTCCTTCCAAAGCAAGGGCATGAACACTGCAACTTCAACTGATGTTGTGCTGCATTGGAAGCGTTGCACCTCACAATGACTGACTGGGCTTTGCGAGTGAGGGCTGATCAAGGTGTGGCGTGCCATTGTCATTGCGGCCACTCACCTGCAGTGATGCTCAGCACCATCATATCATATGGGCTTCATGTCACTCACCCGACTGAGTGTCATCCCCGGGCCGTCTTCACTTCGCCCTGAGACCCGGATCTCAATGCATGCCCGGACCTTCCGTAACAGTGATCAGGACCCACTTAATAGCATGATGAGAGAGCTGTCAATCAAGCCTGTGTCACACATTCACACATCTACGCGTTACCATCGTGACTAGCTTCCCGCTAACACATCTCGGTGCACTTCAGCTCTACCTCCTCCACTGTGCCTCTACTTAAACACCACGATTCTTCGGCCGAGAATCATCATTACAACAACAACAACAACTTCTCCGCCACCACCACCACTCGGCCAGCTCCGTCTCCATCTCCATCACCATCACCATCACCACCTTCAACCCTCCTCCATCTCCATCACCACCTTCAGCCCTCCTCCACTCCTCAGCTACTCTCTCATCTCCCCCAACAAGCTCAAGACCTCCGCGCTCGCGCAGCTATCATTGCCCTCCCTTCAAGGCACAGAAGCTTCGAACAGCAACTCCACTCAAGTAAGCCAACGCCATCACAAATCCACGTCCTTCATGCATTGCTGCTGTCAATCATCATCACACGTCCTGTGCAGCTACTGAAGTCGCCTTTGCTGCTTCATTGAACTCTGCTGGTGCTTTGTTGATGGTGGTTGAACTCAGCCAACACGCGCCTTCCTTATCGCTGCACGCCCACAATCGACTTCCATCACCGTCCACCTCCATCCAACATCACTCACCGCCATCCACAACCACCCATCCTCACTCATACTAGTAAATCCACTCGTCACCGATATCGTTGCCTCGCAACTGCTGACCCGTCCACAGCAAGTTCTGATTCTCATCGTTCAAAATGGGTGGACCAGAACGCAACAAGTACCAGAAGCGCGAAGAGGTCCGTAAGCAGGCCGAGTCCGAGCAGCAGTCCGATGGCCACTCCAGTCGCGATCCAGCCACTTTACAGATTATGAAGTCTGTCCGTGCCAGCCAGACTCAGGCTCCATCCCAGTTTAGCGCCGGTGTCGACTACATCTCTCGCGGCAGCTTGCAGCACTTGGGCTCCACTCAGTCTGGCTATGGCTTCAAAGGCTATGGTCCCGGTGGTCCTCGTTCAGAGTCTGGATCCAGCATGTCATCCGGCTCCTCAGTCTTCGGTGCTGGTGGATCCATCGGTGGACAGTTCGATGGTCCAAAGGATGCTCGGCCTTCTCAGGTAAACATCGGCAATCTAGAACTCGGTGCTCGCATTTGGTTCAACACTCGTGGTGTAAGTCTTCTCTAGCCCCAGCCCATGTCGTCGCACATCGCACTCCACACGTGTCTTCAGGTCACATCCGCCTCCTCCCAGTCGCTCCGAGATGGCGAGTCTCGCTCGTCGACGCATCTATCCGGCTCAGCCAAGATGCGGCTGCCCGGTGCTCACCGTCTCAATCCGCTTCAACTTCCGTACAAGAGAGGCTTCCCCCAGCTGTGTTCTGTTTCTTCTTCATCAAGTTCCAACACAAGCATCCTCACTGCCCTTCCCCATTGCATAAACACTGTCCATCAGCTTCCAGCTTCCAGCTCCCATCAATTCATCTATTGCTATCCCTGTCCACATCAATCATTCACATATACCATCTATACCTCTTCCACAATGGCACCCAAGACCCAATACGAGCCAATTCGAAACTTTGACGTGATGACTAACCCTCCAAAGGGCCAAGCTCCCGATGCCATGCCTGTACGTCCACCCAAGTTGAACAACCTTGGCAAGGAGTGCAACATTGGCCTGAACACTTACCACGTCACCCAATTCCCAACCAAAGTTGTGTTCCAGTACGATGTCCAAGTCATTGGCATCTCATGCGACAAGCGCATGGTGATTAATAAAGTTTGGAACTCCAAGACCATCAAGTCTAAATTGGACCCATCCTGGATCTTCGATGGTAACAAGTTAGCCTGGTAAGTTAAGCCTTCTCTCTATCTCTCTCATTCTTGCTAACCGCTCTTCAGGTCCTTGACGAAGCTTTCCTCGGAGCAGACCATTCACGTGGATCTTGCTGCAGAGCGCGGCGGTAAACCATCGGATAAGCAGAAGTTTCAGGTGATCATCCGTCCTGCTAAGGTTGTCAAGTTCGATCTCCTGCGTGCATACCTCGACGGCAAGACCAATTGGCAGCCTGAGATGCTGGAATCCATGTCCTTCCTAGACCACTTGCTTCGTGAGCAGCCATCTCGCAAATTCACTCAGATCAAGAAGTCATTCTTCGCTCGCGGCCAGGCTCGCTCTCTGCTCGGCAATGGCATCGAAGCCTTCAAAGGTGTTTTCGCTTCCATGCGCATGGTCCATACTATGTCTGGCCCCATGCTCAGCATCAACGTCGACGTTGCAAATGGCACCTTCTTCACGGCTATGTCCGTCCTCCAGATGGCTCGCGAACTCTGCCGCGCCCGTAACGACCAGGAACTCTCTCAGATGTTCAAGAATACCAAGGCCACTTGGCATGGTTCGCCAATGCACCGCTTCCTTAACGCCTTAAAGCATGTCACTGTACTCAAGAAGCACATGCCTGCAAAGGACGGCAATCCGGCACCTGAATTCAAGATCCACCGTTTCGTAAACAAGGATCCTTACAGCGTAACCTTCGATGTCGATAAGGAGGCCGGCATAAAGTCTACCGTGGCTGCATATTTCAAGAAGCAGTATAATATTACCTGCATGAAGGATGTCCCATGCATCGAGCTTACGAAGAAAGGAGAGCACGTTCCAATCGAGTGCCTCCAGATTCCAGAGAACCAGCGCTACCGCCTGAAATTGGATGAGAAGCAGACCTCGAATATGATCAAGTTCGCCGTCACTCTCCCAGCTGAGCGCTGGAAGCACATTCAGGAAGGCGTCAATATGCTTAACTGGCAGGCTGACCCGTTTCTCAACAACTATGGTCTCAAGGTCTCACCTACTCGTGCCGAAGTTAAGGGTCGCGTTCTGCCTACTCCAGAACCTACGTTTGCTACCGGCAAGATTGACGCTCGTACCGCATCTAGCGGTCGCTGGCGCATTGACGGCAAGAAGTTCCTATCCCCTAACACTCAAGAGCTCAAAGCCTGGGGCGTCGGCATCATCAATTACGGTCGTGGTCCTTGTGTCTCTCAGCAGGCTACCTTGCAGTTTTTTACTCAGTTCAAGAAGATCTATGGTATCCACGGCGGTAAGATCGCTACTATACCTGTCTTCCTGACATTGCAGCTCGCTCGCGGCGGTGAGATGATCACTGATCTCTGGAACGCGGTCGGCAACAAGTTCCAGATGAAGCCACAACTTCTATTCTTCTTAGTTGAGAATAAGAACTCCGAAATCTACAATCGCATTAAGAAGTCGTGCGAGTGCCGTTATGGAGTTGTTTCTCAAGTACTGCAGTCGCAGCACGTCGCTAAGTGCCAAGATCAATATATCTCGAATGTCTGCATGAAAGTCAACGCCAAGCTTGGTGGTTCTACCTGTAGGGCGGCATCGACTGTCTTGGCTAAGCTCGATCCTACCTTTTCGAAGATCCCAACACTGATCATTGGTGCTGATGTCTCTCATGGTGCTCCTGGTTCTGAGGAAGGCTCTATGGCTGCTATCACCGCCTCGATGACCACCGACTTCACTCGCTACGCCGCTTTGTGCGAGACTAATGGCAACCGCGTCGAGATTATCTCCACTTCCATTATTATGAAGCAGCTTAAGCAGTTGGTCGAGCTCTGGATGTCCCAGCCTGCTATGCGCGGTGCAATGCCTCAGCGTGTGCTCTACTATCGCGATGGCGTGTCTTCTGGCCAGTATCAGCACGTCCTTGAGCAGGAAGTTGCAGATATGCGCAAGCTATTCAAGACTATCAATCCTCAGGTCCAGCCTAAGATTACGGTCATCATCTGTGCCAAGCGTCATCATATACGCTTCTTCCCGGCTGCTGGTCATGGCGATCGCAATGGCAACCCGAACCCAGGTACCTTAATTGAGACAGGCTGCACAAACCCGTTCGAGTTCGACTTCTATCTGAACTCTCACTCCGCCATCAAGGGTACTGCTCGCCCAGTGCACTACCATGTAATCTTAGATGAGTGCAAGCTCGGCCCTATGGTCCTCCAACAGGTTACCTTCGAGCATTGCTTCCAGTATATGCGCTCAACGACCCCGGTCTCCATGTTTCCGGCCGTGTATTACGCCCACCTGGCTTCGAATCGCGCCAAGGCACACGCCAACAAGCCTACCGTCTCTAGTGGCAAGAAGGAGACCCATAAGGGCCAAGGTCGGAAGGACGAGCAGACTCTCAGCTCCTCTGAGCGTGGGTCTCTCATGGAGATTCCTCCATTGATGCCACTAAACAATGGTCAAGGCATCGTGAGCTCGATGTGGTATATCTAAGCCATAATCACGGATGAAGTTTGGCGTCCGAGGGCTTCCTTAATACTACTCTTCACTTCCCCTTCAGCTCGTTCATGAATATGCTTATCAACCAGCCTAATGAGGACTATTTCTCCCCACAAAGGTCTCTGTGCTCGTCTCCTGCAGCCTTTCACCGGGCAGCGGACCTGATGGTAGACCTTTTGGTTGCTTATTTGCTTTGGCGTTTGGCTTTCAATATTTCTTACAGGCGAATGGATACCGAGCGGCTGGTCAACCCTGTCTTTGCTCCATCGGCGGCGGCTTAATCTTCCATCAGTCTGTCTCTTCCTTTGCGATTGTGACTGTACGTTAACAATCGAGGTAACCGGAAAAGTTTATAGTTGTTAACCATGAGCTTGCTCCATTTAAAGACTTATCCCTTTTGCACAGTGATCTATACCCTTACTTCCAGTAGCTTTGACATTTCTGGAGTGCTCGTTGTTTATGAGATTACCTCGGCTCGCAGGGTCGTTGAAGGCAGGTCTGGAGATGGTGGGAGTTGGAGAAGTTACGGTGTCAGCTGAAATTGCTAAGATGGCGGGGGGAGGTAGTCGTCTTGATCTCTCAACTTCCGACACATGCAATGCGAATTGCCTTGATCGAGAAGCCCTCACAGAAAGGCAGAGCCAGAAACGAATATTTGGAAAGCGATGCTGGATGCTGTTGTACCATGAATGCATTGATACTAGCGGCTGTCACGTTGCCACGTGAAGGGCATGGTCCAAGTCGCGTTACGATATCCGCGACGAGTCTGGCAAGTTCCAGCCTCGAGCCTTCTCTCCTTTCCGTCGCAATCATCTCAATACTGGTAATGTCTCTCAAACGCAAAGCAGTAGAGCTGGCCGCAGAGGCCGCCAAAAAGCCGAAGCAGAACTCGTACGTCCACTTTTTCATCTACTGTAACCAACCTAACAGACTCCAGGATAACATCCTTCTTCGGCCAGCCAAAGCCAGTACCAGGAGCTCCCACTGCAGTCAAAGCACCAGAACCTGTCAAATTCGACAAAGAAGCATGGGTTGCCAAACTAACCGACGATCAAAAGGACTTGCTAAAGCTAGAGATTGATACATTACACGAGAGCTGGCTCGCTCAGCTGAAAGATGACATTGTCACCAAAGAGTTCCTGGACTTGAAGAGATTCCTCAAGGCAGAGATCGTGAGTGGGAAGAAAATATTTCCTCCACAAGCCGAGGTGTACTCATGGTGCGTTTTTCAACCTCGCGAACACTTCTATATCCATCCTTTTGTCGCTGTTCAGAGACCCAACCAACCTCGTGCAGATGAGCAACACGGACATCCTGAAACTTCTAGAACAAATTATTGCCAGAATATTACCGCATTTCAGATCGACTCGCCAGTATTATCATGGATACAGCTGACAAGCGCAACCAGGTCCCGCCATACACCTCTACCCACCGTCAAAGCTGTGATTCTAGCCCAAGACCCGTACCACAATGACAACCAAGCCCATGGACTCTGCTTCTCGGTCCGCCCTCCCACTCCTGCTCCGCCGAGTCTCAAGAACATGTACATTGCTTTGAAAAAGGACTACCCAACATTCAAGGAGCCACCGAACCGAGGGGGTCTTCTTACGCCCTGGGCCGACCATGGCGTCCTCCTTCTCAATACCTGTCTCACAGTCGAGGCTCACAAGGCAAACTCGCACGCGAACAAGGGCTGGGAGAAGTTCACGCAGAGGGTCATTGATATTGTGAACAAGAAGAGAACAAATGGTGTGGTTTTCCTGGCCTGGGGAAGCCCTGCCCAGAAGAGGTGTGCAGGCGTGGACGGGAAGAGGCATCTGGTGCTGAAGACTGTTCATCCTAGCCCGCTCAGTGCGCACAAAGGGTTCTTGGATTGTGGCCATTTCAAGAAGGCGAATTTATGGCTGAAGGAGAAGTACGGCGAAGATGGAGAGATTAGTTGGGACTTGAATGTCAAGTCCGAGGAGGCTGGTGTTTGAGGATGAACCGTTCATTTACAATGTGGAACGAGATCTACAGAGATGTATAATTTGCGATCTCGTGGCG
The DNA here is from genome assembly GCA_007735645.1 of Venturia effusa. Lineage (NCBI taxonomy): Eukaryota > Fungi > Ascomycota > Dothideomycetes > Venturiales > Venturiaceae > Venturia > Venturia effusa. The sequence continues at coordinate 187,829 of CP042190.1, read as the reverse complement.
CAAAGGAAACGAGCAGAGGTATTGGTTGACGGATAAATTCAGGCTGGGTGTAAATTCTTCAAATTACGATTTGGCCTCCCGGACCTCTGGCAGTCCTCACTTTCAAGCTTGTCAGAAGATCTGCAATGTCGATCCTGAGGTGGAAAGGCGGAACTGAAGTCCGGTCATCGACATCATGGACAGGCAAAGATCGGATCTCGCACCTACTGAACTCTAGGTATTCGATTGCTTGGACAAGTAACGAAAGATCGTCCAAATGACGACACTAGGTGAGAAGTATGGAGCGTGTATTCAGCATTCTCTCACTGAAAATTTGCCGAAGCCTTTGCCATCACATCAGGCTTTCCAGTCAATAAGGCACTCTCCACAACGGCACCAGGGGGACTGTAACCACCACCTACCGTCAACGCAGCCATGACATCCTTCCAAAGATCGCAATCCTCTGCTGTTGTCTTATCATCTGTGATCAGCGTGAAACCCAAATCCGTCACATTTAGCACCTGCTTCAAGCTGGGCCCCCACTCCACTTTCGGCCACTCAATCAGTCCATTGGTTTTCAACCTGTTTGGATCCCCAGTCCGAGCATGCGAGATGAGGTAGCTTTGATACTGTTGCGAGATCTTCGCACTCTGTCCACCAAAGACGCCAGGAGAGGTGAAAAAGGTTGGTGAAATATCGGAGCCGTGCGTTCCAGCTCCCCGGGCGTACTGTATGTTGTATGTCTTCCCCTTATACGCCTCTGTCATGTAACGAACGTTGCAGGTGAAGACTGTGGTCTGCACGAAGTCATGGAATCTCTCCTTTTGCGTCTTCCACTTCTCGGACTTTGCAGGATAGTGCTTCAGCATTGCCTCGTTGACGAGATCATTTTTGCCCCAATTATAGTCGAGAAGGGTCTGGAAAACTGTCTCATTATTGCCAGGGTCTTTGATAAACATGCCTGCTTCGTCGGAGACGTGGGAGAGAATCAAAGACTCTACATTTTTGTCAAAATTACCAGAAGCAAATTCTAGCGCGGGCAATTGGCGCACAAAATTACCGTCAGTCGCTGGACCGAAACCAAATTTGCCTTCGGGCAAGGTACTGATATATTTGTCTTGTGCTTCCCGCATGGCTGTGAAGTCGAGGGCGCGGAGACATTCGAGGCCTTTGCCGGAGCAGCCAGCTACTTTCAGCAGATCCTGGAACTTCTTTTCGAGATCGTTCTTGCGGTCCACCCAGACGTCGTAAGCTGCGGATTCCACGACTGCTTTTTTGAAAAGAGCTGGTTGATTCCCACCGAATGCTGTTAGTTGGTGCATTATGGACCCCCCGCCTCGAGGATATTAGTGGTGAGTCGTACCGTGACACGTGTAGGATCTATTCACCTGCAGATTCACCCCAAAGAGAGACGTCATTCTCGTCGCCTCCGAAAAGAGGTGCGTATTCGTGGATCCATTGAAGAACCGCTCTTTGATCCCAGAAACCTGCGTTGGGTGTCCCCTCCTTCTCCACCGTTGAGCCAGACAAGAATCCAAAACTGCCGAGCTGGAGACGTTACTTTCAGTCTCGAGGGTTAGGTTTCCGAAGACTTACTCTGTAGTTGCCAGCGACATAGATGACATTACTGCCACTGTTCTTGACGATACCGGTGCCGTCGTACATGCCATCCTTACTTCCAAGAATGTATCTGTAGTTGTGAGCAATAATCTCCAGGGTACTCACACAAAACCCACGCTCCGCCATAGACCCAATTTATGATTGGTAATTTTACCTCACCCTTGAGAGCATTGGAAGGTACATAAAGGTCAAGAAACAAGCAGTCTTCGGACGTGGCCGCGCCTCCCATAACCTTCCCCAGATCTACACTACCAACAATACCCGAAGCTATGGAACCCAGCCCAGATCCCAAGGCACCAGTCAGCAGACCTGTGGGAGCACTCTGTGCGCATGTTCCGCCATGTGCTCCCGTCTGAAGCTTGTCCGTGGGGACTGGTGGTGCGGGTTTTGCAAACCTGAGAGGTCCGACTGGTGCTGCTGCAAAGCGGATGTTCTTGAAAACATAGATCTGTGTACGCCGTCAGTCCTGAGATTTAGGGCAGAGGTGAGCATGCGTACATCGTTAGCGGAGTCATACCTGGATGCCTGCCAGGTACCATATGGTAGTTTCAAAGAGGGTAGGCTTTGCGCTCGAGCTGTCAGACTGTGATAATGAAGGCCATTGTCCTCAAATGAAGGCAAGGCAAGTGAGACAGGAAGAAGCACGAGGAACAGAATCAGATGCATGGCTCCACGTGGAAAATGGAGCGGAACAATGGAAGACAAGAAACAAAAGAAGTTTTAAAGGAGGTGCGTCGAGACGAAAGGTGAAGGACGATGAATTCCCACACGCGCCGAATGAGGGCAGCAATAGATTCGAAGCAACAGCCTTGTCGTGCTTGGGCCTTTTGGTTATATGTAGCAGATTGGTGTACATGAGCCGTGGAAGTGACCTGCGATCGTCTCGTGTGTCTCATGCACCAGGAAAGACTGGCCCAGAAGGTTCATTTCCTCTCAGCTCCTCTGTACTGAACCCGAGGAAAGCGTGCACTTGCTGGCATGCATTGGTGTGCGAAGCCTTTGTGACCATTTGGACCACCCGGACTGCTATCCAACACCCATTGAGATGGATGGAGGTGGTACCTAGCTCACATCAACATACCCTAACACCTGCAGCACAGCAATCATACTCTCTCCAGCAACGTCGCGCAAATGCTTAGGTATTGCTGATCACATGGCCTTATCAACTTTCCCACCGACACGTTCGAATGTATGGCCTTTTCGAGCCCTAAATCATTCAGGACATGCACTGACATTATCAGCAATCGACATCCGAAACTGAGGTGAATGGCTGGATCCGTTCCACGATACCATACAAAGCAAATGCAAACCGACTCCAGACAGTAGATATCTGGCTCCCGCCAATCAGCGGCATAAGGAATTTCACACAGCCATGGCTTATTTATATACACGGCGGTGCATGGCGAGATCCCCTCGTTCTCTCGCATTCATTCTCAGCAACGGTTTCGCATCTTGTTGGCGGGCACGACGCCGCCACCTCCAAGTTCGCCTGCATCGCCTCGATCAATTACTCGCTCTCACCCCATCCGAACCATCCAACACAACCCTCGCCGCCAAAAGATCTAGAAAAAGATTTCGTCGACAAGAGCAGGGTTGCTTCACATCCAGACCACATATTTGATGTTCTGACGGCTTTGGCCTTCCTTCAAGACAAGTATCATTTCGGCAGCAACTATGTACTCGCTGGACACTCGTGCGGTGCTACGCTAGCTCTTCAAGTAGCCATGGATCATAAGAGATGGATCGATGCGGCATGGGGGCTGAAGGTTGAGAAGCCACAAGTCATAGTCGGACTGAACGGACTCTATGATATGCCAAAACTCATCAAGTCCCCGGGTGAAAAGCACGAGAAATTGGCCCCGATCTACACTGCCTTCATGAGGCTCGCGTTTGGAGCAGATGAGAAAGTCTGGCATGATGTTTGCCCTTCCGCTGTGGACAACTGGGCGCAAGAATGGGAGGAGGGAACAGAAATCATACTGGCACAAAGCCTGGAAGATAGCCTGGTGCCATACTTTCAGACGGAAGATATGCTTAATCGTCTCAACGCTTCGAAAAGTGGACAGCTGGCAGTACGAGAAGTGCTGGCGACGGGCGATCACAATTGTCTGTGGGAAGACGGTACCAGGCTTGCACAGATTTTACTCGAGGCTGCCAAGAGCCTGTGAGGTGTCGGATCTTCCATCACATCCTTATTCGTCGGCTGTAATTCATCCTACATCGAGTGTGGAGCTTTGAGTAGGTCCGAAACCCCACTTCTGGTCACATTCGCAAGACGAGCAAGGCCTCTGCTGACAGCTCGAACAGCATCGAGATCACAATCAAATGTGAAGATTCAGTCGTGCTCAAGAAAGCCGAGAATATACTTCATCAAGCGCTTTACGTCGGATCTTGTGCCTCTGTTCATCTCACCCTTGAACAGCTGATGAAACCATCAGCCGAATTGTGTCATGGCTGTAAGACTTGTACCTACACGAGTAGAACTCGAATTTCAAGCAGAAAGGTTCCACGCTTGTTCCCTCACATGGCAAATAAGTATCCAATGTCGTGGACTACACCAAGCACTCTTTTTGCGCACAGCTGAATCTGGCCGATCATCGTTCTTTTCTTGACTCAAAGTTTGACCTCTCCTGCCTGGATTCTGGATGAACTCCGCATGCACCACGTCAAGCGCAGACAACACAGCAGAATGGGTTCGCATAACCAACAGAGTCCCCTGTTTGGGCTCTCCGCAGAAATTCTGCTGAAAACGATGGGAGACACAGATACAATTTTGAAGCTATAGATAAGACGAGTATGTGGGCTTGTACATCACAATGCTCAGGCGAGATGAACGACTTCAGGCCCAAAAAACTTACCCCAGAAAAGATAAAGCATAAGCGGGCCACGGAGAGCGTGGTTTCATCAGGTTATCTGGCAAGATACCCATTCTTCGCCTCTATAGTGGATAGACCGCCCAACCTACCCGCCATCAGGATTCGCTTAGGAAATGAAGGTCGAGTCGCCTTGTTTCCTGGGAGGTAGCATCTCATTCTCAACGTGTCTCTACAACGCCGGTCGCGACTTTCGGTAACCGACCATCAAGGTAAACCCAGCCGAAGTCGGCGCAAAGTAAGGCCGGGAACACGGAGATCTAGGTGCCTATGACTAAATCTATGACACCAGCTCTTCGAGTTCAGAATGCGTAGGTATCTCGATAGGCAACATTCATGGCTTTCCCTGCTGTGTACTGGACAGTTCGCTGACACACAGCATATATGTTCTTTCGCTTTCTGCAACCCGAATGCGACAATGTGTCAAGGCCTCACCATGCGCTCCGCCATTCCTTTCAGTACGGCACCAACTCAGTGTCGAACGCACATTGACATTGTACGTGAACGACAAAGTGACAGCTGAAGGTTTCGCCCTGCCGAAACCCTAAGGTAGTCATTCGGTCCTTAGTAGATTTGATTTGAACGGACCGAATTGAGCGAGGACCTTTTGCAATTCCAATATCCGCTGTGGCTTAGCTGTGGCTCAAGAAGCTACCTAAGATTGATTCCGGGCAGCTAACACTTCCTTGGAAACAAGCTGCTAAACCTAATTCCTGCGTCCGATGACCACTGTCGCTAACGACGACATCTCGGGCAAACCTCACAGCCCACTGCAGCTCCACGTACGCCTAGTAAGCAAAGTCACATGGTTTTCTACTTGAATTGGACTTCAAGTTCGTCGCAATTGGGAGCTCCTCGTTCAATCATGCTATGGCCAAGACTCAGAGGCAGAGGTCTTGCATGACATATTCCGTTTGTGAGGAGGAAGTTTACTACTAGTAAGTATGTGGTGTGGCGTTCACATTATTGGAGAGAGCAAGACATCGTTTTGAGATCGTCGTTTCGGGGTCAGTAGAGAAATTTTTGAGGGCTCGGGTCTCAGTATGAGCCCCTACATCTTTGACGCCCTTCAGCTCATTGCGACATATTCATCGACGTGATCCTAACATAATTCCCTGGTCTCTCAGGCTTGCTCAGTGGCCAGCAGCCAGACTACTTCTACGAGTATAAGCTTGGCGCGTGGATCTCCCATCTGTGTCTGCTCAAGATCAGGGCGGCATCGGCATCCCCGAAGTGAATGTGTTCTCGCCAAGCTCCCATCGCAAACACCCGCGCAAGGACCTCAAACCTCCATCTCCCTATAGCTCCCCAAGACCTAGTCGGCCCACAACCACTTCCCAAGCGAGCAAAGTCTGCAAATGGTGTAGTGAGCACAAATTGGCCTCGTTGGGTTTAATAGGCCTTTCTGGCTTGGAAAGGGACTGCTTAGACTTTCTCAGCATTGCTGCTTCTGAAGGCTTCTGAAAGCTTCACAAAGTCAATTTGAGCGGGGAGTCCCATTTGTGAGCTAGAGTGGACCAAGGAAGTCATTGTGAAAAGTGGAACATTATAAAAAGTGGTCCAGTTTCTGGATGCTATTTGATTGCCGCGGTAGATTCGGGTATCAGATCCGGTGTAATCATTCATGCTGTGTGCAAGTGCCCACCCAGCAGTTCGACGAGCTCTACAGCATCAGCCAGTCAGCCTATTCGCAACTATCAAGATACAATCAAGCATCGATGTCCATTTTCTCGGCGGCGCCTGGCACGCTCTCGTTGCCTAACTCGTGCACCGTCACGTACTTGCTGATGTCCTCCCTCGTGATGATCTTCTCATTAAGAATCGCGGTCGTGCCCTTCTTAAACCGGTAATCCCTCGCCTTCTTCTCGCGCACGTTGGGCTGGATGTGGTTCCGTAACAGCGTGGCCTTCTCTGGCGTGATGACACAGACGTCCACGTTCGATCCCGAGCCCAGATCGTTGAAGATCCCAGCCAAGATAGCTTCTGAACACAAGTCCACCGCCTCATCCCTTGTGAGCTTCCCCTTCCATTTGCTCTCAAACACTGACATGGCCGCCAGCGATCCCGAGCCCATTGTGACGTAGGGAAGTTTGTCAGTGGAGCCGTGTGCGTGAACTGTGAAGAGGTGGGAGCCGGTAGGATCGCAGCCAGCCACGACAAGGTATGCTCCGATGTGACCCTGGTAGCGAAAGAGATGCTGTTTGAGCATGGTCATGCAGGTAACGACGCGAGGTTGACGGCCGGTGGAGAGGGCATGCAATTCGAGGTTGGAGGAGATGAGAGAGGTAGTGAATTCCGTGTCTGCGGCAGTTCCGGCGCCAGCACACCAGATCTGAGGAGAGATATAGTGAAGCTTCTCACAGTTCTGTGGAAGGCAACGATTAACTTAGTCGTACAAATTTCAATCGATAGCTCACCTTGTCAGCTACGATGGGACCACTGGTAGCTCTCGTGTCTGCGGCGATAACGACACCGCCTTCGAAGAGACATCCTACGATTGTGGTTCCTGTGCTTGTCGCCTTTGGCAGCGGGACGCCTTGTGCGTGTAGAGCAGCATTTCTCGTGTGATTAGAGAAATCGAAGCCCGTCATATTGGCGGTTTGATGATGGTGATGTTGTCGCGAGGAGGTGGCGCGAAGATGTTTTCGTCAAGCAGTTGCTCTCAGTCTCGACAGCTGCCAGTGGCTGGAAGGCTGATGTCGTAAATGGGGAAGGTGCTGTTCAGGTGGTGATGGCGGCAGGATGATGGTTGTGAAGTCTCTCAAGGCTGAGTGTTAAGATATCTGCTTACTCGTACTCGTACTCGTACTCGCATCCAACGCGTGCTACGTGAAGTCAACATCCGTGTATCATAGGCAGGATCCGACTGTCGCTCTCTTCTTCATGAGAGCAACAGTCACTTGCTCCCAAACACAATTCTGAAGTCAACGCTCAATCTATTCCTACCGCCTAGTGGCAACAGGCTTCAGCATAGGAATTCGCATCACAATCTGCGAGCCCACGATTCAACCAGGCCGACAACTCCTCCAAAGCAGCGTTCGTCTCTCGATATCCATGACTACCACCACCTAATCTACCCTTCGCCAGCAAAAGAGCTTGGAAGTCTTCAATTCAAGGCGAAAATGGCATACAACAACGCCCAGGTTCCAGGCGCAAATGCCCACGCAAACACTGGTGCTGAGTTGCAAGAAGTCGCCGTTGAGGTGGGCAAATGACGGTCCATACTCGATCCATCCGCTAACATGCAGCAGTCTATAGCATTCAAGACCTTCGCCGGCGAGACCAAGATCAAACTCCTCCCTTCACCATGGACTGCCGATTCCCTACCTTCTTCCACATCATCCCTTCTTTCCATATCCTCGAAGCGCGGCTTGCTGGCAGCAGCAGGACCCGTGTCACTTGTCATTGCAGAGACGAAGGCTGTTCGAGATTGCTTTGCCGGACCGGCCAAGATTGAAAACAACATAAAAGAATTTACCCCTGCCCTGACAATAGATGTCCCCCGACTGTCTCAGGTCGCATTCAATTCAGATGGCTCTTATCTCATCATTTGCGCTGAAAGTGGAGGAGGACTGGCTGTTTACGACACGGCCGCGCTTTTGCAGAACAAACGAGAGCCCACCTTCCAGCTCGCAACTGAGGGGCTGGCTGTTCGCGCCCTAGCTACCAATCCTGCACCAGAGTTCGCTTACCTCGTCGCTGTTGTTCTCGGTGGAGGGCAGCTCATGATTGCTAATTTGCAGACAAAAGAATTCGTTTTGGGCGCCAACGGACACAAGACAGTCAAGGAAGGTGTGACGAGCGTTTCCTGGAGCAATAAGGGGAAGCAGCTTGTAGCGGGCTTAGGAGATGGCTCTGCTTTTCAAATGGACCCGGCTGGTATGTCCAAAGCCATCATTCGGCAGCCTGAAAAGGTCCCGCCAAACCACCATGTCTCTACCATTGTCTGGCTTACCAATGACGAGTTTTTGATGGTCCACACGCCAAACACTCCTCCAGAGCCAGACCGAGCACCAGATTCGGTCTTTCACTATGTCCATACCGACAAAGGAAGGACTGCGTTTCAATATCAGACAGTCAACGATCCAGCAGGCCCTTTTGGGTTCAACCGCACACCCCCAACGCATTACATCAATCGATTGAGGAACTGGCACACTTTGACGGATATGCTGATCATCTCCTCGGTGGTCTCTACTGACGTTGGTCTAATCACGCAATCTACGGTTCCTTTGGCAAGTGGCGCCCCTGCAGGGGTCTATATGGGTACCTCTTTTGCAGATGACTCCCAACGAGCAGGTCTGCCTATGTCTGCGAAGGGCGACATGTCTGACACGACTCCTGTCGGCATGGCGTTGGATTTGAGCAGCACAGACAAGGTCCCCAAGCCGATAGCCGGGGATGAAATGGATGAGTCGCCATTTCCGCTCCCTGGACTCATGTTGCTGAACAATGAGGGTGTGCTGTGTGCATGGTGGGTTGTGAACAAGGCTGCAGTACGCGAAAACAAGATCTATCCTGGCCTGTTAATGGCAGAAGGCGCTGTCACTGCTCCAGCTGCCGCCTCAACCCTCCAACAACCTTCATTCGGTGCCCCATCTGCTTTTGGTTCTGCAGGAGCATTTTCTAAACCTGCCGCACCCGCATTCGGCCAGAGCTCGTTTGCTGGCACTCCGAATGTCGGGTTTGGAAGTGCTTGTGCGGCTGGACAAAAAGCCTCGCCCTGGGCTACTGGCTCTTCTCCTGGCGGTTCGCAACTCGGCTTCGGAAAGCCAGCGTTCGGCTCAGCATCAACGTTTGGTGCTGCCGCTTCTCCAGCTCAGTCAGGTTTTGGAAAGCCAACGTTTGGGGCTCCATCAGCATTCGGCGCTGCTGCTTCTACGGGAACCGCATTTGGCTCAGCAAGCGGTATCGGACAAAAATCCTCACCCTGGGCTTCAGCTGCAACAAGCGGTGGCACTACTCCATCAGCGTCTCCCTTTGGCTCACATGCAGGGACCTCGTCTGGATTTGCTCAGTTTGGAAGCAAAGCCCTGTCGGTCTCGCCTTTTGCTGCCATAACATCTGGAGCCTCTTCCACTCCTGCATTTGCTGCGAGTGGGACAATGACAGCGGGCACTCAGAGCACAAGTTTTGGTATGAGCACGAATCTCAGCTTTGGGTCGACAGTCACGATTGACTCTAGCACAGGCGGTGGCAAGTCCGTGTTTGGAAGCACTACGCCGGCACAAATGTCGTCTATTTTCAGCAAGCCTTCTTCTCTGTCTGAGGTGCAATCCCAAGAAACCGACATGATGGACGATGGCGAGGACAAAGAAACACCTAAGGAGGAGAAGAAGACCGGCGGGTTATTTGACTTCAAAATCGGCTCAACATTCACACGAACTACATCCGCAAAGGAAATGGGTCTTGGAGTCGAAGATGAAAGATCACAAGCACCTCCTAGCAAATCCTTGTTCGGCGCCGATTTCGGTGCTGCTGTGCCGGATCAGCAGAAGTCAACAACGCCTGTGATCAAGAAGGAGGAGAGCGAGAGCCCTGGTCTCTTTAGCATATCGACGAAGACAGAACCCGCGAAGTCATCACTCTTCGGTTTTGGAACGCCGTCCTCTTCTGCGTCTGGCAAACCATCGTTGAAGGAACCTGAACCACCACAAGTGACCTCAAAACCACAACCATCGCCTTCAGCTACGACTGTACCTTCCAATGCCAGCAAGGCGTCATCCTCAAACGTCCCAAGTTCTCCTTTGGCGGGCAGCGAAGCCGAAGCTGTTGAGATGCCTGAATCTGATGACGGTAGCAGTGAAGAAGAGCCTGAAGTGGAGCCAGAGGCCGCTATGCCACCGGATCCGTCGACTGTGAAGGTCTCAAAGGACTTTTACAATGTAAACATTTCAGATATTTCGTCAAAACCAGCTGCGCCGGAAGCGAGGGCGAAGCCAAAATCTCCGCCGCCTGAGCGAATGCCTGAGGCTTCGATGCCAACAGATCCATCCAGCATGAAGGTATCAAAAGGGTTCTACACTGACATCTCCGGCACCCTCCCGTCTGTCTCACAGCCGAAGGCTAGGCCCGTAAGTTCGATGTTCGATAATCCCAGTACGACACCGCATGGTCTTCCGAAACCATCGGTCATCTTCCCACCTCAAGCTGCTGCATTACGGGACTCTCCACGCTCGCCGTCACCGGTTCGCTCGGTAACAGCTCCCATCAGCAAGCTAGCTAGCGTCCAATCCCAACGTCCTCCGTCTCGACCAATATCTCGTCAAGCTACAAGGCCAGGAATACAACGCGAACCATCTTACACGGCCTCTGATCTCAGTGACGATGAGGACGCTCGCATACGAGAAGAATTATCGCAACCTGTCGCACCTACACTGACGCTGGAGCCGTTCATCGCACACCAGGACTATGCAGGTGTTGCGCTCAAGAACGACATTGGTCATGCTATTGAACGTATCTTCCGTGACATCAATTCGATGGTCGACACACTTGGTCTCAATGCACGTTCGCTGGCTGCCTTCATCCAAGGGCACAAAGAATTAACCCCTGATGAGCGGACTTTGGACGAGCTTGACAATGAAGATGCGGATGAGTGGACTCTCATTGAGATTGACAATCTTATGATTATCGAGAATGAGCTGGAACAGAATCTCGACATTGAAGCTTTGGACGAGGTCAAAGAGAAGCTGAACGATCTCGATTCTGTGAGGAGGGATCTTGGACGATTGCGACACAAACTACATGAAGTACGAAGGTTCCTGGAACAGAAGAATGATCCTAGACGAAAGGCGATCCTTAAGAGTGCGGACTTGGATCCAACACATCTGCAAGCGCAGAAGAAGTTGAGAGATTGTTTCGCAGGGTTCCAGGCCCGGCTTGTTGAGGCCGAGGAAAACGTCTTGGTCTTGAAGACGAAACTTGCGTCGATGAACGGCGCCAAGGCTGGTCAGGTTCCCACTTTTGAAGCTGTCGAGCGCACGATTCGCAAGATGACTGAGATGGCTGAGAAGAAGAGCGGGGATATTGATGTTCTTGAGTCTCAAATGCGCAGACTGGGCATGAATACGATAGGTCAATCATCGCCAGCTCGCACGCCCTTTAGGGAGAGTGGTATGCGCTCTTCGAGACTAATGAATGAAAGCTTCCGTTCTTCAAAAGGGTTTGGTGGATCGACGAGTAGTTCCAGGTATACTGCGTCGCCTGTGAAGGGCAAGACATTTGCGTTTCCGGATCAGGAGGATGAGGAGACGCTTAATGCAAAGGTGAAGAGGTTGAGGGCGGCGCAGGAGAAGAAGGCATGGGTGTTGAAGATACTTTCGGAGGCAATTCGGAATAAAAACGAAAGGACGTAGCGTAGAGCATTGAAGGCTTCTAAAGGATTTCTAGGACCTGGGCGGAGGCGTCTACTCTTGATATACATTTAACCTTCGATAGATGATCACCACTACGCATTCTCGACCTACGTCTATCTTGACTTACAGTTCTTTGGTCTGAGATTGATGTAATAACTTCATGGCAAATTGGAAACACATGATTGCTAGCCATTTATGAATATGATTGTCTCTTGCCGTCCATAAATTTGAGGTCGCTGCTGATCCCTTGTGGCAAAACGAGGATCAAGTATCGCCAGGACCTACTCAGCATCGATCCTTACTTGTCGTTCTCAGGTTCGATACCGATATTTGCAAAAGATTTTAGGAAGTGAGAGACCAAAATTGCCAGGAAATTATCGACATTGAGCAAGAATCGCAGATGATAGAACAGAGATCGATGTAGGTCAGGACTCACAATATAGATGATGCAACACTTGGGGAGATAGAAGCTATGTAGTGGTCGCGAAATCGACTGCGGGAGATGCAGCCTTTATTCTACAGCCCTCCTAACCTTGTTAATCGTCCTGCCTATCAACCTTCGCCTGTCTAACTCATCCGTCAATGGCGGCATCTTACTCTCCACAATCTTTTCAGCCTTGCAGATTATCTCTATCGACCTTTACTATTTATTCCTCCTTAACTACGACTACTATTCGTCTAGCGGTAACGCGAATTTTCGCGTTAAGGACGCGTCGAGGCGTACTAGCTACCCCTAATATACTCGCCTAGATAAGGCTCCTAACTACCCTTAACTACCCTTAAACCTCCTTATCTAATTAGAGAAGGTCTTCTTATATCGCTACTAATCTATCTACCGCTCTAAAAACCTCTCTCCTCCCCTAATAGTACGTGATCGGGTACGCCTATATCCTTACCTCTTAAGCGTCGCTACTATCCCCCTTAACCCTCCTTAAGGTCCCTCGGCTCTTAATATTACTATCCTAGCGCCTCATTACTTCTATATATAATCGTCTATCTTTAGTCTTAACCCTCCTTAACTCTTCTTATTACTAAGACTACCGTCCTTACGCCTCGTCGCTCCCCTAGATACTCTTTATAATTAATTTAAATACCCTAATACTTCTTAGCTCTTAAGACTACTATTCTTTTATCGTATCGCCTTCTCTAATACTCGTTTTAACCGTCCTTAACTATTCTTAACCGTTCTTAACCGTCCTCGAATACTATTTTCCCGCCTATACCTTTAGAAGCTTACCTAATTACTATCCCGCCTACCTCTTATTTAAACTATATAAATAGCCCCGATCTATCCTCGACTACCGTCTTTTATATCTATACTCTATCCGCCTTAACTATATTAAATCCTTCTAAATCGAATCCGAACCTCCTTACTTTTATCTTCGCCCCTAGACGTCCTTAATTCTTCTTAACCCTCCTTAACCCTCCTTAAAAGAAGGGATACCTTCTATACTAAGAATACGTCGCGCCGGCTAGCCTAGGACGGCTAACCCTCTTTACGTCCCTTATAGTAGAGTCTAAAGAGCGAAGGGGAATACTATAAGTAGGCTAGGGTTATAAACCGAAGAACTTATAATTAATAACTATCTTATAATCCCTATTACGATTTTAGGAGATATACCGCTAATCTATAGGGAATTACTCGTAAAGTAGATCGATTTAATTCCTCGCCTACCTCTTACCGAATTACCTATAGTCGTTAATACCGCGAGATAGTACTAGAACGTTAAATACTAGGTTCCTATTATTAAGGCGTATCTTTATCGTATTCTTAACTCGGATTTAATCTATTTATCTAGTAATATAGAGGCTTCCGTTTAGCCGCTACCTCGCGAGGAGTATTATCCCTATAAGGAATAGGTTAATACTCTCTATCGTCTTATCTACTATAGTAAAGACGTTCTTCTTATCGCGAAGACGGGCTAGGGTAAAAGTATTATCTTCTATACTTTTTCTATCCTAACCGGACTTATTACTATCTAACTCTACCCGCTAAATACGCTTAGTAAGGAATAAGTCGATCGGATCTACGAATTTATTAGAATAAGGGCGGTTATAATCTCTTCGGAGAGTAAGATACGCCTAAAGACTACGATTAATAGTATAATAGATAGAAACTATACTTATATCGTCCTCGGACCGGAGGCCGCTATAGGTAGAAGGTTTCGAAATACCTTTAAGGCGTAAGCGTTTTAGGAGCTAGTAGGTCTTATTACTATCGATAAGTACTATCTCGTAGAAAGTTAGAAGGACTTCCGTCCCGCGTATACGTAGATTAGTTAGCTACGGATAATACTACGGTAGTTAGTCGTATAGTTTAGGTATACCGCTACGTTAGACTAGGTTACGTAGAACTTAGTTCTATTATACGCTAGTTTCCGCCTATTAGGTAATACCTAGTACCGTACTAAAATCGTCTAGATATCTATTAATCGTCCCAATATTAGCCTTTCCGTAATACCTATCCTAAAAGGTAATATAGAGGTATATAGTAACTTAATATACCTTCTCTAAGCTTTATACTCCGATAGCTATACTACCCCGATAGAGATACCTAAGACGGTTATCTTTATTAATAGCCGGCTAAAGATAGCTAAGGTAATAGCGGAGCTATAGCGTCGCTTAATCGAGCTATATCCGTAGTATACGATAGAAGATAGACTCTTTTATATATATAATATTATCTAGTTATATTCGGCCTATATATCTAAATATAATTAGTAAGCCCGGTACGAGGAGTTTAAGAAGGCTAGCCCTAAGTACTCGAAGATACGAATTATTATTACTACTACCTCGCTCGGTATAGGTATAAATATTAAGGATATTAAGAGGATCGTATACTAGGGGTTTCTAATTAGCCTTAATTTATTCGACTTCTAGTAAAGATTAGGTCGTACTAGTTACTAACGTAATATACGGTCTTAGGGCTATATCTTCTTACCGTATTACTATTTTAATAGTTTTAGTTAGTATAAAGAAGGCTCCTCTACGCGGAAAGTAACTAAAAGACTTACCGCTAGTAGGGCTACTAAGTAACTAAAACGACTACGTAATTAGATAGCGCGTAGGAGGAAAATAGGTAGAAGTCGCCTCTATATTATATCTACTCTTAGTAAAATAAGTAATTCGGATACTAAGGATAAGGTAGTAATCTAGTCGATAAGTCGTTCTTCTTCTCGTAGCCCGAGAGTAGGCTATTCTATAGATCTTAGTAAATCCGCTAGTTAGTCCCGATAAGACGTAGAGGACGAGGAACCGTATTTAGTAGCGGAGATATAGGTAAGTAGCTAGTAGTACTATCCTACTACTATCGGTATAGTAGCCGACGGAGACTATCTACTTATAAGCTAAGAAGGAGAGACTTCTTATCTAGACGACTACGGTAATCCTATTAAGGCCTAGACCTTAGTAGAGGAATAGTAGTATACTAAGGTCCCTATCTAGTAGCTTAAGATAGTTAATAGAGCTTACTATCGAAACGTTTTTCTCCGCTATCTTAGTAAATTTAATCTTCTAAGTTTACCTATACCCGCTCCTCGTAAACTCTATTATTCTATATACTCTTCGGTACTAAAACCTTTAGTTACGATTCCGCCTCGGCCTCCCCTATCTATATCCGCGCCTAAGTCGGGTACGCGGCCGGCTATTATACTTAGATTTATCGATAAATAGATATATAGTTAAGTAGAGACTACGTTTAGTACTAAGAACCGTTAGTTCTCTATACTACCTAACCTATAGATAGACGCTAAGTACCGATAGGAGGTAGCCGCTCTCTTTAACGCTAATATTTTCGGGTCCTCCCGCTAGCGGGCTAAAGTCCCCGGCTTTAGCGATATAACTTTAGATATATTCCGGGCGAAACTAGTTAGGATCGTAAGTTAGTAGAGATTAGGTACCGAGTTAGCTCCCTTCTTCGAGTTTATAATTAGCCTCCCGTAAAAGGTATCCAATATATACGAAGCCGCTAGGTATATCGATATATACGATAATACTATATTAAATAGTAATAATTCTAGTAACGAAAGTATAGATATTAATATATAGTAGTCGTTTAAAGAGTACTCTCTTTCCCTTACTCGATACGTCGCGAAAATACGACTTAGGTATAATTAGGTACGCTAACTCTCTATATACCCGACTTCTACTTAGAGGTACTCGTAGTCGTCTTCTACTTATAGTAGCGTACGTCTAATTACGCCTTTACTATTAAGCCTAGATCTAGTAACGTCGCGGCTCGCGGCTATACTAGAGAAGAGTAATATAAGCGAGAGACTCGTAGAAATTCGTTCTAAAGAATAGAGTTAATAGGCTAGTTATTCCTAGCTAGGCTCTTCTTCCGCGTTAAGTTTACCGATTAGTTATTTTACCCGCGTCTCTAGCCGCTCGCTAGCTAATTATAGTTTAGGTCTACTACGGGGGCTACTTATCGAGAGTATTAAGGCGGATACTACGGTCTATCTATTTAGTATATCTCCGTCTAGGAATTCGAGCCCTAGTAAAGCTAGTAGTAGTATATTCGGTACCTAACCTAAGACTACTAATTTAGATAGTAATACTATAATAGTAGACGTCGAGAATAGCGATAATAATAATCTATTACTAGATAGAGAGAGCGAGGAGGAGTCCGTCTTACTCCCTACGATAAGGATATTAAGTCGGAACCGCGAGATTAGGTTACCTACGAAATATTCGAATAGGGGTATATTCGTATCGGTAGCCTCGATACTATAGTTATCCACTATACTAGGGGCGAACGTATATAGTAGTATCGCTAGTAGGACCGTATATACGCTACGTATATAGGAATCTCCTATATTACCTTCTCCCTCTAATCGGCCACGTAACGTTCGCGTAGTACTAGACTCTAGTAACGTATTATTACTACTTATACGCCGTCCTACTCGAGGGGGTATATCTCTACTTATACCCGTACTAACTTCTATTACTTAACGTTCTTCTTTATATAGTATCCGTTAGACTAGAAACTCGGGAGCGTCGCGAAGAGTAAGAGATAATAATCCGTAATCTTATATATACTTAGTATCTCGCCGTAGGAGGTATAGGAACTTAGGTTAGCTCTAGGAGGATACTAGAAATATAAGCGGATCGCGTTACTATAGTACTATTTAAGGGTAGCGGCTACTTTACTAGTAGTATTAGCTTAGTTACGGCGATAGTAGAGTTTTAGCTTAAGTTTCTCGTATATATCTATATTTATAGCTATAGCTTTAACGGATCGGTCTTTATATTACTTATTATACTATTTAATTACGATAGTTCGCGGTTCGCGGCCCGTAGTAAGACTAGTTCGATTAGCGAGTCGAGTTAAAGAGAACTATATCCGATACGCGGCTTAAGGGGGGTTAATAGTAGCTATTATTACTAAAACGAGTACCTTCTAGTCGATAAACGTTAAGTTATTTAGGAGGGTTAAGGAGGGTTAATAGTAGCTAGTATTATTAAAACGAGTACCTTCTAGTCGATAAACGTCGAGTTATTTAGAAGGGTTAAGGAGGGTTAAGGAGGGTTAATAGTAGCTAGTATTACTAAAACGAGTACCTTCTAGTCGATAAACGTCGAGTTATTTAGGAGGGTTAATAGTAGCTATTATTACTAAAATAAGTACCTTCTAGTCGATAAACGTCGAGTTATTTAGGAGGGTTAAGGAGGGTTAAGGAGGGTTAAGGAGGGTTAAGGAGGGTTAAGGAGGGTTAATAGTAGCTATTATTACCGAAAGGAGTACCTTCTAGTAGATAAATATCGAGTTACTTAGGAGGGTTAAGGAGGGTTAATAGTAGTTACTAGCCTTAGCCTCCTCCTATTATACGAACTCTAAAGTCTTAAGCTTATACTAAACGTTTCTAATCTACTTCTAGTATCTTAGATAGCTGAGGTGATTATTCTCGCCTATATACTACGTAACTTTATCCCGGTAGATTAGAAAGTAGGACTTATAGAATATTTTATTATAGGCTATAAGATAGTCTATAGTATCGGTATTTAAGCGTACCTCGTAGTCTTCCTTATCCTTATCGTTAGTATTGGGCTCGATTTTCTTATAATACGTACTATACTCGTTAGCTTTAGAATCGCGAAGGAGTTTAAGTATCTCGAATACCTACTATTATAATATAGCTAGCTCGCCGTCGTCTTTAGTAAGGTTAATAGCGTTGGTCGAGCTAATACCTATTATTAATTTTCGGTCTATATCCGAAAGTAATTCTTCTCCGTAAACGTAGAGAAGACGAAGCCTTAGGATAGTTTTAAGAACGCTAGCTATTTACTTCCCTTAAAGTCTAGCTCTAGCTGCGCTAATAGCTTTATTTTTAGCCTACGAGTCGGCTAAGAAAAACTTGTACGTAAGGTCTTCCTCTTTTATATACTTAAGTCGGACGATTTTATTACTCTAGCTGGGTAGATTAATATAACCCTTCTAACGGCGTAGGGCAATACTATCTACTAGGAGCCGCAATTTCGGTAGAATCTCTAGATCGGCCTATTTAAATAGTATAATAATAAATTAGTTAAAAGCGCCTTTTTAATTAAAACGTTAAATACGAAGAAATTCTATTAAAGATCCGAGATCTTTAAGCCGATCTAGTATTAGTATACTACTAACCGCCTAGCGTCGCTAGGTCTCTAGCTCGTATACCGTAATAGCTATAGTAGTCGATAGAGTCCGGATCTAGTAGGCTTCCTCTAGAACGATACAGAAGAGATTAGTACTTTAGGTTAGATATTTACTACCCCCGTACTTAACCCTTACAACCTATTTTATATAATATATTATATATACTACGCGTTTAAGGTATCGAGGAACGGCCGTAGTATTACTTTATTAGCTTAGTATAGTAGTTATCGAGGTAGCTTAGCTTATAGTCTATTTAGACGTTCGAGAGGGCTTACTAAGGTAATAAACCTAGCCGCCTAGGAGAAAAGGTAGATCGAAGAAGTATACTCTACTTCCGTAGCGTATTCGAGTCTAGAGAGTACCTTTTTTATTTCCGTATAAGGCGTACTTTTTTTATATATTAATCTATACTACCCTTCGTCGTTTATTACTAAAATAAGTACCTTCTATTCGACGGACGTCAAGCTACCAAGGAGCGTTAAGGAGGGTTAATAGTAGCTAGTATTACCGAAACGAGTACTATCTAGTCTCGAGCTACCGAGAAGCGTTAAGGAGGGTTAATAGTAGTTAGTATTACTAAATTGAATACCTTCTAGTCTCGAGTTACCGAGGAGCGTTAAGGAGGGTTAATAGTAGCTAGTATTACCGAATTAAATACCTTCTAGTCTCGAGTTACCGAGGAGCGTTAAGGAGGGTTAATAGTAGCTAGTATTACCGAATCGAATACCTTCTAGTCTCGAGTTACTGAGGAGCGTTAAGGAGGGTTAATAGTAGCTAGCTTTACTAAAACGAGTACCTTCTAGTCTCGAGTTGCCGAGGAGGGTTAAGGAGGATTAATAGTAGCTAGCTTTACTAAAACGAGTACCTTCTAGTCTCGAGCTACCGAGGAGGGTTAAGGAGGGTTAATAGTAGCTACTATTACCAAAATAACTACCTTAGTATTATATCTTTATTCGATATATTTAGAGGTATTTGCGTAGGTCGCGTATCTCCCTATACCGGGCCGTTCGTAAAGTAGAGTAAGTCGTTAACGGGGCGAAGGCTACGTACCTACCTATACGGACTAGTCTTATATTATATATTATTATCTTGTCTTTCGCTAGCCGTAGGTCCTTTAAGTACGATACTAGCTATACTAATAGGTATTAGTAGGCTATATTTTTCGCTAGTCTCTTTTAGGCCGCCTATATAGTCCTAGTACGTAGTCTTATCGAGTATATTATTATAGCTTCGAACTTCGCTCTCTATAGATATTTAAAGTACTCCGCTAGCTATATTAATAGGTGTTAGTAAAGACGTAATTAGTACGATATCCGTCTTTAAATAGATATACGAGGAAGGGAGAACCGTACTAGGTAGTAGGAGGGCGATAGACTTATTAGACGTAATTAGTATAATATCTATCTTTAAATAGATATACGAGGAAGGGAGGATTCTATTAAGCGGTAGGTAAGCGGTAGACCTATCGGACGCGATTAGTATACTTAGTTAACTCGCTAAAAATAAGAAAGTAGCTATAATAAAAATAAGGAACTAGTAGGAATTATTTATTCGTATACTAGATATAGGTACGTTCTAAGCGTTAAGTAAAGATATTCTAGTAATTATAGTAGTAATATTTATAGCTGCTAGGCTAGTAGTAGTATTGTTCTCCTAGATAGTCTAAGTCTTAGTAAAGGTAGAAGGGATACTATTACTACGATTAGAGGTAGAACGGGTATTATTATAGTTAGTCTAGAGACTATCGACGGGCTAATAATAGGTAGAACTTAGTTAAGTAAGATCGCGAGACTAGCTCTAATAAGTAGCTAAAGTGTTAGTACTATAAGCGGTATTACTATAGCTATATAATACGCTCTTACTCTTAATATTTAGCGATAGAATATCTAGAATAAGATAATTTAGAGTAAGGCTCGTAATACGTAACTAAGAGAGTTCTTCTTTATAAGATAGAGCCTAATCTTTCCGGGCGATAGCTTAACTATAGTAAGTACGCTAATATTAGAGCTATATAAGCTTATCGAACGAGCTACGAGAAGGGGCGCGTATAGTATTATCGGGCGAGAGACGGAAGGTAGTAGAGTTAGATATTAGGTTAGAGTTAGGATTAGTATAGGCCGTATTCCTAGATGCGCTACTAGAGGAGCGAAGATCCTATAATATCTAAAGTATCGTATTATTGTTACTATAATCGCCTTATTCTAGCTATTCTCGTTAATACGCGTAATACCTCGACTCCTCTACTATCCTTCGAATTTATCGATAATTACTAGTATAGATATAGAATCGAGCTACCCGTACTAGAGGCTATAGAAGGTTGTCCGTCTTATCGCCTAAGTATAGGTAGCTTTTATAGCTATAAGTATACGAAACGATATAAATACCTAGAATTCGCTCGTATAGACGAAAGAAAGCTCGATAAGGCCTAAACCAAAGAACGATTCTAATATAGCGGATACCGTTAGTAACCGACGTTCCTTACGTTAGAGATCGGCTATAATAGTAACGGAGGGTATACTAAAGAACGATCCTAATACAGTAGAAGCTATAAATAACTAACGTTCCTTATAAGGGAGATCGGCCGTAATAGTAATAGAGGGTGTACTATAGGACGATTCTAATATAGCGGAAGCTATAGATAACCGAAGAACCTTAAGAGGATTAAGAAGAGACTTAGGAAAATTAGAAGAATCCTTAAGATAATTAAAATAACCTTTACCTCGCTACTCTAGGCTATAGAGTCCTAAACTACTACTCTCCCCTCGAATACGCTGCTAGTTACCCTGTATATATCTATTTATAAAGGTTTTTTTTTTCGGAACAAATAGTAAAGACCGGCCGCTATAGCTACCTATAAGTAAAATCGTACCCGACCGTCTATAATTAGCTATATCGTATTATAGACTAATAAGTAAAGAAGTCGCGTACTTATTTTTGTATTTTTAGAGAAAGAGAAAAATATATACTAGTTATATTGTCGTAGCTATTAATAGCTCGGTTTATATAATATATATCGTATAGATAATTAGTTAGAAGCTAGAGAATAAGTTATAGAGACTATAGAAGTACTATAAGATTATAGTAGATATATATTCTATAGTAAGCCGAGATACTTACTAGGCGAAAGTAGCCTCGGATTAACTACTAAAGCTAGACTTACTACTATCGGTAGAGAAGCTAGTAGAGTTAGTACTAAAGCCGGTATTAGCGGCTTCTTCTAGAGTAGTAATAGAAGCGCCCTATCTATTAGTATCTACGCTATTAGCGGTAGTATCCCTATTATCTAAGTTGTCGCTATCGTTATCCTAGACTAATTCTCTATTAAGGGGCTTAAACTCCTAGAGGAATTCGGGGATAACTTAATTATTCTCTATAAGAATCTTAACGATTACCGGGGCTAAGTCCTCGGAACGCTTATTATAGAAGAACGTAGCGCGACCTTTGTTACTAATACGGGTAGTATAACTAATACGATAGACGTACTCTTTAATACTACCGTATATACTAGAGGGTAAGTTATAAGTAGCTATACCGGTAGTAATAAGGATTAGCGAAGTACCTTAGCGGAACGAAAGAATAGAGTCCTTACGCCCGAGCTAAGTACGGTCGGTATAGATAGAAGTAGAAGATATACCCTTATTAAATAGAAAGTCGTTAAGGGTATTAGTAGACTTCTTATTGTTTACGAATACTATAGTACGGTAGGGAGGGTTCTAGAAGAGTAAGTCCTAGAGGGCGTCGCGCTTTTTACTCTCCTCGGTACTAATAATATACTACTTAAGTTATCGTAGTCGTTAAAGTCCGTCGTAATAGGGAGCGGTCTATTCGGGTGGGCGGTCGAGGGGTAGATAGATAAGAAGAGTTAAGGGAGATTTAGGAGATCTAAGTATATTAGATTAAGCTACTAAGGGTCGCTATTTTGAGGAGGGTTAAGGAGGGATAAATAGAGCTATTGATAGCCGCTATTTCGAGGAGGGTTAAGGAGGGATAAATAGAGCTATCGATAGCCGCTATTTCGAGAAGGATCGAGAAGGGGTTAAGTATATTAGATTAAACCGCCGAGGGTCGCTATTTTAAGGAGGGTTAAGGAGGGATAAATAGAGGTATCGATGGCCGCTATTTCGAGAAGAATTAAGGAGGGATAAATAGAGCTATCGATGGCCGCTATTTCGAGGAGGATTAAGGAGGTATAAATAGAGCTATTAATAGCCGCTATTTCGAGGAGGGTTAGGGATTTAAGCTTAAGTATATCCTCGGCTATAATATCTTCGAGAGCTTTAAGCTATATCTATACTTTAAAGGTAGAGGCGAGGGTACGCGGTCCTAGTCTATAAGAACTATATATATTATCGAGGTTAACCTTAAAGAGCTTCTTATAGAGCTTATTATATTTAGAACTCTACGGGCTCTATAGGTTCGAATTAGTTAGTACCTTATAATCCGTCGTAAATACCGGTAGATTATTATCGTATTTTGCTAGTATCCTTATAATTAGTAGTACTAACTCGTATCTCACCTTTACTATATATTTTTAAGTTAGTACTATCGTAAGTATTTTCTATATATTATCGCTTTCGGAGTATTATCGTTCGTTATCCTCTATAATTAGTTAAGGAGGGTTAAGGGTCGATAGCTAGCCCTACTATAAGGTAGACTAACCCTAGAAAGGAGATATATATATAGTATCCGATTATTTAATAACCGTATCGCGTCGAGTATACTATTATTGCCTTAACTAGCGTAATTCTAGATCTATTATTAGCCGACGGGGCGTAGGTAATAAAAAAGGACTTTATATCTCTATCTCTCTCTCTCTCTCTCTCTCTCTCTTTCTCTCTCAACCACTAACTATTTAGAACGGAACCCGGTATATCTTTATCTACGAAGCTATTATTTACGCTTTACTTTATATTAATACGATCGTTCCGACTAGATAGAAGGAGCGATAGTAGTCGATAGACTAGAGCGTAAATGGCGCGAAATAGTACTTTATAAAAGGGCTAATACTTACTTTAGATAGATTTATCTTCGCTAACTATTAACTATTAACTACTAACTACTTCGGTACGTCTCTCTTATTCCGCTAGCCTTTACTACTACCGTACTCGGATATTCGGTAGCTACCTTATATTCGACTAGTTAGTATATCTACTTATTACGGAGAACGACCTTATAATAGCTATTTACTAATATCGCTTATATAGTACTACTTCGTATTTTTTTCTACTACTATAAGTTACTTTCTACTCCCTTAGTATTACCTTAACCCGGGACGGCGTACGTAAGTCTCTTTAAATACCCTTAACTATCCTCGATCATCGTATAGTTTACGTATAGGTTATAACTAAATTATAAGTATTCTTAAGTATTCTTAACCGCCCTTAGTTACTTCGACTCTTACTTACTTATCTCGGTCGGGTCTAGTACGTAGGATTACTTAGGCGATAAATAGCGTTCGATTATATTAGGTAGTTTACTCGCTTCTATAGCAAACGGCTCGTATCTATATCTATATATCCTTAACCGCCCTCGACCGCCCTTAACTACTCTAGTAATCGTTTATCTTAATCGGAATCGACTTCGTCTTTATATTGGTTTTAGTTAGTCGGGTTAGTATTAATATATATATTAGATACCTCGTTCGTCTTATACGCTCCGCGGATACGGTACTACTAGTAAGTCCGTCGATATAAGTAGGCTAACGCCGCGATAGGTTAATAGCCCTCTCGAGAACATCCGAGTATTCGGAGATAGAGGTAGACTAAGGTATATACTCTAGGGTAGTTAAGCTTACTTCCTACCGTTTTATTATATCTAGTAAATCGATTATAGACTAACGGACTTTAGCTAGCGACTTACCTACGAGTATACCCGCGTACGTACCGATCGCCGACGCGCCCTTCGTACTACTACTACCTAAGCTAATTTCTAAGCTATAAATATAGCGGGTATTACTACTCCTCTTACGGCTACGCCCTCTACTACTATCGTCCCTGCGCCTATTATCCCTACGCCTATTATTACTGCGCCTATTGTCCCTCCTATAGCCGACGTCCCTTCTATAGCCGATATTCCTTCTATAGCTACCAATTAAGTTAAGAATAAAGGAATATAAGGGTATATTAATATTATCCGTAATCGAGCCTCTTATCTACTTTATCTACTAGCTAGACTCGAGATAAAATAGATCTAACTAAGGAGAAATAGGAACGATAAGTCTTTATTCGTTAGGTAAGAGGTATATACGACTTACTTATCTTAATTCGAGATATATTATACTAATGTCCCTAGTTACCCGTTAACTCTAATACCGAGACTAATAGAATAGGCGTAATCGGCGACGGTCCGGCTACGTACGATAACGAGTTAGATAAAGATAAGGACGGCGGTAGTATTCTTCTTAGCGACGCTCCGGACGACGAGATAGGTCGTAATAAAGATATAATTAGCGATACTCTAGCCGACGAGATAGATTATAACGGGGACCTATTTAACGAGATAGGCGGTAATAAAGAGATAGAATCTATACTACTATCGCTATAACGTAGCTTAATATTCCTCTAGCGCCGGGAGTATCGCCCTTCTTCCGTAGTAGACGAAGATATTAACGCTAATATCGAGATTATAGAAGACGATACTATACCGTAAGTTAAGCTTCTCTTTTTTCGTTAAAGGTTTAAGTATATAAACTAATATTATTCGAAGTACGTTAGGAAACCTACCGCCCTAGCGCTAGCTTTCTAATGCCGCCTAGCGGCTACTACTAGTACTACTACCTCTACCCTAATAGGCCGTAGTCGCTACCGTACTAGTAAATCTTATCGCGCCGTAAGTAGGTACCGTACTACCTTCTATCGGTCCTCTCGTTACCGTACCGCTACTAGCTACCCCCGTCGTTACTACGATAGATAATCTAACGTCTAGTAGTTAAGTACTAGTAGTTGGTTAGCTAGTTATATATAGCTATTATTACCCGTTTAAAGTATACGTAGTTAATATTCGTATAGGACGGAAGTAGATATCTATAAGTACCCTATACGGGTAGGAATACCGCCGGCGTCTAATACGCGCGAGGTACTCTAGATCGTAGCCCGTTTAAAGCTAAGGCTAAGGGTTACTAGTAGTTAGAGGATGTCCTACCCTATAGTATTACTAGTACGGCGTAGAATTATATTAAGCGGATTTAAGAGACTACCGTAGCCAAAGAGTTTTTTAGCGATAATCGTTATACTAGGTATATAGCTAATAGCTACCGGTACTTTAAGTATAATAATACCGCTCGGCGGTTTATCGTAACTTCTAGTAGTATATATACTCGCTATAGGGTAAAGTATAATAGAACGGGAGAGTACGCGAAATATATTAGTACTAGAGGTAGGAAAGGCCCCTTGACCTCGCGAGTTTCGAAGAGCGAGATATAGGTAAATATACTATAGAGGTCTATTTTTCCTAAACTACTACTACTACTAGAAGGAGTAGCCGGAGGCTTTAGTATTATAGCTTAATTATATAGTATAGGTATATATCTCGCCCTCTTCTCTTTCTTTTTATATCGTTATATATATTAAGTATTATTGTTCTTCGCTAGGCTTACTACGTTATAGCGCGAGTCTCCCGATACCTAAGTAGTATATAGACCGTATAGCTTATAGTCCTACGAAATACCTTCTCTTCTAAACTTAATATTTGATTTCGTAGTCCGTTCGATCTAGATCCCTTCCGTATTAGAAAGATAAGTTTACGGTATCTATACGTATAAAAACTAACTATACTCTTTAGACTAATCTACCGATATACTAGTTTCGTACTAGTATAACGGACACCTAGGGATTAAAAGAGGGATAGATAAGAATTAGGTTATATTCCCTATTATAGCTCGAGATATCGCGGCGGTTAATTATAGATAGAATAGATAATATATTTCGAAGGTATACTAGATTACGACGAGCGACCTACTCCTAATAAGGGTATCTAATTAGATAAGGGGGCTTAAGGGGCGATCGCTATATAAGGATAGTATAGTACTACGAGTACGACTACCGTAATAACGAATATAATCTATTAACGAGCCGAACTTATATATAATACCCGATTCTCGAATCTAATAGCTAAACTATTTTACGTATTTCTCTTCCTACCTACGGAGCTTATCGACTATATCGGGGCCCTCGTTCTCCCTCGAGATCTTCTTAATCTCCGTCTATACGGGCGGGAGTTTATATATAAAATCTTACGTATATTTATATATACTTTCGTCTACGATATAACCTTATACTTCGGCTTCTACTCTCGCCCGTTCTTTTAAGATTATACGGCTAAGCTCGACGGTTTATCGGCATAGCTATATTTCGCGAAGTAGATTAAAATCCTACGGTTATAGTATCTTAACTACTAGGTAGATACTTTACTATACCTGCCCTCGTATCTCCGCCTCCTCGAAAATATTAAAACGGTCTATATTGGTATCGTTACGATATAGTATTTATTATACGAATTATACCTTAGGACGATATTAAATATATACTTTCCGCGACTCGAGAGACTGATTTTTAATAACGTTAGGGGTATAAAGGTATACTACCTATCGAGTATACTACGCCTATATACTAAGAGCCTAAAAGAGCTAGATCTATATATTAGTATATACGATATAGGCGAATACGGTAAATAGGTAAATATTTTAGAAGAGATAAAGGTACTAGGAGAGGGCTATAAGATCCGTATTATCGAACTATAGGTTTTCTATTCGTTTATAAATAGTAGCGGAGAGACGTATATCGTCTTTAATCTACCTACCTCCTACCCCGATACGAATATCCTAGTAAGGTATTATAGGCGTTGGAGCCTACTAGTCGAAGAAATAGACGGATACGATACTAGTAAGTTATTAAGGGTATATAGTCTCTAGTATAAGCGGGTAATTTATTGTCTCCGCCCCGGCTTCGTACGGGAGGCATTAACCTATATATAGTAATTCTATCGGACGATACGAATACTAATAGAGTAGTAGGATTTTATTAAGCGGAGTAGTAAGAATATACTCGATAGAAGCTTCGGGGCAGTCGTAGCGGAGTAGAGTACCTTATATAACCTCGATTATAATTAGGATTTAGACGATACTAAAGTAGATATAGATGAAATAGATATCTATTTAGCTATAAACCTAAATAAACTTATGTCTACTTATATATAATTTATATTAGATTTCGGTTTGCCGGTAATAATATATAGTATATAATATTAAGGAGGGTCGAGGAGGGCCAAGGAGGGTTAAGGAGGGTTAAGAAGGGTAGATATTCTAGTAAGATTATAGCTACGATAATCTACGTACGTCCTACTTAAATACTCGCCCTCCCCCTTTTGATAATCTTTAGTAGAATAACTAGAAAACGAGTAGTTATAAGGGGCTATAGTTCTCCGTCGCTTAATTTAATCGTTCGGTAATTTTACGTAGTAGAGCTTCCGAGTTATACGTATATATAGGTAGTATAGAGGATTGCTCGAAGTTTAAGACGTAAACTAAATCTAATAACGAGAATTATTACTAATACTAATTGTAGCGTCTTTATCTCGATCCTAATAAGATAATTTAGACTAATAATAAGAGGAATTACTATTACTATAAACCTACCTATTAAGACGGAATCTACTAACTACTACCGCTAAAATAGATAGTAAGTATCTTCTAAATATTGCGAGCTCGTAGTAATAGAATATTTCTTTATTTATACGTCCCTAAGCTACTATAAGTTAAACTTAAATCCTGAATTACGTAATTAATAACTTCGAGGTATATAGTATATATTAGAAGGAAAATCGTTCTTAATACTACGTTGATAGGAGATTAAAGATCTTAATAACTAATTATTAGGTTAATAGTCTATTAACGGATAGTTATAAAGGTACGAAACCCCGCTAACGTAATTACTTAGATTAACTACGAAACCCCTACCGTCGTACGCTTAAAATCTGTACCGAAACTACGTATATTAGTAGCCTTAATCGTAGTCGATAGTAGCTATAAAAGCTACCAATATATTGTCTGAAAGTAATCGGTGTATATAAGATTAATAGAAAAGGGAGCTTAGTAGTTAGTAGTCGATGAATTAAGTCTATTTTATAAGAGCCTTTACTAATCTCTTTCTTAGCGTAGTATTTAACTTCTCTTTACGCGCTAACTTCTTACGTAAAGCCTTTACTACCTTAATACGCCGGCGACGCTTAATAGCTAAAGCCTTCCCTAAAGCCTTAATACGAGTAGCTAACTTCTACTTTAGTATAGGCGATTTTACTACTATACCCCTAGTAGCCCCTAGCCCTCTCTATATACGAATATACTTGTTAGTAATAGTTTCGTAACAACGTAAATTTAGGCGGTAACGAGAGTACCGAGTCCCTAATCTCTTACTAAAAGTATAAGCCTATTTAGAAAAAACCTTATAGGTAAACGGTACCCTCTCTATCTTCCCGTTAATCTCTATCTCTTTACCTCTCTCGTACCTAGTATATCTATTAGAACTAAGCTGCTTTACGCCTAGATTAGTCTCCTTAATCTATATAGTATAGGAGATTTAACGCCGGCGAGCCGCGCTTAGACCTTACTAGGTAGACTCTTAGATATCGTAGAATACCCGCCCCCTATAACGATCTTACGACTCTAGGAATAGAGCTACGCGGAAGTAGGTATCGAAATCTAGGTCGCTATTAGGGAGAATAGGTATCCGTCTAATAGTAATATTACTAGAGCTACTATATATTTTAGGTAGTTAGCCTAGGGTATCTACTCCTTAAGCTACTTTATCTACTCCTTAAGCTGCTTTATCTACTCCTTAAGCTACTTTATCTACTTCTTAAGCTGTAATATCTACTTCTTAAGCTATAATATCTACTTCTTAAGCTAGAGGAGAAAGAGGAGGAGGAGGGCTGGACTAAGGTAGAGGGCGGCGGTAAGGGACCTTACGAGGGCGGGCGACTTTATCTTTACTATTACTTAGGACGGAGTAGATATCGCGGCGCGTAGTAAGCTTTCGTTTAGGTCTATTTTACGGTTAGTATAGCTTCTCGATACTTACTTAATATAAGAGAAGGTAAAGATTAAAGGTAAGAAGCTAAAGTTATAATACTAAAAATATCGTAACTTTATCTTTATCTAGCTTTATAAGGCTCTCCCTTACTCTACGTACTAGTAGCGTAAGGAAGAATACCTAGAAGCTATTCTATAATATAATATAATAATATAGATAGAAGGAATTAGCTGCTTACGCTATAGTTATATTAGTATAGCCTAGAGTTATAAGGTTGGTAGTTTAAAAGTAAATATATCTTAAAAAGTATAGTAGCTTAATTAGGTCCGGCGCCGACTTAGTTTAGTTACGGTACTATTCTACTATAAGTAGTTGAAACTAGTAGGTAAGTAAGTCGTTTTAAATAGCTACCTCTATAATCTAGATACGTTACTACTCTCGCGCGTAGTAAGAATCCGTATTACGCGCGAGTCTAGTAGTATAGTCTCTATCTTAATATAGTTATTAAATTGGGCGCGAGGATAGTAGTAGTAGTACTCTTATTAATCCTACTTAGCCCTAGCCTTAGCCTCGTTAATTATCTATAACTAATCCCGAGCGTAGTATAATAACTATAGTACGCGCGATATCGTTAACCGAGCTATTATTATTATTATTATTATCCTATTTTACTATATAGTAGCCTCTCGCGCGTAGTATAGTTTTTATACTACGCGCGAGGATAGCTATAGTACTCTCGACCCTACTTAGCCCTAGCCTTATTAATCGTCTATAACTAATCTAGCGTATAGTATAGGGACTATTCTATACGCGAGATAATTAAGCTACTAAACCTACGTATTTTTAAAGTCTCGCGCGTAATATAATTATTGTACTACGCGCGGGAATAGTTATAATACTTATAACTTAATCTTAATCCTACCTTACTAAGTATAGTTATAGTAACTAATCTCGCGCGTAGGGTAGTTTCTATACTACGCGCGAGACTTTAAATAGAGCTACTATTATCCTATTTTACTAAATATTAGCCTCTCGCGCGCTAGCCTCGATCTAGGCTACCGTTATTCTATTATACTATATAGTACCCCCTCGCGCGTAGTAATGTTCTCGTACTACGCGCGAAATATTCGGGGCTTATCGGGCTTATATCGACGGAGAAGCTAAGGAAGGTTAAATATATTTTAAATATATATAGCTCGTTAGGCCAAAAGGAGGGGGGTTTAAGAGGGGTTAAGGAGGGTTAAAGATAGTTTAAATATATAGAGCTTATCGGGCTAAACTAGGGGGGGGGTTAAGGGGGGTTAAGGACGGTTAGTCGTAAGCTAATAGCTTACGACTAAACTATTATTTAGTCGACGTATTAATTCTATCGACGGTAAAAGGGTCTATACGTCCGTAAGCCTACTACTTACGATTTAACTCTACGACGCCCTCTAAATATAACCGGCTTTATATAGTATATTAAGGATTAGGATACGCTACTTAAAACTATAATCGAAGAGATAAACCGTTACTTAGACGAAGTTAGCGATAGCCGTAAGTACGATAATATACCCCCTACTCGATATATTTTCTTATTATCTCTAATAGTAACTACGAGCCTCTACGGACCCCCTAGCCCTTATTACTATAGGATTTATCGAACCCTTATACTTCGCCCCTATATATATACGTTGCCTAGATACCGCTAGATCTAGAAAATAACGTAGTAGCTATATAGTACGATCAATAGCTAACTTCGGGAAATATAATACGTAACGCGAACTAAGAAGCTCGATCGTCTCTATACGACCTCGAGTACAACGAAGAGATCCGCCCCTTAGATCTCCGACTATCTACGCGAAAGTATACCTAGTATTCGAGCGTAGTACTTTCTAACTAGGACTATACTAGTAAGGTAGATAAGCGGCGTTATAACTATATACGGTAGATAGAAGAAGTAGAAGGCGAGATAAAGAAACTTAAGGGATAGGCGCGCTATCTCGAGTATAGAAATACCGATAATAATTATAGAGTATATATTAGGCCCGGTAATCGGGGGCCCCGATACTTAAGGTATCGATTTAATAGGAGTAAATATTTCTTTAGTACGTAGGATACGCTACCCCTACTATCTACTAGGAAGACTATCGACTAAAAAGAGATTATTAGACTTAAGGCTATTATAAGCTAGAAGAACGACGAGATTAGTAGGCTATAGAGGGAGATATAGAGTCTACGAGATATACGTAGTATACTAGGAGAAGAGAGAGGTATTAAGTAAATATACGTATATTTATATATATATATATATATAGCTAAATTAAGAAAGAAATATCTTAGACCTCGTAAAGTCTGTTTATACCCTAGAGCCGGATACCTAGCCGTACTATTAAATATAAGAAGTAATTAGAGAGCTATAAGAAGTATAAGAAACTACCGAAAATTTAGAGTATACCGGGTCTAGGAATAGTAAAATTAGAAAAGAAGAAAGAAAGCCTAGAAAGCTATATACTACTAAGTATAAAACTATCGAAAACCTAAAGCCGACCGGGTCTAGAAATATTAAAACTAGAAAGAAGAAAGAATATATAGTAAGCTATATAATACTATATATAAATTAAACCGGTAAGTAAAGTATATATTGCGGACTATCTTCTACTAGGGTCTAAATTAGGTTCTACTAGATAAACTGCCGATTAAGTATAGTCTTACCTATAAACGACGGGCGAAGTAGACTATATCGATCTCGTCGTATTAATACTATATCTTACGTTACTCGCCTAATAACTATTGAACGCTCTCGAGCTCCCTAGTTATATAAGCTATAAAGCGGAACGTACTAGTTCGATTACTTATAACGTAGATATACCTCGCTAGTATAGTACGGGTTATAGCGGGATTAAGAGACCGATCGAGTAGAAATCGATAGCTATTCTCGATTAGGAGGTAGGTAGCCTAGATCTAGGTATAGGGATTAGTACTAGCGGTAGGAGTCGGGACTATAAATATAGTATAGTTTATTCCGTAGGGACCTTAACGAAGAGTAGATAAGGCTTAGTTTAGCCGGGTAGGCTCGTAGATCTATCGGATACTAAACCTAGGTATTCTATTAGTAACCTAGTTATGCGCTTAGTCTATAGTAGATATAGTAATACTTTAAGGCGCGAAAAAGCTAATAGCGACTATCTATAGTAGGGATATAATAGGAGTCTAATAACTATTTATCGATCTAAATATACGCGGATTAGTAGTCGAGTTGAATAGTATATATCTACCGGCTAGCCGGGCTAATTAAGAGAAGCGACCTAGGATTATAGCCTTTCTACCTACGAACTAGGCGTAGTATAGGATATAAAGAAGAGAGACGATATCGAAGAACTTATCTACCTAGAGACTAAGGGCCTATCTTATTCCTATAAGAGATATCGTATATAGCGTATCGATCTTATAGAGCGTAAAGATAATATTAGCTATCCCGAGTATATACTAACGTGCGAGTGTAATTATTCCTTAAGTACTATCTATACTATATAGCCGCCCGGAAGTACGGGAACGGGCTAGCTCGAGTAGTCGACTATCTACGTATTCTATATTAAGAATAGATATAGTACTATTACTACCGACGGTTAGGCCTATCTTATCGAGAAGCGTAATACTCTATATATAGCTTAGCGGATAGCCGGTATAGAAGAAGGGGGCTTACGCGGAGTACGTCTAAGCCTCCTATAAGGGTAGGGACGCTATAACGGAAATAGTACTATTTATATTAGTAGTAGATTACTTAGTTCGTAATAGGGCTACGTATAGAAGAAGAGGCTAGTTTAAATAGTAACTAGAAATATCTCTAAGGGTAACGAGTTAACCGGTTTTCGATTTATCGGTCTAAAGACGGATACTTTACTAGCCTTAGAAGATAGGAGAGGCTAAGGAGAGAGGTAGATAGGAGAAGCTAAGGGTAAAGTAGATAGTTAAGGAAACTAAGTATAGCCGGTATTAATGTTCGAGAGATAGAGTTAAGGTAGGAGGAAGGCTATATATTTATATATACCGCCTTAGACTTAATAGATAGGTATCTATATTCCGATCGAATAGTTAAGTAGGTTTAGCCTTATCTAACCGATCTTATATTACTATTAGGCTTAAACGGCTAATATTATTACGAGTTTAGGTTATAATATATTGATAAGTAGGCGTTGATTATACTACTATATATTAACGGGGCTGTATACCTATTCCTAATACGGAAATATTAAGAATTTCGAACTTACTTACCCGTCGAGTAAGGCTTAAGATAGTAATAGAAGCTATACCGATAGCGAGACTACTATTATAGAGAGAGGACCCTCTGAAATAGGTAAATATATAACTATAGTAATAGTACTAAGCTAGGAGCCCTCTTTGGTATAAGTATAGTACTAGCTATCCTATTCTTATATACGTAAGCCGTAAAGGGTCTTCTACCTCTATACTATATACTATAGCGATGTATTACAAGCACGGCCTACTAGGTATTAGTAGTTTAGGAATATATACGAAAATAAGGATACTATTAAAGGGACGTATATTAACTTACTATATACTATATTTATATATATAAGAACGAATAGCGCTATATAGAACTTCCTTTCGATTATCGAGATTAGCTTCTCCCGGACCTAGCGTAGTTAACCGGTTTATTGATCTCCTTCGCATTACCTCCTATTAATCTTAGTAGTATAACCGGCTACTTTCGTCTAGTATACCCGGTTTATTTACCGACTAAGTTCTTATATAGATCTTATTATTCGGGACGCTTCGCTTACTTATAGACTAGGTTATAGATCTCCTTTGTATTACCTCCTATTAGCCTTGTCTAGATAACTAGCTAGTTATCGTTTATCGTACCTAGTTTATTTACTAACTAGGTTCTTATATAGATCTTATATTCGTAGCTACGCTAACTAGGTATCCTTCGGTTACGCGTCTAATCTAGCCTCGAAGGCTTTAAGACTCTAAGTAAGGATTATATTCTATTATATTATACCTAGCTTATCTACTAACTAGGTTCTTATATAGATCTTATGTTCGCTACTACGCTAACTAGGTATCCTTCGGTTACGCGTCTAACTTAGCCTTATAGGCTTTAAGGCTCTAAGTAAGGATTATATTCTATTATATTATACCTAGCTCGTCCGCTAACTAGGTTCTTATATAGATCTTATATTCGCTACTACGCTAATAACTAGGTATCCCTCGGTTACGCGTCTAACTTAGCCTCGAAGGCTTTAAGGCTCTAAGAAAGTTACTAACTAGGTTCTTATATAGGTCTTATATTCGCTGCTGCGCTAATAGCTAGGTATCCTTCGGTTCCCCCGTCTAATTTAGCCTCGAAGGCTTTAAGGCTCCGAGTAAGGATTATATTCTATTACTTAACTAACTAAATATAACTTTCGAGGTTCGTAGTCGTCTTTATTATATCTACTAATCCCTAGTTATACTTCTTAAGTAGATTATCTTTGTCCTAAGACTATTCTCCTATCTAATTTAGTCTTAATAGCTTTAAGGCTCTAAGTAAGGATTGTATTCTATTACTTAACTAACCGAATATAACTTTCGAGATTCGTAGTCGTCTTCGTTACGTCTACTAATCTCTAGTTATACTCCTTAAGCGGATTATCTTTACCCTAAGACCGCTCTTTAGATTATTAAAGAAGTTATTCGGGATAGTCGACTATTCTCTAGTTATACTTCTTAAGTAGATTATCTTTACTCTAAGACCGCTCTTTAGATTATTAAAGAAGTTGTTCGAGATAGACGACTATTCTCTAGTTATACTTCTTAAGTAGATTATCTTTACCCTACGACCGCTCTTTAGATTATTAAAGAAGTTATTCGAGATAGTCGACTATTCTCTAGTTATACTTCTTAAATAGATTATCTTTGCCCTAAGACCGCTCTTTAGATTATTAAAGAAGTTATTCGAGATAGTTAACTATTCTTAATAGTACGCTATTAATTAGCGCTTAGTATACGGGAGTAGGCGATTATATAGATACGAAGGGGTTTCTAATACCTGCGCTAGGTACGGTAAAGTCGAATAAGGTACTATAAGGTATAGTAAAGGGGAAAGAGTACGAGATAGTCGACTATTCTTAACTATACGCCGTTAATTAGTACTTAGTATATAGAAGTAGGCGATTATATAGATACGAAGGGGTTTCTAATACTAGTATTAGGTGCGGTGAAGTCGAATAATATACTATAGGGTATAGTAAAAGAGAAGGACTTAGAGGCTATTTTTGATAGTAGATAAATTATTATAGGTAAGTAGATATATAACCCGGTCCGCTAATTATAAGTAAGAGAGGGACTATAATATCTATAATAACTTTTACTATTAGACCGTCTTTCTAAGTACGGCCGCTCTTTATTAAGAGTATAGGGACCCTATAACTTTTACCGAGTATACTCTACCCGAGGTAGTCGAGTTAGCTACTAGTAGGGGAGGTATACCTATTGGATTCTAGCGAGAGTAACGACGACGAGGAATATAATAAGGCTATAGCGGACTACGTTAGCGGTGTCGATAGATACCTACGTTACGGCTAGGAAGTAGAGAAAAGTAGATACTATACTATAAACGCTCGAAAGTACGCTAAATAATATATTCGATACGGAAAACCTAATTAGTAGCCGGAACTTACTTAAACTTAAACTAAAGTAAATATAAGACGACGAGGATATTAGGCGAGTTAATTTATAGGTAGACTAGTAGATAAAAGTAAATAATATAGTTGGTTCCCGGATTTTACTAGAACCTATATATATAGTTAGCTAGGGCTAAGTAGTATATACCGTATTTTATACTCTCGAAAGTATACTAAATAATATAGTTAGTTCCGGGACTTACTAGAACTTAAGTATACGGGTAGCTAGGGCCGAGCGAAAATAGTAGGACGGGTAATATAAGCTACTCTTATTATCCTCTATTTAGTAGCTAGAACTTACTAGTTCTTATAGGTACGGCTAGTCGGAGCCGAGCGAATCTAGTAAAATAGGTAATATAGGTTACTCTTATTATTACCTAGTAGTTCCTTATACCGATCTTGCGAGATTTATCTATTAACGAAAACTTTACGAAGCTACTATTATATATAATAAAGCCTAGCTACGGAAATATAAATTGCTGTCCCTATTACCTACTAGTAGTATAAAGCGAAAACTATAGCGTTACTAAAAATATACCGCGTACTAAGCCGAGAAAGAGAAATAAGGGAAAAGAGTAAGGAGAATAGCGCCCGCCTCGAGGTTAATATAAGCTCTTATATACCTATATAGTAACTAGCGTCTAGCTCTAAGAGTTTCTTATAGATCTATAGATTAATATAGCGAGTAACCTAGTTATTAGCGTAGTCGTCTCCGTAGCTAAATAGACCGTAACTACTATATCTAAAGGACTAGCCCTAGTAGAGAAGTATAAAGGAGGCGAGGAAGGTAAAGTAGAATAATAAGGTCTTAGTCTATTCGGACGACCTAGTTTTATAGACGGAGTACGGGCCGTTAATATTAACTATAACGGATTATAGGAGGAGGGAAGGCTCGTTCTCGATTAGAGTTATAGTCTAGACGCCTATACTAGCTATTGTTAGAGGAGATAGTTCGGTCGTAACTAGGTCCCTAGTTTAGACGCCTATACTAGCTATTATAGGAGGAGATAGCTTAGTCTCGGGTAGAGCTATAGTTTGGACGCCTATACTAGCTATTATAGGAGGAGTCGGATCGTCCGCGACTAGAACCTTAGTTTACGTAAGTTATTCTTATAGTCGCTATATATTGTCTTAAAGCTCTTAGTTTATAATCTCGAGAGACTAGACTATACCGTTTAACTTATTACTATAACTCTAGAGCTACTTATTCGTAATCTCGAGGAATCTAACCGTACCGCTTAGTTTATTCTTATTACTCTAGAGCTACTTCTTTATAGTCTTAAGTAACTTAACTATACCGTTTAGCTTATCGCTATAACTCTAAAGCTACTTATTTATAATCTCGAGGGACTTAACTATATCGCTTTAATTATCGCGGGACCGGTAAAGGCTCTCGTTATTACCCTAGAGCTACTTTTTTTCTACCTTTATATCCTTAACCGTATTACTTAACCTATCGTAGGATAGAGAGAGCTTCTTATTATACTAGGTTAGCTCGCGGATCTTCTTCTCGAGTTTTACCGTATCGGCTTAACTAGGTTTTAATAAGATTACTTTCTATATTTACTACTACGCTAATAGATAGGTATTCTTCGGTTACGCGTCTAATTTAGCCTCGAAGGCTTTAAGGCCCTAGTAGGTAGCCTTAACCCTTCTTAACTCTCCTTATCGCGAGGACTCTACTATACCTCGACGATCGTAGGATAACTCTACCTATTAACCCTTCTTAACCCTCCTTAACTTAAGGACTCGCGAGGACTCTACTATACCTCGATAATTATAGAATAACTCTACCTATTAACCCTCCTTAACCTCCCTTAACTCGAGAACTTATAAGGACTCTACTATACCTCGACGATCGCGGAATAACTCTATCTATTAACTCTACTTAACCCTTCTTATCTCGAAGACTCTACTATACCTCGACGATCGTAGATACGCTATAACTCTACCTATTAACCCTCCTTAAACCTCCTTATCGCGAGGACTTAACTATACCTTAACGATCGTAGATACGCTATAACTCTACCTATTAACCCTCCTTAAATATTCTTATCGCGAGGACTTAACTATACCTCGACGATCGCGGATACGCTATAACTCTACCTATTAACCCTTCTTAAATATTCTTATCGCGAGGACTTAACTATACCTCTACAATCGCGGACGCGCTATATCTCTACCTATTAACCCTTCTTAAACCTCCTTATCGCGAGGACTCCCTATACCTCGATAATCGCGGATACGCTATAACTCTATACGTTAACCCCCCTTAATCTAAGTTACTAGCAACTTATACGATAAGTATATAGTAAGTAATAAAGTTTGGAACTATAAGACTATTAAGTCTAAATTGGACCTATTCTAGATCTTCGATAGTAATAAGCTAGTCTAGTAAGTCTAGCCTTCTCCCCCTTATCTCTCTTAATCTTACTTACCGCTTTTTAGGTCCTTAACGAAGCTTTCCTTAGATTAGACTATTTACGTAGATCGTACTATAGAGCGCGGCGGTAAACTATCGGATAAGCGGAAGTTTTAGGTAATTATTCGTCGGTAAGACTAATTGGTAGCCCGATATACTAGAATCTATATCCTTTCTAGACTACTTACGTCGTAAGTAGCTATCCTATAAATTTACTTAGATTAAGAAGTTATTATTCGCTCGCGGCTAGACTCGTACTCTACTAAGTAAAGGTATCGAAGCCTTTAAAAGTATCTCGGCTTCTATATATATAGTCTATACTACGTCTAGCTCTATACTTAGTATTAACGTCGACGTTATAAATAGTACTTTCTTTACGACTATATCCGTCCTCTAGATAGCTCGCGAACTCTACTACGCGCGTAATAACTAGAAGCTCTCCTAGATACTTAAGAATACTAAGGTAACTTAGTATAGTTCGCTAATATACCGCTTCCTTAACGCCTTAAAGTATACTACTATACTTAAGAAGTATAAAAATTAGTAGGCTAAAACTAGAAATTAAGTATAGTAGAATATAAGTACGTAGGTCTAACTTAGGGACCTAAGTAAAAATAGAATAAGACTAAAGAACTAGTGTAAATAGAAAATTAATAGAAAAGACTTTTCTCCTACTCGTAGGTACTAAACCCGAAGCGTATATCGTATCTTAGTTCTTAGAAAGTATATAGAGTACCTAGACGTACTTTATATTATATATCGCCGTACGGCTCTCGCCCTTCGTAACTTTAATATAGTCGAACTTACGATTGGAAACCTCTATTAACGGAGCGGTTCTAAGCTATCTAGCGAAATCGAAGAGGCTACGAAAAATACTAGTATCGGTACGGCGGGTAACTATATTAAGGGGAATAGTTAGAGGCGTTCTATAGCGATTCTAAATAAAGTAATTAAGGGCCTCGATCTACTTATAGGTACTATTACTAGTTAGATCGCGGATAGTTATCGATTCGTACCTATAGCCGTAAGGTACTTTCCGTAGATCTACTATTATAGTAGAGAGGCGACTAAGATCGCGAATACTATCGGTACTAAAACTATATACGGTAGCGGCAACGACTTAGGTATAATCCTTAATACTATCGAATATAGATTTAGGTATAATATACTTAACCGAGAACTACTAAAGCGGAGTAAGCGACTACTAAAGCTAATTAGGCGGAGTAGTAAAGGTAGGCTTCTAGGTACGACCGATAGAGCTAATATAGGTCGAAGTAGGATTTGAAGTAAAGACGAGCCGACCTCTACCTAGCCGAACTACCTTACTAAGATAGTTTAATAACTATATCTTATAACTAGCGAAATATAGTAGGACGTAATAATAGTAGATAATATCCTAGTATTCGTTCGTACCTAATTCGAGATATTTGCGAAGGACTAAGAGAGGTATATTTAAGAGGTCTAGGATATCGATTTATTCGAACTTTATCCCGTCTTTACCTAAGCGTAAGATAGTATAGGCGAGTATATTCCTAGTATTATCGATATCTATAACTTTACTAGTAGTACGCTATCTCGCGATCTCGACTAACTAACTAACGCTATATCTAACGTCGAGAATAGAGAGGCTATCGGTACTACTAGTAGTAAGACCGGCTAGATATAAGATATCCTTAGCCTCTATACCGCTACGGAAGTTTTTAAAACGCTAGTATAGGGTATTCTAATTATAAGTACTAGTAAGTTCGGGGCCGGTCTAATCGACCGAAGTTACTACTACTATTAATAAGAGTCGCGAGAGAGGGAGAGGGGTATTCTTACTAGTTAATAAGGTATAGTAGAAGATTGGTACCGAATATCGGGATAGAGAGAAAGTATAAGAATTTGCCGATAAGAGAGGCCGAGTAGAGAAGAAACTTTAAAAGGAGGGTAAAGAAGTAGGATAACCTTCGACCGCCTTAGGATATCGTTAGTAGGTAAATAGATTAGCGACGGATAGTTAATAGATAGAAGGTAAGTATTGAATAATTAAAAATCTAGAGAAAGTAAAGAGAAAGTATAGGTAAAGTATAGTAATATTCGAGGGAATAGAGTTAAGGAAGAACAAGAGGCTTCTACTCTTTTATCTCGACGGTGCCTTAATACTACCGGAGGTTCTTCTAGTACTCTTAATATATTATACTTAGCTAACGACGATACTAGGCAATGTCTCGTTATAATCGTATAATACCCGGCTTCCTTTAGTAGGTCTATCGGTACCGTTAATACGTTAACCCTAGATAATAACCGTATTAGGCCTTACCTTATTATGAACTTAACGGATCTAGTTAGGGTCCCTAAGGGGTCGGGTCGGGTCGGGTTTTGGGGGTACCCCCCCAACCCGCCGCGGGGGGGGGGGCAAACAGGGGGGGGTCGGGGTTTCAGGGCGGGGGATAATTTACCCCCCGACCCGATAATCGGGGTAGAATCGGGGGCGCACGTGATGCTTATTAAGATACAATACCTATATAAAGCATTATGTAATATCATTAAGAGATAAGGTATTCTTATAGGAAGTAAGAGTAATAATTCAGTAGAATCTAGGTCTTAAGTTATAATATTTATATATCGAGCATTACTGATAGTCTCCTGATAGTCAATATAGAGAGAGAGCCATTTATTTAGTGCTAGTATATAGAGAGAGAACGGGCATAATATTAGACACCGTCCTTAGACTTATTATCCGATATATCTCGCTTATCAACAATACTATTATTAGTTATAAAACTATCTAGATTCCTATTATCATTATTATCTTCTTCTTCCATCTCCTCGTCATCCTCCTTATCCTTATCTTAAAGCCGACCTTAAAATATAGAGGCTAGAGTACCCTTATCATCTACTATATCTATTTTATTAAGATAATTACTATTGATATTAGTCTTCTGTTTAGCTAATAGCAACATTACTAAACGTTTAAGATCTATATTACGAACTCTACTATATCTCTAAGCAGTATCTCTCTTCGAACCAAATATAAGCTCTTATACCTTATTTACTAGCGAGGCTTTAGGTAGATTAGCTCTTAATCTAGCTTTATTAACAGGATGTGCTGTCTACTAACTGGTAGGACCTAGTAAGGAACGGCTAGTTGCAAGTCGATTGCGTAGGATCGTGATTTCGTCTCTGTTGAAAAATTGGTAAGGAAAGATAAAGGGAAGGGAATCGATAGTATAGGTCCCTATAGTAATAAGGGCCTATATAAGCGTTAGAGACTATTAGTAGACTATTAGGTAAGCGGAATACTAACCGACAGTTCTTCTTTATAAAGATATTTATAGATCTTCTTATTTTGAGTAACGAGTACTAGACTATTTACCTTAGTATTTAATAATTACGCTGTATACTACTATGATCTCCTTGTAAGTCTAAATATAGTTTACTAGTAGTTTGAGTAGCGAGCGATAGTAGCTTCCTAGAACTTTTTAATTTGCTTATCTACTATAGGGGACTAGATTTCAGTATCGAGAAGTACGTC
Organism: Venturia effusa; assembly: GCA_007735645.1. NCBI lineage: Eukaryota > Fungi > Ascomycota > Dothideomycetes > Venturiales > Venturiaceae > Venturia > Venturia effusa. Next base: position 145,740 of record CP042190.1, on the reverse strand, counting down.
TAGATCTTAATTAAGAGATTCGTCGTTATCTTCGTCGTCCTCTTTCTCGTCCTCTTTCTTGTCGTCTTCGTTATCGTCTTCGTCGTCGTCTTCGTCGTCTTTATTATTATTAGGTTCGAAGGCGATGATTTTATTAAGAGGGCGTTTAAGGATATTAGGATGGCTACTAGTAGTAATTCTAGAGGTATTAATTAGTTAGAGGACTAGTAAAAGAGTAAGGAACGTTAGTATAGATATACCTCTTATCTATAACTTCTTAAGTAGCCGCCTATAAAAGCTCCTTTTGACGCGCCTCTAGTAATTTATTAAAGCCTAATAAGTCCTTTACTTTCTTGCGCGCTACCGATGTTATAGTATATAGGTACCGCCTAGCGTGATCTTTTATCTTCTTAAAGCCTTTAAGACCCTTGCGGCGCGTAGTCTCTTTCTATATATACTTATTTATAGATCGCTACGTAACTAGTTTAGCGGGCGCTATAGTGGAGAGCGGCTGAAGTAGGGAACGGCTGATAGTCTACTAATAGTTAAGGGTGCGATTGGAAAGTGAAATACGCTGAAATTACTTTTATAGATAGGATGATATTGATTAGTGGAAGAAGTTCGTCCTAAGCGCGAAATAGTAAGTATAGGCCGATGATCGGCGCCTAAAGCGGCTTAGCGTATAGAGATTTCAACGCTAGTCTGTCGTATATTAGAACGCGCCTTTACTAGTTACCTCTATAACTATTATCCTCGTATTAACTTAGCTAATTATATCTTATTAGGCCTGTCAAATTATTCTCATCGTTATTTATTACTATGGTATGTCTTTATTTCAAATTCACGCGTGCGCGCATTCGGTAATACTAATTATGACCTTAGGCGCGTACTAAAATAACTGGCGTAATTGCTACTGGTAGCTCCTAGATCGCTCGAAAGTCTTTAAAAGGTTTAACTAGTACGCCTAAGTTATATTTAAGAAAAACAACTACTCGAAAGGCTCCTGTAAAGAAACCCTACCGTTATAAGCTAGGAAGTAAGTGAAATGCCTATTAGTTTACTAATAGTCTATTAATTCTTACTAACGTGAATTCTAGCCGTCGTATTACGTGAGATTCGTCGCTACTAGAAGGGGACTAAACTCCTTATACGTAAGTTACTATTTACGAGATTGGTAAGAGAGATTACCTAGGATTTACTTATTATTAAGGATACGCGCTTTTAGAAGACGGCTATCGATACAATTTAAGAAGCGGCCGAGGCCTTCCTAGTTAGCTTATTTAAAGGTAATATTCAATATATACTTGATTATCTCTAGTCTGCTAATCTGGAATAGATACCAACCTATACGCCATCTATACTAAGCGAGTAACTATTTAGTCGAAGGATATATAGTTGGTAAGACGGCTTCGTTAGGGTAGAGGTGGTAGCGAGTGAATTCTAGGCTAAAAATATGACTGAATAATACATTTTTAGAGTTATATACTATGGGATAAAGTAAAGTATATATTAGGCGTAGAATATTAATAATACTAGTGTTTGCCTCTCTTGACTATTAGTAGACTATTAGGATCTCCCTCTCTATATTTCTTTATCTGAGCTAAATAAGAAACGGTAAATTTAACCTCTCTTAATAATTGGGAGACTATTAGGATCTCTCTCTTCGTCTCTCTTTATATAAACTAAATATATTATCGTGAATATAGGCTCCCTCGACTATTAGAAGACTATTAGAATATCTCCTATCGTCTTTCTTTATCTGAACTAAATATAATATCGTGAATATAGCCTCTCTCGACTATTAGGAGACTATTAGGATCTCTCCTATTATCTTTCTTTATCTGAACTAAATCCAATATCGTGAATGCAGCCTCTCTCGACTATTAGGAGACTATTAGAATCTCTCTCTTCGTCTCTCTTTATATAAACTAAATATATTATCGTGAATACAGGCTCCCTCGACTATTAGAAGACTATTAGAATATCTCCTATCGTCTTTCTTTATCTAAACTAAATATAATATCGTGAATATAGCCTCTCTCGACTATTAGGAGACTATTAGGATCTCTCCTGTTATCTTTCTTTATCTAAACTAAATCTAATATCGTGAATGTAGCCTCTCTCGACTATTAGGAGACTATTAGGATCTCTCCCGTCGTCTTTCTTTATATAAGCTTAACAATAGGTTATGAATTCGTCTAAGTATATATTCTAGTACCTTAGGTTATACTACGTGATAATTCGATATTCTTCTTATTAACTCGAACCCCGAGGATATATTTTATTAAGATTTTAATAAATATATTTAATTCCTGTAAGAATTAATATATATATACTACAATACGTTTAAATAAAATAATACTTAGTTGTGAAGAAGAATAACGAGTATACTATCGATCTACGTATTTAGATATATATTATTTGTCTACCTTAGGTAAAGCTATATACGCTTGAATGATTTCGCATAACCCTTGGTATTATATCGGAATCAATATTTACTTAGCGTTGCACGGTCGTATAAATTCTTAGAGGAAGTAAGAGGGATAATTTAGTAGAATCTAGGTCTTAAGATATAATATTTATATAGCGAGCATTGCTAATAGTCTTCTAATAGTTAATATAGAGAGAGAGTTATTTATTTAGTACTAGTATATAGAGAGAGAACGGGTATAATGTTAGACGCCGTAGCCCGTCCCTAGACTCGCCTTTTAATACAATATTAATAGGTTTATTCTTTAGTACCAGCGTTATTATCCTTATCTTTGCGCTCTTAACCTTATATCTACGCCTTTAATCGGAATATTTACGCTTCGTAGGTTTAAAATCTTCTAGAATACTATATATCTTACTACTCTAAAACCAGAGTAATAGGACTACCCCCTAGGACCGGCTAGATCCGTGATAGTATTGTTAAAGAAAGAGATTCAGTAAGCGTAGGTATTACTTTATACCTAAACTTTCTAGGTTTAAATCCTTATTCCGATAGTAACCTAAATTAACCTCTCGCTACTATAATACCGCTTCTTCCCGTTCTTTATAAGCCGGCTTAAAGAGCCGATTGTCTATAAGTTTAGACTTCGAACTGCCTTATCTCTCGTCTTCTTAAAGCCTTTAATACCCTTACGGCGCGCAGTCTCTTTTAGTATATAGGGATTCGACGATCGCTGCGTAATTAGCTTAGACGGCGCTATAGATAAGGGCTAATAGTCTACTAATAGTTAAGGATATAAATAGAGGCTAAAAGACGATGGAATAGTATATACTAGAATAATACAAATAATTGGTAGAGATTCTTAGTCCTAAGCGTAAAATATTATATATAGGCCGATATTCGGCGCCTAATTCAGCTTAGCGTATAGACTTTTTACGCTAGTCGGTCGTATCCTAAGACGCGCCTCCGTAACTATTTCCTATTTAGAATATTACCGTTACGCCCGCTTTAATCCCGCTAATCGTATTAATTCTACCCTACTTATTCTATTCTTTTTATTAATCTTTATTATGGTATGTATTTATAAGGAATTCGATCGTATACGTATTTAGTAATATTGACCTTTACTTTAGGCGGATAACCCTAAACGAGTATCTTTCTAAAAACTTATCCTAAAAGTCTTAGAGCTAGAACCGCGAAAGAAAACTAAGTAATAGCTTTTAGAAGACTAGCTTCGCGTAGAGATATACGCTTATTAAGATAAACTATATAAACGCGACCTTACGTAAAGAGCTAAAGAGAGAAGATAATTATAGAAATAACTCGGGGAATAGGAAGACGAGCCTATAAATAGCGTTAATATAGATACCGGTAATAAAGATACTAATTAAGACGGCGGCTAAGACTCTAATATACCTTAACCCGGCCCTAGATCGTCTGTACCTTTACCTCGGCCTCGTATCTTCGAAGATAGATCGCCTAGTTCGTCCGTACCTCCGCCTCCGCCTCGTAACTTCGAAGGCCGTTCGATTTTCTCGCCTAAACCGCCTTTACTACCTCTACAACGTCTATAACCTTTACTAGTACTATTAAAATCTTTAAGTGATTCGTATTCTTCGGAGAGTATAGACCCTAGTATTAAAGCCGGGATAGATATAATGCCTCTACCGCCTTAAAATCAACCTCCTCGTAAATAACCTCCTAAAAGAAAGGCCGATCTAATAACTGAAGATATTGCGATAGGCGGTAATGAGCCTAGTTATAACTTAGGATCTATAGTAAAGCGTACGGGTATCCGTCTATCCCGTGGTACTAAAGTACTAAATGGCGCTAATCGCGTAAGTACGGCCGCGTCTTATACTCAAAAGGCGCCTCGCAAATAAGGTAGAAAGAAAACTATAGGTCCTTAGAAGAGGGTACCCTACCGCTTTAAGCTAGGAAGTGAGTGAAATACCTAATAGTTTGCTAATAGTCCTTTAATCTTTACTAACGTGAATTCTAGCCGTCGCGTTGCGTAAGATTCGTCGCTACTAGAAGGGGACTAAAATACTTACTAAGTTTAGGCCGTTTACTAGACTAGTTCGCGAGATTGCCTAGGACTATAAATCGGACCTACGTTTCTAGAGATCGGCCCTCGAGGCCCTATAAGAGGCTATAGAAGCCTTTATCGTTAGCCTTTTTAAAGGTAAACTTTAGTATATCTTTTATCTATCTAACATACTAATAAGTAATAGATGCTAACTTATGCGCTATCTACGCTAAACGTATTACTATCTAGACGAAAGATATTTAATTAGTAAGGCGGATTCGGGGAGATAGTAATAGATAGTAGGCAATATAATTGAATAATGTATTTTTGGAGTTTTATACTATAGGATAGAGGCGTTTAGTAAAACTAGTATACCTTAGTTATTTAATATAAATACTATTAGTCTTTGCCTCTCTTAACTATTAGGAGACTATTAGGATCTCTTTATCGTCTTTCTTTATCTGAACTAAATATAATATCGTGAATATAGCCTCTCTCGACTATTAGTAGACTATTAGGATCTCCCTCTCTATCTTTCTTTATCTGAGCTAAATAAGAAACGGTGAATTTAACCTCTCTTAACTATTAGGAGACTATTAGAATCTCTCTCTTCGTCTTTCTTTATGTAAACTAAATATAATATCGTGAATATAGCCTCTCTCGACTATTACGAGACTATTAGGATATCTCCTATCGTCTTTCTTTATCTAAACTAAATATAATATCGTGAATACAGCCTCTCTCGACTATTACGAGACTATTAGGATATCTCCCATCGTCTTTCTTTATCTGAACTAAATATAATATCGTAAATACAGCCTCTCTCGACTATTACGAGACTATTAGGATATCTCCTATCGTCTTTCTTTATCTGAACTAAATATAATATCGTGAATATAGCCTCTCTCGACTATTAGGAGACTATCAGGATCTCTTCTATCATCTTTCTTTATCTAAACTAAATCCAATATCGTGAATACAGCCTCTCTCGACTATTAGGAGACTATTAGGGTCTCTCCTATTATCTTTCTTTACATAAACTAAATATTAAATAGTGAATTCAACTGAATATATATCCTGATACCTAAGATTATACTGTAACATAATATAATATTCTTCCTATTAACTCGAACCCTAAGGAGACATTTTATTAAGGTTCGAATAAATTAATACCTTTCGTTACGTTCTTTAAGATTATAGCCTCTTGGTACCGTACTAGATTTTCGCCTTGTTTCGAACGAGAAAATAGACTCTAGCCTTTATCTATTATACTATATTGGTCTACGTCCTTATCTATTAATATTTCTATACTACTATAGCCTTATCGTCATCGTCGTCTACGTCTATACCTACGCCTTATAATCTATTCCTACGAATTAGCCTTAACAAAGAAGTCTACCTTTAGGTACCCGAATATACGGACGAGTTCTAGGACTAGTTTATCGAATAAGTATAGTATAAGACTGAGTTCGACGAAACTAGCAAAGTACGTAAATCTAAAATAAAGTTCCGTAAATTTGGCGGTACTAAGTAGGCTATATACTAGATATACTTCTAGGAGGGGGCTTATCGAATAACTAGCGCCCTAAAGATCGTATACTTACGATGCGATAAGGTTATAGTCTACGGGAATTGCTACGGTACAAAGAGTCTTACGGAATATATCGATTCCGATACCTATAAAGTGATTTCTAAGAGACGAGGTTTGAAGTAGCTAACTATTAAAGAGGGCTTTAGGGTATCGGTAAGACTATTAGTAAACTATTAGGTCTTCGAAATACTAATATCTACTAGAAGTACCGTACCAAAGTAGAGATTGCAGAGGCCGGCGATATTAAGATATATACTAGTAGCTTTAACTAGTAACTTATTAGGACTATCGTCTTATATAAATAGGTAATAATAGCGGTCGATAATATCGAATTCTTTCGTCTTATACGATGCGTAAATCCCGAAATTACTATAATATCTTCGTCGACTATTACCAACTATATTCTTAAGCTACGAGAGGCTACTAAAAATATAATCCGTAAATGTCTCCCTCTATCGCCTTAGAAAGTCGTATACGTCTTAGATAGATAGTCTGCGCCTCGCCGGGATGGCTACGTCGTAATTAAGGTATACTAGGTTCGTAATAATTAGGTACTCGAAGACGTACTAATTGGTTTCGAGCCCTATACTAGTACCTATAGCGGTACTTATCTCGCTAAACTTATAATGGGGCGGCTATAGCATTTCGACCTGGTATAGAGGGTTATTACGTTTACTACGGATAACGCGTCGAATAATAAGACTATAGTATAGTCCGTTAACGCGTTAATTGTTAAGCTATATAAATATACGAATATTTAAAACGAGATTACGCTCTATCCCTATATCGCGTACGTAATATAGCTTGGCTGTAATAGCCTTCTCTCCGATATTAAAATACGACTAATAAAGGATAAGCTTATAAGGAACTAGTTGGAGGAGGAGGAGAAAACTACTATAGTACTTATAAGGGGCGAAATTCCTATAAATACTTAAAGAGAAGTAAGTTAACCCCTAATAGTCTCCTAATAGTCCTGGAGTCCTATAGCCTACTAATACTATTCTTCGCCTAAAGCTTCTATATACTATAGCTAAAGCGCGTTAGATTACTATCTTTATTAATTCGAGCGAAGGACGCTAGCTTTCGTTCTAGAGGATTTAAGCCGTATAGCTTAAGGAGTACGATACTTATTCGATAGCCTAATGTCTTCGCCCGATGCAGGATGTTAAGACTAGATAGGATTCTACTTTCTATATATTAGTACGTCTCCTTAAGTTAGGCGAGCCTATTACAACGTATACGAAGAAAGAATACGCGTATCTCTCTCTTAATAATGATAAATAGGGCTAAGTTAAATACCTCGTTAATATCCTTCGTCCTTTTACCGTATATACCGCCCTTATTAGTACGTCCAAAGAACCGACTATCTATTAGGTCTTCGAAATCTATAATCGTCTCTTTATATACCTCGAGGACGTAGAGGAGATACTAAAGAGTAAGACGCGTCGATAGAAGGTCGAGATTAGGAAGGTATACGGTAGAGTAAGGGAGAAGATTAAGGTCTACTACTCTACTACGTTATATAGCTAGGTAGGTAAGCTCTACGGAATAGCGATCCTTCTCGATCTACGCGTAAAACTTAGTACTTAGCTAAACCCTGAGTAGGTACCAACCGAGGATAACGAGTTCGATTGGTAGGCGTATTATTGGGAGGAGTTAAAATAGCTATACGATAGTAAATACGTAACGCGAACTCTAACTAAACGACGAAGGGCTATACCCGATAGCCTTAAGGATATAGAGATCTCCCTAGATTCTATTAAGGTATAAATAGCGATAGCTAAGGCCCTAATGCCTTTACTAGTTATAGGCAGGCTAACTAACCGGATAATTAACGATAGATAGAAAGAGTTTAATAACTATCGGTCGTAGAGTAAGTCTCCTCTTACCTAATAGTTCCCTAATAGTCTCTAACGCGTAACTAGACGAGGCGCAAACTTACCTAAAGAGACCCTTCTAGTAATAGAAGCTTATCGAGCCTCGCTTCCCTTGTATTACTATAATAGTAAAGGATATTTTCGTAATTTAGGCGGCTGGTATTAGTATTGAACGAGAGTTTAGTATTGTAAGCGCTTTTAATACGGATAATAAGACGTATAGTCCAAATGTTCTTGTAGCCCTGATGATGAACAACTATAAATAGAGAGTACGGTAGAAGTAGAATCTCTAGGATTACTACTTAATTTATGCGCGTAAGGATGTGGTTATATCTAACGAGATTAAGGTAGAGCGTTAGATATTGGAGGAGGCTATTTATTATTTTATTCGCGACTTGCTTAATCTCGATGATATAAGTAAGACGGAGGATATACCCGATTCTAATAACTTACTATTTAAGGGAGAGGAGATTGGAATAGAGATAGAGATAATACTTAGTAGCTTTAAGCGAGATAAGGAGGGTTTATTAGGCGATAACCTCGAGATGGTTCCTCGTATAGTAGATCGCGTAAAGAGTCGTACGAAAAGACGCGCTTAAAATAAGACTAATAGAGGGAAGCGTAAGGCTCGTAAGTTAACGGTTCCGGGGTTACGAAGGGCTAGTAGCTTAAGCCTTTACGCAATAGTTAATCCGGAAAGCGATAGTAATGATACGGGCTCTATACCTAAACGAACTCGCTTAAAGATAGACCTACGATCGTAGTTAGTAGTAATAACTAACTTTAACTATTAGGAGACTATTAGTATTCTAGGATTGTATATTTGTGCTTCGTATATATATAGTTATAAATAATTATAAGTTAAAACTTAGTATTTCGACTCTAGATAGATTAATATTTAAAGCTTAGTGTCTCTACCCTCTATTATATATATATTATACGATATATTACAAGACTAGTATTACGTACCCCCGACCCGTTTAGTTAGGTCGGAGTTTATCGGGGTAAGGGTCGGGGCGGGGTCCTCTTAGAGGGTACCCCCCCGACCCGAACTCCCCCCCTAACCCCCCCTAACCCTAAGGGGTCGGGGGATAACCCGACCCCTTGGGGACCCTAGATCTAGTTATAGATAAGGCTTCGAACGGTTTCTATATATCGTACCTTCCGAACTAGCTATTATAGGCGGCCTCTTACGGTTAATTAGCTCTACTAGATAAGGTAATATTAAGTAACGGGCCGACTATAAGATCTCGTTATAATATCGACCGAACTAGGTATAGGTACGGCTTTTAACGGGTTTAATAGGTTGTACCTACTAAAATAGCTATTCTAGGTAACCTCTTATAGCTAATCGCGTCTATAGCGTAATATAACTACGGTATAACGGGCCGATATAGCGTTTGGTAGTTAAGTATAGGATATATATATATATCGACCTTCCTAACGCCTAAACTATATTTCCTAAACCCTTAGGTCCTACTATTATCTTATAATTACTAGCTTCTAGTAAGGTTTACTTTAATCTATAGTATTTATTACTAATACTTAAACGGATAGTAATAGCGACTCCTCCGCTATAATAACTTACTATAAAGCTATAGAACTTACTAGGTAATCCTTACTTATATATTTCCTTATACCCTTATACTTTATACGATCTTACTAATACTCTTCCTCCCTACCTTAGTAGTCCTTAGCTATATATATCCTTTACTAAGACCGCTATACGTATTATATTATTGAGTAAGTAGACTAGGTATAGATATAGGTAGTAACTAATACGAAAAGGAAACCTACCCTTCTCTACTATAGACTCGTCCCCCTTACGTTTACCCGCCGGCCGCTTAGTTCTCGCCTTAAAGTATAGAAAGGATAGCGTACTAAGTTACCCGCGGAATCGACTACGTATACTATAACGGTAATATTGGAAACGTAATATTCTACCTAGAAGTCCTAACCAACGGTAATATTTCTTACTAGGAGCTCTTCGGACCTAACGATTCGTACGCGTACGACTATAGCGTAGTAATCGTTAGTATATAGAGCGAAGATATACGCGTATATATCTAGCCTAGGTACTTAGTCCTAAACGGACTAATCCCTACGGCTATAATAGCTAATACTACTAATTCTAACGACGATACCCTACTAATGCGAGGCTACTACCGTATAGTCGTAGCTTAGTTAACCTAGCCTAGAGCTAACGTTTAGAACGCCGTATTTTACGTACTCTACTTATACGGTAATACTATTAATAGAAGCGCCCGGAGACTATATAAGTATATAGTATATTATAATACCGTCTAGTAACTATAGCTACGCGTTATTAACTTAGAGTATATAGCTTTCGAAGATAGGTTCTTAAATAAGAAGCTAGACGGTATAGTAGACTACGATACGCCTAAAGTAGTCTCGAAAGCTAAGGTTATCCGATTCCTCTATAGAGCTATTAGATTTAATTAAACGAGGTATATATATTACTAAATATTATACCTATATTCGTATTACTAATATAGTATAGATTAGTCCCTCGCCTAGCCGATTTAAAGGCCGATTTAGACGTAGTTCTACGGTAATAAGTATAAGTACCTTAGCCTACGATCTCTAGCTTAGTAGCCGACCTATCTTACGGGTAGAGCTAGTAGCGGAATAGGTTTATTTAAAAAAATACGATAATACGGCTTGCTTTTTACTTAGAGTACCTCTTTTAATATTTTTATTTAGTAGGTTTCTATTTCTTTATACTTTATATACCTAGCTAGAATTTGATAAATAATAAGGTATAGATAGCTAGCATACTTAGAGGTAATTACGGGGATTTAAGGATAGCTAAACTAAATCTAATTTATATATAAATTAGGCTTAGTCTACGATATAAAACCTTATTTAATTAGGTATTTATTAAGATCTAACTAAATCTAATTAATAGTAACCTAGATAGATATCTAGGGTAAGGTCTATTATACTACGGCGAAAGGGCGCTAGAGATAGGTACGTAGTCTAACCTACGATTAACCGAACCCTAGGTTCTTATAAGAATAGCTAATAAGTTTACGAGGCGATTAAATAACGACCGCGGTCCCCGCGGACGTAACCCTATAACTATCTTTAGCGGAGGTTATTCTAGAGTAGTACCGGCTCGTATCCTGATAGAGAAAAAGGGCGGATTTTCGACGTATTACCGCTAGACGAATACGAAGAGTTTTACGGAGGGTTAGGAAGAGTTCGGTCGACCGTATAGATTATATAGAGCTACTAATAGCGCCTATACCGAGGAGGGTTAAGAAGAGTTAAGGAGGGTTAAGTAGACTAAATAGGTCGAATAGGGCTATCGAGGGCCGCTATATCGAGGAGAGTTAAGGGGGGTTAGGAAGAGTTAAGGAGCGAAGAAGAGTAGAAGCGTATACCTTAGGGATATCTAGAATAGCTATATTAGCGCTAAAATAGCCTATATCCTTATTTTCTATACCGCGACCTAGATTAGATACTCGAGTAAATACTACGTATTTAAGCTATATCTTAAAGGCGAGACGCCTAAGCGTAATAAACTTATCCCTACTACTCTAGTAGTAAAGACGGTAGAGGATAGTATCGAGAAGGTAGATACTAGTATAATAGACGGTCTAAGAGAGAATTTATAGTAGGTTATAATTTTTTAGTATAGGAAACTCTAACTTTTGGCTTTTAATTTTATCGAGCTAAACTAACTCGCTATCTCTATTTATAATAGATCTATAGAGAGTATACGTAAAGAACTAAGCCGGACTTTAGAAGTAAGAACTAGAAAAATACGCTAGTAAAGTAGGGATCTTAAAAGCTACTTTTTTACTAAACTAACCGAGTATAGTAAAGCTCTTAAGAACTAAAGTATATTACTATACTTAAAGAAAGAAAGTTAGCTAGGAAAATATCTAGAAAAGTATTTAATCCCCGTTTCTATCTTCTTCTTTATCTTTAAAATCTAAATCCGTTGGATAACCCTTATACTTATTACTAGATAAGGAGTAATACTACTTAGTATCCGTATTACGATTAGAAAGTAGTCGTTTAGATATATACCCGGTATATATATAATTAGTATACGCTCCACGCTAAAGTATATATACGTTCCGCTAAATCCTATCGGCGCCTCTCGTCTTAGAGTATACTTAGTAATACTTAGTAAAAGGAGCTATCGTAGATACTATACGACTACTCTACGACTACCGGGTACGCTAGTATTAACGGTATAGTCTTAGTAGATGGATAGTACCTTTAGAGTAATAACTAAATAAAGCTTTAACGTAGTACGTATAGAATATAGTAGTACGACTATCGAACTTAGTAATGCCTCTTACTAGTTAAATTAGCTCTCTATAAGAGCCGTTATCTACGAAATCTAGGCTTCGGGCGGAATAGGAGTCTAAGTCCCTAGAATCCTATATATTAAAATTACCTATAATATTAAGTAGGTACGGCGGTAATAAATAAGAACGATCGCGGTACCTAGCTATAGTATAGACTAGCTTCTAGAGGATTTTAAGATTGCTAATACCCTTAGGCGCCCTACTAAACTCGACTAGAAGACGGTATAGGTTATTAGTAGTCCGAACTAAGTCCTAACTACTTAGGAGGGATATAGTCTAGTAACGCTAGCTATAGCTTACGCCGCGAAGGATTATATACGAGGAGGGCGTTAGGGTAATACGAGGAGGAGGAGTTCGAGGCTAAGGTAGAGTTATCCGATAGGTATTAGTAAAGAAGTCTAGAGAAGAAGTACTACGGCCCGCGCGAGTACGGCGCGTACTAGTAACCTTAATTAACTAGATAGGTATATTACGGCCGCGGTTACGATTACTATTCTAGCCTAGACTAGTATTACGACGGCTAGACTATCTAGACTTAAGACGCATACGAGCTTCTTAGCTAGCTCTACTTACTAAGAGCGGCGTATCGCTATCTTCGCTTAACGAAACTCGACGAGAACGTCTAGTACGCTTAACTATAGCCTAAGATTACTATATAGCCTCCGCGATAACGGCGCTTCTAGGCCTCGTAGTCTACGTTAGTAGCTAGCGTAAAGACTCCCTTAATAAATAGTAGGAAGAGAGTAGGGAAGGGATATATTTATAGTATAGGGAAGATAATCTATTACTAATACCGCCCTATTTATCTTCGTCCTCGTTATTAGTAGGTACGCCAAAATCGGATAGCGGAGACGATATAGCGCGAGAACTACGAGAAGGTATACTAGAGCTATAAGAAAGTAAGCTAAAGTCTAGCTTAGTTAAGTCTATATAAGAGGTAATATAGGAAGCGCGGTCTAACCTTAAGGGACCCGCTAAAGAAGACTAGCGTTCTTTATACTATAATTAGAACTTATTTAGACGGCGTTAGGTAGCTTAACGTCGTTTAGCCTCTTTATACTTCTATTCTCTAAGCTCTTACTAATAGCTACCGTTACTTAACGTAACTTTATAAGAGTTACGAGTACTATCTCTAGCTTTACGAGAGCTACGGCTACCTTATATAAGTCGACGACGATAGAGAGGAATTACGACTACGGGGGACTAGCGGCGAGGTAGATAAGGTATACTACGGACTATTACCGTATCCGAATTACTATCTTTAACTATATAGGACCCTTCTCTAGGCCTAGTATTTAAGAAAGAGAGACTATTACCTCTAGGAGGCTCTTAGGATTAACGGCGGGTACGACGACTACTACTACCTACTAGATTACTATAGGACTAGGCCTTTAAATAATTAGTAAAGGATTAACTAGACTTAATACTTAAGGGTACTAACTTACGTTAGATATCTTAATAAAGCTTTAAGAGTAGTTAAATAAAGCTTAGGAGGAGATTTCTTTAGAGGGAGATACTAGTTAGTAGTAGATAGTATTGGTTAATAGTAATAAAGATTGGTATAAAGTAAGAGTCTAGTAGGTAGAAGCTAGGAGAGGATATAGTTATTACTTAGAGGAAGGTTTTAAAGCTTAGAGACGAGGTCCTTAAATACTTTCTAGGACCTTAACTATAAAGTATACTTCTATAGGTAACCTAGTAATACGTTATAGTAGTAGTAACCTTCTACCTATACTATATAGTTACTACTATATATTATTTATACGTTAAGGCTACGGGGCCTACTATTTAAGTACGTTATAAGCTAGAAATACGCGCTACTATTTACGAATAGGTAGTAACTTAACGGAATACTTATTAAATAGACGGATTAGGAAGTAATAGGTACTATAATAAGGATCTACTATTACCGCCTTATAACTTAGTACCGCGGGTAACCCCGGTATACGGGAGGCTACTCTTTATTTATATAGCTATTAAAGGAATTAAAGAGTACTAACGCGTAGACTAGAGTAGGATTTAGGCCGCTATAATATTTATTAGATACGACCTAGGTAAGGACTTCGACTAGGATAGGTAGGATTTCGGATTTAGATAACCCTATTAATAGGAATAGGATAACGGGGTAGATTACGGTACGTTTATTATCTTAGATACTAGGGCGTAATTCGAGGCTTTACTCTAAGTATTTAGGTACGGGAGGGTTAAGGAGCGCTAAGGAGGGCTAACGAGTATTAAGTAGGCTAGATAGAGCTACCGGTAGCCGCTATCTTAAGAAGAGTCGATACGAGTTTATAAATTAAGAGGATTAAGAGGGTTAAGGAGGGTTAAGGAGGGTTAAGGATAATTAAGTAGGCTAGATAGAGCTACTAGTAGCTACTATCTTAAGAAGAGTTAAGAGAACTAAGAGAGTTAAGGAAGGTTAAGGAGGGTTAAGAAGGGTTAAGTAGGCTAGGTAGAGCTACTAGTAGCTACTATCTTAAGAAGAGTTAAGAGAACTAAGAGAGTTAAGGAAGGTTAAGGAGGGTTAAGGAGGGTTAAGTAGGCTAGGTAGAGCTACTAGTAGCTACTATCTTAAGAAGAGTTAAGAGGACTAAGAGAGTCGAGGAAGGTTAAGAAGGGTTAAGTAGGCTAGATAGAGCTACTAGTAGCTACTATCTTAAGAAGGGTTAGGAGGGTTTAGCGAATTAAGAAGGCTAAGAAGGGTTAAGAAGGGCTAAGGAGGGCTAAGGGTACTAGATAGTACTACTAGTAGCCGCTATCTTAAGGAGAGTTAAGATAGTTAAGAGAATTAGGAGAGTTAAGGAGGTTAAGGGAGTTAGAATAGATAGATAAAGACTATAGATTATAGTAAACTCCCTAGTACCGCTAGCTAGGGAGTTAATAGATAAGTATTACGATACTACGGAATCGGGGCGATTACTCGTAACTAGAGTATAGATACCGGTACGTATCTACGATTCTAATAGCGATATAGCTAACCTAGGTAAGGTTAAGAGAATCTACGAGCGTATCCTTATCGTTAACGGGATAGTTATTAAGAGATACCTAACCGCGACTTATATTCTCGACTAGATCGCTAATATCTATAAAAGTAGTCGTAACGCTATTCTTCTTAATTACGGTATTATTAAACGCCTTTAACTTAGTAGTAAGTATTCTAACGCTATCCTACTAGATATCGGGCGAATTAAATACGATAGGGAAATCTTATATAACCTCCTAGGTCCGAGGCTCCGTATAACTATTCTTAAGCAACGCTATAGCGAGGCTAAATATATCGAGCTAGGCGTCGAAAACCGTATACTTCCTAGATATATATTCTCTAAACTAACCCTCTATCTTAGACCGTAATACCGCTATCTAGGCGTTAGTAAGATATATCCTTTAGAAGATAATATCGACGTCGAAGGTAGAGTTTTTATATAACTTTATTAAAATAGTAATATCGTAATTTAGGTGCTCTAGGCTTAGGTTAATAGGTTTAAAGTAACCTAGTAGACTATACTAATTAATAAGGCTAGAGGCGAGGATAGACCGTTAAAGCTCTAGCGAGTTAATATCGGAGAGTAACTAGTAATAGTATATTATCTCCCTAGAGTAATTCTACTAACTATATCCGAGGAAGTAGATAATTAGCGGATTAACTATACGCCGGAGTATACTAATATTACTATACTTAATAGTATCGTCGACTACTATAAATAGCTTAACCTTCTATATTATACGATATATTATTCTAAATTCTTTATCGATAAAGTCGCTATCTTATACCGGTATTCCTTTCTATACCTTAAAGATAAAGGCCGCTCTACGTACGTTCTCTACTAGATTAAGGAATTAGGATAGGAGAAGCTTAGAGATAGCGTCGTCTATATAGAAAGGTCTCTCGAAATAAATAGATTTAATAAATTTCTACTTACGTATTACGGAATAGAATAGTATAGTAATACGGCCGGTAAAACCGTTAATCGCTAATAGCTTTAGGAGGTAATACTTAACGTTATTACGGCTATATAGTATTTGCTACTACCTCTACGCGTCTACGGTAAAGGTATAGTACGCTTCTTCGCTAGGATTCTCGGCGGAAAAATATATCCGGACGATAGAGTTTAATAGATTTATCTAGATATAGAACTAGGTAGGGATACCGAGTATCTAGCGGCGACGATTAAACGCTTTACCCGCGCGACGCTATTCGGCTTATATAGAACGGATATACTAAATAGTTAATTAATCCCTATAGATTAAGTATAATCGCGTTTCGAATTTAGACTTAGATCGTTCGAGTTACGCCTAGAATATATTCTCGTATACTTCTATAGAACCTATCTTAGTTAGCGCCCGCTAGTATCTCTATATATATACGGACCCTCGATAGTACCCTCGTCCTTAAAAATAGCTCTAAACTAATAATACTTAGTTTTACGAATCGGAAGAATATTAATACGTAGTATAGTAGGTCTAAGGGGGCCCTCCGGGACCTCTATACCTATACGGCGATTATCTTACCGTAGAAAAATCGATAAGATAGTATTAGAGTAAAGACGACGGATCGTATTTAATATTAGTACTATAGAGTATTATATCCCGATATTATTATCGCTTCCTATACCGCGCGTATCTAGGATATTATAGATAAGGAGAGGCTTCGTAGGAGTATATATACTCTATTATAGTCTACCCTACGGTAGGTCCTTACTTAAAATAAGGATAGTAGTCGTTATAGCGCGTATACCGGCTATATATCTAATAGACTCGTCTCTTACTATATTCTTCTAATTAAAATTATCGTATACGAAAGTATACTATATATTACTACCGAGCTACTTAAGTTGTTCCTGTAAGTAGTTAGGTATATATTAATTATAAGAATAGGTTTACGTAATACGATACCTAGGAGGGATAGATCGGATTTAGACGTTAGCCCTCCTTAGCGCTCCTCTAATAAGCGTAGACCGAGAGCTAGATTAAGTTCGGATAGACTACTAGCTCTCTTTAACCCTCCTAAACCCTTCTTAAACGAGCGCTACCTAAGAGCTAGTTTAAGTTTAGAGCGATTATTAACTATCCTTAACCCTTCTTAGCCCTCCTCGAATAAGTATTAGATAAGGAATAAGTTATTTTAGAGCGATTATTAACTATCCTTAACTCTTCTTAACCCTCCTTAAACGAGCGCTAAACGAAAGCTAGAAATCGCTCGTTAAGTATCCTTAAGCCTTCTTAACCCTCCTTAAATAAGTACTAAATAAAAGCTAGGTAGAGCTTAGAGCGACTATTAACCGTCCTTAACCCTCCTTAGACGAGAAAGAAGAGAGGAACCTACGGTATAACGTATAGAGATACTCTCGATAAAGGAATTTAGTATTAAATAGATAGGGATTAACCTAAGCCCGTAGATAGTACTTAATACTCTCCTCTTCGTTCCGGTTCTAAGTATATAGGTACTAAGCGCGAAGTAGAACTAGTTCGACTATTTACGACGACGCGAATAGTACGTAATAGCTATAATAGTAAATATAGCGGATTATATTAACTTATAAAGACTATCTCTAGGTTTGTACTCCTTCTAAGCCGCGTAGTTTAGTAATATCTACTAGAGTAACCTAAACTACTATAGTATATACTCTTTAACCGGCTTATCGAGCCCGTCGAGGCGTAGGGTTTCGACGAACTCGTTAGTAGATTTAGAGATATTATACTAGCTAAAGAAGGGGTAGCTACTAATAAGCGTATCGAATTCTCGCTAAATAGTATTGATAAGCTTTAGCGTAATAATACTATATATACTAACGTTACGGGTTACGAGGTAAGTAGTAATATTCGATAAGGTCTACTATTGTTTTTCTATATTACTATATAATAGGATTAGTAGGGTACCTTTATAGGTAGTAAAGGCTTAGATAAAGCTAGGGAGTATTAATTTCGCGTCTCTAATAGTATTAAGGACGGATATAAGTTTTTATTTAGTTAATAAGCGGCTATTTTAAATAGTAGGAGGGGGAGGGGGAGAGGAGGGGATATAAGGGCGATCGCGCTAGTAGAAATAGTTAGGTATAGAAGTAGTTTTATTAGGGTTAAAAGAGGATATAATAGGGGACGATAGCGGGCTCGTAGCGGAATTTATAGTAGTTAAAAAAATAGAGGGAGTAATTACGGTACGAATACGCGTAGTTTAAAGTAAATACGATACTATTTAGATAGTAAATTATAGTAGTAAAGTTAGTAGTTAGGTATTACTATAGAAATTTTTAGGCCTTACTAAAATCTCGACTTTTCGTCTTAGACCCTCTAGAGGTTTAGGACGTAGTACGCGGTAATTAGTTAAGGAGCGTTAAGGCTGGTTAATATGGGGCACGGCGGTAGGGTGGCTGGTATAAGCGGTGTAACCGCGGCGCCACCAAACCAACCAGAGGGTCTGATTTATGAGATAACTTGCAGACACGTCCGTCACTGGCCTCCACGTGATCAGCATTTGTACCTGATGTCACCCAGAGCAGAATATCGGGGTCATACTTCGTCTTGGTCTGAGAGAGCTTCTCATAGTCCTTGCCTCGGAAAGAAGTCTTCCCGTCCTCTTTCAGAAGGGTAAGCCTCGTTGGCGCAGGCGCCCATGTCCGGAGCTACCTACGTACGTTGTATGTGTAGCGCGGACGGGATCCACACCGGGACCGGGTCTACCTGGCATTCTGTAGTCGAAGCTGGGAACGTATGCTATACGCCACGTTGGAAGAACAGAAGCTATGCCGCCTCAATTGATGCAGGTCGAAGTTGTGTCGTGTCACACTTGCTGTCATCTTCAGGTTTGTGAGCCTTCAATTGTTACCGCAGGCTAGGTGTCCTTGAATGACGGCGGGGGTTCCGCCGATAGCGAACGGAGCAGAGAGCTCGAGGACGGCAGTGAGATTAGGGCGAGCAAAGCGCTGAGCACCAAGCAGACGACTGTCTGGATTCACATCTGCATTAGGTGTTTGTGCACCTGCCAACGAATACTTGTCGCCGACTGCGAGCCTTGCCTCGTGCAGGAATTACTAATGGTATCTACAGCTATGGGACTCGAGGCCGGAAGCCGGCTCAACCATCGCCTGCTCGATTGGTTCGAGCCAGAGCCGTCTGCAGTAGCACGGCAGAGTTACAGAAACTTGATGGCAAGTGCAGACGATTGGCCAACTTTTCACAGGTCAAACCGATACCGCATTCTGGACTTCTCCACCATTATCGACTCTCAATGCTCAATGGACATGTTCCCATTTCTTTACCTCTGCATTCATTGTTCCTTTCTCCTATTCCCAGCACCATTCCCACAGGCAGATCAAAGACTCTGGTCTTTGGCCCTCAAACGAACATCTCACCGCAAGGATGGCCTCGAGTTTGACGTCTCGAAGAATGCCCAAGCTGCCGGTGGCGCAACTCACCATCCTCAGCATTTGTAGATTTGCAGAGCCAGTCGCCTTGACGAGTGTGTTTCCTTACCTCCCGGAAATGATAGAGTCCTTTGGAATACCTCGAGACGAGGTGGCGAAATGGGCAGGTATCACTTCCGCCTGTTTTTCTATCAGTCAATGCTTGACAGCAATCTCGTGGGGCAGAGCGTCTGATAAGGTGCGGAAATCCTCTGTCCCGAACAATCTTAGCTGATTTGTCCAGTATGGTAGGAAACCGATTATCCTTCTCGCCATGACTTGCGCCATGCTGTCGAGTTTACTATTCGGCTTCTCGAGAAGTTTGAATTGGGCTATCGCCTCAAGAGCATTTTCTGGGGCTAGTAATGGTAACGTGGTACGTGGATAGGCATCTTTATTCCCAAACTCGAGGTTGATATCGAACAACCTACAGCAGCTTCTCACAATGATCTGCCAGAGGTTTATTGATGTCAGGATGGCCTTCATTATCTGTCTTTTTTAAGACGGGCATCATTAGATCGTTACCTTCGTCCTGTCCAGCTGAATTTCCCCCTTGCTTTCCTCGCCAATAAATTCACAATTATCACGATCGGAGCCAGGTCCGATGACGACGGATTCCTGGCCCTTCTCAGCAAGTATCAGAAGCGCGTTGAGATTGCTTTCGTTTACGACGTTGTCCGTGGAATGTCGTTGAAGTGCTGCCTTGCTAAGACTGCTACTTGAAACACGCGAGAAAAGTGGCTAACACCGATACGATAGGGAATTCTTCGCACAACCGTCGCTGAAATGGTACCGCAAAGATCACTGCAAGCGAGAGCCTTCAGCCTTTTGCCTCTCGTCTGGCAGATCGGGTCGATTGTTGGCCCCGTTCTAGGAGGTGCTCTAGCTTCTCCTGCCACAAAGCTACCAGGTCTATTCGGGAGGAACAAATTCTTTCGCACATTTCCGTTTGCGTTACCTAATTTGATTAACGGAGTGATCTTCACCATAGGCCTACTCATTGGTGTTCTCTTTCTCAAAGAGAGTCTCGCAACGAGAAGGTACCAACGAGACTATGGACGTGTCGTTGGCAGCTATCTCACGCGATCGTGTACCGGACGGAGGGATTTGCGTCCCTCAGACGAATTCGAACCAAGACCTCTAGGAAAGGGCAAGTCCAGGGCCGAGGAGGCTCCAAGATACCGCGACGTGTTCTCTCCACAGTCAAATGTTTGTCTTCTCACATACTGTATCCTAGCTCTCCATGGTGTCACATATGACCAGCTTCTGCCTGTGTTTCTGCATTTGCACGTCGACCGAAGTGGACGGGTCCTTCCTTTCAAATTCGCTGGAGGATTCGGACTCGAGTCTGGGCGCATTGGCGTTCTCTTCACGATTTACGGAACATTTTCGATGATATGCCAGTTCACTCTATTTCCGATGGTTACACAAAAATACGGGGCCCTGACATGTATAAGATGGTGCACATTCATCTTTCCTCTGGCTTACTTTGTTACACCGTATACCGTACTGCTACCCTCATCTGCTCTCCGGCAATCCGCAGCCATGGCTGTGTTGCTCGTCAAAAGCTTCGCTGGTGTCTTCGCATATCCCTGCATCACTATCCTGATGACGAACTCCGCCAAATCTCTTCAACTGCTTGGAACATTGAACGGCGTTGCCACCTCTTTATCAGCGATCGGGCGTGCTATTGGTCCATTCACGTGTGGTCGAGTGTTTACATGGGGCACAAAATCTGGCTACGCAATCGCTCCGTGGTGGTTGTTGAGTTTGTTCGCCGTTTGGGGACATGCTGCAACATGGTGGCTGGTGGAAGGCCAAGGCTTTGGAGAGGAAGAAGAGGACAAGGATGACAACCAAGAGTACCAGTCTATACTCTTGGACACGAATCCAGCAAACAATATCTCAAGACAGACCGGCACAGACATGAACTCGCTGATATTTCCGGCCGCTTCCTTTGACGAGAATTCCGACGATGATGATTTTGAGAAATCATGTGTTGAGAATGTGCCGCTTCTGAGAATACCCGGAAAGGATTTAAAGCTATAGTGCCATAGCCTCCCTTGATTATCGAAATGCAGATTTGAGGGTGTTTCTTCATGTTCCATCTCTGGTGACCCAAAACTGATACCGACCATCTCCTGGTGCCTTTCAGCCGATTTTGCTCGGAAATGTAGACACACCAATCTCGCAATGCAGATGGAAATAACCTGTTCAAAGGTCTGAAGCAAACTGATGTTGTGAGACGTAAGAGAAAGAAAAGCTGGCTTTACCTCGCGTAACAGTAGGCATCAGCACTAATTCTTCAGGACGTCAAAACAAGGTGCCGATCATCAAGTTCGATGCGTACTTGTGGTCAAGAACACAATTCATAGGCTTCCCTCAATCCGTAATGTCCGTGGCGCTACGTCCGATATCTCAGCTGTATATGGGTCTGACATGGGACGTGGTATTGTTGCTCTGTTGGCTCGCATCACACCAACAGCTTTGAGAGGTGAGCAAACGATCTGCCCAAGACGCGGGTGCTTTCCAAGAGTGTCGTCCGATAAGGGCTGTAGAATTTCTGGTAGCTTGCCCATGCATGGATGGCAATTACTAGCGGCGACCCGGCTGCGAAAGCGTTGCCCTGGGTAGCTTTCCTCCACTCCTGCACGATGTCTCCAATAGTCAATCCTGCCGGATTGAAGACAATGAAGTGTTCAGGGTATTGACTGCGAGGATCATCCCAGGTGGTTCCTCCAGGAACCGCAAGAGTGGCTGATGTGACCGGTGGCTGTGTGACCAGCATGTGCTTCCATCGACTATCAGGGTGGCCCTCCATTATGGGGTATATGCAGATGTGTTTGTTTCCCACGTCCCATGCCTGCATTAGTGGCCTTTTGGGTCGTGGATCTGCGTTCTTGGTCCGATTGACAAATGTATCCCAGTCGATGAAAGGCGGAATAGAAATGTGTGCGAGGAATGGATTGAGCTTGAGGTCGTACGCATCGGTGGTGAATAGGCCGCGCCGATGTTTACTGTTGTCAATCGTGCCATTTTCCCGCTGGAGGAACAGTCTTTGCTGACACAAAAGATCGTTGTTGATTCGGTCCTTGAACAGACGGCAGACCTGCTGGATACGCAAGACGTCTCTGTCCGGTAGGAATTCAAGGAAGATTAGCCATAGTTCCCGGATGGAGAAGACCTTTTCGCAGAGCGGCAGTAGTGGGACGTTTTGACAAGGTGAGGATCTGAGTTTCGGGGTTGAGAAGATGGCTTCGGAGTTATCCATTTATGTCGAGGGGCTGTACTCTGTATGTGAATGATGATGACGGATGAAGTTCCAGGACAGGGACAGGATTTGCGACCAAGAAGTGCGATGGAGGCGAGACTGTCCAAGCCAATTCCCAAGAGAAATTTCTACAGCAAAAGGGGAAATAAGGGCCGTGGTGCTCGACAAAGTAGTTCACAGGCAAGATGGGCAATCCGGCGGTAGTCGATATGAGCCGAAAGATGACGGGAGGTATGATACACACTACACCGACATATACCTAAGTATCCCTCTCCCGCTCCCGCTGCCAAGGCTTCCTCCACCTGACCCATAAGCCGTGCCCGTGCAGAACGCGAAGCCGCGCCCGAAAAACAACTGAACACCGAGACGTCGTCCTGAGCAAGTGTGCATGTTCATCTGTGCTGTGTCAGCACGCTAGACCGGGACAAGGTGTTGGAGTCTCTTCGTCTGGAGAGAGACACCATCACGCCCACGTTGATTTGGACACGCAACACGGCATAGGATGATAGGACCATGCCGGTGCTGACCAGTGCCCACGGCCACACAGCCAGATTACTCACAAGGTAGTCGGCTTAGGTACCGTCACTATCGTGCATAAGAGAGGGCAGGAGGGGCAAGGGGCTATGACGAGGCGCAAAGCCGCAGCTGTCCGCCCAACATGTGCACATAGGTTGGAACAAACAAGTGCGACTTTCCAGGAACCTCCGTTGGTGATCCACCAAGAACACAATCGACTTCGACAATGGCTACTGATGTTCGAACCTCGGAGCTGAAGGAACCCGTCCATGTGGCAGAGGTGAGCTTGTACTCATCGTCCGGCCTGTAGCTCAGCTCATATTCCAACAGTACCTCTTCCGACGCTTGCACCAAGTCGGAGTAAGATCCATCCACGGTGTCCCCGGAGACTACAATCTGGTGGCCCTCGATTATATCAAGCCAAATGGTTTACACTGGGTCGGCAATGCTAACGAGCTGAATGCTGGTACATCACTGCCATGGCATGGACACCCGCACACTCTAACACGACTCTAGGGTACGCTGCAGACGGTTACGCTCGCGTCAAAGGCATATCGGCCATTGTGACCACCTTCGGTGTCGGAGAACTCTCTGCCATCAATGCCCTCGCAGGTGCTTACTCCGAATACGTCCCTATCGTCCACATTGTCGGCTATCCTTCTACAATTTCCCAACGCAACGGGGCCCTGTTACATCACACCCTTGGAAATGGCGACTTTACCGTCTTTCAAAGGATGAGCGCACAGATATCCTGCGCAGTGTCAATGCTGAACAGCCCCTACGATGCCGCCACTCTTATTGATCACGCAATTCAAGAATGCTGGATCCAAAGTAGACCGGTCTACATCAGCTTGCCCACGGACATGGTGCAGAAGAAAGTCGAGGGAGCCAGGCTAAAAACACCATTGAATCTCGACTTCGC
The DNA here is from genome assembly GCA_007735645.1 of Venturia effusa. Lineage (NCBI taxonomy): Eukaryota > Fungi > Ascomycota > Dothideomycetes > Venturiales > Venturiaceae > Venturia > Venturia effusa. The sequence goes on along the minus strand of CP042190.1, from coordinate 121,375 downwards.
GCCCAACGATCCAGAGAAGGAAAACTATGCAGTCAGCGTAGTCCTAAAGTACCTGAGAGAGGCGAAGAACCCAGTTATCCTCGTGGATGCTTGCGCCATCCGGCACCGCGTGGGTTCGGCTGCAGACCGGGCATCGAGATATGGCTAACATGTTCCGCAGGCACTGGAAGAGACACACCAGCTTGTGAGGAATTCTGGCCTACCGGTCTTTGTAACGCCTATGGGCAAAGGTGCCATCGACGAAACCTTGCCCAACTATGGTGGTGTATATGCCGGAGACGGGTCAAACAAGGGCGTGCGGGAGCGAGTAGAGTCTGCAGATCTTGTGCTCAGCATCGGCGCTATTAAGAGCGACTTCAACACTGCTGGCTTCACATACCGCGTGAGCAACCTTGTCACAATCGATTTCCACAGCTATATGGTACGCGTCAAATACTCCGAATACCCAGGGGTGCGCATGAATGGTGTCTTGAGCAAGGTGGCAGCACAGATTGAAAACCTCGGATCTAAAATGGGCACTCACGTACCCAACAATATTGTACCAAAGAGGGAGTCCGAGTCAAAAGACCCCGCAATCACACAGGCATGGTTCTGGCCGCGGTTGGGTCAATGGCTGCAAGAGAAGGACATCATAATCACGGAAACTGGTACCTCGAATTTCGGAATCTGGGAGACGCGCTTTCCGGCCAGTGTTACAGCGATCTCACAAGTCCTCTGGGGCAGCATCGGATACGCCACAGGAAGTTGTCAAGGTGCTGCCCTGGCAGCCAAGGAATCTGGAATCAAACGCACCATCCTCTTCACAGGCGACGGCAGCTTCCAGCTCACAGCACAAGAAGTCAGCACAATGCTGCGGAACACACTCAACCCCATAATTTTTATCATTTGCAATGATGGCTACACAATCGAACGGTTCATTCACGGCATGGATGAATCGTACAACGATGTTCAGACGTGGCGATATAAGGACCTCCCCGCAGCATTCGGTGCGGTTGAAGGACAAGCGCAAACCTATGCTGTCAAGACAAAGGAGGACGTGGAAAAGCTCTTCTCTGACAAAGAATTCTCGAACCAGGACAACTCGTGTCTTAGGTTTGTGGAGCTATATATGGATCGGGATGATGCACCAGAGGCATTAAAGCTAACAGCGGAAGCTTCAGCGAAAACAAATGCGAAATCTGAGTAAGGGAGTCCTCCCAGCTGCTGGTGACACAGCACTTTCTTAGGTCAATAGTATCATTAAACTACTCTCAAGCACGGGCTTATATTCATAGCGATATGGTGCCAAGCAAATTATCGACCCGCACCCTGGCCTCATCCATTCATCGGGCACATTCCGTAGAGCTAGGGAATATACCAATCTTGTTCTATCATCGTCCGGAAATCGGTTCATATTCTCCCATTTGTGTGGAGACAGCTTTCTTCGTAGCAATTACAGTGCTGCCGAAAATTACGTGGACAATTGGCGTAAGTTTAAAAAGCTTTTCGCTCAGCGACATACAACTACGCGTAAATGTGATCCAAGCACGCGCGTTGTTAGGAACGGTAGGTGCGTAGCGTGGGATATCGAGACCTCTATTCTGTTTATGTAACGGCATTAAATATTCTATAGCTGTTCCTTAGCTTCAGGGCAGAGCAACTGATTAAAAGTCCACGTAGTTTTCGGCAGCACCGTACCCCAAAATTTACCGCGGTCGACTTGAAAGTGCCAGACACCGTGTTCAGAGATGCCTTTGTTTATATAATGCTGCTCCGTACTAGTCTGAAGAAAATCGAATCAAAGTGCCCATGTGCGTAGACGTTGGCCCCATTTCACAAAATAACATCCAAGTTGGTCATAACTTTTGCTGAACGATTGTGGTCATTAGGCATGATGGAGCCGATAGAATGCTGCAAGGCTGCCTTCGAATCTGTTCCAGTCCTTGTGTACGGCTGCGGCTTTCTTGGTACGGAGTACAACACCATCAGGTTGGCTCTCGAAGATGGATTGGCGCAGGGATTGCTTGACATCCCCAAAGATAGTTGCGTCAATAGTCATGATTCGCGAAACTCAAAATACTACCTAGTAGATATTGATCACAGGCCCACAACAGCGCGGTGGTGATCATTGTTCTCGAGCTTCTGCTTAGAATGCCATGGAATTGCCATGTCAAATTGGACAGACATTGATGAACTTCTGGCAAACTGATTGAATATTGCGCTATGTTACCTGAGCTCGACAAATCGAGCTGATGGATTTCTCCTTTCCTGCCATGTCGCTAAGTAATCATTGAAACACTGCATTGGATATCATAGAAGTGCCTGCAGGCGTGACGTGCCCATTTCGCGTCACGACGGGTCACCTATTCCTCCATCTCTTCGAGTCACGAAAGTCCATACCAGAAACGATTGATTCCTGCACACTGTTTGTACGAACACTCTTACTGTCCACCACGAACGCCCTCTACAATTGCATACGAGAAAGAAAGCCACCACCACGGACAGTCTTCTCGTACCAGGATCGAAGGCATGGTCCGCATAATGAGCGTCATCTTGATCGCCACCTTGGTTGCATTTGCTCAAGGTATGTAATATAGCGGAAGCGAATCACGTCTAATTCGAGGATGTTTCCATCGGTGCAAATAAATCGTCGGCGAGATCTCACTAAAATGTTAGACACCTAGCGGCATCATTCCAAGATTTGGATGAATCCCAAGAAAAGAGCATGGCTTACGAACTAAAGTGTTACAGCTTATCCTACGAGCATGAGCCCGATCGTTGGATTTGGGTTATGTCAAGCACCAAGCAGCCGAGTTCAACCGAGCAGGAGGTTACTATAACTTCAGCAACATCCGCTATGCAGCTCCACCCTTAAGATAGCTTAGATTCTCAGCGCCTCAAAAGTCAGCTGCGGCTGATTCGTCGACCGGCGTGGATGATGGAGGGAACTTTCCGAAAGCATATCCACAGGTAGTCCCTGCATGGGAGGTCAGAGCTACTGGATTCGTGCCTTCGTACCTACTTGCTCGGTCCACAAATGTAGAACGCGACTTCATTGGTGACAAGATGTCGATGTACAACTTCCGTTTCAATTCCCATGCGTCCAGATGTTGACCTCGTGATCAAGACGCTTTTACCTTTGACCAACTTCAGCTAACAGCCTTCCAGTCTGGATCCATGGCGGTGGAGAGATCAGCTCTGAACGATGTGAGGTCTGGGAGGGAGGACGGGGAGCGTAGTAAGCCTGCAATGGCCCGCCATGCCGGCCCTGATGACGACGAGAATGGTTGAACAGACTCGAGGGGAGGATGGTGGTGGAGATGATTGCAGACCAGACGGGAGATTGGCTATGATGTATAAATATCCCGGCAGCAGGGGTCGCGTGTTTGACGGCCAGCGTTACTGTGTATGGGACAGCGGAAGTGAACCGACACCGACCATACATGAGGGACAATCAGAGACGACATGTCTCATGATACCACCGTAGCTATTCTGGTCCAGAATCAAATTTGCAGTGTAGTCTGTCTCCATCCCCACCCGTCGCTCAGTACGCGCCAGCCTTGGAGACTCTCGTGTCTACTTAGCAGTCTGGCCTCGCTGCACTTCGAGTTCCCCGTACGCTGAAGCGTTGCCGTACCTGTCCATCGCAACGCTGGTGTGCATAGCCATACAGCTCACAAAGAGCGACCTTCCGAACGCGCGCTCAATGCAACTCCACCAGTAGTCCATACCATCACAGCACCCGCCAGATGATGCTCTCATAGAGCGTTCCCGTTGGAGAAGGCTCTACGTCTGATCGCGGGAGTGTACAATGCGCACAAAGCACGAAGACCTCGACCAATCTTCGCCACATCGAAACCAGCACTCGATCACCAACCTTCTCGCCCACGCAGGGAACTCTCTTGGGATACCTGCGAGCAGTCTCACCTCGCCCTTTCCTCCCCTCGTACCTGGAAAATCGAGTCCGAGGCAGCGATCCCAGTCGTTCGCAAACACAAACTCTCTGCCACCAAACCCGCCTTATCGAAACAACATGCATACGCCATATCGTCCTGGGCAGGGACTACCTCCTCCTCCACCGCCTCAGCAGAATGGACATCCCCCCTCGAGTCTGGGAATGTCTTTACCTCCGCCTCCCCCAAGACAGCACCAGCTTATGATCCCTCCGCCTCCGAGCAACCCTCCAAGCGCACATCCCACGTACTGGAACAGGCAAGCTAGCTATCCTCCGCCGCCCAACACGAACGGTCCAGTTCCCTACAACCCAGGTGCTTATCAACAGCAGCAGCAGATCTCACAGCCGCATTCGGAGAGCCTAGTCTCTGCCACATATATACCTGGGAGTGATGGATGGGGTCCAGGTGTAGGGATTCCTCCCTTGTACCCCTTGCCGAAGCAGCAGGACAGCTATGATTCAGGTTATGGCACTGCAAGTAGCACCTACAACAGCAGTCTCATGCGAGAAGTGCAAGTCGCTACCCCTATCGAAGATGGTCGGTGGACAGGAAACAATACATATTCAAACATGCACCGAGCGCCTTCAAGGAGTATTCACGCAAGCTATGGCTATTCTTCTCCTGCCCCTTCGGCAAATTACCAACATTCTCAGCACCCATCTCCGCGCCAGAAGCAAGCCGACCCTCAGTCTGCTCGCCCCCCGATCTCGCCCTCAGATCCTGGACTGCAGTGGCCTCTAGAGAAAGTGATGCGATGGCTGGAGCAAGAAGGTTTCTCTAAAGACTGGCAGCAAACATTTGAGGCGCTCAATCTACATGGCGGACAATTTTTAGACATTGGGCGAGGTCATGGCACCAAAGGCAATGTCGCGATGATGCATTCCGTCATATTTCCCCAATTAGCTGCTTTGCAGGGTGGCAATTGGGACCAGGTCAAGGAAAGAGACGAAGGAAAACGTCTTAGGAGACTTGTGCGAAAAATCGTGGAAAGCGGAGCAGCTGGCGTATCAGTGTCATCACATCGACGTGAGCCGTCCAATCCAGTCAGCGCAAGAACCGACGGAACTATCGAAGACTCTCCCAGTCTGGCCGCCCACACTCCTACTACCGCAGGAACAGATGCGGACAGTCCAAGCTCTGCGTCCTGGGCCGATCCACTTGGTCAGTTCAATGACAAGGGTCGACACGAATGGACCAAGAACGCGTTACGGAATCTTGAAGGTCAGGGACAAAAACACAGTCGCAACACTTCGCGCGAGCATCTTTCAGATGCCGGGCGAGAGTCAGTACGCCACGCTAGTCCCCAGCGGAGCCCTGGGTCCCAGCAGGTGAAGCCAGCTCCGAGCTCCTCGCTGCCAAGGGATCCAGGGCGGTATCATCAGCAGCATGGCCATTATCGGGAACCAAGTGCTGACTCGCAAGGTCGTCCCAGGAACGGACTAGAAGGCGCTCGCCCACCACCATTAGATACTGCCGGTCGGTCCAGCAGCAACGACACTCCTTCGAGCGCGAAGGAGCACAAAGGCAGTATCTTTTCTCGATTACGGAAAGGAAAGCGTGAAGAGGGTCGGTCCCCCGATGAAGAGTCGCCAACAAGTGAAATCGACCATCGACGTGTACAGCTTTATCTTAAATCGGGATTGAATACAAGCGAGGTGTCGCTGGGCCGTGAACGATCTCGACGGTCACTAGCAGTCGATGAAGAGAGAACTATGACCAGGACAGGCTCCAACTTGGCTAATCGAAAATTCGCAATGGTAACTTACGACGGTCGTATCTATACAATGGTCGATCTGACAGGCGTCGAAACTCCAGCTGACGTACGACAAACGATTATGGACAATCTTGATGTTCCTTCATCGGCCACTATTGATTTGCATCTCACAGCCCTTGGCCAGATCGAACACGAAGAAGCATTGTCTGATGATCTGCTGATGTTTGCCCGCAAGAACATGGCGGACAATCAAGGTACTCTGAAGATTTGGGCGAACATTCCAAGCGATGCTTTCCCCAGCGGAACTGGTGTCGCATCATCCAGAACACTCCACTCGCGCATGTCAGTGACCGGAAAGCCTTTAAGTGATGCTCTTATGGCACGCCTTAAAGCTGAAAGCCAGATGCATTCGCCTCGTTCTGGTGAACCGACATTGGTCATGAATAATGATGATATTCTCGCCGAACATCGTTCTCATCGACCTGACCGAACTTCGGAGATCACGAACGAGCATACTCTAGCAGAACGCGAGAAAATACTCGCAATAGCTGCTGACAGACATCGGAAAGAGACCGAATCGAAGCAGCGAGCATATCTGGAGGCAAGACATGCTCGACAACAGCATAACCGCAACAGCGAGACAAGTCCAAGCATTATTGGTGCAGGCGTGGACTTCGACAAGGGTAGACCATCACCATACGCCGATCACAAACAGCCATTTGAGTCTCGACATAGCTCTCAAAAAAGTCGCGAGCTTGCGCCTCATCGTCTGCCACCGCCATTGCCCCTCAAGGACTCGAACACGTTGATTAAGGTCAATTCTTTGAGCAAGAAGAGTTCAGCCCATCGGCCACGCAGATCTGATGGCGACGAGTACAAACGACGGTCCAATGAATCGAGTATCCCAGAGAATGTGGAGTATGGTGACGATGAGCGACCAGGTTCCAGCTCTCGAACTAGAGTCATACCTTCGGCCCAAAATGGTAGCGGTCGAAACAGTCCAGGTGGGTCGCCGCCAGATCCGGTTCAGCTCGCAATGAGCAAGGGCAAAAGTTCATACATAATTATTGACGATCATGTAGGAATAGAGCATGACTATTTGTATTCTAATGGCAATGGCACGAACATTTCCACTGGCTCGAATGGAAAGCCTACCCTCACGCTCATCACTAATCCTATGCTTGACCGTCTTAAGCAACAAGGAAATGTGCACAGTCCCGTCGTCAGTCCGTCTACGACACATCTTACAGAGAATACTAATCTGAGCCGTATGAGCTCGAGAAGGAGTTACGGGCCTACCTTCGACTTCAAGGAAGCCCCCGTGCAATGGAAGACCACCGCTGCACCTGCTGGTGACGGTAGTGATGACAGCGACTCCGACGACAGCTTGTTCGCGGTCAAGCTTCGACCCAGCAAAGCGACGGAAGAGGATACAACAGCCGGCGCGGAAGAGGATGATGGCGCTTCGACCCTCGGTACTGAGGATAAGGTTTCAAGGAAGCCTTCAGTAAGGTTTCAACCAACGCCCACAAGTGCCTCAACGGATGGGGGTATCGAGAGTGACCAGCGCGACGCTCGAAGTGCAAGCGTGACTGCTCGGACACCTCAAAGTGCAGAAGATCGGGAAAGCAAGTTCCTCCGTCGTCAATCGTTTGCGAGCGATATCTGGGCCAATCGTCCTCCAGCAGAAGGCATTGTGGATCACCTGGACGAATTCTTCCCTAATATCAACCTCGATCAGCCTGTTCTTGAGGGAGAGATGACGTCTCCAACTTCGCCAATTGATAATGGGGTATCATTGGGTAAGGGACCTGAGGACTATGGGCATATGTCTTCTCTTGACGAAGATGGAACACTCGGCTCTGACGCGTCCACACTCAGGCGTGGTGATACTGTCACGTCTGTTGCCCAGCGTAATGTTCGCAAATCTACCGGTGGTGGCCTTGGCCGAACGCGATCCATTCGTGAGGTTGTCCAGAGCGCGTATCAGCACCCTCCAGTTCCTGTTGTTCCTTCATTACCGTTCGCTGGAGCAGCACCAACTCGCGTCAACACTCTTCGCCAAAGTGCATCTGGGGCTATCGTTCGCCGTAAAAGCACCAAGATGTTCGGCGCCAAAATTGAGCAAGTCAAGCCAGCTCACCGTGGTAGCCGCCTCATTCAACTAGAAACAATCCCACAAGATTCGACATTCTCGGGCCTCGGTCCAACCCCACACCGACAGGCAACTTTCAAATGGATGAAGGGCCAGCTGATTGGTAAAGGAACTTTTGGCCGCGTCTATCTTGGTATGAATATGACGACCGGCGAACTCATCGCTGTCAAACAAGTTGAAGTCAATGCCAAAGCTGCGGGCCAGGATAAAGAGCGCATCAAAGAGATGGTGCGGTCTCTAGATATCGAGATCGATACTATGCAGCATCTTGATCATCCCAACATCGTTTCGTACCTTGGTTGCGAAAGAAAAGAGTACTCAATTTCCATCTTCCTGGAATATATTTCCGGCGGTTCTATTGGCTCGTGTTTGAGGAAACACGGCAAGTTTGAGGAATCGGTGGTCAGCTCTTTGACCAGACAGACGCTTGCTGGTTTAGCCTACCTCCACAACGAAGGTATTCTGCATAGAGATCTGAAAGCCGACAACATTCTCTTGGATATTGATGGCACGTCCAAGATCTCTGATTTTGGTATCTCGAAGAAGTCAAACAATATCTATGGCAACGACGCCAGCAACTCGATGCAGGGATCAGTTTTTTGGATGGCGCCGGAAGTCATTCGCTCTCAGGGCCAGGGATACTCTGCCAAGGTCGATATTTGGTCCCTCGGCTGTGTTGTGCTAGAAATGTTTGCCGGACGTAGACCATGGAGCAAAGAGGAGGCTGTCGGTGCGATTTACAAACTTGGTAGTCTCAATCAGGCCCCTCCCATCCCAGAGGAGGTTAGTGGGAGCATTGGACCAGCTGCACTCAGCTTCATGTTAGATTGCTTTACGATGTAGGTTCAGTTTCGGTCTTGATGGTTGACGATATGCTAACAATATTGTCAGTGATCCAGCTGACCGCCCCACCGCAGCTCGTCTCCTTGACCACCCGTTCGCCTTTGTCAACCCTCGGTATAATTTCTTAGATACAGAGTTGTACGCCAAGATCCAGCCCATTGTCAAGGGATGAACAGATGTATATGATGTTTCTGGTTTACCAACATATCGGCGTTTCTTTATTGGGTTTCTGAGATGTAGCGTTGCAATTTGTATACCCTGGTTGCGTTTTTTGGACGATTCTTCCTCAATGAAGTGTTCTCGATAGCCGCTTCTGCATAAGGGTGTGTGTAAAACTATCTATTCGTGCACGTGAAGGGACACAGCTGTCAGATAGGCGTGTTCATATCAATATCTGTATCTTTTGATCATTGATGTGTTTGTCCTGTCATGGACGAATGTGATGGTGATAGCACAGCGGTCCCATCGATTGACGCCTCTAGCTATTCCACGGCAATCGCTCAGCTGGTAATATGTATGGCTGGATTTTTACAGTGCGCAAAGTAGAGGCAGATTGCCCGGTTTCCAGCAACGTCAAGTTCCCTCTTGACTCCTTGTTATTGTTCAGTCGCAAAGTCGACAAGGCTCGAAGCCGGACCGAGCTGCAGATGCTTGCGTGATGGCGACAATTGTGCCCAGAGTCTCGGCACTGGAAAGTTGAAGCTGGAGTGTTTACTTCAGCTGACATGTGAAACTGTACCCTGCATTATTTGGTAAGAAATGCTTAAATGCACGCGACCTGACGATGGCGGCGACTATAGCAAGGATGAGGTGTTCGCTCTTCTGTCCGGAACCAGATGTCTGTGGGAATGAGGATTGAAACGGCCAGGCAGAGCATGGTGGGACGGGAGTTAGCCGCGAGAGAGGCAGTGTGTGTGTGAAGAAGAGATGTTTTTGTAGGAACGAGACAGCTCCAAGTCCAAGAAGGGCGTGGTTGCAGGTGGGCACCTGTCCGCGATAGAGCCTTAACTCCGACGAGGCGAATAGATCAGCAGGAGTAGCAACACTACCGTGACTACCATCACCACCACCGGCACCACCACCACTACTACTACCAATCTCGCAGATGCAAATCTAGACCCTCCCCTTCTCCTCGACCTCGTCCGCTTCCTCCTGCTGACATGCCGCCTCTTATTGCACTTGCCCTTCCGCCTCCATCACCGTAGCCAGGTTCGAGACCACTCTGAAGCCCACTTTCCCGCCACAGTCTCATCCTTCTTTCTCCCCAAGCCCGATTGTCGCCATCGTGAATTGGCAAAGTTGAGCACCTGGCGCAACCTGAGCATCCAAGTCCCTAGGACCAAATGGCCTGGTAGACGCGCCATCTAGCGCTCGTGGTCGCTTGGACAGAGCAAAATGGATTTCATTGTAAGCTATGCGGTGCCATGTATTGCTATTGCCTTTGGGAGACGGACTGGCTGAGAGACAAGTCACGACTTACACAACGGCTGCCAGTCGTTGAGCGCGCGGGTGACGAGACTGCTTCCTGCCTGCTTCTCCACACCCTCCCTTCGAAAGGGTGTCTCACTGTCGCCATCGTCTATCTGACCAATCTCTATCTAGATCTCACTTGCCCATTTCTGCGAAACCCACGGTCCGACGAGCATCCTGTGTACCCAGGCCAATCCGATACAGTGTCCCACCTGCTGTCCCGACACCACGCCCACGGAACATCTCCCACCCCATTCATCTCTCTCCGGCTTCTTTGAACCACCTGGCTCACCGGAAGATAATCCCAATGCACCCTTACTCTACTCGCCCGTCGCATCCCCACCTACAAGTCCACCGTCTTCCAACACGACATCCAACCCTTATTTTGGCGAAAGTTCCAACGCCGATCTTGTGAGGGCATCACACCTCGCCTCTGAACATGCTGGAGATTCCTGCGACAACTGCTCCTTTGTTGTGCCTAGGGAGCTGAGGGAGAGTATTCCTGATGGATGTCCGGGCAGCCCGACCTCGGCAGGAGGAACACTCGGGACGCCAGTCTTGAGGACTACGCAGATTGTCACTGCCTTCACTCCACCTCCGCAGCAGGAAGAGGATGAGAAAGAGGAAGGGCGAAAGAGCGCAAGCATCCCAATTCAAACTCGCAATGACAGTCACCAAGAGGAGTCCTACTGGGATCAATTGCCGGACGACCTCCCCTGTTCTCTTCGCACACTCGAACGCTTCCTCCCGCAAGAAACACACTCTCACAACATTACCTACGTCTCGGCCCATCACCCGACCGTTCCCGAGATCTACTCCTCTCTCAAACGCACTTGCCTTCGCGCGCTCTCTGCTGAGAAGCTGCCCAAATCTTCCCCTCGAGGTCCCCTCTATTTCGGAGATTCAGTCGCAGGCTACACAATCGCCTATCCTTTCTACATCAAAGACCCTCGTGCAAGGGGTCACACGCGTTTGTATGCTCTCATCGCCATGGGCGGGCTCGATAGCTGGAATGTTTCGCGGCATTACGTGGCGGTGACTCGGATTTTCGAAGGCATCGCTCGAGAGATTACTCGTATGGCTGATGAAGTGATCTCGCGCGAGACACCGCCTGGATTCGATGATGGAGATGTGACGCCACCTCTGTCCACGTCCCTTCCTCTTCCTTCCTTGCGACAAGAAGAGCACACCAAGGATCCACGCGAGAACAAGAGTGCTTCTACTTCCCCTACCTCGTCCTCACGTACGTCGCCTAAAGGTGGCAATTCAATCTCAGCCCGTCTATCGGACGTTTCTTCCTTCCTCTCTGCTAAACGAGTAGACCCTGACGGTTTCGCCCGTGGCTCCAGAGATGTAATGCAACCCCGCGGTCTTGCTGAAATCACTGGCAACGATCGTATCTTCGTGGACTTGCATGCGAAATTTGTGCTGCTCGTTAGCCAATTGGCTGGACACAGTTGAGTCACTTCCACTTGACCTGGCACCAAGATAACCTCGACGACATTTGTTTGGATCTGGGCTGAGATAATTTGTCCTGCTGCATTCTTTTTCGTTCACTGCATTTGCTTCTAGCCCGTTCATGCGCGCGTGCCTTTCCTTCTTATTTTCTAACCTCGATTCTGCTTATTCGCCTGCTGCTGTTGGTTCCGACGATACCCCATACCCCCTTAGACCCCTTCCTTCTCTCTTCGCGTTCTGCCGTTGTCTTTGGTCGTTGACTCTCTCGCTTTTGCTCGCTAGCTCTCTTGCTTTCTCTTGGTCGGCAGTGGGTAATGAAGGTACGCGTTTTGTAGGATATAACGGGTGTGAAATTTGGTGAAGGGTTTGTGTGTTATGACGTTCTGCTTTCGGCATCTGGGAGGCTCCTTAGACTGGTCGACTGGATCTACATTGCTGGGAATTAGGCAATAACGAACCAAATATTTGATCGTTCTTTCTAACTTTTCGTCTTGGCTATTACCAACTACCATAACTCTGTAAACAAATTTAGGAAATCGCGTCTCTGACTTGCCACCGCCATGATCTTTTGATCGACACCTCACTTGTTCTCCACGCCTCTCGACTCTGGGTACGAGGTGATTGTCTAGCTCCGATGACTCGTCTTCAGCAACCCGGGCATCTCAGTGCCGCGGACTGCCTATCACTTCGGCAAGCACATCAACACAATACAGCGCCTTTTCTTTCTCGTCTCTGAAGAAATTAAGATCAGTACATTTGTGGTGATACCGATCTCGGGACTAGTGAAAGATTAGCTGGTCTTCATTGGTGTTTCCGTATAGTAGACATCAAGGTTGCAGTATACATACTTAGCCTCAGAGGCCGTACAAGCTGGAGAATGACATTGCCTTTTTATTCAATGTTCTTATGCCGACGAATAATTTTTTTTTGTTTGGAATAGTCGTCATCTTCCAATTCCTATGGTATTGGCTCTGCGTTGAGAATCTGAGAAGCGGCATCACTTCATGACCGATGCATACTATGCATCTCTCCAAGCAACCGATTCCTTTGAAGCGAAGACCTGTTTGCCAGGAATTTTTGTGTATATCGACATCAAGAGCCGCTATCATATAGCAGGAGTTTCCACAACTATGATCCTGGCAACAGGGATCATTTAGTGGTTCTATTCATCCACTTCTCTATCATGCACGAGAAGTGATACTCAAATCTGATGAGAAAGAAATTCACTGCATGGCGACCACTCATATCCCTGACTGTTTAGCGCTATGCAGGCCACAGTGCCCTTAATCGCTCGGCTTGAACGTCGCCGTCTTGCCCGCCTTCTCCTTCTGTGCTCTCGGCAACCCCTTGGGTACATCCACACTCTTGGCATAAGGATCCATACCCCGGTTCTTCTTCATCTTGCGACCCTTCTTCATCTTCTGCAGTTCCGCCTGTGCATTTAACACGCTGGGTGCATTGGCATAATCAAACGCTTCACTTTCCTCTGACTCCTCCGTTCCTTTGGCTTTCTTAGCCTCTTTCTTTGCCTTCTTGGCTGCCTTCTCTAGTTTTCGTTGCTCTTTTGCCGATATTTCCTCCGTCGAAAGAGAGAGAGAATCCTGTTGGGTGCCGAAGTCGTCGTCATTCGTTGTCGACTGTTCGACAAGCTTTCGCCTTTTGCTCTTTCCACCTAGTTCTTTGATAACGAAAACATCGTCGTCCTCGATTTTAGGCCGTATGGCAGCAGGGACGTAGGCATGTTCAGGTCTTGCCGCTGTGTCGGGTGTCTGGACTATCGGCGTGCCAGGTGCGAATGAAGCATTCTCCGCAAACACTTCCGCAGTCAGGTCAGGCAGCGGCAATGCCAACCGCACGTCGTCATGCATAGGCCTCTGCTGTGTCTGAAGTCCTAACGTCCCGCCCCAGAACGTGGAATCAGCCGCTCGTACAGCAGTGATGCCCACGCGTGGTCTCTTATCGGGAATCGTTGGTTTCGTCGTCGTCGCAAGAGGCAAAAAATTGCTCGTAGTCATGGGGCTTATCACAGACCTTTGTTCATGCTGACTGGCCCACTTCTGTTTCCTCTGCGCCGCGACGACGCCGTCCAAACTTTTGAGCACATCCCTCATTTCTGGGCCAGTTTTTCCAGCTTCTCTTGCTTGGGCAATCAGCTTGACGAGCTCATCCTGTCGAGCCCTCATCGGTGCCGTTATCTGGGACGCGGCTGAAAAGAACTTCTCTCTCTGTACAGGCATTTCTCGCGCAAAGCTCAGCAGCGTGTGATTGGACATGACAAAGTGTATACTCTCGTCGTCTTCTCTGGCGACATTGTCTCTCCACTGATGTAGCGCTTTGAAGACCGAGAACTGCTCTCGAGAAAACAACACGGGAGTTTTGAGTAGCATCTTGTACCAGCCTGCCTGTCCGAGTCCCTGAGCAGCGTCGTATATTGGCACATTATACCGTTGCAACTGGTAGGCCTTTGAACCTTCGAGCACTTTTTGGATGAGATCGCCGTCCGGGACGGAGATGTTAGAGCTCTGAATCAATTCATTGCGCATGCAGTCGTAGATGTAAAGTAGGAAGTGGGTATCAGAACGTGCGTAATCGAAGAGATCTTGGGATAGCGGTCTGGTAAAGATTTAGCAGGGGTGAAGTGTTACCGGTTACATGTTTCACGAACCGGACTCGCCAGTCGGCGAGCTGATGCTGTTTCTGTGCTTGAAACTTGACGTGTTTCTCAAGCAAGAAGGCCAGAGACGCTCTTGGGTACCTCAGTGCACGAGCTGCGGGTTCGGTGTCGAACAAGCCGACCACGTACAGGCCGAAGTCTCGCTGCAGCCATATCATATCCATGCCACTTCCGTGAAAGACTTTTAGAATGCTAGGATTTGTTAAGACTTCATTCAGACATTCGAGCTTCCGCCTCCACGGCTTCAACGTATCCACTATCCAATCCTGCTTCCTGGTACTGATTTGCATGAGCGATACAAGTCCAACATATGTGCGCATATCGTGATGTTCCAGGTCGATGGCGATCTCCTTAGCTTCCTTCAGCTCATCCAACATCTCTGCAAGAAGCTCGGGCGTGTCAACCAAAGTGGCTGTTGTGGATTCAAATGGTCTGTAGGGAATGGGTTCTGCTTGCAGGTAAATCGAAGTCGGGTATTTGTATTGCTCGATTTCATCTTTGTATGGATGTCGATATCTGTTCAACATCAGCATATGTCGAGCACAGCTATCAACGCTACACGCACGTTAAGTCCTTTTCAAGGACCAAGCTCTTGGACAGCGGAACCATGGCATGCGGTTTGGAGGTGAGCAGAGGCTTGAAAGGGCCAGCTTCATCGTTCGTAGGCACCACATGGAAATTCTTCTGCGGCTTGAGAAGGTTCATAGCCTTGGGGAGACCCTTCTTTCCAGCGGTGGCTTTCGCAGCCTATTGCCATATTAGCCCCAAAGGAACCTCTCCTCCTCTTTTTGACCAGCAACATACATTTTGGACATCATCGGCGCCTCTCCTCACGATTCCCTTGATGTCGTCCAATGTTGTGTCAACACGCTCAAGTAAACTGTCGACGACATCAACAACCCCCCTCCAGTTTGTGTCAAGAGCATCGCTGTCTTGTAATTTGGGACCTACAACGTCCGTGCTTTGCGCACCACTGCCCAGTAAGCGTTCCGCAAGAGAGAGAAGGCGGGCATTGTGTGAGTTGAGAGCGGTGGCGACGGCAGGATCGAGGGAGCGGTGGAAAGTAAGGTCTTCGGCGCAGAGTTCGGTCGTAGTCCGGGTGGTGGCGAGAAGCGCGGATTTCAAAGAATCTTGGAGCGTGTCGAAGTGTGGAGGAGAGTCCATTCTGGCGGCTAGTTGAAGGTATTGGACATGAGGGATGGGTGATGAATAGTCGAGGGTTTGCAGTACTACTATTTCTTCGGAGATATCGTCTGGGAAATTTAGATGAGCCTTGCCGCTTCTAGCTGCAGGGTATTATAATACCTAAGGTATAATACAGCCCTGAGTACACTATTTCTGTACACAGCCTGAGCTGCCTGATCACCAAGCCTGCAACATTACTGTTACTGCAACACATTGTCATCGTCGTCGAAAGCATGTCGGCATCGCTGGCTCCAGAATGTAATCAGGTCAAAGAGTCGGTGTTACTCTTCCAATTATACGCAATTCTTGCTAAACGATACAGACGATATGACAGCTGTTTCTTGAGATGGTACAGCGAGAGTAGGCAGCCATCATTCCTATCCTCCCAGAGGCAAAAGCCAATTGAGTCTTTCTTAGAATTTCTCCGTGGCAATGCGAGGACAGACGATTGCGAGCTGCTGTTCACGCAATACCGAGAGTGCCTTGGGGTATGTTCTTGCGCCATCTCTTCTCGCGTCTTGTACGAGCCGGTGACTGAAGCCAGACCTCCAGAAAGCACTCAAGTCCCGCGGCATAGAGAAGATGCTCGATGACGCTCGTGAAGATAGCAGAGAAACAGATCAGGAATATCTGAAGAAAGGGTGAAGTCGGTAATACTTATAGGCCACGATTCTGGAGCCACCTTACTAATGTTGTAGAACAAGACTTGCTCCTGCGTCGATTGGGTTGGCCATGTATCATTAAACCTAGGCATCGACTTGCCATTCAGAGCATTTAGATAACGTCCTCCATTCTCATTTCGTCAATTGGCTGCAAACGCCTGGCTATACTTTACTGCTATCTCGCGACTTGCTAAACACAATTTGCCAGGAAGATGAAGAAGTGCAATTCCTCTGCGGTCTTGGAAGCAGCTGCTCCTAGGCCTTGGAATGAAGCACTGCTGTGAAAAACTTCATCACCAGCCTGCGGAATGCTTCTTGTTTTTACAGGACTTCAAGTATGACGAGTTGAATTGTACATATCAGCTGTTGATACCACGAAGCTGATTTACGCTATTATCTTTTGGGATCCAAGTCTATGTCAGGAAAGGTTGTCAGGATTCAGTTCATGAATATCCGATGCCTGTGGGGGTGTCGGCATGACTAGGAGGAAGGTGAGGTAGGATTATAACATCTATCCTCCCTTTTCTGGATGCAAAGTTGCAAACTGCGTTGAAAAGCCACTCCGCATGCTAACTCCCGCAGCAATGCCGCAGAGGGGCGAAAGAGATGCCAATCTGATGCTCAAAGTGGTTAGAGTGAAAACACGCACCACCGACAATCCCGACGCTTCCCAACACACCTGCAGTCACCGCAAAATCTCGAAGGTGTCGTCTCGCACCACGTCCAAAATTCCGAACATGTTTACTTCTTTCCCGTTCAAAATTACAGGCAACAATATGCCCCAGGAGCAACACTCGCCGACACACGAGGCATCTCCATCGATTCTAAATTCATCACACCAGGATCTAGAAGCAACTAGCATCAACAACATTGACACGAAAGGTATTAGCACAAGTCCTGTCGCTTGCACTGAGTATGCGATCTCCCACTCCAATCGAAAAGCCAGGATGCAGATCATTTTTAGTCACTTGATCAATTTCAACGTCTTTGGTTACATGCTCTCTTTCAGCACTTTTCAAGGCCACTATTCCCACGTCCTTGGGTATTCACCGTCCGCCGTCTCATGGATAGGCACGACTCAGCTGTTCCTAAATTTCACGGTCGGAGTCTTTTCAGGCCGAATGATGGATGCAGGATTCTACAAGTACACGCTCTTTACAGGACTATCATTGCAAATCATCGGTACGTTCACGACCTCGATCTGTACAAAGTATTACCAGCTATTCCTTGCCCAGGGAGTCTGTAACGGTCTCGGAAATGGTCTGCTCTTCTGTCCTGCTGTGGCACTGGTGTCAACTTACTTCCCACCCGACGAACGAGCAATTCCACTTTCGATCGTAGCATGCGGTGGCGCAACTGGTGGTATAATTTTCCCTGCTATAGCTCAATCTCTCCTCTATCGGATCGGATTTCCATGGACCATTCGAATCATGGCTTTCGTGATGCTGGCAATCGCGATCGCAGTTTTCCCCTTCTCACAGCCCCGGCCGCAAACCAGGGTAGCCCAACCATGGATGGACAAAACGGCTTTCAGAGAACCTTCCTACGTCCTGTTCTGCATCGGGATATTCTTCTCTTTCTGGGGCCTCTTCTTCGCATACTACTATGTCCGTCCATACGGCCAAGACATCCTCCACACAAATGCTCACACGTCGTTCACGCTCCTTCTGGTAGCAAATGCCTTCGGTATTCCTGGTCGTTTCATACCCGGTCTACTCGCTGATCGATACTTCAGCCCTCTAAGTGTAATCATACCGTTCATGGCCATTACGGGATTGCTTTCATACTGCTGGATTGCTATCACCGCCATCCCTGCATTTTACGCCTGGGTTGCTGTGTACGGTTTCTTTGCGGGCGGTTGTCAATCCCTCTTCCAGGCATCTGCCTCTAGTCTGGCAACTCCCGCGAATGCGGGGGTGCGGGTAGGTATGGTGTGCACGATTGTTAGTTTCGCATGTCTGAGCGGTCCTCCCATCGGCGGGCATTTGGTTGAGAATACGAAGGGGCAATACTTCCATGCGCAGATTTTTGCAGCAACGGCTTCGTTCATCGGGGCTGGGTTCTTGCTCGCGGCAAGGTGGGCGCAGAGCAGTTGGGTAAACTCTCATCGATGATGGTGAAACTATGCTATATGGTATTCCCAGGAGAGAATGCTAGGGTGGCTAGCGAACATGAAAACTTCAACTTTGGAATCTTGACGATACATCGTTTGCGACCTGAAGGTTGCCTAACATCTAGCGACCTGCACCTTCTTCAGAGAGACAGACACCGGGCCTTTGAGTATATTTATTCTTCTACCTCTCATCTTGAACAACGTTCCTTGATCTGAAGTCGACCAAGATAATTATCTGGAATTATGAAAATTAAAGCTTGTCAGGAATTTATCAGCCTCGATCCGGACTTCAACGCTCTGATTCGTCTTCAGATCACCGATGGTGTGTCTCTAGCGGGTCACCGTGTAACTTCGATACTCACTACCAGACTAAAACTCTAGCTCGTCATCTGTCTGCTCTCACCCTTTTTCCTTGCTCCTACAACAATCAAGAAAATTCACAATGGCTTCTGCCCACGACATGCCTCCATTCGTGTGAGTCACATTAGTTCATTGGTGTTTAAAGCATCTCATGTTAATGACGTGACAGCTCAGGCAACATCTTGAAGGTCAGAGGCGGTGAATCCGCCCAGCTCTTCAATGTCCACGCCGCCCTCATCGGGCATTATTCACCATCATTTCGTGATCTCTACGAGGAAGTGACCACCAACGCGGACGGAGATCAACGCAAATTGCCAGGAGCTACCCGGTATGACGAAGACGGCAGCATTCATCTTCGAGATGTCAATCCTGAAACTCTAGAGGTGGCAATGACCTGGATCTATGAGCAGAAACTCTACAAACGAGGAATGGGGCTTCGAAGGAAGGAAGACGCGATGGACGACTCGACTCGACAGGGCAACAGCAGGAAAGAGGATACGCTTCATACTCTTGAAGGGGCGATTACGGTCTCAAGCGGTCTTTTCGAAAAAGAAGAAGGCGGCCAAGTCGCTGCTCAACCGCTCAGTCCTTCTCAATTTGAGTATAAGCCACGAGCGGACACGCCGATTTCGGACAACGAAGCTGCAGCTGGTCAGACTGTCACGGTCTTGGCCTCTAGAAAAGTTCCTATCACCACATTTGACGAATTTGTGGATCTGTACATCTTCGCAGAGACCTACGGGTTCCCGCAACTCAAGATCGAAATTGTCCACCAGTGGCAGGCTTTGAATCGCAGAGGAGTTCACTGCATGAGTGATGTCGTTCAAAAAGCATATAGTCATCTTGGCGAATCCTCAAAGCTCATCCATCTGATTGCCTACAACCACACCTTCTGGGCGCGAGACGATCCTGTTGCTGCAGAAGCCGCCGGAGAGGGTATGCCAGAGCACTTCTGGAAAACCCTTTTCAGCTGGAGCATGAAGACTGAGGCCACAAAGAATGGCCAGGGTCTGCGCGGCAATGCTTGCCGTTTCCACGATCACGCTGATGAGGCTGAGACAGCCTTGTGTGCTGCAGCCTTCAGGGCGCGAGAGGAGGAAATCAGTTGCCTTAAACGGAATCGCCAGTTGGAGCATGCTGTCAACGAGCAGCGCAAGAGAATCCGACTTCACTCGGAGAGCTTCCATCAGGTTGTCAAAGGCTCGAAGGGCGTAAACATACAGAAATTGAAGGTTGATGAAGCTGGACTCATGGTTTGTTCCAAGTTAAAGTAGAAAAGTCTGACGGCGGTATCGAAGATGAAGACATGAACATGAACGTGGTAACGAGGAAGCTTCCGACGAAAATTGGTTATATGAAGCTGGCGGTGCAGGCTCGACTCTGCTTTCCGTGACTGGCATTACTCTCGTGTTGTCGGACCTGGGATTTTGCGGAAAATTGATAGAAGACAAATTGATGGCATCAGACCTGCAAGGCCAGGATGCAGTCACTGTATATTGGGCGATTCTGAGAAATTTGCCACCAGCACGAACAGTAAAATATGGGAATCTTCACTGAAGTATCGATTCGCAATAAGTAGCGGGTAACTTTTCGCGAACAAAGCCCGTTTACGATTCAGACGGGGGGCCCAGCCCCTAGCTTCGTCTATTATCTTCCGTCTTTTTAGGATTAACTTGTAATAACTCTAGAGTTAAAAGACACGCTACTATATACCTAGTAACTCTATGTTTATATTATTAATTATCTAAGTTAGACTTAGACTAGATTCTAAAGTTCTAGAATATAAATTAAAATACGTAGATTAGTTAGTCCTAGTTTTTTTAAATTTAAAGGGTATAAACTAAGTACGAAGCGTTATAACTCTAGTTGTAGCTATTGAGTAGCTAAGTAATTAGTATAGCTATATATACTAAGATTAACTATAAGCTAGTATAGAGATTTAGAATATTAGTTTTTAAGCTAATCTTTATATCTTGATAATATCTACTACTAATAATAGTAATTAATTTATTCATTTCTCTAAAGATAAATATACTAGAAAAAAAAGTAATATAATTAGAGTCTCTAAAAGGTTAGGAAACTACTCTTAAGGTTAGAGTATAGAGAAGAAAGTATTTAGAGATAGAGTTTTAAAGGGAGGAGAGAAAGACTTCTTCTAGAGAGCTTTCTCTCTCTCTCTAATCTACTTCTAATAGAACCCGCCCTAACTAATTAGGGCGGGTTCTTAGCTAAAAAACGTAACTATTTCTTATAGTTTTATTAATTATAAATAACTTATAGGTATAATATAATAAATAACGTTATAGACTTATATGATAGATATTTCTCTATAACTTTAGCTCTTTAGATCCTAATAATATCTAGTTCTAATAATGAAATCTATATATTGAAAACCCTAATTCTCTCTAATTAATAGGTTAGGTCCTAATTTCTATCTCTAACCTAAAACCTAAACCTTCCCTATTTAAGGTTTTAGCCTAATCTAAGATAGGTTAGAAAGGTACTCCTAAACTCTAAATCTTTCTAACTAATTAGAGACCCTAAATATAATAGATATTAATAATTTCTTATTTTCTTACTCCTTACTAAATAAGAATACTCTAATCTATTATATAGAGTCTCTAAAGAGTTAGAGATTCTTCTAACCTATTAGAGTTAGAGAGAGTAAAAAGAAGTATTTAGATTAGAGAGAAGTCTTTTATAGAGAACCTTCTCTAACTCTCTCTCTAATATAATCTACTCTAGTTAATAGAGTTAGGTTCTTAGCTAAAAAATATAACTTTCTTATATAGTTTTATTAATTATAGATAAGCTATAGATAGACTATATTAAATAATCTTATAAGCTTATAGAACAGGTATTTCTCTATAACTTTAGCTATTTAGATAATAAAAATACCTAGGTTAAATATTAGAATACATAACTTTAAAACCGGATTTAAAATTTAATATAATTAACGGATTAGCTTCTTATTTCTTATTCTAATCTAAAACCTTAACTCTTATTTTATTAACCTCTTAGACACGCTACTATTATATAGATAATAAACTAGATTTTAAAAGTTAAGGATCTAAAATATTAGATTCTTAGTAGATTATAGAGAATCTTTCTAGATATAAAGTTCTTTTTACTTACTAATAGTCTATACAGTAAATAACTTTAGAAATAGCCTAGATAGATTATCTATAGGTAGAACTAGAATAGTTTTCTATATCTATTAATTAGTTAGATTTTAATATATTTTCTATTTATTTATATAGTTTGACTTATATAGTAATATACTTATATATTTTCTAATTAGATAGGGTTAATAAATATAATAAATCTAGTATTATATTTAGTAGTTTTTGAAAGATTTTAAGTAGAAAACAATAGTCGTAACTTTTAGTAGTGGTATCTACTATAATTTAAGTTAAAATATCTTCTATATAGTTTTTTATAGAGTAAGTTCTTCTAGATTAGGTCGATTTATAAAACTAGATTTAAGGTTCTATCTCTAGCCTAATCTAATCTATTCTAGCTAAGTACTTAACCCGCCTTAAACGGGTTAGATTCTTAGTATAAAATTACTAGAGAGAAAGATATCAATCTTTATATTATTCTATATATAGAGATTTTCTAGTTTAACTAGGTTTAGTCAATTCTCTAAGTGATTCTCTATTACTAAGTATTAAATATATATAGAATTTTACCTCTATATAGCCTATTATATTACGTATAAGCCAAGTTAGGTCGTAGGTAGGTTAGACTTAGAATAGAAGAGGTAATCTAACCTAAATCTAATCTAACCTATCTAAAATCTAAAATAGTAAGAGGTTAGATTCTAAAATCTAAAATCTAACCCTATCTAATTAATTAGAAGCTCTAGTCTTTAAAAACAATTTTTTAAAGAATAAAAAACTATAATTTCTATTATCTAATAGTAGTATATTATAGTATCGTAGATAATCTATAGCTATTCTACTTTCTAAGACTAGCTCTAGATATCTATAAAGCTTTACTTTCTACTAATCTCTACTAGTAAATATTTATTATTAGATTAGAATCAAGAATTAACTTATTACAATATAATATAGTACTTTACTACTACTATATTAATTTATAGTTATATAATATAGCTTATATAGCTACATTTAGAGCCTCTAAGAAGTTCTAAGTAAATAGAGAAAGGTTAGAATTTAAGATTATAAGATAACTTTACTTTCTTCTCTAAATTAGAAGAAGTTATAGTCTTAAAGCTATATATTTCTTACTTAGTCTAAGTATTATTATAATCTAAATAGCTAGAATAATAGCTAAGTCCCTACTCTATAGAACTATAAAGTTATTAATAAAAATATATCTATAGCTAATTAAGTTAGGTCCAATTTTAGGGTCTTAAACTTAAACCGCTACTAGTTTAGGTTTTAATAAGTTAGGCTAGGTCCGCGTTAGTATTACGAATTAATAAGACTTAGTAATTTAACTTAAGATAATATTATATAGAGAGAGAAACTACGAGGTTACGGTTTAGGATAGATAATATATAAGCGCGTATTAAGTATAGAGTTACGTAATTTTGTCTTAAAACGTAATAGTTAGTTACTAAAGTATCTTTAGATTTCGATCTAGATTAAATTTATCGAGTCTATACCTAATATATTAGACTATAGAGATTTATAGTTTTCAATAGATTTAATATATAATAGATAGAAAATTACGTATAGAATATTACGGGATACTCTATATATATAGAGATCTAAGGTAGAATAATAAACTAAGTTAACTACTAATCTATAAAAGAGAAGAGAGCGGACTCTTATAGTCTTTCTATAGTAACCGCCGTATCTTATACGGAAGCTATACTAATATATAGAATATTCTATATCTAGATCTAAGGGCTATAGTCTATAATATTACCCTAGAAGTCTACTCTTTCTTTAATAGACTTCCGCGGTTTATAGAATTTTTTTTTACCCTAATCTATATCTTACTTCTTAATCTTCTCTTTCTCTCCTTCGCTTTAAACTTAGCGTCTTCTATACCTAACTTCGAGTCCTTTATCCTTATTATTCTACTCGATATTTATACTATTATCAACGGTAGCTATTAACAATAATAGCCGTAAAGAATCGTAATACTATATATTATAGCCGTATATACTCTATTAATCTTACTATAACTATTAAAGATAGTAATAATACCTAGATCCCTATTATTCTTATTTACTATAATAATAGCCTACTATAGCCGCCCCCTTTCTATTAATCCCGATCTAACTATAGTAGTAGCTAATAATTACTAGATCTAACTATTATTTTTAAGTACCCTCGAGACTATATAATAAGGTTCTCTCTCTACCTTAATCTTCTTCTTTAAACTACTTAACTTTATCTTAAGTTAAAGTCTTTCTACTTTTTTCTATAGACTCTATCTAGAATTAGCTAATATCCGCTAGTAACTAACCTACTAACTACTAACTACTATTACTATATCTAATATAAGTACTTTACTCTTTCTAGTAGTCTCCGCTAATAACTTATTAGCCTTCTAGCGTCTATAGGGTCCCTAAGAGGTTAGGTTAGGTCGGGTCTTAGAGGTACCCCTCTATACCCTAGTAGGGGGGGTAGAAATAGGGGGGGCCGGGTTTTTAGGTCGAGAGAAGCTTTTACCCCCGACCCGCTAATTAGAGGGAAGTTAGGTTTTTTAAGTTATATATTTTAATACTGAACCTAGATATTATTAAGATCTAAATAGCTAGAATTATAGAGAAATACCTATTCTATAAGTCTATAGGGTTATATAATATAAAATACCTATAGGTCGTCCGTAATTAATAAGATTATACGAAAAAGTTACGTTTTTTAGCTAAGAACCCGCCCTAATTAATCGAGTTAGGTTCTAGCAAGTTTAGGGTCGGGGCGGGGGGTCCTAGGGACCCCTAGACCCGACCCGAATACCCCTTCCTACCCCCTCTACCCCTAAGGGGTTAGGGGATAACCCGACCTCTTAGGAACCCTAAGCGTCTATATTATTATATTTACTATATTACTCTTGGCTAGAAGTATATTAACTAGATAGTAATTTACTTCCCGTCTATCTTTCTACGCTAGCTACTAATATATATTTTAGACCCGCTATTAGACTACCGTCTACTTAGAGTACTATAGACTCTATAAGAACTATAATAAGATATAATTTTTTTAGCTTCTTCCGACTCTTTTTTAGCTTCTTTCGACTCTTCTTTAGCGCTAACTACTCTTTAGCTTATTATATACCTAGCTTACTTACGCCGCCTAGACTAATACTATAGACGCTACTATATTAGTCTTTTTCTTAAAAAAATTTAAATTCTTTAGATTTTTACTAACCGCTAGAAAAGTAACGGAGCCAATAGTATTTTAAAGTATATTCTTAGAACTACTACTAGAATAACTATAAACGATAATAATAGAGTTCTATCTATATAAGTTTTAGCTTCTTCCGTCTATTTTCTTATACTAACCGCTTTTAGCTCTATTTCAATCTATATCTAAATTATTATAGAGGCTACTATTCTAGTAGCGGTATAGTCTAAACCTCTAGTACCTCTCTAGTTAGTTAGTTCTTACTAAGCTAACCCTTAAAAAATTTATAATTTAGAGGATTAGTAGTACCCGCTAGGTTTTATGCGGCTACCGCCCTATCTATAGAGAAATACTATAGTATCTTCCTCTATAGACCTTTTTTTATATCTTATTCTTTTTATATAAATATTTCTAGCCTCCGCCCTTATTTATACGCGCTCTATTCTATATATCTATTATCTTTAGTAATTAAATCTTTCTATTTATTTCCTTCCTCCTAACGTATTCTATACGTTTATATATATAAGCCGCTCTCGCGACCGCGAAAGGCGCTTTCTTTTAGACTTATTATCTTACCTCTAATAATATAGTAGCTTCTATAGCTATCTCTATACGCTCCGCTCTCCGTTAGGCGGGTTCCGTTTTATTATCCGTAAATATATACTCTAACTACTAGGTTATCTCTCTACTCTACTACTAAGTAGATTAATAGTTCGTTTTCTCTTATTTATTACTCTATTCCCCTCCTCTAGTTTCCTAGGACGCTAATCTCCTTCTCCTAGTTTCCGCTCTATATTTCGAGGGGTAGTTAAGTACCGTTAGTAGTATTAACGTTTATATAATCCGTATAACAATCTTTTATTTTTCTATCCCCTATCTTACGGGTTCTATTATCTTTCCCGCGGACGATAATCTATTATATTTATTCTTTATAGCTCTCGTAGTATTTGTCGGCTTTATTACCCTAATTATAGGTTCTATATATACTACCGTAGCTTCTACTACTTTCTTAGCGGAAGGCCTCTTACGTTTATTATTCCTAGCTCTTATAGTTATCGTCGCCCTTATCGTAGGTTCTATATTCTCTAGGGTAGCTTCTACTACTTCCTCTACGGAAGGCGTCTTATATTTATTATTCCTAGCTCTTACGGTCGTTATTACCCTTCTCGTAGGTTCTACCCCTTCTTCTACGGTCTCTCTCTCTTTTCTAGCGGTTAAAAGAGTCTCCTCTCCCTTATAATAGTTTAGAAAAGGTTATTAGTCCTACTCTTTCTTATAATATTTTAGGAAAGTTTAGAGTCCCTATTAGGGTTCCTAAGGGGTTAGGAGATCCCCTAACCCCTTAGGGGCAGGGGGGATAGAAGGAGGGAGGTATTCGGGTTAGGTCTAGGGGTTCCTAGGATCCCCGGCCCTAACTCTAAACCCGCTAGAACCTAACTCGATTAATCGGGGCGGGTTCTTAGCTAAAAAACGTAACTTTTTCGTACGGTTTAATTAATTACGGACGACCTATAGAAATTTTATATTATATAATCTTATAGACTTATAGAATCGGTATTTCTCTATAATTCTAGCTATTTAGATCTTGATAATACCTAGGTTAAGTATTAAAATATATAATTTAAAAAACCTAACTTCCCCCTAATTAGTAGGTCGGGGGTAAAAGCTCTCCCTAACTTAATAACCTAGCCCCCCTCTATTTAGCTCTTACCCGCGGCGGGTCGAGGGAGTACCCCTAAAACCCGACCCGACCCGACCTCTTAGGAACCCTAGGAAAGTTTATTAGTTTTCTATCTTCTACTCTATAGATTCTACTCTCTTTATTACAAATAACGTCTTATATATATTAGTTTTAATCTTTATAGATACTCTACGTTTATTATTTCTATCTCTTACTTTATTTATTTAACTTTTTTTTTCTCGTCGTAGGTTCCGTATTACTTTTTATACCTTCTACTTCTTTTCTAGCGGTTATAAGGGTATCCTCTCCCTTATAATATTTCGGGAAAGATTATTAGTTTTAATTCTTCTTACGCTATTTCTACCTTCTTAGCTTACTACTATACTCGTCGCGGGGTCTATCGTTAAATCTAGGGTTTCTAAACTTTCTCTCGAACTCGTCTAGGGCGGCTACGTTCTCTATACTATCTAGCGGCTTCTATATTATGTCGTAGTATCCGCTCTATTTTACTAGAACTTTTTTTTTCTACGGCCTCTACTCTATATATATAGAATTTCCTCGACTATCTACTTATTATACTTCTCTTATAGTATTAGATCTAGCTAGACATTATTAGTTTTCTAGCCTAGTAACGGGTCGTCTACCGCGATCTATAATAGATCTAGGTAGAATACTAGTTAAATTCTCTTAGAGATTCTATTTAGCTTAATAGATAGTAGTAATATTACTATAGATACTATATATTTTATATATTTATAGTCGAGCTTCTTCCTTAGGTAATTACTAACGTAGTTCCTTAGATCTAGCTATATCTTATACCTAACTTAGAATTAGAGCGTAGATAACCGTCTTATATTAGTAGATTCTTTTTATCTCTATATAGACGCCCCTATTAACGCTTAATATAACTCCGTAATATTTCTTATTCTTTTTATAACTATCTCCACCGGGACCTCTATAGAGACTATAGATAGGAGTATAGACTCTTTCTAAAAAGAGACTAGACTTAGAGCGTAGTATCTATAGATAGTAAAAAACGGGCTTATATTAATTTCTACGTAGTATTAGCTATTAACTACTAGTTACGTATTAGAGAGCTATACTTTCTAATTCGTCTACGTAAAATTAATAAACGTACGTAAGTAGGCCTAGATCTCCTAATTTATCCGCTTAGGACCTACGTTAGTTTATAGATAGTAAGTACTACTTATTCCCTAGGTAATATTATTAAGCTTATAGAACCTTCTCTAGAATAACCCTACCTAGTTACCCCTCTAGTTACCTATAATATTTCTTAGTAGGTAGTAATAACGGACCTAATACTTAGACTCTATAAACTTTTATATATAGTTCTCGGAATTTTAGGTAGGTATTGTCTTTAAAACTACGGTCTTACTTAGTCTATCTTTAATTATCTATAGATTTGTATACCCTCCTAACTCTAGTAGGTTAATAATAAAGTCTATCTAGATATCTATAAAAAACGATTAGGTACTACTAATAGCTATAGAAGTCTATACTTTCTATCTTACTATAGTTTATTCCGGTTATATAAGTTATAGTTACGTATGAACCGCCTAATCTAGTAGGATATTAACGGCTAATAATAGTCTCTTTATGTAATAGTAATTATTTCTTTATATCTAGAGTATCCAGATAGTAGCGAGTCGTAGTATTTTTAGATTATTTATATTCTTAGAGTATTCTATTTAGCTGTTATAGAGTCCGCGGCTTTTTACTTAGCTTTAGACGTAAATAGGTATCTAAAAACCTATAGCTTTCCTCTATATCTTAGATATTCCTACACGTCTAGACGGTAGTTAGATAGTTATAGTTTTAGGCCTATCCCGCTCGGAAGTTAGTACGAACTATATATTAGAGCTATCCTTACTAATATATATATCGTATCTAACTTAGAGGTGTACTTATATAATTTATTTATCTTACTATTCTCTAAAGGCCCTTCTATATTCCTTATAGTAGGCGTACTCAATAGGGCGGCTCGAGGCTATTTATATAGCGCTTTATTTAGAATAACCTATTAGATTCTAGACTTATAGTCCTTCTATCTAAGCGTATTCTATAACCTTCTTAATAGAGTATCCGAGACTATAGCGTTAGAGCCTAGTTAATATACTAGAGAAAATTAATATTTTATTAGCTTCTTAGTCTACCGTACTTACTACTTAGAAAGCTTCTACTTCCGTATAAAATACTAAAGATTTCGATAGTTAGTTAGGATAGTAAAAGAGCTATAACTTTTTAGTTCCGCGTCCTACTAGTCGAGGTATTTAATAACTACTAGTAGCTTCTTATTATAGATATTATAGTTTATTTCGACTTTATTTAGTTTTTTCGAGTAGTACGCTATAGAGTAGTAGACCTTATTAACTTCTTAGCTTAATACGCTCCTAAGCGTAAACCTACTATAATCGATCTCTATAAATATAGAAAGCTACGGATCCTACTACCTAAGGATTAGGGCCTAGTAGAATAGATTCTTTAAAGCCTTAAACGCTATATCTACGTTCTTTCTCTATAAAAAGTTAGTATTCTTCCTAGTTAGTACCGTTAACGAGGCGGTAACTACGGAATATTAAGAAATAAGTATACGGTAGTAGTTAGTAAATCCTAGAAATCGATATACTTCTCTTCAAGTTCTTAGGGCTTACTACCTACGGATAGTATCTACCTTCTTAGGGTAGGTTTCTAATTCTTTCCTATTAGTAAACATAATAAATCCTAAGTATTTAATTATTTTCTTTAAATATATTTCTTTACCTCTAGATAGAGGCCTACGCCTAAAAGCCTACAAAGAACTATTCTTATCTTATAGAAATAGTCTACTCGGAAGCCCGACGAGTATATAAGGACGTTATCTATATATACTAATATAAAGTTATCTAATTATTCCCGTAATACTAAGTTAATATACTACTAGAAACTAGATAGGGTACCTACAAGACCGAACGAGGTTACTAGCTATTTAAAAAGACTATATTTTATCTAAAACGCTATTTTATACTTATATTCTTTAGCTATATAAAGTTTCTAGAATATTAATATAACGTCTACTTTTGTTAGCTACTTAGCTTCTATAAAATTTTATAGGGTTTCTAATATTAAAGATAGTAGATATTAATCCTCTACTATAACGGCGTTTAAGGCTCGATAGTTATAATAGAACCGTAAGCTACTTGTTATTTTCTATACGAAAAGTATAGAAGCTTCTACTAGGGATATTGATAGACGTATAAACCTTTTAGCTAATAGATCGTTTAGTATTTAACTTGATACTAGAAGCTTCTTCTTTAATATACTATAGATTAGCCCCTATAGTAGTAACTTAAGAGTACTATTAGCTTTCTTATAGAGTTTAATTCTATAGTTAAGGCTAGACTAGTATAGTACTAGCTTTTTAGCTTCCCGCGTTAGAAATCGCGGGATAAGATTATAAACTTTAGGAGATAGCTATTTCCTAAACTTCTTCTTAGTTTTAGGTATTCTCTCTTCTAAGGCCTTCTTAATATCTACTATATTTACCGTAGCTATCTATACTCTATATATAGAGCCCTCGTTAGTTAGCTTAATATTAGTAAACGTAACTACGAAATAGTCTCTCTTTTTCCGCCTTCTCTATATTATCTTCTACCTACTCTCCCTAGTAGCGCGTATTACTATTACTATTCTTATAGAGTCTATACTACTTAGGGCGTTCCCTCTCTCTTTAACCTATATATTAGCCCTTCTATAGAATATATAATACTTATTATACGCCGTCCTTATATAATTATAAGCTTTCTATAGTTTTCTAAGAATAATATTATACGCTAAATTAGGTACGCTATACGCGTATACCGTTTAGTAGAAACCGTCTATATCTATACGGAAGTCTACTACCTTTCGAATAGTAGAGTCTTTTATATTTCCTATCGTATCTAAAATCCGACGCGATATATAGTCTACTATATAGAGTCCTAGCTCTTTTGTAAGGTTCTTATTTATTATAGTATAGTACTTATAGCCTCCGTTAATTAGAGTAGAGATTTCTTTATAATTATTAAATACTACGCTTATAAATATACTTCTTGGATTTATTCTCTATTAGTATAACTACTAGCTACTCTTAAGTACCGTCTCGACTTCTAGTCCCTATCTTTAAGAGAGAGTTACTCTTTTTCTAATAATTTAGACTCGGACTCTATAAGAAGAGATATAGTATTCTTAGTTAGTAGTAAGATCTAAGTTAAGTTTATTAATATCTTTCCCGGCTAATTTAGGTTAGTAGTAGGGCGGTATACGTACTTATTAACGTAATACCCGCTCTCTCTATAGTAGAAGTATAGGCCTCTTTTTTTTAGTAGCTAATATCTTCTTAGAGACCTATTTTACTCTTAGCGCGGCTTTTCTACTATCCTTACTACTAGACCTACTCTTTACTTAGCGGCTAAGGCTAGTTCTAATCCCGGCTATAATTATATTATCTATAGAATCTACAATATATCCTAATAGTAAGCCTCTAGAGAAGTTTACTACCTTCTTTACTATAGAGTCTACTCTAGTATTCCTAGACGTCTATTACTTATTCTTAGCTAGAAACTACGATATAGTCTTATATTTTACTATAATTCTAGTAAACTCCGCTAAAAATTTGTTATATCCCGTAGAATCAACTATAGTAACCGTATATATTATTACCTAGTTAGAAAAAGTCTTTCTTAGCTACTTAATCTTAATAGGGTTGTTCTATAGATCTCTATATAAAGTATAGTAGAGGCCGTCGAAAACTAGTTAGTAGTTATACTACGGCTAGCCGTTCTAGTATTTTAGACGGACTAGGGCCTTAAGGACCTTAGTTTTCTCTATAGAGTCTAGGAATATCTTCTTAAGTTCTATAAAGAAATTCTTAGAATCTCTAGCTCTATCCGTATCTCTCTTTAGCTAGAAGCCTTATATACGCGTACGCTTATCCGTAGGTAGAGTATTATTAATATAGTTATAATAGTACTCCGTAAAGAGTATAGGTTTTAGTACGGACTACGCCTTATAGAAACTAGTTATTTAAAGAAGGTAGTCTCTGAATATTCCGACGGTACTATTATATACTAGTAGCTTCTAATCCCGTAGTTCTATAAGGAAGGTAGACTTCCTTTCCGTCTACGTAGTAGCGGCTAATTATTAAACGGCTATAATAAGGCCCGCGACTTAGTTACTCTACGTATTCTATACGTAAATAATGTTTACTATCTCTTCTAGTTAGGCCTCCATTAAGTTTTATACGGTTTTTAGATTAATATTAAAGGTTATATATTTCTTAGTCTTTAGAACTAATAGGCTACTACGACTATAGAGTATTAGAGTTACTTATAGTAGATAAATTCTCTTAGTTTTCTATAGTATCTATATATATAGTAGCTTAGCCCGACGCTTTATAAGTAGGCGTAAGAAAAAATAAGAGTTTACTGAATATTACGGGAAACTTTGTATATATAGAGGTCTAAGGTAGAATAATAAACTAAGTTAACTACCGATCTATAAAAGAGAAGAGAGCGGACTTTTATAGTATTTCTATAGTAACCGTTATATCTTGTACGGAAGCTATACTAAGATATAGAGTATTCTATATCTAGATCTAAAGGCTACAGCCTATAATGTATAATAGAATAGAGTTAATAGAAGATAGGAAACTCTTAGAGATATAATAATATATTAATTTCTCTCTATATATTATCTATATAGCTATAAATATAGATATAGTATATATGATATCCGTAGATATTTAGAAATACTATATAATAAAAGAGTAAAGTCAAGAATACTTATAATAATATTATATTAAACTTCTATAAAAGAATAAAGAGTATAATCTACTATACTCTAATAATATAGTATTAGTTAGGATTAAGAAATAATAAAAATACTATTTGTATCTTTATAGTTCTGCGTAAGATCTAAAGATATAGAATTATACTAAATACTTCTATTTTGTCTAAGTTAGTACTTACTATTCTTATATATCTAGGAGAGTTAAGGGTTACTAAAAAAGATATTCCGTAATAGAGACGATAGTAAAAAACAATATATACTTAATTTCGAAATATTATATTTTATATACTAGTAGATAAGATTATACTAGCTATTAATAAGCCCTATAGTTTAGCTTAAATATAACTTTCTAAGTATCTTATCTCTTTTCTCTACTAATATAATAACTATATTTAACTACTACTATACCGCTTTCTTAAAAAACAATTACCTTTCTCTAGAAAATTGTATCTAGCTACTATATAATATAGGTAACTTATAATATAATCTAAGTATAGCTAATTCTCTACTAGGTTTAAGACGTATTAATAACTTTTGGATAGTAACTTTCTATTCTATAGAGTTTTTAAAAAATTAAGTTTCTCTAGATTAGATTAGTTTAATAGCTAGGCTAGAGTAGACTTTAGACTTAGATTAGGCCTTCTTTCTTAAGCCTAACCTAAACTAGCCTAGCTAAGTAGCTAGCCTACTAGACTTAAGTTAGATCTACGTAATTATTTATAATTGGTAATACCGTATAGAATGATACTCTAGTATTATACTAGTATTATAGTAAGAAATAGGGAGTAGAATCTAGAGAAAGGATATTCTATTACTAAAATTCCTAAGGGTTAAGGGGATCCTTCAACGCCTTAGGGGTAGAAAGAATTAGAGAAAGTATTTAGATTAAGTTAAGGCCTCTCTTAAAGGCTCTCCCTAACTCTACTCCTAAAAGTACCTACTCTAATTAATAAGAGTAAGTTTATAGCTAAAAGATAAAACTATTTTATATAGTTTTCTTAATTACGGACGATGTATAGATATTTTATAATTTATAACCTTATAGGCTTATAGAATAGATATTTCTCTATAATTCTAGCTGTTTAGATCTTAATAATACCTCGGTTAGATATTAAAATATATAACTTTAAAACCTAATTTCTATCTAATTAAAAGGATAAGGCTAAAGGCTCTTTCTAACCTAAAAACCTAACTTTCCTAGATTTAGCTCCGACCTAATCTAACTCCTTAAAGACTCTAGCTACTTATAAGAGTATAGTAGGTTTAGTACCTAATATAATAGCTTATTTAGAGAAGATTAGATGAATAAGAGCTAAACTAAGTAAGGCTATATAGAATAGTAATAACCTTTCTACGATATACGCTAATACGAAATCCGTAGATAAGTTCTATAGTATAGATAACTTAGCTCTAGAGTCTCTAAAAAGTTAGAGAACTACCCTTAAAATTAGAGTCTGGAGGGAGAGAAGTTCGAAAAGAATTTTAAAGGAAGAAAGATATTTTCTAGAGGACTTAGACTCTTCTCTAATCTACTCTTAATAGAACCGGCCCTAGTTAAATAAAGTAGGTTCTTAGCTAAAAAATATAACTTTTTATTATAGTTTTATAATTTATAAATGATCTATAGATATATTATAATAAATAACTCTATAGACTTATAGAATAGATATTTCTCTATAACTTTTAGGGTCCCTAAGGGGTCGGGTCGGGTCGGGTTTTGGGGGTACCCCCCCGACCCGCCGCGGGGGTAGAAACAGAGGGGGGCGGGTTTTCGGGTTAGGGGAGCTTTTACCCCTAACCTACTAATTAGGAGGAAGTTGGGGTTTTTAAGTCATATGTTTTAATACTTAACCTAGGTATTATTAAGATCTAAATAGCTAGAATTATAGAGAAATACCTATTCTATAAGTCTATAAGGTTATATAATATAAAATACCTATAGGTCGTCCGTAATTAACAAAACTATATAAACAAGTTACGTTTTTTAGCTAAGAACCCGCCCCGATTAATTAGGTTGGGTTCTAGCGAGTTTAGAGTCGGGGCGGGGGGTCCTAGGGACCCCTATACCCGACCCGAATACCCCCCCCGACCCCCCCTGCCCCCGAGGGGTCGGGGGATCCCTCGACCCCTTAGGGAC
Source organism: Venturia effusa (assembly GCA_007735645.1). Lineage (NCBI taxonomy): Eukaryota > Fungi > Ascomycota > Dothideomycetes > Venturiales > Venturiaceae > Venturia > Venturia effusa. The sequence continues at coordinate 86,836 of CP042190.1, read as the reverse complement.
CCTAATAACTTTAGATATATAGATTTTAGTATTACCTAGTTTAAATATTAAAATATATAACTTTAAAATTTTAATTCTCTCTAGCTAATAGATAAGACTCTAATTTCTACTCCCGACCTAAAACTCTAGCCTTCTCTCTATTTAGGCCTAATCTAAAATAGGTTAGAGAGATACCTCTAAGCCCTAATTCTCTCTAATCTATTAGAGACCTTATTTGGTTCGACTTTCTATAAAGAATATTAAGTTAAAATAAGTTAAATAGAAGCTTAATTTCCGCTATCCTAGTCTATTTAAGGTAACCAATATTATTAGGTCTTTAGTATATAGATAAAAGCTTCTACTAGTATATCTAATTAATTATATCTTTTATCTTTCTCTACTAGAGCTGTACCTAGCTTAGTAGGGTATATAACTACGGTCTCTATAAGAGATTAAAGAGTAGATTCAATAGAACGTTAAGAAGATTCTTATCGTTTAAATATGTTAAGATAAGAAATAGTATCTTATATAGGGTCCCTAAGGGGTCGGGTCGGGTCGGGTTTTAGGGGTACCTCCCTAACCCGCCGCGGGGGGGGTAGAAATAGGGGGGGGGCGGGTTTTCGGGTCGGGGGGCGCTTTTACCCCCGACCCGCTAATTGGGGGGAAGTCGGGTTTTTTAAGTCATATGTTTTAATACTTAACCTAGGTATTATTAAGATCTAAATAGCTAGAATTATAGAGAAATACTTATTCTATAAGTCTATAAGGTTATATAATATAAAATACCTATAGGTCGTCCGTAATTAATAAAACCGTACGAAAAAGTCACGTTTTTTAGCTAAGAACCCGCCCCGATTAATTAGGTCGGGTTCTAGCGGGTTTAGGGTCGGGGCGGGGGGTCCTAGGGACCCCTAGACCCGACCTAAATACCCCCCCTAACCCCCCCTGTCCCCGAGGGGTCGGGGGATCCCCCACCCCTTGGGGACCCTAATCTTATAGTATAGAAAGGCTATTTATTAGCCTATAATAGTTAGAAACTAGTAAATAATCTTATTAAGTACGGTAAGATTATAGAAAAATGTAAGAAATCTTAAATAGCTTTATAGGTTATATAGAAAGAAGTAAAGAACTACTATAGGCTAAAGAGCTAAAGAAGAGTAGAAAGTCTATAATAAGAAGTAGCTAAAGACGATTTAAAAGAATTAAGAAATAAGTTTTTATTCTTATAGTAGATATAATATACTCTATATTAAAACTATTTCTAGACTAGTAAAGTAACGGATAAAATTATAGATAGGTAAACTATATAAGAATTCTCTATAAAGATTATATAATTTATTAATAGGATACTATTAAACCTTAGATTTCTATACTTTAGCTAAACTATCTACTTAACTTTACTTTCTATATTAGGTATATAGTAGGTATAGAAATTAAACTTCTTTAATATAAGTCTAGATAAAGATATAAATTAGTAGTATTCTAAGAACTTTAAGAGTACGAATCTTACTAGAATATCTTATAGTAGATACTAATATAATAGTAGAAAAGATAGTAGTATAAAACTCTAGAATAATAGATATTAAAAAGATTATAGATATTCTAAGTCTTGTCTAAGAGGTAAGTAGTTCTTAAAAGAAAATTTCTAATATACTAAGTAGAAGACTAGGTACCTATTTATATAGAATAGCTAGAGAAGTCTAGACTAGATCTTAAAACTTTAGGTATAGTAGTATTTAGATTTACGTAATAATTAGCTTATAGAGAGGAGATAGTTAGATATTTTATAAATTCTATTTTAAATTAGATCTTAATAAGCTTAGACCAAGATATAACTAGTAGATACTATTAGTATACTAAATAAAATAAATCTTCTAAAATAAGCTAAGAATAAAACTAAAACTACTATACTAAACTTTAGATACTAAGTAAACTTACTATATATTTATAAACTAGCGCTAGCTTAGGTAGTACCTACTAGTATAACTACGTATAAGTATTATATATTAATCTACTATATTCTAGGTAATAGTAGAGTTACTATTATTATCTATAGAGTTTACGTAATTTCTAGATATATAAATAAAAGAACTTAAAAAGTATAGACTAGATATAAGCGGTGGTAATAACGTAATAGAGACTCTAGATTAAGATATAGATAAGACGGATAGTAGCTACTATTATCTGAATCTTAGAAGTTATAGTAATTAGTATAGTATTACTAGTACTTACCTTCTCTAACTAGATATACTACTAAAATAGTCTCTAGGTAGGTATAAAGTATCTTAGGACTACTAGCGTTATTAGTATTTATATTCTAGTTACTAAGCTAAATAGTATAAAGGTAGATATAATAGATTAAGCTAGTAGTATCTATATAGAAAAGTCTTAATCCGTTATAGATATAATAGTATATATTATTATTTATTATCTACTTTTCTACTTTATTTATACTAAAAATTAAATCTATTTAAATTAAATTAGTTACTTAACTAGTCTAGATTAGATTAGACTTAGAGTAGAAGTCCTAATCTAATCTAATAATCTAACCTAATCTAATTCTTAACTTAATCTGATCTAGGAATTTAGAGAGATTAAATCTATTAGAAACTCTATATATATAGTCTAAACTATAGTATAGCTATAGTAAGTATAGCGTAGCTATATAAGCTATATTATATAGTCTTAAAGTTATATAATATTAATAAAATACTATAATATATCTTTATATTTTAAATCTTAAGTAGAGTCTAATAGTAATACTTACGAATTAAAATCCTTAAGTAGTAAAATCTAGTAAATATATAGAACTAAGCTTAATAACGTTTTCTTTTCTATATAGTTATTCTTCTCTATTCTTTATGTTAATAAATCTAATAATAAGTAGTATCTATAGAGTATTTTAAATAGGAAATAAGACCTAAAATAGTAAAAACTATATTCTAAGCTATCTAATAGGTTTATGTATTATTAAGATCCGATCTAAGGATCCACCCAATCTTGCTCAGAATAAAGACGGAAGTGTCGCGTGTCGGGTTTAGATAGCGAAAACCTGACCCGAACCGCCCTATCGAAGAGCCTATGACTACAGCCTCAGTTCATCAAGCTTACAAAAGCGTCGATAGCGTTACCGCTAGTCAAATCGGTCTTCGTCCATTTCGAGACGCCACTGATGGATCTGAAACTTGGTCTTTTTCGTCTCTTGATAGGCATGCAGGTGCAGATGAAGCTGTCTATGTCAGCATTGGTCCCGGCATGCAACATGCCAGCAATTTTGTGGGGTCGACGTGTCGGCCGAACATGGGACAAAACAAGTATAAGTAGAGTGGACTCCCTCGATGCGCACATGTGGAACAGCCCAATCTCGGAGCCGTGGACATGCCATGTCTCTTCTTCTTCCCTTCTCACCGCCATAGTGTCACTGCCCTGGGCTTCGCTTTCCTGCTCGCGTTTCTCGATGCCGGCCACCCTAGATGGCATTCCCCAGATTGAGAAATCCAACTTTGGCTGTCGCGTTGACTGTGCTGGTGTTATTTTTCTACGTATCGATTGGTCCGTCTTTCCCATCGCATTGCTCTATCAAGCCATCCTGATCTAGTCCTCCGATAGACACGAACACGAAATGGGAGCCAGTGGATGATCTCTCCATCCATAAGCCCGCTCACGACGCCCTTGACCTCGCCATTCCCACAAAGGATGATTCCACGAAACCTTTTGCTTTCTTCGCAGACGGCGATCCTTCTTCGACTTCAGATCCAACACCGATACCTCAAGCGACTGCAGAAGGACCCGTTCGTCATAAACCCGTGCCGCCATCCCAGCCAGAGAATGAGCACGGCAGAGGAGAAAGTCATCGACCGCGCTACGCCATAGTCACTTCTGTCTGGGACCACAAGTATGCCTCCTTGGCTTTGATGCTGGGATGGTCGATCAAGAAGCACAATGATCTTCGGGCGTTGGGCGTGGAACTTGTGCTCTTGACTCTCCGAGGGGGAAACTTGGACGATGCCACAGTATCAGGCATCACGGAACAGAATCGAACTCGTCTTGAAAAGGTAGGATGGAAGATTCGGGCGGAGGAGCGTATGCAGATTCCCCAGATCGATTACAGTCGCATACAGCCACATCGTCGACTGAATCTGAACAAACTCAAGATTTTCGGATGGGCAGAGTACGATAAGATTGTCTTTTTGGACGCGGACACCATTGTGAAGGGATCTATTGAGGAGCTCTTTACCATGCCGGGCGATTTTGCAGCAGCACCGGATGTTTGGCACGACATTCCTCACGATCCTCGCTTCAATTCTGGCGTCATGGTGTTCAGGCCACGAAGGTGGCTGTTTGACAACATGATCGAGAAGCTGGCCAATCCAGATTACCATGATCCAACTCAAAGCGACCAAGCGTTTTTGCAAAAATATTGGGAATACAAGAGCTGGGGTCTACCAAGTATCTACAACTTGAATCTCGTCATGTACGAGGCATACCGAACATCTTGGGATCAGCTTTGGATGAACACGCGGATTGTCCATTTCACAATCAGGAAACCAGTGGAAGCTTGGGCCAAAGAGGGACAATGTAGGAAGCCCACAGGCAAGCCAAACGAGAGATCATGTGCGCTATGGCCTGCTCTGACCGTGAGTTATCGCGCCATAATCTGCTTGCATTCCAACCCGGAACATGTTGCTAATTGATCCCAGTGGTATGGAGAGGCGTTCAAACAAATGAGACAAGAGATGGGACTTGAAAAAGAGATAGGTCTGCTTGGGTGAGCACCAGCTAAGGAATGCGCTTGCTCACCTGCGCGACCCTCTCCGGCAATAAGACACAGGAAAGCCATTGCCGAGACTGAGAGAGCCATTGAACCCTGAAGTGGACTCCGAAGTGTCCAGCAAGTCTGGGATGGTCCTCAGGAACATCACTCATACAGTGTAGGATGATAGAGGCCGAGAAGCAAGCAGAAATTGATGACGAAGGTTGCTAAACGTTGAACGAATGTATGCTGAGATCCTTCTCTTTCAAAAAATTCCTGCTCTCGACTCATTTGCACTAAGTGTAGACGGGAGGGATGAGCTCCAGGGCAACCCGAAACAGTGTCATCGATGAAAGAGGCTGTTCTCACAGGAAAGGCTCATTCGTTTGCATCGCGATATCAAATTCAAGAGATTCTCTGTATGGTGATGCTTCACGATTCGCTCCGACACGACATGGCGGTATTTGTTAGCTAATGACCAACCCATTGATATCGAGCCAGCGTATCGACCAGCACTCGAGACACTGTCAAGACCTTGCCGCTTGTTGTGAACAATTCGTCGCAACCGCTTGACTGCGAGATCCACTCGCAGCAACTGCTCAATGTTTATGCAAGTGAGGATATGCGAGGAGAAGAGCAGGAAAAGGTTGTCCTTCAAATGACATACATCCCTGTTATCCCATTGGTCACGTACTAGTATCCAGACAATGACTAATGAATTTCTCCGTACGAGGGGATGCGGTACATGGAATACGCTCTCAGCTCCTCCGACCGAATCTCGCGGCTCCGCTCACGTGGGGGCGTGATGGCCTGGCGTCTCACCTGTCAGCTGCCAGCAAGCTAGAACTGGAGCATCTGGAAAAGCGCTTTGCGGTGTGGCACGACGTTTCAAGGCCAGCCAAAGACGCTGGAGCAACATTCGCCCACCATGGAGATATTGCAGCAGCCAGAGCGACATCAACTTTGATGATGTTCTCAATGAACCGCGACGCGTCAGGGACCCCGCTTCTTGTTGCTTTTCCCAACAACCGCAATTTGACTTCCCACGTCTACACGTGAGTGGGCGCGACGGCATTGGCGGGGCAACCCAGTTCAACGCGTGCCTGATTGGCTTTGGCCTGCGATAACGACGCGAGGTGGAAATGCCCAGAAGACTTTGCGTGCTGCTGCCTGGGTCGCTGGGACAACATTGACATGCCAATTTGATCTCCATCGTCTCTGGCTCCGCTGGTTATCGTAGGTAGAAAATCTAGCGATGGCCATGATTTCTTACTCAATCACCCTCGGGCACACTGCACCACCAAGGATCGTCACTACTACCGGAGCGGATGCTTGACAGTTGTAGCAGAACAACTATGGGGTTTCCCAGCATGCCATCGCCTTACAGTTCTGGAAGTTCCCGGACCATGACCCATTTCAACTACGATACTAGCCGCGACGATTGCTCTCCACGATTATTCCCACCCTCACAACGATATTCTCTGGAACGATTTCCCATATTCTACCTGCGAATATCTGTACCGCCAATCACAGCTGTCGAAGTCTTCGGGCCTTTCGCTACACCAGCCGGGGTTATTGGGAAATTTCGCAACTATATAGAAGCTCGCTACCTGGGTGCACAATCACAGCTCGATGCAAAATTCTCTTCTGAAGGAGGTACCGAGGCTTTCCTGCACTTCGGAATGACAGTGACGGATGGTCTTACCAACGTCTTAGAAGTCCAAGTAATCAGAGAGGTTAATCGAGATGTCAAGGAAGTCATTCGTATGCAGCCAGTATGGACTGTCGTCTGCACTGAGATGCAGCATCGCGCTGCTGGAGCCCCAACAATCAAAAACCGTCAAGTCCTGCGATCGTTTCCTGCCACAGAGGCCGGAGAAAGGGAAGCAAAGGGCCTCGCTCGTAGCACGGCCGAAGCAAAACTTACAGACGGGAAGGTTCCGGCTTGACAGCCATTGCTCGACACGTCATGCATTCCTTGACCTTACCCCGATACCCGATTTACCCTCTATCACGGCGTCAATAACATCTATCATATTGTTGGCACGGCCATGGGCTGGAGTATCGAAGCCAATCTTCATGCAGGACCTGATATAGAGTTCGAGTCAGCTTCGGATGAAAGTGGGCGTCGTCTGAATGGAGCGGTGCTGAATCCCGTCGTGCTTGCCCAGCAGCATATGGATCAACAAGCATGACGAGTTTGGAATATTTGCATGTTTCGCATGGAAAATGCGCTTCTTTTCTTCGATAGATCTCTGCAGGAACTATAATTCACTCGTCGAAAACTCTCGAAGATAGATGTAAGGCGTACACCCAGCATCGTTTGCGAGGCAGTAAACTGGCGCATCGCTCTTGGGCAAGCAATTACATCTGGCCGAATGAACAATAATCCATTATGGTCTCTATGTCTCTCTATGTCAGTCAAGTTGAGGTGTCTAGCTTCTAGAAATTTGGGAGCATGAACGAGCAGCTTGACAACCGAGATAAAATTGTTGTGTATAATTGCTCGGCATACCTTACCGTAGTACCGTCAAGCTAGAGCCCACAAGCTCATTCTTCCTCTCCACTCGGAGCCAGTGGCCAACGGGACTGTCTGGTGCCAGGTGTACCGCATGTTTTTTCATCATTTCTCCTATCTATCTTCGTTTCCCAAGTAATCACCATAATTGCACCTCAATCTCGTTATTTCCCAAGCTACATCCGGATTAGTGTCATAACCTACAGCTCGAAATCGATCATATTTCTACGGAGCGTTGGCGCAACATACCTGCAACCAATCTCGAAACATACCAACAGCGCAAAAAGGGGGTCGTGGTTTGCATTGTTCCTGTTCCGCTCCATATCTCCTGAAATCATAGGCATATAGGATCTGGCGGGGAATATGGCAGAGTAACCAATTGCATGTCAGAGGTCTGTCTACTTCAGCTGACCAAGTTCCATGCTGCTGCTGCGCGTCGCCTGGTAGATAAGCGTTCGGGAGACGTTACGATCTCATTATCTGAGAGCGTATGTCTGTCTTACTTCTTGCGGTTCATCATGATGTGCGGATCTGCTGATGGCACTGCCTCGCTCTCCATTGGAGAATCTCTGGCCTTGATCTTTTCTTTGATGCGCAGTCTTCTAAGATAGACCAAGTTCACCTCGCCCCGCTGTTCCATGAGCTGATTTAGAAGGATGCAGACTGGGCTATATGTCTTCACCCCATTCTCAAAGATATAAATCATACAGGTAAGATTACTGTGAAACCAGGGCATGATACAAACATCACACCTTGGATTTGTCGATCCCCTGGCGGACCTTGGAGTGATCGAGGAGACCAATCACCGACTCCGCCAGTAATATGGAGTTCTTGGTATGAACATGGCAACCGCAGTCGCAAACATATCGCACGAAAGCAGACTGCAGGATTTAGAAAATCGCTTGCTTCAAGCCTGAGAATGTCGTTCTTGGCATAACACATGCTCCAGTAAAACCATTGCTCCACCTGCTGGCAGAAAAGAGAAGGTCCACAAGCAAGTCTCGTAGGCGCAGAGAGCTAGATGACATGTCAACAATTTTTTCGAACAACATAAACACGTCTTCCCGACAACAGTTGGGAGACACGTCTGGAGAACTGTTCCCTGATTTTGGTTCATCGGAGCTGTTCAATTCAGCGAACACTCGACTGGTAGGTATATGTAGCCTTTTCAATTCCTACGGTTATCGAAGGTTTATTCAATTTCAGTGCTGACCTTGAGATTCGGGAATTTCAAGGTAACTACCATTTGGCAGGCTCATCGGACCAGAGGCGAGCAGCTCGCTGAATTGGACGACTTTCACAAAGACTCGGACAGACCTCTGTTCACCATGTACTGGGGCAGCCTTCTTCTATTCGAAAATTTGGTGATGTCTGTTATAATGAGCCGCGATTTGGGCAGTCTGGTAGAATACTCAGTATCATGTCGCGACTCGAAGACGTGATGTTGCAACGCATCTAAGTGGCATGACTCAAGTCTAGCCAAAATATCGGCTGATACCATGCTTTGTGATCGAGACGGTGCTTCACCTGAGTCACTATAGCAGAAAGCGATGGGTGTGCATTTCTTGTTAAGTTGAACGGAGTAGATGAGATGGCCCTTCCGGTGGAGGAGTCGTTGGCGCAGTGTAGTCTACGTCGTGAACAATACATGGCGAAAAGAATACCAAGGATCTTTCTCTGAATCCGATGGAGGTAGACGCTTGTTCGGACCCGATCCGAGTCTGCGGATCCTTCACGCTCTTCGGGCTTTGAGTCAGACACCCTCCCGATAAGCGACTCCACCCGCTATTCTATCAAACTCTGTACAGGCGTTCAGCCCACAAACCCCAAAGAAACTCTTCACGCCGTCCTTCTCCTCATGTACCGTCGGTTTTGCTTCCCCGTTCGCATTCAGGCCCCCATAAGCATCAGTAACAGCGGCATACGTCGCGCTCAATGCAAGAACTGGCCAAATGCAAATTTTGAATCCCATTTTCTGCGCCTGTTCCTTTCCCATCAGTGGTGTTGTGCCGCCTGGGACCATGTTCAGCAAGACTGGATATGGTGCCAAGTCTTTGCATACGTCTTCACACTGCTCCACCGTCTGCGGTCCCTCGAGAAACGCGACATCTGCTCCGAGTTCGATACACTTTTTCAATCGAGAGATAGCCACGACGTAGCCGAGAGACTGTAAAGCATCGGTTCGAGCAATTATAACGATATCACCTCCCATAGTTTGGCGCATTTCTTCCCGGGCTAGAACAGCGGCGCGAATGCGTGAGAAGTAAGTGTCGTCGTCGACCATTTGTTTTCCTTCCAGATGACCGCAGCGTTTGTTTACGACCTGGTCTTCAAGATGGAGACCTGCGACGCCCGCGGTGATGTAGGCCTGGATTGTTCGTGCTACCATGATTGTGCTATTATGGTGCGTTAGTATCAGATCAACATATTGCTAGCACCCCGGCTGATCTTCGAGAACGAATACATACCTTCCGAAGCCAGTATCGGCATCTGCGATCAGTGGAACCGTCCTATCCAGCGAAGCAATCATGCCAGCATTTGCGACCATATCGTTCAATGAAAGTACACCAAGATCTGGCATACCTAATCTGGAAGCTGCAGTTCCTGCTCCTGTCTATATCGTTGTTAATACGAAGTTGGTATGAGTGGCTGAAGGCATACCATGTAAAGACAGTCGAAACCTTCTTTCAATGCGATGCGTGCCGTGAAACCATCGTAAACACCCGGGCAAACTAGTATCTCTTTACGTGCAAGAAGGTCTCTTAATCGTGCTGCTGCTGACTTGAGGACTGGAATACTGCTCGCTGCCATTTGCTATGTGGTATGGTTGTATGGCATCAAGTCTCACATGGTTTTATTTCGATGCGAAAATCTGCGAGCTTTATGAATGTGCACTTCTGAAGATATCCGTGATCGGAGTGTAGTGGGGTGAGGAGGCGAATCAAGACATGGGTACTCTCGGCAATAAGCACCTGCAGTCACCCTGGATCGTCTACACAGGCTTCGTGGTGGCAGCATCGGCAGACGTTGCCTTCGGGTACTTGCTTCCTGTGACATCTGGACCTGGAAAATCTGGAGCAATATTCACTGCTCTATCACCTGACTTTTGGCAACCTCTTCACAATCTCGTTTGGTAGTGCTGAGAATATCCGCGGTCGAACTGCACAAAGGCAGTGAGCGATGATTTGAGAGCGAACAAGTTGATAGTACTTCGCTACAGTTTGGTAAGCACACTCCTTTTTTGGCCATATGCCCGACTTTGAAGCACTTGGACGCCGGCTTTTTAGAATTCGATCTATGCTTGTTGGCTCAACTTCAATTCCTCATCCACACAGAGTGGTACTTGGGCACTGTTGGTTTCTGTTCTGCGTTCTGCGCCTGGTAGACATTGGGATCGCAGGTGGCAGAATGCCAAGATTTTCCGGGCTTAAGTGTGGTCGATCGCCTTTGAAACTCATGATCATGTTTCTTCTGTGAATGACTGGTCAACCTCCTGATGCCGAAGCTTTTCCGGCTTCTATCAACCCATCTCCTCCGTCCTTTTCTTTGCGGCGTTGCGCAACGTCCCAGTTGTATACTCTTGCGGTGGCAACCTCGAGGGTCTGTCATCAAACGTCAGTTTGACCACGAACGATGACCAAATCGAAGAAATGCAAGGACAGAGCCAACGTCCACATACCGTGATCTGTTCTCTGAGAAAATCCAAATCTTCCTCGCAGTTATCCAAACTCTGCTGTGCAGCGGTCAATCGTGATTCCAGCAGGTCCTGCGCTTCAGAAACCGAGTATGCCAGCATCACGTTTGCCTGTGCGAGTTTCAATTAGCCTGATGCTATTTCTCAAATTCCATTTGCTTACTCCTAGCCATAAGTATACCTCTTCAGTGGGCGGTACCATAGCTTTAGCGAATAATGTGTCGTTGAGTTCGAATGTCGTTTCGAGGGGCTCTGAGTCGGCCTACACCACTTGTTTCAGACGATGCTCGATGATCACTTCTTGAGATTATGTCCACCTTTCTCGACTTTAAGAAGCGCACCACGTCGAGTGTCTTCTGGATATCAGGAAGCTTCTCTCGCAGTCCTAGCGACCTCCGTTCTGTGTTGACCTGCATGAACTGGTATTTCCTGAGCAAGCATTCTCCGTCAGATAAGTCCTAGGCCGTCCTGGTAAGGTTGTAATTACGAGATCATCTCCTGGAATTGCCTAAGGGTGCCCTCGACCTCAGCACGACTATTGACGTAGTCCTCGACCTTGTCGACAAAGGGCGCAAATGGAATGCCGCGGGGATTGGTGGGGGCATCTTGGTCTCTATGGGATGGTCAGCTCTCTGCAGGTGATGATAAATGTACATTTCATACTTTTCAGGGGCCTTACTCGACGCCATAGTTGTGTTGAGATATTCCGAAGAAGTTGACGCATGAACTATTTTCCTCATTTGGCCTGGCACGCCTGTTATGATATGGGATTACGGGCCAGGAGTATCCGCACCTCGACTATGCCTATGCCGCGTTCCAGTGCAAAATAATGTCCACCAAAGCACCACAGTCTTCCCAGAGACATGTTCCACAGAGCCGTCAGGAGGCCTGATTGGACTTGCTCGCAATGTTTTATCCGCGCTCAGCGACGGATCCAATCCTCAATCGCTGCCGCCGCCACCTGCTTGCCTGAGCAAGACTCGAGCAAACTCTGCCCTTTAACACTCACAACTGGAACTAGCACTGATGACAGAGCGCTCAAGCGTATATTTGACTCGCCTGACTTCTGGAAAGACTTCTCCCCCAAGAAAGATACCGCCACAGGCAAAAGAGCTGGACTATTCCTGAACAAATACCTCACAAAACCCGAAGGATTCGAAACGTACACGGAGGCAACGCTGAAAAGATGCAAAATTCTTGTGAGAAAAATTCTGGAGGCGCACAGCGTCGATCAGTACAAGAGCTTGGCCAGAGATATGGATCGTCTGAGCGATTTGCTCTGCAGGGTCATTGATATGGCAGATTTTGTTAGGAATACCCATCCAGATAAAGAATTCCAGAACGCGTGTACCATGTCATATATGGCCATGTTGGACTACATGAACACTCTGAATACGACCACGGCTCTCAACGATCAATTGAAGAGAGCGATGAACATACCTGAGGTTGTGAACTCTTGGACGGACGAAGAGAAGTTTGTGGCAAATATACTGATGCGGGATTTCATGAAGTCTGCCATTGATCTGCCAGAAGGCACACGACAAAGATTCGTCAGCATCAGCAACGAGATTGCAGATGTTGGGGCCGATTTTGTGGATAGAATGGCGCCGGAGAAATCGTTCCTAAATTTTGATTCAAGCAAGTTGAAGGGTATGGACCCGAGCATGGTGAGAAGCTTGACAAGATACGGGAAGGTCACTCTGCCGACTGTCGGAACACCGTCAATCATGGCCTTGAGAACAGTGGAGAACGATGATGTCCGGAGGGAGGTTTACATGGCTAGTCGGACAGCTAGTCCGAAGAACATCAGGAGACTAGAGAAATTACTCGACGCCAGGGCAAAGCTAGCACAGCTCTCGGGCTATGAAACTTATGCTCACATGGCTTTGACGGACAAGATGGCTCAATCGCCCGAGGCTGTGAAGTCGTTTCTGCAGTCACTATGCGCGGACACTAAAGCACAAGTTAAACAAGAGCTGGACGAATTGCTCGATCTCAAGAAGTCTGATGCTCATAGTGAGAATTTTCCCAGTCGAATCAATGCCTGGGACAGAGACTATTACTCCACCCGTCTTATAAATGGCATGCACAAAAAGGTTCGGCACCCAGACACTCTTTCATCATTCTTCTCTTTGGGAGGTGTATTTCAAGGGTTATCGCGATTGTTCAACAGACTCTATGGTGTTCGCTTTGTCCCTCGAGAAACACAATTGGGAGAAACATGGAACGATGACGTGCGTCGTCTTGATGTGCTAGATGAGAGCAATAAAAGGGTAGCAGTCGTCTACTGCGATCTCTTTTCTCGTGCGGGCAAGGCTCCTAATCCAGCTCATTTCACTCTGCGTTGCTCACGAACCATTCTCCGTTCCGAAATCGAGGAATATGGCACATTCGATCATCCGTTCTCGTCCGCCATCGAAGCAGCAACAGACGGCATGGCGCATGCTCTCGACGCCGAAACAGGTACAGCCAACCAACTACCCACCATTGCACTCATATGTGACTTCGCACGACCAACACCCACACATCCTCTCTTAAATAGATGCAGCAAGAAACCTACCCTCTTGAGCTTTCAAGAAGTACAAACCCTATTTCACGAAATGGGTCACGCTCTCCATTCAATTCTCGGTCGTACCTCGTTGCAAAATGTATCAGGCACCCGCTGCGCAACTGATTTTGCAGAACTTCCATCTGTTTTGATGGAGTCATTTGCTTTTACGCCAAAAGTTCTCGACCTTTGGGCTCGCCACTGGGAAGCAGGCGATGAAGAAAATGAGGGCGTCTTTGCAGGTCGCGAGAAGTTGCCGCATACGCTGCTGAAGGAGAGGCTGAATATCGACAAGTCCATGGCTGGCGCGGAGACGGAAGCACAGATCGTTCTTGCTATGCTTGATCAAGCCTATCATTCCCGTCCCGGCGGCGAAGGCAATGTCAATTCTACCAAGATTTATCATGATGTTTATCAACGTTACTCGTCTATACCTGAGCCACCTGGCACCGCATGGCAGGGGTTTTTCGGTCATCTTTATGGTTATGGCGCCACGTATTATGCATACTTGTTTGATCGAGCTATTGCTGCCAAAGTTTGGAGGGATGTGTTTCAGGAAGGCGCCAAAGCTATTGATAGAGAAATGGGGGAGCGTTACAAAGAAGAGGTTCTTAGATGGGGTGGCGGGAGAGAAGGCTGGAAATGTGTTGCTGGCGTGCTGCGTCAACCTGAATTAGCTGACGGAGGCGAGGAGGCAATGAAAGAGGTCGGTCGATGGGGTGTACGTAATCTTTGAGATGGTAGAGTTCGAAGGGCAAGATTCACATGGATGTATTGATCAGCTAGTTGAGACTCACTAAACTGCAAATAATGGCACCCTGTTTTTCTCGCAGTCATTCTGCCGACAATTCTCAGCATGCTGAACTGGCCTGCCTAGGCTCCGAGAACGACTTTTTCGGAGATATGCGCTTCCGGAATTGGTTGATTTGCATAATTGACTTCCGTCGAGAGCTTGGTTAACAGAGGACTGGGAACAGTCAACTATCATCGCCACACTTATTGCAATTTCGCATCAAAACTATGCTTTTCATATCGATAGTTCGATGTGGAGGGAGAGGTGGACCATTTTCCTCTGGGAGGAGCTGAATGATGTTGCATGTGAGAGGCGCCCTCGTTGTCATTTTCCGACTTGCGTTCTTTCCTGCTTCAGAGTCTACCTTCATCCTCATCCTCTCTCGTTGTTACACCCATCACTGCGGCCATAGACGTCACGATGAAGTTCTTGACGATTCTCACTTCCTCCCTCCACTCCCTAATCGGCGCCGCACTTATCCGTGCCGATACTCCACGCGAAGACTAAGCCCTCGGTGCCTGTCCAATCGTCTAGAACAGTCTCACCGTTTGCTGGAACAATTCTGTCGATCGTGGTGTCCGCAATTTGAGACTCGCTACTTAAGAATAAGATGACAATACCAACGCCAATTGCACACCAGAATCACACCTCAACCAAGACATGGATAAATGCAGCACTCTTCATTTTCGGACGCTTGTGGCGTTGCTAGACCGATTTTCATCACTTCTAAGCTTCCAAGACTGCAAGGCGTGAATTGAAACTTCGTTCAAGACTCGGAAACAAGCGATCGCTTCTTATTCCTGCCGGTAACGGTAAATTTCATGAGGTTTATGTTTGGAACGAGGCCAGGAATATTTGAGAAATTGTTGAAGACAATGACTTATGAGGTGCTGGAAGGGACTGCCTCAGTAGTTCGTTAGTCCACAGGGAGACGAAGCTATTTGGCTGGCCAGCTTGCTCAGATGATGTTGAAAGAAGCTTGGTGCATGGTTCTTCAAGGACTCGTGAGCATCGATTCATGTAAGGAGAGCTTCCTGAAATGCTGGGGCGAACATTCTAATAATCTGCTTGTCTCTTCATCATTAACTATTATTTCAGCATTATGGATCTCTGCATGTCGCGTCGATTGGAGTGCTGCCGCGACATGAAAGAAGAACTCGAGGTATTGCGCATGGACGTTGAGGCTGAGGTACTAGTGATGAATAGTCCTGTGGTGAAGGCACGCCATGTTAGCTGACCAACATATTACGAAATCCGGTTGTATATCAATACGAAATTGATCTGCTCATTCTCAGTGCAACAGAGTCATTTGATAAGCTCATCGGTATCCCGCTCTAGACGCGAGGAATGAATTCCATGAATGTTTCAGGCCATGTTGCCCGCCGGTCAAAAAATTGGATTACTGGGATCGAGTCGCCCTCACAGTGATTCAGTGGCGTATGCACTCCAGAACTTAGTCCCAGACAACTCCACGGGACTGTGGCCTCGCCCCTCTCGATTGCGCCCGCTCCTCGTTTATCTTTACGGTCTCCACTGATCTCGGCAGCCAATCAGCTAAATCGCTGCGCCCACTTTCCTGCTGCTCTAATTCTTTTACTTCCATAATTTATGGTCTTTCTTTGACGTGAGATCCCCAATTAACGAGAATAGGCTGGACACGAGGGTCTATGCACGTCGCACGCCGCCATACCGGCCCCAGACGTTACCCGCGGGAGACTAGCTTGATGAATGTTCTCAGAATCTTGACTGTGTAGCACTGGGTCTAGCCGTCTTATTCTTCGTTTCTGTTCCAGAACATGAGCGACGGGAAGGGCTTGTGGTATTGTAACAGACCTGGTTTGCCTGTCAACCTAGGCCCCATGCTTCCCAGACAATATGCGAGGGGTGCAGCACTAGATCGTGTGATTTCAGCTCGGTATCGCATTGAAGCCTGTGAGCGGGTCCAAAAGATGAGGTGCATGGTGTAATAGTACCCAATTCGGCCGGCTCTTAATCCTGGAGCGTGCCGCGTTGGACGATGAGAAGTAAGACGTGAAACGACTCAAGTGCAATGGGGTCGGCACTTGGAGAGGTTCGTCTTCGGAAACTAGAGATTTCTCTTACCTGAATCTCGTCATCTCCAAGGCGGCGAGAGAGAGCTAAATTTAGTCTATCCCCATCATCAGCAAAAACAGGCCCAGCGCTACTTCACCACGTTTTCTGAGTGGAACGGATCCAAAATATGAGTTTATCCTATGAGCCCCGCCAACACGTCTCTTGTAAAAGCTTCGCAACCCGCTTCTGCTTCTCAGACTAGAACAACCACACGATTAAGCCAACAATGTCGAAGATGAACAACATAGATTGTCGGTACACTATAGCTTCGACAACTAAGATCGAGCGTGTAGACTGGAAAGGATTGATACAAAAGCCATCGCAATGAACTCGAGTCAGCCATGTCACATTACCACAACTCCCTCTCCGCGTGGATCTCGCTGTTGAAATGAGATGTCAAACACGTATACGCCGAGTGGGGTCAGCTTCGAACAGGGGAAGGCGAGACAATTGTAAATCTTGAATTTAGATACTGCGAGGTACGGAAGGATAACATGTAAGAGAGTGATGATACCAATAACGTAGAAGATTAACAAAGTCTAGATTTAGGGAAGTCCTGAGCTTACCACGAAGTCATTCAATTGAACAGAAATCGGTGCGTTTGGCCATGGCCGACATTAGAAGAAGCTATAAGACAACGAGAATGAGAGGTCTTGGTCTCTCCAGCGTGTCGAGCTGGCATCGGCAAAACTTGGTAAGACCCAGTCGTCGGATGAACCACGGCCCCTAAATTTGGAGGATGAAGCGACCAGAAACGGGACCAGAGTCAGAATCAAGAACTCGTGTTATAGCGTACAGGCGCGTCGTTCCTTTCAAGGTCGCATGTCAATGACGATACGATCAAGCTAGTAAGGCAATCAGAATGGTATGGTCCCTGAACCGTGTATGCCTTTGTGTCTCATCCTTTCCAACGGATCTAGTCCAAATTCCTGTACAACTTTCGTAAACGGACCATGAATCTCCGCGTGGCAATAACCTCACTAGAAAGAATCAAGTTCGGTTAACATATGAATCACAAAAATTTCTGTTCTGTTTGTACTGACTCAACCTGTTCGATAGTCTTTCTCGGTCCTTTGAACCAGTAGCGGGCCCCGTAACCCCAAGGAAACACCCAGCCAACCACGCTGATGATTGTGATGATGCCAATGCAAATAGGTGCGTAATTCAAGGATGCCTAGGATGGCTATTAGTCGATGAACAAAGGACGAGAGTGGCAACACTCACGCTTGTGACGGGAAACACTTGCGGCAACAGGAGCACAACAAAGAGAAACATAATATAAAGGCATGAGATTAGTCCAAGAATTTGGCTCCATCGTCCCAGATTCCAGGCCGAGGGCGTGAAGCTTCTTCTACCAACGGTGTGTCGGGCGACTATCGGTATCAGGTATGACACGTTTGTTGCAATAGTAGCCGTGGCCGTGATGGCCGTGAAGGCGACTGAAGATCCGATGACAGCGGTCGTGATTGTGACGCTCATGCCGAGAACCAGAAGGGCGGCATGAACGGGGATCTTATTTCGATTCAAGCGACGAAAGTATCTCGAATAGGGAAGAACGCCATCGCGCGAAATTGCAAAAGTGATCCGTTGAGCAGACATAAAGCAACTCGCCGTCGCGCACGTGGAATCCACCCAAAGAAGACTCAGGATGGCAATGGCGCCTCGTTCGCCCAGAAGTTGGACAAGATATTCAGCCCAATTATTAGAGTACTTGGCTGAGATGATACTGTCGAAGTCTTGAATGCAAAAGAGAATGATCATCAAGGTTGGAATGGAGAGAATCCAGGCAGAGACAGTTGATGTCCACATGCCTCGTGCTACAACGGTAGAGGCATCGTGTGTTTCTTCAGCAAGATGAGCCGAAGCATCGTAACTAGCCGTGGTCAGTATATTCCGCAACAGACCGAGTAAAGGCTGAAGATCACATACCCATAGAATACCCAGGCTCCAAAGAGGACGCCAACAATCCAACAGTAAGTATCCGAGCCTTGTTTCTCTGTACCAAGATTGATGCCATTATAGAAATGGTTGAAAGCACCAGATCTGGATTGGAAGTGGCCGGATGTCGATGCCGCAATGGGGAACCAGAGCCAGTAAAGCGCGAATAACGAGAAGAATATGAATATGGCAAACCGAAAGTAAAGCTTGAGGACCCTCTCCGAGACTATGTTGGGAGACATTGCAAACAGCATGCCAACACTGGTAAGAATCCAAGCAAACCAGCCTTTGGATAAGATACTGGCATTAGGATATTGGATCTCCAGTGCTGAGAGGAGGAAATTGGTTGAGCCCTGTTGAACGCCTGGGACCACACACATCCAGCCCATCCAGTTCCACCAAGCTGTCATCCAAGAGAGGAAAGGACCGTATTGATCGCCTCCAAGACGGTAGGCCCAGAAGTAGATACCTCCAGCAGTCGGTAGAGCAGCTGCGATTTCGGCCATTGAGAGCGATACGATACAGGACAGTCCACCGATCATTACCCAATTGGCGAAGGCGACCTGAGGACCGCCAGTATACATGATGAAGCCAAACAGCACTGGAATACCGGATATGAAGTTCATAGACTGCTGCGTGTGAGTGGACTTAGCGACGAGGAGTTGTAGTGACGTACAGTAAAAGTGGCGGCCCAATTTTCAAAGATACCAAGAGTTCTGAAGAACTCCTGCTTGTAGCCCAAGCTCGCCAGGTGGGCTTCATCGGCGTTGATGATATCTCCCGGTTCGGGATCAGGTGTATCCTGACTTGAGACGTCTCCATAAGGCATATTCTGGGACTCAATGGGCATTGCCAAATTGTTGTTGTGGTGATGGTTAATTGGTGGAGGCAGTTGTTGGTCACCGAATGTGTGATGATGATAGGCGACGCGATGTGGCACGCGACTCCAATTACTTCACTTACCTAACTAAGCGGTGAGGCGAGCGACTGTATTGTAACATGTCGGACTCTCTCGTTTTCATGGTGTCCTCCAGCTTGAGTAGCTCCAAAGCATAAACATACCCACCGGGTTCGCGTTGCCTTCCTGACGGTCTCCTGATAATTCAAGGGGCGACAGCGAAATTAATCCTCATCACAAGGCCACTGGGTCGTCCAATTGTCCATTCGTCCTTGTCGCGATGCCGTGTGCAGACGAACAACGTGCGAACGACGAATAGCAAGCACATGACAGACATGGCGAGCATGGACCGGACGATTCTCAGAAGTAGATTCGCATGCATGAGTCACAGCATCGGAGTATCGCTGCTAGCAGCACCACGCGTGGTTGATCCAAGTCGTGTCACAGGCAAGTCTGATGGAGGTTGAAAGTGAAGAGCGGAAGCGGAGACGCATTGTCGAGGATGGACATGCAAGTGGAATCGGAGTCCGTAGTCTGTGCTCCCATAGTCCTGACAAATGCGCTGATCTAGCCCTGGCCCTCTCTGAATATATTCCGAGGATAATGATACCTTCCAGGGTTTTCCTCTTGTCCCACATTCCACAGTCTGAGTGATATTTCCTCGACCAAACTGAATGAACATCAAGGTCCATTCAGCCATGAAGTTGATCGATAGTCTCACGGGCAGCAGCAGCCAGCAGAACAAGATACCACCGAAATGCCGAGCTGAACGAAGCTGACGAAACTGTTGCCGAGGTCATGACCACCTATCTTCCCACCGCGTCTCTTCTCCGTCGCCTTAGTGATGCGCATCCAGGAGAACGACTTCAAATCGGCGCTGCCTTCGATGGCGGCAGTACTGGTGACAGTGATCGAACGAGCAGTTGCCACAGTTCTTGAGGATGTACTCGACACAGATTTGAGCTGACACTGAGAATGAGGGCCAAGAAAGACGTCGCGGCCGAGGTTGCGGTGCTTTCCCGAGCATGGTTTCGAATCCCGTCTAATCATTAGGTACTTGAAGGAACGCTTGTTCTTGACAATTGACACAAAGTATGATGAGAAGAGTTCCGTTGAAGACTCCCAGAAATACTGATTCTGCAAGACTGTGCCTTTGACAAGACTGTCTACAGCACGACCAAGGAACGTTCAACTGCAGCGACCCGCGTGATCGGCTGTTCCTAGATGGATTCTGGTTTCCCGCCATACCTTCTAGCTGCCTGTCCCCTTCCACCTACGCAATCGGCTCACAGTGGCTCTATCGAGTCAGCATTCATCCCTCACAGCCACGCCGCACAATGACAGACATTCTTCATCTAGTGATTCCTGCGGTGTGGAAACCTCGAGGCTGATTCAAATATGAGCAGAATGGAGTCGGCCGCAACTTGAATCTAAGCATGACACTCATCATTACAAAGCAGAGTGAAGATATGCAAAGGAGGACAGCTGTTATCGCCACCACACAAATTCCCAACTATAAGTATCCAACAATACCTTCAAGATATTCTTTCATGAAATTGATCTCAACACTAGCATGCGTCTCGCCTTCCTTTACCGTCAGCACTACATCCTTCCCCGTCATTCTGTGCTTCATTTGCACCGAGTGGTTGAACGGCACACTGCTGTCATCAGTGCCGCACCAAATCTGTAAAGGTAAATCTTTTCGAATGTCCTCCAAGTCGAAGCCCCATCGAGTGCATGAGATGGTACCATCATGAACCGCGTGGCGGACACCTTGGGCAAATGCGGCTTTGGCAGTGACGATTTGGAGTCTCAGAAACTTCTCGTTGAGAAAGATAGGAATATCTTTCGCATGTTTCGTATGCTGTTTGCACACTCTCGTCAAAAGAGCAAGGCGATCTTCATCCGAAAGGTCAAGACGACCGGTTGGTTGTTGTTCAAACCACCATGTCGTCAGCCCGGGGAAGTATGGATAGCCTATTGCTAGTCCCGAGCGTTGGAGCAATGGGACGCCAGCATAGCCGATATCTGGTGGGCCTAATGCAGACACGAGGCACGCGCACTTCAGTTTTTCTTTCGGAAAGTAGGCGGCACATGCAAGGACGGCTGGTCCACCGCCTGATAATCCCTGCTCGAGAGTCAGAATCATCACACCCGCAGGTGATCAGTCATCAATCCTAAGGATAAGTGGAAAACACGAACCAGAACTCCAAAACTCTGAACTCCAAGACTTCCTGCTAAAGATTCAATATCCCGTGGAAATCTTCTCAACGTCCATCCAGGACATGGATCACTAAGTCCGCATCCAGGTCTCTCCACAGCAATCATTCTCGCGCCCATTGCTTTCGCTACATCATCGAAAATTGCAGCTTCCAAGCGTGAGCCAGGAAGACCGTGCATGTAAAATATGGACTTTCCAGTGAGTAGGCCATATTGTGCGTAGCCTAATTGCCGACCGTCCGGGAGAGTATGGGTTGCTGAGCTATCGGTGTCATATCGGTAGGCTGTTGTTTGGATTGGGATAGAGGTTAGCGAAACAGGAGACGGGAACAAGATATTCTTGAAGAACGCGAAGATGGCTGTCATGATGACGATAGTGCTCACTGATGCTTGGACGGGTAGTCGTGGCAGAGGAGCAATATTTAAGGAAGGACCTGGAAAAACAAGGTGCTGACAAAGATCGACACACCTGGCTGGTGTCTGCAGGCGCAAGTATAGTGAGTCATAGACGCAGTCAGCTTATGTTAGGTCTCATAAGCACGATCGCATCAAACTTCTATACGTTTACAAAATTGCGCTGGGTCGCGTATAGATCTGTTATCATTCAGTCATGAATTGTATAGAAGTTATAACTTAACTAGTTCATTGTTACGGATCTATAAAGGTACGTAGACAATAACTTAATATAATATTATATAGAGTACTAAGTTGCGGGGTCGCGGCTTCTTAGAGATATTATAGTAGATACGCGGTATTACGTTACGTTAGAAGTCGGAACCGTAATTTAACCTCCCTTTAGATATTGTCTTACTTCTATAACGATATAATAAAAAGAAATACGCCTTATACTTACTATTATTTCTTATAAAAGAAAAATAAGTAACTAGGACGAGGGTTCCTAAGAGGTTAGGTTAGGTTAGGTTTAAGAGATACCTCCTAGCCTTTAGCGGGAGGAAGGGAGGCGGGGGGGAGAGAGGGGGAGAGAGGGAAGGAGTTAGAGTTTAGAGTCTAGGAAGAGCTTAAGCTCCCCCCCCCTTCTACTTAGAGAGAAATTAGGTTTTTAAGTTATATATTTTGATTTTTAAGCTCGGTATTTTAATATCTAAATAGCTAGAATTTTATAGAAATACCTTTTATATAAGTCTATAAGGTTACTTATTACATTATATCTATAGATCGTTTATAATTAATAAAACTACCTAGGTATATAAAAGAGTTATATTTTCTTATAGAAACTCTCTCTTATTAATTAGGGCGGGTTCTATTGGAGATAAGATTAGAGTAGAGGCTCTAGAAGAGCGTCTTTTCTAATCTAAGTAGATATACTCTCTAACGTCTTAGAGACTCTAAATAGGACTAAAGAAAGATAAGCTAGCTCTAAAAAGTTTATTTAGAATAGAAGGTTTAGTTAAGATAGAAAAATATATTAGATTACTTAATAGAGAGTAATTATAAACGGTTCTTATACTAATATAAACTACTACTACTTAATAAAGATAATAGAGTTAAAATAGCTCTATATTATAGTATACGTCTATTATTAAATATAGCCTTTTTATATCTAGATATTCTAGAACCAATTTGAAATAAAGATTAATAGAGAGTATATTCGTTCTTATAAAAGGTTAGAAAGGCTATAGAGGGTACTTATTTTCGATTTATATAATAGTTCTAGAAGTATACCTATTCTTAAATTACTAGTTAGTCTACTAGAAGCTACTACTTAGTTCTCTAGTAGCTTCTATTCTTAAATAGATCTATTACTTATTAGGTATTATATAGGGTCCCCAAGGGGTCGGGGGATCCCCCGACCCCTCGGGGGTAGAGAGGGTCGGGGGGAGTATTCGGGTCGGGTCTAGGGGTCCCTAGGACCCCCCGCCCTAACCCTAAACCCGCTAGAACCCGACCCGATTAATTAGGGCGGGTTCTTGGCTAAAAAACGTAACTTTTTCGTATAATTCTATTAATTACGGACGACCTATAGGTATTTTATATTATATAACCTTATAGACTTATAGGATAGGTATTTCTCTATAATTCTAGCTATTTAGATCTTAATAATACCTAGGTTAAGTATTAAAATATATGACTTAAAAAACCCGACTTCCCCCTAATTAGCGGGTTAGAGGTAAAAGCTCCCCCTAACCTAAAAACCCGCCCCCTCCCTATTTCTACTCCCCCCGCGGCGGGTCGGGGGGGTACCCCCAAAACCCGACCCGACCCGACCCCTTAGGGACCCTAGTATTATAAGTAAAAATTATCTAGTAAACTTTTTATTATATATATCTATAAAGTTTTAAGTCTTTCACTAGTAGAGCGTATTATATCTATACTTTTTTATTAGATACTATATATTCTTTCTTCTCTTTTATTATCTAAGAACTTTATTCTATAAATTCTACTATCTTAAAGTTAGAATTCGTACTACTTTCTACTTTAGTTTCTTACTACCGTTTTAAAGTACTTTAATAGAAAGAGAAAGGCTAAAAAACTTAGAATTTCTAAAGAATTAAGGAATCCTCTAATAGATTAAAGTAAAAAGAGAGTAAGAGGGACTTAGAGTAGGAGAAGCCTCTTCTAAAGAACTTTCTCTAACCTACCTCTAATAGGACCCGCTCTAACTAATTAGAGAGAGAGCTTAGCTAAAAAAGATAAGTTTATTTATAGTTTTATTAATTACGAACGGTCTATAGATATATTATAATAAATAACCTTATAGACTTATAGAGTTTATATTTAGCTATAACTAGGGTTCCTAACGGGTTAGGTTGGGTCGGGTTTTAGGGGTTAGAATCCAATCCTTTAGCGGTTTAGGTTCTACTAGGCCGGGCCGGGTTCCGGGTCGGTTTCTAGAATATTTTAAGACCCGACCCGCCTCCGACCCGATTAGGTCTATACGTAATATAATAGGCTATATAGGGTTATAATTTTATATATATTTAATACCTAATAGATAGAGAAATATATATAGAATAGAATAGGATTTAAATAAAATAGAAAACCCTTATAGATTTAATAATATATAGATTATTATCTCTCTCTACCTGATTTACGCTAAGAACCCAACCCGTTTAAGGCGGGTTAGTTACTTAGCCGGGCCGGATCGAGTTGGGTTTAGAGTAGAAGGTCTAACCCGACTCTATAATTCGACCTAACTAGAGTCCCTAAGGGGTTGGGGGATCCCCCGACCCCTCGGGGGCAGGGGGGGTCGGGGGGGGTATTCGGGTCGAGTATAGGGGTCTCTAGGACCCCTCGCCCCGACCCTCCCCCCGATAGAACCCGCCCCGATTAATAGGGTCGGGTTCTTAGCTAAAAAACGTGACTTTTTCGTACGGTTTTATTAATTACGGACGACCTATAGGTATTTTATATTATATAACCTTATAGACTTATAGAAAAGGTATTTCTCTATAATTCTAGCTATTTAGATCTTAATAATACCTAGGTTAAGTATTAAAATATGTGACTTAAAAAACCCGACTTCCCCCCAATTGGCGGGTCGGGGGTAAAAGCTCCCCCCGACCCGAAAACCCGCCCCCCCCTATTTCTACCCCCCCCGCGGCGGGTCGGGGGGGTACCCCTAAAACCCGACCCGACCTAACCTCTTAGGGACCCTAGACCTAACCTAACCCTTAACCCGACCTAACCTAGGGGGACCCGATCCGTTAGGAACCCTAGCTATAACTCTAAATATTAAGAACTTAATAATATATATCTTATTAGATAGCTACTTTAGAACAATACTATATCTATATAGTATATATAAAGTATAAAACTTGTTTTTTCTCTTATACTAAGTTTAATTGTATAAAAATTAAATCAATCTTTTAAGAACTCTTATAGAGTATTAATATAATATTCAAACTTCTATATAGTACTATTCTATATATAGATATTATAATTAGAAGTATAGATAGAATAGAAAGAGAAATATACTAGTATAAAATTATATTTTATTCTATACCTATATAACTAAGTCCTTCTATCTACTTTTACTAAATAACTACCTAAGTTTAACTAGCCCAATCTCTGTAAATAACCAAGTTCTACTAATCTAATTTCTCTAAATATATAAGTTCTATTAAACTAACCTCTCTGTATAACTAAGTCCTATAGTAGTAATACCGCTATAGAATATAACGTTAAGACGTTAAATAATATTATAGACTTAAATAGCTACTAGCTCCTACTAAATCTAGTTCTTCTAGTTATTTAGCTATTATTATACGTAGTATAAACTTATAATAGATACTTTCCTACTTTTATTACTTTTATAACTATTACTACTATTACTACTATTACTACTATTACTACTATTACTACTATTACTACTATTACTACTATTACTACTATTACTACTATTACTACTATTACTACTATTACTACTATTACTACTATTACTACTATTACTACTATTACTACTATTACTACTATTACTACTATTACTACTATTACTACTATTACTACTATTACTACTATTACTACTATTACTACTATTACTACTATTACTACTATTACTACTATTACTACTATTACTACTATTACTACTATTACTACTATTACTACTATTACTACTATTACTACTATTACTACTATTACTACTATTACTACTATTACTACTATTACTACTATTACTACTATTAATACCTTATTAGGTGTGTCAGGATTATATATACTATAGTAGTAGAGTTTTATTACGGAAACTTAATTTTAACTAGATTATTAATATTATAATATTAAAAAAAAGATCGTATCGAGAATTGGATATACATTAAGAAGAAATTTAATAAAGATACTATATTATTTAAAGGTACGATTCTATTACGCTATTAGTACGGTGTAGATATAGTATTAAGAACTATATTAAGGAAATTAAGTTATATTAAGCCTATATCGACCTATATTAGGCCTATACTAGGCCCGTATCCGGCCTACCTCGCGCTTTTCTTACCCGGATATTATTATTATATATTAATCTAGAGAGTAAATAGTAAAGGGGTAATATATTTATTAAGTACTATAAGTTCTAACTACTCTATAAAGGAATCGAATACGACGAGATACTAACTATAAGAGATTACGATAGCGAAACTAGACGTAATAGTAATACTAGATATAATAGTAATACTAGAGACTAGATACTAGATATAATAGAGATACTAGAGACGGTACCTAAACGCGAGGACTAGTAGGCTTCTAACTATAAATTAAGCGTTAATTAATAGTGAAAATATTCTTTAACGTAAAAAACCTTAGATATAAATAAATTAGTAAGATACTCGAAATATTTTCTAAGATATAACGTGAAAACCTTTTACGTAAAAGAATATTTTTATATAAAAACAAAGTTTTCACGTGAATTGAAAGTTTTTATAGTAGAATAAGATTTTTGCGGTATACTAGATATCTATAGTTCCTTAAAAAATAGAATCCTAGTTTCTTAGGCTTATTTAATAGAGGAAGACTTAGAGATTAGAATAGAATAAAAATTTAAGTATTATCTACTATATAGCGTGCGTAGTAGGGGGATTTATAGTTAACTAGATATAAAACCGCGCCTAGGTCATAATTATAACTAAACTATAACTAAACTATAACCGTAACTATAACCCGCGGTCGCGTCGTAAATTAACAAGATTGTATCGTATTATATTAGAAGGAATATAATCTTATAAATTAACGATGTAACCGCGATTAGGGTCCCTAAGGGGTCGGGTCGGGTCGAGTTTTAGAGGTACCCCCCGACCCGCCGCGGGGGGAGAGGGGGGGTAGAAATAGGGGGGGGGGGCGGGTTTTAGGTCGGGGGGAGCTTTTACCCCCAACCCGCTAATTAGGGGGAAGTTAGGTTTTTTAAGTTATATATTTTAATACTTAACGTAGGTATTATTAAGATCTAAATAGTTAGAATTATAGAGAATTACCTATTCTATAAGTCTATAAGGTTATATAATATAAAATACCTATAGGTCGTTAGTAATTAATAAAACCGTATAAAAAAGTTACGTTTTTAAGCTAAGAACCCGCCCCAATTAATTAGGTTAGGTTCTAGTAGGTTTAGGGTTAGGGCGGGGGGTTCTAGGGATCTCTAGACCTAACCTAAATACTCCCCCTCCTACCCCCTCTACCTCTAAGGGGTTAGGGGATCCCCTAACCTCTTAGGGACCCTAACTATAATACCTACTATACGATACTAGTCTACTATACCTACTATAAGGTACTAGTCTACGATATCTACTATACGATACTAGTCTATAATACTTAGTCTTCTATACCTTTACTACCTACTATACGATACTAGTCTATAATACCTACTATACGATACTAGTCTACGATACTTAGCCTATAATACTTAGTCTATAATACTACTCTACGATACCTACTATACGATACTAGTCTATAATATCTATAATATAATACTAGTCTACAATACTTAGTCTACGATTATAATACCTAGATTACGATACCTAGATTACAATACCTTAATTACGATACCTTAATTACGATACCTAGATTGCGATACCTAGATTACGATATCTAGGTTACGATATCTAGATTACGATATCTTTACTACTATATCTTTATATAACGTCTAGATTACGGCGTTACCCCTATCTCTAATATAATACCTAGATTACAATATCTTTATATAATATCTTTACTACTATATCTTTACTACTATATCTTTACTACTATATCTTTACTACTATATCTTTACTACTATATCTTTACTACTAAATCTTTACTACTATATCTTTACTACTATACCCTAAACGAGATATTTAAATAAGATATTTAGATAAGATATCTGAATAAGATATCTAAAATACGATACCTAGAATATAATACCTAGAATATAATACCTAGAATACGATAATTAAATTACGATACCTAGGTAGGTAGAATACGATATCTTTAATAATACCTATATTACGATATTCTTAACGATAGCTAGATTACGATACCTAGAATAAGATATATTTAATAATATATAGATTGTAATACCTAGAATACGATATTTTTAACGATAGCTAGATTACGATATCTTTATACGATACCTAGAATTTATTACCTATAAATTTTAGCCGGAGTACGGTTACGTACGGTAGGAATTTACGGCTTTAAAACTAGACCGGTAAACTATATTAGTAAACTATATTAGTAAACTATATTAGTAAACTATATTAGTAAACTATATTAGTAAACTATATTAGTAAACTATATTAGTAAACTATATTAGTAAACTATATTAGTAAACTATATTAGTAAACTATATTAGTAAACTATATTAGTAAACTATATTAGTAAACTATATTAGTAAACTATATTAGTAAACTATATTAGTAAACTATATTAGTAAACTATATTAGTAAACTATATTAGTAAACTATATTAGTAAACTATATTAGTAAACTATATTAGTAAACTATATTAGTAAACTATATTAGTAAACTATATTAGTAAACTATATTAGTAAACTATATTAGTAAACTATATTAGTAAACTATATTAGTAAACTATATTAGTAAACTATATTAGTAAACTATATTAGTAAACTATATTAGTAAACTATATTAGTAAAGTATAGTACTAAGCCTAAGTAATATAATCTTTAAGTCTCTATATACCTAGATAAAGTAAAATATAAATATACTATTTTTAAAGACTCTTACTCTCTCCTATTAATAAGTATTTAATTTAAGCTTCCTAGTAATCGACGCCTTCTATAAGGCGTACCGACGGACCGTAATATTCCCGTTCGCTTCTATAAGATACCTACTAATCTACGTCCTCCTAATTATCCGATTAGCTTAATTCTATTACTATACTAATATACTAGGGTACGCGGATTCTAAGACTCTAAATCTAATAACTACCTACTATATTATAAAAACTTATAACCGTATTACTATTAGGACCTCCCCTCTTAGATCCCGTAACGATTTCGAGTTAGATACTAGTTATTAGGATCTACTCTTAGCGTTAGTCTCTATAAATATTAGTACTAGCCCTTATAAATATCTAATACCTAGAACTAAACCTTTATATAACCTATCCGCTACGTATCCTCTCCTAACCTCCGTCTATCGTTATAACTACTACTACTATAACTACTATAACTACTATCCTTCTCTTCTATCTCGTATTATTTATTATAACTACTATAATAATCTCTCTACCTATAAAAATATATCTATCTCCTTACCTACCTCTAGCGTACGGTATCTCTAAGTCAGCCTCTTAACGTCGATAGACTTTATATTTCTACGCTCCGTATACTATCCTTACTCTTCCTCGATAACTAGTATATTATATATTAATCTACTAAGGATAGCCGGTAATCCGATAAGATAGTATAGAGTATTAGAATCTAGGGTTACGTAATAGTAGCTATCTCCGAGGACTTTATTAGTTATACTATCCTAGTTAAGATCGATAGGGCGGTATTTAACGAAAACCCGGCGTTTAGATAGGCCTATAAACTTATATACTAGAACCTAGTCGATATGGTAGATCTAGTAATTTATATTAATAAAGTCGTCTATCTTAAAGATATATCGTTAGTCGGTTTTACTACTAGTATTAGTATACTAGTAGAGGATAGAGGAAGTATAATAGATAGAGGAATTATAATAGATAGAGAATATATAATAGGTAGATATATTGGGAAGGTACCGGTATATACGAGTATATATAGTAAGGTATAGTAACAAACGCCTCGTTAGAGATAATAGAGGTTATTATAATAAAAGAGATATTAATAAGGTATAGAAATAAGGTATAGTAATTAAGCGTAGTAATTATAGTATCGTAATTATAGGCTCGCACTAAAAGAGATAGTTATAAGGTATAGTAATTAGGTAATAGTATTAAAGGATATAATAGTATCGAGGGAGGTAATAGTATCGAGAGAGGTAATAGTATCGAGGCTATAGTAATAAGGCGTATCGATTAGGAATAGTAATAAAAGAAATAGCTATAAGGAGACGGCTATAAGGATTTCGTAACGAAATATACGGCGACGAAAGATACGGTAATTAGAGTATTATAATTAGTAACGAAAGAGATAGTAACCCGGGCGTCGTAATAAGGGTAATATAATAAGAGTATTATAATAGAAGACTATATAATAAAAGAGACGGTAATAAAAGATACGGTAAGAAAAGAGACGGTAATAAAAGATACGTTAATAAAAGATATAGTAACTAGGGTATCGTAACCGGCGATAAGAGAGACGGCGACGAAAGAGACGGTAACGAAAGAGACGGTAACTAAGGTATCGTAATAAGGGTATCGTAATAAGGGTACTATAATTAGTAATAAAAGAGGTAGAAAGATATAGTAATAAGAAATAAGGTTATAGTAAAGGTAATAGTAAAGGTAAAGGTATAGTAATAAGAGTATAGTAATAAAGATAATAGTTTTATAATAAGAGAGATAGTACTTACGGATCTATAAAGGAAACCTTCTTATACTACTATATACTATCTATTAGTATCGCGATATTAGGTATCTTATAGTCCTTTCTATACGCGATAGAGAGCGCTTTCTTAAAGTCCTAGGTTATCTACGTAGAGCGGATAGGTAAAGATATAGTCTCTACTACGTATATTAGTTTAATCTAGCCGGAGACTTGAGGTAATATATATCGCTTATTAGAGAGAATCTTTTCCTTATCTTTATTATCGTTATCTAGCTTAGTCTACTCTAACTTAGGTAGGATAGTAGAGAAGAGACTAGGATATAGCTTAAAAAGGCTCTTAATAAGGTCTATTAACTTAGGTTTATCCTACCTAAATAAATTTAGTAGTATAAACCTTAAGGTCTAACGTAGGTTCTCTTAGCTAAGAAGCTTCTTTTCGACGTTCCGGTAATTAGTATTATATACTACGAGTTTAAACTACCTAGCGAAGTTAGCTATAATAGATACTAGGTAATAGATACATTAATAGATACTATAATAGATACTACGATAGATACTACGATAGATACTACGATAGATGTATCGATAGATACTACGATAGATATATTAATAGATACTATAATAGATACTACGAGATAGATATATCGATAGATACTAGGAGATAGATACTTTAATAAATACTAGGAGATAGATACTTCGATAAATACTAGGAGATAGATACTTTAATAGAAACTAGGAGATAAATACTTCGATAGATACTACAATAGATACTAGGTATTAGGAGAATATACTAGAAGAAGATACTTAGTAAGATACTAGGACTTACTTATATTTATCTTTACTAATTAGGATATTATAGTTTATAGTTAGCGCGTATTTCTTTACTATCTCCATATAATATAAATTAGTATATATATTTAGGCGCCTTATCTCCTTAAGATAGAGGAAGGCCTTCTTTACTAACGACTTTAGAGTAGTATCTTTATCTAGGATAGGCTAGAAATTATTACTAACGCCTTCTTAATTAACGTCTTTATAACTATTAATATCGTTAGCTACTATAAATTCGTCGTTACTATTATTAATAAGGTTTAAGATCTAGTATATAGTAGCTTAAGATATACGAGAGATACTTCGACGGCGGCGTAGATCTATATTAGTAGTATCGGTAGCGTTCTATAGAAGACGCTATAACTTACGACGATAAGTAAGAACTAGGGATACTATATTCTTACGATCTCCCGCTAATATCTTTTCTCCTATTAGAATATAGTTACTCGTTCTAGCCGTAGTAAAGTAACTAATAATTCTATCCTTAACGCGCTCGAAACGAAGTATATCCTTCTCCTCTACTATCTTATTAGTATCCTCCTTAATTACCTGTTTTAAGGCCCGTACTATATATAGCTGAATATACTCCTCCCGTAGCTATAATCGTAAGAGTACGGGGATAATAATAGACTATCTAGTATAGTTAGAGAGGCTATAGCTTTTGAAATAGTAAAGAGGGCCCTAAACTCTAGGCTAGGTTAGTAGGAATATAATTATATATAGAACTACGGTATAGTCCTTACGGTACTTTAGTAAGATAATAGTATTACGAAGAAGATTATATATATTACGAGATAGGCCCTAGTATTCCGAGTAGGCTAGGTCTCTAGGACGTAATATAATAATGTCGAGGGCTAGTAAGATATTAACGAGGTATAGGTACTTAGTATCTAGGCTATATATACGTACGTATTTATCTATTAGTCGCTTAGACCTAGCGGCTATTTCCTAGCGTATCTATATTATCTAAAAATAGTACCTACTATTAGTTATAGTATCGTAGTCTAAGTTACCTCGCTCGTCTTTAGAGATAAAGTATATATAATAGCCGAGAGAAGTACGCTAGGTCTTTATACCTACGTTCTTTTACTATTAAGATATATTACCAATATATACTAGTATATTAACGTAGAGTAGGATCTCTTAGCTAGTTACTCTATTACGGATAACGATCCTACGATCGAGAGTAGAGAGACGGGCCCTAATAGTATCTACTACGTTAGTAAAGTTACTACTATAAGAACTAAGAGTAAATAGAGATATATTAGTATAGCGAGTACGCTCTTAGAATAATATACCTACTAGGATAAAGTACTAGCCTATAATTAATTAGTATATATTACGGTAGAGACCGAAACCGTCGAGGAAAGTAAGTAATAATAAGGTAATTATCTTACGGCTACTAGACTATACGGCGTCGAATAACTCTAGATACTAACGGCTAAATACTACGATCTCTAGTTTACTACGGATAGGCTTCTACTAGTAGAGAGGTAATAGACTAGGAGTCGATCCTATAAAATAAACCTGTTAAATAAGGAGTTGGTTATAGCGTAGTTAAGGACTATCGATATTCTTAACTATATCGTTACCGAAGATATAATCTAGTACGATATAGGTCCTACGCTTACTAATATTCTACTCGGAGATAAAGTAAACCTTATTCTATAAGAGTAAACCCTTATTAGAAGAAAGTAGTAGATCTATCTTATCGGGAAGTAGAATCTCGTTATTAGTAAGAGTATATAGCTTAAATACCTACTAGACCTCGATAATAATAAGCCGAATACGGGATTTATATTCTACCTTCTACTTACTACGATAGTCTTAACCGATACCTAGTACTTAGCTAAGATACGGATACTAATTAGTAGCTAGGTACTTAGTACAGCTATTAATATTATAACGGAAGTCTATAAAATCCGACGGGAAGATAGGGCTTCCTAAGCTAGTACCTAAGCTAGTACCTAGTAGGTAATAAGTAAACTTGCCTAACGTAGTTCTAATAGACGAGTTCTAGGTACGGGAATAATATAGCTCGGTAGGATTATTATAATACTTAGTAAGGCCTAAATATATCTTCTCGAAGATATCCAAGTAGATAATTATACTAAAAAGCTAGATAGGATCGAAAAAGTAAAGATCTTTAGTAGTAGTTACTACTTCTTTCTAGGCTTTCCTCTTTTCTTTTTAGCTATAGTCTCTCGACAATTTCTTGGACTTAAGTTTAATTACCTACTTATAGAGAGGAATTAGTAGTATCTAGGATATTATATAGCGCTTTAGGGTTAAGAGAGACTATAGTAAATAGCTAACCTCCTTCTAGATCTCGTTAGAAAGTTATAAAACCTTAAGTAGACTAGTATACTAAGCGCGAGAGATATAGGCTTCCTAATACTATAGTCTAAAGACTAACTTAAATTAAGAAGGGATTCTAGTAGTAGTATATTTATATAGTATAGCTTTAGAAGTATTGCCTTTAAGATTATCTATATTAACGTCGGCGTCGATAGAAGAATCTATCTCTTTATATTCGTTAGTATCTATATCGACGTCCCTATCGCTATTAGCTTCTCTAACCTTATCTTCTCTATTATTATTATTATTATTATTATTATTATTATTATTATTATTATTATTATTATTATTATTATTATTATTATTATTATTATTATTATTATTATTATTATTATTATTATTATTATTATTATTATTATTATTATTATTATTATTATTATTATTATTATTATTATTATTATTATTATTATTATTATTATTATTATTATTATTATTATTATTATTATTATTATTATTATTATTATTATTATTATTATTATTATCGGATATTATATCGAACAACCGAGTTAGAATATACCTCGTTAGATTATTATTTATTACTAATATAATATTATTATACTATTTGGCCTATTTAAGCTCGAGAATATTTTTAAGGCCTAGGTTTCTAAGGGTATCTTTAATTATCTTCTTAAAGACCTATTTAATTACTACCTCGATAGTATCCTAAGGCGTATAATTAGTTATAAACCGAGAGGTATAGTTAGGCTTATACTCTAATTTCCTCTTTACTATTACCTAACTCGGAGTTATTATTATTATTATCGCTATCGCTAGTATCTACCTCTTTATTTTAAGTTTATATCTATATCTATATTATTATCTTCTTCTTTATCTTCTTCTTTATCTTTACTAAATCGAAGGCGCTTTACTAGCTACTCTTAGGATAAGCCTAGTTATATAGATAGGACGGCTAGCGTATAAGTAAGCCTATTATAAGAGAGAACTTAATAGTTACTACGGGTAACCTTAATACTCGGTCGCAGCGTTATAATAGTAGTTAGTTTAAGGTAGAATACTAGTATAAGGTAGGTATAGGCTTAATATCGAGTAAGGTAGGTATTAAGTAAGGTAGGTATCGAGTAAGGTAGGTATCGAGTAAGGTAGTCGTCGAGTAAGGTAGGATACTACTATAAGGTAGGATACTACTATAAGGTAGAATACTACTATAAGGTAGGATACTACTATAAGGTAGGTATAAGATTAATACTAAGTAGGTTTAAGACTAATACTTAAGTATAGTAGGCTAGTTAGAAGAGCGTAGACTTAGAATACCTTAGGCGTAAAAGACTAGATACGTAAAAGATAAATATAGTATTAAAGACGAATATAGTATTAAAGGCGGATATAGTATTAAAGGCGGATACGGCGTTAAAGGCGGATGCGGCGTCCCTAGTATTAAAGACTAGATTAAAGGTAAAAGCGGTTATAAAAGGTAAATACGGTTATTAAAGATAAATATAGTATTAAAGATTTACGTATTAATTACTACCCTAATACTTTAGTCGATACGTTAGGTACTAATACTAGTAGGTATTAAGTATAGATACCCCGTATTTAGTAACTAAGATTTACCTAATAAATAGAGATAATACTAGTTCCCTACTTTTATAGCCTTTTTACCCTATTATAGGAGATATTCTAGTCTCTTCGAGTTCGGAGGTATCTACGTAAAGTTAAATAGCTAATTAAGTCTCTATTAATATACGGGCCCTATCCTTACCCGCTATCCCGTAATTTTACTATCTTAAAGTACCTTTTACTTTGTTTATAATATAGTAAAAGCTTAATAGTAGTAACCTATACGTATATAATAGTAGTAAACGTATATAATAGCCGTAATCTATACGTATATAATAGTAAAGTATCCTAGTAAGTACGCTAGACCTAATCTAATAATACTATTATAGTCCTATAAGTAGGCTATCTTTCTTCTTCGATTTCTTTTTACTATTAACCTATTTTTAGTTTTTAAAGACTAATATCTTCTAAGACTAATATTTAAAACTATTTTTCGATACTAATATCTTTATAATCTCCTATAGTCCTCTAAGACTCTAGCTATACTAGGCAATTTCTAGGGAGGCCGTAGTAGTAGCCGTAGAGGAGGCCGTAGAGGAGGCCGTAGTAGAGGTAGTAGAGATCGTAGTAGATAAGAGACTTATAGAGCTAGTACTAGAGGTTCTCGTCGTAGTAGCGAAGTTATAGGTATACTTATATTCTACTAACTATAGCGTAAACTAATAATCTATAGGATAACTATCCTAGTTAATTAAGCCCGATACTTAGTCGACTTATAGATTATAATCCTAACCTTAGCCTTAGTCTTAGTCTTAGTCTTAGCGCCCTAGTCGTAAGGCTAGCGCGGTCTAGCTAGCTCTCTTAAAGGTTAATAAGAATAAGTAATATACCTAGCGCGTTACCTATAATAATCTAAATAATTTAACGGAGGAAGAGTTTATTCCTAATATTGAAGAGGAACTAGTAATTAAGAAGGAGAAGAAGTCTAAGAAGATAGGTTACTATTATCTTTCTCTCTCTCTCTCTTACTCTCTCTTATATATTACTAATAAGCCTTAGGCTAAGAAGGTAGTTAAGGCCGTTATTAAGGTTCCTAAGGATACTAATAAAGAGTAGTAGCCTAAGAAGAAAAAGAAGAAGACTAAGGTTAGTCTCTCTCTCTCTCTCTCTCTCTCTCTCTCTCTCTCTCTCCCTTATATTATTATATATACTGACTACTTACTAGGCTAAGAAGGTAGCTACTATAGATAAGGATAATAAGTAGGATTCTCCTTAGTAGTAGGCGAGATTTAAGATACTATCTCTATCGTTCTTAGCTCTACTACCTAAATAGGATAAGAGTTCTTTATAAGCTCGGCGCTTATCCTATACCTAGTTAACCCCTTATAGGCTATCTTAGGTATAGTAGAGTACTTCCCTCGTCCCTCGTAAAGTCGTAAACTATTTTAGCCTAAGAAGGTATTAGCTACTCTATCTTAGGAGGTCGTATTAAAGCGTAAGCGTAGTTCTAAGACCGTTATAGATCCTCTATAGTAGAACGACGAGATAGAGGTTCTAAATACTTATAAGATTACTAAAGCTAAGTTATTAATAGCTTAAGCTAGAGTATTAATAGCTAAGAAGTCTACTAAGTCTCTAAAGACGAAAGCGACTATTAGTAATAAGTTAGTATCTACTAAGAAGGCTACGCCTAAGACCCCTACTAGTCGTACGAAGATAG
Organism: Venturia effusa; assembly: GCA_007735645.1. Classification (NCBI taxonomy): domain Eukaryota; kingdom Fungi; phylum Ascomycota; class Dothideomycetes; order Venturiales; family Venturiaceae; genus Venturia; species Venturia effusa. The sequence goes on along the minus strand of CP042190.1, from coordinate 49,553 downwards.
TAGATCTAAGTAATACTACCGAGTTAATAGGTTTAGTTCTAGCGACTACCGCTAAGTTTAACGACTTATAAAATCTAGTTTCTCGTCGTTTAATATAAGACTTACTTCTTAACGGAGAGAAGATACCTTACCTACTAAAGTATAATAAGCTAAAGACTAAGAAAGTTAAGAAGGCTACTAACTCTAACTCCGACTTAGACTTAGACTCTAATTTAGATACTAAATAGTAGCTATATAATCCGGAGAATACGGTAGGTAACCTTACTATCTCTAAGAGTATCTACGAGCGCCTTAAGGCTAAGTATAAACGTAGTCTAAAGTTTACTACTATACTAGTATACTTAAATCTTAATCTTTATAAGGTAATTACTACTTATATAGGTAGTAACTTAGATATCTAGAGTAAGAAATTCGCGCTCCTAAGGTTTTAGTATATAGAGGGCTTTTATTAGATTAAGATATAGGGTTTAAAGCGTTATATTATAAGTTATCTCTCTATACTATAACCTCTCTATACTATAACCTCTTTATACTATAGATTCTTTATGCTATAACCTCTTTATACTATAATCTCTATATACTATAATCTTTTTATACTATAATCTCTTTATACTATAACCTCTTTATACTATAACCTCTTTATACTATACTATAGTTATTACTAATAAGTATTAGGCCGTTTATAAGGAGTATTACAAGAATAACTATCTACTAAAGACGGTAGATAATACGAGCTTTAAAGACGCTATTAAGGGATACTTTAACTATTAGAACTAGATCTTTATTAAATACTACGTTACGTACCTAGTTGATTTCGAAGGATCTTCTAAACTTAGAAAGTAGTTTCTTAAGAGTAAGTCCTACTATCTTCGTTATCTTCTCCTAGTATCTTCTTCTAGTATCTTCTTCTAGTATCTTCTCCTAGTATATCTATTATATCTAGCTTATATATTATATCTAGTATATCTATTATATCTAGCTTATATATTATATCTAGTATATCTAGTATATCTAGTATATTTAGTATATATAACTTATATAATATATCTATTATATCTAGTATATCGAGCTTATATATTATATCTAGTATCTTTATAGCTAAATATTCCCTCTATTCTCTCTATTCTCTCTATCTCCTCTATTATCTCTATATATTACTAATAACTAGTAGACATCTTTATTAAGCTAATAGTAGGCGCTTATCGATATATTTAAGCTAGCGAAACTAAGGATTTAAAGTATAAGTTTAGATTACTATAGTCGCGCCTAGCCCTTAATAAGTAGTTCGATAATATTACTAAGTCTAATTTCGTTAAATTAACCGGACGTTACCGCTATAAGCGTACTAGTAAGAAGAAGGACTGTAGTATTATTAAATCCTATATTATAATAACTAGCTCTCCCCTACGTAAGGGCTAGTATACGGTAATTATCCGAGATAAGCCTACGGATCGCTATTAGGATAACTTTAAAGACTATCTTAAGACGCCTACTCTACGCCGCCGCGCTATTACTAAGGTATCTATATCCGTACTAAAGATTTCTACTAAGAATAAAAAGAAGAAGGTCGAATCTAAGTCCGAGGCGGAGTCTAATAACGACCTCCTAATAGGTAAGAACGAGAATTAGATAGATAAGGGCGGTACCTAGATAGTTAAACCTATCTTACTATCCTCTAGTAGCGATAGCGATAGTAATAGCGATAGTAATAATAATACCTTATCTATTACTCGAGCGCGCGCTCGTAAAGCCCTCCGTAGTAAGCCCTAGAGCCTAGGTACTCGTCGTCTAATACTAGATCGATACTAGAAGTCCCGTAAGATCGTCCGCGATAGGATTAATAGTAAGGCTATCTAGAGAGAGACTATAGACCCTCCTACTAATATTAATAAGTTCTAGCGACCTACCGACCTAGAGGCTAAACGCTATAATATATTCTTCGAGCGATATAAGGCGCGTAAAGTAGTAAAGAAAAAGGCTAAGGCTAAGACTAAGGCTATAGAGGCTAAGGCTATAGAGGCTAAGGCGGTAGAGGCTAAGGCGGTAGAGGCTAAGGTAGACCTAGATATAGAGGCGGACGCTCTTATAGCCTAATAGCTAGAGTACGACGAATAAGCTAATATCGGCCTATACGATAGTACTATAGACGTAGATATAGACTTTACGCTATCTTATCGCCTTAGTAGCTAGGTATACTTGTTATCTACTACTCGTAGCTAGATATTAGCTAATAGCTTTATTAGTCGTAGTTAGATATTAGCTAATAGCTTTAGTAGCCGTAGCTAGACCTTAGCTAATAGCTTTAGTAGAAGCTAAAGCTAGACTCTTAGTAGTAATAGCTAGAGCTAGACTCTTACTAGAGATAGTAACTATAAGCGTAGCCGTTCTACTATCCTATTAGCCCGTCGCTTATATTATATCGCTCTACTAACTCCTAGTTCCTAGTAGATTTATATACCTACGTATAAGCTCTAACTATAATACTAATATAAGTTATAGGTACTATATTTATAACCCGCTTTTACTACTCCCGTCCCTAGCTTCCCCGTCCTCGAATATAACTATACGAATACGATACCCCTTATATATATATATACCTACGGTCTTTATAAATACTATATACCTATAGTTCTTATCTATACGATCCCTTATCTATACGGTCCCCCCCCCTAATAGATATAAGTACGGTTATTCTTATACGGTTTATATAGTATATTTCGTGAAGGTTAGGCGCCGGAATTTAGATAATAAGTTATAGTTAAGTATCTAGGTAGGTAGGTAGGTAGGTAGGTAAGGTAAGGTAAGGTATAATGTTTACTATTATTATATAGTTCGATACGGGTATACTACTAGGTATAGTTATATAGGCGTTTAATAGGATTAATTACTTAGTATAATACGTAATTAACTACGACCGTAAAAGTTATATTAGTTTTTAATAGTAGACTACCTTAGTAGTATCTACGCTTAAACCTAGCCGCTATAAATATACGACCGTATACTCGACCTCCTAGCCGCCTTAAGTAATATCTTATAATATATAATATCCTATAATATATAATATCTTATATTATACAATACCTTATATTATAGGTATAATATTTTATACTATAGGTATAATATCTTATATTATAGGTATAATATCTTAGTAAGTAGGTCTTAGTCTCTTTCTTAATAATAGTATTTATAGATACTCCCTCTCTCTCTTTCGATAATACTATAAACTACCCCGTCTTCGACGCGTTATAAAGCGGCTACCTAATATTACCCTAGCCCTACCGCTATACCCGTTAAGAACTATATTAATTCTATCTTCTAAAGATATATAAGAGTGAAGATAAATATGGTTTTAAGTACGAAACTACCTATCGAGATAAATATAAAGAAGATAAGTACGAAACTACTCGTTAAAATATCCGTTAAGGTAGATATAAAGATAAGTACGAAACTATCTATTAAGATAAGCGCGAAGGTAAATACGAAACTACCTATTAAGATAAGCGCGAAGATAAATACGAAAATACCCGTTAAGATAAATACGAAGAAGATAGATATAAGAATATCTATTAAGATAGATATAAAGAAGATAAGTATAAAGAGAAAGAGAGAGCTAGTAGATACGTATACCGAGATTCTAGCTAAGATCTTTAAGGTATAATAGGACGATAGAAGTAGTATCCTCCTCCCTAAGCCTAATCTATTACCTTAGGATCCTCTACTACTCGCGCTCCTACGTAAGTAGGAGGAGAACTACTTCGTTAATAACGTATTAGGTAATAGACGGTATTGGTATTAGGCGCTAGAATTACGTAGTATACTTTCTATTAACGTAGTAAGACGATCTAGCCTTATTAAACGTAGCTTACTAGACCTAGATAAGGATAAGTAGAGAGACTTAAAGATAAGCGGAGACTTTATAAGCGGAGACTTAAGAATAAGTAGAGACTTAAGAATAAGTATAGACTTAAGAATTAGTAGAGACTTAAGGATAATTAGTTACTTTATAAGTAGATACTTTATAAGTAGGTACTCTATAAGTAGGTACTCTATAAGTAGGTACTTAATAGTCTAGTATATAAGAACGAGTAGGTACTTAACGATTAGGTAATTAACTAGTAGATACTTAAGGAGTATTAGGTAATTAACTAGTAGGTATATAAGGAAGATTAGGGACCTAGCTAGTAGATAATTAAATAGTAGAAATATAAGGACGATTAGATACTCTACGATTAGGTAATCGACTAGTAGATATACGAGGATAATTAGAAGAGACTTAAGGACGAGAATAAGTAGTTGCTCGAAATTAGAAAGTTATCTAGAGATAGATAGTTACCTAGAGATAGATAGTTACCTAGAGATATATAGTTACCTAGAGATATATAGTCGCTCGAAATTAGAAAGTTACTTAAAGATATATAGTTACCTAGAGATATATAGCCCCCGCTCGAAATAAGATAGTTACCTAGAGATATATAATTACCTAGAAATATATAGCCGCTCGAAATTAGAAAGGCCCCTAGGGATAGATAAGTACTTAAAGATAGGTAGTTACTTAGAGATAGGTAGATACTTAAAGATAGAGAGATACTTAAAGTATTACTTAAAGATATTAATGAGCTGTCTATTAATATATATATAGATAAAGAGATTAAGAAGATAATATAACGCCTAGGTAGTAGGTAAAATATTTCTCTCCTAATCGGGCTGTAATATTACTATAGAAAAGAATATTCCTATCTCGATTAGGCTATAATATTACTACTAGTACTAAAGAGAATATCCTCTTAAGTACTACTAGTACTACTAGTATTACTACTAAAGAGAATGTTCCTCTTATAAATAGGTAAAGAGAGTATTCCTCTTAAGTACTACCTACGCCTCTATAGATATAGCTATCGCCTTAACCTATCTTTATTATAGAGAGATCTAGCCTCGATATTCTAATATAGGGCTAGAACTACTTACGGATAACTACTAGTTCGACTCTATAACCTATTCGACTCTATAACCTATTCGCCTCTATAATCTATTCGTCTCTATAACCTATTTACCTCTATAATCTATTCGCCTCTATAATCTATTCGCCTCTATAATCTAGTCGCCTCTATAATCTAGTCGTCTCTATAATCTAGTCGCCTCTATAATCTAGTCGCCTCTATAGTCTAGTCGCCTCTATAATCTAGTCGCCTCTATAATCTAGTCGCCTCTATACGGTATACTAACTCGATATACTAACTTAGTATACTAACTTAGCTAGCTAACTTAGCTAGCTATCCTAGTAAACGCTATCCCGGTAGGGGTCGTCTTAGGCGGGTATTAGTTATTACTTCGGCCTATAGTATCCTAGCTAGCCCGCCTGTTTTTAGCTTCGAGTATTAGATATCGTATAGTCTTTCTCTTTTTAGCTTTAAATATTGTATACTCTACCTAGCCTACCTAGTTTCCCGTCTCTACGCGCCCTAGCCTTCCTATTCTTAGCTTTAAGTATTAGGCCTAGCCTTTCTATCTTCGAATAGAGTATAGTCTTCCTCTTTTTAGCTTAGAAGATCGTATACTCTATCTAGCCTACTTAACTTCCTATCTCTACGCGCCCTAGCTTTTCTATTCTTAGCTTCGAGTATACTAGCCTATCTCTACGCGCCCTAGTCTTTATATTCTTAGCTTTAAGTATACCGGCCTATCTCTATACGTCCTAGCCTTCCTATTCTTAGCTTCGAATATTATAGCCTACCTAGCCTACCTAGCCTTACTATTTTCGGCTTTGAGCCTCTTACGCTCGGCTACTAGTATACGCTACTAGAGAATATTTTATAGAGGAGTCCTAGGCTCGAGTAGTAGTACGGCTATCTATACCTAGTAGTAAGCTATAGGTTAGACTTCTTAGTTAATAGTACGGCTATCTATATCTAGTAGTAAGCCGTAGATTAGACTTCTTAGTTAATAGTATAGCTATCTATACCTAGTAGTAAGCCGTAGGTTAGACTTCTTAGTTAACGGTACGGCTATCTATATCTAGTAGTAAGCTATAGATTAGACTTTTTAGTTAACGGTACGGCTATCTATACCTAGTAGTAAGCCGTAGGTTAGACTTCTTAGTTAACTATACTACTATCTATATACCTAGTAGTAAGCCGTAGGTTAGACTTCTTAGTTAAACGTACTACTATCTATATACCTAGTAGTAAGCTATAGGTTATACTTTCTAGTTAACCGTACTACTATCTATATACCTAATAGTAATCGAAGACTAGACTTATTAGTTAATATCTAGGTAGTTTAGCTACCTCTATCTCTACTAGTACCTAGTAGTAATCGAAGACTAGGCTTTTTAGTTAATAGTACGGCTACCTCTATCTCTACTAGTACCTTATAGTAATTAAAGACTAGACTTTTTAATTAACGGTACGACTATCTCTATCTTCCTCTATATATCTAGTACTAAGCTAAAGACTAGACTTTTTAGTTAATAATACTATAGCCGTCTCTATAACTATTTCCCCCGACCGGTAGCAAGCTAAAGACTAGACTTTTTAGTTAAAAATAATATAACTATCTCTATAGCTATCCCCCCCAACCGGTAGTAAACTAAAGACTAGACTTCTTAGTTAAATATATAGATAATATTACTACTAGCTAAAGCCTAGACTTTTTAATTAATAGATAGTATAGCTCCTTATAGACCTAATAGTAAGCTATAGGTTTAGACTTTCTAGTTAATAATAATATAGCTATCGCTATTACTATCGCTATCTCCCTCGCTACCGCCCTATTCTATTATTACTATTAGAGTCTAACAGCCTCTAATCTTCTTACTAACTAATAAGAGCGATATTGATAATAGTAAAGCTACTAGTATTACTAGTATTAGTTATTATAAGAAGTTATTATAAGAGGTCGTTATATTAGTTTATTACTTAGGTTATATAAGACTCGTTATATAGATAAGGCCGTTACTTAGATAAGGCTCGTCGCTTAAATAGCGTTATATAAGGCTCGTCGCTTAAATAAGGCCGCCGTATAAGCTTATCGTATAGAGAAGGCTTATCGCTAGGAGAAGGTTATTACTGGGAGGAGGTCGTTACCTAGAGGCGGTCGTCGTATAAGATCGTTATATAAGTTTATTATATAGACGAGGCTCGTCGCCTAGAGGAGGTCGTCGCCTAGAGAAGTTTATTATATTAGGCTATCGTATATAGATCTTTTTTTATCTCTATAGTAGAATTAATTTAAGTTATTATTATATTCTCTTCGCTCCTACTAGTACTAAATCTAGTAAACTATAGTATTTTCCCGCCTTATTTATCTATTCACGCTTAATTTACTATATTTTCCTAATAAATCTATAGTAATTATATAGTTAATTATTCTTTTACGTTAATTCTATAGTGAAATTTGTTTTACGCTTTTTTATCTATTTACGTTTTATAGTTTTTACTATTTCCTATTTCTTACTATAGTTTTATAGTCTTTTTCTACTTACTACTAATTAGTACTTTATTTCTAGCCTAGGTTCCTAATAAGGTAGCGATACTAGATACTAGATACTAGATACTAGATACGATAGTAATATATCTAGTATCTAGCCCGGCTACTCTAGTCTTTCTATTATTAACTTTAGATACTATAGTCTAGTCTACCTAGCTATTCTTTTAGCTTCGAGTATACTAGTCTACCTTTCTATTCTTAGCTTCGAGTACTATAATCTATATAGCTATTCTATTCTTAGCTTTAAGTACCGTAACCTATATAGCCTTCCTATTCTTAGCTTTAGGTACCGTAATCTATCTTTCTATTCTTAGCTTTAGGTACTATAATCTATATAGTCTTTCTATTCTTAGTTTTAGATACTATAGTATATACTACTTTATAGTATACGATACCTTTTATACGTATAATACCTAATATACGTACGATACCTTATATACGTACGGTATCTTATATATATATAATACCTTATATACGTATAATACCTTATATACGTATAATACCTTATATACGTATAATACCTTAAATACGTACGATACCTTATATACGTATAATACCTTATATAGTATACGATAACGGGACTATATTAAGACTAAATAGAAAGGTAAATATAATAAGACTAATATAAAGGCTAAATATAAAGGCTAAATATAAAGGCTAGATATAAAGACTAGATATAAAGGCTAGATATAAAGGCTAGATATAAAGGCTAGATATAAAGGCTGTTAGGATAACGGTATCTATTAGTATAACTACTAAAGGCTAGGTAATTAAGGGGTCCTAGGCTTAAAGGGCGTAGGTTTACGCTACTAGAGACTAGATTATAAGATAATAGGCTAGCTAGGTATACGCTACTAGAGGCTAGATTATAAGATAATAGGCTAGCTAGGTATACGCTACTAGAGGCTAGATTATAAGATAATAGACTAGCTAGGTATACGCTACTAGAGACTAGATTATAAGATAGTAGGCTCGATACTACCTTATTAGGGGTCTAGTAGCTTTAGAACTATATTTATATAGTAGTTATAAAAATTAGTAGAAAGATATAGTTTAATAAAAATTACTATACTTTTTAGAAAACGTTTTTTAATTTTAAGATATTATTATTTTTCTACTATATCCTTACTATATTATTATAAATTTTTTTTTATAATATTAAAACTATATAAACACTATAAGTATACCGTATAATAATTATAGAAAAAAAAAAATAGAAATTCTACTAAGTTCTTTTTTTAATTTTTTTTTTTACTATATTATATTTTGAAATTACGCTTTTATAATCTAGAAGTTATTTTAGTAGGTACCTAAGGTATCTATAAAATTAGCTCTCGTCGCCCTTAATACTTTTACCCGTACCGCCCGTACCGTCTATACTACCTATACTATCTATACTACCTATACTACCTATACTACCTATACTACCTATACTACCTATACTGCCTATACTATCTATACGGTATAGTAATAGATTCGAATAGCGTAGAAGTATATTATAACTACTAGGGGACGAGGAGTCCTAGGTTTAAATAGTATAGATACGTACTATTAAAGGCTAGATTATACGAGCCTTATAGAGAAATTCTAGACTTATAGAGGAGTTCTAGATTCGAATAGTATAGATACGCGCTATTAAAGGCTAGATTATATAAGGCTCGTAGAGAAATCCTAGACTTATAGAGAAGCCCTAGGTTCGAATAGCGTAGGTACGCGCTACTTATAAGGAATTTCTAGGCTCGACTACTAATATAGCTACTAAAGACTAGACCGTAGAGGTATCTAAGGAATCTATAGCTCGCTACTAGGTATACGTATAGAGAGGGCTACTCCGTTATTAACTAAGAAGTCTATCTTCGGCTACTAGGTATACGTATAGAGATAGCCGTACTAGTAACTAAGAAGTCTAATCTACGGCTTACTACTAGATATAAGGATAGAGATTACGATCTTTAGCTTACTACTAGGTATAAATACTCGGATAGTAATAGTAATAGAGATAGAGAGGGATACTCTATCGTTAACTAAGAAGTCTAACCTATAGCTTACTACTAGATACCCGTACGTATAGAGATAGAGATAGAGATAGAGATAGAGATAGAGAGAGCTACTCTATTATTAACTAAGAAGTCTAATCTACGGCTTACTACTAGAGGTAAGGATAGAAATAGCTATACTAGTAACTAAGAGATCTAGTCTTCGGCTTACTAATAGGTAGCTATAGAGTAGCGCTATTAACTAAAAAGTCTAGTCTCCGGCTTACTACTATATAGCCGTACTATTAACTAGAAAGTCTAGTCTTTACTAGTAACTAAAAAGTCTAATATCGACTAAAAAGTCTAGTATTTAGCTTAGTATTAGTAGGGTAGATAGCTTATAATTAACTAAAAGTCTAGTTTTTAGCTTAGTATCGAATATATAGGAAGTAATAGCCGTAATATTAAAAACTTAAAAAGTCTATCCTATCTTTAGCTTACTACTAGGTATTATATAATACTTTAGGTAATACTTTAGGTAATATATTAGGTAATACTAATAGCGATACCAATAGTAAAGAGAGAGTACTAGGGTATATTAAGGTAAAGCGCTAGGTTAAAGTATTAAACCGTATACCTACTTTTCGAGGTTAAGTCTAGCGATCGATTACTAACCGGGCTACTATTAATTTCTATTACTACCTACCTAGGTAGGTATAGTTCTTTTTAGAACTATAACTACTATAAGCTTCGCTTAATCTATTAAAACCTATCTATATTATCCTCCGCCTTAGTAAGTTGGAGTCTTCTACTACCTATACTACTACTATCGCTATTACTATTACTATCGCTATCGCTCCTAACTTCCTCTATAATTAGTACTATATATAGAAGTCTAGAACGGATTACTAGTAAACTAATTAGCTACTATAGCGCGGAGGTATCGAGAGTAAGATAATAGTAGCTATTACTAAGGATACTATCTATAATAGAGACGTTAAGTTTAATAGTACGGTACTTAATAAATATACGACGCTCTCTATAAAACTTATATAGGTAGATCTAGTCGATATAATGAATTTTTCCTCGTACGTCGATAAAGTCTCCTATCTTAAATATATATTAACGATCGAGTCTATAAGTAGATTAGCTAATAATATATACGGAGATAGATATATGCGAGAGATAATAGAATATATAAGATAAGGTATACGAGAGGAGGCTAGTATATAAGTAATAATAGATATAAGTAATAATAGATACGAGATAAGGTATATAAGAGAAGGCTAGTAGGTAAGAGGAGGCTAGTATACGAGATTTAAGATATATAAGAGGAGGCTAATATATATACGAGAGTTAAGATATATAAGGACTTACTAATCTATAAATAATACTTTCTTATACTATTATAAAGTACTCTACGGAAACTATAAGATATTTAGCTAGCTATATTTATGTCCGTAAGTATTGGCTAAAGTATATATAAATTCTATATCTATTTCTAAGGTACGTATAGAGAGTCTTATAATAGTTTTTACGTACGTTAGTATAATCTATCCTAATACGTTAGAATAGCCGTAGGTAGTATCTAAAAGAACCTTTTCTTTATCCTTATTATCCTCTTTTCTACCCTATTAAGAACGTAGGAAGATAGTTAAGAATAGGTCTAGATATATAGTAAAGAGGCCTTATACTAATACCGTAAGTTTAGGCTTATCTAAGAAGGTATTAAGGAGAATAAAGCGTAGTATCTATCTTAGATTCTTCTTATTAAGAAGCTCTTTCTCTACGCGGGGATAATTAGTATTATAGACGACTTTCTTAAATTACCTATAGTAAGTTAGGACGGGTAGTTAATAGTAGGAATATATACCTATATATATCTTCCCTAAAAAGTATATTATAGTTGAATATAAGCCTATATTCTTTAGTAGTAATAGGATAATAGAGAGCTATATAGATATTCGGTTAGCCTATCTCCCTAAGATATACTAGCGCCTTTTTATAGAGCTCTTTATTATATATATTTTATCTTTTTAATTAGACTAGAAGTTAGCTTTAATACTATTAACGTAGTCTACTCGAGAGTCTTAGGAATCGGTAAAGTTAAAGTTAAGATCTTCGTTAACTATCTATTATAATACGGCTCCCTATAATAGGCTATAATATCTCTATGGGTTAGCGTTAGCTCTATTAGTAGTATACTATAGAAGTATCTAGAGATTAGTATAATAGTCTAGAACGGTAGATAGAAGATTAGCTCGATTCTATATCGATATCTTCTTACCTATAAGTACGTAGTTATTAGTAGCTACTACTATAAAGTAGAAGATAATAATATTCTTAATATAAGTCTCCGTACCCTCTACTATCTTACTCTTAAGGGCCTTAACTATATAAGGTTATATATACTTCTTACGGAGCTAAAGCCGGAGTAGTATAGCGATAATAATAGACTAACGCGTATAATTAGAGAGACTTTAACTCCTAAGATAATAGAGAGGACCCTAGACTCGAGGCTAAGTAGGTAGGAAGGGAAATAGCTAAAGGATAGTAGTATATTCTTAATAGTATTTAGGCGCAATAATAGTATCGAGTAGGAGATTATATATATTACGTATAAGGCCTTAATATTTAGAGTAAGTAGCGTCTAGTAGTCGAGATAGAATAATATTAAGAGAGGGTAAGATAGTAGTAAGAGTAGGATACTTAGGATCTATACCCTATTACTTAGCTAACTTATCTAACGCCTACTTATTAGTTCTTAAGTTTATCTTACTACGTAGCTATATAAATTATTAATAATAATAACCGTTCTTAATAATATCGAAACTAATATTCTTACGATCCTTCTTAGTAATATAGTACAACCTATATTATAGTTAGCTGGTGTAAAAGGGAGATAATATAGGTAAGAGAGATAATATAGTTATAAACTAGTATAAATATAAGAGTAGATATAAGTAAGAGAGTAGATAGGATTACGAGAGTAGATATAAGTAAGAGAGTAGATAGAATTACGAGAGAAGATAAATATAAGAGACGGTATAAATATAAGAAGTAACCTACTAATAGCTACGCTTTACTTACTAAGTCTTTATACTAGAGTTCTTCTATTATTATAGTATATCTCTAATATATACTAAGGTATTTATATAAAGTAGAACCTTCTTATCTTTAATCTTAACTATAATTCTATAGTTAAGAGTAGCTAACCTAGCCTATAAGGCCTTAATAATATACGTAAAATTACTACTATAAGAACCTAGCGTAAGTAGGAAGACGTAAGTACGGCGTAATTACTCCTAGAATAATAGACCTACTAGGATTAGATACTATCCTATAATTAAGCGATATATATTATAGTATAGACTAAATCCGTTAATAAATATAAGAAGTAATAGGGTAATAGTCTTATACGAGTAAAATTACTCGAGATACTTACGTCTATAGTACGTAATCTCGAGTTCTATACGGATAGGATTTATACGATAAAGTAGAGAGACCTATAAGGCGCCGTTATTACCGTAGTTAAGAATCTACTAGATAATATAGCCTCCGCTAGAATAAGGTCGAGTAGGCTTTTTAACTAAGTCCTTCTAGAATAAGTAGTTAAGTACGAGACGGCTCTAACGCTTACTAATACTCTTCTTAGAGACGAAGAATAATCTTAACGTAAGTATAGCTTCGTTATTCTCTAATTTAATACTATTAGATAACTATATTTTAGAGAGACCTTAGTATCTTAGAACCTCTTAGACTTTAATAATAATAGTATTCTTTCGAGGTACTATCGAGCGATAGTTATAGCCTACTTCTAGAACTCTCCTAAGATAAGGAGCCTTTAAGATATTAATAGAGTAGGGCTTATAGAAAACCTAGCCGCTTCGGAATATAACGAACTTAGATAGAAAGATAGGAGCCTCCGTACCTAGATAATAGGCGAACTCTCCTAATATTATACGTATTAAGGATACCTATACTCTAGAGTAGTATAGTTTAGTAGAGTTATCGTAGTACTAAGCGAGACTAGTATAAATCTTACTAGTAATATTAGAATTAAGTATAGTCTAAAATAAATAGATAGAATCGAAGAAGAATAGATCTTCTATAGTAGTAATAATCTCCTAATCAGCCTAGCCCGCTTTAGATTTACGTACTATAGCTTTATCTCTTAAAAGCTTCTCTACCTTAAGTTTAATAAGTTGTTCTTATGATATAATAAGTAGTAATAATAATGATATATAGCGCTTTAGAGTTAATACGTAATAAGAGAGGCTATTAATCTTAGATTTAATTTTAGGTAATTTAAGAATTTTAAGGAGACTAGTATACTAAGTATAGGAGATACTAGCTTCTTAGTACTAGAGTCTAAATACTAGCTTAAACTCTAAACGTATCTCTTTAAGGCGTATATACGGTATAGATTCTAATTTATCTTCGTCGATAGGATTATCGCCTAGTACCGAAGTAACTATAACCTAGTTAGCTTCTTTACTATTACTATCGCTATCGCCTTTACTAGACTCGCTATTACTATTACTATCGCCTTTACTAGACTTACTATCGCTATTACCTTTACTAGACTTACTATTACTATTACTATTACTATCTAGATCGCGTACCTCGTCGAAATAGATAGTAGGAATCGAGTCGAGTCTTGGATCTTCGTTAGTAGTTATACCTATAGTAATATTGTTAAATTAGTTAGCTTATTATAGTTCTTAAAGGTTAAGGTTAAGCGGATTCTTAAGCCTAAGATCCTTAAGAATATCTTTAATCGCCTTAATACTATCTTTAAGGGAATCGTTATCCGACTCTTTATACGAACTAGTAACTAAGCTAGCCGTATCCTTCTTTATAGACTTACTAACGATACTTAGACTACTATCCTCGTACTCGTATCTAATATCTATATCTATATCTATATCTATATCTATAGCTTCTCCGTTATCGATAGAATCGCTAGCGTCGTCGCTAGAATTATTACTAGTATTTTTTTTATTAATATTGTCCTACTTATATTATAGGGCTAGTATTTCTAATATAGTTATTAGCGCTACTCTCTAACTAAGCCTTAGAGTACTAGTACTTTAAATACGGCGGAGTACGTTACCTTATTAGCGTAGTCGACGTAATATTACTATACTAAAGTAGGTATATAGGCGTATAAGCTAATAGTTTTACGAGCGTATAAGCTAATAGTTATACGAGTATATAAGCTAATAAGTTTATAGATTTCTAAGTTTATAAGTTTCTAAATTTATAGGTTTCTAAGTTTATAGGCTTATAGGCGTATAGGCTTATAGACTTATAGACTTATAGACTTATAGATTTATACCTAAGGTATACTTAGAGCTCGATCGTAGGGTTAGTAAGAAGAAATAAATTATAACTTATAATCGGAAATATCTACCTTACTAATAAGAATCTTACTATATAAAGCCGGCTATTTAAAGTAGGCTATTTAAAGTAGGCGTTTAAAGTAGGCGTTTAAAGTAGGCGTTTAAAGTAGGCGTTTAAAGTAGGCGTTTAAAGTAGGCGTTTAAAGTACGCTATTTAAAGTAGGCGTTTAAAATACGCTATTCGAGATATACTCTTTAAAGTAGAGTTATTTAAAGTTCCTAATACTATTTAAGGCAGGTGATTAAAGTAGACTATTTAAAGTAGGCTATTTAAAGTATATAGGCCCTTTAAAGTAGGTTAGGTATACGATCGAGCCGATCGACTATTACTATCTAGTTATCGCTATCTATTTATTTCTATTTCGACCGGTATTATATAAAGTATACTATCTAGTTATTACTATCTAATTATTACTATCCGAGCTTTTGTCTAAGCTACTATCTAATTATTACTATTTAAAATAAGTCGTTTAAGGTATACTATTCGAAATATACTTTTTAAAGTATACTATTCGATTATTACTATTTAAAGTATGCGACTAAGGCGGTTAATTACTAGATACGTAGGAAGGTTAAAGCCTAACCCCTATTAATCTATTCCTAGCTACTAGCCTTTAGTCGATATAGATTATAGATAAAAACTTTAAGTTAATACCTAAATTTCTATATCTCCTCGCAAATATAGGTATATTAGTATCTAGTAATACTAAGTACTAGCTATATATATTACTACTATAGAGTTATTTATACTTCCTCTTACTCTTACTTCCTTACTTCTAATTCTTCTTATTAACTTTCTTAAACTTTTATTTAAGCCGTTATTTAAATAATATCTTTATATCTACTCTTAACTACTTAACTACTTTTACCCTCTTAATTTTAGTACTAAATAGTAGTCGCTATAGTCGTAGTAATTAGCTAGTTCTATCTTATAGTAGTACTTAGCTAGGTCTATCTTATAGTAGTACTTAGTTAGGTTCTTCTTATAGTAGTACTTAGTTAGGTTCTTCTTATAGTAGTACTTAGTTAGTTTCTTCTCGTAGTAGTACTTAGTTAGGTTCTTCTTATAGTAGTACTTAGTTAGGTTCTTATAGTAGTAGAGCTAATATAAGTATATTCTTCTTATTACCTACCGTCCCTTAATTAGCTTATACTATATAGTAGCTCTATCCTAGATAGTAGGTATTATTTCCTCGTAATCCTAGGATATATAGGCTACTACTACTAAATTCTTATAAGAATCTATCGTTAAGCCTTACGGCCGCGGCCGTAGCTATAGTTATAAGTAAAAGTTACTAATACCTACCCGAGTTAATAAGTTAGACCGTAGGCTTAACGAAGATTCTAGTAATAAAGATTCTAATAACGACTTCTAGCTAGCCTAGACTCCTAAAGTCTTCGAGAACGAGCTAGCCTTCGAGGAGTCTAGTAAGGAGGAGTCTATTATTAAGGAGGAGAAGTTAAAGAAGTCGTCTCGTCGTTCTTAGTAGGCTATTCTAGAATCTTCGTCTCTAATAGAGCTATCTACTAAGCCCGTTATTAAGAAATCTCTTACTAAGAAGTAATATAAGTCTCTTTAGAAGAAGCTAGCGTAAGTATAGGTATAGGTATAGATATAGGCGTAGGTATAATTCGAGGTAGAGGCCTCTCTAACTAACGAGAAGGCTTCTATAAAGGTTTGTTTAAATTACGTTCTAACTTTCGATAATCTACTAATATTACCTAGAAGAAGAAGAAGCTACGTTAGTTATAGAGTAAAGATAATTAAGAAGCTTAATTCGATATACCGCTACTACTCTCTAAGTTATCTAAGCGCGCTTAGGAAGTTAGCTAACGTAGCTAGGATACTACTAGCTAGGATACTACTAGCTAGGATACTACTAGCTAGGATACTACTAGCTAGGATACTACTAGCTAGGATACTACTAGCTAGGATACTACTAGCTAGGATACTACTAGCTAGGATACTACTAGCTAGGATACTACTAGCTAGGATTCTACTAGCTAGAAGCGTAAGCGTAAGAATATATAGTCCCTAGTAGTTAAACTTTTGATAACTTCCTATACTATTAAGTAGCCTAAGTTAAAGCTAGTATAGGTTTAGTCTACCTCTACTATTAGTATACCTACCTTAGGTTCTATAGTAGCGATTAAGGCTACTACTATACTTAAGATCTCTACTATAATAGCTAAGGTTAAGACCCTAAAGAGCGGTTCTATTACTAAGCTTACGGCTATTTCTAAGACTACTCCTAAGTAGTTAATAAGTAAGATTAAGACTATTAAGAAAGTAGTAGTAGTAGCTACTCTAGCTTATAAGCCTAAACCCGCTAATCCTACCTAGTCTACTAAGTTAATAGGCTCTATAGTTATATATATCCTATTAGATTTTAATAAACTTATTAATCTATAGCGCGTAAGTAGCTCCGTAATACTCTACTAACTAGTAAGACTATAAAGCTACTACTAAAGCTAAAGTCTAGCTATAAGGCTAAGAAGGCGACTATAGATAGTAATAATAAGAATAATAAGAGTAAAGAGTCTAATAATAAGTCTTATAATAAGGATCTATATACTAATAATAACTCTAGTAAGATTAAAGTATACTAAGAACTTAGAAATTACTTAGCCTTAGATAGAGAAGCTCTACTACGTATTAGATCGTATCCTTCGCTTTAAGGTCTTCCTTACTTATACTAATATCGATATATACGAGCTTCTTAACCTAGTATTAAAGAGTAAGCTTAATCTTTTAGATAATACCTATCGTCTCCTCTATATCCGTACTTAGGATTATTTATATATCTATAAGTCTAAGATCTTAAAGCGCGCTCGAGTAAGTAATCTTCTACCTATTTAGAGCCCTAGCTAATACTAAGTAGACTTACGTTAAGAAGTTATATAAGAAGGAGCCTCTCCTAAAGCGCGCGTATTTATAGGACTTTATATAGGCTATTAGTAAGTTTTTTAACTACTAGAATTAGGTATATATTTAGAACTATATAAATTATATAATCGACTTTAGTTTAACTAGTATATATAGTTAATAGTTTATAAAGCGTAAGTTTCCCCTCTTCCTATAGCTTCCTATCTTCCTATTTTCCTATTTTCCTATCTTTATATTACCTAGTATTTTCTAGTATCTTCCTATAGTATCCTATTACTTCGTATCGTCTAGTATCGTCTAGTATTATCTAGTATCGTCTAGTATCGTCTAGTATTATCTAGTATTATCTAGTATCGTCTAGTATTATCTAGTATCGTCTAGTATCTCCCTATAGCTTTATATTGCCTACTATATCTATATAGCTTCCTATAGCTTTATATTACCTAGTATATTCCTATCTTCCTATCTTTATATTACCTATCCTCTTTCTAACTTTAAGATATTAGCTACTAATTATAAATAGAGATATATCTAAATATCTATACTACCGCTTATTACTACCTTCGTAAAAGTAATAGTAAGAATATAATTTATAAGTTCGGATCTTTATATTTTTATATTATACTCTCTAAGAAGTTCGATCTTATTAAGAAGAGCTACTTTAGTAAGCTCTCTAAACGCTACCGTAATACGCGTACTCGAAAGGTTTATAACTACTCTAAAGTTAAGTTACGTATCTATATAAAATCCCTACTACTAATAGGAGATTCTTAGACTATTATTCGTAACTATTCTAAGGACGAGTACTAGGACGAGATTAAGACGTTAGAGAACTTCGATAATATAATATATATAGAGGTACCTATCCCTCGTAAATCCGGTAAGACTAGTACGTCTAATAAGTCTATTAAGGCTAGTAAGTCCGTTAAGTCCGATAAGCCCGTTAAGTCTAAAAAGCCTATTAAGCCCGTTAAGACTAGTAAGGCTAGTATATTCGTTAAGGACGGTAAGACTCTAATTATTATCTTATCTAATAACTTAGACTCTAATAATTCTAATCTATCTCTATCTAATATAGATAGTACGGAAGCTAACCGTATCTCCCTATCCGACGATAATATAATAGCTATTAGTTAAGGACTTAACGAAGACTCTATTTAAGATAAAGCTATAGATAAGGACGTAGATATACCTTAAGTATAGTAGAAGAGTATACGTTATATTATACTATAGATTACTTATAGCGAGACTATTATAGACTCTAAGGACGACTTACCTATTAATTATACTAGTACTAAAGCTCCTCTTAATCTAACTAACTTTATCGTACCTAATAAAGAGTTTTATTAGCGCCGTAATACCTAGAAAACTCGCTAGTAGGAGCGCTATATAGCTACGAGTAGTAAAGGCTATTTCCTATTAAGCTACTAGATTAAGCCTATAGATAGGCTATCTAGTATAGATAGTACTAACGATATTTCTAATACTACTATATATAAGGGCTCCTCTAATAGCGGTCTTAGTACGCTATCTTATTACGCTAACGGCCGCTTATACTTTAATCGTAGCTAGATATTAAGTACTAGCTAGGAGTAGACTAATAGACGTAGCTAGATCTTATAGTAGTAGTAAGTTTCTTAATATATAATAGACTAAATACTCTTACTAATATCTTTATAGGCTATCCTTATAACGTCCTATCTTTATAACTTTCTATCTTTATAACTTTCTATCTTTATAACTTTCTATCTTTATAACTTTCCCCTTATAACTTCCCCCTTATACCTAACTTCCCCCTTATACCTAACTTCCCCCTTATATCTAACTTTCCCCTTATACCTAACTTCCCTCTTATATCTAACTTTCCCCTTATACCTAACTTCCCCCTTATACCTAACTTTCCCCTTATATCTAACTTTCCCCTTATAACTTCTCCCTTACAATATTCCCGGCGATAATAGTACGACTTATATTTCTTAAATCTAGTCTAGTAGATAGGTATAGTCTAGTTTCCGGAGTTAGGTAATAGCCCTAGGTATAGTACGGTAGGTAGGTATATTCGGATTAATAATAGTAAGTAAGGTATAGTATAGTTAGTATATAGTTTAGTACGGAAATACCTATAGGCTTATATTAGGCGTTTAATAGTATTTAATTTAATAGTAATTACTTATAAATAGCTACGATTCTATTTATATAAGATACTCGCGTATTATAGTATTAATAGCGTAGTATAGATTATAGAATACGTAAGTAATATATTTAATTTAACCTCTAATCGATAGATTGTAAACTTAACCCGGACTAACTTACGTTAAGAAATACTATTACTATTACTATTAGTATCTACCTACTAACCTCGCCTCCCGCCCTCTCTAACCTCCTTCTATAATAATAGTACGATAAATATCTCCTCCGTCTAGCTAATACTATCCTAGCTCTACTACTATACTAGTTAAGAGCCGCGTATAGATATCTTAGAGAAGAGATACTAGTATTAAGAAAAAGACTAAGGGAGATACTTTTATTAAGATTCTAACTAGAATCTTAAAGATATAGTATAAAGATAAAAGTAATATTATTCTATTAAAGAGCTTAAACCTACTACTCTAAGATCCTCTACTACCAGCTCTTCTTACTAAGAGAAAAGATACGCCGCGTTTTATTAAGAATATACTAGGTAATAGAAGGAGTTAGTTCTATACCCCTAAGCTATACGGTATACTCTTAGGTATAACTAGAAAGAGGAGGATATTAATAAAGAGGAGAGTATTAATAATAGGTATATTAACGAAGAGTATACTAGTAAAGATATTAGTAAAGATATTAGTAAAGATATCGATAGAGATATTAATAGAGATATTAATAACGGGTATATCAATAACGGGTATATTAATAACGAGTATATTAATAAAGATACTAGTAAAGATACTAATAAAGATACTAGTAAAGATACTAGTAAAGATACTAGTAAAGATACTAGTAAAGATACTAGTAAAGATACTAGTAAAGATACTAGTAAAGATACTAGTGAAGATACTAGTAAAGATACTAGTAAAGATACTAGTAAAGATACTAGTAAAGATACTAGTAAAGATACTAGTAAAGATACTAGTAAAGATACTAGTAGAGACATTAGTAAAGATATTAGTAAAAGGTATATTAATAAAGGACTAGCGGCTAACACCCTTATAGAGAGAGAAATTAGAAAGCTATTAATAGATATATATACTAAGGAAGAGATTTAAATTATATATAGTACTTAGGTATTTTAAGAATCTATTATAATCCTACTACCTAAGTCGCTAATATCTAGATAGATAATATAGAGAGCCTCCTACTAGGGCCGCTCTATACTTCGTAATTTAGTATCTCTACCTTCTACCTACCTATATATCCCTTTAGTACTATACTTTATAATAAGTAGTTACCCCTAAGAAAGTATATAGAGTATACGGATAATATCTATAGATAGTATATATAGTAAAACTCTATACAACGTACCTACGTAGTATATATAGTATACTTCTAGGCTACGTAGGTAGTATATACTATATACGCCTTATAGGAAAGACTAATACGCTTACTAATAACCTTCTAGACTAACTATATAAGTACTTAGATAGTATCCTTATATACCTCGCCTTATCTAAGTAGTAGGTAGTTCTTATAGACTAGATATTATAGACGTAGTTATCTATATATTTAGATAGTACTCTAGTATACCTCGCGCTATATTTAATTAGTAGATCTTATATTTAACTAGTATATATATACTAGGATAGTACCCTAGTATACCTCTTACTATATTTAATTAGTAGATCTTATATTTAGTTTAGTAATTATTTAGTTTAGTAATAGCTTAGTTTAGTAATTGTATAGTTTAGTAATTATTTAGTTTAGTAATCGTTTATTTAGTAGTTATTTAGTTTAGTAATTATTTAATTTAGTAATCGTTTAGTTTAGTAATCGTTTAGTTTAGTAATCGTTTAGTCTAGTAATTATTTAGTTTAGTAATTATTTAGTTTAGTAATCGTTTAGTTTAGATAGTAATATACTTCTATTAGTTTCTCTTATATTTTACTAGTATATATATACTTAGATAGCGCTAGAATTATTCTCGTCTTCTATTACGTTAAGTTAGTAAGTAAGTATATATATACTTTATTAATACGTACTTAACTTTACAACGACTTCTAAGGGTTAGTTTTAGAATAACTCTAGAATAACTTATCTATAATTATAATTATTAAGATAATAATAATAATAATAATAATAATAATAATAATAATAATAATAATAATAATAATAATAATAATAATAATAATAATAATAATAATAATAATAATAATAATAATAATAATAATAATAATAATAATAATAATAATAATAATAATAATAATAATAATAATAATAATAATAATAATAATAATAATAATAATAATAATAATAATAATAATAATAATAATAATAATAATAATAATAATAATAATAATAATAATAATAATAATAATAATAATAATAATAATAATAATAATAATAATAATAATAATAATAATAATAATAATAATAATAATAATAATAATAATAATAATAATAATAATAATAATAATAATAATAATAATAATAATAATAATAATAATAATAATAATAATAATAATAATAATAATAATAATAATAATAATAATAATAATAATAATAATAATAATAATAATAATAATAATAATAATAATAATAATAATAATAATAATAATAATAATAATAATAATAATAATAATAATAATAATAATAATAATAATAATAATAATAATAATAATAATAATAATAATAATAATAATAAAGATATTACTAGTCTAATTCGGACCTAGGCTCCTAGACTCCTAGACTTATATTCTTAACTTATCTTACCTTCTTAACTTACCTTACTTTCTTAACTTATTTTATTAGTTATAAAATTTATAAAAAGCGTATTTCAATAGTCTTTTTATATAGTAAATATAAAGAAATATATAAATAAGCTTAAGAACTTCGTATTACGTAAACGCGTATAAACGTAAAGAAGTAATTTATATTTTTTCTTATCTATATATTTCTACGTATTAATATATTCTTATTTATTTATAACTTTAAAAGTAATTTATAAGTATCCTCCGCTTACCCGAAATATGGTATCTTATAGATTTAGATATATACTATAATTCTAGAGCTATACTATAATCTTAATTTATACTTTAGTATCTAATAGATATTTACTCTCTACCCTTTAACTATATCCTCTTACTTTTTTAATACTATCTACTAAGGAATTTCGCTAAGATACTAAAGTTATTCCTAGAGCTACGCTAATATTAAAGTTAGTATTATCTTAGTCGCGTAAGCTATATAATTATAACGTACTATATCTTATTAGCTAATAGCTTAAATTTACCTCGCCGTTACTAGTTTCGTAATTTAGCCTAATATAGTACTACTACTTACTAGTTAGATAATTAAGTCTAATAAAACTAAATCAAAGTTCTCTAATCGATTTAGCTAATATACTAATATAAAATACTATCCCTTCTACTATTACTATTATTACTATTATTATTACTATTATTACTATTATTACTATTATTACTATTATTACTATTACTATTATCGTATCGTATTATATCGTATTATATTATATTATATCGTATCGTATCGTATCGCTCGTCGTATTTAATACTCTCTTATTCTTATATAATTACTTTAAACCTCCTCTTCTTCTCTTAGTCTCTATTATCTATAACTACTATAGTATACGCTCTATCTATAAAAAGTTAGTCGTCTCTAGTCTATTAATATAACCTAGCTTAGGAATAGACGGATATCGATCTAATCCTTAATATAATAATAGATATCCGATCCTATAGACGTCCTATAGCCGCTAAGAAAGTCTTAGCTTAAGAGGTCGTTATCGTTAGAAAAACGAAATTTTTTAAAAAATCTATTTCCTACCTACGCGAGGCAGGAAACTAAATTCTAGTTTTATAAGTAGACTATTAAGAGTTTAGGCTCCCGTAAAGAAGGAATTCTATAGGCGACCTATACCTACTAAGTAGGTCCTAGTATAAGAGGTCGTTACCGTCGGAAAGTAGGAATTTTTAAAAGAAATATTTCCTACCTACGCGAGGTAGGAAATAAAATTCTAAATTTTTTAGTTAACTACTTAGAGTTTAGGCTTCTATAAAGAGAGAATCCTATTAGTAACCTATACCTACTAAGTAGGTTCTAATATAAGAGGTCGTCGTCGTCGGAAAGTAGGAAGTTCTAGAAAAAATATTTCCTACCTACGTAAGGTAGGAAACGAAATTCTAATTTTTTTAGTTAACTACTTAGAGTTTAGGCTTCCGTAAAGAGAGAATCCTATAGGCGACCTATACCTACTAAGTAGGTCCTAGTATAAGAGGTCGTTACCGTCGGAAAGTAGGAATTTTTAGAAGAAATATTTCCTACCTACGCAAGGTAGAAAACGAAATTCTAAATTTTTTAGTTAACTACTTAGAGTTTAGGCTTCCGTAAAGAGAGAATCCTATTAGTAACCTATACCTACTAAATAGGTCCTAATATAAGAGGTCGTCGTCGTCGGAAAGTAGGAAGTTCTAGAAAAAATATTTCCTACCTATATAAGGTAGGTAACGAAATTCTAATTTTTTTAGTTAACTACTTAGAGTTTAGGCTCCCGTAAAGAGAGAATCCTATAGGTAACCTATACCTACTAAGTAGGTCCTAATATAAGAGGTTATCGTCGTCGGAAAGTAGGAAGTTCTAGAAAAAATATTTCCTACCTACGCGAGGTAGGAAACGAAATTCTAATTTTTTTTATTAACTACTTAGAGTTTAGGCTCCCGTAAAGAGAGAATTCTATAAACGACCTATACCTACTAAGTAGGTCCTAGTATAAGAGGTCGTTACCGTCGGAAAGTAGGAATTTTTAAAAGAAATATTTCCTACCTATATAAGGTAGGAAACTAAGTTTCGATAATTTAACTAAACTACTTAGAGGTTAGGTTTCTATAGACGAAGAGTTTAATAGACGATCTATACCCGCGAGGTAGGTCTTAGCTTAAGAGATTATTATCGTCGATAATATAAAACTTTTAGAATAATTATTTCCTAATTATACGAGGTAGAGAACTAAGTTTTAGTATTTAAACTAAGCTACTTAGGATAAGTACCTGTAGATAAATAGTCTAATAGACGATTAAGACTCGCTAGCTATATCTTAGCTTAAGAGGTTAAGAGCTTATCGTCGTTAAAGTAGATCTTTATAAAGAAATCGCTTCCTACCTAGGGTTCCTAAGGGGTCGGGGGATCCCCCGACCCCTTGGGGGTAGGGGGGGTTGGGAGGGGTATTCAGGTCGGGTATAGGGGTCTCTAGGACCCCCCGCCCCGACCCTAAACCCGCTAGAACCCGACCTAATTAATCGGGGCGGGTTCTTAGCTAAAAAACGTAACTTTTTCGTATAGTTTTATTAATTATAGACGACCTATAGATATTTTATATTATATAACCTTATAGACTTATAGAATAGGTATTTCTCTATAATTCTAGCTATTTAGATCTTAATAATACCTAGATTAAGTATTAAAATATATGACTTAAAAAACCCGACTTCCCCCCGATTAGCGGGTCGGGGGTAAAAGCTCCCCCTAACCTAAAAACCCGCCTCCCCCTCTATTTCTACCCCCCCCGCGGCGGGTAAGGGGGGTATCCCTAAAACCTAACCCGACCCGACTCCTTAGGGACCCTATTCCTACCTACGCGAGGTAGTAAATAAAATTCTATTACGTTAAATAAACTACCTAGAAGAATATTACGATATATATAGTATTCTATAGACGACTTATACCCGCTAGAAAACTTTTAGCTTAAGAGGTTATTATCGTTAGAATTTAAGTATCCTTAATAACTTTTTTCTACGTACGCGAGGTAGGAAATAGAACTTTTAAATCTTAATTAAACTACTATATAGAATATCGACTAGAATAGAGAGAGGATCGTATAGACGACTAATTCTTACTTAGGAAGTCCTAGCTTAAGAGGTTATTATCCTTAAAGGGTATATATCTCTAAGGAAATATTCTACCCGATCTCGTTCCCTTATATTATACTATAGTAATTTAATCCCTATTCTTCTATAGTAACCTAGACGATAGTAATCTTTTCTTTACTTAAGTTTATCTCGTCTATATATAGATATATAGTAGATATAAATTAGCTTTTTATAGAAATGTCTATTCCCCTAGATCGAAATAAAGTATATATAGATAGAAGTTTTAATAGTACGTAGGCTTATTACGGAACTTAAAATATTCGCTTTTATTTAAGTATAGAAGAGATTCTAGTAGGTAGGTAGAAAGTCGAGTAGGTTAAGGTACTATATATACTCTATCTCGTTAATATTAAGTAGATACAAATTAGCTTTCTTAAAGAAATTTTTATCCCTCTAGATATAAATTAAGTATAGGTAGGTAGGAGTTTCGATAGCGCGTAGGCTTATTACGAAACTTAAGTTATTCGCTTTTATTTAAATATAGAAGAGATCTTAGTAGGTAGGGAGAAAGTAAAGTAGATAGAGATATTCTATATATAATATTCTCTAGCGTATAAATAAATATATATTCCGTAGTATACTCCCTTCTAGGAGATAAATAGAATTACAATACCTACTATACGACTATAGTAGTAGGTAGCCGCTATACTCTATAGGTAGCTTATCCTTAATTATATATATAAGTAATACTTTATAAACCCTCGTTCTTATCTTATACGCCTACTAATTATCGTTAGATTCTTCTAGCCTACGTAATAGAAACTTTAAATTAGGCTAGACTATTAATCTAACGTCTAACCCTAAACTTAAGTCTAATCTAAGATTCTTGGGGTTAAACTACCTCCTACTTCGTATATTAGATTCCCTTCTACTCTATTTAGTTCTAATCTTTTTCTTATATCTTACTATTTAAATACCTACTCTAACTACCCTATTATTCTCTAATTCTAATATTATCTTTATATCCGCTAAGACTAATATCCTCTCTTAGTACCTCTCTACTATATCTAGTAGCCGGACTAAGTCCTAATAGCCTATACTCCCGAAGGCTATTAAACTCCTAACCGTAGCTACTTACGACGGTAGCCCTAAGCTTCTCCCTACTTCTCTAGTAGTACCTTAAGAGATACGTAAGGGAGCTAATAATACTAAAAATAAAAAGAGAAAACTTAACGGAGAACTATCGTAACTAAGTTAGGCTTCTAGAATACTATTTATAACTATCGATAATAGTAGTCTCTAGTTCCTTTCCGCTTCTATACTAGTCCCTTAAGATATATTAAAGCGCGCTAGTAAGATTACGAAAAAAAAGATAAAATATAATCTAGAACGGCTAGAACTAAGTTATACTTCTAAATTACGTACTACCGCTACTAATAGTACTACTTTTAAACCCCCCCCTAGCTTCTATACTAGCTTCCTATAAGGAACGTATTAGAGCTAAAAATAATAATAAAATAACGAAACCTACCTCTATATTACCGGTATTAAGCTAGGTTACTATACCTATATCGGAACTAATAGGCGAACTAAGTTAAGTTATCTAGATTATATTAGAACCGATACCGAAGCGAGCGAAGAGTAGGATAAGTAGAAATTTAAATAAAGATATTTGCTTAGATTCTTCGCTAGATAATACTACTTCCCTAAAGTAATCTAATAGTAAATATAAGAAATAAGAGGAACTATCTATACCTTATTTCTCTCCTACTAAACGAAAGAATACTATCGTAAGGTTTACCCTTCTCTACTCTTCCCTATTACTACTTCTATATACTAAGAGTAATAGTTTCTCTCGCTAGTCGAGAACCTTCGATTATTCGGACTTACTACTTCCTAATCTTAACCTAGGGTAACTATTACTATAATTATCTTTCTACCTATTATTCTAATAATATTTAGCTATCTACTAAATAACGATTTCCTTCTATATAAGTCGACGAGGATAACCTCCCTAATCTCTACGGTAACCTTCTTTTAATTCTAGATTCCTACCTCTAATAAGACGTTAGTAAGATAAACGAGAGATTAGCTAATAAAAAACCTATATCGTCTAATTCCGTATAACTATAATACTAACTACCTCTCTCGAATTAATAACTCGAAACCTAGCTCGAGCCTAGGGAGAATACTTAGGAACCCGCTTATAAAAACTCCGCGTAGATATTCTTAGCTCTACCGCGAAGCTTACCTAGGGTCCCTAAGGGGTCAGGGGATCCCCCGACCCCTCGGAGGTAGAAGGAGTCGGGAGGGGTATTTAGGTCGGGTATAGGGGTCCCTAGGACCCCCGGCCCCGACCCTTCCCCCGATAGAACCCGCCCCAATTAATAGGGTCGGGTTCTTAGCTAAAAAATATAACTTTTTTATACGGTTTTATTAATTATGGACGACCTATAGGTATTTTATATTATATAACCTTATAGACTTATAGAATAGGTATTTCTCTATAATTCTAGCTATTTAGATCTTAATAATACCTAGGTTGAGTATTAAAATATATAACTTAAAAAACCCGACTTCCCCCCGATTAGTAGGTTAGGGGTAAAAGCTTCCCCCGACCTAAAAACCTACCCTTCCTCTATTTCTACCCCCCCCGCGGCGGGTCGGGGGGGTATCCCTAAAACCCGACCCGACCCGATCTCTTAGGGACCCTAAGCTTACCTCCCCTTCTAACCCTCCCTACTTAACTATCCCCTACTCTAACGCTATTAATACCCCTAATATCCTACTATTATAGACTCTATATTTCTAACTCGGATAACCCCGAGAAAAGGATAAGAACTAGAGATAAAGATTAATAGGAGGAAGTTAATCGAACCCGCGATATAGAAGGAATTAATAGTTAATCTATCCTAGATCCTAACGAGCTTATACGGAGGGAATAACTTTAGAAGACTATAGTTAAGATCGTTAATCTCTTCTCTATCGATTATCTTAACGGATACTTAAAAGAGGAGTACCTAAAAGCTTAAAGAGAGTATTACGCTACCGTTACTACTAGCTACTACTCTATCTCGATAACCTATAAGTTTCTAAATACGTCCCCCCTAGTAAGAATAGACCGTATCGGTCTTAGTATACCTAGTTTCCCTAAAAACTCTAATATAACCTACGGGACGTTTACTAGGGCGTAAGTACTCTAATAGATAATATAAGATTCTTTACCTTAAGGTAAACTAGGTAAACGATACGTTTACCTTTACGTTAACTACTACTCTATATTATAGACTAAGGTTTAGTATAATCTTAATAGCTTTTATATCTAGTACTCTATACTTAAATCTATTAGATCTAACTAGTCTTAGTACCCTTCTAGATATAAGAGCCGGAATATTTAGGTATTACTTTACTTCCTATTTAAGATCGAGGTAAAAGACGATACTAGATAAATATATATAGAGAGTTATAAACTTATATATATTCCGTATCTATAGATAGGTAATTTTACTAAATTTAAGGACGCCTAGGTCTTCCTTATCGTACTATTAATATACTATAAAGATAGACCCTCGAACTTCTTTAAGACGGATATAATCTAGCTTTTCTATAATAAAGCTATATAGGTTACTACTAATATTATAATACTAGACAATATCTATTAGTACGTACTAGAAGATTTTAACGTCGTCGAAGCCGATTCCGTAGCTAAGGGGTTAGAATAGCGGAAGGGAGAGTTTACGTTATAATATAAAATAGCCTTAATATATAATATTAAGGAATCGCTTATCCCTAGGTTTTTCGCCGAAGTTAATTATACGATATAAACTAATCCTAAACTAATAGCCTTTCGTAATATATTCTAGGTTATTAATAGTAAGAATTTAAAAAGTTTATAGAAGTATAAGCCTTTACTTTACTCCCTACTATACCGCGCTAATACGGATCTACGGAGTATACTCGATATTTATAACGCTATATCCGCTACTATTAATATCGGACGTAAGATTATACCTTTAGAGACCTATACCGACCTTTAGAAAAGAATATATATATAGGTAGACGGCCGAGCGAAATCGTACCTCTAGAAACTATACTACCTCCGCTCTATATACTCCTACCTAACGACCGATTATTTTAATAATAGAAAAAGCTCTATTACGATATTTTATAACGTCGGCCTTCTCTACGATACTAGTACTATAACCGTCGTCCCACCGGATAAGGCGTAGATATATAGATTAGGACTCCGCTATCTATAATACTACTATTCTATTAAGACCGTCGGAGACGCTACTACGGTTTATTATTAGAGTAAGAAGGATCTCGTTTAGCTATTAGTTAGCTAGGACGTTTAGAATAGTAGTTATTACACGGTAAGGATCTCGAATATAGCTTTATAGAAAGGTCTTTATAGATAATAGGGTACTACTAAAGAGCGTATAAGGAGAGCCTAGATAAGTTTATATAGATATCGCTAATTCGCGGTATAGTATAAGTTCCGTATTACCTACGAATTATTTCTTAAGGTACTTATATTAGAAGGACTCTACGTATCTTAGAGTCCTAAATCTACTAACGACCTCCGCCGCTCTATCCGTCTATACCTAGGTATACTAGACTCTATCTTATTAATTCTAACTAAGGTACTAGGTAATTATATACTCTATAATAACTAGAAGTACGTATCGATTATTAAAATAGCTATAGCGATAAGTAGCTCCTACTCGATCTCGAGAAGAATATTATCCCTTATATCTATTCTTATTCTTATTTTACGGTAATTTTCGAATTCGAACCTTCTTAGATATATAATCCTCACTTAGACTCCTAACGGTAAAGAAGTACGTCGGCCTAGTAAGAACGAGAATAAGGATAGCGTAAATCTAGAATCTCTTAACGCGTAAAAGACTATTATTAATTATAGACCCGTCTCGCCGACCTCCCGGAAATAGGAGCTAGAGAATCTATTTAAACGCTCTCTACTAGACGTATTACGACCTAGTAGGGTTAGAGTATTTACTTTAATAATAGAATTCGGCTACGGATAGTTGGGCGCTAAGGTTAATTAGGATAAGTTCGAATTTACGGAGCCTAATAATAAATAGGAGCTAATATCTAAATCTTACGATCTACTAGGCTAGCTAAAAAAAGGGGGCCGTATCGCGACTAATCTTAACGTACGTCTTAAGATATACTTCGAGCGCCTAAAATAAATTAGGTTAATAAGTAATAATATAGAGTAAAAGTAGAAGATCTAGTAGGTAATAGTATATATTATCTATTTATAGTATCGTCGGGATATAGTCGAATACTTATTAAAGGAGCTAAGGGATTTTAGGGGAAAGACTATTAAAGCGGACGAAGTAAATTTCTCGTACTTAGGCTTAAACTTAGCGCTTATATTAAGGGTTTATATCGTTATAGGTAATAAAATACGTATTAAATACCCCGACTACCTTATAGACTAGTACTTCGGTATAGGCGATTATTTAAAGTTCGACGGGGAGAAGATATTACGGGAATTCTATAGTAAATATAACTTCTAACGGATATATATAACGGAGATCTAAGGCTACTTCGAAAAGTATAAGACTAGTCCTAAGCTAGAGGTATTCGAAAGATTATTATTTAATACTATATTTTTATACTACTAGCTAATACTTTCTCTAAATACTAATAGTATAATTATAACTAAAAATACTAAGAAACTAAAGCGGTATTTACTATTAGAGGACGGTAGAAAGAGTAGCCGCTAAGTTATTACTATTTAGCGTATCTAGAGTAAGTTTATAGTTATTAAGAAGAAAACTTAGATTAATAAGGGATAGAGTCTAGAGCCTTACCCTAATTACTTATATATAGAGGATAAAGCCTTTATCGAATATATTAGGCTAGAAGATATAATAGAGAAAGAATAAGCGACTAAATCCCCCCTACTTTATAGCTATAACGAGCGTCGGCTTTATCTTATATAGTAAGCTTAGTAAGCTCGAGATATAGGTAATTACCGACTATTAGTATAGTATTCGCGGCTACTATTAAATTACCCTTATCGGGTATAAAGGTAAATCGTACCGCGTAAGTAGGTAGTACTAAGAGTAGGTTAATTCCCTATATACTAAACTAGCTAGGTATTTTATAGTAGGATAGTTTAGCTAATAGGTAGAGAGTTTAGCTAGTAGGTAGAGTATATATACTTTTACTATAAGATAAAAGAGTAGTACGTAGGTAGGTAAGCTATATATAGGTAGGCTTCTCTCTTTATTAGAGGTAGGTATATATACTTCGTTAGGGGCGTATTCCGAGTTTTATAAAAGATAGTTAATAATAGGTATACTTACCTATTTCGGTAGGTAGACTCGTAATAGTATATAATCGAGTCGAGGGATATTAGCGTAATTTACTTTATAGTAGAATAGAGGCCTCTAGTTTATAACTTTAGTACTATATAAGTATAGTATTAGGTTTACGTAATTAGGCGATTCTTTAGTTCTAGCCGGTAATATACTTAATAGCCTAACGTATAGGGCTACGAGCCCTATACTAAGTACCTAGTCCGTAGGTACCTATATAGTTAATAAACTCGTTAGGCCTCTCTATATTCTATCTATCTAGCTCTACGGTTCTCGGCTTATAATACTTAGAAGTACTTATAATCTTATCTTCGTAGTAAAGGGGATAAAAGAGGGCTAGAATAAGTAGCTAGACTATAGGGAACTAGAGTAGACTCTAGTCTATAGTAATAGTATTTATAAATTATTTAAATTATAAGAGAATTATAGAGTAAAGAGCGAAAGGAGTACTAAGCGTTTATACGTAGACGATTAATATAAGAGAGCTTACTACTACTTTAAGTCCCTTAATAATAGCTATTAGAGGAAAGATATATTAAGTATATTACTTAGTAATCTTACTAGTACTCGTATTAGAACTTAAATACTATAGCTTATAACCTAATACGTAACGAGTCCCTAATACGCGTCCTAGTAACTACTAGTACTAGCCTACTTATATCGACTATATTCGAAGTCGTAGAGGTTTAGTAAAACTCTTTTATTCCTCTACTTTACCTAGATCTATCCGTCTCTATACTAGATTATTTCCGAATCTCTAGTCTCCTATATACCTCTTTATATAGCTAATAGGTACTCTTTCTCGCTTACGACCTTCTCGCCTAGGTAAATAAATCTCTTAGACTTATAGACTAATTACTAATAATAATTATAGCGGAAAGCTCGTATAGATCGGTACCGCTTATCTACCTTTATTTCTATAAAGACTATAGATACTTATATAAGCTAGAATATACCCTTAATACCGTTAATTAAGGTATTACCGTACTAGGAATTAAAGGTCGTTATATCTAGTTTATAGATTCTATTTACTACTAATATATCTTAATAGCTATAAACGGTATCGTACTCGCTACCGAGAAGAAGTCCTCGTCCCCTCTAATAGACGTATCCTTCTTATCTAAAATCGGCCTCGTTATACTAAATATTAGAATAGTCTACTCTAGTATAGGACTAGACTATAAAGTACTTATTAATAAGGCCCGTAAAGTTATATATATAAACTATAAACGTATCTATAATAAGTACCCGCCGACGAGGATATTAGTCTAAGACGTAGCTCGTATTATATAAGAGGCGACTTAATATAGTAGGGTATAACCTTACGGCGTAAGCTTATTAATCGCTAGTTAGGATAATAGAATAGAACTAGAGTTAGAAGAGAAGAATAATAATAAGCTATAGACCGAAAAGATTATCTGGATAGATAAGACTAGTAGTATCCTTAAGGGGGGCCTAAGTCTATATTAGGTCGATCCTAGTAGTAGCTACTTTCTATAGAAAGCTACTACTATTAGTAAGAGTACGATAAGCGTAAAGACTTTCTTAGAAAAGCGGTATACTAAGGGCTTAGAGTAGGGTCCCTAAGGGGTTAGGTTAGGTCGGGTTTTAGGGGTACTCCCCTAATCCGCCGTAGAGGGGGTAGAAATAGGGAGGGGGGCGGGTTTTTGGGTCGGGGGGAGCTTTTACCCCTAACCTACTAATCGGGGGGAAGTCGGGTTTTTTAAGTTATATATTTTAATACTTAACCTAGGTATTATTAAGATCTAAATAGCTAGAATTATAGAGAAATACCTATTCTATAAGTCT
Organism: Venturia effusa; assembly: GCA_007735645.1. Lineage (NCBI taxonomy): Eukaryota > Fungi > Ascomycota > Dothideomycetes > Venturiales > Venturiaceae > Venturia > Venturia effusa. Next base: position 15,617 of record CP042190.1, on the reverse strand, counting down.
ATAAGGTTATATAATATAAAATACCTATAGGTCGTCCGTAATTAATAAAACTATATAAAAAAGTTACGTTTTTTAGCTAAGAACCCGACCCTATTAATCGGGGCGGGTTCTATCGGGGGGAGGGTTGGGGCGGAGGGTCCTAGGGACCCCTATACCTAACCCGAATACCCTTCCCGACCCTCTCTACCCCCGAGGGGTTAGGGGATCCCCCGATTCCTTAGGGACCCTAGCTTAGAGCTCGAAGATATAATTTATATCGTACTTCTTATATTAAAAGAGACTATTAAAGGCGAGATAAATAGGGAGATAGCTAAAGGTAGTAGGTTTAATAATAGTATAGCCTCGTATAAAACCGAAACTAACTTTAAATAATAGGTATTATTAGACTACTAGAGGAGCGACTACTTAGATACGAAGGCGTAGAAGAAGCTATTAGGCTAAGATTTAGAAAGTTAATACTATAGAAAGTAGAAGATTACTTAATAAATCTATAAGTAGGGTAAAGTCGTTAGTCGTCTATTCGAATAAGGTCATCGTAAGCGTAGCCGCTATACTATACTCTATATATATATCTATAGGTATAGCTATAGAATCTAATTAAACCGAGTATAGTAAGGCGTCTAGAATTAGACGAACTTTAAAGCGTATACCTAAATAAATATTATTTAGTATCTTACTAAGGGGCCTATAAAATATATAGTCCTTCCGATATATAACTTATTAAAATTACTAATAAGAATATAGTACTTAATAGGGTAGATTTACCCTAGTAGCTACGATAAAACGAGCTCGCTAGTAGTATTAAATAGTAAGAGAGATTAGATACTTCGACGCGAAGGATAGATTTATAATTATAATCGATCTACTCTTAGTAGAAAAATTGGGTAGGTCTCGGGGTTACCCCTATAAAAACGCTACGATTATATTCTATCTAAAAAAGTAGTATAACCTAGCCTTATAACTATATAAAACGTAAATTAGTACTAATTACTACTACTCGAGAATTCGTTATTAGTAATATTTATATTAATATCTTTAATAGATTTAGGTTAGAATATAGCTACGAGCTAAGTATAAAATATAAATTCTCTAGCCGTATCCCGCTATCTAAATACTTATAAATATAGCTCTTAGTTAATAACCTACTACCTCGTACTAACTACGATTATACTAGGTAACTCTATTATATTCTTAATTACCTATAAGAATTAAGGTATTCTATTATAGCGAGCTTTAGTATAGCGGCTAATAGCGAGGCTTATACCTTACGAAGTTATTAAATAGAAATAGTAGAGGTATTACTTAAGTAGAATATTATTATAGCGGTAATTAGACCGTCTATATTACGATATTCTACGGAAGCTAATAATAACTAAAAAGATAGATACGGGAAGTAGTAAGACCGTAATATTAGTCGCTATTTTTAACCGGTATATATCGTATATCTACTAGGTAATATAAACTTAATATAATAGTATATCGTACTAGAGCTATCGCTCGTACTAAAGCCGCTCTAGAATTCTTAGAAAAGAATTAAGTAAGACTAATTTTTCTTTCTATACTTTTCTTATCTCTAACTACCCGTAGATTTATTAGCTTCTATCCCTAATAGTAGTACTTTATCGCTAATATAAGAAAGTATTCGATAAGTACCTATCCTATTATCCGTCCCGACTTCTCGTAGGTAGGGAACGCGTAGAACGATAGATAGATTAGGTAATATAGAATAAGACGCTACTAAATTAGAAGATCGTAATAAGTACTAAAATAGTTCTCCTAGAGGCTCTTAGATATATATTTATAAAAATAAGTAAGATCGCTTTACTTATCTTCGACGAAGGTACGTTCCGATTTTAAATAGCTAGTACTATAGTAGAGTCCTTATTCTTCTAGTACTAGCCGGCGAGCTAGTAGCGACTCTATATACTTCGTCTTATCTAAGCTCTCTATAATTTTACTTCGGAAGTTTAGAATCTATTTAAGATATTTATACCGTTTTAGTATTTAAGGCTATAATAGGCGGTCTGAGGGAGAATAGTAGTATATATCTTAGCCTAGCGTAATCGAGTAGTCCCTACTAACTATTATAATACGTCTATCGTTATACTAAGAACCCTTCTAGTATTCGTATTATATAAGAGTATTACTTCTATATACCCGCGTAAGTAGATAGTACTAAGTATAGATTAATTCCCTCTATACTAAAATAGCTAGGTATTCTATAGGTAGACAGTTAAATTAATAGGTAGAGAGTTTAGTTAGTAGATAGAGAGTTTAATTAGTAGGTATAGTATATATATCTTTACTATAAGATAAAAAGTAGTAGGTAGGTAGGTAGACTATTCGTAGGTAGGCTTCTCTCTTTATTAGAGGTAGGTATATTTAATTCGATAGGGGGGCGTATTTAAGTTTCGTAGAAGGTAGTTAATAGTAAGAGGGACGCTTATACCGTTCGGTACGTAGACCCCGTAATAGTATACTATCGAGTTAAGAGATATTAGCGTAACTTAGCTTATAATAGAATAGAGACCTCGAGTTTAATATTGTCTAGTACTATATAAATATAATATATACGTAAAGTAGTCGAATTCTCGGTTCTAGCCGATAATATAGTTAACTAGGTATATTACCTAATGTATAGGGCTATAGGCCTTATCCTCTAGCTAAGCGTTAGGTCCGTAGGTATATATTATAGTAAAATATTACCTAACTAACGCGATATACTAACGTAAACTACCTATACTTAACTCTTTCTAGTAATAACGTAAGTATAGCGCTCTCTATTAGATATAGAGATAATATCTAACGCTATTCTATAGCCTAGTATAAATTATACCTTATATTATATCTACGACGACGTTCCGTTCGATCCCTCTTCTAGATCCTTATCTCTAGATTCTTCTTTCCCGAATCTCGAAAAGCCGCCCCTTACCTTATAATTTTTAATTACCCTATTAAATATACGTATATCGTTCTCTAACTAATTATTATCTATTAAACGGCGGTAGAAGACGCGTAGAGCTACGCCTAATAAATCTAAAGAACGCTTTATCGCTAGAATTTCCTATATCTTATAATATACCTTACGCGCCTCTAATATAAATTCGACGTATAGATATTTAAGCTCTCTACGTACCTTAGGTAGTACTCTTATAGCCGTAACTATAGTATCCTAAGCTCGATCTACCTACCTCCCCCCCTTAGACCTATAACTTAGCTCCCGCTTTACTAGTATAGTAGCGCTTTCTACTTAGCTTTAGAGTCTAAAATTAGGTAACGTAGTCTTAAAGTTCTCGTAGTCTAGAGTTATAAGGTAATATACTTTCTATATAGTATTAACCTCGGGCTAATCTATCTTTAGTAGAGTTATAGTACCTATCTAGTCCTAACTATTACTAATCTTATATTTACTCTTAAACGATCTCTAGACCTTCTTAGGCTTTATACTACGTCTAGTATTAATACTAATATTCGTTACTACCTCGTAGTAGAGTAGCTACTTAGTAGATTTACGCCGGCCTAAGAGTACTATAAGACGGAATAGGTATATTATTAGGGAAGCTAGGGCCTCCCGTTCGAATATACCCTTCTCTATCTTCTATATATCTAGTTTTACCTATATAATTATATAAGGTACTAGAGTAGGTAAGTTTACGTAGTACGTATTTTCTAAGTCCTACCGTATTTCTTCTAAAGATCTCTATTAAGCCCCTAATAAGGACTACTCTAACTTTTTAGTAGCTTTAACTATCGAATAGAACTACTAACCTATATTAATTATTTTCTTACTAATACTACCTCCCGAGTAGCGCTCGATATCGATAGCGAGCTCGGATAAAAACTATAATATTATATATAGAGGTAGAGGAGTATCTATAGTAGCCCCTCTACCGATCTCCTTAGTAGTTTCTAGTTCTCTATCCGTATTATACTACTCTCGTATCGCGGTTATTATTCTTATACGCGCCTTAACTATCTACTATTTAAGAAAGTATCTAGCGTATTATATATTAGTTTAATTAGGGTCCCTAAGGGGTCGGGGGATCCCCTAACTCCTCGGGGGTAGGGGGGGTTAGGGGGGGTATTCCGGTCGGGTATAGAGGTCCCTAGGACCTCCCGCCCCGACCCTAAACCCGCTAGAACCCGACCCGATTAATCGGGGCGGGTTCTTAGCTAAAAAACGTAACTTTTTCGTATAGTTTTATTAATTACGGACGACCTATAGATATTTTATATTATATAACCTTATAGACTTATAGAATAGGAATTTCTCTATAATTCTAGCTATTTAGATCTTAATAATACCTAGGTTAAGTATTAAAATATATAACTTAAAAAACCTAACTTCCCCCCGATTAGCGGGTCGGGGGTAAAAGCTCCCCCCGACCCGAAAACCCGCCCTTCCTCTATTTCTACCCCCCCTACGGCGGGTTGGAGGAGTACCTCTAAAACCCGACCCGACCCGACCCCTTAGGGACCCTAAGTTTAATCGGCTATAGCGTTTAACTCTACGTCTCTATTACTATCCCGTTTACTTTTAGTAATTTATTCCTTAGTAAGATAGGCTAAGGAGGTATAGAAAGCTTAAGATTAGTTAATAGCGGTATCGTAAGCTTACTAAATTAGCTCTATCGCTCTATCGTTTAGATCTAGAAACCGCTTCTTTAATAAAAATATAAGTAGTTTAGTAGTAAATATATAAGATAGCGTTACTCCGGACTAGAGAGCGTAGAAAATTACGTTAGTTAACTCCTCTATACTATAATAGGCCGTAAAATCTCTACCGGATTCTCTACGGCTAAACTAATTTAGCTAACGTATATATAATAGTTAGTTTAATATATCGCCTAAGTATCCCTTTAGCTCCTATACGCTCTCCGTCGGTATACTAGATAGAAACTAGAAGCTATTCTATACTTAGTACTTTACCGTAAGAGGGGTAGTAAATCTACTTACGTAGTACTAATATAGTTCTTACGGATCTTTCTTAAATACTTAAGTAAATACGTAGAGCTAGTATAAATAAAGTCCGTTATTATACCGTCCGATAGAAGTTTAAGTATTAGAAATTCCAATTTATCGTCTAGCTTTTTTATCTACCTATTCTCTAGCTAGTCGACTATTTTCTAGTAATAATCTAAGGGGTCCGGTAGATAGTCGATATACGTAACCGCTTAATCTTCCTTATTTCGTATTAGGCCTATCGTCTAATTAAGGTATATACTCGTATTCTTAATACTTAAATTACTACCTACTATATTTACCTAAGTATAGGTAGCGTTATCTATTAGATTCTATAGTAAGGTAAATAGGTTATAAACCTAGAAGCGTTTCTTAATCTCTATAGTACCTCGAATTCCTTCCGCGTCTACGATAATACTAGCTTCTATCTCTTCTACCCCTACTAAGTCTTATAGTAGTTTATTATCCTACTTCTTCTTATATTAATTTCTACTACTACTTTCTCGCCTCGTATCGTTAATAGGTATCTTAGCTAGGTAGTTCGGCGACCTCGTACGTAGTTCTACCTAAACTATAGATTTAAGTAGAAGGAAGACTTTATAGTATAGAAACTTAATAAAACTAAGATAATCGTTATTAGATTACTAGGCCCTACTTCCTCCTTTCGTAAACTAGTTATAGTAGGCCCTTCGCGTACGTATAGCTAACTATATAGCCTAGGGGACGCTATAATATACCTCGATATTATTAGTTCTTATATAGGAGATATAGTCTTTTATCTTCTTAGTCGATATTAGACGCTAGGTAGAGTCTAGCTTAGTAGCTTTATAATTAGGCGAAGCTTATAACTTAAATCTACCTATAACCGTAGCTACGAGTATATAGTCTATAATATACTTTATATCGGCTTTATAGCTCTTTATAAGTAGGGTAACGTCTATAGTATAAAAGTCTAGAAGTTTCTTAACGATTAGAAGTAGTATAGTTTATACGTATATAATAGAGCGACGAGCTAGAGATAAGGTACGTTTAGTAGATTAAAATAGTAAAGAATTAGTACTATAAGTAATTACTATAGTAACTAAACCTATCTATTATTCTTTATATTTCTAAAAATTCCTAGTAAATACGCTCTTAGGTTTACGAACTATTTATACTAGCGAATATATATACTATATAACTTTAGAGGCAAGCGTATTACTATCGATTTAATTTATAAAGAGTTATTCTAAATTTATATAGTAGTCGAAATTCTACCTAAAAATTTAAAATAAATATTTACTTCCTCTTTTTTAACTATAACTACTAGGCTATACTAACTAATTCTTGTTCGCCTATAAGATAAGAAAGTAGAGAGTAACGGGATATAAATAGAAATAAAAGCCGCCTATACTAATAACGTCCGATTAGTATATAACTAATATCTTACTCCCGTCTAGTCGCGAGTAGGTATCGAACTAGCTTATAGATAGACTAGGAAATTATAAAGAACTAAATACTTAGATATATAAACGTAGTAGGTAGGGTAACGCTCGATTAGTATATAACTTATATCTTACTCTCGTCTAGTCGCGAGTAGGTATTAAAACGAGCCGTAGATAGATTAGAAATTAGTAAGGGGTTAAATACTTTAATATAAAAATCTAGTAGGTAGATATAGCTACTACTTAGTAGGTAATATAGTACTCGAGGGGGTAGAGTAATACTCGAGTAGGTAGTTAGAGTATAAATAGTAGATATAAGGACGATATTCCTACGGTAGTAGTAATAAAGACCTATATCTAGGTCTATATTAATTATATAATAAACTAAACCTAGTATTATTTACTCCTTATACTTAAAACTACTAAAAGAAATAAAGATTCGAGGAGTCGTTACCTATCTAGTACTATATAGGCGGTACGGGTAGTTTTAGAATTAAGATCCGTACGTATCGCTTAGTACTACCTCGCGCCTTTTTATCCTAAGTACCTCTATTACTATATACCTACCGCTACGTAGCTTACCTATATTATTATAGTAGTATTAACTATTAATATCTATCTTATCTCTAGTCGACTTAGCTTCTTCCTTCTTCTTCTTATTAACGTACTCTCCTTCGCTAAGATTACTATTACCTTAGTTTATTACGGCGTCGTTATTACCGTTCTTACTATCGCTATTCTTACTATCGCCGTCCTTACTACTACCGCCCTTACTACTACCGTCTTTACTTCTACCGTTCTTATTCTCTATATTACTATCCTAGACCTTATCTATTATTATCTATATATCCTACTACTTCCTAAATTCCTTACGCGATAAATACGATATATTATCTAAGACCTTCGCTCTATTTTTTAGAGGATTCGCGATAATCTAGTCTAATACGTCGAGTAGATACTTACTAGTCTTCTTAAAATCTATTAGTAGAGGCTCGACTAGGGGAAGTACGTAGCCTTCTAGTAGTAGTAGTAGGATCTTACGCTTTAATAAGTTAGATACTAACCTAAAGATATTTACCTTATCGTAATAACTTAGATATATAAAGTAAACTTTATAGTACTAGATTCTAAATAAGGCGAGCCTAACGAAGATAGTATTAGTATACGGTAACCGCGTAAGGTAAAAGCTAACTTATATCCGAACGTTACTCTTTTTAATAGCCGTAAAGATACCTCTACCTATAAAGCGGCGTATAATCTTAAGATAACTAGCTACTTATAGCTTCGTATTCTAAGTAGGTAAGGTATATTTATATAGCTCCGTAAAAAATAACTCTATAACCCTAATCTAGTCTTATCTAGTTTTAATCTTATTACTAGTTTTTAGTAGCTTAGGATTATCTTCTACTAACTTTAACCTAGCGATTATTACTTAGTTACCCTCCCTAGCTAGACGATAAAAGTCTCCGAATATAGCCTTAATAGTTAGGTTTAGGTAGATCTATTTAAAATCGCTTATAGCTACTAAGTCTTCTTCGATATCGTCGTCTAGTATAGTAAAGATAAGTATAGCTACTCCTAGATCTTTTAAGATCTAAGGATTTCTTTTATTCTTAATTTATTCCTTAGCCTCTTAGATTTACTCTCTATTAATCGTACGATCTATAGAGTTATAATTACGAACTAAATTTATTATTCTCTAATAGATATTCTACGAGATCTACTTCCGGGCTAGGTTTTAGAAGTAGAATAGCTAGCCTTAAGTAATCTTAATAGGCTTATATTAGCCCTTACCTAAAGTTACGATTCTATCTTCTAGTATAAAAGATTTACCTATAATAGTCTTAGCTACCTACTATTCGATCTCTTAAATCTCGCGTTTAGTAACTATCGTTATTACTTTTACCGGTAGCGTCCTCTTAGAGACTTACTCCTTCTTAGTTAGACCGCTAGTTCTATCTTCTTTACGGAATATACGCGGTTCGAGGGAAAGAGCTAATATCTTATCTTATATAGTATTATCCTCTACTCTCTTCTTCGCTACCGCCTCCTCCGCCTTTTACTTATTTTCTAGATTACTTAGATTATATAGGAATAATACGATACGTATACGCTAGGTTAACTTTTTATCGCTATCTACTCCTAGCTTTTTCCCGCCTTTACCGCGTATTTTTATATTACTAGGCGTCTATATAGTACGTATTAGCTAGGCCTTAGCTTCGTCTTTACCTTCGGGTATATCGATATCTATCTAGTCGTTATCGTCTATTAAAGGCCTACCCCAGCCCTTATACGAAAACTTCTTACTAGCTATTAGAAGGTAGTAATTCGCTTTAATACTCTAGCCTTAATAAGTATTAGCGATAGTATTATAGTAAGGGAGTAAGGGCTTCTAGTTAGTCTTAATAGAATTAGTATCTATAGCTAAGTCTTTAGGGAGGGTTTACGGCTAAGTTCCTAGTAAGACTAAGACTACTACTAAGTCTAGGTTTTCTTTATAAAGGCTAGCTATATACGCCCCGATCGCCTATAAAATATATTAAGTACCCTTCTTTAGCGTATTAGGATCCTTATACTTCTTAACTAAACTATTAACCTATTCTCTTATCTAGATATAGTTAGTAAAATAAAGTCGTCGATATCTCTAGCGCCTATACTTATATCTCTATATAACTTAACCTATCTAGGGGTAAGACGCTTAGTCGGTACGTTAAGAGGGTCTAAGAGGGTACTCTTCTCTAATATTAGTACCGTAGAGCTCTTCTTATTTAGAGGGGTCTTTAGGTTAGGCGTATCGTTAGCTATAGTTAATTATCTTATACTAAGCCTACTAATAATAAGAGATACGAGAGATAGAACGATCTTTTTTAAGTCTAGGTAAGTTTATATATATAGTATAGTATAACGAGGCGAACTCTACTCCGTAGAAATAATACGGTATATATTATTACTATAGAGGTATTATTTATTTACCTCGCGCCGTATTTTAGTAGATTCCCTAAGTTTCTTCTAGGTTCCCTACCTAGCGTAGCGTATTTAGTTAGGTATATACTAGCTAGCCCTCTATAAGAAAGTAATAGAGAAATAATAAATAAAAGAAAAAGTAGTACGAAGAAAAGGAGGAGCGGCTTATAATACTATCTCTACTAGTATAGTAGGGCGGGTTAAAGACGGGCGTAGTACGTCTAACCTATTCTATAGCCCGTATCTACGATAGAACTAGAGAGGAAGACTAGGTAAGACTTCCTACGTCTATAAAAGAGTATAATAGGTAGGTAGGTTATCTCGTAGTAGGTATATTACGAAACTTACTTAGTTATTTATAAATAGAGACGTAAAATATAGCTAAGTAGGTATACTATCTCTACTATAGATAGGTTATTAATAATAGGTAGCCCTTACGTCGCCTTATTACCTGAGAGCTATATATAATTAGATACGTTTCTAGGTTACTAATTAATCGGAAGTCTTCCTACGTCTATAAAAGAGTATAATAGGTAGGTAGGCGATCTTATAGTAGGTATATTACGAAACTTACTTAGTTATTTATAAATAGAGACGTAAAATATAGCTAAGTAGGTATACTATCTTAACCGTAGGTAGGTTATTAATAATAGTTAGCCCTTACGTCGCCTTATTACTAGAGAGCTATATATAGTAAGATATATTTCTAGGTCTATAATTAATTAGTAGGTAGGCTACCTTATAGTAGGTATATTATAACGTAGGGGTAGTAATTTAAAAACCGAAATAGATAGGCGGCCTCTATAGCGTAGGCTAATTACTTATCTAGGTCTATCTTATCCTCGATCTCCTCGTCCTTCTCTTTATTATAGTCTATATAATTAGAATTATTATCCGAATTATCGTTCTTATTACTATTAACCCTACTATTAGTATCTTTACTATTCTCGTCGCTACTATCTACGACCCGATTTATCGTCTCTAGTATATATTAAGCCTAAATCTCTATATTACGCGACTTAAACGATACGTAGTCTAGAATCTTCGCTCTACCCTTATTAGGGGCGCTAGTAATAACTTTATCTAGATTTTCGAGTAGATTTTTACTCTTCTTCTTATAATCTAATAGAAGATCTATAACTAGAGTAAGTATATAGCCCTCTAGTATTAGTAATAGGAGTCTCTCCTTTAAGAGATTAGATAATAATCTAAAGATAGATAGCGTATCGTATTAGTATAGAAAGTAGAAGAAAACTTCGTATCGCTAGACCCTATAGGCCGCGATCCTAATAAAGATAGTATTAGTACCTATATTAAAAGCGTAAGGTAAAAGCTAACTTACTTCTTAGCGTTATTCTTTATAATCGTAGTAAAGATATCTCTACTATAGAAGCCGCGGACGATCTTAAGATATATAGCTACTAATATCTTTATTTACTAGTTAGGTATAGTATATTTATATAACTCCGTAAAGAACGACTATATAATATCCTCCTAGCTCTTACGAGCCCTAACTATACTACTAGTTTTTAGTAGGCGCTTTCGTTCGTACTTTACTAACTTTAATCTATTAATTACTACTTATTTACCGGTTCTAGCTTAGTTAATAAATATCTTAAATATCCGCTCGATAATAAGATTAATATAGATCTACTAGAAATCGTCGACTACTAATACTTTCTTAACTTTTATCTTATCTCCGTCTAATAGTAAGAAGGCGAGTATTATAAGACCTAGACTCTATATAATCTTAGAGTTCCTAGGGTTCTTACTTTACTTCCCTACCTCGTCTATATAATTATTATAGACCGCCTAATCTATATCGTTATACTTACGGACTAACCTCTTAATTCTACTATATATATTATATAATATCTACTTCTAGACAAGGTCTAGTAAAAAGACTATATTATCCGTATCGAGCGTAATATCCTTATATCGGCCTTTATCTATCTCTATAATCCTATCTTCTAGCTTAAAAGTCGTCCCTACGATAGCGACGGTTACGTCCTACTTTATTTCTTAGATATAACGTATAGAGACTCCCCTACTTACGTTTACTAGCTATACTAGCTTAGTTAACTACGCCTTCTTAGTTAGACCGCTAGTACTATCTTCGTTATAGAATATACGCGGTCTAGCGGTAAGAGCTATCTCTATACGGAGCTTCTCTTTTTCTACCGCCTTTACTCTTACGGCCGCTATCTTCGTCTCCTTATTCTTTACTACCTATACTACCTTTACTATCTTCTTCTTTTTATTACTTATACTAGGGTCGTACTCGTATTTCCTAGTAGGTCTAGTTAGTAGGGGGACTAGTTCTTTCTCTTTAGCTATCTCTCTATTATTAGACGAGTCGATATATATCGCCTTACTATAGCTTCTTAACGATCTACCTAGGCCCTTATATAAAAACTCCTTACTAGCTATTAGATAATAGTAATTTACTTTAATACTCTAGTCTTAACGAGTATCGGCGATAGTATCGTAGTAAGGAAGTAAGGGCTTCTAGTTACTCTTAAATAGATCGGTATCTACGGCTAAGACTTTAGGGAGGGTATATAGCTACTTCTTTAGAAAGAATAAGTAGGGTATAATATCTAGGTTAGCCTTACGTTAGGTAACTATCTACGAATCTAACGCGCCTAATATCTATATAGCGCCCTCCCTAGGCCTACCGCCTTTAAGGTTCTCGACTAATCGATTAAATAAACTAACTCCCTAGATATAGTTAGCGAAATTAAGTTATCGATATTATAAGCGTCTATACTTACTTCTATAGCTAAGATCTTCTATCTAGGGGAGGTAGGTAGCTCTCGCGCCTCGTCCGGGCTTAGACGGGTACTATTCTTCTTTAACGGCGTAGTTAATTCTAGGTTTACGCCCTTCTTATTCGTAGGAGTCTTTAGGGCGAACGGATCGTCGGCTATAATTAATTACCCTCTACTAAGCTTACTAACAATATAGAGTATAAGGATTAGAGTAATTATCTTCGAGTTTAGGTAAGTTTATATATAGTAGAGTATAATAAGGTAAACTCTATTCTATAGAGATAATATAGAATATATTATTATCGTAGGGGTATTATTTATTTACTTTATACTATATCTTTAGGGAGCTTCTATACTTAGTCTATTTCTCTAATAAAGCGTACTATATTATATACGAGCTAGCTCTCTACGAGAAAGCGATAGAATAATAACGAACGAAGAGGATTATAGTATAAAGAAGAGGAGTAGTTTATAATACTATCTTCTCTAATAAAGAAGAGCGGACTAAAGACGGGCGTATTATATTTAACCTAATCCGTAGCTAGTTATTACGATAGAATTAGAGGGTTATAAGTAGGTATCTCTTCCTATATATACTAAATAGTAGAGTATATAGATAGGCTATCCTCTAGTAGGTATCTTAAGGAGTATACTAGTTTATTTATAGTTAAAGATATAAAATATAGTTAAGTAGGTATAAAGATCTAGGCGTAGGTAGATCCTTCTCCTCTTCTATTATTTCGCGTCCCTAGTATTAGTCTTATATTCTAAATACTTATATAAGCCGTCCTTAAGTTAGTAAATACTAATTTATTATTACGTACCCTATTATACCTAGTATAAACTCTTAACGATTCTATCTTCTTTATCTCGCCTATCTATTTAACCTCTATACCTATTAGATTTAACTATCCTCCTTCTATCTCCGAGCTAGATACATAGTTTAAAGCCTATTTATCGTCCGTTCTCGACTTATTCTAGAATAGCGTCGTTACTATAGGTATAATCTTAGTATTAACTATATTAACTTATCCCGCTACTTCTTATATAGCCGACTCTTCTTCTAAGTCTAACTCTTCTTCTAAGTCTAAGCTCGACTCTTCTTCTAGATCTAAGCCTAACTCTTCTTCTAAGTTTAAGTTCGACTTTTCTTCTAAGTCCGAGCCTAACTCTTATTCTATCTTAGACTTCTCTTTCGGGTCTAAAGCCCCTTCTAGTTTCGATTTTTCTACTATATCTATCTTCTCTTCTAGGCCTAAGACTTCTTCTAGGTCTATATCCTTCTCTAGGTCCGAGCCTTCCTCTATATTCGAATCTTTATCTAAGTTCGATCCCTCTCTAAGCTCGATTCGTCTTCTAAATCTAACTTATTCTTAGAGTCTAACTCCTCTACTAAGTTCGACCTATATTCTATATTAGGTTACTATTATAAAACGGACTTAGCCCCTATTATTAAAGCTCTAACGAGCGCGTCTAGTACGTTCTTTACGACTATATCTTCTATATCGTCGTTACTAGTCTCTAACGTATCTATATAGCCGCTTTCTTTATCTTCTTTATTAGATTCTCTAGGTAAATTATCGCTACTATTATTACTAATATTATTAGATTTTTCTAGTTCTATAGCGTTCTTTAATAACTATAGTATTAGAACCTCTTAGCCGTTTATAGTTAATAAGTTAATATTTACTAAAGCCCTAATTCTATCGCCCTTTACCTAGCTAGCCTTACGTAATATAGATTCGTAAACCTCTTTCTCTAAGAAAGTATAAACCTACTTAAGTAGGCCGGTATACTTCGTATATTCTTTAAATACTCTATCTATATTCTCTTTCCTAAAGCTATAGAAGCTATACTATATTAGATTAGATTTAAGTCTAAGATTAAAATAGACCTACCGGTTTATCGTAGTTAGCGGTAGAAGATAGAGGATACTATAACTAAAATAGCTAACTAACTAATAAATAATCTCTACCCTATAGTACTTCGACTAGAATTACTTTTACTTAATTATAAGCTTCTTTATAAAGAACTTACTAACTAGTATTACCTAATCTTTTCTATACTTTATCTTATCTCTAATTTACTCTCTTAACTATATTACGTCTTAATATCCTTCTCCGACTAGTAGCTATCTAATAAGTCTTAGTACTCGGTAAATAGGTCTAAGTAGACCTTAACTTCTAAAATCGTATAGACGATAGGGTTAATATTTTTAGTAAGCTCCGCCTACGTAAATCGATTATATAATAATTAAATCTTACTAGAGATAGTCTTATCGTCGTACTTTCGCTTTACGTTTTCGAGGGCTCTTCTATTCTAAAAGAATATACTTTTAGTAGAGTAGTATCTACTAATCTCTCTAAGACGTATAATTACCCTCCGTTCTAATATTTCCCTAAATAGATAATTCGTTATTCGTACGTATTTATTCCGGTCGGAAATAAACTATTAGATATCTTATAGAAATTATCTTTAATCTCTATCTCGTCTAAACTAGGTATCTAACTTAGGAGGAAAGTAGTCTACTTTCTTTAGCTCTAGAGGCGGTACTTTCTTATTCTTACGTATTTCTTCTCTTCTTCCTCTCGCTAGCTTCCGCCTACTTCTTACCTTATTTCTAGACTTACTATCTTTAGAAGTAGCTAGGTTTTTCTAATTCTCCTCCGCGCTATTACTAATATCGGATTTCTTATCTTAGATACTACTAATACTAGGTTTATCGGAGAGACTAGCTCTAGATTATAGCCAACCTACTCCCTAAGTACTCCTAGTTAATCTTTAATCTATCTTCTTAATATTACTAACTCTAGTATCCGAGCCTATAGTATACTAGCTAGTTATACTATTATCCTCGTCTCTTCTATATACCGATAGCTACTTACTCGCCTTAACGTTCCTCTTATATATTATAATAGTCTTATTAGGATATATATCTACTAACCCCGTTTATAGCTAGGTACTAGTAACTTACCCTAATAAGGTCTTAGTTAGACGTATATCGTTAGTTATAAACGGGCGCTATAGGGAGGAATCTATACTCTAAGATATAACTATCTTATTTCTAAGTCCGTAAGGCTAGTAATTAGTATATATATCTATCTAGAGGAAGCTTCTATTCTATTTATTAATAACCCTCGCCGTCTATATACGCTCTTTATCCCTAATTTAATATCGTCCTATCTATTACTTAACCTTTATAAGTATTTTCTATAACTTTTAGATCCGTTAGGTATACTTACTATTAGTTAGGAAGAATACGTACTATAGTTTAAAGACCTATAGAAGTAATATCTTATAGAGACGCGGTCGATATTTAGCTTAGAATCTAAGCTAAATCGGCTTATAGATTAAACCTCTCTCTCTTTATCTCCTAGACTTATAGCTTTATATCTCTAGATCTCTTCTTATCGTTCGACCGCGAAGGCGCCCTATCTATATTACGCTTAGCTAATCTAACTTAAGTCAGGGTTGGGTTAGGGTTGGGTTAGGGTTA